>CM045904.1:829495-3457896 GCA_025169955.1 Salix arbutifolia | reverse complement strand
CATGAAAGGAACTGTCTTTCTTGTGCACACTATAAAAACACTATCCCCAATACACACAACGCGTATTCATATGCGACATATATCTGCTGGTGTGCATACTTATAACCAGAAAGAATCACATAAATAATCATCTACAAATATGTTCGCGGTGCGTGTATTTTACAAGAACAAAAGGAACCCAGAAACCCAACATAGAATGTTGCGAATCAATACCTGGACCATTATAGGCATATCAGTCTCCACGGCTCTCTTGGCAAGCTTTACATAGGAACCCATCTCACCTTTTGCCTTCAAAAACCAGAAGCAACCAAGAATATCTCACAAATCCTCCTACAACCACAAACAAAAAACCTTCTAACACACCCAAATTTTTAAGCTTTTTTTTCTTATAACCAAGAGAACTAAAATGGGTTTTGCTTTTTCAAGGTAGAAAAAGAAAATATTGAGTCTTGAAGATGAATTGGGAGGGGAGGCTTCAATAACGCCAGCTATTATCTTGTATAAAAGATACCATCTTTTCTACTCAAGTTTATGTGGCCTTGAAGAATACTCTACAACAAAGTGCCAAAATGCCAAAAAGCATTGACGCATTTTTGGGAAAATTAAATCCGGTCTATTTTTCTTTCTTGTCTTGTCTCTTTCCACTTTAAAAGTTGACATACAATCCAGCATATTTTGAGGGGGGGGAAGAGAAACCAGACAGCAAATTGAATTATTCAGTCACAGCCTGCCATAACCCAGAACTGACTGCATGTTAAAAGCATTCAACAAACATATAAAATACCCAGAATTTTAGATTTTGAAAAAATATTTATTACAAAAACTATATAGGACAAAAACATGCCTTTAAAAAAATAATAAGATAATAAATAATTGAGCCTTGACTCTGCAACAATGGCGCTTCAAACGTCAGTTCTTTAAAATATATTTGTTTTTCAGTTTACACTGACAAGAACAGAGGATCTGTAAACGTGCCAGGGCAGTCATTTCCTTTGAGTTGTGAAGATGTCTTAGGATTATTTTGGAAAGAGCATGAGGTCCCTAGAAATCCACGAATCACCGATTCAAGTCCTCGAAATTAGTACGAGAGCTGGCATCAACTTTGAAAAATTGAGACTACGAACTCTCGTTTTATCTTTCTTTTTTTCTCTCCTTGTCTTGACACATTTTCATGTGCTAATAACAGACATGCAAGACGTGTCTTTATTATTATTTTTTATTATATGCAATGAATATCATTTGTGTATTTTAAAATCAATGCCCATTTAATAATCGAAAGTTGAAAAATGAAGAGAATCTTAAAACTTTGAAAACGGATTTGAATTGCTTTACATGATTTGATGTCTTGATTTTATCAATTGAACCAATCAAGTGCATCCACTTGTTTTTTCACCTGACACTTTTTAAATTTGCTAAATCAAGTGCATATGTGTTGACAAGTAATTTATATATAAGATGATTTGAATTGACTCACTGCCTGTGTGGCATTGCGATCCTACTAGTTTTTTGCTGAAATTTGATTTTTTTTTTCATTTTAAAGATCAGTGGTTTGGTGTTTTTAGATCATTTTGATCTGCTGATTTCAAAAATGATTTTTAAAAAATAAAAAAACATCATTTTGATGTATTTCGGCACGATAAGGACTTTGAAAAGCTACCACAATCGCAATCGATTTGACTGTTTTAAAAATAACTCAAATGATTAGTAGAATAAAATAAAAAAATGAAATTGATAGAAAAAAAATATAATGGCATGATTTTAAAATTAAACCATGTCAGATCCTCCGGCATAAATCAGTTCAGAAAATCTGCATATCTGTTTTACATTATATTTTAAAAATATTGCTGAAAAACATTTAAAAATATTTTTTTTATTTTTTATTAAAAAAATCAATGTTTTTAAATTATTTTCATGTATTGATGTTAAAAATAATTTTTTTAAAATAAAAAATATTATTTTATTTTATTTTTAAATAAAAAATACTTTCAAAAATAATTTCAATTATACTTCTAAATGGGCACTTCATCGACACTTCATAACGCCTCTTATAATGAACATGCAATAATTGTGCAATGTTTTTTAAGCAGTTGATCTATTTTTTTGCATGAAATACCGTGTCTTACGACACTGTTTTTAAAAAATATTTTTAAAATAAATTAAAAAAATATTTTTTTTTGTGTTTGTAAATCATTTTAATTTGATAGTATTAAAAATAATTTTTTTAAAATAAAAAATATCATCCTAATATATTTTTGAATAATATTATCACATTTCCAAGAAGACTCGTCATGGGTAATAATTCTTTAATTCGATGCTACTCAATAGTGAATTGCTAACATAAGTCTAATTAGTGGAATGAATATAGTTTTAAGAAAATCTAAAAATATATGTTAATTTAATATTTTATTAAACAAAAAAACTTAAAAAGTATTTAAAAAAAAGAGTTTAACCCATTATCAAATCTAGTTTAACATAGACAACTTATACATTTATTTTATAATTAATCTTTATTTATAGGAAAAATTAGTTACTCTAAAATCATCGAGTTATATAAAATCATATCATGACAAGTGTTTCAAAGACATTTTTACTCACGACACGTGTTAAATATAATGGAAAATAATAAAATTTAAAAGTTGATCTCAACTTCATGAAATAAATATATTTTTTAAAATAAAAAATTAATATTAATCTATAAATAACAAACATTGTTTTAATAAACTTAGAAAATAATTAATATGAAACATTGATAATGAATTTGTCAAGAAGACTCTTCACGCATCATGTGGGGGGGCAAATCATCTTGAAGACATTGATGATGTCCCAAAGCTGCTTGATCACGTATTTATTTGTAATAAATTTGGGGTGTTATCTCAAAACATATCTATGATTTCAAAATTAGATATTTTCTTTCCATAATTCGATTTTGTTTTCTTAAAATAATTACATATCAAATTATAAAATTAATTAATAATTTTGTTTTGTTCTTATTTCAAGTAAAAGAATTAACCTGAATATGAAAAGAAATACCCCTATGATTGAGAGAAATTACTATAACTTCTAATATCAGAATCTTGTCTTTTATCTTTAATTTGGGGGATCTCCTTAGATTCAATCAAAATCAAAATGTTCCAAATAATTTCATTCTTGACTTGCTAATTTCATGGTTTGATCCAATGGTCAGCTCATATAGTATATGGATTTTTTTTTCTATCTCAAAACATCTAAGATGCTAAAATTGGTTATTGATTTTTTTTTTTTGTTATTGAGAAAAATCCATCTAAAAAATGGTAAGAGGTTCCAAATAGAGTCCTCGTTGTTAACGTGCTTGAATATTTTTTTTTAAATTGATTTTTTTATATTCTCGAATTATTTTGATATTTCGATATATAAAATAATTTGTGATCAACTGAAGCTCACCCTCAAAACAAAGACCCTAATTTCACCTTACCTAGCTTCCTCTGTAAGATCCTCTTCATGAATGTTTTCATTTTAACCCAGCTCTTACTTTTATCGGTGGTCCTACTGTAGCCAAAAATAGATGATTTCTATCCATTCTCTCGCTTATACACCACCCTATTTTCACTCACTAACACCCAATTCAACAAAAATATTAACTCTTAAAAAAACTCACAAGTTGAAACAGTAGAAGCAATAAAACTCGAAGCTTTCAAGATCAGAAACAATAGTTTCAAAAGATCAACATTAATGTATTTAGCCATGAAATTAATATGATTTGTAGTTATTCATAGCAAGGTGATAAGATCAGAGCAGCAACATGAGGGTGGTGTGATTTTTAACCGACAAAAAGGAGAGGGGATTTCCAACTCTATCAATTTAACCAGAACTATAAATCAGTTTTGATCTGTAATAAATCAGATCTACAAAAAAAATAGAAAAAAAATTAGAAAACAAACTTTTTGGTATGGAAGCAGTGGGGAGAAGATTGACAAGAGCTTATGTTCTTCTTCTTCTTCTTCTTCTTCTTCTTGACATAAGATCTACAAATCCCTTTGAGCTACAAATCAACTTCTTGTTTCTGTTTTTTCTATTCTTAATTGGGAGAAGAAACAAATTTTCTTGTTCGGTTTTGGTTTCCAACTAAAGCAACATATCTGCTTCAATCATGTTTTAATTAGGTTGAATAGTGTTTCAACGAGAATATATATCTTTTTTATGTTATGACTTTTCTGTTCAGTGCATTTACAAATAGTAGCTGAAGAATGAAATAATTATTTTAGCTATTCAAATAGTTGTTCCGTTGAACATGTTAAAATTAAACACAAAAGCTAAAAGTATAGTTTTTTAGCCCCGTCTCTTTTAATGCCTACTGTATTGGAGATGCTCTAAACAAGGAAGCTCAAAATGATATTTAATAAGTGATTGTTTAGCCTTGAATTCTAAAAATATTTTTGGATTTCTTTTATTTTAAATTATTATTTATAGTGTTTTTAGATCAATATTGATGTGATGATGTATTTTTTTTAAATGTATCATTTATTTTTTTTAAAACACTATAAAAAATAATGTCCACTAGACTCCAACCATGACCTAAAAACCCCACTCTCCCAGGGTCATTGTGTAATTACAGAATCAGTTTGATTCAGTCAAACCTTACTCTTTCAGTCAAACAGTCAAACGACATTTTTTGTTAGAATAAACTAACAACAACGTTAAAATATTAGGAGGACATCGGTGGCAAGAAACTTGCAATGAGATTTTTGTATCTGTGTATTTTAAACCCAATACTATCCCGCCCACTCTCTTACAAAGTTCTCTTTCAATTCTCTCTTACATCCTTTGCTCCGTGAAGATAAAGGGCTCAAGTTCAGGTCTCTCCTTTTTTTCTTTTTCAATCTACGCGTTCACATTTGTGTATTGATGTCACCGCCATGCCTATGACATTTGTGGGTGTGAGTAGTTTGCTTCTGGGTTTTGGTGTTTTTTGGTTTGCTAGAGGGACATGGTTTTTAGTAATGATTTGTTTTTTTTTTTTTTTGGTTTTTTGGGCACCCCTAGCTTGTTTACTGACCAATATTTTCTGTTTGTTCTCTTAGGAAACTTGAGTGTTTTTTGTAGTAAATGTAATGTAAATTTATAGATGAAGTTGATACCTTCTTTAGTGATATTATATTTATTTTTGGAAACAACATAGGTGTAAAAATAAATAAAAAGGAAAGAGAAGACAAGGAGACCCAGAATTATTAGAATGTAAAGTTTTTTTTTTTCTTGTTTGTGCCACAAGTCGGAATCTTGGAATTGGATTAAGTTATGAGCGTGCTTGATAGAGTCTTGGGATTCGATTTTCTCAAGGAAAGTGGTTTGCTTTATCTTTTACTTTCATAGTTGCCACTAAGATTTATATCCCATTTTAAAGTAATGTACTTGAATTTTGTTGATTCTGTCTTTGCGCCTGAAGTCTCGATCTTTTCTAGAGAAAATCTTTTCAAGAGGATAGAACTTTTGGGTTCATTGACTGATTTTCAACTTGAACTTTGGATACATATCCATGTCATTTGATTATTTAATTATCTTTTCACACAAGATTTCTTCATGCAACTTGAGTCTAATATTTTTTCTCTTATTTGATCTGATAAGATCCAAAGGTTTTATCATCTCTGTGTGTTATTTGGCACTTTGGCTTATGTTTGATAAAGTGCACAGATGCACATTGTAACAACATAATTTCGCACTGTAAAATTATGTCATATTCTATTTTCTTTATGGCAAGTAATACTGTCGTGTTTTTATTCACAATTGCGCACAAAATAGCAGATTTTGTTTCTGTTTTGTCTTTTTATGATATCTATTTGAAGGGAAATTCCCTGATGAGCCTGAAGTATGAGTTTGTTTATTCTTTCATGTCTCATTGGCAACAAATATCCCTGATACTCTCTTCTGAATTAAATTAGCAATGCTTACAAGTTATGGTTCATAATTGCGAGAATGTTCAAGTGATCCCTCAATATGTGGAGTTTCTTGGCTTGGTATATTCCCCTATTGATTGTACTGTTTTGATCATTGAATTGCAGGATACTTGCCTAGTTTCTGTTTAATGCTTTGTGTTGCTGTTTTTAAGGCCAAGGCAAGTAAAATATGAAGAAGGAAAATGTATTTCCTTCTAATTTTAAGCATCTTAATGGTCCAATAACACGAGCAGCTGCCTTGCGTGCTTCTGGGACAATGCCTCCTTTAAAGGCATCAACAAAACAGGATTGGAAAAGGAATTTGCGAACAAACTTAAAAAGAGAAGCCTTGGATGAGAACAGTGCTAGCAGACCTGATAATGCAGATAATCGATGTAAGAGGAGAGCAGTGCTTCGGGATGTCACGAATGTTTTCTGTGAGAATTCATATACGAGTTGCTTCAGTGCAACTAAAATTCAGGTAGATGTGCTGTCTTTTCAGGCAATCTTGTATGCTGTAAGGGCCAAAAACAAACATTTTAAGGAAGAAGCTTGGCCGTGCATGTGAGAATTAGACCTACTTTTCAACTTCCTTCCATGATTATACTATATAGGACAGCATGAACAGGAGGCTATGGTTTATCATCTCCTTGAAAATATCAACTACATTGCAATATTTCCTGGATACTATTCCCCCTCTGTTATGAAATCTTTTTTTGTCTTTCCTATTTCAATAATCTTAAGTTTTCTCCTTTTAACTCTGCTGATTGGCAGGCTAAGGTAGCCAAGCAGGCTAAAAAGGTTCAGCTTGATGTATCAAAAGTTGCCCCTTCAAGTGCCTTAGAACACTCACGTCTTGAAGCTAATTCAAAGAAAAATATTGTTTGTCGAAAAGTACAAAGAGAACCTTATTCTGAAGTGGTATCCTCAACTACATCAGAAAAAGACGTACCTTCTCAGCCCAGTGGCACAGGAGAGTTCGGCACAGATGATCCCCAGCCTCCTAATCTGTGTTCAACAGTGCCTTTCGATCCCCATCATTCTCCAAAAAAAGGTCAGCTTTTGTCTTGAAGTTTTTTTGCTTCTAGAAACAGTAAACTTGATCAGTACCTGTATTTAATACTTGGCGAGAACAGGAAAAAAAAGGGTGCATCTTGGTTGAAGGTTTGCGTACTTGTCATCCTGTTTCTGCATCCATCTATGCAGTTTTCAAGATATGTAACACCGTACTCGTTTATTTCTTTGAACCTATTTCAATACACATGAACTACTTGCATAACAATGGAGTCAAAGAAGTTAGTTATAGTAGTGAAAAAGCTGTCATGTGGTACTATCATCCATAGGACCAAGTAGGTAGATAGTTGTATCAAGATGGAATGAGTGAAATTCATTATCGTAGTGAAAAGAGCTGTTATGTGGTGCTGTTGTTCGCTAGTTTTGTCAAATGAAGAGGTTAGAGGAAAAGGTGGTTTGTTGAGCCAATTCTTAGGGTCTGACGGAGGAAGTCTTGGAATCAAAGTTTGGTCTTTTCCTCCTTCATAGTAATGTATGCGTATCTAATGGTGTCAATCCATTGTAGAAGGTGCATTTTAAGACATGCAATTATAGATACGATTTAAATCCCAATTGAAAAGGCTTAAATTCATTATAGTAGTAGATGATGCATGGAGTTCAAGGTCTCAAAGTAAGAAACTAATTTGGTTATCTAGTAAAAGTTAACCTGGCTAAGAAGAAACAGAATTACATCAGAACCTCGTATGCAAATTACCATTTTAAAAATATTTTGACTCCAACTTTAGTAGAACTATCTACCATGTGTACCGAGGTTTACTGTGTTACCCTAGACATGTTTAGAACAGCTAATCCACAAAGTTTAAATGCAAAGATTTCTTGAACCAAACGGTTACTGAGGAATTTGATTGTTAGCCTCTTAAAGGTAAATAGTGATTTTATTCATAACCCTCTTATTCAGCCGTGACATGCATCTACTGAATTTATGAGGTCAAATCCATTTTGGGTCACTGGATGCGCCAGGTAGGGCTTCATAGTTTGTGGTATTATATTTAAGTGACTAAAATGGAATGTCAAGAGTTGAATAAACATTTTCTATTGTTGTGTATACTGCATGCAGTAGGTACTGATTTCTCTCTCTCAAATTGTTATAGCTGAGAAATGCAACGTTTCTAAGAATTGGAAGGCATCAAGTGGTCCAGAATTTATAGACATTGACAGTGATCACAAGGAACCTCAACTTTGCAGCCTGTATGCTGCTGATATCTATAGCAATTTACGTGTTGCTGAGGTTTGTTTTTTATGCACAAAAATAGTGGTGTTCATTCTTTATTTACCCTTCTCTTGGTGTTTTTTCCTCCTCATATTTTTGCACTATGTGAATGGAAAGAAATATCCTCATACAAGAAAAGGGTTTTGAATCTTTTAACCACAGGGCTATGCATGATTGCCCCAGTATAGCAGCATGTCATGGTTTTAGGCCATCTATGGAGACAGTGGAAAAATTCACTAGCTTTCCTTTTTTCCCCCTCTCTCTTGGCAAGATGCCGATGCTTGCTTATGGTATATTACTTTGTTTCTGCAGCTTGACCGAAGGTCTCTTCCTACTTTTATGGAAACAGTACAACAAGACATCACTCAAATAATGAGAGGGATTTTAGTTGATTGGCTTGTGGAGGTCAGTGCAGTTTCATTGTTTGATATTTTTCTTGATATGCTCATATATGTTTTGCTTTGAATTTGCAATTTATGCTGTTTGTTTATCATTTAGATAAGGAAAGGTTGTTTGTATACTATCAATCATGATATACTTGTGTTCATGTCTTGTAGATAAGCACATCTTTCTTGCTAAAACTACCATACTGTATTTTTCAACTAAAAAAATTAAGCTCTACATTATGGAGAAATAACATGCCTTGTCCTCTCCATAGATATGAATGTTAGGATTTATCAAAAGCTTGTTCAAGATTAAGTACACATATTTGTTTCATGTTTAGAGTTTGTTGTTTAAGCCTTTGTCCAACTTGTCTAGTATGGTTTTTTAAATCAATCATAGTCAATGGATTAATTCTCATTCATTAGATGATTTAAATAACAAAGAGAGTGCTCATTTAATCAGAAGGAACTTCCAAGGCATACTTGTACAAGAACACATTGTCTTGTCATGAGGAGAACGCTTGTCATTAGTGATTGTAGTCCCTGCCTTTTCATTTTAGCACAAGGCTGCGATTCTTGATGATGATTCATCTAATCTTTAAGTTTGTCCTTGTCCCAGTTTTTGGACTTTTCAAAGTGGGGTAGTCCTCTTCTCAGATAAATCTGTTGCTCCTTGGTAGTTGGACTTCTATTCCATGTCAATGCCATGACTAGAGACTGCACTAGCAGTAAACCAGAAGGCAACTGCTCGCATCTCATATAAAAAAAATCTTCCCATCAATTGTTTTTCGTTAGTGTTTTTATTTTTTCTAGAAAACTAGTATTTACCACGTTCCAGTTTTGGCTTCTTATATTTGTTTGATTTTGTATTTTTCCAGCCTCTCATGTCGTTTTTTTTAGATGCAGTAGCTCATGTTTCTAGTTCCAAAGTCTTATTCTTTCCCTATCATTTTATATTTCATGACGACGAATAGACCCTTCAACCATGATTCCGAAATACATAACGTTTATCAAGTGCCAGTGTTTTATTTGAGTTTCCACTCATTTACCTTGCATGGAGCAGGGAAATCCTCAACATGACACTTTAGGAACACACACACATGTATAGTTTAGATTCATCAACATCTGCAGTTTTTGAGTCCAACCCCCATAAACTCTAGCCAAAGTGTCAGCTTACCTAGTCGATTCTAGTTGAGGCATACTGCACACCTAAAGGCTGTGCTCTGAATGTCAATGAAACAAAAAACATATAGGTCTCATAATAAGACCATGCAATTTTTTGGACAAGTTATTGTTTTTTAAAAGTAATTTGTTTTGTTAAATACCAATCAGATCAAAGCTCCAGATTAACTGAAGCTAACCTTGGAGGGACTTGAAACCAAATACCATCAATGTGACTGCTGACTCTATAAATGGTTGTGTATTTGGCTTATGGTCATTGATCCCTTCAATTAGATGAAACTGACTGCTTTATATGAAGTCTTAGTATGATTGCAATATTTTTAGTTAAGAGATCCACTTTGTTATGTTTGGATAAAGAATGTTGTTACTGTGAAAAAAATATTCTGATACTGATCCATGTATGGTCTGTGTAATTTTTTCCCCTTTCATTTGATCTGTAACTATCACTCATCGTTTATTGCTGTGGTAAATGCACTATTGAAGAAAATAAAGTGTTTATATATATATATATATAAAATAGAGGGAGGTTCTCTTGCATTATATTATGTTAATTTTCACCTTTTATAGTTTCTCAATGTACTGGAAGAATATGAATGCCTATTATGGCAGTAATAAATTCTTAAAGTTTTTATATCAATTATGAATTCCAAACAAATAATTCCTGGATCTGTTTAAACTTGGTTCCAGGTATCTGAGGAATATAAGCTGGTGCCAGACACACTTTACCTTACAGTATATCTCATAGATTGGTTTCTCACTCAAAATTACATTGATAGACACAGGCTTCAACTACTCGGTATCACCTGCATGCTAATTGCTTCGTAAGTTCTCATTTCTTTTGCAATGTTCATTTCACACTGAACCACAATGATGAAGTTTTAATGAAAGGTTGGGTGCAACATTGCAAGTTTCTTCTTAATTTAGGATCTAATTGAAATAACCATTCTAGAGGGGAGAATATTTTATCATTCAGAGCCGTCAATTATTTGGTGTTTTCTTTGTTTAATTTGATTTAAATGTACTTATGTGTGTCCTGAAGCAAATATGAAGAGATTTGTTCGCCACATGTGGAAGAATTTTGCTTCATCACTGACAACACATACACAACCATGGAGGTATGTCACATGGTTCACTCACCAAATGAGTGCTTATTGAAGCTGTGAGGCAAATACTATCTTTTCTAACTTGTACTTTGTCAAATTCTCCTTTATTTGTATGCTAATTTGGTGGTCTGGAAGAAAAATGACTCCGCATATGTGAAATTTGAGACTGGTTTCTAAAATGACAAAATAGTGATGCAGAATCAAGTGTTAATGGTTTTGGTCCTGACCAAAGTCTGGTGCAGGTGTTAAAGATGGAGACTCAAGTGTTAAATTTTTTTGGCTTTCAGATAATTGCTCCCACTGCAAAAACTTTTCTGAGGTGCCACTACAGCTTCTTCAATTCTCACCTTTTTCTTTCTCTTTTTATTGTTTCAAAAATTATTTCAGTTTTAATAGTACAGTTGCTTCTGCAAATTTTTGTTCTCAGGAGATTCTTACGTGCAGCACAGGCATCATACAAGGTAATGTGGTTAGTTCAATTCAAATCCATGCATGTTTTAGAAGATACCAGCCTCTGTTAATTAAAATAGTGACATTTACATGTGTAACATGCAGAACCCTAGTTATGAACTGAAGTACCTGGCTGATTACCTAGCAGAACTGACATTAGTTGACTATAGTTTCTTGAAGTTTCTTCCTTCTGTCATTGCTGCATCATCTGTGTTTCTTGCCAGATGGACGTTGGATCAGACAAACCATCCATGGGTCTAAATTCTCCTTCCTATCATCTGAATTTCCATATAGATTAAGTAAGCATCTGGAGCCTGACCTTGTACATTTATTTGACAGAGTCCAACTCTGGAACACTATACTTCTTACAAGGCGTCAGATCTTAAAACTACAGTTCTTGCACTGCAAGGTCTACAATTGAACACCAATGGGTGTCCTCTCAATGCTATACGCATGAAGTACAGGCAACCGAAGGTATACTAAGAATACTGCTCAAGGGACTTAAGATTGCTTCTGTTTTTGCTGTTCTGTTTTAATTTCTATATCTATCTATTTGCTTTTTGCATCTTTGAGCTCCAAACTTTTCACTGTGTATCTATCTTTGTTGTCTGGTCTTATTCGGTTTGCTAATAAGGTTGTTCTCGTAGCAGTTTAAATCTGTGGCGGCTCTGTCTTCTCCGAAACTGCTTGAAACTCTATTCTGAAGATGAACAGTGGTTCCACGTTTTTGAAAGTGGAATTCCTCCTGGGATTTTATCATTTCCTTCATGAGATTGTACCTGCTGTATCATCCGAAACCTCTTTACTCGTTATATACATTTCTAATATCTTTTTTTTTGGTCCCCGAAATCAGTGTATAGAGTTTCATGACATGTATCAGGGTTTGGTACTTCCACCTCCGGTCACCGGAAGGAAATACATTGTCTAAAAATAGGGCCGTCGTGCTACAACTAAAGATTTCAGAATAACCCATCTGTATATCTTTCTTTTGCATCTTATCTACGGAGAATTTATCTGTGACTGGTGGAATGTGATTTTGGCAACTTTGGCCCCCGTTAAATTAATTAATTATGTTTTTTTTTGTCACCCTTCTTAAGTTGTAGCCTGGTAACATGATTTCTTGAGGATGCTCTGTTATCTGATGTTTAATTGCTGGATGAGAGTTCATTGTGATACTTGCTGGACATGAATTTTACTTGGAATCAGAAACTGCTATACAATAATGTGAAACTGGACTGGTTTCTGTTCGGAGAGGCAGGCACATAGAAAACAGGGTGTCCAAATGATCATTTACCAGAGACATTTTCTTCTACACAATTACCTTCAAGCAGGGAAGGATGTGAACAGGGTTTGAAACCAACAAAATCACAATTCTGAATGAACTACCAACCTCATATGCATAATGGATATCGAAAGAGTATCGAATAAACCATTCCAGGTCTATACCATTTCAAAGTAAGGAATTAAATAAAAAAACACATGAACATCAAGTTAGGTGGCCACAAAATTGCCACAAATCTTTTTCTAAAAAATGAAAACTGTGAAGTCGCACCACAGCTCTCCTAAAATTTCACTTAAAATCTTTAGATGATATATTTCCATGCTGATTCAAAATGATGCTCTGCATGAAGAAGAGAGAGTTACCCAACAACTAACAAGCAACAAATTCCATTTGCCAGGCTGCCAGCCAAGGTAATGCAATCAGGAGAGCACTGGTCTCTGTTCTCTAATGGGGATTCAAACTCAATCATTGATTATGATTCCAAGTTCTCAATACCAAAATGTAAAGGGGCAACACACTTGTATATTAAGAACAGCCCAACCCAGATATGAAGGATTAAAGAAAGGAAATTGTCGACTTAAAAAAAATATATCATGGAAAAACATAGGCCAAGAGTGATGAGCAGTGGAAAATCTCGTGACAAACAAGTAGACCGTACACTGAAGCAATGGATAGTCCATTTCCTACCTCTACAGATACTCGTTTTCCTGTAAGCAGCAGCTCACATGTTTTGGCAGATTCAGCACTTTATACATCAAAATCTTAAAAGAAAAGGTTAAAAAATGCATAATATTAAAGCTCCAAGGCTGAGATGACTTCACCAATAATCTCCACAAGAGCACTTGCCATCCTTGAAATGATGAAACCTTTTGTTGTCCCTAACTATTAACTCCCTCCCAACAATCTTTGACATGATCTTGATGGCATTGTGACAGTCCCCGCACACACGGAGATTCTTGATTATCCTCAAGGGCATCCTTGCTGGAGTGCTAATAAGACCATACGCAATAGCCAACCGCTCACTGTGATACAGCAAGGCTTGCTCTTTGGCCTCCTGATCAATGTCATGAAGAACATATCGAGTATCAGGAACATAGCCACCTGTTTTCATCTCACGCAATTCCTTTAATTTCTCATCATCCTTGTAAAGTGTAGGATTCCTAAACTCAGTTACTCTATTCTTTCCTTCAAGCATGCTAATCAGATTATACTTCTTTGGTGGTGGAGTTGGGATTTTATTAGCAGCAGCCTTTGATGAATCAAGAGAAACGATCAATTCCTCAGAGTGGTCTTCAAGATCAATGTCTCCATGACTTCTAGCATACCTCCTCAATGCCTCCCAAATTTCCACTGTGGGTTCAAATGGAAGTTTCTCAATATACTCCACAGCTTCATTAAGATATGCAGACTTTCCAAGAACATCTATAATCCCCAAATAATGATCAAGGGTTGGACTAATGCCAAACTCCCTGCTCATTTCCTCAAAATATAAAAAACCCTCCTCCACTGACTCGGCACTAGCACAGGCAGACAAAACAGCCTGAAATGTTTCCCCAGTGGGTTCCAAGCCCAACTTCTTCATCTGCTCAAACAGCTCCAATCCCTCATCTCCCAGGTCATTATTCGCACACTCATTTATCATCATATGCCATGAATCCATATTCCTGTCAGGCATATGATCGAAAACTCTCCTTGCATCAGCCATACTTCCACATTTCCCATACATCTTAATCACTTTATTGTTCAACTTAACATCGCCCCTAAAGGTCGATTGCAAAAAATAATCATGGACCTTCTTGGCATCCTCATGTTTTGAGCACATCTCAAACAAACTATGAAAACAATTAGCACTGGCTCTAACCCCATTATCCATCAATTCGATAGCTTGCTTGACCTTACCCTCCTGACACAAACGCTCCAAGTCATTAACCGAAGGAGGCGGAGCAGTAGCTGGAGCTGGAACATTAGCATTGACACTAAAATTAACATTCACATCCTGTCTTCGACTCTCCGGACCCACATGTGAGGCCCACTGATCAGTGTTTCTCTGTTGCGGGTATCCCTGATTTTGGTGTTCCCATCGATTTGGGTTTCCGGGCTGCCCATAATCCCCTCGGACATTAGGGCTGAACTGACCAGGGTTTTGGTACTGGGGATGATTTTGATCCCGTTGATTAGGGTTTGGGTACTGGGGAGCAGTAGCTGGAGCTGGAGCATTAGCACTAGCACTAAAATTAACATTCAAATCCTGTCTTCGACTCTCCGGGACCAAACGTGAGCCCCACTGGTCAGTGTTTCTCTGTTGCGGGTATCCCTGATTTCGGTTGTCCCATCGATTTGGGCTTCCGGGTTGCCCATAATCCCCGCCGACATTAGGGCTAAACTGACCAGGGTTTTGGTACTGGGGATAATTTTGACCCCGTTTATCAGGGTTTGGATATTGGTGTCGTTGCTGCTGTTGAGGATATCCTCCTTGGTCAGGATAGGCATAACCCTGATTAGGATAACTTTGTTGGTTTGGAGGAGGGTATTGCTGATTTTGGATGGGTTGGCTGTGATTGTTGTGAGCTGGTTGTGGGGAGGACTGATAAGGAGGAGGAGAAGGAGGGTGTGTCAGGGTTCTCGAGTTCCACTGGGAAGCGTCATTTGGATAAAATCTTTGATGGTCATTCGGTAAAGCGGAAGTAGTGAGGGTTTTAGCGAGGATTAGGGTTTTGCTGTTGAAAGAAAAGTGTCGAAGAGAGCGTACCTTGAAGAAGAGTGGATAAAGCATTCGTGGTGGCTGTGAAAGACGGATTGCCATGGAAGACGCCATCTTCTTCGATTTTATTTCAGTCAAGTGTTGTATGAAAACACTCGCCTTGATATTAGAAGACGCAGCCGGTAGGGTACAGACTCACTCACTGGAGTGATTCCCTTTTTCTGTGGCCTCTTTTTTTGCGCTTATCATATTGTTTGAGGGGTAAATATCACCTCTGTCCCTGTACTCTAATAAATTGGTCAATCGAGTCCTTCTTCCAATTTAACTATTGATTGAGTCACTTTATCGAATCAATTATATACATTTACAAATGGAATATCCAAATTAACTTGCACGTATCTCGACTAAATCTAGAACGAGTTTTGATATTTACATCATGTATAATTTAATTTAGAGTCTAATTATATCTGTATTTTAAAAATATGTTTTTAATATTTTTAGATTATTTTTTATATATTAATATTAAAAATGAATTTTAAAAAATAAAAAATATTATTTCAAAGTAAAAACATTAAAAAAATGTAATGTTTTAATAACAACCACTATTATAACATCAAACAAGCTCATGTCAACTCACACTTGTCATTTGTTTCAAATAAGAAATATTTATTTGCTAAGTAATGATATAAGAAAAATGTTAGCAGTGAAGAGTCAAAATTGAAGCATACATTTATTAATACGAAATTATTTTTAGTTATTTTATTTAAATTATATAAATTTAATTGGTGATGATTTAAAAAATAAAAATACAGTTTAGAAAAAGCCGAAATAATACTTCTTTATTAGCTTCCACTGTATAGAGGAAACAGGTAGAACCGGTTAACAGGTTTCCTTTCGATAAAATGAACGGTGGAGATATTTCATTAGAAATCCAATGGATGTTCAAAGCATAAGCAAAAACAGGTGCAATAATTATATATGTTTTGCAGTGGTCATAATAACAAATACCGTCTCCCAGTCATCTCTCTCTCTCTCTCTCTCTCGAGATTTAGGAGGGATTTCTCTTGCTTTCTAGGGTTTTTGGATCTGCACGCTACTTTCAACAATCCGAGCTGAACACAGACAAACAGCCAGCCATGCCCCGGTACAACCTTCCTCCTCCTCCTCCTCCTCCTCTTCTTTCATCTTTTAGTTTGTATTTATTTGTCTAACAGAAGAGTTGTTTGAGTTTGCAGGTATTACTGTGATTATTGTGACACTTACTTGACTCATGATTCTGTAAGTTCTGTCTCTGTTTTTCTGTTTTTCTGTTCTAATTTCTGTTTCTCATCCTAAACCCTAAACAAGCAAGCACTTTTTGGATGCATTTACTGTTTCAGTGGATAAACCCAATTCCATTTTTTTTCCCTACCATTTTTAACATCACTGTTTCTGGGCACGATTTTTTCATGGATTTGTTTTACTCAACTGTTTGGTCTGTGATGTTTTCAATTCTCTGTAAACCCTGTTTCACTTGCTCTGCTTTTGCTTATTTCAGCCATCTGTTAGAAAACAGCACAATGCCGGTTATAAACACAAGGTACTTTTGATTTGTTTATGTTGTATTAATTGATGTTTCTCTGCATGTTTTTTTTTTATTTTAATTTTGTTCTTAACTTCTTTAGGCAAATGTGAGGATCTATTATCAGCAGTTTGAGGAGCAGCAAACCCAAAGTATAATTGACCAAAGAATAAAGGAACATCTTGGCCAAACTGCAGCTTTTCAACAGGTTGGTGCTGCATACAATCAGCATCTAATGGCTCAGAGACCCCGGCTTCCTGTTCTTCCAACTCCTATGATGCCAATTGGAGGAAACAATGCCCCATTATTCCCTGGGATGAGGCCTCCTGTTTTGCCTAGACCAATGTCTGGTGCTCCAGGTAAACTGCATCCAAAATTGCCCTTTTGATACATGCAACTATCTCCCTGTGTGCATACCCATGTGTTGCATGGAAACACTAGTTTTTGCCATTCTTGATTCAATTAATTAGCTTCCAACATCTTAGAGGTTGGGATGTTGGCTTTTGCAAAACTATTTTGTAGATTTAGAATGCCTGCACCTTCTGATTTATGGGCTTGCTTTCTCCATGGTCATTTTATGGTGATTGGTTTTACAGCGCTGATTGTGTGGGATATTGAAAATTTGTTACATGCTACTTGCCAGGTTATATGAACCCTCCGTTAATGCCCCCTATGATGGCACCCCCTGGTGCTCCTTCCTTACCTGGTCAAATGAATGGTGTTCCAAGGCCTCCCACAATGATTGCACAACCAACTGTTCCTGGGAGTACTGGAGCACCTCCTAGTGGTGCCCCGTCTATGGTTCCACCTGTTACTTACCAAGCAAATCAAGGAGCAACAAGTGGAGGCTTTGACAGCTTCAATATGAATGCTGCAGCCCCTGAAGCCAATCATTAGTCTGAATCAAGCTGGTATGCTTTCCTTCAATAAATTATTGCATCTTTGTATGTCTTCCACTTGAAATTTCTTAACAATTAACGATTGTAGTGATTTTCTAGCATAATTAAATTTAAAAGTGTGTTTCACTGGTCTATGGGGAGACCGAAGCCTCATAGATGCATTTGGTTTGTTAAAGAATTGTGAGAGAATCTATTTCCTTTAGCATGGCATTTTTTAATTCATTAATAAAAAGGAAATAAAATGTCTTAAGAAATTAAACCTTCATACTTGATTGTAGATGGATATTTTTCATTTGTGGGTTTCTTTGATTGAATTGAAACTAGAATTCCGCAAATGAATTTTGTTATTATTTTTTAAAGAACCATTATAATTTGGTGCACCAGTTTTCTAGCTTTGATTCTCTTGTATTTGTTTTGCGCATTCTGAATAGTTATCCTGTGGTTTCCATGGGTATTTTTTTTCCCTTTGATACAGGCCCATGGGAAGAAATCAGCAATGCTCTACATTGCAATGCCTGTCTTGAATTGTGAGTTAACGTGGTGATCAATACAGGATAGTTTTGTAACTTAATTTTGTTAAACATAAGCTACCTTGAAAAGACATCAAAATTCAACTGAAAAGGACTGGTTTCTCTTGAGTTTAATTTGATGTGATTCACCTTTTGCGGGTTGAGTACTGATTGACACACTCTGTTTGTGTTGGCATCATCTACCTGTGGAGATTTGTTTTCTGGTTGGCTTTATTAGTCATATACACTTCTAATTGATGCTACTTTGCGTTTGGTGCATTCTCATAGGTGTGAAGATCTCATTGTGAGGACATTGCCTCTTTATACAATTGTAACCTAGGGGCCAGAAGCTAGATAGGCTCCGCCAGCCAGTATAGAAAAAGTGTTTCCTAACACTTCATGTTGCCCATTTTCTTTGTTTTTCTTTTAGTGCTGCCGGTATTACTCTTTTGATGTGCCCCTTTTATGTTTTTCCTAATGGAACAATTTGATGTGCTCTTTGTCAGCCAAGCAATACCATGACTTTGTAGCAAATTTTCTTCAGATAATCTTCTAGGTTACAAGGCTGTTAGGCTTTGAGAGTAGGGGCACCAATCTAAACTAACAATTCTAAACCCGTGTGTCTTCCTAACCATCTAACTTGCCTTTTCGAAGAAGAGGAATGGAGAAAATAAACTCTTATTCAATCTTTCGGGTGATGAACTTGTTGCCAATTTAAACCAAGTTATTGGCTCTCTGCCAAATTGATTTCCGTGTCATAACAATGCCAATTGCTTTAGCTATCGTGATATCATCTCGTGCATACTGAGTGTTTGAGAAACAAAAAATAAACTTTTGAAAAAAAATGATTTTTTTTCCTATTTTCATAGATTATTTTGAGATGCATATGCCAACTATAATGGTATTTATTTGCATTATCAAGCAGCCTTCATTATAGTTGATAGAGGTTGATGGTAATGCAAATAATGTGGTGCGAGGAAGACTGGGACCTTGTAAAAGATGTTGACTCAAGCAAACGGACATGATATATTCATTGTTGTCAAAATCACCATATTAATTGTAAAATTGCATGATTGCTAGTCAATTTCATCTTACATAATTAGATTTAACGAGTTTATAAGAAATATAAGATGACCGGTCGAGGTTTTTTTTTAAGTAATGTTTGAATTTTTCTATTGTTTATTTTAATTAAGTTATATCATTATTTACTGAAATTATTTATATATAATTAACTAAAACATTTTACTTACATTTTTACCATTGAATATACTTTTAAAAAAACGTTTTTAACAACCTCTTGAATATATGTACGAGGAGTTTTAAAAGCTGATGATCGAAAGTACAGAAATAATTAAAATGACATTCTCATGCCCTGGTCTATCATCAGAGCGGAAAAGGGGGTGCTCGTAACTTGTTAAATCCCAAGTCTTAGGTTCAATCAACATGAAACTGAGGTCCAACTTGAGATTTTTTTTTGTGGTTTCTTTCAGGCTTTGAGCAGAACCACATGTTATTTACAGTGTTTTGTTATTAGTGGGATCCACCAAGAAACTGAGGTCCAACATCAGATATTTGCAAGCACATGTTTCACCAGCTTTGTTTTTTCCGTGGTTCAAGTGACTGTGTTGTCTCCTTGTTGCTTCATACGGGTTGATAACCTAAACGAAAGAAAATGACCTAAACGAAAGAAAAGACTAGAACAACAAATCAAGCTAAACATCAGTAAAACCAAAACACGAATCAAAGGTTTTAATGAATCTTCTGTGTAAGAAACAAGAATTATCTCGATTGCTTAGCCTAAGCTTGCATATGTTTAAGCCAAAAGTCCCAAAATATTCGCCAATTTTGGGTTTAAAATGGTTTTTTGAAAGAGGAAAGAGGCCGAGAGGAGTAATGGTGTGTAAAGCAGCCATTTGGGAGTGTTAAACAATTCAAAATACATAAAGGTAAGATTAGAAAAAGAGAGGCTAAGGTTTCATAATAATTAATAATAATTAATGATGTCAAAAACAATTTAAACCTAAATATAAAAAGACTATATATAAACTAAAATAAAGAGACTATTTTACCCCTTAATGAATAATAAATAACATAACTTATATATTATATATCTTAACATCTCCCCTTAAACTCACGATGCGGGAACTATAAGCATTGAGAGTTTGCCGAGTAGAAAACAAAAATGAAAATAGAATGTGATTTAGAAAAGAAATTTGTATTCTGTAAAGAAGAGAAAACAAATGGCAAAATGATAGTGTCATTTTTAAGATGATGATGAGTAAGGTGACAATCAATCTCAATATGTTTAGTTCATTTATGAAAAATCGAGTTGTGAACAGTCTGAGTAAAACTCTAGTTATCACAATACATAAGAGAGAAATAAGAAAGAGAAATTCTCGTATTTGCAAGTAGCCAACATAACCAAATAAGTTTTTTGATAGTGAATGTCATAACACGATACTCATCATTGGTTGAAGATTAAGAAAAATAAATTGTTTCTTGCTCTTCTAAGAAATAAGAGACTCACTTGAAAAGATACAGAAACTAGTAACAAACTTGCAATTTGTGGGATCACTATCATGATCAACATCAAAATATACACGAAACTCCAAGAAAAAGGTGGATTGAAGTAAGAGACTCTGAAAGACTGTACCTTGAAGATATCACAAAATACAAAAACAATTGCCTAATGAACAAAAGTAGAAAAACAAACTGGCTAACAACATGAATTGCATGTGAAATATCTGGATGAGTAAGAGTGATATATATATAAAGGTAGGACCTGACAAAAGTAAACCATCAAAAGAAGAATATATAGCATTAACCTCAATATGAGTATCTATAGTCTTATTATTAGTAAGTCTAGCCCACTCAAGAATATATGTATATTTTGACTGATAAAGTAGATAACCTCTAGGTAAATAGGTTATCTTAATACCTAAAAAGTACTGTAGAGAACCAAAATCCTTTATCTCAAATTGTCTTGCTAGCTTTGCCTTCAAAACTGAAATACTATCAATGTCATTGACAATAATTATCATATAATCAACATATAAGGTTATAATAATATGACCTGTATTAGTGCTCTTAACAAAAAGAGAAGAATCATGACTATTAGAAACAAATTCAAGGAAAGAGATCACAACAAAGAATTTCTCAAACCAAACATGGGGTGCTTGTTTGAGATAATATAACACTTTTTTGAGCTTACAGATATACCTAGAAGCATGTGAAAATACTATCAGGTGGTGCCATATAAATTTCTTCTTGAAGATCTCCATTCAAAAAGGTATTGTTAACATTAAATTGAGAGACAGACCATCGATGAATTGAAGCAACTGCAATAAGAGTATGAATAGTAGTCATTTTAATAATAGGAGTAAATATCTCCTCATAATCCATTACATACTGTTGAGAGTATCCTTTTGCAACCAACCGAGCTTTGCATTGCTCAATAGATCAAACAAAGTTAGTTTTGATCTAACACACTCAACGACAACCAACAACACTCTTGCCAGGACGTAGAGGAACCAAATCTCAAGTTCCTCATCCATAGCTTGCTGCCAAAGAGGATTAAGAATTGCTTTTTTATAGGAAGATGGATAGAGAGACAATGAATAGAAACCAAAGGAAGTAAATGGTAAAGAATAACAAGAATAAGCAAAATCAGATAGTTTTATAGACTTATGAAAGCGTAGGGATTGACATAGAGGTGGATACATAATCTTAGATGGAGAAGAAAAGATTGTAGAGAGCTTCAGGTATACAAGAGAGTAAAGTGTCAATACCTGCAAAATAGTTAGTATGAATTGATCGAACATGAGGAGAAATATTTAAGGTAGTAGAAACTTAAGATGATAAACTATCAAAATTCTCAGAAAAATAATTTATACAAATAAAATCAGATCTAGTAAAAGTATAGGGAGTGAATGTAATAGAAAATAAATGTATATGCTCGAGAAAGACAACATGACGAGATATTTACAGTTTTTGAGTTACAGGATCAAAACAACATGATCCCTTTTTACCTTCACCCTAACCAAGAAATACACAAATAGCAAATCATTTTTTTTTATTGCGTTTGACATGAAGAGGAAGAACAAAACAAGTACAACCAAAAACTCTAAAGGAAGAATAATCAGGAGCATAACCATAAAGCTTTTCAAAAGGAGATAAACCTAAAATATGAGAAGATGAAGAATAATCATGAGCATAACCATAAAGTTTTTCAAAATGAGATAAACCTAAAATATGAGAAGATGAAATTGTATTAATCAAACTTACAACTATAAGAACAACTTCTCCCTAAAACTCACTAGGAATCAAAGTAGACAACAACAAAAAATGAGTAGTTTCAACAATATACCCATGTTTTCTTTCAACAACGCTATTTTACTTTGAAGTATCTGTACACGAGGTTTGGTGAATATTTCCATCTAAGGCCAACAATTCACAAAATTTATTAGAGGTGTATTCCCTACCTAGGCTTACTTGTGTTTTATTTTGATGCATAATTGTAATGAGGTATTGGTTATGAATTTTCACTCATAACCTAATGAATAATGAGGATTCGATGATGATTTGTTTTTATGAATTATAGTAGTTTTATATTTTAAAAATAGGTTAAAAATTATTTTTATTTATAGATTTTTAAAAATATGTATTTTATTAAAATTATTATAAAATAAGTTTTGACAAATAAAAAAATTGTTTAATATAAGATTAGAAGTAGTTTGTTTTTGTATTTTAAATGTATTACTGAAAAAACATAATTATTATTTTTGTTTTAAATAATTATCTTTTGATATTTTCAGTTTATTTTAATATAATTATATCAAAAATAAAATTTTAAAAATAAAATAAATTTAAAAACAATAGTTTAGCAACACTTTAAAGATGTAAACGGAGCGAAGGGATTGATGTACTAACTGTACAGATGACATGTCGTTGAAAACAGACGCTAGTGAAGTTGTTGTGAGGTGTCAAAAACAGATAAAATGGAAAAATTGGTGCTCCTGCTGAAACATCGACACGCTATCTCAGTCGCAGCTTTCTAGAGGACAGAAAAGAAAAGGAGAGTAGCAGAGAAAATGGCGGCTTTCAATATTTTATCACCGTCCACCACCACCACCACCACCTTCTATTCTCTTTCCTCTTGTCTCTCCAATATTACTAGAACTAATTATTTTAGCAATGATTACAATAATAATAAAACAATCTCTCGTGGTTTTCACTTCTCTCTATTCTCTTCCCAAACTACATCATCATCATCTTCTAAGACTAAGAGAGAACTCTCTAAAATGCCAATCCGTTCTTCTAAATCAGGTTCATCTCCTGGCTTCCTTTCATTTTCATTTCTGCATTTAATACTTCAATACTGTACATTACCATACTAAGAAATAAAGGGCTTCCGTTTTTTTTTTTTAATTTTTTTTGGTATTACGGCAAGCCACGGTTGATAATTTGTTTAGCCCGGTTGATAATGTTTATTTAGGATTTGCAATTTAAAACATCTCTGATTGAGGAGAGGAATATATCGGTGTCTAAAGAATTGACTGGTTGTGCTTGGTTTACCTCAATATTTGCAGAATTTTACTATTTCTGATCCAGGTAAAGGTCGCAAATAGATAGTGCCACTGCATTTTCTGTTCTTGGGTCTTTTTAAAATTTGCAACGATTTGTATTCCCAGTAGCATTCTCAAAAATGAAAAAAAGAGGGGAAATTAATGCTTATAGTATACGATGCTGCTGGCTTGCTAATTATCGATGAATGCATTTGAATGGTCAGATCATAGTGCTGTTTGGACAAATGTGCTTTCTCTTTCTCGGGTGTCGACATTTTGCATAAAGAATATCATAAAAACGTGATCTTTCTAATGCCGTGTGCAGGCAGTGGACATTCGTGGATTCAAGACGGCTCCATGCATCAGAACTCCACTTCCAGCAACAAAGGGATACAAGGTCCATTGCATTCGGTGTTTCCCTCAGTACCTGCACAAGTCTCGTCCGTGGAGGACCTTTTCGAATTCATTTGTTCAGGCCCTCTTATAAGCAAGTTGGGTTTGACCTCAGAAATGATTGCCGAGTCAATAGACAAATGGATATCATATGGCTTGCAATTGTGCCTATTATTTAAGCTTAATGAATTATACCTTACAGTTCCTCAGAAAGCAAGGTTTTATCACTATTATATACCGGTCTTCGTTTGGTGTGAAGATATGATTTCTAAGCACGTATCCCAGTTCAAAGACTCTGAAGATATACCTCCTTTAGTGGTACGCATGTAATTTCCCTGCAACTGTTTTTAATTCTGATGGGATTGCCTGCATTAGTTCTCATTCCATTAGCATGTTTCCGAAAAGAAGGCCTCTGGGAATTTGTTAAGCTATGCAGTCTAGCTGCAAACAATGCTAGTTGCTATGCACTTCTTTTCATCTCATGATCCTGGCATCTGGTATGGTGTAGATTGGTTTTAGTGCTCCACAAGGTTGTGGAAAGACCACACTTGTCTTTGCTCTTGATTATCTCTTCAAAGTAACTGGCAGGTACATGCTCCCGATATGATCGTGTGTAGTAACTGCAAATTATTTGTCAAATTGTCAGTTATAGAACTAAATTTGTTGCCTTACCCCTATCAGGAGGTCCGCAATGTTATCCATAGATGATTTTTATTTAACAGCAGAGGGTCAGGTAATAGTTCAAGGACTTCCCTGCATTTGCTTATTTTATCTTCATTTTTTAGTTGCTGATGCAAATTTTCATGAATTCCAGGCCAAACTGAGAGAAGCCAATCCAGGAAATGCCCTTCTAGAGGTAGCAAATTAAACAAATTGTCAAATAAAAGAAGGCAATGAGATGCTTTTAATCATCAGAAAAATTAAATAAACAATTATTTTTCTTCTTGTTTTTTCTTTTCCTCTTATGTTTATTTCCAGTTCCGAGGAAATGCTGGGAGTCATGATCTTCCATTCTCAATTGAAACAATGTCTGGTTTAAGCAAACTGACAAAAGAAGGTAAGAGTTTGATTCAGTTATCTTCTTTCCACTTTTCTTTCTTAGTTTGATGATAGCCCTATTAAGTTTTCAGGCATGAAGATGAGACTGCCTCGATATGATAAGGTAAGTATACTATAATTTTAATTTTCCTCTGTTCTCAATTAATTGAGCCTAGAGTTGTTAATGATAGATAGGTTGCTCTTCTTTGTAGTCTGCATACAGTGGAAGAGGTGACAGAGCTGATCCTTCAACATGGCCAGAGGTTGAAGGACCATTAACAGTAAGAAAATATTGAATTTACAGCTGGAAAAATAGGTGATCATTTCAAATTGGTGGCGATATTGTCATTCGTATGTTAGGATTTTTGAACTCCAAGACAACACCAATAACTGAGTTGTGCATGAGTGTGTGGAGGGGGCGGGGCGCAGGTTTGCAGAAAGAAAATCTATAAATTATCCTTTTCTCATGTGCTTTGGATTCTGTAGGTTGTGCTATTTGAAGGTTGGATGCTTGGTTTTAAACCACTTCCAGTGGAAGTCGTCCAAGCAGTTGATCCTCAGGTTAGACCAGTGGACGTTTATTTATAAGATCTGCAATACACCTCATATGGGTCATTTTCTTCGTATGGAAGTTGACCATCAATTGTAGCTTATGCTTGCTTTTTTCCCTTGCAGCTAGAGATCATAAATAAGAATCTTGAAGCCTATTATGATTCATGGGACAAGTTTATCAAGGCATGGGTGGTCATCAAGATTCAGGACCCTAGTTATGTCTATCAATGGCGTTTGCAGGTTGCTTTAACATGAATACATGCTGCTGTCAAAGAACTCTCTTTTCATAAGATATTATCTTTAACCTATGCTGTGGGGTTTTGCAGGCAGAGATTGCCATGAGGGAGGACGGAAATCCTGGGATGACCGACGAGGAGGTGTTCTTTCATTTCATCAACACAACTATTCTGGCAAAATCGAAAGCAAAGTTTGTGTTATAGGCTGAAGCTTTTTGTGGTGTTTATGTGCAGGTTAAAGATTTCGTTTCGCGTTACCTGCCGGCATACAAGGCTTACCTTCCCACTCTCTACGCTGAAGGACCCAGTGGTTCAGATCCGGAGAATCTCCTTCTTATTGAAATTGATGAAGGAAGAAATCCTATCCTAGGTAATTAGATAACTTGACAATTTCAGGGTGAAGATTGCTCTAAATGGCCAATTTTGATCTCTTCAAATGGTGTGATTCAACTTTTTTCATGGGCTGGTTTCTGTCTGTATCATCATGAAGAACAGTCGGCTGTAAATGCAAATGTACTTAAAAGTATTATGCAAAATAATATATGGTATCTCAATTGAATAAAATTCCAACTCGTCCAAGGCAGCAAGAAAATTATTTTTCTTTTAGGAAGGTGTTAAAGGCTGATACATCCGATACATGAAGTGTGCCGTGCCGGTCATGTTTCTTTTGCAGCATTTGTCTTCCCTGAGCACTTCCTTCCCATGAAATTGCCTAGTCATCAAGTATCTGGCAGTTGTGTTTCGTTTAACTGGGCTTATCTAGTCGGTGATCAGATCGGAGGTCGCAGAGCAGCATGGTCAGTGGATGGTCGTGAGGAAGACAACTAGAAAATTTGGAAAGCGAGAGGAATTGTTGGAGAATATTATGCCATGGGATCAGGGAAGGGGATAACAACCTAAAATCAAGAACATAAACTCTCCAGAAAGAATTAATGCAAAAGATCTAGAGAGGGGATCAGGCTTAACGTGCTGCATGAAGCTAATATGGAAACGACCGTACAAAGAGAGAGATGGTGAATGAAACTAAATATTCCTTTATTGGGCCTAGGACAAGGGCAGACAAACATGTGACTAAAACAAACCAAATTGACAGATCGAAGGAAGGAGGGGATGGAGGCCAGGCCCATATGTCTGGTTTGAATTAGATTAGACGGGCCCGTAGAGAAGCCTTGCTAAATTTGGTGAAGAGGGCCAGGGACAAAGCCCATATACAGAGTCAAGGCCGGGAATCAACAGAGCAAATCTTCCCCACTTCAGAACCATATGAAGGAGGTAAGGATGCTAATGAGGAACATAGTGAAGGATATGAGGATTGTAACGGTGAGCAAGGTTGTCAAAATCGCGATTTTGACATGAATTGGAAGAGGCTTCGAAAAATCGGATTGTAAGATCGGATCGTAAAATCGTACCCGAATTTGTCCGTACAAAAATCGTAAAATCACAGCTAAAATCGTGTGAGAAGAAAAATCGTAAAATCGTATGTAAAATATTTCTGAATACAAAATAGCATAATTTTGGACTTTTTTTTTTATGATTGTTGTAATTTGAACCACTTATTTTATGTTTTTCAAGTAATTGTATATTTTTTATGATTGTTATATTTGAAATTAATTAATGTTATTTATTATCTTAAATTAATAGGTTATTATTATTATTATTATTATTATTATTATTATTATTATCAATTTATCATAACCCCTCCCCCGTATATATTATTATTATTATTATTATTATTATTAATTTATAACCCCCCGTTAAAGTTGAAACTTCATTTTTATATTATTATTATTATTATTATTATAATTTATAACTACTAGTATAAAAGGGCCCCCATTAACTAACCCTAAATCCTTCTCTTCTCTCACGCCGCCGCCCCCTTATCTCCCTCATCCTCTTAATGTGCTGCAAAATATTAATTTTAGTGCTTCTTGATGAACTCTACTATCCCTTCCAAAAGGCCAGTAGTTTGAGCTGCTGTATTTGGATCCATTTCAACAGCAATCTTGTTAAGATAAAAACTGTGACCCAGACAACAATCAAGCAAGCAAGAAAGAAGACAGGACACACGGGCTTGTCAGCTGAAGCAACTTCAATTGCAAGAAAGAAAGTATGAGTAGAAACCTTTCTATTCCTTTACTCTCTTCCTCCTCATCCTCTTCTCCTTTACTCTCATTCTAGTTTTGAGAGGGGTGATTGGAGGGGTCTCGAAAGTTGAAGAGCTATATAAATGAAAGAAACGAAAAATTGAAAACGAAAGCTAAAGCCCTGGCCGAATACCTTGAACTCGTAAAATCAGACCGATTCGGTCCGATTTTACGAGTCAATCCGATTTTGACCAAGTTTGACCGAGTTTGATCGGTTTCGATTTTTCTTTCCGAGTCAACTAGTTTTATTGAGTTGACTCGCAAAATCATACGATTTTGCGAGTCAACTCGGGTTTTTAATAACCTTGACGGTGAGGATAACACCATCACAGAGGGAGAGGGAGAGCCGCGAGACATTTATCTAATACACTAAAAGAGATCATGACATCATGGATGAGTTTGTAAGATAAATTACTGTGGATTATAATAGTATTGTTCAATTTTCAAGTCGGTCGTTTGCCGGTTTATTGAGTTTTTTTTTGCACATTAAAATAACAGTTTTATCCCTCGAAAAGACAAAAAAAAAAAGGGTACTAGATTGGAGGGGTTCCGTGGTAATTGAACATTTCTGGTCCGGTCCGGTCTGCTGTTTTTTTTTAATTTTTTTATATTTTTTTGCACAGTAAAATAACTATTCTATCCATCTAAAAGGACAAAAATCAGTTCTGGGCGGGAGGGGTGCCATGAGAATTTCATATTTTTTGAAAATAACTAAATACGGATATAGCCCCTAATAAGATAAAATAAAGCAACTTCCTCTTTAATAATAATAATAATAATAATAATAATAATAATAATAATTCTGAATTATTATTATTATTATTATTATTATTATTATTATTATCTGATCATCAAATTTATACATTAATTGAGTTTTTATATTTATTATTTTACACCCTGCTATTTGTTGTGTCATTAACATCTTTATATAGAGAGAGAAATACAAACAACATGGAGGTCTACACTGTGTTGTGGATCTATATTAATTTTGTTTTTCTGAGTTCAAGTGCCAAAAATAATTTTATTTTAAAAAACAATTCTATAACTTAGGTTATAGTCTCGTATAACAAACTAGTTGTATTTTAATCAATTGAATAAAAGGTAGCAATAGTAAATGAGAAAAAAAAACAAAGACTATCTCGATAACTTCATTTTTTTTCTTAGAATATAAAAATAATTATTATTTTTATCTAATTAAATATGAAAGGATAAAATTGCAAGAAAATAATAAAAACAGATATAAATAAAGCAGAACTAGGATGATAGATATTACTATTACTAAAGAAACTAAAAGGGATCGGCCATTTCCTATTCATTACTGTTCATGCACTCACATTGCACTGTGGACTTGCACTTTACTTCAGTGCTTCGCGCGAGTTTTTTTTTTTTTTTTTTACACTGAGCTTCTTTTTGTATTTTTTATGGTGAATCTGACAGATAATTAGTTGTGGCCGAGCGGTTCGATGCGCGCTGGAAATCCAACGCGCATGGGTTCGCACCTCTCAACCAACAAATTTGACTTTGTTGTTGTTTTTTTTTTTTTTTAAATACGTTTTTTGTTTTATTTGAAAAGCAACTGGTAAGTTGCTTCCATTTTTTTTTAAATCCGTTTTTTTTTTAAATCCATTTTTTTTTTAAATTCCGTTTTTTTGTTGCTGTTCTTTTTTTTTTCTTTCTAAAATCTGTTTTTTTTTATAAAAAAAAAAGCAAATGGAAAGTTGCTTTCCTTTTTTTATTATTATTTTTATTATTCTTATTATTATTTTTTTTAAACTACTGTGTTTTTGTTTTTTCTTCTACAATCCTGATTTTGAAAATGACTGTCTGGAAAATTTGCTTTCCCTTTTATTTTATTTTTTTATTATTCTTATTATTATTTTTTTAAACTAGGATATCAATGACAGTTTACACGTACCATGACTAATCTCCGGATCCATTTTTTTTCCCTTTTTTGGTTCAACTTATATATTTTTTTCCATTTTTTTTGTTTCCGCTTATTTTTTTTTCCGTTACCGGGGTGTCCAGGTTAACTTATGCGCACCACAATTTTTTCCTTATTACTGATTTTTTATTATTCTTATTATTATTTTTGTAAACTAGGATATCAATGGCAGTTTACGCGTGCCATAACTAATCTCCCGATCTATTTTTCTTTCTCTTTTTTGGTTCAACTTATATATTTTTTTCCATTATTTTGTTTCCGCTTATTTTTTTTTCCCGTGACCGGGGTGTCCAAGTTAACTTATGCACACCACAATTTTTTTCTCATTACTGTTTAAAAAGGTGATTTCCCCTTGCACTTTTTTTTTATAACCATGCTTCTTCTTTTTTCCCTTTTTTGGTTCAACTTATACATTTTTTTCCATTTATTTGTTTCCGCTTATTTTTTTTCCCGTGACTGGGATGTCCAGGTTAACTTATGCGCACCATAATTTTTTTCTCATTACTGTTTAAAAAGGTTATTTCCCCTTGCACTTTTTTTAAATAACCGTGTTTCTTCTTTTTTTTCTCTTTTTTGGTTCAACTTATATATTTTTTTCTATTTTTTTGTTTCCGTTTATTTTTTTCCCATGACCAGGGTGTCCAGGTTAACTTATGCGCATCACAATTTTTTTCTCATTACTGTTTAAAAAGATGATTTCCCCTTGCACTTTTTTTTTTATAACCGTGCTTCTACTTTTATTTTTTTATTGGTTTCAATTTTATCATTCCATGCAAATTTATTATAAATCCTTAATATTTTCGGTACCAAAGTTTGATTTCTTTCAATTTCATCCTTCTATGCAAGTTAATTATAAATTTCAGTTTAATTTCGGTCCCAAATCTTTTAATTCCAGGTTTTATTTTAAATTATTTAATTTTCATTTTTTTATTTTCTTCAATTTTATCCTTTAAATTAAATATATTATTTAAAATATTTCAAATTAATTATATATTTGTATATTTATGTCAAATTAAAATATGTAAAACCAATTATATGTTGTGATATTTATTTAATATTATCGCCTAATAATTTATATATAGAGAAAAAAAAAACTAAGATTGTCCTTTAAATTAAATATATTATTGAAAGTATGTCAAATTAATTATATATTTGTATATTTATGTCAAATTAAAGTATGTTAAACTAATTGTATTTTTAAATTTTAATTGAATATTATCGCCTAAAAATATATATATAGAGAGAGAGAGAGAGAGAGAAAGAGGAAAGATGACCTTGGATTTTTTTACAAACAAAAATTCATATCAGTATTCTTAAATACATTTAATATAATAATATGATTAATACAAATTGGCTTCAAAATTAAATTTTATGCTTTTTTTTTTAAGTTTATCTCTGGAAATTTTTTTGCAGTGCTTTGATTTTTTAATTATATATTTTGTATATTTATGTCAAATTAAAATATGTTAAATCAATTATATGTTTTAATATTTATTGAATATTATCGCCTAAGAACATATATAAAGAGAGAAAAATGACCTAAAATTGTCCTTTAAATTAAATATATTATTGAAAATATGTCAAATTAATTATATATTTGTATATTTATGTCAAATTAAAGTATGTTAAACTAATTATATGTTTAAATATTTATTGAATATTATTGCCTAAAAATATATATATATAGAGAGAGAGAGAGAGGAAAAATGACCTAGGATTTTTTGATGGACAAAAATTCATATCAGTATTCTTAAATACATTTAATATAATAATATGATGAATAAATCTTATAAAATAAAAAAACAAATTGGCTTCAAAATTAAATTTTGTGCTCTTTTGTTTAAGTTTATTTCTTGAAAAAAAATTTCATTGTTTTGATTTTTTAATTATATATTTGTATATTTATGTCAAATTAAAATATGTGAAACCAATTATATATTTTAATATTTATTGAATATTATCGCCTAAGAATATATATATAGAGAAAAAAACTGATCTAAGATTGTCCTTTAAATTAAATATATTATTGAAAGTATGTCAAATTAAAGTATGTTAAACTAATTATATGTTTAAATATTTATTAAATATTATCGCCTAAAAATATATAGAAATAGAGAGGAAAAATGACCTAGAATTTTTTGAAGAACAAAAATTCATATCAGTATTCTTAAATACATTTAATATAATAATATGATGAATAAATCTTATAAAATAAAAAAACGAATTGGCTTCAAAATTAAATTTTGTGCTCTTTTGTTTAAGTTTATTTCTTGAAAAACATTTTCAGTGTTTTGATTTTTTAATTATATATTGGTATATTTATATCAAATTAAAATATATAAAACCAATTATATGTTCTAATATTTATTGAATATTATCGCCTAAGAATATATATTGAGAGAAAAAAAATGGCATAAGATTGTCCTTTAAATTAAATATATTATTGAAAGTATGTCAAATTAATTATATATTTGTATATTTATATCAAATTAAAGTATGTGAAACTAATTATATGTTTAAATATTTATTGAATATTATCGCCTAAAAATATATAAAGAGAGAGAAAAAATGACCTAGGATTTTTTGAAGGGCAAAAATTCATATCAGTATTCTTAAATACATTTAATATAATAATATGATAAATAAATCTTATATAAAAAAAATTGGCTTCAAAATTTAAATTTGTGCTCTTTTATTTAAGTTTATTTCTTTACAAAAAAATTCAGTTTTTTGATTTTTAATATTGTAGATCTGATATTACTGAAAAAAAATACATCTCAAAAAAAAAAGTTGGCAAATTTACCTACATTATCTGCAATTAAAATATATACGATTCACTTCCCGTTTCCATTAGACTGTCTTTTTAGACGGCAAATAAATAATTATAGCACGCAAAAAAATTAAGTTCATATTTAAAAACAAATTACAATATTTTTATTTTTAATATGTCTGATCGAATATTACTGAGGAACAAAAGGAACTCATGAAAATAAATATTGACAAATTTACTTAGGTTATCTACAATTAAAAAATATACGAATCACTTCTCATTTCGATTACTCTATAAAGTATGTGAGACTAATTATATGTTTTAATATTTATTTAATATTATCGCCTAAAAATATATAGAGAGAGAATAAAATGACCTAGCATTTGTTTTTTTTTTTAAAATTAATATCAATATTCTTAAATATATTTAATATAATCATATGATTAATAAACCTTATATAAAAAAATTGTGGCTTACAATTTAAATTTAATACTCTTTTGTTTAAGTTTATTTCTTAAAAATTTTTTTTCAATATTTTCATTTTTAATATTTTAAATCTAATATTACTGGAATAAATAAACAACTCAATTTTTTTTAACAAGCTTGCTTAGGTTATCTACAATTAAAAAATATACAAACCATTTCCCATTTCGATTACGCTATTCCTGTCAAAAATTATGCGAATCACTTCCCGTTTCGATTACACTATTCCTTTTATAGGGCAAATAAGTCATTATAGCACGCAAAGAAATTTAGTTTATTTCTTCAAAAATTTACAATGTTTTTATTTTTAATGTGTCAGATGTAATATTACTGAGGAAAAAAAACAACTAAATCTTTTTTTGACAAATTTACCTAGGTTATCTACAATTAAAAAATATACAAACCACTTCCCATTTCGATTACACTATTCCTTTTAGGCGGGTAAAAAATTAATTTGTTGCATATTTTATCTATTATAATGTTGCTAATTAAATATTTAAACAACTAATTATAACATGTAAAAAATCAATTATTTTTCTACATAGAAAAAACCCTAACGTAATGCGCGGGCAAGCATACGAATTATACCACGCAAAAAACTCATTTCTAACATATTTGATCTATTGCAATTTTAGTAATTGAACATTAAAATAACTAATTATACCACACATAAAATATAAGTTTATTTGTCGAAAAAAAATAATTTTTATAATGTGTCAAATCTAATATTACTGAGAATACAAAATATACAATCCACTTTCCATTTCGATTATACAGATTTTATCAATTATAATTATAATAATTAAATATTAAAATAATTAAATACAATATATATAAAAATAATCAATTTTCTACATAGATAAAAAAACCCCGGCGCATCGCGCGGGCATACAGCTCGTGTAACCTATGAAACAAGATATTGCACGCTAGGAATGTGATGCAGGTCAAAAATAAATAAAGAATTATTTGGATATATTAATAAATAAATGAAGTATATGTATGATTTATGGTTTATTACATGCTAGGACTGTAACGCAAATCATGTATGGGTTATTACATGCTAATCTCTTTTATTTATCAGTTTCTAATCAAAACATTGAGCTAGAACCTGGATCGTAGAAGTAAAACACAAAGATAAAATTTATTTTTTATTTAGAAATATATATATATATATATATATGTTTTAATTTATTTTTTTATATCACTACATCAAAATAATACGAAAACACAAAAAATAAACGAAAACAAATAAGAATTAAAAAATATATATGTTAAAAATCACTTTTTAAAATATAAAACAAACAAACTCTCGATCCATTTACTTATATACTTTTTACGCTTGCATGATTCCACAAACATTATTTAATTAGTAATAAAAAAAGGAAAAATAATACATGTAAATACACACGTGGCAATGAAAGCACCAATAATTAAAAAAGAAAAAAGGAAAGAGAAAGACAGAATATCTCAATTATTAATTTAAAGAGGCTGGTGCAGTCTTTCAAGGGCGGTTTCAAAAAGTTTACACATCACCCACCACCACCAGCCACTTGAATCATTTTTCACGTGAGCCTGCAACAATAATGCACCCATATGCTAATTACTAAACTACCCTTCTAAAAAACCACACACTTCTTTTTTCTTTTTTGAATTTTTTATACATATACGAGTGGTGAAGCTGAAGCAGGAGAACACGTGCTGTAGGCCATTCAAAAGTTGCTGGAAGCTGCAGGTGGGGTCTTGGCCTGTCATCCCGATGCAAGTGAGTTAGGAAATTAATTGGAGTGTTTGGAAGTTGATTCGGATATTCCGGTTATAAAAAAAAATGCTGGAAACTGTTGTATATCTCCAGGTCAGCCTTTCTCAAATATGGAGGAGCTCCATCTACGGCAAACTTTACGTATTTACAGCTCTTCAGTGCCGCCATCATCGGCGGCCACCCCACCACTTGTGCCCTATAACTACATTAGTCAACCCATATTCAATTAAAGATTTATTTAGCAGACTTCTGTGTGCTATTGTCCGGAAAGTTTTGACGATTATAAATTCTAGTAATTTTGTTTGGTTTAACCTGTTGAAATGCAGAGGTGAGACACGATATCATATGACTAAACGACTTCGGCACTTGTGAGTTAATAAAGGAAGTTGGCCGGCATAATTCTTCAACCACTCCTTTGGGTTATTTTTTAAAGTTTTTTTTTTTTTAAAAAAATTATTTTTAATATCATCACATAAATTTTTTTGTAAAAATATAAAAAATTATTTCCAGGTATTATTTCAAAAACATTTTCAATTAAAGATAAAAGACTACTATGAAGACAATAATTTGGTACACAGGCCTGAAAATAATTCTCAGCTCTCAATTTTTAAAACGTAGGTAGTGGACGTGATATGATGTTAAACAAGATGATGAACAAAATAAGAAGCATAAGTCCATTCAAGATTATATTAAATGAAATTGGTTTGGGGAACCCTAATCACTCTCAATGGACTTATATAGAAGAAAGAAATGAAAGAGAAGGGTAAGTCCATTCAAACTCATATGAAGATAATGAAAAACCAAGAAATAAAAAAGAAGAGCAAGACCCCAACAATCCTAAACAAAAAGATGAAAGAAAAAAGAGAAGGAAAGAAGAAGAGAAAAGAAAAGGAATGGCAAGCCTAGTCGAGTTCAAAGAAAGGAATTAAGGAGAGTAAGAGAGGGAAAAGGAAAGAAAGCGACAATGCCTAATTAGGCCCATGCTAGCCTAACCTAGCTGAAATAGTTTAAATGTTTCGTATCAGTTAAAAAAATGAGATAAAATTTTGGTTTTTAGCCAAGCGATAAAATATTGCATTTTTTACTTCGCTTAAAATTTCGGTCCTTTCCGAAAATTTCACCAAAATTTCAGCCGTAACATTCTGGTTTCGTTCCACCCGTTCTGTGTTGGCCAAATAGTAATTTTTTAAATAATGAATAGTTTTACAATATCAATCATCTCTTAATCCAACCGTTAGATTGAGATGAAATTTTACGAGAAGTCTCTTGATATATTTATATATATTATGTTACAATTTCAGAGCAATCAGAGAATATAATGACCTTGCGAGATTAATGATAATATTCTCGTAATATTATACGTGTTAATAATTTTGTTTAGAAAAATCATTTTATTGTGTCTTTTTTTAGATTAAATTGTACAATTCTACATAATTTTATTTTTGAATTTGAACTATTTTTTTGAATTAATATATTTAATTATATATATTTACATAAATAGTACAACCTCAAAACGACACGCCGAAACGCTCCGAAATTAAAACATTCCATTCCAATTAAAAAAACAAAACACTAACTGATTTCTCTTTATTTTTTGATTTAATCTTTAATTCTCCGATAACTCTTAAACTCAATCCTGAATCTCAACCCTTTTCGGCCTAGTAAAAGCCAAGTAGAAAAACAAATAAAGGAATTGAAAAGAAAGATGGAACATCCAACTTACTCCAAGAATAACTACTACGAACATAAAGGGTAAGAACCCTAAAATCCAAAACCAAGATTAAACACAAACTCAAGTAAGATAAAATCAAGTCTTGAAAAGCCATTTCAATTATTACTGAACAAAAAAAAAAACTATAATCATCGGAGGAAATACCCGACTTGTTGATTATAATGAACTAAGAACCAAAAATATAAGGTTGAAAACCCTAACATGTTTGATTATAATGAACCAATAATTAAAAATAGAAGGATGAATGCCACAAAAAAAAGTAATTTTTGATAAGTTATAAAACTTTCCCTTCCCCGACCAAAATCAGGACCATACACGTTGTGCCTTGGCGAGCTGCTAATAGCCAAACGTTTATTACATGCAATGTCGGCCGGCCATTGTCAGTGGACCAGGATTCTTCAGCGAAGACTCTAAAGTGTCTGTCAACTTGCTTTTTGTGCTAGATTTATATTTAAAAATCCATGCTACATATAAAAAAAAAAAACACATATTTTTATTGAAAGAAATTGATAAAAAAATTACTAACTTGAATTGTTAATTTTTTTAATAGCTATTTTAATTATCACATAATTAAATAAAAATAGATTACATACAAAAAATTCTGAAAATTACCTTATAGTAAATCATATTAGTGTCCCGGCTATCACCCCCGTTGTATTATATTAAACAAGGGAAGCGTTGGTGGGATCAGAAGGAGTTCCAAGATCTTGATGCCGCTCAATAATACAGGAGACTGGGGCGGGTTCGCAGCACCTAGACCATTTTAACTTTCTTTAACTAAACGCCTTCTACTTGCCGTCAGGAAATATGGACGGTAAAGAAGGGATGCTGTTAGTTTTCTTCATTCAAATTATTAGAATAGATTCTGCTATTTTTGTTGGTACAATCATGTTTCGGTTGATTGGATCTCTTTGGTTAAATATGCTTAGGGAATGGATAATAATAATCTCTACTTCTGTGGTGGGAGAGGCAGTGAATCTTGTTCACTTATCTACATCCTTAAAATCTTGCCACACAAACTGCAACTAAATACATAAGTGTCTGTACCTAACCAAGAGCTGGATTGGATAACTATGGAAGTTAAGAAAGTGAAAATGACATGATAGATCTGGATCACTGCTTTTATGACCTTGGTTTGTTAATCTATGGAACCCCCTGTTTTAATAGTATTTAATTCATGGAGCCTAGCTCTGATACCAACTGATGCGAACCTCGTGATCACACAACTCACAATCAAGATTGAAATCTGATCATGGAAAAGCCAAACTAGGTCTGATAGGAGCATGACACAATGAAAACCTGTCCTAAAGGCACCGACACTATTAGAATGAGTAGAATGACGCCACAAAGTCAAATAATCTTCGATAAGTCAATTTAGTTCGTTCAAGAACTGAAGAATGCAAGAAATACTCTCACACGTTAAAACTAAAAATTCAAAAGTAATATTCATCAAAGACTGCCGAAATTTAGCTCACATGAGTTTATATAGTTCTTGAATAATTAACCCTAATGGACCCTTTATGTGGACTTAAATAAGGCTCACTCAAAACTTACTCAAAACCCTCAACTAAAAAGCTCATAACTTAATCCAAACTTACTCGAACTGCTGTTGTGTGTTGTGTTGTTGTTTATGCTCTCTGTAGGTCACCGTGAAGGCCACCATTCTTAACAAAATTATGAATATGTATAATATTACAAAAATGTCATCATCAATCTCGCAAGGTCATAATATTTTCTAATTAATTTGCAATTTTAACATATTATATATAAATATGTCAAAAAACTCCTTGTAAAATTTTATCTCAATCTAATGGTCGAATTAAAAGATATGATTAATATTGTAAAATTATTCATTATTTAAAAAAATATTATTTGATCGAAACGGAATAGGAAAAAAAACTAAAACTTTTCCGCTAAAATTTCTAGAATAAACTTAAATTTTAAATGAGATAAAAAATGCACAACTTTATTTTATTTTTTTAATTAACATAAAATATTTAGGTCATTTATAACCAAACAAAATTAATGATGGATATATCACTGGTCCTTTCTGAACAAAAACTGAAGATGATATGACCCGCGCAGTATTATATTAAATGACCTCGGAAAAAAAATAAAAATTCTTCCGAATCGTTAAAAAAAAAATGATTAGTCAATACCCCCTCCGATGACTTTAAAGCTATCCGAACACTTGTTTAAGTTAAACCGGATGTTCGGAGCTAGTTATCAGCATCAAGATATGGGCTAAGTCCAGTCGCGGAGGTGATCGGGTTTTATCGACATCCGCCGATCGCAGCCATGATTTCAACAATTTAACAAGCATGTCATTAACTATATAAAGAGTGAAGAAAATCTAGAAATTACTGTCGAGAGATAGACACATCTTAGTTCACAGACTCCCAAATTCACGATGAACTGGAAAGATTAAGAGAAATTTATCTTAATGACAACATGATTAAGAGAAAGTGAGAGAGACAAAGCAGGGGAATTCGATATAGGGCAAGATGAAATGGGCAACTAACCAGCCTGGAAACCTACTTCCCCGGAGCTTGAACTAGTTTAAAAATCTGATGAGATGGTGACAGCATCCATGAACTCCAGATCGTTTTCTAAAGCCTTCAAAGTCTCCGGCGAAACACAGATCTCAATGTCCATACTCCCCTCTTCCACTCCCGGAAACAATGTTACCTTCCCATCGAACTTGTTCGCCGACCCGCTTCGCACTGCGACAGCCCTTCCCCAACCAAAATCAGGACCATAAACGTTGTGCCTTGGCGAGCTGCTAATAGCCAAACTTTTATTACGTGCAATGCCGGCCATTGTCACTAGACCAGGATTCTTCAGCGAAGACTCTAAAACGTGCGACAACTTGTTTTCTGTATAAGAAGAAACCACCTTGTTAATCTCCAAAGCTACAAATCCAAGTCCATGTTCTAATATCTCTCTTGCTCTCAAAGTTACCATCCCTGTCACAACTGCATTTCCACAGTAGCTTCCTGGTAATGGTGGTTGTAATCGCGTCCGCAAACCTATGAAAAGCATTAAATCCATCTCTTTATCATGTTCAACTAGTCGAATTCGAGTTGTAGCTCTCCAAATATGAGCCAAAAGTGACTGGAGAGAGGAGATTGACGTCGAGGCAGCTTCAGCATTGGCTTTTGCTTTCAGCGTCGCAATTTTTCCCTTGGTAAAATGAAAAACTCGTTCTTGCAAAGGTGATGGAATGAACGCATCGGAGCAGTTATTTATGATTGAGAGAGGAAGGCGAATCGGCGGGCTAATACTACCGTTGAGAAGTGACCAGCGTTCAAGGACTGGAGTGTTGGAGATTTGATCCAACCCACGATGGATTTCAGACCAAGAATTGAAGAAATTCCAAAATGATGTGCCATCAGCAGCAGCGTGGTTCATGGTACAACCCACAAAGACGCCATCTGCGAGCTCAGTGACTTGAACTGCTAGCAAAGGTTTCGAAACAGCCTCGTAGTTTAAGACCCCATTTAATGGAAAGAGAGAGTGGACAATTGGAGGAACATAAACTGGACGGAGTATGTCAGCTATGGCTACACCATCCGCTGCGGCATGAACAAACTGGGCTCCTGCGTTGTTGCAGTCAATGAAAAAGGAGACTGTGTTGTCATCATGCTCTACGGTGGCTAGGCGACCGGCAAGATGGTTGAAGAAATCTAGCGTGCGAGAAAGTGAGGTTTTCAAGTGACGGATCAGTGAGTTTTGATCTTCTAATGATTTGGGTTTGATGAAGAGAAGACCCTTTTGGATGGCACCTACTAGAAGAAGCTTGAGATCACACTGAGTCAACTCAATCCTCACATCTGTCACCTTGTCGGCAGTGGCATGAACCATGCTTGTAGAGAGCAATCTAATGTTCTCCATGCTAAATTTCTTGTTGGGGGAAGGGTTTTCAATACAGAACGTACTAACAAGCTCTGAGAATGAACCTTAACTCACCTTTTCTCGAGCAAAAAGAAATGAAAAATATTGATGCTTCTAAGACCACCGGAAAAAGTCAAAAGTGGAGGAGATTTCAAAAATATTATCAACAATTAACATTAACAAAAACACTAAAATGCATCGCTAATTTACTGTTCATTACTGTTCACGCACACCCAGATCCACTGTGGACTGCGGTGCGTAGCGAGTGGGTGATGCTGTTGATCGAGGGTGCAAATTGCTGCGTCAATTGCAAGTAAAAAAGGAACAGCAAACAACGCTGCGTCGTTTGAGAATACGAGGATCGCGTTGAAAATCCGACCAGGCTGCTTATTCAATTCATTTTTTAAATCATGCATTGTATTTGCAAATTGACAAAAGCTGCCCACTCTGCACGTTACCATAATTTCAATTCATTCCACCTCATTTCAATGCATTTCAATTCAACTCTGCCCGTTACCATAATTTCAATTCATTCCACCTCATTTCAATGCATTTCAATTCATCACTGATCATTACTATTACAGAAGGCAATTTTCGTTTTTTTTTTTTTTTTTATAACTTACTAGGCTTCTTTTATTTGTTTTCTTATAATCGGGGTATCCGTGACAGCTTACATATATCACGATTAATCTCTGGATCCAATTTTTTTTTTTACATTTTTTTCCTTTTTTTTTCCAATTATATATTTTTTTTGTTTTTTTCTTATGACCGGGATGTCCGAGTCAGTTTATGAGCACCACGATTTTTTTTCTCATTGCTGTTTGAAAACGTGCTTTCCCTTTGCATTTTTTTTCTTTTTTTTTTCTAATAGCCGGGCTGTCCGGAACAGTTCACTCGCACCACGACTAATCTCCGGACCCTTTTTTTCAATTACTAAAGAAACTAAAAGGGATTGACCATTTCCTATTCATTACTGTTCACGAACTCACATTGCACTGTGGACTTGCACTTTACTCCAGTGCTTCGTGCGAGTTTGTTTTTTTTTTTTTACACTGGGTTTCTTTTTGTATTTTTTATGGTAAAATTGACAGATATATATTTGTGGCCGAGCGGTTCGCTGCGCGCTGGAAATACAGCGCGCATGGGTTCGAACCTCTCAGCCAACAAATTTGACTTTGTATTTTTTTTTTCTAAAATCTATTTTTTGTTTTATTTGAAAATTGCTTTCCTTTGTTTTGTTCTTTCCTCCGTTTTTTGTTTTATTTGAAAATTGCTTTCCTTTTTTTATTTTTTCTAAAATCCGTTTTTTTCTTTTAAAGCAACTGGCTTTCATTTTTTTTATTATTCTTATTATTCTTTTTTTAAACTATTGTTTTTTTGTTTTTTTCTTCTACAATCCTGATTTTGAAAATGACTGTCTAGAAAATTTGCTTTCCCTTTTATTTTATTTTTTTTATTATTCTTATTATTATTATTTTAAACTAGGATATCAATGACAGTTTACGCGTACCATGACTAATCTCCGGATCCATTTTTTTTCCTTTTTTTGGTTCAACTTATATATTTTTTTCCATTTTTTTGTTTCCGCTTATTTTTTTCTCCCGTGACCGGGGTATCCAGGTTAACTTATGCGCACCACAATTTTTTCCTTATTACTGATTTTTTATTATTCTTATTATTATTTTTGTAAACTAGGATATCAATGGCAGTTTACGCGTGCCATGACTAATCTCCGGATCCATTTTTCTTTCTCTTTTTTGGTTCAACTTATATATTTTTTTCCATTTTTTTGTTTCCGATTTTTTTTTTCCCGTGACCGGGGTGTCCAAGTTAACTTATGCGCACCATAATTTTTTCTCATCACTATTTAAAAAAGTGATTTCCCCTTACACTTTTTTTTTTTATAACCGTGCTTCTTCTTTTTCCCTTTTTCGGTTCAACTTATATATTTTCTTCCATTTTTTTGTTTCCGCTTATTTTTTTTCCCGTGACTGGGGTGTCCAGGTTAACTTATGCGCACCACGATTTTTTTCTCATTACTGTTTAAAAAGGTGATTTCCCCTTGCACTTTTTTGTTTTAACCGTGCTTCTTCTTTTTTTCCCTTTTTCGGTTCAACTTATATATTTTCTTCCATTTTTTTGTTTCCGCTTATTTTTTTTCCCGTGACCGGGGTGTCCAGGTTAACTTATGCGCACCACAATTTTTTTCTCATTACTGTTTAAAAAGGTGATTTCCCCTTGCACTTTTTTGTTTTAACCGTGCTTCTTCTTTTTTTTCCCTTTTTTGGTTCAACTTATATATTTCTTTCTATTTTTTTGTTTCCGCTTATTTTTTTCTCCCGTGACCGGGGTGTCCAGGTTAACTTATGCGCACCATAATTTTTTCTCATTACTGTTTAAAAAGGCGATTTCCCCTTGCACTTTTTTTTTATAACCGTGCTTCTATTTTTATTTTTTGATTGGTTTCAATTTCATCCTTCCATGCAAATTTATTATAAATCCTTAATATTTTTGGTACCAAAGTTTGATTTCTTTCAATTTCATCATTCTATGCAAGTTAATTATAGATTTCAGCTTAATTTCGGTCCCAAATCTTTTAATTCCAGGTTTTCTTTTAAATTATTTAATTTTCATTTTTTTATTTACTTCAATTTTATCCTTTAAATTAAATATATTATTTAAAATATTTCAAATTAATTATATATTTGTATATTTATGTCAAATTAAAATATGTTAAATTAATTATATGTTTTAATATTTATTTAATATTATCACCTAATAATTTATATATAGAGAAAAAAAAACTTATATTGTCCTTTAAATTAAATATACTATTGAAAGTATATCAAATTAATTATATATTTGTATATTTATGTCAAATTAAAGTATGTTAAACTAATTATATTTTTAAATTTTAATTGAATATTATCGCCTAAAAATATATAGAGAGAGAGGAAAGATGACCTAGGATTTTTTTAAGAACAAAAATTCATATCAATATTCTTAAATACATTTAATATAATAATATGATGAATACAAATTGGCTTCAAAATTAAATTTTATGCTTTTTTTTTTCAAGTTTATCTCTGGAAAAAAATTTGCAGTGCTTTGATTTTTTAATTATATATTTTGTATATTAATGTCAAATTAAAATATATGAAACCAATTATATGTTTTAATATTTATTGAATATTATCGTCTAAGAACATATATAAAGAGAGAAAAATGACCTAAGATTGTCCTTTAAATTAAATATATTATTGAAAATATGTCAAATTAATTATATATTTGTATATTTATGTCAAATTAAAGTATGTTAAACTAATTATATGTTTAAATATTTATTGAATATTATCGCCTAAAAATATATATAGAGAGAGGAAAACTGACCTAGGATTTTTTGATGGACAAAAATTCATATCAGTATTCTTAAATATATTTAATATAATAATATGATGAATAAATCTTATAAAATAAAAAAAAACAAATTGGCGTCAAAATTAAATTTTGTCCTCTTCTGTTTAAGTTTATTTCTTGAAAAAAAATTTCATTGTTTTGATTTTTTAATTATATATTTGTATATTTATGTCAAATTAAAATATGTGTAACCAATTATATATTTTAATATTTGTTGAATATTATCACCTAAGAATATATATAGAGAGAAAAAAATGACCTAAGATTGTCCTTTAAATTAAATATATTATTGAAAGTATGTCAAATTAATTATATATTTGTATATTTATGTCAAATTAAAGTATGTGAAACTAATTATATGTTTGAATATTTATTGAATATTATCGCCTAAAAATTTATAGAGAGAGAGGAAAAATGACCTAGAATTTTTTGAAGAACAAAAATTCATATCCGTATTCTTAAATACATTTAATATAATAATATGATGAATAAATCTTATAAAATAGAAAAACAAATTGGCTTCAAAATTAAATTTTGTGCTCTTTTGTTTAAGTTTATTGCTTGAAAAACATTTTCAGTGTTTTGATTTTTTAATTATATATTTGTATATTTATGTCAAATTAAAATATATAAAACCAATTATATGTTGTAATATTTATTGAATATTATCGCCTAAGAATATATATTGAGAGAAAAAAAAATGGTCTAAGATTGTCCTTTAAATTAAATATATTATTGAAAGTATGTCAAATTAATTATATATTTGTATATTTATGTCAAATTAAAGTATGTGACACTAATTATATGTTTGAATATTTATTGAATATTATCGCCTAAAAATATATAAAGAGAGAGAAAAAATGACCTAGGATTTTTTGAAGGGCAAAAATTCATATTGGTATTCTTAAATATATTTTAGATCTTATATAAAAAAAAATTTGGCTTCAAAATTTAATTTTGTCCTCTTTTATTTAAGTTTATTTCTTTACAAAAAATTTCAGTTTTTTTATTTTTAATATTGTAGATCTGATATTACTGAAAAAAAGTACATCTAAAAAAAAAAAGTTAACAAATTTACCTATATTATCTACAATTAAAATATATACGAGTCACTTCCCGTTTCTATTAGACTATCTTTTTAGACGGCAAATAAATAATTTTAGCACGCAAAAAAATTAAGTTCGTATTTAAAAAAAAATACAATATGTTTATTTTTAATATGTCTAATCGAATATTACTGAGGACCAAAAGCAACTCATGAAAATAAATATTGACAAATTTACCTAGATTATCTACAATTAAAAAATATACAAACCACTTCTAATTTTGATTACTCTATAAAGTATGTGAGACTAATTATATGTTTTAATATTTATTTAATATTATCGCCTAAAAATATATAGAGAGAGAATAAAATGACCTAGCATTTGTTTTTTTTAAAAAAAATAATATCAATATTCTTAAATATATTTAATATAATCATATGATTAATAAACCTTATATAAAAAAATTGTGTCTTACAATTTAAATTTGATACTCTTTTGTGTAAGTTTATTTCTTAAAAAAAAAATCCAATATTTTCATTTTTAATATTTTAAATCGAATATTACTGGGATAAATAAACAACTCAATTTTTTTTAACAAGTTTACTTAGGTTATCTACAATTAAAAAATATACGGACCATTTGCCATTTCAATTACACTATTCCTGTCAAAAATTATGCGAATCACTTCCCGTTTCGATTACACTATTCCTTTTATACGGCAAATAAGTCATTATAGCACGCAAAGAAATTTAGTTTATTTCTTCAAAAATTTACAATGTTTTTATTTTTAATGTGTCAGATGTAATATTACTGAGGAAAAAAAACAACTAATTTTTTTTTGACAAATTTACCTAGGTTATCTACAATTAAAAAATATACGGACCATTTCCCATTTCGATTACACTATTCCTTTTAGGCGGGTAAAAAATTAATTTGTTGCATATTTTATCTATTATAATGTTGCTAATGAAATATTTAAACAACTAATTACAGCATGTAAAAAATCAATTATTTTTCTACATAGAAAAAACCCTGACGGAATGCGCGGGCAAGCATACTAATTATACCACGCAAAAAACTCATTTCTAACATATTTGATCTATTGCAATTTTAGTAATTGAACATTAAAATACCTAATTATACCACACATAAAATACAAGTTTATTTGTGGGAAATTTTTTTTATAATGTGTCAAATCTAATATTACTGAGAAAAAAAAAACTCAGAAAAAAAATTTACCTACATTATCTGCAATTACAAAATATACAAACCACTTTCCATTTTGATTATACAGATTTTAATAAATAATTAAATACAATACATATAAAAACAATCAATTTTCTACATATATAAAAAAAACCCGGCGCATCGTGCGGGCATACAGCTCGTCTAGATCTAAGAGGAATCGAGAATGAAAAATATTGATGCTTAAAGACAACAGGAAAAAGTCAAAAGTGGAGGAGATTTCAAAAATCTCATTAACAATTACCAAAAACACTAAAAGATTTACTGTAGATAAACACCCATGTGCACTGCTCATTTGCAATTTGCTTCCGTTTGTCGTGCGAGTTCGTCTTCCTTTTTTTTTTCTCCCTACTGTGAACAATGGAATAATGTTTTTGTCCCTCGAAAAGGACAAAAAAGGGTTCCACGGTGGAGGGGTGCGGAGGTAATTGCTCGCGTATGGACCGGTCTGGTTCGGTTCGGTCCGGTCCGGTCCGTCGCACTTTTGTTTATTTTAATATTTTTTGAAAATAGCTAAATACGAATATAGGCCCGAATAAGACAAAATTGATGAATTAGGCACAGGGGTAGCCCGGTAATTGACCAAACTTTTTTATTATTTTTTTTGAAATACTGTCGGCGCGTGTGGAACACGCAACCGACAGTGTTCCGCCTCACGCCGTGTTAAGGTGGCGTGTTCGGCGTCATACAGTGGCCAGAAATGGGCTACCGACGTCTTTGTCAATGCACCTCCGCGTGGTCTTCCTCCCGGTGTAGCGTGTTTCATCACCCGATGTCCGTGTACGTGGCGGTGGCCGGTTAAAGCTGTTTGTTTCGTTTCTCTCTCTCTTGCATGCAAAAGTACAGGAGAGGCCCCCAGGTTTGTTGTCTTTTTCACTTCTGTTCCTGGACTTTTAATTTTCTGTATGGTACAAGAGAGGCCTCTAGTTTTGAGTTTGCACTTTGGTCCCTTCCCTTTTAATGGAGTCTTTTGATTGAAATTAATTAAATGTTAATGTTTCACTTCGATCCTTTTTCTTTTAATTTCCAGATTGGGTTTAAAAATCTTAATATATTCGGTACGAAAGTTGTGATATTTTCAATTTTGTCCTTTCATTAAAATTGATAATATATTTGATTTTCATTTTGACCCTTATACTTTTAATCTTTGATTTTAATCCCTATATTTTTTTATATTTTTAGAATAGACTTTGTTTTTGTCAATGTATATATAAATATGCCCTTAGCTTTGGTTTTTAATTTTATTTTGTGTTTATAATCATTTGAAAATTAATATTTCTGTTTTTTTCTACCTTTGCTCTTGAATATTTTTCACCTGATAATTTTTGTTTCTATTTTATTTTTTTTGTTTGATCTTTTGTTAAAGTTTTTAGGATTTTTTTAGTCTTTGATTTATTTTTGTTTCTTTCATTATTAACATGATGATGATGATGATGATGATGATGATGATGATGATAATTTAATTATTTTCCTTGCTTACTCTTATGTTAATGTTTTTTAGTTAATAATAATAATGATAAGAATTTTTTTTTTTTGCTTACTCTTTTGTTAATGTTTTTAGTTTTTTCTTCTCGGGATAATTTAAGAATTTTTATTTTGTTGACAATAATAGCAATGATAATTTTTTTTTTATTTAAGTTTTTTTGTTTGATCTTTTGTTAAAGTTTTTAAGATTTTTTTAGTCTTTCATTTAGTTTTGTTTCTTTCATTATTAACACAGTGAAAATAATAATAATAATAATAGTAATAAAAATAAAATAATAATAATAATAATTTACTTGTTTTTCTTACTTACTCTTTGGTTAATGTTTTTTAGTGTTTTTTTTCGGGATAATTTGATAATTTCTATTATTTTAATAGTAATTGCAATGATAATTTTAGATTTTAAAACTTTAATGTTGCTATTGTTATAATAGGGTGTGTTGATCTATTTTATTATATTAAATTTTGCATATATAAATATGATATTTTAGTTTTGATCCAGCAAATCCTATAAAAATTGTTTGCTCAGCCCGCAACGTAGAACATATATTTTTTTATTTTCAAATTAAATGATTTTTTTCAGCTAATAATTTTCATTTTTGTGTTATCATCTATTATATTTTTTTATTTGCTCTTTCTTTTAGTTTTTTATTGTTTTTTTTTTATTTTCAAGTTAGATGAATTTTTTTTTACCTGATAATTTTGATTTTATTTTTTTGTTTCATCTTTTGTTCAAGTTATAAGGATGTTTTTAGTCTTTCATTTATTTATGTTTTTTTTTATTATTAACACAATAACAATAACAATATTAATAATAATAACAATAATAATAACAATTATAAATTTAATTATTTTTCTTGCTAACTCTTTTGTTAATGTTTTTTAGTGTTTTCTCTCTCAGGATAATTTGATAATTTTAATTGTTTTGGCAGTAATAGCAATGATAACTTTAGATGTTAACATTTCGATATTGCTATTTTTATAATAGGGTGTGGTAATCTATTTTATTATATTAAATTTCGCATATATACATATTATATTCTAATTTTGGACCAACAAATCCTATTAATTTCTTTAATCCCAACAATCATAAAAATTGTTTGCTCACCCTTCAGCGTAGTGTGGTCAATTTTATTATTTTTCAAATCAAATAATTTTTTTCCATGTAATAATTTTTTTTTTATCATTTATTTTATTTTTTTATTTTCTCTTTTGTTAATGTTTTTAGACTTCTTTTAGTCTTTGGTTTAATTTTGTTTTTTTTTGTTATTAACGCAATAATAATATTAATAATAATAATAATAATAATAATAATTTTAGTTTTTGTTCTTACTTGCTTTTTAAAAAAAAATTGTGTTTTTTTCTCGAAGTAGTCTAATAATCTTTATTGTTTTGACGGTAATAGTGATGATAATTTAGAAGTTAACACTTCGAAGTGAATAGTGTAATAACCGTTGTGTCCCTCGAAAAAGATAAAAAAAACACGCCTGTGAGGGAGGGGTGTTCCGGTAATTCGCTAATATTTTATTATTTTTTTCGGTGGGCTACTGTTGGCACGTCGACTGACGCGCCGTTTGTTTCCGCGCTCACACGTGTTGAATAAATCTTATAAAAAAAATGGCTCCAAATTTTAATTTTGTGCTCTTTTGTTCAAGTTTATTTCTTGAAAAAAAATTATAGTATTTTGATTTTTAATATTGCAGATCTAATATTATTGGGGAAAAAATACAACTAAAAAATGTAAGTTTATTTCTGGAAAAAAAATTACAATATTTTTATTTACAATTTGTTGGATCTAATATTACTGGGGAAAAAATACAACTCATAAAAACAAAATACCTGCATTATCTGCGATTAAAAAATATACGAACCACTTTCTATTGCGATTATACAGATTTTATCAATTATAATTTTACTAATTAAATATTAAAATAGCAAAATACAATACATATAAAAATAATTAATTTTCTACATAGATAAAAACCCCGGCGCATCGCGCGGGCATATGGCTCGTCTAATCTAAGAGGAATCGACAAGTTTTTCATTGCACCAGTCTCACCCATATACCACGGTCTCTTCCACTCTTATAGAGTTTGTGATTGCAATGCGGCGGAGCGTGATTTTTAAAAATAATTTTTAGTTAAAAATATAGTGTGTGTGTATCAACATCTTTAAGTTATTAAAAATATTTTTTTAAAAAATAAAATTAATTGCTTTCTCAAACCAAAAAATATTTTGAAAAACAAATTCAACAATAGAAACAAGTACTAAATCAACAAAAAATAATATCTAACAATGAAATCATAAAATAAAATAAGCCAAAAGAAGGACATCTACAGAAATAAACTTTTTAAATCTAAGAACCGGGTCATTAGACTGGAAGCATCATAGAAAAAATAAAGAGCCTAATTCCAAGCAAATCAGTTGTTAATGTATGAAATAGGGAAAAAATCAATGAAACAAAAAGATTTAAAATAAAAGGATAACAATTAAAAAAATAAGACTGAAAATCAAAATAAAAAATTAGAGGACAAGAATAAATTTTTGAATGGAGGTTTAAATTAAAAAGAAAAACATTTTTTTTAAATAAAAGAAACGAGGACAAATTAGAGAAAAATAATACACCATAAATTTGAGTTAAAAGATAAAATTAAAATTAAATTATATCTGGAAAATTAGAACTAAAGGATTACAAAATAACAAAGGGAAAAAATTAGAAAATAAAACAATAAAGATTGAAGTTGAAATAACACAGCAAAGAAAACCAACCTATATTTTGTGAGTTGGAGAGAGAACAAAAGGAAAAAGGATCAGTTAATTACAAAACTTCATATAGTTGCTGATACATGTTGCCCCTAAAGAAAAAGGATGCGGCGAAGCATCCAACGACATATCAAACATCCATTTTATTCTACCAGGAGGTGCCATAACGTCGTCCAAAGTGTGCAAGCTCCACCCACGTGTTGTTGCATGCCACAACAATGTTTTTTAAATAACAAAATAGCTTTGATCACCATGGTAAATACTACTTGAGGGAAAAGACCAAAAGACCTTTTAACATATGGGTTAATTTTTTATTCCAAAGGTATACTTATCATTTTACTATACATGTATAATTAAAAGACATTTATATCTTATTTTCCTAGTTGTATGATTTTTTATTTTTTTGAACAATCATTTCATAGTTCTTAAAAAATGAAAAAAAAATACATTTATACCACTGACTAATTCTTGAATGATGAACGCACCATCTAAGAAGATCAAAAGACCCTAACACAAAGGCAAATAGTTTTTTAGGAAGGGCAAGAACATCATTTCAAGTTAGATTATTGCGATAAAGATAAAAAGGGATTTGCCAATCTATTTTCTAAACATAAAAATACGCTTAATTGTTTGGTTTTTAAGGTCCTAACTCTTAATAATGAGATGTCTAAGAATGACTAGACACATAGATTTAATTCCTATCTAACCAAACAATATAAGAAAAATATTGAAAGGAAAAGATTCGTTTCCTCTCTAACCAATCATGATTTTATATTAAAATTGGTAATACAAACTCATTATTTAAATGCATACAATATCATAGAAATAGAAAAAAAAAGAAAAAATAAATTAAAAGAAGAAGAAGAAAGAAAGTAGGAGATGATATATACTTGACTTCATGTTTTCTAGTAAGATGGGTATACCTATCAATATATAGTTTGGTTATGATGATAGGTTTCTTCAATTCGACAAGGATGAGAGTCACCACATTTAATTGTAACAAATAAAAAATATATATTAGGCAACATCGCCAACTAAAAGTAAAAAGAAACTCTAAATTCAGTTTTAGTGATAAAAATTGCGATGGAGCAAAATTTAATATATTCAAAAATAATATCAAATCAAAATAATACTATTATGGCTTTATTAATGAAGATGAAAAGAAAATACTTTGCAACCATTGTTTACATGACCAGGAAGAGCATAATGAATTATAAGAAAAGTAAAGATTTGAGATCAATTAGAAAGATACATACTATAATAGAAAACTAGGGTTTGGCCACTGAATTGTTCAAAGCTTCTAACATCTTGACAATATGAGTGAGACTATGACACAGTATACTGGTGTCTAATTTCACTTTGAGTAAGGATTTGTTTTGTTTAATTTGGAGAGAAAAGGAATTAATTACGATAGTATTTGTATTTCATATAAAATTGTAAATTGGCCATAAAATCCCAATTTACCTAATTTCATTGATTTTGCATGACTTTTGTTGCTACCCAATTTTTGACTCACTATTTTATGTTTCGAAAATATATCCAAAAAATATATATATCTTGGTACAAGGGCAAAATTGAACAAATTGAGAGTTTAATGGTCAATAGAGGTTTAAATCGCGAAAATTAGAAACCAAGGACCAGAATAAAAAATCACGCAAGGTTAAGGTTGAGATTGAATTTTTGAGGGGACACAATTGTGCAAAATTAAAAGCTTGGATCCAATTGAGGTACGATTGGAGAAACTATGAAATGAAGGACCAAACCATACTTTTACCTTAATTCTTTGAAAATTGCACTGCATGTTCCGCCTTTAAAGATTTTGAAAGTTGCATTGCATGTGCCGGCTGCATGGTTTTGAAAATTGCATTGCTGCATAATCCGGCGAGCCCGGCCTTGAATGAAGGCGCGCCTGCCTTCAATGTTAAGCGGCGGCACCCTGCACTAAGCATTTTGGCAGCCGAAGGTCTGTGTGTTTTGCTATAAATAGCAACATGCAGGGACTGTAGAAGGGGGAGGAGATCACGAGAGAATCAATAAAAAAAGCAGAGGAGAGAATTTAAGAAGAGAAGGAAAATTTACGTAGAAGTCAACTTAACTTTATAGTTTTAACTCTCTTTCGTTTCAGTTGACTCTCTCTCCATCTAAAAAAAAAACACAGAAGCTGCTCTCTCTCTCCCTTCCGTTTCAGTAATTCCAGCCACCCATTCCGACCACATTACACCATTTCATCATTAACAGAAGCCTCCGATCAACACTAGCAGCCCAACCGTGGTCTCCGGCGAAGCAGCCGAGGCAGCAGCAGCTTCTGCAACGTGACCAGCCGCCGTTCCGACGCCCATTCCGGCCACCACAGGCCACCATTTCCATCACCACCACGACCCGAAGAACCACCTCGACGTCCTCTACCCAAAGGTGTTAACAGGTAAGCCATTCATCAAACTCAAAAATTCGGCATATCACTGTTCATCTTCTCCATTTTTGCATGCGGGGAGTGAATTAATTCACTCCCCGCCAGGTCGGGTCGGGCCGGGTCTGGCGCCTGGCCAGACTAATAAATGAGGCGGGCTTCCAGCCCGTCTGGGGTGGAAGCCCAGCCCGAGAGAAGGACGGGCTTACAGCCCGTCTGATTGAAGCCCGGCCCAGCCCTAAGATTCTCTGGGCCGTCGGCCCAGACCCAAGATTCTATGGGCCTATGGCCCAGGTACCTCTGGGCTGACAGCCCAGCTTGAAATAGCTGGGCTGACAACCCAAATTTAGTGTTTCTTTTGTCTGGGCTGGCAGCCCAGACTCCAAAAAGGGTGGGCTGACAGGCAGCCCACCGGGGAGAAAAATAAAAATAAAAAAATAAAAAAAGTAACAATAATAAATAGAAAAAATATAAATTGCAAAAAAATAAAAAAATACATTTTTTCGAGAAAATATTTAGAAGATAAAATGTGTTTTTGCGCATACGGCCAATACACTAGCATATTTTAAAATTTCTTTCTTTCAAAAAAAAATATTATCTCGGAGTTTTGAAGAAAAATGTATTTTAGCATCGATTTCACAAAGTAAAATTATTTTCTTGCATTTTTGGATTTTACAATATATTTGTAAAATCCAAAGGGTATTGGCCAATATTCCAAAAATATTAAAATCTTATTTTTTTTTATTTATTATTCATCATCGAGGTTTGGATAAATAAATCCTAAGGGGTCAATATCCAAAATATTCGATGGGGATAATATGCTGTTATTCACTGTCGGTGTTTGGATGAATAAATCCTAAGGGGTCAACATCCAAAATATTCGGCGGGGATAATATGCTGTTAGTCACTATCGGTATTTGGATAAATAAATCTTAAGGGGTTAATATCCAAAATCTTCGGCGGGGATAATACACCTTAATCATTTAACCAATATATTTCTGAAAAAATCAATAACATAGCAATCATAAGACAAACAAAAACATCAAGCAGCTTACCTTAGGTAGGGCGTACTAGGGGTGCTAAAACCTTCCCTTTACGCAACCAGTCCCTTACCCTAGAATCTCTGGAAGACCAGTTTTAGGTTCCTAGTAACCATAATACTAGGTGGCGACTCCCCCTTTTTTATGAAAATAAAGATAATCCCCCCTCAACATTGAATATATCCCCGTCTCGCGGGGAGGGTCGTCACGACGCCGTGCCCACACATTTTTTGGGGTGCGACAGAATGGCGACTCCACTGGGGACTTTGGACTAAGCTTGATAATTTTGTTTGTTTATGATATGTTGATATGGATGGTTTATACTTTTTTTAGAAGCTTTAGCATGCATTCTTTACACCCTGTCATCATAATATACCTTGTCATGCATCACTTTTATTATTTTGAGAGCACACACTAAACTTTAAGTTAAGTGGGGGACTAGCAGCTTACCTATGACTTGAGTCAAGGTTGAAGTTTGTGTAAACCCCAACTCTTTGCTGAGTGTTTAGACTGGTAGTGATTGGTATACGTACCATCCCGCTATCTGCTAAACCCCCATATCGTCTTTACGAAGATGATCACTGGGACAGCAAGAGACCCGTTTTAGAGACCAAGTAGTGAACCTACCCTATGTCTCACATAAAGAAACTAGAGCCTATCATTAGGATGCATGCTCCATAATAGCCTTTTGCATATAAATAAGAGCCTAAATAGCATTTTGATTTGCAGATCTTGTGAACAAAATGACCACCACTACCAAACTTTCTATCATGGAATATGGGAAAATTTCTGAATCATCACAATTGACTGAAGGAGAATGTATTAAGAGTAGTGCTGAAAGGCTATCACCAATCAAGAACCTGAATTGCATCATGAATGAAGTGAACAAGTTAGCGACGCATTTTCAGAACGTGGATAAGGATGCGTTTTTTGGAAAGTACGGACGCCTGATGGAGATCGCAAAGGTAGAGGTTTTAAGCCCAGCAGTACGAGCTTTAGTTCATTTCTGGGATCCAGATTATCGTCGATTTTCTTTTGGGAACATAGATCTGTGTCCTGCCATGGAGGAGTATGGGGTGTTGACTGAATTTCCGAATAATTTGTATAAAATTTATTTTCCTTTGAGGTCTGACAAGATTGTACCTGAATTGTCAAAGCTGTTCAAAATCTCTTATTTGGAAAGGTTTTTTGAGAAAAATGCCGCTGGTTTGAAGTGGAAGATGTTAGAGTTTGAACTAGAAGGGAAGTCCGGGTTAGAAAAGGAGAGACTGATTGCCTTGGGCATATTTGGCCTTGTGTTATTCCCAAGCCAAATAGGCATAATAAGTTTGGAAGCTGCTGCTGCTTATGTGGAATATGAGAATACTCGGATCAACCCAGTGGCCTCTATTCTGGCCGAAACCATCATAACGCTTAATCATTGTCGAAGAGTCGGGAAAGGAGCAATGAGATGTTGCACACAGTTGTTGTATATCTGGATGGTCAGCCATATCGAAACAAAAAAACCGATTTTTAATAATTTTTGGTGGTTTAGCCAAAAACCTTTGGAGATAGTAGCAAAAGAGGAATGGGGAAATCTAGATAACCAGGGTTGGTTAGAAAAGCTAGAAATTTTACCAAGGGGTGGTTTCAAATGGAGGGCCCCTTGGATCAAGGCAACAGATGTTCTAATGAGTTGTGGGCAGCGATGCTGGGTTCCGTTGGTAGGGATTACCGGATATGTGAGTTATGCTCCTGCTCTCGTGGTAAGGCAACATGGGAGCATGCAATTTATTCCAAGGACCAAGGGAATCGCCCAATTTCATGGTTCGTTTAAGGATCCCGTTGCACAAGAAGTTTTGAAGGTCATTAGACAAGACTGGAAGCACTTAGTCTTGATGGAGATAAAAGGTTTGAGGGATCCCGGTACAAGCGAAGGATACGCGAGATGGAGAGATTTAGGTTCTACAATCATGATTAGTGAAGAAGTCAAATCTCCTCAATCTAAAGAAAAAATGTTAAGAGGAAGAGAGTTGATAATGAAGAAGAATTGAGAAGACAAGTAGAGAAGCTCATGGTGGAATTGAGCAAGAGTAGGAAGGAAAAGGCAACGATGGAAGAAATGGTAATAGAAGGCGATAAGAGGAGAGCATTTTTAGACGAACAAATACAATCTAAAGATGAGAAGATAGCCAGGCTCGAGTCAAATTTGGTCGAAAAGGAGAGCATGAGGTTGAGAACTGAAGAAGAATTAACAGAGACAAGTTTGAAGTTGATGCGAAGTTGCTCTGAACTTGGTGTATTGCAAACTGAACATAATGAATGCCAGGGAAATATAGAATTCTACCAAGAAAAATATGCAGAGGTTCAGTGTGAGCTGATGGATAGAATCGGGAAGTATGATGAATTGTATAAGAAATATGTGATGTCAGAAAGTCGTTCGACAAAGTCTGAAGAACTAGAAGCCATGGAAGCAGAGTCAGTAGTTAAAGAAAATGAGATAAGGATTTTGAAGGTAAAGCTCAGCAAAGAGAGAGAAAAGGTGAAGTATTTGGACGAGAAATTAGACTTAATGGAAAAGCACAAGGATCAAATCGACACCAACAATATTTCGTTAAACAAAACCAACATGGTACTCATCGAGAAAATATCCAAGATGGATGAGCAAATGGATGAAGCTGTTGCGCATGCTCGGGTCATTAGAGCCAATGCAAGATATGTAGGAAGAGACATCATCCGCTATCGTCGGAGTCTAGCTGAGACCGACGCTTTCTTGGAGAAAATCGAGAACCGTGGATCTGCTTTCCTACCCATGGCTGAGGAAGAAGACTAATTTGTTTTTCCTCTTTATGTTTTTCTGAAAAAAAATGTAGTAAGCTTGTCCGAACATAAATGACAAGGGCGTTGACCCATCTCTTTGCAAAAAAATCATTTTTTTGGTGTATATGACTTAAGCAAATAACTCGAAAAGCAGTTCTCCTAGCAGACAATGTGACAGAAACCCATATTTTATGAGGTGTTGGTCATTAATAGTTCACAAGAAGAATGCATCCATGCATTGCATAAAGCATATTTATCATAACACATGCATTATACCATACATTTTCTGATACATTCATGCAAACAATAACAGCTGCGAAACATAGGTCCCCCTGTTAAAGTCCACAACACTCGACTAAGAAAAAGAATGGAAAACAGCGAAAGGGCAGAACTAGAATCCCAATACCAAAGGGAGCTTGAAGCTATGCGGAATGACGTAGCACGGTTGACTAGTTTGCTTGAGAAGACCTTAAGAGCAAGGGATGGAGAGGGCACGTCCACTCAAACCATTGAAGCACCACCAGCAGTTCAAAGCCCGGGGGCACCCCATATTTTAGGGACAAGTTCACCAAAGAAGCAGCCTGAATCCACTCGGCCCATCCCAATCCCTATTACATTAGATTTAACAGATGAGGACCCACAAAATGCTAGATTCTCTGACCACGTAGGATATGACAAGTGGTCTGCACTAGAAGAAAGGATAAGAGCAGTTGAAGGGAATGATCTATCTGACCCAGTTAGGGCAGCCGAAGCATGTTTGGTGCCTAACATTGTGATCCCGCGGAAGTTTAGGGTACCCGAATTTATAAAGTATACTGGAACAGAATGCCCGAAGACTCATCTTCGTTCCTACTATAACAAGATGGCGGAGGTCATACACGATGACAAATTGTTAATATATTTCTTCCAGGACAGCTTGACAGGGTCGGCCCTTAGCTGGTATATGAGGTTAGATAACATCAGGATTAGAAAGTGGGCAGACTTGGCAGATGCTTTTTTAAAGCAGTACAAGTTTAATCTGGAGATTGCACCTGATAGGACCAGCTTGATGACCATGGAGAAAGGAGCTCAGGAGTCCGTAAGGACTTATGCTCAAAGATGGAGGGACCAAGCTGTGAACGTACAACCTCCGTTAATAGAGACAGAAATGGTGACTCTATTTGCCAATACATTTAGGGCCCCGTACTACGAGCACCTTATGGGAAGCTCCGCCCAGCATTTTTACGATGCGGTACGAATCGCTGAGAGGATCGAGCAAGGAATCCAGAGCGGGAGAATTGTGGAACCCATGGAGAAAAGGGGTTTTGTCGGGAAAAGAAAGGAAGTTGAGGTGAATAATCTGGAGGACAGGTACAAGGGGAAAGACAAAAATTATAGAAGCTACCAAACACCTGTACCCCAAACCACCAGTGTCAACTTTTCCAAACCCTCCACTCCAAACCAGCCTTTTCACACAAAATTCCCCGCACATAGCCAAAATAATTCCCAAAGGGGAGATTATCAACAACCGGAAGAACAACTACCACCTTTGCCCATGACCTTAAAGGAGTTATATGCGCAGTTGCTAAACCTCGGACATATTGCTCCGCTACCATTACCCCCTTGGAAACCACCTTTCCCTGCCTGGCACAACCCCAATTTGACTTGCGAATACCATGCTGGTAATGCAGGTCATAGCATCGAGACCTGCGCAGCTTTTAAGAGAAAAGTATTGCAATTAATCAAGATCGGATGGGTTACCATTGAGGATCCACCCAACGTAAGTCTGAATCCCTTGCCCAAACATGCTGGAGGAAGTAGTGGGGTGAATGCGGTGGAAGTCGATAAAAAAGGGAGAGCTCTAAAAGTGAACATGGCTAGGCTATACGAAATGATGGTGCAGTCTGGACACTTAGAGAAATCAATCGAATACAGCACAAACAAAAATGACTTTTGCCCATTCCATAACAAGAAAGGGCATCACATTGATGGTTGTATCGAGTTTCATCAAAAGGTTGCGAGGATGCTGACTCTAGGGGAGCTAAGAATCGAGGATGTAAAGGGCAATGAAGTGATAGCAGGGATAGAAAAGTGTAGGGTCCAATCAACAGCTAATGGGATCTCGAGATTGGTGCTATATAAGCCTTCATATGCAAAGGAGGCGGACTATAGGGCAATGCCAGGAAATTATGTTGCTACCCCAAATGTCGAAGCTCTTTTTTTCCAAACCGAGATAGGTGGGTTGACCCGAAGCGGTCGTTGTTTCACGCCCGAAGAGCTAGAAAAACAAAGAAAAGCTAAGGGTAAAGAGGCAATGGGTTTTGAAAAAGAGCTGGAGGTAAATAAACCTGTGACAGAGGAGGAAACGAATGAGTTCCTGAAGTTGATGAAGCACAGTGAGTACTGTGTGGTTGACCAGTTGAAAAAGACCCCTGCCAAGATCTCTATCATGTCATTAATACTCAATTCAGAACCCCATCGCAATGCCTTACAGAAGGTATTGAATGAGGCTTACGTACCTCAAGATATCGAACAAAGGACTATGGAGCATCTAGTAGGAAGGATTCACGCTTCAAACTACCTGTATTTCACTGAGGACGAACTTGACGCTGAAGGAACTGGACATAACAAGCCGTTGTATATCACAGTCCGATGCAAAGATTGTCTCATCGGTAAAGTTCTCATCGATAATGGCTCAGCCCTAAATGTCCAGTCCGATAACCAGAAAGGGCCATCACATGATGGTTTATCGAGTTTCATCAAAAGGTTGCGAGGATGCTGACTCTAGGGGAGCTACGAATCGAGGATGTGAAAGGGCAATGAGAAGAGTGAACAGATAGAAAAGTGTAGTCCATCAACACTATATGGGATCACTGCGAGATCTTGAGTGCTATATTAGCCTTCATATGCAAAGGAGGCGGACTATAGGGCAATGCCAGGAAATTATGTTGCTAAGCCTCGCAAATGTCGAAGCTCCTTTTTTCCGAAACCGAGAATAGTGGGTTGGACACACAAGCGGTCGGTGACACTTCACGCCCGACAGAGCTAGAAACACAAAGAAAAGCTTACAGGGATAAAGAGTGTCAATGGGTTCTTTGAACAAGAGACGGAGGTAAATAAACCTGTGATCAGAGGATGAAACGAATGATTCCTGATGTTGATGAAGCACAGTGACGGTACTGTGTGGTTGACCAGTTGAAAAAGACCCTGCCAAGGATCTGCTAAGCAGGTCATTAAACACAATTCAGAACCCCATCGCAATGCCTTACAGAAGGTATTGAATGAGGCTTACGTACCTCAAGATATCGAACAAAGGACTATGGAGCATCTAGTAGGAAGGATTCACGCTTCAAACTACCTGTATTTCACTGAGGACGAACTTGACGCTGAAGGAACTGGACATAACAAGCCGTTGTATATCACAGTCCGATGCAAAGATTGTCTCATCGGTAAAGTTCTCATCGATAATGGCTCAGCCCTAAATGTGTTTGCCAAGACATATGCTAAATGAGATGCCAATAGATCCCTCTCATATGCAGCCGAGTGTGATAACGGCTAGAGCATATGATGGTTCACCAAGGCAAGTGCTAGGATCGATCGAAGTTGAATTAGCCGTGGGTCCGCAGGTTTTTTCTGGTAACCCTTCAAGTGATGGACATCCACCCTTCCTATAGCATGTTGATTAGGAAAGACCATGGATACATGCTGCAGGAGCAGTTACCTCCTCACTGCATCAATGTTTGAAGTACATTGCCAATGGGTGTCCTGGTTACTGTTAAGGCCGAAGAAACTATATCGATGATGAAAAATGCGGCAGTCCCTTTCATTGAAGCTGAAGATTGTGTGGATGGAAACCTGCATGCGTTCGAGATTGTGAATACCGAGTGGGTGCCTGAGAATACTATAATAAGAAAACCAGGGATCTCAGAAGCCACCAAAATGGCTGCTAAAAACCTTGTAAAGCACAAGATTCTTGCCCACTTTAGTGCAGAGAAAAAGGAAGGTCGAGTGGATTGGTGTAACGAAGTTGAAGGCTGCAGAACAAAGGTTTGGGCTAGGATATAAGCCTAGAAAAGAGGATTACAAGCGGGCTGCTGGTGCAAGAAGAGAGAAGAGAATGGCAAAGATTGAAGGAAGGAAGCCTGAAGAAGAAAGCTTAGTCATTCCTCCAATCAGGGTTTCATTCCCAAAGGCTGCATATGTAATACAACCTGACCAGGGACATGAAAGCTCTCTTCAGAAACTCTCATCTATGAGCATAAATACTGTGGGGGAGGAAAAAGTCAAGGACATTGCTGGGAAGGGCTCAGTTTGAAAGAGAGGATGAAGAACTGCCACAATTAACCATCCTTGCTCTTGAGGAAATTACTGCCCGTACCTGTATTCGAAAGCTAGTCAAGGGAGAAAAGTTCCAGAATTGGGTGACCCAAGAAGCTCCATCGGTTTTTAAAATGTAATGCATGTTTGGATTGAAACATTTTCTGATATTTTCATTTTATCCTAGTTTTTGACATTCGAGACTCAATGGGTCAATCGAATTCTATCTTTGTTTTGTTTGAATCAAATATTTCTTTTAATGAGATCTTGCGTTTTTAGCTCATCTTGTTTGTTTTTTATCTTTACATTCACACCCACTTTCCGCTTTCAGGAACCCTGAAAGCGGAACTTCCACAACAACACCTGCACCTTACACTGAGAATGAATGGCCGGATTTTAATGAATTTATAATAGCTGTAGAAGAAGAAGGAAAGGATGAAAATAGCATTACGGAATTTACCAAATTAATAGAACAACACGAACAAGTTTGGAAGCCCGCTAAAGAGGAGCTTGAAACTATAAATGTGAGTGATGAAGAAAATCGGAGAGAGCTCAAGATAGGAACCCTGATCACACAGAAAGAAAAGGAAGACTTGATCACACTGCTCCGGGATTATGTAGATGTGTTTGCTTGGTCTTATGAGGATATGCCCGGGTTGGATACAAATATCGTAGTGCATAGGGTACCATTGGAAGAGGGGTGCAGACCGATTAAGCAAAAGCTAAGAAGAACTCATCCAGAAATTTTGATCAAGGTAAAGGCAGAAATTGAAAAGCAATGGAACGCGGGGTTTCTTAGAGGTAGTCAAGTATCCACAATGGGTGTCCAACATAGTGGTGGTACCCAAAAAGGAGGGCAAGATTAGAGTTTGTGTGGACTTTAGGGATTTAAATCGGGCTAGCCCTAAAGATAATTTTCCTCTACCACATATAGACATGTTAGTTGACAATGCAGCTCGTAGCTCCACGTATTCCTTTATGGATGGGTTTTCAGGATATAATCAGATAAAAATGGCGCAAGAAGATAAGGAGAAGACAACCTTTGTTACTCCATGGGGGACATTCTGCTATAGAGTCATGCCATTTGGGTTAAAAAATGCTGGTGCCACTTACCAAAGGGCTATGGTGACTTTATTTCACGATATGATGCACAAGGAGATTGAAGTATACGTGGATGACATGATCGCAAAATCTGGAGAAGGAGAGAATCATGTCCAGATATTGAAGAAATTATTCGAAAGGTTGAGGAAATATAAGTTGAGGCTTAACCCGGCAAAGTGTTCATTCGGGGTGAAATCTGGGAAGTTGTTAGGATTTGTGGTGAGTGATAAAGGGATAGAAGTGGATCCTGAAAAAGTAAAGGCTATTCAGGCCATGCCAGCTCCGAAGACTGAGAAAGAAGTAAGAGGGTTTTTAGGAAGGTTAAATTACATCGCTCGATTTATATCCCAACTAACCACAACCTGTGACCCAATCTTTCGTCTGTTAAGGAAGAAGAATCCTGGGATTTGGAATGCAGAGTGCGAAGAGGCTTTTAAGAAAATCAAGCAGTACTTGCTAAATCCACCTCTACTTGTTCCTCCTGTACCAAAAAGGCCATTGATATTGTACTTAACGGTGACTGAAACAGCGATGGGATGTGTGCTTGGACAACAGGATGAATCCGGAAGGAAAGAAAGGGCTATTTATTACCTAAGTAAGAAGTTCATGGAGTGTGAGTCTAGATATACCATGATTGAGAAGTTGTGTTGCGCACTAGCATGGGCTGCGAAGAGGTTACGACAATATATGTTGTATCATACCACATGGCTAATTTCCAAGTTAGACCCTTTGAAATACATCTGCGAAAAGCCCTACCTATCCAGCCGAATTGCAAGGTGGCAGGTTCTACTAGCTGAATATGACATAGTGTATATGACCAGGAAGGCTGTAAAAGGGAGTGTTATTGCCGATCATCTGGCGGACCATGCTATGGAAGATTACGAGCCATTGAACTTCGATTTTCCTGATGAAGATGTATTGTCAGTCGAGGAAGAAAAACAAGAATGGTGGACTATGTACTTTGATGGTGCCGTAAACATATGCGGTAACGGAGCAGGGGCAGTGATAATATCTCCTAGCAAGAAACAATATCCAGTTTCAACTAAGTTACAATTTGGTTGCACTAACAATACTGCCGAGTATGAGGCATGTATTCTTGGTTTAGAGACTGCATTGGAGTTGAACGTAAAGAAGATAGATGTGTATGGGGACTCAATGCTAATTATTTGTCAGGTAAAAGGGGAATGGCAAACCAAAGAAGAAAAACTAATACCTTACCAAGAATATCTATCTAAACTGGCTGAAGAATTTGAGGAAATAGAGTTCACACATCTAGGAAGGGAAGGAAATCAGTTTGCAGATGCCTTGGCCACACTAGCTTCTATGGCTAGAATAGACTTCAGGCAAAATTTGCAGCCAATACACATTGATATCAGAAATAACCCAGCTCATTGTTACTCAGTCGAAGGAGAAATAGATGGAAACCCTTGGTACTACGACATCAAGAACTTCATCCAAAACCAGGCTTATCCCATGGGGGCATCCAACATCGAAAAGAAGACCTTAAGGAGGCTAGCAATGGATTTTTATCTGGATGGAGAAGTTTTGTATAAAAGGTCATCTGACGGGACTTTGTTGAGATGTTTAGATGAAACTGAAGCCAGAGATGCATTACGAGAAGTCCATGAGGGGATCTGCTCCACTCATGCTAGTGGACATATGATGGCTAGGAAAATTCAAAGAGTTGGTTACTTTTGGATGACATTAGAGAAGGATTGCATTGACTATGTCCGCAAATGTCATAAGTGTCAGATCCACGGCGACAAAATGAATGCCCCTCCGGCCCCTCTATTTAACTTATTATCTCCATGGCCTTTTGCAATGTGGGGAATTGATGTGATTGGGCCTATCAACCCGAAAGCCAGCAATGGTCATAGGTTCATTCTCGTGGCTATCGACTACTTTACAAAATGGGTAGAAGCTGGGTCATTTGCTCATGTAACGCAAAAAGTGGTGAAGAAGTTTGTTGAGAGAGATTTGATATGTCGGTACGGACCACCAGAAAAGATTATAACTGATAATGCACAGAACTTCAATGGGAAGTTAATAACAGAACTCTGTGCTAAATGGAAGATCAAGCATTCAAATTCCTCTCCTTATAGACCAAAGATGAATGGTGCTGTAGAAGCTGCTAATAAGAATGTCAAGAAGATTGTTCAGAAAATGGTAGTCACCTATAAGGACTGGCATGAGATGTTGCCATTTGCTCTTCATGCATACCGTACCGCAGTTCGGACCTCAACAGGAGCCACTCCGTACATGTTGGTGTATGGGATGGAGGCAGTAATGCCTTTAGAAGTTGAAATCCCATCATTAAGAGTATTAATAGACTCTGAACTAGAAGAAGCAGAATGGGCAAGGGTCAGATATGAACAATTGAATTTGATCAGTGAAAAGAGGTTAGCCGCAATCTGTCATCATCAATTATACCAAAGAAGGATGGCCAAAGCATATGATAAGAAAGTCCGATCTCGAAATTTCCGAGAAGGAGATCTGGTATTGAAGAAGATACTGCTTGTACCAGGGCAAGATCAGAGTAAATGGGCCCCAAACTATGAAGGCTCTTATGTGGTGAAGAAGTCATTCTCGGGAGGAGCTTTGCTATTATCTAGAATGGATGGAGAGGATTTAGTTAGGCCTGTGAATTCTGACTCTGTAAAGAAATATTATGCCTAATATTTTGTAACCTCCCAGTCAATAAGATAAAATTCGACCGTGAATTCTCGTTACAAGAAACTTTTTTACAAAATCACATAATCTTATAATATTTATTTATGTTTTATTATTTGAATTAGACATATTTTGTACACCACACTGGGGGGCAAAGGAAGAAAAAATCATAAAATGTTGATTTGCATTAAAAGTGTCAATTTGCATAAACAAAACCATGTTTTGAATAATTCTTTAAAATGTAATATATCGGCTGGAGTTCTTAAACATCAATAAAAATATAATAAAAAAGGAAACTTCGATGGAGCTAGACAGGGTCCTATGTGGAACAAAAATTATAGCACGGGAACCACATCCTATGAAGGAAGACTACAACAGACAAGGGGGACCTGTGTTTCCAAAAGAGGTAACAAAAACATGCATATTATATTGTCATAGCACTAACCTGACAGGAAAGGTGTGAGCGTGTCATCCCAAATTTTGGAAAATATGGAGAAACAGGATCTCAGGCGAACAAAATCACGAAAGAGAATATGAATTGAGGGCCAGTGCCACTTTGTCCCTCGAGACAGGTAAGCCTCCCGTTACAACAAAACTACCTTCATCTTACATCCGGGTAGGTCACCCATTATAACCAGACCATCTTCCTCCATCTTTCATTGGGTAGGTCACCCAGAAGAATGAGACCATACTAACAAGGGTAGGTCACCCAGAAGAATGAGACCATACTAACTTGGGTAGGTCACCCAGAAGAATGAGACCATACTAACAAGGGTAGGTCACCCAGAAGAATAAGACCATTCTAACCGGGTAGGTCACCCAGAAGAATAAGACCATACTAACCGGGTAGGTCACCCAGAAGAATGAGACCATACTAACCGGGTAGGTCACCCAGAAGAATGAGACCATACTAACCGGGTAGGTCACCCAGAAGAATGAGACCATACTAACCGGGTAGGTCACCCAGAAGAATGAGACCATACTAACTTGGGTAGGTCACCCAGAAGAATGAGACCATACTAACAAGGGTAGGTCACCCAGAAGAATAAGACCATTCTAACCGGGTAGGTCACCCAGAAGAATGAGACCATACTAACAAGGGTAGGTCACCCAGAAGAATAAGACCATTCTAACCGGGTAGGTCACCCAGAAGAATGAGACCATACTAACCGGGTAGGTCACCCAGAAGAATGAGACCATACTAACAAGGGTAGGTCACCCAGAAGAATGAGACCATACTAACAAGGGTAGGTCACCCAGAAGAATAAGACCATTCTAACCGGGTAGGTCACCCAGAAGAATGAGACCATACTAACCGGGTAGGTCACCCAGAAGAATAAGACCATTCTAACCGGGTAGGTCACCCAGAAGAATGAGACCATACTAACCGGGTAGGTCACCCAGAAGAATGAGACCATACTAACCGGGTAGGTCACCCAGAAGAATGAGACCATACTAACTTGGGTAGGTCACCCAGAAGAATGAGACCATACTAACAAGGGTAGGTCACCCAGAAGAATGAGACCATACTAACAAGGGTAGGTCACCCAGAAGAATAAGACCATTCTAACCGGGTAGGTCACCCAGAAGAATGAGACCATACTAACCGGGTAGGTCACCCAGAAGAATGAGACCATACTAACCGGGTAGGTCACCCAGAAGAATGAGACCATACTAACTTGGGTAGGTCACCCAGAAGAATGAGACCATACTAACAAGGGTAGGTCACCCAGAAGAATAAGACCATTCTAACCGGGTAGGTCACCCAGAAGAATGAGACCATACTAACCGGGTAGGTCACCCAGAAGAATGAGACCATACTAACCGGGTAGGTCACCCAGAAGAATGAGACCATACTAACTTGGGTAGGTCACCCAGAAGAATGAGACCATACTAACAAGGGTAGGTCACCCAGAAGAATAAGACCATTCTAACCGGGTAGGTCACCCAGAAGAATGAGACCATACTAACTTGGGTAGGTCACCCAGAAGAATGAGACCATACTAACAAGGGTAGGTCACCCAGAAGAATAAGACCATACTAATCGGGTAGGTCACCCAGAAGAATGAGACCATACTAACTTGGGTAGGTCACCCAGAAGAATGAGACCATACTAACAAGGGTAGGTCACCCAGAAGAATAAGACCATTCTAACCGGGTAGGTCACCCAGAAGAATAAGACCATACTAACAGGGTAGGTCACCTAGAAGAATGAGACCATACTAACAGGGGTAGGTCACCCAGAAGAATAAGACCATTCTAACCGGGTAGGTCACCCAGAAAAATGAGACCATGCTAACCGGGTAGGTCACCCAGAAAATGAGACCCATATCCACCATTCTATTTTTTTTCTTTACAACACTTACTATTTAAAGTCTTTTACAAGACTTTAGTCGTAAGCATTGTAAAGAGTAACTTGTATCATAAGACAAACAAAAACATCAAGCAGCTTACCTTAGGTAGGGCGTACTAGGGGTGCTAAAACCTTCCCTTTACGCAACCAGTCCCTTACCCTAGAATCTCTGGAAGACCAGTTTTAGGTTCCTAGTAACCATAATACTAGGTGGCGACTCCCCCTTTTTTATGAAAATAAAGATAATCCCCCCTCAACATTGAATATATCCCCGTCTCGCGGGGAGGGTCGTCACGACGCCGTGCCCACACATTTTTTGGGGTGCGACAACTTTATTCAATTTCAATTTGATTTTATTATTATTTTATATTTTGTATGTGATTTTGTACCTAAGTATATTTTAACTCATAGACTAACTTGTATGATGTTATGAGTCAACTAACAATTTGCCAACATTGATGACAACTTTTCTCATTCTAGTTGAGTCCACCATTGTGTGATGAGATATGAGATTGTCCAATTCAGTAAGTAGAGTTATCGAGCTTTTCCAAGAAATGAAATACTTGTAATGGTTCAGGATTCTTCAAATTACATAGAAAAATAATGCGTACAAGTTCAACAAAGTAGGATAAATATTCAATAAGAATAAAATATATATTTTATTATTTATTATTTTCAAATTTATAATATTTCATCCAATTAATTATTCTTTTTTTTTTCATTACATTCACATTAAAATAATTGAAATATCATTTGTTTTCTTTAAAATATGATAATTTTTATTTTAAGAATAATGCTTTTGATAAAAAAAAATCATAGAAAATGAAGTTTTGGCTAACTAAATTTATTTTTTATTTCATAATTAAAATCATTTGAGTTTTCACACATACAAAAAGATATTAGTTGATTTATATATTCAAATAATCATGTTGTTAATAAAACAATCATTGTTTGTAAAACAATAAATAAAGCTTAATTATTTTTCTTTAGTTTCTTGAATAAAACAAAATCTCATGCTATTAAGGAAGAAATGAATTATATGAAAAGTAAAGGAGTTTAGGATCTCATTTAGTTTCTTATTAATGCAAGAATCATTGGACGCAAATGAATCTTTAATATAAAGATAAACTCATTAGGAAACATTAAAAGATATAAGGAAAGACTCATTGCTAAGGGATTAACTCAAAAGAAAGGAATCAATTACACAAAGACTTTTTTTTCCCTATATCTAAGAAAAACTTTGTGCATATTATTTTGACATTAGTAACATGTTTTGACTTGAAAATACAACAAATAAATGTGAAAACTGTTTTTTTTTTTAATTGAGGTTTACTAGAGGCAACTTGAATAATTCTTTTTTAGTGATAGTGAATATTTGGTCTGCAAACTCAAGAAATCAACATACACTTTAAAATAAGCATACTGAGAATGGTACTCTAAAGTCCTTGATGTATTTTTTTTCATTTGTATTAATAGAAAGAAAAATAAAGGATCAAAGTATATACTAAAAAATCAGTAAGAGTAAGATTTGCTTTCTTGTTTTATATGCGGATTATATTTTACTTGTGACCGAGGCTAAGGTTTTGTTGTATGATGTGAAATAATTTATCTCTAAAAAAATTTATATGAAGGATATGGGTAAGGCATCATATGTCATTGGCATTAAGATCAATAGATACCAATTTAAAGGCATTTTCTCAATAAACTTATATCAATAAAAATTTAAATAAATTTTGGGTGAATGATTGTCCACCTATCAATGCTCAAAAAATGATATTGAAGGAGAAAAAATACAAAACATTCCATATGCTTTTACTATAGAATGCCTAATGTATGCTCAGATCTATACAAGGTCTGTCATTGCATTTATTGTGGGAATGTTGGGACACTATTAGAGTAATCAAGGTATAAACCATTGAAAAGGTGTAAATAAAGTAATGAGGTATCTTTAAGGGACCAAGACTACATACTTATGTATTAATAAATGAGTAATTTGGAAATAATTGGCTACATAGATTAGAGATGTAAATTGGAGAAATTCTAAGCAGACTTTGATTGCTACTTCCATTATACAAGCTTAGTTTGTTTTTTGTTTTGAGACTATAACACATGGTGTATGGTTAAAGAGTTTCATATATGGGCTTCGAGTTATGAATTCTATTCTAGGCCATTAAGAATATATATTGCAACAATTTAATTGGGATTCTTATGGCTAAGAACAACAAAAGTGGTAGTTGAATGAAACATATCGACATGAAGTATATATTCATAAGAGAATATGTTAAGAAAAATAAAGTGGTCATTGAGCCCATTAGTACTAAATTGATGATCACAAATCATTTGACTAAGGTCATACCACCATTTAATTCAAGGGTCATGTAGTGAAAATAGAACTTAGTTTTATTATATGATTTTAGTTGTACGAACTATATCATTTTTAAAAAACTATTTATTGTCATATTTTCTCGTATTTATATACACAGTAGTTTATCTGATAAAACTCATCTGTATAAGACAACAATAAACAAGAGGTTTATTCATCATGTAAAGTTATCATATATAAAATAATACTTGAAAAAATATTATGAATTAGGATTCATGGAATGTAGTACTTGTTATTAGAGGACATATCTCCATGACTCATGCATCTATTTTTTTAAAGAAAGATAAAGAATGAGGTTAAGTTAAGACAATGAGTTAATATATAGATCACAAATAAGATAATATTAAAGCTATGTTTTCTCTGGTTGGATTTAGTTTTTTCAAGAACTTTAATATTTGGTTCAGTAAATTAACTCATATATCAATATTTTCTAAATTTACGGCATCAAATTTATATCAATAAGAGTTTAATAGGATACATGTTATATAAATACAAGGTTTTGGTCTCTAAGCTCACATGCTAGAATACAAACTTTTATTTATAGAAATACACCATTAAATTTGAGTGTGTTAGAGGTTAGAAGTACTATAGCCTTAAAAAACAATGAATTAATAACTAAAGATCTCTTATACGTTAAACATTCTATCATCAAATAATAATAATAATAATAATAATAATAATAATAAACACCCTTCAACAAATACCATGCATATTGACCTATCGGAAGCTTGCTACTACAAAGGCACTTTGTGGTGTTTCCAGCTACTTCTCATCTAAGAACTTATAGCCCTTTAACACATTAAGATTTTCAATAAGCTAAAATGAGTTCTTGTTGCTGTTATGTTTGTTGGCCTTGACAATTTTTATCGGAAAATTAAACAACTAGATGTTTCTAATTTATTATTGCATGTTTTCTTGGATGAAGAAGAATTCATGGAGCAACCACGTGGTTATATTAAATGACCTCGGGAAAAGAAAACAAAATCTTCCGAATCAAGATATGGGCCATGTCCAGTCGAGGAGGTGATCGGGTTTTATCGACATCCGCCGATCACAGCCATGATTTCAACAATTTAACAAGCATGTCATTAACTATATAAAGAGTGCAGAAAATCTATAAATTACTGTCGAGAGATAGACACATCTTAGTTCACAGACTCCCAAATTCACGATGAACTGGAATGATTAAGAGAAATTTATTCTTAATGACAACATGATTAAGAGAAAGTGAGAGAGACAAAGCAGGGGAATTCGATATACCAGCCTGGAAACCTACTTCCCCGGAGCTTGAACTAGTTTAAAAATCTGATGAGATGGTGACAGCATCCATGAACTCCAGATCGTTTTCTAAAGCCTTCAAAGTCTCCGGCGAAACAGAGATCTCAATGTCCATACTCCCCTCTTCCACTCCCGGAAACACTGTTACCTTCCCATCGGACTTGTTCGCCGACCCGCTTCGCACTGCGACGGCCCTTCCCCAACCAAAATCAGGACCATAGACGTTGTGCCTTGGCGAGCTGCTAATACCCAAACTTTTATTACGTGCAATGCCGGCCATTGTCAGTAGACCAGGATTCTTCAGCGAAGACTCTAAAGCGTGCGACAACTTGTATTCTGTATAAGAAGAAACCACCTTGTTAATCTCCAAAGCTACAAATCCAAGTCCATGTTCTAATATCTCTCTCGCTCTCATAGGTACCATCCCTGTCACAACTGCATTTCCACAGTAGCTTCCTGGTAATGGTGGTTGTAATCGCGTCCGCAAACCTATGAAAAGCATTAAATCCATCTCTTTATCATGTTCAACTAGTCGAATTCGAGTTGTAGCTCTCCAAATATGAGCCAAAAGTGACTGGAGAGAGGAGATTGACGTCGAGGCAGCTTCAGCATTGGCTTTTGCTTTCAGCGTCGCAATTTTTCCCTTGGTAAAATGAAAAACTCGTTCTTGCAAAGGTGATGGAATGAACGCATCGGAGCAGTTATTTATGATTGAGAGAGGAAGGCGAATCGGCGGGCTAATACTACCGTTGAGAAGTGACCAGCGTTCAAGGACTGGAGTGTTGGAGATTTGATCCAACCCACGATGGATTTCAGACCAAGAATTGAAGAAATTCCAAAATGATGTGCCATCAGCAGCAGCGTGGTTCATGGTACAACCCACAAAGACGCCATCTGCGAGCTCAGTGACTTGAACTGCTAGCAAAGGTTTCGAAACAGCCTCGTAGTTTAAGACCCCATTTAATGGAAAGAGAGAGTGGACAATTGGAGGAACATAAACTGGACGGAGTATGTCAGCTATGGCTACACCATCCGCTGCGGCATGAACAAACTGGGCTCCTGCGTTGTTGCAGTCAATGAAAAAGGAGACTGTGTTGTCATCATGCTCTACGGTGGCTAGGCGACCGGCAAGATGGTTGAAGAAATCTAGCGTGCGAGAAAGTGAGGTTTTCAAGTGACGGATCAGTGAGTTTTGATCTTCTAATGATTTCAAAAGTGGAGGAGATTTCAAAAATATTATTAACAATTAACAATTAACAATCTAGATCTAAGAGGAATCGAGAATGAAAAATATTGATGCTTCAAGGCAACAGGAAAAAGTCAAAAGTGGAGGAGATTTCAAAAATCTCTTTAACAATTAACAAAAACACTAAAAGATTTACTGTAGATACACACCCATGTGCACTGCTCACACGCAAGTTGCTTCCTTGCGTCGTGCAATTTCATCCGTTTTTTTTCCCTGATGTGAATAGTGGAATAATGTTTTTGTCCCTCGAAAAGGACAAAAAACAGTTCCACGCAAGAGGGATGCGGAGGTAATTGCGTGCGTACAGGCAAGTCTAGTTCGGTTCAGTCCGGTCCGGTCCGCCGCACTTTTGTTTATTTTAATATTTTTTGAAAATGGCTAAATACGGATATAGCTCCGAATAAGACAAAATTGATGAATTAGGCACAGGGGTAGCCTGGTAATTGACCAATCTTTTTTATTATTTTTTTCAAAATACTGTTGGCGCGTGTGGAACACGCAACCGATAGTGTTCCGCCTCACGCCGTGTTAAGGTGGCGTGTTCGGCGTCATGCGGTGGCCAGAAATGGGCTACAGGCGTGTCTGTCGATGCGCCTCCGCGTGGTCTTCCTCCCGTGCGGCGCGTTTCATCACCCGATATCCGTGTACGCGGCGGTGGCCGGTTAAAGCTGTTTGTTCCGTTTCTCTCTTGCACGCAAAAGTACAGGAGAGGCCCCCAGGTTTGTTGCCTTTTTCACTTCTGTCCCTGGACTTTTAATTTTTTGTATGGTACAGGAGAGGCCTCCAATTTTGAGTTTGCACTTCGGTCCTTTCCCTTTTAATTGAGTCTTTCGATTGAAATTAATTAAATGTTAATGTTTCACTTCGGTCCTCCTTCTTTTAATTTCCAGATTGGGTTTAAAAATCTTAATATATTCGGTACGGAAGTTGTGATATTTTCAATTTCGTCCTTTGATTAAAATTGATAATATATTTGATTTTCATTTTGACCCTTATACTTTTAATCTTTGATTTTAATCCCTATATTTTTTTTTATATTTTTAGAATAGTCTTTGTTTTTGTCAATGTATATATAAATATGCCCTTAGCTTTGGTTTTTAATTTTATTTTGTGTTTTTATAATCATTTGAAAATTAATATTTCTATGTTTTTTTCTACCTTTGCTCTTGAATATTTTTCACCTGATAATTTTTGTTTCTATTTTATTTTTTTTGTTTGATCTTTTGTTAAAGTTTTTAGGATTTTTTTAGTCTTTCATTTATTTTTGTTTCTTTCATTATTAACATAATGATGATGATGATGATGATGATGACGATGATAATAATAATATTTTCCTTGCTTACTCTTATGTTAATATTTTTTAGTTAATAATAATAATGATAAGAATTTTATTGTTTTTCTTGCTTACTTTTTTGTTAATGTTTTTTAGTTTTTTCTTCTCGGGATAATTTAAGAATTTTTATTTTGTTGACAATAATAGCAATGATAATTTTTTTTTATTTAATTTTTTTTGTTTGATCTTTTGTTAAAGTTTTTAAGATTATTTTAGTCTTTCATTTAGTTTGTTTCTTTCATTATTAACACAGTGATAATAATAATAATAATAATAATAATAATAATAATAATAATAATAACAGTAATAATAATAAAATAATAATAATAATAATTTACTTGTTTTTCTTGCTTACTCTTTGGTTAATGTTTTTGAGTGTTTTTTCGTGATAATTTGATAATTTCTATTATTTTAATAGTATTTGCAATGATAATTTTAGATTTTAAAACTTTGATGTTGCTATTGTTATAATAGGGTGTGTTGTTCTATTTTATTATATTAAATTTTGCATATATATATATATATATATATATATTATATTTTAGTTTTGATCCAGCAAATCCTATAAAAATTGTTTTCTCAGCCCGCAACGTAGAACATATATTTTTTTGATTTTCAAATTAAATGATTTTTTTCATCTAATAATTTTTATTTTTGTTTTATCATCTATTATATTTTTTTATTTACTCTTTCTTTTAGATTTTTATTGGTTTTTTTTTATTTTCAAGTTAGATGAATTTTTTTATACCTGATAATTTTGATTTTATTTTTTGTTTGATCTTTTGTTCAAGTTATTAGGATGTTTTTAGTCTTTCATTTATTTCTGTTTTTTTCATTATTAACACAATAACAATAACAATAATAATAATAATAATAATAACAATTATAAATTTAATTATTTTTCTTACTAACTCTTTTGTTAATGTTTTTTAGTGTTTTCTCTCTCGGGATAATTTGATAATTTTAATTATTTTGGCAGTTATAGCAATGATAACTTTAGATGTTAACATTTCGATGTTGCTATTTTTATAATAGAGTGTGGTAATCTATTTTATTATATTAAATTTCGCTTATATACATATTATATTCTAATTTTGGACCAACAAATCCTATTAATTTCTTTAATCCCAATAATCATAAAAATTGTTTGCTCAGCCTGCAGCGTAGTGCGGTCAATTTTATTATTTTTCAAATCAAATAATTTTATTTCCATGTAATAATTTTTATTTTTGTTTTATCATTTATTTTATTTTTTTATTTCCTCTTTTGTTAATGTTTTTAGACTTCTTTTAGTCTTTGATTTAATTTTTTTTGTTATTAACACAATAATAATATTAATATTAATAATTATTATTATTATTTTAGTTTTTGTTCTTACTTGCTTTTTAAAAAAAAATTGTGTTTTTTTCTCGAAGTAGTTTAATAATCTTTATTGTTTTGACAGTAATAGTGATGATAATTTAGAAGTTTACACTTCGAAGTGAATAGTGTAATAACCGTTGTGTCCCTCGAAAAAGATTAAAAAAAACGCCTATAAGGGAGGGGTGTTTTGGTAATTCACCAATATTTTATTATTTTTTTCGGCGGGTTACTGTTGTCACGTCGTCTGACGCGCCGTTTTTTTCCGCGCTCACACGTGTTGAATAAATCTTATAAAAAAAATGGCTCAAAATTTTAATTTTGTGCTCTTTTGTTCAAGTTTATTTCTTGAAAAAAATTTATAGTATTTTGATTGTTAATATTGCAGATCTAATATTACTGAGGAAAAAATACAACTAAAAAATGTAAGTTTATTTCTGAAAAAAAAATTACAATATTTTTATTTATAATGTGTTGGATCTAATATTACTGAGGAAAAAATGCAACTCATAAAAAAAAATACCTGCATTCTTTGTGATTAAAAAATATACGAACCACTTTCCATTGTGATTATACAGATTTTATAAATTATAATTTTACTAATTAAATATTAAAATAGCAAAATACAATACATATAAAAACAATTAATTTTCTACATAGATAAAAAACTCTGTTTTTCATTGCACCAGTCTCACCCATATACCACGGTCTCTTCCACTCTTATAGAGTTTGTGATTGCAATGCGGCGGAGCATGATTTTTAAAAATAATTTTTAGTTAAAAATATAGTGTGTGTATCAACATCTTTAAGTTATTAAAAATATTTTTTTAAAAAATAAAATTAATTGCTTTCTCAAACCAAAAAATATTTTGAAAAACAAATTCAACAATAGAAACAAGTACTAAATCAACAAAAAATAATATCCAACAATGAAATCATAAAATAAAATAAGCCAAAAGAAGGACATCTACCGAAATAAACTTTTTAAATCTAAGAACCGGGTCATTAGACTGGAAGCATCATAGAAAAAATAAAGAGCCTAATTCCAAGCAAATCAGTTGTTAATGTATGAAATAGGGAAAAAATCAATTAAACAAAAAGATTTAAAATAAAATGATAACAATTAAAAAATAAGACTGAAAATCAAAATAAAAAATTAGAGGACAAGAATAAATTTTTGAATGGAGGTTTAAATTGAAAAGAAAAACATTTTTTTTAAATAAAAGAAACGAGGACAAATTAGAGAAAAATAATACACCATAAATTTGAGTTAAAAGATAAAATTAAAAATAAATTATATCTGGAAAATTAGAACTAAAGGATTACAAAATAACAAAGGACAAAAATTAGAAAATAAAACAATATAGATTGAAGTTGAAATAACACAACAAAGAAAACCAACCTATATTTTGTGAGTTGGAGAGAGAACAAAAGGAAAAAGGATCATTTAATGACAAAACTTCATATAGCTGATGATACATGTTGCCCCTAAAGAAAAAGGATGCGGCGAAGCATCCAATGACATATCAAACATCCATTTTATTCTACCAGGAGGTGCCATAATGTCGTCCAAAGTGTGCGAGCTCCACCCACGAGTTGTCGCATGCCACAACAATGTTTTTAAAATAACAAAATAGCTTTGATCACCATGGTAATTACAAAACAACTTGAGGGAAAAGACCAAAAGACCTTTTAACATATGGATTGATTTTTTATTCCAAAGGTATACTTATCATTTTACTATACATGTATAATTAAAAGACATTTATACCTTATTTTCCTAGTTGTATGATTTTTTATTTTTTTTGAACAATCATTTCATAGTGCTTAAAAAATGAAAAAAAATACATTTATACCACTGACTAATTCTTGATTGACAAACGCACCATCTAAGAAGATCAAAAAACCCTAACACAAAGGCAAATAGTTTTTTACGAAGGGCAAGAACATCATTTCAACTTAGATTATTGGGATAAAGATAAAAAGGGAATTGCCAATCTATTTTCTAAACATAAAAATACGCTTAATTGTTTGGTTTTTAAGGTCCTAACTCTTAATAATGAGATGTCTACGAATGACTAGAAAAATAGATTTAATTCCTATCTAACCAAACAATATAAGAAAAATATTGAAAGGAAAAGATTCATTTCCTCTCTAACCAATCATGATTTTATATTAAAATTGGTAATACAAACTCATTATTTAAATGCATACAATATCATAGAAATAGAAAAACAAAGAAAAAATAAATTAAAAGAAGAAGAAGAAAGAAAGTAGGAGATGATATACACTTGACTTCATGTTTTCTAGTAAGATGGGTATACCTATCAATATATAGTTTGGTTATGATGATAGGTTTCTTCAATTCGACAAGGATGAGAGTCACCACATTTAATTGTAACAAATAAAAAATATATATTAGGCAACATCGCCAACTAAAAGTAAAAAGAAACTCTAAATTCAGTTTTAGTGATAAAAATTGCGATGGAGCAAAATTTAATATATTCAAAAATAATATCAAATCAAAATAATACTATTATGGCTTTATTAATGAAGATGAAAAGAAAATACTTTGCAACCATTGTTTACATGACCAAAAAGGAAGAGCAAAATGAATTATAAGAAAAGTAAAGATTTGAGATCAATTAGAAAGATACATACTATAATAGAAAACTAGGGTTTGGCCACTGAATTGTTCAAAGCTTCTAACATCTTGACAGTATGAGTGAGACTATGACACAGTATACTGGTGTCTAATTTCACTTTGAGTAAGGATTTGTTTTGTTTAATTTGGAGAGAAAAGGAATTAATTACGATAGTATTTGTATTTCATATAAAATTGTAAATTGGCCATAAAATCCCAATTTACCTAATTTCATTGATTTTACATGACTTTATTCAATTTCAATTTGATTTTATTATTATTTTATATTTTGTATGTGATTTTGTACCTAAGTATATTTTAACTCATAGACTAACTTGTATGATGTTATGAGTCAACTAACAATTTGCCAACATTGATGACAACTTTTCTCATTCTAGTTGAGTCCACCATTGTGTGATGAGATATGAGATTGTCCAATTCAGTAAGTAGAGTTATCGAGCTTTTCCAAGAAATGAAATACTTGTAATGGTTCAGGATTCTTCAAATTACATAGAAAAATAATGCGTACAAGTTCAACAAAGTAGGATAAATATTCAATAAGAATAAAATATATATTTTATTATTTATTATTTTCAAATTTATAATATTTCATCCAATTAATTATTCTTTTTTTTTTCATTACATTCACATTAAAATAATTGAAATATCATTTGTTTTCTTTAAAATATGATAATTTTTATTTTAAGAATAATGCTTTTGATAAAAAAAAATCATAGAAAATGAAGTTTTGGCTAACTAAATTTATTTTTTATTTCATAATTAAAATCATTTGAGTTTTCACACATACAAAAAGATATTAGTTGATTTATATATTCAAATAATCATGTTGTTAATAAAACAATCATTGTTTGTAAAACAATAAATAAAGCTTAATTATTTTTCTTTAGTTTCTTGAATAAAACAAAATCTCATGCTATTAAGGAAGAAATGAATTATATGAAAAGTAAAGGAGTTTAGGATCTCATTTAGTTTCTTATTAATGCAAGAATCATTGGACGCAAATGAATCTTTAATATAAAGATAAACTCATTAGGAAACATTAAAAGATATAAGGAAAGACTCATTGCTAAGGGATTAACTCAAAAGAAAGGAATCAATTACACAAAGACTTTTTTTTCCCTATATCTAAGAAAAACTTTGTGCATATTATTTTGACATTAGTAACATGTTTTGACTTGAAAATACAACAAATAAATGTGAAAACTGTTTTTTTTTTTAATTGAGGTTTACTAGAGGCAACTTGAATAATTCTTTTTTAGTGATAGTGAATATTTGGTCTGCAAACTCAAGAAATCAACATACACTTTAAAATAAGCATACTGAGAATGGTACTCTAAAGTCCTTGATGTATTTTTTTTCATTTGTATTAATAGAAAGAAAAATAAAGGATCAAAGTATATACTAAAAAATCAGTAAGAGTAAGATTTGCTTTCTTGTTTTATATGCGGATTATATTTTACTTGTGACCGAGGCTAAGGTTTTGTTGTATGATGTGAAATAATTTATCTCTAAAAAAATTTATATGAAGGATATGGGTAAGGCATCATATGTCATTGGCATTAAGATCAATAGATACCAATTTAAAGGCATTTTCTCAATAAACTTATATCAATAAAAATTTAAATAAATTTTGGGTGAATGATTGTCCACCTATCAATGCTCAAAAAATGATATTGAAGGAGAAAAAATACAAAACATTCCATATGCTTTTACTATAGAATGCCTAATGTATGCTCAGATCTATACAAGGTCTGTCATTGCATTTATTGTGGGAATGTTGGGACACTATTAGAGTAATCAAGGTATAAACCATTGAAAAGGTGTAAATAAAGTAATGAGGTATCTTTAAGGGACCAAGACTACATACTTATGTATTAATAAATGAGTAATTTGGAAATAATTGGCTACATAGATTAGAGATGTAAATTGGAGAAATTCTAAGCAGACTTTGATTGCTACTTCCATTATACAAGCTTAGTTTGTTTTTTGTTTTGAGACTATAACACATGGTGTATGGTTAAAGAGTTTCATATATGGGCTTCGAGTTATGAATTCTATTCTAGGCCATTAAGAATATATATTGCAACAATTTAATTGGGATTCTTATGGCTAAGAACAACAAAAGTGGTAGTTGAATGAAACATATCGACATGAAGTATATATTCATAAGAGAATATGTTAAGAAAAATAAAGTGGTCATTGAGCCCATTAGTACTAAATTGATGATCACAAATCATTTGACTAAGGTCATACCACCATTTAATTCAAGGGTCATGTAGTGAAAATAGAACTTAGTTTTATTATATGATTTTAGTTGTACGAACTATATCATTTTTAAAAAACTATTTATTGTCATATTTTCTCGTATTTATATACACAGTAGTTTATCTGATAAAACTCATCTGTATAAGACAACAATAAACAAGAGGTTTATTCATCATGTAAAGTTATCATATATAAAATAATACTTGAAAAAATATTATGAATTAGGATTCATGGAATGTAGTACTTGTTATTAGAGGACATATCTCCATGACTCATGCATCTATTTTTTTAAAGAAAGATAAAGAATGAGGTTAAGTTAAGACAATGAGTTAATATATAGATCACAAATAAGATAATATTAAAGCTATGTTTTCTCTGGTTGGATTTAGTTTTTTCAAGAACTTTAATATTTGGTTCAGTAAATTAACTCATATATCAATATTTTCTAAATTTACGGCATCAAATTTATATCAATAAGAGTTTAATAGGATACATGTTATATAAATACAAGGTTTTGGTCTCTAAGCTCACATGCTAGAATACAAACTTTTATTTATAGAAATACACCATTAAATTTGAGTGTGTTAGAGGTTAGAAGTACTATAGCCTTAAAAAACAATGAATTAATAACTAAAGATCTCTTATACGTTAAACATTCTATCATCAAATAATAATAATAATAATAATAATAATAATAATAAACACCCTTCAACAAATACCATGCATATTGACCTATCGGAAGCTTGCTACTACAAAGGCACTTTGGGGTGTTTCCAGCTACTTCTCATCTAAGAACTTATAGCCCTTTAACACATTAAGATTTTCAATAAGCTAAAATGAGTTCTTGTTGCTGTTATGTTTGTTGGCCTTGACAATTTTTATCGGAAAATTAAACAACTAGATGTTTCTAATTTATTATTGCATGTTTTCTTGGATGAAGAAGAATTCATGGAGCAACCACGTGGTTATATTAAATGACCTCGGGAAAAGAAAACAAAATCTTCCGAATCAAGATATGGGCCATGTCCAGTCGAGGAGGTGATCGGGTTTTATCGACATCCGCCGATCACAGCCATGATTTCAACAATTTAACAAGCATGTCATTAACTATATAAAGAGTGCAGAAAATCTATAAATTACTGTCGAGAGATAGACACATCTTAGTTCACAGACTCCCAAATTCACGATGAACTGGAATGATTAAGAGAAATTTATTCTTAATGACAACATGATTAAGAGAAAGTGAGAGAGACAAAGCAGGGGAATTCGATATACCAGCCTGGAAACCTACTTCCCCGGAGCTTGAACTAGTTTAAAAATCTGATGAGATGGTGACAGCATCCATGAACTCCAGATCGTTTTCTAAAGCCTTCAAAGTCTCCGGCGAAACACAGATCTCAATGTCCATACTCCCCTCTTCCACTCCCGGAAACACTGTTACCTTCCCATCGAACTTGTTCGCCGACCCGCTTCGCACTGCGACGGCCCTTCCCCAACCAAAATCAGGACCATAGACGTTGTGCCTTGGCGAGCTGCTAATAGCCAAATTTTTATTACGTGCAAAGCCGGCCATTGTCATTGGAGCAGGATTCTTCAGCGAAGACTCTAAAGCGTGCGTCAACTTGTTTTTTGTATAAGAAGAAACCACCTTGTTAATCTCCAAAGCTACAAATCCAAGTCCATGCTCCAATATCTCTCTTGTTCTCAAAGTTACCATCCTTTTCACAACTGCATTTCCACAGTAGCTTCCTGGTAATGGTGGTTGTAATCGCGTCCGCAAACCTATCCAAAGTATTAAATCAATCTCTGTATCATGTTCAACTAGTCGACTTCGAGTTGTAGCTCTCCAAATATGAGCCAAAAGTGACTGGAGAGAGGAGATTGACGTCGAGGCAGCTTCAGCATTGGCTTTTGCTTTGAGCGTCGCAATTTTTCCCTTGGTAAAATGAAAAACTCGTTCTTGCAAAGGTGATGGAATGAACGCATCGGAGCAGTTATTTATGATTGAGAGAGGAAGGCGAATCGGCGGGCTAATATTACCGTTGAGAAGTGACCAGCGTTCAAGGACTGGAGTGTTGGAGATTTGATCCAACCCACGATGGATTTCAGACCAAGAATTGAAGAAATTCCAAAATGAGGTGCCATCAGCAGCAGCGTGGTTCATGGTACAACCCACGAAGACGCCATCTGCGAGCTCAGTGACTTGAACTGCTAGCAAAGGTTTGGAAACAGCCTCGTAGTTTAAGACCCCATTTAATGGAAAGAAAGAGTGGACAATTGGAGGAACATAAACCGGACGGAGTATGTCAGCCATGGCTACACCATCCGCTGCGGCATGAACAAACTGGGCTCCTGCGTTGTTGCAGTCAATGAAAAAGGAGACTGTGTTGTCATCATGCTCTACGGTGGCTAGGCGACCGGCAAGAGGGTTGAAGAAATCTAGTGTGCGAGAAAGTGAGGCTTTCAAGTGATGGATCAGTGAGATTTGATCTTCTAATGATTTGGGTTTGATGAAGAGAAGACCCTTTTGGATGGCACCTACTAGAAGAAGCTTGAGATCACACTGAGTCAACTCAATCCTCACATCTGTCACCTTGTCGGCAGTGGCATGAACCATGCTTGTAGAGAGCAATCTGATGTTCTCCATGTTAAATTTCTTGTTGGGGGAAGGGTTTTCAATACAGAACGTACTTACAAGCTCTGAGAATGAACCTTAACTCACCTTCTCTCGAGCAAAAATAAATGAAAAATATTGATGCTTAAACACAACAGGAAAAAGTCAAAAGTGGAGGAGATTTCAAAAATCTCATTAACAATTAACAATCTAGATCTAAGAGGAATCGACACGTGTTTCATTGCACCAGTCTCACCCATATACCACTGTCTCTTCCACTCTTATAGAGTTGTGATTGCAATGCGGCGGAGCGTGATTTTTAAAAATAAATTTTAATAAAATATATATATATATATATATTTTATTTCAACATGTTTAATTATGAAAAATATTTTTTTAAAAATAAAAACAATTTCTTTCTCAAACTATAAATATTTTGAAAAACAAATTCAATTATAGAAAAAAATACTAAAATCAACAAAAAATAATGTCGAACAATGAAATCAGAAAATAAAATAAGCCAAAAGAAAGACATCTATCAAAATAAACTTTTTAAATCTAATAACCGTGTTATTAGAGCATCTCCAACCGGTAAGCTTTCTGAGAAGGCACACTTAAAAATTATTCTTTTGGTTTTTGTTCTTACTGTTATCTTCTCCAACTAGTAAACCATTTCAATTGCCAAAATGACTTTTCTCATCATGGGGTGTTATTTCTAGCACTTCAACCAAAAAGCCAAAACATAAAATAAGTAAAATTATTCATTGATTTCTCCTCCCTTAAAGCCAATCCCAGGCTCAATTCTCCTAGAGAATCAACACAAATAGCATAAGAAAATAATTATGTGAAATATTTTCAGTTAGCTTAATTACATGCTTTAAATTTACTGTTAGATTTATAAATTGTTTAAATTTTGTGTTTAGAGTTGTTGTACATTTATTTGTAATTTATATATTGATAATGATGTTATTTTTCTTGTATTAAATAGATGCTTTTATAAGTTTATTAATATTGTAAACTTGATAGAATTTAAGTTTATTAATATTGTATTTCAAATTTAAAATATTGTGGGTATTTTATTTTAAATTCATTTTTATTTAAATATAATTAAAAAAAATTATTGTTGGAGGGTTTTTTAAAGCAATTATTTAATTATATAATTTACTCTTATTAATTATATAATTAAACTATATACAAAATAATTATACTATATTTATAATAATATAAAAAATGGCTCTCTAAAATAGCTTTTACCATTGAAATACATATCAATTAAAAAAAGAGATTTAACTTTTTAAAATATCTTTTGTCAGTGAAATTACTACCGTACATAGAAAAATTAAAGAGCCTAATTCCAAGAAAATCAATAATTAATGTCTGAAATGGGGAAAAAATCAATTAAACAAAAAGATTTAAAATAAAAAGATAACAATTAAAAAAAAGACTGAAAATCCAAAAAAAATTAGAGGACAAGAATAAATTTTTGATTGGAGGTTTAATGTCGACAAATTCTTTGATCACGATTAAACAATGGGCCGAGTTATGGACTATCTCCAAGTATTATCAGTGATTGATTTCAAAGCCTCGTTATAAGAATATAGAAAAATCGAATTGCTTTATGATTGATAATTTGAGTTTCATATTTTTGCTTCTGTCTTTAAATTCTTCCTCACTCGGCGACCCTCCCTCGTACGATGGATTTCATTATCAATGTATCTGCTAATGGCTCTGGGGTTTTCAAGTGCCATACACAAAGTTAATATGAATATATATATATATATATACACACTCTCTTGATTTATAAAGAATTTTCATATATTTTATATTTATCTCGATTAAAATAATATGTAATAAGATCAAATTATAATTATTTTTTTTATAAGATGACTTAGTGATCTCAAGTCTATGAATCACTTACTCAACTATTACGCGAGTTTTTTTCAAATACATGAATGATCTTTTCATATACAATTCTCATGTGGATTATTTCAGCGTACATATTTTCTAACAAACACCTATATACGAATTAGTTTTAAATATTCTTTATACCTCAATTTATGAGAACAGTAATTTTTTTTCATAAAAAAAACATAATATGTATTAGTTCATAAGGCTCTAATAAATATTTGATATTTAAGAGAGCAATGAATAAGAATATTTTAGAATAATGCATAGAAATCTAATAATTATAACGATTTTAATTTTTATTTATTCTATTAAAAAAACTCCATAAACCTTCCAAGAAAAAAACAGAAGCAATTCATGATTCAAAATTTGTTTTTTTTCAAAAAAAGAGTCAGAAACACATATAAACATATAAAAATAGGTCTAAAAGCTGTAACTTGATGATGAATCATCTGCTCTTAATCAATAATCACCACTTAAAAACAAATAATTATGTTTACGAAAAATGAAGAAAATTCAGTCAAATTCTCCCGAGCTCATTACATTGTGGTTTCTCATTGACGATCATGTTTTGAAACTCCCTTGAGAGCGCCTCTTGGCTGCAGGCCAAAACCCTTTGCTTCTGAACTCTTCATGATCCTTAGCCTCTTGCAAGACTCAAAAAACATCCTGTGAAATTAAACAGTCATAGACTGTTTAGTTTTACATTTAAAAATATTTTTCCAATTGTTTTTAATATTTTCATATCATTTTGTTAATATCAAAACTATCTACTTAACAAAAAAAAAATTCTATTGCAAAAGATTAAAAAATACTCAAACCTAAAACAACTGGTAAACAAATTTTTAATCTTAAATACTATGTACTAAATGATTAAAAAATAGTCATAATTGCAAAAGAAAATCTTGCCAGCATCACTCGATCAGAATGATTGACGCCTCGACAATAAAGACAACATCATGCCCATCTACCCTGCACAATTATGCGTATGTCGGCATCATGTGGCCCGACACTTCCAAGGCAGATCCGTAAACATACTTGCAAGTTGCAAGCCTCTTTGCATGCCAAAATCACCACTACTCATGATTTTAACGTCTCAAATTCAGGCTTAAGCGCCAAAAACAAAAAGATCAAATTATTTCAAGAGCAGTAAATAATTCACTGGCCAGAGAATTACTAGCTGTGCAGCAGTCGTGTTTGAATTGTTTTTGAAAAACAAATTGGACAAAAATCATTACAATCATATCGTCTGAGAATGAATGGAGTCTCCAGTGAAAAGCACGCATCAAACACAGACTCGTAATTTACGCACAAGTCACTGAATTTGAAGAAACAATATCCCTCGAACAAGGGAAAATCTACCAGAATATACAACCATCAAAAATACAAGTGATTCTCGAAAGGATAAGTAGAATGCGAAATCAAAGGAAAGATAAAACTCAAAGGAAAGATATAACCTAAAGAGAGGGGAAATGACTTTGGGGTATTTGGGATTGCGATCTCCCAAAATGTTTTAAAAATATATATTTTTTTTTTTATTTTAAATTAAAAAATTTAGTATTTTTAGATCATTTTGATATATTGATATAAAAAATAATTTTTAAAAAATAAAAAAATAATTTTTAAAAAATAAAAAAATAATATTTTAATGCATTTCTAAACAAAAAATATTTTCAATTGCAATCTCAATCATATCCCAACAAGGCACGCAGAGGCAAGAAGATGGAAAGCAGGATGATACTGGTTAGAAGATCAAACTTTTATATAAAAAAAAAAATGAAAATTTCAATTAGGCACTTTCTGGGAATATATTTATATTCAGAATTTCAATGATAATTTTTATATCCATGGAGATACAGTTTGTACACTTACATAATGTATTGCTGGTGTAAATCAATTTTATTTTCCGATTGAATTATGAACACTTAAGCACGTGAGATGGGGCATAGAAGAAAAGAGAGAGACTTACTCCCAAGGTACGTCTCCCACTAGCATCCAGTCTCCATCCTTGTCTTCATATATGGGAACGTATTCGCAGTCGTCTGCATCCTTCAAGGCTTTGCCTGCCCATCGTATTTACACCACAAATAAATAATGGCCATCTACCTTCTTTTTTTTGTCTTAAAAATAAATATATAAAGGATCATAGAAATAATAAACTTGGCTCTCTTACTTCCTCTATAAATTTCCATGGTATTCTAGTAATTTTTGAAGCAAATCTTATACACACAAAATAAATAAATGAGATGATTTAATGTTCTTTATAATCTATCGTTGATATGAGGCTTGATTTTAGAGGATGCATTGATGTTTGAGAATGGACAATTTTCAAGGTTCATGTACCTGCTTGGCTTAGAAATTAATTAATTAGAAAATAATTACTTGATTGATTACATAGAGATTATATATAATAATATAGGAGAAGAAATAATGGTGTGTGTTCTTACTTATATTTAATAACATTTTTAACCTTCGTTGGAGACAACCTAGATAGTTGGACAATATGACACCTTAGCATTCCATCAACGAGGTAAATCTAATGTTTTTGTATTAATTACCTTTTCCTATTTCAAAAATAATCAATCTTGATTAAAGTCAAGTGGTGGAAGATTCATGAACTTAAAGAAATATTTAAAAAAAAAATGAAATAACGTGTATTTTTTCTGTCAAAATAGATTGCGTATCAATTTTTTTATTAACGTGGATGTTCAGGTTAGCTTGCGCGTACCTTAACTAATCTCACGGGTCCTTAAGTTAACGACCATGTAAGTCTCCAATGTTCATCATATTAACGACCATATGGCTCGAACCTGAGACCAAAAAAGGAGTATACTCCTTAGCTCCAAGCTCTTACCACTGAGTCACCTACTAGATGGTTAGATGTCTATCACTTATTAATTACCTAAAATAGGAATATCTTTTAATTTGCTGGAATACAATTAATGGGTGCAGATTTGAGGATTAGATGGGGGATGAAGCATGGTATTTGATTTCTATAAATTTATGAAGCGTATAGTTTCCTCTCCCTGGTTTTTTTTCTTGAGCCTGTGGAAATTGTGTTATGATTTGATTTACGAAATTCACCATTCCTCATACCTATTGCATTGAAATGCATCTCTCTGACTGTAATTTATGACTACTGTAGTTTTTGTTTGTGGTTGGTCTCCGTGATTTTTAGGGTTTTTTTTTTAATAGTAAATCATTTGTTGATTTGATTTTTAGAGTATTTGATTTCTAATATTTACAAGTAAGAAAAAGAATACATATATTTTTCATTCGGAAGGAATTAAGCCTCATAATAATGAAAAGAAATTATTAAATGAAGCTTAAATTCACTGAAGTCCAAATAGCTCGATTAACTAAATTAAGTACAAAATTTAATTTATATGCAGGTTAATTACAAAAAAAAAAAATGGTTATCTTTTAAATACAACATACTAATTGGTTTATAATCAGCTAACCCATAAACACTATTTTTGCGAGCTAGTGTGTGTGTATATTTGGCATGGTTCAAAGATGTACAAAGCTGGCCTAGGTTGTTTATAATTAGAAGTTTATAATTAATGGTAACTAGATATAATTAAGGAGGGCTAATATGTATACCATGCATCAATTTTTTGAAATACTATAGTATTAATAGAGCTTTAAAATCATGGAGCCTAAAGAGAATAATAGCAGCGTTAATAGATGATAGAGGGATGCTCACCAATTCCAAAACAGCCAAACAACTTCTCCAACGCGACAACAAGATCCGGATACTCTTTATGCATGCCCAGATCAATTTTTCGAAGAAAAGGAGCTCCGTCCATGCTTACTTTCACGTAATTTTTTGAAGTTTCATGGCGATCTTTCTCGTTGAAACTATTGTTCATTCGATACGAAGAAACTGGTGGCCACCCCACAACTTGACTACTCTTTGTATGAACTTTTCGGTCATCGGTGGTGCTGTTTGCCTCGCCGCCGGACACCTCAGAGAACACCCTTTTCTTGTCATTTTTAGGTCCATCATCGCTGCCCGGCGGACCCAACCTTAGCTCTGTGATCTCAAGTCCAAGAGGTTGTGCCATTCTTGGTGATGGGCAAAGGTTTCGATTTTCTTCTTTCTGAACCTGGTTAGTTTGTGGCTCTACGGTTTCAATATGTTATATAGTTTGTTAACTCTAAAATCCCCGGTCACCAAAAAGGTTTATTTATATATATAAATAAATTATACACAAGCGGAGAGAAGAAATCAATGGAAGGACAAAGTGGGAGCAGTGACAGATCAAATAAGGCTCAGTGGTCGGTCACATGAGGGGCAAAAGTGGGGGCTCTATGCCTCCTAAAAACACAATTACAGGCCAGCACCATAAGTTAGGATATGGAACACATCGAGTGGCCCTTACGTATTTGGTGATTTGGTACCATTTACCTCAGCCGTCTGATCATGTCAAGGGAAAACAGACCATGTGATTTGCCTTATAGAGGGGGTTCGAGAAATAAATTATATAAAACAAAAAAGTGCTACAAATTCTTAGCATGATACAAGGGGATTTTGTTTTGCAGCATTCATGTCCACCTACTGTTGCTCTAGGCTAGTCAATTATGGTTGTGAATAATTAAAAAGAGAGAACAATATTAGAAGAGCGATCGGCCTCTATTAATTAGTAATCATTAGAGCAATATTCTTGGGTCTCTAAACTCATAACCTAATTCAGATTTTCATAGTTTAGTGTATCACCACCTCTCCCATGTTGGAGAAGTTGCTGAAAAGCAGAAGTAAGAGAGATTGTGGACAAGGAAAATAGTTGACATGTTCTGAAGATAATCGCTTAAGATGAACAACAATCTTAATCATGTTAGAATATGGACACAAATATACTCAGGACCTCTGGATAATTGAATTTTCAATTGATTTTAACTAGCAGACAGATGATATTTTTGTTAGATATCTGTCCATGATCTGGAAAAACACATGCATGATTTCATGTCTATGGCATGAAACTATTCAACAAGTAAATGCATGGCCATCTACGCAACCTACTTACATAATATGGTTCATGTTTTGAGGATATTATAACAAAGATGGAAGAAATTGTCTTGCAGTAGGACCGATAAATGCATAGGAACTTCCAACAAAGTCATCCTGGAAATAGTTATTGTCTGAACTACCTGTGTACTCCATCATACGTACCCTAGCTGGAAAGAACGTAGTCCACACTGTCATTCTTCCAACTTTCAAAAACAAGAACAGGAAAAGATATGAATGATCGTTCACTCGTATTTTCTGAAATTTTGAAATTATTTTTTTAATATATTTTTAGATTTATAAAAAGTAGATAAAAACAAAAACAATTTGATGCATTTTAAAATAAAAAATATTGTGAAAAACGCGCAATTATAACCACACTCAAATAATCCATCAAACCTGCTTATATATTTAATTTCTTTAACGTCTAAACCTTTTTTTGTAAATAGCTAAATTTATCTGCATATAATTGATCCAGCCTTTAGTATTTCCGTAATTGTATTTATTATATAGTTATACAAGGTCCACTATGTCCAATCAAATTTTTATCACTATGTTTAGTTTATAATCATTCAATATATATATATATATATAACAAAAGAATAGCATACTTACTGCCTATATATATAACAAAAAAATATTGAATTAATATATATATATATATATATATATATATATATATATACACACACACACATACAAACAATACAACCATAAAATAATACGATGAAACATTTCAAAACCAAAACGGTAGTGGCTCCCACCGTGACCTACAAATCACAGAAAAACCCACAACAAAAAACACAGTTTAATATTTCCTTCAATGTTTAGATTTGCTCTTTTGGTTCCTTTCTTCAAGCAAATTCTTCGTCTCCTTCTTCACGGGCGGTTGCTGCCAGGATTGAGAGAAGGAGCTCGAGAGGCTAAGAGGGTTGCGGTAAGGATCTAGTTGGTTGAACCTGAGGTGAGGAAGAAGGAAGCCATAGGTTGTGTTTTTAGGTGTGGTTGTTAGTGTGTATGTGTAATGGCTGGAAACAGAAGGCAGGGATGAGAGATGATGTTTGGATTTTCTTGAGATAGAGACTGCGAGGTTAGGGTTTGTTGAAAAGGCTAGTTTGCGGAAGGAGACAAACGATCCAAGAGAGCAGGGAGATGGTAGGGTAGTGGTGAGGTTGCTGGTTTGTGAAGGGAGTGTAATTTGTCACTCAACATGAAAATCAAATTGTTTTTAAATTTTGTTAAGATTATAATCTTTTTCTCTGTTTTTTCTATCTAAATTCTTGTGTTTCCAAATTATATAACATTTAGATATTTGTTTAAGAGAATCTCAAGTTGCATTATAAAAAGAGTTAAGAGTTTTACAACCCATAAGAAAAATAGAGAAAATGTATGACACACAAGCTCTATTTATTATTACAATTATTCAAACATAAAAACAGTCACATTAGTCTTTAATGTTTATAATTGTTCACATACATAATACTTTTTAGATTTCATTTCACCTGGGTAAGGATTTACAATAAATATTATTTGAAAAAAGATGGAATATTTTTCATAATTCACCGAGGTTGATGAAATCTCTCTTGAATACTTAAATATCTTCATATAATTCTTGTTATACCCTGTACATGTCCATTTGTTACCCTTAGGACAATGTGTAGCAAAACCAAAACATTGCACTCTCTATTTAAGATTACTTAGTGATCTCAAGTTTAAGGATCACTTACATAACAGAATGTGAGTCTTTTCATAGATACAAGTGATCTCTCTATATAGAACTTCTATGCGAGTTAGTTTAGTGTACATGTCTTCCGGCAAACACTTATATCTTAGTTATAGGAGTCCCTCATACATTAGCTTATGAGAATAACCCTTTCTTTTCATAAATGATAAAATATAATATGTATTAGTTTCAGCAGCTCTAATTAATATTTAGTTTTAATAGAGCATTGATCGGGAGTATTTAAAAACAATTATTTGATGCAATAGGAATTCCATAATTATAACAATTTAATACTTGTATTTGCTAAGCATTTTTGTCTCGACTCTATCTTTACTTTAAATTCATTGATCACTTACTAAATTCATAATAAAATATTTGATAAATATTAAAGATAAATAATCATTTTATTAATAAATTAAATACATTTACATCAATAAAGTTAACGATACATGTAACTAACCAATTGACTATAAAATATATACACTAACCTTTGATCATATGTTAATGATATTTCAGAATTTGATACATGGATTTATTAGATTAAAATCCATCAGGAAAAACATATATGTGTCGTTAAAATGGAGATGTTCCTTCACGACCGAGCATAGGTTTCATTTTTGTTGGACAAAGGCAGTGAGATTGATGGAAGGGGGTGTCAAAAAATTAGGGCATACGTGACTGAGTCCTACCGGAAAAGCTGGATCACACTGTCACAAGACTCAAATCATAAAAATATGTTTAGTTTTAGAGCAGATCGCTAGATAGTGGATTTTAATAATTAAATTATTTGGCAATGTTGTTAATTGACCAACCATCAAAAATCTTTTGGTGTGGACCTTTCTTTCATCTCATGTCTCCGCGCGCGTTGATGATCAAGGACCGTGCATTGACATATGAAATGAGTGCCTCGTGCATTCACGAGCAGGATTTGTTTGGGCCAGCATGCATGTGAAGGATACCAGATGATTTTATTTATTTTTTTATATGACAGTTAATGATATTTTCTATATTATTTAAAAAATTTATGTATTGATTATCTTAACGATACATCCTCACGTTGACAAGTTGTGTTTGTAATATTTTAATAAAGTTGTGCTATTAATAATAATAAAATTTACACTAACAAAAAAATTGGCAAGTAAAAATAGTAATTCAAAAGAAATAATTTTTTGTCATTGTTACCAATGATATTACCGATGAAAAACAAAATTGGTAATATTCGAAGATAAACCGATCGGTATTATTCATGTTAGAACTTGGCAAGCAGCCTCTCCTTCCATTTTTCCCCCACATTTCTTTTTCCTCTATTTTTCTTTGTAAATAACAAAAACCACCTCCCCCTCCAAATATTAGAGAATAACATAAATCATATTTTGGGATCTCACCTAATAGTTTGAGTTTTTAGGTGAAATGATTTCTTAATTTAGTATCGGAGCTCTTGTTGACCCAACGGTCACGAGTTCGAATCTCACCATCTTCATTCTATTTGATGAAAAAACAAGTACAAGGTAGTGTAAACATGTGCAAGTTTCAAGCCCAAATGACTTTCACTTGATAGGGTGTTAGAGAATAATATAAATCATATTTGATGAAAAGGGTTTTTATTGGTTTTTCACAAAGTGTTTTGAACTGAAATTTTGCATAATTTTTTTACTCTTCTCCACCTAGTTCTCCCAACTTATTCTCTAAAGTTTTGAGTTCGTTTGGCCTTTTCTAGAAATATATCTAAACAATGTGGTATTATTATAATTTTGTAAAGCTTATTGAAAAGTCAATCTTTTTGCATCAATAGTAGTAGTAAAGTGATTGATCCTTTACAACAATAAAATCTCAAATTGATCAAATTCTAAGAGTTTCAATAAGTGATTTATATACTTTTAGTTTAAATATAATTTCAATATATGCTTTGTATGCATGTTATGAGTGAATTTCAAGATCTTATGCATGAGTCAATATATAGTTAGCATGCATGCCAATATTTTTTTATTATTGCAAGTTTACCATGTTCTTATTATATTGCATGCTTATAATCATTATATGCTCACTTGTCTATTTAGTCTAGTAGCAATTTTCACTAACATTTGGACCTGGTTAATTCCAAGAGCATGATTAGAAGAAAATAATTATACTCTATATTTAAAAACAAATCTTGGGTTACAATGCACCTCTTTTATTATTCATATGAATAGTGAAGGGAGAGTGGCCTTTTTTATTTTTCTCCTTTTTTTCTCAATTTTATCTTTTTAATATTTGCTTATTTTGAATTTATCTTCATAAATAGTTTTGGTTTGTTTTCTATAAGGTTATCACAATGTCAAACAAATATCTTGATACTTGGTTTGTGCTCAATTTGTTGGGTTTCTTGAAATATATATACACGGCAGAAACAATAAATTTAAAAAAAGTAAAAGTTCTAAGATCTTATTAGACAAATGTAGAGTTATTTAGAATTTATACAAAGATTACTTGAAAATCAAATGTTCTTTTTGTCTTTAAAAATTTACTTCCAGGTTGGGTTCTCACTAACCACAAGTCTCCCAAGTGTTCGGCCTATAATGGTAATCCAAATGAACCATTAGTAAAAAATATTTTAAACCCTTTTAGGAGAGTGATTGTTATACATTTGTGTGCTAGCTCTTTTATTTTGTGTTTTTAGATATTTTTCACTTTACTCACATAAAATAAGAGACATAACTTTCTATTTATAGAAAAATCTAAAAACCATATAAATGATAAAATGTCATTTTTTTCTCCCTTACTAATATCACATATTATTTCAAGATGATTTTAAAAACTTATTTAATCAAGTCCCTATTTGATTTTCTAGGTATAGAATTGTAGTTTTTGTATAAATTTCACTCTATTCCTCAATTTCTGAAACTTATTTACAATCAAATCTCACTTGATTAATCATCCCCTTTTAATTTTTGATCAATAGTTCATATGTGTGAACCATTAGACTCCCTAATAAGTTGATCTAGATATAATGACAATCATAAATAAAATATGACTAAACAAATTAATTCATTATCAATTCAATAATTGATTGATTTATATTTGAAGATCAAGTACAATGTATAGCAAACTGTCAAGATCCTCTAAATATTAGAAAAACATTGAGTCACTTGACTTTACCTTTTAGTGACTATTTTCTCATTAGAAGTATTATCATTTCATTAATAATGTTATAACTTAGAAATTATATCATAGAGTATGTTTACTATGTAAAATCATGTTTGTTCTCACCATTAAAGTTATTAATATTTTAAATAAGACTTGAAGATACTTTTTTCAAATATTGATCCACCTTGCACAAGGAGTTACAATTAATAATATTTGAGAACATATGGTACATTTTCCCTAACTCACAAAGAACGATGAACCATTTCTTGATTACTTAATCAATATTTTTCTATTTATTACTCTTGATTAAAGCATTTAGTAAGGTAAAAACACAATACTCTCTAAATAAGATAATCTAGTGATCTTAAGTGTAAGATCACTTACACAATCGTCACGTGAATTTTTTCATAAACACATGTAATTTCTCCAAATAAAATTCTTCTATAAGTTAGTTTGATATGAATGTCATCTAACAGACACCTACATGTTAGTTAGAGGTATCCATCCCTTGTACCTCATCATATGAGAACAATTATTTTCTTTCATAAAAAAATAGCATAATATGAATTAGTCTCAACAGCTCTAGTTAATATTCAATCTTAATAAAGCAATCACTTGTAATACTATAGAAACAATGTTTTAATGCAATACAAATCCTATAATTATATCAATTTTATTATCTTATTTGCAAAGTTTTTTTGTCCTAAAAACTTTATCTTTACTCTAGATTCATTAATCAAATATATAATGCATATTAAGATAAAAAAAAATCCTTTTTAATAAATTAAATATATTTATACGAACAAAGTCAATATCATGTGTAATCAACCAATTAATACATGGCATATACACTAGCACTATTTATAAGCGTATATTTTTGTTATCGTATAATTAAGTAAAAGATAATTTAAAAAATATATATATTTTTTGAAATCTTAGCAATCAATAACCCGACTTACTAATTAGACAGGTTAAGTCACAAAGTCTAAGTTGATTCAACATGTATGTACACACAAATTCTCGCATGTCGAATCAATGCCCTAGAGAATATGGTGTCAAAATTACTATAATAAATCTAATTACAAGAAAAGTGGAAATTCTCTTGAAGTGCTTTTGACGTGCACAAATCCTCTGATTAACAGTCAAATCTAGATCTTGTTCTTATTTTTAATGAAAAGATATTCACACGGGCTTGAAAGCTTTAGTTGTGTGATATCTTGACTTGATTTGATGAAAGAAAGGACTTTGTTCTTTTGTTTCCTTGGCTTGATTTGATGAAGACTAGGACTTTGATCTCTTTCTTTCTTGATAGACTTGAATTCCTTTGAGAAAACTTTTCAAATATTTATGTTTGGTCTTTAGTATTTGCTTGTTATCCTTTTTTTGCTTCTTTTTTTTATGTTCTGAACCTCCCCCTTAATGATGGCTTTGTTGCTTATTTATAATAAGTCAAATGTCAATTTACCTCAAATATCCTTTAACTAAATGATATTTTAGAAAAATAAATATGAAAATCACTTCAAATATTTTTATCTTGAAGGATATTAAAGTAAGATCTATAGAATATTTTGGAATTTAGTTTTAATTTAATTTGGGCTCAAACCCAATAAATTTAATTAGGTTCATACCTAGTAAGTAAAAAATTTAGGTCATGGATCAAACTTGTTGAAATTTTAATATCTACAATGTCATTGTTTCAATATTAAAAAAATAATCATTTTGATTTTTTTATAGTTAAACCACACTCCTTATCGATCATCTCAGTTGCTTTTGGATCATCAAATCAATTAGATCATGTATAAGATTTAATTTTAAACTCAAGTTATGCACAGAATTGGATAACAGGTTTAAGTTTTACTTTTTGGACAAGTTTTAACGATGATAATTCTTTGTAACTTGAACTATTTTTTTATTTATTTTTTACATTAAAAACGCTTTTGGCCTGTATTTAAACAAATTCACAACCAAAAGGACTCAATTACAATTTTAACTAAAATATAGCCCCTTTTCAAATATATATATATATATATATATATATGATTCCTAATTGGTTAATCCTATACTAACTATCTAGACATGTTGGATACTCTGATGATCATTCATGGTTAATTTCTTCATCCTGTTTGATTAATATGAGCGTTTTCTGTCACCTATATTCCTTTCTCTATTGAATAAATGAAACAAAAAAAAAAAACCTTCATTATTATTATCTACTATCCTAAAGGAGATCAGCTCTTTACTATGACATGTGACAGTTTTTCAATGTGGTGTGGATTCTTTTTATATTTTAGTTATGTCACTTTTGATATTGTTACGTGTGAAGAGTTTTATTTTATTCTTTTTCTGTATTTGTGGTACCTTAATCCTGCCAATTATAAAAATTATTTAATTTGACCGGGCAATCTAGCTAGTTTATATTAAAATCGACCAATAAAATTGACACCAAGTATTGTTCAGCAAAAACTATTGACCCTGTAAACTCACCCAACTGTTTCAGCCGAGCACTTCAATTTAAATAATTCTTCAGCGTGCAAAGTGTAAATAATTCACCACTCCCTACGATGAGTCCCAGACATGTTCATCTTAGCTCTCTCCCGTAGTAGAAATAAGCATAAAATCGATCCGGGGTAAAACCTACCAACCCGTGACTCAGAGCCTCGGGTCAGGCCAGGAGTCCAGCCTGGTTTTAAAACTATGAATAGCAGGGTAGAAGAGCCATAATTGGATGCCAAGGAAACAATATAGACCACATTTTGTACGCCCAGAATAAGTGCAAAAATTATCAAAAACTATGACTATTAATGAATTTTGCAGCAAAATTTTTCATCATATGTTGCGTTTATACATCAAATAATAACGGTTAATAGAATTGAGTAACGTACAACATTCTCTTGAGATCAGCTCTACAGGACCAGATGTAAGAACCAGTGCTCTGAAAAAACTTCGGCGGTGCTCCCTGACCCAAGGGACAAAAATACCACCTCCAACGCAGGTGCAAACCCACAGAACCACCACCACCCTCGTCTAAAGATCTCACCTAGTAGTGAGTAGAATTAAAAAGAAATCAACCCTAGAAAACACAATATATGTTATGCACATTTGCAAAGAAATGCATCTCAATAAGGCAAGGTAGGATCTGGTGAAGATAAAAAAAATAGTGTGATCTCAAAGAACAGTGACATGACCAGAACAAAACCTAACATGGAGGCTCCTCAACGAGCATTAACCTAAAAATCCTCCAGAGTATACGTTTCTGCTGCCACCTGGTTATGTGATTTACCCGCTAGTACATATTTCAGTTGCATGTTAGCTGACATTCATTCGGGCTTGTGTTCAGATGGTGAGATCCTTCAAAGCCTCCAGCTTTCCATTTGATGAAACAAAATCTGCAATTTTACCACCTTCAGGATGGCTCGAGTCTCCATTCTCAGGTTTCTTGGCTATCTGACTGTTCACTGAGTTGCGTATGACAGAGCTGCGCTCTCCTTCAAAGTATGTCGAGCAAGGGAAATACTGAGCGCAACGCCCTTTCCACCCTGAAAAGGAAGGAATTCAATATCAAGCCGCAAAATAAATTTTAGCATTTATCTTATGGAACACTATATGCATGTTTCAAAAATCTCCCTGGTTCCAATATTTATAACATTCTTGGAAATAAATATTCAAAAGGAAATCTCCATCTCCAGCTGGTTCAAGAGAAAATAAATGTCACAGAAAAGAAAACTTTATATAGAAGAATTTGTATATTTGAATTTCAAAAGATTAATAAATGCACTTTTCACATTAATGAAGGACACAACCCTCCAAATGCAGAAGAAACTAGAGAATTAGAAGGGAGCAGGAGATAGAGAGAGAATCCAGGTTATACAAGTTGTCCATGAGGAGAAAAATAAATCTTCAATACAACATTAACACCATCACCAAGGATACACCATGCGCCTAGGACTTTAATGTTGCAGAAAAGATTTCTAAAAATAACATGAAAAGGAATAATTAACTCTATTACACAGTTTGAACTTCTTGTACACTAGAATGCAGATATTCCCTTTTTGGCTAAAAAGAAAAAAGGCCATGAAAAAATTTACTTACTCATTGCAGCATCGGGATCATCAAGAACTGCTCCTAGGAGCTTGTGGACTGCAATGCAGTCTTTGAGTTTCCATTCCTTGACTGGTCCAAGTGCTCCATTTCTTATGGTAAAAATAAAACGAGGAAATATAGATAAACATTCAGTTTGGATCAGCAATAAAGAAGTGCAAGTCCAGGTACCAGCAAGAAAGTAAAACAAACAAATCAACCCAGAAAAAAAAATAAACTCATATCACTGTGGATTACATTGGTGCAGGGTTGTTGGTTGAATCTTCAATTAATTTAATAGCCTCAGGTTTCTTGTTAGGTTCCAAAACAGATAGCATTTCCGCCACTGCAGCTCTATGCATTAAAGAACCTGCAGGAAACCAATAGAATTAACAAGCCAGATCTATCCAAGTAGAGTTGCACAAAGGGATCACACAAGGTGGGAGATTACCTTTATGTTTTTCAAAGAAAATCCTGTTTGCTTCAGTGAGATTTTTCTCATGCAATTGACTACAAGAATAAACATAGCAAAACTTAATAACAACTTAGAGCTGATAGGTAAGGTGAAGAAAACATCATATTACAAATAAAGAAAAAGAAATTGTGCAAGAGAACCTAATGAATGGACGCTCTGCTTCCAAGACACTCCAAACAAGTTTCTCAGTATCAGTCACAGGAGCAGTCATTGTGCCCACTTTATGGAAGAATCTAATCTGCAGCGCATCAAATTCACAATCAATAAAGATTAAAACAAAGGGTCTCTGATCCTCTAAACAGAAGTGCATGCATAACACTAATGGCAATACCAGTATCAGGACACATGAAATGTCAAAAACAAAAACAGCAGTTAATAAGATTATTGCACAATAGAGGTGATATACCAAGCAGCGATGGGAATCAGGGTTTTCAGCATCCAACCTGAGCAATTGCTTTACAGCCTACAAAAGAAAAGAAAATTAACACTGCAACTAGCATTTGTAAATTCATGCTGTAAACCTCACTATTTAGCCAAACAAACAACAGGAGTTGGGTTATCATAGCACTTGTTCTCTTCAGAAAGGGAGAAACAATTGTAAAAAGATGATGATTTACTCAAAATAGCATTTGGACTAAATAACACAATGTTTTTCTTCCAATATTACCTTGACAGTCCCTTTTAAACAGACATTGTGAATGGTGAAAAGGGCTGAAAATGGTACCAAGTTCATCATTTCAAACAATAAATACCTGAAGAGCAAGCAGGATTTTCTTCTTTCTCATATTCACTTCAAAAGAAAGCAAGTGTGTCTCCAAAGAATCCGGCGAATGTTTCTGAAGCAGCTTCAAGTACTTTGTAGCTTCCAACAACGGATCTTCAACCTGGAGAAAAAAATCCACTTTTAACTGTTATTCATCTGAGTATACTTTGTACTTTGTGGCCTGAGAGGCCTTCAAGCAATCAAGAATAAAATCTGAGGAAATAAAATTAGGAAATAGAAGTAACCTGCAACAACTTTTCCCCATTTGGATCTGGATCTACAGGTTTAACATGCCGCTTACCCGACCTAGAAACACTACTAGCACTTGATTCTTCATTTCTCACCTCAGCCTCCTAGGATGGATATAGACACTAGAATGAAAATCCTTGTAAATGAAACGTGCCAAAAGCCATAGAAACATAATATTAACATACTTTCTTAGCTCGGGCTTCTGCCTTTTTCTGTTTTTGCTTCATCTTCTTTCTCTGAGAAGGCGGCAACTTTGACATCTCTTCTTCTTCTTCAACCATTGACTTTGAAGGAGAATCAAACAATTTTATGTAACATCTACATTTGAGGTCCATACCCAGAAACATAACAAACAAACAAAATATTAATTCAGGGAGTTCATTACAAGTATGAGATGGCATTCAAACAACATAAAAAAAAAAAAAACCAAATGACATATGGTCACATTCATAAGAAAAATGCATGAAACATTGATCCTGTGAAATGAAATGAAATCCATGCTATGTGAAATGAAATGAAATCCATGCTATGTGAAAACCATATAGGTGTCTGGCTCCGGTAGTAAATGCAACACCACGTATGGACGTGAATATGATGACCAAAGAACACCCTGCGTGAAGTCAGTGAACAGGATTTTCTAGCAACCTGTTTCATACACAGCTTACTTATGTCATTTTACCAAACCCCAAAAGAAACATGAAGAAAATGACTTGAAGGCCAATTGACAAAATCACACCAGCCCAATGTCATCATTGCAGAATGACCATGGCATCCAGCAGCCTATGCAAGGTATTCACCATAGTATTATCCGCACCAGTACCCCAAGATTTCAAGGAGGGTAAACAATGACAAACAAAATGTAAAGAACTTTGCTTCCTTCTCTAGGAGAAAAACTTGGAGATACGAAAATAAAAATAAAAAAGCAGCTGTAGAAAATCCAGCATATGCCATACCATTCAGTGAACAAATCTTCAACCAATACAAATTAAGGGGTAACTTAATGATATGAAAATTGAAAAACGGTTAAGCATTATTTCTGTTGTCTGAAATGGTATGCTGTTGGTCTTCCTTGAGCAAGCTGAGGGTGGAGGGTTCTCTAGGAAGGACTGTATGCACAGCATGTGCATAGATGAGGCAAGCATGTAAAGCAGCATTCTGATTCAGAAACTCGTGCAAGAGAAAAGGGACAGGAAGGCTGATTTAAAAAATAAAATCTCATATCTCTTTCTAGGTTCCAGAAAAAAATATTTCACCTGATAGCTCCAGCTGCTGCTTCGTGGAAATATGCATGAGCATGCAAGCGATCTTGAAATTTAAGCATTGCCACATAGGCTCGTAGAGTCATTTTCCTTAAACAATAGGAATGGAAGTCAAATTGGTCTTCAGTGATATCTGCATAGTGCTTCTCCACCTCTAAGAACTTCTTTAAAGCCCGTCCAAGATCACCTTGACGGAAGTAACTCTCACCAGAAGCAAGTTCATACCTTGTCAAATTATTATACAACACTCAGGATGTCTGACGAAAATATCTACTTAAAGTAAGACATTGTGACAGCAATAAGACAGACTGACCACATGCATTGCATGTCATGAAGGTTGTTGTGCTGGTCCCCATCTTTTGTAAACAAAACAGCAGTTTTATCTGCCAAGGCCACCTTCAAGAAAGAATTCCATGTGAAGCACATGCAGAAACAATCTTAGAAAGTCCCATAAACCAACAATAATAGGAAATCTAAAATTAAGACAAAAAACTGCAGCTTCCACACCTGATCAGCCTGTAGCATACGTTTGACACATTCACTATTTATATATCGATCTGCAAGATCCATACATCTAGCTTCATCTGCCAAAGTGGCAGCAGCAACCAAATCACCAGCATGCTTCAAAATGCGGCTCTGTGATTGAGAGATGCAAAAACAGAGTGGGAACATCAAAATCCAACAGTTTGTACTTTCTACATTTTTAGTGGTAGGATTTGAAAGAACTACAAAATTTTACACATTCATTCCTTTCTCTAAGTACTATTCTACAATAAAGACAACACTAAATGGTGACAGCCAAACCAATCCAACAGAGAAAGGAAGAAAAGCATCTAGGTGCCAATCCTAACCAACAAGAAAAATGAGGGCAAACCATGCACATCAACTAACATACAGAAATAGGAAAGAAAACTTGGAAAGCATATGCTTGCTGTCCATGCTATATTGGTCGCAAAATTTCAAGGTGCTAAGAAACTATCTAGGAATTAACAATTCCTTTCAAAATGGAATACAAAGAGGGGAACTTTAAAAAAAAAATAACAAAGAGATGGCAAAATAAGACTTGTCCATGAAACCTTGGAAATAAAATTTTACAGATAGAAGGTGTAAATCAACCTTGACAGAATATAAATCAATCACAGTTGGAGTGTGTTCTATAGCCTCGTCAATTTTACTCAGAGCAACATCATATTGTCCCCGTCTGTCGTAATGCTGCAGTATAACAAAAAATGAACAAATTATTAGAAAGCATCAAAAGGATACAGTAATAGCAGCTAACTATTTAAGTGATGGTACTCAACCTGAGCCAAGAAAAACAAGGTCCACAAAAGTGTTGAAGGAGGCTCTTTTTCTTCCCTGCATATATAAAAGGAATACTAAAGAATGATAAAAAGAGTAAACAGCAAAACAAAACAGAACTTGATGTAGAAACACCAAATTATCAGCTGCATTGCAGATGTTCTTTATTAAGATACAAATCTGTAATTTTAAATATATTAATAGCAAGCTCTCCCCTAAATGTACCGAAGGCAGTTACTGGGCAACAAAACAAACCTGGGAAAATTCTAAATGTATTTTTTTCTATTATGGTCATCTTAATGCTTTTCACTCTTATTAATATGCAGCACATTAAGTTAACATGATGAATAACTGGTCCAGAATATGTGATAATAACTTGATTGCAGAAAACAGTTTTTGTAAGTCACAAATGACAAAACATGTCCTATCAATCATTTTGATCCCAGTGCCTGTTATTTTGGTTTTCATTAATAAAAATAAATCAAATTATTTCACTCTTATTAATATGCAGAACATTAAGTTAACATGATGAATAACTGGTCCAAAATATGTGATAATAACTTGATTGCAGAAAAAAGTTTTTGTAAGCCACAATTGACAAAAGATGTCCTGTCAATCATTTTGATGTCAGTGCCTGTTATTTTGATTTTCATTAATAAAAAAAATCAAATTATTTTTTTGTTCGAACAATCAAGTATTCAAAATAAACAAAAGAATTATTAGTAACTGAAGAATATCCTGAAGGAATTTCCCTTACATCTTTTATATTTCAAGTTTTAAGAAACAGATTTTACTAACAAAAGTTGAATAGAGGTACGATGGTACAAATCATAAATTACCTCCCAGGGTATGCACCACTTATATTAAGAGAATGCTCCAATTCAAGAATAAGTTTCTCCAGTATATCAGCCTGAATAAGAGCAAGCGTAGAAGATTGCTTTCAACCAGAATGAAATAAGAGTACGAGCATACAGCCTCCAAAAAGATACACATACACCATACAAGAAATCAAACTCACCTTTCCAGGGTGATCATAGAGCGGTGAAAGATCTGAGAATAATGAAGGAACTCCCTAAAAACAACAAGAAGATTGTATATAATCCTAGCAAAAAACTAGAAAAGCCAGCAAGAACTGTTTGAGCTGTAACTACAAATACCTTGGTCAGGAGGGGTCTAATATAATTTTCTGCAGCTACAAGAAACTTTTCACCTTGGAGAAAATCAAGTGGTATTCTCTGAATTAAAAAGGAAGAGTGGCAGTCACTATGTAACCCAGCAAAACATCACACACATGTGTTTATATTAAAAAAAAATACAATGATAGGGGAAGTAAATAGCATTGACAATGATACTTAAAGAGGGTGTCCTAACACCAAGGTATGGCCAACAGCAATCCATATTAAGCATTTCTCTCAGATATAACATACAACAAAGTGATTTCAGTTAAGTTTTGCCCAAAAAGTTCAATAGCTGGATGGGTTCATGGTCTTAATGCTCATGGTTTGATTCAACGAATACCACACAAGGAAGAGAGGGGTGGGGGAAGGGGGCAGTTTTTAACAATTGTAGAACCTCACATAAATGCTGTTGTTTCAGTTGGTGGGCATTGACCACCTAAGAAGACACTCCAGATAAATTTCCTGGAATTAGATAGCCTTTACAGAATGGCGCTAACACTTAGCTCAGCTGGTAAAGGGTAAGGCAGGTTAGGGGTAGAGCCCATAATTCAAACTGAGAGGGGGAAAACTAGGTGATGCCTAGACATTCCATATCTACCTTGGGTAAAAGTAGGGCAGTGAATATCTCCAGACACAAGATCTAAGGGCATGCCTCACCTTAACAGCTGATGACCAGGTGTACTGCTGCCCAAGTGATTTGTACAAGGCATCCAACTGATCAATATCAGAAGAAGAAAGGCCATTTTCCGCATGCAGCCCAACGCATTTTTGTAGGCCTTCATAATATCTGGACAGAAAAGATAGTGACAATATTGGATTCCTTATCAACACTACAAAAGCAAACCAAAATTCACCGAACACCAGAGAAAAAGACTAAGAAACAGGCAACACTTGCGTTAATTTAATAATTTAATCGTATGGTCACCATTTCAATGTCTGTCGTTTAGATTTTTGACAGTGGTAATCTGTCAATTTAAAGTCTGATTTTCAACAGTACACTATACGAAAAACAGGAACAAGGCCAAAAAAAACATTGATAATCAAAAACTTAAGGATCACAAGTCAAATATGTGCAAGGCTGGCAGACTCTTCATAATCAGGTGAGACAATCTATCCAGAAACTTGATCAGTTTGTTCAAGATAAATTTCACAAGAAAGCAATTTTATATGTTCAATAGGAGTGATGGCATCCTACAAGAAATACATGAGAAAATTGTGAGTTCTGGTGGAGCTACAGCGATATGGAAAAGAAAAGGAAATATTGTCTACAGCAATAGACAAACAAAATTAAATGAAAGGACCAGCAAATTTTTGTGATTTGTCTAAAGGTAAGTGTTGTGAGGTTATTCAAAGCTAGATAGCTAAAAAAACAAGTAGACAGCATCAAATAGTACCTTATTTTGGGCATTCACTCATTTTGTAATCAAAAACTGTTCAAAAAAAGGCCATGTTGCATTACAAAAACAAAAACTAGTTTCATCACACACGCAGACACTGCATTCACTAACACAACAAAGCTAAAGTTAATTATGTTTGCAATTGAACACATGAAGTGCTGTCGACATTTCAAGGCACCTAAGAAATGGATAAAATATCAAACACAGATTTCTATCCTCATTATCCACTGGCAAAAGCATATTTTGACAATTTTTCCATTCTGATTCATTATGAACTTTAAGACAAAGGAAACCAATCTTGCAACACCAAACAATATAACTCATCAAATGTTGAAGTAACCAAATATATGGGGCAGACATTTTAGAATTCCAAATTTGTTTTAGGAAAAAACAATTAAAAAAAGACAAGCAAAAGACACCCGTGGCTAAATTCATAGTTGGAATCACAAAAACACACTGCTACATATACTTGCAATCCTGTCATTTCTGTTAGATGGACATTCTCTAACTTTCTTCTTAGAAATGTTAAGCAAATTAAATCACCTGTAGTTGTCAGGATTAATGGAAAGTAATGCCTTGTACAATTCAGCACCTTCTTCAGGACGACCAAGCTTTACTAATAGAGAAACCTCTTGTTCTTTATAGGACAATTTATCAACCTGGAGAACTTTCAATAGTAAATATTTACTCAAACTCAAGAAGACCCACCAAGTAGCTACTTTACTGTCGAATGAAGTGTACACTTACAATTTTTGACTCTTTCTTGTGCAACTCCTCGATAGCTCTCTCAAGAGAACCACATTCCTCTAATAAAGAGATCTGGAAGGACAATAAATCACCGGCACATAACCATCAAAACTGCTGAGATATCTAGAAATACCACTATTCAGAATGCAAGTTCTAAAAAAGTTTAAAGACAATCATGAGACAATAGTTCATGCAGTCACTTCTAACCAAAAAGAGTCGGTGGAAGAAAAAAAGCTAAACCATCACAACCCTAATTAGCCCGAGACTCATCCAGAACAAACTGTCCAACAATAATGTCACCATCACATTCAGCCACTAATCTGCCTTACACTTAATTGAGAAAACAATAAATTTGAACTTCAGCATCAACGCAAAGCTCCCAACTGATACTGATTTAGTTGCATTTGTCTAATCATCTTGAAGCACAACAACCCATAGCCCAAAAATCATTGTAAATACTATTATTGCCAGCATAAACTATCAACAGAGTTGCAGCATATTCAGTTTTGCAAATATATGGCAGATGAAACACATAGAAAGAAGCGAAACATCAAGGACCTAACAGTCGAAAAGATCTAAGACAGAACAGAGCTGTATATATGAAATCAGCATTGTTACCTTATACAAAAGCATTTCTCCATGCTCACATCGTTCATTATCTGGAGGATAATCATCATCAAGTGTCCCTTCATATGCTTCAAGAATTTCAACTGCTTTTGAACCACTGGTGAAAAAGTAAATTAAAGCACAAGGGGAAGAATTAAAGTGTAGATCATACAACATTACTTTACACTGCTACTTCCAATTCAGGTAGAGGGAGACAGGCAAAACAGAAGTTCAGAGACAATTTGATGATATTTAAACATTAAACTGACAAAAAATTATCTGCAATATTCCACATTCACAAAGATCCTTAATAACCTCTTGTAATGAAAATAAGCTTTAAGTTCAAAACAAACTTTGAGTGTCATGATAAAGTCATACTCTGAGTTCAAATGATGGGCAACAGCAAAGCCAATCCAGTTCATGCGATGATTTGGTTTCAGGGATAGAAGTTGCTGTCTTGTCTCAACAAAACCTGTCAGGTCCCGCATTTGAGCCTGCAACACAAAAGGAAAATTTCAACTTTCTATCAAACATTTTTTATGTCAGCAAAAACCAGACAGCATGCTGAAAGAGCAGAAAAAATGCAAAACTTAGGCAAATACCATGGCGCCTGGTTAGCTGCTTATTAAAGTATTTGATTGATAAGAGTACCTACATTGGCTATAGTGGATGTAAAATAGTTGTGAAAAATGTCCTTGTGTGAAGGTACAAGACATCAGGGTGGACCATCTTTTACCACCTCCTGCATCTATGCTCCCTAAACCATCCATGCTACCATCGCTGCCACATTGAGCATTCTTCTGATAGTAACAACTTTCAATGCATGAGCTTGACTTTCAGTTTTTCTTGGATCCTCTTTAACCTTTATTAAGATTTTGCTTCTTATAACTATATTTTAATTTTTTTTTCCTCCTCGCACTCACCAGCTTAAGCATTTCTATAATTTCTAGAAAAACAGTACATCACAAATGAAAACAATTTGCCAAAAATTCCCTTCTTCGCTTGGTTGTGATGGTAAGTGAAAGAACTGATGACCACAATGATCCCATGTTCATCATGTTAAAGTCCTTACATGACTTTTTCATAGCAATAAAAACACGAGTTCTACCTGTAATTTTCCATGTGAACTATAGTGAAGCATGTATCACTTATGGTAGCATGAGACCTAAAGATTATTCATGGATAAAAAGGTGCATAGGTCAAACAAATATCAATTTCATGTACAAGCATGCCGTGTAGGTGCTAGAGGTTTCCAAAGAATTGAAGTGGACAATATGTGAGTTAATAACAGTGTTGTTAAAGGCGCTAAAAGGCACCAAGCCTGTAAAATGCACGAGGCCCTGGCCCAAATAAACCAAGGTGATATACTATGAATAAAAAGGAAAAAAAAAACAAATATATACATATATATGTTATAAATCCTAAAATATATATCTTCTCGATTAAGATTGGTTCAATAGAAAATCAAAAGAAAATATAAAATACCATAATAAAGTTATGTTTTTCACCTTTAAAACAAAATAAGATAATTTAAAGTGGTAAGTAGCCAAATAGATTAAAAAAATATATCATTATTCATTTTTCTTCAAAAACATCTTCATCCATGCTTTCCTCTCCTTCACTTGAATCCTCCATATCCTCTGTTTCATGATTATAACCCGGATCTTCATCTCTCAAACCGTACTGCACTTGTACAGATGTGTTAAACTTTGATTCCCACTGTTGAAAGAAAAAAGGCAGCTGGTGTTTCTCTTCTGAGTGTCCTTCATTGTTTGTTTGCCTTCCACTTTACTTTTTTTTTTTAATTTTCTTATCCTAATCTTTGTTCTTTACAAAAGTATCCCTAAGATGTTTCTCGTGATAAATTAAAAATAAAATAGACAATAGGTCAAAACATAAATCAGTAAAAAGAAAAATCCAACAGGAAAGGATGAACTTCAAGCAAGCGCAAGCCTTAACACCTTGCACCCACTCACAAGGCGCTCAACTAGGAGGTGATTCCTTGAAATAAAACGCTTGAGACTAATAAAGGTGTTGGGGCCTCGCCTTGCCTGGAGCGCCTAGGCGAGTGCCTCAACGCCTCTTGACAACACTAGTTAATAAGCACAAAAATATCTTCAACCTCAGAATATCATTTTTGATACCAAGACATGGTTTATTAAACTTCAGCAACAGTTAAAAGAAATGAACGCATGGCAACATTTGGATATCAAAACCAACCAGGTAACAGAGAAACATGTTGGAAGGGAAACACCATATATCTAGCACAATTTGAATTATTGCTTAGCTGTTTAGGGTGTCAATCAATGTAATAGAGGCAGTAAAATCAGAGCAAGTATCAATAGCTCATGAATATATAGTCACAAAATTATAGTCAAGCAAGAACCATATAAAGAGGAAAAGGTCATTTGGAAGGGACAAACAAAGTCAAGTTATACCTGTAAGAGTGACAAGTCCCTTAGTATTTCAATATTGTCTGGATCTATTCTCAATGCATTTCGATAGCATTTGATGGCCTCCCTATACTCTCGATCAGATCGGTAAAGGAGGCCATAAACATGCCAGCAAACATGACTCTTAAGGTCATTCTGCATTAAAGAAACAAACAAAAACACAAAATTACATTACAAAGATGAGATGAAAAAAGAAAAAAGATGTAAATTTAAATGTTATACAAAATGGAGCATATCAACCTTTAGGCCAAGTCGGACAAGTTCATATGCTTCAGATTTACGATCCATGCAATTTAATGTCAAGCCCTTCATGGATAAAGTTTCTGGAAACCAAGAGAAACAAAATTCAAGAAAGTTTTGATTAAATAATGAACTGAAATCTGGTAAGTGATTAAAAATTCAGAGGGTGGATTTTCTATTGGAATAAAAATTATGTGCATCGTTAGCATGTAAAAGAGTTGAACAACAATATTTCCCGCTCCTAGGTTCATATTGACCATAACTACATCTTTACCACTTCAATATCCTTGTTTATAGTTAGGACACCTTATATCATGAATTTAATGTAACCAAGTCCGAGATTTGTCTTGAAGCATTTCATAGAGAGGTTTAACAGCAACCCAACCATAATGAGTACTATCCAATCAAGAACAAATGAGAACCAAGTCTTTGCCCAGTACAAAGGCAAAAGATCCCAAGTCTTTGATAAAAAAAAAAAGCAATTTATTCTTAGTAACTGCATGATGAAATGAACCTTAAACTGAGGAACCCTAAAGGGAGGATGCTGATAGCATCTTATTTTTATTTCAATTTTTTCTCTTCAAATTTGGTGCGATTTTTCAGTACCCTAGAATCTCATCTTTGTTTCCCTAGTCGTTTTAACTTAGCATGACACCCGTAAGCACCCAGCAATGCACTTCCAACACTACAGCAGATAAAAAATCAATTCATCATAAAAATTAAAACATTTTTTCTGTGCCCTGCTGAAAACAAAAATTTTGTTTGGATTCACATCTTCAACTTTTTTTTCCTTCAATAATCATCACATTTTTTCAAAACTCATAAGACTCATTCATCAAAGGATATGCTAGAGAAATCTGACTTTCAAAAGCACAACTTTTCAAGCATGAGAAGCTAACAATACCTCCATGGTCTGGAAACTTCTTCAAGATAGTATCTGCTGCCTTCAGTCCCTTCTTGTACTGTTTACTTTCATATGATTTCTGCAACAAATGAAAGGAATGCGGATTTTTTTTTAAATAAGTGAATTCATCACATGGTCTGGCAACTATATAGAAAATTTTGGTCATTTGATAATCCAGCTTCTAACAAGAAGTCAACGAAGGCCATTGTGATTTACTCCACCAATGACACCACAGAGGCCAAAATCTTGACATAGTTGGTGCAAAAGACAAGACACCACATAGGCATATGAAAACCACATGACGATTAAGAATTTTAGACTAATAAAAAATATTTTTTCACAAAAAAAAAAAATTAGAAGGCAATCAGATCACCACTAAAATGGAACTCTTCAACTAAGAACGTGATTTAGCATCAAGTTTATAGTTTCAATCTATTGAAGTTAATGCATTAACAATTAGTGAGTGTTTAGGACGAAAAATTAAGGGGAAAAATCAACTTTTCAAGCACTGACACAAGCCACCAAGACTCATAAAACAAGAAACTTGACATCATTCGCATTCCTTAATACAATAAGTAACCTAATTTGAAATTCAACTTCAATCGGCAGAAATGGAGACAGTTTCTCATTATTAAAAAAACAAAAACAGCCCTAAGTTTCTCAACCTCTCTGATTCCAAAACAGTCCATGATCAATCTAAAATAAGAAACAAATGAATCAATATTGTAATTCAATTACGATGGTACAGTTAATTATAGTAATTAGAAGGATAGAGTAAACCTAATGTTCACAAATAGATACAGTGAATGAGAGAGGGAATCGGAGGCTTACGACGATGAGCTTGAAGAGGTTAGCCTCTTTAGGAGGCAGAGAAGCTCCCATTATTATTTTTGTCTATGAGAGAGAGAGAGGGGGTCTTACAGAGATAAGAAAGAGTCAGGAGTGAGAGATTGGGAGGTTAGGGTTTGGTATCGTTTTGTTTATGTTTTTTTCTTACTGTAGTTATTGTTGGAGTGGCGAGAGCTGAGAAGAGGAGACGGGGAGAGGGTGAGAAGTGGTAGCGTTTATCTACTGCGACTGCGAGGCAATGGCAACCCTACTGTGAGACAGAAGATTAAAAAAAGAAAAAGAAAATAGAAACGACTAAAAAACGAGTGAACCACTCGAACACGGCTGCCTGGTGGTAAAGGAAAAGGATTCTGTCACTGCGTTTGTAGACTTAGAGGGTTTTTCTGTAATTTAACTAGTAATATTTTTTAGTGTGAATTGTGGTTAATATTGTTTTTAAAAATATTTTTTATTTAAAAATATATTAAAATAATATTTTATATTTTATTTTATTTTTTAAAAATTATTTTTGATATAAATATGAAAATGTTCTAAAAATAGTAAAATATTTTAATTTAAAATATAAAAAAATCAAAATTTTCAAAAATATTTTTTAACCGATCCAAACACCCGTCTTTTCATAAAATTGCAACCTTTTTCTACTTTAATTAATTAATTTTTCCAAGTTGGATTTTCCACGATTTGGATGTCTTTCTTCTCTTTTCTTTTTCTTTTTTTTCTGGATGGGAATTCTCGATGTGCTAGAATTATTGGAATTTTTTTCATATATAAATTAGGTTGAATTCTTTTTAAATTATGTTTGGTTTGTGGTTATGATTTTTTAAAACAATATTTTTTTCGTTTTTAACATAGCACTTTATAATTATTTGAAAACACACAAAAAAAACTCTTTTAAAAGCATTTTTTAAATGTGAAAAAAACAAATTCTTAAATGTATTTTTTATCTAGTCATAAGTATCTTTTTGAGTTATAATTAAAAAAATCTGTGAATATTTTTTCATAAAGTGCCTTTAATGTATTAATAACTCTTGTTCTAATTTACTATTTTTATTTTAAACTGAAAATTCATTTAGGTAAAATTATTTTTTGTTTGTAAGTCTTAAGTATGATAAGGAAGAGCATTGCTTCGAGTGTAAGGAAATGGTTGTTCTGTTGTGTTGTAAGACTTTTTTGAATTCAAAGATAAAGAGAATTTATTTTATTTATTTATTAGCATGAATATTCGGGTCAGCTTGTTTTTATCTGGACTAATTTCATGGATTCTGAAAATAATAACCATATAAGCCTCTAATAATCATCGTATTAGCAACTGCATGCTCGAAACTGAAACCACAAAAGAAACATTTATGTGCATTTAAATAAGATAGTTAATTAACAACAAATCACTTGTCATTTGTCGAAACATTTCAAGGATCTAAGGGTGTTTTTTGGATTTTAGATCCAATATGTTCCTATATTTATTCTTCCATTGAAATACATACAATTTCAGGCATAATATTTATACAAGTAGACTATACTGTGACTTATGCTATGTCACGGGCGTATCAAATATCAACATGGATGTTTAGCCAATGATGATATTTATAAGGAAATGAGAAGACTCAATACTTGAGTTATTAATTTAATTGGATCCAATAAAATCGAGTAGTGTAATAATCTGATTTAAATCATATACAATGATATGGTTTTGCAAAAAGATATTTGATAACATTAACTTTAAACAATATAAAATAAAAACAAATAAATCTTGAGTGATTAGTTTAACCAACATGTAAAATCCAATACTCGGGCTTAAGAGTAAGCTAAAATCCAGGCAGATCAAAAGTAAAAAAATGAGATAAAGTAAATATTTAAAAAACTAAGCAAATAAAAATATCAAAGGAGTGAGGATGAAGTATAATAGAAAAAATATAACATAGGGTTAAATCATAAAAAAAATCAAAATAAAAAATTATCTTAAATTCTACAAATAATTATTAAAATAAGAGGGATCAAATTTGACAAAGCAGAAACTTGAGTGAGGACGAGATTAAAATAAAATTCTAATTTCTTGAATTGTTTAAAATAAAGTAATTATTAACCAAAAGAACATGAACTAAATGAAAAGGAAAAAAAAGTTTAATGATTTGAAATATTATGAGGTAGACATAATGACCGAGGAAGAGCGAGAAATGAAGGAGAAGAAAAAAAGAAGGATTATCGGTGACAAACCGATGAACTTAATTATTTGCATGCTATTTTTTCATAGACAACATGTTGAGAGCAAGGTTGTTAATTCTGTCCCGTTCCGCTCAAAATGGTTGGTACATTTTATTCTCATTCAAAAAATAGAACAAGTTTTATCTTGCTCGGAATCTCAGCCTATTTTGAAAATTCCACCCAAATTTCGCACGGAACATTTTGATTTCATTCCGCCCATTTCGGCCAATAGTGTTTGTTTTAAATAATGATAATTTTACATTATCAATCATATCTTTTGATCCGACCATTAGATTGATATGAAATTTTATGATGAGTCTCGTGACATATTTATATATATTAAGTTAAAATATCAGAGCAATCAAAGAATATAACGTCCATGTGATATTGATGATGGCATTCTCATAATATTATCCAAATCCATAATTTTGTTCAAAAAACTTATTTTACTGTGTCTTTTTTTAGATTATTTTTTCTCAATTTCATTATTCAACAACAAGTTTATTATGAATTGAATTTTATAATTTGTTTTGATTTGCTTTTTAAGATTATCATGGTCTTATAAACGCAGGTCACATATTTGAAAGGTTAATCTAGGTTGACCCAGTTATCATTTTACTGTGTCTTTTTTTAGATTATTTTTTCTCAATTTCATTATTCAACAACAAGTTTATTATGATTTGAACTTTGTAAAATAGAAAGCTATAAGAGAAAGAAGAGACAAGGCTATAAAAAATGGACACCCAAACGCACGGAAATTAGAGGAAAACAACTCAAATTCTGTAAACCAAACACAAATCAATTAAACTAGCACGCCCAAACCAGAACACAACCCAATAAACCATCAACCAATCCTAACAATAAAACCAATTATCCGACACACAAAAATGACAAAACTCAACCAATCCCAACCTAATTAAACCAATTGCCCAGCACATAGCATGTAAAAATGACAAAAACCAAGAAAGTAGAAGCAAAATAATAGGAAATAAACAGACAAAACACAAGGAATATAGAGGACAACAACCCAAAACTCATAAACCAAACACAAAGCAACCAAACCAATATACTCAAACCAATGTATAACCCAGCAAACCCAAACTAATGCATAAATCAACCACACAACCAATTAACCCCGGCAAAATTACAACAATCAAACCTGCACCTAACACATAATAATGACCATAACCATACCTTCTCCGCACCAAACAAAACAACCAATCTAGGTAAGAAACGAATGACCCCCGCATGCTGACATGAAGCCTAACCCACGACAAGAATAAACCTCTCATCCCATGCCTTGTTGCATGTTCAACAAAAGAAATTAGGAACTCCCAACAACACACAAAAACAAAACAAAGAATGAAAACCAAGAAAGCCTCCACCAAACAAAACATAGACCTGAACTCATTAAGAGCAAAACCGTCAGCGTGTTGTCACAATCCATAGTGAAACACCTCATAAGCGATAATGCAATAAGTAGTAAAAGATCCATACATTTTATTTTTTAGTTAATATATAAATCATATCTTAAAACTATATATATAAAAAGTATAATCAATGACCCAAAATAGAACCTGTAAGAAATTAAAAGTTTGAAAAGATAAAAGATAAAACAATTTAAGACAAATTGAAGAAGATAAAAAAGTAATGTTGAGCTCACTCTTCATAACAAACAATCCTCGACCCTAATCTCCTTTAATATTTGCACCCACAATTGATCAAAGAAAAGGATATGAAAGTAAGACATTACATTTGGTTCAACCCTTGAAAGTTATGATGAAATAAAGAAACCAAAACAAGCCTAAAAAAGCAACAATGTTTCACTAGATAAAAGAGAAAAAAACATATACAAGAAAAGAAAAACAACATCGTTTTATAGAAAAACAAATACTAATAATTGATGAGAAATGAGCAAAAAGAATGTTATTTCAAAAATATTCCATAATATATGTATGTGTGAGAGAGAGACACCTTTCATTAATATCATTTTGAAAGCTAAATGAAAAAACCATTTAAATGAATAGTAAAGCTTCACTCTTTTTTTTAAGTATTGATTAAAATATTTATCCATATTAATGGAATGATAAATATTTTTTTAAAATACTATTGTAAGTAGTAGTAGTAATAATAATAATAATAATAATAATAATAATAATAATCAAGCTTGAGCTTGGAACTAAGCCTAGATACTTGGCTGGGATGCAACCTCGAGACAAGGTCGAAGAAAGCAAACCACACACCATCTACATGGATGATGTGTTGTCCATCTTCATTTTTCCCGATGAATCTTATAGATTCAGAGAGACTTGATAAAAATTAGCTTCGTACATTGTTCAACATGTAAAATATTGTTTAGGCAAGTAATAAATGCAAAAATACATGAAAAACACTCCATTCAATATTTTGAACATACATATTACCTTAAAATTATTCTTAACTAAAAAACAAAGTAAAAACTCAATTTTCAAGTGTTTAGATCTAAAACTTCAAATCTCTCAAACTCTTCAATAAAGTTGTATGATTTATAAATCTATTAATTTTAGTAAGATTTTACATTTGATGACAACATTGGTTGATTTTGTGAATGGATTTTATTTGAAAAATATATTTATTTTTATTTTTTAAAATAATAAAGTTGAGATGAAGATCAAGATAAGAATGTTAAAATATTTTAAGGGATGCTTAAAAAGATTATTATTCATGTAAATATTTTATGAAGGAATGTAAAATTTTAAAAAAATTGTTTCATTTTTCTTTAAAAATAAGGAATCATATAGACTAGTCTCATTCCACCTGAATTTTTAAAAAGAATTAATTTTGAAGTTTTAGCTAAGTTATGAATTGATTAGTTGGTTTTAATTAGATCATTTTTAACATGAAATGCAATCCAAATGAAGATTGACGAATCATACAATCAACCCATTGAGTATGATTCAATAAATTTCATATTAGTAAATTTCATAAATTAATATATAGTATTCTAATATCTTTTAAACTTCTCATGCTCTTTCTCACTTTCTATCTCTTTATTTTTCATGGGCCATATGAATCCTCACTCAAAATACCTAATAGGCCTGCAATTAGAAATGAGTCATTGTAATTGAATCATATATATTTAAATTTGATTTAGATCAATTGTAAACAAAAGTGTGCAGTGGACGTGCCGGAGTGGTTATCGGGCATGACTAGAAATCATGTGGGCTCTGCCCGCGCAGGTTCGAATCCTGCCGTTCACGTTTTTGTTATTTCTCTTTTGCCTTTACCAAAACTCTCGAAACACGTGTCGTTTTAAGATGATTTTATTTTGGAAAAATTGCCTAAAGCGAAAAGGCTACAGTGCCGTGGTATAAACACCCATTCCTTCCATCCCGCTCGCTGTGTGTTTTCGAATCCCCCATCTTGAAACAGAAGCCAGTTTTTTCCCCATCTCTTCCTCTACTCTCTGCTATTTTTTTTTTCAATGACGGAATTGGAGGATCCGCTGCTGGGATACAGCGGGTTGTCTCTCTTCCAAAGAACATTAGGGTCTCTTCCTAAGCCGGTTCACGATCCCGATGATCTTCTCTCTGCCCACAATCTCCTCAAATCCCTGGTATCCCCCTCTTTCCCTTTTTTCTAGGGATTATTCTTCACTCTCCTCTGAACATTTAGTTCAATTTTTACTGTTTCGCGTTTTTTTTTTAAACAAAATCTCCTCTATTTTTATAATTTGTTCTTCTTGTGCTACTCGTTTGAATTTGAAGTGAACGCGCCTGGGTAAAACTTTTCTTCATTTTGAGCCTAAAGAGACACGGCGTCTTTATTCAAATGATTATTTTTCTTCATGCTATCTTCTTTTTCACTTTTCACACACACAAAAAAAGATTCCTAGCCTCAGGTTCTAGGGTTTTATGAATTTGAAGTTTATTTTCCATTATCTCCTCCATTTTTATTTTTATTTAATTTTACAAGGTTGAAGGACTCACTAACTTAATGATGACTTGGTTGATTAACAGCCGGTCAAAGATTCGGATAAATTTATGGAGCAGGCGAGAAGTATTTTAGATGCTACTTCAGAACCTACCAATGCCGACTTGCAAAATGGGGTAATTCCCGAAGTGAAAAGTGAAATTGTTGTTCAGAAGGATGCAGAAAGTCCCCGGGCACGAAGGCCAGGTTTAGGGCGCAAGCGTGCTCGGTTTTCCTTGCTTCCTAATGCAAGGTAAAGCCTGTTTACTTCTCTAAGAATATAGAGTGAAAAATATAAGGAGCTTATTATTGGTGGTTAATTTACATTAGAGGTGGTTTTATTTAGTTCTAAATATAATTATCATGTCTTGATTTGACAGTCAACCTACTGTGATTTTGGAACCAACTTTGGATATTGATAGCCTGAAAGACCCAGAGCAATTTTTCTTGGCTTTTGAAAGGCTTGAAGGTCACCTTCTTTGTTTTTTGTTGTTGTTGTTGTTGTTGCTGTATTTGAAGAATAGCTTATGACACAATGATTGCTGTCCAGATGCTAAAAATGAAGTGGCAAAGCAGACAGGTCGTGTTTCAATTGGTTCGAATCAATCCAGGGCTTCAATGGCTCCACGCCAACGTCGACCTGGATTGCCTGGGTAAGATTAATTTTTATTTCTTGGTTATATAAATTACATTCTATTGCCTTGCCATTTCTGTGTGTATTCCATTTATATGTTTAGCTTGGCCATATCACACAAAAAATTCTACATTTCAGGAGATCTAGGACAGCTAAATATCAACATCTTTATCCAACCATGTCCTCCCAGGAAACCTTTATGGAGAACATTCTCAGTCCAGCTAATCCTGGATCACAACGAGAAACACCCAGTCCAGATGTTGCATCAAAACTAAGGGAATCAACAAATCATGCCTCAGAAGAATCAGGACTAGCTGGTGAGTGGCTTCTTGTTGAGGAGCAAGGTTGATCAACTCTAGATTGATTATCTCTTGTCTTTGAAGCTATGATCAGTTACAAACTCCTGCATTCTTATTCCCATGTAGGTTCAATGGCCAAGGCTGAGAAAAGGGTAGATAAACTTCTAGATGAGTTGCTTTCTCGTGATTATGAAGAGCTTGATGGGGATGGAGCAGTCACTTTGTTGCGGGACTGCTTGCAGATCAAGTCACTTGACCTAGAGAAGCTGAGCCTCCCTGAATTGCTGAATGTGCAAAAGACCAGTTTGAATGCTTTGGGAGGAAATTTGCCAAAGCCTAGGAATGTATTATCAGACATACATAATTTACCGAGAAGGACTATAACTCCTATGAGGCAGCAAATTGCAGGAAATTCTTCTTGTAGTTTTCGTTCGCCCACTCCACCAAAAAGCCCATTGGCTTCACTAGCATTGTTGAGGAAACGCATACTGCAGTCAAATCCACCAACTGATCCATTTTCAGTTTTTGATGTTTATCAGTCACCAGAAACAAATGCTTCTTCACTTGAAAACATCAACAATTCCTCTGATCCAGTTGACATTGAAAATGACTTGAGCCTGCTGAAGTCTCTAATAACTGAAGAAGATAACCCAACAGCTGGTAATACTAGTCCAGCTCACATGGCTATTGGAGATTCTGGAACTCAAATAGATAAATCTCTGAATGAAAACTTGACTAGTCCTAGTTCTGAGAGTAATGGTTGTCCTAGCAGGTCTAGTGCTGGTGTCATAAATGAGAATTCAATTCTGCATGGTGGTGATATTGATATCCAAACAAAAATGCCAAATGAAGTGGGGGACAAGGTGTGTTTCCTCCTCTATAACATTTGCATTGTCTTAATATTCTTCATCAGGATCTTACCTTGTGGGGTTCTGCAATGTAGGTGGAAGATATGCAGCATAAAACAGCAGATAAATCTCTGAATGACAATTTGAGTAGTCTTGATCCTGGCAGTGATGTTTGTTGTAGCAACTCTAGTGCTGAGGTTGAGAGTGGCAACCCTGGTGTGGATAATGGGGTGATAGGCGAGAATTTAAGTCAGCTTGGTGGTGATATGGATATTCAAACAAACAGGCCAAATGAATTGGAGGTCATGGTGAGTTTCCTCTTTTTCTAGCTTATGTTTTGCCATTTTCTTTTACTCGAAACTCTTGATCAGGATCTTACCTTTTGAGGTTCTGCAATTTAGGTGGAAAATATTTGGCAGAAAGCTGTGGATTCTACCCAGCCAGATGACACAACCATGGAATTTGTGAACAACACACAGGATCAGTTTGGTATGGCAATTTCTCTCTGTTTTCTACATGAAATGTACTGGTCAGTTACAACTGGCAAAATAGTAATTGCCTAAAGTGTAGGTTGGTGTTAGTTTATGTCCGAGGCCATAAGGTTATTATCTGTTTATGACACATTTGAAGTGGGCTTCTAGAGGGATTTGGATATGGCTTTTCCTTATGATTTTGCATGAAGCGCCTGTTCTGAAAAGTAAACATGCACCTTAGTGGTTAGAAGAAAGCAAAAACATTTAAACTTGTTTTGAAATATGCACCACTTAAAATTAATCTTTTATAACCTCATCCTTTGTCTATCCTATAAAAGGCACAATTATACAATCCGAGCACATATTTCACGATTGTATTCTTCCACAAGGCCACCGAATGATGACACCTATAAGGCCACCAGGGTCATATTTTCAATCGCTGGTTTATTCAATAACAATCATGTGTGAAGTTTTTACCTTACCCAAGACTCTCACACACGTGCTTTCTTATTTTTGTGCACGTGCGCGCATATGTGTGTGTCATATACTTGAAGGGATTGAAGATTAAATCCACCTTATCTTTGAACAATCAAACAACTGCATCATGTTCTAAACTATGGAGGTGCAAACTAGTTATATATTTTTAAAATGATTGAAGATTAACAGCGTTTTAGTTGATTCAAGGCAAATGATTTGCATGTCCGATTACCTGGAACAGAAGGAATATTTAAAATAATAAATATATTTTTCACCTGTAAAGAAAAATGAAAATGTTTGCCAAATGAATCCCTGTTGACTTGAGTTATCAATTGATTAGATATTTACTAAGATTTCACAAGTTTCAATGCTACCAGGGAACCCTAGTTTGAGATGTGTTAGCACCAAACCACAAAATTCTTAGGAGGCTGATTTCTTTCTCCTTTTCATTTACATGATCGATTTCTGTAACCTATTGTCTCCATTCATTTTCTTCTATTTTATGGCAGAACAATTAAGTCCTGCAGTTGTTGAAGACCATGCAATGGATAGTTGCCCTGAAACCCAAGACAGTGGCCTAGGACAAACCAAATACAATTGTCCAGATCAGGATGAGGTTTATATTTCTTCTTGTTCATCATTTTATTTAATTGGCTTCTCTTGCTTGTTTAAGATTTTGGTTGTCATACATCCACGGCATTAATTAAATTAGAGATTATGTTTTAACACAACTGGAAGAACACCTGTTCTTTTTATTTCTTCTTTTGTTTTCTGTAGTGTTTTATTTTCTCCCTTTATTCCTTGTGGTTAATTATTTGTACCATCTATTTTTATGAAAGAACTTGTTATGGTGTCCTAATGACGAGCTGTCTGACATTTTGCTGCATGTGACTAAAATACCGTACTTATTGATATCATACTATTATATCACTTGTGTGGAAGATCGGCCTTAGCTTAAACTGTACAGACATGTTCATTAATGTTTAAGCAACTTTAGAAGATTGTGAAAAACAAAAGCATCCGTTACTTGAAGAAATCCTTAGGTATTTCAAGTTCTGATCAATGAACTGAATCACGTGGTTTGGGAATTTCATACCTCTTGCGAACAGCAACACATACATGCACTTTTCAGCTAACCAGGCTACTCACCCAGGCCTGCACCCCATCCCCATTTATATATATATATATAATCATTATATAGGTCCTGGTGGTATTTTAATGATTAGGGAGGGGTTCATGTTCTTCTTATGGAAGTTTCTCCTATAATTTGTTATTATATCTTGTGGAGCAGACAGTTGAGGAACCTCCTGTGGTATCACCAAAGAAACAAACCAAAGCAAAATCACACACAGCCAAAGGACGCAAGAATGGATCACTCTCTAAGAGGCATAGCCTTGCAGGTGCTCACTATTGCGTCAAACTTTCCATCACTGGGCTCTCTCTCACTCTCTCTCTTTTCCTTTCAACTCTCAAAATTATTGTGTTGATAACTTAATATATGCTGTTTGCATAGCTTCTGGCACATCATGGGAAACAGGACTGAGGCGAAGCACAAGGATCAGATCAAGACCTTTGGAGTATTGGAAAGGGGAAAGATTTTTATATGGCCGCATTCATGGGAGTGAGTACCATACCTTCTTCTGTTCATTTGGACTTGCAAGGAATTTGCTATGTCATGATAGTGTGTTGCATTTAGGTCAACTGTATTGAAAGCTTTTAGTGCTAATTTGTTTATCAAATTGATTGTCTAGTTGGACAGTATTGAAAGCTATTTAGTGCTAATTTGTTTAACAAACTGGTTCTTTGATGGATTGCTTTCTGTGTTTTGATGGATTGGTAATGTTCGAAGAAACATCACCATAAAGAATTTCAATGGAAGCACTTCAGCAAGCCAAGTCCACTATCCAAAAATATAGTAATAATTCATCAACTTTGTAGGTCATCATTATAAATTGTGGTCTGCTGAGGGAGTGACTTTTTTCAGGGGATGATAAACATATTGGTTATGATGATGCAATTTCTTTTAGCATGGCATGATAACTGATTTATAGACTTGTAATTATTTTTGAAGATTTTTTGCTTCTTGAATAGGAAGTTACAGCTGCATGAGCTGTTAAATAAGAAATGGACAGCGAAACTTTCTTTTCTCTCTTCAGAATCCTTTTCATATAAAGCCACCATGGCGCCTCTCCTAATTTGTTGATCAATTGTATATATTATATCTATATTGCAGGTTTGGCTACTGTAATTGGGATAAAGTACGAGTCTCCAGGAAATGATAAAGGAAAGCATGCTTTGAAGGTGAAGTCATATGTCTCTGATGAATACAAGGATTTGGTTGAACTAGCTGCTCTGCATTGAGATAGGTTAAGGTATTGCGGCCTGTAAGGATAACTTTTGTAGGAAAAATCATAGTCAAGGCCATGCTTCTATGAATTTGTCTGTGCTGATGATGTGGATGTTGAAGGATATCGTACACATCTTGTGTAATATTTGCTTTTATTAGTGAATCCTATTTCCTTATAATTTTGAAGTCACCCTTCTATTTCGACGTGCTTTCACTTTTGCGTGGTAGGTTTGCTAGAGGTATCAACTTTCACAGTATTTTGTATTCAATCGCTGCTTGCTGCAGGGATTCTAGTGCCCGTTTGGCAAGTTTATCAAAATCGTGATTTTGACACGAAATGGAAGGGGCTTCGAAAAATCGGATCGTAAGATCGTACCTGAATTTGTCCGTACAAAAATCGTAAAATCACAGCTAAAATCGTGTAGGTAGAAAAATCGTAAAATCGTAAGTAAAATATTTCTGAATATAATATAACATAATTATGGCCATAAAACTTCATTAGTTAAGGTTCATGCATGATTCAAAATAAATGAAAAATATATTACAAAATAATTATGTCCATGGAATTTCATAAGGTAAAAATTAACAAACTAAAAATAAATATTTTGTTGATGTGATATATAAATTACAATCAGTCTCATGACCGTCATTTTCTTCGTTATTTTTAATACATTCATCAAAAACATTATTATTAAAAGGATTATTAGTATTAATAGGAGTAAGTTATATAATTAAATCATTATCCTTGAAAAACCCTCCAACAATAAAATTATCATTTTTAATTATATTTAAATTAAAAAAATGAATTTAAATATAATTAAAAGACCCACAATATTTGAGATTTGAAATTTAAACTACTTATTTTATGTTTTTGAAGTAATTGTATATTTTTTTATATTTATTGTATTTAAAATTAATTAATGTATTTATTATCTTAAATTAATAGGTTTTTTTTAAATATTTCTTATACTAACTATTTTTATGCTAATTATTATTATTATTATTATTATTATTATTATAAATTTATAACCCCGTAATATACCTAATTACCTATTTATTTATTTTTTATTATTATTATAATTTATAACTAAGTATAAAAGGTCCCCACTCCCCCCACCTTAAATCCCTAATCCCACGACGCCGCCGCCCACCCTCATATATTCATCATCTTCTCCATTTTTTTCTTTTCTTCCTCCTCAATCCTCATCCTCTTCTCCTTCACAGTTCACTCTCTTCCAGTCTTCCTCCTCCCGAGTCACAGGTAGTGCCTAGGAAAGCACGGACAAGCCACATGCCTCCTCTTCTCCTTCACTCTTTTCCAGGCTTTCATTTTTTTATGCTAGTTTTGTTTTTTTGCTGAGAAGAGAAGAGAAGAGAAGATTTTGATTTTGAATTCAGTATGAGAGCTTCGAAGAGCAGTGAATTGAAATTTCTCAAATGAAAAATTGGAATTGAAGAAAGCAGAAAGCTCTTCGCCCCGTGTTGCGCACAGTCAAATATAATGAACTCGTAAAATCGGATCGATCCGGTCCGATTTTACGAGTCAACCTGATTTTGACTGAGTTTGACCGGTTTCGATTTTTCTTTCCGGTTCAACCAGGTTAGCTGAGCTAACTCGCAAACTCGTACGAGTTTGCGAGTTGACTCGCGAGTTTGACAACATTGCCGTCTGGCATTGTGATCCCACTAGTTTTTGGCTAAAATTTGATTTTTTTTTTCATTTTAAAGACCGACGGTTTGATGTTTTTAGATCATTTTGATGTGTTGATTTCAAAAATAATTTAAAAAAAAATAAAAAAAATATTATTTTGATATATTTCAGCACGATAATCACTTTGAAAAGTTATCATAATCACACTCTCAAACAAGCCTCCAGACCAAAATGAGATTTCTTGGAGATTATGAGAGTTCGATGAAGCCCGGACAACAACTAATGAGAACCCGAAACCTCTTCTTCAGATTTTTTGTGCTCCCTTATTGCTGACATGATTGTTTATCATTATCCATGAATGATGACGAGACCGTCTTGTGATCCACAATAAAAGTGTAACTATCCATACTAAAAATAATAATTTTGAATGATTATGTTCATATAGATTCTGCTATGCATGAGAGTATACACCAATAAGTCATTAGGCAGTGCAATATGTTCATCAACTCTCAAGGAAGCTCACATTCTCTCATCTTTTATATTTTTCTTTCCAACACACATACAACCTCACAAGTCTCTTCAGTCAATAACTCGATCCTCCAAGCCCGTCAACCAACCATGGAAAGGTACAAGATTATTTGGAGTTTTTTCAACTTTATCAATAACATCTCGTTGGAAATAAACAAAAATCAATTCAATTATCAATGCAATTGCTCACAAAACCATGCATTACATCCGTTTTTTTAAATCTCCAACTATGCGATGGATTAAAAAACCTCAAAGAATATCTGTAAAATATGCATTCCATGAGTCAACCTACATGTGGTACAACAGCTTGGATATTAGATTCGTCCTTGTATCTAAAGATTTATTTACTGTCATCAGTTTGTTTTCATACATTTCTCCTGAAGACCTCTCCCGTTCCTGGTATGACGTGAGAGAGATTCCCTTGATCAACCCACAAGATATGATTAACGTCAAATACACACTCCACATAAGCCTTTGGACCCATGCAACTCGAAGTTTACTGGAATTCTTCAATGTCTCCAAAGGTATGAACTCGGTTACGTCACACTGATAGGGTTGCCGGGAAGAGAGAGCATAGGAGGTGGTTCAAATTTGTTTAACTACATTCAGCAAATCAATCCGAAGCATAAAGCGCCTGTAGCTCAGTGGATAGAGCGTCTGTTTCCTAAGCAGAAAGTCGTAGGTTCGACCCCTACCTGGCGCGTTTATCTCTTCTTTTATCCAAGCTTCAAATTTTGAATTTGTTTTTCTAAGAAAAAACCATCTTTAAATTATTTATGTTAATAATAATAATATTTTTCATCAAAAAAACACGTGTGCCTGTATAGCTAACCACGAGGCCAGGCTCGCTTGAGTATTTGTTTTGCGCAATTTGTTTTAAATAATTTAAGGACATTTTTTCTATTAACAATATGTATTAGAATAAAGTATTAGGATGGGGTTTTCGCTTTTTTATATGTGGTTATGATTTATTTTGACAAAAGGAATTGCAAAAATAAATATCAGTAGGAGTTTTATTCTAGATAATTTAAAAATAGTTACAATATTACTACAGGGTATTACAAAATATAATAAAATGAAGGAATTCCAATTATATGGAATTAATGTTTAACAAATAACATCTCTTTAACAAGAATTACTTATACTTCCAAGCACATTAAAAACACACACAAGTAAATCATCAATTAATTATAACTTATTTGTTATTGATTTTCTCTCATGAAATGTGGTTTTTGTTATGGTATTTTATTTAAAAAATAAGTGTTTGATATTATTTATTTGTCTATCTACTTGTCGTCATTATAGAGATGGAAAATTAGTGGTTTAATGTTGTATTTAATTAAGATCTAATGATGATTATAAAAATATAATGAATCATATTGCTGATCATATTAATTATCATGGTGACGATAATAATGGTAGCTCTAGAGGGGTTGGTGATGATGAAGAAAACAACGACAAAAACAATGATAATGGAGATGACGATTGTGATGAGCATGTTCAGTCATTTTAAAGGCAAGAAATTGATAGAAAAAAAGCTACTTATGTGTGTAATTAGGGCTATAAATATGTATTATAATAATTGTATGCATAAATAACCACGTATGGTTTCGCACAACATATGCATGTGTTGGTTGGGTGAAGTTGTTAAAGAAAACTGGAAACAATGTGTCAACATGTTTAAAACAAATACTACAATTTTGTTGAGCATGTGTGATCATTTAGAAACATAGTACAAGTTAAAACCTTCAAGAAAAATGAGTGTTATTTGAAAATATGGTTATCTTTTTATATAAAATAACATTAACGACTTCAAATATAGAGGTTTAAGAGAGATTTTAGCATTCAGGTGAAATTAATGGTAAATATATTGAAAAATTCCTAAATTAATTTTACAAACACTCCATGAAAATTATGATGAATACAAGACATATACCATATTTCAAGGTAAGACAAAATGTTTTTTATTGCTGCAAATGTGAAACTAAATTATTTTTTTAATTATTGGCAAGTAACTACAGTCTAATTGTCATTGTTCTTCATATATAATTGTATTGATACAAATTAGGATACACAAGCATGTTTATATATCAACCAAAAATAATAAAAATATATATATGAAAGAAAAATTTTACCAGCACAAAATGTAATGGTAGCTTGTAGTTTTAACATGCATTTCATGTTTGTGTGGATATGATGGGAAAATAATGCCCACAATACCAATATTTTTCTAGAAGCTAGTTCCAATGATAATATAAAATTTTCTAAACCATAGAATAACTATATAATAGAAATTGAACATTAATATAAATATAATAATTTTCACTTTTATATACTATTTTTATGAAAAAATCAAAAAAGTTGCAAGTAAATACTATTTGGTTGATGATGGATATCCTAATAAATATGAGCATTTAGGTTTATATAAAAGTGAAAGATATTATTTACAAGATATTAGATATTATGAACAACACAAGAATCGAGAAAAGATATTTTATCATGCACACCTATCACAGTGTATTGTGATGCAATGTTTTTTTTTTTTATGTATGAGAACAAAAATGAATTTTTTCCACAAAACATGCATGTTTATTCATACAAAATAAAAGTTTAGATTGTAGTGACATCCATGATACTATATAACACCACCAAAATAGATTATAAGACGATGTGACATTTGCATAATTTGATTGCAATTCTAATTTTATTCTCGTTGATATTTAGTTTATGTTATTGTATGATAAAAAAAAAATCATAGACATCAAAGGACTTTTCGGATGATTTTTGTATGTGATATAATTACAAATAGTTTAAGGAAAAAAATAATTTTTTTTATAAGGGATTGTTCATTCCATGATGTAATAATAGTAATTAGAGATACAATATTTTAATTAGAAAACAATATTATTAATATGCCATTTTTAGTCTTTTTATTACCAATTCAATAAGAAAATTATTTTTAATAACCAAACACATTAAATTATTTTTGGTTCAACATCAATTTCAATCATAATTTTAGCCAAACACATATTTTATCAAACCAGCCTCAACTAAAAATGTGTTTTTGGTAAAACAACTTTTTTTTTTAATTTCACAACCACAAAAGCTACCATAATGTCAAAAACATTCTAAATAATAAAACGACTAAATGTATGGCTAGTTGCATTGACTTACGAAGTTTAAAAGTATATTTGAGAGTATGATAACAATTGTGTTTTCAAGATGATTTTTACTCGAAACTATATCAAAATAATATATATTTGTTAAAAAATATTTTTGATATCAACGTATTAAAATATTAGTACATTAAAATAATATAAAATTATTAAAAAATAATATTTTTTCTTAAAATAAGTTTTTGTGAAACTCTATTCAATCAACCTTTCGAAATGACACAGGTTCTTGTTTGAGAGTGTGATTGAAATTGTTTTTTTAAATTTTTTTTTTAGAAATATATTAAAATATTTTTTTATTTATTATAAATTATTTTTCATATTAACACATCAAAATAATCTGAAAATACAAAAAAATAATTTCAAAATATTTTTTTTTTCACTTTAAAAAAAAAGTGTTTTATACATAGTGACAAACAAGCAAAGGGTCTAGGCTGGGCCACCCAGTGATAGTCCTCTTCGGCCTCTGCTTATTCAGTTTATATTTACTTGTGACCCAAATTACAGTAATGAATCCTCGAAATTTCTCTTTTCTCAGAATCTAGGGTTTTCAAAATTCAGAGCACCTGGATCCAAATCCAGTAAAACTATAGTTCCCCTTCAAAATTGAGGGTTCTAAGAGTTGCGGTTTCCTTTGATATTGAACGAATTTTCTTTTTGGTTCGCAGATTAGGGCTTTCGCTGTACTGGTTGACTCTCAATTTCTTAATTCGGAAGTTTTTTTTTTTCTCGTGGAAAGATTGTCTGTTTTCTTTGCGGCGTTTAGGGATTTGATTCGACCGAGTGTATCTTTTTGCTGTCGTGGTTTTGATTGACGGATTACATCGTGAAAATTTGAAACTTTAGTGTTTTGTAATAATGGCTAAGATTGGCGAGGAGGAAATTGTATATGAGAGTGATCCCGAGGAAGAGAAGCGATTACTTGTAAGGAGAAGAAGAGAAGCTGCGAGTGACGACGAGGAGGGTGAAGGGGAAGAGAAGTCTAGAATTAATCGTAGGGCTTCAATTCACTCAGATGAATCAGACGGTCAGGGTGGCGCTGCAGACTATGACGAAGACGACGAAGAGGCATTAAATGAAGAGGAAGATGAAGATGAGGGTGTTTATGAAGAGGAGGAAGAAGAGGTTTACGAGGAAGAGGAAGGAAAACAAGGGGGTGAGGAGGGGGTAGGAGGCAGCGGCAATGCTGGGGTTGAGGTTAGGGAGAAGGAAATCGAGGGGAGGAAGGAACAGGTAGGAGGAGAGGAGAAAGTGGAGGGGGAGGAAGGGGAAGAGGGGAAGAAGGGGAACCAGCCATTTGCGGTGCCTACTGCTGGGGCTTTTTACATGCATGATGATAGGTTTAGGGACAGCGCTGGTGGTCGGCACAGGTATGACTGACATTTGTGTATGTTTACGGCACAAGATATTTGTTTTGTTTAAACACCTTTTCTTCTTTTATTCAGCTGTCGGTGATTAATAGTAGTTTTGCTCAATTTCTAGTGTAGTGTTTGTTCCGAGTAGTATTATATGCTGAAGTTGAATAGTACCCTTGTTCTGATATCTTGGTGTGCAATTCCCATTGCTTTATAATTCTAGACCATTGTTCAGGTAGATGAGTCTTCCCTGGTTTATACAGAAAAACCAAAACAAATGTTGTATAAGGAGTTCTTTTTCACATCTAGCTTTCTGTACCTTTTCTTTTTAGTTCTTATATTTATATGGCAGCATTTCCAATACGTCATGTTACTGTGCATTTCTGAATGAAAGTGTGCTACCTCCTTTCACTTGTTAAATAAGTAATTCTAAGATTAAACTGTACCTGATTTAGGCGAACCTTTGGTGGAAGGAATTTGTGGGAGTCCAAAGATGATAAGAAATGGGGGCATGACAAGTTTGAGGAGATGACATTGCAGGAAAGGCATTATGAACAGGTGATCATTTTATACAAAAATTATCTGATGAGAGTGTGTATTTTTCTTTTTTCTCTTTTGTTTCTTACTGAAAGTTTACTCAACATAATTCAGGGAAGGAGAACTGCTAAAGGTAATTTTCGTGCCCGTGGCGGTAAAAGTCGAGGTCCAGAATGGGGATATGCCAGACAGAACAGGTCTAAATCATTCAGTGATGGTAACAATCAGAACCAGGCACCAAAAGTTGTAAGAGGTAGAGGTCCCAGAAAGTTTGAATCTACTTTCAGGAGCCGCAGAGACACACCTTCGGTGCAAAGCAAACAGCCTGGAAAACCCCTCGAGAAACATTCACATGGTAGTTCAGGGAGAATTTTGACATCAGTGTCAAATACAGAATCTGATCAATTGCCCACTAGAAAAAATTCAAGCTTGAGCTCTGCTTCTCCTCCCTTTTATCCTTCCGGATCTTCAAATAAAGACACCACTTTAAATCAAAAGAGGGACATACATGGTGCAAGCACAAGCAAGAATCTTCACACTCCTGTTATAGACGAGAATATTTCTATGCAACAACACAGTGCTTTGGCGCGGGGGAAGAATATAGCAGACTCTGTTTCAATTGACAAGCTTCATATTGATGATTCCATCACTCTGCCAGCTGGAAAGCCTTTGAGCAATAAGCAAATGCCATCTTATGGATCTTCTGTGGTCAATTCTATTACATCTTCGCAATCCAGGGCTCAAGGAAGGAGTGTAGCTATGTCAGACCAGATGACTTACCAGGGAGCTCCACAGCACAACCAAATCAACAAAACCTCTCCCACTGCGTTGATCCACTCTCTTCAGCGAATTCCTGCTCCAAACCGTATTCAACCTTCTTCCCAGCAGTTAGTCCAACGTCCTAGTAGCGATTCTCAAGCCTCTTCTCCACCAAAAACTGCCTCATCACTAAATTCTTATGAAGGTGGTGAGGCAGAGACTGCTGTGGAATCAAGTAAATCCATAACTGCATTGGTTGGAAAGGGAAAAGGCATAATTCAAGGAAATGGATTAGGATCTTTTCTTTATGGTGGGACACAGGTTGTGGGAGCCTCAGGGAATATTGGTGTTGGGCATGGTGATCAGAACTTCTCTGGAACACCAACCTTTTTGCCAGGTACAATTTTTTTTTGGTTCACATTTTTATCCTATAAAAGGTAACAAAGAAGAAAAAGTAATTTCGATGCCAGGAGCATTAATTGTGCAAGTGTGAGAGATGCCAATGCTTTAGCCTTGCACTTTTTCTTAAATCATACATATGGTTTTCATACTGTTTTTTTCCTTCTTTTCCATGTGTTTGGTATCTTAAGGGGTATCCTTTGTAGGGATAGCTTTCTTATTGTTAGCTGTTTTATTGTGTCTGGACCATGCTTTATATTTTTATCCATGTTTTATATTTTCAAGGAAGCTATGGACTCCGTTCTGTATATTGGTGTCTAAATAATTCGTTTTGTTATGGTGGTTGATTGACATGCAGTTATGCAATTTGGTGGTCAGCATCCTGGTGGCCTTGGAGTTCCTGCAGTTGGCATGGCATTTCCTGGATATGTTGCTCAGCCTCAACATGGTTTAGGGAACTCTGAAATGACATGGTATGGTGAATCTTCATTACATTACTGCAGTATGGCTAACAGAAGTTTTGGTTTTACCTTGGATCGTGCATGATCTAGGGGTGTGCTGTCAATGTCCCATTAAGTGGCAAATTGATGCTTCCGATGAAGTGGATGATTGTCATTGGTGCAATGAGATTATTGTGATTCAGCTATTCCAAAAAAAGAAAAGAGTAAAGAAAAGAAATTGATTGCTTATATTGACCTTTTATAAACACTGTTGTTTGTTGTGCAATAATTTTCTATATATCTTGAAGCAAATTGGTGCTAGATGAAGTTTATTGTAGGGGCTACATCTGTGCTAAATCCATATTGTGGACTTTCTCTGGGATTTTTTTTTTTTGTCATAATAAACAATTAATGAATTGTTTTGATAATATTCAGGTTACCAGTTCTGGCTGGTGCTGCTGGAGCTTTAGGGGCTGCATATTGTTCACCTTATATTTCGGTTGATGGTGCTTATCATGCTCGCCCATCTGGGAAAACTTCTTCGTTGGGTTCTTCAAGGTTGGTAGCAAATTGTCATTGTGTTATATGTCTAAATGTTTTATTGAATTTCTTTGTTGGGTCCTTTAGTCCATGTTTGTGATTTTTCCATAAAAATTCCGCAGAACAATACCATTATTGTAGGAGCTACTATTAATGACAAAAAGAAAGATGTTAACAGAAGGACCCAATGGGGAAGAGGGTGAGACATTGGGGACCTAATTGATAATTTATTTATTTATTTTGGTTCCTAATTGAAAATTACTTTAAAGGTTATGGACTAAATTGAAGACTTCTGTATTCTATCTGGCAAAATGGATGCTAACCTTTTCTGAGTTTGGCAGTGTGATCTGCCTGTATTTTTTCCATTTAGAACTCCTTTTTACCTGATGAGAGAATTTTGTAGTGGTAGAATGCTTAATGTTGTGAGCACTTCAGCCATTTATACATGTTCATAGCTTGTCTAAAGGGTGACTCAAGAATGCTAGAGTTCAGTGTGTTTTGCCATGCCAATTTATTTGCAACTCTTTTATATTAGATCATTTACTTTCAAGATGTTGAAATATAATTGGAAATTGGTATTTTGGTGGTTGGTATATTATTTTTACCATTTAAAGTCTTTACAGGACACTTACTGAAATTAATGTTACATGGTATCAATTTTTCCCTGTCTTACTTTCATTTCTGTGCTGATGTTCTTCTTTTAGCATGTTTTTGCTTTCCATTTTGCTTGTGCTAAATTGCTTCATCTTCATGACTGAAAAGTGATTATTTTGTTGTACACTTAGTCAGACCAGTTCTCATGGTTGTTCTCCTTTGCAGCAAAGAAAGTAGTACTAATATACCCAATAATGAATGGAAGAATACACAGAGATCTGGTAAGGAACAATTTTAATGTTTCTTTTGCTATAACTTTGATTCTATTTGACTATATATTGAACACCCTTGTCATTGATTGTTACTGTTGATATGAAACATTGTTGTCTTTGCAGAATTTGCAAGTGATGAATTTGGACAGCGACAAAAGTCTCGCAGGCAAGTTGAATTTGTCAAGCTCTTTTGTCTTCTGTTACCCCCTTGCTCCTTCCTAGGCTCTTTGTTTAGGTCATTGATGATTTCATTTTGTTCTTGTAGATACTCAGAGATGGACTTTAAGCAGCCAAGTACAAGCACTTAGATGAAATGGAGTGTGAATGAATAAGCAAATCAAGGTTAAATTCTACCCAGTCAATTTTATTTGTTTGTGTTGTGAAACTCTTAGATGTGATTATATATGTTTATGCAGGCCTTTATGAGGCCCTTTGTGATCTATAGCTTTTATTCTGGAGGGCTTTTGGGTCACAGTATGTCCCAGGAAGTTCTAGGTAACCACTTTTTTAGCCTCCGATTATCTTTTTCATGTGTGGTTGTTTCTCTGTATTTTCTAAATTTTATTTTATTAAAAATAAGTCAAAAGTCAGGCTTTTTCCTCCTCCATCTTCTGAACAAAAAACACAAGTACCTTTACAATTTTGCAAGTTAAATTATTTTGCTGTACCGAAGGTGCCTTTTATTTTCTGTTTATTCTCATCACTTCTCTCTGGTTTGTGAATCGTGCAGTTATGTAACAAAAATCCCGTTCTTGCTGCAGTCAATTGGAGAACATAACTGTGGCTTGGCGGGTGGCATTTTCCTGTTTAAACTTGTGGTATGAATGCATCAGAAAGATTTGGATTCTTATGTCTTGTCGGACAAACGTATATTCATGGTGTCATATAATATGATGTTTTCAGGTTTTCATGTGGCTTGGTTTATTTGTGAAGCTTTGTGAGAAATGTATGCGGGCTTCTCCAAAAACTAAATACGAAAAAATTGGAAAAAAAAACAAGAATTATTGTGCAGAAGGTGTTTGGTCTGTGACTCTGAGTTTTGCTTTTACAAAGCAACTGGTATTTGAGTATTTCTATCCGTCTACCTATGTGGTTGGTTGATCAGTAAAGTATGGTTTGAGGGTTCCTTTTTTTCTATGCTAGATTTTTTGTTTGGTTCTGGACTGTCTACCTGCTGAAATCATGTGGGTAGAGATTATTTGTTTTGTGGACTCGTCTTTGTAGGGACAAGTACTTCTCTAATCTGTTGAATGTGGTTATGATTTAAAATATTCCCTTTTTTTTTTTTTTATTATGACAGATATCAATAATGAAATTTATGTGATAATTTTTTCATTTGTTTAATCATATTGCGTTATAAGTTCTTACCTTCATTAATTATTATTGTGGATAAATTATATTCTTCTCTCCAATTTCACTCCATCTTTGTTTTTCTTTTAATTTATTTTTTAATTTCATACTTCATAAGCTGTTTTGAGAATTGTTGTTATGTGACTTTATTTTAATGTTATGTAACTTTTTTTTTTCATTTTTAATTTTCAACATGATTATTTTCTTATGAATTTATTTTAATCTTACAACTTAGATTATGAATTTAATAGTTTTTCTAGGCTGTTTTTAGTAGTTTTTTTTTCAATTTTATTTTTTAGTATTGGGTTGATTTGGGTGGAAATTAAATTTCATAGTTTTTCTTCAATTTGTTTTTTATAGGATTGTATTGATTTTATGCCATGTGTGCACTATGTGCGGGTTTTTTAGTCTCATCCTTCAATAATATTTCTTTAATTTCATTTATCAACAATTTATTTTTAATTTTATACTTTAATATTAAGTTCTGAAAATTATATTTAATAAAAAATTTCTGGTTTTTTTTTTATAGGTTATTTTTTAAATTAGGTTTTATAAATGTTTTGATATATTTTTTGTAGTGTTTGTTTTAATTTTATGATCTAGATCGAGTTTGGAAATTCAATTAAGATTTACATATTATGTATCTTGAATTTGTTTTTTAATTAACCGTTCAACAACTCAGAATAATGATTATTTTTTTAGTTTCACCACTTAACAATCCAATCTTTTATTTCTTTCAATTTTGTACTTGCATGTTAGGTTGTTTTGAGAATTATATTTTGTAATTGTTTATGATTTTGTTTTTGTAATGTTCTATACCAGTCTTATAGATATATTTATTTATTCAACATTTAACATTAGATTTGTTTTTGTATTTGCTCTCTTTGAATTTATCTATATCTCATGACTGAAGTTACAAGCTTAATAAATTGACCTGGGTTGATTTAAGTCATTTTATGATTGTTTTTTTTTTATATATATATTTTTCATCATTTAACATTGTATTTGTTGGGAATTGAGTTTTGTAAGGTTTTTAATATAATTTGGAAGAAGACAAGCTTTTACTAAATAATAGCGGAGTGATGTTGCGGTTTGTTTTTTATTTAGAAATGTATTAAAATAATATTTTTATATTTTATATTTTTTAACATTTTCACACAAGAGTAATTTAAAAATATATATTTTTTAATTTAAAGCAAAAAAGTAAAATTCAAAACTTTTCAAAAAGTATTTTTATGGTGCTTTTCAAATAGACACATGATCATTAAGTACTTATTTTTTATTCGTTTGACAAGGATAATAAGAAAATTTTGGGTCAAAACTTGTAAATAAAACTGAAACATGTATTGGACTAATCATATAAAAAACTCAATATAGATAAAATCAAATAAAATCTCCCACCCATGGTTCTATTAACGAAGTAAATTTAACAAACCAATGACAAATAAAAAAGACCCAAGATAACCTAGGTTATTAATTTTTATTTTTGAAAAACTCTATATAAAGTAAAATAAAAACAAAAATAACATATCTTACTTTCCAATTAATTAAAAATTGAAGGATATAACATGAAACAAATAGGAGCTTTAAAAAAAGAAAAAACATATACAAGCAATCTTGGGATAACCTTTTAAATCTAAGTTAATCTCGAAAACTTGCAATCAATTTAATATCGAAGTATAAAATAAAATAAAATTAATAGAAATCAAAATAACAAAGATCAAATTTGATAGAAAAACAAAACTTAAGGAGAATGAAATTATAAGGAAAACCAATTCAAAAACTATCTAATATAAAAAAAAATATCAATAAAATAATGAGGTCCTGATTTGAAAAATCAAAATATTGAAATGGTGTGAAGTTGGAATAAAAATCCAATTTTATAAATTATTCTAATTAAAATAAATATTAATCAAAAGAAAATTGACCAAATCTAAAATAATAACAAATTAAAAGGTTGCTTTGAATTTTTTACATTCTAATCTTTCTGTAATTGTTCCTCGCCTCTAGTTTCTTTGTCTTTACATTGGAATGGAGTGAACCGACGAGTCCTTTGATAAGTTAACTTTCAATCATTTGATCGGAAATTCACCGGAAAACACAAGGTCTAATCTTGAAATCAACAGTGGTCTGATACTTTCAGTCCACCAACCATGTCTTTCAAAAACAAATCAACATGTTACTTAACATTCTATATTGAATTGTTGTTACTGGCTTGTACTGGTGGTCGCAGAACAGCCCTGCGAAAATCCAATCACAGCAAAGCAAGCTCTTAGGCTTAACTGAACTGTGCCATGTAAGGTGCCGACAGACACTCCGCAAATACCAGAAACAACATCAAGGCGAGGTAAGATGAGATAAAATCAACATGACCTTTTGAGATCATCTAAAGGGTAAATGCATGCCGGATTTCCAGTAAATATCTAACATGCACCCGTGCAATACGATATATGTATTCCTGATAGAAGGGAGAAACTATAAAATTGCCGAGCATTCAATGTCTTTGCTGCTGTAAATTCATGCAGTTGACCTGAATAAGAACATTCTCCTGAAGACTAGACCGAAGTTAAACAACAAAAAGGGGAATGCGCCTTTTCAGACTCTTCTACAAAATGTTTCAGTGAAACCTGAAAGCAAAACTTTTCTTCCATGAAGAACAGTCGATGGCTTCCCAGTACATCGTTTCTATGTAATGTGAGGCACCTTTCACTCATCAGAGGAAGCCTTCGGTGAATTCTCCGGAGTCTTCTTAGCTGCAGGTGCTTTATCTTTATGTGCAGTGACAGATGCACAAAACTCTTCCACGATGGAACCATCTTTGAACTTCAGCGCGAAAGTCGAAAGGCTGTCCTTACCTTCACCGGTACTATTCATGCATGCAAAAGAGATACCTCGCTTGTCCATATTTGTAAGCTTCATGTCAGGATAAAGGCTTGCATTCAAAATCAACCTAAGATTACCCCTAGCTCTCATTAGAAGTCTGGCTCTTTCAGCCCCATCAGCAGATACATTGACCTTGAGTTCTCCCTTTCCACGCTCCTTCCAGCCACCATCAAGAAATTCAAACAACACTGAATCAGCAGAGAAAACTACTCTTTCGTTCTCTTCCCCTGTCTCAACTGGAACCTCCTGCATAGAAGGAAAACCACTTCCCTCGGTCTTTGAGACAATAGAAGACAGTGAAGAACTTCCATTGTTAGAGAGACCAAATCCAAATGAAGGTTGTTCATTTTTCTGCCCAAACAGAGAGCCAGAACCACTACCCAGTACAGAGCCATCCTTAGGAACTGAACCAAAGGTGAATGTAGTAGTGGAAAACCCAGTTCCGACAAGCCCTGTGAAAGCATTTTGGCTGCTTGAAAGCTGTTGGAATGAGTTCAAAGGGGCACCTTCAGCACTTGGATATACAATTCCACTACCATTATCCTTATCTTGATTTTCTGTGTCATCACCCCCTGCATTTTCTTTCTCAGTCTCATCTTTAGCTGGTTTCTCATTATCCACCTTCAATTCAGTTGCCTCATTTACTGTACTGTTAATTCCCTTGTCCTCTGAACTCTCCTTTTCAATAGCATTCTCAGCCACTGGCTCATCAGTCTTGCCATCTGACTCCTTACTCTTCTCCTCATCTTTAGAAATTTCAGTCACTGGCTTATCTACGGCTTTTCCCTTATCTTCCACGCTCACTTTGTCTACAGCAGTCTCAACCACTGGCTCATCAGTCTTGCCCTCTGACACCTTACTCCTCTGCTTATCTTCAGCAGTCTCCTTACATGTGGCAACTTCAGCCACTGGCTTATCAATCTCACTCTCTGACAGCTCACTCATCTCACCTTTACCATTTTCAACCTCCTCACAAGTATCACTTTTGCCTTCTTCTGACACTTGCTGCCTAGCACTAACCACTTCAATTGTGGCTACAGCAGGGGCTGCAATTGGCTCAGTCGGAGGAACCAAGCGAATGCCAGCAAATGGATTGGATGATGGAGTTGATGTTGTTTGACTGCGACGAACTTTCACAATTTTCCTGCTTGCCAGAACCTCATCACTGGCTTTCTTGAAAGTTCCAGTTTCTTGCTCGAAAGAGTCATCATCATCAAGACCAGGGTTGTCTCTGGAGATCTCTCTGCCAGCAGCCCTCTTCTTAGAAGAAGGAAGGGCATTTTCTGCATCCCTCATCGTTAAACAAAGCCAAAAACCTTAACTTTATGAACTGTTGTTCCCACAAGACAGAGTAAAGATGAAACCTGCATATCAACTGATTTTATCTTTCTCACCATAGGATTATCAAATAAATAGCAAAGCATACAAGGACGAAGAGTTTCTAACTTGATGAGCAGACTAATAATCAAAACACACAATTGAACAATAAACTTGCAAATTCTTATGTGCTCACTTCTTTCTAAGACTTCATTGCTTCAACCCATTAAAATTTTTGTAGATGCCACTACAGTGATCCTTAAAGAAAGGTAATCGAGGGTTTAAAACTTAAATCATGCACATCAAAAACAACCTATGACACAACAGGACACTGCTTTTTCTCTAATTTATGCATAACAGAGTCTCAATGATATTTTTATCCTGAAAAACAAAGAACATAGTGCATCAAATGTCAAGCTCTTAATACATCGATCACTTATATCAAAGTTAAATTCAGCAAAAGGCTCAAAGCCTAGCTAGCTATCTCACATCCAACTAACATGTCCATGATCAGCAAGTGAGAAATGAAAGCAGGAATCACCTAAATGTATAATTGAGAGCAGCAGTAAAATTAACTGGATGGAATTGTCATTAAATTGTTCCTCATATCCAAAACAATTCCATCTCAATCTAATATCAAAAACACATTTCTAGACAAGTTCATTAAGATTATCACTGGTCAAACATGGAGAACCAAAAGAAATACGAGGATACACAGTAAAAAGAAAAGGAAAATGAATTTCAACTCTGACAGTCTCAACAATAAATGAAAGGGAGGTTAAATCATTAAAAAGATCAGCATAGAATCAGTTGGTTGAAGATGGAGTTAACAGGCAAAAAGTAGGTAGCAAGCTAATGAGGAAAAAGCAAAAACCCTGCTTACAAGTCTAGAAGAGAAATAATTTGAAATAAAAATAAGCCATGCGATTTAAAAGCACTCACCTCCCTGCTAATTAATAGCAAAAAAGAAAAGAAAGAGAGAGCTAAAACAAAGCATCTCCAGTAAAATATCGGATTCCATTTGGAGTAAAAAAAGAAATAAAAAAAATTCGAAATTCACATTGGTTCAATTTTCCCATTTAATGAAACCAAAGGTGATAGCCTAATAAAAGCTACTAATCTAAGCTAAATCGGCGGTTTTGTCAACTGGGTCATCAACAATAAAAGACCAAATCTTTTAGAATTCTAACAAGAGTAGAGTAGATGATACATGCAGCGCTCTAAAAATTAGCAAGACAAGGAAATGTTGAAACAAACAGACAGGGAAGTAGATTCGGTATGTAAAAGCAAAGCTGGAGGAATATGATACTTACGAAAGCGGGAGCAAAAACCTAGCAGAGGAGATCAATAGAGGAAAAGGGTTTCTGATGATTTCAATATGATACTAATATCATAAGTAAATTTTGGGGATGGGTATACTATGGAATGGAATATAGAAGAGTGTAAGAGGTCCCTTCTCATCTAATTAAAATATAGGATTGATGACTATATTTAAATTTTCAGACTAATAAGTTTGTTTTTCTTCTAATTTTATGTTCAAATTTTATGGTTGCTAATATAATGATCACTAGAAATTTATTTGATTATTAATTTTAGGGTTCAAGAGATTAATCGAGGTGCATGCAAGTTGATCCGGACATCTACATTAATAAAAAAAAGGCTTTCTTACATCTTACAAGTGCCCTTTATATATATATTTATATATATATCACCACACTTTTCTTCTCATGATTGCTTATATGAAATTTGTATCAGGGTTGTCAATTTCATTTTGTTCTTTCCGGAATGACTGATATATCTTGTTTCAGTTCATAAAACAAAACAAACCAGAACAAATTTAATCTCGCTCAGAATCTCGGTCCATTCTGGAAAATCCACCCATATTCTATCTGGAACGTTTCGGTTCCGTTCCGTCCATTCTGTTTCAACCAAATAATGTTTTTTTAAAATAATATATAGTTTTACAATATCAATTATATCTCTTAATTTGACCATTATATTGATCTGCAATTTTACAAGGAATCTCTTGACATATTGATATATATTAGGTTAAAATTTCAGAGCAATCAGAAAACATAATGACCTTGCGAGATTGATGATGACATTCTCATAATATTATCTAGGTTCATAATTTTGTTCAGAAAAATAATTTTATTGTGATTTTTTTAATTAATTTTTTCTTAAAATCATCAACGACGAGTTTATTAGGAATTGAACTTTATAATTTACTTTGAATTGTTTATTTAAGGTTATCATGGTTTTATAACCCAGGTCACGTATTTGAAAGGTTGACCCCGAATTGATCCAATTTATCATCATTTCAATATTTTTTTAAGATGTCAACTTGATTTTTTTAGTTAAACTATATTTTTATCAATTTTCCATGTTATCTTTGGACTCATCAAGTTGATCGAGTTATGTCGGCTCAACTCTATTTTTTTTTACTTATGTATGAAATTTAAATTGCATAATTCAAATAATTTTATTTTTAGATTTGAAATAATATTTTGTTTGTTGAATTAATATCTTTATATATATATATATATATATATATATATAATGAGGCTTACACAGTTTCATTTTAGAATGCTCTCAAAATCATGAGTTATTTTTTTTTTATTTGATGTGAATTCAAACTCTTGACCATTGCTATTGTTTTTCATTTAAAAAAATAATAATAAAGCTTTTTAAAATAATATTTTTTTATATAATTTTAATGTGGTAATGTTTAAATATCTTAATTAAAAAACATCTTGTATAATGTTACTAAACGAGTAAAGCTTCTTGAATTAATCATTTGGCATCATGGGATGAACACAATCTCTTCTCTTTCAACCCATAATATAATAGTCTTTTTTTTTTCCTTTTTTTTTTTCTAAATACAATCTCCTGTTTTCTTTTATATGGTATGGTATGGTATCATATGAACGAGAATAAAGGCAACAATAATATGTATCAGTATTTGTTGTCTCAACTTGTACGAATGTCATTTGCAAACCATGTTCAGATATTTGGAGAGGCAAAAAATTATGGGCTTCAAGAAACACATGTAAATAGAAAAAAAAAATTAAGATTTTTTCATGAGTTACAAGAATCAAGTTAAACAAAACTAAAATAGTTTAGGGACATATTCTTTTCATCTTTGAATATTTACTTTAATGTCGAGTTTTTGAAAAACCGCAAGTCTTCCAAGTATCAAACCTCTAACAGTAATTTACAAGAGTATTACTAAGAAATCTCTTAAACCTTTTCAGGAAAAAAAAAGGACTGTGTATAACTTCAAGCCTTTACTTAATTATTTCTAAGTTTAGAATTGTTATCTTTTATATTAATTATATTTTAGTAGATATTTTCTAAAATTAAATTTACAATCAAGTCACATTTGATTAATCATCCTATTTTAATTTTTAACTAGTGGTTCTTATGTATGTAGCCAATTAGTCTCCCCAATAAATTGGGCTAAATATAAATTATAGTCCTAAATAAGATAATATTAAATAAATTAAATAGTTTAATTTGTTATCAATTCAAAAATTGATTGATTTATATTTGAAGATCAAGTTCAATGTCTAGCAATCTAACATGATCCTTTCAATTATCAATTTATTGATGTAATTATTATCTCTTTATCATGAATATTCTGATTTAAACATTATAGCATGAAACATATTTGTTTTGTTAAATCACTTTAGCTCTCAACATTATAATTATTGATTCTTTGAATAAAAGTTTGAGACACTTTTCAGAACTCATTTCATATTGACCAAGGATTTCATAACTTATATAACTATCATGAGAGTCTTTTCATAGACATAAGTGATAACTCTATATAGAATATTTTTGCAGGTCAGTTCGGTGTACATGTCATTTAACAAATACTTGCATAGTAGTTTTAAGTATCACTCATTCCTTAGTTTTAAATAAATAAATAAATAAAAATTTATCCATGAATTTAAAATCAGTAGCATATTAAACAATATTTTTATCTAAGATTTAGAAGAAAACATATTGGACCAATATCGGTCATTCTAGATTGACATGAGAAAGTAGAAAATTAATCTAAATCTCAAATTAATTTAATGTTGAAGAAAAAAATTGGTAAGAAAAACACTTATTTTTTTTCTTTTTATAAAAAAACAAGTGAACCTAATAGATTATCAAAGAAAAAGTGTTTTGAATGTATTGGAAAATAAGCACCATCATTTCTTTTTCCAATAAATGAGGATTAACCTCGACAACTCTCTCTCTCCTTCTCAAGGTATACTCATGGATTATTTCTTTGTTTCCTTTTTCCATCATCAAAATACTTGATGTAACTAGAGCTACATCCATGTTGAATTGGTATTGTGTTTCATAAATGCTCTTACCAAGTCTTTTTATCCTCAGATTTAGTATCATTGAGCCTCATGTACCAAACTAGTGCAACATCACTAAGGTTATCTTGAAAAAATGGACAAGTAATTTCTCATCATGAACCACATGAGCTATTTTGTTACCATAATCTTTAAAGCGATTTAGTGGACATTGCGTTCTTATGTACTTGATAAGTCCAGGCATTTATAAGTCTTTTAGGATTATAACATTTGGCTAAATTCATTTCAGTTGCTTTCACTAGGTCATATAGAATAGACCTCTTAATTTCTTTCATTCTCTGTTTCAATTCTGCCTATTGATATGTAGATTTTTTTTAGAGCTTCTTCGTTGCTTAGATCTACCACATGACGTAGTCTTATAGGCAAAACACGTGGGATGTGCGGGAAACCTGAGATTGGTTTTCCAAGATGTTCGGTTGAGGCCCAGATTTTACAAAGGATCCAGAACAGTTAGATGTGAAGTTATTACAGTTGAAGTGATCGGAGAGTTCATAGACCCTATTTTCAAAGCTTGTTCATGCAAACTAGCTAGCTTTGTCATATCTCTTTTAAGACTTGCCATTTCAGCTTTCATATGCGTACTCTTTGTTCTCTATTTTTTGGATCTTGTATACTAAATTTGCTTAAAATGAGAACCTTTATTTCAATTCCTGCATGTGCACACATGATATGTAAGAATCTAAAAATTTAAAGGTGTATGCTTATGTTGGATATGGACGAACTTGATTCATGACTTCCATCTTTCTTGATTTTGGACAAGATTTCTGATTTTGGATAATCGTTGTAACAGAGTATTTTCGGATTTACATTTCTATGTTTTTTGAATTAAAGTACTTTTCATTAAAAAAAATGGGAATAAGAAATTGGGTTATGACCACTTAATTTTATCATTTATCATTGATTTGATTTGGATTTCAACTTCTTGGTTACCTTTATTTTGGAATTTAACAGATTCCAATTCAAAAAATTAACCCTATTTTAATATATATTTTTTAAAAGTTTTATCCTTTAATTTTTATTTTATTGGAGATTAAGCTCATTGTTTTTTATATCCTTTTTATAGTTTTTTTATTTAGTTGTGTTATCTAGGTTTTTTTTTATGTTTTGTTCTATTTTAGGTATATTTTCTCAAAATATTTTTTTAAAATTAAAATAGAATTGATTGATAGAATATAGATAGATATGAACTTTATTATGTTTTGTTCAGTTTGCTTTGACAAGACATTTCTCTAGCGAACTATGCACCTTCTTTCGATATTATATTGCATTCTTTTACAGTTGAATTCAAACCAACTTAGCAAGCTCTTTTAGTTGTGGGCAATCTTACTAGATATAATCAAGTTAAAGACCCGAATATCAGGTTCTTATTTCTTTCCATTCTTCTTGCTTCCTCAAAACAGTCACACGGGTTCCCGGTCAGGTTTATGTAAAAGAGCGCATAGAAAGTAGCATGGGATTTAAAATAACAAAATTTAATAGGCAAGCGAGAGTTAAATGGGCCACTCCCTAACTTCAATCTCTAGTTTCGAAAAAAAAGAAGGAAAATGGACTCAGAACATGCTGAAACATCAACTATAATAGAAACAAGGATCCTTTAAACGACATGCCCCGAGACAAAATTCAAAGCGCTACAGAGCCACACCACCTCTAGAAAGAGAACCGATCCCTATAATAACCTCTTTCTAGCAATCCCGCACGGAACCTGAGTTCACCCAAGCAAATAAACAATAAAAGGGGAGGAAACACCATTTGCATTAGATTAGATTTATTATCATTGAGAAAAGGAGCCCTTTTATATTAACCGAAAGCAATTTCTATTTATCCGTGTACCCGTGGGTAAACTGTGTACACAACGTTAATCATACTTCCATAAAAAAACCATGTTTGAAATTCTTTGTAAAAAATCATCATGGTGCACAAAATGATACCAAAAAGATAAACTTGAATGATGTTGAAGTGCCCTATCCAAAACATAATTCATTGAAGGTCACAACCTAATAGTACACAAAATTCCATTTATGTATTTGTAGCGAGAACTTTCTGCTAGATCCCCCACTTGTTGTGGAGTTTCTTCAAATATTTGCACCATACCACACGCGGTGGTTGCGTTCACCAGTACTCTGTTCAAACCTGCTCATCTCTCTATTCAAAACCTATCCATTACACATCTAAGCATATGCTTTTCTCACCTTATCGGACTAATACAGCTGGACCGATTGTCTTGAAAGAAGGACCTAGTGGTGTGGTGTAAGCACTGCAAACAAAACGAATAGAGTAAGTACCAAGATGTCACATACTAGCCCACTCAAATTGCAAATGACACCAAAAGGATGAGAACTCCCGACATAGACAGAATAATTCAAAGGTATCTATCTATCTACAAGTGAATAGCAACACTCAATTCTAACAATAATGGTATCAAGTGGCCTAACACTGCTAGAGATCTATCAAGTTGTAAATCAAAGCAAGTAAGAAGAGTTGGTTTGAACCTCAATTATATGATAGATGCATGCTGTTATTAAAAACAAATGTATATAAAGAGAAACAGCCAGACCTTGCAAGACTTAGATGATGTCATCAGTTAGACAACTAGCACAACCTAATCCTGACCAGACCTAAACTTTGAGTCAGAAGTTGATGAGCCAATAAAAAATTGTGCCAGCAGAGCACATTAAAGAAAAATGATTTTTTCCCGATAATTGTGGTCGTGGTAGAGAAAAATAACATGTGAAACTGGGAGTTGATGACATTCTAGAATCAATTAATCACCAGAGACAAAATTTGGATTTTCACACTGCCCAACCAAATTTGCTTTTAGGCTGACGGGGTTCCTTCATTATTCGTACCCCACTCTTCCTCAGGCTCGTTTCCATTAACGAGTACAGCACCATCCGTGGACTCTGCATCCACTACAACTGCTTCCTCTTGGCTCCCTTCTTCACCATTCTGTTCATCTTCATTCTGTTCTTCGGCCTGTTAGAAATATAAAAAAACAAAAGTCACAAACTGAAAAGCAGAATAGTCACCAATGCATTCATTTAGTGCAGCTCTCCAAATAATAAGGAAATCATGAAATTTATAGACTGCTTGAGCATTGAACTCCTTGCAAGCAATCTTTTGTGAGATTAAAGTAGGCTATATGCATGTCATTGATCTTTTAGGAGGAAGATTTCTCACAAGAGGAAATAAAAATGCACATCTGATAACACGCCTCACCATTCTAAATGAACTTTAAATAAATTGAAAAAAGAAAGGCAGCGGAAATGTAAAAGTGATTTAAAACCCTATTGACAAAATACCTCGTGATCAAAGTCTCCATTTTCAAGAGGTTCCTCCTCTTCTATTTGCATGTTTCTGAAAGCCTCCACAAGGGTGATGTGAGGTTTATCTGCATGGGTTTGGTAGTCCTCTGCAGGAGGATACACACACCTACAGAAGCAATGTCAGAGCCATTAATAAGCTATTTATCAGAAAATTCAAAAGTTCACATTAAAATTCTGTGTTACACTATCAGCCTTGGGATAATGGTTAACCGAAAAATAGACATACTGAATTCCATATTATAAGCTAGATCAAGAGAAATTAATTTTGAAAAAGAGATTCTTGTTGTTCTAAATTTATCAGCAATAAACCAGTATAAAAAATAACATTCCATTCAAGGACAATGTCAGCCATATGTGAGTTCATGGAGTGTGTACACAAGTGCTTTTCAAAAGTACCTTGTTTCTGCAACTCTAGATTCAACAGATAAAGCAACTTGCCAATCATCAAACATATTTGAATATTCTTCAGGATCAGCCAGAGATTCAGCAGCTTTTGGATTAACCTATAAAGCAACACAAAATAGCTATGTGTGAGTAAAACATTGTCTACAGACCTATTACTTTGAATTAAGAAAAAAATCATTTCCAGAAATTTTGAATAGGATAACGAGTATATATCAATAATAATAGATATAATACATTAATTTTTTAACTGGTAATTGGAGTTTTCTGTATTACAGAGCCCAGTGGGAAAAGAAATGAAATAAATTTGGCTTATCACAATTTATTCCAGCTCTAGAATTACAGTATAATGTCGCTTGAAGTAATAGTTTACTCTTTTAAACTGAATCTAAATTGCTTGAAGCTTATTGATGATGAAAATCAGTCAAAACATCCCTCAGTATAGGATGTAACATATTAAATTCTTATATAGGATGTAACATATTAAATTCACATAGTTGGATACAGGTAGAAAAAGAGGAGGAGGATCATCACAGAAGAGCAAGAGATTCTAAGCGAAACAAAAACACAAGAATGACAGGATACCTTGTTCAGGTCTTTCCTCCAAAGTGCAACTATCTCTGAAACCTTGCTGGGAAGATAAGATCGTGCCATCAAAGCAGCCTCAGGTATCCGATTGCTGCAATAATAATGCTTCAATGCTAAAATCAAAAGAACCATTGTTCTCATTTTAAGTAGTCGAAAAAATTACCTTTCCACCAACAGCTGGAGGCAGTCTTCAACTTTGCCCAACATGAATAAACAAAGGAAAGCAACATTAATCTTCCCCTGTTCTATTGCCAGGGATCCAAGCTTTGACATCCCTTCAGCATCTCCTAAGGAAGAATACAGCAGCAGCAAACCACTCAAGTCTGTCGCGTGCTTCATGCAATCCTCAGCCATTTCCAACTGCAGAGCATAACTCAAAATAAGAGAAATAAGAGTAGACTAGTAACCAGAAAGCTGCATGAAAATGTGACAGGAACCAACACAGCAATAATGTGAAAACTCAAAGTTCATACAATTATGAACTTGATCTAAAATCCAACAGAAGTTTGCCCTTTTAGTCTATAAGATTGTTAAATCAAACTATATCTTCTAACTGGCCCAGCCTCAAGCAAAACAAATGTGTACAAACAAAATTATTATTTTAATCAGCTGTTTCCAAGACCCCAGAAAATTCTCAGTGAAGTGAGATAATAATTCTGCATTCTGTTTTCCACCTCATCATGCACGATATCCAGAGCGCATAGGATAGCACGTAGAATTTGAGTTTACTGCAGTGAAGGCCGCAAGTATATCAAACCATAATTATACCTTTCCATTGGACATAGCTAACTCTCCTAACTGTTTCCATTTTGATTCGCTCTGCACTTCACTGGCAATTTCCTGTAACAGAAAGGCAAGTGTATTCAGAGCAGACACAAGGTTGCTGTTTCATCCAACTTAAGAAAGAAGAAGAAGCTTCCATGACTTCATAGACTAACAAAAAATAGCATCAGCTAGCCTCACCTTTGCAACCTCTAGTCTACCAAGCTGTATAGCTAGATCAAATCTATAATCAGGGTCAGTAGCTACTTCCAGAGCATACTCTATCATACCTCGTGATTCCAAGAAATGTGCCACACTAGCAATCAAAGTTGATATCCCATTAGAAAACAAGAGCTTCATTGCCCAAACTTTATAATTTAACAAACAAGAAGCAAAGCACATGATGGGAATCATGAAGTTCTATCAAACATTTACAAAGGAAGAGGGGAAGGTGAAAATGAAGAGCCAGCCCTGTAACCACATAACAATCTCTCAAATTTGAAATTGCAAGAACATTCAAAACAAAAAGACAACATCTGGAAGCTGTATACTAAAAATAAAAACGACCGCAAATCATGAAGACAAAAAAGCTTTTATTAAAAAAAAAAAACAGTGCTAATGTAGCAAAAGTTTCAAGAAATCTGTCATGTGAAATTAGTCTTTCTCCAGCAGAAGGTAAGGAATCTTGAAGTCAATAACAACAAAATATAACATATATTATCATAAATATGAAGAAATAAAATAAATAAATCTAGCAATATCAAAGCAACCAATTCTATTTTGTTATAATTTGACAAGCACAAGGCAATAATGATGTTGAACACCCAAAAATAACAGTATTTCAAAGTAGCCATCTGTCAAATCACTCATTTTCTGGAGAACAAATATAAATATCCATTTGCCAATATCTAAGAACCAGCAAATGTGAGTACCTATTATGATGTTCTTTAGGAATTGAAGGTAAAAGTTCACTGGCCCTCTCCAGATCTCCCCGCATCACCAGAGTCTTGTACTCAATTAAGCTAAGAAGTAACGTGTACCCCGTGATGCTGCATGACGGAAGAAGAAAACACCATAGAGAGGTTAAAAGCAAAATAATATAAATTCCAAAAACAGATACAGAAAAACTACCTACTTGAATTCTTTGTCTATCAAATACACCCGACTTTGATTAGCAAGGTATCCCAGCAAGTACATGGGGTGGTCCAAATGATACATGGTGGTCACCTAGAACAATTTTGTTAGCTATAAATACAGCAACTTAAAATCCAAGGATAGGAGTCATATTTGAATGTATCAAGTCAGCAAGCACAAGGATGCAAAGTACCTCGCCTCCAACACAGTAATTGAGCCTCCATGAGGAGTTAGTGTATATGAAACAATCCCCAACCCATAAGCCAGTTCTGACACGTTCATTGGTTTCATGGAGAAGCTCAAATGCATCCTCAACACCTTGTTCATCCACAGGTTTTCCACTATCTAAGTAAGATGAAACTATGTCGCGCTGCAAAATTAAACAAACATCATTTAAAATTCATTAATGCAGGCATAATGAAGACAGCAAGTGAATGCATAAACAAATCAAGAGATCAATAGGTAGACTCACATTGTATTTGAGGATGTAGAATGATGCATCACTAGCAATGGCCACTAAATCTCCGCTATCAGCCCAATAGAGATTCTGATATATTAAAGATCAGTATTAATATTTACTACACATGGAACTTGGTATAGAAATGTGTTGTCTAGTAAAATTTTCAAGACAGCAACAAAACCCATAACACTTACTTTCACCGTAACATCAATTCTCCTAATCAACCTGCATTCAGCCCAATCATAGAAACAAATAAAATCATTTGAGCACATCGCCAACAGGGTTCCTCCATAAATACGCTCGGCTGAAAAGGTTGGCCGGACACTCCTCTTTTCCTAAAAGAAATCACCATCATTTAACCCCATATTTCACATACTATAGTTAAGACGTTAATACAATAGGTAGATTAACGAATGTTGAGAAACCTAAACAATTCTTTTATCCTCCAGGAATTATATGCCAAAGCATGATCACATGAATCACAAGATGAAAGCACGCACATTACTAGTGACTGAGAAAAAATTACACAATTTTCCTCAAAACTAGGCATGTTACATTTCTTTTCTCTACACCAACCAGCCTAACAAAATTTCCACTTCTCCAGAACAATACAATAACCAAATAGCAAGTATAAGATAAGCTAAGAAAGAGTGCAGACCTGGAAATTTTTACTGAAAATCTTAATCTTTGATGTACTCTCTCGAACAGCATATTCGCCATCCGAAGACCAGACAAATTCAAGTGCAGAACCAAAAGATCTGTTTCTCCATGCTAGAGCTGTATATATGATGTACTCACCATCTCCACAAACAACAACAAACCTCCCATTGGGATTGTGTTTTAAGCTCTGTAAAATAAGTGCAGCAGAAAAAATAAGTCACCCATGCACCACATATGGACATTCCAAGATAGATTACAAGAACAAATCAGCAGATGTTTTCCTTGGCCTTCTCCCATCACATTTAATGCTATATCTACAAGCTGCTTTTCCACCTTGATAAATAGTCCATAATGCTACTATGCATATACATGTTACAAGGAATGCTCCCACAAATAAAATTGGAAAAAAGAAATGGATGCAAATGATGGGAAAAGACAGAACAGTAATTTGTCTCTGGTGCATCTAAATCAAGTTTAAGAGACATTTTACAGATTTTACTACCTACAGGAAGAAAATAGCAATCTGCTCGGGGCTGCTACATCAGTTGAATTTTCTTAGCCAAGAACAGTGATTGTAAATCTTAGAAAAAGATGTCAGTCTAAAATAAGCTATGTTAACCTCATTGGGATGCATGAGGAAATCTATACAGCTTCAAACAAGAAAAAGAAATCATGGAATGTCACAAAAAAAAGTTGGCAGCTCACTTGGGGGTAAAGATCACATGTTCCCAGCTCCTTAACAGCCAAAGGCAATCTTTCACCATCAGTCACCTAAATCATAGAGAACAAAGGGTGTTATGCCAAGCAAAAGAACCTTTGGGTTCAAGATTTTATCTCAAGTAGCAATTATGTGGTGGTCTAATTGAATCCAAACCTCAAAATCTGCCCCCACACTCTTAATATTCACAGTTTGAATTTCATTGTGCTTTGCCCATATAATCTTTCCACTATTGTCCATGCTAGCCACAGGTTCTTCTCGACCAATCTTGACCATAATGCTTCCTTCATCATACCCAATCACAACACTGCAAAGAAATTGATAGTTTTCTGCTTTTACTCATCATTAACAGAACTCATTTTCTAAAGATATTCAACTACTCCCATAATGGTGGAACAGCTGGTCATCAACCAATTAAGACACATACCGGCGTGAACCTTTCATGTATCCAACAGCCCAAACCCGTTCCAAGCCATAATTCAAGGTGTTCTCAAGCCTGTAAGCAATGAATTACTTCTTAAAGTCTGTACTATAAAGCGAAACAGAAATCATATAATATGTGTGTGTGTGTGTTATGTATACATGCATACATGTTTACACCAAAGAGCAATAAGGAAAAACAGACTGCAACTATTTAGCCCAGGCTTTTCAAAATTTTGCATCTTCTTAACCCTAATGAATTTCATTCCTCAAATTATCTACCTATTGCAGCCTTTACTGGGCTGCATTCACCGATAGAGACAAATCTTACCATTTAATATCAAATTATGGCTGCAAATATGCATGTATTCATGATAATTTCACATACTGATAAAATTAAAATCCTGAAGCCAGTTGACTAAACAAAAGCAGAAGGAACATAGTTTTCAGATGTATGAAATTCTAGAAAACCCATGTTGCCTGAACAAATAAACCCATAGTCTCGGATTGAGAGATATATACAAATTAAAAGGGGAAATAATATACAAGTGGTTCACCAAAGAGATATAATAATAATAATAATAATAATAATAATAATAATAATAATAATAATAATAATAATAATAATAATAATAATAATAATAGTTTCGCCAAATCTTTATAGCAAAAATGCTGAAAATCCATCTCAATGATGTTTGCTACTTGAATGAGAATGTATGCATTCCAATTTCAATGTAAAACAGTTATACGAGTGCACATAAAAGTTACCAGAGACATACCAAAATAAGTTTATACAGCAAAATGGATTACCTGTAAGTTGTTGAATGCCATATACGAACAGTCCCATCTTCAGAACCTGTAATTATTATTGGAAGTTCGGGATGAAAACATACAGCAGAGACATTGTGTGTGTGGCCTTCTAATGTCTGGACACAACTTTTCGTTTGATAGTCCCATACCTGCTTGGAAATATTACCTGTTAAGATTCTAAATCAAGATAAATGTTTCAACCAAACAGCTAAACAAACACATAAAGGACAGACCTTCGCAGTGTGATCATCAGATCCAGTGATTAGATAAGGTTTATCTCCACCTGTGAAGTAATCAACACAATTTACTCCTTTCTGGTGGGCATCCAGTGTAAAATTTGGGTCGGGAGAGCCAAGATTCCATATCTAAAACAAAAAATACCCAATTAAAGTGAGCCAAGTGAAGCACGTAAAGCATATACAAAAAGTTAGAGGCAGAGAACATCCCCTGTACCTTTATGGTGCGATCAAGGGATGCACTTGCAAAAGTGTTGGTGTCTTTGGGATTAAAAGTAACTTGCATCACATAATGGGAATGTCCCTCAAATATCTGAGTACAAGCCCACCCCTTCTCCCAATCCCAAAGTTTTATAAGCATGTCATCAGATGATGACAACACATATGGAAGGGTAGGATGGACAGCCACACATCTAATGTAATCTGTATGAGCCTCAAAAACTTTAATCTTATCCATTGTGTTGTAGTTGTACACACGAATATACATGTCATCAGCTCCAGCAACAACCCACTGCTTTCGTGCTATGAACTTGGCTGACCTGACTACAGACACATAATGTGAACTTCAGAAGATTTGATAGTTATAAGTAGGGCAAAAACATACTTCAGAGAATAGGAATACTTTTCTTCAAAGAAAAACATGCGGTAAAAGTGACTTTTTACAGTGGAAGCAAATATTATCATATACCTGGCAGCTCAGTGACCTCAAAAGACTTCGCCATGGTCTGGAGCAGATCAAGGGTATTTGTATTAGAAGATGAAAAATAAAACCCTCCGAGAAAATAATCAATTTTAAGAAAACTTACAGATCACAAACAACAAAAGGAAACCTTTTATCGCTGATTCATGTTTAGCAAAATAAAAATACATTTGATGACAAGCTTCTCACTAGATAGTCAGCAGCAAAGTTTATTTTTCAAACTTACTTTTGTCTGCTGAAATGAAAAAAAAGAAAGAGGGTAACACTCCCTATTGATATGATGTGACATGTTCTACGCTTCCTCCATTCATGATCCATAATCCAGTTTGCTAAGGAGGCAAACAACTCATAACATACTGCAGCTTTTCCTACCCCTAAAAGTCTACTAGTTCATCATTGTTTCCAGCTGATGAAAACAAATTCAGATGGTAATCAGCTGCACAACTTGACAGAAAGCATGACAAGTTTTGACCCCAATTACATGTAACTTGTTCAGTTTTTAATAAATGTGTCACCTTTCAAGGCCTAACTCCTAACAGCCAGCAACTCACATGGGAAATATTATCATAAACATCAATTTTGGAAGCCCATACCCACTCAATGTTAACTAAAGTTACTATTCATGATGCTTCACAGTTCAAACATAAACATATTTTTATAAAAGCTATCATGGCCATCAACAAGAATCACCCTACCCAGAACAGTTTTTTTTGTCATTGCAAATGTGAATAAACCAGAATCATGAAGCAAAGCTAGTACAATTACATTCCCATACCTGTGACTGGTAGTTCCAGATACACACAGTCCCTGAATACAAACTCACTAGAATCCTGCAGAAACCCAAGTCACATGTTAATACTAGCATCTCACATAAATATAAAAATACATCAAGTTAAGACTAACATATCTACAAATTACTTCTCTCTGCATCAGATGACTAGCAAATTGAGTAAATAAAATGCACAAAAAGATCAATATAATTTACCATGGTTCTGTTGGATGTAGATCGACTGACTTTACTCTCTCTGATCTTTGAGCAAGTTTCCTCTGATCCAGATACAAAAAGAAAGAATATCACACACAAAAGGATTTAAAAAGAAAAACTTGCGAAATTAAAGCTGCAAATATATAAAAAAAATACCTTGATTTCGAGTCTGAGAGGCTATTGATACAGAACAAAACAAACACATCAGTCCCAAAATTATATACCAGATCTCAAATTAATCCAGGAAAAAAATCACTTTAATTCATTTTGTGAATAATGAAATAAGAAAAAATCACAATTTCAAAAACACCAAGTCAAAACCAAAACTAGTTCTACATTCTCACTCTCAGATCAAACAAACACACCTCCAAAACTTGCATTACTCTAAATATTCAAGAATTCAAATTCCACCCGTAACTAAGATCAGATCTCAGCAAAATTCAAGACCTAAACACTCCATTTGGTCACTAAGAAATCAAAACGAACATCAAGCACCTCCGATTCCGAGCTACCAAACAGAGCGGAACTGATTCCAATATCCCTCATTTTATTAAATCAACGGAGGAAATTATTCAATTGTGTGATTAGACGCTATGAATTTATACAATTAGAATCGTAATTATATAATAGTAACAAATCATATCAGATTTCAACCAGATCTAACGCGTACTCGAACACGAAAGTGAAGGCTACAGAACGAAAATACAAATTTGAGCGTGGATAAGGAAAAAGTGAACGGAAAAAACAACGATAGATCACGAACTAACCATTTTTTCAGATTGCAAGAGCTAGAGATCCAGCTGAACGGGTTCTAAATTCAGAGAGAGAGAGGTTTTGTATCAGCGAGTCTTGTGTGTGCGTTAGTATGCGAGAGAGAGACGGTGTGTAATTAAGGAACAGAAGGGCACCTATATAGTACGAAGCGGTATAGTATAAGCTACGATGCTTCCTTCATTTTAGAACTTCACTGGTTAAATTGACCGCAATATATTGCACGAAAAGTAAATAATTTTTATAATTATTGAAATTAAAATAATTAATATTTTTTTATTTAAAAATAAAATAAAATATTTATACATATAAATTTGATATAATAAAATATATTAGCACATTTTATTATAACAATAACAATATTAAAGACTTAATATCTAAAAATATTATTACTATTATTACTAAAGCAATAAAAATTATTAAATACCCCGAGATAAAAAAAACTCGAAAACATTAATAAAAGAGGAAGTGAGAAAAAAACTAAAATTGTTGTTGTTGCTGCTGCATGAATAATGAAAAAATAAATTCAATAAAAAAATAAAAAAGCCCAAAAACTTTAACAAAAGAACAAACAAAAAAATGAAAAAAAAATAAAAATTATTAGCTAAAAAAATCATTTGACGTGAAAATAAAAAATACTAATAAAAAAAAGAGCAAAGGAAAAAAATAAAAAATATCAATTTTCAAATGATCATAAATACAAACTAAAATTTAAGAACAAAATTTTTTAAAACAATATTATCTCAACAAAAGAGAAAATAATAAAAATTAAAAACCAAAACTAAGAGCATATATATATAAACATGGACAAAAATAGAGATTGTTTAAGAAATATATAAAAAAAATAAAAGAATTAAAATAAAAAATTAAAAGTAGAAGAGCCGAAATGAAAATCAAATATATTATCAATTTCAATCAAAGGACAAAACTGAAAAAAATCAAATCTTCTATATCGAAAATATTAAGGGATTTAAAACCAAACTCAAAATTAAAAGAATAATGACTGAAATAAAATGAAAATATAATATATAATCAATTTCAATCAAATGACAAAATTGAAACAAATCAAAACTTATATAACAGAATTAAGGATCATACAATGCAATTAAAAAAAGCAGGGACTGAAATGAAAAAATAATAAAATCAGGGGTTGTCATGTAATGTAACAAACAAAGGTCCTTATTTTCTCGGTCACCAAAACGGCTACATTTGCATGGGGATGAACGAATGACTTGTCATCTCGTGATGCAGGCAATGCATCATATTTTTTTTATTTTTGGGGCAGATAATGCATCATTTTTTTTCTTATGCTTAGGTAAGACAATGCATCACCTACACTTAAAAAAATATATAGGCTCGCAAATTTGGGTCTGGCTTTGCAAACTCACGAGCAAGTCATTGCTTGATTGGGATAGGCATTAGGCATAGTGCCTAGCCTTTTTAAAATTTTATTTAAAAAAAAATAATGTATTAGTTGATTTTTTTTCCACATAAATTTTAGGTTTATGTTTTAATTAAGTTCTGATGATTTTTTTAATGATATTGATTATGTTTAGTTTTTAATGAGCTATATATGATTCATATGTTTTTCTTTCTAATTTAAATGGATAATTTTTTAAAAAACAATATCGATTTTTTTTTAATATTTTTCATATGTGAAGCCTTCATTTTGTTTTGTTTTTTATCCAATAAACTTTATGTGTTTTTCTATTAAAAATTTATTTTGATATAGAAATTTATTAAACATAACAAGATAAATTACTCATGTTCTGATGTTAAATATTGTGATTTTTATATATCATTTAATGTGTTATAGCATCTCAATATTAGGCTGGTGTTTTATTTTTGTAATATTTTTTTATCATATAGTTAAATAAAAATAGTTTTGTAAAATAAACTATAATCCAAATGAAGTTCATAACCCGATTCATAGGTTTGGCATGCTAGCCCGGGTTACCTAGTTTATAGGTTTGATGAGTTCACCAATTAGTCGATATACTTTTTTGGTTTTTGATCTGTTAATTGTTTTTTTTTTAATTTTATCCTTTAATATTGGATTGGTTGATAAATAAATTGGATGGTTTATTTATTTCTTTTTTCTTTTTTTAGGGTTATCGTTGCCTCAAATAAGTTTTATTTCTAGGTTAACACTTAATTTTATGACCACGCTAATGTTGGTAGAAAAATCAAGGTAAAAATTTAGGATGATTTCGAGAGCTCGATCGTACCTCTTTTGCGCCAAAAAATGAAAGAAAATACAGATTCAAGGCTAAAATAATTTATTATTGGATAAATCTGCGTAAAAATTAAGTCTAAAGGCATAATTTTATTTTTATAGGGTAGTTTGATTTATCGTGGGCCAATTCAATGTTTACTTATGTTTAGAAATTAATTTATGGTCTAATTGAAGGATTTAATTAAGTGCAAGGACTTAATTATACTTTAAATTGGTCAAATTAATTTTATATAACACTAAATTGATGAAAATTTAGTGTAATTCAAGTTCAATTGAGAATATTGGAATTTTCGAAGACCAAATTGAATTTTTTTCAAGCCAAATGCTTGAAGTCATGGGAATAATTGAAGAAAATTGAGAGTCTAATGGTCGGTTGAGGGTCAAATTTCATAAATCTAAAACCAAAGATAAAAGTAAAAAAGGGACGCAAAGTTAAGTTTGCTATTAAATTTTTTTCAAGGATCCAACTGCACAAATTTAAAAGTTTAAAGCCAATCGGGAATATAATTATAACAATTATAAATTAAGGGACCAAAACATATTTGCACCTTCTCCCAAATCCTAATGGCACACTGCTGCAAGCACGACGCTGCAGGTGATTAAGAGGCAACCCATCGTTGCATAAAATGGGTAGCCGAAGGGCTGCTTTCCTTTGTCTATAAAAGCTAGCACCAACGAACAACAGGGGGTGAGAGGGAAAATGAGGAAGATATTAAAAAACATATGAAAAACACTGAGTTACACGAGTATAAAATAACACATTGGGCACAAACACAATCCAAGAAAAAGACTAGTGATTATTACATCTCCTTCCTCAACATCGGCACCTCCCCTATGCCAAACCACAAACACCGACGATCACCCTTCACCACAAATGCTTGCAACAACCACAACCGGTGACCTCTCCCCACGCTACAACAGTCCAACTCTGCTTCTCCTTTGGCCACGCATCAACAAGTCTATAGCACAGGCTAGCCCCCTTGACAATGTGTGAGTTTTTTTTGTCGTTGATCACAATCTGGTCTCCTTTCTTAGCACTAACAACCTCATCGTGACTTCTAGAAGCAACCGCCAACTTTGATGATGCAGCAACAATAATTTCCAGCACATACTAACAAGCTTCTAGCGCCTCTCCTGGCCACCACATACCATCAATTTTGATTTCACCACTAGCAAAACCACCTCGGCCTCCTATACCTGATGACATTAACAGGTACACTGGTTGTCTCCCTCCGTCAACCCTCACTTTACTATTCATATAATACATGAACTATGCAGAGTGAATTAATTCACTCTGCACAACTCATGCAATACATGAACAGTGCAACACAAGTTTTTTTCTCCTTTTCTAATTTTGGGTCGGACTTGTTCTTGGCCCAGCCCAGCTAACTAGGCCAGGTCAAACCCAAGTCCAACAGAGTTGGGCCCTTTTGGCCGAACTTGGATGGGTCAACCCATTTAGTTGGGCCAGTCTAATTTTTTAAATAATATAAAAAAACGCATTTAATAAAAACAACAAAAGTGTTATTTTCGTGTATACGGTTGAATTCCAAGATTTTTCCAAGTATATTTTTTGTAAAAACAAATATAACATATTTCTCATGTTTTGAAATAAAAAATGGATATCTTAACTGATTTATAATTATACATTTAAATTTGTCCAAAATATAAAAAAATTAAATTATTTTATAGCTATCAGAGTGTAAAATTACATAGTAAAGTACACCTATATATAGTAAAAAGGAGGTTTCTAAATGTAATGTGAAAAATTTTCAAATTTTAGAACGATTAAGTTGTCATCAGTGGAGACTCTCTCATGAAGAGAGATCTTCTTTGAGTCTTAGGAAAGTTGACAAATATAAAATCTGACTTAACCTCATCCTTAAATAAAATAAGAGGTAACTGATAAAAATAAAAAAAACAAATATGAGTTAGGCATGCGGGTCTGTCATAGGTAAATATGCTTGGGTTTTCTTTAAGGCCATGATGCGTAGTTGCATTTTCATAATATCAAAATCATTAAGCCTTAACGTTAAAAATAATATTTGAGTTGTGATAAGTATTAAGACATAACCTAAAAGAGCTCGGGTTTGGTACTGTTTATTCAGACTCAGTGGCACTGTGGAGTGGTCTTTTATCCGGCGTGCATCGCGCGAGTTCGTTCACCCTATTTTTTTTGTTTTTTTCTGATGTGAACAGTGTAATGTCGAAACAACCCCCGATAATAAGACAAAAACACGGTTTACGCTGAGGGCTACAGTTGTAATAACCTAAAAGAGCTCGGGTTTGGTACTGTTTATTCAGACTCAGTGGCACTGTGGAGTGGTCTTTTATCCGGCGTGCGTCGCGCGAGTTCGTTCACCCTATTTTTTTTGTTTTTTTCTGATGTGAACAGTGTAATGTCGAAACAACCCCCGATAATAAGACAAAAACACGGTTTACGCTGAGGGCTACAGTTGTAATTGCACACGTACGGACCGGTCCGGTTCGGTCCGGTCCGCCGGAATCTTTCTTTTTTTAATATTTTTGAAAATGTGTTATTACGTATGTGGCCCCAGATAAGACAAAATACATGTATTAGACTCAGGGGTGCTTCGTAATTGACGCGTACGTTACTGTGCGCTGGCGTCAGCACTGTCAGGCGTCCGTACAGGCGCGTCGGAGCGTTTGCTCCCCTCCAGCGATTCAGGCGGCGCGTGCGGAGTCCTAAGGCGGTCAAAATTTTTCCTCCGCCGGGTAGAACGATGCGCAACCCTTACCGGAATCTCATGGAGTGGCGCGTGTGATGATATGATCGACGTAGAGGCTCATATAGTCGGTTGAACGTTGATGTGCTCTTTTCTCTCTCCTCAGCGCCGGATTCCACTTCAGTCCCCCGATTTATTGTTGATACATTTCAGTCCCTTGGCTTTTGTTTGATTTCTGTAATAGAAGTTTCGAATTCTGTCAATTTCGTCCTTGAATTCAAATTGATATATATATATGTAGTTTGCATGTCAGTCCTTCTTCTTTGAATTTTTCGGTTTTCTATTAGATCCTTTAATTGATTTAGTGCAGCAGGTTATATTGTTTTCAATTTTGTCCTCCATGTCAAATGCATTATATATTAAACTCTAATTTCAGTCCCTCTTCTTTTAAATTTTTTTTCTCTTAAATCTTTTAATATTTTTGGTGCAAAAGTATAAATGGTTGTCAAATTAATCCTTCACTTTAAATCAATTATATATTTTATTTTTATTTAGGGCCTTATGTTTTTTATTGTTCTATTGAAATTGATTTCCTTTATTATTATGTGCATATTTATGCATTATTCCCTATTATTATACAAGTTTATGTATATATTTTCCTTTAATTCGGTTTTTAATATTTCTTTTATCTTTTCTTTTGTTGGGGTTTCTTTTTATTTAGTCTTCAAATTTTATTCCTGGTAGTAATCATGTGAACATTCATTTTTTTTTTTAAATCACAAATATTTTTTAAATGCTAACAATGATAATAATAATAATAATAATAATAATAATAATAATGAGAATAATAATAATAATTAACAAAAATTTCATAATAATAATTGAATTGTTAGAATATTTATTGAATATTATCGCCTAATAATAATCACATTTTTTTTATTGAAAGTGTCTGAAATTAATTATATATTTGTATATTTATGTCAAATTAAAGTATGCTAAACTGCTTATATGTTTGAATTTTTATTTAATATTATCGTCTAAAAATATATACAGAGAGGAAAAAAAAATACCGCGGCTTTTTTCAAGGAAAAAAATTTATATCAATATTCTTAAAAATATTTATTATAATAATATGATGAATAAATCTTATAAAATTAAAATAAATTGGCTCCAAATTTTAATTTTTTGCTCTTTTGTTCAAGTTTATTTTTTGAAAAAAAATTACAATATTTTGATTTCGAATATTGCAGATCTTATATTATTGAGAAAAATATACAACTCAAAAAAACAAAAGGTCAACAAATTTGCCTAGATTATATACAATTAAAAAATATATAAGGCACTTTCTGTTTCGACTACACTGTTCATTTTAGACAGCAAATAAATAATTATAGCACGCAAAAAATATATATTCCTTTTTTGAAAAATATTGCAATGTTTTTATTTATAATGTGTCAGATCTAATATTACTGGGGAGAAAAGGCAACTCATATTGTTTTTTTTTAACAAATTTACCTAGGTTATCTACAATTAAAAACATATAAAAATCACTTCCCATTTCGATCACACTATATAATATGTGAGACTAAATATATGTGTTTAATATTTATTTAATATTATCGCCTAAAAATATATAAAAAGAGAGAAAAAATGACCTATGATTTCTTGAAAAAAAAATTAATATCAGCATTCTTCAAGATATTTAATATAATAATATGATGAATAAATCTTATAAAAAAAAATTTGTCTTTGAATTGAAATTTATATTTTAGACCCTTTGTTTTTTCCTTTTAAGAAACGGTGACTTTTTTTTCACATGTATTTTTGATTTTTTACTGTCCAACTCAGTTGTTCTTTTTTAACCGGGTTTCTTTTGTTGTTTTGTTGTTTTTAACCAGAGTATCCGTAACAACAAATTGCTAATAAATAATTTCCCCTTCTTAGCAAATTTTCTAACAAATTTTATCAAAAGTTTTTTACCAATTGCAATATTCAATCACATTTTGGTTGAAAAAAACTATTTTTAACAGATTTTATCAATTACAATATACTACTTATATATTAAAATAACAAAATACAACATTTATAAAATCAATTAATTTTTTACATAGATAAAAATGCCCAGCGAAGCGGGCCAATCAACTCGTTAGTTTCTATAATAGGTAAAAAAAGAAATAAAAAATATAATGAATTAACATTAATATTTAAAAAATATATGAAGAAAACTAATTGATTTTGTACGTGTCGGAATTGGATATTTTAATATTTAATTAGTAAAATTATAATTGATAAAATCTATTAGAAACGTTTTTTTCCCCGCCTAAAAGTGATTGAATGTTGTTGCTGTTAAAACCCTTTTGATAATTATTTAATCGATAGATTGTATAATAGGAATCAATTTTTGTTTTGTTAAAATGAGTCACGTGCTCCGTGTAATATACTATTTGATTGTTGTGTATGTTTTATTTGTTTAATGAATTATTTCATTAGCAAATAGTAAAATTACAATCGTTGACTTTTAGCACAAATGAGTGATTTGTTTTACACAACAAACAATTTGATTGATAGTTTTGTTTTAACTACTTTGGTAATAATTTAATTGGTAAATAGAAAAATCGCAATTGATCAATTTGACTAAAGATATATTATTTGTTACTTGCAACATACTAATTATTTGTTGGCCATGTTTTAACTACTTGACAAATAATTTATTTGACAAATAGAAAAAATGCAATTGCTAAAATTTATCACAGATTATTTTTCAATTTTTCTTCATATTATTATATTAAAAGTATTTTAGAAAACTAAGATTAAATTAATGTGAGATTTAAAAAAAAATCTGTTTATATATATATATATATATATATATATATATATATATAAGACGTTGATATCAGAAAAAAATATCACAAAATATAATTAGTCTCACCTATTTTTAAGGAAAAAATCCTAAAAATAATTATAATCATTATTCTAAATGTCTTATCTATAGTAAAATAAATACATATAAAAACTACATAATCTTCAAATTTTTAAGTTGATTATTTAACTCAAATGTATAGCATTTTAAAAAAAATTATGATCATTAACAATTTTGTTACATGTTCAAAAATTTGGTGTTGGCTATGACAAAAACGCAGGGCAATTTTTATTTTATTATTGTAGATAATTTGACACATTTTTTCTACATGTCTTGTCAACCTGTGGTTTCAAATATATTTTTTTATGTAATATGAGAGCTGAAATATCATCCATAAAAAAAAAAGACACAGAAGTTATTTTTTACAAAAATAACATTGACCAATATTTTGTTACAATTTTTATAGTTGTCATTATAAATATTATATACATAATTAATTTTTTAATTATTATTGATCATACTATCATGACACCATAATTATTGTTAAAAAAATGTTTTTATTTTATTTTATAAAATTTATTTGTCATATTATTATATTAAAAGTATTTTAGACCACTCATAGTAAATTATTATTTTTTAAGAAAACAAATTGGTCATATATATATATATATATATATATATATATATATTTCAAGGTATTAATATTAAACAAATATAAAAAAATATATACTTAGCCTCATATATTTATAATAAAAAAACTTACAAATAATTATTATCATTATTTTGAATGACTTATCTATAATAATTAGAATTTTTCACAACTAAAAATATTAACAAAAATGCAATAACAAAAAAAATGAAAAAAAAATGATTACATTTTAGAATATTATTTGACTTGAAGAATAAATAAATAAAAAATTTTAAAAAGGGGAAAAATACAAAATATCATTTTTCAAATGATCACCAACACAAATTAAAATATAAACATGATTTTTTTTAAAAAGACATTAATAATAGAGGAAATCATAAAAATTAAGAACAAAAACAAAGAGCATGTACATATAAGCATAGACAAAAATAGCAACCATTTCAATATATATATATATATATATATATATATATATATAGATAATATATATATATATAAAGGAATTTAGATAAAATCAAAGATTAAAAGTATAAGGGCAAAAATACAAATTTATATTAAAATTAATTTAAAGAACACAATTGAAACAAATCCTAAACTTTGATACCGAAAAATTAAAGAATTTCAAACCAAATTGAAAATTAAAAACTTGAGGACCGAAATGAAACTCAAATGTATAATCAATTTCTATTGAAGGATAAAATTGAAACAAATCAGAACTTTAATACCGAATATATTAAGGATTTCAAAGCAATCCGGAAATTAAAAGACTGGTGACCGAAATGAAACTACAATATATAATCAATTTCCATTGCAGGACAAAATTGAAACAAATCAAAACATTTATAACTGAAATTAGTACCATAAAACATAATCTAAAGATAAGAGACTGAAATGAAAACTGCCACAACACCGGGGATTGTCAAGCACTTTCGGCAGCAAGAGAGAGAAAAGGGGAACAAACATTCGATGCCTAATTGAAACTTTTACGACCACCTTTGGACGCAACGTGCGCCACCACAAGGTGGAGGACATGGAGGCACATCCGATGAGACACCGTATGACAAATTTTCACCGCCGGAGTAGCCTACACACCCCACACGAAGAGGGCGTGAGCCCGAAAACTGCTATCGCGTCCTCCATACACGTCTGTTGCAGTCGGCCAAAAATATTATTTTAAACATGGTCGATTACCTAATCACCCATACAACCAATTCTTACATTTTGTCTTTTATGGGGTATATCAATATTAACACACTTATGGAACTGTTCATGCTGGATTAAATATCATTAAAAAAAGTGGAAATTACCGACTAACCCCTATTATCAATTCCTTGTTTTTGTCGTTTATGGGGGCAGATCGATAGTTACACAATTGCACTGTTCATTAAAAATGTGTAATGACTGTGATACTCCTGCAGGCAAAAGCTTGTTTTTGTCTTATTAGGGGCTAGATTAATTATTTTACTGTGCTTGAAAATGTGAAAAAATGAAATTACCCCTGATTCTACTGTTAAATCTGAGGCGCACCTAGGGGTAAAATCATCATTTTACTATTTCAATTCACTGTGAGTGGGTGTTTGGGGCGGCGGTTCAACGTGCGGTTGCGTTGAACCGCACCCCCAAACTCAGAAATTACCAAACGAGACCCCAGTTTTTAACTACGGATCCCACCTAAAAAGTAGCCATTGGGTCGCAGCTGCAAAAGCACCTGAGAGCTGCTTTTGCAGCTGCAGCTCTTGAAAAAAACGCAGCAAGACGCAAAAAAAACAAAAAAGGCAGCAATCAAGACTTTATCATCTCCGATCATTCTCACTCATTGGTGGTCGGGGTTGTCTTTGTGTGTGGTGGCTGGCACTGTCTTTGTGGGTGGGTGGAAGAGAAGCTTGTCTCTGCTACCGAGGAGGGCCTGAAACTTGACGAGACTGAAGATGAAAAGAAAATCAGGAAGAGTTGAAGTAGAACTTCGAGGGTCTCAGCAAGGTTATCAGGGTGTGTTGGGAGACAAGGTAGAGAAGGGTTTGTGGCAATTTGTTACCTCTAACGAGTGTTTATGGAAGGAGCTGAGGGGAGGGGAGGGTGGGAACTTAAGAAAAATTCATGGGTCTGTGTGTGTGTGTGTGTGTGTGGTGTCGGGATGAGAAAGAATATATATATATATATATATATATATATATGGTTAAAAATATTTATTTTTGTTTTTATTAAAAAATACCTCAACAAGTAAAAAATTATATACAAAATATTTATTTATTTTTATGATTATTAATCTACAATATTTAAAAAACATTATATATATGTGTGTGTGTTCTTTAAAGTAATTTAAACAGTTGACAGCAATATGAAAATCATGGTAACCAAACACACGAAACTGTTTTTCATTAAACTCAATATCAACCACAGATTTAACCAAACACTAAAATTTCAGTTATGAACCGCAGCTAAAAGCACTTTTCATAAAACTGTTTTTTTTCAACCTCAACCACAACAGCAACAGTTGTGCCAAACAGGCCCTGAATTTAGTCTGTGTATACAGTAATTGTCCGAGCTCATTTAGCTTCCTTTTAATAATAATAAAGTTGATATAAAGATTTTTTGTGGTTCCTTTACTTTTATATTAATTTCTAAAAAGAAAAATTAGTGAGACATGAAGATTTAATTAGAAGAAAATGGGCACTTTTAAACAAAAACTAATAAATAGAGTACACCTCAGCAAACGATTAAAGTGACATAGAAGGCTTAAGTTTTCTACAAATACAAAATCAAAAGAATTATTAAGTTATATCACATAATAAAAAAAATTAATTAATTCTTTTCAATAAACTAAAAACATTAATCTATAATTAACTCAGAATATACCAATAGGACATAAAATATAGTTTTTCAATAAATGTAGTATAAATTGAAGGTAACAATGTAGAGAGTTAGTTTCTAGCCTCAATACTTGAACGCTAAATAGACAATATAAACCTCGTCAATGCCTCCCCTTGGTGCAGTAGAAGGAGCAAAGAAAACAAGTAAACGATGAAAAATAAAATAAAATGGCAGAACAATCGAAGACTGCAGGCAAAAGATGCAAAAAAGTCAAAACAAAAACCTCACCAATGCCTCCCCCTGGTGCAACAGAAGGAGCAAAGAACGCAAGCAAAAGATGCAAAAATAATAATTAAAATGGCAGAACAACTGAAGACTACAGGCAAAAGATGCAAAAAAGTAAAAACAAAAACAGAAAAAAGCAAGGTGTGAGACAGAAAGCATAAAAACTAAAACAATCGGACACGTGACATAACACACACTAAAAGAAAAAAACCCAAAAACAAATCGTAGCCCAAACACCCATTAACCCAACCGACCCCATAAACCAAACCAACCCAAAACCACCTTTTCAATCCAAAGTAAAAACACTCACAATAAACAGTAATAATTTGACATCTTTTAGCTTATAAGATAATATCTTTAAACAGTTGATGGGAGTAACTTATCCTTATGGAGTTGTTTCTCCCTCAAGTAGTGGTCCTAAGAGCTCTTGAGATTGTCACGTGCATTTGTTTATGAGTGACATCTTGACTAGCCTTCTTAGATGAAGAAGATGAAACATAATGGCAAAACAACGACACTCAATCACTTTATTAAATCCGAGTGACACGTTGTTTATTTTAAATCCTTAAAATTAGGGTTTTTAAATAGGAATTTGGAATTTCAATTTAGTCCATGTATTTCTAATTTCAATATATACACTCTCTTGATTAACCCAAATTCCACAATTGCATCCTTGAAAACTTTGAACTAAATAATTTATGGCCTGTTTGGGAGTGCGATTGCGGTAGCTTTTCAAAGTGCTTTTCATGCTGAAATACATCAAAATGATGTTTTTTTTATTTTTTAAAAATTATTTTTGACATCAGCACATCAAAATGATCTAAAACACCAAACCATATTCATTTAAAATGAAAAAAAAATCAAATTTCAGCAAAACACCGATTGAAACGCATAGCAAACGGGCACTAAATCTGAGGGCCTTTCATGAGTTGGTTCAAATTAGTCAATTTGACTCCTATCAAATTTTTTGATTGGCCTTTGTGCCATGTTCTGGTCGGTTTTCATTGTTCATGTGCATTCCCTGCTGCTGCTGTTGTTGATTCTCTACCATTATTGCTCCATTCATTTCCTCTACGAAACATCATCCACTTTCTAGTCTCCTCTTTGCAGTCAAAATCACGAGTAAATCCATAGAAAAGGAAGAAACAAGAAGCATGAAAATGAGACGAATGGTGCCCTTCCCTGCCCTCGTGCTGGGCTGTAGATCTTGACCTTTATCCAACCAAAATTGAATAATATATATGATTATCATTGTTGTTGCTAATCAGTTCCCTTCTCCACTTAATCACTTTGATTGCTATAAGATTTAAGGTATGTTTGACAGTGTAGTCGAGGTTGTTTTTTGTTTAGAAATGTATCAAAATAATATTTATTATATTTAAAAAAAAATATTTTTCATTTCAATACATCAAAATAATTTAAAACACTAAAAAAATATTAAATATCATTTTTTTTAAATACTTTTACATTTTTCAAGTTCTCCATGCATCAATTTACTTGAAATCCACCAATCTTGAAATTAAGAACACACGTGAGAAATTGGCCTATATTCTAGTAATTATAGACTAGAATTTCGTGGCTGGTTTCCTGATCCCAATAGGAAGAAGGTTCATGGAACTGACGGCCCAGTTGAAGTTTTGTAGTGGATTAACCACTATGGATCGAATGTTACAAAATGTGCTCTTTGACATTTCAAGACCACTAACTTGACTTTGAAAAATGGGCGACCATAGAACACATAATCATTCCTAGATATATAAAATTAATTTTTTTATTTAGTTCTCTTATAATTAATATAAATACTTTTATAAAGGCTACAAATTATTAATTTTTAATAAATTAATGCATTAATTTTGTCTCTTACATGCATTCTTTTTTACCGATATGTTTTCTTATTAGTAGATTTCAACTTTTTTCATTATCATCATATTTCTTCAATTAAAAGTAAATACAATTGAAGTAACATTTTCGAAAACTTTTAATAATTTAAAACAACTACACAATCTAAATTGCATTTTTTATATTAATATATTTTTCTAACAAATAAAAAGTTTTTTTATAAGCAATATTATTTTTAAATAAAAACAATTGGCATTATATAGGAACACAAATTTTAATAAAAAAATATTGAAAATCATTTCTTGATATTTTACCAAAACATGAAATCCTATAACTAAAAGAATAAAGATGACAATATATAGAGATTTTGGACTAAAATTTACTTTTGCATTCAAAGTTGATGAAAGCTGATTACTTTTAATTATTTTTTATGAGTGTTGTGTTATTACAAAATAGTTTGTGTTGAGAGAAATAGTTGTATTTTATTGACCTCTGGTGCTAATTCGAAAGTGATATGACCCTAGACTAGAATTATCATATTGATAATTTGCCTTTAAACTTGAAAAGTCAACTAGGTCATATCAAGACAACTCTTAAAGGATTTAATTTGAAGATCAAGATAAGTAAAAAGTCAGGTAAAAGGTTTTAAGGTTGATCTACTAGACCAAGTTTAATGATATTGTCAAAGAGTTCCCTGTAATCTGAATATTTTTTTAACGTCGAAACTTCTTTTTGTTCAACCCTTGGTGGAGCTCAAGCAAATTATCTAATGATATCTCTAATAAAAATTAAAAAAATAGAAAAGTAAAAGCTTATAAATTTTAACAAATTGAAGTCAATATCATTGTTATAACTTGATTGTAAAATTAATCATGATTATCTACAACTAATTATGAGTGTTGTGTTATCAAGAAAGAAAGAAAGAAGAAGAAGAATGAAGATAAAATTGTGAGTTTTGGTTTATGTAATAAGTAAAATGCAAGAAATTAAAAGACAACAATGAATGCCTTCTATTTGAGTCACACTATCAGAAAATTGGCAAATACAAAGAAAATATTGTTAGACATACTTCTGTTAGTAAATTATGATAATATTTACCAATGAACTATGTTATCGCTATATACCTCGGTATATACCAACATAAATTGTATGTCGGTGTATACCGAGGAAATTATAGTGAGAAAAAATAAATTGAAAAAGAAAAAAATAATATGCCATTATTACATATGATATTGCCAACGAAGTAAACTCATTACTAATATCCATTGCAAATATATCAATAATATTTTAAAGCTATGACCTAATGAGCAATCTCTTTCTCTCTCGTCCTTGTTTTTGTTTTTGTTTTTTTTTATTTTTTGTTCTTCTTTCTCTTTGTAAATAACAACAACCCTTTTATTTATCACAAATCAAACTCCCATTACCAAAAATCTGACCACCTTAACGCTCAATTTATCAACATCTTTATTTAGGTTTTGTCAATTCTGCACCATCTAATATGAGAAATATTAGTGGAGACAATATAAGATGTCAATATATGAGTTGTAAAAAAAAAAAAATTGGTCCAAATACTACTACAATGTTTCTTCTATAAAAAAAAGTTTATGGAGAATACTTTTATTGGTTTGCAGACATAAAACCGTATATTCCTGACAAGAAGATCATAGAAAAGATGGTTGGGTCAATCTTTAGTTCTAGTAACATGCATGAGGTTGTATATGATAATGTCAATATTTATAAGAGTATGATTGTAAATGTGATGAGAATAAGTCAAGGCTATGTAGGTGAATGTTAAATCTCACATGAAGATCCAACTATAGAAACCATGTTTTTTGATCTTTTGAAAGACTCTGACAATTCATTATAGGATAGTTGCACAAATCATAATATATTATTGATCGTTTCACATGTTTTCACTATCAAGTCATATTATAGGTTGAGTAAGGCTAATTATAATAAAAATTTTGAATGAATGAAAAACATTTATTTGAAAAGAATAGGCTGAAATAAACTTTTATACTTTTAAATCCATGATGAAACCATTTGAACTAGAATACCAAAAATTCAACATTTGTCCAAAAGTCAACATGTGTACTACCTTTAAAATATCAATTTAACTAAGTGTATAACCTTTGGAATGCTCGATATAAAACCAAAACTAGAAGGGGAATGACTCTTTTACACATAAAAGACTTTCATACTTTCCAATAACTCCTAAACTACAGAGGCTATCTTTTCTCCACAGATTGTTGAGCATATGATATGACATCATAAATATAATGACATGGACAAAGTCATGATGCATTTTTTTGATGGCAAGGACTAGAAATATTTTAATAATATGAATATTATATTATGTACAAACAAATTCAATCCATTCGGGTCAATGATGCTTCTTATTCTTAATGGTCAATGATACTCATGATTTATAACTTGCCACTAATGTGTATGAGGTTGGATTTTATGTTTTTATATGTTCATATTTGGTACTAATAGTTTAAGTACACATAGATATTTGTATTCGATTATTGATTAATGAGGTAAAATAGTTATGGTCATTCGAGACTTTAACTTACAATGTCTTGAGGAAACATAGTTTTTAGATAAAAGGTAACTTTAATGTGAACTATCAATGATTTTCCTATTTATAATATGATTTTGGTTGGATATTGCACAGGAAATTAATATGTTCATACTGTATGAAAAACAACAAGGCTTCACCTTAATAAATGGTGGTAGATTGTTTTTTATTGTCATCAACAACTTTTGCCAACAAATCACTAGTTCAGAAAGAAAGAAAAAATGACTTCTTTGTTGGTGAAGTTGAAAGGGATGTTGAACCACCAATACCTATGGGTGAAGGAATATATGACATGATATCATAATAAATGACTTTGTGTTTGGTTTTCAATTTGTTAAGAAGAAGTTTCTTGATTTTGGTGTGATCTATAATTGGATATAATAAAATATTTTTTAAGAGCTTTATTATTGGAAGAATATTCTTCTCCATTATAATTTGGATATGTTTGATTTTTTTCATCATAATGATACATGAAAAAGAAAACAAAGAACAACATGAAAGCTAGAATGAATATACATTTATTTTTATCATTGTAAGAATATATAGTTGATTTATGATGGGTTAAGGGTTATAAACCCAAAAACCAATTTCTTCTTGGGTAAAAATACACAAATACTTGTCTACCAATAACTTAAGAGTCTGTGTTTTCTTGACAAATATGTTTCAAATATATCTAGATTGGTAAATTTGGAGGATTGCAAATTATATGTAATAAAGATTCATGATTGTTATGTGTTTATGCAAATACTCATTCTCCTTACTTATCGATATTTATTGTCATAATGGATAAGGATACACTTACAAAGATCAATCACTTTTTTAGAGATATATGCTCTAACAAGTTGCAAACCTAACATATGGAAAAACTTAAAATGAATATCGTCTAAACAATCTACAAACTTGAGATGATATTCTCTCCATTCCATATATATATATATATATATATATATATATATATATATATATATATATATATATATATAAGGCTAGGGATTACATATGCATCATAAAGGAATTTATATTGTTTTGTTTAAAAACATTTTTCAAAATTCATTCAATTTCATATAGATACTTATTTAACCTTGAGAAAAAAAAAGGTGCATATTGAGGCATCAATATGTGAGGCTTATATTGTTAAAGACATCTTAACATTTATCTCATACAATTTCGAGCTTTATTTGAGAATTGCATTCTAAGACAAAAAGATAAGGAAGTACTTCCAGTAAGAATTTTTTAATATTTTCAATTCATCGCAGTTTTGGATGACATGTACCAAAAAAATACAACAAGGGGATTTTTTTGACAAAAAATGAATATAGACATATATAATTATGTGTTATTTAACTGTGATGAATTGAGATGTTTTAATCAGTTAGTACAATAATTAGGATGTCTTTATTTTCAAACACCTTTTTTTTTTACTCTCATAAATTGATAGATTGAATAATTCCTTGTAAGAAACACATTATCAATTTTCACTATCTCAAAACTCACACCTAATTGAATCTCAAGATTTTCAATTACAAGATGAACAATTTTTCATATGGTTAGAACACATGTAAGCACCACTTAATTATTCTTATCTCTTATAAAACTAAATTTCATTACGCCTTTATCTATAATTAAAAATGGTTATAATATTGTATCAAGTTTATCAATTAAGAGGAATGCTAACGGTACTTTGAATTTACAATGTGGGGTCCTAAAAGAAAACCAAAGTACAATAATGAGTATTTAATCAATGAACATGTCTTTCATACTAAAGATTATGGTCGTGGTAAAAATACATAGAAATAAAGTTTATATTAAGGGATCACCTTCTAATGAGTTTGAAGTTGATTATGATGGAAAGTTAGAAGAGGTGATTGAATATCAATTTTATAGTAAGCAAAATAACATATATATTTTAATTCAAATCTTGATGGTATGATACCATTGGTAAAGTAATTAGAGTAGATTCTCATTATAGTTTGGTCAAAATTAATACAAAAATAAGACTATACAATGTCGACAGTGTCTTCATTTTTTCTATACAATACCAATAATTTAGTAAACATTCACTCATTCCTTTAGAAAGGATCATTCTAGGGTTAATTGGTTTTATATGATAAAAATCAAACCTAGAAGTCATGTTCAAGTAGTTTAAGATGATAATGATGAAGTAACTATGAGATATTATTGTAACATGATGATTTAGTTGATTCATATCAAATGGCTTCATTTATAAATTTAGAAGAAAAATCAATTTTTTTCATCCATGAGAATATTTTTATTGATGTAGATGTTAAAGAGTTAAATGATTTTTGAACAACAATGAACATATAGAAGTTGAAGAAGATGATGATATCAACAAGCAGTAATTCAATATAGAAATTAAAATGGACATCACAATGATGAAATTGAAAAATAAAAAGAAACAGACATTTTTGATTAATTTAAAAAACATCACATCATTTGAAATTTACTTTATTTTAATATTTATGGTTATTCCTTTACAATGAATTTATGGTTATTCCTTTACTTTAAAATATCACATCATTACATGGCCATCCCACTAGCCATTACAGATGGAATCATCGATGAACTACGTTCATCAAAGAGTTTTAAAGAGTTGAAAAGAAATTACATGGCTATACCACTAGCCATTATAGACAAAATCACTGACAAAATGAATTTAAAACCATTCTTTCATACATGCAATTTAGGATTTAGAGTAAACTTAAAAAATCATACATAAATTTTGTATGTGTAGGTCAATAAATTAAAGTAGCCTCTTATATAAAGGAGGCGTTGCAGATTGTTTTAATATAGAATGTTATATCAATTTTTAATGCTTTAAATTGTTTAAATGCTAAGATAAAAAGTTAATAATTCATCATTTGGACATGACTTCTAGTTTTTCTAGCAGGGCTTTTGATGACCTTGAGTCACTAGGTGTCAACCATGAATATACACCTGAAACATAAACACCTTCTCTTGATGCAAGCTCATTAGTGCGATGAATCCTAAAAGAGAAGGTTCTGTTTTGAGTGAGATGTATATATTGTGAAGTACATTTTCTAGTGGAAGCCGGACCACTCAATATAAGTTTGTTTTTCTTTCTTGCACGATTGAAAAATAAACAACTATTAATCATTTAAAAAAATTAATTTCAAATAACAAATGTAATTTCAGGTTTATAAATATTGAGGCTGCTCACATGATGACATCAACAATGAAATTATTGATGGAAGTGTCATTGTCTCAATAGAGTCAAGTTTCCAAAAGTCAATTATGTTATTTCATTCAATTTTTTAATAACAATGAACTAATTCTTTTACAAATTTGTCATGAAAAGAAAAGTTTTATTGGGATATAAGGCTAAAAAAGTTGTTGCTAAGAGGGTTTGACAGGAATCACAACGTATCTAGGTAAGATTGAATTTAAAATATTCTATATTTTATTTAAATATTAAGATTTTAATTTCAATTATCTTAACTGATAATTCATTTCTACCTTTTTTAGGCTATGACTTTTGGACGAGAACCAAGATTAATGAGTTTTTTTTTTTGTAGAAACTCAAATGCAAAATCTTGACCATCGGAAAGGGATGCAACAACTCGTGGATACCCAAGCTCAAAAATTCATGGTAAGTTGGTTTTTTATGACTAGTTTTTTTCTTCAAGAAACATATAACATTCAGTTGCGAGAGAGATACATGGACAATCCTTTGACCCATTTGGAACTCAATCTAAATTTATGGTTGGAAGCTGGATTATTTAGTGGTCCTGATAGAAATCAGGTTTATGATATCTTAAACTTTACAATTGAGGATTTGTAGATGACTTATAATGTTTCAATCAATTGATGCTCGCAATAACTTTCTAGCACTTTATCTCTAAAGTTCCAAGTGATTTTAAACTAACATGTCGAAGCTAGAACGATCGATCTTGCTATTGAGACAAGATGACTTAGTGTTTAGATGGGGGAACTCCGATGATTTTAGATGGAGCTAAAATCACACATGGGCGGTACATATGGTCAACCTCATCGCTCTTTCGGTCTTAACGAAGACCCTCTTCATCTCCATTTAACCTTTCTCTTCTAGATGAATTGTATTCAAACTGATGAATTTTCAATTTTTTAATAATTATTAGTTTTTATTTTTATTTTTCTACTTTGTTTATTTGATTGTTTTTAGTTTAATAGATTACTAATGGGATCACCGATGGAATAAGTCCATCAGAAAATTCTAGAGAGTTGAAAATATATATGAAATGTCACTTGTTATTACAGACAGAATCATCGACAGAGTAAATCCCTCGGAGAGTTCTAAATAGTTGAAAAAAGTTTCAAAGAATTGTCACTTACAGCATGTACTGACCGTCAGGTAAATTCTGCCGGCAATTTGAAAAAATCCCCTATGGAATCATAAACGGTATTTTTTGCTGGCTTTTCTATCTTTAAATCCATATGTAATTACATTACTAATCCGAATAAAATAAAAATCACTAGCAAAAAGTCTTTCAACAAAGAATAATCGCTCGTGATTATATTAGTAATAAAAGTTTTCTAGACGGAATTAGTGTTTGACAAAACAACATGCAAAATTCCAGTAGAGTCGTAATTAAGAACATATAGATAATGAATCCATAGAGAAGGGGAAAAAACAAGAAGCATGAACATGAGACGAGGGGGGGGGGCACTGTCGGCTCTCTCCTTTCTAAAATCAGTCTCCCCTCGTGTCCATCTTAACCTGCTCCCACCAAAGTCGAATAATATATATATAATTATGCTCGTTGTTTCCCGTCAGTTGCCTTCTCCGCTTGATTATCATGAATATCTAGCATCCTTTCGGCACACTTTTCAATTCATTGGCAACACCTCAGGTGAGAATTCTCCTATCATTTGGAGATCAATCCACTTCAAATCCACCAACCTTGAAATTTTAAAAAGAACAGACGTGATAAACTGGCCCATGTTCTTGTAATCATAGCCTATAATCTCCTCGTATAGACATCATGAAGGTTCATAGAGCTTACAGCCCAGTTGAAGTTTGTAGTGGATTGACCACTAAGGATCTGACGGCAGAGATTGCGCTACTGGAATTTGAAAACCCCCCCAGTTGACTTTGAAATGGACAACCATTGAACATATAGTACTTGTATATTATTAGCAACCAGAAATTAGTCAATCTAAGCAATGATCATAGCCATGAAGAAGCTATGGTGTGTGGTCTGGTGTAAAGAAACGGTATATTCTGAGGATAAACTTCTCCACCCACAGCCCTTCTCAAGTTCCCTGTAAGATTTTTAAAAAAATTCGATCCTCTCTGACATAGATTGGACCCTAGTCAAGCACTTCGGTGTCACCTCACTTTTGCAGTGCATTATTTCGTAAATCAAATTTTACGACCCACCATGAGCGTCTGAGATTCTTTTAGATTGCATGGCCTTGCTTTCATCAGCCGTACACTTCATATATTGTTGACCACTGATTGAAACAGGTAATTATTTTTTATTTGAAAATATATTTTTTTATTTATTACTGGTAGCAATTTCACAGTTATGAATAGTGCTATTAGCGTTTATATATCTACAGGAATACTATTGCAAAATTATAAATTGGAAAGGCACAAGTGAAAACACTTTTGAAAGCATACACCAAAAAAACCCTAAACGTGTCCTGCTATCCTATTGCTACAGCCAAAACTCAGTGATGGCATGCCACGTGTACCCCCACCATGTCTTTCGAATACTATGATAAGAATATTCTACTCGATCTAATTCAGAGAAAATGGCCCTAAAGAAACTCCACTAGTGATTAAATCTGGTTCATCAATTGTGGGAACCATATAAGGAAAAATAAAAATAAAAATAAAATCTTGCTTGCAATTGATATCCGTCTTTTCCTATCAATTTACAGGTAAAAGTAACCAAGAGCTGCTGCTACCTCTCGCCGCACACGGGGCATTCATTCAACAGTCCTGTCCCATCCATGTTTGGGTCGTTCGAGTTCCAGATGCCTCTATGTTAGTGGCTGGTGAAGAATTTGGAAAATCATGTGGTGCAGGTTGGATTGCTCATGAAGAGGTAGCTTTTGAGTCAAATAAATTAAATCATATTTTCGGATCTCATCTAATCATTTAAATTTTTAGATGAGATGATTCCTTAATATGATATCAGAATCTTATTGACCCAACGATCACGGGTTCTAATCCCACTACCTCTATTCTATTTGATAAAAATCAAGCATAAGGTAGCGTGGACATGTGCAAGTTTCAAGTCCAAAAAGCTTTTCACTTAAATATGTGCATTAAAGAATAATATAAATTATATTCTAGGACCTCACGTAACAGTTTAAATTTTTAAATAAGATAGTTACTTAACACTATACACCTATTCTAGGATTTTAAGATGTGGCAAGATCAATTTGATCAAACCCTTGAGAGGACGAGGCTCATTGCTGGATCTGCTTTATGTATTAGTTAGTTTATCGGAGATTTTAACTGATTGTTAATTTTAGAATCTATAAAATTATTCCTCGGAAACTCATATTCCAAAAAAAAATCAATTTGATGATGAACACAGACTAATTGATATTCTTCCTTTCCAGTTGTTACTGTCATGCCTCAAGTCTTTACGAACTGAAGCCACTTAACTGTGCACATCAGCTTAGCAGTAACGCAGTTGCTAGCTACCCCCATCCAAGGCCACGTTTCACTCAGGAAATAATTTTTAATGCAGCAACTTGAGTCTGCCTGAATGGATTCATTCAACGACACTATAACACGTGTTGTCTGAAAGACATTATGTATACTGGCATTCGACAATTTGCTATGCTGCAGTCAATCCATTTTCAAATTATAATAAAATATATTTTTCCTTATCTTTTTGTGGAAATCAAACTTTTAAATGATAAAGCGAACAGGTATTTTACTTATTGATCAAGTTAGGTATTTATTGATCGAGAATTTAAAAACAAAAAAGATAATCAGGATTTTAGAATTTCATAAACTAATCAACTTGCTTTTCAAATTGTTTTTTAAATTATTTTTTATCTGAAAAAGTATCAAATTAATGATTTTTGAAGATTTTGATGTCAAAAATTAACACACACACATATAAAAGCATCATTTCAAATTATTTTTAATTGAAAAATATTTTTTTAAAAACATCTTACACTAGTAGAATTGAACAATTATCTACTCTTAAGATCCCGTCTTCTCTTTCCTTAAAAATTACTTGAAACCAACTGTAATCTTACCCCAGCAAATAAGATTAAGAAAAACTAAATCATTTTAGTAAATTGTAGGTCAAGATTTGGTACTCAAATCAATACTAAGGAGGTGCTTGAACAAAACAACAATGTTGCAGGATTGCGAGGTGTTTGACTCTGTGTTTCAATTGGAGTTTTTAAAAGAAAAAATGAATTAGTTTTTTGATGTTTTTTTTATTGTTTTATGTACTGATATCAAAAATAATTTTTTAAAAAAATAAAAATTTTTGATGCATGTTTAATTGAAAATATTTTAAAAATAATCGTTATCATTGTTTTAAACACCCACAATCACATCATTGGATGTGTTTCACCGATCATCAAATTCTACCATAAAAATACCACCTCAGTTCTTATTACATCTTTCACATACTTTTACCTCCGCCTTTAGAGTTTTTTTGGGTTTTTAGCATTGTGAAATTTTGTTAGATATATTTGAATGTAATTGTATGTTATGAGAATTATGAATATATGTACATTTAGTTTAAGGAGATATTATCCTAATCATCAGGCTAATTTTGTTAATTCTAATTAAACATGTTACATGTTGAGAATTGCATTTGCATGCTGTGAAATTAATTAATTAAATTGTGAGAATTGTGTTTTTAGGTAGGGAGTTAATGATAGAAGAAATTGTTCCGAGATATGTCTTTTAGTCGAGCCGTAGATCTATGACTCGAATGTCATATATGTCCTTTTTGACTTGACCAAGTGTGTTATATCTTAAAATATTTTTTCACCAATGCTATTTTATCAAAAAAACAAATAGAAATTATTGTGCTAAGTTGACACATGCTCTAAACATACACATAAGAAAAATCAAATTCCTCAAAAGATACATTGTTTTTCACTAAATCCACATGTTTAATATGAGTTTTATCAACTCAAATTGAATTATGTACCCATCTAGGCTCACTGGATTGCACTAATATATGTATCTCATGCTCTACTCCCATTAGTTTTTCTTATCTTGCCAATTAGATCATTTTTCTTAACTTCATAGAAAGTAAAGAAATCATAAAGTTGAAAACTGGATGTATATGAGCCAAAACACATTCAAGATACTTAAATTGTGATATATTGGATGACATATGTTTTTTTTAAATATATATATATATATATATATAGACACACACGCACATTTAAGTGAGGAGTGCTGCTTTATAAACATCAAACTGTGTTGCTGCAACGTGGAACCCTGCAGCATGTTTCAGGTGTCGAAGTTCTTGATTATGTATATTTCTCTCATCTCGAAATTTGTTTGCATTAATGAAGTTGTTCTGAGAATCAGTAGCCACCAAATGAAAATCATATTTGCCCTAGCGACCTGCATGCATTGGAAGTTGGATTCGGCCGGGTAATAATCAAAGCCTTTTCTCTTGCTGGGACTATACGTTTACCCGATAACCCTCTGCTGGTTTGCTCTTGCTCGAAAGAAGAAGAAAAACGATTTTAATCTTGACTCCGTGCGTTCCTTTTTCTTGACGAGTATTCGAGGAAACTCTATTCTTCATAAAATGTATTTTGTAGGTCTAGATAAACGAGTAAAATTCTGATTGTTTCAGACTCTTATAAAAGATATTCACGCTGATTTGAACTCAAAATTTACTATGCAGATTTCAAGTTTTTTATCATCATACTACGCTGACGAAACTAGCAAGTCACCCGTCCCTGTGGTTGAAAACAACTTTTTCTCTGATATACGCCGGCTAAATACCAATCTGAAAAGGAAAAAAAAGAAAATGGAACGCGCACAAGGAAGCACCTCAGAAGCCAGAATCGCAAAGTTGAAAAGGGCAAAAAAAAAAGAGAAAAAAAAGGGTAAAGAATCGCAAGACTAGAATCTATCACCACCAACATCGACTGGAGCAATGGACGGCCATGTTCATTGCCCGTGGAAGCGACGCAGGGCTGGAGATATTCCACTAAGGCCACGACCAACAGTTCTTAGGATCACCAAAATATTGTCCTACTGTATCTTTTTCCACACCACATAATATTGTCCTTTCGTAATATTATCTAAGACGCGATTAAAAAGAGTTAATATCTTGAATTTAACACGTGCATGTATCAGATTAATGGATTTGATAGTGTTTCTCCATTGCCCTAAAACTTTAGACGTTAGTAAACCATGGAGCTTCATGATTTATATATTAAATTTAATAAAATAATTCTATGCTCCTAATTTTTAATGATTAGATGGTCCATTAAGTTTAAGAGGATAAGATCTAGAGATATACAAGATTTTTTTATTTTATTTTGTATAATAATTAAAATATATATATAAAAGTTGTGAAATGTGGCTCGTTCACAGATCCGTGTACCAATTTCTTCCTCTCCTTAACCGGATTTTACTTTCAAAATAATCAGTTCAATGGCGATATGATCAAGTAATTTTATTTTTATTTTGAAAGCATATATAGTTAGTGTGTATGACATTGTCACTCTAGCAATTTTTTCATCGATGATAAGGATCCCGTTTTTTTTTTAATTAGTTCTTATTTATTGTTTATAATTTTCTAAAATCACTTTTAAGAAATTATTATTATTATTATTATTATTATTATTATTATTATATAGACCTAACTTAATGTAGAGATTAATATATAGTTAATTAAAAAAATAAAACCATTGATATCACATGTTTAATTATGGTTGTGAAATGCTAACATTGTAATGGTGACATGACAACAAAGTTGGTGACACTCATATAATAATAATAATAATATAAATTCATAATGATTATTATTAGTTTATTAGAATATAATTAACCTAATAAAATGATGAAGCCAAATATTTCAATCATACATTTATGAAGGTTGTAGAGCTAATGCTTATAATGGTGATAGAGTTAATGATAATAATAATAATAATAATAATAATAATAATAATAATAATAATGGAGGTTGTGAAAATAATCTTGAGGATGATGGTGGTGTGATGGCATGGTGATGGTGGTGTTGATAATATAAAATCCTATACATAGAAAAGCAAATAAAAAAAAAGTAATTTTAATATTTTTAAAAAAATCTTATAATTTTTAATTTTTATAAATATATAAATGAAATATGTTTTCTTATAGGAAAAATACAAGCTAAACTATAATGATACCAAACAGTATCTGAATTTAAATAGTTTAGTTTGGCAACATTATAGGAATTTAATGTTATTTTTCTAAAATTAACTTCTGATATGTAAGTGATGGGGTGAGTTTCCAGGAATATAAGATTTTAATATAAAATCATTTTGGTCATTAAAAAAACTAATAGTCTTGATAAATATTTTTATAACAATTCTAATGTTTCTCCCTTCACTACCCAATATAATTTAACTTATATGTTGTTCATTATTCTTACCAAGGTTGTCAATTCTGTTTCGGTTGGTGCTTTGTTTTTTCAATTGTAACGAAATATTTTGATTTCAGAGCATTTTGACGTGCCGTTTTAATATTGTATTATATATATTAAAAAAATAGTTTAAATTCAAAAATAAAATTATTTAAAATAGTAATTTAATATAAAAAAACACAGTAAAATGATTTTTCTGAACAAAATTATGAACATGTACAATATTACGAGAATATTATCATCAATCTCTCTAGGTCATTACATTCTATGATTACCCTGAAATTTTAACATAATAAATATAAAATGTTAAGAGACGCCTCGTAAAATTTCATCTCAATCTAACAGTCTAATTGAGAGATATGATTGATATTGTAAAATTATTTATTATTTTAAAACATACTATTTGGCCAGAATAAAACCGGAATGTTCTGGCTAAAATTTGGACGGAATTTCCGAAATAGACTGAAATTTTAAACAAGATATTTTTTTTAACTGGTACAAAATATTTCGGTCATTTCAGCCGAAATTAAATGAATTTAATAACACTGATTCTTACGCTTTTTAAAAAGTAAATAAATAACATTTTTTTACGTTACCAAAACAGAAAGTCCAGAAAAATAAAGGGAGTGAATAAAATAAGTTAAACCAAACCAAGTGAAATGACCAAATCCCCCAGCAAAGAGAAACTATCTGAACCATTGCTGATGAATAAAACACAAAAACTGCTGAGTAACTGTCAACATATGCCCCTCCTTCGCTCCGCCCCCCTCTCTCTCCGTCTCTATAAATTAAACGCCATGCGCACATACTTCTTCAACACAATTGGCAAAATATGGGTGTCAACTCCAACAGAGTAGAAGATTTCTCTAGCCAGGAAACCGCTCTCAGAATCACCACTGAGTCAGCAATGCCAGGCATGGAAATACACAAAGTTTGCCTGCCACCCAAAAAGACCACACTCCAAAAACTCAAGCAAAGACTTGGTGAGATCTTTTTCCCTGACGATCCTCTCCACAGATTCAAGAACCGAACGTGGTGCAAGAAACTGCTTCTGGGTCTTCAATTCTTGTTCCCCATATTTCAATGGGGACCCGAGTACAGCTTAGAACTCTTGCGGTCTGATGTCATCTCCGGGCTAACCATTGCTAGCCTTGCAATACCACAGGTGAGGACAGGCATGCCTACACTGCACATACATCATACTACATGGTCTCATTTCTTAAAATAAAAAATTATAATTATGATCATGATTAGTTTTTGCTACCGAAGAAAAATGATCTGTGTATATGCATATATGGAAATATATACACATGCATATGTGTATATATGGACATGTGTATCCATGCATGTGTTGTGTTGATAGTGCCTGTCAGTCATCATCTGATTTTTAGCCTTAATGGACAAAGCACTCTGAGCTGGGGCTTACCGCATATATTCCATTTCCTTTTGGATCATTAGAGGGGTCATTTCTTTTCTCAAATAATCAACGGGAAAGTGGCGTGTAAAATGGGTTTATCAAGCAAAATTTAATGGAAAATAATTTTTTTATTCAAAGAGCCAAGCTTTTGTTTTGTCCTACTTGGGACATGATTTCTGTTTCAACATTTCATGCAAATGATATTCAGTAATATTTTAGCTTTGATTTTATATGGTAATGTTTCAGCATTCCTTGTAATCTGACAATATAACTTTTCTACTGCAGGGAATCAGCTATGCAAAACTTGCAAACTTGCCACCCATAGTGGGTCTATGTTAGTATCAATATCATGAGATTTCTGTTTTCAGATTGGAATTCATTATACAAGAGTGATTCCAGCTTTTTCCATGGTGAAATTGAAATAATAATAATAATAATAATGATTTGGTTTGGTGCAGATTCAAGCTTTGTGCCCCCTTTGATATACTCTATCCTTGGGAGTTCTAGACACCTTGGTGTTGGTCCAGTCTCTATAGCATCATTAGTCATGGGATCCATGCTAAGTGAAACAGTTTCTCCTCATGATGAGCCAATTCTTTATCTGAAATTGGCTTTTACTGCAACCTTCTTCGCTGGTTTATTTCAGGCTTCTCTAGGATTTCTAAGGTAGAGATAAATTTGTTGACTTTGAAATGGGAAGTTCCCTTGATGTGAAATTGATAGCAATGGTTGTGATCTTCTGACAACGGCATAAGTCAAATTTAGTCTCTTCATGTTGACCACTAACTTTCAAGAAACAAAACTCAAAAAGTCTAGGTAAACAAAAAAGGTTGCTTTCAATGGGAAAATTTGACAGAGAGAAACTTGTAGCGATTTTGAGCACCGAGTCACTGATTTTACAAAATTGGTAGTAAATTGTCAATAGAGTTTAGATAGTAGAAAATATATTTTTTCCCCTCTTCTTGAATATTAACTGTTTTGCTTTGATGGTTACAGGTTAGGCTTTGTCATTGACTTTCTGTCAAAGGCAACTCTTGTCGGATTTATGGCTGGTGCAGCTGTGATAGTATCACTGCAACAGTTGAAAGGATTGCTAGGAATTGTTCACTTCACTACCAAGATGCAATTTATTCCTGTAATTTCCTCTGTCTTCAAGAACAGAGATGAGGTAAATAGCTCTAAGTGCAGGAACCTTTACTGTTTCAGGGAACCTTTTTGTTTTGAGACATGACAAATAATAAGATTGTGAGCAGAATCTTCTGTGATCTGCTAACTTTCAACCAAATTCGTTTTTCTGAAAAGGAAAAAACTATGGATTTCATACATTATTGAAGTATTCATGAGTCCAAGGATTTCATAATTGTTGTAATCGATGTGCAGTGGTCCTGGCAAACAATTGTTGTGGGGTTCAGCTTCCTGGTGTTTCTATTGACATCAAGGCATATTGTACGTATTTCTATATTGCTTCTGATGGTAGTCTTACGCTGTGCTGTATGGTTCTTAAAAGTTGGATATTCAATGAATTGACAGAGCATGAAGAGACCGAAGTTATTCTGGGTGTCAGCGGCAGCACCATTAACATCAGTGATTCTCTCAACACTTTTGGTGTTCTGCTTCAAATTGAAATCTCACAAAATCTCAGTTGTAAGAATTCACATGTTAAGCTTGCTACCTCCAATGTAAACCACAAACGTCATTCAGGGTAGCTTCTCTTAATTTAATTTCGTTTCCCTCTACAGATTGGCTACTTGCCAAAGGGCTTGAATCCACCTTCAGCTAACATGCTGTCTTTCAGTGGCCCTGATCTGGCACTTGCTATCAAAACCGGCATTGTAACTGGAATTCTATCTCTCACTGTAAGTTGGTTAAAACATTGGGGTTCTTGCCATGTTTAAATAAGCAGTTTTTTTCCCAGGAAGGAAACAAAAAAGAAATAAAGAAAGAAACTTGACAGTAATATTTCCCTGCCTACCATTTGTGACTATTGCAGCACCATACTTCTGAAAATTAATAGTAATGATTTCTGCTGCTAAATATTATACTCTCCCTTTATTATTTTGTTTTCTAGGAAGGAATAGCTGTGGGAAGGACATTTGCAGCTTTGAAAAATTACCAGGTGGATGGTAACAAAGAAATGATGGCTATTGGTCTCATGAACATGGCCGGCTCTTGTTCTTCATGTTATGTAACTACAGGTGATGATCCTCTTATAGTTTTATCTTTTCTTCGGGGCCACTGTGATAGTGAATTTTCTGAACTAGTCTTTTCTGTTACTTTTGCAGGATCATTTTCTCGATCCGCAGTAAACTACAATGCTGGAGCAAAGACAGCAGTTTCCAACATCATAATGTCTACAGCGGTGCTAGTGACCCTGCTGTTTCTCATGCCACTGTTTTATTACACTCCCAATGTTATCCTGGGAGCCATCATCATAACAGCTGTAATTGGTCTAATAGATTACCAGGCTGCGTATCGTCTATGGAAAGTAGACAAACTTGACTTCCTGGCTTGTGCGTGCTCCTTCTTTGGCGTTCTTTTCATTTCAGTGCCGTTGGGTCTTGGAATAGCAGTAAGCTACCACCTTTCTTGAGATCTATGCCTCACAGTTGTTTTGTTTGGCTTGTGGTATATATATATCAATAAAATATAAAAGAAAGGCAATATGTAATGATTAAACTCTGGCCATAGACATGGCAACAGAAGGAACGAACTCTCATGAAAACTTAGACATGTCTAGTTTCTTTCCAAATTCATCTTAAGCACGACCAAATCCCACAAAATAATTATACATATTGTTCTTACAGGTTCCTTTACCTATCTTTCAGTTTTAATGAATGTCTATATTCGTTTCAATTTCTGACTCCTTTGCTGGAATTCAGGTTGTGGTTTCAGTCTTCAAGATTCTCCTGCATGTCACCCGGCCAAACACCTTAATTATGGGGAACATAAGAGGAACGAATACATATCAATGCCTCGGAAGATACAAGGAAGCTTCAAGGGTTCCTTCATTTCTGATACTTGCTATTGAGTCACCCATCTACTTCGCAAATTCCACTTACCTCCAAGAAAGGTTAGTACATTCATGTTTTACATCTACTTGTAATATCTCAAAAGTTCCTGAAATCCCAAGATTGTGAAAGATATGGAATTTGAACTATGACACCATGTTTGCCCAAGTGCTCTTTGGTACTGGAGATCAATAGTATTGATGAGTTAGGCTTTTCTGATCCAAGGAATTTCCTGCTGCAGGATTTTAAGGTGGATTCGTGAGGAAGAAGATTGGATAAAAGCAAATAAAGAGGGAACATTAAAATGCGTAATTCTGGACATGACCGGTATGTTACCCTTAGTTTAACATGCGGGAAAGATTGAAGCCTCAATATGATCATTAGAAATTTAGATAGTTGTGACACCCCGCAATGCCATCGCTTACAAATCTTTTCACTCTTTTTTCAGCGGTGACGGCCATAGACACAAGCGGCATTGACTTGGTACGTGAACTCAGAAAGATGCTGGAGAAAAGATCCTTTCAGGTGAGATTGTCTCTAAATCAGTTTCATTTCACTGTAACGTGAATAAACTTGTCAGTTTGTAACGTGATTAAACCTTTTCTCATGCAGCTTGTGCTGGCAAACCCCGTCGGAAGCGTGATGGAAAAGTTACACCACTCTAAAACCCTCGACTCTTTTGGACTGAATGGTATATACCTTACAGTGGGAGAAGCCGTGGCTGATATTTCAGCGTTGTGGAAATCTCAGCCGTGATTTCTAGAGTACAACAATGAGAAAGCAATGGTGGAATTCAATGTTTCAGTGACTGACATTCAGACTTCTATATTTAAGGAAAGGCCCTCCTTACTGAGAAAGGACTTCTCCTCTGTTTTGTTTTTTTGTTTTTTTGTTTTGAAGGGAGTGTTTGGACATTAAAATTTTGCTTCATTTCAATTAAAATAGATGAAATCATGATCTTACCAGTGCACCAATTTGACGTCAAGAGTCAAGACTGCACTTTTATCTTCCATGATCCATCATAAAGTAGCAGTCAGAAGCTACCCCATTTCTTGGTCCCAAATTTTATCAGTCTTTCGTCGCAGAGGGTATCTTAAACAGTGAATTCAATTCATTTGTAGAATCTTAATTTCAAATATTTTATGCAGTCAAACAAGAAAAGGAGGCAAACATTTTGTTATAAGAATAAAATCTTGATTGAATCAGTTGTTCTGATTTCTTTACTTGATTTTGGGAACAGGTATGGTGTTCTTGGGGGTCATTAGCACCTCTACAAGCAAACTAACACTAATATTTGCTCCCAGGTAGAAAAGATTACTGATTTTAAATAACCTTAATAACAACTAAAATAACATCAAAGAGGAACCAACTTGTCTGTGAAACCACGAAACATGTTCGATTAAAATTGAGGTTGAAACACAGAAACCCTGCCCAGGGACATTATCCAGCAAACTCATGGAGACATTAATACGAGCAGTTTCAGTGGGGGGGGCACAGATTATCCAAGAATGATTTGACACATTACACGTACATTTCAGAAGAAGAAGAAAACAAGTGAAATAAATGGTCAGCAGGCACCAAATGCAGTTCAAGCCTCAAAGTTAAGCAGACCAAGAGGCTCGATTGAGCTAGGAGGCAATGAATTCTATTTTTAGACTGTCGAGTTGCCTGGACTAGAGGGAAGCGTTGTGTTCTTGCTTCACTTCCTCGTTAGTGAAACCATGTGAAATTTGTTATTTATTGAAAAATACTTAACATAAATGTTTTTTTATTTATTTTGCAGTTAAATTAACCACTCTTTGCAAAAACAATATTCATGTTAACTTAGAAGTACTGTTCACTGAAACAATGAGCAACACCAAAAATAGAGCTGATTAGTGGGGGCAATGAGGTCTTTTCACAATTTCATTAGTCATTATCTAATTGACGTGTAACAAGTAAATTTTTTTTTATGAAACAACTAAAGTAACATTGAAAACAAAAACGTTTAAGGTAAAATCAAAGGCTTTTTTGTATTTTTCATATTGGTTATGTCGTTATTTTAGATTAATTGAAATACAATTTTGTATTTTAATAAATATAAATATAATTAAAAAATAAAAGATGAAGCATGAGCCAACATGTAGGAGAGTGTAGCACCTACCTGCTATAAAAAAAAAACCAATTTTTATAGTGTCGTTGAATCACCATGACGCCCTATTTCTTTTAGGATGTCATGTGGCAATGCTAGAGTGGTGGTGTGATATCAATAACACTTTTGTTCTCTCTTCTCTCTACTTCTTTAAAAAATCACATTGGTTATTCAAAATTTCAGGGTTATTCGTTTATTTATTGAGATGTCAACTTCAATTCTTTTTTATTATTATTTATAATTGTTGTTCTGGGCTGTTTTGTAAAATGACTTGTTTTTAATTTTATCTTTTAATCTCAATTTGTGATGTGATGTGTTTTTTAATTTGGTCCTTGTTTTTTTTATTGTATTTTTTATTAAATTGATTTTTCTTTTTAATTTCACCCTTCAATCAAAATTAAGATTTATTTTTTATTTCAGTTTTGATCTTTTTCGTACTTTTTTCTTATCTTTTTTTTTTTAGATTTTATTTTATTTTATTATTCAATATTTAATTAGTCAGGAATTGGGGTCTATAGCTTTTCCAAAAGAACATTTTCAGTCTAATAACTCGTTTTACAAGTTTGAAAAGTTAATACAAATTCATATTATTATTATTATCATTATTTTTAATTGTTTTCTTTTTAGCTTTCATCGTTTGACTTTTTCTAAAAAACAATAGATTTTTCTATTGGATTATCATAAGCTCGTGATTTAAGACACAAGTTAAGTAATTCAAATTGACTAAGACCCATATTGCCATGATTTCAAGTTTATCATGTTAATTCAGGTTAAATTGTACCAATTTTTTTTTTCTTTTTCACCTGGTTTTATTTTTTCATATTTAAAAGGCCAAGAATTGAAATACATCATTTGTTATCTTTAAGAAAAATATTTTTTTCTAGATCATTTTTTAAATCCATATGTTATCGTTGCTTCTTTTTTTATATTATATAATTAAAATAAAATATAACTTATTTAACTAATTAAAGTTTATAACCAGAGTTGGCTGACTTGTTTTCTTGTTTTAAAAAGTATTCTATGCAACAGATGCTCGGAATCAGCCGAAGAAAGAAACAGAACACGAATCATAGAAACATCGTGAGTTCTAAATGCAATTTTAGACTGATTTTGGGGGACTTATCAACTACACGATAGTAACACCAGTTATCATAAGGTTGATGTTGACAGATGGTCAACTAGAAACCAAATCCAGCAACTCCAGCTCAAGCATTTTGCATTGACTAGTCAAAAACAAACCTTTTTGTAAATAGCTTACTTGAAAAGAGGATCTGTTGCATAGAATCATACCTCCAGCTGCTTAAACACTTTGGTAACAGGAACCTAAGTCTGGTTGACGAACATTGACCATGCGATCATAGAAAAGAATGGGGGGGGGGGGGGGGGGGGCGCTATCATGAAGATGAGAGTAATTCCAGAAAAATAATATTGGTTTAGGGGGCCTGGAAAGATTCACAAGACACTATAAAAAATTTTAGTTCATGGACATGCATGGAAACTCATCCATTTGTCATATTAAAATAAGAAAACTATTAAAGAAAATATATCAGAAGAAACAATCATCAACTCTTCCAAAAACCACCTAAAATTGTACATTAAGAGTTTCCTGATACAATACTTACCTACTTTCTTCATCCATGAGGGCCATCTTCAAATTTCTTTGGTTATTCTCCTTCATCACCACCTGCATAGAATTTAACTGAATCTATAGATTAAACCTATCCCTTACGCTCACTATCAAAGTTTAGATTGATATCCTGCAAACTTCACACAGGTTACAGAAGCTCCTTGAAAGCTTCAAATAAGCACCATTGTTGCCCCAGAAAAAAATATATATATATATTGCACTTGCTGTTCACTTCTCTTGTTGGTCAAACATCTGCATGGAATAGTCTGGTATTATTGTTGGTGATATAACAAAAGTTTGAGAATGAAAAAAGAGAATAAGAAAGATGATGCATAAGATGTGCATAACAATTATTAGACTGGATAGCAATGCAAGCTGTGGAAAAGAAGGGTGAAACAATATGCAAGTGTTGATAGCTCAGTCAAGGTTATTAATTCTCTCATAATGGTAAAAAGAAAATGTTCCAAAGATGATAATGCAAGAGCCAATCCAGTATCCATATTAGGAAAGATTGCTCCCAAGTTTCTCACAGGTACTGCCCTTGACACAACATTTGAAATTACAAGAAATAAAACTCCACCAGTCAATATTATTTGATTCAGAATCAAATCAAGAAAAATAACAAAGGTGGTATCAGAACATGTTAAAATTTAAGGTAGAAGCAAGTTTCAGGATGATATCACTTCATGACATGACTTTGTAGCCATCTGCATGGTAAGAATGAGTAAGGCTATCACCTTAAACAATAAATATATCACAGAGACAATCAACACCAATAAAAAGTGGAAAGGGATAGAACTAATAGTTAATATCTAAAATAAATGTAATATTTTGTCAACATGCAATCTATCTGCGCATTCAATCTTCAAACTGAATCAGATCCCAATATATCCCTTCCAGTCCAAACTGCTGCAAGAGCATGCGAAAAGTTCTAAACCACATTAAAAGTTGGCACACATGCATGTAGATCTAGAATGAGATTTCAAATGTATCAGTATAAATTCACTGAAAGCCACTGAAAGTCTGTTATCACTGTACTCAAGCCAGATCAAGCCCACATTTCACAGCAACAGCACTGTATAACATCAGCACGTTGGATAAATAAATCAACATAAACCGAATTCATTGAGCACATCTGTCCAACTCACACAAGATGTAAATTATTCACTCCCCATAGGAATTCATCCTCACACAGATCAGGGCACAGCCACTATTATATAACTAGAAAACGAATGAAGCACAATGACATTTCATGAATAAGGTTCTGTTTACTAAGTTTGTTTAACATGTGTAGAAATTTCTTACTGGATCGAGATCGTGCAATGGGAATCTCCCGGAGTTCACGCTTGATACACAAATATTCACCAAGCAAGGCCATCACTGCAAACCCAGTACCATTAACAACCCACCATGTTATCGAGGAAGGCCAACCTCCATATATGATGCATTTAAACAAATGGATGATATAGAGGGTTGCCGAAAAATCTAAGCACTTCTTTGCCCTCTCAATCAAAAACACCATGTACCCAGCTCTACATAAAAAAACAAAACACACACTTACAAATAAGCAAATCAAGTTTAACTAAAGAACAGTCATCCATTCCATAAATAGCTAAATAATGACCAGAAAAGGATAGCAAAAACAACAATCAAGAGGCAAAAACAATACCCAATTTATCATATAAACATAACAAAAAACATGGTAAAAAAAGAAACCCAGAAATAGAATTACCCAGCAAAAGAGGTGAGGAGAAGGGAGGCAATGACACAGCAGCCGGTGACAGTGGAGGTAGTGATAGTGGCGAAATCAAAGAAATAAACGAGAGTCAAGTGAGAGACGCGAGTGCCAACAAGAAAGGATAAAAAGAAACCAAGGGTGAGATAGTAAAGGCACTGAAGGCAAACAATTTGGGCTACAATTAGCCATGGATCCCATACCGATGCACCATAGAACATGATGACTCTTTACCTGCTGCTGCTTCCTTTTTTTAAGCCCAAATTCAAACAGCACTACACTGACACAATTCAATACAGATTTATAACATGAAGAAATGATTGAGTTGACAAGTAGAAAGATCGAATCCAATTGAACAATTTCTGGAAAAAAAGTATTTTATGGATTGACTTCCAGAAATTTGAGAGAAAGAAACGAAATTTGAAACCCTAGATTTAGATTTTGAGTAGATTATCGGATCCGATCGAACTATCTTATTTGTTTTCTGTTTTTAATAAAAATGTTTTCGAAACTGATTTTACATTATTATTATTAAGCAGTGATTTAGGAGTTAGCTTAAGAGGCAGATAAGGCTGGAATCGGGTACAACGCATTTAGATGTTGGATAGGATGGATCTAGCGTATCATCAAGCAAAGAGTTCGTTTGTAAATACAATTTAATTTCATTTTTAAAATATTTTTTGTTTAATAAAAATATCATATTAATATATATAATTTTAATGCGATAATACTAAAAATAAAAAAAAAATTTATAAAAGAATTACTGTGCACAAAATAAATTTGAAATAATATTTGTAACGTTAGTCTGTATTTAAAAGTTTGATTGTATTTGTTTTTTAAAATATTTTTTATTTAAAATAATATTTATTTATTTTAAAAAATTATTTTTGATATAAATACATTAAAATTATCTAAAAACATTAATTTAAATAAGAAAAAAAATCTATTAAATATTCTAATTTAAATTAAAAATATTTAAAAAGCGTTGCCTTTCTTAAATATATTCGTCAAGACACGTCAACATGGTCTCCCATTGTTCATCAGCAATTTATTTCTCTCCAACAAGTTTTTACTTTTTAGATTCTTGATGCTGCTCTCTCCAGCATCAGACATTGTTCTCAGGCCTTCCCTTTCTTGAGCTAATTCCTCAATGCTTGCCTGGCTTCGTCTTGGTTCATTCAGAGCAACCTCAAGCTTTTCCTTCAGCCGGTGAAGCTCCTCCTCCTCCTCCCCGCAGCTTAGCTTCCAGGGCAGCCTTCTTTTCAGGGGATGATCTCAGCCCCTCCTGGATAGTATTAAGCTGCCCACTAGATTCATCTCTCTTAACTGTTACAGAAATGATCTTTGAATCTAATTCATCCACCAAAGAATTCTTCGTTTCAATTTCCTTTTCGTTTATCAGTAGTTCATCTTTCAATCCTTCGACTTCTTCATTTCTTGTTCATTCAATGGCTTTGATTCAAAGTTCTTCTCCAAGGATTCAAAGGCAGCTTCCTTTTCTCAACAGCTGCTCTTCTCCAATAATATTTTCTTTTCCGTATAAGATCGAGTCATTCAACTTGGACAGTGGCACTTCAAAGATCAACGCTGGTGGAAATGGCAGGGCATAACAAGGTTTCATACATCTCCTGGTTCGTGGGGAAACAGTGTCGTTTTGTTTTAGGTGATTTTGGAACTTCTTTGTTGTTGTAGCTTTTCATAGCTTTTCAAAAAGCTTTTCGTGCTGAAATACATCTAAATGATGTTTTTTTATTTTTTAAAAATCATTTTTGACATCAGCACATCAAAATGATTTAAAAAAACCAAAACATATTTATTTAAAATAAAATAAAAAAAAATCAAAAGCTGCGACACGGCTTGAAAAAGCCATGCCAAACAGCTTCTCAATTCAATCGAAGACTGCTGTTGAGTTAATTGTTGTTTTGATCATCTACAAGTACATCACTTACTGTATAATAAAATATAATGTTTAATTTCTAAAATCATGATCAATTAGATCATCTTTGATTAATTATCCTAGTTTAATTTCTAACTAATAGTTCTTAACGTAGATAATCCATTAAGTTCTTAATATGTTGGTTCAAATATAAATTATTATTCTAAATAAATAGAATTAAATAAATGAAACATTTAATTTTATTATCAATTTAATAATTGATTAATTTATATTTGAAGATCTAGTGAACTATCTAACAATGTGTCATGATCACTAAAATATTAAAAAAATTATAAGTGGTTTGACATATTCTTTTATTAATCAATTTATTAGTGTAATTATTATCCTCACTTCAATCATATTCTAATTTATATATTTTATCAGTGAGTGTGTATGCCATCCCATCTCGTATTTCTTTGCAATATTATACTCATTAATCATTTGAATAAGATTTGAAACTCTTCAAATCTCATCCCACCTTGTGTAAGGATTTAATAATCAATATTATTTAAGAAGATATAGATTACTTTTCATAATTGGACTAGGATGATGAATCATATCTTGACCACTAAAATCCCATTATATAGTTTATGTTATATCCAATAACTACTCAATTGTTATCTTTACAAAGAGAGCGTGTAAAATGATCAAAACATAACACTTCTTTTATAAGATAATCTAATAATCTCATAAATTACTTACATAATTGTCATGTGAGCTTTTCTATAAACACAAGTGATATCTCTATATAAAATTCTCATGCAGATCAGTTTAATGTATATATCATCAATAAACACTTACATATTAATTCTACATAACCCTTATACCTCAAATTACAAGATCAATTTCTTTTTTATATATATAGCTCAACATTTATAATACATATCCATTATTAAGATATGAATGATTATGAACTTTTAAGAATAATACTTTGATGAATAGGAATCCTATAATTATAATATTTTTTATAATTTTCTATGTAAAGTATTTTTGTTCAATGGACTTTATATTTCTTGTATATTCATTTATCAAGCATTAAATTTATAGACTAAATTTAAATTAATACCAAGTATAAATAATGTATTTATTTAATAAAACTTAATATGTTCTACATTAATAAGATAGTATCACATGTAATCACCTGATTAGCTACAGTGCATATAAACTAACAATGTCTCACTTACATTAAATTCAATCAACAATATATCTAATTTTCTATCCCTTTGTATGGTGATTATGCTTCTATCAGGATCGTGCCTTAGTAAAAGGCTTTGCAAGATCCTCTCTATTGAGATATTCATTTTATCATTATATCTTTTTTTTGTTATGATTTCTCCAATTAAAATGAACCATTTAAGTACAAGTTTGTAATTTTTATAAGACCTGTTTTTTTCATTTGCTTGTCTAATGACTCTATTATTGTCTTGTCATAGCACATGGCTACTAGATCAATAATACTAAGAACCACATCCATTTCAATAATGAACTTTTTAATCCAAACAACTTTTTTTCCCATCTTGAACGTAAAGATGTATTTTAGTTTAGTTATAAAATATATTTTGGTTTTTTATTTGGAACTCTTTCAACTTATAGCACCTTCATTCAAAGTGAAAAATATATCCTGACTCAGATTTGTTATCATCAATATCTTATTAAAAACTAGCATTTGAATAACCATGAACTTTCAGCTCATTTCCTCTAAATACTAGAGAAACATTTTTAGTCCTTAATTATTTAAGAATGTTTTTAACTATTTTTTTAGAGACCTTCACCAAGATTATATTGGTATCTATTTATTATGCTTAAAGCATAGGACATATCGTGTGTATAATAACACCTAATACATAATAGACCCTATAACTAAAACATAAGAATCATTTCCATCTTATTTTCTCAATTTGTGTTTTAGGACACATGTCTTTGAAGAGATGGATCCCATACAAAATTAGTAAGTATCCTCTTTTTGACTTTTCTATTCTAAATCCTTTTAGCATCTTGTTTATATGCATGGATCGAGACAATCCAAGAAACCTTTAATATTTATCTTTATATATTTTAATTCATAGTATACATGTTTTTCTGATATCTATTATGGAGAAATTCTTAGACAACCAAATCTTTTTTTATTGAAGTAAATGAATGTCGTAACAATGTTATCACTAATTTTTTATATATAATATAAGGTCCATCCATATTTTTGATGAAATCAAATTATTTGATTGTCTTATTAAAATAGATATTTCATCTTCTTAAAGTTTCTTAAACCTATATATGAATTTTAAAGCTTGCATATTTTGTTAGCAAATTCCTTGTATTCAAAACCTTTAGTTTGTGTTATATAAAAGTTCTAATGAAAAATCTCATTCAATAATGTTGTTTTGATATCTATTTGCCAAATCTCTTGGATAAGATAAAAATCAATTTTTATATTGTCTAAAATACACCACACAACTCCATAAAAAAATTGTCGTGTCCAATCCATCATTGTTTCAACATACCAAACACTACTGTGCAAACCCTACATAATTGATCATCTTTTCTTTCTTTATTTATCATTCTTAGTAAACTTATTTACTAAACTAACTCGAGCATCGTAGGATCTCCAAAAATACACAAGAAATTTTGGTTTGTAGATTATGAGCTTGTTTGTTTTTCTGGTACGTGCTTTAAACTCAAAAAAAAAATTTGTGTTAAAACTTTGTAATTTTTTTAAAAATAAAGTTATATTATATGCCTGTATAAAAGTGTGGTTGAGGTTGCTTTTGAAAGTATTTTTTGTTCAGAAATACATTAAAATAATATTTTTTATTTTTTAAAAATTATGTTTGATATGAGCACATGAAAATGGTCTAAAAACACCTGAAAATTTTAATCTAAAATTAAAATTAAAAAAAAAATTATTTTAAAAAAAAGAACATTTTTGAAATGAAATGTTAAACAAGAAACATATATGACCTAGATTTTGTTTTAGACATTTCCATGAATGAGTTAGCTATTAGGTGAAATATATTTTTGTATAAAAGCCTATCCAAGTAAAGTGCAGTCAACAGGATTGACCAGGTTCAACAACAACGTGGCACACCAATGAATCCAGTAATTATCACAATCACACCTGAAAGCAAGGACAAGGTCACAAGCCGTATGTTTGCGGCCACTCTGTTTTTAACCCCCATCAAAATATACTTTTATTATGACCCTCAAGTTTCTCTCTTCACCTTGACATCTTTGATTTGCGTATTGTTTAAGTTTCTTTGAACATCTAAATCTTGCCCTTCTTTTAAGCTTCTTTTACAGTTCAATATCAACAACTTGGTTTCTTTCCAATGTTAAAAGTGACTTCTTTTTTCTTTCCCGAGGTAAGAACCAATCTTGGTGTTCAATTAACTTCGATTTTGATAATACTGATTCATGGGTTTTGCTTGTCTCGGAGTTTTTGATTTTTTCTGAAAAGTGGATGTGGTAAATTGAGAACTCCTTGTTGAAGTGTTTTGAAATAGGAAGTTTGATTCATTGTTGTTTTGGTAGATTTGGATTTGATGGAGTAGTTAATGATCTCGAGATAGAAAAAATAATTGTATTTTTTTTCCTGGAATTTTGCGATATATTTTGGTGTGTATGGTCATTTAGAAGTGATAAATGAGATTACTTTTCAGTTATACCCTGTGAGTTTTGTTCTGTTTTGGAACTTGATTTGGTTAAATTTTGAAATCGTGGAAGGTGATTTGATAGGTGACAGTCTTGGGGCTTGTGATGCTAAATCTATTATCGATTCTTAAAAGATAAGGGAATTTGAATTTGGGGTTGAGACAGTGATGTTTCTGGGTGGAAAAAATTATGGTGTGAGTTGTTTTGATTATTTGATTAGATGACATCAGTGATTAGAATTAGTCTCGAGAGATACTTGTGGTTACCATTTAGATTTTCTTATTGTTGAGTTTAGAGTGTGCTTAAAAAATGGATAATACTGAGGATGATGCAAGGTACCCACCAAATCAATATGGGGAGAACAACCAGCAGAGTTATGGTTCTAATCATCACAAACTTCTTGTGGGCAATGCTGTGTATCTCAGGGAAGTTGATAATCAATATTCCATTGATGAAGATGAGGACAGTGATGAAGAAGAAGAAGATGAACATGAATTAGAAGTGGAAGATGGGGAGAATTATCAGAAAAATGGCATCCATTATGTGGGAAAGGGTGCTGACGAGGAGGATGAGGGTGCTGACGAGGAGGAGGATAATCAAAAGTGCAATAGGAGGATAGATGAAGATGAGGATGGTGATGAAAAGTATTATAGGAGGATAGACGATGATGGTGATGGCGATGATGATATAGAAAGGCATCCAAAAAAGCGAAAGCTAAAGAGTTTAGTTTCAAATTATGAATTTGCTCCTCGTGTTCCAGCACCTCCTGTTGCAGGGTCAAAACCATCAGTTGGTGGACGTAATCCGCTTACAGACTGGAATGAGCGTGAAACATTTGTTTTGCTAGATGCTTGGGGTGATAAGTTCTTGCAACGCGGGAAGAAGAGTCTTCGATGTGATGAATGGCAAGAAGTTGCAGAGAAGGTGTCAGAGAAATCCATGATTGAGAGGACAGACACACAATGTAGGAATCGTTTGGATACATTGAAAAAGAAGTACAAGATCGAGAAGATTAAGTCAGCAGAGGCAGGCGGTGGTGCTAGCAAATGGGTTTATTTCAAGAAGCTGGATGTGCTAATGTCAACATCGGCTCAGCAAGGTGGACTCTCCTGTGGGCTGGACTCGGGAGAGTATGTTTTCATGAACTCAAAAGCATACTCAAACCATGCCATCGGATTGGATGAGATGCAGGATAGTCCAGGGAATTCAGAATCAGCACGTGATGAGGATGATTCGGATGGGCTCCCACCCAAGAAGAGAAGTCTTGGAAGAGAGTCAAGAAACTGCAATGAGCAGTCCTCTTTTGGCTTGCTTGCAGATTCTATTCAGAAATTCAGTGAGATCTATGAGAAGATTGAGAGTAGTAAAAGGCAGCAGATGCTGGAACTAGAGAAGATGAAGATGGATTTTCAGAGAGATTTGGAAATGCAAAAGAGGCAAATTATTGAGAGAGCAAAGGCAGAGATAGCCAAAATTCATCAAGACAGTGAGGATGAGGACACCCTATCGGCCAATAGTGCTTAATATGTGCAATTCTGTCTCTTATTCTGTGTAAATTAGCTTGCTTTCTGCTCTTTCCCATTTTGTAAACGCTACTGAATAGCTTATTGTATTAGTTTTAATAAAATAAATGGGTAGAGAAGATGATTACTCCTCACTGTTGTGGTTATCCTGTTTTCTTTGTGAATCTTTCCTTGTGGTGGATTATATAGTGTCTTCTTTGATTGACTGGCATTGCCAGAAAAATAAATTCATGCAAGTGCAGATGACATTCTAAATTTCTGTATCCTAAATCTGCCTTGTTATGTACCCTGATAAGTATAGTATGAGTTGGCTAATTCTTTCGTCGGTAAAACTTATGTTTTAATTTTTGTAGAGGATTTAAGAATGGCATTGAAGGTCATTTATATATGAATTTTACTGGCTTGTCTTAGGAATTATGCTACTGGAGCACCAGCGCGACATTGATGGCTGGAGATGCGCAGAAGCAATTATAATAGTGGACAAAATTTAAGATTGTTTAGCCGTTGCTCGCCCCGCGCAATTGGTTCCAGATTCAGGGTACATTGAGTGTCGAATCAAGACATGAAATACTTTGATAAGTACATTTTTTCCTTGCCGGCATGACATCACTTCAAAATATGGCACCAATAAGCTCTCTTCAACAATATCAAACCACTAACATCAAGAAATACCTTAATTGAAGGCAACACTACTCCACACGCGCTATATATAAGATGACCACCTACTTCATGCGCTCCAAAATTTCCTCTTTTTTTTTTAGTTTAGGATTCTTCAACAACACTTCAATCTAGTACCTAATAGAGCCACATCAAGAAGAGAGGGAGAAAATAAACAAAAGGAAATAAATAATGGCATGCTCACACCATGGTAACCATTTACAAGTAGTCTCTAATTTTCGCAACGATTGCCTGATTTTTATTTTTACAAGCTATCAATGCGAGTGGATAAATTATAAGCATGACCTCGAATTCTTATCTCATAAATTGATAGTGCGATATCTACACAAATAAATTGTTTTATTTGGATGGTAAAGATAATTAGTCTCTATAATTACTCTTACATGGTATGTTTGTGACTCTAGAGTCACCACGAGGTAGTTTCATATGAACTAAAGGTGTATCACTATCTTAAGTCATCAGCTAATAATACATAACAAACACAAAAAAATCACATCTATTCTCATACATTCTCTTCTTCTTTCTTTTTTATACACCTATTGATCCAGCGATAATTATGAAAAAACCAAGAAGAAAAATACTAATATACCCCTATCTCTAGGGGGTATTTTTATAGTTCACTGTGCACGAATATGTGAAAACCAAAACACATCTATTATTTTGTATTATTTTGCGTCTCTTTATCAGCTCTGGAGTAAAATGATAGTTTCATTGTGCAAAGAATTGAGAAATAACATAATTGTCCTCTGAAAATATCAGAAATGCTCTGAGTTTCAAAGGTTATTTGTGTAGTTCAATGTGCTCTAATATATAAAAACCAAAACACATCTACTATTATGTGTCTCTTATCAACTCTCGAGGGTAAAAAAACCATATATATATTTTGATAAAATAATAATTATACCAATTTGAATACAACAGCCAGTGTGAATGGGCAATGGCTTTTAATATAAGAGGAAAAAAATCAAAATGCCAGACAATCTCATCTATCAAACATAGTTAACAACAGCACAATATTATAACACCACACTGATCTTTCTATTTCGGATTTTACATTAAAAACCCTACATGTTTGAAAATACAAAAAATAATTATTTTTAAGATATTTTTTTAATTCAAAAAAACATATCAAAATAATATTTTTTATTTTATAAAATTTGTTTTTCACAATCTAAAACAATTTAAAATCAAAACACCAGTGCCAAATAAAATCCAAGCCAGCTATCAAGAATCTAAAATTTTGGAATCAAGACGAAAATAGAGTCAGGCACGCTCCTTTGTAAGCAAAGTTAAGAATTTATATTAAGAAAAATGAGAAGAAAAAAAAAGAGAGTAAAATTCGGTCTCTCCCCAACTAAAGTCAGGGCAAAAAGACCTTTAAAGTCTCATCTTTCTCTTAAACCCCTTCTTAAAACCGGATTCCAGAGACTAGCTCTCGATAAAATTGGTAGACCACCCAGTGGGAAGGCTTTACAGATAAAAAGGCAAAAGGACCCCCGCATGAGCAAATAGTCCGTCTCGAGCTCCTTCCTCATAGTTCTGATACAGAGGAACCAAATTTCTTAATTTAAAACGGCAGGGTCCTGTGGCCGCATGGAATTATACAGCACCGGAGGCAGTCTCTGACTTGTCAGTCTCCATTGGTTCTCCAGATGCAGGTGGCACCTCACCACTGGCAGCTCCTGCGGTCTCATGAGCACCGGCGTCAGCATTTGCATCTCCTCCCTGCTGTTGCTGTTCACTACTCTGCGGTGGTGGGGTTGCTGGTGTCTCAGGGGTCGCTGGTTTGGCTGGTTTGGGTTTTGGTTTTGTCATTATAGGCCTGCAAAACCTGCAGAAACAAACATTGTATTCTTAATGCTCTGACCAATTTCTCACCCTGTGAAGACGAGGAAGAAGCAGCAACTGGATGCTTGCCAAATAGTGTATCAAATACGTTCCCCGATGAGAAAACACTTCAAGTGAAGATAAAATAACAATACCTACCTATCAAGTGTCTCGGCCTTCTTTCTCACATCAGCTGACAGAAGTACTGGAGTAGCATGCTTGGGAAGCGAGTCCTGGTGTTGCTTTTTCTCTCTTAACCAGGCTTCAGCTTCAACACACTCATTCAATACCTATCCCATATCAATCAAGATGGCGGCTTTAGTTGACACTTTCACAACAAAAAAACAACCACGTACAAGGATCTGATGAGCCCTTACCTTCTGCTTTTCTGCCATGTCAATGTGATCGAATTTAAGATCACTAGACACCGCTGCCTCTCTGTAACTATTAATACAATAAGCAAGTTGATCAGTTACAGATCCCCTCTCCGTGTACTCCTTGTACCTCTCTTCAATAGGATCACCTTCCTGCAACCATTGACATCATTAAACATGCACATGAGCAATAACCGAACACCCCCTTTCTCATAGGTTAAGGCGTCTACGTGGACAACACGCTTCAAAAAAGAGTCCTTACTTTCTTGAGCTCCTCAAGCTTGGCAATGTAAACACCTTTGGTTTCATCTTCACCATCTTCATACAACCAATCCTCTGTCTCCTGCAGTTTAGCTGTGAATCCCTCCCTCTCCAGGTCAGTAACAAATTCGTGGTATTTGTCACTTAACTGAAATTACAAAAGCATAGTTAACATCTCACTTTCAGATGGGTGCTAAAAGGTCATGCAATATAGTAGAAGATTAAACTCTACCTTGTTCCTCATATCGTAGACATAAGCTTCAACAGCATTTTTCTTATCTTTTGTTTCCTCCATAACCCGGTCCTGCAATGCCATTTCATACTCTTTCTCTAGTAACTTTTGCACTTCTGCTGCTTGTATTCCACCATAAACCATCTCTGACACAGGGATATTTGTTTTCTTTACTTTCTTTTTGGGAGCCTCAACCTGAAGCCAGGGAAAAGGATATTATAGAAAACTCTATCTATGAACACGTGTGTCAAAAGGATAAGTTGTTCTCCGAGATTATAACTGCACAACTGAAATCTGATGTCTGAAGATTCCGAAATTGTAGGGCTAACTGACCTTGATATCAGTTTCCATTTGTGCTGGCTTGTCAGACTCAGGTACCCCATTTTCGACCCCAGATGCATCAGCAGCTGCTTTCGCATCTTGCATGTTGACATCTGCTTCATTAGGGCCCATGGTGGCAGCATCACTGGGAGCTTCATCAGTATCCATCTTGGCAGGTTCCTTTGCTGGCTCTTTCACAACAGGAACTTCAACCTCTTCTTCCTCCAAAAGCTGACATACGCATAAAACAATTGAGGATTGGTACATATATCACTACTAATAAGCTCAGTTAGAATCACAACCAAAGACTTACTGTTGCCGATTCAACAGACACAATCCCATGCAGACTCAAACGAACTTTCACCTTCACTTTTGCACGTTCACTTTTTGTACATTGGAAAGGACCGATCTGCAAGTCAAGTTCATATGACAAAGTGCAACACTAATATTAATGCCCTTAAGATCAAATAAATTAAAAAATTGTGACTTGAATATTGCATGCTGACTTCATACCGTGTATGTGCTAATCTTAGCTGGGGCCTGCAATTCACTGACATCAGCATATTGTACATCAATGGAGAATGTCCCTGACCTATAGAACGTCAAAGCCTTGATACTAGGGATGGGATTTCCCTTGGGGAAGACAATTGTGCTCTGTTGATGATCTACTGCTCCATTCTGAGAATCTAGAGCCGCACCTTTCCATGATACAGCAATTGAAAATGGGAAGCATTCATGGACCTGAAAAGGGTAAAATCAACAATTCAAGCAAGCACAATGCATCTCATAGAATCTTGACCACTGAGAACAACATAGGCAAACAGATGAACATGAAGTGACATAATGTTACCATGTCCATAAACATTTTCCATCCATAACGACTAAGTATCCACAATAACTTATACAAGGCATCTACAGTAACACGACCAAAGAAAACTAGGGACATAAACAGAAAAGTTCCCAAAAGACCCCCATCTTCAGGTAGAATGAATTTTCATGCAACAAAGGGTGGAGACTCCGATTCGAGCGAGAGCCCAAACGGAGGGACAATCTCAGTGGATTTTCACTCCTTGATAGGTAGTTTTTTCGGGCTGAACAGAAGCCTTTTGATTTGAACTGAGTTAACGTTGGGCGTCAAAGCAGTTCCCATCTTAGGTCAATCTGTCATCCAACGATGCCGCCCATTTTCATTTCATATTTTCATTTCATGGAAGTCCCCAGCAGAAGTATCCACAATAACTTATACAAGGCATCTACAGTAACACGACAAAAGACAACTAGGGATATAAACAGAAAAGTTCCCAAAGACCCCCATGTCAGCGCAAGCACAGACATTAATACATGCACAACAGTGGGAGTAATTACATTAATATCGTACAAGAGACTGATTACAGGAGACATCTATTAAAATTTGCAACATAACCCTGCTGATGATCTTAAAAAGAGCAACTACTTCAAAAATTTCTCTCTTCTTTTAGATTTTATGGATTTTACACTGGATTTTATTCTCTAAACATGTGAAGCATTATAGAGGTCAAGTTTGGCAAACAGAGCCATAAAAAAAAGCATATGAACAATGAAAAGACAAATGAGATTTTGCCCTTAGCTATTCATCTTTTTCACTGAAAAAAAAATGTAGCAACCAGGACATAAATCCTTGCAAGTTTCCTTTTGCCTTTGTGAAATCTTAACACTGCAAGGATTAAAAAAGTTCCAATCCCAGCATTCAATAAACAAGACATAAGATGCCAAAGTTGCAGATGAGGTGAATGATATAGAATGCTTTGATCAATTTAGGGAAGTTAACACCAAAACATCATATCATAAGTATGAGAATAATAGAAAACAGGTTAAGAAAATTATACCTGGAAATCTCGCACTTTAAAAGTGGGACTGAGAATAGCACACTGCAGTGCACATCCCCTGGCTACAGATTCACTAGAATTCATTGTACGTCTAGGTTCCTTTCCAAAGAACTCAGTCAAAATCTTCATTATGGAAGGTATGCGAGTAGCAGAGCCAACCACTTCAACCATATGAACATTCTCAACAGCAAGTTCAGCATCTTGAAGGGCCTTCTCCAAAGGCCTCTTCACACGCTCCAATATCGGAGTACTAATTTCCTCAAACTCTTCCCTCTTAATGAAGCCTCTGACATCCTTCTCATCCATTAAGCATTCAATATTAAGAGGTGCCACAGGGTTGGCACTGAGAACCTTCTTCAGCTTCTCACAAGCAGCCCTAAGCCTAATGCATGCTCTTGCATTCTGGAGAACATCGATGTGATACTCTACCTTAAACTTGGAGGCGAAGTGTTGAAACAGAGCTTCATCAAAATCTCTACCACCCAAGGAGCGATCATAAGAATGAGCCAAAATCTTAAGTTGACCTTTCTTGAATCCAGCAATGCACACTTGCATGCTGGCATGTCCAACATCAACAAAAGCGACATTCAATTGGTCATTCTCAGGCAAGTCAGTCTTATAAATACCATAAGCCAGTGCTGTAGCTGTGGTCTCATGCATCAACCGAAGAGGATGCAATCCAGCAATTGTGGCTGCATCCAAGACAGCCCTCCTTTGAAGGTCGGTGAAATATACCGGAATACCAATGCAGCAATCCACCACTGCTGCATTCAGATTTTTCTGGGCAATGATTTTCAAATCTGAAAACACCATTCCCAAGACTTGGGTAGGTGTGAATGTCCTCATCTCGCCCAAATACTGAGCGTGAATTAAAGGAAACCCATCAGGACCTTCAGTGATTGTAAAAGGAAATGACTTCAGATCCCTTTGCAATTCAGGATCACAAAATGGGCGCCCAATTAACCGCTTGATCTGGGAAATTGAATTTTTGGGGTTCATCATAGTCGAGGCAGCTCCTGCAGTCCCAATGAACCGCTGTTTGTCACCGAAACATACGATTGCAGGAGTCTCGCGCTTGGATTCATCATTAAGCACAACATCAATCCCTCTTTGCCTCGCAACAGCAACAAGGCAGTTCTCATTACCAAAATCAAAACCAACCACACTCATGATTGCCAAAAACAATTACTGATTAATAAATCAGCTAATTCCTGTAAGCTATGTGGCAACCTGCAGAAAACAACAATACATCAAATACGATGCCACTAATTAAAGAAAAATAGCATACTCATCACAGAAGATCATCGAGCAATGCATGAATCAGTACCAATAATCCCAACAATCCAAGAATCAGGGCAAAACACAATATTACAAAGTCCCTACGAACCCAAGACTAGAACCAGAACATGCACATTATCAGAAAGATTCCTACTTTTCTCTATTTCACATTAGATGGAGAACATAAAAGGCATACCCAGAGCCTCAACAAGCACAAAGAAAACTACAACTCCCTACAATTAGCATAACCCTTAAACCATTTTTTGAATAAATAAATCCTCAAAATTAATAATTTCATTACTAGTTCATGAAATTACACCACAAATAAGCCTATAGACACCATAATAGCTTGTTGCTATTCATTATTACTTAGTAACCTAAAACAATACAAAACTATTAAAAAACATAATCAACTGAATCTAACAGAGAGGGGCTCGATAGAAAACAAAACACGACGATCAATCGAGAAAAATTACAAATCTTTCGAGCTAAATCTAGAGAGAAAAACTCACAGATCTATAAGAATATAGTTGAAATGAGAGAACACACAAAATCAGAGATTTGATAGCTAATAAAAGAGACGCTGTTCAAGGCGTGTTTAAAAGTACACAAATCTAGGGTTGCGGAGATGGCATCGTACCTTTAAAAAGGAGGAGAAGGAAGGCGAGAGAGGGAAGGGTTTGGGTGGTTCTAGAACTATCTTTTACTTATATAAGAAAAGAGGAGAGGTTAAATGAAAAACCCACAAGGGAAGGGAAGGGAGAGGAGGGCTGCTTCCTCTTTCTTCTTTTTTTTTCAAAGGCTTTGGCTTGGATTTGTTTATATTCTGTTGGCTTATGTGGAAATTTCCTTTTTTATTTTCTACTTTATTAATCTTTTATTTTTAATCTCTTTTAAACAGAAAAAAACAAATTTATACGTTAAAAAAATATAAATTAAATGTTAATATATATAAATATAAAAAAAAGAATCTTATACAAAGTGTCCGACGATCACACCTATGTAATTTCATTCTGAAATGTTATTAAATATTGTAAATTTATAATAATAAAGTATAATATAGTTCGATCGGTGAAGGTGGGGACGAGGACCTGAGATGGGCCCGTCGGAACAGTAGTGGAGAGATGTCTCTAGAGAGAATGCCTATGATTTTTTTTCGTGAATCTAGAAGCGTCTACTACTACGTGGAGTTTTCTTCATCTAGTCTAGAATTTGTCTTGCTTACTTGGGCTACATGTTATGGTCTTTCACTGTTCTGGTTGTCAATCTGGGCTTGGTATCTTGTGATTATTTTCTATTTAGTGTAGTTTTTATTTACAACTAAATTAAATTATGATTAAAAAATTCAAAATCATATCAAAATTAGTTTAAATTGACTGGTTTTGGTTCGGGTTTTTTATGTGAAAAACTAAACAATAGTATATCTTTTTTAGGTTTTTTTTGGACTTTAACCTTCATCAAAATAAAATTAGACCACTGTACCAGAAGAATAAAAAGTTTTTTTATAGTACATTTATTTAATTTAAATCAGTTCATTTTGGTTGTTGGATACCGGTTTTAACCTTAAGAAACCTAAACTGGACCGGACTAGATATTTTAAAAAATATTCTAATTGGTTTGATCGGTTTTCTTAATGGTTTGTTTTTTCTCGGTTAATTTTTTTTATTTTCTTGGTTTAATTGGTTTTTTGTTTTTTTCTCACTCCTAGTTTGCCTAATTATTTTGGATTTTGGATTATTTTTTAATATTTTTTAAAAAACAATCATATATTTAAGAGTAATTAAGCATTTTATATCCTTTGTTTCATTTTTTAAAATTGATAAAATTATATTTTCATTTTAAAATTTTCCTTGAGTTATATAAGAATATATAGAAACTACTCAATGTTGTTTGAAATAATTTAAGAAATATTAGTTTGATATCTAAGTAATCAAGTAAAGTATTCAACCATCAAAATAGAATATTATTGATTTTTTATTACCTTTTCAAAACAATTTACTTCTCAAAATAATATATTTTATGAATACATTGTCAATGTGCATAATATATTATTAAAAAGAATGTTAAAAACATTATTTGAAAGCAAAATTTTTGTAAGTGGTATGCTATTCTTTTAAATCTTGATTTTAAAATTAGATAAATGTAAAAGAAAAACTAATTGACTATCAGATTTTGTTTTCAGAAAATTCCTTCAAGTTATGGAATGAGTACCCTCAATTCAATTGTATTCTTATTATCATCAAGCTCCTCTCAAGCAAATATTAACAATCATTACAAATCAAGAAATTGTTTTTTTCTTATTTTTTTTATTAAGAAGGAATATCATAATGAGGATGAGAAAATAATATTAGATGATAAGTTTGTTTCTTTACTTAAATGATATTAGATGGATTATGATCATGATTCTGTTTTGGAACGAGCATATATAAGTTAGTTTTTTTGTTGTACCATTTAGGTTCTATATAATTGTTCTGCCACTGGCATACCAGTTATCAATATTGTCTTTGCTGCAGGAATTTTTGAAAGAGAAACCATACACAGCTGAAGAAATTGAGGAAATTACTGGGGAAAGTCTTCGATCAATCTTAAAAAAACTCCCCATCTTCTGTGGATGTGCTAAAAGTCGCACAACACTACAAGTTGCATCAGGTACTATTACCTACTCATGGCCATGGTTTCTGCACTCATGTGGCTTACGGCCTATTACTTTATCTGGGTTATGATGCAAGTTTAATGGATCCTTCTTGGTAGTGTCTTTTATTGTTACATTTCCTTTTTTTCCCTGGAAAATAGGTTATAATTTTCTGCGTGTGATTTTTTTTAGTTCTTTTAGAATTTGCTAAAATAAGGATTAGAAATTGCATTTAAGAAAGATGATGTTTTAATGAAAATGACCGTGATTCTCAAGGATTTTTTCCTTACCGTACAAAATTACCACCTCACTCTCTATTTTTTATCTTGCTGTTTGATTTTCTCCCTTGGAATTAGATCAACAGTCAAGTAGCAATGAATTCATCTTTTGTTAATATGGAGTCAAAAGACAACAATTAGATATGTTATTGTGTTGTTCATAGTAAAATTGGCTTTGATTTTGCAAAACATAATGGAGTTTGTGGCTCAACATCCACCTTTCGGTCTTCATTCTAGGATTTTGATTCTTTTGATATTGCTTTGTGGATATGTTTGGATCAAGCCTAGATTTGATGATCATGGCTCTGCATATTCTTTTGCTAGACAAGTTCAACAAGTTGCTTGAAAAACATATACATTTTTAGTTTCTGTTAGTAAGGTGAATGTTCATGCAATAAAACATTTGAAGAGGCATAGTGCAGTCAATACATATATTATATGATTAGCCGTATGACTGGGTTATGCATTCAGTTGGTTTTGAGTGTTGCTGCTGTTGTTTTTAAAGTTGTTGCTGTTGTGTTTTTAGGTTGATGTTTGTATTTTTTATAGTTGCTTGCTGGGAGTATTTTTATTTCTGTTATTGCTAATGATTTTTTTGACTGCAAATATATTTGTGTATGTTGCCTAGCTATGGTTAGATGAAAAGCAATAACTTGATGAAAAAGATAAGGCACCAGTTAAAAAAATAAATTCTTCCCCATCAAAGTTTGCTTTCCACACCAATCATTTTTTAGATATTTGCAGCAATTTTTGATTGATTGACATCAATTTTTTTTCATTTCATTTAATAGCTTGCGATGTTTTTTTTTAACAGGAGAATTAACAAGGAGATGAAATGTCTCATTTTGAGAAGCGGTCTTGGCTTCGTTCTTCACCTCGACATCCCTCTTTTTTGTGATGATCCGCAAGTAGTATAGTTTGCGCTCTTTTTTGGTGTTTTGTAACATAGTGGCTACATTCTAAAAGAAGTAAATTGTGCTTGCGCAACAAACTCCAATTAAAAATTTACATATTTTGTTTCTTGGTTTATAACTTTTAATTGATTATATAATATAAGTTTATCATTATGAGTTTAATTATATGAAATTATATACACAAAAATGTCCACAGCAGCGGGCAATATGGCTAGTATATATATAAAGCGTGTGACCGTTAAGCCTTTGAAGTATTAATTTAAGTTAAATAATCATGATTGTTGTTGATATCGCGGTTCAATTATATATTTTTTTTAAATATTTTTAATTTTAAATTAATTTTTTAAGTATTTTTAAATCGTTTTGATATAGTTGTATCAAAAATGTTTTTTTAATATATTATTTTAATGTATTTAAATCTTATTCTCACCCTATTTTCAAACAAGCTATTAATACATCTGTTAGCAAAAGAATTCCTTTTGAATATTTTGAAGATCTAATTATAAATTATTTTAATAATATTAATTAATGTGGTTTTAAAAAAACTATGCATTTAACCCCTATAGTTTAAAATTCACCTATAATCTCAATCCTTTCGGGTTTTTTTTCTTCCTTTTGATAATGCCTTGATCCTTTCTTACATTTTCATTATTCTCCAATTACTTTTTAATGTTAATAAGTAAAGTAAATAATATCAAATAAAAGTAGATCATGCATAAAAGTTTGATAGAAAGAAAACATTTTTTAGGGAAAAAAAATAAATTGAGGATAGTCAACATTGGTCAAACGAGCTTTTGATTTTTTTTATTATTCTATACTGACTAATCGATTAGTTTTGAATAACTGTAGGGATTAAAGTGTAATTCATTCACATTTTGAAGGGCTAAAATATACAGTTTTGTGGCTTCAAAATCCTGTCGTGACAGTACATGGGGCTTGGAGGGGGGAGAGAGAGCGGTGGCAAATAAGAGAGAAGAAAAAGAATCGTGGAAAGAGGGTCGGATCAGATGGCTGTAATCACCAGACAAATTCAAAGTCTCAATTCATCATCAATCATCTCTAGCATCTTCAACAACAACAAATTATAGTCACCTTGCATTTGATAATCCATCACCCCCATCAATCACGGTCTCTCAAATTGATGGTACCCTTTCCTCCTGTTTCCTAATATATATGTTACCAGAGATTTTGCAAGTTTTTTTTTTGTGTTGATTTGGGATAGAAATGTATGCATCTCAAAAACTAGGCAACATGAATTACCATCTGCTGTGCAGTGTTGAGATAATGAGAATTTAGTTTCCCAAGATTTTTCATTGAAAATGGGCACAATTTTTTTTTCTTCTTTTTTAAATCTGGATCATGACCCTCAGCCCCTCCTTCTAATTGAACAGTGTTGCAATGGTTTTGAGATAGGATTCCCAGGATCCATGTATAGAATAGACAAGCCTAATTTCAATACTGCACCAAGTTGTTCTTGTAGCAATATCAGATTCTCCATGGGCATAATTATTACATTAGTTTATGAATTTTGTTATTTGAATCGATGAAATCCTGTGAAGGAAGATGCTCTTTATTCCAATTCATAATTTGCTAAATTAGAAGCTATGCCTATAGGCTGGCTATTCAGGAAATATGCGGCCAAATAACCTGGATGCTTATCCCTGATTCCAGACCTTAAATTGATAATCACTAATAGTTCTCTTTGTTTTTGTATGTGTATGCCGGGTTTCTTTTCTCACCTGCTGTGATAGATTTACGGTGGCAGTTTCACCCTTCCTCTGCACATTTAATTACTTCAGAATTCTGCCTGGATTGCTTCAATTAAATTAATTGAACTTGTGACATTAAGACAATTCCCTGTATGCTAAACAAATTATTGAACTGCTTCTGTCAACCTCATAATTTGGTAGCTCAAAGGGGTTTGCGTCATGAAATGTTGTTTTACTATTCTATCAAATTCTTATCCAACGCGCCGGTGTCATGCGTAATTTGTTCTGAAAGTCACAACCACTACTTGTTTCATGTTTCCCATTGATCTTATGGCTGTTGCAGCTGGTTCTGGAGGAGCAGATTATGAGTCTAGTTCTAAATTGCCCAGAAATGAAGCTTCCGAAGGGATCAACTTTGACATCAGAAACCAAGTAGAACAACATCTCCAGGAACGAGTGACACCTACACGAGCTTACAACAAGATGGCCGAAATACAAATGTCTGTAGTGACACCATCAATTCGAAAGGCATCAGATAAGCCTAATTTTTTCTCTTCAAAGAGAATAAACTCCTGCATCATAGCCTCCCAGAGATCTCGTGTTATTTGTTCTCTCATAATAGCTTCTCTCGTGCTTATATCTTACATTGATTATCCACTACTTGGAATTAACATAGTGAGTTCAGAGAGCATTATAGCCTCTAGGCCTCTTTACATAGTCCTGCTAACTGATGTAACAATTGTGCTCGTCCGATTGTTTCGTGAAAGGGGAAATCCTGGCACTGAAGAATCTGAGAGAGAAAGAATGGTATCTAAGGAAGATGGAGATGACTGGGTGGGAGCAGTTAGACTCTTGGAGAGAGGTTTGGCTGTGTATCAGGCTGTCCGTGGCATCTTCATTGACTGCAGTGTTTATCTAGTTGTTGTTATCTGCGTTCTCTCTCTATTGTAGTTTTGATAGCAAGATGAACATTTGCAAGCTCTTGGCTGCATGGATTCTGGATCCAATTCAGCAGAGCAATAATGCTTGTTGTAAACTCATGTGTTCATGTCAAATTCCATAAACACCATTACTCACACTGTAATTATTCCCTTCCCTTCATCATTGTATAATATTCCATCATCATGCTTCATTAACTGTCAACAGGAATCACTCGAGGGTGGATTTACTCAGAAACTGCTGGTAAAATACCACCTTGTCCCTTGGAAATGTTACAATAGGAAATGCTTCTATATCATGCTGCTCTGACTTTCTTTGTAAATTGATTTTTTTGACTTTGACCCTTTTTCTTCAGTAAAATGTTTTTTTTTAAATGTAATTCAGTACTTTCACTTATTTTATAATTGCATGACAGTTTTATATATAATAAAAAAAAGGGACCGGGAAATAAATAATGTAATAGGAGATCAAATATATAAGAAAGAGTAAACAAATTAAAATTCTCTAAGATCTTCTAATTAGTTATTATAATTTATTTTTTAAGGTTATTGATACTATAAATAAAGACTTAGAGTAGATAGAGAGAGAAAATTTTGACAAAAGAAAAGAGTAAAAACACAAAAAAGCAAAAAGCAGACAGCCTAAAAAAAAAGAAAAAAAAAAGCAGCCATTATTCTCTTTTCCCCAGCCGACATGCCACCTTTCACACAGTAGTTTCTCCCAGCACCACCACTATATATGTTGACGGTAAAAAAAGAATCAAAAAACAAGCCCGCTATAAACCGCATATCCTTTTCATTGTTTTCATTGTTACACACTGTGAATTACTATAGTAAAATAATTATTTAAAAAAAAAAAGAATGTAGTTAAAATTATTTTTGATTATGTAAAAATGATCTAGAAACAAAAAAAATAATTTAAAATAAAAAATAAAAAAATTCAATTTTTTTCAAAAAACTTTTAAAATGGTTAAGGGAGATAGCTTCTAAGACCATGTTTTACACTACATTTTAAAAGTACCATTGAAAACAATGAAAATTAAATTTTTTTTAATGTTTTTAAATATTTTTATATAATAATATTAAAAATAATCCCTAGAACCGATGTCATTTTCAATATTTTTAGGGGATATGAGTGGTATTTCTAAATTCTTTGCATAGTAAAACTATGAAAATAACTTCTAAAGACAGCAAAAAAGCGCCTAGAATCGAGGGTACTGCAGTACTTTCACCCCGATTTTTTCATAGATATTGCTGGGTCCAAGGGTATATCGGTAATTGACTAATTTTTTTTAAAATTTTCTAGAATACTAAAAGCGCGTCGTAAAGACTCCCCAACAGTGTTTCACTCGCACATGTCTTTCGGGTGGCGCGTGCGGCATTGTCAGATGGTGGAAATTGGTTGTCAGTTATGTCACCTGGTGCAACGTCATGTCCTTTGCCTCCTGACACGGTGAGAGCCAAGAGAGAGAGAGAGGGATAGAAAATCGAAGGAGAAAACTGTGTTGAGCGGGGACAGGCTCCTCGTCGTGATGAGAGCCAGGGGAGAGAGAGAGGGTGAGAAAATCAAAGGTGAGGACCTGAGGTGTTGAGCGAGAGCCAGGGGAGAGAGAGGGAGGGAAAATCGAAGGAGAAAACCCTGTTGAGCGGGGACAGACACTCACACTATCTTATTCTCAAACTCAGTGAAAACTCATGAAGGTTGTCTCAACTCTAGCTTGATCAGGATCATAACTTTAAAAGGGATAAACAGAAAGGTTAGTACTTTTATTTTGATGATACATTATTGTGTGAATCATTTTCATTTAGGCTGTGTGTAGTAATGTGTCATGGGTAATTACTGTGTGAATCATTTTCATCTTATTTTGATAGGTTTTGTTGAAATTCTGTTTGGTCACTTAGAAAGAGTAAAGAGAACGGAATTTAGGGTTTCCTGGTTGAAACACCAAACTTTCTCCAATGGATTGTTTCATTTGATAAACTCATGCGTTCATGTCAAATTCCATAAACACCATTACTCACACTGTAATTATTCCCTTCCCTTCATCATTGTATAATATTCCATCATCATGCTTCATTAACTGTCAACAGGAATCACTCGAGGGTGGATTTACTCAGAAACTGCTGGTAAAATACCACCTTTTCCCTTGGAAATGTTACAATAGGAAATGCTTCTATATCATGCTGCTCAAAAGAAGCAGAGCTCGTTTTTGACTTTCTTTGTAAATTGATTTTTTTGACTTTGACCCTTTTTCTTCAGTAAAAATAATAATAACAAAAGATAAAAATTCTCCATTTTTTACCTCGATTTTTCAAACTTTTTTTTTACTTGTAAAACTTCATTTTTTTTTTAAATGTAATTCAGTACTTTCACTTATTTTATAATTGCATGACAGTTTTATATATAATAATAAAAAAGGGACCGGGATATAAATAATGCAATAGGAGATCAAATATATAAGAAAAGGTGAAAAAATTAAAATTCTCTAAGATCTTCTAATTAGTTATCATAATTTATTTTTTTAAGGTTATTGATACTATAAGTAAAGACTTAGAGTAGGTAGTGCGAGAAAATTTGACAAAAGAAAAGAGTAAAAAGACAAAAAACCAAAATGTAGACAGCCTAAACAAAAAAAAAAAAGCAGCCATTATTCTCTTTTCCCCAGCCGACATGCCACCTTTCACACAGTAGTTTCTCCCAGCACCACCACTATACATGTTGACGGTAAAAAAAAGAATCAAAAAACAAGCCCGCGTATTTTTTTCTTCATATATATATATATATTAACTAAAAAATAAATGGTGTTGTTGTTTTACTGTTTCAAGCACTGTGGATTATGAGTGATGTACTGTGGATTGCGACAATATGAGCCCGGTTTTGCTCTTTGTATTGTCAGGTATTTGTGTGGGTGGCTGGGGAGCTTTTTGATTTTTTCATTTAATGTTTTGTTTCTCTTTGTTGTGGTTTACGGGCAAGTTAATTATGTTGATTAGTTTAGGCAAGCTCCTCGCCGCGGTGAGAGCCAGGAGAGAGAGAGGGGGGGGAGAGAATCGAAGGAGAAAACCTTAGGTGTTGAGTGGGGACAGGCTCCTCACCGCGGTGACCTGAGGTGTTGAGGGGGACAGGCTCTCGCCGCGGTGAGAGCCAAGAGAGAGAGAGAGGGATAGAAAATCGAAGGAGAAAACTGTGTTGAGCGGGGACAGGCTCCTCGTCGTGATGAGAGCCAGGGGAGAGAGAGAGGGTGAGAAAATCAAAGGTGAGGACCTGAGGTGTTGAGCGAGAGCCAGGGGAGAGAGAGGGAGGGAAAATCGAAGGAGAAAACCCTGTTGAGCGGGGACAGACACTCACACTATCTTATTCTCAAACTCAGTGAAAACTCATGAAGGTTGTCTCAACTCTAGCTTGATCAGGATCATAACTTTAAAAGGGATAAACAGAAAGGTTAGTACTTTTATTTTGATGATACATTATTGTGTGAATCATTTTCATTTAGGCTGTGTGTAGTAATGTGTCATGGGTAATTACTGTGTGAATCATTTTCATCTTATTTTGATAGGTTTTGTTGAAATTCTGTTTGGTCACTTAGAAAGAGTAAAGAGAACGGAATTTAGGGTTTCCTGGTTGAAACACCAAACTTTCTCCAATGGATTGTTTCATTTGATAAACTCATGCGTTCATGTCAAATTCCATAAACACCATTACTCACACTGTAATTATTCCCTTCCCTTCATCATTGTATAATATTCCATCATCATGCTTCATTAACTGTCAACAGGAATCACTCGAGGGTGGATTTACTCAGAAACTGCTGGTAAAATACCACCTTTTCCCTTGGAAATGTTACAATAGGAAATGCTTCTATATCATGCTGCTCAAAAGAAGCAGAGCTCGTTTTTGACTTTCTTTGTAAATTGATTTTTTTGACTTTGACCCTTTTTCTTCAGTAAAAATAATAATAACAAAAGATAAAAATTCTCCATTTTTTACCTCTATTTTTCAAACTTTTTTTTTACTGATCAAAACTTCTCAAAAAATGTTTTTTTTTTAATGTAATTCAGTACTTTCACTTATTTTATAATTGCATGACAGTTTTATATATAATAAAAAAAGGGACCGGGAAATAAATAATGTAATAGGAGATCAAATATATAAGAAAGAGTAAACAAATTAAAATTCTCTAAGATCTTCTAATTAGTTATTATAATTTATTTTTTTAAGGTTATTGATACTATAAGTAAAGACTTAGAGTAGGTAGTGCGAGAAAATTTGACAAAAGAAAAGAGTAAAAAGACAAAAAAGCAAAAAGCAGACAGCCTAAAAAAAAAAAAGAAGCCATTATTCTCTTTTCCCCAGCCGACATGCCACCTTTCACACAGTAGTTTCTCCCAGCACCACCACTATATATGTTGAGGGTAAAAAAAGAATCAAAAAACAAGCCCGCTATAAACCGCATATCCTTTTCATTGTTACACACTGTGAATTACTATAGTAAAATAATTATTTTATTTTAGGATTAAAAATTTTTAATCCCTAGGATCGATGTTATTTTCAACATTTTCAGGGAATATAAGTGGTATTTTCAAATTCTTTGTATAGTAAAACTATGAAAATAACCTCTAAAAACAACAAAAAGAGTGCCTGGAATCCAGGGTACTGCAGTACTCTCACCTCGATTTTTTCATAGATATTGCTGGGTTCAAGGGTATATCGGTAATTGACTAAATTTTTTAATAAATTTTCTAGAACACTAAAGGCGCGTCGTACGAACACCCCAACAGTGTTTCACCCGCACATGTCTTTCGGGTGGCGCGTGCGGCATTATCAGACGGTGGAAATTGGTTGTCAGTTATGTTACCTGGTGCAACGCCATGTCCTTTGCCTCCTGACGCGGTGCGTGTCATGTGAATGTGATCGTGGAAACACCGATGGACAATTTTTCTTCCCCCCTTTCTCTCTCCTGCTACAGGAAAGTACGATACAATCTTTCATATTTGTGGGTATTTCATTTTAGTCCCTACTCTTTTAATTTTATTTTTCTTACTAATTTTTTCAATGGAATTTTAATTGTTTTCAATTATACCTTTCAATTGAAATTAATCATATATGGTACGTTTCATTTCAATTATACCTTTCATTGCAGGATGTTCAATGGACTCAGAGATTAGTTGTAGTGCTCGTAAGATGACCCGGACACCTTAATTAAAAAAACACATTTTTTAATTTCATTATGATGTGGGTTGTGAAAATATTTTGCGAATACAGTTTTGTTTTTAAAAAATCAAATAATTGTTAATTAACATATTAAATTAAAAATTCCCATGAAATTAAAATTAAATAAAACTAAACTTCATTAATAACATAGTTAAAGATTTTAAATTTCTTATTGGGAATATGACAATCTGGGATTTTCCTTATGCCTAGTTTCCAAAAACAGTTTACCATGCTATTATAAAAACTGGCCCAGAAATCATGGGATTGCAGCAAACCGAAGATCTTAAATCGTGCAATTAAAGCATCATATGGCATTCTCTAATATTTTACTACGAGTTTAAATTGAATAATATATAATATGATTAACAGTGACTGCCTCTACCAGCGTTGCTGATAATAAGATCACCGAAGAGGGCAATGCCTACTCACTCACCTCAGGAACAAGTTTGACGAACAATTGTCTGATTGTGCGTATTTACCAGAACTTCACAGGATAATTTTGCCTGCATTGAAGAAGATAGAATTAATTCCGCAGATTTGATTAGTCGAGATGCATGCAAGATACAAGCTGATATAAATATTAAGAAACAATCTCATTTAAAAGCTCAAGCTTATAGCTGAGGTCTCATAATATGATTTATATTATCCTCTAAGCTTTTTGGGATTGAAACTTGCATAGACTCATATTGTCTTGTGCTTGATTTTTATCAAATAGAATGTAGGTGGTAAGATTTGAATTGTGACTGTAGGTCAACAAAGTTCTAATACCATATTAAGGAACCATCTCACCTAAAAGCTCAAGATTATAATTGAGACCTCATAATATGATTATCCTTTAACAATAAATACTCATATCAATTAAAAAAAATAATGCACGGTTTACTTGTAAAATTTATATATCATATGTTAAAAAATATTAAACAATTTTGAGTCTCTAACGAATAAAAAAAACTTTTGAAGAGAACAAGAAATGCAGAATATTACCTTCAAAGGGAACCCGAAGAACAGCAAGCCAAGCTTGCCAGAAACCTCGGTGACAGTATCAAACGGGACTGAACCCCTACCCAAGTCCTCCAGCAAGGACACCACGTCAGACATAACACTGATCCCCCTTATATCTATGTCAGCATCCACGTAGGATGATCCGAGTGCCCTCACGTGTCCGTGATCGGATCTCACGTGACCCAGTCTCTTCCCTCTGTACTTCACAGCAACATCAAGACTTCGAAAATCCATGGAGTACACATCTAGGTTGCGTACTTTTAAAGTAACATTCAGAGATAGATCAATGTTAATTATGGGCAAGGTGTGTATGCGTATCTTGTTTAGGCGCAGCCTCGCGACCTCGACCACGGGATCGGACGGCCAAAAAACATAGACGAGTGCTGAAAGGAGGAGGAGGAGGAGGAGCACTGTAGTTATCATCGGCCATCGACGGCGGAGCAGAGTGGCGGGGTAGCCGTGAAAAGGTAACACGCACCCTTCTCCATGCTGACTTGGTATTTGAGTATAGCAATGAGTTGGTGGTGGTGGTTCAGTAGTTTTGTGAAGAGCCATAAGGGGTGTGGAGATGGGGAGGAGAGGGAATTTCCGACAGGAAAGTGAGTTGTGGTGGGGTTTGCTCGATCGATAACACTTTGAAGTCATGTCATGATGCAGGGAAATTGTGGAGGGGACTTCCTGGTTGGTGGGACATTTTTTAAGGGTTTTTAAGAATCTGTGGGGACATTTGAATGATGAGATTTGTTTCTTACGTGAAGGCCATCATCAAGAGATTTGTGACTCTCCACAGGTTATGTCATCATTTTTTAGCTTTTCCAGGATAAGAGCATCTTCAATGAGAATAGATATTTTGAAGAGTTAAATTTTTAAAATGGATGTTTGAATAGTATATATATAGTTTTTTTGTTGATGTATATTCCAATGGTAAAAGTTATTTTGAAGAGCTATTTTTTTTATATTATTTTAAATATAGTGGAATTATTTTATATGTACTTTAATTATATAATTAATAAGAGTAAGTTATATAATTAAATAATTATTTTTAAAAAACCCTCCAACAATATAATTATTAATTTTTTAATTAATAACACAATAATTAATTATCAATTAATAAAATTAACACATTAAATAATTAATTAAAAATACATTTCATTACAAATAATTTAATCAAATTAATTACAAGTTAAAACTACTATGTCTAAATACATATCAATTAATAAATAGAATCCGAAAAAAGAAGAAGAAAAATGAGTAAACTTTATTGTTAGTTTTGGTTGACTAACAACAAAGTTTTTAATTTTATTTTAAATTCATTTTTTTTAAATCCATAGAGAATATTGTTTTATTTTGTTTTTAAATAATCGATAATTGTTCCGGATATATTTATATTATTCTGAGAATTCTTCTCATGGTTATTTTTTTAAAATATCTGTAAAAATTTAGTAAACTAATAATTTTTTTAAAAATTATTCTGAGAATTATTCTGAGTTTCGCCTTCTGATTTTGTGGTGGCACTTGTTGGCAAAACTATTGTATCTGTTCTATTCTCTCGTAAAATCACTTTACCTTCTCATTTTCTGCATGTATATATAGCACTTCAACACAGAGTAACTATTTTTAGCTAGTAATATAGCTCCCCGTTGGAGAAGCTACAGTAAGCAAAAAAGCTAAAAAGTATGAAATTTTAGCTTTGGCTTTGCATATACATGCGCCGTTGGAGATGCTCTAAATGAGGACCAGCACTGTAATTTTGGCAATACATTCCGAGTTCGTGTTTTTATTACTTTAAAAAACAAACACTACCTTATCTTTTTACTTATATAAATTTGATTTTTTAAAATGAATTCAAATTTTAAAAAACTTTATTTTATCAACTTATTTGTGTTTTAATATATTTAATATTAATATTTTGAATTTTTTTAAAGATATATAAGAGTGACTCTTCTTGGACAAAAAATGTTATTTTATTTGTTTGACCAATGACAAAAAATATAAATAAATAAATTTAATAAGATGTTTTTAAAGTTCATGGTTACAACTCTCTAAGCAACGCTTTTTCTTCCTTGTCAAAGTAAATAATGAAAATGACAGGTTTTAACTTTCTTTTTTCATTTTTTTTCATTTTTTTTCCTTTGTATTTTCTCTTTTTTTCTCTTTTTTTTTATTTTGTTAGGTTTACCTTTTATTATTTATTTGATTTTGAATATATTTTCATAAATTATTTTGATTATTTTCTATAAAGTTATCTATATTTCAAATAAATATCCTAACATTTAAACTTAGTTTTAGAAGCATATATTTTTGTTATCTTATAATTAAGTAGAAAACTATTTAAGAAATAAAGATTTTAAACTTAGTGGTGTTCATCACCTAGAATACAATCTAGCGGATTAAACCACAAAATATAGGTTGATACTATATGTTGTAATCTTAATAAAAAAAAACAAGGGCATCTTAATTTATTTTTTAATATAAACTATGTTTTTTTATTGTTCATTAGGGTTGTTTTTGGACCCTTAAGTCGATTGGATCAGATTAAAATAACTCACACACGATTTAATTTTAAACTTGAGTTGGGAAAGGAGTTAGATAGAAAGATTTCAAAGTTATTTCGTTGAGTCAAGTTTAATAACAATATCAAATAATTATTTATAACCTCTATAAATAATTGTTTGAAGAAAAAGCTTGTTTAAATTTTATTTTTAAGGTTAAACCTCTATAAATTAATATCATTTTAACCATGAAATTTATTAACTAATTGAGATATTATTTAATTTATATTATTAATTTATACATTGATTCATACAAAAATAATATTTTGAAAAAATGTATGATGTTTATTATTTGAAAAACATTGAATTTAATACATGTATTGTGTATTGTGATTATACATATATTATCTAATTTCTGAATTACAAATTATTATTATTATACTATGTATTTGTTTAACCAATCAAGTTCTTGAATGTAATTATTTTTATTAAATATAAGACATGGATCTATCTATTTTGGTAATAAATTAATTAATATACTTCATGAATATAAGTCAAACAAAACATCTAAAAAAACATATAGTATCTAATGTACACAATTCCAATGAATTTCATAGTTATGAATAGTTAGTTATAGATCTATCATAATTAAATCATATAGAACATCTAACAAACTTATTTATAGACACATGTTCGACCAAGTTAAACCTAAAATGATAAAATCTTTGGGAAATAATGAGATTTCTTGTAAATAATTATTACACCCGACATCAAGGCGATCTTAAATTGTTTTTGGAAAGAACAAATATATGACATCTTATTCTTAGAGAACAAATGTCTCATTTAAGAAGTCCCCAACTAGTATTATGTTAACTAGAAACTTAACTAGGCAACACAGATTCTATGATATGAAATTGATTACACAAAAAAATAAAATTATCACCCCTTAAACATCATTTCTAAGACAGGTTGTATTATAGGTTTTGCCTTAAATTACCAAGGGTTATTGTTTTTAGGCTATCAATGGTCTGGATATAAAATTTTAACTCTAGTATTAGTAAATATTCAACTACAAATACTTTCAAATTTGACATTGATAAATATTAAATGAGAAAATTATATGATATTTCTAGCTTTGACGTAATATATACTCAACTAAAATTACTTTCCAACTTTAGTGTTGGTAAGTATTATATGAAGAAATGTATGATATTCCTGCCTCCAATATTAGTAAATATTTAGGAGCAAGGAATTTCTCATTCTAATGCTAATACTCAAAACTTTGATGGTAGTTAATATTAGGTTTATGTCAATTTTATTAAAGTAAAAACAATAAAATGATCTTTTAATTATCAAAATATCAACTCAAATTGTCTTTTAATTTTGGCAAAGTCCTAATGGCCTTTGGAAACTTCTTATAAAATAAAAATATAAAATAAAGTAATGTTAAAATATGTAAGTTTTTAGAGTTTTTTAAGAAAAATAATGTTTTCTTCTTCTAATATCTAAGTACATCACAATGATTTTTTTTTAAGTATTTTATCACACATAAAATCAAAATAACATTTAACTTTTTGGTCATTTTTTTTGTGGGTATAGGGTATAATAATAATAATAATAATAATAAAAAAAAACTTAGCACGCGTGAGAATTTATTCAAGCATGCTTTAATCTTGGCCAATGTGAATTAATCCATGTTGCCTTGTGTTACGCCAAGCATTTATAGCTTTAGGATAACAACAATAACAACAATAACAATAATCTTTTCTTGTTTTTTTCCTCTTTGTATCTCTAAATTCTTTTTTTTCCAAGTAATCTCCCTTAATACCTCTAAATAAATTATTTTGAGATTCTCTTCCTCCTTTTCGGATGCATTAAGGTTTGTATTTATAATACAGGAGTCTCATAGCATATGCTGTGATGATATTTATAAAAAGGGGTTTATATAGTTGTAAAGTTGCTACTTTAATTCTTAGGAGTCGCCACCTAGTATTAAAATTACTAGAAAACCTAATGGTCTGCGAAGAGGACTTGTTGTGCAAAAGAAAGACACATGACCTCCAGTGCACTTTACCTAAGGTAAGTTGCATTGTTGTTTGATTATTTTTCTAATTATTCATCGATCTTTTCTAAGGCTCAAAGTAGATCTCTCTTCGTGAGAGGTCTCTATCTCATTGGGTCGAAACCTATTCGTTCTAGGATTTGAATTTTAACAACGCATATTTTGATTTTTATTATCAATGATGTACTTTATAATATAATTTTACACCTCGATAATTAAAATATACAATTAAAAATGGACAAAAAAGTTGTTAAAAGATTTTTGATATTTATCTAACGGATAATCATAAATTGGTTAAGATATCCCGTTTTCATTTTAAAATATGAGAAAATATATGATTTGTTTTTATGAAAAATATGCCTTGAAATGTTTTTAGAATTCGGTTGTATGCATGAAAAAACACAATTTTTATATTTTTTAAATACTTTTTTTCAAAAAAAATCAAACTAGATTGGGCCCAACAAAATAGGTCGCCCCAGTCATATGTTCCATTTCGGCCCAACACCCACGTGTGAATAGTAGGGCGTGAATTAAGTCATGTCCAACTATTCACTTGCATAGTGAACAATAAATGGTAGAGGAGAAGAATGAGGTTAATATCATAGTGTAGAGGAGGATGAGGTGGTTTGACCGGTGGTGGCAGCATCAAAATTGGTGGTCTGTGACCGGAAGAAGCACCAAAAGCTTGTTGGTCTGTGCTGGAGTTCATCGTTGCTGCTTCGCTAGAGTTGGTTGTTGCTAGTGGAGGTCATGATGGAGCTGCCAACTAGGAGGAGAGCCCACCGGTGCTGAGAAAAGATGATGCAAGGTGGTCAAGAACTATTGCTAGAGGAGAGAGAGGGAGTTGTCGACGTTGTAGGAGAGAGAGAAGGAGCTACCAACGGTTACTGTGATAGAGAAGAAGGGCTACCGACAATGGGTGAAGGTCCTGCCGATGATGGGGTGACAATCTTGTCGGCTCCAAAGAAGATGGTAATGAGAACTATTACGGGTGGCTGATTGTGTGTCTGTTTTTCAATGTTTCCACATGGTTAGCAATCATCTGTTTATTTGTGTGTCTGTGTATTTTTTTTTGTCTCTCTATTGACCTTTTCTTTCTCCCCTTTATTCAATTTTCTCCTTTTTTTTTTATAGACTCAATATGCAAGTTGCAGGTTGGAGGGAATGAGATTCATGCCCAGGAGAGTAGGAAAAACAGTAGGCTGCTGAGCATGGCATAAGAGGCCTCACCAACCCCTTTTTTTAATCAAAAATTTGAAATGAAATTAAAAAATACAAAGATATTAAAAATTAGACAGTCAGATGAAAAAAAAGGAGTTTTTTGATGAGAAAATCGGGAAGAATGATGTTTTTTCTTCAATTTTGGATTCTGATTTCTTGCTCTTCTGATCATAGATTTCACCTCTATTTATAGCTGGAGGAAGAGGGTAATCTAGTCTATACTAAGATAAAATTTAAGTCACTAGTTCAAAGTAGAATCATCTCAACCATTGACTCAAAATAGGTGTTATGAACTGCCGAATTTGACAGCTACAAGAGGTTGATTGAGATGAATAATTTTTCATTCTTATGCACAATTTTTCTACCTGTCTTGTCTACGTGTGGTTTTGAATATTTTATTTCGTGATATGAGATTTGAAATATCATACATAAATAAAAGACGCAAAAGTTATTTTTCACATAAATAACATTGACCAATGAATATTGTCATAATTATTATAGCTATTATTATACATAATTATTTAATTTTTAATATTTATTTCTCATATTATTATATTAAAAATATTTTAAAACACTGATACTAAATTATTATTTTAAAAAAACAAATAGTTCATTTATTTAAAACAAATAGTTCATTAATATATATATATATATATATATATATAAGGCACTAATATTAAATAAATATGAAATTATTTAATTAGTCTCACATATTTATAAGAAAAAAAAAACTTACAAATAATCATTATCATTATTTTGAATGTCTTATCTATAATAATTAGATATTTCAACTCCTAACAATATTAACAAAAAAACAATTAAAAAACTAAATAAATGAAAGGCAAAAATAAATATTATTAGATTTAAAAAAATTATTTGACCTGAAGGATACATAAAAATAACTAAAAAAAGAGAAAAAATAATAAATATCAATTTTCAAATGATCACCAACACAAATTAAAATTTAAACATTACAAAAAATAAACTTAATAATAGTGGAAAAAATTGGTGAGACCATAATTATTGTTAAACATTACAAAAAATAAACTTAATAATAGTGGAAAAAATTGGTGAGACCATAATTATTGTTAAACATTACAAAAAATAAACTTAATAATAGTGGAAAAAATTGGTGAGACCATAATTATTGTTAGAAAAAACAATTCCATTATTGTTTTTATTTTATAAGATTTATTCTTTATATTGTTATATTAAAAGTATTTCAAAACAATGATATTAAATTATTATTTTTCAAAACACCTAGGTCATATATATATATATATATATATTAAGGCACTAATATTAAATAAATATCAAAATATATAATTAGTCACACATTTAGAAGAAAACAAAACTTACAAATAATTATTATCATTATTTTGAATGCCTTATCTATAATAATTAGACATTTCACCACCTAACAATATTAACAAAAAAACAATTAAAAAACAAAATAAATGACAAAACAAAAATAAATATTATTAGATTTCAAAAAATTATTTGACTTGAAGAATAAATAAAAAAGAGAAAAAATAATAAATATCAATTTTCAAATAATCACCAATATAAATTAAAATTTAAACATTAAATAAAAAAAACCTTAATAACAGTGGAAATAATAAAAATTGAAAATAAAAACTAAAAGCATGTACATATAAACATGAACAAAAATAGAAACTATGTAAGAAATATATATATAAAAATAAATAAATTAAAATAAAATCCAAGATTAAAATTATAAGGCCGAAATGAAAAACACATATATAATAAATTTCATTTAAAGAACATAATTGAAACAAATCTAAACATTGATACCGAAAAAAATTAAGAATTTACCACAAAACCAAAAATTAAAAGAATGAGGATCGAAATGAAACTGAATATATAAGCAATTTGCATGGAAGGATAAAATTGAAACAAATCAAAACTTTGATACCAAAAATATTAAGGATTTCAAACCAATCCAAAAATTAAAAGACTAAGGACCGATATATAATCAATTTTAATTGAAGGACCAAATTGAAATAAATTAAAACCTATATAACAGAAATAAGGACCATGCAAAACAATCAAAAGATCAGGGATTAAAATGAAATCACAATAAACAACAGTGTTGACGTGTACTTGCGTAGGCTGGAGAGAGAAAAGGGGGGGGGGGGATTCAACCAACCACTAACACCTCTCTGATCACCTTGAAACCATATGCATCGCACTAGGAGAAAGATAACATGACTGAAAATCATTCTAGACGTCGGTTAAATATTTTTGGACATTGGAATACGCCGCACGCGCCGTTCAAAACCTGTGTGAGCGCGGAAACGGACGGCGCGTCTGGCGACACACCAAAGTAATTCATCATAAAAAATAATAATAAAATGGTAAATTACCGTTACACCTCTACACCTAACTCTTGAATTTTGTCTTATATGAGGGTATTTACATATTTGGTCATTTAAAAAATGTGCAATGACCTTACTGATCCCGTGATTTACTGTTCTGTTTTGTCTTATTTGGGGTAAATTTGTATTTAATCATTTAAAAAAATATGTGCAATATCTTTAATGTCCCCGGTGGTTTCTGTATATTTTTATCTTATTCATGGGTATTATGATTATTTTACTGTGCACAAGAAGATAAAAAATTAAAAATACCCCTGAATCTAGGGCTAAAAATGCATTAAACAAAGAGACATAATAATAATTTTACTACTTCAATTCACAATACCTCATAATCTAGATGAATAGTAAAAACATTGTTCAGTGTAGTGCAACACTCCGATCTCTTTCTGCTCATTAGTAATAGTAATAATACTAACAGTAATTGTATTCAGAATCATGAAAAATGAAATATATGACGTAAACTAATAGAATTAATTTCCAAATAACAAGTACAGCAAATGAAATTAGTCTCGTGGCTACGACTCTGCAAGACATCATGCTTCTGCTATGGGCTGGTCCGGGCTTCGCCGAATGATGTTGTGCCCGACAAAGACGAGAGAGATTAAAACAGTAACTGGATAAACTACCAGTCAAAGCTAGACATGTTGACTGTTTTTAACAAACCTACCATTCTTGTTGTTGTTGTATGTCTAAAAAATTCATTGATAAATCAGAGATTTGTTGATAGTAAGATTGAAGGTGAAATCTGGTCTTGGGTCTTAGAGATTGATCAAATTAAGCGTACGTATGTCCAATGGCAAGACCTGGCAACAAGATCATACAAGCTAAGCTGGTAGGTATAACCTAAATATATATGCATTCTGACCCTTTTATCTTCTCTGTTTGATGACTGATTCACTTCTTAATGATTCTCCTGATTGACCCCCTCTCTCTAATGAGATCTTGGTGACAGTACAATAATTACCAGCTCGATTTGTTTTAGGTGCTTTTGGGGGATATGGGAACTGGGAAAACCAGTTTGGTATTAAGGTTTGTAAAGGGCCAGTTTTTCGATCACCAGGTAATTAATTCTTAAAACGTTCGTCTGATGTTTTCTTAAACATGATTGTGTTTAGATTGCCAATTGATTTTGTGTTTGTTCTTAGTTGATGGAATGTTGTGCCTCTCTATGAATGTTCAGGAACCAACAATAGGAGCGGCTTTTTTTACTCAGATATTATCATTGACTGAAGCAACTGTGAAGTTTGATATTTGGGATACGGCAGGGCAAGAAAGATATCATAGCTTGGCTCCTATGTACTATCGCGGTGCAGCAGCAGCTGTTATTGTGTATGATATTTCCAGCATGGTAAGCATCTCTTAAATTCTTGGGGTTTGTACTTGGTAATTTGCTTCTTGCAGTGATAATTAGTGTCATTTTGCCTTGTTGAGGGTGGTGTGTTGAGCCTCAATAGCTCCGCCACCGCATTGAATTTGATAGAAGATTTTTGTTGCCTGATTAATGAGATTTTCAATAATCAAATTCAACCTAGCAGAATCTGCTGCAAGTTTGTACAGTTTACATACATAGAGGGTATTTGCTATTTGGGATGAAGAAATTATTGCAGAAGCTAAAGTCTCAACTGGGCTAATCTAAGAATGTCTCAGCTTCCTTCTCCCCCATGAACTCTTCTATTTCTCTCCTTCCAAACATAGTAAATGTAGGAGCACCAACACAATCTAAGCATTGGCACATTTTTTCTGCAGAGAAGAGATAGCCCAAGCCGATTCTGTTTACAATCTCCCACTAGCTTCTGAACTCCACTTTTCTGCAAAATACATTTTCAAATTCCCTTTGTAATGCTGTGGGAGAAATAAGTGTTTTTTTGTCTACTGAAGCTTGCTTTCATGGAGTATACATGATACCGATGCTTCTTCTCCATTGTTCCTGCCTGACTTTTATTGATTGCCTGTTTAGAATAGAAAGTCAGGCAGTAAAGCTGCATCTAGGAAGATGTAATGGTCCACAAATGAGTCCATGTCATGCAAAAATGCTGCCCTTATTTCTTCCATTCACCTTTACATGAAATTATCCCATCAGAGGAGCCTTTCCAAGTAATTCAGCCTTCATTGCCATGCCTCGAGGTAGATAGTTCCACAGATAGAACCTTGAACTAATCACAGCAGCATCTGACCTTGAACGAGGAGGCCAAATCCAACTATCATTTTGAATATGCCAGTGTCTTGGCATTTGAATGAAGACCCTTTCCATGTAAAATTTCATGTCCATATTCTTTAATTAAGTTCCATGCGGGTGCTATATGTCCCCCCACAAAAATATGAGCTTACGTGCGCTCAACATAATCTCATATCAAAATACATCACTAGGAATATTCAAATACACCTACCCCCAATTCCAAATACATCACTAGGAATATTCAAACTCCATGGACTCCTGTTTTAATACCACTTTAATTTGTTTGTAACTCACTTTCAGACATGCTCTTGATATGCGTTGATGTTTTGCTACAGGATACATTTGTTAGAGCAAAAAGATGGGTTCAAGAGCTGCAAAGACAAGGTAAGGTTATGAGTTTAAAGCCTTAACCTCATTTTCGGCACCCTGTACTGATACACCGTGGTCTCTAAGTAGCATATCAAGGTTCATAAGCACAGTTGCTTGCAGGGTGATCATTTTGCTATATTTTATCCATGATTGACAACTTTTTCTCTCATATTACTATTTCCAGGAAATCCTAAAATGGTTATGGCATTTGTGGCGAATAAATTGGACTTGGACTTGAAGAGAGAGGTGCAGAATGAGGTATCTGGTCTGTTTACAGCATCGCCTAAATAATAGCTATAGGTTTCGTAGTATAGAACTCTATTTTATGCTGACACGATATGGGATCAGAATGCATTTCTGATCTAAAGACTTCAAATTCTTCTTCATTGTTTGGTGGAGGGTGGTGAATAATTGGCTATGCATAATTTTGGTTGATTTGTACAGGAGAAAATTCATATATTCATCCTTTCTTCTATTTTTCTTTTTCTATTATAATTACAGGACGGTGAGCAATTCGCTCAAGAGAATGGGATGTTCTTCATGGAAACATCTGCAAAAACTGCACAAAATATTAACGAGCTTTTCTATGAAATAGGTAATTATAATTGTTTATCGCAGGAGAAAGCTATGATCCCATTAAACTGGCAAAATGAAGGCAGTAAATTATCTTCAAATCTGACATGAGTTAGTTGATTTTCATCCATCTAAAATCACATCTCTGATACATATTCAAAACAGCAGGACTATAAACTATTTATTACGGGACATCTGCATTTAGCACCTACCTTCCTTGCGTTGATTTAAGATTCACAGGAGATTCATTCTATTTTCTACTATTTGCAGCGAAGAGATTGGCAAGAGCTCACCCTTCAAAGCCTGCTGGGGTGAATCTGAACGATGAAACTGAAAGTAGGACAAGAAGACTATTTTGTTGCTCTGGTTAACATCCCTCGTCAAAGAGTCCTCCATAAGCAATTACTGCAACCCCGGAAGGGATTTGAAAAAAATTCTTGATCGTTCACGAGTTTCTGTTTCAGTATTTGTACATAGGCTCTTCAATCTGTAAGGAAGGCTATATTATTTGTTTATAAAATTCAACTTGAGCTGTTTCAAGGCATTGTAGGTTTGGAACTTCATCTTTACTTGTATGAACATTCCCAATCCAAGGAGCAAGTAACTTGCATTGTTCCATCAGATATAAATTAGTACACAAAGAACCCGACTCTAGGTTACGATGTTCTGCTTATGAGACAGCATCGCAAACATGGATGTTAAAATGTACAATTTTGCGAGTCAACTCGTGATTTTAACATTCATTAATTTAGGTAGAAAAATCAATTTGGGTCAAAATCAATAAAATCATACGGAATTATAATCGATCTGATTTTTTAATTTGAACTTGCCACCTAAGCATAGGCCCCCCCTCTCTGCACCCTTTTAATATTTTTATATTATTTTTATGTGCTAATGTCAAAATAATTTGTTGGAATTGAAGCTAGTACTATCAATATAGGTGTTGGGGTGTTGGTACTAATAGTAATACTAATAATATTTTCAATAGTAATATTTTTGATGAATGTATTAAAAACAGCGAGGAAGATGACGATAATGACTAATGAGACTGATTTTAGTTTACATAGCACGTCAGCAGAATATTTGTTTTAAATTTGTTAGTTCTTATCAAATAAGATGCTATGAACATAATTGTTTTGTAATGTATTTTTAAGTTATTTTAAATTATGTATAACCTTAACTAATGAAGTTTTATGGCTATAATTATGATGTATTACATTCAGAAATATTTTACTTACAATTTTATGATTTTTCTACTTACACGATTTTAGCTATGATTTTACAATTTTTGTACGGAAAAATTCAGATACGATTTTACGATATAACAATCCGAGTTTCCGAAGCCCCTTCTGTATCATGTCAAAATCACGATTTCATCCATGTTTGTAACAGTAAGGAACTATCAAGTAATAACAACTCAAGTTGAAACTCAACAAATTTTTGAATGCATTCATGATTTTCGGGGCTTGTTCAATGCAAAATCCCAGTACAACAATTGATTATACAAACAAATAATACAAGCAATATATAGATACTATATTTTCTTCGGGTATTCATTTGCAAGGTACCCGAGTGTGCAAAAGCATTAAATCCTATATAATAAAGACACTATTTTGCATTACGGCGATGTGCCTGTGATACGGACCTCAGGTTCTTGTACATTTCTGAACATGCTTGAGCAACCTCAGACATGGCCCTGAAGAGCTCAGGCAAGCAAGTTTTAAGACTTGCGAAAGATTTCTCCCTCACCTGAAGGCACTGCTTCTCATAGGCTTCTTCCTCCTCTTCCAAGCGCCTCTTCACTGCATCCACAACAAACTGTCGCTCTGCAATAGCATTATGAGAATTGTCTTCTGTCCTTTCAGAATCCAATTCATCAGGTGTTCTCTGCTGCACATGCTTACGCCACCAGTCTTCGTATTTCCTTGTCTTCTGGGAAAGTTCTTTTCTTGTTTCCTCACATTTCTCTTTCAACTTCATCTCTTCTTCTTGATGCTGCAGGATTGCATGAATTACAGCAGCAAAATTATTTATAGCAGTTCTTGCAACCTCATCGGGAAGTTTGTCCAATAAATCATGCCAAGAAATAAGAAGGGGCTGGATGGGAGGGTTCCGAACTCTTGGTGGAGAAGAAACTTTTTCCTTCAAATTGCTCTCTATGGGAATGAGGTTCAGCTTTAGCCAGTTGTTCAGGGCCTTTATGTAGGCCTTCTGATTATCTATAAGTTTACAAAACTGTGACTGCCATTCTTGCACAACAACCAAGAGCTGAAAGGTACGATCATGGTGGTGCTCGCTAGTTTCCTTGGGGGATTGTGAAATCTCCAAAGATCTCAGGGCATTTACACTCCGAGACTGGGCCTCGTGATGAACTAGCATGGTTTCCCACATTGTGGCCATCCTGGAACCCATACAAGAGTTAATTTGTGGTTGAACAACGTACGGATATAGAATGGAAATCACGGTACATATTATCCAGGATTCAAGCTAAAACTGCCTTTTCTTTTTCTATAGTCTTTATATATATAAAAAGAAAGAAAGAAGAAGAAGTTAAAAGCCTACAACTCAATGTTTCATGCCTACAAACACTATTAAATGATACAAACACAGAAACAAGGGAAACAGAAATCAGCAGAAATGCAAAACTCTCTAGAAGTAAAACTATTGCCAGTGATATCACAGTTCGCTGGTACAGTTGAATAGAATAACATGACAACCAAGCTAAAGTTCAAACATCAAGCACGCCTATAAAATTGAAGGAACAATTCTATAGCGCAAATATTCCTTCATGATTCCTAGAGCTTCAAGAAATGCATTTGACAAGGACAACAGCAAGCAAGCCTAGCACATGAGGTGACAGCAAGAAGGATACGCAATCAAAGAAATGCAGGTGGTTACCATGCCAGGTAACCATCCAAAAGCACTGAAGAGTGGAAGGGACAAAACACTGTATGAAATATACCAAACTTCAAGTAGTGAGTGAGTGTACCAGAACAAGGAAGAATTTTTTGGTTATGTTATGATTTGCTTTGACTATCAAATAAACTGATTTTCTAGTGAACGGATACGCTTTTGGGTTTGTGTTATTTTTATTTATCCTGGGTTCTGTATCACCACATTTTAAGTTTTTGCCAATCACCAAGTTTTCATAAACATCTATGCGTTTGCCTGCAATTTTTATCCAACTTTCCCACAACCTCCCTCCTCTTTTCTGAAACTTCTTTCAGAACTAAACTGCAATTTCCGACGGCAATTTGGGTGGTTTCCAACATTCTGCAACCTTCACCACATGTCTCTAGAAAGCCTTCAGCAGCAGTAGTGAGCCTACAACCATCTAAACTAGCAAATTCACAACATGAAGGAAAAGATATTGATTCACCTTTCTTGATTTTTGGTCAGGCAGTATTTTAAAGGTACAGGTCATGCTTCAATTTTGCCAAATACTCCCTTTCTGACCTCTCTTCTATCCTCTGAAATTTTAATTCAACTACTTTGCACCTAAAACTCTATAAACTAATTTTCAGTATACCTCATCCTAAGCCAACTTAGAAGTGTAAGAACCAAACATTCTTTTTCATACAATTCCATGCAACCCCTGACATTTTGTTATACCTCGTAACATTATTCATAAGGTTTGTATTATTATCATTCATATGTCTTTAATTAGCCCCAATTATTCAAAGAGAAATTAGAACCATAGTCGAGGACATAGAATCCTAATTATGCATCAGAATATTGTCTCATAAGAATTTCTACTTTAACAAACAAGATACGGCACAGCTTTAACCATATAGAATAATTTTTCTTTTTCCAAAAAGCAACTTACCCATCGACAAGCTGAACAAGTTTTGGATATAATTGTTCATCACGTAATCGATTTATCTCTGAAACTGTTGAATCCATTGATTGCATGTCTACAATGTATCTAGTATGCAGATGGCTTACAGCTGCTTTTAATTTCTCTAGTGATTCAGTGTTTGTACCTCTTTTCTTCTGCTTATTCAATGAATTAACCTTCCTTTGATACTCATACTTCATCAATTCACCTGCCTATCCAGCAGCAACCAAGCTTCATGTCAGAATCATCTTATAAACCATGAGAGAAACAAAAAGTATTAAAAAAACAAAGGAAACTAAGAAGCTTGGTCAAAGCCCACGGGGAAACTCTTATCTCTACCATACAAGTGCATTTAAGTTTTAATTAATGTTGACAACAAGTTTTCGATTCACGGCAAAAGCGGTTTCATGTGGAGATAAAATTTAACCCAACAGCACACTTATTCCAGTTGGCATGAATGGGGTCAAAACAAGTAGGCAGATTAAAATGCCAAACATACGATATAGGAGAATGACGATATTACCAATTAATTGTTGTTGTTCACAAATAACTTTTAATCTCGCCTCTAGAAAATTATGACATGAATGAAATACATATTCCTTGATTTTGTATCTATCACCTAGATGACTATACTCATTGGCCAATTCAATAATTTAAACAAAAGATGGGCAAGAACCTCTGCAAATCAGAAATACACAAAAAGCTGTTTCATGTAAAATGAAATGAATATAAACATTGCAACATACCTTCACTTCATCATAAAGCTTCTTTTCCCAAGCAAGCATTTTATCCAGCACGGTAGCATGAGTTTCATGCTCTTCTCTGTCGAAATCATCCTTTCCATCACCAAGATCAGGAACACCTCTTAATGAGCGATTCCATGTAATTACACGCATCACTCTTGCAGAGTGATCAATATGTCCTATAAAACATGCATGGCATTATTCTTTAACATCTCATGACATAATGGGATGATCCCATTGATAAACAAACTATCCCACTACAAAAACATTTTATGTAAAATCATCACAGCAGATATTATGATATGTAATTTCCATCATAAAAAAAAAATTCAACAAATGAAAAAAATCAAAAGTCTGAAACAATGAATGAACATTGAAAGAAAGAAAGAAAGAAAGAAAGAAAGAAACAGGGTCCAATTACCTCTATTGTCAGCAAAATTAGAGTGATAATGCAATCGCGTTGCCTCCAACATCTTAGAAACCTCATGGGCACTCTCAGATGCCTTCAAAAAATTATCATCAAGCTCCAAGAATATCTGCATCAAGCTCGTCCCTTTCACAGCCCTTCTCCCTCCTTCCACCTTCCTACCCGCCCTCTTCTCCGGAGCCGGGACTTCCACCGCCTTCTCCACGTTCTCCTCCACCACCATCGGTGGTTGCTCCACCTTCTCCTGAAACACTTTCCTCTGCACCTGCTCCTTATTCACCCTCACCTCTTCCTCCATTACGGTTGGTTCCGTCAAACTCGGTCCCGGAATGCTATCGATTGAAGGGAAGAAATAATCCCATGTGGAATCTGCGTGGTGTTGTTGCTGTTGATGGTGATTTCCTTGGACAGAAGTTGCTCTGTTACTACCAGTATTACTTCTCTTTCTCACTAATCTCTCATCATCATGAGCTTCAGATTCCATCTCATCCTCTTCAATTATGGGCTCCTTCAGCGGCTTCAGCTCCGGTTTCTGAATCTTCATATCCGGCATGCTCACCGCTCGCTGCAAAGGCTGGAAGTCCAAGGAATCAGGGGGAGGAGGAGGGAAGACGGAGGAAAGAGGCGGAAGAAGAAGAGGAGGGGCGGAGGAAGAGGCGGTTGGGGGTTGGATGAGGATGGGTTCGGAGGAGGAGGAGGTGAGGTGAGGGGGGATTTCGGCTTGCGCAAAATCGTTGAGGGCGGCCCCAGTGTTCTTTAAGGAAATAGAGTAGGAAGAGTGGGCGGCGGCGAAGGCGTTGCGGGATGAGACAGCCTCTTTCATGAACAGTTTTCTCTCCTTGCATCTCGACACTGTCTCTTCATTCTCGATCTTCGACTGATTACATCCCATTATTAGTTCGAATCGAGTTAAGAGCAGAGTGGTGACCGGAGAGGGAGGCGGTGTCGTTTCACTAAGATATACAAGGTGAATGCGTAGGTAGTAAGCTGCGTGGAGGTCAACGGAACAAGAGAAATAGACAAGAAAGGAAGAACTTAGTAAGCTGTGTGGAGGTGGTGTCGTTCCAGAAAGAACAATTCTTTTTCATAATCACCGCCGGTATTCACTTAGACATTAAGAAAGCTATAAACCGGAAAAAAACAAATAAATCAATCATTGAATAGATCCCAGGAGTTTTTTGTTTTTTATTTATTTAGGAGACTTCTATTCTCTCTCTCTCTCTCTTCTTTTGTTTTCTTACGAGGTTTCTTAAAACTTGGATACAGTTTTGATCTTTACCAGTTGTACTTTTTGAGGTTATATAGATTTTTTTATTTAAGTATAATTGAGGTTGTTTTTTAAAGTATTTTTTATTTAGAAAAATATAATTTTTTTAATTTTATAAAAATTAATTTTAATATTAATATATCAAAATAATTTAAAAATACTAAATTTTTTTAATAAAAAATAAAAATAATTTTTTTAAATTTTTTGAAACCAAGTGGTGTTAGACAAGCAATAAATCTAAGAATCGTGTTCTGTATCTACAGGAACATTTATTCTTTAGGGTTAAAAATAATGTTTAGATGATGCATAGTCTTTTTTATTTATTTAAATAAAAAAGAAATTGCAGATGAATCATATTAAAATTCAAACACACTCAATATAATTAAAAAATAATTATTATTTGAAAAATATTAAATAAGCCAAAAGAATTTCAAAGAAATTGTATTAATAAAAATATAAACTTAGAAAATATTTTTAAAAATACATAAAAAGTATCAATTAAAAAAATCAAATTAATAAAAAAAATGATGCCAAATGTTGTTATGTTTGGTAAATGTTGTTAGGTTTAGTAAGTCATGCCATATGTCTGGCATATCAAGACATAACTTGCATATGAGTTTTTGTTTTTAAAAAACAGAAGGTTAATGTTGTAGTCAACAAGTTATCCGCTCTTATTTTATTTTGAAAAATATAGACTACATGTCATTTGATTTCCTAAAATTTCAATTACTATAGGGGTTGAAAAAATAGAGTTCATGTATTTTCATTAAAAAAAAAAATTAATCCAAAACACCTAGAAACTTACCTTAGAAACCTTGTAAAACCATGCGACTGGTATCGTACTAACAGGATAATCTAAAAACGTCAAAACATGAAAAACAATGAAGATTATTTCAAAGAGATCCAAATTTTGAAGGACAAGATAAAAAAAGACTGTAATTATCCGTCTGAGTATGGTTTTTGTGGAAGTGTTTTTGTTGATTTCGAGTGAGTATTTATCTTTTATTTGCTGTTATGGTAAATGGATTTTGGTTATTTTTGCATAATCTGTGAGTTTTCTCGGTTGGGTTGTTTCAAGGTGATGGTTTCTGTGGGTTGAATGTAATTGGGGTTTGGTAGTCCTATGATTCTGATGGTGGGTTTGTGCAATTCAACGATAATATTTTCTACTTCAAATATAATCGGCGTTTCACAAAAAAAAATCGCAGATACAAAAGCACCTATTTTTAGCTTTTCATGGAATAAAGTTTATGTGAATTTTTCCTGTGGATCCCACACGCTGAAACGCGGTTTTGTTGTTTTCCAAACACTAAAACTGATAAGCTGTTTGGCAATCGTGGATCGCACCACAATGCCAAACAGCTTCTTAAACACCTAGCCACTTTTTAGATAGTTTATTAAAATGTTTTTCTAAGACTTAAATTAAAATTTATTATAAATAAAATCATATTTAAAATATTATTCCATCAATTATCATTTTATTTTATCTTTACTCTTGAATATATATATTATCAACAACAATTTCGTTATATAAGAACCTAGTGTGGAAAACGTTTATAGATTTTTTTTATAATGAATATTCAATGATTGTGAGCAAATTCATTATAAAATAGATTACATTGATGGAATTTTAGTTGAAGGTGTCGACTCAATAACAAGTATACTATGGGGAGTCTATAATTTTATCAAGGCTAAATTGTATTTCTATTTATATGAAATAATGCTGAGTTTTTTTTATCAAGTCTGATTTTAAATATGCATCTTCTACATTGTTTTAGTACATTTAGAATAAATTAGTAGTTTTTTATTTATAAAAAACATTAACTCTAAAATTTTAAACCAAAAAATAAAATAAAAAATTACCTTTTTAATCATATATGCAAACCGCTTGAGTTAATTCATCACGTAAACACTTGTTTCCTTTACCTTTTTATTAATTTATAATAATAATAATAATAATAATAATAATAATAATAATAATAATAATAAAAAGTCTAGGGAATCATAGCGAAGAAAATCCCACATGGTGAGATATCTAGAAAACGCGGTAAAGGGAACTCTAAAGAATGAATTTATGCTTTTGCAGCTGTGCTTGTGCTTTCTGAATCTAACTTGTAAATGGTATTTGATATTGGGGGTAATAATTATTTTTTAAAATATTTTTTATTTAAAAAAAATTATAAAAATAATTTTTATTTTATTTTTAAAAAATTATTTTTGATATTAACCCATTAAAATATATATATAAATATTTAAAATTTTTAATTTGAAACAAAAAAAAATATATTTTTTTAAAAAATTCAATTTGTTTTTTGAAATACTAAAATAAATAGTAAGGTATCCTTTTTTCAAATAATTAATGGACAAGACCAGTATAGAAATTGTTTGGGAGCGCGGTACAAACACCGTTTCCTCTTTTTTTTTCTCTTCATTTTAAATGATTTTCTTTGGTATTGTTAAATCATTTTGATGTGCGGATGTTAAAAATATTTTTTTTAAAATAAAAAAAATATTATTTTGATATATTTCTAAATGAAAAGCACTTTAAAAAACAACCCCAACCGCTCTCCCAAACAGGCCATATTATTCCAATTAGGACCGCGGGTTGTGGCTCCTTTTGCTTTCCTCTTCCTTTTTCTTTTTCTATTTTCAGTCCACGCAAACACCAATCTAGACTCTAGAGTGTGACCGTTATGTCTTGGAAAGCACTTTTGTTACCATCTTTTGTCCCTTAATGTTTAGAGAGAAAGAGAGTTATCGAAGAGGGGAGGGATAGAGTTTTTGATTGACGGGTTCGTTTTGAACATAAATTTTCAATAGATTAGACTACAAAAATAGATAAGAACTTGGAAAGATTGTTTTAAAAAAAGTTTTTAGACTAATTAAAGAATATTTAGGATGTAAATGGAGCTATTGATGTTACTTTGATATTTTTGGAAAATGACTTCAAACTTTAAGAGAAAATGTTAATTTCCATCTATAAATTCCCCATTCAATCATTTTTTATCCATTTAGTTTTTAGAATTTCATGTTAGGGTCTTGTTTTGTTTTTTATTTTTTTATGTTTTAGTCCTTAAGCTTTTCTAAAATGATAGAGAAAAGTGTAAAAAAAATAAGAAAAGGAAGTGAAAATGTACAACTAACCACATAATAATAATAATAATAATAATAATAATAATAATAATAATAATAAAATCAATTTTGGTGTCATTGAGCTCTTCTTGATGAGAAAAATTATCATTGATGTGTTTTTGAACTTTATCTCACTAGAAAAAGTAAATAGGGTATTAGATTTTATTTTTGAATTCTTTGTTTTTTTGACTATTTTAAAGGTGTCTTGAGGATTAAAGTGAGTTTATTAAGATTTTTATTGTGTGTTTTTAAAGTGTTTTTAGGTGAAAATAAAAAAATAAATTTTTAGGTCCATAACATTGAACCCTAACTTTTCAAGTACTTTCAATGACGAGAATCTATATCGGTAGACAATAAGTTATTTGTTTCTTTTATTCTTCTAAAATTTTAGGACAATAAACATGTCATCTCCAATTAAAGAAAAAAAAAGGAGGAGGTCAAATGTGAAGGCTTGACTTATAGGTTTAGCAAGTTAACTCATATTATCTTGAATAATTTTGTTTTTTTTCCATACCATTGAAATGATTGAGAATTGAGCTCTATGATTTGCTTTAATTTTTTTTTATGATGTTACCTTAGTCTAATGACTCAAGTTGTGGGTTGATGAGTTAAATAGAGTTTTTTTTCCAGGTTTTGTTTTTAATTTGTTTACTTTTTAATTTTATCTTTCAATATTAAGTTAATTTAGAATTGAATTTTACAATTGATTTTGATTCGCCTCCTATTGGGTCATCATGGTTTCTTGATTTAGGTAATCGATTTGACAGGTTAATATGTGTTAATCTAATATGTTGTTGTCTTCTAATATATATATATATATTTAAGATTTTTCAGTCAAAATATATTTTTGCTAGTTATTAAGGTGGTTTTAGGACTTGTAAAGTTGATTGGGTCATATTAAATTAAGCCCAAACATGTTTTATTTTTTTATACTAGAAAACAAGTTAGCGGTGCTTGAATATTTTTTTATATTAAAAAAATGATCTTACCCACATTGTAGTGCAAACCAATGATATGATATATTTTCTAAATAAGATTTGAGGTTTTTATGATTATATATGCAATTTTAATTTATAATTATATATGGAACTAATTTGCACAATGTTTTAAGAAAATATACATGAATACTCAATGAGAAAAAAACAATATTCTTGACTTTTTCTTTCGGCATTTCTTTGTTAAGAATTGATTCATGGATCATGATAAGTTTTATATAAAAAACAATATTTTTGATAAAACAATATTTTCATTAAAATAAAAGTGAATAAATGGACGACATAAAATAAATAAATGAAAAAAAATTAAAGTTTTCGCTTAAAAACAAACACATCCTTTTCTTCAAAATTTAAATAATTTTAATTCTTATGAATTTAATCTCTTTATGTTTGATAAAAGGAATTTATAAATTTATAAAACAAAAATAAAAATAAAAAAGAGAATCTGTACTAAAAACACATTCTTATTCTCGAATTTTGAATTATTCAAATATTTTTAGTATTTTTTATTTTTTTTGAATTATTCTAATGTTAAAAATTATTTTTAACAGATTTTATCAAAAGAGTTTTGGCAATAACAATATTCAATCATTTTTTGATGGGAAAAAAATATTTGTTTCTAACAGATTTTATCAATTATAATTTTATTGATTAAATATTAAAATAACAAAATACAACATAAATAAAATCAATCAATTTTTTATATAGATAAAAAACTCAGCGCATCGCGCGGGCATATCGCTCGTCTGTACTAAAAACACATTCTTATTCTCGAATTTTGAATTATTCAAATATTTTTAGTATTTTTTATTTTTTTGAATTATTCTAATGTTTTGATATTAAAGATAATTTTTTTAAAAATAAAATTTATTTTAATATATATTTAAGTAAAAAATATTTTTTTTTAAAAAACTTTACAATAATAAAAAAAATACCCTGACAGCCTGCCTGATGCTGATGGAAAGTAATATCTGAGGATAAAAAAGGGGAGTGCTGACAACCAATTACAGAATAAGTCCTTTATTCAGTATTCTCTTTTACTTTATGCAGTTTTTATTTAAAGTAGTGTCTGAGACCGACCAGTCAGCCACTCGCACTGGATTTCCTCGCTCTTAGAAGGATTCTGAACATTCTTGCTTTTGTAATGGGTTGTCGGAGGCGAGGACCTTTTGGCCAGAACACTATTATGTTTTGAAAATGTTTTTCAACTTATTTTATATTTTTATTTTAAATTAAATTTGTTTTTATATTTAAAAAAAAATTAACATGAGGATGTCAAATGTCAAAAATAATTTTTAAAAAATAAAAAATATTTTGATATATTTCTGAAAAAAAACTCTGAACTTTAATGTTTGGTTAAAGTTAAAAAACAAAAATATTGTATGGGTCTCATGAATTAAAATCAACAAAATACTGGTGGATGAAAAACAATTAATAGCTGCTTTTTGAAAGGATTTGTAAACTCTCGTGGTTACCATAAGCTGCTTTTTCATCATTTCTTCTTCTCAAGCAGTTTGATCCAGATTATCGTTTATTTTAGAATTTTCCCTTAATTCGCATCACCATTTGTACTATCTAATGCATTTTCAAATCTTGCAATCTCGGCGGGCTCTCTCTAATAGTTAATTAGGGGGCTTTGCAAGATACATTATGAGTTATTTTTTTAATTTTATAAAATAAATTATATATTTTTTTAGTTTTAAAATTTATTTAATTAATTACTCTTTTGATTATGTTTAATTTAATATTATTTTATTTTCTCATCGAACTTTTTATATTATCTACCTTTTCTATTTTTTTAAAGAAAAAAATCCTAGCTATTTTTTTAGTTTAGAGATTTTATTATTTTTATTTTTCATATTATATTTTTAATTTCTTATTTAAAGGGAATTTTTTTTTATTCTATATTAAATTTTAAATTCAACCACAGTTTTAACCAAATATTCCAATTTTAATTATGAACCACAACTAAAAATATTTCTCATAAAATAATTTTTTTAAATCTCAACCGCAATAGGAATCGCAATACCAAAGATGTCTATCAATCACAAAATGGAAGCAAAGCAGCAGGACTGCATATTTGGTTGTCATTGACGAAGGAAGAGAAAAAGAAAGAACACATCTCTACCAATCACACAAACCCCTTGCTTTGTTATACTTAAATCCATAGATACAGAATACTGAAGAAAAAACACGGGGGGAGATTGGGAAATGGCTGACTGTAGGAGCTGATGGAATTGGGATGGCACCAAGTCCAGCCATTTCAGACCATAACTCACTTTCCTCCCTCCAAGATAACCTCGAACTGTGAATAACAATTTACCACAACTTCCCAAGATCATCTAACAAGGCTATATTGCAAAGACTGCAAAATGCCAGCAGAAATATGACAGTGTGCAGAATTAGGAACACTGATAACCAAGGCACTGTTCTTTATCTAGCAATGCATCCATGGAGAGCCCTTCTTTTCATTTTGCATGCTTCCTTTGGCTAGATGGGCTGGCACCATTCAGTCTTTTGTGATCCACTAAGAAAGAAAATGTCATCTTAGAGTTATAAAAACCCTAATGATTCAATAAGAACTGCAAAATCATTATGAGTGAAGTTTGTTGGCGGGAATACAGTTTCACCGTTAGAAAATCAAGATTTGGAGTAGATAGGAAATACATATACATATACATATACATGTGTACATATACATATACATGTGTATATATACATATACATGTGTACATATACATATACATGTGTGTGTGTATATATACATATACATACATATATATATGTATACATACATATATATATATATCTATATATATACATACATTCTGGGTATAAAATGTTTTTTTTTATGTAGCTCAGGTCAAAGTTCGGGAATGATACTGGGCTGGGTAAGGAATTATCCACACCTTACCCAAACTTGAATTTTTTTAATTCGGTCATTAAGGAAAAGTGGTAAATTTCTTCTTTAACTGCAATTAATTTCTCTTTTGCGATACGACTGGCCTGGGAAAGAACAAAAAAGAACTACCATTTATCTTCAAAACTCAGAAGATGGAGAAAATTAATCTTCATCCTAGTCTTTAGTCGTTTCCTCCAAATGAAATGTATGTGGGTGTCATCGATTAATGAAGTGATAAATTACCTCAAATAATTCTCAACTTTGGATCAATCTACATGAAGAAAAGCAATCTACATAGTCATCAATGTGATAGAAAGAATGCAGCTTTCGGACATATTTTTGAGTAATATTAAGGAGTCAAATGATCAGAAAGTTAAGGCAAGCCACTGATGCTGACGACTTGATCTATGAATGGAAACTCCAGTTCAGAACATATATATATATTTCTGTGCATTTTAAAGAATGGAAAGAATGCTAAGCAAGCTATCTAATAACCTAATGCCATCTTTTTATCTTCCCTTAAGGGCTGCAATCCGAGCTTCCAATTCATCATAATCTGGGAGGTTGGGGTGCACAGGACCAGTCATTATATCCGGTTCTGCTGAAACAGCTCGACCAAGCCTTTTTGTTGCGCTTGTTGGAGTTCCTGGTTCTCGCAGGCTTGATGTTCTGCCAGGTGGAAGAGGTAATTCGGATCTTACACTTCTGAGCCTGGAGGTTTTACCAGCACCATCACTTGTTTGGCTTGAAAGAGGAGATTTTATGTAAGCACTCAATTTGCTGGGTTCATGAGGTTTCTTACTGTAATGCATCAAAAGTCCATCTAATACCTTTTCTTCTTCATCCCTTCTAGAATCTCGTCTAGGCTCTTCTTGCTTCATTGCACTTGATTTAGTCCTGGCAGATTCATCGCTTTCAATACTGCCAACCCTTTCACGACCTGGTGGTGGCTTCAACGGTCTTGCAATACTGCCAACATTTTCGTGTCCTGGCTGTAGCTTCAATGGTCTCCTTCTCACTGATCTCGGTTTGGGCTTCATCGAGTCATATGGATGATTATTAGCTTCCTCTACTGCAATTTCATCATTTGGCTGTAGGGTTTCTTCGATCTTGCTTTCTTTCTCAATAAATGTTCTGCGGTAAGGGGGAGGAATAAATCTATAGGAAATGGGCTTCCTGCTATCAACTTCATCATCTGAAACACTTCCTACTGAACTTGAACTAGCTAGTAGGCTATCTTGGTCGGTGCTGTCTCTCCTGCCGAGTGTAAACACTTCATCCTCACTGCTGCTTTGCATTTTATATTTTTCATCACTGGCATTCTTTCTTCCTCGAAAAGTGAAAATCCTTTCATCATCTCTTTCCAGGATGCTATGCTCCCTCTTCTCATTTACTTTGTTGCCCAAGTCATGGCTGTCTCTTTTTGTGCAACCGTAATCCATGTTCTTTACCTCGGATGTTTTTGTATCACCGTCATCATCATTCAAGCTGTTCCTTCTTGTAAAAGCATCATCCTTCCTTTTCTTCGGCTCATATCCATCATTATCAGTATCGTGTATAGGTTCATGCCTATGCTGGTTCTGCAAAAAAGGCCAGAAAATATATTTTGACACTACATTTCCAAAATCTAGTCCATTTCCGTTTTCAGTATTGGCATATAATAAATGGGATAGTCCAGGAAGCTTACTTGTTGAGGCGGGGGTGGTTTAAAGAGTTTCTGTTCCAAAGGTTGTTTAAAGAGTTTCTGCTCCAAAGACTCTGAATTCCATTCTATGGAGAACTCGTGTGCAATGTCTTGCATTAATTGAAGCTTCATCTCCTTTGTGATAGACTTTGGCTTCAACATGTCAACAAACTGCACATCAGTAATCAGCCACATCAGTATAAAAAACCAAGATGATCCCAATAAATAGGCCGGGGCCTATATGATTTATTAGTACTAATGAAGAGGAGCATCTGTTATGACCTCCTTGTTAATGAATACTTCAAGAGGAGGTCCATATCTATCAATGAACACAGAACGAAGATCTCGTAGTTCTGGAAATTCAGAAAATCTTGCTGCAGCATATACTAGAGATTGGACAGCTTCTTTGCACTCCGCGGGGCATTCCCTGAATCAGAAAAGGAAAGTAGAAAGTACTTGTGAATGACATACTAAAAACAGTTGATTTGATAATGAGAACTGAGAGCACGAAAGGTACTGAAAGCCAAAGATTTGAAAACGACTCAACTCAAGGCCTCGCAATAAAACATAATAGCATACGAAAAACTAATTCTCTAGTTAATCCAGTGGTTAACTTGATGGCACAAAACTTAAGTTCCTTTTTGTTTTAGTTTTCTGTTGCTACAACTAGTATTTTCACTGATATTGCTTGTTCAAGAGGCTAGTTCCCTAAATTCTCAGCTCCTGCCACCCCCATTAACCCGTGATACAAACATAATGCCAACTTTATAAGTTGTTTTCTGTCAATTAAAGAACGTGATGTAGTAGCAGAAATTCGAGAAGTACTGGAAGCACTAGTATTAGTTGATTACAGCTACTACACGTGGATTATTGGCTCTGGCCTGTGCTTTTCCTTTCCATGCATTAGTATTTTGCATTTTCTCTAATTAATCTGGTGCATGTATTTTAGAGTGCGAGAGAGAGATAATGCAAAAAAAAGAAAGAATTGATAAACAACAACAACAAAAAAATAGTCAAAAGCATGTTGAATAGCAAAGCATACTTCTGTTTGTTCATTAGGGAAAGATTGCTCAAGATGCAAACACAGAATTGCTCAATGAAATTGTAATAGATCATCATGTTTTGCTCAGCCAGAAGCCCTTCTGCCTGCATCATCACGCAAAATAAATTATTAGCTCCGATGCTCAGGATATGAAGTATCCGCACGTCTGTGGATGATGATTTTTTATTTTAATTTTAATATTCATGAATTATCAGCTAAATTGCATAGGAAGCAGACAAAAAGCAGCACAGGAGAAGTGAATTGTGCAGTGAGTTCGGTAAAAGGAATTCTAAGGTAATTTATTATTACAAATAACGCATTAGTTATATGAGAAATCTGGCTCAGCCATCATCACGTGTATAGAGTCAACATGACAGCAATGACCTAACTGGAAAATGGAACAATGCTCATGATCCTGCCCGTGGGACACGATCAGCTTAATAAATGCACATGGATTCCTATTAACCTCAAAACTTGAAAAGAAAATGTTGACCACTTCAAGCTTCAATCAATGACTAAGAAGGTGCGTGTGGAATGGAAGGTATGAACAACACAAGATTAGTTTAACAAACTAGAAAACTTCATGACAAATGTGCCATAAAAGTCCTGCAAGGATGCCATGTTTTCTCCACAGAAGCAAACAACAGAAAATAAACAGCTAAAAGTATCTGCCAGATGACTGATACAAACAAAATTAGATAAACCCATCAAGAAAATGACTGGAAATGTGCTAATTAATGAGATTAAGAACTCAGGCTACGGAATCATAGAAAACCCATGAAAAATCAATTCTGCTCCAGCCAATTAATGTAAAAACAATTGGGAGAAAAAATAGAAAAACTAACCCTGCAAAAAGCGTTGTAAGCAAGATCAGTTTTAATGAGATCAGCCATATCATTCTTCAAGTACTTTATCACAGTGTTCTTCTTCTTCTTGAATGCCTCCAGGCGTGTATTTGTCATCTTTACCACTGTCTTGCTGCATTAATCAAGAAAAACAGAAGAACCATACAATTTCAGTCAGCAAAACAGAGCTTTATCAATAAAACAGAATTTTTTTTTGAAAAAAGATCAGGTCTTTAGTCTACCATTTTGTATAGAACTTGGACTTTGTAAACCCGTCAAACATCTTGATCTCTTTAATAAGCCTCAACAAATCACACACACACACACACAAAAAAAAGAACTCGTAGAGAGAAAAAGATCCTGTCTTTATATTTTCTTTTCGTTTATGGTTTCTGGGGTTGCTCTTTGAAGCAATGATGAGGTGATACGATTAACAGAAATGCAGAAAATGGGTATCAACTAACATCAAGAATCTGCATTCATGAACCCAAGAAATGACAAAACTTTCAAGGGGAAAAGGCACGAATTTAGAGAAGCAAAACCGAGAAGATTGGTATTTCTCTTTTAATTCTAAGAGAGGGAAGAAACAAATTAAGAAATGAGCTCTAAATCAACAACATATCAGCTCTCAAGGGCAGAAATTTTTCAGCCTGGTTTTAGAGAGAGAAATCCATGAATGTATATATATATGTACATATATACATACACACACAGGGAAAAAGGAGTGGTACAGGCGAACGAGAATCTCTGACTTGGCAACAAGGAAGCTCGAAGGCGTTTTTATAGGAGGAGAGGGACAAGGAGAGTGGCCTGTTTTTAGAGAGAGAAAATTTAGCCACGCAGGATTCTCTCTCTCCCCCCATAGAAAATTTGGCGCGCCGTTCCTTTCTGAACCGTGTTCTTCAACTGAGTCAAACCCCCCATAAGTCCCCTGAAACTCATCAATTTACATATAATTTGTCCGTCAACTGTGAATGAGTGAGGATTTATTAATTCAGATAACAAGCCCTTCAACGAAGAGGCTTACCATATGTAAGCACTATCAAACCGCGGGAAACCAACGGTTGATTTGTTAAGAAATTGTGGGTCTCAATATCATTTTTCTAACCTTTTCCTTGTAATTTTTCTATTAATCATCCATTTCTCGAGTCATTACCACTCCTAGATTTCACTAAAAAACAGAAAATCTCTTAAATCATTTTAAAGGGTTAGAAGATTTGGATTAGTTTTTGCTAGCACGGGTTGCTTCCCCCCCCCCTCGCTCTCAGCTTATTTAATGTCCACATCCATTTGTTTATTCCCATCTTTTTTTTCCTTACATTTAGATGTGAAATTAATTTCCCCTTAAATTGGAAATAAAAATCGATGCATTAGGGCCTAAAAATATGCTTCACAATTTCAGTTTTAATAATATAAGGCAGCAACAATTAATATATGTATATATATATCATTTATTTATTTTAAATTAATTTTAATATTAACACATCTAAATAAATAAAAACTTTTTAAAAAACTTCTCAAATACCAAACTGCGCAATTGGTGCTTGGGTTCCAAGGGCTAGTTTGGTCTACGCCGATTTTTGACCTTTTAGCTGGCTGGCAAAAGCGTGTTTCCACAGACAGAAATGTAAAGCTGACGAACAACATATATATATATATATATATGCCTTGTAAGAGTTGCATAATTTGAGGCTGAAAATAAGGATATGGAAATAAAATAATATAAATTATATTATGAGATTTTATCTAATAATTTAAGTTTTTAGATGAGATAATTTTTTGATATAGTATCAGAACCTTATTGATCTAGTGGTCACGAATTTGAATCTCATCATTTTTATTTTATTTGATGAAAATTAAGTACAAGATAATATAAATCTATACAAATCTCAAATCCAAATAATATAAATTATATTCTAAAATTTCATTTTACAATTTAAATTTTTAAATAAAATTAGATGAAATGTTTCTTTCATTACAACTGTACTGGAATTTTCAATAGAGTTTGCTCGCTCGCTCGATGATACCAGCGAAAGTGACATGCAGCCTTACCAGACCACAGCTGTGATAAACAACAGAATGACAGATGGCATAGCCCTATACACATCCTTGCCCTTTTTTTCGTGTTTTATATATTTAAATGCCAAGTAGAATGCGTCTAAACTACACCTATAACTTTTTTCTTCTTTTTCTATTTTTTTTTCTCTCCTCACCTTAAAATCGTAATTTGTTATATGTTATTTTGTCCAATTTGGTCCCCATTCTTTTTATTTTTTTGTAGCCTTTTATTAAATTGATTGTTCTTTTTTGTTTCATCTTTTAATAAAAAAATGTTTTTAATCTTTATTTCAATTTTGATTCTTATTCTTTTAATTTATTTTTTTACATTTTCTTCAATTAATTTTTCTTTCCAAGCAAAAATAAAATATATTTTAATCTCCTTTATTTTAATTGTCATTTTATTTTATTTTGAATCCCTTTGTGTAATTGATATTCACTTTCCAAGTTAATTCTTCAACATTTAATTAATTAGGAATCCGGCTTTGTGGTTTTTTTCTGGTAAAATACTTTTGATCTAACACTTGTGTTACGGGTTTAAAAAGTTATAACGAGTTGATTTTTTTTAATTTCTTATCTTTTTTTCTATTTTTGAGTTTTTTTTATATGGTTATTCTGATCTTATAACCTGATTTGCTTTATAACCTGATTTGCTTGTTTAACAAGTTCACATATGTTAACTCACCTCTTATTCTCTTTCTCTAGGTTACGTGTTACTCATGTGAACTTAAGTCATTTTTCTATCTTTTTTATCCAAATTCCCCCCTTCTGTATTTAATAGGTTATTGTGATATTCATGTATACGATTGTATATACATAATTGAATATATGCAATATCCAAATTAATCATATATTTTAGTTATTAAATTTGTGTCTTGCCATTTTATAATTAACCATGCTTCTCTAATACACAGGGTTGGAGTCGACAATTTAAGTTTGGGGGCTAAATTAGAAAAAAAAAGGATTTAAAAGGCCAAAATCTAGAATTTTCTATTTTTGAGACTAAAAAACTAATTTGTCGAGGAGGGCATGAATTATCATCAATTAATTTATTATTTGGTATTTAATAATTCTAGGAAGCTTTATTTTTGGCAACAAAAGGTCACGTGACAGGATTTATAAGAGCAGCTGGGAAAGAGTTGGGTGGGTATGATTGAGGTTAGGGTTTCGATTGCACTCTACTGGTTGCTTGAAAATGAAGTTGCTGACTCACACACACCTCCCCTTTGCTTTCCTTCATTCATTCGCATTCAAACGAGAAACTACGACCCCTCGTTATATATTTCTTGGAAAAAAGAGAGGGAAAAAAGCACTCTTAAGTGCCATTCGGTTATCATGAAGAGAGGTCTATAATGGGAATGAAGGAGTTGGAATGGTATTTTAATTTGAATATTATGTTTAAAATAGCAATAAGAAATCAAAATGAAACTTTAAAAGATTTAATGATTTATTTTTAAGATGAAAATAATAATAATAATAATAATAATAATAATAATTAAAATAATAATTTTAATAGTAGTGGTAGCAATAAAAATAAAAATAAGGTTATCTTCTAGGATTCATCAAGTTTCTACTCTATAAATAAAATTTACATAAACAACTAGATCATCAATGAAAAAAAAGACTAGTAAGTTTTGTAAACACAAGAAAATGTCGTGGTTAGCTCTGCTTGATTATAAAAATGCATGATATATATAGGCTTCTATCATGTAATAGCTAGGTATAAAATAAATTAGAGAGTTAAAGAGTTGTTATAATAGTTAAAAAGAAATCTGTTAAAATAAAATAAAAGAGCTATTAAGATTTTATGATTGTTAGAAAATTAATTTCAAGGGTTTAAAAAATTGTGGCCGTTTAAGAGTCATCGAAAACAAATTAATGTTGGATACAAAAGATTTAGAAAGTATAGACGTTGAATCGTGCTCATGGAGGGTCAATAAAATTTTTTTCTCTTACTCGACTTATCTTTATAAATGCGAGCCCATAACCCTTTTCTTATTAGTTACTATCCCATATCAAGGTTTACTATATATGCACTTCATGAAGATCTTATTTTTTTGAATGTGGGATAAACAACCTTATATATATATACTTTATGTTCATAAGAAGTAAGGTATATTTTCCATTATAGAATAAAAACCTTTTAAAATAGTTTTATTATTTATCACAACCCCCTCCTATATTTCAAAATATTTTTGGAATAAAAATAAACTTGTTGAATTTCTATCTATTGAGTGTAATGCATCTAACCTTCTATTTTTTGGACTACGAACCATATCATAAAAAAAAAGTTCAACTTGTGAAATCTTTAGTTTCTATGAACAAAAATAATTCTTATTGAAAATTAGGTATCTCACCAATTACATTATACTTTCTTACTTTAGGAATAAAAAGGCTATAGTTTTTTAAAAAAGATTTTAAAATAAAAGAGGTTTCCGGTTTTTGTGATTGTTAGAAAAATAATTCCAAGTATTTAAAAAATTGTGGCTTCAATTTAAGAGTCATCAAAAACAAATTCATACTAGAGACAAAAGGTTCAAAAGTAAAAATGTTAAATTGCGCTCAACGAGGGTCAATTAAAGATTTTTCTCTTACTCAACTTAACCTTATATGCGAGCCCACTGCCATTTTCTTGTTAGTTACTATCCATATCAAGATTTTTTATATCTATACTTGATGCAGATCTAATTTTTTCAATGTGGGATAGAAAACCATATATTATATTCTATGTTCACAAGAAGTAAGTTATATTTTTCAATATGGGATAAAAATCTTTTGAAATAGTTTCATTATTTACAATAGATAAAATGATAATAACATAAATAATAATATATGATGAATAGAAAGATGAATTCTTTTAATAAAACTTTATTAATAATCATTGTTTTAATTCCTTACTCATTACAAGAAAATGAAATCTTGTATAATTTTCGTTCACATTCTCACATGGCATTCTCATTGTCATTTTATTTCTTTTGAAAAAATAAATTCATTCTTATTTCTATAATTTTATTTCTTATTACCAAATACCACCTTAATTTTATTATAATTAAGACTTTTCTTAACTAATATATATATATATATATATATATATATTCTCATATCTATGTCATAGCACAATTGAGTTTGGCCTAATTATAGGAGTATATATTTTGAATCAATTCAAAAAGTCCAATAATTGGAAATTTAGTGATTATAGGCCAACTCGAACAGATGTTAATTTTATTTATTTATGTTCAAAATGACCGATATATCTCATTTCAATTAAAAATAATAATAAATGAGAACATATCTTGTTTAAAATCGTATCCCATTCCAATAATCCCAATCAAATTTTGCCAAAATATTTCTGTTATGTTCTGGCCAAATAGAGTTTTTGTTTTTTTATATTGTGTATTTGAATTAATACTATATATATTACAACTACAAAATGACATGCCAAAACACTCTAGAACTGAAACATGGAAAAAATAAAATGTTAGGTGGAATGAAATTGACCACTTTAGTAACTATCTAAGTCAAGAAGTTGAGGATTCCCTCTTAATAAATTTATTGATTGTCCCTTAAATTTCAATTATTAGGATTTAATTTCAATAAATTAATGAATGATTTGATTTATTTAAGAAAAAATGATATATATTTCCTTGACATAATGGATCTTGTTATCCCTGGATCCTCAGCCTCTCAGGGTATATATATTGCATAAACTATAAGCTTTTGTGCCCACCCATTTTCTTTTACTTAATTTCTTCAACATGTCTTTACTTGATTAGATCGGGAATCGCATGAGAGATATTTGTTTTTGAACCATTTGCTGGCTTCTTTTGCAATGGAGAAATAAATCCATTTTGACTCCGTTTGGCACTGTGGTTGTACCGATGGTTGCCCAAAATTCAATTTTTTTTATTTTAAATAAATATATTTTGATGTTTTTAAATCATTTTAATGTGATGATGTTAAAAATAATTTTTAAAAAATAAAAAAAATATTAGAATGTATTTCGGCACGAAAAGCACTTTGAAAAGCTACAGCAACAGCTGTCCCAAACACCCTCTTTGACTCTCATTTGTTCCACCCCAGGATCCAGTTAAAGATCTCTAATTATAAAAGGAAGGAAAACACAGAATCTACAATAGATTTATGCAAGATGAACGGGGGATCTAAGAGAGTTGAGAAGCTGATTCACTGGCAGCCTCCTCATCAAGATCAATGCTGATGGGCCAATGCGTAGTTCCTTAAATCGAAAATCACAATTTAGATATAGTTAGCATCCAACATTTTCATTCTATCCCATCTGGATGTTACTCAATCGTTCTTGATGAGATAAATATGGGATTTGCTTCCCAAGACTGGCAGCTTTGCAGTGTTCTTTCACAGAAAAAAAATAAATTATATTTGGCCATCATCATGCATTGACGAACAAAGATAAGATTAGAGAAAAAAAATACGTATAGTCAAAATACAATGTGAAGAGATATAATCTGAAGAGAGAATCATGGGAGACTAGATACAATGTGATTCTCTCTCCATGATTTCCTCTCATATTTAATTCTTTATTTTGTTTTGTATACATTATCATTTTCCATGTATAGTACAATTGACAACCATGATGTTAGTTGTACATAACCATTACTCACACTTGTAATTTCTATTTAAGATTAATATAATACTTAAGAGAGGCAAATTAGTTTTTCTACATAGTATCAGAGCTTTCAGAGATATTTTCATTCTCTTGAAATTTCACATTTTCCTCCCCATTTACCTGATACCTTTATTAAGTTGGCATCCACTAATAATCTTTTGTGGAAAGCCAAAGTAATTCCTATTCTATGTGGAAATAGTCTTCTAAGTTATATGCAAAATCAGGTTCCTTGCTCATCACAAACCATCATCATTAAAGATGGTGTGTCTCGAAATAACCTAGTAGCAATCACGTGGTTGTGCACTAATCAATTGATCCTTGGGTGGATCAATAGCTCCAAGTCATCAATAGTGAATCCTCTCATGATATTTGACATGTTTTGGAGACTCTTTTTAGTATTCATACTCGGGATCATGATCAACAGATGAAGAGCGAGTCACAATCGCTCAACAAAGGCAATTCTTCTTTAAGAGATTCTCTACACAAGGCCAAATCTCTGGCCTTGAATCTTTGACGCACAGGTAAGCAAATGGATGATGATGAGTTCATCCTGTATATTCTTTGAGGTGTAGGATCTGATTCTGATCCTATAGTAGCAACCTTAATGCTCGGGCTGTTTTTGCACCTCTTGAAGGGGTCGTCAACAAACTAAGAGATTTTGAAATTCATTTCAAGTAGCACAAATGTCATCTCCTAAAGTTGTATTTTACACAAATCATGGAAAAACCAATACAAAGTCTCATGAAGCTCATGGTCCTCGTGGTCGAAATATTGTACACCACCAAGCTACTTCTCAATTCCAATAGAAAAGATGTTTGTTCTTCATGCTTAACTAGAGGAAATTTAGAAACTCAGGGAGGAAGACAAAGAAACCACGTAAAAAAAACTACACCACTCACCCATCATCTTCCTTGGCGTCGATAGAGCTGTCGTGAGCATCCTTCACGGTACAATGCTCTCTCTTTCTCTCTCTATCTCTCTCTCATACAGTGCCAACCATCCTCTCTTTCTCTTATCCAGCTAACTGACCAACCACCTTGCATCATCCCCCCTCATCATCGACGAATTCTCCTCCACTCCAGCAGCTCCGCCGTAACCTCCAGCAGCATCCAGTTCTGGCAACGCACAACATCTCCCCCTGCACGAACCAGCTACAACTTTCGGTGCTCCTCTCGACCACCATTTTCAACACTACCACCATAGAAAGAACCACCTCGGCCTCCAATAACCAACGGCAGTGGCAGGTGAACCTCTCATCACCATCGGCCGACCACCCTGTTACTGTTCACGTAACACGTGAACAGTGTAGGAGTGAATTAATTCACTCTACACTGTTCACACAATACGCGAAAATGCATCTTTTTTTCCTTTCTATTTTGATTTTTGGGAGTGGACCTGATTTTCAACCCAACCCAGTTGACTGGGTCGAGTCCAGCCAAAGTCCAACAGGTGGGCCAACCTATTTAGCTAGGTCAGACCCGGTTTGATTTAAAAAATATACATATATATAAATCGCATTTAAAAAAATGTGTTGTTTTTGCAAGGTCTTTCATATATTTTGAACGAAAATTGGACATCATAACCATTTTATGATAATTCGTTCAAATTTGGCTAAAATATCAAAAAAATTATTTTTTTAGCTATTGGGGTGTAAAATTAAATTGTAAAGTACAACGCAAATAGTAAAAAAGTTTTTTTTTAATGCGGTGTAAATTTTTCAAACTTTAGAATGATCGGGTTTTCAACTTTCAATGAGGTAGAGATTCTCTCACGAAGAGAGATCTACTACGAGTTTTAGGAAAGACCAATGAATAAAAAAATTAGCTTAGGAAAAAAAATCAAACAACAATACAACTTGTTTTAAAGTAGGGTGCAATGGGGGTGATGCGTTTTTTCTTTGCACAGCAAGTCCTCTTGCCTAGACTTTCACAAACCAATAGGTTTTCTAGTGACCTTAATGCTAGGTGGTGACTCCCAATAATTTAGTCGTGACTTTACGACTATAAAATAACTCCCTTTATTGTGCATCGTCCCCCCTCCGAGGATAGCGGGGCATGAAATACAAAAAAATATCGTCATGACAAAGTAAGCAAACTTATCATTTTTTGTTGCAAGCTATTTTTTATGTCAACTGTTTTTTGGTATTTTTGTGTAGTATATGTAGTTTATTTATGTGTTTACTTATTTTATAGCTTTTTCCTATACAATTTTATTGTAAGAATGTGTCATTTGTACATGTTAAGGGGTTTATTTTGAAAAATTGTATTTTTTTTTGTCATTTTATAAAATCGAGTTTAATTTTGTAACTTAGATGTTTTATAATGAAAAAAATAATGGATTACTTAATGAGTATTTTTTACATCTTCTCACTTTTTTTGTTTAGTTGAAAATTTAAGTAAATTTAGAGGAATTTAAATGTTTTAGAGAAAATTGATAATGATCAAAGGGTACTAGTTATCAAAACAGAACCTAGGACTGAGGTCCAAGTAGTTTAAGATGGTGATGATGAAACAATTGGAGGGACTAATGTCTTTCAAATTGATAAGTTTGTTGATCCATATCGATTAACTCTATCTACACAATTAAAAATGAAAATAAATCATGAAAATAACATAGAAGATGATGCTGGACATGATGATTAAAAATGAAGAGGAGGATTTTGATTTAAAGGTGATGAATTGATTTAGATGCCTATCATTGTCTAAAAATATAGGGGATGTGTGAGGTATTTTTTAATGTTTTATAATTCATAATGTTTATTTCTGATGGATAAATTTAATCTATGTTTTTGTAATTTGTGGTCATTTTTAAGATTTGTTCATGAAATTCTGTACAACTATCCATTGTCAAACTTGTAGAAGCTAATTTTTTTAGACATCTTTTTTTTTTTATGGATCCCTTGGTTTTCTATGAGCAAGCAATTGTTGATTTAGGGTCATAACAAACAAAACAAAAATGAAATCACCGACGGAATGGTCGATGGAATGACAATTATGTTGAAGTTGTCGTCATAAATTTCATCAGAATGCTCCTAACCATTCTGCAACTTTTGATAAAACTTATGGAACATGTAGAAACTTGGTGTTAGAGTTCCCAACAAAATATTTCATTGGAGAAATAAATGGCAATGAAATTGTCATTAGAAAGACTTACATGATTGTTAATTTCAGAATTTATAGGATTAGTCGAGGTACGCGCAAGGTGATCCAAACACTTATATTAATAAATAAAAAAGTGTTAAAAGCTTGTTTTTAGACACTATTATTCATCGACAATTCCCAACAAGCTGTTTTTCGATGATGGTATTCTGTTGCTGTTTCCATCGACAATTTCCAATTCTGGAGGAATATTTTGTTGCCATTTTCTAACATTCTGATAGTGTATCGTATGGTGATTTTTATATTTTATGGAAGTCCATAACATTGATAGTAGTGGATGAACTATCATAGTTAGCATTTTACTTGATACATAACTAAATAATGAGACACACAAAATGGAAATCGATAATTGCCAAGCGGTCACCTACCAAACACCACACAGTCGCACCTTAGCATTTTTCTGCTCAACGCGGACTTAGTCTACCGGATCACGACATCATCCTGCCTGTTAATTGACCTTAACAGTGACAGATTGTGTAAGAGATAACATTAGGGGCTACAGTTCATCAAATTTGCATATAGAATGATGGATATTTTGACTAAAAATCAAGGTGAGTTGGCTCGAATAATTATTCATTGAATGGAATCGAGAAGCTTCATTTAACGCAGAGGTTTATCATGAACACTGAAACAAAAACACTGCTCTCTTGTCCAAATTAAAACTGAAATAAAACACACCGAAGTCTTTCACTAAATAAGTTGTATTATAGGATTCTTTCAGTTTCATTAAGTATTTAGTAGTAACCCCAAATGGATTCTTGTTGGATTTCCTCCCATTCGCTATACCCGACACCAATATCGTTCTCCATAGCCATCGGCTCTCCCTTCAAAAGAGACTCCGGCAAGTGCTCCGTCCACATTTTTGGTGAGTTCAGTGGTGCTTCGTTAATAGCTTGGATTTGGCTCGTTGACAGCCCCACTCTAGCAGGACCAGAACCACCATCACTGCTAATAGAGCCACAACTTACAATATCCGAACATTTTAGTGGTCTACTAAACAGCAAAGCTGCCTCTCGTGCTGCCGCTTGCACGTCCTCCGCTCTAGAGCTTGCCGGTCGGGGGAGGCTATCTTCCATTTCAGGAAAGTTCAGTTTAGCCCCACGTCCCCTAAGGTGCAATGCTGCCACATCATATGCAACCGCAGCCATTTCAGGCTTCTCATAACTTCCGAGCCATATCCTTTTTTTCTGACCAGGCTCCCGGATTTCGGACACCCATGTCCCCCATTTTCTTTGCCGAGTACCTCGATATCTCGGAGCACTAACCTCAGCATGGGCGTCCCACCTTCTTGCTTCCATTGTACCCTCTACAAATTGATGTTTTGATGACTGATTGACGTTATAAACGGCGCCAATGTACTGGAACGAAGATGATTAATGAGCGGCTGTGCAGGATTTTGGTGCTGCGTATTGTGTGCTTATATTGATGGGATCGATTCAAATGTGGGGACTTCGTTAGGAGGAAAGAGAGCTTCCTGGTAATTACATTCAAGTGCGGGAGATGCTGGCAATGATTTGCAAACATGCATGTGCTCTTTTACAATTTATAGGATTTTAATTGAAGGTATTACAAAATCATATCTTGATCACTCGTTTCATTTTATAATATACTCAAATATTGTCATGATGAGTCCAAAACTACTTACATAATCATCATAAAACTAATAATTAAACTACTAATCACTAGCATACATGATATATTGTCTAATGACCATACCATAACAAAAGATAGATGTTGGCATTATTTGTTCAATTGTCTGTTTGAGCCTCCCATTTCTTATTTACTTGGAAGGTTTTCTTTTAATTAACATAAAAAATATTAAATTATAGAGATACAAATACTGCATTTGGGAATCTATAGAGTATCTGAAAGGACAAAAATGAAATCTAATGTTTTGAATCATTATTTTTATTTGTTGCGTTTCGTGAATGATAAAAAAAATAAAAGAATTGAGATACGAGAGACATTAACATATTTAATTTAAGAGACATGGATATAAAATAAATATATCTCCAAAATAATTTTAAAGTGATACAAAAATATGTCTCTTTTATAACCAAATACTATGTAACACATTCCTAAGCAAAACTCTAACCTATTTTGAGAATACTAATGGTAACAAGCATAAGTATTCGTAAATGCTTGAATCCCATCTCACTTATTGAGTACTTGGTTCTACTATGTGTTTTAAAGTTACCAATCTATTTTAAAGTTGATAATGTCCTAAAAAATCTAAGGAGCTTGAAAAGAAGGCTTATAGCAATTTAACCTATTATTTCTAGCCAAAATGGTTGGTGGTTGGTGTTTGATAGTAGTAAAAAAAATCATTTGTAATCCTTAAGGACTCTATGATGCTTAAATAAGTATTTTTTTTAGATAAAAAATAGTAATATTAAGATTCTAAAAATAAATATATAGTTGAATATGAAGATTGAGAATTTCTCCTCTTAAGAACTACACGAGTCTTTATAGCCCATCATTTGTATTCTTTGGTCAAGAGGCTCACTTAAAAGTCATTTTTTTTATAGTTTTAAAACATCTGTTATATACCAAAAAGAGAAAAATATCTAATGACCTATCATAGGGAAGATCTTTTACTCATTAAAGTGGAAATATCTCTAACATATGAAATGAAAAATATCTCTCACTTATTAGAGAATAAAAAATATATATAACTTATTAGAGGGCCAAAAAACATACATGTGTCTGAGTTCAGCTCTTAGCTAAGCCAGGAATGTTGAATCTAGCAACTCGTTAGACCCATATATATTTGGGCTCATTACTTAGATAAGCCCTAGAGTGTTATGTTATCACTTGGTCTCTGGGTTCTTTAAATAAGGATCCAGGTAAAAACAAACATGTTGATCCATCGCTCGTCTTTGCGTATTTATTACACAAATATTTTGAAAGGTTAGCAATAATAAATGAGAGCCTTTATTACCTTTTTCATAAGACTTGTTTGTTTCATATAGGGCTGTTAGACTTGTATTTAATGCAGTAATTGAGTGAATTTCTTGAGATCTAAGATGATATGAAAGTTCAAACATCCAATGATGAGGGTGGAAATATGTTTTTTTTAACTTCTATTGATATTGCTTTTATATTTTGTTTTACTTTCTTTAATTTCTTAAAAACAACTTTGTTGAAAACCCAGAACTATTTTTGTTTTAATCTTATAAAAAAAACTTATTCTAGGTATTTTTGACCATTAGCTTCCTTATTTTCTATTTTAAGTAGAAATATGAACCTAAAAAGGTCAAATTTATCTTTAAAAAGAGGGATGTTATGGCCTTTAAAAAGAGTTTTAAGTTTTAACTTGTGACTCAAAAAGTAGCATAGGGCAAAAGTCCATCAAATTGAGCCTCATACCAGAAAGGGTGGTACCCCGATGACTATCTCTAGCAAGGGGGAAATAATTCCCCTCGTATAAGTTCTTCTTCTGTTATTACAAAGGAATCTCAAGAGAGAAGAAAGCTAGCTCAGAACCCTAAGGATGATGTTCCTACCACTTTAAGTATGGAGGACATATAGCTTGTTTCTCATTTATTGCTAATAAAGTAAATAATTTAGATTCCTAATTAGGTTGAGTGTATCAGCTAAGAGAAGTTGGGCTCTACCTAGAGTCATTTTGAGATTACAACCTTTTTTTTCATGTGTACAATAGGGTATTCCTTACCTCTCCAAGGATTCATAGGGGGGAGTTTAGATAATACATGATAGGTCTAAGCCAATTTCATCTTAATGGGTGGATAACTTTATTCGCCTTTTATAAGTTTTGTAGGCTTGTTGGAATCGAGCTTACAATCAATGTCTTTGAAGTTGGTACCATTTGACTATTGGACCAATGGTGGCAATGACATGCATTGGTTTCACACCTTCATCAACAAACCCAAATGATCCATGAATGGGACTTTGTGTGGGAAGCCTGCACATGTCAAAAAAATAAAAAATGAGATGGATGATAATAAAGTATAACAGGCAATCAATCTTGGAGATGAAATATAACAAATATAAGGTTCTTCTTGTTACTGGGGTTTTTATTTTGCCATAATGTAAACAACAAGCCTCTTCTGAGATCGAACAACGAGAAAACTTGTGTTATGTTGGCTCGACTTCAACTGAGTGTGAAGTCAATAGGATAACAACGGATATTATCATGTTGCATTGAAAAGTGTACAACTTCTTTATTCTTTATTTTCTTTATAGCTAAGTTTATTATTGATTCTTTTTTTCTTTGTGTAGGACTAACAGTTGAAAGAGAAGGAGAAACTTTAGTGAATATATAAAAAAGAGTACACACAGAAAAGTTTTTTTTTCTTTTGTCATTAATGGACATAAAGTTGAAGAAATGATGAATGACTACCTCATTATTATTGATAAACTCTGCATTAATAAGGATTATGTTCTTGACAAACAATAGTGAAAGTTAAAGCTCCTACAAAAGAAAGTTTGGGGCAATCATACTCCCTCAATGAGGGTTAAATAGATATTTCTCCCCCTAATGTGATTGGGGTTACCCATTTTAAAAGAAAAAGGATGTTAACCCCGTGGAGTTTAGTGTTTTAGTCTCGACTATATACGTTATTATGACATTTTCTTTACCTCAACTTTCAGCATTGCCAATAGAGGTTACATCAATTAGGCCCTCTATTTTGGTTATTCCTATGAAAGATGAGTTCAAGGATGTTTTCGCCAACCTTGTTTTTTATCAAGCTCATGTTGTGGAAGGTAAGATATTTGAGAGGTTAGCCTTAAGGTGGTAAAACAATCGTAGAGGATCTCAACATCTTGTTAGACATCACAATGATTTATGATAAGAGCTACAACCATCATTTGGTTTTTATTGTTCAAATGACCTTTAATGTAATAAAGGTCATTTGTTGTTTCACCTTTTTGTATGGTTATATGACTATTATTCATAACACTTACCCCTTGGTAAACTTTCATGATATTAGCCCATTCCAAAAGATGCTTAGTAGCTGAGAGGAATCATGTAGGGGAAGTCATCATCACAAATAAGGCAAGGCAAGCTTGAGCGGATGAAGAAGGAAAAAGTTGTTAAGTCAAGTTGAGGAGCCTCGATATGGTTTATTCATCACTGAATGAACAAATACACGGTGTCTTTCTTTAGTTAAGCGTCAATGAAATATTGTTTCAGGCTTCCTATAATCAAGTGGATACCCTAAAGCAACAGGAAATTCTTGAGAAAAAAACCACTCAAGATAGTGTCAACAATAGTAGGAAGATATCTCTGACTAATCATAGAAAATATGTCTCTAACTCATCATAGAGGATATATTTCTTTGACTTATCAAGGGGCCAATCTCGTATATGTGTCTGGACTGAATCCAAGTATATTGGATTTATCAACTCGCTAGACTAGTATATAATTAGGCTCGGTGCTTAGTTGAGCCCAAGAATACTAGGTTAGCACCTGACCTTTATTCATTTAAATAATAATCCAAATAAAAATAAAACTTGTTAACTCATTGAAAGATCATTTAATTTATAGATCAATAAAGCTTGAATTTAATCTACAAAGTAGAAATTCAAATATTATTCACATAAGTCATTCTATGTGTTTACATAAATGGTTTTATAACACGTGAGTGGAATATATTCATAATATCATTAAAAATCAAGATAATGAGAACCAAAGATGTATTGATATATCTTTTTCTTAGCTTTCTATTACATTAAATTTCTTGAATTGAAATGATTAAATAACTTGAATAATGAAACTTAAAAAGGTCTAAACTAGACTTCAATCGATAAAAAATCTGAAATAATTTGAGCTTGAACTTTATAAATTAAGCTTTTATAAACAAGATTCAAGCTTGTTTTTCACTAAAACCAGATCAAATGAACTTGACCATATCAAAATTATGATCGATAAAGCTGTTACTGTGCAATCAACAACGACATTCCATTGAATAATGTCAGCATAAATTTAAAAAATTGATTAAATGAAGTGTTTTTATATCTATATTTAGTAATAAAGTTAAATACCTGCTCTAATTAATAAGATAAGTCACTAAATGGTGCAGTCCGCTATTCATGATGCGGTTTATTGCCAGGTGCTAATGAATTGGACTGGTCAACACTGCTGTCTGGATCTGATATTCCCAGTAAAACTAAAAGGCATCTCCGAGTTAATTTTTTGATGTTCGAATTCGGCGAATTACTCCTCGAAAGAATCTTTTTTTTATGTAACTTTTAAGAATGTTTGACAGATGCCATTCTCCAAAATCCCCTAAATATTTAGTTTTAATGACCAGGAATTATTTCTTTGCTAGCGAAGATTAGACCGTGATTTGCATATCAAGTCTCAAATTTAAGATAAAATATATATTTTTTATAAAAAATTAGGGATAGTCGAGATTTAATTCATTCACTTGAACTCATAAAATACATTTTTTAGAAGATGAAATTTTCTCATGCAATAAAAAGTTCAGGCCTCAACCATTGTCCTCCAATGACCTAACCCATCATAGTTTACACCACCTGATCCCTCAGAATTCCAAAATTATCATCGATGAATATTGCTAAAAAATTTGTCAGTCTTGTTTTATATTATGTTTTAAAAATATTTTTAAAAAATATTAAAATTATTTTTTATGTGTTTTTAAATCATTTTCATGTAATAATATCAAAAATAATTTAAAAAATAACCACAACCATCCTATCAAAACATATGCGAACAAATAAAGACCACCGATTATCATTGATAATTGTTGTTGAGTGTCTGAGTCTTAAAATAATTGATCCCCTAAATACTTGGATAAATAACAGCTTGGATAAATAATTTTTCAGCATTGCCTTGTCTGCCAAGTGCCATTTGCTTTCGTCATGACTATGAGCAATGCCTTATTTTTCTTAACACCTCTTGCATTCTTTCTTTTTTGTTTTCCTCTTCGACACGAAACCATCTTTTATTTTTATTTTATTATGATGATTAATTAATATTGTATTAAACGTTGAAAAGTCATAGAATCTGGCAGAAAACAGATCATCTTAAAAATTAAATTACAATTAAAACATATATTATGATTATAGATAATAGAAAAGTTATCAAGTATTGAATAGAAAAGCTTATTGATATGAAGGCTTAGCTCATCCGAGGAAATTTATTCAATATTATTGAAATAATAATAGTTCTTTTTTATTTATTTCATTAATGGTTAGGGTTTTTAGGTTTAAGGAGTTGAAGAAGAGTCCAAGACACAATTTTATAAATCAAGCATAACTTTTAATCTGACTATTAGATCAAACTCAGATTTTGAATTCTAAAGGCTATATTTCTTAAAATTCCATGATGATCGAAGGTAAATAAATGATAGAAGTTATGTGCGAGATTGTCTTTATTTACTTTGTTGTTTTTTGTTTCTTTTTTCTATTTAGAATAGAGCTTTTGATTTAACTACTATTTTACTATTTAGAAATGCTAATATTAGATAGGTTCTATTAATTTTGTAAGCTTTAATTAGGAATCATTTTCTATAAAAGATGTTAGTACTAATATAAATAGGAATGACTAGTTTATTTTAAGATTTAAGACTATTATTCAAACTTTAAATAAAAAAACTAAAGACTTTCCCCTGAATTTTCTTACGGTAACTTTAAATAAAAAAACTAAAGAGTTTCCCCTGAATTTCCTTACGGCTCGGGTTTGTAACCTTAGGGATTGAGAACCCTAGCTTTTATTCATGTTATACATCGTGCCATGTGGTATTAGAGCAAGTTGACCTCTTTTATAAACAGAGACGATGGTAACCCCCACTTGGATGCGGGAGTTGAGGCCCTCTAGGGAATTGTGCAAGCATAGGATTAAAAATAGATGTTTAGGAATGGAAGTTTGATCATTTGGAGAAAATCTAGCTCAATTAATAGGAGTAATTTAAATAAGTATCGTGAAAAGGAGAGGAACTTTCATGGAGACTTATCTTGAGGCAAGCCAAACCCCAAATCTATTCATGAATTTAACAAGATTCCATTCTATGATGGACTTTGAAAGGGTCTTCAAATAAAGTATGAAAGTTATTGTGCGAGATTGACTTTATTGACCTTGTTTTCTTTGGAATTATTTTTCTATTTAGATTAGGACTTTTAATTTAATTTAATTTATATTTTATAATTTAGAAATCCAAATATTGGACGGATTGTATCAATTAGTAAGTCTTATTTTGGAATATTTTTATATAAAAGATTTTAAGATTAATACAAATAAGGATACCTATTTTATTAAAAAAAATAAGAATAACTAAGAAAAATATTTAATTTTTTCAAAAACTTAATGCAATGATTAGACTTTATTACACTACTAGAAGTAAAAAAATATACATAATATATCGCCTCAATGATTCTTTAAAATATCACCAAAACCTATCAAACCCAATTGCCCAAAATATTCATAAATGTTAAGATAGTTGATTATAAATTTATTTTTACATATAAAAAAGCATGTAAAAAATTATTTTTTAATATATCAACAATGTTGACGATACAATTTTTTAAAGAAAAAAGTAAATACATTTTCCATATAGTAGACAACAACCTTATACGCTATGGTAGTGCTTAGTATACTAGACAATGATCGATTGGCCTGAATAATGTGTTTGTGAAGTTGTTTGCCTTTGTTCAATATACAGTCTAATTTTTGCCTTGTCCCAAGTTGTTCTAATGGAGAAATTTTTGTTCCACTAAAAAAGATAGGAAAAACTTGTACAATCTTTTCACAAAAGTTAACATGGTTGATTCTAGTTATTATAAAAATAAAAATAGTTATCATTATAATTTTAAAACCCTCAGTAGAAGGTTAATCTAGGGCAATGATCAAGCTATGGATTGGGTTGACCATGAACCTAGGTCAATGTAAGGATAAAATAATTATCATAATTTTACAACCTGACGAGTCAATCTCTAGCCAGACTAGGGTCACAAGTCGGGTTGACCATTGATCTTGATCAATATAAGAATAAAATTAGTATCATCATAGTTTTAAAACTCAACTCGTGGTCAATCTAGGTTCAGGTCCTAGTCACGAGTTAACCATTAACATGGGTCTATATAAAGATAAAATCATTATTTTCATAGTTTAAACTCGACTAAAGGGTCTACCTAGGGCTAGGTTCAAGTCATGAGTCAAGTTGACAATTAACTAGTCAGTTTAAGGGGAAAATTCATTATTAACATCATTTTAAACACTAATTAAAGGGTCAACCTAAGGCCAAACTCGGGTCATGAGTTGGGTTGATCATTAATTAAGTCAATTTAAGAATAAAAGTGATTATTATTATAGTTTTAATATCTGAATAAGGGATTGACTCGGGGCAAGGACTAGTTCAATGGTCAATCTGGTTTACCCGAGGTGATATAATAATAAATACTATTATTATCATAGTTTTAAAACTCAACTCGGGGATTGAATTAAGGTATTGTCCAAGTCAAGGGCTTAAAGGGTCGACCGAGGTTGATTTAAGTCAATAGAAGAATTAACATGATTATTAACATAGTTTTAAAACTCAATCTGTGTTTTATATGGGGGGTTGGGGTCTGGTCGAGATGGTTAACCCGAGTTCACCTAAATTATATAAAAAAAATTGATAAATTTTTTAGTTATATTTTATCTTAGGTTGATTAGGTCATAGGTCGACCTAAAGTTTTGATCGAGTTAGGTTGGATCAATACTTACTTTTAGTTTTTCTTAAAGTTAAACTAGTCTAGATCTTAGGTCAATAAAGTACTTACCATGTAGTAAAAGTAATTATACAATAGATTCTTTTTTCCTTATATCTCTTTTATTCATCTAAAAACATGCAACATGGACCTTTAATCCTTCAAATCAACCAAGATCCAACATGCAAGTTTTCAACAAAAATCTAATTAATGGCTGCACCTCTCTTCTAAGAAGAACATTATCATTAAGTGCAAAATGTTTTAATTAAATTATCAAAAATCAAAAGAAATAAATAGTTAGGAAACATCCCACATGAAGGAAACAATTGTCACCGGCATCAGCATAAATGATTTAATTATTTTTTCTGCTCTCCAAAGTTTGAAGATGCTTTGAGAGTGATGTTTACTGCTTTGCATGTCGATCATCAAAATGTCGAATCAGCTGTTCTCTACTGTCAAAACAGTAGTTTGAATCCAAACAAACATGAATATTATTTTCCAGCCACCCTTAGTTGCTGGAATCATAGCTAGCATATGACGTGTTATTTGAATTAATATTTTAAAAAAATAATAAAAATTAACATATGAAATGTAGTTCATCTCTTGTCATAAAAAAAAACTCATTCAAAAGTAATACCTTTCCCTATTTTGTATGTATTTTTCTTAATTTAGATTAATGTTTTATTTCAATTTAAATTAATATACTCTCTAATTATTTAAATTTTTTTATTTGATTTAAAAAAAAAAATACTTATTTTTTAAAGTTATTTTATGTTTTTATAATATTTCAAAAACAATAATATAAATTTATATTTTCATTTATTTGATATAAATAAATTGTATTTGCATATTTTATTTTAAAAAATATATTATTTTTTCTTGATGGAAAAAAAATTCTAAGATGAAAAAAATTATTAAAAAAAAACACATATATCTAAAAGTAAAGTAAGTGTTAAGTATTTGCATACTCATTTAAATATTATTAACTGCTTTTTCACAGTTGATTAATTCGACTATTTTAAAATTTATTTTATTAAGCATAAATAGCATTTTCTCATTTCTCAATTAGAAAAAAATGATATAATAAAACATATTTATAATATTGATATATTTTTATACTATGATAAAAATTACCTTGGAATTATTAGTTTAATATTCTTTGTAGTTTTTTGTCACAACAAACATAATCTTATCTTATTTCTAGATAAATAAATTATGCAATTTAATCAGGTAACTTTTCTGACAAAATTAAGATTGGCCATAAGATTTCTCTTTGTTTTATACTTCGGTCCTTGAAAAATTTAAGAAACTGGCTGTTAATTGAGACATAGGAAATTGCAATCGAAAAGAATTGAAGGATGAAATTGAAAACAAATTATAGTGGTGTCGATTGCTACATTTTTTAAAAAATATTTCGTAATTGTAATGTGATGCGACGGTGATGGTGATGCTCGATAATTGAATAGCATCACTATCTTGCAGCTGGCAGCATTGTGAACGAATCAAAATCATAGCCATTAAAAATTGTAAAAATGCTGTATTGTTGACGTCGATTGCTGGATTATTATGAACATGCACTGGAAAGAATCTTTAGCTGTCGTCGTTTAGTATCAGCAATAAAACAAAATCGTTGGCAGATAGAGAGTAGCTACGACAATAAATCGAACTGTTCTTGAGAGAACAGATATAGGAATATGAAAAAGGGTGAGTTATCAGAGGAAACTCTGGTGGGGGCACCGGCGACTGCAGTGTGGAGTGTGTACCGCGGGCTTGAGCTCGGAATCCTGGTCGATAAATTACTGGGCGATGTTGTAGGCAGAGTAGAGGTGATAGAAGGAGATGGAGGTGTTGGCAACATTGTTAAACTTACTTTTCCAGGTATCTCGATTATCCATTTGATTTATGCTGCTAACATGGAAATGATTTTTGAAAAAAGAAGTTTTCTTCTCCTGTCAACTCGTTTTCGAAGCCAGAACACCGAGATTCTGAATATTGACAGTGTAGATTATCCTGACAGGAACTTCTGGTGGGTACATGAAGGAAATATTCAGGATTATGGACGACGAAAAGCGAGTGAAAGAAACGGAAATTGTGGAGGGAGGATTCTTAGATCGCGGATTCGATGTTTGTCGCATTCGCCTGGAGATTATTGAGAAAGATGCTGAATCAACCATCATTAGATCCACCATTAAACCATAGCAGAAGAGGTTGGGAAGTATGTCAGCGGGAAGAAATTAATCATAGGTGACCGTAATTGAATTATTTTGGCAATAGTTTTCATGTAAACCATTCGATCGGTCAGGAATTTTATCAAAAGTTTTCATGATCTTTTTCTTAAAAAATTGTTAATACTTCAAGTCAATTGATCATAAAAGGCATTGTTATAAGGTCCAAAAGTTACCTTGCAGGAATTGCATTAGTTTTGTAATTAATTAGGATTATTTTTATATTTTATTTAAAACTTTTCTTTTATTTTTTAGTATTTTTAGGATGATTTACCCTGTATAAATAGAGTTATTTAACTTGTTTTTAAGTTTTTAAAAACAATTAAAAAAAAAAAAAAACTTGTATGAGAGAGCTTGCTCTTACCCTTAATTTCTCATGGAACTACCAAGACTTAAATTAAAGAAACTTTTTTTTTATCAAATCGCTCAAAAAATTGATTTTATTGTAATGCTTTCATTTTTTATTGAATAAACAGCATAGCTCAAAAATCTATGTTTTTTTATTAAAAAAAAATGAGAAATACTTTATTTAAAATGCTTTTCATAGCACAAGATCAAATATTCTAATCTATATTTATCTCTCAACTTCCAATTCGATTTTTAATTAATATTAAAAACTCTTTTTACCTTTAATAAAAAATATATTTCTAAATTTATTTTATCACACGCCAAGTTTTCAGTTCAAAATTAAAGTTTTTCTTAGTGAAACACATTGTCAGCGCAAGCATATTCTTTTCTTTTGTTTAAAAAATAGAAAAAAGAAATAAAGAAAAAACCTCCACGACAAAATGCAGGCGTTGAGAAAACAATTTTGACCTAGTGGCTCAGTTTGTGAGAGAATCAAAAGGCAAGAACAAGAGCTGCTTCTGGATATTTAAAAATCACAATTCATAGACAGAAAAGGCGTTGATCTTCAGAAGGTACCGATAAGAGGGAAAGGCTGTGATATATGAACCCTGAAGGATGTCTACTGTAAACAAACTCAATCAAAACTCACACCCTTGTCCAGGAAAATAGCATGCAGAAACCCACTTGACAAGATCCATTAAGCCATCACATGATGGTGCAACAACGCTTTTCCTCAGTAGGCTGTGCCGACACTGGCTGGAACCTGTGCGCCTCCGATGGGTTGTACGTGAACTCGGATGTATCAAGCCCATACTGGTTCCATGAAGCGAAGAACATACACATGTACAGAAGTAGAATCAGAACCAGAAACTAGCAGTTTTTTATAGAAGATTACATAGCATAGATGTATAAGATCAATGGAACAAGATATCAAACCTACCAAGTACTTGATGCAGAACTGGTTATAGGATCATTTTTAATACAATAGCAATGCCTAATGGAACCAGCAACAATCATCCAAGTGTGTTCTAAACCCTAAACCACATGAACATTCTCATTCAAACATTCTAGAATAAGGCTGATTGCTAAACAGATAGATGTAATGGTGCTTTGTTTAAGTCCTTCATGCCTTGTGTGAACACAATAACCAAAGCAATGAAACAAGGGATCAAGCTATGACTGATGTTTACCATCCTATAGGGTCCTGTGGTGGGACAATTATTGTAGTTTTACACTAATGTCAGAAACCTGAATTTTCACAAGCTTAATGAAAATCCATTTATCATGTATAACTTTATGGAGTCCCTGAAAAGAGTGACTCAGATGGCTACAGGGTCACAGAAACATGCAAGATTGTCAGATGGAGCATCAAACTTTCACTGCATTGATTTGAATTTCAGAAACAATCAAACCTTTTCCCTCATTCGTGCACTCCAGGCATCATTTCTGCTTGGACGCTGATCAGTGGTTCCAGCAACAGGCGCACCTGATGCAGGACCTGCTGGCCTGTTAAGCAAAGGCTGTCGGTTCTGTTGCCCGGGGGCAATGAGCTCATCATCACTATCATACTCTAGTGGCCTGTTTGCTGCCCGAACAACAAGGGCTAACAAGAAAATCAAAGCCTGCAACAGCACAACGATTCATTGTAAACAAGCTACTAAGAAGCTCCTTGATATCAGAAAGAGTTCAAAATAAGATCTGTGAAACCCCATCTCCCAATTCAGCCTTGACAAAGGTCCCAGTCATAGCCATAGAACTTGTACAAGAGAAGCACAGTTTCAATATGTCAACGAAAATCTTAAAACCTACTACAAACTCCCAACTTAAACTCCCATCATATTGGATTCTCTTGAAATATTTTCCTGATTCAGTAATTCTTAATTATGATCAGATACCTTTGGCCGATGCTTAAAGAAAAAAGACTGCAAAAGAAAAGTTCATTACCTTGGAAAACATGATTGTCTTGCCATGAATTCTTCACATTCCTAAACTAAATCAAGTCATGCTCTCTCTAAAATAATTCGATCCCATTGAGTCAGAAATACAGAGGAGAAAATAGACTTTTGGGCATGCTCAATGAGAGAAAATAAGAGGGAAGTAGCAGTATCATACATCTTTAACTGTGCCCTAACCCAAACCTGCTTTATAAATTAATAGACAGATGTCACCATCAATCAGATCTGCTGCCTAGTTTCTGAATCTGTCTCTCTAGAAAATATCAAACCCACACAAATGCAATAAGCATCATTTCAAGCTTACCTCTAAAATAACTATTCCAAGAGCAACCCATTTGACAATATTCCACTTTTCTTTGAGGAAATCATATAGCATGTCAAAATCTCCAGTTTTGTCTGTTGGAATTTCCTGACAGAAAAATTATAACAAAAGTTTAGATGACTATAACACATTAAACTTCTAGAAATTGGTTAAGTGGAAAACTCACTTCTTTCCAGCTTTTATCAAAGAATATGAAAGCTGCACACCCCAACTCTACCAATATCAACAAGACAATCAATACTGAATACTAAGTTGGCTTAAGGAAACAAATCATCATAAACCACAAAGCCAAGGAACACATGAACTATTCCTCTGCCCCATAAGAAAATGTCCAGTTTAATCTTCAAGGGTTTAATTCACTGATGACAAGTAATTCTACACTAGACATACAAATGATGCAAACTGAAAACTAAAATAGAAGTCAAATGAAACTAGAAAATGACTTCCTTTTTTTAAGAACAAGGGAAGAGAAGAGATGAAAAGAAAGGAGTGAGGGAGAAACTTCCAGTATCAAAACAAGCCAAAAGGAACAAAACAGAATTAAAGCAACAATGCTTCCCAATCCTTTTGTATATCTGTGAAGAAACAGCACTCTGATGCTACTCGATAATGGACATGCTCTTTCAGGCATAACAAAAGGAGAATAAGAAGACACTCTTTGCAAGCATGTGAAATTATTGAATTGAATAGGTCACATCTTATTCTGTTTTACTTGTCAAGAACAAAACCCAAAACAAAGATGCATCTTATGCAGCAGTATGGCAGATAATCATTGCTGTATCATGTGGTGTAGGCACAACTAATTCTAATAGTAGTACTTATGAGGTAAAACAAATGTGAAATAGGATACACAAATCAAGCAGCAGCCATTTCCTGTTGCAGCTCCAATACAACCAAAACAAGAGATAATGAAGAGAATTACTCCCACAGCAACAAATACGTATATGAACCTGCAAATGAAACGGATGCAAAATGATAATTTGGCAATTTCAGGATAAACTTGAAAATAATAGGCACAAATATGAATATATAATTTGCACTCCGTATAGTTTTTCAATGACCATGCAAGCCCAACAGAACCACCAGTAGTTAGAAATAACTTTTCACTTTTCCAGTTCTCTTCTTCATTGCCAACAAATCCCCAGCTCTAAGTGAAGGAGAAGCACAGCTTAACTAAACTTGCACCAGGTGAATCTTAATATATAATATATAAAACACTACAAATGCTATTGCAAAATGGATCAACAAAGTTATTGAAAATAGTCTGATTGTCAGCCTTTTTTGCATGAAGTGGTCAACCTAAATACTCACAGTAACCTTGTTTACAACTTGAAAATTTCCAAATCAAAGAATTTTCTAGACAATAAATTCTTAACTTCCAAACATATGTCATTCATTTTATCAAATCAGAGTATTTTACAGCTTAAAAGAAAGAGAGAGAACCAAACCACCCATAAATGAGTGCAGTTAAATCTGATAGCAGTACTTGTAGCAAGAAACTCAATGTTTAGCAATACCCTGACAACCAAACCACCCATAAATGAGTACAGCTAAATTCTGAGAGATTATAAAATGGTAATGGGCACATCTTATGGAAAAAATGCAGGATGAACTATCATGGTATGAGCTATGTTACTCTCTACAGGTCCTATTCTCGGTCAAATTAAGATTACTGAGCAACAAATGCAGGATGCAGATGACTGACAGATATAGAAATCACTAGTGTGGATTGAACACTGCTAGGTTTTTATTATCAAAGGGAACAACTGGCATATAATTCAAAGGATGGGTATGAGATATTATTGTTTTCCACTATTACAATCATCACTACTCCTATTCCACCATGTCTTTCCAGTTTCCACTGACATCTCCACAAACACAACAATACAATCATCATTGGTATTGTGAGCACCACTACTAGCATTAGCACACCAACATCATACTCCCATGATCACCATCAAAACAAATTACTCATCAATCCCTGGATTATCATTTATGCTATGCACAGTTGTTGCCAATTTAAGGTTTATATCAATTATTTGTGTTGCGCCAAAGTCCGAAATATTTAGTGCAGTGTAATGAAATGAGTTGGCACTGATGCAGCTTGTAGATTATGTCAACTGTAAATTTCAAACTCATAAACACTTCTTGCACGTAAGCTAAACAATGAAAACAACTGAATTTCCAGATGACTTTTCTTCACTCTGATTTTTGTGACCAAAACCAGGATCCATCCATCCATCCGCCCACCCTTCACCAACTCAACCAAGGCCCAGTAAAAAAAAAAAAGGCACAGAACCAATTATATCAATAATTAGAAAGAGAGGTAGAAAACGAGCCATAAAATAAATGCAGTTCATAATGTTTCACATCAATAAAATCACTTAATGAAAATATAATTTAGCTCTGCTTCAATCTACTCGAGAACGATGGAAGAGGCAGGATGAAGTTTATAGAAATGGGTTAGCTTCTTGAAGAATTCCAGTTATTGTGCTCATCTTCCCCATTCTTTTCAAGTACCAGATGGAGCTTACACTAGGATCAAACCCATCAAAAATTCAATTACCATCTCTTATCAACTTGCTTTTGCAATTAAAATCAAATAAAAGGTTTCTCAACCACAAATTCAAACATAATAGAGGTAAAACAATCTTTAAGCACAAATCAAAATCACCAAAAAAAAAAATTACATACCAAGCTTTTGACAGCTTATCAGAGATACTGTCCGAAAGAGACACAGCCATAAGCATGGGGCGACCAAGCTGCGTCAAACCCTGACCATCACTCAGCGTCGACACTAATGCTACATTGTCATCAGTTCGTGTATACTCAACAAACATGTAAATCCCATAACCAATCATAGCCAGACCCACAAGTGTGAGCAAGATGTTAAGGAGCTTCAGTAACCACCCCAAGCATCCTTTACACGCCATGCTCCCCTACAAAATCCCTGGAATTTCCACTCACTCTCTTCTTCTATCCAACCAGTTCACTAACCTTATACCTTCAGTATCAAAACGCACATTAGCACCGCAATTTCAATTACTTGGAAGCCTAAAACACCATATTTATTCCGGTAGATAAAGAAAAGAAAGTAAATATCTTCAATAATTCAGTCAGAAAAAAATACAAGGCAGATCCAATCCTTGGAATTAGGTTCAAAAACAAAAGTTCAAAATTGAAAAAGAAACTTCAGTTAAAAATAAAAAACATAACCATCAAAATGATTGAACAAAAAACCACCATGCCAATTAATTGATTGGATAGGAAGGATCTAAAGGTGAAAACAAGGTGCATCCTGTTAGGATTATTAGCAGATTAGGATTAAAAAACAAATTGAGTGACTTACAGATTAATCGGTGGATTATTTTGAGGGACCTTTAATTTTGGTTATTCGATGAAGAAAGGAGAATCCAGGCATAAAAAAAGTCGGTAAGACAGCTGAGGACCCCTTTGCTTCTTTTGGCCCTCTTCTGTGAGCTGGCACATTTCTCATTATTTATTTTATTTAATGATTATGGAATGTCATTTATGCCCTGCTGCCCATGATTATGCAAGTTGTTGCAACACTCACGAAGAAACTTAGATTCATAGATTATTTACCCGATCACTTTTTTGCTGTTACCTTTTTTTAGTAAAGAAATTCTTAAACCATCTGAATATTAATATGATCTAACATAATTAATTTGATGGGTCCACAATTCATATAATATGTGAAATTATAATTTAACTCGGAGAAGTAAATTAAAACATGATATATTTGATTAATTTGGATCAATCCAGATTAACATATTAAATTTATGATCTTGATTATGAAACCATAATAATCTCGTGTAAGAAAATTAAAATTAAAATAAATTATAAAACTCAATTTTCAATAAACCTAGTGATGAAGAGTGATATTGAAAATAAATAAATAAATTGTCAACTTGAATTAACTTGTAAATTTTGCAGCTAAGGTCATGAGATTGTGATAAACACATATAAAACAAATTAAAATAAATTGTAAAGCTTAAATTTCAATAAATTTATTATTGAATGATGAAATTGTTAATATTATATATATATATATATATATTAAATAATAAATAATAGTTATATGATTGATACCTAAATTTTATTGATGGTTTATGAATATCTAAACTTTTTATCTAGTTGGTAACAAACAGGAAATGAATATCAAGAAATTTGACATGTGGATACTCATTGTCATCTATACTCAACATTAGATTTCAATTTATTTATTTTTTTCAAATTTTATCCATTTTCTTTTTATTGTTATTTGTGTTTTTTTTATATATATATTTTTTCCAATTTTCATCTCTCATTGTTTTGTTATTGAGAATTTTATTTCATTATTTTTTTGGATTCACCATCAATAAAATTAGTCTTGAGCTCATGAATTGGTTCATATATTTCAAATATTTAACACAGATTAACCTCGATATTTTTTAAGGTTTTTTATTGGTTTTTTTTCTTTCAATCTCATCATTCGGTGTTTGATTTATTAGAAATTGATGTTCATATACTTTTGTTTTCTATCAGATTATTCAAATATTATGTTTATGATTGCAGGTTAATAGATTGACTCGATTTGATTATGATCTTTTATTTTAATTTCACTTAATATCATTAAAATATTTGATATTTAAGCTTTTCAACTTGCTTTTGACAGGGTTAACTTTGTGTCGCGGTTAGGTTGCATATTTTGCATGTTAGTATGAAAGGATTCAGGGTGCTTTTGAACGTTTTTTTTAATTTTATCCACTAATATCAGGTTGATTGAGAATTAGACTTCATAATTTATTTTGTTTTGCTTTCTATGAGGTTATCTCACCTCATGGCTTAGGTCGCGAGTTTGATCGATTAACTTGGATGGTTTTTTCATGTATTTTTTAATATATTTTTCAATTTTATCATGTAACATTGGATTAATTGGAAATTAAGTTTCATAATTTATTTTGATATTTTTCTATGTTGTTATCCTAGTCTCATGACTAAGATTTGATTGGTAAACCCTAGTTGATTTTTAATTTTTAATATTAAAGTGATTAAAAATTTGATTGACTCGACTTATTTTTCCAATTGAATTTTAATTTTTAATATTAAATTGATTGAAAATTGGGCTTAGTTTTTTATGTACATGGTGTCATGATCTCGGTTGAAGATTCTAAAGGTTAACCTAATCTAATCCGAGTAAATTTAGTATATTGTTATCTTTTTAAAATATATATATATATATATATCTTATTTAATTTTTTAATCAAATTATTTTTTAATATGCTGTTTGAGTTGTCTTTAAACTTATAAAATTGATTCTATAACATCAGATCGACCTTCATGTATTTTTACTAGAAAATGTATCAACAATATCTAAATATTTTTATGTTTAAAAAATAATAATTAATTGTAGCTACACAGGGGGATTATCTGGCTGGCGCGACCGGATGATGAATTTTATTGGATTTGACTTTGTAGCAGTGCATGGTAAAAGAAAACAAAGATGCGGGGTGAAAGCGTCAATTCAAGATTTGCTGATTTGTTCATTCGGCGGGGCGGCATATAGGCAGAGAGAAATGTTCTTCAAAATTACCGTAGCCTAATCCTCGAAGTGTACAAAGATTGTGTTGATCATCGTTGAAATAAAAAAAAAAAAAAAAAGGAGAAGAGGATTAAGCCAAGCTAATTCTTGGGTACCTGTGGTGACGACGATGAGTTGGTCGGCAACTATAAAATTGTGGTCGGTGAGAAGAAAGAGACTCTTTTTATTATTATTGTTATTATTAATATGGGCTTTTGGATGAATTTATATATATCTTAATTAATATGGGTTATAAAATTAATAATTATATAAATTTTTTATAATTATTATATTAACAATCATACAAAATTTAATGCTCGGGGAAACAATTGGGAGAGCAAAAGGTAAAAAAAAAGGGCCAGTTTTGAATCACGAAGTATTTTCTCTCCTTTTTATATATTAATAGAATATTGTTTTTGATCACATTTATACAAACGAAAGTTATCCATTGAAAATAAATATTGCCGACCTTGAATAATTCCACCAAACCATTTGAGAATAAGTTGGATTATTTGGTAGTGTTTTTTATTTAAAAATAATATATTTTTAAAATAAATATATTAAAATAATTTAAAAATATATAAAAAAACTAATTTAAAATGAAAATAATAATTAACGATTAATGTTATAAGGCCAAACGTCTCCAAAACTTGAGATTTCGAGAAAAAATCAATATATATTTATCTTATAAAAGTATAAAATAGAAAGTATTTCACTCACAAGTCACAACCATATCTATAAAAAAGTAACTAAAAAAAGATGTTTCCTAAAATCCAAAACAAAACTAAAAAGATAAAACGACCACAACAGTACACCAGAGGAGTCATGATGACGACCACCTGGCCCACCACAGCCAGTTTCGTTTGGAAAAGAGTGGGTCCCGCATCAAGAATTGGCGGGAGAATTTGTCGGGTCGTGACTTCTAGCTTTGTGCTGACTGCTGAGCAGGGAGGGACTCTTCAACTGTCGTTCAAGACAGAAACTACCGGTCAAGAAGGTCCGAGCCAAAAGCAAAATCCCATCTCAGCTTCCACCTAATCAAAAACGTGACAGCCATCTTATCCGCAATTTGCTATTCTTTCATATCATGACTCACTAAGTTCCAAGCAAATTTTATATGTTTGCCGGTGAGGTTTGAGGGAAAATAGTTAAAATATCGTTTGATTTTTTTTTTTTATTATTTTGGATGTTCAAGTCAGCTTACATGTAACTTAACTAATCCTATAAATCTTAAAGTTAACGATCATATAAATTTTCAGTTATTATCATATTAGTAATCATATCATTTAAACCTGAGACCATAGAAAAAACAAACTATTTAATTGCAATTTTTTTACCACTGGATTACTTACTGTATAGTTCTCGTTTGATTATTTTACAACTACAACAAGGTTAAGTTGCTATGGAACCGATGTTTTCCTACCACCTCGTTGTATGGTAGCCGTTGGTATCTTTTACTTTGTTTATCTAACAACGTTAAAAAAGAAAAACCCTTGTTGTGAGCAACTGAACGATCAAGAATAATAACACCGAGCATGTAAAGAGGGAGTTCTGGTGGGCTCGAGTCTGAACCCATGTTCTTATTATATTGGGATTGGATGGGCATATTTTTATAAACCTAAAAAATTTTCTTATTTTTTAGGGTTTTTATAAATGAAAAGTTTTTTTTTTTATTATTTTCTTGACATTAGATGACAGAATAAGAGCAAACATCTAAAACACAAAAGAAAAGAACTAGAACTCAAAGATATAACAATCATTTTCTCTTAAAAGGATTTAAGATTTTTCTTAGTGATTCATGTGGATTATCGTTAAAAAACAAATACTTGAATGACTTATGGTTCATGATAGCCTACCCTCAAAAAAATTATTTCTTTTAAAAAATATGTTTAACATGATCATTGATACCTCTATTTTTTTAAAAAACAATTATCGTTGTTTTTGCTACGTATATATATTTCAAGAAGATTAATAAGCTCTATACTCAAAATTAAAAGGGATTTAAGGTTCATAATATCATAATTATTTTCTGCTTGTATAGGTTGTCAATTCCATTTTAATTGATGCTTTGTTTTTTCAACTAGAACAAGATATTTTGGTTTTGGAGCGTTTCAGCACATCGTTTTAGGATTGTACTATTTATATATATATAATTAAATATATTAATTCACAAAAAAATTAGTTTAAATTCAAAAATAAAATTATTTAGAATTGTGCAATTTAATTTAAAAAAAAAACAATAAAATATTTTTTTTAAAACAAAATTATGAACATGTATAATATTAAAAGAATATCATTATCAATCTTGCAAGGTCTTTATATTCTCTAATTGTTCTGAAATTTTTATATAATATATATAATAATATTAAAAAACTCCCCGTATAATTTCATCTCAATCTAACGGTCAAATTAAGAGATACAATTAATATTATAAAATTATTCATTATTTAAATAAAATACCATTTGGCTAAAACAGAACGGGCGGAACGAAACCAAAACGTTCTAGCTGAAATTTGGGTGAAATTTCCAAAATGAGCTAAAATTTTAAACGAGATAAAAATTACGTTGTTTCATCTCATATTTTTAACTGGTACGAAACATTTCGACCGAAACAAAATGAAATTAACAATACTGGTTCAAAAATAAATTATTATATACAACCTTCTTCAAAGAATGTATAAGATTAAAAAAGCATTTGTTTTTACTCTCTTTACATGAAAAGCATAAATCATTAAAGTGATGTTGATATCATTGAGAAGGTAAAAAGCCACAATGAATTAAACCAAATGGAATGATGATGAGTAGTTTTTATTCTATAGAATTTGTTTTTGGGCAATTCTTGGTAGGATCATACCTTCATCACCTCCTACCCAAACGTTGGTCAACTATGGCATATATATTAAAGAGGGTGGCGAATTTCAAAGTAGTTCAGTTGGTTTACACCTCATTTCTCAACAAGACTCCATCAAGACTTTTTGCGATAGAAAACTAGCCACCATGCATTCAAGATTCCAAGTAAAGTCTTCAACTTTATTCATGCAGCACAGAACATTTTCCCAATCACCCCAATTGCCATTATTACACATCGACAAGGCCCCCACTGGACAAGACCAAAAAATGACCGCACCAGCAATGTCTCGACAGAAAGCTCTAGTGCTTTTTATCTACAGGAAAACAGAGCGCCCAGTAGGCCACCATGCTCTAATGATTGGTCGAGTCTGAACTAGAATTAGCTACCGTAATCTGATTAAACGGCACCATATTAGAAGGAATTAGAGCAAAGGGGAGGAATTGATGAGATGCCTTGCCTGGAGAGCTCTGCTAGGACGCTATCTGTAGACGGGGGCTTGAGGCCTAAGGGCAACGGCAGCCATGGCTTGCTGATTACCTCCTTCACAACCGTGTTGATCACCTCCTCGGCCTGGATGAAAGATAAGAAATGATGTCTATTGCATGAGCACGTTTGAACTTTGGATCAAATGTTATGAAAGATATATTGCAACCCTGTCAGTGGACTGGAGAAAATCTGTAACCAATAACGTAGTCTTTTGCTGACATTGTTTGACGATGGGGTGTACTCGTACTCATTAAACAAAATTTCCCTTCATCTATAATGTCCTGCATCTTATTGCCAAAGGGACGTGACGCTGCTAGTTTAAAACCCCTTCTTTATGGAATATGGAATATGTTTCCACGATTCAACTTACTGAAAAACTTCTAGGAACTGTGACAGTTCAGTACCCTAGTCAAACTGTCATACTCTTGCTACATAAACTAGAACACATTTTATGACCAAGTTCCAAAATATATGATCTTGAATGAGATCAATGAATATAAGTAGAATTCTCAGAAAAAATGAATAAAAAAGAACAGTAAGATGTTACTATACCGGCTGTAGGTCAAAAGAATTTTGTGGCATGCCACAGCTGTTATCGACCATGCTGGCACTTTGAAACCCGGATGCATTCTGCATTTCCAAACAAAAGAATTTATGAGAACCTCAATAAGAAGTATGAACACGAATAGATTATGACCTGTACATAGGTGTGCTTACTGGAGGAAAAGAAGAAAAAGGACTATGCAATGGTGGCATCACGGGGCAACCCCATGCATCCGCATGCATCTGAAATATGAAAATGTACACAAATCAAGCAGCTGCATTCAAAGTTCTCCAGAAAATGCTTATACCATCAATGTTAAAGCATGCTAGACAGGGAAAAAAATAATATAATCTCTATTATGGTGTTTAATTTAACAGGAGTTACCCCTGAATAAGGCCTCCTGTGCCAAATTTCGGTTGTGGGCCATGGGGGATAGCTTGGTGTGCCCCACATATGCACACCAGCTGTGTGGCTACCTGCTGCTCCCCACATAGGATATACCGGGCTGGTTGGAAGATCATGGTTAGAATGATATGGAGGGTACGCCATGATAGGTTTATATGGATAATAACTCCTTTGTACTCGATCTCTATGATGCAGCCATCGCCGGTCATCTTCCTTGGGCAAAATAGGCCTCCTGCGCATTCGATATTTCTGCCAGGAAACATGCAGTGGTATATAATTAGCTGTAGTATGAATTTTTGTGAACTAGTTTAGAATTGTCTAGATACATAAAAATAACATTTAAAACATTATGAAACTAATTTTAAGTGCAAACAATCAATGACAATGGGAAATGCATCTCCAACCACTGTTTAGACCATCGGAAATTACTTCAATTAGACAAAAAATGACCAGACCACGAAACGACAGGGAAAGCAAATGCTACAAGAGCTTACAACAAACAAAAATATAATGAATCCTATTGGAGCAGAAGCTAACAAATTTGGTAAGGGTAAGCTTACTACGAACCTGCAAATGACTTGCTACATTATGCCTAGTCAAGCTTTCCACTTTCATTAGCTCCAATACTCGTGAAGGAATCGCTTGATCTACACCTAGTTTGTCGACCGCTTGCACAAATTTTTTGTGAAGCTCTGGTGTCCAGTCTACCTAGAACTCAAGAAAACACTCACCCAAGAGCAATCAAGTTGATGAAATTAGGAAAAACACACGCCTTTTCTAAATAAACAAATCCAAATATGGTAGATGCTAATGCTTGTGACATCACTTCCGACTCAAATCAGGAATAAACAAACGAAGATCATTACGTCTTGCTAATAGTGTTTATTTGAGGAAAATTTGAAAAGGAAAAAAAACAGAAAGAAAGAAACTAACTTTAGAGCATTTTGAGGTTGTGTATATATGGAAAAGGCATTTCATAAATTTAGGATAATTTGAAGGGGAGGAGGGGTGATGTGATTATGCCCTGGAATAGGATCAGGAACTTCAAAAGTATTTGATATTCAGAATAATCAGTCACCTTCATCTTCTTTCGATTAGCTCTAGTCCCATGGGAGGTATGAAGATCAGAAACAATATCGTTAGAATGATTGAGACTGTCTTTGTTTTGTGGATTGTGATGTATGTTATTCTCGCTCTTGACACCATCAGTTAAGTCATCTGTATCTTTGATCACAGTCTCTATAAAGCAAGGAGGATGCCCTGCTGGTAGAGTTTCTTGAGACATGGCACAAGTTGTTTCGACAGATTTGGATTCCCCCTCTTGCTCGCCACTCTCCTTTTCTATTGAGCAGTTAATATGGTCTTGGCAATCTCCATCATCCAGCAGCTGCCCTGCTTGTTTAAATTGCCGGGTTGAAGGAGCCGGATGCTTATCACTAGCTGGTGATTCCTGCTCATTGCTTTCCTGATCCAAAGATGCATTTTCTATTTTCTCCATGTTCTCATCCTCGTTTTCTTCTAGTTCCATTTTGAGCTCAAGCATAGAAACTATAGAATCTTTTATAGGCTTTAGTGATTCGGACTGAACACTCCCCCCTGCATTAAATGCCTGCTCAGGATCAATGAAGTCAGAAATTTTCTCTTCATAGCATTGAGATCATAAAGTAAGTTCCTAAAAAAAGTAAACAGAATTTTAGCAAACCTTATGAACCACATGCTGCCATATATTCCTTAGTTTATCTTCAAAGAGTGGTTTCCGAAGGAACTCAACTGCACCAAGCTGAAAATAAATTGCCACATAAATAAATCACGTGATCATGAGGCATGGTGAATGTCTCCAGGTTCTCCTTAAATGCATGGGGCATTAACTCAAAATTCAAAATTCAAAATTCAATGGAAGTGTTAACAGTTGAATGGGTTTTGCTTCAATCACTAAAGTAAACAGAACTTGAACTAACACAGACAATTAAAACTTGAAAAAATTCTGTGGCATCAAGCATTTAAGTATGAGCAACTTAGTATACAATTACATAACACTGGCGAGTACAGTTCTTACCGCTATGCACTTCATCATGGTGTTCAGGCAATGAATGTTAGAAGTCACTGAAAAAGAACATAATCTCATACTGTATTAGAAGCTGTAAATGAATGGAGGAGCTAAAAGATGTGAATTTTTAAAGCATTACTCTCATGTATAGAAAATATTAACATCATATATAGAAAATATTAACATCATATATGAGCTTACTAATGGTAGGCAAGTCCTTTGCAGTTTCTAGAAACTTGAAACTCCCATTGCTATTGCTCGTACTCACCTGTGAGCATAGCTAGGTTCTATTAGATAGCCATTCAACTTCAGAAAATCTAACCATATTTAGGCCCAATTAAACAATATTATATCTAATTAATATATGAAGTGATTATGATGAAAATGGTGATAAGCAGTATTATTATGAGATGGACAAAGCAACAGCGGCCAGTCATTTCAACCCTAATTGGACATATAGTGAAATACAGCTCCTCTTTCTTGTGAATGTATGCACATTGCCGAACCACGTTGAATCTGTGTGTTTTTCTTGTTTTCTCTCTTGTGCAATATTCATCACTGTTGCTGCAGGTTTCACAACATTCACCAATATTGCAAAGTTGTGTTTGAACTAAAGGAAATTACCTCCACTAAAGCAACATGGAAGCTTCCAGGTTCATTTGAAATTGCTGAGAGAGCTTCATTCTCATTGCAGAATGTATAAACTGAAAATGGGCATGGTGAGGTTAAGCAAGGAGGCTCAAACAGGAGAGAATGCATCACTCTAACATTAACGAGCAACTTTATTAATAACATCTCAAAGAAAGCAACTATATATTTTGTTTTGGGATCTAAACGATGTAGCTTTAATATCACAGGATGTGGTTTGAACAGTATCCTAGGGTTCTAATTGGCATTAAGAGATGATAAAAGAGCCAAATTAAATCTTTGGTAGAATGATGTTGAAATGGAAATCACAAACTGGCCAAATTTTGTAAAAAACAAAATCTACAAAGTATTGAAAAATAATGGGCTTTCCTGTATTTCCAATGCTAGAACATACAAAGTTCTGAAACATCGATAATAAAGCTGACTAAAAACAAGTAAATTTCACAACTTTTGTTTACAATCTGGAGTTCCCTTCATGTAGTAAAGATGACTAGTTGCTTTAGTTATTTTTTATTAAAAAATCCATTTTTAGTATTACGTTTGAGCATTGCAAGAAATTGTTTTCCATTTATAGATCTCAGTCACAACCATTTTCAATTTTCATAACTAATTAGCTACTGTTTTAGTTAAAATAGGTTGAAGTAAATTAAACAATGCAAACAAGATTTCTACTTGAGAAAGATAGTTAGTAGGCAAGTGGTCGAGAAAGAAAGATGGGGAATCACAAAATCTCTAACCGATATAGTCCATTGCTTCCAGTTTCGATTTTATCTCAGCAGCAGAACTGTTGTCCTCATCAAGGAGAAGGACTCTGAGGCCCTTTGGAAAATCCTTCCATGCTGATAATTCATCGGTGGTACAAACCATAGCTTGCTTGGCATCGTTTCTCAAGCCACGGACAAGTTCCCGGTATCACTTGTAATCAGCATCAAAATCAACCCTGACTGATCCACATGAACATGAATTTTCACACCAAATCATCTCTACTTGATCTAATGTTCTATACTGTTATGCCAGACAGAGAACTTAGTAATTAATGTAGGAGATAAAAGAAGAAAGAAAACCCAATGATTGAAAAAATTATTGTTACTTAAACAGCAATTCCAGTTCAAGAAAAAAAAATCATGGGTAAAACATCATATAACAAGTCTCCACTGAAAACAGAACTTTGTTCAGATTCTAATGAATGCGTTTTCTCTTATTACATGAAATGAAGAAAGATTCTTGCTCAGTCACGCTGCCATGGCTGGATCGTTTATTTAGCACCAACATAAAAACCATGAAAGAAGACAGATAAAAACTGATAAGATACAGCAGCGTATTATATCACCTGTAAGAAGAGAAAGATCTCGCTCAAAGATCAAGATCTTAATTTGCTTGTGCCAGTTTTATAAGACAACACAAAAACAAAAGGACCCATGTAAGATCTCTGCAATATACACCGAAAAACCATGAAAATCCAAAGCATAGACAGAAAAAAAAGAAGGGAAAAGAACAATCTTTCAAACCAAATCCGGGAATTCTTAGGAAAGTGAAACAACACACTAAACCCCCACCACATGCATGCACATATTAGCACAAAATCATCACAGAACGCAAGTAAATCACAGGAAAGAAACATCAGAGTAATGCAACAATACTCAGCTATATTTATTGTACTCTATGTGTGTGCTTTTGTTTGTGCATGCACAGAACTACTTACAGCATATACTCCTTAACTGAGAAGTCTCTCTCTCTCACAGCTTCCTCCCTGGCTGTATATTGATGACCAACAACTCTCGAGGGGAGAGAGATGGAGGGCGCTTTCTGTAACCCGGCTCGCGTGACTTCTGTATTACAGAGTTTTGATTTTTTCATTATTTTTGATATTTGTTTTTACTGGACTTCTGTTTCGTAGACTGTAAAGTTGCTATCGGTTGTCCACCGACCACAGAATATGCAATAAAGCCTTCCGAAAGGTCAAGACCCTCTTTTTACTGCCTTTTTATGTGAATATCCCCTCAAATCTTAACCAAATGTAAATTCTTTCTCTTATTTTTTATGTTCGAACGGGTTCGATAAATTTTAAATTATTTTATTTTATATTTTTTAGTTGTTTTACGTGTTATATTAAAAAAAAATAACAAAACAATTATTATTTTAATATATTTCTAATTAAAAAATATTCTAAACAAGAATAGCACACTCTCAAACGCATCTTATAAATTGCACTTTCAACTCTCGAAAATTATAGACAATTAGTTCTCCATAAATGATATCAATGTCATTAATAAAGTCATGATAACCTTGATTCTAGGTGTTGGGGTTGACCACTTTGAATTCTTTGAATTAAAATCAATATTTATTTTAGAAAATTATAGTTTATTTGTTTATTTATTTAATATTTCTTCATGTACAAATAAAACATAATTTTTTTAAATATATAACAAAAAGAAATATCTAAATTATTGGAGGGAGGATCGTATTAATTAATTAATTAATTACAACCCTTGATTGAGACGGGATTCGGCCTGCCATCCTCATCGGCAATTAGGAATAGGTTGGTGGTTAGTTCGTTAATTATATTATAAGTTAATGGTACTAATCATCGCCATTTGAATAACACTGTAAGATAATTCTTTAAATAATATTTTTTAATTTTTTAAACTCATTTTTGACGTCACATACCATAACAATATAAAAACATTAAACAAATAATTTAAAAATAATAATAATAATAAATATATCTAAAAAAAACACTAGAAAAAAACAAAAAGCTGAATATTGAATATTATCCGAGAGAAATCCACAGTTAGATTGAGTACGGAACGATACGTCTTGTCAAGGACTGGATAGGGCTAAACAAAGCGGGCGTGGATAGGCACGAGCCCGCCGTGGCTGCCCTCTCGGCCACGGGAACAAACTTATAAAATAATAATAAGTTCATTATTATTAAACTGACTTTTATTATTTTTAATTTGAATAATATTCTTGCTAATACCCCAAGGTTGCTTCGCGGGAAAAACCAGGGGCGAGGTTCCTGAAGCTCGATGCAGATGGCAGCTCGCTTGGGAACCCTGGAAGGTTAGGCTCCGGCTCTGGTGGTCTATTTCGCGATGAGCAGGCTATTGGTTGCTGGGTTTCTCTGGCATTGCAGGGACTGGCTCTAGCTATTACCAGAACTGAAAGCTAGCAGCAGCAGCAGGAAGGGACTTCAAATTGCTAGGGACAGAGGTTTCAAGGAGGGGATGAGATGGGTGCTATCCATTTTAATGCTCTAGCCTATACAAGTAGAGAATATATAGATAAAAAGAAAATTAAATATTGAATTATGATTCAATTCTATAATAGTCTCATTGTCAAGAAACCATTTTATCTAAGCTATTAGGTAAGGCTTCAAGATATAATTTTTATTATTCTCTAACATATTTGTTCAAGTGAAAGCTCTTTGGGCTTGAAGCTTGCACAGACTCACACTACTTTGTGCTTGATTTTTATCAAATAGAATGAGGGTGATGAGATTTGAACTAGTGATTGTTGAGTTGTTAGAGAATAATCTAAATCATATTTTGGGACTCTGATAGCTTAAGCTTTTAGGTGAGATGGTTCTTTAATATGATATTAAAACCTTGTTGACACCACCCCCATTTTATTTGATAAAAATCAAGCACAAGGTAGTGGGCCTATGCAAGTTTCAAGCCTAAATGGCTTTCACTTGAGGAGGTGTATTAGAGAATAATATAGATTATATTATGAGATTTTACCTAACAGCTTAAACTTTTAGGTGAGATGATTTTTTAACATGAGTCAACAAGGCTCTGGTACTATGCTAAAGAATTATTTCAACTAAATGGGTGTTTGGCTTCGCGTTTTTACCCGTGGTTGAAGCAAAACGCGGAGCCAAATTTAAATATTACCAAGCAGCTGAATATAATTTGGCGGTGAGTCCCACCATTTTAACATCAATTCAGCCGCAGACGCAAGAGATGCTTTTGCATCTACGATCCACGTGTGAACGCAGAGCACCCCACCATTTTTTGCAAGAGCACAGACGAGTCCCTTCAAGACAGTCCCATGTCCATCTCTTGAATAATACGTGGTTCCATAAGTACAGAGATTCTTTTTTTTAAAAAAAAAAAAACCTTAACAAAATGTATGGCACATCTCTCTCTAATAAATTCACTTAATCTTAACCACATAGTAAGCAATCAATAATAAAAATTTGAGATTACAAGTTTTATTTTCTATATAGTTTCAAGTTCGAATCTTATGGTTGTTAATATAATGATTATTGAAAGTTTACATATTGTTAACTTCAATACCCGTAAAATTAGTCGAGATACACGCAAATTAACCCGGACACCAATATTAATAAAAAAAATAGACTTAATCATGCATATATAATTGATCACTTATCATAATCGAAAAAAAGGCTAAGCTTCAAGTTCGATTTCCAATTTCCTTAGTTTATTACTAATACACACACACACACACACACACAGAAAATAAACAAATGAGTTTATTTGGCATACTTGTATTAATTTCAAATTAAGAAAAATATCATAAAAAAATTGCTCGCTAACAAATGAACCGACTTGAACAAAAACCTATCAAAATCTAATCAAGAAAAAACTTAATCCTGGATATAAATATTAATTTCTACTAAGTGTGTAATTTACTTGAATTATTAATTATATTTTATTTTTATGATTATTGATCTATATATTTAATATATATATATATATATATATATATATGTGTGTGTGTGTGTGTGTGTGTGTGTGTTATTTAAAGTAATTTCAAAAGTTGACAGCAATATGAAAAATATGGTAACCATACACACGAAACTGCTTTTCATTAAACTCAATCTCAACCATAGTTTTAACCAAACACTAAAATTTCAGTTTTGAACCGCAGCTAAAAACGCTTTTCATGAAACTGTTTTTTTTTCAACCTCAACCACAACAGCAACAACCACGCCAAACAAACTCTAAAAGTGTTGTAAAAATTGTAAAAGATATTTCAAAAGACTATCTCACATTGGTAAAACATAAATGACATTTCAAATGCAAAGAGTATATATAGGACTTACCATCGCACATTAGAAAAAGAAGACTTTTATCAACTGTTTATATAATAAAACTTGAAATGGGATAGTAGCCAACAAAGAAAGTAGAGTGAGCTCACGCACATAAGGATGAGTCGAGTAAGAGAAAAACCTTTGATTCACCCCCCTGCACTCTCTAAATTTTTTATGGTTTTGTTAAAACATTGAAAATTTATTTTTAACAATTACAAATTTTAAGACATTTCCGTTTATTATATTTGCAACTATATAACTGTTATCATAATTTAATTTTATAGCAACCATAATTTAAATTATTGTAACTGCTAAATTAAATGTGACTGTTACATTATGGTAGCCTATAAATACTATGCAAATTTTTCAAACAAGATACAATCCGAAAATTACTTTTCTTCTTCTTATTTGCTAGTCTTCTTTTGTTTCTAAGTTGCTCTCTATTCTTGAGAAAGAACTTGTTGAATCCTGGAAGATATCTTATTGTTGGGGAAATATTTTTAAGAACAGTGCACAAACACGCCTCAAGTTTTTTATTTCCGTTTCCTTGTATTTCATAATTCACACAAGAAAAATCTCAATCTCTTATGTAAAACTCCAAGATATAATTTATATTATTCTCTAACACTCATCATAATAGCAGGTAAATGTTATATAAGAGCTACCGAGAGTTATAATAATAAAAAATAATCAGAAAGTTATAATTAAGTCAAAATAAATTAAATATCAATCAAACACCTGTGTTGGATTGAAGTTTAGGATATTTTGGTAGCAAGGGTAACTTATTTTGTTTCCCCATTTTAACCGGGTCAGGTTCTTACTGCATCATCAGTCGGACTGGGAGTGCACAGCCAAGCCAGATCGGGTCTGGTTGCTGGTGATCGAACACTGACGTCATTAATAAATTATATAATATTTTTCCATTTTGCTCGCATCCCTGTCCCACTACACCATCAAAATCACCATTGATGCATGCTAGTTGTAATTGGCATGATTGCCGATTGACAAAAATATAAAAAAAAACAAAAAAGGCTGCAACTTCCCCCCCTAGTGGGGAGCCCCCACTATCCCTACTAGATCTTTGTCTACTTCACTTCATCCCTTGTATCGAAAATTTAAAATTGTAATTGTTTTTTAAAATAATTTTTATTTAAAAATATATTAAAATAATATTAAAATATCTAAAAAACAAAAATAAAAAAATCATTATTTTAAAAAAACTTTTAAAATCCTTTCCAAACAATCAATTTCAAATTTGACAGGGTATTTGTCAGTATCCGAAAATTTGTCTTCTTGTTTGAATGAAAAGAGGAGTAATTCAAGATGGTGAGCGTTTATTATTGTATTTTAAAAGTGTTTTTGAAAAAAAATAATTTTTATTTTATTTTTTTTATTATTTTAAATTAATTATTTTTGGTGTTTTTAAATATTTTCAGATATCAAAAATATTTTTTTAAAAAATAATTATTTTAATATATTTAAAAAAACACTTTTAAAAATAAAAAAATAAAAAAAATTCACGCTTTACTTGAGCGCCGCGTGTTTTTACTCCGGGCATGATGACGACATTTAATGCTTGCGTTTTCGTTTCTCTCTTATTGCGGATTAATTAACCGGCTAAATGTTATTACAATATTTTGCTTTGTTATTTTACACACGTGCAAGTCTAAGTAGATGATGTCGCTAACCTTACACGTGTAAAAAATGATTGGAAGTTCGTGTAGATGATGGTCGGGCTTCTTAATATTTATATTATTTAATAATAAACTATACACCGAGACATTATTTAATAATCTAAGTTTATAAATAAGATGGTTCCATGATATGATATTAAAATTTTATTGATGACATAGTCACGAGTTTAAATCTTGTTATTCTATTTTATTTAATAAAAATTAGTATGGATCTACACACGTGCAAGTCTAAGTAGATGATGTCGCTAACCTTACACGTGTAAAAAATGATTGGAAGTTCGTGTAGATGATGGTCGGGCTTCTTAATATTTATATTATTTAATAATAAACTATACACCGAGACATTATTTAATAATCTAAGTTTATAAATAAGATGGTTCCATGATATGATATTAAAATCTTATTGATGACGTAGTCACGAGTTTAAATCTTGTTATTCTATTTTATTTAATAAAAATTAGTATGGATCTATACAAGTTTTAAGGCTAAAAACTTTTATTTAAGAGAGTATATTAGAGAATAATATAAATAATATATTGCAGTCTCATTTTTAATAATTCAAATTTTTAGATAAAATAATTTTGGGATAATATTAAAGCTAAGCAAATTTAAATTTTATGTGTTAAATAAAGAAAGACTTTTGATTTATGTTGTTTTTAATGACTATAAATGTATTTAAAGTCAAATATATTATAAGGATGTGATTGTAATTTATTTTATCACTATGATAATTGTGATTTTTAAGGAAAAAAAATATAAGACCCAATTAAACCACCAAAGTATTTATAAATTATAAATTATATTATCAAGTCACTTGATCAAATACCACGAACCATCGATAGTTTTCAAGATTTTAAGAAGAAAAAACTGATTATGAAAATATCTATAAAAAAAAAAATCAAGTTAACCCGTGAATAACATAAAAAAATAAATTATAAAATTGAATTATCAATTAATCCAATATTAAATTATGAATCAATTAAAAAAATAAAACAATATTCATAGTATTTTGTGGGGAGGGAATGAAGTAAAACCCCTTATTCTTTTACTTATAGTTAATTAACGTCTCAGGAAAACTGATCCTTCCCAGCATGGGACTAATGGCTTGCCAGGTGCCCAACAAATCATCCATTAATGGCGGATTTTCCATCTGTCCTTCACCTCAATCAATGATGGGCCAGCCAGTCTGAACTTGGGCAGGCAAACACAGGTCATACAGTTTTGATGGCGGTTTCAACCCTAATAATGGTAAAACTTTTCTTGGCTCAGTTCAAGCACATGGTTTACAAGCCATCAGAATTCCTGGTTTTGAGTCTCATCGTCAAGCCAGCAGATAAAGTGTTTTATCGTGTGGTTAGAAGGAAGCTGGGTGCTCCTAACGCGACGACGATTGTAAAGATTTTCATGTACTGGGCATGATTTGATATTGGCGATGGCTCGCAGAACTGGCGTATTTAGTTGACCTGGAGAAGATAACATAAAACCTCGTGTCTGTATGAATTGAATCACATGAATGATCGAGAAATGGATTACATTGGATCTATGGTCCTTCAAGTCCCAGAAATAAGTGATCTTTGCTCCTCTGGTTCGATCACAATCGTGCTACAGTGCTGGAAACTCGTGTAATTTGTTAATTCAGATGAATAAATAAAACTCTACGTACTAACTCGGATTTGAAATTTTTTTATACAGATTCCCTGTACGTTGCAACCATCTGATAACCAGCAAAGGATGATGTTGTGCTACAGTGCTGCTACCTCGGACAACAATGGACCCAGAAATTCTTTGATTTTTGAGGGCATCCAAAAAGTTTCACATACCGTATAGCGAGGCTTTTAAAAGTTTCCTCCACGTCAAGGATTTTCAAGAGTGTGTTCGGATTGTGATAAAATTATTTTTTAAAATATTTTTTATTTAGAAATATATCAACTTGTAATGATTATAATATTCTAATACAAGACATCAGAACTACCAAAAAGACAGCAAATTGATGTTTTGAATCCAAAAGCACCATGAAAAAGCACATGCAAAGGCATGACCGAAATGGTAAGATTCCAGCAGGAGGGGGAATTCTGAGTACCATTTAGTAATTAATAGCTGTATTAATTTGCAATGCATTCCCAGGACTACAAAAAGAAATCTTAGTAAAATGGTGATCACTGTGAACAAGACAAAACGATAAACTGAATGGTGGCTTTTGGAGAAACAAGTTACGAATTATAAGAAAAGGAAAAGGAGGAAAGGTTGGAGAGAGAAGAAAGGGTGTGAAAGTCTGCAACTCTACAATTATTATTTTTATTGAATTCATCAAAACTCCTTGTAATGTCAAGAGAATTACATATAAATAATAAAACTGACTGTAATTAGATTTGAACTTGAAACTTACTAACCAATAAAAGTCTAACAAAATAACATGAATTAAAATCCAATAATAAAGATAAATAAAATCTAATATCTTAGGCTTGGAGTAGCCTAATCTTCCATTGTGGTTGGACTTGGACTGTTCTTCGTCATCATAAATTATACTGACGTGTGAACCAAATCTCAGGTTTGATATTCAATCAACAATGACTGCCGGATTATTGATCACTTGGTGTTGTCTCCTGTGCCACCAACCCAGTACTGTTTAACCACCACCAGGATCTTCTCAGGTACAAGGGGACCGTCCTCGTGATCCATCATTTTTGTATCCCATTTCATTCCTCCAGCAATTTTCTTGACCTTGTTCAGAACATCAACCTCATCTCGGAAGATTACGGTCCCTTCAGGACGCAGAATGCGATCCATTTCCAGAAGGATGTCTTCCAGGTTACACCTGTTTCAGTTTTCAAGTAAATTTGATTTGAACTCAGTGATTGTCAAAGTCAGGTAATAGAGCCAGCAAAACTCTGGACACTAAACACGTCCATATCCAGTATATCCCCAACAGCATTCACCATTTAGCTTTTAAACTAGAAGGTTACTTTAATCACATCGAGCTTCTGGTAAGCAAAAGTGCAAATTATGACTGAAATGACCAGCTCAGGAAGTCCTCAAATCAATATTTTGCATTTTGGAATGGGAGCTGTCGATCAGATTTGATGTAAGAAAAGTAAAAAAAAAATTGGATTTTCACGACACTAGTTAATTTAAAAGCAAAAGTTGCTCTCTAATAATATGTTAAGCAAAAGAAGAACACATTAGCATGAACATAAAATGCCTCATATGACTTGTTTATAAGATAAAGATAAAAAAATCCTCATCGACAAATTAATAACATAGTGGAATGCTTGTATGAACAATCATTTGATAGCGCTGAAATTTGACCCAACTTATGGTCTGCTGGAAGATAAAGAAGAAGATGATGGAAAGGCTTACTTGTTCTGGTACAAACTAAATACACCATTGGCATGGATAAAGTCATATGTCCTTGGGTATGTTGAGAACCCTTCACACCTGAAAGAAGACAACCAATCAAAATGTCATGAAGATTTGAAAGCAATGACCTTGTTAAGTATCAATGGTGAAATTTTTGATTCTCAATTTATTTGCAGTGTCACAAGCATTTTGCTTGAGAAGACTCACAAGGGGCCAACAACAGGGGGGGAATCAGACCACAATTAGCATGGAACAACTAGAGAAGATTCAAAGGCCATACCAGTCATGATAAATACCAACTAAACCTCTCTCGTAGATAACGCCTAAAGTATTCTTAGCAATGGTTGGGACTACATTCATCACCCATGACTTTGGGGATTCAAGTGCTGCTGCAAATCCTCCAAGCCCTGCATTCATATCCATGATGTTCCTGTATCTCGTAGTGCCAATCAACTTATTGATCCTTTTATAAGCATTTACATGCTTTTTCCAAAGTTTATTGTCCTCCTGGAAGGATTCAGCTGTGACACCATCGACAAGTCCCTTGGCTACTCTAGGAGGAACTGCAAAAAGCCTCTCTGGAAACTTCTTCAACTCCCCTCCTGCTACTTCATTTGCACTGTTGACTTCAGGGAGAGGAGTTTTGCATGCTTCCATTTCCTTGTCCCTAAAATAAATCATAGAAGAAAGAATTACAGGGGTAAGCCTTGCTACTTCTAGATATTAAAAGGGCAATTATAGCAAGTTTTACATCCATCACAGTCAAAGGGGTGTCACATGAGGGAATGCTAACCCGATTAGTTCACCATGGAAATGGATAAAAGAGGAAGCAAATGCTAAACTGAAAAAGATGCATAGAATGAAATACTTCATCTTCTGGTTATCCTCCAATCATTTTATTTTACTTTAATTTCATATCTGTCCCTCCATCAATTCCCCAGTCAATTCATGGTTATCTTAGTTAACAGCACGCATGTCATGAGCTATATATTGTTAGTCCAACCATTTAATAATACATTTTCAAATTTAGATATTTGGTATGAGTTCAAAGTTGGATGAAACTAAGCATTGGCATTGCATGAAATTTCACCCAATACCATAAATGAAACAAGAGTGAACCTAGTACTATTATGTCTAGCAGTCATAAACATTTTAAAGAGATGTTTTAACCTTGAAATGGAATATCCTCCCCTTTCAAAATTCTTCTCTTTCTCACCCTCCAAATTTCAACCAAATAGAACATGAGGAAGCAAACTCTTCTTAAGCTTCTTCTTTTCCTTGTAAACAGCCTTACAATTCCATCTTTCTAAAAGTAATTGCAGTGAATTTGGCAAATGTCCACACATTCCAAGGCTACATCGTACCAGATGAGCAAAACATCTTCTAAAGTGTCTGTTCAGACCTCTAACAGGAGTAATAAAAAATAAGCAAATCAAGGTGCATGCAAACTCACCAGACATCATCAGCATCTTTCGATTCACAAATACTAGCAGACTTCCTGCGGCAGTTTTTGCTATTTGTTTTTTTCCTAAAGATAGCAATATCTCCCTTCTCATACTTCTTCTCCCAGCAAAGACTTTCAGCCAGCTCTTCAATCCCTCTTTGCTCAGCTTGGAGATCAGCCTTAGACCGTTTCCATGTTTGGTAGTAGGTCTTCCAATTGATTGGTGGCCCAGAAAGGATCCAGTATCCACCAGGTCTGAGGACACGGTCAACTTCCATTAAGTACTTTCCATCTGGATACAGGAATCCACATGTTAAAAATATTGCAAGTTTCCACCAGATAAACAGAGATCTAGTTAATACAATCAGTTCCAGTATTGAAACCACAAATTTAACAAGATATTTCCGCATGGAAGATAATAAGATAAGTAAAACGTTAAGCTGAAATGAGAATATAATTTTTGTGGACCACTATCTTCAGCTCAGCTGGTTTTTAACCGCAATAGCAAAACAAAACATTTATCAAACTAGAAAGTTTTCCTGATTGCCATATGGCAAAAGGAATAAGGTAGTGTAAAACTCATCTGAGGGCACTGATTCTTTTAGCTTAAGAACATAGTTTCCAATAACCTAAAGTATCAATCTCCAGCTTATGTTCTGATTTTTATTAGGGAGCCTGCCTTTTTTAGTTCATTATTTTTACTAGAAATGGTTAGTTCACGCTTATGTGATGTGAGATGCATCTTATCTTATCTTATCTTAGGTGTGATGCCTACGAATTCCTAGGTGTGTAATTTCTAGGAGCTGTAGTGTGATGTTAGGCTTGTTTTCGTTTTCTTAAATATACTTCATCCTTATTTCCTTCTTGTTACCTTGCTAAAACACAGCCTATTGCCTACTTTCCATTTTTCCAACCTATCAAATCTGTCACAACTTGTAAACCAATGTACTAGGGTTCTGTAATTGAAGATCTTGCATCAAACATTCAATTATTAATCAACTCTTAACAAACTTATAATTTTCAAGAAGAGGTTCTTTATTGTTATCCATAACACATGTAGACTAGGTTTCACACATGGATATTTATAATCTCATCCATCTGTTGAAATACTGAAGTGTACTTTTAAGAAATATAAACAAAATCATCACTGATGTTAATAGTAGTAGCACCAACCATTTGCGGCCCATGGAATTAGACATCGAGAGCACTGGGCCATATCAAAGGCTCTTGATGGGTATGGAAGATGTATTGAACCTAGAACCCCAATAACAGCAGGTACTCCCCGCTCCAATGCAAATTGTACCTGTGCTTCATGATTGTCTCGTGGTGCAAATGACATAGCCAACACCTTTCTTTTCATCAGGTATGCTCCCCAGCTGGCAACCTATATGATAATTGCATTCATTAGCTCAGCCGCATATAACAATAAGAAGCCATCAATTAAAATGAGTAGTTTTCATGCCACTGCATGCAAGAATAGAGGGGAAGGGAAGGAGGAAATTATGTTAGGACCACTGGCGCAACAAATGATGCATTTTTTTCTACATTATGTCCTGTTATTAACACATGTAGAAAAAAAAAATCTCATGATTTGTTAGCCAAACAACCATCTCAACATAGAAATTAAGCCATTAGACGAGGCCTGAATGGTTTTATATTACTCTAAAACAACCCCTTAAGTGAATGCACTTTGGCCTTAAAACTTACAATGACCCACAATACCTTGTACTATTAACTAATTTTAATTTGAAGCGAGAATAAGAATGGTGAGACTCAAATCCGTAACCATTTAGTTATTAAAGTTCTAGTATGTTAAAGAATCATATCAACCCAAAAGCTATTGAGTGAGCTCCAAGAATGGTTTTACATTGTACCTACATTACTCCAAACTGATAGGTCATGAGCCAGATAGTAAAAAGGTTTGTACATTAAAGAATAATCCACCTCCAAAATCACAAAAACAAGGGATATAATATTAAACATTAGAGGCTCCAGATAGAAGTCACATAAAGGTATCAGATCCTTTGATGATGTGTGGTCAGCCCTTATTTAGCCATCACATCCAAATAAAGACAATACAAAGTCTGGATTATACATAAGACGAGTTTACTCTAGCTCTTAAACTATAAGGGAGCATACAACCCAATAGTTACAACATTCTAGGAATACCAAGAAGCATTTAGGGCGGCTCCATGCCCATGGTAAATATCTCAAGATGAAAAACAGTTCCAAAAAGTTCTGACTAACAACTGGGAGGAACTGAATTCTAAGCTATTAGGCAGCTGAACATTTATATACACAACAAATATGCACAAGTTTACAACAATTTGATTATAAATAACGGGAGCAATCAACATACCCCACAACCAGTATCTAGTGCTGTTCTGACAGAGCCATCTGCTATCGGGATCACGGATGCAAGTTCATCAATATATGCATCTGCACCTTGAGGGAACATGGTCCCTCCTCCAGGAAACTTGAATACATCACCCTGATATTGAACCCAGTTCTGAACAGCCTTCTCCACAGTCAGGCTTTTGTGCGGAACATTAGCATAATGGACATAATCACGGCCTTTTGGCCAAGGAAATGGAGTTGTGTACCCTTTGGGTGCTGGAATAAGACAATGCAGTTTCTCTTCTTCAGGAGGACAATGCCTTTCCCGGTATATCATATTCTCCCGTGGAAATTTCATGGCTCGATCTTGTTCTTGGCAAGGAGTATAATCAGTATACTTGACATCACATGCTTTAAATACTTTGGCTTTTGGCTGAGAATGCTCGATAATCTCAACATCATTATGATGGGTTTCAAAGTTCAGATCAGGGAAGATATGGCAATCTGTCTTCTTGGTCATCTGTACAGCTATGCCATCTCCTTTTCCAAAACCACTCTTCTGCCATGCTCCCAGGATGTAAAAGAAACAGCACAAACAGATAACGATGAATATAGACAATGGACTTCGTGTTTTGAACCCCGCAAAGTTGTGCTTGTTACCCATGATGTGTTTGGGAGAATCCCCTGAAGCACACAATAAGCTGTAATGCAGTTAGAAGATTTAACTTGCCGTGGAACATTTATGGCAGAAAAGCTAAAGCTGAGAGGAAAGAACTTTTAAGAAAAAAAAAAACTTGAAAAAAACATCTATCACGAGATAAAGAGCAGATATGCTTAAGTTATAAGTGGGTTGAGATACCTGCTGCATCAAAAAGGCAAATGCAAGAATCTTAATATACTCAAATCAAATACAAATATGATTAGCAAAATGTCTTCTAACCTCAACAGATATGACAAATAGATTGATTTTCACATGAAGTCATTGCTAACTTCACATTTAACGTTTTTATCAAGATGGTCAGCCGACATACTAATAAAAACAAGATGTGTCACAAGAATCTATGACCTGCGTCTTTAGAATAACATCAGCAACTCCAATAAAATTCTGGAAGTAACTCAACTATTGGAAAAAAACAGTAAGCAAATCTACTTTCATGGAAAGATAACTCTCAGATCATCCAGTGCTAATTGACAAGGGATCTAAATAACAAACTTAAAGAAACAGCATCTATAGTTGATATAACAGCTGTAAAACTTGTCTGAATTTGAGATCTAAATTTAGAAACGAAGTCAACAATTATCATGAATCGTCACAAAAGCAGCTAAAAGAAACTTAGATTCATTTTCTGGGCCCAAAAAGTCTTAACTTGTTTTTAAGCTGTAATAGCTATATAAGGAATAAGGTGGGGGGGATACTCCACAGCTATTGCTGCAATTGATAGGCCAAACATTTGTTAGGCCTTAAATTGATTATACTAAAGACAGGCAGGAGTCTTGAAAAGGTGGCGGACTTGTGGTCGACTACAAAGTTACCATTTTTTACCCAACAAGATCACAAACCAGCAAACCAAAAACTGAAAGAAAGCAACACCTTTGATTGCATTTCAAAAACCCAGAAAGGAAAAGGAGCAAAACAAGTAAAAAGACCGAGACTTTTGAGATCGTTTGATAGCATTCCCCAAATCCATTAACAAAAAGATTTGAACTCTTGAAGGAGTAAAAGAAGTAGAGAAATGGATCGAACCTGAAAAATGAATCTAGCTAGCTCTTCAACGAGAGCTTACTTAAACACACACTCTCTAGATCTCTACAGTGCTTGAACTCGGTTTCACTGTCCCAGTGTGACCGTGTGGGTAAAGAAGCAGAGCGGGCAGGCAGCGAGAGTGTTATTAGCTATTAAAAGACAGGGTTTTAGGAGTCCGTACATTAGTTGATCCAAGATTCACACTTGGACTCTGGGAGTTACAAAACGATAGAACTTCAATCAGTCTACAATTTACCATTTATCTATCTGCTGTTAAGACCAGAGATTGGAGAGCGGTGGCAGGGAGGAGGATCTAGTATTGTCAGCTGTATTGTACAAGATCAAACTCCACTTTGAGTTGATTGATTCTAGTTCGGTTAATGATTCATTTGGTCCCTCTATTCTTAAATTTGTCTCATTTAGTCCAACATACTTAGATTTGATTGTTTGTCATCGCTTTCAAAAACATTTTTGATAAAATTTGATTTTATTTTTATTTTTATTTTAAATTAAATATTTTTAGTATTTTTACATCGGCAGATAGATGGTTTGGAGTTAGAAACGAATTTAATTTATCTTTGACATTGTGTTTAAAAAAAATTATTTTTATACTTTAAATTAATTTTTTTTATGTTTTTAGAAATATGTTGATGTTAAAATTAATTTTTTAAAAATAATAAAATATTATTTTAATTCATTTCTATTTAAAAAACAATTTCACCCCACTTTTAAATATATACCCGTAATCATAGAGGGCTTGGAATGGAGTGGAGAAAGAAACCAAAATGATAGTGAAATTGAGTTACAATTGGGAGTTTTAGTTCAAAATAAGTGTTCAAGTCTCTCAAAATTCCATTGAATTCGAATAATTATTAAAAATGGAAGGTTAACAACGTTTTTATTATTCATTTTATAGATAATATCTAAAAAATAATAAACTTAAATAAATCCATCTATTGTTTGTGCCAAATTAGCTAATAAAAAAAATCCATCGATTTTGTAAAAGATTTACGCCTCTCATCGAATACCTAAATCTAAAACGTCTAAACAAATCCTAATGGAATCTTAATATATGAAATCGCACTAACAATGGATGAGTGAAAAAACACCATTGTAAATATGTTTGATTTTGTGTTTTAAAATTATTTTTTAAAAAAATAAATTTATTTTTATTTTTATTTTAAATTAATTTTTTTGGTGTTTTAGATCATTTCCATGTGTTAATATTAAAATATTTTTTAAAAAAATAAAAAAATATTATTTTGATGCAATTCTGAATATTTTTTTTTTTAAAATAACTCTAATCATATTGTCAAACAAACACTTATGTTTGAGTCAGAGTTGTCTCTACCAAAAGAAATAACATTGAGGTTTCTTCAAAAAAAAAAAAAATCTTCCCGTTATAGAAGATTCACCAAGAAAAAGTGATCAATTTTTAATTGGTGATAGATAGATCAAGTAATTCCTTTTGTGCTCCCTTTTGTAAAGTAGCAATGAATGATTCCAACCCTTAATTGTTGCTTTTTTTCCAAAAGTAAAATGTTTTTCATCGAGTGTATCAACTACTCTCGATGTTTATGTCGCGGGAATTAATTATTATTATTTTAAATATAATTTTTGTTTGCCGTAAATGTATTTTAAAAAGAAAGAAAAATATCCATATTGAGTCAAACTTATGATTTTTTATTATTGGGTAAAGTTTAATAATAATAATAATAATTTAAAAATAAAAAAATAAAAAACAACTAGAATCAAATCGAAAAACATAATGCTATTAATTTGAATTGAAAGATAAAATTAAAAACCAATAAAACATTTACAAAATGATCAAATTAAAAATTAAAAACCAAAAGAATAAGAATCAAATTAGAGAATATAATATTTGATAAATTGAAAAATAAAATTGATAACAAATAAAGTTTCTATAAAAAGGCAAAGATAAGCAATTTAAAAATAAAATAATAAAAATTAAAGCTGAAATACCAATAATTTAGAGAAAAGATTTGTAATTTTGAAGGGAGAAGAGAGAGACACATGCCACACCAATAGATCAAGGACACTGTAATAACACCTCATCCTACTTTATAATAACCAAAACATGTTAACTAAAAGATTAATAAAAAGCCTCTCAAGGTCATTTTTTATGGATTTTAATGACATTTTGGATATTTCATTTTTTTATTTCATTTTATTTTATTTTATTTTATTTTATTTTATAGTCTTAAGAAATAAACCATTGTAAAAATAAAAGTTGCATTGGTTTAAATTTTAATTGTTTTCATTCCAATAAAATTTAAATAATTTTACTAAAATAGAAAAAGATTTGTTTGCCTCTAATTAATTCGATAATAATAATTTCACTTTCAAGCTACAATAAAAATGCCTCCAGAATTATATTTTATTTTGTACACTTGCGGTGAGTGAGAAAGAAGGAGGAGGATAAGCTATGGTGCGCCTGCAAGTAGAATAATATTCCTCGTTGAAATAAGAAAAGAGAGGTATGAAAGCAGGCATTAATCGTTGAATAAAGCTGGATCTCCTCCAGCCTATGAGAGACATGTCTCTCAGGATTGCCTGCCGACAGAATATATTCTTAAGGATCTAAGGCAGTGTTTGGATGGGATACATTTGTTAATTAATAATGCACCACAACATTTCATACACGCCTCCTTTTCTTAGCACCTGCCCCACTCTCGTCGATTCTGATATATTATTATTATTATTATTATTATTAATTAATTAATTAAACATTAAAAGATGAAAATTGAAAAAAAAATCATTCATATAAAAAAATAAGAATAAAAATAGTTTTAAGTTAAAAAAGACTCGATCTCATTACAGGTCAAATTTGCATATTATAAAATTAAAATAATTCAATAGAAAAGAAAAACAAAAAAAATCATATAATTTATTTATATTTTAAAAAAAAACTATTCTTATTATTTAGAACGATTAAGTTAGTTCACTTGATATAAACACTAAATATATAAAAACAATAAATTTTGAGGGATTAGAAAGAAAAAAAAAAGAAAAAAAAGAAAACACTGTTGGCAATAATTGGTCGATAACCACCCTGCATATGCTGACTCAAGAGGAAAAGGACGCCATTAAGAAACCATTGACACGATGTAACGAAGTTTTCATCGTCAAAATCAATTGTGGCTGCCTGAAAGTGGCGGAGCCACTGAAGCATTACGTACGACGAGTCAACCAATATTTTTTATTTTTATTTTTCAAACTATCTATCTCATTGCTCTGGCACCAAATTATTATACTATACACTAAAAAAAATAGTGATTCAGTTTTCAGGTTGGTTCGGTTCGTTCGATTCACTGTTTTATTTATATTTTTGTACAGTACAATAACTATTTTGTCCCTTGAAAAAAACAATGGAGGGGTGCCACGGTAATTGCATATTTTCGGTCTGGTTCGGTTCGGGTCACCAGTTTATTTTTTTATATTTCTTTTCACAGTAGAATAACCATTATATTCCTCGAAAAAAACAAAAACCAGTTTTGATCGAGAGGGGTTCCATCAGAATTTCATATATTTTTTGAAAATGACTAAATAAGAATATGCCCTCCAATAAGATAAAATTGAAGAAATGGTTGTAGGGTTTTACGGTTATTGATCATTATTTTTTATTTTTTTTCTCCGAATATTATGGACGTATATAACACGTGTGGCCGACAATATTCGACCTCACACTCTCTTCAGAGACTCGTACGAAGGTTTATAGCAATAACAAATATCCATCCGGCATCTCTCTGGATAAGACTTGGTGTCCTCTTCCTTTAACTAGTAATTACTAAGAAAAAAAATTAAGAAATCACACAAATGACTTTGAAGTCATGCTTTGAGGATTTTTTTTATTAACGTGACAAATGAGTTTGAAGTCATGTGATGAGTATTTTTTTATTAGTCCAGATCAACTTGCATGTGAATTAATTAATATTTTTATATAGCATATTTATTGATGATAAGGATTGCCTTCTGCTATTATCTTCTACAGTTCCCGTTGTGGTCCAGTGGTTTGGCTAGTTGCCGTGGCTGGTAAGCAATCTAGTTTTGAGTCATCTTTCCAGTCTTTTTTGAGACCAGCTCTTAACCCTAGCTCTTGACCAGCTCTGTCTCCCACTTTTTTTGACAGAGGCTGTTGCCTGTAAAATAACTTGCATCCAAACAGGAACCCAACCTGCTGCCCAGTATCCTTGTACTGGCATTAATGTTCCGTTTTTTTTCCTGCTTTGGATGGTACTATGATGTCTTTAAAACAAGATTAGGAGTAGGGAAATGCAGTCCAATCAGTAGAGCTTGAATAGGTCAATATCCAACTCGCGAGTAAAACCCTAGCTGTCCTTGGATCTTACAAAAAATACATGTCATGACTCGAACTTAAAATTTGCTGTGCTGATTTCAAATTCTTTGTCATCCATCACGCTTGTTGGGACTCTAATCGGAAGCTGTAACTTGCCCTTCCACTTCTCTCATGAGAGAGAGCAAAACATGAAATCTCTTGCTAGTGGATCAAAAGCTCTGAAAATGGAGTTTCCTTTCTAAAGGGAAGAAAGCCAACAGTACTAGCTTCATTTCAGATTATAAACGAAAATTCATGCGTCAGTACAGAAGTCTTAATTTCCAACTTCTAGAGACAGATGAAATTGTATAGCTAGGGCACTCCCCAGCCTCTAAAGCCTGGCTCATCCATGGAACTGAAAGAGGTTCTCCAGAATTCAAACATAAGTCTCACCTTCTTCTGTCATGTCTTCTTCCATCAAAAAATTCCGTCCCCTGCACTAACTTTCACTACCAGAAAGGGTGTTATTTGCATCGACCTCATCAGCATAAAACTTTCCATCCTGCGACAGATTCCCGACAAGTTTGCAGCCCTGAATAAATTTTGATGTTTTATTTCAATCTCAACCATTGGATTTCCTTGCAAATCAGTTGATACTGATTACAAACCGCATGGATGTTCTTACAAAGAGATTTGGCTACTAACCTGTTATAACCTATTTAGCAAGAACACGAATTTGTTGCAAAAGGTTGGTATAATTCTCATTGGGATAGAGAAAAATCTCAAAGCTTTACCAATGATCTGAAGAACAGGAGGTGGGAGGAGAATTCAAGGGCAGCAGTAGTGGGCACGCCTTGAAAACTTTCATCTGAAAAAGTTTGGAATCAACTAAACTTGAAAAGAAAAACTACAGAACAATAATTAAAAGAAAACACTGCAACTGATTGGGTTCTACTGGTAATCTGCTGAGGAAAAAATAAATTTACCAAAACATTTTCCTTGAGTTACCAACAGATCATGCTGATGGCAATGACAATATTCTTATAGCGTTTCCATCCATCAAACATCTTGTACAAGTTTGATTCAAAAAACGAGCAGGATTTGATCGTTTCGGCTCATAACATCGATTTCTCGGGCTCTGTTCAAATATTTATCAGCCATACATGTTAGTCAAACAATGCGTCGGGATGCAAAGAAATCCCAGAAAGTTGCGACTTGAGAAAGGGAACACGCCATGTTCAGCAAGATCATCAAATTACGAGCTCACCAGGCTTCAACTCATGGCGTTAAGTATCTAAACTGAAAGAAGGGCTTTATGGTGCTGTTATCTCATCAAAATATAATTTATCCCTTAACTTTATTTTCTGGGTTAGTTTCCAGCAACAAATTACGGCTACGCAATTAACTGTAAGGACAATTTTTTCTGGTTGATGAAGTGGTTTTTTTAGTTGATATTTTTAAAATTTTTATTATTTAGTATTGGATTAATTATTATTATTTTTTTCAAATTTTTTATTTGACTAAATTCTTTTTCTTGATTTAATTTTATATTTAATATTAGATTGATTGATAATCAAGTTTAATATTTTTTTTATTTGATTTCTGCAAGGTTATTGGAATACGATTTGTAGGTTAATCTAAATTGATTCGAATAAATCTAAATTGATTTAAATAAATGTAATATGTTGTTGTTTTAAATTTAAAAAAAATCTTGATTTTTAGTCGAACTATATGTTTAATTATTTTATATTATTTTAAAACTTATAAAGCTAATTATATCACATCATATTAACCTTTATTTGATTAATTTTCTTATAAGATAATATATTTCTTTGTATATTGAACAAAAAAAATAATCAAATGAGCGGCGTAGCTCGAAAAATTATCTAGTAAACTATTGCAGCGAAGAAGAAGGCATGTGAGCAATCCAATTGATTTTGATTATCATTCTCAATAATATTTAAAAATAATAATAATAATAATAAATTCAATACCTGCAAGGCTGTCACCCATGCACAAATCCAAGAAGGGGAGGCCAGAGCCAAAACGTGTCGTTTAGATTCCTTGGATGCTTTTACTGCTTCGTCTGTCGGCGAGTAATTTTAGATCCCCAGGAACACAGTACGCGAATCTCTCTTCTTAATTTTAATTTTGGTTTCAATCTAGTTTCTCTACTTGATCCCTCTCTAATTTTAAATCACTCACTCTTTGTCTCCTTTCCTCTTTTCGTTTGTGATAGATTGTAATTCAAATCAGTTTAAATACAAGTTTTTGGACTCTTTTGAGCTTGAATTATTGATTTTTTTTTTGCTATTTCTGCACGAATGAAGTTTCAACAGGCTTTGTCTCCGCGGATGATTAGGTGAGGCCATGGCGGACTTACCGGGCTATGTGCGTGCCTGTTTGCATAGCGGCAAGCTTGCTTTGCTGGCCATTTTGGTTTCTGGAGGAATTGTGTTGCAAATTTTGGTTTGTGCTCTTTTCTTTTCTAATCTCCTTTAAATTTTGTTCTTGTTTAAGGAGTATTTTTTTTGGCCAAGCCGATCGTGATTCTCTTGCTTGTCCTGTTTGGTTTTGCAGGCATGTGCCTTGTACAATAATTGGTGGCCGATGCTAACCGGTAAGACTAAGTGACTGCCAATTTCTGTCTAAGATGATTGTATTTTGTGTATTTTTGCTGATGATTGTGATTGTCTTGTCGTATTTTGTAACTTTGAGTTTTGATTTCTTACCCGACTTTTTTTTTGGTGTCATGGGCTTGTGTCTGCATAATCTAGTTGTTGAAAGTTAGACACCGTGTTCCTGAAAATTGTAAGGCTCATATTTACAGGAATCCTTTAGATTCCTCTCACACTATCATATTCACACTGTACTCATGCGCGGAATCCTAAAACATGGTCTAAAGCTTCTTCCTTTGGTTCCAAAGTATTCACAACTACTCGCGTGTAAGGAAATAAGTTGTTATTGAAACCTGACATCTAATCAATTGTGCGCCCTTTATCATGCATGTAGTGCAAGAATTTGTGTCAGCGGAAGTTATGATTCAGGATGGATTGGTTGTCTAAATCTGAGTTTACTTAAGCATATCCACTCTATCATCATGAGGTTTTTCTTTAGAATTTCTAGTTGTGTCGACCAACTAACTGAACCTATCCCTATTGTGCCATGCCTTTGTTACAAAACCTCAGCTCATCGAAACCCTTTCCAAATACTCACAACTCCTCACAATTGGCAAATTAGCGAGCTGTCATTTTAGCGATTCTGACCATTATCATCTGCTACATTCCTGGAGACGTGACCCTGCCTGGCACCATTAGCACAAGTCCACATTGTTCCAAGTGACCTGTCATATTGGATACCTTTTTCTGTGCTCTTATATTAGCTCTAAACTTCTATTCCAGAACTAAAGCTGATATTTATGCATGTTAGAGGTTCTGGTGATTCTACCTGCTTGTCATTGTTGCGTACCTGTAAATGAAAGCAAGGTATGCGATTTGCTTGTACCTTGCTTAACATTACTTTCTTGCTCATGAACGAATATCACCAGCCTGTTATATGAACTCAATTTGCACCCCTAAATCATATGCACATGGAACTGACAAGAGCATGCACGCACTCTAATGCTTGCTTGCTTGCGTGATTTTTATTGAGTTTTAAATTGCTTATGTAGGTTCATGCACTGGTCTCAGAGAAGTTATACTTCATATTATTATCTAGGAATAAGATATGGCATTCTTCTTTATTGCTGGATTACTGTGTTTGGTGTCAACTGGTTTGAATTTGTACATATAATTATCATGTGATTTTGACTTCTGAACATGCAAGGCTCCTTTGGTTCTGTCTCTTTGACTGAATTTGTTAGCTTTTTTTCCATTTCCAAAAGATGGTGCTTTGCATTCCTCATGAATAATTTTGGATGCATATAAATTCGATGCTTGAGGAAATGAGGGTGACCTTTATTTGTTATTAATAGTATCTAACATTGAAATTAGCCACGATGATGACAACTCATTTTCTCTTTCAGTAATGATGTATGTGCTTCTTCCAATGCCCTTGCTGTTCTTTACGGGCTCTGATGGTGCCTCACTTTTTACAGAATCTGATAGCGGGTAAGACTCTTTAACATTTAAACGATTCCAGGTCAGGATTTGACTTTTTGTCAGTTTACAAATGAGGGAGCAGTTGTTAATGCCATGCACCATGATTATTGATGAAACAGTTGGGTCAACGTAACCAAGTTCCTGACTGGAGCTTCAGCAATTGGAAGCATTGCAATACCAGTTATTTTAAAGCATGCTGGTGTTATTGGCTGGGGAGCTCTGGCAATGGAGCTTTCATCGTTTTTTGTTTTTGTGATTGCCATGATGTGTTACATAGGGATGAGCGATGAAGCTGATTACAGCATGCTCTAAGATCCGGCCGCTTGATTCATGTGTAAAGAAGTGCTGATTGTAGTGCTTTCTAGGACACTTTTCTTTCTTGTTACAGCGAGACTCACCTTCTTATACGTGTGTTCACTATTTAGCAAGCACGGTGTTCAAATTGATTGATATTTCCTTACTGTGTCATTGCAGCACTTGAAATTTTTCATGAGAAGCCAGTTTTTTGTGACCCTTTTCTGAGATCATCCTGCTCGTGAAAGAGGGAATTGATTTTGCTGTCTCCAGTGGTTGGATTCTCATACATTTCCAATTTCAAAGTCGAATCTCATCAAAGTTGAAACTGACAAAATGTTTGTGGTCCGTGCAATAAATGCTGTGAATGTGCGTTTTGGAATGGTCAGGATTCAGGGATGGATGTACGTATTTCCTGCCTTGTCAGCAAGCACCCCCCTATGATTTGGTTTGAAAGGTGCTGGCGACTTCTCCATGATGTAGTGACTTGTGCAATAAGGGTTTCTAGTTTTGTGTCATTGACTCTTTCTCCTTTTTTTTTTTCCTTCTCTTTTCTATGATTAAAATTTTAAAGTAGCACTTCAATGTTTTTCATTCATATTCAGGGTATCTTTGATATTGTGGTTGTTATTGAGGTTGAAGTTTAAAAAAATAGTTTCATGAAAAACACTTTTAGCTATGGTTCATAACTGAAATTGAAGTATTTGATTAAAATTATGGTTGAGTTTGAGGTTTAATGAAAAATAGTTTCATATGTTTGGTTACCATGTTTTTCATATTGCTCTCAACTTGAGAAATTATTTTAAGGACATATATTTTTTAAAATATTGTAGATTTATTTATCATAATAATAAAATGTAATTAATAATTTAAGTAAATTAGACACTTGTATCAAACTACTTGCAATTCCATCACAAACTAAATTCATACGTCAAGGCCTCTGCGATCCCTTGCTATTTGATCGATGAACAACATTTGGTAAAATATTATTAGGAACAACATCTGCGATCCATAAATAGTGTTGTTTCAGTATCTCTATCTACATGTTATAGAGATAATTCCAAGGCCAAATCCAGTTGCAAGTTAATCAATAAAAAAGCAACAGGGTTATGGAGTGAAACGAAGTTACGAACCTTTCTCTTTCATTAGGGTTGATCTCTATCTACACAAATTTTAAGTTTTTAAAATACAATTTTTATATATTTTTTTAAAAAACTAGATTGGGTTTGTCCCAAACTAAATGGATCGGCCCAACCAAGTTGGGCTAAAAAGGCCCAACTTTGGTGGAATTGGGCTGGGCCAAGAGCAGGTCCAGCCCAACCCAAAAGTTTTTAAAAAAGAAAACACAAAACGATGTGCTACACCGTTCATTGTGAATTAATTTACGTGGTTACTATTCACGAAACACGTGAACTACTAACATGGCCGACGGTGACAAGAGGCTCATCTGCCGATACCGACAGGTAGAGAAGATTGAGGTGGTTCTTCCTGTTGTGGTGACATTGTAAATAGTGGTCTATGGTGGCCGGGAGGAGCGTTGGAAGGTTGCTGCACTGTGTTGCAGCTGCTATTGTCGCTTAATGCTGGAGCTGTGGGGAAAGACTGGACGGTGCAGGAGCTATCAGTGAAGAGGCGAGGTTGTCGGTATTGAAAAAGCAGTTTTTAGTGCTCGCCAGTGACTGCAGAGGAGAGAGAGAGCTACATCTATAGTTGTTTTTGAGAAAGAAAATTGCAACCGAGAGAGAGAGCACGATGTCGATGGTTTGTTGGCGCCAGGGGTGGTAGGGTGGGTGGTTATGTTGTGTCATCCTCTTCTTCCTCCCTGTTATGTTATTTATTTTCACCATATATCATTCATCTTCCTCTCTCTGTGTGTTCGGTGTTATAACTGCGTGTGTGTTCTGTGTAGATGAATGCAGACAGTACCTCGGGTGGAAAAGCTTCAAATTTCAGCTCCTTGTGACAATGGTTCGATCGTGTTATTGGTGGGTCCCATGGCAATACTAATTGCGGTTCATCGATTACCAAACAGGTGTAAACTTTATTTTTCTTAAAATGCAGTTCACACCGCAACACCAAACGACCATTTAGAGTTTGTTTTTCATTGCTTTTTAAAAATTTATTTGAAAAAAACTTAAAATATTTTTATTGTTATTTTAAATTAAAAATTTTGGTGTTTTAAGATCATTTTCATGAGCTAATGATAAAAATAATTTTTTTAAAAAAAAACACCATTTTAATGCAATTATAAACGAAAAACACTTTCAAAAGCAACCTCAACTACACTGTCAAACATACATTTACTATTTGTTTCATATGAAATAATTTTCAGATTAGATTTTTTTAATTTAATCTTTTTTTTATGTCATATTTGTTTTTTTATTATTATTGTTATTTGTTTTCTTTAAGATAATTTTTAATTATTTTTTTGTGATTTCATCCTTTATTTTTTTCCCATTAGATTTGGTCCTTAATTTTTTTATTGTTATTTTTTTTACTTTAGCAAAAAATTTAAATTGATTTTTTTTTATCTCAATATTAATTTAGTTAGTAATTGAGCTTCTTACTTGAGAATAGATCCATATGTCATGGAGTGCAAATTTAAAAGATTAACCCAGATTTAGGATATTCACTCAAATTTGTTTATTTTTTCTTTTTTTAAGCTCATGTTTTTGTTTGTTTTCCAAATTCATCATTCATCATTTATTTAATTGGATATTGGGCTTTGCTAAAAAAAATTATTGTATTTTTTGTTGATTTTGAAAATAATTCAAGTTATTTCATCCTTTACCATTGAGTTGTTTGATAATTAAGCTTTATAATAATATTCAACTTACTTTCGATGGGGTTACCCTAATATCACAAACAAATAACAAATTCTGTATATTGACCCGAGTAGATAGGTCCGGTTTTTTCAATCTTTTTTGGATTATGTTTTTCTTTAATTTTGTCCTTTAATATTTATTAGCTATAAATTGAGATTTGATTTTGTTTCTCTCATTTTATTTTTTATGAGGTTATCAAGTTCTCTTTTTTTTTCCTCCTTGTAATCAGATAAGATCCTTCAACATTTGATTTTCTTAAAATAATATTTTTATTTTTAATTTTATCTTTCAATACTTCATTGATTGAAAATTATTCTTGATTTTTTTTTATCTATTTTCTAGTTTGTCTTTTAACATTAAATTATTTGATAATTGAGCTTCATGAATTTATTCAAATTGCTTTCAATTAGGTTACCCTAGTGTTATATGACCAAGTCGCATATTTGACATGCTAGTCCAGAAGATCTATCTGGTAATTTACAGGTGAAGGGAAAAAGAGTTCATGAAGGGCAAAAGCTGAAACTCACCCTGTCAGTTTGATTTCCCCCGTCTATTTCCAGAACAAAACCTTCGGATCAACAGAAGACTAACTAATATCTTCAGCATTTAAAATCTGAATAGATTTGTTTTCAGTGATGAAGAATTAAGCTCTGAATTTCAAATACAAATATCCCTTCCCTCCCAATCCCAGCAAAATACCTGTCATCTTTGCAGCCACCCCACCTCCATAAATGAATGGTGACCCTGTAGAACACGTTATTGACTCCGGATTCCTTCAAGTTTGATTACACTGATGAAGATTTTGCCCCACGTAAATCTTCTCCACTTGTATTAATTATTAGAAATTGAATTCGATTATCGTATTGCAGCTAACATATTTATGAAATAACATGTTTTTGATTTGTGGAATTAAAGCAACTCCAGTATAATCTCTTATAATATCTCTAAAAGACTTGTCGGAAATCGTCGTGTCCACTGTGACTTTGTATGCAAGATCTTATCTCCATGATAAAAAAAGAGCACAATTTGTCACTGTCTTCTGCAACTTAGGTCAAGAAACTAATTAATGCTTTTGTTTGGCTACTTTCTTGATGACCACCAAGTCTTCAGCACAATAGTCTTAACTTTGAAATTTCAAAACCAGATCCATTCGAATCTAACTCTGCTCTCTGTAATCTTTCTAACTGGCACCTTGTAAATCAGTATTTTTACTGCTTTCACGTAATTCAATGTTTTAAAATGGGGTTTCCGGGATAAGGGCTGGTGAGGACTGAAGCTGCTGGAGCGGCTGCCTTCGCCAAGAAGGAATCGGAGTCTCGCTACTTACCCTAACTTTCCCGGAGCAGGGGAGGGAATCTACCAGCAGGGAACCAGAAAAGTAAAAGAATAGGCATCGTGCAAGAGCTAGAAGGCCTCATTTGACTATAGTTTCAGGGCAGGAGAAGGCGGGATAGATGCCAATTCCAAAACCACATGCAAGCAAGGAAGGCAGCAGGTTGGCCCCAATTGGATTTTTTTTTTTTTTTAGATTTGAGGAAACCTCACCCCTGAAAGCGGATCCAGATAAACAAATAAAATTCTGATTGTTTCAAATTCTTATAAAAAATACACATCTTAATTCGAACCCGAGACTTATTATCCATTATTATACAGATCTTAAACCTTTACAACAGATAGCAACAAAAACACATGTAAAATCACACATGGAAATTTATTTTATAATGGCAGGGGTCCTGATATTTTAGCCCAATCACACACTAGCATTAGTGTGAGCCACAAATCATGCATGATCAGTAGCCACTGGTGGTACTTTCTCATATCCTTCTGGCTCCTTGAGTCTTTTTGGCATGAAACAACGACCACCGAAGCGCTGCTGCAGGTAGACGAGAGCGGCGAAAAGAAGAGTCACCAGAGGAATAATGACATCCCAGGCGGTGGAAAAATAATCTCCACCCGGGTCGGCATACATGTATGATCCATCAAAATCTTCAACATAGAAGTGAGCCCTGTATAGATCGTATGCGTGTGGGAGCAAGCGCACAAATGTGTTTCCGAAGTAGAAGAAACGAGAGAGGGCATTTTCTGCCGAGTTGTGGAAAATGTTGAGGAGAATTTGAGGGAGGAGAAAGCCATCGAGTACCAAACCACCGTAAGATCTTAAATCCGCCCAAAGAGAAGGCTGATAAGATCTGCTGTAAGAGTACCCCGTCGCCTCATCAACTTTGTTGCCCCTCGAATTCACATACACAGCAATTAAACCTCCAGATATATATAATGGCAAACACAAGTAGAGTGTCCTCATCTCGGCAGCCAAGAACGCCTTGTGCTTCCCATCAGCCGATCGTGCAGACCACACGAGCTGCAGAAGTCGGAATTGCAGAAGAAAAGCTACCATCATGATAACCCTTACAATCACCTCATTCGCTTCCACCCATCCACCACTCCTTCGAAAGAATGTTGTGAGCCTATCCTTCGGTTCGAACAGAGCTTCAAAATTCAGCATCAGAGGGATCACGCACCCGAGTGCAAGGACGGCAAGCATGATAAGTGAGATGAAAGGGAAAACAGCGGGATGCTTTTTCACATACAAGATCTGGTATCCCACAAAGACACAAACGAGAGTATTAGAGATCAAGGACATGATGATCTCCAAATCCATCCTCCATATTGACTCCCTTGAATGCTGACGGTAATATGAAACTGCAGAAAAGGAAAGAGGCTCGAAGTATAGAGGATCATTTTTTTTCCCCGTGCTTTCAATGGTTCCCTGGATATAATCATTTGAACCTACCGGAGGGAACTGGACATTTATAAGAATCTTACAGTCCATTGAATCATTATCTGATGTCCGATTGTTTGAGTCAAGATATCTGCAGCCCACCATGCAAAGTTTTCCTGTTTCAGCATCATAAATTCCTTCAGAGAAGACTTCAACATTAGTAGACTCATTCAGCGGGAAGCTCATGCTGTAGCTGATGTTCAGTGAGATGCTGTGGTTGGTTTCTCGTATAACCGGAGAGTAAGCAGCCCCCGAGCTTGACGAAATCACAAAATCGTTACGTCGAGAAATTAGATCACCCACAGCGATGGGCGCAGCGCGGCCCCATCCTATTCTTCTTCTCTTGGAGTTCCTGACCAGTACCATATCGAACTTCATGTCATTCGAATTTGCATCTGGATGCCGCTTTCCTTTGCTCTTTCCAGGCTGCTTCTCTGTGCATGACTTTCTTGCTTTATCAACTACAGTATACTCATACTTCGACCCGGGGATCCCAACTGCAGCATTTTCATAACTTCGAAACATGATCGTATTGAAGTAGCCTGGATCATTCTCACGTTTGTTACTCCAAATATTCCCCACTGTACCACTAGTATGTCCGATTGACCAAACGGCAGGGAATCTGAAACTCAACCTCACTGAACAGTCCTCAATACGAGATTTTTTCAACGAGTTGGCTGAGTTGAAGATTCGACAACCAACAACACATAGCTGATTCTTATTCACGTCCCATGAACCTTCCGCAACCAATGTTGTGTGTGGAGTGAAAGGGCTGTAATAATTAGCATAGGTACTGTTGGGAAATTCTATCAGAAATCTCAATCTTCGTTTATCTTCTAAACATTGAATTACTTTCAAGGACATGATTTGGGGTAAATATCCAGCACCCTCACCAAAAGGATTGCAATTACTTGTGGAATGGCAACCACTTGAATACTCCAGTTTATAAACATTTTCCCAAGGAGAGAATGCATTGCAAATAGGTGTACTCAGCTTTAAGCTCAGTGACAAATTCTTTGGAACAGCAATCCCCCCAGCACAGACATGATCAAGTGCTTCACCAACCTCAGTGTACTCGTAATGATTTTGAGGGATCATCAACAAGGAGATTGGCTTAAAATATCCTGAATCACCGGCGGTACTCAAGCTTTCCAATGTTCCCCCTACCAAACTTCTGATAGTGATTGAATTCCGAACACCATCAAGCTTAAGTAGAGCGGGAAGAACATGATGTTTACCCTCTCCTGAGGAGGTAGAACCAGAGCCCACCATGCAAAGCTTGCCGGTAGATTTTGACCAGAACCCTTCTACTTCGAAACTCAAAGGACCCCTCGGAGATGTGTCGTCGTACATGTAAAACGCCATATCCGAGGTTTGCAGGATCAAACTCGCCTCAACCTTATAGACATCAGCAGCAGCAGCAGTACTATAGACCCTGTGGGTACGAATGAATAGCTCTCTCCTGTTACTTGATGTATAATGGTTACGAAATGAGTTTGGATGATTCAGTATGTCTTCCCCACCAAGAAAGTACCCGCCTTGCTCTGCAGCAAAAGGGATGGTGGTGGATTCGGGATCATCATAATTAGGAGTTGATTCAGGGACGATGGAGGCACAGTGTTTGCTGTAATTATGGGTGTCAATTTTGGAGCAAGAGACCAATATTGGGGTGTAAAAGGTGGTTGAAAGGACCAAGAACATTGCAGTATGAAGCCATGATAGATAGCACCATGTGCTTCGAGAGGAATTAGATGTCATCATCCGTTATTTCTTGGAGTATGACAATGGCAAGGCTGGTGGGATGAAGCAGCGGATTTATACTAAACTAGAGGTAGAAGGCACCCGACAAAATTTATCTCATCTTGACTTGCAATAGGTTGAGTCTACGCAATGGAGTGTTATGGGGATTATTTTTTAAAGTAATTTTTATTTATAAATATATTAATTTTTTGTTTATAAATAATTTTTAATACTAGTACATAAAAATAATCTAATAATATTATTTTTTTAATTTAAAATAAAAAGTTTTCAACAATTCTTTCATGCATTGTTTTAAAAAATACTGTCAAACAATAAGATAAGTGACAGCTGAGAGTATATTTGGGGATCAAAGACTTGGAACTTTCCCACCGCCTACTCTATCATCGTAAGAGTCTATTTTAGGAGCAGGACAGAAGACTTTGAATTTTCCGCAGCAAAGACTTGGAAACCGCAGCAAAGACGAAATTTCCATGCAGTGACAGAAGCAGCTGCTCTGTGCCATTAATTCTAACCCTCCACAAATTTCAAGTCCGAAATGCATGGTTAGGAATTATGGATCACTTCGAACACTGATAACAACACTGTATTTTCCAAGTTCAAATCAGTAGGCAATATCAGTGCTCAATGAAACTAGAGAGAAGGGCCCATATAAAATGTTGTTAATTTCATCATGATAGTATATCTCATTCTAATTTAAAAATCAAAATAAACTAAAACAATATTTTTCTTGTTTAGAATCTTGCCTCGCTCCAAAAATTCCACTCAAGTTTCGATCAGAATGTTCTGATTCCAGCCAAATAGTGATTTTTTAATATATATATTTTACGATATCAAATATATCTTTCAATTTGGTAATTTGATCGAGTTAAAATCTTACAATGAGTCTTCTTATATATTGTTATATCTCATGTTAAGATTTTAGGGCACATAAAATTTAAAAAGACATCCCAAAGGGCGGGGCAAAGCGGCAAAGGGATTGAGATCTGACTTGCAAGTTTCAGTTCGAGTTAGAGCATGCTCATCTTGTAAAAGTTTGTGACAGTTAGGGTTTTACTTGTTTAACTCAGACAACAAAGAGAGTCTAAAAGTGGTGGAGTTTCTTGAATCCAAAAAATAATAATTAAAAAACCTTGCGAGGCTATTGGTGGTATAAATTCATAATTTTGTTCAAAAATATCATTATATTGTATGTTTTTTAGATTGAGTCTGTCTCAATTTTATCATTAAATAATGAGTTTATTTGTAATTTAACTTCATATTTTGTTTTGATTTATTTTGAATTATCATGATCTCATGACTTAGGGTTATAGATTTAAAAAGTCAATCTAGATTGATTTATATCGATCCAATATGTTATCCCTTTAGATTTAAAATAGATTATATTGATTTAAAAAACTGTTTTTTGAAGAAAAAAAATCTTCTTGAATTTTTTTATTTAAACTGTATTTTTATTAGTCATACAAGTTATTTTTAGACTTGTTAAGTCAACTAAGTCATATTGATTGAACTCCTATTTTTTTTACTTGTGATTAAAATTTGAATTGTATAATTTCAAGTTAATTTATATATATATATATAGGACAACACTTGAATGTCACGCCTTAACATTTTGAAATTAAAATATATTGTTCCAATTGAAAAACAAAACATTAATCGAAACAAAATTGAAAATCATAGTTTACATTAATTTTATTTGTTTTTATCTTAGCAAGTTCTTAAAAATGTTTAATTCTAATTTTAAAAAATGTTAAAACAATAGTTTCCTAATCATTAATGGATTACGTAATTTATCAAAAAAACTTCAATCAAGTAATGAACTTGCTAAAAAAGCTTTCAGATTTTTTTTTTTGTTTACGACATATCTTTCAATTTCACAACTTAGCAGAGAAGTCGCATCAAAAAAAGAATTAAGTCGTAATTCAAAAACCATTTGTCATAAGAACTTGTGGGGAAAAAATGAAGTTCAAAAAATGACTTCAAATCATTTATTTAGTATAAATTAGAATAAATAAGGTGAAACTAAATTTCTAAGAAACTTTTGCTTTAAATCACAAATTATTTCTATCTAAACATATTTATGACATTTCTTTCAAAAATGAAAAAAAAAAACTTAAATCAATATTAAAAAGTTATATCAAATGAAATTTTAATTGCATGTCTTTTATTAGTGCTACACATATCAAATTATCAATAGCTTATTAGGATGAATCATCTTGTAACTAAACAATGTTGATGTGATTGGCAATATTGAAAAATTTATATATGATCTAGAGTTGACTTTTTTTTTTCACCATTCTTATTTATACTATTAGACCCTTTCTTTTAGACTATTTATATTGAGCTAGAAACACTAACTATAATTAACTAAAGAGCTAAACCAGCTCGGAAATTTACTGTTCACGCAGATTGAAAAAAATGTGTACTGGATATTTGTCTCCCTGATTCGCGCGAGTTTGTGCTCCTTTTTTTTTTTTACAGAGAGATGCTTTTTATACTTTGTGTGGTGGAAATGACAAAGGAATGACTGTGGCTGAGCGGTCGTCTGTGTGTTGGCCTATACGGCGCGCTAGGGTTCAAGCTGTGTAGGCAGCAAAACTCTTTTTTTTTTTTGACTAAACCTAAACCTAGCCGCCCCCCTTCCCTCATATTCTAAAACTAAACCTAAACCTAGCCGCCCCCTTCCCTCGTATTCTAAAATTCTAAACCTAGCCGCCTCCCACCCCCTTTACCTCAACTAATAGCTTTCCTTCAATCTTTCAAATTCGGAAGATAAAAAATAAGAGTTCAATTGGCGCCCTTTCAAGAGCTTTTTCCCTTCATAATGGGCAAGTTCATCGGGAAGGATTCTTGTAAAGGTAAAGTCGGGCAAGGAGATTGCAAAGGGTCATAGCAGAGCCAACGGGAAAGATCAAAGCAAGGTCTGATTTTCTGATATTTTTTTATCTTCTTCTCAAATTTAGGTGTAATTAACTTCTCTCCCTCTCTCTGCTAACTTCTATCCCTCTCTAATTATTTCTAAAATTAGGGTTTCGAAACCCTAATTTTTATGCTGATTTTCTGTAATCTGTTAACAGAGACAAAGTTGAATTTTTAATTTCAAGAATTACGTTATGGCTGAGGAGGCAGCAAAAGCTATGGAGCCTAACACGGATCTGCTAGAATGGACGAAGAGGGACAAGCGCCGGTTACTTCATGCTGTGTATCGCCCGGTGACCTTGAGCGTAGCAATGAGTGAGGTTTTTATTTTGGCTTTTTAATATTTAATTTATGTAATTTTCTGCTTATTTTATTATTTATTTTTTTGAATTTATTTGTAATAAACTTTGCGTTTATTATGAAGGATTTTTTTGAATTTATGCGTTTTTTAATTCTTTTTAATGTTTTGTTTGGCAATTTGTGTGATTTTCTGATATTTTCTCTATATTATTTTCAAAAATAGGTGTAATTAAATGTGCATATATGTATGTGTGTGTATGCGCGTGTGTGCGCGAGCGCGTGTGTGTCATCAACATATCAAAACAATAAAAAAACTATAAAAGTATGTTTTTTTGCCTGGTCCTTGATTTGTTTCTTGCCTCTTTGGGTGACTGGGTTTTTCTTTTAGCATCACTGGATGATGTGCGAGGGGGCTGATTTGTTTGTTGGGTCTCTTGGTCAGTTTGTTTGTATCACTGGAGTATGGGTTGTGTGGTTGTTGATCTCGATTTTATGGGTGTGTTGCTTGAGTGTGTTGCCAGTGGAGGGTTTCTTTGGATAGAAGAGTTTATTTATGTTTTGCCTCAATCGTTGGGTACCAATGTTTTATGGGTTTGGTTGTTGTTGATTTTAATTTTAGCGTGTTTGTTGATTTCAATTTTGTGAGTGTGTGGCTTTGTTGTGTTGGCAGTGGGGGGTTGATGCGAGTAGAGGATTTATTATTTGTGTTTGGACACAATCGTTGGGTTGGGTGTAAGTGAAAGTTTTTGCTGATGTGTTGTTCGTTTGGTTTATTGTAGGTTTTGATTTTAATTTGGTTTTTATGCAAGTTTATTATTGATTTTATGTATTTGTTAACTTCAATTGGGTTTGTTGGTAGTGCAGAGTTCCTTTGATTAGAGAGTTGATTTTTATATGCAGGTTAGTGCCAATGTTTTGTGGGTTATTGTTGGTTTTGATTTTTATGCAGATTTATTATTTATTTTTATGTGTTTGTTAACTTCAATTGAATTTGTTGGCAGTGCAAGGTTCCTTTTATTAGAAGAGTTGATTTTTATGTGCAGGGTTGCTGCTAATGTTTTGTCAATTCTGTTGACAAAATCATTGGATTTTATGTGTGCAGTTGCTGCTAATGTTTTGTTTTTTATTGATTTTTATGTATATTTGTGTTTTTTTGCTTACACGGTGCAAGTTTTTATTGCTATTCATGTTTTTATTCAGCTTGCTTGCCCTTTCATTGTTTTTTTCCCTGTTTTGCTTTGTGTTGTCTCATGCTTTGTTTATTAAGCTAATTTTGATTTTTCGTTCTTCATTTTGTTTTTCTGTTTTTTTGCAGGGGGTTTAGAGTGTTGTGGTCTTAGGATTTTATTGGCTTCGTTGATTCTCAAGGTATATATGTAGTGTTTTTTGTGAATTGCTAGGTTCAATAATGGTTGCTATTGTGTCAGTTGATGCTTTTGCTGTTTCGTTGTTGGTTTTGTTCATTTGCTTTTCTATTTCTGATCATTTGTTGCTTTCGCGATTGAATCGATTTCTTTTCTTTAGTTTAAGCAGTTATATTGGATTTTTAGTATCTTAATTCGCAAGGTTTGGTTAAAATAGGACAAGGAATTGCATTTTTTATTGTTTTGATTCGATTGTATTCAAAGTTTATCAATTAAATGCTCACTCAATAAGCATGTAAAGTTGTGTTATATCCTCAATTAGTTTCGTTTATGGTGAGCTTCTACAATTGATTGTTCATTCTTCTCTGATTATTATGTTTCAGGTGGAAAAGTTGGATCGACGTATGTCAAGCTGGGACAGTGTCATTTGAAGGTGCCCGTGTATAATTAAATTAAGCACTAAATTTTTTCAAATCTCACTTCTTTTCCTGACGTTGTTATTAAAAAAAAAATTGTAGTCGGATAGCAAACATAAAGTTGCCTCAGCTTATGTTGATGCCGCTCATTTTTACAAGAAAACATCCATCACTGGTATGCACCAGTTCTTGCTTTTCTTTTTTCTTTCTGTTTATTGTCGAGTGTACATTTCAATTGACATTTTTTTTGGTTCATAATAACTATAAATACCAATTATATATATAAAAGCAAAAGAGAGAGATCCTTGAGGAAGTCGAGGAATGGACTTGGTAGCAAAAGGAGACGATTTCGAGAAGATAGCGGGGAAGAAATTGAACTGTTCGGGTTTTTTCGGCTCCAAATATGAAGACACCGCCGATCTCTTCGACAAAGCTGCCAATAGTTTCAAGCTCGCTAAATCCTGTATCGCTTCATCCCCTCGCCTTTTTTTTCTTTTCAACTGTATAGTTTATAATTTATTTTCCTTTATTTATTTATTTATTTAGGATCTTGGTATATCATCCCAACTTATGATTTTATTCATTTCCTTCTGTATTTCTGATCATTTGTTGCTTTCGCGATTGAAATAATTTTTTTTTCTTTCATTTGAGGAGTTATATTGGATTAAATTTATTTGGATTTTTTGTATCTTAATTCGCAAGGTTTGGTTAAAATGGGACAGGGACTTGCATTTTTTATTGTTTTGATTAGATTGTATTCAAAGTTTATCAATTAAATACTCACTTAATAAGCATGTAAAGTTGTGTTATATCCTCAATTAGTTTTGTTCGTGGTAAGCTTCTACAATCGGTTGTTCATTCTTCTTCGGTTATTATGTTTCAAGGGAAAAAGCTGGATCGACGTATGTAAAACTGGGACAGTGTCATTTGAAGGTGCCCGTGTATGATTGAATTAGATACTGAATTTTTTCAAATCTCACTTCTTTTCCTGATGTTATTATTGAAAGATAATCATAGTCGGATAGCAAACATGAGCTGCCTCGACTTATGTTGATGCCGCTCATTGTTACAAGAAAACATTCAGCACTGGTATGCACCAGTTCTTGCTTTAATAACTCATGTCATTGTTGGTTCATTGCAAATATAACTCATGTCATTGCAAAAATAACTCCTGACATTAAAGTGTAAAATGATGATTAGTCAGTTCCTTTCAGTTTTCACAATTACATTTTATTTGGACAACAAAAAAACTATGAATCCGTTGGTCTTGATTGTTGTGTTCATGTTTTGTTTGAGCCGCCATGATTAAGTATTTAATTAAATTAGAACTCTGCTTATATTGATGGTTTTTCCTCTTAATCGGAAAGCCCATCGGAATGCATCTCTTGGGCGGGGCTTCTCTCGACATGCCATGGTTAATGCATCACTTGGGTGATTCTCTTCATTCAGCATCTCATAAATTTGTGCTTGCATTCAATTAATGGATTTTTTCTTCGTGTGGCCGCCGATCAATTAAGCCTGCATTCGGCAACAATTAGGAATTTCCTATGTAATTGTTTCCAGACCTATTCATATCCTTCCATTCCAATGCTTTATAAATTAAGGAAAAATGGTTTCCAGAAAGATGATATTTTTGTTTGTCAACATGTACATGCAAGATGTAATTTGATTCCTTTGCATGCCCATCTTCAGTTTAGTTCATTTCAAATAGTGCTTTGCAGGTTAGAATGTCTTCTGCCCAATTCAGACCGATTGAATTAGTGAACTTGGTTCACTAAACAAACAATCTTCGAAGTGTCAAAGCATAATGATTGTTTACACATTCAATTCACATATCAAATTCATAGTGTGGGAGTATCATAAATAAAATGTCATGTCACTAAAAGTATACGATGATTAATTAATTCGTCTATGTGAAGCTCCCTTTTATAATCATTTTAGAATCAGGAATGAGAAATGTTGCGCAGCCAAACCACCTTGACATCACATGATTAACAAATAGCTTATAATAGCCTGTACTTGATCAGAAAGAGAAAAATGATGATCCAGTTGGCTAACTTTAATTAGATTTGAATCTTCTCTCGGATAGCTGGTGAAGACAGTTTTTGGTGAAGACAATTTCTTGGCATAACAATTTTAGGACACAATCACTGACATGCCCATGATAATGAGAGACCATTCCTCCTGCAGGTTGGTGTAGGTTGGTGTTCATCCGCATGCCTTATTAAATGTGTGATGTAGGTTGCATGTTCAGATTTATTAAATGTATGGGATATCTCCCTTATTAGTGTATTAACACATATCTATCGAACACAACTTTTTTTTTCATGCTTTTCGTGAAGGTCTAGCGAAGACACTAGATAGATGCAGAATAAAAATTGCTAAATCAACTGCTCCTTCAGAATGCTTGGTGATACGTTAATTTCATTTTCTTCTCCAAAGGAACCAATATATTGCTCTGCCAGGCACCCTTAATTTCTCCTTCCAGCTTAATCACTGAACACCAACAACTACCATAACAATCGTCAAATTCCAAAGAACATCATTAGTAACAAGTGGTTTTAAATAACTTCAGTCACGATATAATAAGCAAAAATAAAAAAATGAGGTGGACGCTATAACAAGTGTGAGGTGGGATGTCAAATTTTCCACATTAAAACTTTGCTTCGTCAATAAATGATTGTCGAAAAAATAGAGCACACCCCATTGATCAATAACGGTTAACAATTATAGTTTCACTCTCGGCAAATTAAATTTATAAACAACCAATTAAAACATATTCACCCATTGATCAATTAACTTAAAAAAAAAATACACGTTAGACAATCAATTAATTCACTATATAAAAAAATACAACAACTAAACAACGCATCTAAATAGTGACCATTAAATAATAAGACGAACAATTACAACACAGCCAACCACCAACAAATTCCTAATTGACTACAAAAACCATCATAATTCATCTCTAATTGATTTCATCGATTGTATTTTTTTTATCCATCGATTATATAATTGTCAAAACAATTAAAACACACCAAACAATCAACCAATTGCAGTTTTACAATCTATGAATTAAATAAATCGATACCCAATTTCAATGCGAACTACAATTAAATTATTATCCTAGCCGGTAAAATAATGGCAGCAATCAACCAGATTGATGCAGACAAGAGATAATTCATCTTTAATAGCTTTTAGCGGTTGCAATTTTACTATCTACCGGTAAAATAATTCGTTCCCAATAAAACAAACCTAACCATCAATAAGTTCGGTACAAGAAACAATTAATTCATCTTTCATTCATTTTATTAATTGCAAATTTACGATTCACCAATTAAATAACCGTCAAAACAATTAAAACACGCCCAACAATTAGTCGATTATAGTTTTTCAATATGCAAAGTCCATAAATCGATAAAATGTTTAGGCAAGTTCACCCATTAATGAATTGGCTATAAAATAATACAAGGAATAAATCTTATAAAAAATAAAGAAAAAAATTATATTCGAATTTTAATTTTGTGCTCTGTTTTTTAAAGTTTATTTCTTAAAAAATATTTATAATATTTTGGTTTTTAATATTTCATATCTAATATTACTGGGCAAAAAAATACAACTAAAAAAAAATGTAAAATTTACCTAGATTGTCTACAATTAAAAAATATTCGAGTCACTTCCCGTTTCGATTACACTGTTTTTTTTACACGGCAGATAAGTAATTATAGCACGCAAAAAATTTAGCTTTATTTATAAAAACAAATTACAATATTTTTATTTATAATGTGTCAGATCTAATATTACAAGAGAAAAAAGGCAACTCATAAAAATTTTTTGACAAATTTACCTGGATTATCTACAATTAAAAAATCTACGGCTCACTTCCCATTTCAATTACACTATAAAGTATGTGAGACTAATTATTTGTTTTAATATTTATTGAATATTATCGCCTAAAAATATATATACAGAGAGAGAAAAAATGACCTGCGATTTCTTGCAAAAAAACTTAATATCGGTATTCTTGAATACATTTAATATAATAATATGATTAATAAATCTTATAAATATAACTTTGGCTTTGAATTTAAATTTCTATTTTATACTCTCTCTATTTTGTTTTAATAAATGGTGACCTTTTTTTCACATTTTTTTTTTATTTTTTAGTAACCGTCATGTCCAAGTTTTTATTTTCGAATCGGGTTTCTTTTTTTGTGTTTTTTTTAACCAGAGTATCCATGACAACAAGTTTCTAACAAATCATGTCACCTTCTTAGAAAATTTTCTAACAAATTTTATCAAAAAAAAATTAGCAATAGCAATATTCAATCACTTTTTGGTTGAAAAAAATCATTCTTAACAGATTTTATCAATTACAATTTTACTAATTAAATATTAAAATAACAAAATACAACATTTATAAAATCAATCAATTTTCTACATAGATAAAAAAGCCTGGCGGAGCGGGCAAATTTGCTCGTGAAAAACTATTTTATAAGTGGATGGAATTAAAATCTATTTTATAAGAGAATGGATAATTATCATCTTCTATTTTCTATTAGTCCATGGTAGCTATGCTACATTAATCTTCCACTTGATACTAATTCCTAACCAATCTATACATTAGGAATTTGTATAAAACTTCATTTGCAATACTAAGATTGAAAGCCTCGAAGCATCTAAGAAATGATGATTTAGATATTGTAAAAAGAAGCCTTAACATTTCAAATTTAAACCAAATAATCTCAAAGAACACAACAATTTTTTTCAACCACACTAACACACAAAAGTAAAATTTCAACACATACTTGCACAACCACATGATAACCATAATAAAAAGATAATTTGAAAAGTAAAAGGATATAAATAAAAGATAAGAACCTATTTTATAGTTGTTTGGTACTGATTGTCTACTCTGCTTTCTAAGCAATAAGTTTGATTTTCTACTATACTCACAATCTATTTTATAGGCTAGATCACACACCTTGTAGAAAATCCTTTTATAGATTCAAGATAAAAATTAAAACTAACCGACACTTTTACACTGAGAACGAGATCAAACTTAATATAATTTATTTTTTTTGGAGATAGACCAAAACTCATACAAGATCTTTTAACAAAAATATCATAATTGGAACCTGAGTGGTTTTAGTACCACTTAGACTTTAATTACAAGTTTCACAAAAAAAAGGCCAACATGAATAAATTATAAAGAAATAAACTTAAATATTTGATAGGTTATGCGAACACCTCTAAATATATGTTAAAATCAAATTTGAATGGTTTGAAATTTAACCCAAAAATAACCTACCTTGGAGAACTAATGTTATACACAATGATCACTTTCATTTTGCTTCAATTAAGAAATGCAAACAAGTAGGCTTTGTTTATTTGCAGGAAAGTGGTTTCCTTTTGGAAAGTGAATTCCGGGGAAAGTGAATTCCTGGAAAGTGAATTCCGATGTTTGGTAGTGTAATGGAAAATAAGTTGGAAAACAGTTTCCAGTGTTTGGTTATGTCATGGAAAATGAGCTGGAAAAATAACTTATTAATGTTTTATTTTTCTCAAGTTTATTAAAATAATGAGGAACAAATCTTACAAATTAAAAAGTTGAATGAGAATGAAATTGAAAAAAAAATATAATTTCATAAATTATCTCAAATAAAATAAATAATAATCAAAATAATAGAGATCAAATCTAAAAAATTAAAAAAAAAATGAAAGGTGAATAAATTAAAATAATAATAATTAACATTTCATAAATTATTTCAAATAAAATAAGTAACAATAAAAAAAATGAGGACCAAATTTGATAGATAAAAAATTTCAATAAAAAAATGATAAGAAAAAAGAAAATAGCAATTATAAAAATAAGGACCAAAATTAATATAAAAATTAAATTTTAAGAGATGGAATTGAAAAATAAATATTCAAAACAAATTATATATAGCAATCAAAAGTTTGAGGATCAAATTTGATATAATCAGCAAATAATGACATTTCTAAATTTTTCACAATTTCCGGAAAGTGTTTTCCGCCCAAATTTTCCGGAAAACACTTTCCTGAAAACCAAGCCAAATTTTTCTTTGACTGGAAAGTGTTTTCCGTTGACTAACTTTTCTAATGGCAAACAAACACAGGAATGTTTGGAAAGTGGTTTCCCGGAAACCACTTTCCGGAAAACAAACACAGTCGTAGTATAAAGTCACAATGAAGTTGATCAATTTTTTAAATAGTTTTGCAAATTCAATCAAAAACTTAGTATAAGAATCATCAACCATGTAAGAGATTGCAAATATATTGATTTATTTATTAAAAATATATTTTTTAAATAAAAAAATATCTATAAAAAAGTTTTTATACTTTAAAGAATCTTAAGTCAATTAGGATATCTCAATACATATAGATAAACCTATTAAATAATAATCCAATGAAATCAAATTTAAACAAATGCTCTAATACCTATTAACTAATTCAATTTGACCATCTTTTGTGGATAATAAATTGTAGAGAATAAGAGTTTAGTTCCTAACTTATCCCATAAAATTTTCTAAAAATAGCTCAAAAACTTAACATTTCGATTAGATACGTATTTTTAAATTTGAAACACTATGTAATTGCACTACCTCCCTAAAAAATAGATTTGGTATATGCATTGCACCATCAATTTGATGGCAAGATATAAAAAAAACATTTAACATAAAATATAATAAGTAATAAGTAGGGAGCTACTACTAACATCTTTTAACAATTATCTGCCTAACCAACGTGACTTCCTTAAGCAAGTCCCTTCCTAGTGCTCTGGACGAAGGCTTTTTAACCTTTAGACTTGACTCGCACTAACCTTTAGGTTTGTGAGAATGAAGTTGGGCATGCTTCTCCTTTTTCTCTTCATTAATCAAAGCATTGACAAGGTTTCTAATTGCTTATAGAGTGTTTTTTTTTTAAGATAGTGAAGAGGCTTGGGGATTTTTAGGTTTTGCTTGTCTATGCCTATGGTGTGTGAAGGAGAAGAAACGAGTGTTTGATTTAGAATTAAATTCCAATAGTAATTTCTGTGGTGGCAATAAATTTATTATGGATGAAAAGCAATGAAAAACAGCTACTAGATATTTTTCATGAACCAGTGGTGTGAGGGGTTTTAGTGGTAGGCCCATACAAATGTGTTGATGCTTTTATAGATAACCAAACAGTGATTCAGTAGCTTAGCTTTTTTTCAAACGTGATTCAAACCACAATACCAAACAGTCACTTCATGGTCAACTCAATCTGGAAATCGACCTATGGGTTTTGACCGATTAGTCGATGCTAATTTTTTTAATACAAATAAAAATCAAAATGATATTATTTTTATTAAGATATACAAATAAATAGCTAAGAGTTGTAACTAGATTTTTGCCCGAGTTTTAAGACTATAATTTTATATAAATTAATTATATCGTAAAGGATTGGGGGTTGTAAGATTAGGGATAAGATGATCTATTTTTTATATAAAAAAATCAGACTACTAATTTATTTTTCCAATTAATAGATGGAATTTCTGATCGCAGACACTTGTCAATGGGCATTTGATTTTTACCTAAGGACCCTGCTTCCCTCTCCCATCTTAGTTTCAGGATCACAAGTTAACCAATACAAACCACGTTCTACGGTCACTCCAGACGCCGCTATCTCCGCCGTAATTACAGCTTGATTATAATCGGTTAGCCACCCTTTTCGCTTCATGGGGTGGATGCACATTTTGGTGTGCGTGCATTCCCTCCTCCATTCTTCATTTCTTTAAATCCATCCTGTATAAGAGCATTTGTCAACTAATGACCATGATGAATTTTTTTCCTCTTTTTTTTCCAGGGTTAGAGAGCTATTTCATTGCAGAAACATGGTTCATAGGCCATGAGATTGAACAATGGAGGACAGTTGAAGGAGAAACAGTTATCATGAGAGTTATCCAAATCATCCAAACAAAATAAATAATTTTCAGATGTTGTCACCTTTATCCCCCACTAGCAAGGCCTTGTATATGAAATTTAAGTTTAACTCCATAGTGATACTGCAAAAAAAACAAAATTGACAAGTCCAACTAAATTCATCCCTAAAAAAACCCAATCCTACAACAACCTTTTAAACTTGCCACCATTTAATCAAGTAAAACTAGTTGCAGTGAGAAAGTTTCATAGACCTAAGAAAACTGGGTTTGTGCTTTACAATCAGCGACACCCATTTTTCTTACGTTCGCAAGGAAAACACAAACAAATCAGATGAACGCCAAACACCCATAATACTTAGAAAAAGAAAAAACTGATTATGCTTTTAAAATCAGCGACACCCATTTTTCTTACGCTCGTAAGGAAAATCCAAACAAATCAGATGAACGCAAAAAACCCATATTACTTAGAGAAAAAAAGTGATGTAGGGAAGATGATTGTTGAAAAGTTTCAACAGAATATGAAACACAACTGCCCATCTTCCCTTGAAATCTATATAGCAGGGAACTCTTTCGGATTCAGAGCGCATTGTTATAGCACAGTGCCGATACACACAATCCCTGCTTACTGCCATAACTCTTTCAATAAAGAAAAATGCTACTGCTGATTGATTAGCCCAACAAAGTTAACTATGAATCGAAACCAATGAACAAGTTATCTAACTAAGCGAGCACCACGAAACAAATTAAACAGAAAAGGTATGAGAAGCTTGGAGAGATTAGCGGCTTCTTCCTCTCGGTTTATTTGGCTTCCATCCAAGTGAAGGGATATATAAATGTAGAGGTAGGATTTCGATGGCCTCAGCGTAATGACTAAGTTGCCCTGGACATTCCTCAAGTGTAATAGTCTTGGGCTTCATTTAATTAAAGTAAAATTTAGGACAAGGGCCCAATTAGAAACTCTTTATTTAATTTATTATACAGATAATGCCTCCATCACGGCACGCTGATTTTTTTTAACTAAAAATCATTGATCATAAAAAAAAGCTAAAATATATCGGTTAAATACTATGCATACACTTATAAAATGTTATGGATTACAATAAAGTATTAATGATTTTGCTTCTCCGTATGTCTCAGCTCTTGCCTTTTTATTAGGGGTATTTTTAATTTTTTCACGGAACTGGTTGGCAATATCAGATTGTTCGGAGATATTGAGATTGTTCGAAGATATTTTTGTATTTACCATGTATTTTTACATAGTGAAAATATTGGTTTACACCTCTCCTCATACTATGAACAGTGAACAAGGGGTAAAATCACATTTTTATTGGTGCTTGTACATTGCAATTACAAAAGAGCCCTTGAACAAGACAAAAACATGAATTCATGGAAGGGGGTTCTCCAGACATTTCCCATTTCTGTAAATTGTGTAAATACACCTTTACCCCTTGAAAAGACAAGAGTTAAGAAATGTTTGTGGAGTGTTTTGGTAATTTGCTATATTATATTTTTTTCATCGCACAATTGGTGTGTCCACCAAACACGGCGATGCTTTTTTCTTAGACACTCTCTTATGATGATGCTTGTGGTGTGCTTTTTTCTTAGACACTCTCTTATGATGATGCTTGTGGTGTTATACAGTGTTCAAAAATATTGATTTGGCATCTTCGAGGATTCACCACCATGTACTCTACCCACTGGAGTGACGCGTGGCAAACCATGATTACCGAAGAGACAACGGTGGCGGATTGAATTTTTTTGTACCTGTTTCTCTCTCCTTAAGATCATCTTACACTACAGTCCCCTGGGTTTTTGGTAGATTCATTTATGTCCTTTATCTTTTGATTGTTGTATATTGTCCTGATTTCTGTAATAGAAATTTCAATTAGTTTCAATTTAGTCCTTTGATTGCAATGGATGATATATTAAATTTACATTTCAATCTTTATTCTTTTAATTTTTTATTTTGTATTCAATCCCTTAATCTTTTTGGTATAACAAGTTGTTTTATTTTTAATTTTATCTTTCAATTACAATTTATTAAATAATATATTTTCATTTCAATCCTTATTTTTTTTTAACTTTAATGTTTGATGTTTGGTATAAAAATTTAAATTATTGTCAATTGAATAATTGTAATCAATTATATATTTTGAACTTTATACTTTTAATTATTCTTTTAAAATTTAGTTCCCTTCCATCCAGTTACGCGTAGCAATGTATTTTCGTGGGAAATAGCAGATGACTCGGTGTTTGCAGACTGAGATGCGCTGAAAAGCTCGTTTGCAGGCATATGATCCATTCCCTCCTCCACTCTTCATTCATTAAATCCATCCTGAGATAAGAGAATTTTGTCAGCTGATGGCCATGATGAGACTTTTTTCCTCTTTTTTTTCCTGGGTTAGAGAGCTATTTCATTGCAGAAACATAGTTCATAGGCCATATAAAATTATACACAGAGCTATCCATAGCTTTGAGAGCAATGGAGGGCAATTGAAGGAGAAACAGTTATCATGAGATTTGTCCAAATCATGACGCCTCCAAACAAAATAAATAATTTTCAGATGTTTTCACCTTTATCCTCCACTAGCAAGGCCTTTTATATGAAATTTAAGTTGAACTCCATAGTGATACTGCAAAAAAACCCTAAATTGACATGTCCCAATTAAAATCATCCCTAAAAAAACCCAATCCTATAACGACTGTTTAAACTTGCCACTATTTAATCAAGGAAAAGTAGTTGCAGTGAGAAAGTTTCATAGACCTAAGAAAACTGGGTTTGTGCTTTAGAATTAGCGACACCCATTTTTCTTACGCTCGCAAGGAAAATCCAAACAAATCAGATGAACGCCAATAACCCATAATACTTGGAGAGAGAGAAAGTGATGTAGGGAAGATGATTGTTGAAAAGTTTCAACAGAATATGAAACACAACTGCCCATCTTCCCTTGAAATCTATATAGCAGGGAACTCTTTCGGATTCAGAGTGCATTGTTATAGCACAGTGCCGATACACACAATCCCTGCTTACTGCCATAACTCTTTCAATAAAGAAAAACACTACTGCTAATTGGTTAGCCCAACAAAGTTAACTATGAATCGAAACCAATGAACATGCTATCAAACTAAGCGAACATCGCAAAACAAATTAAACAGAGAAGGTATGAGAAGCTTGGAGAGATTAAACGGCTTCTTGCTCTCGGTTTGTCTGGCTTCCATCCAAGTGATGGGATATATAAATGTAGAAAGTAGGGTTTCAATGGCCTCGGCGTAATGACTAAGTTGCCCTGATATTCCTCAAGTGTAATAGTCTTGGGCTTGATTGAATTAAACTAAAATTTAGGACAAGGGCCCATAGAAACTCTTTGTTTAATTTATTATACAGATAGCTGCCTCCATCACGTCAAGCCGATTTTTTTAAAACTAAAAATCAATGATTCTACACTACTACGCATCTATTCAATTCAATGGTTAGAAGATAATTTAAATAATCGATAAGGATATATTTTAATTCTAAATAAATATTGAAATGATAATATGTGAAGTATATTTAAATTAACCCGAGTTAATTTTTTTATTCACATTGGTCATGAGGTTTTGATAAACTTTTACAAAATAAATTATAAAGTTTAGTTTTCAATAAACACAATGTAAAATGATAAAATTAAAAAAAAAATAACTCAAAACATAGCCCGAGTCAACCTGATTAATCTGACAAACTTGCAACTAAAATCATGAAACTAAAATAACCCGGTAAAAAATTAAAATAAGTTATAAAACTCAATTTCCAATCAAATTTATGTTAGAAGATGAAATTGAAAAAACAAATTCAATTAAAAATGACTTGAAAAATTATCCAATTAAATTGGCTAAACTCGTTACTTGAGTCGTAAGACAATAATAAGCTCATAAAAAATAAATCATAAAGCTTAATTATCAATGAACTTGATTTTAAATGATAAAGTTGAAAGAAGAAAAATATCAATGAGAAAGGATAAAAACAATTCAATTTAACTCATCAAAGTTGTGGTTTGGGTAATGAAACTGGGATAACCTTGTAAAAAGTAAATTGAAAATAAATTATAAATTTCAATCCCCAATAAGCTTTGTATTTAAGAATGAAATTAAAATTAAAAAATAATTCAACCTATGTTAACTCGTTAAACCCGTTACTCGAGTGATGATATATGGATAGCCTCGTAAAACACAAATTGAAATAAATCATGAGTTATATATGCATATCTTAAATACCGCCACAGCATGCCAAGTATAATTTATGGAAAACCATGGTATATTTTTTTTTAACCCAAAAGCGTGCAAGAGATCCACCACAAATTCTACCAATTGGCAAAATCTCCCCTGTAACAAGAGGTCTTAAGTTATCAATAGAAAACTTGTTACATTTTTATCAATCATTGTTCGATCACACCCCAGCCATCTTGGATCTCAATTCCAACAACCAACATCGATGTAATTGCAAGTTCTTAAAACATTAAATACGATGAAAATAAAATATTAAATGAATAGACATACACACGTGTAGAATATAAATATAAAATATATATAATTCAAGTTTATTTTTTTAATTTAAAGGATATTGTTGCAATTTGAATCGTGATAATTTCATAAGATGTATAATTTTGATATGAATGTCAATATCAATAGAATTCGTTGATATCATTAATTATTCATAGCCCGAAAATAGTTAATTAAGTCCCTGCAATAAATTAAAATGTCCTCGGATTTATCAATGTCAAAGACCATTGAAATCGCTAACCTTCACACCATGAATAACAAGTCAAGTTTTATGAAAATATCGAATATTAATGTAATCCATTAATATCGTTGACTATTATTGACCCTGAATAATTAATCAATTTAAATACCTCTTATGCTCTGGGTGAATATGGTGATGTTTGTAAACCCCACTAACATTACTAGTCTTTTACACTCGAATCAACCAGTCAAATTTAGAGAGATGTTGATATCAAATTTACTCATTAATATCATTAACTATCTTTAACTGGAATAGTTAATCAATTCCAGTTTTGTTCCTCGTCCATTTCATTAGATGTTTTCTCTTTTTGGCAACATTCAAACATTCAAATTCATAAATTAAACAAATTTCCATAATTATACATATTTGAAATAAAAGGTATTGGTGTATAACATTTACTTGTGATTTTACGATTTTCATACAGAAATATTTTAGTTTTGATTTTACAATCCGAGCTCAAATGACAATTCCATGTTGTGTAAAAAAAACAAGTTTCACAACCTTGATCACAGTTTAAAAAGTTAACATAATTTCATTTTGATATTTTTAAGTTATTTTTTTTTCAATTTAATATTTGATTTTGTTGGAATTGAGTTTCACGCTCTTTTTTTTTCCTATAAAATTATTGAGATTATATACTCATGGTAGCGGGGTTGATAGGTTAATCCCGATTAAATCATATATTTTTTTAAAAATATAATTTTATGAATCAATATTTTTTTACTTAGAATTTTACTTTATTGATTTTTTAGGTTTGTATTCTATGCGGTCAATCCTACCCTCATGGCTATGGTCACGAGCTGTAAATGTTAACACAAATGAGTTTTGGTCCTTTCTAGATTTTGTTTTTAATTTTATTTTTTAACATTAGATTTTTTACATATTAGTCTTTATATTTTTTTCCACTTTTTTTTTATGGGGGTATTCAAATCATGTGTCCATGATTACAGAATTAGTAAGCTAACATGAGTTAAACCGTATCTCTTCCTAGGTCATTTTTATTTTTATTTTTTTAGTTTTGTCATTTAATATTAAATTATTTTATAGTCCAACATCATAGTTTGATTGATTTAGCTTTAGTTTATGACTTTTTTTAATCTTTTATTGACACAAATAATTATTTAATTAAATAAAAAAATATTTTAATAAACATAATTACTAAACACAACTTAAGACATTACCTTTGTTAGGGACTATATATATATATATATAAATTTAAAATTTATTTTAAAAAAATACAATATTACATTACATTACACAATAGCTAAAAGAGCTCGGACGATTATTGTTCCCCCTGACTCATTGGCACTGTGGACTGGACATTTTTCGTTCGTGTGTCGCGCGAGTTCGTCCACCCTTTTTTCTCCTGCTTATGAACAGTGTAGTAACGATTTTAGCCCCGGTAATAAGACAAAATAACATTTTTGGCTGAGGGTTAAGGGCGTAATTGCACGTGTACAAACCGGACCGGTTCGGTCCGGTCCGCTGCAATCTTGTTTTTTTACTATTTTTTAAATGGCTAAATACGGTTATAGCCCCTAATAAGAAAAAATTTATTAATTAAGCACAGGGCCATAACGGTAACTGACCATTATTATTATTATTTTTTTCAAAATACTGTCGGCGCGTGCGGTTCACGCGACCGACAGTATTCCCCCTAACGCCCCTTTAAAGTGGCGCGTGTGGTATGATACGGTGGCCGGAAATGGGCTACCGGCGTCTAATCCGGTGCGTCTCCGCTTGGTCTTCCTCCCGGTGCGGCGCGTTTTTCCACACGGTGGCCGTGGACGCAGCGATGGTCGTGGACGCAGCGGTGGCCAGTTAAAGCCGGTTGCACCGTCTCTCTCTCTCCTGCACGTCAAAGTGCAGAAGAGCCCCCCGGGTTTTGTATACTTTCACTTCGGTCCCTTGACTTTTAATTGTGTCTATGGGTCTGATTTGAGTTATATAAGTTTTGATTTTCTTCGATTGGGTCCTTCGATTGCAATTAATTAAATGTGAATGTTTCACTTCGGTCCTCCTTCTTTTAATTTCCGGATTGGGTTGAAAAAGCTTAATATATTCGGTACACAAGTTTCCATTTTTGCAAATTTGTCCTTTGATTGAAAATGTTAATAAATCTGATTTTCATTTAAGCCCTTAAACTTTTAATTTTTGATTTTAATCCCTTTATATTTTATTTTCATTTCAGCCCTTATACTTTTATTTTTTAAAATTTCTAATATAACCCCTACTTTTGTCCATTTATATATAAGTGTGTTTAACACAATAATAATAATAATAATAATAATAATTTAATTGTTTTTCTTACTTGCTTCTTTGATAATGTTTTTTATGTTTTTTTTCTTCGGATAATTTGATAATTTTTATTTTTTTTAGCAGTAATAGCAATGATAATTTTTATTTTTATTTTTATTTTATGTCTTTGTTTTATCTTTTGTTCAAGTTTCTAGCATTTTTTTAGTCTTTCATTTATTTTTGTTTCTTTCATAATAATAATAATAATAATAATAATAATAATAATTTAATTGTTTCTCTTACTTACTTTTTTGTTAATGTTTTTGAATGTTTTTTTTCAGGATAATTTGATAATTTTTATTATTTTAATAGTAAGAGCAATGATAATTTTAGATTTTCAAACTTTGATTTTGCTATTGTTATACTAGGGGGTATTGAGCTATTTTATTATTTTAAATTTTGCATAAATAAATATTATATTTTTATTTGGATCAAGCAAATCCTATAAAAATTATTTATTCAGCCCGCAACGTAGAACATATATTTTTTTAAATTTTCAAATTAAATAATTTTTTCAGCTAATAAATTTTTGTTTTGTTTTATCATCTATTATATTTTTTTATGTGCTATTTCTTTTAATTTTTTTATTGATTTTATTTTTATGATTTTCAAGTTAGATGAATTTTTTTTCGTGATAATTATGATTTTTTTTTGTTAAAGTTATTATGATTTTTTTTTCTTTTATTTATTTCTGTTCTTTATTCATCATTAACACAATAATAATGATAATATTAATAATCATAGTAATAATAATAAGATTAATAATAATAATAATAATAATATATTCTTTTTCTTGCTTACTCTTTTGTTAATGTTTTTGAGTGTTTTTTCTTTCGGGATAATTTGATAATTTTAATTGTTTTTGCAATAATAGCAATAGTCATTTTGTATCTAATATTACTGGGGATAAAAGATAACTCAAGAACAAAAAATAGATAAATTTACCTAGGTTATCTACAATTAAAAAACGATACAAGTCATTTTTGTCTCGATTACACTGTTCCTTTTAAACGACAAACAAGTCATTATTATATGTTTTAATATTTATTGCATATTATCGCCTAAAAATATATAAAGAGATAAAAAAAATGACCTCGGATTTTTTGCAGGAAAAAAATTAATATCAGCATTCTTAAATACATTTAATATAATAATATGATGAATAAATCTTATAAAATAAAAAAAATATTTTGGCTTTGAATTTTAATTTTGTGCTCTTTTGTTCAAGTTTATTTCTTAAAAAAAATAAAAAAATTGGATTTTTAATATTTAAAATCTAATATTACCCAGAAAAAAATACAACTCAAAAAAACAAAAGGTAAACAAATTAGCCTACATTATCTACAATTAAAAAATATACGAGGCACTTTCTGTTTCAACTAGACTGTTCTTTTTAGACGGCAAATAAGTAATTATAGCACGCAAAAAATTTATATTTCTTTTTTTAAAAAAATTACAATATTTTGATTTATAATGTGTCAGATCTAATATTAATAGGGAAAAAAGGCAACTCATATTTATTTTTTTTACAAATTTACCTAGGTTATTTACAATTAAAAAATATAAAAATCACATCCCATTTCGATCACACTATATAGTATGTGAAACTAAGTATATGTGTTTAATATTTATTTAATATTATAGCCTAAAAATATATAGAGAGAAAAAAAAAATGACCTACGATTTCTTGCAAAAAAAAATTAATATCAGTATTCTTAAATATATTTAATATAATAATATGATGAATAAATCTTATAAAAAAAAACTTTGGCTTTCAATTTAAATTTATATTTTAGACTCTTTTTTTTCCTTTTGAGAAACAGTGACCTTTTTTTCACATGTATTTTTATTTTTTAGTGTCAAAGTCAGTTGTTCTTTTTTAACCGGGTTTTTTTTAACCAGAATATCCGTGACAACAAATTTCTAATAAATCATTTCACCTTCTTAGCAAATTTTGTAACAAATTTTATCAAAATTTTTTTAGCAATAGCGATATTCAATCATATTTTGGTTGAAAAAAAACATTTTTAACAGATTTTATCAATTACAATTATATTGATTAAATATTAAAATAACAAAATACAATATTTATAAAATCAATTAATTTTTTATATAGATAAAAAAGCCTAGCAAAGCGGGCAAATCTGATCGTCTATTAGATATGAAAAACCTGTATTTATTTAGATCAGTTCGGTATTTATCGGTTAAAATTAAATTGATATTTTTGCTCAAAAGGAGCTGGCTGGACCGTTTCTTCGTAAAAACAGGTGATGCCCGCCTTTTGTTTCAAAACCTTGAAAATCTCTCTTTCAAAAACTTCACTCAAACTTCGATTTTTTTCACCCCATGTTCGGTTCCTTAAGTCCCAATCAGAAATTCCCAAAACCCATTACTCTAAACTCACATCAGATGACTCTCGACTTCTGCTCTTGCTATCTCAACAAAAACTCCAACAGGCACGCAACCTACTTGACAAATTTCCCGAGAGAAGCCGCCATAGCCGAATTGCTTACTGGACTTCTTTGCTTACAAAATACTCAAGAATTGGCTTCATTGACGAATCCAGAGTTCTTTTTGACATCATGCCTGAGAGAAATATTGTTAGTTACAACGTGATGCTGTCAGGGTATTTGCAGCGCGGGAGGCTGAGTGCGGCAAGGAGGTTGTTTGAAGAGATGCCAGAGAGGAATGTTGTTTCATGGACTTCGATGCTATGTGGGCTAGCTGATGCAGGAAGGATCTGTGAGGCAAGGGATTTGTTTAAGGAGATGCCAGAGAGGAATGTTGTTTCGTGGAATGCAATGGTCGCTGGGTTGATTAAGAATGGGGATTTGGAGGAAGCAAGGCGGGTTTTTGACGAGATTCCAGAGAAGAATGTGGTTTCTTGGAATGCTATGATTAAGGGATTTGCAGAGAATGGTAGAATGGAGGAAGCCAGGGTTGTGTTTGACGAGATGGAGGATAGGAATGTGATAACCTGGACTACTATGATAGCAGGTTATTGCAGGATAGGTGATGTTCAGGAGGCTTATTGTTTTTTCTGTAGAATTCCTGAGAGAAATGTTGTTTCTTGGACAGCCATGATTAGTGGTTTCACTTGGAATGGTTACTATGGAGAAGCATTATTGCTTTTTCTTGAGATGAAGAGGAGGTCCAATATAGCACCAAATGGAGAGACCTTCATTTCACTTGCTTATGCTTGTGCTGGTACGAGGTTTCATCATCTTGGCAAGCAGTTACATGCTCAACTGATCATTAATGGATTGGAGTATGAGGATTATGATGGCAGGATAGCCAAGAGCCTTATTCACATGTACTCTTTATTTGGTGCCATGGATTATGCAGACTATTTCTTTAAAAAGAACTTAAATAGTTATGCTATTCAGTCTTGTAATCATATGATTAATGGTTATACTCGGATTGGACAAGTGGAAAAGGCTCGAAATTTGTTTGATACTATACCTGTTCGGGACAAGATCACATGGACTTCAATGATTGTTGGGTATTTTGATATTGGAAATGTCTCTGAGGCTTGCTATCTATTCGAAAACATGCCTGATAAGGATTCAGTTGCATGGACATCAATGATTTCAGGTCTTGTCCAAAATGAGTTTTTCCTTAAGGCAACCTCTTTTCTCTTGGGAATGCTGGCTCATGGTGTTCCACCATTAAGTTCTACATATGCTATTCTTTTTGGAGCAGCAGGTGCAATTGCTCATCTTGATTTTGGGAGGCAGTTGCATAACATGCTGATGAAAACACTATCTGACTGTGACTTGATTCTTGGTAATTCTCTGATCTCGATGTATGCAAAATGTGGGGAGATACATGATGCATATAGCATATTCACAAACATGATTTATCGAGATCTAGTTTCTTGGAATACCATGATTATGGGATTAGCACATCATGCTCTGGCAAACGAAACACTGAAAGTTTTTGAAGCCATGCTCCAATCCGGGACTCGCCCAAATTCAGTTACATTTTTGGGAATCCTGTCAGCATGTAGCCATACTGGGTTAGTTAGTCAAGGATGGAAATTATTTAAAGCAATGAGAGACGTTTATGCAATTCAACCAGGTTTGGAGCATTACATTACTATGATCAATCTCTTGGGAAGAGCAGGGAAAGTAAGAGAAGCAGAAGAGCTCATATTGGGACTGCCCATTGAAACAAATCATGCTATCTGGGGGGCATTGCTTGGTGTGTGCGGGGTTGCTGAGAAAAACGCTGGCATTGCTCAACACGCTGCCAGGCGACTCCTTGAGTTGGATCCGTTGAATGCACCAGCTCATGTTGCACTCTGCAACATATATGCAGCTTGTGGCAAGCATATTGAGGAGCAGAAATTAAGGAAGGAGATGGGTTTGAAGGGCGTGAGGAAGGTCCCTGGATGCAGTTGGATAGTGCTAAATGGAAATGTTTGTGTCTTTCTATCAGGAGATAAGCTTGATCCTGAAGCAGATGAAATGCTATTATTCTTATCTGAGTCTGGTGGTGGATGATAGTAGAAGTTATGGGATTTTCAGTGTTCTGATTGCATGGATACTGCAATTTTGCTAACTGTCCATGTTTGATATGCGGCACTATCTTGATGATATCATGAGGTCTGATTCAGATAATCCTTTGGTTGGGATGCAATCTGGAGTGGCTATACTTTTTTCTGCAACAAACTTACTTTTTCCTTCAATGCTCCGCCATTTTTTCGTATATATAATATATTGAAGCCTTTTTCACCGAAGGAAACCACTTTCATTTCCTCTACATGGTTTTTAAATGTACTAGATAATTGCCCCGCGCGTTGCCGCGGGCATTCTTATATATATAATTTAACATAATTAAATTTATAACGATAAATTTATATGATATAAATAAATAAAAGTTATAGAGTAGGAGATAAAATGTATAAAATTTTAAGTAGAGTTTGTTACGCAAGCATAGATTACATCTTTTAGAATATAGATATTGCGTCATAAAAGATCACAAAAGAGCGCGAACTAACATTAAAAAAAGAGCAAAATATTTTTATAAGAAAAAAAATTAATCACTAAAATCATTATTGTGCAGATAGTAAAATTATAAAAATAATTTAATACAAAAAGCAAATAAAAATAAAAATTAACAAAAAATAAAGGGGAAAAGGAACAATATTAATTTAAAATATTATAACAATAGCAACATCGGAGTCTTAATATCTCAAATTATTATTGCCGTTAGTATCAAAACAATAAAAATTATCAAATTATACCGAGTGAAAAAAATAAAAAGCATGAACAAAATAGCAAGCAAGAAAAACAATTAAAATATTATTATTATTATTATTATTGATATTATTATCATTATTATCATGAAAGAATAAATAAATGAATGAAAGATTAAGAAAATTGTAAGAAAAAAAAATCAAACAAAAAAATAAAATGAAAACTAAAAATTATGATTGTTATCACTGTCAACACAATAAAAACTATCAAATTGTCCTGAGGGAAAAAAACCCTCAAAAACATTAACAAAAATGTAAGCAAGAAAAATAATTAAATTATTATTATTATTATTATAATTTATTTATTTTATTTTTGTGTTAATAATGAAAGGGAAAAAATGGAAGGAAAAAAATTTAGAAAAAACTTCAACAAAAGATTAAACAAAAGAATAAAACAAAAACAAAAACTATTGTTGCTATCACTACCAAAACAATAAAAATTATCAAATTATCCCGAGGAAAAAAACCCTCAAAAACATTAACAAAAGAGTAAGCAAGAAAAACAATTAAATTATTATTATTATTATTACTATTTTCATTTATTTATTTTATTTTTGTGTTAATAATGAAAGGGAAAAAATGAAAGGAAAAAAAATCCTAAAAACTTCAACAAAAGATCAAACAAAAGAATAAAACAAAAACAAAAACTATAGTTGTTATCACCGTCAAAACAATAAAAATTATCAAATTATACCGATGGAAAAAAATAAAAAGCATGAACAAAATAGCAAGCAAGAAAAACAATTAAAATATTATTATTATTATTATTATTGATATTATTATCATAATTATCATAAAAGAATAAATAAATGAATGAAAGATTAAAAAAATGTAAAAAAAATTCAAAGAAAAAAATACAATAAAAACTAAAAATTATCATTGTTATCACTGTCAACACGATAAAAACTGTCAAATTGTTCTGAGGAAAAAAAAAACCCTCAAAAATATTAACAAAAAAGTAAGCAAGAAAAACATATTATTATTATTATTATTATTATTATTATTATTATTATTATTATTATTATTATCATTTATTTATTTTATTTTTGTGTTAATAATGAAAGGGAAAAAATAGAAGAAAAAAGAATCCTAAAAACTTTAACAAAAGATTAAACAAAAGAATAAAACAAAAACAAAAAATATCGTTACTATCACTACCAAAACAATAAAAATTATCAAATTATCCCGAGGAAAAAACCCCTCAAAAACATTAATAAAAGAGTAAGCAAGAAAAACAATTAAATTATTATTATTAATAATAATAATATTATTATTATTACTATTTTAATTTATTTATTTGATTTTCTTGTTAATAATGAAAGAGAAAAAATGGAAGGAAAAAAATCCTAAAAAATTCAACTAAAGATAAAACAAAAGAATAAAACAAAAACAAAAACTATCGTTGTTATCACTGTCAAAACAATAAAAATTATCAAATAATACCGAGGGAAAAAAATAAAAAGCATGAAAAAAATAGCAAGCAAGAAAAACAATTAAAATATTATGATTATTATTATTATTATTGATATTATTATCATTATTATCATGAAAGAATAAATAAATGAATGAAAGATAAAAAAAAATTGTGAAAACAACAAAAAAAGATCAAACTAAAAAATACAATAAAAACAAAAAATTATCATTGTTATAACTGCCAACAAAATGAAAACTATCAAATTGTTCTGAGGGAAAAAAACATTCAAAAGCATTAACAAAAGAGTAAGCAAGAAAAACAATTAAATTATTATTATTATTATTATTATTATTATCATCATCATCATCATTATTATTATTATTATTATTGTGTTAATAATAAAAGAAATAAAATAAATGTAAGACTAAAAAAACCATAAAAACTTTAAGAAAATTTAAATCATAAAAAAAAATCAAGGGATTAAAAAAAAAACATTAAAAGTATAAGGTCCGAAAGGAAAATCAAATATTAAGAGCTTAAAATACAAAATTAAAAGTATAAGGACCTAAATGAAAATCAAATTTATTATCAATTTCAATCGAAGGACAAAATTGAACAAATTGAAACTGAGGTACCGAATTGATTTAGTTATTTAAACCCAATCCAGAAATTAAAAGAAGGAGGATCGAAGTGAAAATTGCACATTCAATTAATTTCAATCGAAGGACCCAATTGAACTAAATCAAAACTTATATAACAAAAATCAGGACCATAAACAAAATTCAAAGTACAGGGACCGAAGTGTAAAAGAACCAAAACCGAGGGACTCTCCTGCACTTTTGACGTGCAGGAGAGAGAGAAACGACTGCAGCGGCTTTAACCGGCCACCGCTGCGTCCACAACCGTCGGAGGCAAGAACGCGCTGCACCGGGAGGAAGACCATACGGAGGCGCATCGATCTAGTCGCCGATAGCTCATATACGGCGACCCTATAACGCCGCACGCGCCTCTCAAAGAGGGCGTGGGGCGGAAGACTGTCGGCCGCGTGTGACGCACACGCCGAAGTAAAAAGAAAAAAAAAGAAAAAAAGCATGGCCAATTACCGGGGTAGCCCTGTGCGTAAGTCAGCTAGTTTGTCTTATTAGGGACCATATCGGTAATTAGCCATTTTCGAAAAAATATAAAATAATGAAAAGGTAGGCGAACCGGTCCGTACGGGTGCAATTACACCCTTAACCCTGAACGCATAACACTATTTGTCTGGCTTGAGGGACAAAAACGTTAATACACTGTTCATATCTGGTTAAAAAAAAACTGAAAATGACTCCATTTTACCCGCACATTTTGCCGAGAAGACGAAGGCTAAAAACGGGTACACACTGCCGCAATCCACAGTCATTTTAGAGACAATTCACAGGGAATTGCACAGTGAAACCTCAACGCCATTTAGTTGGTTTGTAATATTCAGAGGGCAATATCCATTTGTTCATTGTACCATCGTACAAATCTATGTAATAGCACAACACTACTTACAACCTGAATGTTAAATTGTTGTCGTTCCATGTAAATAAGCCCAGCCTGGATCTCCAACTAGTTGGGCCATCCAAATGTATCCTCTTTTCATGTTAAATTTGTTTCGGGTAAAAAAATTCTAAACAGCAGCTGAGGGATAAAGTATGCTTGGCCCTTTTACAGTACTTCGCAGTTTTACCATGTCGTGCTTCACCGTGATATATACCAAATATTGATATTTATAAGAGAAATATAAAGTTTATTAAATATCGTTATTTGTAAGAGGAACAAGATAATTGTCGTGTTTCAAAATAATAAATTTAGTAAATGTCACGCTTTTAAAGCGCCATAAGATGACACTCCAATCTTCCATCTCAATTGGTCGGTTAATTTAAAAAATAATAAGAAAAATCTAAAAGCTACTAAAACCTAGGGATTTTGATCAAGGTTGTCAATATCGTTTCGGTCGCTGTTCTGGTTTTTCTATTGGAACGGAACGTTCCGGTTTCAAAGCATTTCGGCGTACCGTTTCAGGGTTGTACTGTTCATATATAATATTATATATATATAATTAAAATACTAATTTAACAAGCATAATTAAAATTCAAGATAAATTAATTTTAAATTATACTATATAAACACAAAGTCAAACAAACATAATCTCAAAATTAGAAGAAAAAAAAATCACAAGTTAATCAAAATAAAGAGGATTTTAAGGTCGGAACGGCACACCCGGGACGGTACCGAGACGTTCTGGCCGGAATTTCCGGAATGAAAACCGAGACAAAAACGACGCCGTTTGGTCTCGGTTTTTTTAACGGCACGGAACGTTCCGGCCGGAACGGAACGGAACGGAACGGAATTGACAACTTTGATTTTGACCATATTTTTGATATCTAAAGATTCAATGGTCCATATAGTGATTGACTATTATAAGGAAAACAACTTTTAAAAATCCATTAAAAAAAATGAATGCGATCCAATGGTTGAATAAAAAATTATGATATTTTTATGATATTATTTTTTTCTAATGCAATTATACCTCTTCTTAAGCCCAAACTTGTTCAAATTACTCATAAATATATTTGCTAGGTCATTTACATAATTTGTTGGGGGTAATTTCTCATTTAATTATAATATATCCACACTTAATTGCTAAGAATCACTCACTACTATATGAATGATAATTTTTAAAGATTTTAATTAGAGTTTATTATTTGGTCCAGAAGTTCGATAAAAATATATGTTTTGACTCATAAAATATACTTGAAAGAAAAACTTTATAGAATTATAGTTTATATAAAACAATCGACTAATTTATATAATTGGATCAAATCAGTCAACCAATTAAATTTAAAACACAGAAACTAGAGTCTCACCTTGTCTAAGTTTCATAAGCACAACTTTTACCACATGCCACTATTCTGAAGCATGACAACTAATATGTCGAACTTTTTAACAATACACTAAATGGTGTGGTGACAACACTGTATCTCTCCACACATTTCACTGTGAATTGTTACAGTACTTTCTCTTTTTTTATTTTTTTTCTAATTATGTTTTCTTTTGTTTTTTTCTAATTATTTTTTTCCTTCCTTTTTTAGTTTCTTTCTTTTTTTTCTTGTGTTTTTTTTTGTTATGTTTTTTTTTTGTTTTTTTCTAATTATTTTTCATTTTTTTTCATGAAAGTGCTGGTTATATTTTTTTATTTTTTTTCCACTTATATATATATTATTTGGTTTTTTTTTATATAATTGAGGTGTCTAGGCTAGTTTAAGTGCACTACGATTAATCCTCAGATCCAATTTTTTTTATAGTTTTTTTTTTCTTGATTATATTTTTTTCTGATTATATTTTTTTCTTTTTTTTCCATGAAACAATTTTTTTTATGGTTATACTTTTTAATTTTTTTTCCCACTTATATATATATGATCTGGGTATCCGGGTTAGCTTAAGCACATCACAATTAATCCCCAGATCTAATTTTTTTGATAATCAGAGTGTCCAGACCAACTTATACGTACCACGACTAATCCTCGGACCTACTTTTTATGCTAAAGTACTTTCCTGCTGGTATATTTTTTTTCTTTTTTTTTCCTATACTTTTTTTTTTGTTCACTTATATATTTTTTTTATCACGAGGGTCTATGGGTCAGCTTAAGTACACCACGACTAATTCCCGGACTGAATTTGTTTTTAAAACAATTTGGATTGCTACAGTGCTTTCACGCTTATATTTTTTTGTTTTCTTTAACTTATATATTGTTTATAATCATGGTCTCTGAGCCAGCTTAAGCTTTTTTTTTACTTATATATTTTTTATATAACTAGGAACTTCGGGCCATCTTAAACGCACCACAACTAATCCCTAGACAATTTATTATTTTTTTAATTTTTTTTCCTTATACTTTTTTTGTTCACTTATATATTTTTTTCCTTATCCCCGAACCAAAATATTTTTTTATAACTACGGTTTCTGGGTCAGCTTAAGCACACCACGACTAATTCTCGAACCGATTTTTTTAAAACAATATGGATTGTAAATGGTGTGGGGAAAGCACTGTAGCTCTCGACACATAGCATTGTTGATTGCAACAGTGCTTTCCCACTACAATGTTTTTTTTCTCCTATTTTTTGCTTCTTCTTTTTTTGCTTTTTTTTTCTTATTATGTTTTTTTTTCATTTTTTTCTTATTATATTTTTTTTCATTTTTTTCCCAGAATATTTTTTTTGCCTGTTATACTTTTTTATATTTTTTTTTCTTTTTCCACTTATATATATATATATATATATATTTGTTTTTTTATAATCGGGGTGTCCGAGGTAGTTTAAGCGCCCATGATTAATCCCCAAATCCAATTTTTTTGATAACCAGAGTGTCCAAGCCAACTTATGCGTACCACAACAATCCCCAGACCCAATTTTTTTTCTAAAATGCTTTCCCGCTGGTACATTCTTTTTTTTTATACTTTTATTTTGTTCACTTATATGTTTTTTTTATAATCGGGGTCTTCAGGCTAATTTAAGAACACTATGACTAATTCCTAGGCCGAAAAATATATATTAGTTTTTTTTATAAATTCATTTTATTATGTAAAATGTGTTTAAAATAATATCGTGGTATTAGAGGTATTTCTAATTTTTTTCATTTCTGTGCATAGTACAATAATCATAATACCCTCAAATAAGACAAAAATCAAGAATTGTTAGTGGAGGTGTCTCGGTAATTTTACTTTTTTAGTGCATAGTAAAATAACTTTTGTAGCCTCAAATAAGACAAAACGGAAGAGTTACCTACGGTGGTGTTTCAACACATTTCATGTTTAACTATAATGCATAAGAAAGAGTTTCGCTCTCATTTTACACCACCAAAGCTAAATTTACTATGTTTTTTAACGTGAGTTGCATTTAATACAAATAACATTAAAAAATTAAAAATCTAAACTAAGAGCAAAGGTTTATAGATACAAACAAAAAATTTAAAACTATTTTAGAAGGACCGAGAAAATCGAGGGATCGAAACTAAACAAAAAAATAAAAACTGAAATATAAACTAAAAAATTATGTGTTAAAACTAGATAAGATTTTTTTTAATCCCTGCGACGGAGCACAGGTTTAGGGCTCGTTAATAATAACATCAAGTAAATATCGCACTGTGCAACATGCTCAAACTATATTATTTCACTAAATTGAAGTGTGGAATTTACTCCGATGCTGGGTATGATATGATTATACTAGATATATCTTTTCCTGCCTGTCAAGGAAAATATTATTTATGCCCAATTCAAAATAGGATAATCAGAAACTCAATAAACAAAGCCCATTTAAAAGCCACTGGGTCTCCTGGTTTTCAAATTAAAAACAACCCGGATCGAACCGGTTTGGTGTGTGCCGAATGCCGGTTAAAAATCCCGGCTTGGTTGAATTTGTTGCCCCAAACCGAGCTGAACCCGACCATCGACACCTCTAGCAGTAACCACGTAGCTAGCCTCTCTTTCTCTCAGAGCAAGTCCAATGACAAGAGCCATTTTTAAGAGTCAAATCATAGAAATGACTTTTTGAATAGTGTATAAATGACTTTTTTGTTGATGTGCTCTCCAATGGTAAAAAGCCATCTTGGAGAGCCATTTTTTTATATTTTATTTAAAATAAAGTTTAATTATTTTGTATATAGTTTAATTATGCAATTAATTATATAATTAATAGAAGTAAGTTATATAATTAAATAATTGCTTTTGAAAAACTCTCCAACAATAAAATTATTATTTTTTTAATTATATTTAAATTAAAAAATTGAATTTAAATATAATTAAAAGACCCGCAATATTTGAAATTTTAAAATGTTGAAAAAATCCACCAAGATTTCATTTGAAGTTATTGTATGTTTTTTAAGTAATTTTATGTTTTTTTTATAGTTGTTGTATTTGAAGTTAATTAATGTTAATTATTATCTTTGAGTGATAGAAAAACTTAAAAAAACAAAATGAACACATTAGTAAATTTAAAACAGGTAATTAAACTAATTGATCAAGAAATTTCTAATTTACTAATTTTGTATAATTGTTTTTTATGATAACTATTAATATTAAATTAATTAATAATAATTTTTAGCATCAAAGTTGTTAATTCCGTTCCGTTCCGTTTGAAAAACCAAAACAAAACGGCATCGTTTTCATCTCAATTTTAATTCCGATCTGTTCCAGAAATTCCAGCTAAATTTCGGCCAGAACACCCCAGTTCCATTTCGGGTGTATCGTTCCGGCTCAAAATCAAAACGACGCCGTTGCATTGCCACTTTGTCTTAACACACACACCCCGGCACCCGCCTGCTCAAAACCTCAAATCTCAAATTCTCAATCCCTAACCCTCAACACAAAATCTCAATCCCTAATCCCTGGTGGACTCCACTTCTTCCTCTTCTCCAGTTCTCCCTCCTTTATAGTTTATTATATACTCGAAGATTCTCCCTTTCTTTCCTCTCGTCTCACCAAAAAACCTTTTCCAAATTTCTTCTTCTTGGATTACAGATTGAAAAATCCCCAGACCCAGAGCTTCCCGGACATCTTCTACTGAAACAATACCAGGTATGTCATTTGCTTAGTTATTAAACTTTGTTAGGATATTGATTTGGCTAATGGTTGGCTCACCTGTAGTAGTTTAACTTCAACCACTGTGCGTCGTTGATAAAACATGCGTAGTGGAATATTGATTGTAAAAGGAAAAGAACTAAAGTAGAATAAGCTTTGATCTCTTGGGCTATCATTTTTTTTTGAATTTCGATCATCCTTATTAGGTGGGTTTTCTTGATTTTGCAAACACTAACTACAAACTGAGGATTTAAATTAATCCTCTTTGCCTTAAGCTCATGGTTTAGCAGTAAATAGGAAAAAACAGTCATTTCTTCTGAGAATTCTAGAAATAATATATCAATCAACTGACCTAGTATCTCTGTTATGCGAAATATGACCTCTTGGGACTGATACTGAGTTGGATTTTGTAAGTTGAGAGTTTAGTAAAGAAAGACTATTATTACCTGTTAAAGAAGCTTCGGTGTGGTGAAACCGATCAGTTTTGGAGTTGGAGGGGTTCTTTTGTGTGGTGAGTTTTGGTGGATTGAATGATTTTTGAGATTTAGAGAGGTAATTGAGTGCAGGTGATGATGGAATTTCGATCATCCTTATTGAGTGCAGGTGATGATTTAAAGACTATCAATTTTTTTTTGAATTTCGATCATCCTTGTTATAGCAAATGATGTAGAAGATGTTTGATTTATATTTCTTTTATTTTAGAACATTTTACTTTCATAATATTTTGGAATTTTAGAGATGTTTCTAATTTTGAGATTATGTTTGTTTGACTTTGTGTTTGTATTGTATAATTTAAAGTTAATTTATCTTGAATTTTAATTATGCTTGTTAAATTAATATTTTAATTTTTTCATATATATATATATATATAATTAATTATATATGAACAGTACAACTCCGAAACGGCACGCCGAAACGCTTCGAAACCGGAACGTTCCGTTCCACTCGAAAAACCGGAACGGCGACCGGAACGGCGACCGGAACGGTATTGACAACCTTGTTTAGCATAACCACACACACACGTCCGTTTACTCTAAAAACCCTACCTTCTCCCTTTGCTTGCGTCGCCCCCCTTTAGAAACCCTCCCCCCCCTCTCCCTCGGCTCTTCCCTCAGTTCACCCTGCTCCCTCCCCTACCTCCATAGCCACCAGATCACCAACCCCCTTGTCCCCTTGAGATTCACACTGCTAAAATCCCTTAGCATACACGACCCTTCATCTTCCCCCACGTTCACTGTCTACAACCACATACTCCTGCCATTAACCCAGCCGTGCCACTTCAACAAGATTTACCACTCAACAGACCACCGTCCACGACCACAAATTCCAGCGGCCAACTACCTGAAGATCTACCAAGAAATCACCCTTAAATTGCAATCAAATTAACCCAAAAAAACAGACCCACTACTGCGACCATTTGCCCATTTTCTTTGAAGTACAACCAAGCACGATTGTTAAGAAAAGAAAAACCAACAAATCTTTCTAATTGGAGGCTGTTTGGTGCAAAGATTCAAGCTGCGAAAAAGTTCCTCAGTGTGTGAGTGGATTGAACCGACTTGGGTTTTTCCCCCAACACCAACGGTATAATTCTAATTCCAATGGCTATATTTCATTTTTGGCTGTCCATTGAAAATATGTAGAAATGGCTTTGGATGTAAAGAGAAGCCAAAATGGCTGCCTGGTTGGCTCTCCCGTTGGAGACCACAACAAAAATAGCCAAAAAATTCAAAAATAGATTTGGCTGCTAAGATGGCTCTCCCGTTGGACTTGCCCTCAGTCTGAAACGCATCCCAGGAACAACCACGAACTCATAACCTTCTCCTCACCGAAATCAATCTATAAAACAACCCCAAATCAAACAGAAACTGAAGTTCTTCCGAGAACCACTAGCTTCCACCTCCTCCGCAGGATCCATAGTCACCACCAGCAACAATATATTCTTAAAGGAAGGGAGGAAAGTTGATATTACTAATAAGGTTTCAATCTTTTTCAATACCCTGTAGATTGAAAGTCTTTCTTCTTATTTTTTTAATTATTTTGTTGAGATTCAACCTGGGCTTCTCTGAATTTAGTCTAATATACATGAATTTTTGTGTGTGTATAATGGATATTTCATTTTAGCCTAGTTTGCTAGGATTTAGATTAGGGTGTCTCTTTGTTTTTCTGAAAATGGCAGCGTCTTGTGTGTACTGGTTTGTTTTTGTACGTAGGGTTAATAGGTTTTTTAATTCTCTAATGGGATAGCTATTTTCTGATAAAAATCAATCAGGGTGTTTTAATTTCGACCTTGTTTTGTCAAATTCTCCCCGTGTACATGGAGAGGGAATAGCAGTTCATGCCGTAACAAAGATCAGAGGGGCTAAAGAAGCAATGGTGGTCTTGACATTAAGTTGTATGTCCTCTGATTCCTCTTGTAACTTATCAAAAAGATTCTGGTCTCTTACAAAATGGTTGACCATTGCTTCAATATGCAGTCCTCTACGAGGCATTAGCATTAGCTTCATTAGGATTTGGAGGCACGCTTCATTTCCACCCATGGAAGGAAGATCAGTTGAATAAGCCAAATGGGCAAACTTTCTTTAGTTGGTGTTTCTTCATTCTGTACCTTGCTGGTTTCTTAATCTTCACGGCTATCATCTACATTCAGCACAACCCAAAAATCTGCAGGCCCTAAAACAACCTGTTAGAACCCAAACCATCCTCTTACTGAATTAAAATTTAAAATATCTGCTGGTGTTAGGCGCCTACGAAACTTGGTCAGAGAAATTCTTTCAACTCTCCTCACAATTCATCAAATTCTGAATACTCCGTTGCCTTTTATCTCTATCCCCTCTCTCTCCATCTCTCGATTTCTCATGTATTGTTCTTGGAGGTTTCTCTTCCTCTTTAACCTACTTGCTAAAATAAAAACTATCGGATTTCAATTTCAACCACAACTCTCTCTCATCCTGTTTAATTTATTCTGCTTGCCAATGGCGACTGATTGATGCGTCCATGCTTCCACCAGAATTCCCTGGATGCTGGAATACTCCTGCACTTCAATTTTACTCTCTATCTTTGATTCTATTAATTATTGAAGTTTGAAATGCTTATCTCCAAGTTGATGATTATCTATTTTAAAAACAAAGATTGCTTCATTTTTTTTATTAATTGTTTTCTCTGGTTGATTATTGTTTACTTATTTGTGTTATGCTGTAAGATGTTTTAAATGCCATACCAGGAAAGATAATAATATTAAACTATGGCGTCTTCAACTATGGGATCCAAGTCTTTGAAAGAATATTTGAAAAAATATGGAAGTAACGATCAAGAAGATGAGAAGAAAGTGAAAAAGAAGAAGAAGAAAGTAAAACCAATTGCCTCTGGTGTTTTAGTTGTGGATGAAGATCCTGTTTGGCAAAAACCAGTGAAGCTTGAAGAGGAGGAAAATGATTCAGCTGGTAAAAAAGAATGATATAATACTAAACATTATCTTATTTGAGAATTTGAAGTTTGCTTTGATAATGTTTATTCGTGTTATAATTCTGTAGATGAAGACAAGCCTCAAGTTGATGAAGATATAGAAGTTAAACGAATGAAGAGACTGGAGCTAATTAGAGCTCGACGCACTTACAATGCAATTGCCGAGGATGGAAGTGGTTGGGTTATATTATCTCCTAAACATCCCAATTCTGGTGATCCTTATTCTGACACGTCCCCTCATTATAAACGGAATGTTCGGAATGACACACCCTCACCTGAGCATGAAGGGAAGCCTTTGAATTGTGGTGGAGATGATGCTGATTTGTCTCCTCCTCGACAGAAGCAGAGACAGCACCATAGTCCATCACCTGTGCCTGTTACAAATTTGAATTCAGATTTGTCACCACCCCGTAAGAGAAGGTATCGAAATGATACGCCATCTCCTGAACCACAGTTGAAGCCTTCAAGAGAAGCTAGTGATTTGTCACCACCACAAAGGCAGAGAAAATACCATCATTCTCCATCACCCAAGCCTGATACAAAGTCCAAAAACTCCAGTGGTCTGAATCCTGATTTGTCACCACCACGAAGACGGAGGGCTGATGCTGAATCACTTAAATTGAAGCCGTTGAAAGAAGATACTGATTTGTCTCCTCCAAGACAAAAGGGGCGACGACACTATACTCCACCAAAACCTGAGCCAGATCTTTCTCCCCCAAGGAAAAGAAAGAAGGATGTTGGGAGATCAGGATTACTTGATAATTCTCATTTATCACCACGGCTTTCAACTCAGAGTGGTAATTCACGTGCATCCATGGCTCAAGACATTTCTCCACCAAGGAAAAACAGGAAAGAATCATCTGATCCGGTTTCTTCAAAGGAACCGCCAAAAACCGGTCTGATCACTGGTCGTGATATGCGGGAAGAAATCAAAACTAAGAAGGAAGCATCATTGTTGTAAGTTCTTATGATCACCTAAAAGTGCTTTGACCTCTTTGCTCATTTCATGAACTGACTGTCTATTTTCTGGTTAATTAAGTAGTTTTTTGCTTTATGTCTGTGCAATGTATGTTCACATATTCGTTTCAACTGTGAGTTATTTTAAATGCAAACCTCCATTGACCAGCATTAGCTCTCTGGCATACACTAACCATATGAATTTTTTTCACATGATTGTGGCAGCTACTGTTTGTTACATCATAGAATGAAGTATGGGGTAAAGATGTTCTAAAATGGGAAAGATTGTACTTGTTAAGAAACATGTGGTTTCTAGTTTTGGGGGTTAGTGTAGTAGAAATTTCTTATATCATGTTAGAGGTGGTTGGTTGTGGTATTGAGTTTTTTGCACATCAAATGTGTAAAAAAAATAAAATACTCCAGCAGTTTCAATTGTTCAATGTAAATCCAATCAAGTCCTGCAATATCTTACACTCTATCCAAACACAAGTCAAAACACATTTGAAGTTAGGTGAACCTCATTTTATGGCGAAGCCCCTTTATTTTTCTGCTTGCAACTTTGAAAATATCAGGAAGGGACTTGTGGTTTAAGTTGCTATAGGGGACTGCTAATGCTCATGGTGAGATAATTAAACACCAGTTATAGACTTCCCAGTATCAGTTGCTAAGAGTTCATTGTGTCTGCCTACCAGTGTTTCATCAAGTCTCAGAGTTGTTGTGATTTGGTCATTTAGTTATATAATTAACTTTGAGGTATAAGTAATTTTCCAGCATTCAGCTCACAAATACATTGAAGCAGCTAATAAATAAATAAAATAAAAAAATTAACACTAATGGCTGGAGCCCTCGAATGATCCTTTATTTCACCATTAAATTGTACCCATTGATTTTTTTATTACAATTCTTGTCTTCTATTTATTGATTTTAAATTGAACTAGGACATTTTGGTGGTCCTTGTTGAATATCATGGTGCAGGGAAGCGGTGCTCTATGCTGATTTCATATAGCCAATGCCCAATCCTTTCCAATTGAATTACTTTCTATAATTTGGCATTTTTACTTGCAATAACATGGAGAAGTGAAGGAACTGGTGTTATGCTATGTTTTGGTGGTTTAATGAATCCAAACTTGATGCAATTTACTTATTCAATTTTGCAGGTTAGAGATGGATCCTTCTATAAGTGGACGGGGTGCTGAACCTGTATACCGTGATAAGAAAACAGGCCAGTGAATCCTTTGAGATGTTGATGTCATATATATATTTCATGTTTGCCAACTAATCTTTTATTTGTAAACCTAAGATTAAAGTTTATGATCATATGCTAACAAAGATGACATTTTAGTCTACAGAAAAGTGTCTTAAGTCCTTAATACACATATTAGTCCTCAGTTTTTTGCCGATCTAGTTTATTTATGTTTTCATGCTTTATTATATATATATATCATATTCCAGTTGGGAACAAGTAAATTGCTGCCTTTTTTATGTTTTTTCTTTGTTATTCATTTTCTTCCAACCTTTCCCAGCCAATTAATTCATGAAAATCTGTCTTAGAACTTTATAAACTGTAGATTCTAACTTATAACAAATAATAATCGTACTATTATATAAGAGCCCCAATCTGTCCTTAAAATTGCAAATTTAACTCTGATTATATATCTTTATCCCACCAAAAAGCTCATGAAGGCAGAACCATCTGCCAAAATCATTCCTACTTGAACATGCTTTTAACCATGCTTTACTAATAAATACTGCAGGAGAACGCATATCAAAGGATGATTACTTGAAATCAAAACACAAAGTAGAGGAAAAACCCAAGGTACTAATTTAACTTGTATTTATGAACGCTCATTTTTGACTGGTCTTATATGTCATAATTTGATGAAATTGTTACTATAGCTGTTTCCGTGGTTGTGGATTTACTATGACTTGAATCTGACTGGTATTATCTTGGAAGCTATATGATGTTTTGGGGTTAAAAGAGCCCACCCTTTTGACATTAGTTAAAGCTGTTTTCAAAGTTCTTTACACATATGGAAGGATTTTTATTTTGTAAGGATTGAGGTTTCACGATCTGCAGAGTTGTTTAATGGCTCTTAATCTCTCGTGTGGGTGTTCGCATGTACATAATTACCAGAGACCTCCAACATTTGGTTTGTGGATCACATAGATGGTAGGATTAGTTGGTAAGTTAATTTGGAACCTAGCATGGTTTGGACACATGGTCGTTTAGAGCAATGATATTATGATGCCATAAACAACCTAATGTTTGTCCTCGGGGCAGTCATATCATGAATCCTCCAATAGATTTGAAATTGCTTAACTATGACATTGTAATATTCTTGCCCAGCACAAACCAAATAGGTGTTATAAGCGCACAACAATCCAAACTAATTTACCAACCAGCCCTGCCAACCCAAAATACAGAGAGATTCCACAGATTCATCCAAGTGCGTGCACCTACACTGCGATGTGAATGTTCCTTGGAACTATATTTGGATCATTCTGTATCTATTTTGTTCTTTTTGTGTGTTGTTTTATTTTATCCTTTGCCATGCATGGAGCATGAGTTTTACTTCTTTGCTGCATTGTTTAATCAGGAAAAGAAGTTAGAGTGGGGAAAGGGCTTGGCTCAAAAGCGGGAAGCTGAAACTAGGCTGGAGGATTTAGAGCTTGAGAAGGACAAACCCTTTGCACGGACTAGGTAAGACTAAGCATACCAAATAATGCCTTAGTGCTATTCTTTGCCTTGAAAGTGTCATAATTGCATGTTTCTGTCCAACCAATGGAATTTCTCCCTCTCTTGCCCCCTCTTATTTTATTTTTCAGTTCTGTTTTGGACTCTGTAAGTTGAATTTCTCACCATGTCATACTACTCCTTAGCTGAAGTCTAGATGATAATATTGCTTGTTGCGAACTAAAGTAGTCATAGATTAACTATTGGACACACTTGCAATTGTCATCATTGTTGGTAGTGTGTATAAAATTTCAGTCTCCTGTAAAAAAAACCCTTCTAATGGATTTGCTAAACCCATCATCCTGCGCAACAAAGATTGGTAGTTTGGTATGACAATAGAAACTGGATGCAAATAGGAAGCTGGATAAGCTACCCCATTTTCAATATCCATTTGTTTTTTATAATTTTCATACAAGGGCACCTGGTTAATATGCTAGTATAGTGATGAACAATGTTTATATTAAAAAACAAGCTATGTAATTGTTCTGAAACTGAAATCCTGGTTTGAATGTTTCTTAAAACTATATTAGCGTATTGATGAATAAGATGCTTGATGAATGCTTCCTAATTATAACTTTTATATAACAGCATTGTGGACCATGTTACCCATCTTCCTCTTGCTGAAGGATCACGTCATTTTTTAGGCTCTTTTTTAACTTTGTAATATTGTTGTTTTTTATAAGAAAAAAGATTTTGGTTATTTGACGAATCTTCTTTTAGATCATCTACAGAAAGATGGGAAAATAAATGAATCCCTTTATCAATGAATTCCTGAAAATGTATTAGTTTTTCACCCACCCTGTAATATATCAACTTGTTGATGCATGTAATGTTGGCAGGGATGATCCAGAACTTGACAAAATGCTGAAGGAAAGACTAAGATGGGGCGATCCTATGGCACATTTGGTCAAGGTGATTAGTTGGCTTAGGTTTTACATAGTTTGATGCTTAGTTTTTTGTGTATCTGAAAATATAAATGATATATTGTTTGATGTTGATACTTAAATACTGAGCTGGACATTATTTTGACATGTTGCAGAAAAAGCATTCTGAACCAGTTCTTGCAGACCTAGGGGATAGCGAGAATATGGAGGAATCAGGATTTGTAATCCCTCAGGACATACCTAGTCATAGCTGGATTAAACGAGGATTAGAGGCTGCTCCAAATCGATATGGTATAAGACCAGGAAGACATTGGGATGGGGTGGATCGAAGTAATGGTAAGTTCATATTTGAACTGATTGCTTTCTCTTTCTGCTAACCAGGAAAAAAAAAATCAATAACGAGCCAGTCCTACCTCCCTGCTTCTTTCAATTGTTTTTAGATCCATGCTAAACTATGGTAAGTTACCAGGGTAAGCTGGTGGTAACATATTCCATAACATGTGTTTGCTAGAGTTTCATATCCAGCACTCAATGGGACTTAGAGCCCATCTTTTCAATCACTTCCTGTTTTTATTTTTCTGATTTTCCCTGTGTACATTCTGTCTGAGTCCTATGTGGAGGATTTATTCTTCCTGTCATGAAGCTGGCTTTCTACGTGCTTAAGATAATACAATTTTCTTGCGCCAAAAAAATGTGAGGTTGCTGGCCCACCTAGCAATAGGTATCATTTTGGGTTATGATGTGTCGAGCCAGTCCTGGAGAGAATTCAGTGTGTAGAAACTGATAATTTTGATGCCTGTGCTGTAGGAAATGAGAAACAACTTTTCAAACGGATGAACGAGAAACAAGCGACAGAGAGGGAAGCCTATCTTTGGTCTGTGTCTGATATGTAACTGCAAGTGAGTGAACTATGGAGTAAGATGGTAATATGTTCCTTTAGAGCTAGGCGGCAGTTTTTCCTGGTTGAACTTCTTTCCATGGTGGCTTCTATTTCAAATTCAGACCGTGGAAGCAATATGATCCTTATTCAGGTATCTTAATGCGTCATTAGCAGCAAGTTTCTCTGCACCCGTATTATCCATGAACTCATGAGGCTATTTGTGCTCTGTTTGGGGCTGGGTCACCATCATTACAAGGCAGTGTCATCAATTAAGCATGAATTTTACAAATTAACTTCTGTTTCTTCTCTCCAATCCCACTATTAACTTGTTTTTCTTTCTTGTGTTGCCATGGTGCTGCTCTCTTGGAGCACATTTGTAGCTCAGATTGATTAGATTTGTCAAAAAGAAAGAATCTTTCAAAAATCAAAACCTGTTCCAGATTTAATTGCCTATCCAGTGTAAACTGATGAAATTCCTTGTACAATTTTTGAACAATATCATACTATTGTTTGAAGGTAAAAGTAAAATAGTTTTTCTTATATTTTATTTTGTCTTGCGTATCAAACATGATATAAAGAGATGCTTTGTGTTGTACATCACTTCTAAACACAATTTTGTTAACTTTAGGACACTAATTAAAAGCTACCTTACACTGGGAAACCATCTGTATGTTACGAGTTTACTTTCATTAGCCTTTCGCTAATATCTTGTCTGGGTTCAAAATGTAATGGATCTTTCTGGTTAGATCCTGCGGGAAAATTATGTCTGATATTTGCAGTGTATTCCATTTTCAACTAATGATGCAAGGAAGATCAACCAGCTACCATCTTTTTTCAGTATCTATGTGAAGGTTCGTGCTCTCTAATCTCAAGAGTTTGAAAAGCGTGAGGGTGGTTTCCATCTTGTCCACACTATGAAAGTGAAAGCATGTTGTTTCTGTATTTTAAAAGTGTTTTTTAAAATATATATTTTTTTGCTTTAAATTAAAAGGTTTTTTTTTTAATATATTTTCAGATTGTTTTAATATACTGATGTTAATGATATTTAAAAAAAATATATCATTTCAAGAAAATTATTTTAAAACACAATCGCTATGTGAACTAAGGTCTAGTTAAAATAGCTCTTCAAACCGTAAGACCTGCTCGGTGTTCTTCAAACCGTAAGACTTGCTCGGTGTTTTATGATCAATTGTGGCTTTGTTGTAGGGGCGTGAAGGGGCCGACAACGTCGTCCTCTCGAAGTTACAATAATAAATATATTAGAATTTGTATATTTTTTAAGATATTAAATTTGCAAATATATCATTAGTATGGATCAATTTAATTTCATATCCAAGTTTTTTTTGTAAAACGTTCATCGATGTGGTACACCATCTAATCTAATAAAATTATGAAACACCAATTTCCAAAATAGATCATTGATATTCAATGCTATCAGATCAGATTTTTGTTCGAATTTAATGGGGTCAAATTACAATCCCACTTGATATGACCAAGTTTAGAGTTGGAATTGAATGAAGGCTTCCCTCTACCCTGACCTGGTTTATTTACTGTTATATATATATATATATATATATATATATATATATTATCTTAATTTTCAATGCAATGCATGGAATGCTATTTTTATGTTTATGGGGAATTTTAATGATTTTATGTGTGAATTTGAAGTTTAAACCATGTTTGTTGGTTTCATGACCCATAAAAAGATGTATGTTTGATATTTTCGTTTCTACCATGACTACATAGATTAAAAAAGATTTTTAATGTGATAGTGAATATTTTTTATTTATAAATACGTTAAAATAATATATATATATATATAAAGAAAACATTTTTAAAATACAAAAACAAATAATTTATTCATCTAAAATCGGAAAGAGAACAAGAAAAAAAGCATATAATTTTGTTTTCATGGGAAACTTATTAAAAAAAAAGGGTAGGATCAGTCCACTCCATCGAAGAGATGTCAACTTTCGATCGTGATGATAAGAGCCATATGACAAAGTGAATATTTTCGTTGTTCACTGTAAATTTAAATTGTTTATTTTTTTTACAATTAATTAAATATCAAATTACCCTCGATTGCTATTATAATAAAAAAAATCATGACAGATTTGTTTTTTCCTTCTTTTTTTATTTATAACCATATTTTAATTGTTATATTATAGAGTTAAAATTAAAAAAAACTTGTTTATTCCCGTCAATTTTTTCTAAGCATCCTCTTAATTTTTTATGGGTTCTAATTTATTTTTTCCAACATGATTATTGGGTCTAAGGAAAACTTGTTGACACTAAGATCAATTTTTTATAGTTAGAACATGACCAATCAATTTTTTTCCTCTTCATTTTTCAATGATTTTCTCTTTTATATCTCATAACTCAGGGATTGAAACATGATGAAATAAATTTCGAGGCCTTACATGCAAACCACAAAATTTAATTGGATAAAATATATAAAAAATAAAACTTCAAGGACTAAAGTGTATTTTTTCATATTATTCCCCAGTCATGACATCCGTAGTGCGTCTATGATTAGAGGAGAGGAAGTCACCTTAAACAATTAGTATATTTTACTAGGTATTGAAGTTTTTTCACATAAAATACACATTCAGGTATTGTTAATGTATTTCTTAATAGATTTTTTTTTAATTGGTATGAAAATTGACTTGATGATATCTAGTTAATTTGTCTGGTCCAAAGACAACTCAAATAAAAAAATAGTTTGATTAAAAACAATGAAGACTAAATATTTTAAAAAAAATATTTAAATAAAAATATATTAAATTGACTTAAATTAACTTATATTAATTTGTCCAATCTATGAACCGAGTCATGAGACTCTGGTAAGAAAAAGCAAATATTTTTTTATTAAACTCAATTCTCAATCAACCTAATGTTTAAGGATAAAATTAAAAATAAAACTTAACTAAAAATATGAGTTTAGTTAACCCATGCTCAATTCTTAATCAATTCAATGTTGAAGAATATATATATATATTTTTAAATTACTCGAGTGAACTTATCAAACTCGTGATTTGGGTTATGGCGGCATGATAACCTCTTATAAAGCAAACATAATAAATCATAAAACCTAATATTAAAGCATGAAATTAAAAAAAAACAATTAATAAAAAGAAAAAAAACACAAGTGAACCAGTCTAACTTATAACTCAGGTCATTAGACCATGTTAACCAGAAAAAAAAAACAAAAAAAAAATCAAATCTAATTCCCAATCTACCTAATGCTAAAGTACTAAATTGAAGGAAAAAATAACAATTGAAATTAATTTAGGTTAACTTGTCAAACTTAGATTACATAACCATAATAACTTTGTACAAAACAAATAAATATGAAGTTTAATTCTCAATAAATTTAATATTTAAAGATATATTTGAAATAAAAGAGGTTTTACATTTTTTTTAGGATACGTTGATATTTCATTAATATAGAAATATGACCTTGTAGTATATGCTAACAACAACATTAATATTGAAAAACAAAAATTATTATAAAAGAACATGACACCTCTAGTTGAAATAAGAGATCAGTAATGCTGATTAAGTTAAAGATCATTGGGGAAAAAACTTATGGTCTTAATAAGGGCTGAGGGATAATTCATTGAGATTTCTCGAGGTTTTTTATCATATTTTTTTTTTAAATAATATTTTTATTTTAAATAATCTTTTATATTTTTATATCATTTTTATATATTTTCAAAAATAATTTCAACCATACAAATAAAAATAAAAATTTAAATGACAACACAAAACCATTAAGCTCTATGAAAAAGAACAAAAAAAAGCTGTTTATTGCCATTGAACATCTCCACACCTACATGACCACAACCCAAACACAGAAGCTAATAGGCAGTCGAGACTTGGGACTCCCCAACCGACCCATACCTCAGACCCCTTTCCCTTCCCGCCATAAACAAAAGAAAATGGCTATAAACCATAAATACTACAAAAACTCTCTTTCTTTGAACAAATTCCTCAAATCCAAGAAAAACCTCTCCAAACCCCCTCCAAAACTCTTTCCTAATGACCCAACACCTCAACAAATCACACTAACGATTAGCAACAGCTCAGACGCACCCACATTAGATCTTAATCACCCTATTTTGCAAAAACTGGAACAATCATGTGCTAGCATCAAACAATTCAATCAAATCCACACCCAACTTACAGTCTCGGGCCTTTTCCAACACCCTTTCGCCGCGAGTCGTTACATAAAGAAGCTCTGTGCTTGTTTAAATTCAGTTTCTCATTGCGTTACTCTGTATGATCACATTAAGGAACCTGATGCTTTTATGTGTAATACTATAATGAGAAGTTTTGTGAATGTGAATGACCCTTACGGTGCTTTGAGATTTTATTATGAAAAAATGATTGCTAAGTGGGTTTTGCCTAATCATTACACATTTCCTCTTGTTGCCAAGGTTTGTGCTGATATTGGGTCTTTGAGAGGAGGTCAAAAGGTTCATGCTTTAGTAGTGAAATTTGGGTTTGAGTTGGATTTGTTTGTGAGGAATTCCTTTATTCGTTGTTACTCTGTTTGTGGGAGGACCTCGGATGCTAGGATGGTGTTTGATAATGGGTTTGTGTTAGATTTGGTGAGTTGGAACTCGATGATTGATGGTTATGTGAAAAATGGGGAGTTGGGTCTTGCACGTGAGATCTTCGATGAAATGTATGACAGAGATATTTTCACTTGGAATTCAATGATTTCTGGGTATGTGGGAGTTGCAGACATGGATGCGGCTAGAAGATTGTTTGAGAAAATGCCATCCAGAGATGTCGTGTCTTGGAATTGCATGGTTGATGGGTTCGCAAGGATAAAAGATGTTTCAATGGCAACTAAGTTTTTTGATGAGATGCCTTTAAGGAATGTGGTCTCTTGGAATATTATGCTGGCTCTTTATCTAAGGTGCAAGAAGTATAGTGATTGCTTGAGATTTTTTGACATGATGGTTAGAGGGAACTTTGTGCCCGATGAAGCATCTCTTGTAAGTGTCTTGACTGCATGTGCGGAACTGAAAATGCTTGATCAAGGAAAATGGGTTCATTCTTATATGAAGAATAATGGGATCAAGCCTGATATGTTACTCTCAACTGCTCTATTAACCATGTATGCAAAATGTGGGGCAATGGATTTGGCTAGAGAAGTGTTTGATGTGATGCCTGAAAAAAGTGTCGTGCCATGGAATTCTATGATCATTGGATACGGTATGCATGGACATGGAGACAAAGCGCTAGAAATGTTCTGGGAAATGGAGAAGGGAGGTCCTATGCCAAATGATGCTACTTTTATGAGTGTTTTGTCTGCATGCTCACATTCAGGGATGGTTTGGAAGGGTTGGTGGTACTTTGATCTAATGCATAGAAAATATAAGATTAAACCAAAGCCTGAGCACTATGGATGTCTGGTTGATCTCCTTGGCCAGGCAGGTTTGATAGAACCATCAGAAGAGTTCACAAGGAAGATGCATACAGGGGTAGAGCCTACTTTATGGGGAGATCTTCTTTCAGCTTGTAGGGCCCACTGTATTTCAGAACCTGGAGAGATCCTGGCCAAGCAACTGATTAAGTTATTTCCAAATCATGTTGTTCCATATTTGTTATTATCAAACACATATGCCATCGAAGGGAGGTGGGATGATTTAGAAAATCTTAGAATGACTCTAAAGAATAAGACTCTTAATTCAAAAATGGTTTTCACTTCAAGGAGGCACTCAATGTTGAGTGAGGCGGCTGCTCAGATCAAATTGTCTAATATAGATTCTATTAGGACTTGAAACCCAGCCACGCTGTTTAGTAAGTTTTAAAAATAGACATCTTTTCAACTGGAGATGGACAAAATGACAATTGCTGCAATGGGAATTACAGAAATCTTTTGGATATCAAATGTGAGTCCCAGGGAGCACGTGGACTCCAGGCGATGGACTAACTTGTTCAAACAGCTGATTTTCCCTGAGAAAGAACCTTGTAACAGTTTAAAGATACCATATCCAGCTGCAACTTGTAAAGATAAGGTCATGCTGATCCAGTCTGTACTCTGAATCCATGATAAGCAGATAGCACATTTGTTTTGCATGAAATGTATCATGCCATTGACCTTTATCTGCGGTTTTGGCTACAAACTCAGCATTGAATATACTTTGTAATTTCATCATCTTATAGTCCTGCTGTTCTGCTACACTGATGTCAATGTGTACTTTTGTAGTTGACCTATACATTGTAGGAGCATTATTATGGTGTTTTGTATTTTTTATATTTTTTCCCTTGTCAGAATACAAATTTAACTTCTGCATTGCAACTTTCTGACTGAGATAAAAATTTGCTTAAGCTAAAGTTTTGTTCTTGTTAATAGCAGCCTTTTGTAACGTGAAACATTTGCACAATGTTTGGTCATTGGTGCACTTAAACCGAATTGGTATCAATTCTTTTGTCTAGTTCAATATGAGATGTTAGACGTTTGAGTTCAACCCAGAACTGCTTAGATCTAACTTGGTTTGGATTACTTGAATTAGAAAGGATATTATCAACAATATCATAAAGTCCGGCAATAGTATCTGTCAACTTGAGAAAGCTATCCTATACTTGAAGGCCTTCGTTGCTGTTGTTATTATTAAATGACTGTAGCACAGTTAAAGTTAGATTTGGCTCAAGTTGTGCTCCCCGTCAAGTTATGCATGAACAATAGGGCAGCACGTAAAACAATCATGAGATTGTCTCGGAATCTCTCTCCCAATTTTTAGGAAGTAGGCATAAATTTCATTACATGCTTCTGTCAGTTCATATGTAAACTTGTACCTTTTCAAACTTGAAGCAGAATTATTAAGGATTATGACAGGTTGTTTTACATGTTAATGGAACACAAAAGTTCCTTCAAAACCAGTAATATGTTGAGTTACTGTAGCCAAACCTGACTTCCTTTCTGCAAGAGCACATAATATTAGCTATAGCAATGGAGGTTGTAAGGTAGTCCTCTCACTAACAGAATCTCTAGTTTGAAATTATGTTTGTTCTGAGCTCAAATGAACACACGTTTGGTTTTAGATAAGCTGAACTTGATCGCTTTTGCTAACAGTTAGAGATGGATTGCATGAGAGTAAACTCTCCACTTAAAAGGTTATCCCTCCTGCAAATTTCTAGGACACATACAGGAGCTTTCAGAAGGTGGTGTAGAGATTTAAAGGACTTTAAGCGCATGCTACAGAACTTTACAATTTTAGGTGAAGAGATATCATGAAAGGTGAACCATAATTCTTGTCATATTTATCTACAACTTTGTTTTATCCTATAACCAAAATGAAGTCTCCGATACTAACATGACATCATGTCACTGTTGCAAGGATTCCAGTGTGATTGCATCATCTGTGGAATTTCAGGCAAAGATTCTGAAAGAACGACAGGTTATTCAATACAATTAGGTTAGGATGCTGACATCAGCTGATTTTCTATTTATATATGTACAGCGATGTGGTAATTGTTAGATGGAATAAGCGTTTACCATCAGATATTGAACTTCACTTTTGTATGAATTTTTGTCCATTCTCCCCTTCAAGTGCCAACAATGATCAATATTATAGAAGTTGGAAACTTTATTCGTTAGTTACTCTGCTAGGCACCAAAGTATATTAATTTATAAGAATATCTATAGGGACAAGTGGCAGCTTTTCCTTTACAGGGACTAGTGATGTTGACTAGTAGCAGACATTCTGGCTAGTTGAGGAAAGTAAAGTTGTAAGAAATCAAATTTTATTAGTATACCAGGAATTTTAATAGTCAACATTGAAATGATTCCTTTCCTGAATTTCTTGGACCCTATGGCCGTGTACAGAAATAAAGGATAAAATAATAAATAAACTAAATGCAACGGTTTTATTTGGATAAATTCATCTGCTTCCCATGACTTTATAAGTTTACTTGAACTCCTGTATCATAAGTTTCTCCAGCTTTCCAGTCTTGAGGTATGTTATTGACTGGAACTACCCATGTCTCATCTCCATTTTCATCACTGAATAACATTCTAAGTGACAAGGGTCCACTGGGGGGAGAGGTAGTTGTCCAAACAGCTCCATAGCTTCTGTCCAAGAGTTTGCATGCAAAATTTTGCGTCTGCACATGATAGAGCTTTTGTTAATAACAGTTTCGATCACTCAAAAGAACATTTTAATTTCTTTATACTCAGTTTCTTTTCCTGTGTTATACCAGCTAATATTCCCTTTGCCGTCATCTTTGACTAAGCATATAGTTCACATTTTTACACGATTTGCATATTACCTCACATAGCTGAACAGCAGTAATATCCCTTCTTCCTTGCTGATTCCAGATGACAAAAGCCAGATAATAAGGATAGTTGCTGTTCTCGTCGATTTTGATGGTTATGTTTTTGTATGGATAGCTGCATGAAACACTGCATGGAGAAAGAGTTCAATAATCCAGAGTACATGACAAAACTTCATGAAATAGAGAGCAGGGGAAGTTTTCATCGTGAAAACGAAGGAACAGGGATGCTTGATTTCTAAAGAGCTCATCTCTGGGGAGATTTTTTCTAAATTCTGGCCATGCTGATGATTAAAACCAAAAATATACTCCTTCTTCCTCACCATCTTAAAAGTAGTCTCTGTTTGGGTCATTCTTAAACTTGCTTTTACCTAAGAGTTTTTTGCATCGAGACATATATATTATGTATAACTCACCGTCTATATTGAATATCAACTACTCCAAGGGCTAATAAAGATGCAGCTGCATCTGTGGTTTGACCCATCCGACCGAAGGCTCTTCTGCTGAGAATAAAGTCGGTATTACCACTTGATCCTTGGTCAGTTATAACAATGGTCACTCCATCGTCAGAGCAATAGTAGCTGTTGGTGCACCTTACCTGGTTCAGTAAACCATTATGGTGAGTATTTCGAAACTTGAAGAGAACCAACCAATAACAGAATCAGGCCAAGTAATTTATTTTTTTAGATGCGAGGAAACTCCACTTCCTGGAAAGTGTATTTTGTAGGTCCAGGTGAGCGAGTAAAATCCCGGCTGTCCCAGGCTCTTATAAAAGGTGCATGTGCTGATTCGAACTCGAGACCTGCTGCGCAGATCCCAAGCCCTTTGCCATCACAATCAGGCCATGTAATGTTATAGCATGAAAAAAAAATGTAGGTTTGCATTTTTTTTTTTTTTGAGGGGGGGTTTAATTAGTACCTGATAGCAAGCACCACAACCGACACCATCACGGTAGAGGCCAGACACGGCTGCTACATTCCCACCATTCAGTGTTGCTCCAAATGAACCATATCCACACCTGCCTGCTGCAATTCATGAAAAGAGACTCATAAGAATTCTCGCTCAATTGGTAATAAGTGCACAGTTAATTTAATTGTTTTTATTCTTCTAATATTTAACCAGAGGTCTCTTACTATCTGTTCCATTTTCATCAGAATTTGGATAGTAAGCTGCCTGAGATTGAATGAAACAATCACTACATGCTGCAGCCTCTGCCAGAGTCTGCATAAAGAAAAAGGTTGCTGGGAGGAGCAAAAGGAACCGCGGAGAAGGAGCCATTATTGGACACACAGAGAAAAGACAATAAAAGCAAAGAAGAGATAAGGTGGTGATGCATGGAGTGAACGAGGTTTGTAGTATTTATAGCAGAACAGCCTCTCATATTCTTTAGTTTGGTAAACTTTGCCGAGTTTGACATTCAGATATTTTCATCGCGTGGAATTATGTTGCAGTTGTTTCCTAGGCACCTTCTTAGACTGCACTCTCTCGTTTGAAAATTTATAGCACGACTTTATGAAGTCTCTGGTATTAATAATAATAACCGGATTATAATTAATTCTCTAGCAAGAATTTCTAATATAGCAGACTTTTACCGTTTTCCTATCAAAATCATGTTGAAGATAATGCATTCTTGGAAATATACGCTAGCTGATTCACACATACAAGTTGCTCGGCCACGATGATCTCTCCCCCTCTCTCTCTCTCTCTCGGAGGGTTGGCTGTGATTGAGCTGAATGTTGAATTCAAATATTGGATATTTCAAAACAATTTGGCGAGATAGATTGGTAAAACTAATGGGACAGTTAGGTGCATATCCACCAAAGAGACCTTGGGGCAGGCATCTATTGATGTTCTCACCAGTTTATATCACACCACACCGGCCGGCTTTGATTTCTCTGGGTTGGCAGGTGCACGGGAAACACTAGAAATTTTTGCATCACAACCTACTTTACAAAGTGATTTTTGAATAATTTTGATATTGTAATGCTAAAAACTAAAAAAATATATAATTTCAATGCATTTTATAATTGAGAAATATTCTAAAAACACCATTTACGTAATAAACACTAGTGCTGCTAACCTGAAAAGGGTGACTTGGATTGAAGCTAGCTAGTTTGAGCAATAAGAAAGTCTACTGGAACATCGAATCTGTACCATAAAATGTGAAACGGGGACCATTGAAATGACAGGCATGTTATGAAAGTCATTTCTTAATGCGTTCCGAAGAATTCAACAACATTTATCTTGGAAAGAATTCAAAACTGGAGTTCAGTGCACCCTCAGTTTTACAAATTGATGGCTCTTGATTTACCAGGTTCTGATGTTCTGCTCGTGTTTCTTAAGCTCAGGAACTTGGCCAAGCTGACTGAACATTTCTTGACAGGCTGAGAAGATGCGTAAGCAGCACGCCAACGCAGACTGGCAGGAAGGGAGTCCATACTCCATGGAACTACATCAGCCATGACATGGAAAGCACTAGTTTCAGCAAGCCGGCGTAAAGTTGACTAAAAAAGGTTTTAAAACATTTTGTGCAGTGCCTTTCAGGGCCATGTTTCGAGCTAGTGTTTGATGGACCCCTGATATTATAAATGTGAAATACAAGTTCTGTGATTTGTACGGGTCTGATGAAAAGTTATAGGTTAGATGTAATCATGAGACCATGTTGGAGCTCTTAAGTTTTACCATCCTTGGAATCCCAAACTTGTTTGTTTAAACCCTAATGATCGCCCCCACCATTCTCCAGGAGTAGTAATTTTAACTCTAAAGTTTTACCATCCTTGGAATCCCAAACTTGTTTGTTTAAACCCTAATGATCGCCCCCACCATTCTCCAGGAGTAGTAATTTTAACTCTTAAGCAAAACATAAACAAATGTTTCATCGTTAAGAATCTGGAACGTGTTTGCTATGCCCTACTTCACCTAGGCCGAGAAGGGATGCTTTTGGCTGCGGGTAATTTTGGCTGTCGGATATGGCAAGAGAAGCACGGGATTGGACTCGGGATTAACAAAGACACAGAGGACAAGGAGAAGTTGGTGGAACAAATCACTGTTTATTGGAATAAAGATTTGATGAAATTGCTCTAGACGTAGAAAAATTCTTTCAATTAAATATGGGGGAGGGTAAGTTCTCTTCTCTTTCGTGAAACAAAATTGTATAGGGTTAGATTAATTATTTTGTTTTTTATTGTACAATAAAATTACTAATTTAATATTAAAATACAAAAAATATAATGCTTCATTTTTGTTTTTTAATTTTTTAAACAGTGTAATTACTTCAATATCTTTTGAAACAAATTAACATAGCTATTTCAAGGGGGGTTTAATCATTTTACATTGATTTTATTATAAATTTGAAAGTTACTCAAGGGTATTATTGTAATTTATATTTATTAAATATTATTAAAAAAAACTTTTGCTAATGCATACGTAGCATATAGACACCTCAACACTAATTGGGTGGCATGTGCCGAGTTGCTGAACCATCAAATATCATTATCCTTTTTAAAATTAGTTTTTTTTTTTTCAATATCATCATTATGTTCATAATTTATTATATTTGATTTATTATAAATTGGTCTCTTTATATTTTTTTTATTTCTTTTCTATTAAATTATTCTTATCTAGTGCCATGGTCATGAACTTTGCGAGCTAGCATGAGTTTAAAAATTTATTAGACTCGCAAGTCATAGTTATCATATGTGATTATCTAAATTATGCTAATTTGTTTTTAAAAAAATTGCATTGTATTATTTGTTTTTTTATATATAAAAATAACTACTATAAAGTTTAAGCATATCATTAAGTAATTTCTGACTAGAAAATTTCACTCATTCTATAATGGTCCTCAAACTTGTTTGTATTTAGTATTGACAACACTTTTAAAGCCTCCTATCATGATCCATTGATTTGAAGCCTCCTAGCATGATTCAATGATTAAAAAAACAATGATTTTATTTTGATAATACGTTTAAATTAAACTAATTTAATTTTATTATCCTTTAAATTTTTTGACATGCCTTTGAAATTTAATTATTATATAGCAATAAAATAATCTATAATATTCATAAAAATACATTTATTTGTACTCTTCACACACAAAAAACTAGTGTTTTCAACAATATAATAATTACATGAATATCCTTCTCAAAGATTAAATTGTTTCTAAATAAAGCTAATTTTATCGGGGCCCTAATATTTTTTACTAAAAATTACTATATTTTAATTATCTCAAAAGAAAAATCAAGTTGGATGTGATTAGGTTTAATAAATCTAATTAAATTTTCAAATATATATTTTCAAAACTTTCAACAATAGTCTTAATGGATTCACTCGGTGCTTTACGAGATCTATCAATTAATAACAACCTACTTGAAGAAGATTATTTGGTAAAAATAAATAAATTATAATTGCCTCTAATCCAAAGAAATTAAGAAAAGGAGAGATCAATCGACATTCGTAGAAAACTCGGGGGCTATAATAATAATAATAATAATAATAATAATAATAATAATAGAGATATGGGTTACGTGGGCAAATTACAGAGAGAACAAATGAAAAGGACGCAAGTAGCCAGCTGGTCTGGAATCTTCATTGATTCTCTCTTTAGATTATTGACCTCTGGCAACACCATTAACAGAGCATCTTGTCTTTCGAGATCAGAAGAAGAGAGAGCGAGAGAGAGAGAGGCTTTCTATTTCCCAGGGCATCAAGACATGACTGTTTCTGATACGTCAGTCCTTCTCATCTCTCTTTCTTCTTATTTGTATTTTCTTGGCTTCCTTTAAATTCTTGGTTGGATTTGCATACAATCACCACCACCATCATATTTGTGTTCCTATCTTTTATTTTTCTTGGTGTTATGATCTCTCTAGCTTATGGCTATCTTCCTGGTTTTGTTGGACTTGATTTTCATAATTTCTTTTTAAGAACCATCATATATGTATTGGTTTTTTCTGCGACCTGCTTGCAATTATTACATGCATTGCTCTGTATAACCGAGTTTGACAAGGCTTTTTTCTTTTTCTTTTTGTGCCCCACAATTATTTTTTTGTGACAATGATCTCAGTATAATTCATCAAAAAAGGATGAGAGGAATTTGTTGATTAATCAATTATTTTAATACAAAATAGAGTGGAATTATGGTTGTGGAATTATCATGATTAAAGGTCATGGCTGCTCTCTGCATTGATGTTTAAGAAAAAATATTAGAGGGTTATGGCTGAAATGTCAAAAAAGGGCAGCCTAGCTTCAGTTGATATAATAATATTCACTATTTGATCCAGACTTATTGAAAGAGGATTTAGGGTTGCAATTGTTAAATTGTATCCACCTCCCCTGATTTTTAACTTATCGAAAGCCTAGGGTTTAACTGTTAGGCTCATTTGAAGATGTTGAGCTTGTGCTAGTGTGCTGGTTTTATAAGTTTGCCCTGACAGCCAGCCCCAGACATGTATGTAAGAACTCTTTGGTTCTTCTGACTATTGATGCTTTTAGCGAGAGGTTTGAATTTTAGGTTGGAAATGGATTGCTGCAAGCAAATTTCCTGTTATTACTTGGAAGCTAACACCAAACCTGGGTGCAATAGTTAGGAGTCATCATCATCATCCAGTTCTATGGTTGATTATGTTTTTATGCAACTAGAAATCAAACTGTAAATGGACAAGTTTATTATCTCTCTTTTTTCCCCTTGTCAAATCATGTAATATGGGAAGAAAGTGAGTAAACTTGAATGATGAAAAAATGGCTCAATTCTAGTGACAGAGTAGTTTCGACACTGGTACTTGATGCAGTTTCGATACCTAGGTTGCTGGCAGATAAGCTGGTGCCAGACTTGTCAAGATAAAAGCTTTGTATTTTTTGTGGTTTGGGATTCTTTTTTGCTAGTTCATAATCTCATCATGTTGTCTTTAAGCAGTACATTCTCTCTCTCCAAGCTTGTTCCATTGGAAGCTGTACTATTCGACGTTGATGGGACTCTATGTGATTCAGATCCTCTCCACTACTATGCCTTCCGAGAAATGCTTCAAGAGGTAATGCTTCTACACAGAAAACCCAGGTCTGGATTGGAGATGTTCTTTCCTTGAGGTGGTGAATATCTTTAATCATGTTGTGTAATTGATAGAGACATATGACTTATCACTTGAGGTTTTTTTTTTGAAAATTAATTCAGATTGTAGACTTAATCACATTGCGTTGTCTACCAGATAAATTTCAATGATGGGGTCCCAATTACAGAGGAATTCTTTGTTAAGAATATTGCCGGGAAGCATAATGAGGATATTGCTTTGCTCCTCTTTCCCAATGATCTCCAACGAGGCTTGAAATTCATGGACGACAAGGAAGCTATGTTTCGAAGGTATATCGCCTGCTAGTTCAGTTCATGTGTTGAGATTTTCTCCTGGTTTAACCACATAACTTCTTCTATGCAAAACAGATTGGCATCTGAGCAACTGCAGCCTGTAAATGGCATATATAAATTGAAGAAATGGGTTGAAGATCACGGTCTGAAACGCGCTGCAGTTACCAACGCTCCACGAGAAAATGCTGAACTTATGATCTCACTTCTGGGCCTCTCTGATTTTTTTGATGCTGTTATCCTTGGGGATGATTGCGAGCGCGCCAAACCACACCCAGAACCCTACTTGAAGGCTCTTGAAGCACTCAATGTTTCAAAGGACCATACCTTTGTGTGCGAGGTCAGCCTTCATCCTGACAGCGTTATTTTCTAAGTTTCTGCAGCTTGGGATATTTTCCTAAATTTGAGTTCTGTTTTTCCCTGGTCAGGATTCTGTTTCGGGCATCAAAGCTGGAGTGGCAGCCGGGATGCCTGTCATTGGTTTAACTACCAGAAATCCAGAACATCTATTGATGGAGGCAAAGCCTACACTTCTTATAAAGGATTATGAAGATCCAAAGTTGTGGACAGCTCTGGAAGAACTTGATAAGCAGGAAGCTGCTATAAAACCTGCTGCTTGAATAGTTTCTTTGGTAACTAGAAGGATTATGATTTTACCTCAATAATTCTTTTCCTCGCGAACTTGTGTGCCCATAATCGACGGTATCAATTTGGTTCTAGTGGCCGAGGCACTGTTACATTTTAACTAAAACATGGATATGTAATATTTTTAAAATATTGGAACAATCACTTGAGAAAAATGCAATCATAATTCATTAATGTATTCTATGATCGGATGTGTGATGACGATGGTGGAGCTGGCACTCTCGGTTTTTGTCTTTTCAGCATATTCGAGTGTAATTCAAGCTATTACAGAAAATTTGTTAATAACCTGACATTGAAAAGGCACTGTGGAGGGCCGTGATTAACATGGTTAATCATCCCCGAATATTCTGGTTCCCTTTTATAGACTGTCTTCACATAAAAGCAATGACAGTTTCTTCATCTGAAAACTCAGTTGAGAGGTATTCTTTTAAGTTCAAACGTGGATCATGTATGCTAATGAAATGTATTAAAAACTTTAGATGGATTCTAGTTATGTGGAAGGAAATGGTGTCTCTACAAGTATTGAAACAAAAAACCAGATTCAGCAAGAAGTTTTTATTTTCATCTTTGGCTCAAGTTCGAACAGTATCTCAGCTTTTTGTTAAGGCTCTAGACACTTGGGGGCAAAATGGATAGAGGTGAAGGGAAGAACAAAATAACTGGGTCATTACAACAATGGACAGTTCTAGTCATTACAGCATTTATAATAATGCGAGGAGGAGGAGGAGGAGGAGACGTCTATGTACATCCTGTGAGTTTCTAATGTGTTCTTATGTTTCTAATCTTGTCAATTTCATCCTTAAATAAAAGATATTTATCAAATATGTCCTTTCATCTATTTTTTCCATCCAAACTAACAAAAAAGCCACATGAACTGCATTCTATAAGGACAGACTGAATCACTTGCCACAGAAAATGGTGCAAAGTAAATTTTCTCAACAGCCTGAAATATCAAAATGCAGGATATTTAGAGAGTTCAGAATTAAATCTTTCTTAGAATCATCCAATGATCTCTCAAACACCATCAAAATGCAGAGTAAACAGTAAATCCAGGCAGAATGCAAAACACCAATTGACACCAAAATTGCAGCTAAAGGCTCAATGGACTCTCCTGAACTTTAAAACTGAAAAAATATATCCATACAAGAATCTTCATATTCCTTAATATATCCATACAAGATAAAACAGTTCTACCTTGCTATCTCTAAACAGTATGAATCCAACAGAATAATTCAAACATTACCTAGCATTTCAGCCACGTGACACCCTTCTTTGTGTTCCTCTGCTTCTTTGATTTTCTAATCATGACTATCTTCACCAGAACCCAACAGAAACTGTTGCTCCGTTTCTTCAATATTTCCACCACTTAATGAGCAAAAGCTGATCCATCTGAATAGCATTTCACTTGCAGTTTCAAACCACCATCAAAATTTAGTATTAATTGAGGTGAGACCAGTCCTTGTTCTCTTAGCAACATCAGCAAAATCTTGGATCCTCCTGAATTTTTGGATCATCAAGCTTAAATGTTCAGGTAAAGCCTTCTCCTAATTAGGTATCCAATTGCATGGAAATGACACTTAGTCCGGCATGAGACATCCTGGTACACTGAAGCCTGTCAATTGACTCCATGAGGACCGTTCTTAGAAAATTGCAGTGTTCAGGTGAAGACTCAACTGAGCATCAAAGAACTATCCCAACTAATTGTGGTCCTATCTCCAGGAAATTTCCAAGTGCAACACCAAGCCCCTGAGTTAAGACAACATCAAAATCAGAATCATATAGCTTACATTTAATGTTAGAATATTGATCCCTAATTTCATAAGAAAAAATATATTTCACAATCTCCTTGGAAGCATATAGATCTATTGCCCATGGTGTTGTTTGGATCTTGAACCCAATAAGGGCTTTTATGAAGTTGCCAAATTAAATGTGCCTCGACACTGGCAGAGTAAAAATAAGACAATATGTGCGCAATGAACAAAAAGAGCAACTGAAATAGTAAAACCCAATACATAATTCCAAGAAGTTAGAAATTATGGACCTAGTGGGTCAAAATTCAACACCATGAAATTGGTCCGCCAGTAATAGGACAAAGTACACAAATCTTAGAGGGAGTGAAATCTTGGAAACAAAAAGGAGAGTGAATAAGGAAGCAAGCAGTGACGAACAAAAGCATAGAAGTACAGCAAGGAAAGCAAAGTAGGATTTAAGCCGGTGGCATACCCAGAATCCTTGAATGGCACTCGTAACAGAAATTATACTAAGAATTCCAAAATGGAACTCCGCTTTAAGAAATGTAAGATATACAATAAGTTCAAAATTGGATCCTGTGTAGAGTTATTCAAATATCTCATAACCTCATCACAATGATCCACGTCAATTCAAACATATATGCCCAAAGCAAAATGCAAAACCTAAGTCAACGAAATTGCAGCCAGTGGCAATTAAATGGAGTATTCTGCGCTTCAAATTGACTAAATATATTCCACGAAGTTCATATTCTCTAATCAGAAACAATTTGGCTTATTGCAGAAGAAACCGTTCCTCTTTGTTTCCTCTTAACAAGATAAATCCAATGACAGAAATTTTGTCAGTCAAACACAGAATGATACAACAATTACCTTAGATTTCTGCCATGTCAAACCCTTCTTCATGTTCTTCCTCTTCTTTGCTTTTCTGATCATAAGTATCTTGATCAGGGCCCAAAAGCAAATGTTGTTCTTTTTCTGTGTTATTTCCACCACTTTTTATGAGGGAAAGCTGATCCATCACAATAGCGTTTCGCTTGTAGTTCCAAACAAGCATTGAAATGTAGTCCTGAGTTGAAACCAGACCTTGCTTTCTAATGCTAAATCGTTGATCCTCGAGAGTTTTTGGATCATCAAGGCTTATATATTCAAGCAATGCCTTCTCATGATCAGGTATCCAATTACTTGGAAATGGGGTGTAATCAGTTTCAGGTACATGAGACATCCTGGTGTACTGAAGCCCATCAATTGACTCCGCAAGGCCCATTCGTAGCAAATTGTGGTAGTCAGGTGAAGACCCTTTCTTCTCCTTCAAAGGACGACTCAGATTCCGGGAACCAATCTTATACACCTTTGCACGCGAACGCAGCTTGTATTTTGCAGCATATAGCTTTGCCAGTGAACCCCTTATAATGTACGAACAGAAGTTCACAATTTTCTTCCGATTGTCAGCGTATCTATACCACTCAACCATTGTTGACAAAAATTTGTTCATTTGTGCATTTGTATGAGCTTGAGTAGCATGGAACATTCTAAAACAAGGTTGTGGGTCTGGATCCCTGTCCCCCTTCAGAAAGTTCAACTTCCTAAATTGCTTAATGCATTGTTTCAAGCTTGCTGTGACTGACAAAAGGGTGCCCACACCTTTTTCACTGATGATCTTCCCACCAGTGGCAGTGTACCGTAGAGTTGGATACACAACTCTTCTGCACAATACATGATCAAGAAACATTATACCTTTAGTTATGTGCTCAATTGGGAGGCTCTCATTGTCAATCTTGAGCGTGTATTTCTGATCAACAAACTCAATCAATTGCTTCCTCAATGTGGCTGCATCTGCTCTCGGTCCTCGCACACCAATCAGGATGTGACCCCCATATCTTACATAATCCATCTTCCTGGTTTTGTCTGGGCCACTTGTTGGCACAAATTCTGGCCAGGATGTATTCCCATGTTCGGCTTCCCCTTCTGGACTATTCCATATGACATCACTCTTTGAAGGACGATAAAACTCCTTAAGCTTACCCTCCATCCACTGGTCCAGTTCATCTAAGCAGATATTAGCCAAAAGAGGACTAAGTATCCCACAGTGTCCCCATGAAGGAAGCTTCTCTGCCTCCTCAGGTGCAAACCCAAAAAAGGTGTCTAACCAATATGGATCTGGTTTTGGCTCATCCTCTGCCAAGACCCTCTTTTTTTGATACTTCCTCTTTGTCTTCTTCCTTGGCTCTTCCATGCGACTAGTGATCACAGGGGTAGTCAATGCTTCCTTTATCAAATCAATCACTTTCTTATCCCTCACATCCCTCATTAAAGCACCTATCACTAGCCCCACCTTCATTCCATCCAATATTGTGCTCAAATCCCCTTTTATATACCACAAATACCCAGCAAAGGTCCTCCTAATCACCCTCAACACCGTATGTGCATTTCTACCAGGTCTAAATGCAAAAGATTTTTGTGAAAACCGTGCTTCATATATCGGCTCCAGTATCATAAATAACACCTCCTGAACTATCTTATCCTGAAATGCTGCTGGTTGTGTGGTTGTCAAAATTGCCTTAATCTTCCTCTTAGACAAAGATCGATAGTCAGTCTTATCCTTAGGAGACTTTATATGAAAATCCAACCTAGCACCCCACTTAAACCTATTATCAAGAACTGCATTTCTAAGAGCTAACAAGTCCTCCAGTGCAGACCTTTGTATCGCACTACGGGGCATATAAGCTCCCATGTCATCAGCACACACTTTCTGATATGCCAATACCCACAGTTCAAACCGGCGAAGATAGGTGGTCAAATTGCTCGCAGTTCTATCTGGTTCTCGAAAATTCTCTATCCACATTTGAGAGCAAACTGAGACACCATCTTCCTTCATCAGGTTGGATGGGTCATCAGGATCCTGCACACGCCTGTGCCCCGGAGTGAATGATAGTAAGCGAAAGAAAGCAAACCCATTAGTCCTAGGGTTTAAGGGATTGGATTGAGAGTACAAAAGGGTAGTGCTGGTGGCTGTTGTGATTGGAATAGGGTTAGCGTTGACGAGAACTTTGGAGGTGAGTATTGCAAGGCGACGATGCATTTGGAGATGGTGAATCAAGAACCACCCACTTTTTCAGGTCATTTTTGGCTTCATAATGAAATTTGATATTACAAAGGTGAACACCCGATATGAGATAAAACCCATTTCAAAGCTAAACAATGAGAAAGTGGAAGGAAAAAAAGTGAAAAGGTTGCTCTGAGTTTTGAGTTCTTACAGAAAATTGAAGCAACCCCTCGTGCGACTTGAAGCTTGGATACGCTCGAAATGAAGTGATGCCACACTCGGTTTGGTTAGAGGAACTGGGCGTTCAATACAGTGAAGAGAGAATTTGATAGGTAAAACCAAACCCTGGCTAAAACCCTGAGAACTTTTTCCTTTTGGGCCCTTCAAAATCCAAACTAGACTCGGTTCGATCTGTGTGAAAACCCGCTCCGAGTAACCATGCTGCTTGACTCATTTGAAGCTAAGCCCACAGGGCACCATTTTTTTTTTTTTTTGAGATAAACAATAAGTCCCGGGTTTGAGGTGAGGGGAAAAAATTCCATCAAGTTTTGGTGGAGGTTTGGGGATTCCTCGTTAAAAAAGATACAATTTTTTTTAATAATTGCAATTGATATTTCAGAATTAATACAAAATAAGTCCATAAATTATTAAATTTTACCTGCTAATAAATTATTGAATTAATTGCAATATATGTCCTTAAACACTTTTAAAACATATTTAAATGTAGTTTCAAATATATATATATATTTGCTTGAGGCATGAAGGGAAGATAGAGGGAAAAGGGGAAGAAGTGGGATGGCTAAATACAGAGTTTAGTGATCTAATTTGATTAGAAATTGATCAAATCCGAGGGATAAAAGTTAATTATGCTTTAATACAGAGTTTCAAAACTCCGTAGCAAATCACTCAATTTTAAATTTCAAATAATTTAATTGAACAACTATTATGTATTTTAATTATTTTACTATATCTTCAGTATAATTGGTATAATATGTATGTTATAAGGCCTGTTTGGGACAGTTGTTGCTGTAGCTTTTTAAAGTGTTTTCGTGTTGAAATATATCAAAATGATATTTTTTTATTTTTTAAGAATCATTTTTTACATCAGCACATCAAAATGATCTAAAAAAACCAAAATATATTCATTTAAAATGAAAAAAAAAATTAGAAACGGCATTTTAAAAATTGTCCCAAACAGCTTCATAATAATAGTGATTGCTTTTTAAAGAGATTTTTATTTAAAAGTATAAAATTTTATAATAAATAAATAAATTATTTTTAATAGTAAAAATTTAAAATTTAAAAATAATAATAATTAAAAATACATTTTAAACATGGTAAAAATAAACACACCCTAGATCTCTTCCGATATAAAATGTATTAAAGACCCAGATTCGACCAGCTAGCAAAATGTCAAATACCAAAAGTGGTCTTCTCTTCCAGTAGTCTTGGCTACCTTCTCCGCTGCTCTATCACCAATCACACACAAAAGCACATACTCACTCCTATAGATCTCCTCCTCTCCCGATCTGGCTGATCAACTGTTATACAGATCTCGGAAAATATTAAATAAATAAATAATGGCGCCCGTCTCAGCTCTTGCAAAGTACAAACTGGTCTTCTTGGGAGACCAATCAGTCGGTAAAACAAGCATCATTACTCGCTTCATGTATGATAAATTCGATAATACCTACCAGGTAAAACCCATATCATTATTTTTGTGCCTCGCTCTCAGATTGTTTTTGCCGTTTGTTTTTCTTTTGTGTGCTGATCTGTATTATTGTTTTGATATAACCATTTCTGGGTTTTGAAGTTACTTACTCTTTGAAAGATCCCACCATCTTATAATTGAACTCGATCTTTCTTTTTACAACAATTAAGGATTCATACTGTTTTCTGGGTTTTTGTTTTTGGTATCAAATGGGGGGGGGGGGGGGGGGGGGGATCGTAACTATAAGTTAAGAGCTTTGCCCCTGTTGATGTTCAATCTTTGTTATTCGTGCCTCGGTGTTTTGAGAAGTCGGTCAGATGAAGGGGCCTTTTTGTAGTTACTATGATCTGCTTATTCGTGATCTCAAAAGTAGTTAGTTTGTGTCGTTGATCTAACTTACTTGGAACTGATGAACAGGCTACCATTGGCATTGATTTTCTATCAAAGACCATGTACCTCGAAGACAGAACTATTCGTTTGCAGTTGTGGTTAGATCCATCACCTTACGGAAATGTTTTTTTTGTTTTTGTGTTAGAAATACAATATGCGTATTGCTCATGGCTTGGGGAACGATATCAGTCCCTGCCATGATTTATTTAACAATTTGTCATCGCGCTCAGTTGCAAGGAAGTTTCTGTTGCGCATTCATGTCCGTACGGACAACAAAATGCTGTAAAACAGAGAAAATAATTGGTGTTGTAGGCTTTAAAGGAGCGGCATTTCTTTTCCAGAAAACATGCACAAATTTTATGATTGCAGAAGCTCAGTATGGAGTCAAGATGAATGGCATTCCATTAAGGAAGATAAATCAAGAGTTGACATAGCACTGCCTTGTGAGGGATAGGCATTCTTAAAGTGCTAGGAATGGAGTTTGCACATCAGTAGATGTGAGGGACCATATTGCTATCTCTATCTTCATAAATCTGATTGCAGTATGCTGTATAGGCCACTGTATGTGTGCATGCACAGACCTATCTTTTTGTATGTATAGTTGCACAAATGCACATGCATGTATTATCGATCCTCGTTCTTATTGATGTTTGTGCGGCTTACTATTTCTCATGGAAACTCCTCCTTTGTGGATGATGGACCTTTTGCTTCTGTATGCTTGCAGGGATACAGCTGGACAAGAAAGATTCAGAAGCCTCATTCCAAGTTATATTAGAGATTCCTCAGTTGCTGTCATTGTATTTGACGTTGCAAGTATGAAGTATTTCAAGTGTCATTTATCCATTTTAAATTAATCGGTGCTTCAAGAGATCAAGTGAAATCACTTATTTTGTTGATAATTCCCTGATTGGCGCGTTGGTTTTTTGAAGTCATAAACGTGTTTGGTTATGTTCTCTTATTGCAGTCCAAACTCATTGGCCTTTTTTTTCTTTTATACTCGTTAAAAATACTTTCAAACTTTTTGTGTGGAAAAAGTTATCCATGTCTCGCGGATGTTTCCTAACTTGATAGTTCATGTGTCAGGTCGGCAATCCTTCCTGAACACTTCAAAATGGATTGAAGAGGTTCGCACTGAGAGGGGCAGTGATGTCATAATTGTCCTTGTTGGGAACAAAACTGACCTTGTGGAGAAAAGGTAAATCCTTAATGACAAGCATTACCATGATCAGTGTTTGGTGTTTCTGATGCTCTCTGTGTGCTCTGGTTCACAGTCTCACACACTCAAGTAGAAACACTGTTTTCTGAAATTATCTGCTACTGGTCCACTTTTGCTTGATCTTAGCCAATCATCTTGGCTTGTAAATTTTTGGTCCTAACAAATACTGAGGGATGTGAATTATTAGATGTTTTCCCTTGCTGCAGTTTGATCATTTGTCTTTCATTTGCATTGCCTCATGTTTATTAACATTTCATTATGTGGATGATTTGACAGGCAAGTTTCTATAGAAGAAGGAGAAGCTAAAGCTCGTGACCTTAATGTCATGTTTATTGAAACTAGTGCAAAAGCTGGTTTTAATATCAAGGTATGCTCTCAAGCACATTGTCCACCACCCTCTATACATCCTCCTGACAATGTTGAGTTTTTCATGAACCTAAAATGAACACAATTCTTTGCCCAATATGTGTTTTGAGTTAATAGTCAATGGTCTCTGAGAAGCAAGAAAGGGGAGAGAACAGAGTCTGAGCTGAATGAAAAATCAGTTGCAGGTCTATCGTATGTCTTTTTCCGTTTTCAATTTATGGAGAGTAGATTATGGGTATGATATTTTTTGTCATTCTGTGTGATCGACACTTTTTTTTTATCTGGAAATGACATGTTTAATTCCTCGCAAACTTGTCCAAAGAGTCCATGTCTCTTCTCCGCCTTCCTTTGTTTCAGCAAACCCACAAGGAAAGTTGTATTGCATATTAAATCTGCTGTTGGCTAATTAATTATTCACTTTGGGATAAAAGAACTATGCTCCAAACCTGGCTATGGCTTTGCTTAAGTTCTTACAGGATCACGCTCTTCCCTTCCAAGTGTGTATTTTATTAACTTTTTTTCCTCGGTTACAAGGTATCAACCAGATATAGTCCAGAGTCTACCTTGTCTAATGGTAGGGATCTTTACATGTCTGGGATATCAAAGAGAAGGAAGGAAATTTGATGGATGGGCTTCCCATCTTTCATTTATCCATCTCTTGAAGGTGTCCATTGTTGCCCAATAACGTCCATTTAATGATTATTTGAGCTACATCTGGACTCAACATATTTTCTTCTCTATATCTAGGGGGTAAATGTTTGGAAGAAATCTACAGTTAAGCCTTTTTTCCTTATGAGTTGACAGATTAATGCTATTTTTTATCCTGACAGCTTTCTCGGAATTAGAACTTGTTATTTTGGATTGGATGCCTTAGTCTCCCTGATGTGACTGCAGCTTTCTTATTCCCTTATCCCGCTCTTCCCTTCCAAGCGCGTAATTTAATAACTTTTTTTCCTCGGTTACAAAGTATCAACCAGATATAGTCCAGAGTCTACCATGTCTAATGGTAGGGATCTTTACATGTCTGGGATATCAAAGAGAAGGAAGGAAATCTGATGGATGGGCTTCCCATCTTTCATTTATCCATCTCTTGAAGTGTCCATCGTTGCCCAATAACGTCCATTTAATGATTATTTGAGCTACATCTGGACTCTTAACATATTTTCTCTCTATATCTAGGGGGTAAATGTTTGGAAGAAATCTACAGTTAAGCCTTTTTTCCTTAGGAGTTGACAGATTAATGCTATTTTTTATCCTGACAGCTTTCTCGGAATTTGAACTTGTTATTTTGGATTGGATGCCTTACCCTGATGTGACTGCAGCTTTCTTATTCCCTTATCCCGCTCTTCCCTTCCAAGCGCGTAATTTAATAACTTTTTTTCCTCGGTTACAAAGTATCAACCAGATATAGTCCAGAGTCTACCATGTCTAATGGTAGGGATCTTTACATGTCTGGGATATCAAAGAGAAGGAAGGAAATCTGATGGATGGGCTTCCCATCTTTCATTTATCCATCTCTTGAAGTGTCCATCGTTGCCCAATAACGTCCATTTAATGATTATTTGAGCTACATCTGGACTCTTAACATATTTTCTCTCTATATCTAGGGGGTAAATGTTTGGAAGAAATCTACAGTTAAGCCTTTTTTCCTTAGGAGTTGACAGATTAATGCTATTTTTTATCCTGACAGCTTTCTCGGAATTTGAACTTGTTATTTTGGATTGGATGCCTTAGTCTCCCTGATGTGACTGCAGCTTTCTTATTCCCTTATCCCGCTCTTCCCTTCCAAGCGTGTATTTTAATAACTTTTTTTCCTCGGTTACAAAGTATCAACCAGATATAGTCCAGAGTCTACCATGTCTAATGGTAGGGATCTTTACATGTCTGGGATATCAAAGAGAAGGAAGGAAATCTGATGGATGGGCTTCCCATCTTTCATTTATCCATCTCTTGAAGGTGTCCATTGTTGCCCAATAACGTCAATTTAATGATTATTTGAGCTACATCTGGACTCTTAACATATTTTCTCTCTATAACTAGGGGGTAAATGTTTGGAAGAAATCTACAGTTAAGCCTTTTTTACTTAGGAGTTGACAGAATAATGCTATTTTTTATCCTGACAGCTTTCTCTGTTAATGCCCTAGTCTCCCTGATGTGACTGCAGTTTTCTTATTCAGCACTAATCTGTTTAAATGTTTATTGTTGGTATTTTATTTCTTTGTTGATGAAATTTTGTGCAGCCTTTGTTCCGAAAAATCGCTGCAGCGTTGCCAGGAATGGAGGCACTTTCTTCAACAAAGCAAGAGGACATGGTTGATGTGAACCTAAAGTCTGCTGGTGGATCTGCCTCCCAGACTCAGGCTCAGTCAGGTGGATGTGCTTGTTAATGCCTTGAACCTTTGCATCAATGCTATGACTGTCCCTGCCGGAGTTTTCTACAATATTTCACTAATATGTAAATGACTGACTTATTTCTTCATCCTTTTCCCCCTCATTCTATTTGGGTAGCGTTTCCCGTGTGTTGAGGAACTCTCTGGTAACACTTGAGTAGTTGAGAACTAGGAATAGAAAGACTTGTGATTGGGGTATTCTTGTGTTTCTTAGGTTGGTTATAGGATCATAGGTTGTGGAATACGCAGTGGAATTACAGGCTTCTTTTCTTTCTGTCATGTTCAACGATTAAGTAATATTATCCGTACACCACATGCATGTTGGAGTTATTATGATTTCCTCCCTGAGTTCAACAACTGGATGGCCTGATGGATCTGTGGTGGATAACAATGCCACCTCTCTCCCAAAAGTCTAATGTCAGCTTTTTATCTTTCTTGTAAACAAGTTTGCGTTTCAGATCATTGAAGTACTTTAGATTTTATCAAACCATGTTTTGCAGATAGCTCAAGTTTGCCTATTGATGAACTGTGATTCTAGTCCTGTATACTCTGTAAAATTATGATCGCCATTGAAGTTAAGAACAAACATGCACCTTGCACTTTAGAGACGGTGCTAATATTTAAAAAGAGGACGCGGGCTGCACTTTTTTTATTTATCAGAGGAAAAAATCGCTTGCTTTTTTACATTGTTTCTATATATAATTATTACATGTTCTAAACTTTAGTTTTGTAAAACTAAAATAACACTTTTTTACTCATAAAGATTATTTATTTATTTATTTTGCAAGTAAAAATATATATCACAATAGTTTTAGCTAAATATATTCTAACAAACTTTTTCAAAAAAATTCACAACCAAAAATGTTTTTTTTTTTAAAAAAAACTAGAAATACCAAACCTAACATGATATCAAACACAATCTAAAGAGCTTTAGCGTCATGCTTTTGAGCACTGAGTGTTAAAAAAACTGGTTTATCTATATTACTTGTATTATAAATACCTGACTCAACTCACTAAAGTTTAAAACCTAATAAATGGATATTACAGGTTAGGTATCAATTGAGATTTTTTAAATCTTTTAAATTAGACTCAACTCATATAACCCACTAAGTAATTGTAAATAACCCTAGTATAAATAGTATTTTTCATTCTCTCACAAGCATGGCCCCTCTCATTCTTTTAATCTCTTTCCCTTCAATTCTCTCCTTCAAATAGTTGTAAAATAAAATTCACTAACATTGATGTTTTCGCTTTAATGCATCATTCATTTAACTTTCAATTGAGTCAACGTGAAGCGTTGAGTTTTTGTTTTGAGTTATCTTGTAACTGTCCTAGTCTCCCAAGTTATCTTTTTGATATTTAGTTATTTCTCGCCTTTAATTAAGCCTAACCAGAGCATTAATATTCAAAACTTTTTTTAAAAGAAAAAAGTTTTGCAAGCAGCTGAACTCGAATTTTCTTTCCAGATCATCTACCAATGTCAAATCCCATAATTTGGTAAATTTTTAAAGGAAAACATTTCTTTTTAATCACGTGTGCAAGTTATCTTAATGTTACTTTTTTTTAATGTTCATTGTTTGTTTTTTGGGATTCTAAACTCACTGGATACTGTATTTTTGGTAACTAATTCAGAATTATTTGAAAAATCCATCTTATAGTTTTGACTTTTAAAGAAAAAAACACAATTCAACTAAGTTAAGTTTTAAGGTACATGTAGCATAAGTTTTGCTCTAGAGAAAGGATTTACATGGTAATTGTTGTTCAAGGATTAAAGTAACTCTAACATCTAAAAATGAGAGTGAAGTAGGTGTATCACTAATTTCTACAAATAATGCAAATTATTTCAAGTAAACAATAACTTATAATATAAATATAGTACTTATAGTAAAGAAAAAAGGGAGAATTTGCACACTCGTTTTCAACAAGCCTACATCCACTTTTTAGTTGCAAACTGTACTTAAGTATTATATTCATTCATTGGTCCAAGTTAAAGAGTACAATAGTCATTTGATGAATTCACGCCAAGAATTTAATAATACTCCACTTGAAGATATTTATTCTTTAAGATTCTTACACCACTTGAATATATATAATCTTCAAGTTTTTTTTACTTGAGAAAAATACATCATCCTCGTGATTGTTTCTTAGTAAAATTACCTTTCCAATATATATATTTTTACCTAACTCTCAAAAGTTTACAAGTATGATTTTGTTATCATAATTAAGTCTCTTGATAGAGTGAATAATACAATTTAAAGTTCTATTATTTTTATCTCTCGCAAGATAACAACTCTAGATTTTGAGTGTGTTCAAGTACAATGAGAATGAAATTAAATATTCTTATGCTAGATTATAACGACTTAATAACACGAAACAAATTGTACTTAATTTTTGATGTTTTGTAGTTGTCTTGCTCTTAGAATAACTCATATACATGTTTGGAGTTCTTTTTTAGTTTTGCAAAAGATGAGTTGCATATATATTTTTAATCAAATCTAGTTGTTTATATCCATTTCAGTCTCTAATGACTCAAATAATCAACTGGTTTATATTAGTTAAACCAATTGATCGACCGGTTTCTGCAGAATTTTCAGGTGTTCATCACAAAAAAAATAAAAAGTCAATTGATCAACGACTCCTGTAAAATCCTACTTTTAACAAATTAAAATTGATGAGTTCTTAGAACCATAGATCTTAGATCATATCATATTATTTATCAATTTGTTAATGCATGTAGAGCAAAGTGCGTAGATTCATTTTAATTATTTATATTTGTTGACATATTCTTTGAGTAAATTTGTTTAAAACTTATTCTCAGCATGGTATACTATTAGTCAATTTTCTATTTCATCAATATATGTTTGTGTGTGTGTGTGTGACACTAAGTACTCGTTTGGCACTGCGGTTGTACTGCCGGTTGCTCAAAATTCAATTTTTTTCATTTTAAATGAAGTTTTTTTGGTGTTTTTAGATTATTTTGATGTGCTGATGTCAAAAATGATTTTTAAAAAATAAAAAAACATCATTTTGATGTGTTTCTAAACAAAAAACATTTTCAAAAGCAACCGCAACCACACTCCTAAACAGGTTCTAAATGTCAATAATAATAATAATAATAATAATAAGGTAAGTTATTCTATCACTGAATTTCTTTCCTACTTTCATACTGCATGTAATTCGTAGAACTCGAAAGTCAAAAAATTTCATTGTATCTTTCTTTTTTTTGCTTTATTTATTTATTTTTAGATATTGTTGATGGAGGTATTTTTGCAAGTTTCATATTTTATCTATTGAATATTGCCATCGGAAAGATTTTATCTTTCACTTGGAATTATATACAAATATGGCAGAATATGTAAAATTCTTCTTTGTTGTTGTTAAGGATTTTTTTTTATATATACAAATTTGTGCTCCACCACCAAATTCATCACTCATTTAGTATAATGGTAACTTATGTTTTTCAAAATATTTTTTGTTTGGAAATATATTGAAATGATTATTTTTTTTTAAAAAAAATAATTTTTAATATTAGTACATCAAAACAATCTAAAAACACCAAAAAAAATATAAAGAAAAAAAATGATTTTAAAAAAAAAATGATTTTGAAATAGAAAAATAAGCAGGCTCTTAATTAATCCAACTTTTCTTTTGAATAATAAATTGCTCAACCATGCCCATTTTATCTTAGTTGGATTTTTTTTCTTCATCCTTTTAATGTTACAAAAAGAAAAGAACAATTATAATATGGAGGGTTTTGCAGAATTATGCATTTAAAGCTCCTGCGAAGATCCAGTATAATGGATCCTGATAGAATCACTTAAATGACCATGAATAAGAAGAAGGTGCAGTATTTTGATAAACGTTGATAGGTGATGTATTCGCAACGCATAAATAGCGCAGCTGAATTATTATTTACAAGCAGCTAGACTGAGCATGTGAATGATACACAGCCCTATATCAGATAACTGGAAGAGATTGTTATTCTGTTCTGTCAATGGAGAAACCACTCCTTTCTTCTCCGAGAACCCTTCTTCGCAGGTTGTCGACGCTTCCATAACTGCACTCACCTTCACTTCTGCAACACTATAATGTTCTGTCAGAAATGCTGCCACAGCATCTACTATTGTCACAAGAGTATCTTCATACAGTTCCAAACAATCCTGTAAAGCAGCCAGGGCAAAGCTGTCTAAAGTTCCGCAAGTCTGCAGGTACTTGATGGTTGAAATGGTGTTGGTTGCATTTTCCAGGGCTAGTTCCATGCCAATTATTGCTAGTCCGTGAAGGTTTGTCACATGGCTGACGGGAATTGTTTGGAGAGAGCTTATACAGAAGTCATAGCTGAAAGTTTTGGAATCCTCCGCGCATTTTCTGCAGGTTCGGTTTGTTATATCGATGGTCGAAGCATCAAGGGTTGAAATGGTACTGTCAGGAGTGGGAGTTGCTAAGAAGAAGAAAAGGAAGCAAAAAGCAAATGAAGAGAAATAGATGTTCTTCATTTTGATCTCTACTTGACTTCTGTCGGTCTATTTTGTTTATATAATAAGTGGCGTGCAAAATTTTCAGGGGAAGCTTCCGGTTCAGACAGGGTAATCGATTCCTATCAACTGATGAGAAAACAACATGGCCAAGACTGAAAACATGAGGCGCTTTAGTTAAATCTTGTAGGAAACGATGCCGGATGAGTTCTGAGAATTGTTGGACACAGGATCATGCACAGGTTTAAATACGACCATTGGGGGTAGGGGAGATCTAATAAAGGAAGCTTCCGAGAAGGTCACTTGTGCGAAAGAGAAAACAGAAATACCTTGAACTGCAATCAGAAAAATGTAAAAACAAAGTATAATTCAAGAAGAAAAAAAGAAAAAGGGAGGTGGTGTTATGCAGCTTCCCAGTTTGGAGAAAACTTGGAACGAAGTCTTGAAGTTTCATTAGGCGAAAAGTGCTAGTTTGGAGCTTAACTAAGAAGCCAGCAGTCTTATTCTTCTGTATAGTTCAGTTGATGTGTGTTTTAGGAGAAATTAAGGAACGTATTGTTCAATACTTCGAATAATCATACGACCTTGATCGTAAAAATCACTGTTACTTTTGTATTTTCTATCTTTTTCGGAGAGGTTTTTTGAAGTATGTAAAGTTTTTACACGACGGCAAACAGATGCAAAAATAAGCTTTCAGTAGTGTTTGACGTTGTATTTCAAAAGTGTTATTGAAAAAATTAAAAAATATATATTTTTATTTTTTATTTTAAATTATTTTTTGGTGTTTGTAAATTATTTCAATATGTTGATATCAAATATAATTTTTATAAAATAAAAAAAATATTATTTTGATACATTTAACAAAAAACACTTTAAAAAACAATGTCAACCAAACTCCTAGGATCATTTCTGTATATATGGGATTCATCATAATGATTGAATGTATATTAAACATAGAATATTAAACACATAAATGAGGAATTGAAGCAAGAATGAAGAATAGTGGCAGGGACATCAGAGATACTGTCTACACACTTGTATTATCAGAAATGAACATTCATCTTAATTCTCTCTTCTACCTAGCTTTTTTTTCCCTACTTTTAATTGTTGGCTTCTTTCTTTCTTTGTTTTTATTTTAATTAAGTTTATTTTTCTGTATTAACATACCTAGGTCTTTTAATTATTCTCACAATTAAATGATTTATGGGTTTGTTTAGATTCTTGACACTTAATTCAGTTTGTAAACCTTACATCTTATGGAAGCTTTCATCAACAGTTATCACACATGTGAAATAACAGTTGCCATAGTTTATTTTTGGGTTATTCTCTAAAAAAATAACAAAAATAAAATAAAAGAATGTGGTATTGTGCGAAAATCAAAAATCCTCAATTTTTATATATATATAAAAAACAAATTTGGAGTCGTCACCTAGTATTTTGGTTAATCAGAATCCTAATTGGTCTTTAGGACCTGAATAAGAGGATTAATTTTGTATAAGAAAAACAACATCTCTGGTATTTGGGATTGAAAAGATGATTTGATAGATTGATTTTATATTTTTTTTAATTGTTTGGTTAAATTGGATTTAATTGAAATAAATCATGATTTAATTTGAGATTACATTGAATCAAATGAACTGAATTGGACTGAAAAAATTGGGACTGGCACAGAAATGTGATAGCAAATGGTCCATGGAATACTTCCTCTTTTTCATTATAGTCCCTTGGTTTGGATTTTCGAATTTTATTTAACTAGGGTTTTAAATCTTGGATTTTGTTTTCTCATTTGGTCTAGTAATGGATGTTTCTCATTTAATTTGCTTAGAAATAAGTTTTCAATTCCAATCCATACCATCCATGTATTTAAATGAACTTCCAAACTTAATATTAGATAAAATATTTGTCCAATTTTGCCCTGAGTTATGTGTTGTTTTTTAATCTTTTATTTTATTTTTGTATTTTATATTTTTATGATTTTTACAATTAATTCTAACTTAATCTGACAAAAACAAAATTAAAATTGTCTAAATTTACCGAAAGACATAATTTTTTGGATTTTATTTTTTATTTTATAAAATAAGTCGTGACATTATATACAAGAGCAATTTTCATCTTTTCTCTGTATTTGTTTATTTTTCTTGAGCAAGGATGCAAAAGTATAGTTATGAAAATATAGAGAGAAAATGAAATGCTATCAAGCTATATGAGTTTCTTTTTTTATTATTATAATTATCCCTTTACTCAACTATATTCTCAAACATGTATTTTTATTATTGTTTTGTTAAATAAGATATTATTTTCTGTAAATAAATTAATTAAAAGAAAATTAGCGTATTTTAAATTAAATTTACCAATTTATATTTATCTCTTAATTTTTTCAAGTTTAATCTTTAGCAATTGTTAATAATTTATTTTATTTTTTTGAATTTATTAGCATGTACTACTATTAATTTATCTAAGTAGATGCATGTATAAACTTTTCACTTTATGATTAATATTTCTTATATTGGAAAATACATTAAAAATCCTTCACGTTCATTTTTGTTATCTTCTCAAACATGTATTTTTTATTATTGTTTTGTTAAATAAGATATTAGTTCCGGTAAATAGATTAATTAAAACAAATGAGCGTATTGCAAAATTAAATTTATTGATTTATATTTATCTCTTAATTTTTTCAAGTTTAATCTTTACCAATTGTTAATATTTTTTTTTAATTTATTAGCCTGTACTATTAATAATTTATCTAATTAAATGCATGTATAAACTTTTCAATTTATGGTTAATATTTTTTATATTGGAGAATATATTAAAAATCCTTCACGTTCATTTTCGTGCAATAGAAAACAAATGATCCGTCATGAAGTACAATCAATGCCCTGTTTGTTTTGTATTATTTTTTATAATATATGATAGTGTCATGAGAAATTAGTTGGAAATAAAATAAATTTTTTTATATTAATATATCAAAACAATCTATATACATTATAAAAAACTATTTTTAAACATAAAAATATAAAATGTGGTTTTAAACGTAAAAACAAATTATTTTACAACATGATATATTTAAACATGATATATTTAAATAATATTTTTTATTTTTTAAAAATTATTTTTCATATTAACATATTAAAATAATATGAAAATACCAAAAGAAAATTAAATTAAAGCAAAAATAAAAACAAAAACAATTAAATTTTAAAAAAAAGTTTTTAAAAGGGTTCTCAAACAACCCTGAATTGAATGCTTTTGAAGCCGTGGTTGGACCATAGTTTTCACTGGATTCACACAACAAAACTATATGTTTTATGTAGCCACACCTGAGGGGTTAAGGAATCCATTTGAAAAATATTTTTTTTATTTTTTTAAAAATATATTTTTTTAGTGTTTTTAGATTATTTTAATGTATTAATATAAAAAATAATTAAAAAAATAATTTTATTATGTCTTGAAAAATAAACATTTTGAAAAACAATTATATTTAAATACAGACACTAGGTGGTTAAAACAAACATACTCCAAGCCAGCGCGTGTAGCGCGTCTTTTCAGACTCTTCCTCCCCGAAACACCCGAATAAAAACTGCCCCCCGCTCCCCCTCTTTCATCTCAATTTCTCATTTCGCTCTCCAAACCCTAACCCTAAAGACAAAAATCCTAATCGGATCAAAATCTCTAATAATTTCCATGGATAACCAAGACAATAACCTCTACGAAACGGCGTCGCAGCCAGACACAGCAACAGATGCCTACACCTTCCTTGAATTCAACACACAAGGCGAATCCGATTTTGACTACCCCGAATTCCGCTCTCCGGTGGCCTGGCCCACTCCTTCTGATTCTCTCGGCGCCCCCTCCTCCGCCGTAGACCCTACCTCATCTGACCACCGTACCGCCGCTTCCACTTCCGATCTCCACTCTGATTCTCCTGCTGCGTCTCCTGTCGCATCAAAATCTGCTGCGCGTGGCGGTGGAGCGAATAGTGGGTCCCAGGGGGTGGTGGAGGGGTTAGTGGCGAGCATGGGAGGATTGAATTTTGAAGAGACGGGAGATGATGAAGGGTATGAGTTTGGGAAAGGGGATTTTACCGAGCACGCATGCAGGTACTGCGGGGTTTCTAATCCTGCGTGTGTTGTGAGGTGTAATGTGCCGTCATGTAGGAAGTGGTTCTGTAACTCAAGAGGGAACACATCTGGTTCGCACATTGTTAATCATCTGGTGAGTATTGTTTACGCTTTGTCTTTGTTTGATTTTTGTGTGGGGTTTTTTATTGTTATTCACGGGACTGAAATTTGAATTGCTATTGACTAGCCTGTAGCTTATAGAAATTGAATTGTTTGGGGACTCGTTGATCTGAATTCAAGGTTGAAAATGAAAACGTGGGATCTTAGGTAATTGAAACTTAAAATTTGGCTCCATTCAAGTAGGGAAGTGTTAAGTCTCATTGGGTTTTGCTTTTTTTTGGATTTAATTGAAGTTGAAGTGATTAGTTTGTAATGCTGCATGATTTTGAGCTCATAAAGAGTTCATTATATGGAAATGTCGAAGAATGGAAATGCAAGATGCTACGAGTGAAGAGTTTCAGGTTGCTTTGGGTTTTACTTACGAGGAATATGGCATTTTGGTAATCTCACTTGCTATTTAGACTTGAAAATGTGTGAAATGTTGATGGTATAACACAAAAATGTTATTACATTAGGCATCTGCAGCTGAATGTTCACTACCTGGAATCATGCATAGAGATTTAGACTTAACTGGAATTAATCTAGAAGAATTCTTGAGGAAACTAGTAATGTGTCATTGGTTTTTGTTTGTGGTTCATGATGATTTTTCAAATGTCCTAAACTACTTTGGAATGTAGTTGTCACCTGACGCCCCCCGTGCTTTGTGTTTTCAAAGTCTGCAAAACTAAATCAAAGCAGCTGATTTTTACATTCTCTATATTACCTGTTGGCTTCTTGGTTAATTTAGTGTAGAGAATTTTATATGTTTTTTCTGTTGAAACTCTTTTTAGGTTCGAGCAAAGCATAAAGAAGTCTGTCTCCATAAAGACAGCCCTCTTGGAGAAACAATACTTGAGTGCTACAACTGTGGTTGCCGAAATGTGTTTCTTCTTGGATTTATATCAGCCAAGACAGAGAGTGTTGTTGTCCTCCTCTGCAGGGAGCCTTGTTTGAATGTTAATGCACTGAAGGACATGAACTGGGACCTGAGCCAGTGGTGCCCCCTTATTGATGATAGGTGTTTTCTACAATGGCTTGTGAAGGTTGGTATTTGTCCTTTCATCTGTAAAGGGTTCTATTATTTCTAGAACTTCACTACGTGTTGCTTTTTGTAGATCCCATCCGAACAGGAGCAGTTGAGGGCTCGCCAAATTAGTGCTCAACAAATAAATAAAGTAGAAGAACTTTGGAAAACTAATCCTGATGCCACCCTTGAAGATCTTGAGAAGCCTGGTGTTGATGATGAGCCACAGGCTGTGGCATTGAAGTATGAAGATGCATATCAGGTGCCTGGTTTAGTGATAGTTTTAAAAATTAGGTTTGATATATAACTTGGGTGAGCCAGGAATTATAACAATTTCATCATGGCTCTTAGCTGACGAGTTGACAGTTTTCTTTTCTTGCAGTACCAAAATGTATTTGCTCCACTTATTAAGCTTGAAGCTGACTATGATAAAGTATGCAATCTTTTTTCTTTTTTCTTTTTTCTTTCTTTATCTTGTTTTGATTTTGTTGCTCACATCATAAAATCTCTTCGGAACACATAAAAAGACTGCACAGCTTCTTATAATGCTATTTTATTGTAGATGATGAAAGAGTCTCAAAGCAAGGATAATGTCACTATTCGATGGGATATCGGCCTTAACAAGAAGCGTGTTGCATATTTTGTATTTCCGAAGGTGCTTTCATCTTTTGCTTTTGTTCTCTTATTTCTTAAACTTCCCCCCTTCTATGTCTCTAGCTCGTTTAGAAACATGGGGCTTAGTTTAACTTACTAGTGTCCAGCTGGTTTTCTAGAAACATGGGTCTTAGCTTGGCTGATCACCATCTTTTCTTTTCCTATTTTCCATGTGCTGCTTGATTTCTGTTTTCCGCATGCTTCTGTCTGTATTTTCATTTCATGGAAGCTGGACTGGTGGTGTTATAGGAGGACAATGAGTTGCGTCTTGTACCTGGTGATGAGTTGCGACTGCGCTATTCAGGAGATGCAGCTCATCCAGCATGGCATTCAGTTGGGCATGTGGTACGCAACCCTTTTCTGATACCTATGCTTAAAATTTTACTTGCTTTCAATTTAATCCATTATTAATAGGTGATTTACATCTCTCTCATAGGAATACAACGTATTACCAAATGCTTCTAATGTTGATATTAAGTTTCTTCTCTATAATTTCAGATCAAGCTAACTGCACAAGAGGAGGTTGCACTTGAGCTTCGTGCTAGTCAGGTGGCTTTGATACTAACATGCTTGATTTCTCACTTCTGGTTTTCTGTCAGTTAAGTTGACATCAATGCTAAATGCTATTATTTGTATCCAGGGAGCTCCTGTTGATGTGAACCATGGTTTTAGTGTCGATTTTGTATGGAAGAGCACGAGCTTTGATCGGATGCAGGGAGCAATGAAAACTTTTGCAGTGGATGAAACCAGTGTCAGTGGGTAGGTTGGCTGATTCATTTTTATTTGTGTTTTTTATGTATTGTGAACACATCAGACAATGGGAACTAAATATGAGTCATTCTTTGGTTTATCTCATATTTTGTTGATATATCTGTATCTGAAATAGGGCTAGCCTTGCTAGGAAATTCATGCTAGGAAATTCAGTATCTTATACAAACTTATGTTATGATTAAAGGGCAGTTATCATTTGCCTGTAACAAGTTACTGTTTAATGGGCAGTTATCTGTAGGCTAATATTGAGGTAGTATATATCATTGTTTTCCTTTTCATGTGGTGCCGTCAATGTAGAGTTCTTGTGTGTTGAATATGGGTTGCCATTTTGAATTTATATATAATGCTAGTTTCCTTCTTCAGGTATATATACCACCACTTGTTGGGTCATGAGGTCGAGAATCAAACAGTTCGTAATGCTTTGCCTCGCCGGTTTGGTGCACCTGGTCTTCCAGAGCTGAATGCATCCCAAGTATGATGTCTCAATTACCCAATCAATTTCCATGTTTAAATTAGTGCATTTTGTCTCATACTAGGATTTTCCTGTTCAGGCTAGTAATGATTCTTGAGATGACCCCTTTATATGAAAATCTGTGGTTTCATGTTGTCATGACAAGTAGTGCATTAGTTTCTTGAATGCTCAAAACATACGTTAACACACCTGGGGAAGTCCATGGATTGTTGGATGTATATTGATTTCTGTCCCGAGTCTCCATTTGACATGGTTTTAGTTTTGTGTTGCTTTTTATTTCTGTTAGCTTGTAAAGCAGTGTTTTTCCTATACTCTCTATCTGCACTGAAGGTGTATTTATCTGTGATTCCTTGCTCTTCCATTGATTTGTTGTGGACAAATGAACATCTTCCCTACTGCATACATGTGAGATAATTATGTGGCATGAACTTCCTGCTGTAACGTTTTGAATTTAATGTATATTAGTTATTTCCAGAGATATTTGTGTGTCCATATGGGAATGCAAATTGCTGTCATCACTTATATTAACTTGTGATTTTTCTCTGTTTAGTTTTGCTTATTACCATATTCTTGATTTGTTTTTAATTGTGCATGCTGTAAGTGATACTTACCTTTCTCCACTTGGCAGGTTCTTGCTGTGAAGAATGTCCTCCAAAAGCCCATAAGTTTGATTCAAGGTCCACCTGGCACAGGAAAAACTGTCACTTCTGCAGCCATTGTATATCACATGGCCAAACAGGGCCAAGGGCAGGTGCGTTATTGAAAATGCTTTCTATCAGTATCATTCAGATACTTGACTGCATGTATTAAGGTACTCCCACTCCTACTTTAGGTTCTGGTGTGTGCCCCAAGTAATGTAGCTGTAGATCAGCTAGCTGAGAAGATAAGTGCCACTGGCTTAAAGGTAAGAAAAGCAAAACCCTGCCTGTTGTTTTCCTAATTTCGTATCATTTTTTCCCTGGCAGTTTGTTGTTCTGCTGCGTGGTCTCTCAAAAAATCAAAGTATGTCATTAAAGCTCACATTAGTTCAGCCTAAATTTGAAAACTTGGAGTTATGTTTTAATAAAAAAAAAATTATGTTGGAATAGACAAGAAGATTTTCCAAGAAAGAGAATAAACCATCCTCTATTTTGAAATCACAGATACTGAGACCAAAATAGAAGGACCTTCCTATCTTGGCCAATACTAGTTGATGACACTCTTCTAGATTCCATTAGTGACAAGTGAAACACTAAGAAAATTATCATATTCTCACCAAAGCTTCTTTGAGAGAAAGTGACCATTTAATATAACAACACAGTTCCTTCAAAAAGATTTTGCACTCTGTGCCCTCCCAAAACTCAATTATCTGGTCAGCAAATCCCCTCCCTATTCAATAACATCTACCCTTACAAATAGTTGCACCGCAAGAGACAGTGTCCTCATATTTTGCTTTTGACCTGTTGGACGAAACTTACTAGTGACTAGGTTGAAATGTGTAAAGTCCCTTACTTTAGGAGAGCTATTTTATAAGAATTAATATCAAGAAAGTAGAATCCATGCTACTTTCACCACTGATGAGATCTTCTTAGCCATACCCTTGCAGGACTAGAAAAAATTGTAGTGATGCTTTCAGACCAGGAGGCCATGTCCATGGTCATCTCCAAACCTTTTAGTCTCACTTCCTCCTTGACAATGTGCTGTCTGATACGTGTTTTCTGATTAACCCATTTGGAAATATTCTTTAGGGTCCCCACAATGTTGCACACAATGATCCTGGAAAGGCAGTGTGGCTTTTGTACAACCGGGCCTTTTTTATTTATATTTATTTTATCTCTATTTGTGTGGATAATTCCTTGGTGAATTATATCCTTGAAGTTTCTTTTTTTGTCGATCCCTGATGGTGTCTTTTTGAAGGCTTGAAAACTAGTCCTTGGAAATATATGCTGCTATTTTCCTATTTTTAAATAGTAACACAAAACAATGTATCTTATATGTTATACTGACTGTATGGGTGCTCAAACTAAATCTTTTTGTAATCCTGACCGTTGAAATTAACAAGTAATTGTATTTTGACTTGAATTTTTTTGTGGATTGTATTTCCTCAACCAAGGTGGTTAGGCTATGTGCAAAATCAAGGGAAGCCGTTAGTTCTCCTGTTGAGCATCTCACCCTTCACTATCAGGTTTTGTCTATTAGTGGCGACTTGCTTTTTTGTTTTTCATTTGTGCACTTCTCATATTTATGCTTTCCTGGTATAGATTCTCATTATTAGTGACACTTACAGGTCAGACATCTTGACACTTCAGAGAAAAGTGAACTTTACAAGCTGCAACAATTGAAAGATGAACAAGGTGGCCTTTTTCTTAATTATTTAGAATGAAATTCGCTGTCGTTAAATAGGAGTTGCAAATAAAATGTGGTCAATTAGCTTAGTTTCTGGATAGACTTGGACACATCCATATACGTTCAAAATATGAGGGATTATATGACTTGGGACCTTATTAATTTGTCACCCAGTCTTTAGAATTCTATTCTTACTGATCATAGAAGAAATTATATTTGTCTTCTGGATTTGAACCTGTATCTACTAGACGATGTATTTGTATCTGTTGTAGATTTGACTCTATTCTGGTTGGATGTACTGGTCTTGATATACAGTTCTATGGTGGGCCTCTGGAACTTGTTCTAATATTGTTCTCTTTCTTTCTTTCGCCTGTTGTCTGTTCCTTTATCATCAGGGGAACTGTCCAGCAGCGATGAGAAAAAATACAAAGCACTGAAACGAGCGACTGAAAGGGAAATTTCTCAAAGTGCTGATGTCATTTGTTGCACTTGTGGTGGTGCTGGAGATCCTCGGTTGGCAAATTTTAGGTTTCGTCAGGTAGAAATGTGCATTGTTTGCCTTTTGTTGCTAGACTCACAGAAGCTTACACTCTTAACCCTGTTTTAGGTACTTATTGACGAGTCAACTCAAGCGACAGAACCAGAGTGTCTTATTCCTTTGGTACTTGGGGCAAAGCAGGTGCTTGAGATTGTTTTGATGTACTTGCATGTTTTACTATCACATGCTTCAGTTTCTAATGAGAAGTTATCTGCTAGGTTGTTTTTGTTGGTGACCATTGCCAGCTTGGTCCTGTCATTATGTGCAAGAAAGCTGCTCGTGCTGGGTTAGCCCAATCTCTCTTTGAACGCCTTGTTTTACTTGGTGTGAAACCAATTAGATTGCAGGTAATAATGCTGTCCGAAAGTTCTCTCTTCATGTGTGGTCTGCTCATGTGCATTTGGTGATCACATTTATCCTGGTTGGAGGAAGTGAATTGGTCCTGAGGAACTGTGCATTATCTATTATAAATTTTCCAGTATGACGGGTGATAAACCTAATAGCTTGTTTGGAACCAATTCCACATGTGATTTGAATTCACTTAATAAACTATTACAATTCTTATTTTTGGAATAAAATACTAAACCACATAATTGAATACAACTATACTGTTTTGAATAGCTGTGGAATTGAATTGAATTAGCAATCTTGACTATTTTGCCCTTAATCAGAAATCAAAGCTTAAATATTATTGTGGGCCTTGCAAGGAAAATTTCAGTCAAGAAGTGAGTGGTTTGTTTTTGGGTTGCCAAGATCCCTCAACCATAGCTGCTTCTGTACTTCCCAAAACGCTTCCTCGTACTGCCTGACCTCAGTCTCTAATTTTTTCCATGCTCTCCTTTACCTTAGCTATATTATGGTTGAGTGTGCAAAGCTGAAAGTCAAGATTAGGTTTTGTTGGCAAAGGAAGAATCAGAGTAAAACAATACTTTATTTGTGTATGCATGAAAGTCTCTCATATATAACTTGATAATTTTGCTTTTTCCACTTCTTAGCCAATTTCTTGAGCAAAAAAACCAAAGCCTTTGTTGAAGAATAGAAAGAGTTGGTACAGGGAAGTTGTAGTTTTGAGAAAAAAGAAAAGGGTATTTTTGGAATAGTATTTTTAATTTGGAACTGTAGTAGTAAATCAGAGGGTCTCCCCTTGTTTGTTTTTTCCCTTTTTTATGATTTGAATTCCATTAATACCTTCAAAAGGGTTCCAAATACAAGAATTGATTTAAACTTGGAATTGAATTCAATTCCATGGTTCCAAACAGCATGTAAAGAAGACTAGAGAGAGTGCTTTCTTCATAAAATAAAATAAAACATTAATTCAATTCCATGGTTCCAAACGGCATGTAAAGAAGACTAGAGAGAGTGTTGTCTTCATAAAAAAAACATCATTATCAGTAAGTTTCCTTTGTTCCCATTGGTCAATAGTTTCCCAACTTTCAGCAGATGTCTGTTCTTTGCTTTCACAAACAGAATTTTGGCTTAACTCAAGTTGTTAAATAAGATATCCTCCATCATATTTTGTTACAATTGATATTTTCCTTGGTCTAGAAATCATAGCTCTGATGAATGCTCATTTTTGTCATTGGTGAGGATGTTATCAAGAAATTCTAATTATGGCGCCTTAAATCTTTCACTATTCCCAAGTTCCTTATAGGTTCAATCAATTTCACCTTCTTATATCAAGACAGATCTAATTTCTTTCATAAAATTTTGCTAGGATGGTACTTACATGTTCTGCTTTTAAATTTCAGGTTCAATATCGCATGCACCCATCTCTTTCTGAATTTCCATCTAACAGCTTTTATGAAGGCACTCTACAAAATGGAGTGACTGTCAACGAGAGACAAACACCAGGCATTGATTTTCCTTGGCCTGTGCCTAATCGTCCTATGCTCTTCTATGTCCAGGTATGATATTTGCTTATTGGTTATATATTATATTACAATCATTTTAAACAAAAAGAATAATGATGTAGCTTTTGCATTTAACCTTATTTTCTCTCTTTGCTGGGCTGACAAAGTGTGGGAATTGTGAAATCTTCCACCTGAAGAGTATCAAAAAGCAACTATGACAACATATATGTTTTATTATGCTTATAAATTGTTAGCTTGAAGAATTTTCTGCCAAGTGCTTTTAATGCACCACAAGTAATGGGTCTCATTTATTTATATGTTGTTATATTTTTCCAAGGATGTGTTTTGTAACTAGATAGCTGTTCTTTAGATGGGACAAGAAGAGATAAGTGCCAGTGGGACATCCTATCTAAATCGTACCGAGGCTGCAAATGTTGAAAAAATTGTAACTACGTTTTTAAGGAGTGGTGTAGTCCCAAGCCAGGTTCTTTTCTTCTCTACTTGTTTTCATAGCTGCAGTTCTTTTTTACAATGCACTATTTTGATCATTCATAACACTATACAGATTGGAGTGATAACACCTTATGAGGGGCAGAGAGCATATATTGTGAACTATATGTCAAGAAATGGTGCCCTCAGGCAGCAACTATACAAGGAAATTGAGGTCATAAATGGTTTCTGTACTCTGGGTCTAGATGTTGTTCAATCTTTACTTGCAATTGCTACATAGTTTATGGTTTTTGCAGGTTGCAAGTGTTGATTCATTTCAAGGAAGGGAAAAGGATTACATTATTTTGTCTTGTGTTAGGAGTAATGAACATCAGGTTTGTTCCCAATTCTACAGATCACAAAATATTATGTGGTTAATTTCATTGAGGAAGCTGAATGTTAATAGTATGAGCTTTATCTTGCTCTTGTGCTCTATTTTTATATGTTTGGGCTGTGCTCATTTATTTACAGCACTATATTTATTGTGTTTGCTGCATCATCTTATCATGGATACAATCCTCATTTCTACATGTTGACATCTAGTCAGTTATGGAGAGCATAGCCAAACCCTTTGGTGGTAATCACATGAATAAAAAAGTGTTGTCTGGTAATATGCCTCTGGTCTTTGAAGAGAGAATTTTGTTTTGGTCCTATTATTCAGCATTTTAACATTTGCATTGGTAGTCACTGTATCCTCTTCCTTCTCACCCTCACATGTATGTTAGAATGATCTTAGTTTTGAAAAGATGCTAATGAAAGCACTTGTCTGACAAGTCAGTATACTAGAATTTTTTTCCTTTAAATTCATGTCAATTTTTATCACATGAATAGAATTTGGTGGCATTTTGCTACTTAGTTTCAGCCTGTTCTTATTTTATTCACCATCGAGGCTGTATCTGTTGGTAGATAAAAACAACTGTCATTTACGATCACATGCTGATGCTTGACTGCTGTCCCTTTTTCTAGGGCATTGGATTTCTTAATGATCCTCGGAGGCTGAATGTTGCTCTAACCCGTGCTCGATATGGTATTGTCATCCTGGGAAACCCAAAAGTTCTAAGCAAGCAGCCCTTGTGGAATAGCTTATTAACTCACTACAAGGTATGTCTTCTAACCTGGTGCTATGCTTTCTAGGAATTCTCATTTGCTTTGCTTGGTGGAATTTTCTAATGTTGGCATTAGTACAATGCTGAGATTGATTGAGAAATTTCAGTTTCACATATCCACATGACTTGCTAATAATAGCTTGTGTTTTCTTTTTCTGAAACTTTTTTTTGCTTTGAATATTTCACCAGGAACATGAGTGTTTGGTTGAAGGACCTTTGAATAACTTGAAGCAGAGTATGGTTCAATTTCAAAAGCCCAAAAAGGTATGGGGTTCAATTTTAGGCAAGGGCAGCATCACTGACGAAGGATAAATTTATCCAAGTTTCTATTTTTGTGTCATCTTCTTAATCTGTCCAGCATATCACATAGTACTCGTCAGAAATGAATACAAACTGATTGTGTTTGGCTATGTTTTCTCACAGATTTATAACGATAGAAGATTGTTTTTTGGTGGTGGACCTGGAATTGTCCCAAATGATAGTTTTGGGTCTGTTGCCACAGCTAGCTCAAATGCTGATAGAAGAAACTCCCGTGCCAGGGGTATGCTACGTTTCACCTGTCTTGCTAGAAATTATAATTTTATTACTTGGTGATGACATTTCTATAGTCCCACAAGTCCCCAAGCGTGTGCTTACTCAAAAGTAGAATAGGACTAAAGCACTCTCATTATTCAGTTAAGTTCCTCTGCTCAGCTACTCTGCTGGTCCCTATCTTAACTTGTCAGATCTTGTGCTGTCCCAATTATAGGATCTTATATGTCACCTGGCCCACCCAATGGTACCCATAAGCCTGGTGTTGCTGGGTTTCCAATGCCTCGGGTCCCCATTCCACCATTTCATGGAGGTCCACCTTCCCAACCATATGCTATTCCTACTCGTGGAGCTGTGCATGGGCCAATTGGAGCTGTTCCTCAAGTCCCTCCACCTGGAAGTCGAGGTTTTAGTGCTGGACGTGGCAATGCTGGTGCACCTATTGGAAGTCACCTCTCTCACCAGCAAAGCAACCAACAAGGCATTGGGAATATTGGATCATTCAACTTTCCTTCCCTGGAGAATCCAAATAGCCAGCCATCAGTGGGCGGTCCACTATCTCAGCCTGGATATGTTAATAATGTAAGCTATGGTTTCTTGACAATTTGCTTGATCTATTTGATTTGTGTTGCTTTTAGTATTATTGTGTCATGAATGTATTTATTGCGTATATAGATTCCAGTTCAAGGATCAAGCCAAACATTTCGTGATGGGTTTTCCATAGGGGGTATGTCCCAGGTATATTCCTTGCTCTTCATTCTATAACAAAATTATGTTCTGTGACTTGGTTTTGCATTTTTTCCCCTAACTTACATTTTAATGGAAATCAATCAGGAGTTCTTGGGCGATGACTTCAAGAGCCAGGGTTCACATGTTCCTTACAATGTTGCTGATTTCTCAACTCAGGTATATAAGCCCTGCTGTAGCAGAGATCATTTTATATGTCAAGGTTTGCTTTGAAGTTATACCCTGATAATGGTAGGCACTGCCAAGGCAGCAATTGAGGCAAATTGAGAATAGTATTTTGTCACTAAACTTCTGTGTTGAAGTTTTGTTTCAACTAAATAGGGTTTTTCTTTGCAGTGGTAGTAGCTTATGTCACTACTGTTTTCCAAGATTTATTTCAATGCAAATTATTTGTAGGCATCTCAAGGTGGATATGCTGTTGATTATGCTACACAAGGGGCACAAGGTGGGTTTCCCGGCAACTTTTTGAATCAGAATTCTCAAGCTGGATACTCTCGTTTTGGTTCTGGAAATGATTTCATGTCTCAGGTTTGCTTCCTGACAACATTTTTATTTTAATTTCTGAATCTGCAATGAACTGCTGTTTATCTGATCCTTGATGAACAATTGATTGCAGGATTACATGGCTCATGGATCACAAGGTCTATTCACGCAGGTTGGCTTTAATGATCCCTCGCAAGATGATGCATCACAAAGCCACTTTAGCATAGCCAACCCGAACCAGCTTCAATCACAGGTTCTTTCTGATACCCAAAGCACTAAACCATAAAGAAGTTGCAATAGGAAACATTACCAAAACTACAAAATGTATAAAATTTGGCATCAAGTATGTTTGCACGTTGATGAAATGCTCGCAGCTTTGTCAATTTTACCAGTTTTTGTTTCAGTATATAAAACAGTGAGGTCAATGTTATGTGCAGGGCTTGATGAATTCTCTTTACTCTCAGCCCTTCGGCCACTACAACACTCAGCAGCTGAACCTGCAGGCTCCACAACAGCAGCCTCAGCAGGGTCAGGGTACCCAAAACCAGAAAATCCATTACAATGGTTGAGAGTGCGTGGGCTTTTTTGGCCGTGATGGGTTATGATCTTTGCATTCAGCAACCTGGTTTGTGCTGTCATGTGTGCCTAAATATATCTCTGCCAAAAGGAGAGTTTGCCGTGCTTTGGAGGTCAGTTTGGTACTTCATAAGCCAGAGAATACGATGGGTGATAAGAATAGAAGACAGCGGGCAATAGCTCTTGCAATGAGGTGTATGAGGAAATGTGGGCCGCACATCCAAGGCTGAGAAAGAAAAGGGTTAAACCCAATTGCCTGCTCAAAGTAGTGTGTTTTGAGAAGGTAAAGTTCAGGAGGAGGAGCATTATTACATGGCATGGTTTGTTGGAAGAGTGTGGACGTGAAGATGAGGGGAGGGGTATATAATACTTGATCTAAAGGGGGAGACCCCTTTTTAATTATACAAAAGCTGCTGCCCCTGAAATGTTTTGTACAGCGATGGGAAAGTCACCTAAACCCTTTCAGGCTTTCACCTCTTCCTGACATGTAATTATACTCTTTTACAATTGTTAGACGCTGACGATATCCCTATGAATTTTGTACTGTGCAGCCAGGGAGTGTTGCGCTTAGCTGGGATGTTTCAGGTATGGAAGTGGTTTTTACATTAAACTAGCATTGTTTTAAATGCTTGGCCCCATAGTTTTTATTGGGACTGCGCGTGGTCACAGCTTGTACTTTTGGGAGGCTGACTAATATTTAATGATAGTGGCGATGGATGGTTTCAGCTTGTACTTTTACATTTCCCATCCTTTTTATTATTACTTATGGAATCGAAATTGAATGATTTCTGGACTGATCAGAAGATGCCTTGGGCTTAGTTAGCTTATAAACCTGCACTTGAAAAAAGCAAGTAAATTTACAATATGAGAATGCTTGGGTATCTTCGGGGCAAAAAAAGAATAATACAATAAAGTCAGCATCGGGTTGATGTCCTACGAGCTACCCACTGCCCGGTTTTAGAAAAAGGAATGTTGTCTTAGGCTGTGTTTGTTTTCTGGAATTTATTTTCCGGGAAACCACTTTCCTGTGTTTGTTTGTCTTCCGGAAAGTTGGTCAACGGAAAACACTTTCCAGTCAAAGAAAAATTTGGCTTGGTTTTCAGGAAAGTATTTTCCGGAAAATTTGGGCGGAAAACACTTTCCGGAAGTTGTGAAAAATTTAGAAATGTCATTATTTGCTGATTATATCAAATTTGATCCTCAAACTTTTGATTGCTATATATAATTTGTTTTTGAATATTTATTTTTCAATTTCATCTCTTAAAATTTAATTTTTATATTAATTTTGGTTCTTATTTTTATAATTGTTATTTGTTTTTTTCTTATCATTTTTTATTGAAATTTTTTATCTATCAAATTTGGTCCTCATTTTTTTTATTGTTAGTTATTTTATTTGAAATAATTTATGAAATGTTAATTATTATTATTTTAATTTATTCACCTTTTATTTTAAAAAAAAAAATTAGATTTGATCTCTATTATTTTGATTATTATTTATTTTATTTGAGATCATTTATGAAATTATATTTTTTTTCAATTTCATTCCCATTCAACTTTTTAATTTGTAAGATTTTTTCCTCATTATTTTAATAAACTTGAAAAAAAATTAATTTATTAATAAATTATTTTCCAGTTAATTTTTTATAACACAAACAAACACTGGAAAGTGTTTTCCAGTTTATTTTCCATAACACTGCCAAACATCGGAATTCATTTTTCAGGAATTCATTTTCTAGGAATTTATTTTCTCCGGAATTCACTTTCCAAAAAAAAACTAATTTCCAGCAAGGGGCCAGAGTCAAAGTTAATTAATGGGTTGTGCTTGTTAGTTTTTAAATTTTATGCCCGTGGGTTGTAATGTGTAATCAATCTGCTTAGAGAGGTTGGTGTTGTGGTAGTTTCTCTTCAATGACTTGCATTTTAAATTTTGATTTTATACAAGTTAAAATAATAATTTTTTTAATTGATGAAAACCTGTTTTTTATTATTTATTTAGCATGTAAAAATTCATTTTATAACAAATTTAACTAAATATATATTTTAAAATTTAAATTTAAAAAACTGCAGCTAAAAGTTTTCTAAACCTTTTTTTTTTAAAAAAAAAGACGTGATCTCAGTATGCATATTTGTATACTTGAAAGTTCTATTTCTATAAGGTAATGGGTCGTTTCGATCTTATATGTGAGGTTATTTTGCTCTTAAAGATTAAAACAGTATATTTTGTTATGGGAAAAGTTCAAATTTGTTCACGAGTTGTTATGTGGTGTTATCGTGTTCACAAATAGTTATTAAATTTGGTTTGGGATGGCTTGATATTTTTATTTATTTTATTTTTTAATATTTATTTAATTGAAATGTGGTTTATATAATTTATTTTTTACGAGGTTATCTCGGAATTGCAATGTGGGTTTGGTTAACATTAGTTGACCCATATTGTTTTTTTTAATTGTTTTGTTTTTCAAATTTTTTCTTTAACATTGGTGATTAAGAATTAAGTTTTATAATTTATTTTAATTTATTTTTAATAAGATTATTTCGATTTTATAATTTGTATTGCATGTTTAACAAGTTAATACAAGAGATGAGATGGAAAAAAAAGAGTTAAATTAATTGTTTTTTTTCCTTTCGAGTATATTGGAAAATGTCCCTTTCTTAAGGACATATGGATTGATTATCGCTCTTAGTTGTTCATCTTCCTAAAGGTTGTTTTTGTTTTTTACGGAGTACATATATATATATATATGTGTGTGTTATTTTATTTTATTTTATTAATTTGAGTGTCCGAGTCAGTTTACATGCACTTTAACTAATTTCACGGGTTCTAAAATTAATGTTCATGTAAGTTTTTAGTGGTTATCATATTAACAACCACAAGGCTTGAACCTGAAACTAAAGTTTTTAAAATTGTTTTTTTGACACGAAATCACAAGTATATATATTTTCATAGAAAAATTATAAAATCATAACTAAAATATTTAAAAATATAATATGAGTCTACGAGTTTGACTAGTTTTACTAAGTCAACTCATGATTTTATTGATTTTTGAATTTTAACTTAATTTTACAAGGTATATACATGTTAACTTGTAAAATCATATGATTTTACAAATCAACACATGAGTTTAACAACATTATTTGAGATCACCGGAGACTCTTTGTCTCAACCTCGTATCATTTGAATTTGAATAACTACTAGATGGTTAAGATGGTACAATTATTATTCGTATTGATGGTGGTATCTTTTCTAAGTATGTATAATATATTATGTTATAAAATAGAATTGATTTTTAGCTTAACAAATACTTATTACACGTACCCCATATCACTATGAGCTCCCTTGATTCGTCGTTTTCACATTCTCAGGTTATTTCTCTACCAAGACTTATTAGCAATTATTGAATGTCTACTGAAATTGAATGGTTAAAGCAACGATATTGTATTGTTAATTTATATAAAAATCATCTTCGCTTTCCTTATAAATCTTGAGAAATTTGTAAATTAAATTTACATTTTAGAAATAAATTAAATTAAATTTATATAAAGTGAAGTGATTGAAGCAAAAATCATATTTGTTTATGTTTCCATCATGTTCAATTTAATGTTCTATCAGAGCCATAACATCCACCCGCCACCACCACACACCCATTAATCAATTACGAAGTTGTTTGGGACAGCTTTTGAAACTGTGTTTCCAAAAAATTCATTTTTTTTTTCATTTTAAATGAATATATTTTGGTGTTTTTAGATCATTTTGATGTGCTGATGTCAAAAATGATTTTTAAAAAATAAAAAAATATCATTTTGATATATTTCAACACAAAAAACACTTTAAAAAATTACAGCAACAACTATCCCAAACAGTCCTAGATATTGGTGTGCCTCACAGCCACTCCTAACTCCGTTAACCACCTGTGTTTGAAATCTCGTAATGAAACGGCAACTGCCAACCGGGATTTTTATGATTATTATTATTATTATTTAATTCCACCAGCAAAATTGCAAATCAACGTAACAAGAGTGATTCTCCAGGGGAGCAATAAAAGTGAATATTAGATATAAAAGTATTTTTTCAAAAAAAGTATTTTTTTATTTTTTAAAAGTATTTTTTTTATTTTTTAAAAATATTATTTTAATAAATTTCTATATAAAAAACACTTTAAAAATTAATATCACTGCCCCCGATAAAAATAAAATACAAGAGCTGTTCTAATGTACGCAAACAAGATCATCTTCTTTTCGAGTTCTTGAGAATTACGAGGACATGAAGGGTCTTCATAGCACGCGTGCCAAAGCAGAGAATGATGATAGCAGTCACGTGATTCAGATCCTCCTCCTTCAATATACGCCCACCACGTCACGTGATCTCAAGGCACGTGTGCATTGGACCATCGGCTTACTGCCGGTTACTTTTGTGGGTAAACCATCGGTTTACTGGCGGAAAGTGAACAAAAACGACACGGGGCAGGTTGGGAGCGGGAACGTATGGCCCCACGCATAAAGAAATAAATAGAGAATAAAAACGGCCGGGATATATTGTTGAGCCATGTTTAAGACTTTTGCCCCTACTTTAGTACTTTAATTTCAATTTTACCCTATATGAGATAGCATTCGTCAGCTTGCACATGGCAGTACGGCCAAGAAGACATGTTTAAAAGTATGGTTAAGTTTGCTTTTCAATTTATTTTTTTAAAACAAAATAAATTCTTAATATCAATATATCAAAATGATTTAAAATTACTATTTTTTTTAATTTAAAGTCAAAAATAAAAATATTTTTATTTTTATTTTTTTTCAAAAATATTTTTGAAATACAGTGTCCAACAGAGAATAATTTGTAGTTTAAAAATATTTTAGTTAACTAATATACATCTTACTAGAAATTCTATTTTGATATATTAAGAAAAATATACAATTTGTAGTTTTTTAACCTGTCATTTTAAATTGCAATCATAAAAGTTGTCACAATATAAAACACACATGTAAAAAAACTATTTATGTTTTGAGTTCTGTCATTAATGAAATTAAATGTTTTGTTCATTTTTTTGGGATAATCTCTCATATTATATTGTAAGTATCATATGACATTTGTTATAAAAAAAATTCAATGTTCTTTGAAATTGATTTTGAAAAGATAATTTTTCTTATTTGTGTTCCTTTTGTTGAGTTATAAATGGGAAAATCCAAGCATGAAAAAACAACCTTGAATTTTACAACCATGGGTTTATTTGTATATATATCAAGAATTTATGCATGGTTAGTATATACACTCACAAATGATGATAGTGATAATAATGAAGAAGTCATAATAAAATTTCACATGAAAAGTGAGTTTTTCATAATTTGTTATGAAATTAGATTAAAACATATGAAATAGGCTAAACTTGTGTTTAAGAGTTTAAAAAAAAAACCGTCATAAGGGGATTTTTTATACCTAAGTTGGTACTTATATATGAGGTAGAGGATAATGTATATAAAATAAAAATGAGAGTACATGATGTGCATATTTGGGTATAGTAAATAGTTTAAATTAAATAACATGTGTCTAATTTTATTTTTGGTTTCTTAAATTTATAATATGAGTTTAGTTTCATATGAAATATTATGGGTGTGTTTGGCACATCTTTTGTTTTTATGGTTGAGGTTTTAAAAAAACAGTTTTATAAAAAGCACTTTAGCTGCGGTTCAAAATAAGTTTTGAAGTGTTTGGTTAAAACTGCTTTTGAGTTTGAGATTAATGAAAAACAGTTTCATGTGTTTGATTACCAAGTTTTTTCATATTGCTTTTAACTTGTGAAATTACTTTAAAGGGCATATATATATATAATTTTTTTAAATATTGTAGATTTAATAATTATAATAATATAATATAATTAATAATTCAGTAAATTGGACTTTTTTTTTCTCTCACCAAATTATTTTTATCAATATAATGAAACTTCATGTCAAATATTTTTTTGTTTTTATCAATTATTCAAGATTTCAATTATCATTTTTTTTCACTTCAAATTATTCAACACTACATGTCAATCTTTTTTTTTTATCAATTATTCAACATTACAAGTCATATTCCTTTAATTTTCAATTTTTAATGTCAATTAATCAAGAAATCAATTATTTTTTAAAGTCTAAGTATTAAATTTTAAAGATACTGAATAATGGCACCTTTGTACGAATGTAAAACCCAAGAAATCCCCACTATTTTTGGAATTTAGCCTAACATGAATAGCTGAGACAAGAAGCCACTTGTGCTGAGATTGTCTTTGCACATTTGGGAACTGGAGTGATTGGCATGTGACCCAGAAGAGTTCTGTAGGAAAAAAGAAGAAGAAACCATTAAGTCAATTCACTATATCGGTCGCCAAAAGATTTGCCCATGGTGACATATCGATGACTCAACCCAGCTTTTCTCACAAAGAAAACGCGTGAAAAACAGAGATTTTTTGCTTTTCACGCAACCATGGGTTCTGCCTTTTTAAAGGTGGGACCCACATAACTTTTTTTAATCTGTAGCTTAACCAAACACTTTTCCATTTTTTTTCAGACCAATTTTTTCAAACCATGGGTAAATAAGCTGTGCCAAACAGCCACTATGTATGTGCCTTGTAGCTAATTGGTTGGTTACACATGATATTAAATTTATTCATATAAAATATACCTTTATTCATGTATCTTTATCTTTGATATCCATTTAAGTTTGTTTAATGAGTCTAATGTAAATATAAAATCATTTAAATAAAAATGTTATGTAAACAAATTATAAAGTGATTATAATTATAAGGATTCATATCCCATCAAAGTATTATTTCTAATTAATATTCGATCAATAATGGATATTAACTAGAGTTAAAGAGACATATTATATTATTTTTTTATAAAATAAAAAATTATTATAATAAGTTAAGGTATAAAGGGTATTTAGAACTAATACATATGTTTGTTAAATGTCAAGTACACTAAACTAAATCGTATGAGGGTTTCATATAGAAAGGTTATTAATATTCATACAAATAATAAAGTGAAAGTTGTATAAGTGATTCTTGAACTTGAAATCACAAAGTTATTTTATAAATAGAATATTATGTTTTGATCTTGACTATACATTACATTGATAAATAAAAGAACATATGAAAAGTTGTTGAATATAATATAAACTATAGGTATATATTTGAGTGATCAATAAATGATGTATCATGTTAGGTGCATTAAAAAAAATATTTCATAAGTTCTTAATAGTATCGAGTGAAAGATTCTTGTGCAAAGAAAAGTAAGATTTAAAAAGGGTTTAAAAAAATATTTGAAAAATTAATAACTATAATATTGGTAAAAAAGACATGATTGAACATAGCCAATATATTTTATGCTCAAATATCTATATCAAAATATTATTAATGTGGAGATAATAATTATACTAAGACACATTTAAAGATGTTAAATCAAACCATATATGGATTTTATAATGACAGGGAGATAGACGTCACACTTGATCTTTACATATAAATCAATTATTTGTTTAATTGACAATAAGCTATATTATTTAATTTATTTAATTCTATTTTGGTTAGGATTATAGTTTGATTTGACATATTAGAAATCTATTAGGCTTTCCACATTAAAAATCACCAATAAGAATTCAAATTTAAATGATTAATCAAGTGAAAATTGATTATAAATAAGCTTTAAAAATTAAGATATATAATGTAATTAATATAAAAGATTACAATTATAGACCTAGAAAAAATCAAGTAAGAACTTGATTGCATGAATTTCTAATATTTGTCCTAAAATAAAATTTGTGATAGATTTTAAGAGACAAAACAATATTTTTCCATTAACAAGGTTATCAAGATTTTCTTATCAATAAAATGTTATACCTCAGACTTTTCTTTATAATCCAATACCAACAAAAATATCTAATCAGAATTATTTAGATGTACAAGTAGGAAAAATAAAAGAACTAGCACTAAAGGCATAATATATTTCCAATATAATGATTGGTGTGGATTACTATTATAGATCAAATTAACAAATAAGTTATGATTTACAATAACTTAGTTTTAAACAGTTAATTGAATACAAAAAGGAAAAATTGATCTTTAGCTGATCTTCATATAATTCTCAAACAACTCTCTATCATCTAATGGAATTAATGAGTCTCCTAAAGAAAAAAAATAAAATTATCATTTTCATTTCTTTTGTTTTTCAAGAAACCCAACATGAAAAACTTATTGCTAGTTTTATTGGTTATTGCCCTCACTTTTGATGACAAATAAAGGTTTTTTTGATTAGTATTTGCCTATCTAATCATTAAAATTACAAACATATTAACCTTGATATATAAGATCTATCTTGTGATAATTTCAGGAGTATGACAATTTTTGAAGGCCATTGTAACAATAATGGTTCAATGGCAGGTTTCCCCCCTAACAAATCATATAGTTGAAGAAAATCATTAGGGTTTTTATTTTTATTTTTTTAAGTATACAATCTTTGTATTGTAATCAAGTTTTGAGTTGTGATATATTATATGTTCATGGATAATGATTATATTTTTCTAATTTTTATAATTGTAAAGTTTCTATGAAATAGACTTCAATAAATCAAATTAAGGTTCCATCTTATATGACTATTGACTCATAGAAAAATATATAAATATATTCATTTAAAATTTAACCTTTTTCTTAATATTTTTTTATATCACAAAACAACATTAAAAACTTGATTTATTTAACTTTAAACTTACTAATTGCACTTCAACTTTATCTTTTATTTATAAAAAAACTATTTCTAATTATTTTTACTAAGCATGTTTCTAAGTTATTGTATGTTTGGATTTTTTTTTTAATTTGTAATTCAAAGTAAAAGGTCATATTTACAAGTCATGTCAAATGAACTTTGAATTTCATGTCTCTTTATTTTATATTATTGTTTTTTGCGACTTTTTTCCTAACAAATATGATTGAATACAAAACAATCATCAATGAATGATTTATAAAGTCTAAATCTTAAAATGTTTAAGACAACTTTTTATATTATTTGCTGGGAAAATATATCATATACCGATAGAAAAGATGGAAATTGCTGGGATAATTATATTGATTTTATAATATGATGATTCATTATCTTTAAAGTTGTATTGACTCACACCTTGATTTGGCTTATCCTATCAATATGTACATGGTCAATTCTAATACAAATAGGATGTTCGGGGCAAAATTCGAAGAGATCCCTGTAAACTTTCTTATTTTACAGTTTGGTTACTATTTTTTTTTAAATTGATCCTAAACTCTTTAGTTCCATTTAAACCTTGAATTCAATTTTTCTTGTACCTCGAACTCTACACATTTACAAGAAGGTATTTGGAAATGTGTTTGGAAAAACTTTTTGAAAAAATATTTTTTTTATTTTTTTTATTTTCAATTATTTTTTTAGTTTTTTAGATCATTTTCATGTGCTGATATCAAAAATAATTTTTAAAAAATAAAAAATATTATTTTTAATATTTGATCCTAAACTCTTTAGTTCCATTTAACCCTTGAATTCAATTTTTCTTGTACCTCGAACTCTATACATTTACAAGGTATTTAGAAATGCATTTGGAAAAACTTTTTGAAAAACAATATTTTTTATTTTTTATTATTTGTTTAGTTTTTTAGATCATTTTCATGTGTTAATATTAAAAATAATTTTTTTAAAATAAAAAAAATATTATTTTAATATATTTCTAAATAAAAAATATTTTGAAAAATATCGACCAGACTATCAAAATTCCAATTTAGGGTTGAAAAATGTCCACCTTGAAATTGCGGTTTCCAGGGGCAATCTCGATATATTGATGCAAATAAAAGGGCACATCCGAGCTAGCGCCTTTTAAATATTATAAAAAAATAAAAACAGGCGTAAATACGGGAGAGTTCAGGCCAGCTGTGCATGGAGTAGGTTGGTCTCGGATTACTTTCTCTCTAATCTCAGCTTTCGAAAAACAATAATATCAAATCAATTTAAAAATACGCTAATAAAGGGTAGTAATCTAAAGCAAAAGAAACAGACAACAGTTACAGGTTCGAGCAAGAAATAAACGAGAGAACCATTTACGAAACTAACGAAGCATTGCTCACCACAAACTTTACGCTTCTCTCTCTCTCGCCAAACACGGTACTTCCTTTCTCACAGTCACTGTACCCTCTCTGTGCCATTTAAGAAATCTAGTGAGGTTTTTGTTTTGGAAGCGAGAATCGTAACGGCTGATCGTCGTTGTTTTCATTTTACGAAGTATAATTTTACCTGCTCTGTTTAAAGCTCCGTGAGAATGTGAGTTTCTACTTCTTAAGCTTGGATTCTTGCTTTCAAACCTTTTTTTTTTGTGTGTGATAAATTTTGAAATTGCGATCAGATTTGCGTGATTGAATGAATTCAAACGATCAGTTTTTTTTTTTTTTTGAGTGGAAGTTCCGTGTTTGAATTTTAAATGCTATCAGAATTTATTTTCTATAATGATAATAAAAATAATCAAAAGCACATTAGGCTTACTGAATCGCAGTTAAACTGTGAAATTGACTTGTTGCGCGAAATAGAGAAGATTATGGATGGAAATATTTTAACTTACACTAAATGATTAAGTATGCAGCAAAATGTGGCAATCTAGGCAGTTGAAAATAAATTCTGAAAAGAAAATAAAAAGATGAAAAATGGTGTTGCTGTTGCAAAAGAGTCAGTGATGGAAGATACGATACTTATCATTTTGAACACGACATAACATGCTAATAGGATGCTTGAGTTTGTTTTACACCGGAAAAATTCTTACATAAACGAGGAGAAATATTGTTTATTAAAACGGTTACTGTACCCCTTTTTTTTTGGTGGTAGAATATTGTCTTATATTTTTAAGGCATTTCGTTACTTTCCCTGAAAAGTTTATTTGTGAAATGTTCTATTGGAAATACTCAAATCCCACACTTTAGCGTGCTAGACTGACTGCCAATTTCATTTGTTGTTTTCAAATCTTATTATAAACTCTTGGTTTACTTGGCAGGTTAATATTCACTGCAACCAGGTTGTAGTAGTGGCTTTTTTTATGAAACAATTGTATCTCTGAAGGGTTGGGGCATTAATGACTGTGCCATGCATGTGTATGATCACATTGAACCCACTGATTCCCAGGAACTTTAGTTTTAAGCGCAGGGAAGAAGCTCTGGTACTTTGTTCACGTGGGCGGTGATGTGTCCTTTGCTAATGATATGGTACCCTTGCTGGTTCATTCTCTTAGGGAATTTTTGTGTGTCCACTGTTTTGTTTGGGCCTGGGCAGCATGGGGCCGGGGGCATTTGGTCAGGAAATGGGTTGAATATTTCTGGTTCAGTTTCAAGCAATCACTCTAGAATCACCTCTAACTATGTCAAGACAGTAAAATTTTCTCTGCCATTAAACAGTTCTGTATCCTGTGAGGACCTAAAAGGAGTGGGATCATTTGATACCACATGCTTGGTAAACTCGAATTTGTATTTGAATTCTGATCTTTATATTTATGGAACGGGAAACCTAAAGATACTTCCACATGTTTCAATTGCATGCCCAATAGAAGGATGTATAGTGACGATCAATATGACTGGCAATGTTAACATCGGTCAATATGCGACAATTGTTGCTGGTTCAGTTGTTTTTGCTGTAGCCAACTTGACCATGGATAGTCACTCTTCTATAAATACAACAGCCTTGGGTGGATCACCACCTCCTCAAACTAGTGGCACACCTGTTGGGGATGATGGAGGTGGTGGTGGGCATGGTGGTCGAGGTGCTTCCTGTTTGAAAAGGAACAAGACAAGTAATTGGGGTGGTGATGTTTATGCCTGGTCAACCTTGGCTGCACCATGGAGCTATGGTAGTAAGGGTGGTGGCACATCTTCTCGGAATAAATTTGGAGGGAATGGTGGAGGACGCATCAAGATTCAAGTGAAGGAGATTGTGAACTTGAATGGATCTATCACTGCAGAAGGTGGGGATGGTGGGCTGATTGGGGGAGGTGGGTCTGGTGGAAGCATATTTGTGCATGCTGTGAAACTGTGAGTCCTCACTGTTTGAATAGACCAATTCCATGCTTGTTTGCTCTTTTTTTCACTGTCAACAGGCCTCTTTTATGAACTCCTTAAATAACTTTGTCAAAGTAAGATCAAGTTTTGAATAGGTTTCTTTGTATTCTCGAGCAAATTGCAAGTAAGGTTTATCAGTTACTACACTATTATCAAGTAACTGAGCAATGCAATAAAAAAACCTCATGTGTAGAGTATTCTACAAGTGTTATGGTGCTTAAAGTGTTTTCTCAAGCATGAGAGTATCCCTATTAGATAGTCATGATCAGAATTAGGGAACCCCATTCCATTAGAGTACAGAGAAAAGAAAAAGTTCATGATCATCTATGTACTCTTAGAAGGTTGACTGGAAATGGATGTAATTGGCTTGGCTATTAAGGCATGCTTGCCCACCTTCTTTATCATCTCTCTCTTATTGTCTGTTACTTTGCACAAATCTATAGGAGCCTCCATGGTTTTGCTCTACAGTCATACACTTCTTTGGGTATAAGGTTTGAAACAAAGAGTGCTGGAGGGGGATTGGATAGATCCTAGACTTGACACTTCCTGTGCATCTTTTTTTACTGTATCTTCTCTGCCCTATGCTGTCTAAGAGGTCTCTTTTTAATCGTCATTCAAGTTAGAAAGAAATAATTTTCTGGAGTATTTTGCCTTCAATTCTGTGTAGCTTGCAGCAGTTTGATTTGGATGTCTGGTTCAGTTACATTTTAGCTGAGCGCATCTTCAATCATATTTTGACCACTCTCTTTTTGGGTCAAAGTTTACCATGTTTATATCAATTAATAACCATTTCTTGTCCCTTTAGGTGAAGGCAGTGAATATAATCAAAGGTTACAATAAGTATAACATAGCGGGTCCAATCAAAAGGTGTCTGTATAGAAGGTTGTAGGCAGCTCAAATTCTTCATTTGTTTGTTCTATTGTACAAGTAAATTCATGTTATTGTTATTGTCATTGTCATGGTTATACTATTTTTAATTTTTGTTTGAAAGAGATGGAGAGATAGAATCCATTCTTTTTATGTTTTTCTTACTGTCTTCATAGATAGATTTTTAATTCCTTAAAAAGGTTTTGGAAGCTTAATGATGAGATTTTATTTATTGGAATTTCCTTTTTTTCGGTTATGTACGGGGCATTAAACTGTTGAGATTTATACTTGATGCATTTCTTATCATATCAAGATCACGGAAGAGTTTTTCTAATTTTTATGCGGCTTTTTTTTCCTGGTTAATTCTTTTATGCTACTTCTTGCATCGTCTTTTACTTGCACAGGAAGGGATATGGAACTATCAGTGCAGCAGGTGGAAGGGGATGGGGTGGTGGTGGTGGTGGAAGAATTTCTTTGGATTGCTATAGCATACAGGAAGATGTGAAAGTTACTGTACATGGTTTGTTCTGATCACACATCTGTATCCGGTAGTAGAAGCAACTTTAGTTTACCTTGTAATATTTCATTCATGTGCAAGAGGCTCCACTTGCATACTGGAAGTTCCTTTTGATGAGATTGAACCATTTACCTACTAGCCTTGAACTCAAAAGCCATGATGATACTTTTATCTCAATGATCTGATAAAAAAGGTGCCAAGCTGATCTATACATGTCCAATCAGGTGCATGCGAAACCAATAAAGTTTGCTAGTTATTGGACCCTGCTGGGTGTGGTACTCAGAGTTCTGTTGGCTGTGAGCTGAATTCACCACATTGCATGTCTCATTTTCTAACTACCATTTCTAGTTTCTTACGCATTCATCATCTTTTTTTTTTTTGCCATTTTCCTCTTTTGGAAGTCCTAAACCTTTGTTCACTATCTTCACTGTGAGCAACAGCTAATGTGTTTTTCTGTACTTATTATCATGTATGGACCTCTTCCAAGAAGATGGAACTATTGTTGGTTGGTTTGAGATAATCTTATGTTTTCTTGTGGCAGGTGGTTTGAGCATTGGCTGTCCTGGGAATGCTGGAGCAGCTGGTACATTCTTTAATGCAGATTTACTCAGTTTAAGGGTGAGCAATGACTACGTGATGACAGAAACAGAAACCCCTTTGCTTGATTTTCCTACCACGACTCTATGGTCAAATGTTTTTGTGGAGAATTATGCAAAAGTTTTGGTTCCGCTGGTTTGGAGCAGGATTCAGGTTGTGTAATCTGTCTTTTCATGCACAAAGATTTTATTTTTTTGTTGAAATGGTGTCATGTTTGTGCTTTCTGCCTACTTTTGACATCAACAAGTTTTAGCACCTAGTATTCACATGAATCGTCTCCCAAAATTAATCCCTTTAAAAATGGAATTAATTTCTTAGGTGAGGCCGAGTGCTCTAATTCTCAGATGCACTGGTGCTTTGTTGGTGGAAAATGAAGAAAGGCTAGTTTTTAAATTAATATTTTTTATGTAAATTTTACTTTTATGTGATTATTCAAGTTCTAAATTTGGTTATGTTACATCTATTCAACATATGTTTATTTCTGATGTAGATTGTGAACGATGTTAACTGAACTAGCATAGTAGGTTTTCCTTTGAATCCGTGGTTGTTTTAGCCTGTGTCATTTGTGATTTTTGAAGCTTGAGTTAATGAAGAAGTTGATTAATGAATATGTTGTAGAATTTGGTTTAGAGAGTGATAGGTTCAGGAGACATCTTCTCCTAGGAGATTTTATTAACTTCTCTCCAGTAGACACTTTTTCTTGGACTTCAACATGGAAAACTTGAATGTATATTTTTGACCCTTGTTCTGCCACAGTTACCCATGGATGCTGTCTTTTCTACTACTTTTTTAGTGCTTATCCTTTGTCTTCCAGTGGTCTCTGTGGATCCTGTCACCTCTGTTTTTCGTAAAGTGTCACTGTTGTTGTTTTGCTAAGATTTGTTCAAGAAATAGAGAAAGATATGAGAAGGTGAAGAAAGATAAAAGGGGAGAGGGAAATGAGAGATGAAAAAAGAAAGGAGGCTGCAGAATAGGTTAGTTCACAGCGTCCACCAAATATATATATATATATATCAGAAAGAGCATGAGATTACACAATTACCCTTGACATTATAATATAAATACTCTTCACAACATTCCCACTCAAGATGGAGCATAAACATCTCTCATGCCCATCTTACAGGGAAACACTTTACTAGCTAGCCCTTGGTAAACTTATCAGCTAACTGATTCTTAGACATTTACAAAGGGAATGCAAATAGTCTTATTATTCAACTTCTTTTTAACAAAGTGCCTATCAATCTCAATGTGCTTGTGAGCAATGTAGATAGTTGCTTTATTATCACAAAATAGTAACATGGGATCATCATTTGTTATTCCTAATTCATGCATTTTAAGCCATAGGAATTCACCCAATCCATCTGCTATTTCTCGATACCCTGCTTCTCACTAGACTGTGCCACAACATATGGCTTCTTGCTCCACGAGACTAGATTACCACTAAAGAAAGTACAAAATCTTGATGCAGACCTCATGTCATCAAGTGATCCAGCCCACCCAGCTTCAGTGAAGGCTTCTCTACCTTTAAATGTCCTATATTGTTAAGATATATTTAAGGATTTGAGAAAGATATGAGAAGGACAAGAATGATGTGAGGAATAGAAAAGGGGAGAGGGTAACGATAGATGAAGGAAAAGAGGCTGGAGATTAGGTTATTTCCCAACCTGCACCATATATATATATATATGATCATGAGATTACACAAGCACCCTTGACATTATAATATAACTGCTCTTCTCAACAACTGTTCTTTGCTGCATGATGAATTTCTCACATTCTAAAGAATAGTACTTTAGCATTGTTTCCAACTCCTTGAATGTAGGTCAGAGGCCAGATTAGTTTATATCATGGAGGCAGCATTGTCTTTGGATTGTCTGAATTCCCAGTATCAGAATTTGAACTTGTAGCAGAAGAGCTTTTGATGAGCGATTCTATCATAAAGGTATCTTTGTTGAAGAATATTCATGTCTCCTTTTCTGTTTAGGCCTAATCGATATGCATTTGTTTGTCTTGAAATGATTCATAAACAAAACCTTCAATGGGAAACATGCAACTTAAGCTACAAACAGATATACACTCATAGCCATATGCAATGAGATCAAATGCCTCTCCATTCTGTCATCCCAAAAGTTGGATACACTCACATGTTCAAAGGGACTGAAAAACTGAGGGTTTGAAGAAATGCATCCTGCTTCCAAGTTCTGTGTAGATTACGACAAAGAGAAGGAAAAAATGAGATTTAATTTTGCAAGGGCTTAAACAAGGACAGTAACTTCAGCTTATATCCCATTCATACTAACAAGAGAGGTGAATGTTTGAATATGCAATGAGACTGGGGAAATCTAGTGTTGCTTTGGATGATGACTAATGCTCAATTTTGTATTCTCTCACCTTTTGTCATTGAACTTGTTCCATCAAAATAAAATATTACCACAGTGCACATAATAATTTGTCTAATTAATAGAAAAAGTTTGAGTCTAGCCTTTTAATTACTATTGGTTTATTGCAGCCATATTCCCTGCATATTCTCATTAAGAATAAATAAGAGTGAATACAAGTAATTGAACACTGTATCTCCTTAATGGAAAAAGGAAAAAAAGTGGAGGAAATCAAATCAAGTGGGTTTTCAAGTCCCTTTGTATACCAGTTTTTGCAGCAATATTTAGGGTATTTTAATGACTTTTCTCATATAGGATTGGTTTGTGTTTCTATGCTTCTAATAACTTCTCTTTTGGGATTGTCTTGAGTTTCCATGCTTCAAATATCACATAGATCTATCTGTATATTTTTTTATTGAGGACCTAAAATCTTACACGTCAAAAACTGAAGGTTTTTGGTGCATTTAGAGTTGCTATCAAAATGCTACTCATGTGGAACTCCAAAATTGAAATAGATGGAGGTGGAAATACTATTGTTACTGCTTCTGTCTTTGAAGTCAGGAATCTGATTGTTCTAAGGGTACGATACTTTCAACCTCATTGTTACAGTTTATCATTGCAAGCATATATCATGTTTGTCTTTGAATTGAAAATTTGAGGTCTCTATTTGCTTCTATTTGCAGGCAGGCTCTGTCCTCAGTTCAAATTCAAATTTGGGGATATATGGTCAAGGACTAATGAAGTTGACAGGTCATGGTGATATAATCAGAGGCCAGCGACTTTCCTTGTCTCTTTTTTATAACATAACTGTAAGCCATTAGCATATGCATATGTTTGATCCATTTTTATTTATGGCACAGTATTTTTCCTTAAGGTTTGTTGTAACCTTTGTGCCATGTTGAAACTCAAATTGCCTTAAATATTAATTACCCTTTCTTAGCATGCAATGTGCCTAATACAACAATCACACAACACACATAGATTTGCAAGCTCTATAATTGGGAGATGGTTGCAAGGAATTTTTGAGATGGTTGATATTTCGCCTCAAGAAGGTAGCAAGAACAAACATTTGAGATTGATAAAAAGGTGTGGTTTGGATATGGGTCCTATGCAAAAAAAGTCACAATGAAAACTGTGTTGATACATTGGAGGACATAAAAAAACTATCCTCTCAACCTTGTCTTTCTTCATCATTGTTTCTGTAATATTGTTAGAAGTTGAAATTCCTTGGCACTTTTTTTTTTTAATGGCATACTGTGTCATCTATTCTATTTGCTTTTGCACTCTTACCTTGTTCAAATTATAATATAATTACTTATGAATCCCTTTTATCCTAGGATGTTATGAATGGGAAATTATGGATGCTGGGTGGCATTTCATGATGATGTCTAACAACAGTTCTAATCCCAAAGCACACTGTTTGTTTTTCAAGATACAAATGGAATTTTTTTTTAACCTTTGTGTGACTTTTCTGTCATTGCTATAACTGCTTACGACTCCTTGTCAAATACAGGTTGGACATGGCTCTTTAGTTCAAGCACCATTGGATGATAATGCTAGCAGAAGTGTGTGAGTATGAACATCTATTATAATTACTGGGATATACTGTATTAATAACATTAAGGCATCATAATATTCCCTTTTATTTTCTTTAATTGTTGTTGCAGGGTTACAAAATCACTTTGTGAGAGTCAGACATGTCCAACAGATTTGATAACTCCCCCAGATGATTGCCATGTTAATTACACATTGTCGTTTTCACTTCAGGTAAGAGTTGAGTTTTGTTATAGGATGTAAATAGCACACAATTAGGAATTAATGTAGAGCCTAATTGTAGGGATCCCAATTAGTCTACTTTCCTATATAGAGTTCCTATCTTGTATATAAAGGATAGATTGATGAATGTAAAAGTAAGAGAAAATATTTGTTTTTTTCTTTTATGTTTTGAAGTTTAAAGCATGATTATTTCAGATACTAGTAAATGTCTATGCATGAGGTAGATAGAAAATGACTTTTCGAGTGAGGCTAATCTTGCGCATGTTCAAGTATATTTGAACAATAAGGAATTAAAGGAATACAATATCTTAGGAGAAGTTGAGAATGTTGAAATATAAGGCACCCTTAATAGAACATAAAAAATCATCACTCACATGCAATATCAGCGTAAGTTTGTGACTTCAGTTTTGTGGAGTCATCTGTTAAGGAACCATTTCACCTTAAAGCCTAAGCTTTTAGGTGAGATGGTTCCTTAACATGGTATCAGAGCCTTGTTGACCCAACAGTCACGAGTTCGAATGTCATCACCCTCATTTTATTTGATAAAAATCAAGCACAAGGTAGTGCGGGCCTGTGCAAGTTTTAAGCCCAAAAAGCTTTTACTTGAGGGTGTGTGTTAGAGAATAATATAAATCATATTCTGGGACCTTACCTAACAACTTAAGCTTTTAGGTGAGATGGTTCCTTAACATCATCCAAGAACAAGTTAATGTTTCAACACTAAGACTAGCTTGAAATGTCACGAAACATCACATTGCATGCCACTATCATAGATAAATTGAGCTGCTTTAGAAATGGATAACACATTTATTCTTAAAACCCATCCATTTGTAATGCTTTCAGGGTGGAATTGTTTTGTACTGCCACAATATTAGCTGAATTGCTGCATTTCTTTGGAAACCTTCTTTATATAATTCACATTAGCATAAATTAAAGTGTGTTCCATTTTTTCACAGTTTGGACTTCAATCAGTTTATGATACAAGTCATCATTTGTCTTTTATGTCAGTGTTGGCTGGTCCTTTATTCTGTGCAATCTCTTACTTTGCAACTGTTTTATGGCTTTAACTCTTATTTTGATTTATTAGCTCCTATTTCAACCAATGTTTAGTTGTAAAATCTCTAAAAACAATTGACTTTATATTTGGCAGATTTGTCGTGTTGAGGACCTCCTTGTAAATGGCATTATAAAGGGGAGTATTATCCACATCCACAGGGCAAGAACTATCATTATTGATACTGATGGCTTGCTTACTGCATCAGAGTTAGGTAGTTAGAGTATTCCCAATATTATTCTATTGCTTTCTTTGGCTGATGTGTGATCATTGTTCGAATTGAGCTGCTCTTTTTAGAGAGCACCCCCAGTATACAGTTGTACGTTTTTAATTCTAATCTGCAGAGCTCCTCTTCAGGTTGCAGTGGTGGTATTGGGAAAGGGAACTATTCCAAAGGAGCTGGTAGTGGTGCTGGGCATGGGGGAAGAGGGGGCTCAGGTTGTTTTAATGGAATTGTGAGTAATGGTGGCAATAAATATGGTAAAGCTGATCTTCCTTGTGAATTGGGAAGCGGAACCGAAGGTCCCAATCAGTCCTATGGCAATGTGATTGGAGGGGGGATGATTGGTAACTCACATTATTTTCAATTTTACCTCACGTTATCAAAGTTTAGCAATAATATTTTCAATTTTACCTCACGTTATTTTTTTTTATTTACAGTTGATTGTGATGTTGAATATTTCTGAACAGTAGTTTATGTATTCACATATATTAGCAGTCTTATTCTGTGAGCTTTTAGTTTCTTCACTTTACAGCATACTGCTTGACATCATTCCCAGATCATGCATTGGTAACATGTTACATGTTTTTTAGTGATGGGATCCATCCAGTGGCCGCTGTTGAGGCTCAATCTTTATGGATCTTTGAGAGTTGATGGTCAAAGCTTTGATAAAGCATCAATAAATAGCAATGCTTCTTTGATTGGTGGTCTTGGTGGAGGTTCTGGAGGGACAGTTCTTCTTTTCCTGCAAGAGCTTATGCTTGCAGAAAACTCATCTTTATCTGTTCGTGGGGGAAAGGGCAGTCCTCTTGGTGGTGGAGGTGGTGGGGGTGGAAGAGTTCATTTCCACTGGTATAAGATTGACATTGGGGATGAATATGTTCCAGTTGCAAGTATACGTGGTTCAATTAACAGAAGGTATGCTTCTTCTTTTTTTCTTTTAATGCTTGTGTGCTTGTCTATATATATAACCTAACAAAATCCATTAAAAGGCACCAATAAGGTGCATCCCGTGCATGGGGAACAAAACTTGTGAAGATTCCCTTGTATGCTAGAAATAAAGAGGGTAAGGCTGGCTGTTCTCTGTGAATGCTGTCTTGTTCTGTTATTTGCATAACAAACCACAAAATTACAATTCAACGAACTCCAGAACCATCTAAACTTGTGAAGATTCCCCTGTGTGCTAGAAATAAAGAGGGTAAGGCTGGCTTGTCTCAGTCAATGCTGTTCTGTGCTGTTACTTGCATAACAAGCCACAAAATAGCTATTTGCAAGCTCATAACTCTCCTTCTATAACATCCTCAACCTCTTGAGCAATTACCTCTTTCACAGACTTTGATAGGCAGTGCCACCCACTGCTTCAACACCAGCTCCCCATGACACTCCAGCTCCAAAACAAAGTAGTGAGAGGTTATAATGATGGAGGACCTAGGGTTTCTTTGGTGTCTATATATAAAGCACTTAATAGTTCTATTGTGAGACAGTATTGGATGATAAATTAACAAATTATTCTTCTCTACATCCTTCTGTTTGTCCTTCTCCATCTCTTCCTCGTCGTCCGCTCTTCCATTCCTTTTCTTCTTTTCTCTTCTCTACATCAGATAAGGATCCTTGCTGCTTCCTTATAAAGATCCACCACCACCTCTCTCCTATCTTTTAGATCAGTAGTGGTCAAATATTTCTTTAGTTGAGATCAAATGGGTTTACAAATCATACCTTTCTTATATCTAAATCTTCTTTCTTTTACAGGCGATGCTTACTCCTTTGTATAGCTTTCACTCTGTGTAGTATCATTAAATGGGTTTACAAATCATACCCTTCTTATATCTAAATCTACAGGCGATGCTTACTCCTTTGAATAGTATCAGCCGTTTTGTTTTATTAAAAAAATGTAATTCAAGCCTTCTCCTATACAGAAAATAAAAGAATTAGTGCATTAAAAATTAATAGAAATAAATTGGAGGGGGCTTTGATTTTCCGAATCTCACTTCATAGGAAATCACTTGTTTTGGACTATTTCTTTTGATGAATCTTCACAAAAGATTTCACATAAAAAAATAAATAAAAGTGAAAGTGAAATGTTTCTTTTCTGTCTGTTATCTTCCTACATCTTCTACCATGCATCATGATTTAAATTGAAAGAAATTGTATAATAATGCTCCACTGAATACGCATTCATTGGCATGGAAATGATTGTTTGCTCCACAAATGATTATCCCATACTTTGAGACAAGTGTTAACCTCAAAAGAACTATTTTTCATCATGAAAGCCTGTCACTAGGGTGCTTTATTGAACAATGTGAAAGATTTGATGCCAAAATGTGTTTTTGATCACTCTATTTAACCAAACAATCTCTTAAAATATTTCCCAAGGTATATTTAGCATTACCTGCAGGTGTTGTTTATAATTTATGATAGCTTGGATTTCTGATATAGAATAATAATTTTAGTACATGGAATTTTATAAGCAAATCAGTTAAAATTTTAAAAATTTCTCATGTGATTTGTGACATGGGATAAACATTTTGCATAAACTATATTCTTGATGTACTTGCTTCAAATTATGTATGTCCATGTCATGACCATCATTATCTTCTCTCAATATTACAAGTTTAAACCATGATGATATAAAAGAAAAAATTCCAAAATAGAAACCACAATGTGGATTTCTTGATCAAGGTTGGAAATGCTGATAATGCTTTTCATTTTGCCTTTTTCTCTCATCTCATGCAACATATATTGACAGTTTATCATAACTAATTCTCTGATAAGGGAATATCTCATTTGGAGTTGCATATAACAAACAAGTTTACTTAATGATGTCCAACAGTGGAGGTGCTGGGGAAAATGGTGGTCTTTTTGGGGAGGAAGGCACGGTCACTGGGAAAAAATGCCCAAAGGGCCTATATGGTACATTTTGCAAGGTACTTTTTGTTCTTACACAGCCTTCATGTGAATTTCAGCTGCTTCATTCTTGAAGTTAGTGTAATCAGGGCAGTTTATAAGCAGCGCCAGGTCAACAATCTGTGCCGTTCCTGCATTTTTTTCAGAGGATTTTGATAATTTAGAGTCGTCTAGGAGCATTAGGAGGTTTATTGTTGTTTTCTTTAGCTTCGAGTCTTTAATTTGTTGGTGCTATTTGGGATTCCTAATTGCAGGACTAGGGAAAGCCAAATAATCTCTACAAACTTGGTTGTAACCCATGCTTTGATTGTTTGATTATTATGCTGAAGTAATTTCTTTAACCTAAAATGGTTAGCATATAAATAATTTAATATGCAAAAATATTATCAAGCTAGAAAAAATGGATTAAGTGGAATCAGGGTATATGATATATTCTCAACGAATCATGTTAAGGTTATAAATCGGGACAAATGTACTCTGCAGTCTATTTTTGAAACGCACAAACACTTGTGAGTCTAACTAGCATTTAGTCTTAAATACTATTGAAGTGTAATTTGTCATTTTTACAGGCTATTATTTATTTTTTCTTAATGATGAAAGAGAAGTTGCAGAATAAGTTTGGAAGGGATAGCAGGTGTATGTTTTATTTTTTCTGGTGAAACTTTTATGATAAAGTGAAAATATACTCCATCATACCTAGTGCAATCATATACACTACTTATTCTGATCCTATCAAATTATAAAGGGAATCATGTGAAAAAATTCTCTGAAACCTATTTTTTTAAGCTCTTACCATCAGTTAAAGAAACGAGTACATAAATATGTACACAAAAATGAAGAATTTGGTACCAAGAATAGAAAGCATGAATGAAAATTTTTCACTGAACCACTTTCATCGCCCTCTTGATTACTAGATTGTTTGCCTATAATTTAATGAGGCATCTTATCTGTAGGAATGCCCTCTCGGTACTTTCAAAGATGTCGATGGATCTGATGAAAGTCTTTGCATTCCTTGCTCTCTCAATCTTCTTCCTAATCGGGCAAAATATATATATGTACGAGGTATTTTTCTTATTGTGTTAGACTGATTGACATGAATCTCTCTATCTCTACCATTTTTTAACTGATGCGGTCTGATATTGAAGACACTGGTCACTGCAGGGGGGGTCAGTGAACCATCTTGTCCGTATAAATGCATTTCTGACAAGTACAGGATGCCAAATTGTTATACTCCTCTCGAGGAATTGGTGTATACATTTGGAGGCCCTTGGCCTTTTGCCCTCATTCTGTCTTTCCTTTTGGTGCTTCTAGCTCTATTGTTGAGTACAGTGAGAGTCAAATTGATAGGATCAGGTTCTTGCAATGGTGCAAGTTCAGTCAAGCATCAGAGTCATCACCACTTTCCCTATCTACTTTCCCTATCAGAGGTTCTTCCATAGTGAACTGCCTTTGACTACATAATCTGCAGCTATAATCGGGCCAGGAGGCAGCACTTTGACAATTCACATTTGATTCTTATTTTAAACCTAGGTACGAGGAACTAGAGCTGAAGAAAGTCAGAGCCATGTCTACAGAATGTACTTTATGGGTCCCAATACTTTTAGGGAACCTTGGCATCTTCCTTATTCTCCCCCCAATGCAATTATTGAGATCGTGTAAGTGAACTAAATGACTTTCAAGGATACCAAAAGATGACATAATTGACTATCTTTTAATTTAATGTTGGGGTTAATTTTTTACACCTCAGATGATATTCATTGATCACATTTTTTCTTGCGAAATTCTCGACTGAGTAGACTGATCCTCTTCTTGATGCTGACATGATAAAGTAAACTGTAAAGCTTTTCTTATTCTGTGCTAGTTTTCCTTTTCTGCCCTGTGTACCTTTATCCTATTAAAGTTATTCTTGCACTAAGATATGGTCCTTTGTGAATTGTTCCAATACATACCTTGACATACTTTGCAAGCCCTATAAGTGAAAGCATAGATTGTGTGATCCTCTACCATTTCCAACTTATTATATATCTACTAATTATTATTTACAATGGGAAACCTTTTTGATCTGCATGCAGGTATGAAGATGCTTTTAACAGATTTATTGATAATATAAATTCTGTTGCTGCCTATGAGTGGTGGGAAGGGTCGGTTCACAGTATACTTTCACTGGTTGCCTATCCTTGTGCATGGTCCTGGAAACAGTGGCGGCAGAGAAATAAAATTCATCGACTTAAGGAATATGTCAAGTCTGAATATGACCACTCGTGTCTTCGCTCTTGTCGATCTCGAGCTCTATACAAGGGGATGAAGGTTTGACTTGCTGTCTTAACTTTTCAGTTGCCCCATTTACAGAACTTCACTTTTTTTCCAGGCCTTTTAGTTCTCAATACTTCAGGCTATTAGCCACTTCTCATTTCTCATTTACTCTGACATGGTACTGGCACCCCTTTACTTTAGTACTATCTTGCTGGTGGTTTCAAATCGACATGAAATGCTCATGAATGCAATAATTTTTTTCTTTTCTTTTGAAGCTCATAATTTGCTAAAAAACATTATATTCATAAGCAAATTCTGTGTTGTGAAGCTCATAAAGAAATGTGCATGCATGTTGAATGCTGCTATCCCAGAACCATTAGTGTTGTGCCAACCATTTTAATTATATTTATGATATTTTTTCAACTTTAAGTTATTTTTTAATGAAATGGAAGGAAAATGTATACAAATCCAGGTAACCTAACTACCTCTTATATATTGACAAATTATACGCCTATAGTTTACTAGTGGTTTTCCTTTTGGCTTTAATTACTCATGAATTGTTAGCTAATAAGAAAATTTAAACAAATATGTCATATATATGTCTTGAAGTATATAGAAACAAGTAAATTTTGTTTTGATTGGTATGTTATGTGCAGAATCATGACATTTATGGATCATGTTATGGTAGTCCCCATTCCATGTTGGCAGAATCTCATCACGGGTTGAGGCTCAAATCACTATACCCTATGGTTAAATCAGCCCCTATACATGAAAAAGGCTATAATTGATCCCTTGAAGCAATTTAGACCAAACAGTGTCAGCTTACCAATTTCTAGCTAATTAGATGTTGACTTGTGTCCTACTTCCACTAAAACTGCTGACTTGTGTCCTAATTCCACTAAAAACAGGTTGAAATAGTCCTGTTTTATGGTGGAGAGGTCAATTTTACCCTTTTTATGTAGAGGAGCTGATCTGACCAGATTAGTGATATAGTAAAGGGACACAAGGCTATCCATCACGGGTTTTGTTGTGCTGGTCTGTGTACTGTAAAACCATATTCCAGCCCAAGCAATTTATTGATGATATAGTACAGGGACGCAAGGTAATCCATCATGGGTTTTGTCATGCTGGTCTGTGTACTGTAAAACCATAGCCCAGCCCAAGCAATTTATTGATTATGTCCAATGTCTGGTCTGCCCATTCTACACCTTTACAAATTACAGTGTTGCATATTGGTTCTTATTATATAGGCTAATATGTATGCACATCTCCTGAACTATAGGCCATTTTTATTGACACCTAAATTGTTTTTCCTTAGTTCAACCCTTAAACTATAGTGTTTATATTGACATCACTTGTGTTACATCCCCTGTATTTTTCATTAACTAGCATGTGGGTCATACTGTTTACTTACAAAATATCAAATATAAGTGGTCAAATAACATTAAAAAAATTAATCCCTTCTAAAGCTATGATAAAAATGTCATTTGTAATATAATAAGATTAGAAATTAATCCTCAAAAGTTTTTTGACTTTTTAGTATTTGTTAAGGAAGGACAAAATATACCAAAGGGGTGTCATCAAAACTCTCTCTCATTGGAGGGTTGAAATTAGAAAAAAATTTAATTCAAGGGTGTCAATTGAAATGGCCTATGGTTTAGCTTTTTGCAGAGTTTATCTTTTCATATAGTTTCTATCTGCATTTTCTTTTTAAGTGGGGGAATATATTTTTTTTCTCTTCATATTTTCTTTATACAAGTGGCAACTGATGCAGGTTGGGGCGACACCAGACTTAATGGTTGCTTACATTGACTTTTTCCTTGGTGGTGATGAGAAGCGTTTAGATATAGTGTTTATAATACAGAAGAGATTTCCCATGTGCATAATATTTGGAGGTGATGGGAGCTATATGTCACCTTATAATCTACATAGTGACACATTATTGACCAATCTTCTTGGTCAGGTATGACTTTTGATGTAAATAAGATTGAGTACCATGCTATTTTTCTCCGAAGTCTTTCTGACATGCTGAAATACATCATTGCAGCATGTCCCAGCAACTGTCTGGAATCGATTGGTGGCTGGTTTAAATGCTCAGTTGAGGACTGTGAGGCATGGATCTATCCGCTCTTCTCTACTTCCTGTCATTAATTGGATATGCAGCCATGGAAATCCCCAGCTCGAGTTCCATGGAGTTAAGATAGAGCTAGGATGGTTCCAAGCTACTGCTTCTGGTTACTATCAGTTGGGTGTCTTAGTAATGGTCAGTGATTATTCTCTCCATTCTATGCCCCAGTCTGACTGCGCAGATAAAAGTAATGGTGAATCAGCAAGGTAATTTTGAGAATTGTAATCTATAATGTGCTACTGTCCATGTTCTAATTGTATTTAGACCTATTTGGAAGTTGTAGAGACAGCCACAAGAGATAGAATACTGTTTGATTAGTCAAATTGTAAAGAGATCATTTTCCATTAGTTCTCTTCAACTGTTTTATTTAATGTCTAATATATTATCATCTCATACAGTCAGCCATCATTTATATTACAGGAACAATGCCTTGTGTACGAGCAGAAGTCTTAAGCTGCTGCATCAAGAGCGGCCATACTTGAGTCAAGCTTTATCTCGCAAAAAGATGACAGGGGGGATTAATGGAAGTCTTCTGAATGAAGCTACTGTGAAATCTCTGGATTTTAAAAGGGACTTTCTCTTTCCACTCACTCTCTTATTGCATAATACTAGACCTGTTGGTCATCAGGTACCGGATGGCTATTCATTTAGCACCTCTCTCTTGTTTTCTTTTCTTTTTCTTCATCCACCTAATTCTTTTATTTATTTATTATTTCAGGATACCCTTCAGCTTTTCATTACTATCATGCTTTTGGCAGATCTTTCTGTCACACTTCTCACACTGCTTCAGTTCTATTGGATTTCTCTTGGTGCTTTCCTCGCTGTACTGCTTGTTCTTCCTCTATCCTTGCTTTCTCCATTCCCTGCAGGTTTGAATGCCTTATTCAGCAGGGAACCTAGAAGAGCTTCACTTGCTCGTGTATATACATTATGGAATGCAACATCTCTGTCTAACATTGTAAGTTGTACCAAAAGTGCTGTGCTTTTCTCTCAAATTGCTTGCTAGTCACAATTTGCTATTGTGAAGGTTCTTGAGAGCTTTATCTTTCCAAAAAAGTTATCTTTTATCCTAATTGACATTCAATATAGTTTTTAAATCGCTAAGGCAGAAACTTCCCATACCATAATGCCTTCGACTTTAATTACATACTCTGGTTTCACTTCACAAGTCTTACACGAGGTACTCTCTTTTAATTGACTTGATAAGCTATATAACAGTTTTGTTGCTTCCTGCAGGCTGTAGCTTTCACTTGTGGTATTTTTCATTATGGATTTTCTTCTCTCCGACTACCTGATGAGGAAAACACATGGAACATTAGAAGGTGAGCTTTTACATCTAATTTGTCCTAAAACAAATGGTTGGAGTGTAAGATGAAAAATCACAACTGCCAGTCAATGCAAAGTAATACACGCTGCATGCTGATGCAATATACTCCGCATTCATATGCTCAATATGAGGAAGTTCAATGGCAATTATACCTGTCTTAGTAATTCTTACTACGGATTACTAAATGCTTTGCTGTCTAATTGAATGCTTGTATAGGATCAAAGGTGTGAAATGACTGGTTTAACTTGTTGAGCCTTTTTATTCATTGCTGGCGTAGATATTGATTTCATATTGACGATGGAAATTATTTCCTTGTGCATTTGGAATTCTTAATAATCTGCCCCTTGGTTTTTCTCCATTTGTTGGATTTGAAGAAAGGCCACACAAAGATCAGATTAGGTAACATTTATCACTGATTGGCGCTTGCAGAACGACAGTTACATATATGTTTTATGCAAATTCTTCCAGTTTCTCTGAACTCTATGGAAAATACTCTGTAGATGGTTTTCTTGGCTTATATATATATATATATATATGTTGAACAGAGACAACAGATCTGAGATATAGTAATATTAATCAGAATCATGTGACTTGATCTGTTAACTTGGTCCTGATATATCTTTAAAGGTGACGTGACCTATTAACTTATTCCATAGAGACTATGCCATCCTATGTTGCATGTTTAAATAACACATTATATTCCGGAACATTGACCTGCCTGTTTTTGCACTGCTAATGATCACAGTAGTCAAACTGAACTGTGATCTATTTGCCAAGCTGGCTGGAATTGATTAATTTGCCTTTTTCATTCTTTAGTTTGTTTGAGATTTTTTCCGTTTTATATTTTATCAAGAATCTGAAAAACTTTTGATCATGTTTGCCAACAGAGAGGACGATAAATGGTGGCTGTTGCCAACTATCCTTTTGCTGTTCAAGTCAATTCAAGCTCGTTTTGTAGATTGGCACATTGCGAATCTAGAAATCCAGGACTTTTCTTTGTTCAGTCCAGATCCAGATGCTTTTTGGTCCCACGAATCTAGTTCATGATTTCAAAGAAACTGATGCATATGGAAAGAATTATATGCCCTGGTTTCTGTCTTCTGAACAGGATCAGGGCAAGAAGCTTTCACCAGGTGAGACAACATTGCCGTGTAAATTTGTTCAAAATTGTGTAAAGCATTGGTCATAGGTGTGTAGTTTTCCTTCTTTGTAAGTATAATGCCACAGGAATTACTGGAGGAAGAAAGCTGAGCAAGATAGGTTCAGTCGTAAAGTAGATAGATTCATTAGTTCACTGTAGAGTCTGCGCTAGATTAAGATTATTTTTTTGTAAGAAATCCTTTTGGTTTTCCATGCCATCCCTTTGATCTCTTTCCAAGCCTTATACACCAGGATACGATTTTTTTTTTCCTAAGATAAATCATTTTGAGGTATGGTGTTCTAGCTCTTGCAAGCCACGGGCAACGCGAGATGAAGATGCTGCATGTTGCAGAATCTTGGCTATATAATGAGGCATACCGTCTAGTTATAGGTCCAAACCGGTCACTATCTCCTAGTCGATACGTTTATATTAATTATCCAAATAAATCTTGTCGCCCGTAACCGCCTATCGCAATGCTGAGTTGTTTAAGGTTATTATAAAAACCCGGGCATACTGATTTAATCAGAGATTTAGAGGGAGGTGACTTGTGTAAATTGTTTTTTTTGACACTCTTAGTATGTTTTCCTTGAGATAAGTTGTATTGTATATTTTGACGTGACTAAAAAGTTTAATGTGTAGTATTTATCTATGTGATTAAATCTAATTTTTAAATTTGTATTATAGACTCTGTATATCAAAAAATTATTAAAAAAATTATTAAAGTTATCATCTATCCAGGAAGGTGGATGAATTTTTTGCAATTCATACATCGTAAAAATAAATGTTCCAATTAAAAATAGATTATGGCTCAGAATAACAAGATTTTTTTTAATTGTTTCTAGATTTTTAAATATTAGCTTACTTGTAGGTTTAATATTTATTATTAGAATTTATACCATTAATTCTTAGGAATTAAGCATGTGAATTATTTAAATATTGATCAAATTCATGGGGTTTAATAAACTGATTATTAAATCTTGAAACTCATGCAAACATGTAATGTTTTTGGTTTTCATATGAAAATATTAAGATTCTTACTTTTTTTCTTCTTTTCGGGAGGCTTTAATTATATACAATTAAAATATATTTTTTGTATTAAATTTTTATCTTCTTTCTTTTTCTTAACAAAACAAAACAAATGAATAAAAATAAACACATCACACACATTCTCTTTTTCATTATAGTTTTGTTACATAATTAAAAATTAAATATTTACATAACAATAAAAACTAACAATTTAAATACACAACATGATTAAAAAAAATATAAAATCAACCTTTGAAAGGTCAAACCATCAAGAATTTCAGACAAGAACTCGGGAACATTGTCAGACATGCGGGAGTGCAGGAACATCTTTATCATTTTGTTTTGACGGGCTCGAATCCAACATTAAAGAAACAAAAGAAGAACATGAAAAAATAGATATGATTTTGAACATCGAATTATCTAGTAAAAACAATTAATCAAGAAAATAAACAAAGGAAATTGAAGAACTTGAATGAGATTCAGATATTGCTAATTTTACCCTTTAGAGTATTGCATGCTAATTAAGAAAATTGAAATAGTAGCGTAAAAACATTTATTTGGGATTCGAAAATATGATTTATCAGGAAAAAAACAAAAGGAAACAGGCTATATATATATATATATATATATATATATAAGAAATCATACAGCGACTATAATTCATCACTAAAATTTATATTAATTAAGAGAAATTGAATGTATATATGTGCACTGATTTTCATATGGAACGTAGACTAAGAGGATGTTTGACACTGTATTTTAAAATTATTTTTTAAAAATTTGAAATTTTTTTATTTTTATATTTCATTTTAAATTAAATATTTTCAGTGTTTTTCTATCATTTTCATATGCTGATGTCAAAAATATTTTTTAAAAATAACAATATCATTTTGATGTATTTTTGAATGAAAAATACTTTAAAAAACAACCGTAATCACACTCTCAAATAGATACTAAGCTTTAATCGGATCGATGATATACCATAAAATAATAGGTGAAAAAGCTTTCTTCCATTATTTTCTGATATACCACCAACCGACTAGAGTTCATTTCCAACTCCGAGCTTGGTGGACTGGCTTCTGCATACAAACCTGTAATTGGTGATATATTTTGATTTCGTAAGTTCATGGGCTGCAGTTTCTTCTTCTTCATGGAACTAAACTCTATTCAGATCAGTGATTTACTAGAAAATTATGGGACCCATCACAAATCTGACTAGAGATTACCTCCATTTTTTTGCTTGCAAAATGTAAGCAGAGTAGCTGTGCTTATATAGGAATCATGTGATGCTTGGTAGAGATCATGCGGTGCTATTAACATCTTAACCAAGATTTAAAAATTCTTATTGAAGGAAAGAAAATCTAAAACTTGAATGCAGCTACAGGCAACCACATTAATTTATTTTATTTTCGGAACCTTATTATGGTAATTAGCTCACACTTTCCTCTTAAAAATTGTCACAGTCGATCCTATCTTTCGTTGTAGACACCACGCTAATTAAAAATATAATATTTTTCAAAAGAAAAAAAAGGTAAAAACCTGAGGTTACAACGCGCACCAACTTGGATTAAACGATACAATAAACCTGGGGTTACAGGTTCGTATGCCAGAGGTCATGCACACCGACCTAGATTTGGGTTACTTGGGTTGGGAGTGTTTTTTAAAAGTGTTTTTGAAAAAAAATTATTTTTTATTTATTTTTATTTTTAAGTTTAAATTAATTTTTTTTTGTATTTTTAGATCATTTTGATGTGCTAATGTCAAAACTAATTTTTTTTTATAAAAAAAACATAATTTTAATCTATTTTTGAACAAAAAACATTTTAAAAAATAACCGCAATCATATTCCTTAACAAACACTAAATAATACGATCATTGGATATCCTGCTCTACCATCTTTCCTTGTATGGAATAAGAATCATTTTATTTCCATAAAAAAAAAATCATAAGATCCGAGTCCTTATATAATCTAAACTTAAAGGATAAAAAAACAATTTGCTGTTTTGTATAAAACCTACACAATAATCCCTAAGGATTTTATTTAATAAATTATGAAGAAGGACCATGATCTAACTAACATAAGGAAAAATAATAATAAAAAAGGATACCCGCGTAGGTTTAAAAAAATTCAAGAATTAAAGTGTGAACAAAATGCTTCTCCCTACCGGTTGCCATTCCCTTGACGTGATTTTGTGCTCCTATGTTGAGATGTCCTTGTAATTCAAGAGTTTTTTTAAAATATATTTTTATTTTATTTTCTAACTTGATTTTTTTATTAAACTGAGTCTACTTGTATTCATCTCGATTAATTTTATAAATTTTAAAATTAATAATTATATAAAATTTTAATTAATCAAGTACTATATGGGCTGATTTTCTCGTCTTTTTCTACGTCAGTGACGGTATCTCTCGGCTGATTTTTGCCTCTTTCAATTTATCTACTATTAAAAATATTGTATCGGCAGTTCACAACATTATTGGGCCCAAAGGCGTTGTTACTCTCTTCATTGTTGGACTCATTCTGGTAACTGTTATATTGGGCCTAACAGCGTTGTGAACTTTATTACCCAATTGTTAACGAAATCAAATTTCATTAGATTTTGTTTATTAAACAATAATAGTAACAATAACAATTAACAATAATAAGAGAGAGAGTCACGCGCGACGCACGTGAGATGAAATCCACTGGTGGAAAATAACTTGCGGCAGTAGGCTAGCAGTTCCACTATTTCCTTCCTCGGAGTCACAGGCAGACCTTTATTTCTTCCAAAAGCGGCCGTCAGCAGCAACCATGTTACGCCAAACATCACGCCTACTGGCTCGATCCATCGCCACCACTCAACAACCGATTAGGTTGATGGGGGCTAGACCCATGTCGACGGACATGCCAGCCACACCCGTCGAGGACTCAACATTTGCTGCATCGTGGAAAAAAGTGGCACCAAACATTGATCCACCTAAGACTCCGTCGGCTTTTATGAAGCCTCGTCCTTCTACTCCCTCTTCTATTCCTTCTAAGATCACTGTCAATTTTGTTCTTCCATATGCATCGGAGCTCACCTCCAAGGAGGTTTGTTTTCTTCCTTTTATTTTTTCGTAGGGTTTTGGTTTTTTCTCAATTTTTTTTTGTGTTGATCCATATGGGTTTTCTTTGGATTTGAAACGATAGCATTTGATTTGAGTGATTTTTTATCATCTTGATTTGGGATTTTCTTTTATCGAGCTGGAATTTGTTTCCGATGCTGTTTGGCTTGGGGGTCTATTTGATTGGATTTTTTTAATTATGCCGTCGATCTCAGATATTTGAGCAGTATAAATATTCTAGCTTAACTAAGACCGGGTTATTTTCAAGTAAATTAGTTTAAAGTTTGGCATGCCTGATGGTATTCGTTTGCGGGCGGGCATTTTGGCTTGAATTTCTTCTTTTTTTGTGATTTTCTTGCAAGTATGTAGCGATTGTAGTTTACTCGATATCTTTTTTTATGTTATGTGGTTGTGCTTTTGTATATTTATCTGGTTTTTATTGAAAATTGTAGGTTACTTGTGTGATCATCAAGAGTAATGATTTCCTTGATGCACACATTGGCTTGCATGTTATAAGAGTTATAGCGTAAAATCTATGTCATGTTTTCTTTGGCTGGATGTTGTAAGTTTAGAGGTTTTTTCTGTGCACCATCTTGTATCTTGGTCGTTATATTCCTTTCTATGACTTTTATTCTGTTTTTTTTACATTTATGTGTCTTGCAGCACCTTCAATTTTCACTTAAATGATCTAAAAGGCTCATGAGATTAGAGCTGTTTGTTTGTGTTCACATTTGGCTTTAGGATCATCTTTTGATCTGGAAACATTGCTTATGATGAGTAAACTGGGATGTCTTTTTCTTCACCCAGCTTTGAGTGATTGTTTTTATTGTGAAACTGCGAATGATGTTGGGTTAGTTTGGGGTGGCATCCATGGTTATGCTGATTGAGAAGTCACTGTCCATGTAGCCCCAATTCAATCAATGTTTTATTTAGTTTATTGATATTCCTGATTGAGACAAGTCAAGCAAAGTATCTTGAGATTCTTTCTTGACCAGAATCTGGTAACTCTGTTACTAACAGGAGTGGTGTCTGTCTTCTCTTAAAACTTACCAGTGAGTCCAACTCCCTTTTCTTCTTATATTGCATTTTTGCTCTGTCCCTGAATCTAATCTCTCCAGGTATAGAGTGCAAGCTTTGAAATGAACCGTTTAGAGTTAAAAGTTCTTCCCTTTTCTACCACATTCACTCCAATTTTGATTCCAGTAATTCATGATGAGGTTAATAACAGTAGCATTGGGGATAAAAAGGCGACACGCCTAGTCAAGCGTGGTTTAGCATGTAACAGTGCATGATCCATTGTCTATGTTTTTTGTCACACCCGTCTGTCATTTACCTCTTTAGGCCTTTGTATGTGTCTAAACTCCCTGTGATTCAGTCAGTGACTGCTAGTAATTTTGTGCCCGTGCTTTCTAATTTCTCACCCACTGAAGTTGCTCTTACTATTAAGCTAGCCATTCACTTTAAGAAGAGAACACAGGAGACGAAATAAAAATTTGATCATGCTTCTATGTTAGAGGAGAGCGATTAAAGTAAAAAAATTATAATATAAATAAACAAAAACCCTTTGATGTGCTTGGTGGAGTGTTTAAGTTGATCTTCTACATTTTCACGCCCAGTTATAACCATTTTCTGTCTCTGTTTAAACCTTCTTGTAGCATGATGTACTTCCCAGCAATTTGGTTTTGGCAATTGTATATAAAACAATTAGATGGTACATTGGTGTGGTTACATCAACATTTTAAGAGGGTGCTACGATTGGTAATCTGTATGCTGTACCCTAGATATGGAATGTAGGGATTCCCCAACATTTGCACCTCATGTACAGGCCTTTTTTCCCCAATACATATACATTTTTAATCAACATGTTTATTGATGGGATGCAGGTCGACATGGTCATTATACCAGCAACAACTGGGCAAATGGGTGTTTTGCCAGGGCATGTATCTACTATTGCAGAACTGAAGCCTGGGGTCTTATCAGTCCATGAAGGAAATGATGTGAAAAAATATTTCCTGAGCAGCGGGTTTGTCTTTGTCCATGCAAACTCGGTTGCAGATATAGTTGTTGTTGAGGCTGTTCCAGTTGACCGCATTGATCAGAACTTGGTTCAAAAGGGGCTAGCAGATTTCACTCAGAAGCTCAGCTCAGCCACAACTGAGTTGGAGAAAGCTGAGGCACAGATTGGTATTGATGTTCACAGTGCTCTCAACTCTGCTTTTGCAGGCTGATGCTTTTCTCACATTGCTTCCTTGTCTGTTTGATCTTGTCCCTATAACTGATTAGCACTGTCAAGATATGTTTTTGCTGTGATTCCCAGAGATTAAAATAAAGCCTTGTAAACAAGAAGTCCAATGTTTTTTCCCCTTCTTCAAGACACCTCTGCTCAGGATGATACTTCCTTCCAACTTAAAACACAAATGGAATTGCTCGTGAATTGAGGCTGTTGATATTTGAGTGACTGTTTTGATTCATTAGCGTCTTGCCTGAATCATGATTGTTAATGGTCTCGTGACAAAAGCGTATGCTTTTGAAATGACACAAATAATTAGCGTATGCTGCAGGCACTGAGCAAAGCTATTTTTTCTTTGTTGGGTTGGTGATAGCATTGACTCTTGATTGAAGGGTGTTTGGGAGAGCTGTTGCTGTAGCTTTTTAAAGTGTTTTTTATGCTGAAATATATTAAAATGATATTTTTTATTTTTAAAAAATTATTTTTGACATTAACATATCAAAATGATTTAAAAACATCAAATTATATTAATTTAAAAAAAAAATTGCAAACCGGTGTTTGAAACGTCATCCAAACAGTCACTGAAGTACCATGAGATTGCTTTTAACTTGAAAATATATTCAGATTAATTTTTAATACTAAAACAATATAAAAAAATAAAATAAAAGGTCGAGCCCAGTATTTGGTCAAATCAAGCAGCTGTTCTTCTGCCTTGTGTTATACGTGGATAGATAGAATGGAAAGCAAGTTATCGAGGACTGTCTTTGCATGCCCCACCCATCATCCACATAAAATTACCTAATAAAATAATTACCCAAGTATTATTGGAATTTGTCCCTAGCCGAGCCTTTGACTTTAGAACTTTTACTACTCCACCCCATCTCAACTGAATAATCCTTTGACAATCAATGAATGGATAGCTCGAGTCTATCAAACAAGCTGCTCGTTGATATTTCCAGATTATGCTAATCAATTTTATTTCGGTTGTTGTTTTATTTTTTTTGTATAAAATATTTTAATTTCAAAGTGTTTCAGTATGCCATTTCAAGGTTGTATTGTTCATGTATAATTAATTAATTATAAATATAAAAAATTAAAATATTAATTTAACAAACATAATTAAAATTCAAGAAAAATTAACTTTAAATTATACAATACAAACACAAAGTCAAACAAATATAATCTCAAAATTAGAAACATTTCTAAAATTCCAAAATATTGTGAAAGTAAAATGTTCTAAAATAAAAAAAAAATATAAATCAATTATATTTGTTTATAATTTCTTAAGTAAAATGTTCTAAAATAAAAGAAATATAATAGATTTGATTAAAATTAATAATTAGAAAACAGATTTATAATAAAAAAAATCATTTTTTTCATGGCCAAAACAGCGCATCCATCGCGTTTCCAGCACGTTTCAGCCAGTATTTGACTTAAATATCCAGTACGGACCGAAATTTAAATCATGACCAAAACGATGTTTTGTCTTATTTTTTAATAAGTACAAAACATTTCAACCATTTCAGCTGAAATAAAACAAGATTGATAACCTTGATTCTCACTAGTTATTCAAGATAGATATATCAGCACACCATTAAAATCTTGTTTTACATTGCAATTCAAGAGTGTTTTTAAAAAAATATAATTTTTTTATTTTAAATAAAATTAAATATTTTTAATATTTTAATATTATTATCACATTTTAAAAATGATTTTAAAAAATAAAAAAATATCATTTTATATATTTTTAATTAAAAAATATTTTCAATAACAATCTGATATCAAATGGTAATGTAATAGTCACGGGGCAACATAATCAAAAACTTTATTAAACCTGTTGGGCAAGCCTCGGAACAAATTTACAACTTCCGATCACCATCCCATTTAATTAAATGGCGGCGTTGCCTAGCTCCATTATATAAATCACAATTTTTATAATCAGCAGAAAAAGAAACGAGTAGGGGTGCAGAAATAACAGGAAAGCGGTGGCTTACCCGCTATTAATACTGCCACGTGAAAGGGGAATGAGGACTGGGTTCATGAATTTTTTTCTCAGAGATTACAAATGTAAAGGTCCCAGCAAATGAACTTGACTTTTCCTTGTTAGAGCATTGGCCAGCAAAACTTATAGCACTCCTTTCGATCTCCGAGTACGATGGCTGTGGCAGCCCAAATATGAACTCTGTCTGCAATTGGACGTGGGACAAGCCAAACGACCATGTCACCAGGGGCTGGTTAGATACATGGCTAGTGGGCTGTGTCATAATTTTGAATGTTGTCTCCAAGGACAACCACCTTCAAATGCTTGCTCCAACACGTCTTCCATTCGCTTAGCTGGTAAAATCTGCCAAGATGAGTTGGATGCATACAGGTGAGGCGAGCATCATAACAAATATCCACCACCGACCACCATGCTAAAGTTCCTTATGGTGGGAAAACTTAAATAGATGAGGTCTCTCAATGTGAAAGATAAGCACTTGAACATACGATCGGCACTCTTCGCAAAGTGTAAATTAGATGAATATGGAAATTCTGGCAATTTGTTTCCACACTACCAATGAATTCATAAATGCCAAACCACCATTTTAAGCAAAAGAATATATCTGCCATCTAAATTCCTTTTAACATGGCCAGTAAAGTGAGGAGTAAATGAGTTAAAAAGGCAAGGAAATTCTAGGTTCAATATCAGAATCTGAAAGAGGACAAGAAAGACACTGAGGTTCCATAGTAGACCAGTAAATCTCTGTTTAACTGAGAAAGCAGGCGAACAATATGCTTCAAACAGAAACATTACCTCAAGACTGCAAAGCACAGCTGCGGGTACTTCAACCAAATCCTTCAAATTTCTCTCCGGCAGAATCACTCTCTTGATGCCATAGCGGTGTGCTGCCAATATCTGCAAGAGAACAATCTAAGAAACTGCACCTTTGATATAAGCATGCCACACATGGGAGATGCTGAGAGCCTAAGCAGATATATTACATGGCTAAGAGATGGTGTTTCCACACAATCTAATAATTATAGTCCATAAATTTTACAACTGATACCGTGTGTCCATTAATCAAATATGCCATAATATGCAAGCTAAAACCTATCAAATTAGACATGCATATATGACATAACAAGCACAAGAGTTCAGTGACATCCCCAGCACACTACATTACTTGCCAGTCATCACACTCCATTTCACAAAAAAGATTCCAAAACATGTTGTTTGGTGTGGTATCGGTTCAACTTGAAGGGAAAAATAATAAAGAAAGAAAAGGTACTACTCGAGGTTAAACCAACAGCTCTATCTAACCACACCTGAGTTAGTATCCTCTTTTTAATGCATAAAACTAATAAGACCAGCTAATCAAGCGATTATACCTTATCCTTGATACCGCCAACAGGCAGTACAAGGCCCCTCAAAGTCATCTCCCCAGTCATAGCTGTATCTGCTCTTACTCTTTTCTGACTAAACAGTGAAACCAGAGTTGTTACCAATGTCACGCCAGCTGAGGGTCCATCCTTTGGCACAGCACCAGCAGGGAAATGTATATGAACATCTCGACCCTTAAGGAAATTGGTACCAGCATCTGCCAGCTTAAGATCAGTTGCCCTTGATCGTACCTACATCATAAAAGACTAAATAACACAAGTATCTTGGGGGGGGGGGGGGGGGGGGGGGGGGTCCATTAGTAGAAAAAAGGATTATTTTCTGCATAGCATCTCATTTTTAATGTGATTTTATTTGATGTTGCACCGCCTTCATCAATAGCGATGGCTATTCAATTCATAATCCTATAAAGAACAAACTGATTGGGAAAAATTTAAATTACCCATGTCAGTGCTATTTGTGCTGATTCTTTAATTACATCACCAAGTTGTCCAGTAAGATGTAATTCGCCCTTTCCAGACATTGTTGTAGCCTCCACAAACTGAACCTCTCCACCAAAGGCAGTCCAGACAAGCCCAACGGATATCCCCGGGGATGCAACACGCTCTGTAGCTTCTTTGTCATCAAAACGTGGAGGCTGCATCAAAGTAAAAGATCCTCAGATGTGGTCAAATTTACTATAGACCTCACCGCCTACATTATGTAATTGGACAAACCATTGTATCCTCGTCATTACAAAATTTAGCTTCAGACCACACAATGCATGGGAATGCATAGCAACAGCAAGGAAATATCATATCATGCTATAATTCAAAATCAGACAAACAAAATGAAAGGTTGAGCAAGCTGAACTTCTTCAGTGCATGAAAAAATAAACATGTTGCCAGCAGAGTAGCTGTCATGCATGACTTTTGGCACATGCCAATTCATCGAAGTAACTGAAATGCCCAAACCACAATAATACTCAGCATTCTCAATTTGGAAAAAGGAACCACCAAAGCATAACCAAATGTCACCCAATTTTTAAGATCATCCAAGTGAGCAACCCACGAGTGATTCAATGTAAAGAACATCATCACAGTTAGGTTCCAGCAAGAAAATATTAACACCCTTACGTACAATAGTAAACCAACCGGATCTAATCGCTACACAGATGGTTATAACAAAGCTCAAACCCATCAAAATAACTTGAATAATGCATAAAAGATCAAAAGCATTCAAACATAAAGCATCTTGTTGAAAATCAAGAAACAATGAGAAGTATTATTACCCCTAGTACTTTCTCCAGCAGAGGCTCATCCACAACCAGAGGTGAGGCGAGGTTGAATGTGTTTGATATTTCATGACTGTTTTCATTCATTGGTATGACTTCCATTTCCACTTCAGCTCCCTCAGCAAGTCTGTTATCCAGCAATGGTGAAGCAAGTCGATGCATATCTTTGCTCAACGGGACAGCTTGTCCTTGCTCCGCAACTCTCACAGCTGCAGCACGAGCCAAGGCAGCCAAGTTCCTCTCCAAATTGCGTACACCTGCCTCCCTAGTGTATCTCTGAATGACAAGTTTCACCATACCCTGCAATATGTTGGAGAGGCTTTCACGATGAATATTCCTTAACAATTTATGTCCAGATTATTACAGAGTATGCAATGTCTTGTCCAGAAAATTACTCACTTAGTCCTATCTTCTTCTTTTTCTCATTTTCTTTAATATTCTAAGAGGAAAGATATTGTAGACATGGATTCACATTAGTATGGGAGGAAGTTATCAGTTCGTCATATGAGAGACCAGACAATTTCAAAAGTATTGTGTTATCCAAAAGGGGATGCTGAATTCAACTCATATCCATCACAAATAAGATGTAGTAACTGCACGGATCCCATCCCACTTTCAGTGAGTTGCCATGATTCCAAATCTGTATTTTTATCACTTCAAACTTTTGTCTGCCTCTCCCTCTAATCACTCAAATACTTCATTCTTATCACAATTACCATGGCACCTGGCATTCATAGATCACTATTGGATGAATTAATTCAGTGAAATAAAATGCAACAAGTGGACAAAGAATTTAGAAAGATAGAAATGTGATGATTAGGAAAATATCAGGCTGTAACTGTATCTAGATCTTCCCTTTTGAAAGTATTCCAATGCATTATACAGACAACTTGATGATTTGGGCCGCCAACACTAATGGGCATATATATATTATGACACCCAATATCTGATAATTGAAGTCTCAACAACCAGAATTTGAGCATACAGGAATGATATCCTTTGAGAGATAATAAATAACCACATCATTCCCAAATTTGATGACTAATTAAGTAACTGGTTGACAACTTTCAACAATAAATATTCATGAAGGGAAAATAGGAGTACTTCCATAGATGATCTTCAAATAAAAAATTATTCACTCCAATATGAAATGCTTAAATATTGATTGTGTGAGAATAAGAAAATACAAAATTTCATCTCACAAACAAGCATAATTCTGCAATTGTGAAGGACATATCATGAAATTGATAAAAAGAAAGTAAGAAGGTATCCCTTGTAAATGATTAACATTGGTCAAGAAATAAATTCACTACCTCTGGAATTTGAAGGGACTCGGAGCTCAACCCATGTTGATCTAAAACTCTAGGAATCAAATACTGCATTGCTATTCTAAGCTTTTCTTCAGGTGTGTATCCAGGCAACTCAATGACTTCCATCCTATCTAAGAGCGGTGGAGGAATAGGCTGCATCCTATTTGCGGTTGCCACAAAAATCACCTTTGAAAGGTCAAATGGAACATTCAGATAGCTACAGACCTTAGGTTAAGGAAGAACCATTCTGACATAATTATCATGAGAGAGATGTTATTTTACTCAGAGTTTACATTTAATGGCATCAATCAGATCTAAATTTCAACACCTTCTCCAAATGAACTTCATGCCTTAAGATTTTCTCATGGTCCTATAAAAAGAAAAATAAATAGAACTTACATCATTAACATTAGCGATGAAAACTTTAGATTTATATCACATGCATATGGAATTAAACTTTAGGGATGCAAATGTGTGCCCAGTGAGACAAAACCAGGATTCAGTGAAACATCCCGCAGCCAAAAAAAGGATACTGATCGTTGAATGTGTTATTCTGTTCAGGATCAAGAACCTCCAGCAGAGCTGAAGCTGGATCCCCACGCACATCAGAACCTGTCTTGTCAATCTCATCCAGCAGCATCACAGGATTGCAAACACCCACTCTCTAAAGCCAGAAAAAACAGATAAGTAACGTAAAATCATTCACTAAAGAGGAATTTGGCTCATAACTTCAAAATTCAACTCTTGTGCAACAAAAAAATCAATTGCAGGATGGTACAGAACTGAATGGTCTAATTTACACCCAAGTTCTATGCTACCTCACGTGAGAGATCATGTTCAAAAGGAGATAAAATTTTTTATTAAACGGGAACATGGATACAGAAGGTCACAATTATGAAGTTGCTGTATTATCCTAGCAAAAAATAAATTAAAGAAAAACTGCAAGAGAGGGGACATAGCTCAAATTAAGTAAATCTACTTAGTTCCTGGAGTCAGGACGCACACTGTACATAGATAGATGCAGAATTCCATGGTTAAGCATGAAAACTAACTGAGCCTTCTTCAGTTTAGATCATTTGTCTATTCAAAACCCATCAGCATCACATTCTTGGCACAAATCAGGGAGTATGAACTGGGCCAATGGCTGTGTTACTGATTAAAGCAACCCTGATTTTTTTCCTTCTACAGATAAATCTATTTGTATAAAGTAAAGACCAAATGGAAAGTGTGTTTCATTTCATCTGACATGTCATCAATCATTAAAGAAAGGACAATAATCTCCCACTACTCACACCAATCTAAAAGAACTAATTTTAGATTTTTGCGGTCCTTGTGACAGAATTTAAGGTGTCCATATGTTGTATGATACGTTCTCTCAAGAGAATTATTTCATTCAAAAAGAACCCATTGGTTGGAATTAAAGCAACTAGCCTTCTCCTCGAACTAAGGTGAATCTTTTAGTGTGTGATTTCAGTCATAAATAGATAGTGATTAATGGATAACTAGTTTGTGTGAGTTAGCTATATGGAAAATACTTAGGCATAAAGTCTGGTGCACTTGCATAATAGAAAACTTCCAGCTATACCTTCTGGAGGTTTGTGTACCAAAATAGATATTGAAAAGAGACAGCAAAGATTGGAAAAATATAATACACCAAAGTATGCTCTACCTTTATTCCATCTATAAGACGCCCTGGCATGCTTCCAATGTATGTTCTCCTGTGCCCTCTAATATCAGCCTCATCCTTAATGCCACCAAGGGATATACGGACAAATTTTCTGCCCAAGGCAGCAGCAATAGATGAAGCCAGAGATGTCTTTCCAACACCTGGTGGGCCAACAAAGCACAGCACTGGACCTCTTGCATCTGGTTTAAGCTGTGATCAAAACAAATAAATCCAGATAAAATTCTAATTGAAATTTAAATTTTTTAAGACACTCAAGGAAACAACATTTAAATATGCCAACCTTGCGAACAGCTAGATATTCAATAATACGTTGCTTGATTTTTACTAGACCATAGTGGTCATTATCAAGACGTTCTTTTGCAGCTTTTAGATCCAATTCATGTTCTTCACTCACTGTCTGCCAAGGCAGGTCAGCAAGAAGCTCCAAGTAAACGCGTGAACTATTATATCCAGGTTGCTGAGGCTGCATTTTCTTAAGTCTCCTGAAACAGAGGAAAAAAAATAAAAAAGCATGAATATAGAAGAGGATGAACAGAAAATTCAAAACTCCAGAATATGAAATCTGGGTCTTGCATTAGAACATTTCTGAGCAGGAAAGATTAATACAAGTAAAGTCTATTTTTTTCTAGAGGAAATACATGTAAAACATAGGAACCACAAAATTCGATTATTGCATTGAAATTTAATAAGGATAAGGACCTCTTTCAGCACTGCCATATTCCATTGAGATTTTAGAAATGCAGCAGCCCAATGGGTCTGCCAGAATGATCCACCTAGTCTCTATGAATGGGTAAAACTAAAACTTTGGTAGTCCAACCAGCATAAAAAATCACTGATTCAGAGTATAACTTGGTGTCAGGGTTGCACAATCCTTACCACACTAAATATATTGGAATGTCTGTAGATGTTTTCTCAGATGTACATGTTGAGATTTAAGTTTTCTAACACAAGCAAGTCTTTATTACCACATTAAATCCAGCAATCAACAGATTGCGATCCAAAAACACATACCTCAACTCCCTTTGGGCATGCTTCCAGATATTTGTAGACATTCCTGCACTTTGCATCTTCCTTTCTAGGGCAGCTACATCATCCTCATCATCATCATTGTCACCAAGCTCCTCTTTTATAGCCCTCATCTAGAAAACACATATCAAATGGATTAGTTAAAAAATTATAACAATTATAGTATCTGTTTGAGATTTAAAAAGGAATGTTCTATAAGCAAATAATTTACTGAATAGCTGCAGCCATACACTTGTATGCATAAAAGAAGCAAACTAAGGCCTAACAGAAACAGCCCCAACCAAGTCACCAAAGAGGCAATTACACAGACTGGGAGGACAGGTCATCCACTGAGTCTGAAGCAGCCCATTTTAGCAAGGAAATCAGCCACACCTTTCAAATTTTAAGCATGAGACACAACCTGATAGCACTTCGCATATTTGTCTATAACCATTGGTCCATTACATATAAAACTAGGTGAAAAGTTCCACATCAGCTACACCAGTCAGTGTCAATTTAATACCCAAAAGAAACCCTTCCATTAGGAGCCTCCCAGGCATCTACAATAGCTTACATCTAAAAACATTTAAATTGCACATTTTAAACCAGAAAACAAGGCTCTCGTTCCATAATAGATGCTTCAAATATGCTGAAGTACCTGCATATTGTAGCCTACATATTATACTACCTAAAAAGGAAAGTTAACCTGCTGACGCAGAAGGAACTCTTTCTGTGATTTTGACAGTTGTCCTTCAACCTTTTGTGTGATCTTCTCTGCCACACGTATTGACTGTCACAAATAATTAAAGTGACTTTTTGAAGGCTGAAGGGATAATCAAGAACACTTGATGTAAAAGCAATAGATATTTATCAGAGGATGAACTGATTACCTGCAAATGTCGATCAACGAGCTCAGTAGCTTTTGATAGTCTTACTTTTAGATCAACTGAATCCAACATAGATAGCTGCTCTTCAAAACTTATCTCAAAGCTAGCAACAAATATATCTGCTAATTTGTGAACAGGAACCGTCTCCAAAAGGACTTTTGTCTTCCCACCAGTTTTTTGTTTCTAAAAGCAGAAAATGAAACAACAATCATTGACAGAATGACAATGCAAACATGAAAAACAATGTGAAGGAGCTCATTCTTTTCAAGTAATAAAAGAATCAACGTTCTTGAACGAGACTTATTCAATTTACTGATTAATTTGCCAATGATCATATCTTACCATGACAAGGTTCCCATATAAACAGGGGTGTACATTGCATTTCATAATTTAATCCCTAAATATCATAACAGAAAAATTACCTGCTCAAGAACAGAAATAAGCTCCATTGCAGTTGCTTTGAACTTGCGAGACAATGCTACAAAATCATGATCTTGTTCCACTTGCTCCAGCTCTAATAAAATATCAAGAGAGAGGAAACAATTCAGCACATTGATCGATGACACTAAATAGAACGCATTAGTGCTATATGACTCAGTATCAGTGGATGTGGAAAGCACAGATATTAATTCAAAACATACCAGCCTTTGTCATTTCAAGTGGAGATATCCGTGCAGAATAATAAGTCCCTCTCGTACTAAATTCATGGAGGTTGAATCTGCACAAGCCTTCAAGAACAACTATGTACGTCACCCTCCCACTAGGTTTCTCCACTCCTCTAGACAGATGCAAAGCACGAGCCGCCACTCCCCTAAAAGGAACTCACCAACAATTGTCGCTACTTTTACTTCAATTTAAAAACAGCAAAAACAATGAACTTGAATTATGAATTAAAGTATAAACCTATTATGCCAGTGAAAAACTTCCTGTTGGTGTTTCCCATCAAGCTTCACATTATCCGATGAGGTACTGGCTTGAGTTTTCGAGCTTCTCTCGCTGGAATCACTTCCAACACCTAAACAATCATATTTCCCTTCAATTTATATATAACAAAAAAAGGAGTCAAACGCTACCAAAAAGAGATTACAAAAACACAAGGATCACGAGTTTTTCCTTGGGATAACGTGGGGCCCACAGATACTGTATCCGACGATGCGGCGGCGGCGGCAGCAGCAGCATCCCTGACTGGCAAAATACCAATCAACCCCTTCTCTTCTCTCTGCCAGAGTTCTTGCTCTACCAATTTCACACTAGAATTCATCGAAAACATTCAATTTATAAAGATATAAATAAATAATCACGCAATTTTCTGTTACTTCATCATGAAGAAAAATCGGTTAATTTATAAAATCCCGAATATATAGAATTTTTTAATCCATAAGTGTAGTTCTACATTATAAAATAAAAACTGAGAAGATGGCGCAACAGAGAGAAAAAAATGATTACCTGCTGGGAGAAGTACAGCGAATTCGAATTATGGCGCCAGGTAAAAGAACCTTGTTTCTAAACGGAAGAATCGCTAACCGACTCGGTAACTCCACGGATTCAGCCATTTTTTTTCGTAACTAAAATTACAGAAGAGAAAGGATGAAAGAGAGTAATCGAAACAATAATCAGCTTTCAAGGAAGAAGATTTTTGTTTATACAGGGCGAGTTTGATTGTTTATTGATTAAAAATAGAGCAAGAAGGACGAGACAGTCATACATCAGCAAATAGGAATCATGGAAAAAGAGGGTGGCGGGCGGGGGAGTTTGGTGAGAGATGGTGATCAGTCAAAAGCTCAATTATATCCGTTTCGTATACAAATTTATTTTTAAAAAATATATATTTTTAATATTAATATATAAAACTAATATGAAAACATAAAAAAATAAAAAATATATATTAAAAAAACATTTTTAAAACATAAAAATAAACAGGTTTTGATATCGTGATGGAGTTTAACTTTTAATTTGATTATTTTATTATTATTTGATATATTATTATTAAAATATTTTTAAAAAAATATATATTATTTTAATTTATTTTTAAGCAAAATAACAAAGTTTAAAAAAAATCAATAACACTTTAAAACCGTGAAATGTCCACTATCGTTTTTTTGCTCTGCATGTAAAAGCTAGCACGTCAATTTTGCTACGGATTTACTTTTACTTTAATTTATTTATTTATTATATAACAGTTTCATGTAACATTTTTATTTTGGTATATATCTATTTATTATTCAGATGTGTAAGATGCCTAGCATGGAATGTTCCGAATACTGTTTTAATTCTCACTTGTATTATTGAAAAAGAAAAAAAAAGGTGATGTGCTCGTCTCTCCGGTTTTCATGCTAATTCGAGCTTCCCATTTTGTTTAGAACGTGACTAATAATTTACCAGCATTTCAAGTTAATTTTTAATATAAATGAAGTTATTTATATTTTAAAAAATATATGAAATTAAAAATAGTTGTTAATTGTAATTTAATATTAAAATGAAAAAAAAATAGTTAAAGTAAAATGTACACATACAAGTATTTTACACTGATATTTTATTTTTTATTTTTTATTTTAAGAAAAATAATCTTGTTTTTTTAATGGTTTAGTTATTTTTTAACTGTCTTCATTTTTTTTTCTAAAATTACTGTTTATATTATATGTAAATGTAATTTTTCAATTTGAATAAAAAAAAGTTATCGTTATTTATAATATAACATAAACAGCCACAAATAATATATTAGTTCATACATAATTTCTCTTTCTTCTCTAGCATCATTTAACAAAAATCAAAATCTAATTTAGTTTAATCTAAATGAAAACTATGTAAGAGGATCTAAGGATATTTTGTAACAATCACAAATGACATTACTTTAACAAAATTTCTGTTTTTATACACAATTGATATCTTTTCTATAACACAATTTAACCATAATCAAAATCTAATATAATTCTAAATCAAAACATGTAAAATGATTTAAGAATGTTTTGTTTGATTTGAGCGGTGTTTGGTGGGGAGGGAGAGTTTAGGTTTTTGCTCAACAAATATCCCATCTTTATTTTGAAGAAAAAACATATGTGAGATTTTTTAAAATTTCAACAAAAAAATCAAATCTCAATTTGTATTTAGAATATTTAACCCTTTCTTTTATTTGCATGTTGAGAGAAAATGTTAAGTCCATCAAATGTGTTATTAAGTGGTTAAAATCAATCCATGTGAAAGTGTTGAACAACGTTGTTTTAGTCATACAAAAACAATTTTACACTCTTTGATTCCATCAACATGAAATACAAGATTATATCATATATACATGTGCATAAAGGCAACCATGATTCCATGAAAGAATTGGACAAATAACTTCAATATTACACTCTTTGATTCCATCATCATGAAATACAAGATTATATCATATATACATGTGCATAAAGGCAACCATGATTCCATGAAAGAATTGGACAAATAACTTCAATATTACACTCTTTGATTCCATCATCATGAAATACAAGATTATATCATATATACATGTGCATAAAGGCAACCATGATTCCATGAAAGAATTGGACAAATAACTTCAATATTACAAAGGAGTCGTTATGCCATAAATAACATTTTTCAATAGGTTCTAGCCATATGTATGACTATCTTCATCAATATTTATTTTTGATGAAAAAGAACTAGGTGTGAGATAAGATAATAATTGCATAAACTTTAGAACACCAAGTACGAGACTTTTCAATTTGTCAGAAGGTACTACTACACATTTAACTTTTAAAGATCGATATTGATGTAAAAGCTAACTTGGATAACTATGATGATAGCTCTATAGATTCCATAAATCATTTATAACATGTCAGAAGTATTATTAATCTTGTGATATAAAAAGGAGATGTTATATGTAGAATTTTTTCTAAAACTTTTCAAGGATATGTTGGGGTGTGATGTCATAGTCCTGAACTTGGCTTTATCATTGGTCTTTATGATCTCTTCTAAAAGTCTATCTCTTATTTCAACACTAGTATTCAAGGTAAAATAGTATGACAAAACTCTCCACCATCACCCACTAAGAAAATGAAGTGTCAAGATGCATTAGGGCATATCTAAAGATTTAATTAAGAAATAGTCAATATAGAGAATCTATTTGAAATCTTTACTATTGAGATCCTAACTAGTAGAGTCTACAACTACTGATTATAGAAACACTTTTATGCTCTTCATTATAAAACTACCCTTAATATGAAACATGCAATTTAAAGCTATATTTGAGTAGAAAATAAGTGTGATTAGATAGGGCTTCCACATTTTCGAATAATTGAATTGTCACAACACCATCATCTTCTATCAAAGAATTAAAAAAAGCATCAAGAAGATATTCATGATTGCCTAGCATTCCCTAGACTCCCAACCATATCTTTTCTCATTACACATGTTTAGGTATTGGTCATCACCAAGGAAAAAAAAACTTCATACAATATCCATCTCTTATGAAAAAGGGTTCAAATATATATATATATAAAAAACCTAACAAATTTTAAATTTTTTTCCACCATAACCATTTTTCTTGCCTTGAAAAAATAAATTGAAAGATTAATCGTTAAAGGATTCTCTAACAAGTTGTTAAAACAATATAATTGATATATAAGGAAAACAAGTTTGCAAATTCCATAATGAGGTATTTGAGATTATATAATCTCCATATTATTTCTAAGAATCATGCCCCTATATTTTGAAATTTCCAATACAATAGTGTTATGTTTCTTAATGAAAATCTTCATGGTAGAATCTTCATATGTTCATTAAGATTCTTCAAGTCTTTAAAACATTTATATATAAAAAGGATCAATGATCCTTTAATAGGTTTCCAGATCACTTGTCTTCAAAAGATTAGAAATTTTTTTCTAGTCGATATGATCATCATCTTTGTTTAACCTTTGCGACTGCTTATAAGATACTTTCATCTAAAATGCATTATTCAATGCAAATACAAACCATATTATTTAATTTTTATTATTTTTATTATTACTACTAGATTGATTCATTTAATAAGTTATATAATTAAACTATTTTTTCTATTTTAGAAAAACTCACTTGTTTGCTATTATTTTAGGAGCAAAATTCACATTAATAAATTCTATATAAACATATTAACAAAAGCACAAAAGATTAGCATTAATTTATCTTCCAGTCATGGTCATAAAAGTAGTATTAATACAGTAAGTATAGTTGTTATCTTATACATCACATAGTCTCTTATATCACTAAGAAACTTTGTTTTACAGGAAATCTCATAACCAATAATCCAGTCACTTCTCTTGTCTAAAATCAAAGCTGTTAAAACTCAATTTTGTTAGAAGTTTTTCATGACTTTAAGATATGATACATTTGATCTAATTAAAAAGATATAACAAATATCAGTGCAAACACATGTGTTTGACCATAGAAAAAAATGAACATATACTATTTTAACTCTAATATATAAAAGTTTTTTTAAAAAAAGATATTATCAAGACACCAATAAGTTAGGAAAATAGTTTTTTCTCTTATGATTTTTTATCAAATGTGTTTAGTCATATAAAACTTCCTTTCTTTGTTTATATACTTTTTTATATAAAAGAAATATATCTTTTTTATGAAGATTTGCACAAAAATATAAAAATACACAATTAAAAATATAAAATGGATATTTTATTTTTATTAATATTCATGAGAAATATTTTTAAATAATTATCTATATTAGGTTTATATATAATTATTTATAAATTAATTTCTAGATTACCATAAAAAATATTTTATTTTAAAAGTATGGCATCATTGTATAATTTCTAAAATATCATTGTGATTATTTTATTTCAAAAGAGTTTAATTGAGAACTAATCTTTTACGATTAAAGTTGATCTCATCACTGCGTATAAGCGCTCACGCTTACAATTCCACTACATTAAGGAGGGGGTGTTTGGGAGTGCTTTTCAAAAATATTTTTGAAAAAATTTGAAAATTTTTATTTTTATTTTTAAGTTTAAATTAACAAAATTTGATGTTATTATATTATTTTGATATGCTGATGTCAAAAATAATTTTTTTTTTTAAAAAAAAAACATAATTTTAATGTATTTTTGAATGAAAATCACTTTAAAAAACAACCACAAGTACACTCTCAAACATACATTAAATGAACCTCTCCCCAACTTGTTCATTAAATGAACCTCCATAAAGAAACCTCATGATGTAAGAAAAAATCAGAACCATGTAAATTGAATATCAAGAAACAAAAACGTAAATGTCTGCCGAGATAAAAACTAGATGTCGAATTATTAAAACAAAAATATTAAAAATGGAAAAAAAAGTTAACATCGCCAATAGCAATAGTTAAAAAAAAAAAAAAAGGCGAAAAAGTCATTAAGCCAAGAATATTTATGAAAAGTAAAAAAAAAAAAAATGAGTCCCAAGAATATTTAATTTATGAAAAGTAAAAAAAAAAATCAAGATAAAAAAGGAAAAATAAAGATCCAAAAATAAATTGAAAAAAGATTGAAAGATAAAAATCAATACTTAAATCTCAAACACCTACATCTTGGAAATAAATTTGAATCGGCATTACTTCCAATATATTTCGACATTAATTTTCACTTTCCTATGCGTACTTTTGTCTGTGTGTTCTGATAATTTACATCAATCATTAAGCCATCATTTTCTATTAATTCATAATTTTCTTATAATAATATTAATATATTTTCTTTTAAATACTGTTAATGCATAATTTGAATATAGGAAAGTGGTAGGAGGTAGTATCAACCAAGGTTGTTAAAATCGTGATTTTAACACGACACATATGACGCTTCTCAAACTCGGATCGTAAGATCGGATCATAAAATCATACTTGAAATTTTTACATATAAAAATTATAAAATCACAGCTAAAATCGTGTAGGTAAAAAAATCATAAAATCATAAATAAAATATTTTTGAATACAATACAACGCAATTATAGTCATAAAACTTCATCAACACATGAAAATGATCTAAAACACCAAAAAACTTAATTTATAATAAAAAATAAAAAATTTATTTTTAAAAAAATTAAGTATAAATTTTAAAATTAATATTTAAATCAATACAAAAGTATAAAAAAAAATTATTGTCTACAAAAATATATATGTGTACATTTTTAAAAAAATGATTTTCAAATTTCAAAGCATCACAATTATTTAAATCGAATACACCATGGGGGTGGGGGTAGAGGCTTATGGCCTAGTTGACAAGAGAGAGTAGGGGGGCAGCCATGAGTTGACAAAGAAAGCAGGGAGGGGGCCTAGTTGACAGAGAGCAGGGGATGAAAAATTGGGTGCTAGGAAGAGTTTTGCCAATCTAGTCTGATTTTATAATCGGGACTGATTTTAGTGTTTTTTTTTCAAGTTTAATGAAAACTGATTTTTTAATTTAATTTATTAAATTTTATTGAATTGACTCGTAAAATCTCGTGAGTTTAACAATAATGGTATCAATTAAACAACAAATAAAAATGAAAAAAAAACTTAAAAATCAAATCAATTTGGATGCTGATGCGGACATTTATTAAAGAGTCTTAGAATTCAATTTGGACGTGGGCATCAATCGAGCACGGGGTAAGGCTGTCTAGTTTGCTTGATTTAGGTCAAGTCAACGACGAAAAGATTTGAATTTTTATACTGAATTATGAATTGTTTGGAAAGTGTCCCATCACCAACGAATCTAGGTGAATTCGGTGAACGCCTTAAATTAACTTTAATGTATGTTGACGTGGTTGGAGTTTGTTTGAAATTGTTTATGGGTATTTTTTAAACATGTATTCGATATGAGTATTTTCTATAGTTTTAATATACTAATAATGTAAAAGAAATTTCAAAAAATATTTTAATTTGTTTTTAAATAAAAAATTATTTTTAAAACACATTACACCACAAAATTTTTATTCTCGAGTAATAAAATTCCTTTATTTTCAAGTAATGAGTAGTGTTTATACACACACACATAAACTAATCATTATCATTTATTGTCGTTACAGTCTCACTAACAACTAGAATGGTTAATTGATTCAAATTGATCAAGTTGATTAATCAATTAATTTCTGCAAGTTTTTCAAGTGTTCACTGCTGATGAATACATGGCTGGGCAGTTTATTTTTCATCACCAAAATAGTTAACCAGTCCATGTAGAATTCTAGTTTTATCAATTTTAACTTTGAAGAATTCTTAAAATTGTCTATCAGATTTGTAATCAATTGTTTTAAATGCATGCATACTGAAGTTTGTATGTTCATTTTACTTGTATTATCAAGATGAAACATATAGATTTACATAAAACTATGAAAAACAAATACTTAAATTCTACGTATTTATTTTGCATTCTTCATGGATTTCTTGATTGATTTCTTCATGAAATCCTCTATGCTTGTTGATATGATCTTTGTATATAACTTGTTTAACACCTATTCTTAATCAAATATATTATTAGTCTAGTTCTCATTTTATTGTTATCATCAAAATATATAAAAATATAAATGCGTGGCCTAAAGGTAAACAAATAAATTCAAAACATTGTTACTTCAATGTTATTTTAAAACAAAAACATCTTTTTAAGTTTTTTTTAAAATAAAGATAAGTTTTGTTTGTGCTAAGTCTATTTGCATTATCATATAATCATATAAAAATAAATTCTACCAACTAAAATTACAAAATCCAACCAGATCCATGACTCAAGTCGCATGTTTGGTGGGTTGACAAAAACCGACTCAAAATTTAGTCATTTGATTTTTTTTAAAATAAAAATCATATCATTATGATAATTCAAACTAATTTTTTTGTTAAATCAGTTAGGTCACCTTTAGACCCGCCAATGATCAGGTCACATTAGATTAACACTAACTTAGTTTAATTTAAAACCCAGACCAACTATGCCAAGGTTTCTAGGCTCACCTATTAGTCTAAAATGAGTTTGATGACATTACCACAATGTTCCTAGTGCAAGCTGTGTTTTGTTTTTAATTTATTTTAAGTACATTCACTTTAGAATTATCATAATATTTTTTTTTTTAAAAAAAATTGCTATTATTATATCTCAAGGTGTTGTGAAAAACATAAATATTTTCAACAAAAAAAAAAAACTAGAGAAGAAGAAAGTTTTTTATCCTTATTTCATAGAATCCAATTTCCTTATATTTGTTCTAATTGTTTGTAATTTTTATCAGACAAAGAACATAAAAAAGAGTTATCTTTTGTGGAAAAAAAACTAAATAAAAAAGGAAGCATTATTATAGAGATTATTTTGTTTTAATAAAAGTGAAATTGTCTCTTCTCTTTAAAATAATCAAGACATGATTAAATAAAAAAATTAAATACCCCCCATGACACAAAAAAGATCTCTTAATATGTATTTAACTCTCAACTTCTTGGTCTTAGGTTGTCGGTAAAAGATATTTTTAATATTTATTATGGTATATAATTATTACCATATATATTTTCAAACACACAAGTTAGATATTAACAACGTGTTTGATATTATTTTTGCTTTTGTAGTTAGGTTTTAAAAAAATAATTTCATGAAAAGCAATTTAACTGCGGTTCAAAATAATTTTTAAAGTGTTTAGTTAAAACTGTGGTTGAGTTTGAGGTTAATGAAAAACAGTTTTGAAGTGTTTGGTTACCAAGCTTTTCATATTTTTTTCAACTTGTGAAATTACTTTAATATATATATATATATATATATTGTTTTTTAAGTATTTAATAATTATAATAATAAAATGTAATTAATAATTCAAGTAAATTAGATATTTATTTTTATATTCCCATCAAACTACTTGTAATCTCATCACGAACTATAAATCCATATGTGAATGCCCCCACCAGCCCCTCTCTCCTCACCAAACGATTTGACCAATTTTTGAGGTGGGGCCATATGTTTTTTTCAAATTTATACATTAACCAAACACCCAAAATATCCATTTTTTTACACCATCAGTCACACCATACTCCCAAACATCATCTAAATCCAAAATTAACATTTTTCTGGATGTTACAATGCCTTTTTATCCAAAAATTAATTTTCTATACAATTTTCAGCAGCGGGACATGAGTAAATTTGCTTAGTAATCGCCAATGAGATATGCTTTATTACGTAACTTATTACTATGATCAAGACTAAGGATCGCTATTTTGGAGAATTTATTAAATTTATTTGATCGCACCATGCCCATGTGAAGGAGTGCAGGGGAGAAGAATTAATTTCAATTTATATACAAATTGATTTCGAGGATGCTCCTTAAAGTGTCTATTTGGAAAGCAATGGAAAATTGCTTTTTGAAAAAAATATTTTTTTATTATTATAAATTAAATATTTTTTAATATTTTTAAATTATTTTAATGTGTTTATGTTAAAATATTTTTTTAAAAATAAAAAATATTATTATAATATATTTTTGAGTAAAAACATTTTGAAAAATAACTGCAAGATATGCAATGATAAGGAAGAACATCATCCAGGTTTGTTTCTTTTGGATTAAGTCCACTGGACTCCCATCTAGATTAGGGGGCCATTAATAGACGAAGTCAATTTCTTTTTATACCCTAAAGGCCCATACCCAACCCATTATCTATTTCTCCTAACATCACTTCCGATATATATTTCTAATCTCTCCCCTGATAAAAAGAAATAAATAAAAATAATAACAAAACGTTAAAAATCAAATCGCCCCCTCTCCCTCTGCAACCCAAACGAAATTAACCGTAAAATTACAATAGTCCATCCGAACTGCAGCACTCACACTTAAATGGCAGCCTCTTCTCCAGTCATGAGCAATAACAGCTCCGAAACCGGCCAAACCTCCATCTCCACCGCCGCCGGAGGCACGACATCTTTCAGCGCTCCTCCGAAGACTCTCCGCGGCCTCAACAAACCCAAGTGTATTCAGTGCGGCAACGTTGCCCGCTCCAGGTACACATATGTACATGTGCACGCGCATATGTGTACTTTATAATGTTATACGATATCATTTCGTTTTTGCAGTTAGGTATTGTTGGTTTCACCTTTGAATCACTTAAAAAATCAAATAGTAGAATTGGATTTAAGAGGTGAATATTGTGGATTATTTATGAAGATAGTTACTGAAACAAACGTGAATGGTAGGTGCCTAGCCCTAGCCCTAGCCCTAGCCCTAACCCTAGCCTCAGCATTATTGTATTGGCTGATACCATTGAATCCTTTTGGGCGGCACTGGTCAATAGAGGAGTTAATTTACTCGGGGAGAAAAAGAATTGGTGATTTACTTTCTCTGTAATCTTGAAAATTCATTATGTGAATGATTATCTGTCTGAGAATTTTAGCCATCTCTGGTGAAATTTTATACCTACTCTTGAGCTTGTGATCTTTAACCATGGTGAGGTTTTCCTAGCTGTATAGGTTAAAAAATGCTGTTATGTAGCTGTGAACCAGTTTAATTGGGGTTCCCAGCAGAGGATTTGGAGACAGGGTTATCGTTTTTTTTTGGTGCTTGGGTATTGACTGTTAGGCTGTACAAGGTTTGTCTGCACGGATTGGTATTAGAGGAGAGAGACACATTTTGTACTTGCTTTCCAAGTCCAATGGAATCTGACTGACTCCATTTGGTGTTTAGATTTTCTGATGGTGTGTTGATCGGCTGGTCTTTAGGGTTTGATATGTTGATTTGTACAGAGAGTCACCTAGTAAATGCCATTATTAGTGTTAGTGCTGATATTATATGAATAATTATCTGTCTGAGAATTTTAGCCATCTCTGGTGAAATTTTATACCTACTCTCGAGCTTGTGATCTTTAACCATGGTGAGATTTTCCTAGCTTTATAGGTTAAAAATGCTGTTATGTAGATGTGAACCAGTTTAATTGGGGTTCCCAGCAGAGAATTTGGAGACATGGTGCTTGAGTATTGACTGTTAGGTTGTACAAGGTTTGTCTGCACAGATTGCTATTAGAGGAGAGAGACACATTTTGTACATGCTTTCCAAGTCCAATGGAATCTGACTGACTCCATTTAGTGTTTAGAGATTCTGATGGTGCGTTGATCGGCTGGTCTTTAGGGTTTGATATGTTGATTTGTACAAAGAGTCACCTAGTAAATGCCATTATTAGTGTTAGTGTTGATATTTAAAACATTGCATGCATAGTGGATTGGTTTGTGATTGTTGAAGATGCTACTCCCGTGTGCATAGGTGTTAGAGAAGTCCATATTTATCATGATAATCACTTTCCTTTTATTATTGTGCAGATATCTTAAAAAAATTGACATCTTTTCCATTGCTTACACCTTTCATAAATGGAATTGTCTATGCAGGTGCCCATATCAGTCGTGCAAAAGTTGCTGCTCAAGAGCTCAAAATCCATGCCATATTCATGGTATGCCAATTTTCTTGTGTTAATCATGCATATAACTATTCTTTTGTGTTGCTTGTTATTTTCCCAGCATTGAGTTTATAATGAAGTTCTTGGAGGTTCCTTGTCTTATTATGGAAAGAAGCAACTCATGGGACAAACTTAGTAACGATTCTTCATTAAAAAACTATTCTGAGGATACGCCTTGGTTAGTATCAATCCTCATATGTTTTGTTATACATAGCTTGGAAGGAGTTTTTTGGAGATAAATAACAGTGCCAAGGCATCCAACCATATTATCTTTCTAGCTAGTTAGGGAAGTACTCTCATTCCACCCTTACTAATGCTATATCATATCAAGCCATCCAACCACATTTTCTTTTTAGCTAGTTAGGGAAGTTTTCTCATTCCACCATTGCTAATGTCATGCCATCTGGGAAGGATGTTTTTCAAATGACTAAATGATCATATATGGTACATGGTCTTATTTGAGATTGCAATGAATATTCATTGATTTTTTAGGAGAAATCCACTCTGGTAATCCTTGATCTTCAGATGTAACTATGAGAATTTCTTCTCAAATTTTGTGCATTGATCAATTTATATGTAGACACATTGATGGGCCTTTTTTACTTTATGCACTTTCTAAAACTTGATTTGGTAGTAGATTTATGAAGAAAAGGGTTTATCTTTGGTTAATCAGCATTTGGGGCTGAGGTGATAAGATGATTTGGTGTCACATATTTTAAAGTAAGAGTAGCCCCAGACAGAATTTCCTCCCTGAGGAAGATGCATGAACAATTAATTTTCACCTGGCTACTTGGGTTGAGTTCAGTTGAATTTGGTAGTATAGTTTTGAGCCGCGATCATTTCTTTGGTTGGAATATGTTGTGTGCTTCCACATTCAATCACTTTATTCTAGAAAGATGGCAATGCAAGGTTGTCCATGGAAAAGAAACTATGGGATTTTCTTTCTTATGTTCCATTTTTGTTGGTTCGGATGAACTAGGGAGTAAATAGACATTGATAATGTCATTTGTGCATTTAGTTTACTAGAAGTGGTGCCCAGTCTTTGTTACATTGATTATTGATCAGTGTAGTTTTTATCTCATGGACAAAAAAGACACCCTAGGATATCTTAAGGTCAGTTGTTTGGTAATCTACTCCTTTGGATTCATGTGATTTGAGAGTTTGAATTCATAGATGAATGGTTTGGGCTTGCAAAGAACTTGAGTAAGCTTAAGATTTAAAGGGGAAAGGTAGATGATGCTTGAGAATTCAAGTTGCTAGCAAGTCCTAACAGAGTTAGTATTTTTTGGAGTGATGTAAGCATGTAAATACCAAAGAGTCTTAAGAAATCGGATACTGTGGCTTGGAAAATAGAGGAATAAGGCTGGTTGGTGGTGAAGTGAAAAATGGATACTATAAAAGAGAAACTGTTGAGTTCAGGATGTTACTCTATGAAATGTGGACACTCCAATATATGACATAAGGACCTGCCTATGGATATGAGTTGGGTACACTCTGAACCCTGTCTGAGAATTTTTCCATAATTAGCGAATTAGTTTCTCATTCTCATTTTCTACTTTTGATATGAAGAGAAATTTGACTTGAAACACAAAGGATAAGAAAAAATGGGGTCTTAGAGAAGATTGGCAAAATTCTGAGATCAAGATTACCCTTATTAGACATGTAACTAGATTGCTTTTAGGTTCTTAACTTAATGAAGGGGCTTGAGTGCATGATAATATAGTTTTAAAGGGTAAGGAGAATATGTAATTAATATTTTGCTGATAGGTCTTGGTGGTGTTCTGGGAATGATTTTGGAGAGATTCTGTGTAGAAGAATTTTTTTCTTCTCATTTTCGTTTTTAATATCTATTTTTATTACTGGAAGCTTCATTTGAATGTTTGAAGAGGTGAGCTCTTCGACATCTTGTCACTTTAATCATTTATAAACATGTCATATTCTGTTGCACCTCCTGCTTCCTTGGTTGGAAGTAACTGAATGAAAACAGCAGAAAATTAAATAAGAGTGATTATAACTAAGAGAAGAAAGAACAGAGTGTTTGAAATCTGGACCCAAATTCCTTCCTAAATAAAAGAGGTTGAATTTCAATCAATCAAAGTCTCGTAACTATAAGATCACATGAAAACTTATGTGCTTTTCACTGTTCAGATAGGATAATGAATGCATAGTTCAAAGCTAACAGATAAACACCTAAAAGATGATGAAAACATTGATATAGGGACCTACAAAAGCAAATCATGTGAGCTAAAGTTATCTTTAGTTAAACATGCTCTGTATTCCTTAGTTGAAAACTAAAAGATAAATGCTTAAAGGACTATCCTGAAGTTGAAGAAAATATGCCCAGGACATATAGAAACAACTGAATTGTGCAAGCTTTTATCATGCCATAAAATCATTTATTTGTGTGTGGGTGTATGTATATGGATAACAAAAGCAAAAATCTAGATGCCAAGATTTGATGCACTGTCTCACAAATTGTAAGAACGTAAAAATGCAAATGCCACGTGATTTTGATGGCGGGAAGAAAATGGTACCTAATATTTTCAGCATTGCAATCGTCTATGAAATTTCACCTTCATGGATGATGCGATATAAATTTAAATTCTAGTTTGCTAAAGTCCATATGTAAAGAATTAGTAAATTGTCTGCATGCCATTTTATTTTTGGTCTGAATTACATCCTCATTTTCTTAAATGCAGTTCTTAAAGCAAATGCAACATTTCCAGACAAGACTCCAGCTACAAGTGCCCCTCTTTTTGAGCAGCAGGTTAATGAAGCGCCTCCTCCAGTGTAAGTCAAATTCCCGTCTCTAAGCTATGCCTGTTGTATACATCCATATTGATTCTTGTGTCATGCTGTGACTTTGATGCTTGACAAAGTATTAAAAGATCAAGCAAGAAACTACCTTACATGATAGTCAGATATTTTTACACCTGTAGATATCTAAATTAATGATTTTTTAACTGAGGGTAGGTCATAAAACATGTATATGGGGCATATTTCTCTTAGTTAAGTGAAATAGTGAATTATTTAATTCTCTGTTTTTCCAATCGAATTCCTTTGTTTGTTCAAAATTCACCTTGTTTTTCCAAAGTCCCCAAACTTTTTTTTCCTTTTTATTTAACTTCTTTGAGGCGGTTGTCTGCACTCTGTATTGCTTACTTTCTTGGTTGTATCCTATTTCTGGTTTGCTTTGAACCATGGTTGTTTCTTTTCTTTGGGATTTGTTTCAGGAGCTCGCATAGAGCTGCATCACTTCGGCAACTTTCTAGCAATTTTTCTCAGTTCAACAATTTGCATTCCCCACTACGCTCAAGAAAGCCATTGACCAGAAAGGTGCATTATAATAAGCTGATGTATATCATTGCTGATGGTGTTATATTTTTGGTGCAATTCTCTCTCTCTCTCTCATGTTCTTAAGGATCTATTTCAGGAAGCCGCGGCTATAAATGAATGGAGGTTTTCCAAATTGAAGGAATTCAGGGACAGAAACATTGAAGTGGAAAATGAAGCTTTTGACCGTTATATGCATAATATTAGTCTGCTGGAGGAGGTATTTTCTTTGAAATCTTTCCTAGAAGGCTCCACGGAGGGCGAATCACTCCCTTCAAACCACGACCATGCTTCTGCGAAAGATGACACTGAAGAAAAGATGGTTTCAGAGCAGAAGTTGAAGCTGAGGTCAAATCTGAGCAGGAGCGAGAATGACCGCAAGAGGTTACAACAAGTTGTCGATGTGGGGTTGAAGAAGCTTCAGAAACTGGAGTTGAATAATGGCGGTGTTAATAACCAAAGCGAACTTGATAAAAGGCCGGAGACGGCAAAAAGTTTGCGGGCAGAGAGGGCCTCAGCTTTAAGTGATCTGATGGACAAGTTAAACAAAGCCCGCAATGAAGAGGACCTAAAGTCTTGTTTGGAGACAAAGGCCCAACTGTATAGTCAGCACACTAGGTCTAGAACGGAAATCGAAGATTCTGAGGTATTGCGGGATCAGGCTGCCAAAAAAGACGTGGCACCCCCAAAAGAATTGGATTATTTTTCACAAAAATTATTTAGAGCAGTGGAAATTGACCACGAAGCTCTGACTAGCATAGATGCGCACTTCTCGTCCCTAGAGAAGATAGAAGATCTGTGACGTGGTTAGGTCTTTATTAGAGGGTAGTGACTAGGTTAGTCTAGAAGATTGAAGGTATCAAAGCTATGATGCTTTAATGCCGATCTACTCTGGTGGCCTGAACTTTTCATTTAGTTTTGTGTGAAAATTATTCCAGTTGATATGGCAATTAGTCAAATTCATGTTGCGTGAACAATTTGCCCGTCGTATAATCGTCATGTATTTGATGGTGAAAACACGGCGAGGGCTAAAATGGAGCTGCTTATTGATCATGGGATGGGAAAGATGATTTGGAGCTGGGCCACGCTTATCTGGGCCCTATGTGCCCCAGCAGGACCAAGCACGAAAGAATGAAACACAGCTCCAGTGTATTTATGATGGCTGGTCAAAAAAATGGTTTGAAATGCTCAAAATAATAATAAAAAAGCTCACAAACTACCTTTGAGTATATTTTGGCCGGGAAACGGGGTCGATGAGCAGCGATATTTTTTTTCCTTAGCAGGATATTTTCGAAGCAGCCATTTTGTGTAATCTAGCATTCGAGGTTGATCTCTGGCATTCTTTACCATTTGATCTTAAGAAATCTTAATCTGGAAGATGTGGTTTTCAAATGATATCAAATGCCAAATCTTTGGGAAAGCTTTAACAAAAACTATTGCTTTTCTCTCTGGTCATAATTCACGGTTTGTTTGGGTGCGCTCTCTCTAATGGATTGAATTTGTGTAGTCCTGTTTTTAAGAGAATCTGATGGTTCAACCTCTTGTTTTGATTTGAAGACATTACAGTGGAACCCACCAAAGACAAAAAAATAAAATAAAAAACCCCACAACGATGGTCTAATTTGAATTGCTCACACACACACACACACACATATATATAGGATTATGGAGCAAGTGAACAATCCCTTGTTCAATTATTTATCTTTGAATCAAAGACATATTGGTTTTGCTGATGCCTTGACAAAACACGAATCCTAAATAGGTGGCTTTGTAAAGGAACATAACATTATGACAAAGAAATTCCTACTTTGTGAAATTTCCCTCAAAGGTCTTCTTCGAGCCATTAAACTTTGTTGGTTTCTTAATGGGTTTTGCTTTTCTTGCCTTTATTCTCCCATATACACTTCTCAACTCACAACCACCTTTCTTGGTGGATATCTATCTTTCTTTCCTGATCATTTCCCCTTGAAACAAGGCTGTCATTGCTTTCAATTTCTATGGCTATACTCATCTCAACCTCACTTTTTCGAGGACCTTTTAAATTTGTATTTTTATCAACCCCATTATCATGGCCACTGCTCTCAACCAGTTGATCTTAATCATGATTCTTCTTAATTGGTTTTTGGTTCATTGTAGACTAAATTATTAGCTCGCCAATAAAAGAAAAAAAAAGATGGAGTAAATGACTTTGGGCAATGATCATAATAATGCAGGGGAGAAATCCATTTCCAAGCCTTAAAAGATGTTCCCTTGTGATATAAAATGCCACTACTAAGTGGGGAATTTTCAACGGATAATCCAACTTTAGGATGAAAAAAGTAAGCTTAAGCTTGAATTATCAAAACCCAACTTGGCAAAGTCCCTGTCAGCAAATTGCACTTATTTTTGACATCGCATGGATCCGTGGCATATACAAGCAAAAATCAAACTCTTCAACCATATCCCCTTTCCTGGAGTTTTGTTTTCACATGCTTTCCTCCATCTGGACCTTTCTCGATTCAAATCATGAAAGACGCACCATAATAATTATGTTTTTGATACGGGATTAAATAAACAAATCAAAGCTACAAGAATATCAAATGAAATTAATGGCCATTTCCTAACACATTGATTGTTTGTATTAAAAAAAAAAGAGTAGATCCCTTGTGGCTGTCAAGAAAGCTCAGATCGGCAAGACAGCATCATTTTTTGCGATGTTCGGTTACATACATACATACATATACATATATATATATATATATATATACACACATATATATTCATCTTTTTAAAAAGTCTTCCCCATGTGTGTTTGCAGTCTCTATAATTGTGTATTTTTGGTGCTGTTAGAGCTGTGATTGATGCCCTTCCATTTCAACTATACATGCATGCCACTTGAAGATTTCACAATGTTCTTGTTTTGCATGTCAAGTTTTACAGTCGTGCATGTTAAAGAACCATCTCATCTAAAAATTAAACTGATAAATGAGGTCACAGAATATAATTTATAATATTTTCTAACATACATAGCAGAAGACCACATGGTTTTTGGCACGCTGCTCCAATCTCTGCAATAATTACAAATAACCAGGAGGAAACCATACTTAACTTGTCTGATACCCAGTTGGGTTAAGTTAATTAATGGAACGTATACCTGGTGAAAAATACGGAAGCCTTCTGTGATACTTTCTTTTGTTTGTGTGGGCGTGACGATGACTTCGCCCCTCAATTTGAAATACAAGTGCTCTCCAAGGCAGAGCTCTTAATTAATTTACACACCATTTTGTGGAAGACAATGACAAAATACACAGTGACCCACTAATTAATTAGGTTAAATTCGCCTGAGGACATGGTTCAAATGAAAGAAATGGTCCCTACAGGGGTTTAAAACTCTGCCAACAGTTATTAAAAAATAATATAAATTATATTTTATGATCTTATTTTAAATCTTAAATTTTGAGTTGAGATGGTTTTCAAACATGGTATTAAAATCTTATTAATCTAATGATTATAATTTTGAATTTCATCATCTTCTAAAAATCAAACATAAAATAATGTAGATTTATATAAGTTTTAAATCTAATTTTTTTATTTAAAAAAATATATTAAAAAATAATCTAAATTATATTTTAAAAACTTAACTAAAATTAAGGTTTTAGATTTGATGGTTTTTAGATTCGATGGTAATAGAGTAGCTGCTGCAACTTGTCCTTCCCAAACCATCAACCATACATGTATTCAAGGGGACTGGCTAGCTTACCTCTGTGCCCAACGGTTCAAGAAACGTTTAATTAATTGAGTATTAATGCGTAATTGACGAGGTGCGAAGTGGGGATTAAGTCAAGAGAAGCAGGTGGCAGACGATCCATTCCACTTGTCACGTTGCGACGTTACACTTGTTCCGTGATAAATGATTTCTGGAGACCATTCCAAACAAGAAATTCCAAACCCTAATCAAGGTTTCGACAGGTAACCTCCCAACCATATATATATATATTTTTTATTTAGAGGAGGTTTCTCAGCATTTTTATATATTTTAATTATACCAACAGGTCAGGTAGCGATAGGGATACGAGAGCTTCTCAACTTTTCCACCTCCACGAAGGTAATAAACCACTCGATCGAGAAAGGAAAGATAGTAATTGGTATGATTTTATTCAAACCACGTACATCTTAAGACCTCATCGTCGAGTGGTTTTCAACATGCGTAATTAATATCAGTGATTTTTAATATTCGGTCCAAAATGATTTACTAAACTTCTGGGAATATATATTTCAATCAAATTGCTCGATTTTTCATTTTTGAACTGGGGTAGAGAGAATCATGGATGCTTTATTTGGAAAAGTAATCGGGACAAAATTTATACACAAGCCCGAGGAGATCATGGAGGTTGGATTGCCACCACTTATGGAGATTGAAGAGTCTCCTCCTCGGAACAGCATGCAATAAGTGAACGTTGTCGGTATATGTTTTTAAATATAATGACACCTAAACGTGCATATAAATGAGTAAAGGATCCGGAAAGTATGTTTTTTGATGCAATAAGGGAAATGTATGTTTTTTGATGCAATAAAGGAAATGTTTGTTCGTGATGAAATTGCAAATAGTTTGATGGGAGAATAAAAATAAATATATTTATTTTTTTCATGAATTATTAATTATATTTTATTGTTATGATTATTAATCTACAAAATTTTAAAAATAATTTATATATATGTGTGTGTGTCCTTTAAAGTAATTTTATAAGTTGACAACAATATGAAAAACATGATAACCAAACACACGAAACTACTTTTTATCAACCTCAAACTCAACCATAGTTTTAACCAAACACTTTACTACTTATTTTGAACCGCGGCCAAAAGTATTTTTCATGAAACTGTTTTTTTAAAACCTCAATTAGAAAAGCAAAAACAATATATCAAACGCACCTTTAATTACCCCTTCGATTGTTGTTTTTTATAGATTCACATTTATTATAATAATTTACTTGAAAGTTTATTTTATAACAAAACCATCCTATATCTAATCTACCCATTGATTAATTTGAAAAATTAGATAGAGTTGGCTAGGTGTTCAGAGTAGTTAAAGGCTACTTGTACAAGCCAAAATATATCTCAGGTGCTAGAAATGAATTGGTCGACGCAAATATTTGATGGTGAAATTAGGGAATCGATTCACAAATGAAGTTGATTAATGGGGTCTAGGATCACTTATATATTATTTCTTCTATGATTTTTCATTTCGGTCGATCAAACATATAAGTGTAAACTACTCTTGACGTCCTCGTTTCAAATTGCACGACCATTTCCATTCCAAGTTAATCATTCAATGTTATTTAATTCATATATATTTGAGAGAGAGAAATGGACTACTTCAATCATGAAAAACATGAAAAATTCTAAGAAATAATTATAGATGATTAAACTTTATGTTTGGAAATAAGCTTAATTATTCTTTAAAATATTAAAAAAATCATCTACCCTACCATTTATTCTCAAATATATACAACATATATCCAACTAGGTCTTACCAATATTATAAACTAGAGCAATAATCAATTGCACATGAGTTTGTGGATTTCGCTAAGCCTATGAACAAGTGGAGAATCTACAAATACTATTCTAACGTCATTGGGTTAGAAAATATATTTATTTTTATCTTCATTTAAAAAATATTTTTCACATTATTTTTTAAGTCCAAACTAAACACTTTTCTCAAATAATTTTAGAGACCCAAAGAAATTTAATACTTTTTTAAAATGTTGATGCAATATTTAAAACCAAGAAATAAAACGCACCTCGACCAATTAGATCAACTCATTAAAATTAAACTTCTCTTACACCAAGCTTAATTAAGGTATAATTAATCTGGCTAGCTAAATTATTGTTTTGTTTTTTCTAGAATTCATCATAGTCACACGTGTCCAACTTTTGACATGTAAGGACAAAACCACATATGCCAAAAAGAGAAAAGGGGAACATTTTTGATTTGTTATTATCCTTAAAATCTTGTTTTTGTTTTTTTAATCTCGAGATCCTTGCTTGTTCGTGCTAGAAGGTGCCATGGATGTCGCTTATTTTTTTTTCTGTAGAATTAAAAATAATATTTGAAATTAGCATATTAAAATAATTTAAAATTTTGAAACATCATACTAAGGATTTCTGTAGTGCTATGCTTACCTCTCTTTGCAACCAAGCAAACCTAACCTTCTAATATGGGTTGTTGGCATGAATCATGGTAATTAAGGAGTAATACAAACAAGGCTAGCCTAATCCACCATGAAAAAAAAATCCTAAAATATATTCGCATGTTACCTTACTTTAACCTGTCTAAAGTAGAAGATGTCCAAATGTACTAGATTTTGTACTAATACTTTGTCCCAAGTCACATGTCAATACCATATGCTTGATTTCAATTGTCACATCACCTATTTTATAATAATTGCTGTAAACTATGTGCAATCCTATTGTAGATGCCTTGCATTGAGCATATAATTGGGCCCCTTTTAGTTGCTCGCTGACCAAATTATTATTTCACCAATATTCATTAATTGTTTGGTAGACTAATTAAAGTTATTTTTTATTTAAAAATATATTAAAATAATATTTTTTTATTTTAAAAAAAAATATTTTTGATATTAGTACATGAAAATGATCTAAAAATATCAAAAATATTTAATTTAAAATAAAAATAAAATATTTCTTTTTAATTTTTTTTTATTTGAAACGCAGCATTTAATTGGCCAAGTCCAAGTATATTTTGATTTTTTTTTACGAGCCGTGTTTATCTTTAATGAAGAGTGGGTAAGCCAGAGATAAAAATCAATGGCATAGGAATTCTAAAAAAAAATAAAAAAAAATGAGAAGGGATAAATATATAAGTGGTTCGGAATGTAGTTTTTCTATGAAGGAAAAATAAACAAAAGATAGTAAATATTATGAACCTCGTTATGATTTTTATTCACTTAGCTTGATTGATTTATATTAAATCTAAATCTTTCTATATTATAAAGTTATTAACTCATGACATGATCGCCATTTACTTGAGAAATAATAAAGCCCCCGTGAAAGTCAAACACGGTAAGAAAAGAACGCAGATATTGGTTGGTACAATAATACAGCTAGCTAGTTACAAATCAATTTTGCAGACCTTCCCCTCGACGATGATTGTTGTTGTTGTCGTGATCTTCGTCGTCAATTTCATTATTAATTTCAGGCTCGAACAGAGACCTGGGCATCAATGCAAGAAAGAAAGAATCCCAATGGCTACTGCCACTTGTGATTTCCAAAATGAAAGGCAGCAAGATCGCCTGTGATTAAGGAAAAAGAAAGAAAAGAGAGCTCCACCAAGACATACTTCACCCACTCTTATACATCAAACCCTTCTATCAACCTCATAGAACAAGGAAATAGAAAATGTTGATCGGTAATGGAAATGTAGCTAACTATACAATTGAAGAAAGCTGTTCCTCGTGGGAAAATTAACATCCCTGTCCTTAAGTTAGTAGGAAGGTTGAGGATATGTGAAGACAGAAATCATGATGGAACTAGTGCAAAATAGGGGACAAGAACACTTGATTCCTTCATCTATCAGCTAGTTTAAGGAAAATGATAACTATCTAGTTTCGCTAAATGACATTGAAAAGGTTGTTGTCAATTATTACTCTAATCTATTTGTTAAGCTAAGTTTTAGACGGTACTTATACAAAATAATGGCAAAGCTTTTGTCTGCCAGGCTTCTGAACATTATGTCAGATGTTATCATTATGAATTAGTCAAACTTTCATTGCAGGGCATCAGATTTTAGATGGATTCATGAAAGCCAACGAGGTTTTCCATGACATCCATATTAAAAAAAGGTTATGGGCTCTTCTTGAAGGTGGATTTCCTCAAAGTTTTCGACTCAATTTTACAGGAGCATGTTGATTCCGCCATGGGTTATATGGGTTTTGGTTCTCTATTGAGAAAATTGATTTTTCAAAGCTTGTCCATCTCTAAAATGGCTGTCTTGATCAACGACTCTCCTGGCAGACAACTCAATCTATAACAAATCTGTAGAGTGCAAATGATACTATAATATTCTTGTTGGACAATTACTCTTCCCTGCTGCCTTGAAGATGTGTATAGCCCGATTAATGATTCAGCAATTAGTTTGACTCGGTTGAGGAACCTCAGGTCCCATGAACTGCAGCAAAGTCTAATTGCAGAGATAGGGTTTGGTTATTTTCTAAATTTATTATAACGTGGCTAGTGAAATGGATTCAGTCTTTAAGCATCAATAAGCATGAAAAACGCTAGATTGAAAAAAGATTCTACGATGCCAGTCCTTTTCCTCTTTTTTTACCATCATTTTTTTTACCAGGGCAGGGTTAAAAGATTTTTGTACGAAAAATATTTTCAAAAAAAACTACAAAAACACCGCAGCACGTAATTTGAAATGGGTATACGTGACAAACTGAATATGGTGGATGGATACGAAGAAAGAAGCGTGAATAATGTAAGAGAGGGTCATCACTCAGCAGGGCAACAAAGCGACGTGCAGACAAAGGAAAGAAACACTGACAACACATGCGTATGCTTTGAGAGATAGATAGAAAGAGAGCTGAGGTGGGGTGAGTTGTACCACGAGATAGGACTTTCTATGACCTAGTAACATGAGTTATTATTCTATTTCTAACTTAATAATAACGTCGGTTGAGCACTTGGAGCGGTGATTCGATCGATATATCTTCATAAAAACTTATATATATATATATATATATATATGGTAATTCGAGGATATATATATACCAATCGATCCCTAGCTCCTCAAATTATAGCTCCAATTAGCCGCTCCATCCTCTTCATGATCAGTATCAGTGACAAATGAAAAAAAAAAAAAACAGTGTCGCTAGATTTTTTACCCCTTTTCAAATGAAGTTTCTTTTGCTGTTGAAGTCTGGGAAAGATGTTGATTGCTTAATTGAGGTTTCCATGATCCTTCCTGTAAGCAGAAAGTTAATCAAAACATGTCGATCACACAGACACACAGGCTATGACTATAGGTGTGGAAAAAATCCTGAAGTAAACTTTATCAAGCTACATGTATCATTGGGAATTATAAAGATATATATACCTTTGAGAATTCACTAGCTAGAAAGATAATTGAGGTGTTGCCTAGATTCAAAATTCTTTGAGAAAAGGAAAAAAAAATATATAATGTCAAGGAACCATCTTATCTAAAAATTTAAGCAGTTAGGTGAAGTCCTAGAATATGATTTATATTATTCTCTAACACACTTCTTGAGTAAAAGCTATTTGAGCTTGATACTTGTATAGGTCCACGCTATCTTGTGTTTGATTTTTTATCAAATAGAATGAGGGTGGTGAGATTCGAACTCGTGACCGCTAGGTCAACAAGACTCTGATACCATATTACGAAACTATCTCATCTAAAAACTTAGGATGTTAGGAGAAGTCTCATTATATAATTTATATTATTTTTTAACCTATAAAACAATATATATTTCAACATTTCCTTTGTGCTTTAGCAAAGTGCGTGACCCATGGATGCTGGCTAGTAAAGTCTGAGTCATGTATGAAAGGATGAGCCATGCCAAACCATCTACTCAAAGTATCACATAATTCTGTTTCTAGGGCGGCCCATTTGGTTGACATTCATTTCATTTTGTTTTTTGGCTACGAATTTCACCAGCTGGTACGTAGTGCACCAAATGGCCACCACAACGCCAAATGCTAGATAGACTTTTTTATTTTATTTTATTATTATTATTATGTGGCTGATGAAAGAAGACTAGACCTCTCTACTGATTAACAAATCTGATCTATGCCTATCTTGGATATTATTTAAAGCGAGATTGCGTATGCTCCATTCCTTAAGCTGGGGCATATAGTTTGATTAGTCAAAATATGGGGATCACAATTGATTGAAAACGAAACGGCTAACTCATTAGAACCCTAATGCTTTTGAACTCTTTTCTTGGCCAATATATATAAAAGTTGGACCTATTCCTTTCTCTTTTGCGTAACAATTCTGAAAGAAAAGTATTTTGATGCATGGAAAAACGCCACACGGCATATTTACTTGGCATCTAATTGATAAATATGGGTGGGGGTGATCGAGTACATTCAAATCGCATCGCATCATGCAAATCTAAAAGTAGTGGCCTTTCTCCATTAAAACAGAAAATGACCTAAACCAAACATGCTCCTTCAGAAAGTTACTTCACCTATATATGCCAACAATATTAACCTAGCCTCCAGACAAACAAAAACTAATGGGAGAATGCCTAACCGAAGGAGACCTCCACGAAGGGAAGAGGGATTGAAACAAGAAAGACTTGTAAAAATGAAGATGTGTTGGCTGACTTATTCCATGTCCATCTACAGGAATCGTTCACTTTATTCCAGCTAAAACTTTATGTCATAGTTTTTTAATTTCATATTCAATTGCTAAAAAAGAAAACAGAGTAGCTTGCGTGACTTGTGTGGTTCTCCATGCAACTTCAAGAATATGTTGCTTGCCCTATCTATTTGATTATTGCTTGCATATGCATGCGTGTGCCTGACGCCTGAACCTTATTAATGGGCCTCGTTTTTCTAGGTCTGGCGAGAGAGAGAGAGAAAGGGAGGGAGGGAGGGGGAGGGAGGAGGGAGAGGGAGAGGGAGAGGGAGGGAGGGAGGGATTCAGGCGGAGGAGAGAGAGAGAGAGAGAGAGCGAGAGAGAGAGAGATCGTGTTTGTGTATTAATTAATATTCACAGTTTCTCACGTTTCAGGTTTCCAAAGCATTATGGCTCCAATGGACCAACAGGACGCCATTATATAAGCTGCCCTGCACTCTGTCCACCTTCACAGAAGTGAGAATCTAGATCCTCCGTATCCCCCAACCTCTAAAAGAAAAACAATTACCTTTTTTTAAATTATAATACAGTCTATATTAATTTTTCAAAAGAACATCCAAAAGGTAATATTTTAGATTTTCTATTTGTCCCGCTTCCTCACGGATTATATATTTTTCATAAAAAATATATATTGAGTATGCATTTTATTTTGAAATTTTTTTACAGGTAAAGAGATTCAAAGTGAAAATAAGAAACCTTATGAAAGCATTTAGATAAATAATTTCATAATTATATATATAAATAAGTAAAAAACTTATTAACAATAACTAAAAGAAAAACTAGAAAAAATAAAAAATAGATGTATATCAAGATATTTGGTATTGCAAAATAAAATATTTATCCATGTATATAAGAAAAACACACGTGAAACTAGTTGAATAAAATAAAAATAAAAAAAATTATGCAACATTAAACATATTAGAAATATTATCTAAATAAAATATTTATAAAAATAAAATTTATTTGTACAAAAAATATAGATAGATAATAATATTATATTCAAAAATTAAATACACATAAAACATTTTTAAAAAACACCATTTAAAAAATATATGCAATACTCATGGTTTATGTCATGAGACATAGATAAACAAATATAAAAGAAATTGAAGATAATCACAAAACTATTTTTTAAAATAATATAGACCAATGAAATCAGAACAAAAAGCATGTTAAACTGCTTTAACTTTTCAAACTCATAACCTGAGTTATTTAATCAAAGACACCACAAATAGAAAACCATTAGACTTATCCATGAAAAATCAAATACTGAATGATGTAATGAGAAAAAAAAAATCAATTATACAAAAGTATTTAAAATAAAAAAATTATAAATTAAACAATAAAGGTGAGAATAAAAAAACAATTAACTTGCAACCAAAAGTTTCCAATTAGAGGGTTAAATTGAAGAGAAAAATAACTTTAACAAAAAACAATCAAAAGCATAAGAGCCAAATTGGAAAAAACAAATAACACCACATAAAATTTGGTTCAAAGATAAATTTAAAATCCAACAAAAACCTTAACAAAAGAACATCAAGAGCATAAGAGACAAGTTGAAAAAAACAAATAACACCACATAAAATTTGATTGAAAGATAAAATTAAAAATCAATAAAACTTTAACAAAAAAAAGGCAAGGAAAGAAGACAAGTTGAAATTGAATGATTAAATTAAAAAGAGGCAATTTTTTTATAAAAGGACCAAGAATGAAAAAAGGTAAGTGTGGTTTAAGTTGCTTATGTTTCTTAACTCTTCAATATTTTTTTAATTGGCATGCTAGTTTAATTATTTAAGTTGCTTTTATATGCATGCATATCCTATAATTTTGACATCAAAGTTGTTTTATTTTTTCTAGGTATCTTCTAGGTCTATGCATAACCAATAAAGATAAATTTATATTTAAGTCTTTTAAATCATCCTAGACTAGTATAAATATATGTTCAAAGTATTGTAAGTCTAAGTCCATTAGGACTTTCTCTATTAGGAGAGTAATATTATATGAATGAGATTGTCCTTTACCATGCTAACCATGTTTTTCATTTCTCTTTCAAATATTTCTAACATGATATCAGAGCTAGTTTGATCTAATGCCTATTTAGAGGGACTAAAAAGTATAAAATCTAAAAATAGAGCTGATGGATAAGTGACACCCAAAGAAGAGAAATCAAGGTGTAAAATGATAGATCCTAACAAAAGAATTAAGACCTTGCATAAAAAAACAAAAATAAAAAACAAAGAAGCTTAAGGCAAGCTGATAACTTTTTGCACAAGAGATGAGATGTCATATAAGAGAGACCACACATGAAGAGAAGACTTGTCCTATAAGACATGAGAAATAGGCAAAGTGTCATGATAAGAAAAAGACAACAACCTCAATAAGGAGTGAGCCAAAATAAAATTGTCATTAAATAGACAAGTATTGAAAAGAAGAGTCTTGCAAGAGAATTGTTGTAATAGCCACACACACACACACACACACACAAAAAAAGGCTAGGAATAGCCATGTTCAAACTAAGAAAAAAATTGAAGAAATGAAAATGAGTTGATATTAACTGGTTATAATAGAATTAAAGAGTGGCTAAGAAAATATGCAAGAGAGATATTCTGAAGATTAAGATAAAAGATCTAAAAATTAGTGGCAAGATGATCCTCCTACGATAAGACAATGACCATAACAAAACAATAATTACATGCCAAGAGAAATGATAACGAGAGCAAAAGTTTACAAGCATCTACAATACCTTTTCAAATTTCAAGAAAATTATGAGACTTTCAAAATTAAAAGGGAGTGGTGGAATTAATCATGAAATCAAAGAATATTTATATGAATGAGGTTGTCTTTTACCATGCTTTCTTTTTCTTTTTCAGATATTTCAAACATATAATTGACTAATAAAGAAAATAATCAATTATGACCAATCAATATTATGATTTATTAAGATCGACAACAATTGATAACAATTAATTGACCTTTTTTTGTACATGGATGCGAAGTTTAAATAGAATTGGATGGTAAGTGCGTGTCCATGTGTGTTGGGTATTTAAAAATTCTACCAGTGAAAAACGTTTACATGGGTTAATTTAACTGGGCAAATTGACAGAATTTAGAAAGGAACAACAGGATTACGAGTATAGTGGAAAGAAATCGGTATTTGGAGCATGCATGCATATATGCTCGTTACCGTCAAGAAAGGTATAGTTGCTAGGGTTTCTGTGGTTTCTTGAATTTAGGGACCGGGCATATATATATATATATATAGATATAGATATAGCTTGGCAACTTGATTACTACGTACCGATGCTTCATAATTAAGGCACCTCACTTTATAATATAGTTTCACATGTGTTATTTCTGACCTAGTGGTAAGAATTTATAATTAAAAAATTTATTTTTTATGTAGTTTCGGGTTTGAGTTTTATAGTTGATAGCACGATTGTTATTAAAAATTTATATGATCATTAACTATAAGATTCGTAGGATTAGTCGAAGTGAATTTATACTCGGACATTTATATTAATAAAAAAAGAAGTGAAAGCATGTATATTAGCCGCTATTAATTCCCAGCTTTTATCTTTGGAATGTTGATGGTTTTGGTTTTACAACTTGACATAAAGAAATAATATCCTGGCGAATATTAGAATTTCGAATAACTTCTTAGGGGTGTCAAATGATAACTTCACCTGGATCGATGATCACCGGACCTGGGCAAGGTAAGAGGACGTGAATATTTTTTCTCTCTAATTAGCTTATCGGCTTCGTGTCTAACTCCAAAACGCGAAAGCTATACATATCTGCAGAATCTTAAGAGGACGTAGAATTTGCAGGATTTTAATTTTCTATTTTTTGTAAATTAATGAAGCTGTATGCAAAGAATCAACAGGTTTATTCATTGATATTTAGGCACGACGAGGAATTAGTGGCTGTTATTTTAGTTTTTAATTAGCATTGGCTTTGTTAATTAACTAGAAGCACCCAATATACATAAGCAATGACGATGGAAAAATTGTGCTGTATTCCGAATCTGTGTGTGCTCCTCGATAAAACTAGTTAGAAATTGACAAGGACGTAGGAGTAATAATATATGGAAAATTCCAAATTGTTAAAATGATTAAAGTTAGGGGGACGAATAAGATGGGCAAATGCTTAGCTATATGAAAAAAAATAATTGAAAATTACAGCATCTAAGACAATTGGCATGCTCAAATCCGTGTGATGAATTGTAAGCATCAATACACATTTTTGAGTCTGAAATATAACTATCAAGATAAGGAAGTAGCTCATAAATGTGGGGGTGATTTTCTCTATTCGATTTGACTGCTGTTATTGTCTCTATACCCAAACACAAGTGAGCATCCCACTCCGACGATCCTAAAAATCGAGGAACCTGCCTTTCGCTTTGAAATAACCACACTATATATTCCATCAGAACCTTTGAAAGATGGCAGAAGCTTCTCTTGCATGCATCGAAGTCAAGCGATATACCTCCATTAAAGTGTCAATCAACAACAAGCATGACAAAAGAAATGCCAACCCTTGTCCTGACTCCACCTCCTCATCAATCAATCCTGCCAGCCCATTTATCTAACCTGCATGGTCCCCATGATACATGGAAGAGAGCATCGACACGAAATATATATATATATATATATATATATATATAGAGAGAGAGAGAGAGAGAGAGAGAGAGACACACACACACACACATGTATGCATGTATGGATGTGTGCGCGCGCGTGTGTGGATGGATGTATTATTCACGTTCCTGATTGATATAGCTGTTTGTTTGCCAGGAAGCTTAATTACAAAGAGGAGAATAATTACTCAAATTTTATATCGGCCCTAATTATCCATAATGAGGATTAGGGTTTGGGGGGACGACCATAAATTTGGAATAGCTCGTGAAGAGGCCGTCAATTTCAGTAATATATGTCAGCCACTGTATTATAGTATTTCACCTCACGTCATGGTTACAATTCAAGACAAGACCGAATTCCTATGCATGTTAATTAATAAGGTCCATAGAATATTCTTCAATATTTGACTCAGGTTTACAAACGGAGATCTACATAAACTTTAAATTTTCGATTCATATGCATTTGGGGCGATGCTTTATTTGGCTAGGGCAGCAAGTAAATGATATATATATATATATCAAGAACTGTTTCGAGTTGTTAGGTATCTATATTTAACTATTAATTCGAATAAACAAAAAAATAATGCTCGAGTTCTTCTTCGAGTCAGTCTCGAGAATGGCAAAACTGTCTGCCAGCAATTTCTTATGCAGAGTGCAGGCATTCTGTGACCCGAGACCACTCTGCCGGTGGACAATACATAGATAAAAAAAAAACAGTTGATCAAGCTTTTCACCATACATCAAGTTGCTTCAATTTTCTTACTCCTGAGAATCAGCCTGTACTTTTATAGCAAGGAGTGCACGGCCAGGACTTTAAGCATGACTAATCGCTGGGAAGAGAAGGGTAGATATTATTTTGAAATATTAAAATAGTATTTTTAAAAAAATATATATTTTTATCATTAACACAGTGAAACAATCTAAGAAAACAAAAAAAATAAAAAAATTATTTTTGAAATGAACCCCTAAAAAGAATTAAACCATTCAAGTATAATAAAGTTTGAAACATATTTTTCTATTAAGAAAAGAATCAGACTCAAAACCTAAATATATTTTAAGAGAATAGCTATAACAAGAAGATCAATGGGGATGGGGATGTAAGAGAATACAAGGAAAAATAAGAGTATAAAATAAAAATATTTTGAAAATAAATACGTAATTTTTTTTATTAAACGATGAGAAAACATTACAAGAATGGACTTAAATTTTAAAGTAAATATTTATCATCAAAGGAGAGATCGAGTCAGGAAAAAAAGTGGGTAAATTACACAACCTATTGAATTAAACAAATATAGAATTAATAAAGATAATTGTGTGTAGCTCTGTGCAGACAAAGAAACGGTATGAAGATCGAAAATTAAGTGAAACAATCTATATTAAAATCAAATTGAATATATATATATATATATATTAAAATATAGTATATGGTGAAAACGATAACAACCAGTGATTATAATTTCATCTAATACAAATCATAATTAAAAAAACGAATGGTGATGTCTGTAACGTTAACCTTGGGATTAAAATATTTTATCTGGCAGCAATGGAGAAGTCATTCTTCCTCAAAGTTGTCAAGGAGATGCTGCCAGAGCCAGAATCCAATAGAGTCTAGGCCAGGCCATAAAGCATGTCTATCTGCGTGGAAAATTGCCGACTTCATAATGCAGTGATGGTTAGTGATGGGTGCGGTGCAGTATAAACTTGCTGTGATGCCCGCGCTAGCTAATAATCCTTTTGATTATGGGACCGCTGATTTCGAGTATTTATAACTTTTGTTCTTAACCAAAGTTGCTATTTTCTTTTTTCATTGTGGTGTAATTTTTTGTATTTTTCTCTAGAGAATACGAATGACTCATTTTGGAGGTTGTGGTTGAGCTGCAATGGAAGGAATCTCTATTTAGTTTCGTTTTCTTTTTCACTGGGGGGGTCAATTTGCATTTATAGTGATTGGATCAATCATTTTAATCGTGGGACCAATTCTAAGACCACCCAAACGATACAATCTAAGCATCCAAGAAGGTAAAAATAAGGCAGTGTCTTTATTAATTTCTTTCAGTATTCATCTCTTTAGCGGTTTGGTTATTTTTGAGTGCCTCTATAGTTAATATTATTAGATTTCCTCACTTATATATATATATATATATAATCATGTCCTCGCATTTGAAATTCCAAATTCAGAAGGGAGAAAAAGGGTCATGCATATATTCTAGAAGTGAATAGGTTTGCACCAAACATGGTAAATGCAGCATCGAGCAGTCAGCTAACCTATTCATGGCATGCCATGGTACTCCACGCCCAAGAAAAGTTGGAGAAAAGCCAAAACCCGACAGTAGGGGCCCTATAGATGGCCACAATAATAAGGGGAGGGAGGTTGGATTTGCAGTGAGATCTTTGATTCTCGCAGCAAATACAAAGCGAGACCCCCCTCGCCACCAGCACCAAACTAGCACCCCCACACTCTGATTTTTCCTCCTAATTAACTCAGTCGCTGAGTTCCTCTTTTGACCGCCATTATCACATCTGAGGAGCAGTCGCCTTAGTACTAGCATCCTTGTAGAGAGACTAATAAATTAGGGCACCACCCAATACGACCCAACCGCCTCCACTGACATCTTCATAAATAAAAATTTCTACCACCCTTCTCTATCTTCATAACTTTTGTTCACTTTTTACTTCTTTTTCTTGCTTTCAGAAAAGGTCCCTGTCTGTGGAGATGTAATGTGATTCCTTGATTTGACGTACCGTGAAACTATTCTTGTTGGGGGGCATTAACATGTGTTATTTTCTCTGCCTAGAGGTGAAAAACAAAGAATATATATATCGGGTTGGTCTTGAGATGCTGACCATTGAGGTAACTGTGTTCTTTAATCTCGTCCATCCATACCTATCGATGCTTTTATTGATCTAGCTAGGTGATGGCACACTAACAAATGAGCATAATTAAACAACTCTCACATTATGTCCATGAAGAGCAGGATAACATAATATATATTTGATATACGGCGTCTAGGTCTAGGTTAGTGGCACTAACGCCATGTATACTTTCTCTCTCGAAGTAGCACCACCTCACATCTTACGATCGAGACTAAAAGTTTTTAATTAAAACCTAACTAAAACATCACCTGAAATGATCATTCCCAAAATACGGATCATTTATTGCGGGCCACTGTTTAAACAAGGATTGTAAGAGATATTAGAGTCTAACTTTGGGAATTGTTTAGAGTTATGTGTGGTTGTTTGCGTTCACTTTATGAGTTGCCACCTGGGATGTGGTTAGGAGTGTTTCTGGTGCGAGGAAAAGCAAAAAAAAGGTGGTGGGTTGATGAGAAGTGGTGGAGGTGTGGATTGAGGATGGTGCCATGTAAACCAAACAAAGTATTTCAGGAGAAATTATGGGTTAAGAAAGGATGGAGTGAAGGAAAACCGAGAAAATATCACAAGGGGAGGCCTGCGAGATTGCGGGTCAAGGGGAATAGATGGGGGATGGATGGATTGGGATTAAAGAAATGTCACAAGTTGCTGTTGTCTTCATCTCAAGGAAGTGCGCCTGATTTCATGACACATATCTTGAAAATGATGATACCTCAAACTAGCGTCTAATATTAATTTTATTCATTTTTATATATAAAAAATAAACATAGGATAATATTTACTTGCTAAAACTCTGTTCCCCCCCCCCCCCCTTAACAATTGCTAATATCAAATTAACACTCCTATGATTACTTGAAACTTCTCCAAACTAATCGGTTCAGTGCTTAAATAATTGCTATGGCTGTCTTCAAAGTTAAATATTTCAAAATTATTGTGTAATTTTTAGCTGTAAGGGAAAACAACGACTATCATGTTGCAGTCATTTTCCTTGCTTGAAAATTTGAAGGCCCGAAGACGCGTTTTGTATAATTATTTGAGCACAATGGTTATTGAATAATCGTGCGCAAATTTTCCCGAGCGGTCAACCTCTGGAAAAGAAAAAAAATATTGTAAACAGAATAAAATACACATACAGTTGTTAGAACAAAGCATCTAGCCAACGGGACATGAAGATGGGAATGCAAACCTAAGTCCCAAGCACAAGTTCATTAGATTCAAGGAGACAAAACTAAAAGAGAATTCAAAGAACATGTTAAATGTAAGTACCAGCTCAGAATTCCAAAGCTGAACAGTACAAGATCGTCAATCGGGTTGACTTTTCTTCTTCTGCATCGACTCGATATACCCTTCTTTCTTTTCAAATTTTACACACAAATACAGCCTCAAAGCTAGCTGATATATACGTACATATATGTATGTATGTATATATTTATATATGTATATATATAAGCGCTTACCACCGTTGCACCGTTTTCATATAGTAATAATGAAGGGTTGCCAGCAGTGACGGTTCAAAACTTCAAATGTTGAGTTTAGTCGCCCTAATTGTGCCAAGTTATGTAGGACTTAGCTGTCCCAAGGCTAAAGATTATTGATAAATTTTGAAAAGTAAAACTAGGTGGGAGACCAATAGATTTGGCCTCTTGCTGACTCAATCAATCTTTTTTTTAGGCTCCCTATGACCCCGTGAAATAAATGGTCAACTCAATAACCTCCACCCAACTCACACTGCCTAATTTACTCCTGTATGATTGATTATATTTCAACTTTATTATGGGTGTTAGCCCGCTGGATTATATTGGGAGCAGCGGGAGTACTGCCAACCAAGGCCATGTTGAATTGCTGATGCCCTAACAACCCGATGAAAACAAACAAGTTAATTGTATTTTCAGCCCGATATTAGGTTCAACGAATGAACCAGCAAGAGAATGCGAAGAAAATGAAGGGCTGCATTAATGGGGGGGAGGGGGGGAGCCCGGTGGTTCTCCGGTGGGCGTTAGAGAGTTTTAATGGACACGAAATTATATTGATAAGAGGAAACGGAGACGTAACAAAGCTAACCCTTACATGGGTGGGGTCAAATCAAAACGACTGAGTTTATTTTTTAAGATATTTTTTGTTATAAAATAAATTTTAATTTTTTTTAAAATATTTTAAAAATACAATAAATAAACAACTCTCCGCTCTCTCTTTTCTGGTGGCTTCGCTCTTATTTTTCCACGCCATTCTTGGTTTTGAGGAAGATCACCTATCCAAACTTGACTTTTCTTGCGTGGCTCGCTCACTGTGTCTCCCTCTCTGTATTTTTATTTCTTGTCATCGGGAAAAAAATAATATAGATGCTCTTTGTCAGTTGCTACTGCCTTTCTTTCTTTTCCTCTCTTGTTTTTGTTTTTTGTTTTTTGTTTTTACATGCCCTCTTGACCTTTACAAGGGAAGATAGGTTCGAGTTGTTGCAAGAAGAGTATAACTTGCATGTTTTTATTTAATTCTTACAAGAAAAAAGAGAGATGGAGCGGCAATCTAGTTAAAGATTCTCGTATTTAGAATTACCTGAATTTAATTAAAACATTTTAATAGAATATCATGTTTGGAATTTCTTGACCATAGTTTCAAAACTTGGCAGGTTGATCCATGGCTCGTTCGACCCGAGGTTAGAACCAGACTGGGTTTAAAAATAAAAAATGTGAAAACCCGGGTTGACACTATAATTTTATCATTTTTGGACATATAAATTTAATATTTTAATAATTAAATTCAAATCAAATGCTATAATTTCTCTCAATCTACATCTCTTTGTAATTATTCACATGACCAAAACAAAAGATAAAATGAGAGCTCTATATTTATAGGAAAAAACCTTTTTTGAGATGGATAAATAATATATTTCCTTTTAAAATTGGAGTCTTTGAGATGTTGGATAATACTATGACAATTTATTGATATAAAAAGATGAAAAAATATTGATTTTGAGTCGTGTTTTCTCTTCTTATCTCGTCGATTACTAGCTCGAGATACTGTGATTAATCTCATAAAGATTTATATCATGTCATAATCTGCTAACATTTTGAAAACCTCCTCTCCTCACTTGCATCCTCAAATCAAGATACATAAAAGGCTACAAATTAGATGTTTGATGTGGTCTTAGGAGCAGAAAAACTCATCAATTACCAACCATTTGAAAAGAAAAAATAAAATAAAAAGCCAGCCAACAATATTCTTGCAATTAGGTTGGAGTTCTATTTTTTCCAAGACAAGTATGAAAACAAGAAAATGAAGCTGTTGGAAGTTTGAATTTAGATTAAATATTAATATTAATAATTGATTTTTTTCTTAATTAGAGATATATGACATTTAAAACCTTTTGATTCGGCCTCCTACCGGTTAGATAAGAGAATTTTCAATGATGAACAGCACCAAAGCTAAGTTAACCAAGTATACTAGAATTTATTTTAGAAAAAAATACATGATTAAACTGTATTTTATTTAATTTGGTACATGGAATTTTCCTTTTAAATTAAGATATATACATTATTATTAACATTGGAATATGTATACATTATAATGAATTATTATTTTTACTTGTTGAATCAAAATCCTACGAGTAGATTTTCGAGCAGGAGAGAGCTGCTGGACACAGACCCCTCCAACTTGCAACCACCACGCATCATCCCATTTAACTAACGCCATTGATTTTCTCAACCTCTCCACACATTTATTAATAGTTTTCTAACTTTTTCTCAGAAAACAAAGGTAAAAATACAACGTTACTGTTATCAAGGCTGTTTTCTTTGGGGTGGGAAAAAAAGAAAATAAAATGTTTAAATATATAAATAGGAGAAAGAAGGAGAAGCAAATCAAATTAAATAAGTATTGGTGATGGTGGTGACAAACACGAGAGTCCCTTGAAGAAAAGCTAACCCCACGCGAAGAAGAGGAGAGAAAGCAATGGCAAAGCCAACCAAAACAATGAAAGAAAGAGCAGAATAAGGTGTCTCTCTCTTGGACCGATTCGTTTCAATCGCATCTCTCCCTCTCTTTCCATCCATCTCCCTCATGTCCACAGAGAGCCAGGAGGGAAAGAAAGATATATGATCACACAACAAGAAACTACAAATTTAGCACAGACAGCAAGGTCGATCAAAACCAAGAAAAAAGATGGTGGTGGTGGTGGTGGTGGTGTTGAACGGGTATAAATGGTGATGATGAAGATTACTATTAGCTAGCTGGTGCTGGTGTCTATTGGTTTCTAGTTCTTGGTGGTGGTGGTGGTGGGGTGGTACACAATTATATTTCTTGATTCATTTCATTGATTCCCTCTCTCTCTCTCTCGATTCCCGATTCTTTTCTCTCTCCAAACAATTCTGAGAACTAGTTGTTGCTGGACAAGTGCAATATTGTGGCTCATTCGTTCTCCTCTCATTGAAGAGTCTGCCTTGGCTTGAGGGGCGTCTTTTCATGCTTCTTGTGTGATAGCGTTTATTGTTCATAAGCTCCATACCTCTCTCTCTCTCTCCCTCTCTCTCCCCCACCTTCCTTTGCCTTCTCTATACATATTCACCCCGAGCTCAGAAACACATACTTATAGCTATACTGCAACTTATTCATTTCTCTCAACCTTGGCCTGGATCGGTTGTGTTACCTATTGATAATCTATAATGGCAGTCCAAGCTCAATATCCCTCTAATATCCTCCTCCTAAATAGGTAATTTGTTTTCTTTAAAAAATCCTTAAATTTCTCCATCTTCGCTCTGCATTTCCAAATCTTCCTCTGATTAATCCTACCTTCGTTTCCTCTTTTTTTATTTATATATAGAAACGGGCAAGAGGGGCAGGATTATTCATTGCAGCCACAGCCTGGAGGATATCTTGATCAATCCTCTATGTTACTCAACAATGGAGGTACCTGATTAGCCCAGTCCTCTCAATCGATGCTTTGATTTCAATGGGATTCTTTTTGAGTACCAACATTGACAGGAAAATCCATGCAAGAAACCTATATTTATATATGAATATAAATCTGATAACACTAAATTTGACGCAGGTGGCAATAATCAACGCAAGAGAGGAAGAGCAGCGCCAACAGGTACCACTGCTACAACCGCAACAACCAATCAATTATGTATGCAACCTCAGCCTCTGTCAACAACCCAGTTAATAGACCTCTCTCAACTCCACAATCATCGTCGTCATCAGCCTCAACCAAATCCAAATGTCGTGTCTACTGGCCTCCGTTTATCTTTCGGTGACCAGCAACAACAGAATCATCAGTACCAGCAGCAGAATTTTGGCACCGGTGCATGCCAGTCCTCTGTTTTGTTATCGTTATCATCAGAAGATTTCTCCATCCAAGTCAAACGACACCGAGATGAAATTGATCAATTCCTTCAAGCCCAGGTACCAAAATTCTCTCCTCGGCCGGGGCCGATTTTTTTTTCCTTAAGGCTGTGCAAAAATGGATGAGAAGATTTCACTTTATGCAGGGAGAGCAGCTGAGGCGCACATTAGCAGAGAAAAGACAGCGGCACTTCCGTGCACTATTAGGAGCAGCGGAGGAATCGATAGCCAGGAAATTGAGGGAAAAGGAAATGGAAGTTGAGAAGGCCACGCGCAGAAACGCCGAGCTAGAAGCACGTGCGACACAACTTAGCATCGAGGCACAGGTTTGGCAGGCAAAGGTGAGGACCCAGGAGGTAACAGTAGCTTCCCTGCAGGCCCAACTGCAGCAGGCTATCAATGGGGGACTGGCGCAAGATAGCAGGAGAGGGGATGATGGAATAGGATGTCCCGGGGGAGTAGAGGGCCAGACCCAGGCTGAGGATGCTGAGTCGGCTTATGTTGACCCGGACCGCGTTGCCGTCGTGCCAGGCGGACCGAGCTGTAAAGTGTGTCGCAAACGGATGGCTTCTGTGGTGCTTCTGCCATGTCGGCATCTTTGTGTCTGTACAGAATGTGACCACGTGGTCCAAGCCTGCCCACTATGCCTCCATGTTAGAAATTCCAGTGTTGGGGTATATCTTTGCTAACGAGGACTAAGCCCGATGAAGATGGTCCAGGCCCATATAAATGCCCGGCCCACATGTGGGCAAACTCTACAAAGAGAAGAAAAAACGAAAAACAGAAAAAAATAATGCTTAATAAATTACAATTTCTTTCTTTTTGGTGTTTTTTTCTGGGGGGCATATTAAAATCACCCATATTTTCTTTTCTGGTTGCCCCCTCTTGGAGTGAAGTACCTCTACCTGTCCTATAGAGGTAATGTACATGGCCACATGAGCAGTTTTTTTTCCTTAAAAACAAAAAACAATCTTATATAAATTCTTTTATTTAGTAGAAGCTTTTGATCTCTTGATGACAATGGTGATTTTACCCATGACGTTTGTTTGTTTAGCTTAACCACGAAAGAAGGTGCAACAAAGTTTCACATTCCTAGAAAATGGAGACCGCTTATATATATATATACTAGATATTTACCCGCGTCTCGTTGGGGCCGTAACCATATTTTTTTAACTCAAAAATATTAATTGTGCGAGATTTTTTTATTATAATATAAATTTAGAAAAAATAATAAACCCGTACAAAATTCCTATGGAATGCAAGTTTTTTATAAAATATATAAATTTTAAATCGATATAAATTTATCTGTTTAATTGATTTCAATGAAATCAACATTATAAAATTATCATCGTCATTAAAAAAAGCAAAATATTCAGATACCTGAATTATTGAATTCACTGTATTAGAATTAGTTCATTTTATAATTCAATTTAAATTAAACACAACAGACAAAATATAAATTGTGAAAACACTTGTAATAACCAAATAACAAAAATAAGTTTTTTATTTTCTATCTAAAAAAAAAGAAAACACCATTGAAAATTTATTCCTCCATTACTATCATTATCATGACTATAACAGTTAAATTTAGTTTTGATGATGTAAAATGAGAGTGAAACTCTCTCTTATGCACATATAATGAAAGTTTTATTATTAGTGATTTGTTATCTTTGTAAAAAAAATCATTTATTTTGTCTACGTGTGTCTTGATATATTTTTAGTTTAAAGGTATTTATATTTAAAAAGAAATTAAAATATTTTTTATTTTTTAAGATTTATTCTTGATATTATTATATTAAAAGTATTTTAGAATATTAAGATTAAATTAATTTGAGTTTAAAAAAATCTTAGTTCAGTGTCTTTTTTATATTTTAATATGTTAATATTATCAAATACCAAAATATATAATTAACTTAACATATTTTTAAGAAAAAATACTTTAAAAATAATCATTATTATTATTTTTAACATCTTCTCCATAATAAAATCAATATATAAAAAAACTAAATAATTGAAAGCTTTTTAGGCAAATGGGAAAGAAAATAATAAATAAACATAGATTATGATCGATAGTCTAGTAATGTCTCATAATGATAATAACATTAATTTTGTCTTTGTCCTTTAATTTTGTTTTATAGTTATTTTCAATTGTTCTTGATATAAGAAAAAAATCAATGTTGCTAATATTGTATTTGGTTTTACTTTTAATCATAATAATAACAATAAAAATAATAATTCAAGTAATTTATCATTCGGTTTATATTTATAAAGAATTAAGTTTTGAAATTTCTCTATATATAATGTTTCAAATCAGATCTAGCACCATTCTGCCTCGAGTTATGTTATTCTTTAATATTTTTATTAATATTATTTAAATTATAGTTAATAATATTATCATTATTTATATCATTATTATCATTATACTATCAAATGCTATAATTTTTTTTAATAATAATAATAATTATTATTATACTATGAAACTGCTACCTAAATTTCATACACATAACATACTATAAAAAAAAAATAAGGGCAAATTTCATTTCTAATTGAAAAAAAAAAAAAACCACAACGGATAAGAAATTAAAAATGTATTGTTAGTAATAAACGCAACTTTCGTGAAAAGTTCAATTGCTTTTACATTACATGTATAGTTATTGTCAAGTTTGCTTTTGAGATCTCTTTCCTTTAATTTCTTTTTTATTTCTCCATTCTTTTTTCCCTTAAATATATGATATTTTTACCAACAACACTTTAAAATAAAGTTATATCATCCTTCAAAATTGTATCATTTGGTAATTAAATTAATATGTTTTTTTAGTTGATCAATATATCAAACCTTTTTATATTTTCAAACCAATGCCCAGGCTGTATTTTTTAAAAAAAAAAAAAAAAACTTGCGTTTCTCTTTATATTTTTTTCCCAATAAAAAAATTGTTCTAACACGTGTCATCACATGTAGTATCCCACAAATCTAGTAAAATCTATAACGTGTCCATAAAAAGAGTCGTTTAATGCCTGCAATTATATGAATATGATTGCAGAGGCGGTAGCTTGACGATCCTCCCCGCATTGATCTCGCAATAATCTATCTTCGCTTTCAAATACTTCTATAAATAAATTAGTCGGTTTCATTCTTGTTCCAGCTTAATTAATTTATTAAATGAGTTCATCTATCAAAATTTTGTGGATTAAAAACTTATACACAAATGGTTCACGAAATATTCAAGATATGTTAAAACCTTAAACCCTAATTTATAACAATATATGTTTTTTTAAATGCATTCACGCCAATAAACTTAGCTATAATAACCCTAATTCGAGGGTAAGAAAAAACCCATATGGAATCGTCAAGCTGTTACAATGCTGGGCCGAGGAACCCATCTCTTAGGTGGGTGATGGGGCACTGAACTTTAAAGATACAAAAAGCTAGGCCCACAATATCCGTTCCTTCTTTCTTTTTCTTTTACTATTTTTCTTTTTTCTTTTTTCTTTTGCCTGCCTGACAAATGAAACATCAAATAGATGGGAGATTGGGATTCTAAGGAACCCTTCTGAGTTGAAGAAAAAAAAATGAATATAAAATTATCATACACTTGAGAGAATAAACAAAAAAGACCTCAATTTTAGAGGAAATGTGGTCGGGGGACATGACCTCTTTCACCAGTCTCGCATGATGTTGTTTCCTCAACGACCAGTAGCACATGATTCTCCCTTGGTTAATAAGATTTCTGCTTTACAACCACAGCCTCAAGAAATGCTTCTTCCTCAAGCGAGCATCTTGTTTCTTGGAAGTCAAAATGGCTGACCAGATAAAAAGTTCGGAGATTGGCTTGGCTGGTAGTCTACCCGTGTAGTTACTCCACATTGTGATCGATGAACATGGAAAACAAAAACAAATATGAAAAAGAAACTGTCTAGCTTGATTTAATCCATTTTCATGATAAGAAAGCATGAGCAGAGATGGGATCTTGATTAAATACAAATTTAATCACATTTTATTTTGCAACTTTTTACTGTTTAACCTGCAGATAATCTGGAATATATCAAGAAATCATTTCATCTTAAAATTTAAATTTTTAGATGGGGCTTCAGAATATAATTTATATTATTCTTTAATACACTCCCTCAAATAAAAGACTTTTGCACAGACTCATATTATCTTGTACTTGATTTTTATCAAATAGAATAGGAGTGTTGAGATTCGAATTCGTGATCGCTGGGTCAATAAGATTTTGATACCATGTCAAGAAATCATTTCACCTAAAAGCCAGAATATAATTTATATTATTCTCTAACAAAATATTCTTTATTCCTATCAGTTTTGAGAGACTCTTCCCTGGATTAGCGAATGGCTCCATCTATTCCGCTAACAGGTAGAAGAAGGAAAGGTTGATTATGGCAGCCTTTAACACTGCAACACATACACAGTTTGATACGCAACACGATTGATTATGGCCACATTTTGATTAAATTATTATTTGTGCGTTTGCAGTAATTTTGCCTGCAGGATCAACCAGAGGAGAGTAGCAACAGATCTAACAAATTTAAATTACGTATGCCCAGAAACGTTTAAACTTTGATTTTGACTTTAAGTTTGCCAAACACGGGCTTAATCGTTCAGTTAAATCGATTGGTTTCCAGAATTACTTGAACCAATCAAGCAAGATCCCTTAGTCTCAAGCAGGCTGTTAGTACTGGATATCATAAGCATAATGCAATCATATATAGGATGCCCCAATATCCCATGATTAGCCGACTGCGTCGAGAAAAGTTCTACAAAATTAAGCACCTCGTTGATGCATCATACTAGAGATAGATGATCTTTAATATAAATGTGCTTAAGAAGTTTAATCCTGGAATAAATTTGGTCGCCAAGTTTTGAAAGTGAAGATAACGTACGACAGGGACAGGATTTATGACCTGTGATATCTCATGAAATTACTCAAGAGAAACAAAACACCATTGATAGGAGCGTTTGCTTTAATTTTTCAATGACCTCTTTCAATTTCAATCAATTAAAGTGGAAGACAAACTGCCCCCCTCACCATGCTGCAATTATCCCTGTTCAATCTCATGTGTAGTCTGTGACGCCATTTATATGCACAGTAGAGCTGCATCGATCTATGACATCTGTCAGCAGAAAATCTTGGCCAATATTACTTGTATCATCATCCATCATGGACGCGTGTTCTACAATGGCTGTTTTTTAATATTTATCCGGTGCATTGTTTATAATAAGCTTTTTGAACTCGAAATGGATTAGGGTTTTTTCTTCTTTTTGGACAATATTTTATTAGCCACGACAATAGATGTGTGTGATGTCTGGCTGATTAGACAGACAAATTAATCCACCATATCCTGTAAATTCCTTGACTTTAGGCATTGTGATCGATGTGGTCCTGTGCAAATAAAGCTTATGCCATCAAAAGTAGAATTTCATCGAACGATGACAAAGAGAGACTTATTATATCATAATTAGGAACCAAACATCTTCTGAGCTACGAAAAACAGATGTTTTTAGGCTGATATTCTTAGTTTATGCAGGCATACATCAATCTCACGAGCGCATTGTAAGAACTGGAAAAAGAAATTGTCGGATCCAATCTTTAAATTCTGTAAGAAGATATGCATTTCTGTGAGTAGAATCATATCTTGAACTTGGAAAAGTTGCTGGCATTGATGATTACAGCAACTGATAATGGAAACCAAGAAATCCATCTGCCTTGCAAAACACCAATCAAACCCAGAACCATATCCAAGTGATTAATTGCCTGGAAAAGAACGCAGTGTCGTGCACGGGGCCCTTGTTATTATGCATAATGGATGGCACTTTGACAAACCACGAGACATTAAAGATCAATTTGGTTCACATTTTTTGGTATTGCTTACAAGCATGCTTTTCGGTACACATTTTGGCCCTTTTTTCTATATTATTCCCCCCCACCCCCCTTTCAGATCTGTTAGGTGAGACGCCACGATGCTTGTCTGCACAAAAAAAAAAAGGCAAGAAAAAGAAGAAAAGTGCTCGGAAAAATGATGCCTGTCAATAAATTGGAGGAATGTAGTGTTGGTTGTTTTTTCTTCTGTTTTTGCGCTGTGTAAAGATTCAAAACTTGAAAACCATGAGCAAGTTCTTCCCTACAGAAGACTGTAATCAATCAAGTGGAGTATAGCGTTGAAGAGATTGATTATTATTTTAAAAAAGTTCATAAAATAGAATAAATTTAATCAATTTCAACCTAATTGTTTATACTATATATTACTCAGTATCAGATGGGATACAATGTTTAAAACAACTAAGTTCATGCTTCGTAGACGAAACAAGTCAAATGCCTCGACGATTTGTGGGATAATCCAATTTTAATTGTTTCTGCATGAGCAAGTTTTGAAAATTTTGATTATGTCAATTTCTTTATTATAATATGTGCCATGCATTGTGGTTGGATTTGAATATGAACCCTAGACTCATAAGAACATGCTTGTTTCAAATCTTAACATATTTTTAAAATCTAAAGTTGAACTTAAGTATAAAGTTTTTTGAATCATTTTCTTATAAATTAAAGCTCATTTGACATGGGATCCATTCATGAAGATAATTCTTAAAATTTGAAGAAATATCACAAATTATATGGCATAGTTTCATAATTCGATTAAAAAATATTTAATTGGAAAATAATAAGAGTGTAAATAATATATAATTTAGTTTTTAAACTTTTTTAGATTTTTAAATAACTTATAGGATCTAATAGATCATTTTAAGGGTGAGGTAATTCGGTAAGAGTTTACCAGATCCATTTTTTCCCAATTTTTTTATTAAATTCTCCAACTTTTATATAAGGGGTGAGTTAACGTCATAGAACTTCATGAATTTTGGGTATATTCAATTCTTGGTCACTGTAGTTTTATAAATTGGTCATGTCAGGCCCTCTAGTTCAACGTTGGCCATACAAGACTATAATAGAGTGTATGAGAGTGCAGTCGAATCGCGCATCTAAAAAGTTTCAAGTTATTATTAATATTTTTATATTAATTTAATATATTAATGTCAAAAATAATTTTTTTTAAATATATATTTTATTAAAAAAGGCACTTCTCATTCACTAAGTGCACCAAAATATGAATTACTGCATGTTGCAACACGAAAATAATTAATCTACCCTTTTAAAAAATCAAATATGTAGGGTAAAATAATCTTTTTGTATGGATTAATTAGTAATTGTTGGACTAATACAAGGCAAATTAGTCCTTTAACATTTCAAATGTATAATAACAGCAAAAACAAAATAAAGTTAAACATAATAAAACAACTAAGAAGCTATTTGGCGTTGGGGCCAAACCACCGTGCCGCAGAAATTTAATTTTTTTTTTCATTTTAAATGAATATATTTTGGTGTTTTTAGATCATTTTGATGTGCTGATGTCAAAAATGATTTTAAAAAAATAAAAAATATATTATTTTGATGTATTTTAGCACGAAAAGTATTTTGAAAAGCTACCACAACTGCCCTTCCAAACAGGCTCTAAATCATCCTTAAAAGCGAAGATCATTTGACTTTCCTTCAAGGGTGTTGTTGTCTTTTTAATTTTTTTGCTTTAATCAAATTCACTCCGGGGTATAAACACAAATATTATTGAAAGAAATTAGTTAGCATGGCATGTCAACTAGTGGGTAGTGACCGACATGAACAACTTCGACTATTAATCAAACATTGATTTTTATAATAGTGTTCAAATCATCTCGGTGACCCCTCTGTGCTTGTGTAGCACGGGCATATAATTAATTTGTTGTTGTACGTAAAAGTTTAATATAAGCATATCAAAATCATAAAAAAAAAAATTAATTTGATATTTTTTAAAATGAAAAATACTTGAAAAAAAAAACAAATAATAAAGCAAAAACAACCCTTCACCTTCACTCCTACAGGATCCCGACTGCCTCGTGCTGCTGTACCTGAAGCTTTAACGTGTGCCGGAGTTCCTTGCGTAAACAATCATGGGATAAATGGTATGTCCTAATTACAAAATAATATAAATTATATTTTAAAATTTTATTAATAGTTTAAATTTTTAGATGAGATAATTATTTAATTTATATCAAAGTTTTATTGATTCAATAATCATAAGTTCAAATTTTATCACTCTTATTTGATAAAAATCAAACACAAAATAGTATGAATCTATGAAAGTTTCAAATCCGGTCTCTTTTATTTAAAAAAATATATTAGAAAATAATATAAATTATATTTTAAAAAATCTCTTAATAAATTATCTTTTAAATAATATGATTTTTTGAAATCCATCACCCGTATTTGACGACGCTTCTCTGACGGGACCGATGTGGCCGCTATCTCCACTAGCAGGAGGCTAAGGTAAACCCAGCTCCATTGCAAGGTGCAAGACTGTCTCAGTGAGGCCCGGTACAGAAGAAATCCAAACATATTTGCTTCCACCAGCCATGGCCACCTCGACTATCGACAGAAGCCTTCCCATCAATATTCTTACAGCGAAAGCAAATACAATAAAACATAACGTGTTAGGTCATTGTCATCTCTGTAATCACCACCACCACGAGGATCGTGACCGGACAGATTGAATTATTACACCAGATAGTACAACTGGGTGAAAATGATCTGTTTATTATTTTCTATATAAATAATTTGTTTCTAGTTGACTGAGAAGATGGGTTCAATATCCATAGTTAATTTTAAAATAAAATAAATAAATTTATTTATTGAGCATATATAGATGTTTACACCTATTCTCCCATTAACATTAAAATCAAATGAACTAGCTGAAAACCATGCACGTAAGAGACAAGATTTCTTTGTTTTACGTAAAATGGTCATCCTTTTTTCACGGTGAAGGAAGACTAATGAATTTAAGATAGTAGCTAGGAAGTTTCCATCGTTATCTCTTTTCCACACTCCATTATTTTTTTTCCAACCTCAATCACATGAGACTTTCACCAAGAGACATTAATGAAAATAAAATGGGGTGGATGTATGTTAGAAGGAAGCCTCAATTTCGAGAGCTATGCCAAGTAAAGACCCGTTATTTTTTTGCAGATTGTCTTGTTCCCACTGACGCTTGGAAGATTTTTCAGACATGAAATTGCTCAGTCAGCATAGGTAAAAAAATAATGTGAGTTTGTGCAAGTTTCAAGTCCAGAATATTTTTATATGAAATATTATATTAAAAAATTATATAAATCATATTTTAGAGTCTCGTCTAATAATTTAGACAGTTAAATGAGTTTAAAATCAGTGTTTATTTGGCTCATCAGATGATAACAGCTAAACAGAGATGGATTATATTCTATATTATCAAGAATTCAGGTGTCATAATGAAAGCCAGAAGTGCTGTTCATCTTCTTATTTACGAGTGGAGTGTAAGGCAATTTATGATTAGGTCAAAGCTCGATACAGATAAATGTATGAAAAGGGATCTCAAAATGTTGGATTTTAAATCTGTTTTTTCAAAAAAATGACTATTTCAAGGGAAGAAAGGGCCCTTGAAATGATGCTTGAGAGAATAGTTCCAGCAGCATCACCATACAAAAGAATTGATTCATCACGCTAGCAATCTTTTGATCAGTAGCAACTGACAAGCTGTATGGCATACTTCCTCTTTATTTCATGTTAGGTGGTAACATATTATTTGTTTCTTTCCTCAACACGCCCGTTGGATTCAGCAACAAGTTAAATGATGTCCCCTCGGCTGGTGAGTCACGTACCACGAGTTAGGGGCCATCCCTCACTGTCGTGGATGGGGGGAGCCTCTGAATTTGCTTTCGAAATTTTAATAATGAAAATAATTGAAGCACGATCACCACCTTCCATGATTTAATTTCCTTTCATGTGCCATGTTTGTGCCAGGAAAATAGGTGAGACTATCAAACAAAATAATACGAATCGTAACTTTTTCAATATCTCAAATTCGATTCAGTGTTTTAGACTTTCCTGCCACCTCTAACTTAATCTCTTCCTTAAAACAAGAACTCTGCTGTGAAAATTAATAATGTTTTTTCTTGTGCAAGTAAACCCCTGGAAATCACATTTTTATGTCCAAATAAACGATTAAAACATTTATTGTTTTAAATTCTTATAAGAAATACACGTTTCAAACTCAAATTCAAGATCTTCTATGCAGATCTCAAGCTATTTGTTCGTTTTTTGGACTTAATAATTTTCATTCTACTTGAAAAACAATACTATGAGATTTTTGACACTTCGGTTCTACGTGCAAGTATAAAGGGGGTGTTTGTTTTAGCTTTTTCAACCATGGTTTCCAAAAAAGTTGCAATTTTTTTTTCATTTTAAAGACCGGCGGTTTAATGTTTTTAGATCATTTTGATGTGTTGATGTCAAAAATGATTTTTAAAAAATAAAAAAATGTCATTTTAATATATTTCAGCACGAAACACTTTTTAAAAAGCTAAGAAAATCAACAGCAACAGCTCTCCCAAACACTCTCAAAGTCAAACCATCTCGCTAGTAGTATCTACTGCAGTGCCTCTGCCCTCGAGCTTCCCACTGCACGTATTCGTAAGTTGGGCTCCACGGATCCCATAGAGGCTAAATTTTATCAACACCACATCGTTGAAACGACCTCTCCTTGGGATAAATCTTGGGCCACATACGGGCTTTTAAGTATACAGCCTGACGGGCTGCGTGACGAGAGCATTCGGGAACGTGGGTTATATTTTTTCTATTCAAATCGGGCTACTCAGGTTCTGCTCTATATTGGGCTTTAGCCTATGGGCTGCATGACGATGGAATTCTGGGACGTGGGCCGAAAGCAAAGATGCTGCATTTATGCTCCCCGAGATCAAGAGAAGATAAATTTGTTGCCTTTTTTCATGAATAGAAATGGTATAGGTGGAAGCGATGAGATGGAAGCTAAAAAAAAAAATATTTTTAATTAATTTAAATATTTGACTAGGTTATAAAATAGATATTTTATTAAAATAATAATATTTGTGTAACTAAACATATCTATAATTAACTTTTGAGTCACGATCTAAAAAGTAACTTAAATAACTACAACACTCCAACGTTATTCAATAATTACAAAGTCTTTATATTGGTTGCGTTAGTCCCTTGCTTGCATGACTAGAATTCTAGGTTGTGTTCTAAAGTCTTTTTAAAACAAAATTATATCATTAAATTGTTTTAAGCAAAGTATTTGGGGGCGTTTGGGAAAGAAGTTTATTTTTTTTTAGTATTTTTAGATTATTATGATGTGATGATATAAAAATATTTTTTTAAAAATAAAAATTATTATTTTAATAAATTTATAAATAAAAAATCACTTTAAAAAGAAACTGCAACAAACATTCTCCTTTAACTATCATGATGTTAAATATACATGGTATTTTCAATATATATTGTATTGATTGTTATAAATATCTAAATGAGATGATTTCATTCGTATAAGACAACCAAACAAGGTTGTGATTGGTTAAGAGTTTTCTTTCTTGACAGTTAGATTTTGAATTTTATTTTTTTCTCTAATGTATTTTTACAAATGTTTTGAGCTGATTTTTGGTGAATTAATCTATATAACATATGTAAACTGAATAGTGGGTATTTAAAGCATGTTTGACATTGTATTTCAAAAATTCTTTTGAAAAAAAATGATTTTTTTTATTTTAAATTAAAAAAATTAATATTTTTAGATCATTTTCATATGTCCCTATGAAAAATATTTTTTTAATATATTTTTAAACGAAATACATTTTTAATAATAATTTCAACGACAATATCAAATAGTCCATAATAAACTTAATTATGTTAAAAATATGTTATTTTTTAAATATTTTTATAATAGTCTATCAGAACTTTTATTCAACCGTGTTATTTAAAAAAAAAAACATTTAACAATCAATTTATATGTATCTGACCGTCTGATTGAATGTAACATTCACTTCCTCGACCACAGAAATAGATAGGGTTCATAAAAAGAGACTGGAAGTGCAGCCTTGAACAGCTACAGGCCTACAACAACATGAAGGGAGGAAGAAAGGAATATTATTTGATTATTTTTGGAAATATCGAGTAATAAAAGTTTAATCATTTAAAAAATGGAAAGGGAAACATTGGAGTCAAGGAATTTCTGAAAGGGGAGAATCCAAGGGGTAGCTTCACGTTCTAAGACATGCTCGGTTCTCAGGAGACATACGTGGGAGAGTAAATAAACTCCACGTGCAAAGCTGCCTCGTGGTTCGTTCTTATTTGGAGTCGTATCCTTCACTGCCCTCTGAAGGAAGAGTAGAAAAAAAGATCAGCAGTGGGCCAGCACTGTATTCCATGCCACGTGGAATTTACACCCATCAAATAGGGGTGAAATTACAGCATCAAATGGGTTTTTTTTATTAAAAAATTCGCTGCCAATTAATATAATTTAAGAATAAGTAGAATTAGTTTAGTGAAAGCAAAAATCCCGATAAGCCCATTTCTTTTTATTTTATTTACTTCTACTATAAATATTTCAAAGTATATATACACAAAAATGCTTTGAGAAATGGGAAGCAGCAGCAGGCCCTATTCCTACCCAGGGTAGGGAGTGCTCAACAATTTCCTCCACATGATCTTTAATCTTTTCAGGGCATTCACAGAATTTCTTTACGGATTCTCAACTTTATTCTTTAGAGAGATGCCATGCTTCTTTGATGGTTTTAAGCAAGCAAAAAGTAATTTTGAAAAGCAAGCTTGGTAAATAAAACCTTGAAAATCAAGCTTTCTTTTGTAAACAAATTAATTTAATTGAGAAATAAATAAATCCAATATAATAACGAAGCAATAATGGACTCAAGAAAATATACAAATTATATCTTAAGATTGTGAGATATATATCAGCTCTTTTCTAGTTATATAATATTTAAATATTATTTTTTTATATTTTAAAAAAATTGGTTCAGTCTGCGGCAAAACACGAACAGGTTATCTATCTGGTATAAATTATAAAAAAAATATTTATTTTATGTGTGGAATAAAGTCTTGGATTTCATTAAAATATATCACCTTTGTATCCACCCATATATTCTTTTATGCCAGTTAATGTTTTAATTAATAAAATTTTATTGAAAAGTATTTTGAATAAACCTTTTTAAATCTAAAAATGAGTATAAACATTGAACATGTTTCATCAAAACAAATTCCAACAATCTTTCACATTTTGAAATATTGATCACCGGGTGCATGGAACCAGGCGATGAGATTCGACGGCCTCGGCACACCTCATTCAACTGGAGGGTCACACCTGTCGAGCATGCAATTAAAGTTCATGAGGAATTGGTAAAAGTTATTTTAATAAAATATAGCGAGTGTACGTTCACAGCATAATTATCTCCAAAGAATCAATTCAGTAGAGACATCGTCGCTTTGAAGTACAAGGAGTATCAAATCGCACTATAAAAACCTCTACGTATATATATTTCTGTGCTAAAAAAATATCTCGGTAGTATATATTATATTTATATATAAAGACTAATCTTGGTGCTGGCCATCACTGGCATAAACACGTGTGAGGGTGGTGCACATCGTGGACAACGCACGGCTCCTTGATTTGGGAAAAAGGCGAACGGCTGGATTCTATATTTGGCAAAGATCCCACGAAACATACTTTACACATCTACGCTACTGTTTATCTTTATTATTATTATTATTATAACAACTGATTTTTTTTTAATTTCTTATTTAGGAATACATTAAAATAACATTATTATTTAATTTTTTATATTATTATATTAAAACAACTAAAAAAATTGACTGCAAAACAAAAGCTATACCTTGGCTGTGACCCTGGCCTGTATATGGAATGTTCGAGCCGTGAGTCAGCTATGGACGCCTCGAATGGTAGAAAATGTTTTGGAGTGCTCAACGAGTTCTCAAACTAAGAACTCAGCAACAGGCCTCCAACACGCTGAATATTAAAGTGAGTTGCATCCTCGCAACATTCTACACCATGGTTGTGGGAGAGGATCTACGCCCACATCGATGGTCAACCGGTCAAAATATATTTACTGATTTGAAGTCTCTCAATTGATTTATTTTTTTTAAGATTGGAGCAAAACTCTTTTTGAAAAATGTTTTTTTGTGAGTCCAGATGATTCAGGTTCTTATAAGAAATACATCTCTTGATCCAAATTTAAAACCTGTTGTTCAGATCTCAAACTATTTATTACCACAACACATTCTTAGTAACCTCTCAAGATTTTTACAGAAAGAACACTAATAAAATAAAAGGAATAAAAATTGAAATAAAAAGAGGAAAAGAAAAAAAGAAACCATAGACGACAATATGGCCACCATGCAACTTTACACGCCACATCCATAGACATGTTAGATGGTAATATTTGGGCATTAAATGACATCGAACATGCCACTCACGTGACATGGATAACACCTACTCACTGGCATGTTAATGAGGTGGTAGTAGTAACCCTTTAAAACTAAAAAAATAAGTCAACATGGAAAATACCAATATGCCCTCTGTGACCTAGCAATTACCCAAAACACCCCCCTTTATTTTTATCATAAAAAATAATAATAATAATAATTTTATAATAACAATTCACAGTAAATTATTGCTAGCAGTATAGTAAATAACTCTCCCTGTATATTTTTGGTAAATTATTTATTGAAAAAGCCAAAATTAGACCAGGCTCTGAGTTTAAATGAATGTCACGTCGATGAGTCAGCTGGTGGAGGACTGAGCAGTCATTACTGCTCGATCGAGATAAGTAAATTCAGGAGGTTGAGTTGGCGAGACTTGGCGTCAGATTTGTCCCCTCCAACTGCAGATTTGCCAGAAGTATACTCGTTTACCGGACCCTAACTGTAGGTCCATTCCGCATTCACTGCACGAATGCTTGGCCAACACATTTCATAATTTTAATCTTTATATTTTTAATTTAATAAAAATACTGATCAAGTAGTGAATTAAACTGCGTGGAGCTCTTCTAGACATAAAAGATTCTGAAAATTATGTTTCTCTTGAAATGCTCCGGTGGATGCATGACATGTACAGTCAAATTATCTCCCCGGAGAAAAATGGAAAATCCAACTTTTATGAATTATTTTAAATTCCTCCCATATTTTAATCACTTTTTATTATTTTAATATATCAATGTAAAAAAATATATTAAGAGTTATTTTGATATTTTAAAAAAATTATCACAGATAACATTATCAGTTACCAAGACTGCCGTAGCAGCATACTTCCTTGGACAGGTTGACATTAGAAGAGTTGTTATATCTGTTTTTTAAAAAGTAATTTTTATTTAAATAATATTATTTTATTTTTTAAAATATTTTTAATTATGATCTAAAAATATTAAAAATATTTTATTTCAAAAAATCTCCAAAAAATACTTTTGAAATGCTTTAAAAAACACACTTTAAATAAATGCTAGCTGGTATTGATGTGGGGGGTTCCATTTAATTATATGGAATTTATTTGTTTTTGTGTTTACTTTTTTTTTAAAAAAATATTTTTATATATTGATATAAAAATAATTTTTTAAAGTAAAAAATATTATTTTAATTTATTTTTTAAAACAACAATTTGATATATCTTTTAATTTGCAACTGAATTGATGGAACAATTAATGTTTGGTATTTCCCCCCTGACATGGTCCACCGCTCCAATTTAATAGAGAGGTTCTCATATTCAAACAAATAAAAGACGTCCATCCACTATTTTTTATGCATTTTTTTTATGTGTACAAATTTTATGCTGTCATAGATAGTTTTTAAAAATGATTTTTTTATTAAAATAATTTATTAAAATGATATTTTTTATTTTATTTAAAAACATATTTTTTACAATAGAATATTAAAATATCTAAAAACATCAAAAAAATATTTTTAAATTAAAAAATAAAATAAAATATTTTTTAAAAAAATTATTTTTAAAATGCAGTGTCATTATATCAAGTTTGAAAAATTTGTTATATTGATTGGATCCTTGGAAAAATAACAATCGCTATGTATTCTTAATCTCGTAATTGAAATAGTAGATTTGTTGAAGTCTCAGTTAATATTTAAGTGAAAGTTTGAGGACAAGATAAAGATTCGTTCCATTTTATTTGATATAGTGCCCGTTTAGGACGGCGTTTTAACCGTCGTTTCTAAAAAAAATCAATTTTTAATTTTATTTTAAATGAATATATTTCAGTGTTTTTAGATATTTTAATGTCCTAATATCAAAAATAATTTTTAAAAAATAAAAAAAATATTATTTTAATATATTTAAATACAAAAAACACTTTAAAAAATTACCGTAACAATTCTTTCAGATAGGTCTTATAATATATGAGATATTTTTTCTGCGGGTGACCAAAAAGCTAGCCTGACGCCCTTGCTCCAATTACAAAAGAGTGAGGAGGAGGATAAGGCCGTAAAAAACTTTCTTTTGCTAGTCACCCAAGCAAGGGCCTCGTGCCTGGGCCAGCAGCAGCAGCATTGCAGTATAAGGCATCAAGAGTACATACAGTCTTTCTAACACAGTAATTACGTAATGTAGCTATCTCGTGGCACGATGGCAATGCATCTAGGTGATACGGTGGAGCCAGGTACTACACCACACGTGTAAACTGTATAGCGATTGACATGACTTGATCAGACATGAGAGTTAATCGGACATCACTTCATCAATTTGATAGATATAAAATAATATAATATTTTTTTTTATATAATTTAATTAAAAAAATTCAAAAATAAAAATATAGTGAGTGAATGACATGTTAGATCAATATCAATCAGTATCGGTTAACTTTTGGAATCGCAGGTCAAATAAAACAAATTATGAAATTCGATTCTCAAAAAAAATTATTGCTAAAATATTGATTTAAAAAAAATATAATAAAATAATTGAGATATACTTATATGACAAAACTAAAAAAAATAATTTAAAAGTTAAATAAAAAATAAAATAAAAGTTAAACTCATGATATGGAACATGAGAGAAATAATTATAAAAAAAAATTATAATAAATATTCGAAGTTTAATATCCAAGAAACTAAAAAAATATAAAAAATATTTATTTTACTAGAATTTGAATGAAATTTCAGAACATGCCAAGATTTTAACGTTATAAAATCGACTCTAATTTATTTTGTTTATTAAACCAAAATAAAATATACCGGCTATTTTAAATGAGCAGAGTGAAATAAACGGCCTTTGAGCAGACTGGGCATCGGTGGCTGGTTTCCCGTGATTTAAGGGCAGGGCCCCAAGGTGGGGAAACAGAGCCTCGTAAAACGAGCCGATCGCGTTAAAATATTAATTTCTGTAGCATGTGTGATGTCCTATAATACTTGATGTGAGCTCTACCTTATTTTGTCCTTTTCTCTTTTACTTAAGAAAAGAAGCCACGTCATTTCATAGCCCATTTTGGCATCTTGCGCTTCACAATAATTTGCCACGTACGTATATACGAAATATAATTATTTTTTTAATCAATTGGTGTGCTTGCAACTATTATTTAAGTATGCATCCTCTAGATAAAACATCGCTATCATTTAAATATGAAATTATAGTTCTGTCAAATAAGGCTTACTTTCTGGACTTTACCTCAAATTCCATCAATAAATTAATTATGATTTGTTGTTTCAGTTAATTAAACCAGCGTTTCAATAATGAATAAAAGAAAGAATTTATATATATATATATATATATATATATATAGGTTGATTGATATTGTAATAGTAATTGATTTTTAAAGTGTTTTTTTTATTGAAAATATATTAAATAATATATTTTACTTTGAAAGATTTATTTTAATACTAGTACATTGAAATAATTTAAAAAAAATTCTTTCATTTTGTTTTTTTCTTTTTACAAGCTTACTTGGGTTATGTTTAACATTTTATTTAAAAATGCTGTTAAAAATTTAAAAAACTTATTTTTAGTTTAAATTAAAAATTTATATTATTTTTATGTACTCATATTGAAAATATTTTTTTAATTTTTTTTAAATATATTATTTTAATAAAAATTATTTTAAAAAATCCCAAATATTCCGTTAGAAACCTGGGATTGTTGAGCTCCCGGTTCACCTATGTCTTTGACACGAAGGGCTAGAAAGAGATCTCTCTCTCTAGTCATCTAACTACCACCATCATCATGGAAAAGCATGGCTAGGTGTGTGGGGTCCATCGTTAATGGTTTAGGGAGGTGGGTCTTTATGGGCCCCGGGGTTTGTGAAAAGAAGAGGAGGATGAAAAGGACAAAAGAATAGGTGGGGCCAGAATAAGAGCAGGTGATGTGAGCGGAAGGGAAGGTAGGTAATATGAATGAAACCGTGGGTTTTGAAGAAGGAGGTGGGAGCACGACACAAGTGTACAACTTCTTATTTGTGGTCCCTGACCACGGCTAAACGTACTTGCACGGAGTAGCGCGTGGCAAGACACGTAATTTTCTTCCAGGCACCACTGTTATAAAACTGGTCGGCTGCCGGGTTGACCCAGGACCCGGGATCCCTTGGCCACGTTTCAAACCATTGAACCCAAGTGTATAAGTAGCCGGCTAAAATCAAGTGACTTGTCTATTCAAGTAAAAAAGACAGTGACATAGTAATGACTGTTTGATAGTATGTCTGTGGTTTTTTTTATTTAAAAATATATTCAAATAATATTTTTTATTTTTAAAAAATAATTTTTGATATAATTACATCAAAATAATCTAAAAATACTAATTTTTTAATTTAAAGTTGAAAGTAAAAATAAATAAAAAATAAATATTTTTAAAAATATTTTTGAAACGTAGTGAAAACATCATGAGACCTGTATTTTCTAGAAAAAATGTAAAATAAATTTATGAATATTTATTCTGTTTTTTTAACTTATTAATATAAAATAATTATATAACATCCAATGGATCGTGTTTTTTTTTTTTTTTTTTTATCTATAGCTTAAATCCACAGAAATTGTTTCGTGAAATGGTTACAATACATTTTATATCTCGTTTGTTTATATAGTTTGACCAGAAAATATAGAGTTTGATTTTCAAGAATTCAATATTGAAATATAAAATAAAAAACATCAATTTAAAATAACAAATTTAATCCAAAGTTTAATTGAATATTTGTTTTTCCATGTCACCTTTCAACAACTCAATTTTTATTTTATTTTATTTTATTTTCCCAACATCTTCATTTGATATTAGATTGTTTAGGAATTAAGGTTCATGCTTTTTAATTTTTTTTTGTTAAGTTATTATAATCTCATGGATTTAGTTTTTTTTCTTCTCAATTTCCACCATCAACATTCAATATTAGAAATGGAGCTTCATATTTTTTTTAAAAAAAAAAAATTCTTTACAAAGTTATTTTAGTCTAATGACCTAGACACGAGCTCGATATGTTAGACCAGTTGATTTGAGTTTTTTTAAAATATTTTTTATTTCATCATTTAATATTGAGTTGGTTGGAAATTAAGCCTGAATTTTTTTTTATTTGTTTTTTTATGAAGTTATTTGATCTCATAATTCTAATTGTAAATTTAACATGTAGTTATTTTTATATATTTTTTTATGATTTAATATTTTTATTATATCCTAAGGTATTATGTTGATTACAATTCAATCTTCATAACTTATTTTTTTTTTATAAAATTATTATAATATCAATATTATCCAATATACATCATATTATCTCGAGCATGTAGTTCAAATTTTATTTATTATAAAATATCTAAATATATTTCTATTAAAACATAGGGTTTGTTTGAGAGTGCGATTGCGGTAGCTTTTTAAAGTATTTTTCGTGCCGAAATACATCAAAATGATGTTTTTTTATTTTTTAAAAATTATTTTTGATATCAGCACATCAAAATGATCTAAAAACACCAAAATATATTCATTTAAAATGAAAAAAAAATCAAATTTTCAGCAAACATTAATTACAACACAATCCCAAACAGAATCGTAGTCCTGACCTAGAATGCAAAGATGCTGAAATATATTTGCCGAAAGATGACAAATGTCCTTCATTTGATGATACCTCTCACTTGCTCAATCAATTTTCAAAATAGAAACACAGACAAACAAGACTTCATGGTTACAAAAGTTAACCATCGCATGCTTTTATGTAGAATCTTCAATAGAATAATGCAATGTTTTCAGTCAAAACTCATCTTTTCTCTGATTCAATATTGAATTTCCATACAGAGAACCAGCCCTTGACCGAGGAGACTGTGAACGTTAAGTTAACGCGCAAGGCATGAGCGTTAGTGTCTCCAACATTGACGTTACAACGTTGGTCGCTGGTGGGGCCGTGGGAAACGATTTTTAGGCCCCCGAAGAGCTTTGCCCCTACATCTTGATGAAAATTACAAAATCCCATTTCTTCAATATACCAGCAAGTTAAGAGATAATGATATTCCTGTAATTAAGTGATCTAACAGGGGCAATTGATCCAGGGTTTTCGCTACTAAAAAAAAAAAGAAATCAACTGTACTTGGAGATGCAGGTATTTTCGAGCCAATAGATTCATTTGCACGGATTCTCTCTTGCCTGCCGTTGTTTGTAGCTCACCCCTTCTCTCATATTCTTTGCTCTTAAAAACAGGCCATTCCCCTTCACCCACCCATCTTTATTAAAGCCGCTCCTCCCTTCCTCCCTTCCTTCACCCCTTCCTCCCCCGCAAGACTTGAACGAAAGCTGGAGAAAACCCAAAGCAGCAAATCACCTTGAAGCAATAGTAGTATTATTTCAATACCAGCATTACTCATGGTGTTTCAATCTTCAAAAAGGCCTTGTTTCATAGAGGAAGATGATGGGTTAGCCTCTCTTGCAGATGTGGGTGCTGGGTTTTCAGGGAACCATCACCCATTCTTCTCCAGGTCACTTTGTTATGCTAGAAGAGGTAGTTTCAGAAACTTGTCATCTCTGGTGCCTTCTCCAAGGTCGGCAATGTTTTGTGACTCCAGATATGACGATCACCGACCCCATTTCCTGGAAGCCTGTTTCCTTTGCAAGAAACCACTTGGTGACAACAGAGACATCTTCATGTACAGGTTAGGAATTTTTCTCAATTCCAGTCGCTGTTGATTTTTTATGACTTTTAGTTTAATGGGAATCATAATTCCTTAAGAATTTATTCGCAGAAAAACTCTATTTTGGTACATGAACATCTGGGGTTAATTAGAGGTGGCTAAACCCTGATTTAGTTTTTTCCTTGTAATCTCTAACATATCTTAAGAGTTGGAATCTGATGGGTGTTTATGATTCTTTTTCAGAGGAGACATGCCGTTCTGTAGCGAAGAGTGTAGACAAGAGCAAATAGATATAGATGAAGCCAAAGAGAAAAACTGGAATCTCTCTTCATCTATGAAAGCATTAAGGAAAATTGACCAGAAGAAATCCACGTCCCCTTCTAAAGCTCAGGACTACTCTTCTCGCACAGGCACTGTTGCTGCAGGATAGAGATGAAATACAAAAAGAAAAGGAGTTTATTTTAACCTAAAAGAAGTACATATTTCCTCTATATAAAAAAGAAAAAGGAAAATACAAAATACTACTATAGTTTGATGGTGGTTTTTGTCCATATACGAAGAGCCCTGAAAGAGAAAGAACATGATGTATGGCTTGATGATGGCTTATGTCCGAGGACAGAGGAAAGAGATGAACAATTTTGAAGCCTTGTTTTTTTCCCTCTTAATTTCTAACTATAGCCTGTGTATTTATTACAATGTGAGAAAGAGTTTGATGGCCTGCCAGTGTTCCAGCTCTGGCCATGTGTAGTGCTTTCACTTTTGTCGTCTGTTAATACAAATGTGGGAACGCATGATCAGCGAAGAATGATGATGACGTGTAAATCTCCTCCAGTTCTCCCTGTCACCCTGTCTATTTTAGATTTTTTTTCCCTGAATCTTTTAAATGCTTTCCTGGTTAGCCGGAGCTGTCAGTGGGCTAGTGGGATTTCAAAAAGAAAAGGTTCTTTTAGGGTATAATATCAAAAGCAGCTTTTCCTGGCAAGAAATTTGTAAGAACTTTTGTCAATAGACTCCTGTTCAATGTTGAGGTTTTCTCAGGTCCCCCCCCACCCCACTTGGGCAGTGGCTGTTCGCGATGCCCTTATGAGCGTTCATTTCCCCGCCGACCCGGGCCACTATGTGATTGTTGACGGGGACTATTCATCAGGGATCGGGACCTCTGTATAATTGGAGAGATGAGAAGACTTCTTACATTAATGGGTTCTTCATAAAATAAACTTTTTGACCAATATCAATCGTCTTTTTTTTCTTTTATTTTTACGACATTATTGCATTCAATAGTTGAAAAAACATATCTATTTAGTTTTTTCAAGACATATAAAATACAATTACAAACCAACACGAATCATTCTCCGCCAGTTGAGGAAGTAGATTCTTACTTTGAGTGCAAGGAATGGTTGCTAAATGGTCGAAATGACCGGCGAGCGTTTGCGTAGGCCATCTTCTATACAGCGTTTCATCTGTTCAGCCATATCCATATTCGCATGGAGTTGGAAGAATACTTAAATTTATTAAAGAGTTTTAGCCTAAATTAGATAATTGATCTGGTATAAGCGGTTTGGAATCTTTTTAATATAAAAACTATTTTCGGTGCTGAATGTTTGTTCTATTAAAAATAAATAAATTAATGGGTCTAGGTGCAACTCAAATATTAAGCAAAAATATATATAGTTTGATTTATAAATTAAAGGATGCCCTGGGCTGAAATGTATTTTTGTCTAACAGGGAGAGAGGATTGCAGAAATATGGACGGCCATTTAGAACGGCCCATATAACTCAGAGAGGCTAAGCCTGAAAAGGAAAGAAAGCTAGGCCCATGAAGAAACGCACAAATATTTACGAAGTTGCCCGCGGTTCTTATCGCTACAGTACTGTTACCTAGGGGCGTCAGAGCCTTTACAAGGATGTACACATCCCCCACCATGTAACACAACTAAAAAGGAGTTATTACCAACGAATTAATATGTTGTAGTTTATAAAGGAATTGTTGCTAACAAATATTAATAATAAAATTTGTATCTGAAACTATCCATATAAAATTAGCAACAAAAAATTTATTATAGAAAAAAACAATTAACAAATGAAATTTTGTTTCTAATGCTCATTGTTGCTAATTATTTTCTTAGTGAAAAATTTAAAATGAAAGATGAACCCACTATAGTCACTGACACATTTTATTTCTCACTAGTATTATATAAATATTATTTTACTTTTTTATTTATTTATAAAAACTCTATATATTAAAGATATTTATTTATTGAAAGAGCGACAGGGGCACACGTATTGTTTTCTATTTTTTAAATACACTCCAAATGACATAATCAGTAATTCAGTCAAAAACTTTTAAACTAGCACACAAAATTATTTCTGTCTTTTGGTTTATTTTTAATACAATGATGATAAAAACTAAAATGTAAGACAAACTTGTTGTGGTCATAGATCTATTTTACAATTCATCGCTAAAATATAATTAAATTCTCAAAATAATAAAATCATCAATATTGTCTTTCTAAATAAATAAAATAAATGTTTGTTAATTACCCATATTTGAGGTTGATGAACTCCTAGAAAGCTATTGTGTTGAGGATTAAAAAACAATAACACGATTCTACATTTTTCCTTCCTTGAATAATGGAATTAATTCATAATTCTTCCTTCCTTGCCACTAATGATCTCTTCTTCTTCAGCATCAATTGTCTGATCAAATATATACCATCACAATTGCTATGATCCCATGCCTTTGGTACCACCGTAATCAGTAACATGCACGAGTCTAGTAAGTTCGAGCGACGACAACCACCACATGTTTGACGGCAGCAGGGCAAAAAAAAATCATCAATATCATTCAGACTCGTAAAATTAGATTGGATGAGTCTGATTTTACAATCTCAGGCTATTCCATTAATCTGCAACTCTCCCCCATGGTTTGTTAAATGCATGCACTTTTCATTTCTAGACAAATAAATTTTTTGATATTCATGTATTGATTTAAATATTAACTTTAAAATTTATAATTTTTTTTAAACGATAATTTTTTATTGTTATTTTTTATTTTAAATTATTTTTTTTAATATTTTTAAATCATTTTCATGTACTAATGTCAAAATAATTTGTTAGAGTTGGAGCTAATACTATCAATATCAGTGTTGGTACTGATAGTAATACTAATAATACTTTTAATAGTAATATTTTTGATGCCTGTATTAGAAATAACGAGAAAGATGACGGTAATGAAGCTGAATTTAATTTACATGGCATGCTAGTAGAATATTTGTTTTAAATTTGTTAGTTTTTATTTAATAAAATTCTATAGACATAATTGTTTTATAATGTATTTTTAAGTTATTTTAAATCATGTATGAACATTAAATAATGAAGTTTTATGACCATAATTATGTTGTATTGTATTCAAAAATATTTTACTTATGATTTTATGATTTTTCTACATACACGATTTTAACTGTGATTTTATGATTTTTGTACAAAAAAATTTCAAGTACAATTTTATGATTTTATTATCCGAGTTCATAAGTGACTTCTTTATCGTGTCGAAATCATGATTTTGATTATGGATGATCATCCCCTACCCGTACCCTTTGAATATTCAGGTTTGACGACTTCTAAAATTCCCGATGTCATCGTGCTGCCCATGCAACCAAAAATAATTCACTATTTGGTAGTATAATTTAGATGTTTTTGAAAGTTTTTTTTGTCTAGAAATACATTAAAATATTTTTTCTAATTTTTTAAAAATTATTTTTGAAATGAGTACATTAAAATTATCTAAAAACACTATTTTTTTTAATTTAAAGTAAAAAATAAAAAAATATTTTTTGTAATTTTTTTTTCAAAAACACTTTACAAACACATTCCCAAACATAAATATGAAAATACAATTATTTTGAGTTTTTTTCTTCACAAAATCGATGTTTTTAATTGATGTATCTCTTATATATCTTAACCACTATAATTTTTTTTATTGAAATTATTATTTTTTTTAAAAAAACATTATATGATTAATAAAGCAAGCTAATAAAAAACATCAGATGATTAAAATAAAATCAATTTATGTAATCTAATACTGTCTTTTTCATCTTATTTAAAAGTAATTGCAATTCTTGAATATTATTTTTAACATAGAAAATCATACTGCAGCTTAGCGCGGGTGCAGGCATAGTTATTTCTATATCCATCGTTGATCCCTAAAACATATTAAAAGATGGACAGGTAACATCTTTGAACAATTAATTATAAAAGTCAAATCAAGTATCATGTAAAGTAGGATTTTGATTTTATCTTCGTTCGGAAGGAAAACTAATGCATGCATTGCTGTGTGATCTGTCGGCAAGAGAAAAAACGAAAGAAGAAGATAGAAATTACAGAGAATGCCATTACCCCGTCATCTTGATTACTTTTTCTGACAGAGACAGACATTATTAAACCGCCTTTATTATCCACAACTAACAGTTACAGATCTCACTCTCTCTCTCTCTCTCTCTGTCTTCCTACCAGTCACAAATCTCAGAAAAACTCAACACCAAGAGAGAAAATGGACGGTCTGATCAAGGGCCTCTTGGACGTGGCGCTCGACCACCTCGGTCAAAAAGACGATGAATCCCGCGATGAACGCTCCAGATCATCCTGGGCTCAGGTTATTACCACACCCTATTTTATCCCATGTCTTTCTCGGTTGACTGCATGTCCTTCATTTTCTTGTTTTAACAAATGTACGTATTGTTGCTAAAATGCGCAGGTGGTATCCGGCGAGGAGCAGGACGACCGGCAAAGTCAAGGGTATAATCGGAACAATCAGAGGGAGTCTCAGGAGGTTTTTCCTTTATGTTTTATTCTCTTATTGATTGAATTTTGAAATTGAAATGCGCATTGGGCTTGGTTTGCTAGTTTTTCTTCTTCGCTATTGGCAGAACGAAGGCAGAAGAAATGAGGGGTGGGAAACCGAGGGCTCGAGGCGACCCCAGAAGGTTCTTTCTTTCTATTTGATTTCACTATAATTTCATATTTTTAAGTCTCAAGAGGATCGTTTAGAATGTTAGGCCACTTACCCTCAATACCATACATGAAAACGATGGTGAATTTTTAATTGAAGAGGAATAGTTATAATAATAATAATAATCAATAATTTATCTATGCGGAAAGGATTAATCAGAGGATGATGATCTGCCTTTTTCATACAGTGATGTTACAGGAAAGCATAGCATTATACGGTTAATCTTTGCCCTTTTGTTTCATTTGATTCCATGTTTCTGTGTTCATTGCTTATATGTATTCATCAAAATACCAAATATTTTATAGGCCATGAATGATTATGGAAGGAATGAAGGTGTTGAAGAGCAGCATGATTATGGCCAGAACCATTGGAATAGAAAGGTTGGTTGCTGGATTTTGCGATTCATGCTTTGATTTACTCTAATATCATGAGATCAGCTAGCCTTTGTTTAAACCAATAGTTACCCATCTTTAAATTTCCCACACAGGAGGATGGAGAGAGAAATGATGGTTGGGAAACCGTGGGGGAAAAGCATCCTAAACGACCACACAAGGTATTTCTTCTATAAGTTACATGACGATGTAATTATTAGCAATATTTTTAGAACGTAAAGACCAGTAGCAAATATGATGTATTTCTATAAAGTATATTGCCATGTAATTAATGTTTGGTTCCTTGGCAATTTAAGATTTTTAGCTTTGATATGGTCTCCCCCCCCCAAAAAAAAAAAAAAAAAAAAATTCCTTTGGTCTAAGAGACCTAAAACTTGTCAATTTTCCGAAAGCTGGTTCATGGATTGGCGTGTGATATTAATCAGCAGCTATAGTGAAGTTAAATACAAATTGCAATGTCTATAATCGATTTTCTCGTGTAACTTAAATTTGTACTAGTATCAGAATTGTTAGTTATTGCTTTGTTGTCGTGCTTAGTGGATTGCCGAATATTGAAAGAGTCTGAAATATGTGTATTCAAAGATGATTTTTAGTAGTCACAAACATGTCTGATGATTTGTGATATTGCACGGAAAAACTTGTTACCTTTTCTTCTCCATGACTTAACAACTGTTTTTTAAATATTAAATTGACAGATCCAGATGGATCAATGGAATGGATACAAAAGACCTCCCAGTGAACAAGAATACTCTAATGAGGTTGAAGACAGTGCAGGAATAGGACCTTCAAAAGAGGAGCTTGCTGACCTGTCACAAGCTTGCAACAGGCTTTGGGAACTTGACAGAAACCGTTTGGCTCCTGGCAAGGATTATCGGATTGATTGTGGCGAGGGGAAGAAGGTCTATGAGAAAGAAGATATGGCACAAGGAAGCTTATTTAGCTGGCTGGGTGATGATGTGCTCAGGAGGCCAACTTTTTCGCGTTTCTGCTCTCTTCTGGATAATTATAATCCAAATCAAGGGAGCAAAGAAGTTATTACATCTGAAGAGAGGCAGGAGCAAGCTGCTTTTATAGAAGAAATTAGTAGAACTGCACCAATCAAATATCTTCACATGTATCTTGCATCCAAAGGCATTGTATCTGAAAATTACCAAGAATTTAAAAGAATATTGACTGGTCTCTGGTTTGATTTATATGGTCGAGGTGGTACATCCAGCTGCTCTTCTGCTTTTGAACATGTTTTTGTGGGAGAAATCAAGCAACGCGGGGAACAAGAAGTTTCTGGCTTCCATAACTGGCTTCAGGTATTGCTTGTTAGAGTTTATCCTTATAAATTCTCTTATATTGTATTTTATATAAGAACAAATCAATGATTGCCAAGAAAGAAGGGCTAACTTCTTTAAAGATTTCATGGCCTTTTCTCTCCCACTTTTAGTAAATCAGAGAAATATTAGTAAACAACGACACTGGATACTGTTTCATTGGGATCTAATTTTGTAAATGCAGGGTCTTATTTATTTGAGCAGTTATTTGGTAACATGCAGAAAGCTGGCTGTTCATCATCTGATTCATCTGTAGTTTCAATATTTTTCTGGAATCGAACTCTTAACACATGTTATGTTATTGAGTTTGCATTCTAGAATCAGAAAGGGATTAGATTGTATGATGATTCTGCATGTTGAGTACTTAAACAAATACCCTTGTGGATAATTTCCCCCCTTTTTATATGGTTTGCTTTCATCTTTTGTTGAGAAATGCTTAAGAGTTGTATTGTCTGATTTAATGCTTTCTTTTTCACTCAATCAGTTCTACCTCGAAGAAGCAAAGGGGACTGTTGATTATCAAGGTTATATTTTCCCCCGGAGAGGCGGACAGATTGTAAGTTTTCTTATTCTAACTTTTGTTCCAGTAGAATGCTGAGATGCAGATGGTAATGAACTTCAATTTCAGGGGAGAAGAGAAAATCCTTGCAGTGAATAGTGCCTTTATTACGTGTCATCTGCATTTATCCTATATATCCCACCTTTGTTATGATTCCTGATATTCGTGTGCTAATAGGAATGTCAGCTGTTTCTCACTGAATGAGATCCACTTTCTCTGCTGTTCACTCTGCCCCTCTTTCACTGAACTCAGCTAAAGCCCATTCAGATTGGCAAATGTAATTATTTGCCACATGCGGAAGATGCAATTTAGTAACTGTCCAAGCCCATTCAGTCATAATATTTGATATAGAAAGTCATCAAAGAAAAAGTTTTTTAATCCTCATTTCCAATCTGGGGTTTATCGCAGTATTGCTCTGCTCGACTCGTATGGAGTCCAAATGTTACAGATTGGTGCTTGCTCTGCATTGAATAGCTGCTGAACCTTGTTTAAAATCTGACCTTTGATTATTTCCATTCCGCAGCCTGACTCAGAATGCCAGGTGCTTACAATCCAGTTTGAGTGGAATGGAGTTCTGAAATCTGTGTCAAGCACCTTACTCGGAGTGAGTCCAGAGTTTGAAATCGCGCTGTATACTCTCTGTTTCTACATGGGCGGAGAAGATAATTACGTGGAGCTCGGACCTTATCCTGTTAACATCAAATGCTACCGCCTTGGAGATAGAATTGGGTCTGTGTTTCCCGCAGCGTAGCGTTGAAAAAATTGCATGATGGAAACCAGTTCTTAATTAGTTCAATTGTCTCCATAAAAAAACGTAAAGAAATTTACTGCCATGTAATAAACTGGAATAATTACAGGCAGGATTGTACTTTTACATGCCTTCCATATTTAACCATGACGTGTCCTGGTGTTACCATGCAGGTTCAAATATTCTCGGATGCTTTCACATTTATCTATGATGTTCTTTATACTGATGTTTTTTTCCAGATGTCAATCCGTCATGGGTTTTCAACTTATCTGGCGATTTTTCTCTTCTAAACTTTGCAATAAAAAATATATTTCTCAAATTAAGACAGTGGAAAAAATAAATTTTTAAACAGACACGATTTGATTAGCATGGGCAAAAATCGGGCAATTTTTTTCTTGTTCTTTTTCTAGTTCCTAATCTTTTTTTAATTAGTTATCTTTAGCTCTATATTATTATTATTATTATTATTATTATTATTATTATTATTATTATTTAATCTTTTATTTTTGCGCAATTTTTTTATAACTAAATTTAATATTTATTTTCGAGTAATGCTAAAAAGATTGTTATTTTTCATCCCATTTAAATAAAAGTAAGTTTAATTGATAGAACACTCATAATAATAAAACTAAAATTAACTAAATATAAAAATTGAGGAACTAAATGAGAGGAAAGAAGAAGAATATGTATAAGTATTTGAGGTTGATTTTGAAAGTATTTTTTGATTAGAAATATATTGAAATTATATTTTTTAAAAATTATTTTTGACATCATCACATAAAATATCTCAAATTTTTTTAAAAATAAAATATTTTTTTGTTTTAAAAACCAACACTAACTTCTATAGCAACACACTGAATAGTGAATACTATAAGGTGAATCCACAGGCATCGAGTAAAATCATCCTATAGCTTATAAGACGTTCCATGGTCATCCACTTAAAAGATGATGAAAAGCTCACCTGCTAACGCTCACTAACCGGTCAGCTTTTCACTGGAAAAAAAAGAGAAAAAAAAAGAAAAGAGGTCCCTCATGCTGTTTGCTTGCTGACAAGCTATTTTGAAAAATATTTTCTTTTTACAATATGATTGCTGGGTAAAAAAACTCCTTTTATCCGGCCGGCTTCAAAAGTTTTGATCTAACATGAATGTAACATCGGATCTTGTGTATACATATTGATTCTCTAAAACATCCCATTTTTCAGTTCCAATACGATGATACTGCTGGAACACAAGCATGGAAATACTGCTATTTTGTTTTAAAAAGTTCCATTGAAACAGAGAAAGGAAACCTTGTAGGAGAAAGATTTTCCTCCTCTTCTTTTTTAATAGATTTTTTGCTTGTTCATATCTTTCCTGATATTTCAGATTGGAGTCGGTGAAGCGGCTTGCAGAAACTCTTTTGAGGTTCGGAATAGACGTCTGAAGAGGACCTGCAGATGCCTACGAAAGAGGATTCTCTGGATTGGAAAATATCCTCCTCCTCCTCCATAATAGGAAAAGTTCCAACGCGGCCATGAAATATCTTGCAGGAGCTGTCCAGGAAGATATTATTATTATTTATTTTCTTGTGGTGGAGTGACCTGCCGTACGTATCCCAGGCGATATTACTAAAATATCTCAATACAATTAAGCTTGACACATAAATAGATTTTGGGGGCCATTAGCTGCATAGTATAATCACATAAACATTCAAACTCATGCACCCCAGCCGAAATGTAAGACCTAATTTATTTTATCTGCCCATTTCTTATTTTATTTTTTTGAGATTGCTCCTTGACAGACAGGCCTGACTCCCTACAAGCAGACGTGCTAAAATAAGCTTCAAATTCCAGCTATATACGCACGTATTTATGGAGTATTTGGATATGCATGGTTGAAAGGAGTCATTAGGAGAATTCCAGCTATATACGCACGTATTTATGGAGTATTTGGATATGCATGGTTGAAAGGAGTCATCGGGGGAGCCGATATCAGATTCTTATCATGGCCAAAACTCGGTGCTCTTCAGAAAAAAATAGAAAGGGACAACGTGCCACTACACCTACAAGGACCAGACTACTCTTGTTGGAGGGCGAAGGTGGGGATTTGGGGGATAAGAAAATAAAAGTAATTAAATAAAAGATAATAATAATACTATAACACATCACATATTTTGTCATCATTGAATAACATATACAAATATCTCTGAATTCAATGACGACCCCCGTTTGGCATTGCGATTGGAACTGTTTTTGGCTGAAATTTGAATTTTTTTTTTTACATTTTAAAGACCGGCGGTTTGGTGTTTTTAGATCATTTTGATGTGCTGATTTCAAAAATGATTTTTAAAAAATAAAAAAACATCATTTTGATGTATTTCGGCACGATAAGCACTTTAAAAAGCTACCGCAATCGCACTCCCAAACAGGTAATCATCAAAAAGACTCGTTGAAGCTTTCCTGTTTAACTTTCCATGTTTGAAGCCTACATATTAAACTCACGTCAAATATTTTTTTTTAATTATAGATTAGATGCACAAAACTACGTTGATGAAGATAGGACAAAGACATTAATACATTTTTTTTTTAAAACATTATCGACCATATTTGATAATAATAAACCATGATTGACCAAACAAACCATGATCGACCAAACAAGGATTCTGATGAAAATTGTATTTATTTTTTAATTGTTTTATAATTTATTTATAATTTGGTCTTTTTAGTTAGCGGTCAAGGTCTTATTTGATTTAGGTTTTCACACAAACACGCATATATGTTGGGTTTAAGTTTTTATATCATTAACTTCATGTATTAGTTTTAAATTACATCAAGAAATAATCAAAATTATGAGATAAAGACTTTTAGAATAAATTAAAATTTTCTCTATAATTTTCTCTACAATTAAAAGTTGTAAACTTAAACTTGAGAACACCACTTTTTTTTTTATCTACAATTTAGAGCTTGAAACTTTAAGATTCAAAACCTTGGAACTATATGTTGCCCCAATCAATATTTTGACTTGTTCAACGAACAGAGATATTTGTAACAACGACTTCCCACCTTGGATACTTAATTAGTTAATTACATACACTTACTTGTCTTCTGTTCAATCGACCACCTCGAATAATAGGGTTAATGGAACAAACCTATATAACAAGAGTTCAACAAATCCATAAGTCAAACATATACAAGACCTTGTCTTGACCACATTGATATAATGTGTCCTTACCCTATTAAACTATATTGCAAGACCTTTTTCTAAGCCAAATTCTATTTTGGATGATTTAGTAAAACTAAAACAGTACCCTAGAGAAATTGAAAAACAATACCTAGATAGATTCATCTAAGCCAAGGAATAATGTTATGTAAGGGTTCTAGAGAACGAGTTTATAATTTTCAATATAATGAATGGACTAGGGTGAATGGGAAGTTGCAAAGAATTACTATGAGTAAAATAAGTGAATAGTTATTAAAAATTATTTTAAATTGAATAAAATAAATATGTAGTTGCTGAAAATTACTTTGAACTTCTCGATTTAAAAAAAGTGTAAAATAGAAAACACAATCAATAACAGCAGCATATCAATAACAAATGCACGGACTTCAAGCATATAATGACAGGGAGACTTGTAATAATAGTCGGCTTGCAGATTTTATTATAGAAAATTTTAAAAAATAAATACAAAAATATGGATGCCGGGTTTTCAATGATAAGCAATGGAGAACCAAGAAAAAAGAGCCTGTGAATTTTGAACACCTGCATGGGGGACCCTCGAACCAGTTGCCATGCAAGATGACAACAGTAGCTTCAATGTGCCGGTGTGAAAGAAGTTAGCAAAAGGGGTCTTTTCCTGCCGTCCAAATTCAGTCTTAATCGGTCTCCAGAGAAAAATATTGCAAGATCCTTTTATTCGCTAGATGATACTGAAACTAGATTCTCCATAGAGATCTAGAGAGAGAGAGAGAGAGAGAGAGAGAGGCCGACATCGGCCAATGAAAGGTAATCCCAGCTCCAGAGAGGCCGACATCGGCCAATGAAAGCTAATCCCAGCTCCCACTTTCACTATCACATCTGTATTTGCAGAGACAGACAAACTCATCCAAACGAAGTTGATCTTCATTTTTCTCCAGCATTTAGATTTTACCTCTAGATATAGATACACAGAGAAGCATTGCCTTCTCTTTTGTTGTTGTGGACTTCAGAATGAAACCACCACGTAGATGCCGCGAGAACCACTGTATTCCTCTCGGGATTGTAGATTTTTAAGTGACATCAAATTTACCCTGACGGAAAATGACGAGTTGCCGGAGTTTCTGCCTGGAAAATGCATCCCCACTGAAGGGATATTTGATATGAAATAATAATACTACAACTAATAAATTGTTTTGAAAATTCAATTCAAATTGATTGTTCGTTATTAAAATATTTAAATAGATACATTTATGATTTTCTTATTTTTCATGCACATAAAATAAAATATAGACATACTAGTTTGATTTTTTTTTGTTAACCTACTTTAACAATCATAATTCTTAAAAAAAAATATAAACATTGTTTCTAGTTAAAAATATCTTGTTAAATAAGATAAACAAGAGACATGTTGATAGAAAGAAAATTATTTTTATGAAAACAATTTTTTAAAAAACTGTATTTTTCAGATTTAATAATATTATTAAAGATTTTCCTGAGATAAGAAAAACTCTTTTATTATATACGAACAATCAAATAAATAATTTAAATGCAAACCATACGAATAATTTTCCACTCTATAAAAAAAAAACGAGAGAAAATATATACATTGCTATTGTCAATTTGCGACCGAAAACGACATACATGTTTTCAGCTTCGAAGATCATGTCTGATTTTCACTACATGGTTAATTTCCCTCAAGATTTTTCTACACAAATTCCTTTTCCATCTCTTTCATTCCCGTTTTTCTTTCCAATTCCCCCCCCGACCCCAGTCTTTTCATTCACATGTCTTGTTCTGTGCGCGACGCGCGAGCGCGTGTTTGGGAGAGGTAAGAGTCTTGTATCCTCCACCAATTGCAATGAAGCCTAACCACTAGGGCAGCATAGTACAGTTGAGCTCAAAAGACCGTTGCTTCAATAAAGACCATCATATTTACGTCAAGGTGCGAGAGATTCGTGATGATCTTTTCCATCATCATCATCTAGGCTTGACTATCTATCAAGACTTGTATGCTTCCTCTACTCTTATCAGTGGAGTTTACCAGTCCTTCATTCTCATTTATCAAATTGTTTTGAATAAGAGTCTGTATGGGAGTGCGATTGCGGTAACTTTTCAAAGTGTTTTTCGTGCTGAAATACATCAAAATGATGTTTTTTTATTTTTTAAAAACATTTTTGACATCAGCACATCAAAATGAACTAAAAACACCAAACCATATTCATTTAAAATAAAAAAAATTCAAATTTCGGCAAAACACCGATTGAAACGCACATCCAAACCGGCACTAAGCTAGCTACGAATGTGTTTGGAACCATCGATCGGGCACTTATCAGATGTACTACAGTGATTGATGCTAAACTAGGAGGTGCACCACATATGCTCACCTCCGTTATTATATTTTTTTTTTATATGGGAAAACTTTGAAAATCATATTTGTAAAATCCTGTTTGTCCCAAGTTTTTACAAAAATATATATTTTGACTTGAACTTGAGACTTGCTATACAGATTAAATTTTTTTTGCCATCACACCATGCTTCTTAAAGACTTAAAAAGGAGTGGAACACCAGGATTTCCAGTAGATCACCCATCCTAGTACTACTACTCTCATCCAATTACATTTTAGTTTCAGAGTTCTAATGAGATCCCGTGCTTCTTCGTACATGTTTGCATGCATATCGTCATTGATCGTCAATTGTGAATAAAAGCTTTAAAATTATGAAAAAGGCAGAAGGAGCAAACGATATCAGAATGATTTGCTATGCTTGTTGCTGATGTAATTTCAAAGTTGCTTCCTTAATTTGCACGGCTATCACATGGCAACGGCAATCACAACACGGTCAAGACAAACAAAGTAAGCAATCACTGAGGAAGCTTAAATTTCATGAAGTTCATTTTTATAGCGTTAAACGGTGCCACAATTCAAAAGAACCATAAACAAATTGCGTAGAAGCTTATGTAGTGAAGGCAGATCAACGGTCCGGATCACTGGAAAACGGTAAACCTATACAGAATAACAAGACAGATACGGCGAATAAATTCATCAAAACAATAAAACCAGCTGCTAAAACTTTCTAACGCACTTGAAATGCGTATGTATTTATAGATCACAGATCAAGTTGTATATCACCAGAATTAAATTTCAAATCTTGATTTCTTTCTCTGGTTATGCTTCGTGTCGAAATCCATCTCATACCAAGCATGCATGGAGAGATCAGTAAAACATGGTTAATTAAGCCCGCCCAAGGGTATTTTCCATGAATTTTGCTTCTAAAAAGGTGTCCATATTTCTCAGCACCGGTTAAATATGGAACAGCTCCATGCAAGATAAATGCAATTTTGAATCTCGTTGTTGAAGAATTGCATGGCAGAGAAATTAACTCATCGAAGGAGCCGAGCTTGGAGAATTACAGAAAGCAAATTCCAGGAACAGCAAGAACAGAGAGGTATTGCAACCACATGTTTTCCCAATCAATGGCGTCTCTTATCCGAAGCTGAGCAGAGCTTCAAAAAGAAAAAAATAATCAATGTTTTGTCTGCCACAGAAAAATGCAAGTAGGAATGAAGATAAAGCCGAGTGGAATGAAGCAATCATATTTTGCGGGGCAGGCTGGATGGTGGCGAAAGACCCACTGTTCTCCAATCCAAAATCAAATAGTTTCAATACAGAGTTTAGAGAAATTTTATGTAGTTTACAGCCATTTAACTTCACAAAACATGAGTTACCTATTAATAGATGTGGAAAAACCAATGCCCCTAAACAGTTGATTGCGGCGGATTATAATGATGAATTTACAGTTTTGCCCTTATAAAACAAAAAGAATTGGACTTTCAAGGGCAATACATTTTTTTCACAAGATTTATTTAGCATTTTTGGAGCACTATAGGAAGGTTTTTTTATATTTTATTTTTCCAAGCACGACACTAATTTTATTATTTTTAAAATTAGCTAAAATTTCACGGGTTAGGAATTTAAAAGATTAACGTGTTTAGAAGATTCGTCCAAGTCTATTATTATGGATTGCAACAATATATTTATTGTTTTGTCCCTTAAAATATTTCAAACTCGCCCATTTTCAATTACCATGGATTAGATATTTTTGAATTGATTAAAGTTACTATTATCTTTTATAAATTTTTGAATGTTTAAATACCTTTCAAAGAAAAATAACACCCAACTTGGGTATTGGTTTTTTTTATAAGATTTAATTGTTCAAAGCACCATGTAATTACTCTAATGGTCTTAAAATTAAATTTGTTGAAGTTTTATTTCAAGGACTTATTTGTAATATCATATATTTTTTATGTTATGATGGTTTGGTCAATGGGGAATTTTGTATTTTTCTGTGGTTTTTGGGTGTGTTAAGGTATCTGTATGGTTTAAAGATGTGTTTTTAGATGAAAATGAGTTGAAAAATGAATTGTCCACCCCCAAAACCCCTCTCCATATTTTTTTTCGTCACCACTACGGTGGTAGAAATTTGAATTATAGCCTAATGGATGATGTGTCGTCCACCACAACTAGCAACACATCATCTAATGTTTATGTTGACCCGCATCATAGGTTTTGTATGTTAACATGTTTTTTCTCTTTTTTTTACTAGGATTTTTTTTCTTTGAACGTATCAATTTGACGAGGTCACATTATGGCAGCTCTTGCTATATTTAATTTGAAATTCAGGCCGGGAAAAAAGTTAGGTTGAGAGCTTTCAAATTAGAACTGTTATATGGATGTTCGCAAATTATTTTTTTATCTAAATTGTAGCATTGGTGGAAGAAAAGCTAGTAGTGATTAAGGTGCGATAAAAAAAAAATGAAATAGTCTAAAATATAAGATGGACCATACAAGATATTTTAATTGCTTGCTGTCAAGCAAACGAGAGTCAAGCCCTAATCTGTTTATTATTATAGTAGTTTTTAATACTAGCTTATTAGGACGATATGAAAATATAAATTTAAAACAAAACAAAATATAATTTATTTTTTTAGAAAATATTTTTAAAACTCAAATGTTGGAAGAAAAGATCACACACAAAAAAACACGTTTTGAATATATACCATCGAGCCAGGTTCCACCAACAAGAAAGAATGATCGATTCAACGGGTGGACATTAAAAACTGGAACTTCTTTTTTTCATTTCAAGCATAAAAAAATATGGAAAAGGTTCGACCACGTATGGCGAAAGTGACTCGTTTTGATTGCTTGCACTTTTTCTCTTTTAGAGGAGTGCCCACCAAAGTTTAATCCTTCAAAAACCTGAGCCAGAGTTTCTATATAAATACACACACAGCACACACAGCAATTCCTACATCTCTCTTCTACCCTTCTTCTATTTTAAAAAGCCAGAGAAAAACATGACCATAACGCTGCGATCATCAGCTTCTTTTATCAGCCTAAAAGAGACCAGAAGCCTGAAAACTTCTTATGGTTTTTCTGGCACGGTTCGCTTCGCGCAAATCAAGCCATCTTGCCGCCTTCAGGCGACGATCAGTTCAAAGCAGGAAGCACAGCTTTCGCACGATGATATCTTGGTGGAAGAAGGAAGGACGGGCCAGACGTGGGAGAAACTACATGCAAATTCAGGTCCTCACAGTGGCAACGCCGGCTCGAGAGTGCCTGTGTTTGTGATGCTGCCACTTGACACGGTGACGATCGGAGGGAATTTGAACAAGCCAAGAGCAATGAATGCTAGCCTGATGGCCCTGAGAAGTGCAGGAGTCGAAGGAGTAATGGTGGATGCTTGGTGGGGACTGGTGGAGAAAGACGGGCCTTTCAAATACAACTGGGAAGGGTATGCGGAGCTGGTGCAGATGGTGCAAAAGCATGGCCTGAAGCTTCAAGTTGTTATGTCGTTTCATCAGTGTGGAGGAAATGTTGGAGATTCTTGCAGGTACTTCAAGGCCTAAACTTTTCTAAGCATTGAATTTCTAGTTTTGATATGTTTTTCTCTTTTAAGTTTAAGATTTAAGAGAGGAATTGTTCTTTTGAATATTTCTTGGGACCTCCTAAAGACCTTTTCGAACTTGATAGTTCCAAGTAGAAAACTTTTTCATTTGTTAAGTACTATTTCGCAGTAAAATATTTTCTTTGTTAGATATTCTAAGAAGAGCCTGACCCCTTCTTTCTCTTCAACTTTTAGCATTCCCCTACCTCCGTGGGTGCTTGAAGAGATGAGCAAAAACCAAGATCTCGTCTACACAGACAAATCGGGTCGGAGAAATCCTGAGTACATTTCATTGGGCTGTGACTCTTTGCCATTGCTGAGTGGAAGAACACCCATCCAGGTCTACAGTGATTACATGAGGAGCTTCCGCGAGAGATTCAAAGATTACCTAGGAGAAGTTATTACGGTATGCTTCTACACATGACACTTCAAAAATCAAGAGTCTACAGGTAGAGATATTATTTCTCGGAGCTTAAAAAACCGAGCGTTTCTATTGCAGGAAATTCAAGTGGGGCTGGGCCCATGTGGAGAGCTGAGATATCCAGCTTATCCAGAAAGCAGTGGCACATGGAAGTTTCCTGGAATAGGAGAATTCCAATGCTATGACAAGGTAAATTTGGTTCCATCCTAAACTAAAGATCTTTTTAGCATGCAAGTCGGCTAATTTGAGAAATCCACAGATGGAGTGCTCCATCGATTTATGACACAATTGATTCAATGGTTGCATTTGGAATCAAATCATCAGATTAAAACTTGTAATTTATTTTGTTCAAGTTATTTGGTTTCGGAGATTTTAATACAAAAAAACAACTTTTTTTTGTGGTGAACAGTACATGAGAGCTTCACTGGAAGCATCAGCTGAAGCAATTGGAAAGGCAGACTGGGGAAGAGGTGGACCCCATGATTCCGGCCAGTACAATCAATATCCCGAGGAAACTAGATTTTTCCAAAGGGATGGAACATGGAACACTGAATATGGACAGTTCTTCTTAGAATGGTACTCAGGGAAGCTGCTAGAGCATGGTGACAAAATCCTAGCAGCTGCAGAAGGAATATATCGAGGAACCGGAGCAAAACTATCAGGAAAAGTAGCAGGAATTCATTGGCATTACAGAACGAGGTCTCACGCAGCAGAACTAACCTCAGGATACTATAATACGAGGCATCATGATGGGTACCTACCAATAGCACAGATGTTCAGTAAATATGGAGTTGTATTCAATTTCACCTGCATGGAAATGAGAGATGGGGAGCAACCAGAACATGCAAATTGCTCTCCGGAAGGATTAGTGCGGCAAGTGAAGATGGCTACAAGGACTGCTAGGACTGGACTCGCTGGAGAGAACGCGTTGGAGAGGTATGATGCCGGTGCATATTCACAAGTTATTGCAACAAATAGATCAGAATCTGGCAATCGATTGACTGCATTTACATATCTAAGAATGAATAAGAGGTTGTTTGAGGGGAATAACTGGCAGCATTTAGTAGAGTTTGTTAAAAGCATGTCAGAGGGTGGCCGCGATGGAAAACTAACAGAATGTGCCTCCTGTGGAACTGGCCTTTACATTGGTTTTATCAAAGACAAGGGCGTTCAGAAAACTAGGGAAGCTGCTCTGGCATAAAAAAAAAGTGCATCTTCATGTAAAAACACCAAATTGCTCAATGTATTCTAGGTAGAAAAGAAAAGTAGGGGAAATAATACCATACATGTACACCATACCTTTGGCATGACCTGCCAACCTCTGTGATGGTTTTATAAAAGAATCAGAGTCTGTATCTGTATCTATATCTCCATGCCACTAGCGAAGAATTGTTGTTATAAGCGAATGTTGTATCAGCCAAGATTATAGAAAGCTAAATAATGACTCGTCATTTCTGGGTTTGCCAGGGTGAGCCAAAGGGATCAGCTAATCTTATTCATCACAACGCCCAATCAACACACTTCTTTCTCTTGACATTTGCTTATTGAATGCATAATTATAATCCCTATCCATCTACCAAAGGGGTGCAATCCTTTCAAGTTCCATGAAAAATATGCTTTAATTAATTTAGAAGAGTGATTCATAAGGCTTAAAATTTCATTTCCTGCAACTTTCAAGAACATACACTCAGTACCTAACACGATGGAATTCATCTCAAGCAGTTGTTGAGACCTTAAAACATGACAAAATAACCTGTAGACGTGTGTGCCAAGCTTGTAGTTACCATGTATCCAAAGTATTACAGGAAAAAGGAGTTACCATGCATCCAATGTATTACAGGGAAGAGGAAATGCATTTTGTTAAACTGTGACCTTATTGTACAATCATATTAGAAAAATTGTCGTATTAAAAACCAGTAAATTTGTTGAATTGTGCATGCTGCTACATAGACTAGAGGGAATCGTGCTTTCTAAGAGATCTAAGTGGCAGAAATTAATCTTAAGCTCCGAGGTGTCACAGTCTTAATAAACTAATGTGTACACTAAACTTGTGCCTAACTTTATGAATACTAGTGTGTTCTGTTACATTAACAGCCAGAATCCTATGCAAACCACCTACAAACCAAAAAAAATAAAATGACACTGTAGAAAGGACTTTGATCTTCCAAATAGATCTCCAAGGGAAATCACTCATCTCTCAAAGGCAAAATTCTTTCACAAAGCTGTCTGCAGAGATATTAACTATATTCAATGTTAGTCTATAGTCCCCATGTCATCTCATCCTCATCTTCAACCTTCAACAAGCATCATAAGTAATATGAAAAAATAAAAAATAAATAACATCTGCCCTATCCCTAACCAAGTCAAAAAAAGATTGAAGAAATTAGGGCTCTAAAAGAATATTCGGATGTCAAGTTTTCACGCAAATAAAAAATCATCGTCTCAGGGCCTATTTATACCAAAATCAACACAAACTATTAAGCATCTTATCATCGAAATCCCTCAAAGCTCTTAAGCTTAGGAACATTTTATGGTCGGATTATTGTTAATAAAATAGAATGTATGGACCTATTCTCTTAATAAATCTTTAAATATCAATTACGACCGCCAAAAGGCCATAATAGGCTAATAGCATGAACGATGTCAAGCATCTGAATGTCTTGAATGCTTAACAGGATTTAATAATAATAATAATAATAATAATAATAATAATAATAATAATAATAATAATATAAAAAAAGGTTTAATAATATTTGTCCAATGCTTGTTAAGATCAGCAGCAATATTACACAATGTGGAGGATTTCTTTAAAAAATAGAAAGGAGCAAAAAAATAATTATGGCAGGAAACAATTAACTCACCATGACACAGAGGATGAGGAGTTAAAAGTCAAAACCCCAAGGTTCTCTTAAGGCTCCAAGCTCTTTTCGAGCTGATTCTCTTCAATTGAATTCGGGTTTCCACGGCGAAGACCTTCAATCAAGTCTCCAAGCTCTTTCCTAGCTGATTCTCTTCCAAACATGAAACCATACCTGCAACCCCCAAAAATAAAATAAAATTAAAAAAAAAAAGCCGATTGGCTGCCGAGAAGAGAGTTTAGGAATACCAGAAGGAAACGGCAGAGAAAACTCCAGCTGTGGTTACTGTTTGAATTAGTGTGAATGATTTTCCCATTTTCCAATTCTATTTTGTTCCGGGTTCAACGAGTTAGTTTCGGGTTTTCCAAATCTATTTACTCCGTACTGTACACCCATAAAATAAAAACCGAAGTAATTAAGAGTATAACGTGGGCCAAGGCTGGGCTCCAATAACCAAAGCCCACCTCTCAACACTTGTTTTCGAGTTATATTGTTAGAATGAGATATACGATGAAATTAATTTATGAATAATCAAAATCAGGCTAAAAAAACTAGGGTTGTGTTTGTTTCTCGGAATTCATTTTTCAGGAAATCATTTTTTAAATTTTTCTGTATTTGTTTGCGTTCTGGAAAGTTGGTCAACGGAAAACACTTTCCAGTCAAAGAAAAATTTGGCTTGGTTTTTAGGAAAGTGTTTTCCGGAAAATTTGGGCAGACAACACTTTCCGGAAGTTGTGAAAAATTTAGAAATATCATTATTTGCTGATTATATCAAATTTGATCCTCAAACTTTTGATTGCTATATATAATTTGTTTTTGAATATTTATTTTTCAATTCCATCTCTTAAAATTTAATTTTGATCCTTAGTTTTATAATTGCTATTTGCTTTTTTCTTATCATTTTTTATTGAAATTTTTTATCTATCAAATTTGGTCCTCATTTTTTTTATTGTTACTTATTTTATTTGAAATGTTAATTATTATTATTTTAATTTATTCACCTTTCATTTTTTTTTAAATTTTTAGATTTGATCTCTATTATTTTGATTATTATTTATTTTATTTGAGATAATTTATGAAATTATATTTTTTTTCAATTTCATTCTCATTCAAACTTTTTAATTTGTAAGATTTGTTCCTCATTATTTTAATAAACTTGAAAAAAAAATTATTAATAAATTATTTTCCAGTTCATTTTCTATAACACAAACAAACACTGGAAAGTGTTTTCCAGTTCATTTTTCATAACACTGTCAAACATCGGAATTCACTTTCCCCGGAATTCACTTTCCAGAAGAAAACCACTTTCCAGCAAACAAACAGGGCCTAGAGCTGACTAGCTAGTTTTCTTTCTCCTTGTTTGTTTGCCTTGAAAATATATATATAAAACATTTTTTTGGTACTTTGGATTAAAACTTTAAATCTAGTACTCATTAAAATTTGTTAAAATCTTCTAAATATACCAAGTTAATGTGAGAAATGCACTCTAAAAATTATCCTAGAATGACCTGAATGCAATACTCCCTTCAAAAGCCTTGAACATCATAGTATTTATCACTGTATTTTAAAAAAAAAATTAAAAAATTTTAAAAAATATATTTATTTACTTAAAATTAAAAATAAATAAATAGTGTTTTAAGATATTTTTTATGTGCTGATGTCAAAAAAATAACATTTTAATATATTTTTAAATAAAAAATACTTTTAAAAGCAATAAACATCCAAATGAAAAACATCAAAATATCACTCTGCAGGCCATCGCAAACTCTCTCGTTCTCACATTTTCACATTTTAAGAAGCTCGCTTCTGATGCTACCGGAGAGAGTTGTTCAGGGGAATGCTTTATTTTTATATATTTTACCAGTGCCTACTGGTTAAGGATAGAAAAGTAACTTCAATTTCCATTTCCTCGGAAAGAACGTCTTTAACGATCAACTGGAGGTGTTGAACCATTTACCAAGGCACGCAGAGATAAGCTCAAAAGTTGAGAAACAATGGAAACCACATCGCATTAATCATTACACTCATTCTCAGACACGAGTTTGGCATCAAGATTCACAACCATTCTGCCTATTTACTCTTTGTTATTGCCTGCCTCGCTCCATTCATAATCTTTGCAGCGGGAAAGAATGGTATTAGCTACCCTGGACCTTTTGCTGAGGCCAAACACTGAATCGGATCAACTCATTTGCAAAATATATGTAACTCTAGGATTTATTTTTCATTGGAGTGAATTCCAAGTGCACCGTTAATAGTTCCATCCATTGTGCTAAGTATCCAAACATTTACACCTGTCAAAAAAATTACAAAAGGAGGTTCAGTCAGGAATGTATGGTAATGTTTTGGCTGTAGCCAAACTGTTGAAGATTATACATAGACAAACCTTGTTCTTCTGTCTTCGCCTGATCAAGCTAGATTGAGATGATTCAGCAATGTTCTTATTTGTTGAGTTGTTTCCCCCTTCCAAATCTTGTATTATTTGCCTCAGGCTTGCCACCACTTGAGTCATTGCCGGCCGTTCTTTCGCGTTCTTGTTTAGGCAGCTATCTGCCAACTTAGCAACTTGCTTTGCTGCTTTGATAGAGTAATCATTTCTCAGTCGTGGATCAATAATCATGCTAAATCTGCTGCTGTCAACTGGGAACTGTTTCACCCAGTATAGAAGCTTCTGCTCTGCCGCAGGGCGGTTTCTGTCCACGGTTCGCCTGCCAGTGAGGATCTCATAGAGAACCACACCGAAGCTCCATGTATCACTTCGACTGGCGAGATGGCCTGTTTCAACATATTCAGGCGCAGCATACCCATATGTGCCAAGCACCTGACACCAGAAAACACATCAACACAGAAACATGCAAAGCCGAAAAACCAATATTGAAATACAATCACGCAGCTTTGTGTATATTTTTTATGGTCAGGGAAAGGCAGCCTGCATAACCAGGCTTATCCAGATCTGATAATGGAACTTTTCAGGTAAATATGTGTTAATGATTTGATAGGCATCGGTGAAGAGGAAAGAAAAGAAAGGGAACGATAATGTTAAGGAACCACTGGGATTCTTCACTTTCTAAAACATCCATTTTCTATAATCTGAGAAGCATCACTTCTAGCATGGAGGTTAAAGGTGACTGCATTAACCAGTTACTTTTTTGGGTTCAGCAAACTAATGAAGAACGCATATTAGAAGATGGTTTTGTCTAAAGCATGTCATAAAACTACTCACCGCAGTGGATACATGAGTCCCATCACCAGTCGGCCCTTCTCTAGCAAGCCCAAAATCTGAGAGCTTCGACTTAAATTCCTCATCCAAAAGGACATTTGAGGATTTGAAATCTCTATAAATTACCTGTGCAATTGAGACAGAAAAAGGATTAAAACCCAATAATTGAATAAACAAAATAAGACACAGAGTGCCATCTGTTCAATTCACAGCTACTCCACAACACATAAAACCGATACCGTTAGGAAAAGAAATAATAAGAATTTGGATGCAGAAAAGGAGTTCTGCCAAGGTTTCATCCATGACAAGTTGTCACAGTAATAATATCCTGTAGTGTGAAACTAGATTTGAGCAGTAGATTCAGCAAATGTCTTTTCCAGAAACTATGAGGCATGTTTAGCGCGTCAATAAAAATCCCTACCAGAAAAGAATGAGGACAGTGGCCAGGCCATATCATCCTCCTGAGCTGGAGACAGGTCAAATCATGGCTCGACAGGATAAAATTTTCTCACATGAAGCAACAACCTGGCTAAACCAGTTGCTTAAATTCTGTATGAGTCAACCAGTATGATGGTCCAGAATGGGCCAGTCAATCTAAATTAATATTACAAGGTTTTCTGACTTCAAGACCTTCACACAAATACTGTTTTTTTCTTACACGAATCAGCCAATACCTTACAATTCACACACCCATCTTAAGAATAAAATCATATCCACAACTTGAAAGCATGAAAGTGCAAAACGCTCCATATTCCTAGATCAAGACAGATTTTGACTTTGCGCTAACAAGGCCATTAATTCAGTTCAAATAGGTCATGTAAAAAGTACCTGGACTTCCATTCCTCCATGCAAGTAAGCCAATCCTTCAGCAGCACCAAGGATTATCTCTAATCTTTTCCTCCATGGCAGATTGGGCAGACCTCTATTGAAAAGATGATCTTCTAAGCTTTTGTTAGGCATGTATTCATAAACCAGTAGCCGTTGGATCCCTCTTTCACCATCTACGGCGCAGTAACCTATAAGTTTCACTAGGTTTGGGTGACTAACAACTCGAAGAAATTGAACTTCTGCAAGCCATTGTTTATGACCCTGTATCAGAGAAGGACATCATCAAAAGAAACGGGTTTTAGTTGATGAAATGAAGAGATACATAAACAACAGATAAAAGAAAACATATAGCAGTTAATGAAGGCCAACAGTCATCAATATTACCACAAAAAAAAAAGGTTGCATGCTGTGGGGATTAAAAAATTCATATAATAAAGAATTAGTGTAGTTTGAACTACAGAGAAGATTCCAAGGCCCGAATGCTAACTTTTGGATCCAATAAATTTGAACTTTGTTCCAAGAAAGACACTCCATTTTCCATATATAATGGAATTCTAAGCATAAAATTCAAGTGTAGGAGCTGCAACAGTTATCGGCTAGTTGCAAATTATATCCATTATGCATTTGAACTTAGCTTCTTTTTTCTCTTTTGCTAAATTTTGTGATAATGCAACCTCTCTGCTCAGTCACAATACTCTCCCCCAGGCAATCGCCAAATGACTTGCAAAGTCTTTCTTATCACTTTCAACATTATTATCCTGCATATCCAAATGGAATTGTCTTGCTACTTTGGCCAAAGTCATATTTGGCAGCAAAATGACATAATTTTTTTATCCCATGTAAGCATAGACAATTAGCACATTTCTTCACATGATCATGTCAGATCTTGATTACAATATCAACTCCCCCGACCGATTGAAATTTATTATATGTAAAGTGATTGCAAGACTCAAAATGAGTACATTGCTATTTTGTGGTCATTTCAGGAATGGAATTGCTAGTAAATCAGTGAATCACCCAAAGACGCTTTCTTTGTTAACTCTTTTTTTTTAACAGCAAACTTTTTCACCTTGATTTAACTGAAGAACAAAGCAAAACGTGACATTTTTTCAATTTATAACAAGATGTTCATGCATACATTACTGAATGAAAGAGGCAATTGGAAAAGATAAATTAAGCACAGCAATTACAAAGAAACAATGAGATTCTACCTGCAAGCCGTGGTGGTTGAGCTTTTTTATGGCAACCACCATAGGATCACCTTGACCATTAGCAGGTCTGATTGTTCCCTTGTACACACTCCCAAAACCACCTTCTCCAATCTTAAGCAATCTGTTAAAACCATTTGTTGCCTCTCTGAGCTCTTGAAAACTGAAAACTCGCAAATTGTTCTCGTTCACTTTGTAAAATTCAGGTACGCTTCTCGGACATGGCAAGGACTTCGCTGTACGCCTCGAAGCTGAACTCTCTGGTTTCCTTTGGTCTCTTAATTCTGGGGCTGAATTTGCTTTTCCTTTCACGTTCTTGGATTTCTCCTTGAAAATATAGAAACACTTCATAGTTTTCCTTGAGCTTTCAATATTAAAACTTGCCACAAGCAAGTATCGTCTCAGATTGTTGCGGTTGCAAGAGTGAAGGAGGGCCTTAAAAAGGAAGAGCAGGATGAAGAAATGAAAACTGGAGGAACTGATAGAGAATCAAACAAAGAAACCCAGTTGAGGATTGAATCAAAGTGTAAACATAACAAAGAAAGAATTGAACTTTGATCAGAGAAAATATATTGTAGACAAGTGATATATGGCAGCAGAAAACCAACCAAGAATAGAATGACAGGTATAAATGGGAAGACAGTGGAGCCGGAAGAAAAATAATGACGATTCAATACCGAAGCATGAAAAAGGAAAACAAGCAATGCAGGGGGCAAATCAACGAGTTGGGAGAGAAAAGTAGAACATACACGCATGGAAACAAAAGGGGGAGAGAGAGAGAGAGAGAGAGGCGTGTAAGACCAAGAGAAGTGCAGTGGGGACAGTCCACGTCATCGAATCAACGAAGACCAAGAAAACCTTTTCCTTCCAGGTTAATGGTTGTGGGTCTGTCTCTCTGTTCCTTTACCATCTCATTACGCGTTCGGACCATGAGACTTCTAGGTATAAATTTGTTTTTATTCACGTCGTTTCCTACGTTTCAAAAATATTATAAAAATTATTATTTTTATATATTTTTAAATAAAAAAACAATATCAACCACATTAAAAAATATTTAAAAAAAATAAAAACAACCATTAATATATTAAATATCAACCATGTTTCAACGATTTTCGCTATTAATTTTTATTTTATTTTAAAATATAAATTTTTAATATTATTAGATTATTTTTATGTATTAAAATTAATTTTTTTTATATAAAAAATCAATTTCAAAACAGAATCGGTCTCTACGTAAAAGGCCAAAAAAAGAAAAGTCGAAGAAACATGGGACTCTGCTACCTCGAGACATGACTCAACGGTGCTTGCTTACTTTTCTCTGTCAGAAGGCGAGTACGGAGTGGTCTGTCAATCATATCACTCGGTTAATATTTGACAAAATGAAAGATAGGGAGATGATTTGCAGGGCAGGCTCAAGTTAAAAAGATTATGAAATTGTTTGGGATAATTTTTAAAATTATATTTTTTTAAAATTTTAATTTTTTTTATTTTAAATGAATATATTTTGGTGTTTTTAGATTATTTTGATGTGTTGATGTCAAAAATAATTTTTAAAAAATAAAAAATATTATTTTGATATATTTCAGGACGAAAAATATTTTAAAAAGCTACAGCAACAGTTCTCACAAACAATATCTATGAAAATGAAAAACAGCGTCTTGTTAATCAGGGAACATTTGGAGTCCATCTTGGTTTTTTATATATATATATTTTTAAGTATCTATATATCAAAAATAATAATTTTAGTATATTTTAAAATAAATAATATAAAAAAAAACATTTATCTCGAACAACATTTTGGTTTCTGTCCTTGCTTCGCCACCCTACACAGCACGCAAGGTGGAAAGTCGTGATCAAGTGATTTAAAGGGAAGGTGGATAATTTCTCGTTTTTACATTGCATGTCTTGACTTCTTGACCGTTTCCGATTCCTTTTCAGATGTTTTAAGGGCAAAAGTTGTCGCCGGGCCATGCCAGCTGATTTGATGATGATGGTATAACTTAGTTTATGCGTATTTACAGGAGCAAGTGCATTCCCTATTAATAAATAATTATTAATAAAATGATCATTGGAGATTTACATAGTTGATTAGTCAAGATGCGCACAAATTAATTTAAATATTAATATTAATAAAAAAATAGTTTGATTAAAAAAAAAAAGAGAAGGGGAGAGGGACTAGATACGCATATAAATTAAAAACTATTTATATAGTGTGATTAACATTGTGGAATATAGGTTTGTTCAAGTGATTATTCAAACATTATGGAGCAAGATATATTGTATCATAGATTGCTATGATGATTTTATTCTCTATACTATAAGTGAATAAAATGCAAGTTAAGAGTAAAATAGTCTTTTCACATGACTCAATTAGTATTATCCAGTTAAATAGTTTTGAGTTACTAATTTATCTATTTTAAAAAAAATCAAATGGGATAAGGGGTGTTTTTACTTCTTATCTTTTTTTATATAGTATAATCACTTAATTCCCCTTAAAATCTCTTTCCATGAATTTGCTTCCATGGTGTTTTCATCATTTCAACATGGCTATTTTTATTTGAGAAATAAAATTAAGGGCGATTGAATCTTTCAGCATATATAATATATTTAAAAAAAAAAAGACTTGGTTGGTGCATGCAACACACATGTTAGCTAGTGAGAGGAGTCTCCACCTTTCAAGCAACGTGTGTGAGCTTTTTTATGGTTAAACATGTCTTTTATATTCGATATAAAAAGCAACACATCAAAATCTTGCTAGTTAAAGGGGCATATTTTATTATCAAATTGATGGTGCGATGCCAATTGATTCCTTTCTCTCTTCTTCTCTGTTTATTCTTTGTTATTATTAAAGAAAAAAATGTTTTTTTTTCTTCTAAATTCATCTCTCATTATTTTTGTGATTGAGAGTTTTACTTTGTTATTTTTTAAGTTTTGTGTTATGATTGAGAGTTTTTTTTTATTAGTTTTGCTTTTTATAGAGTTAGTCTTAGGTTGGGCCATTAGTTTTGAACACTAATACGAGCTCACTTCGGTCTTTTTTTATATATTCTTTATTAAACTTGATTTTTTTCCAACTTCATCCTTCAACAATTATTTTATTGGGAATTGGTTTTCACACCTTTTCTTTTCTTTTCTTTCCATAGAATTATCTCAATTTTATGACCATGGTCATAAGGTTAATAAATTAACTAGAGTTGATTCGGGTTTTTTTTACTTTGTCCTTTGGTCTTGCATTGTTTGGTAATCGAGTTTTATTGGTTTATTCAATTTATTTTTTTCACGGATTTATTCCGATAACAAATCACAAATTTAGCATACTAACCTGGATAAGTTCAAGCTAATTTTTATCTTTTTTTAATAGGCTTTTTTATTGTAGTATTTTTTTTATTTGTATTATTAAAATTATATGAACTTATTAAACTTAATCAAATCAATGACAAATCTTGGTTAGAACACTTGCATGTTCTTATCATTATTTTTATACAGTGACAAAAATTTGAACCTGCTCATGAGACTTATTTAAGGTATTGTCGTGGACAAATCAATATAACGTATGCTAGAAGTTGTATCCCCTAATCATATCATTTCTCGGAATCCCTCGTAAAAATAATTCAATTTTCTTGGGTAAATTTTTTGTTGACATGTACATTTTCCCTGATCAGCTTCCTAAAAGTTTATCGGTGTGTTTTACACTGTATTTTAAAAATATTTTTTATTATTATTATTTTTTTAAATTAATAAAAATAATTTTTTAAAATTATTTTCAGCTGATATAAACAATAATTTTTAAAAATAAAATAATATTATTTTAATATATTTTTAAACAAAAATATTTTTAAAAACAATATCAATCATTCTCTCGAGAAAATATATAAAGCTAGCAGGAAGCATCGTCGTTGCTCCTCCTTGACATTGCGCACCTCAATTGAAAATTATTATTTAGATATGGATTCTATTTTCTTAACCTCATTTCTTTTTGTTTCTCATGCCGACGGGTAAATTCCTGTGCTCATTAATTTCTTCAGAGTAGACTTGCACCTTTCAGATGAGAAACACAAACTCAATTTTAACTCTTTAACTCAACTTTTCAATTTTAAACTAGAAATAATCTTGTAATATTTTAATGTGAAATTAAGGGTTTTGAGTTTATATAGTTATTTAAAATCAATTTCTCATTTACTTACAATTTATTTTAAATATGTTAATGCTTTTCAACAAAACTCTAACTCAACCTTATTTTCAACCAAACCTCAAATAGAATCATTAACCATGTTTTAAAAATCATATTCTACCGATCAAAGTTGTCAAATAGAGATAACTATCCCACCTTAAATTTAGATCTTCCTTTATTGTTTACAAAATTAAAAAAAAAAAAAAAACAATTTTTCTGCCGTCAAAGAATATCTTTTTTGTCAAATATATATATATATATTCAATCATTAGAGTGGGGTGGGGTGTTGTGATAAAAGTTAGGAAGGTAGGAAGGGGGAAAGAACTATTATTCATGTGAAAAACAAAAGGGAGGGAGACTTTCTTCCTCTATTCGTTTACTAATTATTACCTTCACACCATTGATTATTGTGTTTTGAATTAGGGGAAGTCTATAATGCTTATACAGTTACATATTTTAAGCATCATTGCATTGCAATATCAGGATCATTGAATTCGAACACAAAAACAACGGCTCTGAAGAGCATGTCGATGCTAATATTCATCGCAGCATTCAGTGTAGTTAAATGCGATACATTGCATGTCACTGGGTGAAACTATTCTCTGAAACATGAGGAGCACGTTGCAGCTTGGATTTCAGTTTCTTCGAAGTAAAAGTTCTGAGAGCATTCAGGAGTTTCTGGCTGATACATTCCTACAATGAGTTTCGGACCTGACAGAGATTCCTAGTTAGCAGGAAATACCATCCAGGACTTTTGTCCTGACATGTTCCTGGTCCTGAATTATAAAGTAGGATGGAGATTTTCTGTTAAGGAACCAACTCATCTAAAATCTTAAGATATTAGATAAGATTCTAGAATATGATTTATATTATTTTTTAACATACTTTCTCAAGTGAAAACTTTTTGGGCTTGAAATTTGCACAGACCCACATTATCTTTTAAACTCATGAACGCTGGGTCAACAAGACTCTGATAAAATGAGGATGCAAAGATTCAGCTCTTTTTGCTGTTCTTATGTGAGCTGAGGTGCTCATGGTTTTTGCCCAACTTTTAGCTCGGCACTCAATTTCAAATCTTCAATAATTAGTTGTCTGTCATTTCCTCAAAGTGCTCAAGCTTTCTTAAAGGTTTCAAATGATTTCTTTTTCATGTTTGGTCGGTAATGTGTATCCACTGCTCCTCAGTCTTCCAGATTCTGCTGCTGCTGCTTTTTCCCCCCTCCATGTTTTGTCATGTTCACACGTGCTAAATAGTATATGGCAGTATATGTGTAATCCATATATATCTAGGGAGTGTTTAAATAAATTGTTTCATAAAGTGTTTTTCACTTGAATATATATTAAATATATTTTATTTTATTTTTTAAAATGTATTTTTATATCAAGACATCAAATAGATATAAAAAAATATATAAATATTATTAATATTTTTATAGTACGGATCATGCATGTTGAATTCAGTGTTTTTTAAAAAAATATTTAAATATTAATAATATTTTTATAGTAGAAAAAATAAATAAATTGTGGATGTCATTCGATGTAATTGATTGACTTAGTGAGTCCAAAACCAATTTAAACAACTAATAAAAATATAGTTTGATCAAAAAAATTCAAGATTATTTTTTTAATATTGAAATGAAACCATATTGAGTCAATGTAGCTTTAACCTATCAAATTCACAATTTTAATTATAAAATCATGATAACTCCATAAAACACAAATCAAAATAAATTATGAAGCCTAATTTTTAATCAACTCAAGATTAAAAAATAAGATTAAAAAGAAGATATTAAATAAAATATCCAACAACAAAAAAATACAAGTCAGCTCGAGTTAGTCTATCAAACCTATGACCCTTGCCATGAAATCAAGATAAACTCATTGAAAGCAAATCAAAATAATTTAAGAAACTCAATCCCTAATTGAATTAATATTTAAAAATAAAATTGAAAAAAATAACAACCTTATTAACCGGATTAATTCGCTAGAACTATGATCCTTGTCATAAAATCAGAAACCATGATAAACACATAAAAAACAAATCAACACCATGACAATTTAGTAGACTTTTTAAAAAAACCATTACAAAATTTAGAAGACTTTTCTTAATTTTGGAAAAGCCACGGCCTGCCTGCACGTAGTTGTGTTTGGGATAGAGATGTAATTAAGTATAGTGTTTTTTTATGGAACAAAATAACAAGAAAAAACATGGAAAAACTTTCCCTTTAATAATATTTTCTATAAATTAAATAAATTATACTTTGAAAAAATAAAACCCTGCAAGACCACACTCTCAATCACTCTTACACTCCCGAACATCCAGTTAGGAGACGCTCATTTAAAAACATGCAAGGCAAGCTATAGATGGTTTTAAAAAAATTGTTTCATTGTTTTTTTAATTAAATAATAAAAAAAACAATTTATGAAACTACAATCACACAAGGGTCATTACACAGATATGTGAAACATTACAATCTCAAATATAAAATAAGTTGCTCTCGCACGCAGATAATTTTACTTTCACTCACTGTTGAAAGATAGACGGGCAGACATCTTCCAATTGAAGCTATTCAATAAATTACTCTCAAAAGATTGGTATTTAAGGATGTGAACTCTGGAAAACACATTGAGTGCACTCCTCTAGGTCAATTCTGTAGTACTGGTTGCTGCCATCAGTATCCAAAATGATTGGATTGCAGTAGATCCTGACAAATCCCATTTCTAACTTGTTTCTTGATTAGGGTTCCATAGTAATCTGCGAGACAGTGCAGGCGGGGCTAATCCTGGAATATCCCGAATGTCCTTGTTGTTTGGGTTCACGAGCTGAAAAATCAAGGGCAATGATAAATAATGAATATTTTACAGAAAATACCTTGACACTAACAAATAATTGAAGTGAGCTGATCAGCTTCACACACAATGTTTTCAATAGAGCACAAGATTTGGTGTGTAATAAGCAATCTAGTCAAACCGTATCAGGGTCTTCACATAAACGACACTTCCACCACAAAATCAATTTTCAATCAATTTGAACTCTAATGTAATTAAAGACTTTATTCCATAATAAATTGAATGCAGTTACGGGTCCCAACTAATGTAATATGAAAATTAATTGCTTAGACTTCTTCAACCAATTGCAGGATCCATATTCATAGTGTATGACAAAACACTTTGATTTGATCGTGTACAAATTCCTATATCTGCATAGTTGTGACTGCAGTTCTGGAGGTTAAAAGATGTATACCAGGGCCTTAGATTCAGGGTCTTAATTATTAGGTACTTTATATTTTCTGAAGGACGGCTGAAAATGAAACCTCTGCAGCTTCCACAATCCACGAGATTTCTCATGAAAATATGTGAGATAACTTAACTTCAAGCAATAATCAAAATTCCTTAACAAATGAACTCCATAAATGCAAACCATAGCTGTCCATGGACGTTTCAACCCTAAATAGAAAAATGCAAAAGTCCATCATGAATTGCAAATATGAGATTGTTAGCAATCTCAAAGTGATACCTAGAATATAAAGGCCATTACCCAGTAAAGATCCCAATATTTTGGGTCTGCAGAGCAGAGCTAGTATCCATGGGGGGTTTCATCAATCTGAGAGATGGATTGGTTCTATACAACAAATCTTTGAGATTTCTTTTCAGCTCTTACAGATACGAAATCTGGAAGCTCAATTTATTACTAGGAGGCTGCTCAATTTGAAGCGCAAAAGATGGTATGTGGAAAAGGTAATAGGCTAAGACACACGCCAATAACAAACAGTTAAGAGTGTGTCCATGATTATATATCTGAATTAGGGGGGAAATCAGAGATTAACATAATTTAAGAACAGACAGCAAAAGCAACTTCCATTGGTTAAAAACTACACGGTTCAATTTAAAAGAAATCGGGTAAGTGGAATACCTTCACAATAATGATTGCTATGACACCAACAACAATAAGGAAGAGCAATGCCATAATGCACTTGTCAGTTGCAACCTGGTGGAAAAACTTGCAGGTAAGTAAAAAGAAATTATAACTAGGCCTGGAATATGAAAGAAAAGGATGTGGATATTTTAGAAATTGACCTGCCTACCAATTTCCTTCACCAATTGCGAAGCTTTCTTGATTGAGAAATGGATAGAGTCGAGCTCATTAACAATCCTACTCATTTGTTCGGTCTGCACAGAAAAATGGTCTTAGGTTACAGGCCATTGCAAAATCAAATATTTTACCCCTTTTTTTCCTTTTCTTTTGAAAGGAAAAGCAACTACCAACTCCAGGGTATTACAAGGTAAAATTATGTTAACGTTTTGGATGCTGTTGAAGTATATACCTGAGCCTTAAGAGCTGCGGCAGTTTCCGTTCCAACATTGATGGTTTCTTGAACAACCTAGCATAAAATAGAAAAAAATATAGAAATCAAATGTCTAACTCAGAAGAGGAGATACCATTCTACAATTTCCTTTTAATTTCCGCAGGGCTCATGGGGGGTGGTATTCAATAGTGTTTTGCATTTTTCAAGGATAAAATCCAGGGAGAAATTAGGTATTGAGCTTTCATCTTATCAAAAGGTTAGAGAAAAGCTTCTGAAAGGTCACCTATTATACTGGAAAAACTATTAAATGCTACACTGGCTTCTCATATCTCTCTACATGCTGGTCCTCTGTACAGGAAGTATAAAAGCTGCAAAGAATCTTTAGCCAGCTTCATCATAAGGCAAGCAATCCATAACAGAGCCAGAGAGGTCAGTGGCTAGACTCTACTTATTTGGGAGCAAAATCAAGTTTGGAGCTTCAAAGTTAAAAGAGGTCTAGGTCAGTGGTGCTAGGGTTCCTTTGGCCAGCAGAGGATTGGAAAAACTTTAGATTCTGATAGGTAGGCAAGAGTTCAGTGTTGTGGTAATTTGAAATACATAAACTTGATTTGGAATGGGTATAAGATTAGCAAGCAGTTTCAGTAGCATTTCTTCTATGCTACTGAGTTTAAAAGTAAGAAATCGATAGGTTTCAGGAAAGCAAGCACTTCCAAATCAAATTTGAGCTTTAAAGCTACTAAGCTTCTCTTTTTTTTTTCCTTTGGATTTTGAGTAATTGAATCACCTTAGATCCATCTCAGATGTCCATATGTGGAAGACCTATATGAACACCATCATTGTTTAATAGGGTCAAACTTTTACCACATGCCCTTCTAAATCAAGTTTGAGTTTCGAGGAACAAAGATTTCTGTTTTTTTTCCTTTTGATTCCAGTAATTGAATCAATTTATCTCAACTGTTCATACGTGGAAGACCTAGATTATTACCACCAAGTTACAGATTGTTAGTTAGCCCTTTTTGCTCCCCACCTACTCTTTAACCAATCTTATCTCAAAGGCTACGCCCAAAAATACACGATCAGGATGTAATGCAGGAACTCTGCACTGTCTCGGATAACAACCAGTTCATGGGAATCAGGCTACTGTACTGAGAACACGTGTTGCTATTGGAAGAAATTTCCTCCACGTCTATCAATCAGTTCTCCCTGAATTTTCTCTTCTAGAGGTTCCCTTATTACTATTGTAAGAAGAGAGAACATCTCTCTTTGGGGATGAGGCTTTTTCTTATTCCTTTCAATTCTCATCAAAAGGTAGGGCTGCCATCGTAAAATGCAAGAAAGACAGTACTTTGAATGAATTGATAAAAACTTCCCAATCAATGAAAAGTTATATGGCTAGCCATTAAAACCTCTAATCAGCAATCTAATCTGACAAACAGGAAATGAAAAGAGGTGAGATATCTTGGAGATATTTTTTAAATTTTAGGCTTTATTTGTTTGCCATAATAGTTTTTTTTTTTTTTTAAAAAAAAAAAGCAAATTCCTGGAAAGTTTATTATTTTCCGATGTTTGGCAGTGTCATGAAAAAGGAGTTGGAAACATTTTCCAGAATTTGACTATGCTATGAAAAATGAGCTAGAAAATCAGTAATTTATTTCATGGAATACCCTTTCCTAATATATTATTCCTATGTAAATATATTAGTAATTTATTATTTTCCAATGATATTATATTTTAGAGTATTCTATTAATATATTATTGTTTATATATATATATATGGATAAGAAAAATGAAGTATTGTACCACTTTAGTTTTTGGATCCTTCATGGAAAGTGTTTTTCAATCTTTTAAACCGGAAAATACTTTCCTCCTTCTAAAGCTTATGTTTTCCTGTGACTCAAAAAGTGAATCTTGTTGATCATTTTTGCAAAATGTAGCAAAACATGAGAAAGTCAGGAAATTGCTTTCCATTAAACAAACAAGGCGGCAAAAGGGTTAGTCAGCCTCACCCAGAAAGGCTAGAATTGAAGAGTACATAAATTGCATGAAGAAAAAAAACATGTCACATAATATGCACACAAACTAACCTTTTTTCCCCTCTCAATTGCCTGATCAGTCTCATCCATCATCTGATTTCCATGATCCATTAGTTGTTGGTTTGTCATAGCTGCAAAAATATATAGCTTTTTTCTTACAAACAATTCCACAAAAAAATAATTATAATTCCTACAATTTTGTTCCGTTAAACATACCAATTTAACTGTATCAAATGCAGGACAAGATTATGAAAGGGAATGAATTGGTATATTGGAACATAAAAGAGAGAGAGATCCTTAATTGTGAAACAAGTTAGTAAGGACTGTTATAGATGGTTCCCTTTGCCAGCAAGATGTGACTTCCTTGCCCATTTTTTAGCCATGTCATTAGAAGTTTCTTTCCTTTACCCTATATCCCTCAGGAGCAAAAAACTGCATGCCAAATCCTGAAGCAAACCAGAAAGCCATGATTCATAACTGTCAAATTCAATAAGTTTGCACGTCTCCAAGGAGGGCACAAAACTCATCCACATCCTTCTGCTAAATCATCTATTACATTTTACCTGGGACTCTTCCATCTAAAAGCAGTCACCATTTTAATGTTACACATTCTTCATGTAAAATAGATTTTCTAAGAGCATTTTTAAAAAGGATCCAAAGATTTATTGATAGCTATTCTGGGCAACGCATCAAATGATAGAAAATCTCAAGCTAGGAGTGGACAAGCTTAGGATGACATGCTGTAAAACATATGAATCTTTGGCATATCCAATCCAGCTCAATATTATTATATCCTCAAAAGGCTATAACCAAATGAATGATCAATAATGCATTTCCATTGCAATCAAGGGTGGATGGATGCAATGCAAATGGTTATGGTGGAAAGCACAACCATTATCATGGTACCACAACAAAGATGGATCCAACTTAACCTTCTTTGCATTTAAAAAGAAAGAAAAAAAACTTAACCCTACTCTCAGAAATTTAAGACAAGGTGAAAAAAGCTGGAGGTAATATTCATCTCCTCAAATGACATGTAACACAAGCTGGCATAGCGCAGTGGTTGTGTACTTAGTAGATCCCTTTGGTGAAGCAAGTTTGAGTCCTAATGACTACAGTTTATTTGATTATTATGTAACAGGGGGGGGTAGCTAACCCCTCCTCCAATTTTGAACAGCAAGCTAGGATGCCATACATGACACCCTTAGTTTTGACATTTGACTCTCTTAGACAAAGTAGAAAGAAAGGAGGGAGAGCACAGTGCATCAGACGCTTATCCTTCCATGGATGCTCTCCTTGGTACATTTCCCCTTTCTAAGTCCAGCTATCCCTTTACACTCCCCAAGAAACTCTACTCACTTTACACTCCCCAAGAAACTCTACTCATTGTAGTAAAAGGTAATCAGAACTACAACATCTAACTCAAAGTAAAAGGAATCAGGATTGCTGGATGAAGCAGTAACAATTTGGAGGCAAATAGAAGCAGTTCTAGTAAAGGAACAAGATCACTTCCATGTTTTTACTTGCTTCCCTTGAACAAGTTGACCAAAAATGAGCGGTGGTATTTCTATACATAATATTGAGTGGGTGAATAGGTGAGCCAGTATGTACTTGAATATTTATTGCCAAAGCTTCATGCTAATATTAGCTTAGAAAATAATGTTAGTTAACACAATTACTTACACCTAGATTCAAAACTTAAATTTTTAGTATTTATGGCCCTTGAATATCAAAGAAAAGATTCATGTACAGTAGAAAAGATCATAACTTACATGAAGCTAGCAACACATTGTCATCATGCAACTCTTCATTGGGCCCATCAAAGAGATCAACTCTCTTGTTGTTTTCGAGATTGGTCGCGTATCTGTGTTGCCATCACAGCAATGTTGAAACAGGGCAAACAGAGGATTAGAAGCATGGCTAAAGATTATTAAACAGTTGTTAATTATTATAGGTATCATGTAAAATAACTAACCACGCATGATAAAAGAAATCAGATATTTTTAGGCAACAAAAGTATTCTTGTGTAGAGAACAAAATCATTAACAGGACAAATAACCAACATATTTTATTCAGGAAAAATGCAAACAATCATGTGTGGGTTCTATCCTTCAAAATCCTGCGACAAAATCCCAAGATCTTCTTTTGTGGATAATAAGTGAATTCACCAAGAATGTGAGAACATATATTCTTCGGTCATTCCGTTTGGAACTGAAGCAGTGGTTAATTTAGATCAATTTGAAGCCAAATCAATGACCATCCAAATATAATTTGCCAGTTGAGAGAAAGTTAAACAGCTTAGAACAAAGTCCCGTTGCTTAAACTATAATCAAGGAATGTCTATTTCTAGTACAATGACCAGTAAAATGAGCCATTGACATGCCATGGTGAAGACCGTGGACCAAAACTCAACTTTTCAAAATCAACTAACAATCAGATTTAAAGATTTTAAAGGTTGTAAAAAGAAATGTGGAAGGAAAAGGCACAAATGCACACTACCAGCAGAGAAAAGGCATTATATATCATGGCATATGATGATGCCAATTTACCACAAGCATCAACAAATTTCAGCTTTTTGCCTTTTTCTTTCTTCTTTTGGGCATGAAGGGGGGTCAAGTTTGATATAAATATTAACCAAGCAGATATATTCCTCATAAAGTTTTTCTAAAAAAACTGGCAAAAAGTTTTCAAATATTTCTCTGATGACTGGAAATGAAAATATGAACTTCAGAAAGTGAAATTGAGTTGGTGTTTATTTTGGGGAAAAAATCATAATCCTATTACTGGAAGAAACAATTATATCATTCCCTACTTCACCCCGTAGAGAAAAGAAGGCATCAGTTTGTCTTTACATGTTTTAATAGTAAGAACAATAGATCATAGTTTGTTCATGATAATATCTCTCGGTGCCATAAACATAGATGGAAACTTAAAACTGATGACCAACTTACTGTTTTTTAAGAGCAACATATGAATTCAACTCTTTGATCTGCATGATAAAGACAACGACATTCAGAAAACATTAGACATGCAAAGAGACACAAAAAAAACAGACCCTTGATAAATCAAAAGTCCACCATTGATTGCTTTTTCTCATTCAGCATTTTGTTGGTGTCTGGATCATTTCTACTCTCCATATCCTTCACTTCTCTGTCAAATTCTTTGATAAGCCTGAAAACAAGAGGATGTTATTCTGGTTCTAATTCTAACTAAGTATGAGAGAACCGACAAAAAAAAAGGTAAAATTAAAATGTCAGTAATATATGTTCTATTAACCTAACAGTATTGTATGAGATGTCCAGATTGTCATTGCTCTATCTACAAACTTTTAGATCCTCAAGTGTATCAAATCTTAGCAACTCGGTTCTTAGGGTTTGCAATCATTGTTTTATCTGTGCGCTTATTATATTCATCCTATAATGTGGAGCTGTGATAACAGAAATGGAGTTGACTATAGAAGAATTTGATTTTCAGAATAAGAAATAAGTTGAAGAGACATGGATAGGAAACCTGATAAAAGAAACACCAGTAAATAAAATTCTGTAGTTGGTCAAAGACTCCCAGACCCCTTAATTTATACCATCTAATTCTCACAGATCTAGGAAAACAAATAGAACAACCTACATCATAGCAGCACTGTTAAAACATGATTTTCTTTTTCCAAGAAACAGAGGTAAATGTTGTGTGCCACGGTAAGTTTTGTTAAATAACTGCTTAAACAATGAAAAGAAATATACATTTCATGATTGGTCATTCGTAAAGTAAATGTTTTGCACTAAGGTGAGTCCCCCCCCCCCATCATTTGATGCATCCTGGTTCTAGATCATCCCTAACAAAATCAGCATAATTAACAATCGACCCAACATTGCATTTTCATTCAATATCGAATTGGGAATTGTATTCAGTCAATGGTGAACTGTTAAATACAGACTAATAACAAGCATGTATAAGGAGAGTTAAAGAGAAGGTGCAATTTGCAAGTACCTCTTACATTCCCGCAACTTCCCCGTAAGTTCTTCCAGCTGCCTACTCTGTCTATTGACATCCTTAATCTTCTCCAATTTCTGGAACCCATTTCTGCAACAATAACACACACGTTGCATTTCAGTATCAATTCATACTGACCCACCAATAACGGCCAATGTCTTATCAATTTTCTATAAAACCCATACCATTTAACCAACTAAATCAAAAACATTAACTCATGAAATAAAAATCCAACAAATCTCTCTCCAATTACATGCAAATATTGTATTTCAGCGTTCATTAATTTGATTCAATTACATTAGAAAGAAAAGCACTGTAAAGAAAGGAAGAATTACGATAGAGATCGAAAAATATCGGCGATCTGTCCATTGATCTCTGCTAGCTCTTCGCTGATCGACGATAAAGGATCCATTTCTGCCTATAATTCGATAATCCTCAATGCACATATAAATAAAAAAGAAGAATTCAAACAGTCAAGCTCAAAATGAGCTCGAAAACTAATCAAATCCTATTCTATTTACAAATGCATCTCATAAAGAATACAGTGTGGTACCAGAAATTCAATTGAATCTCTTCACACAAATGCCTGAGATTACAATTGGTAACTGAATAATCTGGGTTACGAATTTAAAAAACAAAGAAGTTCAAATTTGATGGATTTGAGATCCTGATCTGATCCGTGCAATGTAGGTTATGGAATCTATCAAGGACATAGATCCAAGGTTTTACAGTTTCTCTCGATCTTAAAGATGAAAAAACAAAATACTAAATCAATAATGTAAGTATAAAAATGTCTCCCCGTTAATGTTTTGTTTTAGCGTTGTTTTTTAAGTATTTTGTTTTTGTTCGAGTTTTTGTTATTATTGTTGTTGATGGATTTGTTAGATGTAATTTGTTTTTGTATTTGAAATTATATTTAAATATATTTCAAAAAATAGTTTTAATATAAAAATAATATATAATTTTAATCATTAATATCATAAAAAAATAAAGTATTGGGCTATGAGATTTTAAAAAATATTAAATTATAACTTAGTCATTTTGACATGTTTGTAATTGCATTTTAAAAATATTTTTGAAAACAAATTAAATTTTTTATTTTTTATATTAAATTAAAAAAAATATTTTGATATCATTTTCATGTACTAATATTAAAAATAGTTTTTAAAAAATAAAAAATATTATGTTGATATATTTTTAAATAAAAATATTTTCAATAACAATTTCAACTATATTTTTAAATATTCAATTTAAAAAAAAAACTAGTTGATTATAAGCATAGTTGTAAAATCCGTTCCGGGTACCGTTCCGGTTTTTTGTTTGGAACGGAACGTTCCGGTTTCGGTGCATTCCGGCGTTCCGTTCCGGTTTTGTACTGTTCATATTTATTTAATTATATATATGAAAAAAATAAAATATTAATTTAACAAGTATAATTTAAATTCAATACAAATGAACTTCAAATTATACAATACAAACACAAAATCAAAAAAATATAATCTCAAAATTAGAAACATCTCTAAAATTCCAAAACTAGTTATGCTCTGTTATTAATTGAAATAAAACTTAAAGTTTTTTTCTTAAAAAAAATAATCTTGTTTAAGACCTGTTTATAAATATACATAATAAGGTAAGCCCTAGACGAATGGGCTACAAATTGGCCTGGCCATGATATTTAGGCCCATTTTTCAGAAACCCATGTTATAAAACATTAAAACCCTAACACTGTGGCTATCTTCTTCTTCTACCCTCACTTCCTCATCATCCGCAATCTTCTAACCCTCACTTCCTCATCATCTGCACATATCCAAGTTCCAACCAACGGTCAACATTCCAAAACTAGACTTTGCAGTTGCTTCTCAATTGCTCCTGCACCTCCTAAGCTTCAGCCTTCGACATCAAAACAACCTTTTTCCAAGTTTTGCATCATGTTCTTCAAAGATCTGGTCTTTATTCATGGTTTTTTGAAAGAGGTTTAAGTTTTTTTTTTAAGGATACATTAAATGGCGTCGTTTTGATGAACCCGGAACGGAACGTCCGGAACGGAACCGAGGCGTTCCGGGCGGAATTTGACCGGAATTTCCGGATCTGACCGGAATTAAAACCGGGACAAAAACGTCGTCGTTTTGTCCCGGTTTTATGAACGGAACGGCACGTTCCGGCCGGAACGGAACGGATTTTACAACATTGATTATAAGTCTTATAGTTTAAAAATGTTGTCTATTAAATTCATTAACTATATTGTGTCATATCATATCACATAAAAAAATTTCAATCTAAAAAAAAGTGCAAGTGTTTACAATATGTTTTTAACTCTTAAAAAAAACATAAATTAAAAATTTTATGTATTAAAATAATTATTAAATGGAGAATCATTTGTGATAAGAAATGCAAGAGAAAATTTATTATCGTAATTATAAAGATAGAAAATAAATATGTATCAAGATGTATCATCTTGCAATATAAAGTTATAAACAATATATTTCATTATGTTTAATAATTTTACCTCTTGGAATTATTTTTTAATTGAATCATACAATAAAAATAAAAAAACACAAAAAAGTAGGCAGGATGTTAACGCAAGAAAATGTCAAAGCACAATCAATGTGTTTTATAAGACAAGTAAACTTATAACATATTTAAAATTTAAAATATATTGAATTTACTTGGGTAAACTCGAGTTAACTAACTAAATCTACAACTCAAATAATAAAATTATGATAATCTTAAATAAAATAAGCTGAAATAAATTATGATATTCAAATCCTCAATTAACTCAATGTTGAAAGATAAAATTTAAAATAAAAAATATTCAATTAAAAAAATCAAATTAAATAGTGTTAACCTGTCAAACTCATACTTTGAATCATTTATCCTACTAAAATCTAACAACTCATTATTTTTAAAATTATCTTTCATTTAATTATACCTTAACCAATCAAGTACGTGAAACTTTTTTTTTATAACAAACAACATTTTTTTTCAAATAGGTCAAGCTTGTACGTCTACATAAACTTTGACTCATAAAAGGTTTGGCTTATTAGATATATCAAAAAAAATACATGGCATGCATGTTAAGCCCCTCACACTTTCTTTCTCTCTCTTAATTGTTTGCCCTCCTTAGAGGTTTATATTAAAAGACATATACCATGTCATTTATCATTTAATTCAAAGTAAAAAAAGCATAATTGATGTGTTGTTTGCTGACTCGGTTTTCAATAATCATAGGGTCACTGAAAATACAATGTAAACTCAAATTGTAAAATTATAAGTAAATTTTTTAACTAATTATATAGACAAATTCAACTAAGTAATAAATAATAGTACAACATAATTAAGACAAAATTGAAATAAACAATTCAAAAGCTCAATCATTTTAAAAAACATAGTTCAAAAAAAAATCCATACATAGTTTAACTTCAAAACCTTTTACATCTCCATAAAATCTCATTAACTAACAATCAATAAGTTTTAAGCAAACAATTTGTTGGTGTATCATATGAATTAAAACCATCATTATTGCTTTCATCTTCTTCGATATTCCTAAGACGTTCATCAAGATCATTGTCACATAAAAGAATATTAGTGTCACTACTAGTGCCATCATCAATAGTATCAATAATATTTAACTTAAAACTCCTTGAATTATTTGGATTGACATCAATTTGAATTTATAAATCATTTTCAGTGCCACGATTCTTTATTAAAACATCATTATAAATTGCTTCTTCATCACTTTCTAATTTAATTAACTTAGTTGTCATTCAATTTTAGATTGCATGTTACAAAAACTAAGCTATCCTTTTTTTTCCTTCTAGTAAGAGCGATTTCTTTGTTCTGTGTGAACTTAAGCAAGCATTTCAAATTTATAGTGTATAAGATTTTCAGAAGCATTAAAAAAAAACTCATCATATCAAATGCACTTCAATTATTCTCACATCCAAATGAACTACAAATCAACCTCAGAACTCAGATTGCAAATTTTTGTAATTTTATATAGTCCTACACGTAAGAATCTCGTCATTTAGCTAGATTTTTTTTATTCCTTGTTGTGATGGCAACTTCAATGTCAATCAACCTTTTTGCATCCTTAAATAAGTCAAGTTGTTTATCGATTTTGCATCTTTCAATTGCATAAATCACCATATTTTATAAGCATTAGTATAATCTAATTTTAATGCTGGTATTGACCTTAAAATGGGATAATAATAATAATAATAAGAATGCAAGTAATAAATTGTTGCATGTAAAGGTTTGTGGCGTATAAATTCTTATATTGCATCAATAATATTCTTTATATATATATATATATATATATAAAGTAATAAGGGTGAAAAAATTCTTATATATAGATGACGTGTCATTTGCATCATTTTTTTAAAAAAAATAAGGGTGGAGAAATAATAAATAAAAAAGAAATAAAATGCATGCCTAGGCTTTTTTTCCTTTTAAGGGGCTAAGTGCTCTTTGCCATCTAAGTAAAACTCGAGTGCCTCACCTCTTTGCTTTTTCTTTTTCTTTTTTATCTTTTAATTTAAAATGTCATTTTTAATTTTTTTCTTCTAGTTTCATCCTTTAACTTTATTTCTCAAAATATTTCTTTTATTGTTTAATATCATATATATATTAAAAAATAAGTTATTAAACCAACCTGAGTCCATAACCCCATGTCATATAATTCATGTTGGGAAGTCCTAATCAATCTAACATGTTTGCAACTCAATATTTTATTTTATTAAAAAAAAATCCATATTGAATTATATTTTAAAAAAAGTATTTGAAATGCTTTTATGATATATTACATTATGCTTAATGTAAAATTAATTAGTTTTGATTTGCTTATTACATGATTATAAGTTTCATTTGAGTCAATTCAATATATCACTATGTCAGTGTTAAAAAATTAAATAAAGTGGCATTTTCACTATTGTAGTTTTTTAGTGTTCATTTTCTCATAAATCATTGTGAATTGGAATAAAAAATTTAGCTTGATCCTCAAACTTTTTTTATACAACTTGTCCCTTTTGATCCCATATCGACATGTAATTGTATTTTTTAAGAAATGATTGAATTAAAGGATAAATGATCATAATAAAAATGGTGCGTGAAATAGATGGTGACTTTTTTTAAAAAAAAAAAGTTTATATTTTGATCCTTATTTTTTTTGGTTTATAGGTGATTGATATTTTTAGTTTTTAGAAATTTAATTTTGGTATCAAAGTTCATTTCTCTTTTTTTTTTTAGTTTTTTTATGAGAGGAGAGAGAAATAGAAATTAAGAAACAACCTATTTTTTTCACAACCTTTGATCATCATAATTTATAAAAAAAACAAGTGACATATCACTTGTTTTTTTATAAATGGAGTTTAAGAAATAAAAAATAAAAAAAGATTTAGACGAGTGGACTAAGATGGAAGACTCATGAGTCTTGAATGTTTTATTCCAATGATTAGGCATGGTGAGCTATAAGCTTACTTTTGGACTCATATATATATATATATATATATATATATATATATATATATATATATATAATTGAGTACATAATCTTGGTTTCAATTAAATATATAATTGAATTGAGTCCATAATCTTGGTTTCAATTAACAAAATAATTTGCAGTATTTGGACTATTATTTTTTTGTTTAATGCTTTTTAAAGAAGGTCAATTTCATGTTTTGTTATTAATGATCTTTTTTTTTTATCTAAGATCTAAAAGAATAAAATTTCACCATTTATTATCAATAATTTGCCTTTTCTACCTTGACACCCTGTGCCCGTGACAAATTTATTTTATATTTTTTTAAAAATATTTCATACAAAAAATTTGCACGCTTTTTATTGTTATATAATTAAATAAAAAATAATCTATGACATGATTTTATTTTTTTAATTCAATGACTTGTATAACTTGCATTTTGAGTTTGTTTGACTGACTCGAGTTACTTAGGTTTTTAATTAAATGCTATTTTTAATTGATTTTGCCCTTCAATATTAAGTTAATCCAGGATCGAGCTTTACAAAAAAAATCTAGATTTTCTCCTAAATTTCACAAGTCAACCTAGAATCACATCTATAGATCAAATTTTTTTCATCTCAATATTATATAAAAACCATTCAATTCATGGTTAAAATCACCCATGGGATCCTAGCGGAGCGGTTAGGCGTACTCTAGTCGCTTACGAGGTCTTGGGTTCGACCTCTCTCTTCGTCTGCAGCTGGCCCCTTGGGGAGCACTTGCCACCCAGTACGAAAGGAATTAGTTTAGGTCAGCGCTCAGGATACCCTTGGTTATACAAAAAAAAATTAATTGTTAAAATCATTCTTTTAAAGAAAAAAAGAACATCACCAATATGAAGATATTTTTTTGTGCTTTAAAATTTATTTGCTCTAATCCACGATATAGGACGAATGACCAGACTAAGTTTATTTTTCTTATTCGTGAACTCGAACAGTTTTCTTGTCATTCATTTTTTTTATTCAACTTGCGATGTAGTAATCTAATTTGTTTTACAAGAGAATGTAGTAGTTGTTGTTTCTTAAAATATTTTTATTTATTTTTAAAAAAATATCTTTAATATGAACATATCAAAATAATTTAAAAATATAAAAAAATATTTTTTTAAAAAAATATACTTACAATAAAAAAATATTAATTCAAAATAAAAATCATAATTAACAAATACAACTCCCAATTTTGGAGTCATCCTAGAGAAAAACGAAAAAATAGGTTGAGTAAATAATTAAAAAGAAAAATCCCACCACGTAAACGGATTTGGGCCAGGATGGGATTTGAATTAGCAGCCCATTCCACATGTCGAAGCTTTTATAAAAGGGAAGCAAAGAAACCCTAGCTAGGGGTCTCTCTTTTCCTGCCGCTGTTTCGCCTCAGTCCACAAGCAGAGATCCGTCAAGGCAACCAACCACCATGGTACTCCCTCATCTATCCATCTGATTGTTTATGATACTTTTGTTTTGATGGAAAATGTATTTAAAAATAGGTTTTTTATTGTCTTTGCAAATATCGTTTTAGCTATTTTAGAGGTTGTTATTTGAGTACTCCAATTTGATCTTATTTATTTAGCAAGAACCTTCGGAGATTTCTGGGATGGTCGTTTATTTACTTCATCAATGAATTTACAAGTGGTTTTCTGTGTCATGTTATTATCATATATTGGGTTCTTGTAATAGCACCAGTGATTAAAATTTCTCTCAAATGGATTGTAAGTTCTTTTTGTCCTTGGGTTCGTTAGTTGTAAGAGTTGGCTATTTCGGCTGCTTTTCAGAAGTTGCTGATTAAAGGACTTGAATCTGTTAGGATTAATGCAGCTAATACTTGATGCTTCGTTTTTGATATAAATGTTTTAAGCTGTGCATCTTTTGTTTTGATTGCAGACCAAGAGAACAAAGAAGGCTGGAATTGTTGGAAAATATGGTATGTGTCTATCAATCACCTGGGACAATCTATTACTCAATACACATCGTGTTACCGATAATTGCGATCTAGAAGCCTCTTGTTTGCGCAAGAAGCTTTGACCTGTCTTGAATATCATTCAGATTTGCTCCTTGTTCATGTAGATTGCCTTTGTAATGACATCTATGTAAATGTAATGATTCTATGTAGAATAATCTGACTCCTAGTGTTGTGTCTTTTGTTTGATTCAAAGTTCTGGTGGTTCTAAAATTATATAGAATTAAGGATCTTTGACTTAGGTTTCGTTTAAATAGTTTACAAGTTAATTCCAGTTTTTGATAACTGACTGGGGTTTAACTTCATTTTCCATTTCAATATATGTGATTCTTAGCTTAGTTTCTTGTCTTTGATTCAATGTTTTCAGGTTCTTGGAATTGAAAATTCTAATGTCTTTTTTCTCTCTCTATGCAGGTACCAGGTATGGTGCCAGTCTGCGTAAGCAGATTAAAAAGATGGAGGTTAGTCAGCACAGCAAGTTTTTCTGCGAATTCTGTGGGAAGGTAAGCTATTAGTAATTATATCATTCCTATTTAATATGCAGGCGCGAAGCATCTGTGTTTGTTTGTGGATCTTTGAATGTTGTCTCTTCTTACTCTGCGTTACGCGATTTTTACCTTCTAATCTTATGTACTGCTGGCAGTATGCTGTGAAGAGGAAGGCTGTTGGAATTTGGGGATGCAAGGACTGTGGGAAAGTCAAAGCCGGTGGTGCCTACACTTTGAACACTGCCAGTGCTGTGACAGTGAGGAGCACAATTCGCAGGCTGAGGGAGCAAACTGAGAGCTGAGCTGCTGTCAAGAACCTACTCTCTATTTGTCTTTAGGGTTTTTGTATTGTTGTTTTAGATACGGGCCTGCTTGGAAATGTTTTCGAGAATGTTAGATCCATTTGTCTTACGCCTACTCTTGACTAGTCATGTTTGCAGGTTAGGCATTAGGATCTCTATCCTGTTAAGATTTTTGCTTCAATATTATCACTTATGGATTTTTGCGTATCCTTTTTGGCCTTAATTCTTAATATCCGCTGGTGATGGCTTTTCAACCTGCTTTTTCCCAAGACAAAAGGGCCCTTAACCGTACAGCTGCTTACGATTTTGCATCCCAAGTTTACAAGGAGAGGGCAACTGAAGAATACAGTTAGTTGTCTCGAGTCCTGTCATTCATGTGCAACTTCTGATGTAATTGTCCAAAACCAGCAAGAACAATCTGTTGCACGATTTAACGTTGTTGGAAATATGAAATCCTTCTCGAGAACAATGGTCTTGCAAATATCTGTAGTGATTTTCTAGGCAAAATTTGGATGAAATTATCAGGGAAAACATTTCCTTGGTTTAAAAATAAAGCGAAATTGGTCAAAACACTATAAATTATGTAGAAAAAGGGTGAGTCAATTTCTCATATAAACCACTCAAAATACCGCTGCATCTTTCCATGCAGGAAATACATATGCAACCACCTGCATTTACAGAAGTGAAAGATTAAGGCGCAAACCCTGGTCAATTTGGCCAACCTTCACATACACGTCTGCTACCCAGCCTTTGAGCTCCAACTCAACCCATGTACATACTATCGAGGCCAATAAGAAATGGCAGAAATCATCTTGTTCGACCAGTCGTTAGTTTATTGACTGGTGTTCCGCGCAGGGACCAAATCATACAGGATATTAAATGATAGCAAACAACATTTGTTGGCCTCTTACCAACGTATATACAAGGTATCGAGGCCATCAGAAAGTGTGTGTGTGTGGGGGGGGGGGGGGGAGGACCCATATTGCTCCTCAATCAGCCATCTCTTTTGGTGGCTAACTGAGGTTCCAATTAGGTACCAACCTTTTGTACCATACATCTAAACGAAATTGAAATGATCCCGGCACAAAATTTGACGCAACTGAAGAAGAAATAGCAAAAATGCCTTTCCGAAGCAATTTCCTTGTTCCTTTTCAGCTCCCATCAGTATGTTAAGCAATAGCAAATGCAGGATTCTGAAGAAGTCCCTTCAAGATTAAACAAAAAAAGGTGGGGCGTCACTGTTCTGGTGGTGCATTTGTCTTTGGACAGCCTTTACTGCTGCAACTCTTGCAGCATTGGCCGCTTTGTTAGCAGATGCACCAGTTTTGTTCACTCTCTCCTCTATCCTTGCCAAATCATATGCTTTCTCAGCAGATCGCCTAGCTTCCTGTGTTTTATCACAGTAATAGATAAGAAAGAGGATAGTGATTTGTTCAAAGATACATGCCACGTCATATGAAACTTATTTGTTCAGTGTCCAGCAGAATTCAGACAAAAGCACCAGTATCCAAGAAGAACATATCAGGTAGAATGAGGTCAAAAGCCGCAAGGAACTAAAAATGTCTGATGCAGTTTACTTCCACTAGCATAAAAGTGAATGTGAGTGTGGGAGTAATACACCAATCTGAATTCTCAAAATACGCTTCTCAGGTTATGTGGTGCATGACTATCCTTATGTTAACATACAAGAAGTTAAACCACACGACAAATCTTGGAAGTTACTTTCTGAAGAAATACCAAATCAATCTGTTACCTAAAGGAAGCCATAAAAGGAAACTAGTTAAGGTTCATCAAAAGCAAAACTTGCATCCATGGTTCAAATCTTGCAGAGTTCAATAGCTTACATGTCTCGAACAAGACACAAATTTACCATAACATCTGACCTGCATCTGACCGATCCAGTGGATCATATTGACCAGAATTCTACAGCTGTTTGTTATGATAAAATCCAATTATAACTTGCATAGATGTCAAAACTTAACATAGCTTATTGTATCTGATATTGTACTCCACATGCCAACTCAAGTTACAGACAATACATTGTCTAAACTGAATATTTCTTGTTAATTTGGTTTTCGATTCATCTAGAAAACATCCTTGACCAAAAGGAAAAACATGTGGTTACCTGGACAGCACTAAGAACTTTGGAATGACTAGTAGCCTTCAGAGATCCAGGGTTGCCATTCTCTGGAGTAGAAACATCAAGAATCCCATTTTGCCAGTGACCAGATTGTGTTTCTCCATTTCTGAAAGTGTACATACCAAGCCCTTGCCTCCTTCCCTCATGCCATGCTCCATCATACCGATGTCCATTTCCAAACTGATAGACTCCAAAACCATGCATCTTATCCGCAAAATATTCCCCAGCATACACATCCCCGTTTCTGCATAATAAGAACAGTGAAGCCAGGTTATATTTTTGAAATATAAATTAGTGACTGCACTCAAGCAATATAACAGCAGTGGCTCTATGTTCAATTGTAAACAATTGAACAAAGTTACAGACCAAAGCATTACACTAATCACTAAATTATTTTTCATTTTGATATTTCAGAAACATTTTCATGGAAAGAATTAGATTCAGGAAAAAAGGGATATGTGACCACGTATTGGGAATTGAAATGAATAACATATTTAATTTTTGTTCTCTGTAAACTTCAATGTTTGAATTGAACTCCTCAATCCTAATATTCATTGATCTGGCATGTCCTACTTCAGTTGACCTGAACAAACAAGTTCTTTTGACCTAAATTATCCTTCAGTATATCCATGGGTTTCGAGAACAGAATCATCTTAATTAAGATATACACTATTATTATACCCCCCCACCCCCCACCTATACATGTCGAAAGCTAATTGCTAGTGCCTTAAGATTCTGCGTCTAAGAAAACCAAAAGCAGAAATACAATCACCCCAAAGAACAAAAGGAGATTTTAGAACCAGATTCAAAATTCTATAACAGCAAATGAAATAAACGGCCATAAACTCCATTAAACTCAATGATCAAACATCCAACAAATCTAAACAACACAATAGTCCAATAATATGTGCTTGCTTAAAGTTAAAATTCCACGTAAACACCTAGCATGTATGCAATTTAAATCAGCTAAAATTCAATATATACAAGTGGCAACATACCAAAGGGATTAAGGGAATAAAGCTTAAAAATCCAACGTCAAATATCAAATCAAGATATCCACAGATTCAAAGATCCAAATTTACCTGAAATGGTAATGGCCAAGCCCATGCTTAACACCCCACTTGAACTCCCCGACATACTTACTCCCATCCTCACAAGTATGAGCACCACACCCGTGGCATTGCCCATTACACCACTCACCAGCATAAACATCACCTGTATAAAACCTATAAACCCCAATTCCATGCCTCAAACCCTGCCTATACTGCCCTCTATACCTGCTTCCTTTAGCCCATGTTTCCACTCCATAGCCATCATACTTCTCATCTACCCAATCACCCTCATATCTCCCACTCATGTAATAGTAATAAACGCCACTCCCTGAACACTTTCCTTCATGAAACTCGCCCTCATAAACATCACCATTACTATAAACCTGAACCCATGACCCTGAAAATGGCCTGTTTTCTTTTTTAGGTTTAGACCCAATTGACCAAACCACAGGTTTTGAGGCTTTTGTGGGTATAGGTGTTGACTTGAACTTTTTGTTTGGAAGTGAACGAGCTACAAGTAAACGAATTGAAGGCATGCGAGGAAGCAAGAGACTGACACATACTAAAAGCGTAATTGAGAAAGCAATAATGAAGAGCAAATTCATGATAAACAAGCGATGATGATTTGATATAAAGAGGTACAGAGAAATCAAAATTAAAAGAATCAAAACCCTCAAATGCACACAAAGCAAACGAGCATGGATGAAATGGAAAAGGACTTTGTGAAGTACAGTCTTGATAGATAACTGAGTAGTAAATGGGGAGGAAATGGCATTCAAGATTGTTTTTTTATGAAAATTTGTCTGGTCAAGGTTGCCATGGAGAGAGGAAAGCGTAGGAGAGTGAGAGAGAGATGAAGGCGGTGACTGAGCCATAATTGCCAGTCTCTTGTGAGGTGTTGAAATAAGGTGGCTTGTAGGTGGTTGCTGTTGAAGGATTATTTGACAAGGTAAGGTTAGTTCTTGTTCATGGTAGGATTGAAAGTAAGTTTGGTGGGTTTGGTGATGTGGGTTGGAAGAAGAGGTTGGTTTTGTGGGTTTGATTCGGATTGCTTTTGTCTTCGTATTTGTTGTTGTAATCGAAGTTGATGGATTGAGGGATCAAAGAGAGGCGAAGGAGGTCTGAAACTCTTCTTCCTTCCTCTGCTTTGTTTTGTGATAATAATAATAATAATAAGAAGAAGAAGAATAAAAGTGTTTTAGAATCCTTTTGATGCATTTATAGGTAAATGCGGTCTGTGAGAGAGAGATTGTGTGTTTCCATTTGAAATCAAATTACTGCAATGTTCAGAAAGCTTCAAGCTCGAGACTGTAATGCCACTTCTGGTTTTGGCTGACAACGAACTGAATATAGGAAGAGGACGTTGATGGGAGGGAGGAGAGAAACTACCTCATTTCGTTGACATCGCTCCACTATAGGACCCTCATCTTTTCCTCAATTTACATAAATGCCCCCCCATCTCTCTGCTCTCTCAATCCACATTTCTTTAATCACCAAAAATAAGTGCTTCTGTTATTTTCTACAAGAAAAGGCAAAGGAGAGAATTTGTCAAAATATTTTTAAGGGGTGTTTTGAAAAATTGTTTTAAATTTATTTTTTTATTACTGTTTTAAAATTGTTTTAATGTGCTAATAATAAAATAAGATTTCAAAAATAAAAAATATCTTATTTTAATATATTTTTAATTAAAAAGCAACTTCTACTATTAATTCAAATATCTCCTTGAAAAAAATATATTTTATGTTCATGTATTAAAACCATCTAATTTTAAAAACATTCTGTAATGTAAATAAATAATAAACATAACATCAAACAAACATGAAAATAAAACTAATATTTTTTTAATTTTTTTATCCCCAAGTGGTTTTACTCTTATGATATAAAAAGATAAACTGAATTGATTTAATTTGAATTCTTTTATTAAATCCTAGAATAATGCTATAATAATAATAATAATAATAGTTAATGGCTATGCATATATTCCACGTATTAATTGCTAGCATCGAAAACAAATTAAATTAAAAATGAACGAGATGGTATTATTTTAATTTTCGTGAAAACGACAGGACAATTAATTGAAAGGCTAACTGCTGGCGTGGGGGTCACTTGTCGCCTCGCCTCGTGCAACAGGGCCGAGCCCGCTCAAAAAGCGTTTAATAAATTCCACGAATGACTCGGTCTGGCCTGGGTTAAGCTCCGAGTTATGATTTTTTTATTCAATTAATTGGTTGGGTTTAATAATTATATCTTGAACTATATAATAAAAATACTAATCATTTATTTCATACTACTTCATAGTAATTAAATAAATTGAACTCATTGTTTTTTTTCTATGGAAAACAAACCTGGGTTTGAAAATAGTAGACTGTCTCCTTATGCACATCCATGGTAAGAAGAGTGTACCTTTAATAACATCTCAGTTTCTCAATTAGTTTATTTTATTACATTTAAATAAAAGCAGTTTGTTTTTTTTGGAAGGAAAGCATATTCTGATAATCAAGATAAACGATTAAAATCATAATTATTACAGATTCTTATAAAAATATATATATTTTTATTTACAAATCATAAAATCTCTATATCAAGCAAACCTCCAGGGACAACTTGTTTTTTATAATTACCCAAAAACAAAAACAAGGCTTCATTTGCAAAGTTTTTCACGTGCCACCATTGTTTTAAATGCCAACATAAAGTAGATCGAGTGGCTCAATGCAAATTGTGCCTTCAATTATTCTTAAACAAGCGTGACATAGAATATATATATATACGCACACGCGAGCCATATCCCGTGCTGCTGGAATAATTTTTTTTTACCCGTTTCAATATATATATATATATTTTTTTTTATTTTGTTTTATATTCTTTTATATTTTTGTTTAGTTTTAATCTCTTGATTTTTTCAATCCTTCTCACATAATTTTTTATTTATATTTATATATCAATGTTTTTAGTTTAGATTTTTAATTTTTATTGTTATTTATATTTATATTAAATGTAGTATACGTTAAAAAACATTGTCCATAGGAATAAAAAACAACTCAAAAACTCAAACAAAAGAGAAAGCAAGAAAAATAAAACTAAAACTACTATCATCATTGTGTAAACAATGTAAAAAATAAAATTAGATCATAGAATAAAACAAAACCATAAAAACTTTAACAAAGAGCAAATAAAAAATTAAATTAAATTAAATTATTAAAAAAATAAGAATTATTAGTTGAAAAAAACTATTTCACTTGAAGATAAAAAAAATTAAGAATTATTAACAGTATAAGCACTATAACTATCACAATAAAATACAATTGTTATTATCATTATGATCAATAATATCAATATTATTATCATGATTATAACACATAAAATCATCATAATTACTATTGCCAAAACAATTAAAATTATTAAATTATCTCAAGTAATAAAAAAACCCAAAACTTTTAAAAAAGATAAAGCAAGTAAAAAAAAATCTAAAATTAATACTATTATTGTGTAAATACATAAAATTATTATACCTACTATTGCTAAAACAATTAAAATTATTCAATTACATCGAGGAATTAAAAAACCTACAACTTTAAAAACACATGAAGCAAGAAAAAAATCTAAAATTATTGCTATTGTTGTGTAAATAATGGAAAAAACAAAATTATATCAAAGAATAAAAAAGCCTCAAACTCTAACAAAGAGCAAAAAACAATATATAATAAATGATAAAAATAAATTAATATTATTAGTTAAAATAATAACTTTAGTTTTCATTAAATAAAAATGATTAAAAAACTAATAGAAAGGAAAAGGGGGGAAATAAGAAATATTAATTTTCCAATGATAAAAAAAAACAATCTAAATTCAAGAACACATTTAAAAAAAAATAATACCTCAAAAAAAGAGGAAATAATAAAAACTAAAAATAGAGACTATTCAAGAATTTTTGAAAACAACGAAGGACTTAAATCTAAAATTTAAAGTATAAGGGTTGAAATGAAAATAAAATATATAACCAATTTTAATAAAATGACAAAATTGAACAAATAAAAACATTTGTACCAAAAATATTAAGAGATTTCAAAGCAAACCAAAAAATTAAAAGAATAAGGACTCAAATGTAAATGAATTATATAATTAATTTGACTTGAAGGACACAATTGAAACAAATCAAAACTTATATCACAACAATAAAGATTAGAACACATAATTCAAAGAGCAGAGACTAATGTGAAACAATCATAAAGAAATAGGATTTACATGTAATTTACTATGCAAAAGAGAGAAATGTAGAAACCAATTTCAACTGGCCACCGTCACTTATCGAGTGTCCAGGGTATGACACGCACACCACAATGCGATAAAAGACATGACGGTGTATCCAGTGAGATGTCGGACAAACATTTTTGATGACCTAGAGACACTGCACGCGTCGTCGAACAGGAACGTCCAATCAAAAAGGCTTGACGTGTCAGGGGACGTGCCTACAGTAACCTGAGATTAAGTATTATAACACAAAGTTGAATCACCTAAACATCTCTGTCTTTATCTCTTCTATTTTGTCTTTTTCAGGGTTATATGCGTCGTTACATGTTTTTAAAAATTTGAAAGCCCGAAAATAGCCCCTAGGCAAGCCCTCAGTTTTGTCTTATTAGGAGCTAAAACCATTATTGCATTGTGCACTCAAATTGTGTAATTACAGGACACCCCGGCCGATTTATCTTGTGTTTTATCTTATTAGGGGGTATTTTGGTCATTGCACCATGCACATTAAGGGAAAAAATCAAAAATACCCTGACTTCAAGTCGCACTGGGGTAAAATAATAATTTTACTGTTCCAATCTACCGTGAAAACACAACATGTTTTGGGTTTTTCTTTAACACACACACAGAGAAAATGATAGTTTCTAAAATTATATCTAGTTAATATTTTAGTACAAGAAAATAGATATAGAAAAGATAGGAAGATGTTTGGTTAAAAATAACAAAAATAGGAAATATAAAATAAACTTTCTGTCTTTTTTATTACTCTCTCAAATATTTATATTACAATAATTTCACGTCTCTAAACTAGTTTTTTATTTATTTCCATCCCTAAACAATATTTCTAGCAATATCCCAACCAAAATGATGTTCTTAAAACACTACAAATAGTTTCGTGATAGCATACATGACGTGTTCCGATGCCCATCAAATTGATGTTCAGACTTCGTAAAACACAACACAATGCAAGTAAATTATTGTACAATAAGAAGTAAAAATATTATGCGATCGAGAGTTCACTTGTGATTTTAAATATATAAAATAAACAACGAATAAATAAACACAAGCAAGCAGAACTCATAAAGCCACTCGAGTTACTTCAGCCGTCCATTAAGTTGTTTATATATATATATATATATATATATATATATATATATATATATATATATATATATATATATATATATATTTCTATCTGTGGATTAGGGCAAATCTGCTGACTGAATGCTGTGAGTGAGGTAGTTAGTATCTGTCTGATCCACTATGCTATTTAATATTTTATCACTTTCTGTAGCCATGGAGGCTGAAGCCTCCACGTCCATGAATCTGCAGATGCGTGGCCTTGCTTCGTTCTTATCCAACCTCGCCTCTTCTTTTCATGGGCGCCATGCATAACTCCATGAATCTCTCTCTCTCTCTCTCTCTCTCCCCCTCACCCCACTGTCTCAAAATCACTTAACAGGAGATCAAACTTCATGTCTTGTAGCTGATCTGGTTCCAAATCTTGTGTGGAACCGAACACATGCTGCCTAACTTCATTTTATTTTCTGAGTTTTGGACAGAGAACGAAGAAGAAAGAGGAACGTGAGAAGGGGATCTGTCCGCTGATACCTGGAATAAAAACAACCTTTTATATGGTTTCGCTTTTACTTTTAAAAGGATTGTGAAGGCACACCGCAATCAACCTTTTCCTTTGTGTTTAGCAATGGAGGCTCACCCTGAACAGGGTTGTCCTTAATACGACGATGATAGAATTTAAGCGAGATGGCAATAATTTTTATTTTATTTTTTTATGAATATACTCAAAAAGACATTTTGATGGGAAAAAAGAAGAAGAAGAAGAGCAACCGTTGTTACCGTCTTAACTCCCACATATGATTCATAAAAAGTTAGAAAAGCTTTTTTGCTCTGATTATAGTGATGTTGTATTTATATCCAACTTAAATATTGGAGGGTTTAAATTATATGAGAATTGAATTAGTATGATAAAATTGATTTAATAAGTAGATACATTCACGAATCAATCAAATTGATTGGTTAAAATCATGTATAATTAAAAAATTATTGATAAAATTCATTTTAAAGTATTTTATAATTATTGAAACCATAATTACAAGAAATGGTATAGATAATGACTTGAAAACTCATTCGGGTTGCCATATCATCAAGTCAACTCACACGATCAATTTTATTAAAATTGTGTTATTTCACTTTTTTTTTAATGATGTTGTTATAATATAGGTTGCACTATACTGAACTTAATGTCTGTTTAAAAGCGTGGTTGAGATTGTTTTTAAAAATATTTTTTTGTTTAGATTTGCATTAAAATAATTTTTTTTATTTTTTAAAAATATTTTTTGATATCAGCACATCAAAATAATCTAAAAACACCAAAAAAAATAATTTTTTTCAAAAACATTTTTGAAATACAATATCAAATATCTTTTATCTTGGTCCACTGAATTACTATAAGTTTAAGCAGATTAATTAAGTTTCACTAAATTATTATTTTTGCAGGGACAACAAAGATTAAAAAAAGACATAAATAAAACTCGTCATTGAAAAAAAATTGCTGACACAAAGAAGGATCTTTTCATGATTGGAATCTTCAACTCTTTTTATTATTTTTTAGTAGCTTTTTCTCTCCTTCTCACAAACCAGGAAATAAAAAACAAGAAAATTAAAATTTTATATCAAGAAAATAATAAGAAATTAAATAAATGGGATGCCTCCACCTCAAGTAAGGGATGGAGAGTCGCAGGAGGAGGCTACAGTTGAATTCCAAGATGGATTAATGATATTTTAAGGTCTTTGACCATATCCTTCGGATTTAATTAAAATCGACAACTAATTAATTGTGTCTATAACAAGCATTTTTCCAGATATACACTAATCATGTTAAATGATAGAAGGGCAGCTGTTGATGAGACCAAAAGGTATTGTGGTGGTCGTGAGAAGAATCAAACCCTAATTAATCATCATTGCTAAGTCAAAATTATTTAAAAACACGAATTAAATCATATTTTTCTTCCCATTTGCCATAGAGATTCCACAGCTTCGCACCATTTTCCCTCTAATGAAATCGACAGCCCACCTTTCGCCACGTAGGTTACAATTTGGTCCTTGTAATTTCTCAAACTAATTAGTTAATCCCTAATAAACGTTGACTATCCTTAGTTTAACAGGGTTTTTTTCAACAAAAAATTCGTTCCCATTTTTTTCTTCTTTTTCATGTTTCAAAAAATAAGCAAACAGATAAATTGGAAAAGAATTTGAAATTGACGGGGAGTAAATAATCAACTAATATGAAATATAGAGATTAAAAACATATCTTTGAAATATCAGGACTAATTAGTTGATTTTTGTTAAACAATAAGGATTGCATTGTAATTAACTTTTTTTTTTATTATTGTTAGATAGCCCCTTAAAGATAAATGAGTTAACCAGATATTTGCCCTTTTACCTTCCGACATATGAGCCTTATATAACTGGAAAATAAAAGGGACCTGGAGACACGAATCAAATGGGCCAACTGAACACTCTCATGAGCTTCGTGGATGGGTAATAGATAAATCTCAAACCTGAGGTGGATAAAGAAATTACTTATCACTAAAATGGACATCGGATTAATATTTTCAGCATTAAATTAGTATTAGTTAGTAAAAGAGCTAAAACAGCTCGGGAATTTACTGTTTACCAAGACTAAAATCACTGTGGACTCGCAATTTATTTAAGTGTTTCGCGTGTGTATGTGTTTCTTTTTGTTTTTAATACCTGTCGCCCTCTCTTTCGGTTCACAATTTAACACTGTAATATAAATACAGAAATCTCAACTTTTCTACTAAAATCCTAAACTTAGCCAGTTCAATCTGCGCCCTTTCAAGAGCTTTTCCCCTTCAATGACAATTGAAATCGGGGCAAGTTCATCGGGAAGGATTATGGTAAAGGTAAGGTCAGGTTCTGAGACAAAAACCAACCTTGAAGATGTCCTCAAACCTTTCTACCAAAGAGCTTCTGAAGCTGAGGTTTGGTTTTTCCAATTCACATCTAAAACAAAGTTCATGCTTTCTATGAGTTTATGTTTGATTTTTCATTTCCTCTACCATCTATTTTGCGTTGTTATCGAGTTTACAGAAACTTTCTTCATGTGGGTTATGTGTGTCTTTCAGTGTCGATTTATAAAGTTACAATCTTTTCTTTTGCTTTTAATTATGGGGTTTGAAGGGAATTAGAGAAGATAAAAAGCACCAAAACAAGAAGCCTTAACAGCCCATCGACACCAGGCCATCGAAGAAACCCCCAGCTCTGGCATGGCATCCATTTTAGTACTGTGGCAGATGTTAGAAAGAAATTATTCACTGCAGATGGCCTCAAGAAACTCATTGTGGAGTGTTGCGGGACTAAAGGTGATGAAAAAAAGAGGACGGGTTGGTGCTACAAACTATGAAGAGGATAAAATGCGAGGCTTGAGGGCTTCGGAATTACTTTGATTTTATTGCAGTATCGGGGAGAGAGGAAGAGATAGAAGAGGGCGATGTTTTAGTTCATAAAATTGAAAAGTTCGGTTTTTCTGGGTTTAACAAGTGGTGTTGGTGAGGAAGATGGGTTTCAAAATATGGCTTTTGTTTTTGACTGAATTTATCAACAAAAATTTGCCTTTTTTGAGTGATAGTTTGCACAAAAATGCAGTTTCTTTTCTTTTTTTTCTTCTGTTTAATTGCCGTGAAATATAGGAGACGAGAAACAAAACCAAAATTTTGAATCTTTGTGTATGTATTTTCTTGGCCCTGGAAATGGAAATTGAAGTCCAATAATTTTTTTGCTCACGAAGGTGTTGAGAAAGCCTCTCGAAGATTATAGGCATGTGTTTTGTGTTGTGAGTTGCTAGCTTTTAAATGCATCACCTGTAATAACTTTTGATTCCTTTATGGAATAAAACGAAAACATATTTCGTTTTGTTAGTGCTTTTCTTTTCATCGACCGGTTAGACAAGCATCTGGTTTGCATTTGGTGTTCCAAAAAAAATTAAAAAAAAGAAAGTCTTTTATTAGTATTAGTATTATCAGTAAAGAGCTAAAACAGCTCGGTATTTCACTGTAGTGTTACTGTGCACGCAGACTTATTATCAGTGTACTGGATATTTGATTCTCGGCTTTGCGCCTACATGAGCTTTTTTTTTTAAAAAAATTCGTTCATGAACAGTGTTTTCACTGTTCATTCATGTTCACAAAAGTGCTTTTTCTTTGTAATGAACACTGCGGTCCTTGCTCTTTTTCGTTCATCTGCTTTTCACCTGGTCATAGGTCATAAATATCTCCTTGGAATGAGCTTTTCTTTTTATTTGTCCAGATACGAATGCAATGTTTGAATGTTTTAGAGTTTCTTTATAAAATTAGTTTTTTATTTATAAATATTTTAAATTGATTTTTTTTATTTTTAAAAAATTATTTTTAATAAAAATATCTAAAAATATAAAAAAATCAAATTTAAAGTAAAAAAATAAAAATTTATTTTTTAAAATATAATATTAAACATACTCGACAAGTTATCTGGCGGTATGCATTGATGGTTATTTTTTATAATGTGGTTTTTTAATAAATATATTAAAATAATATTCTTTAACTATTTTAAAAAATATTTCTCATATTAATATATTAAAATAAAATATTTTTTTTTAAAACACAAAAAAAAAAACCGCTTTTGAGCAGACCAATTTCAAGTCTGACGAAAAAAGGATAACAATTGGACAAGATGAAAAAAAAATGGAAAACAATTAAAAAGTGAGGGAGTTATGGGCGCCTTTGGCAACATAATGCTGTATTTTTTATCTGCCTAGGTTGTTTTCAAGTAGGCTTGGGGGGTGTTTGTTTTAGCTTTTTTAACCATGGTTTTAAAAAAAAGTTGCAATTTTTTTATTTTTTTTCATTTTAAAGACCGGCAGTTTAGTGTTTTTAGATTATTTTGATGTGCTGATGTCAAAAATGATTTTTAAAAAATAAAAAAATATCATTTTGATGTATTTCGGCACGAAACACTTTTTAAAAAACTATGAAAAGCTACAGCAACAGCTCTCCCAAACACCCTCTTACACGAGCTCATTTGCGCGTTGCGCTGGGTTTTTTTTTTATGTAGTAAATTAATTGATGTTTTATGTGTTATAATTAGTTATTTTAATATTTAATTAATGAAATTGTAATAGATCAAATCTATTAGAAATGAGTTTTTTTCCCACCTAAAAACAACAGTGTAATTGAAACGCAGGAGATTGATTCGTATATTTTTTAATTGTAGATAACTTGGATAAATTTGTCTACCCATTTTGTTTGTAAGTTGGCTTTTTTCTTCAGTAATATCAGATCTGAAATATTATATATAAAAATGTTGTGATTTGTTTTTTTAGAAAAAATCCAATAATCAAATTTCTCTAAGAAATAAGCTTAAACAAAAGAAGAAAAATTACAATTAAAAGCCAAAATCTTTTTTATATTTTATAAGATTTATTCATCATATTATTATATTAAAAGTATTTCAGACCATTGATATTATTATTTTTTTCTTTGAAAAATCCTAGGTCGTTTTTATCTCTCTCTCTCTCTCTCTCTCTTTATATATATATATATATATATATTTAGACGCTAATATTAAATAAATATTAATTTATATAATTAGTCTCACATACTTATAAGAGCTCAGTTTGTTGCTGTTCATTGTGACTCATTGTCATTGTTCACTGGCAATTTACTCTGGTGCGTCGCGCGCGCACGTCCATCTTTTTTTTCTCGATTTGGAACAGTGTATTAACGAAAACACCCCTCAAAAATGACAAAAAAACACCGCCATTTTCAGGGTCTCAGCGGTCATTGACTGTTTTCGGTCCAGTCCGCGCCGGTTCGTCCGATCGGTTTTTTTATTTTTTTAATATTGTATTGAACAGTGCATTAACGATTTTGTCCCTTGATAAAGACAAAAAACACGCCTGGGAGTTAGGGGCGTTCCAGTAATTAGCCATTTTTTATTTTTTTCCGCCAGATTATTGTTGGCGCGTTGCCGGACGCACCGTTCGTTTCCGCGCTCACGCGTGTTACGGACGGCGCGTGCGGCCTAATTCGGCGTCCAAAAATACCCAACCGGGTCTCTAGAATGATTTTCAAGCATGTTCTCTTCCACATGGTGCAGCGCGTGTGGCACTATGGTGTTCAGAAACGTGTCAATGGTCGTTAGAATTCTCCCCCTAATTTCTCTCTCCTGCCTGCGCCAGATGATTTCATCTAAACTGTGTTTTTTCAAATTTCATTTCAGTCCCTGAACGTTGTAATTTGTTTTTCTGGCCCTTATTGCTATTATATAGGTTTTGATTTGTTTCAATTTCATCCTTCAATTGAAATTGATTATATATTGGAGTTCCAATTCGGTCCTCCTGCTTTTAATTTTGCGGATTGGGCTGGAATTATTAATATTTATGGTATCAAAGTTTTGATTGATTTCAATTTCATCCTTCCATGCAAATTTATTATAAATCCTTAATATTTTCGGTATCAAAGTTTGATTTCTTTCAATTTCATCCTTCTATGCAAGTTTTAATTTCATGTTTGATTTCGGTTCTATGGATTTCAGTTTCATTTCGGTTCCAAATCTTTTAATTCCAGGTTTTGTTTTAAATTATTTAATTTCAATTTTTTTATTTACTTCAATTTTATCCTTTAAATTAAATATATTATTTAAAGTATGTCAAATTAATTATATATATTTGTATATTTATGTCAAATTAAAATATGTGAAATTAATTATATGTTTTAATATTTATTGAATATTATCACCTAAGAATGTTTAGAGAGAAAAAAAAATGACCTAGGATTGTCCTTTAAATTAAATATATTATTGAAAGTATGTCAAAATAATTATATATTTGTATATTTATGTCAAATTAAAGTATGTTAAACTATTTATATGTTTGAATATTTATTGAATATTATCGCCTAAAAATATATATATAGAGAGAGAAAATGACCTAGGATTTTTTCAAGGAAAAACATTTATATCAGTATTCTTAAATACATTTAATATAATAATATGATGAATAAAGCTTATAAAATAAAAAAAACAAATTGGCTTCAAATTTTAATTTTGTGCTCTTTTGTTCAAGTTTATTTCTTGAAAAAGAAGAGACTAATTATATGTTTTAATTTTTATTGAATATTATCGCCTAAAAAATATATATAAAGATAAAAAAATGACCTACGATTTAAAAAAATAATAATATCAATATTCTTAAATATATTTAATATAATAATATGATTAATAAATCTTATAAAAAAAATTTGGCTTTGAATTTAAATTTGATACTCTTTTGTTTAAGTTTATTTCTTAAACAAAATTTTACGATATTTTCATTTTTAATATTTGAAATCTAATATCACTGGAGAAAAGAAACAACTCAATAAAAAAAATTACAAATTTACTCAGGTTATCTACAATTAAAAAATATACAAGTCACTTCCCGTTTCGATTACACTGTTCTTTTTAGACGGCAAATAAGTCATTATAGCACGTAAAAAAATTAAGTTTATTTCTTAAAAAAATTACAATATTTTTATTTATAATGTGTCAGATCTAATATTATTGGGGGGAAATCAACTAAAAAAAAAGGTTGACAAATTTACCTAGGTTATCTACAATTAAAAAATATATGAACCACTTCCCATTTCGATTACACTATTCCTTTTAGGCGGGGAAAAAATTTATTTGTTACATATTTTATCTATTATAATTTTACTAATTAATATTTAAACAACTAATTACAGCATGTAAAAAATCAATTAGTTTTCTATATAGAAAAAACCCTAACGCAATGCGCGGACAAGCATACTAATTATACCACGCAAAAAACTCATTTCTAACATATTTTATCTATTGCAATTTTAGTAATTGAACATTAAAATAACTGATTATAGCACGTAAAAATATAAGTTTATTTCTGGAAAAAAATTACAATATTTTTATTTATAATGTGTCAGATCTAATATTACTGAGGGAAAAATGCAACTCATAAAAAAAAAATTACCTACGTTATCTGCAATTACAAAATATACAAACCACTTTCCATTTCGATTATACAGATTTTAACAATTATAATTTTACTAATTAAATATTAAAATAACAAAATACAATACATATAAAAACAATCAATTTTCTACATAGATAAAAAAAATCCCGGCGCATCGCGCGGGCATATCGCTCGTATAAACTAAAGAGGAGGGGTTTTACTGTAACTCTACTCACAAACTACTATTTACTTAAATAATATATTTTTTAATTTTTTCTCTGATTTATTTTCAATTTTTTTTAATTTCATTATGTAATATTATATTTATTATCTATTTAGTTATCATATTCTCATGACACAAATTTCTAGTTTGTAAGGTTAATCTAGTTACCTAATTAACTTAATTATTTTACTTTTCTTTTAATTTAATCATCTAATATTGTGTTTGATTGAAAATTAGATTTTATGATTTGTTTTAGTTTTTTTAATTAGGTTATCTTAGTCTAATGACCCAGTAATATTTCATAACAGGGTTTTTAATTGATTTTTTTATTTAGTCACATCATTTAATATTGGATTAAATGAGTATTAAAATTTGTACCTTGTTTTGAGTTATTTTACATGAAGTTATCTTGATTTCATAACTCAAGTCGCAAGTGTGAGAGGTTAGCTTAGATCATGTTTTTAGGTTATTTTTTAATTTTTAATTTTTTTTAGTCTCATCATTCAATACGAGATTGATTGAGAATTAGACTGTATAATTTATTTTGATTTGCTTTCTATTGTTTTATTATAATCTCATAATCCAGATCGCAAATTTGACATGTTAACCCAGGTTAATCCAAGTCAATCCACTATGCTGTTATTTTAATATAAAAAAATACCATCCTGAATTTTTTTAGTCAAATTATATCTTTGCATATTGTATGAGTTGTTTTTGAGTCTTCTAAAGCCAATCAGGTTAACCCTCATACAATTAAATCTTCTCCCATTGGAAAAAAAGATCAACTTCTGAATATTTTTTTATATTCAAGAAAATTCTAATTGACCCGCAGCTTAGTACAGGTCGAGTAGAATGATGTGTAAACCTAAGATCAAACTCATCTAACTAAAATGATGAGATTTTTTAAGGTAAACTTGGGCGTTTGAAGAAAGAAAAGTAACAAAAGAAATGGTTATTTCCCATCATGCACATCAACACTAAAATGAGCGCCTCTGAAGAATTAGATGCACATGGAGCCACTTTCCAATCCAATCAAATGACAAAGGGCGTGAGCCTATGGCTTGAGAGAAGCCCAAGACTTCACTAGAATTGGCCCATGGCTTATACATGAATAAACCAGAGCTGCTTGCTGGGGGAAAAAGAGAAAGTAGATGAACATCAAATCCTCAACACCCTAAAAAGGGTGAAACGCAGGGATACAGAAAGAAAGATATTCTGATTTTCTTTCTTAGCGTTCCAAATACAATGCCAATAATGCAGATGCTAATCCTCCATACAAATGTCCATAGCTGATAGCTTTAGACGAGGCACCAGCACGCGATGCAATTAAACGAGATGCTACAGGTCTAACACCATCTTTAATTTTCTTCATCTTTCATTGTATTGCTCCTTTCCTCGTAAAATTGAACCCAGAGGTTGTTCAATCATCAATCAATCCCTGCCACTCAAACTCACAGAAACTTCCATCTGCTCCACCAGGGGTGAAAACTACCATGATTGTCAAAAGCTTAACAATCAGCAGTAAATAGATGTAGTGAACAGGACAAAACAATGTATCACACAAAATCCTCTAAAATCCGATCATAAAATCTCACATCAAACACCAGTGGAACATGAGCTTAAATATACACCCCAAAGTTGTTACATTGAATACCCGCCAATAATTTTCTTTGGTGCTTGATCAATAAAGCGCACAGAAGATATTGCAAGGCAATTTATTTAATCGCTCTACCAAGAAAGAAAATTGCAAATTTGAAACACTACTGAAAACCGGGGGATGGGAGGAGGGTGAGGGCATGATTGCATTGGCAGCTAAAATTGAAGATCACTACACTGACATTAGCAGACTTGCTTCGTGATACATCATCAGAGGTACAAAAAGGGTTTTTCTTTTACCCTCCGTTTTTAGAGGGAGAGCTTTCCATGTTAGACTTGGAGAACTCCAGCAGCCCATGGGAATTCCAAACGCATGTCAAAATAAAGTATGCCTTTGTGACCCTAAGAAGCTTCAACTTCCGTTATTATGGTTTGTGTATCTTGAACCCAAATACTCTAGGAACATAGCTCTGAACTACCTTCTGTGGCTTGAGATGCCCATAAGTCATTAAGAACAGGTGAGGAAATGTCGTCCCAAAATATGCTCCATCGATGTCTAAATAGAGTAAAGGAAATTTGTGAAAAAATTATGATCAAAAGACAGCATGTAGAGTTGGCCTTAAACATGGCAAACATGGAGACTGAAACACGAAATAGTATCAGTTCACAAAAAAACCATAGAGCACAACCATCCTGACAAATATATAATACTGCCTTTCAAGAACCAATTCACCAAACATAATGACCTCAAAATCACAATCTAAGACCTTTAATGGATGGATATATTTTGTTCAACAGGGGTGGCATGTAAGCCATGTTTGAGGGAGGCCTGCTTGAAGGAGCCATGGCCTCCCACCCCAAAAATTTCAAAAATTCAATATAGTCCCCATAACTAGTATATCTTACATATTGATCCTTGTGAAACTCTAATTTGACCCCTCCAAAATATTTTTTCCTTTAAGGTCCCATATATCTAACTTGGCCAGCCCATCAAATTTACTCACCCTCCGCTACTGCAGGATAGGCCTTGGGCTAAAACGTGTGCACCCCCCTCCCCCAATCCAAATTTCCCACCACCCCCACCCTTGCCAAGATCTTAACCGAAGATATCCATGTGGAAATCCCCGAATCTTTACTTCTGGGACATCCCTTTGGTGACCTCTAATTGATGGCTGGGAAAAGGTAAATGAATGAACATGAACCAATGAGCGAAAAAAGAACCCCTCAGACCTATAAATACATGCCACAGCTCCTATCAAATTATATGCCAAAAGAGCCACTAATGGTGCCTAAGAACACCCTGTTAACAGGACCGCATGCCAATGCCCAAAAAGGTCAAATGCAGTATAAGAATATTGAATGCAATTTAGGATACTGCCTTGATACTTGGAGCGTGGGTAGTATATATCGTCACACCTGGGGCAGCATATTTTAATGTTGCTAGACCGAGGAATGTCTGATTGACCAACAGGAAGGCAAGGCTGTCCACAGCAGTGAACTCTTGGGCATCTCCCGAAGTCATAGTTCTTGTACTTGTCCAGCTGGAAAAAATTGCAGCAGCAGCAGCATTATTGTAGCCAGTGGCCAAACACTAAAAAGAAGAAAAACATGAGAACGTCCATGTCTAATAGAAAAATCTCACCATAGCTGCCATCCCTTTGCTGGTCAATATGTATCGGGCATGAATCAGTCCATAAAGCATCTCTGCTGCAGATTCAACCAATTCATTTTGTTCCTCTGTGAACATATCACCTATCCATCCCAATCAATTACCAGAAACAATCAAGTGACTAAGACCACAGCATATCCTCTTTTATCTATCAGCATCCGGCCTCTCGGCCGGGTGATGTGAAGTGAGTGAATTAAAGAGTCTCAAAACAGTAGATATGCAGAGACATATAGCAGCAGCAGCAGTAAAAAAGGAATCCGAGTTAGGACGAAAAAGCATACCATGAGAAGACTCGACATCCGAAATCAAATCAAGAGCATAGTCATAATAAGGAACTTGAGTGCTTAACCCACAGAGGTTAAAGTCATCTTGTATGTAATCATCATCCACTTCACAGAAGAATTCATTTCCTCTTAGATTGCAAAACCATGAGATCCACGTCGTGTCATCTCCTTCAGACCCGCTCACATCGGACTCTTCACTGTCCGTCTCAGATTCCACTGCACTCAAATATACTTGCATGTATATATTACACCACCGACATTATGAAGAATGCAATTATTTCTAAAATTAAATGGTTACCATCGGAGGCGTTGTTATCTTTAGAGAGGAGAGGGTCAATATTGTTGTGATCAGATGGCTGCTGCTTGTTCATGAAAAGAAGCAAATCATTGCCGTTGGTGGGTCTGGAACTGGACGGTGAGGATCTATCGAGATGCTTATCGAGGACATCGCTAACCCGATGCTTTCGATGATCCGCCTCCGCCTTTGACCCGCCAATCCCTCGCTCTCTGTACATCACGATTATTTTCTTTTGAGTGAGCGGGGCGGGGCGCTGGATTAAGCGATCGATCTTCAGTTCAGTGGTTCTAGCAGCGATGCGATGCGTTTGAAATTACTTATATGTCCCTTGACGTCCAAAATATCTAACATAACAGGGCTCTCTCTCGTGACTGGTTTGTAACTGTTGATTGTTTTTTAAATTATTTTTTATTTAAAAATATATTATTTTTTATTTAAAAATATATTATTTTTTAAAAACAAAGTTATATTTAATATCAGCAAAAATAATTTTAAAAAAATAAAATAAAAAATTTAATTTTTTTTTTGGAAATGTAATGATATAAAAACGTAAGCTGTTTTTTTTTTTTGAGAGAATAGTAGTGGGGGCTAGACACTCCATGTCACTGCAAAGTACCGATGAATGCTTGTGTAGCTTCGTGCATCCACCGGATATTAAAAATACGGTTTGACCCGTAAAATAAATAAAATTGGATTAAAAAATTGAAATTCATTAAGATCAGTTCAAATTCAATAAAATCGGGTTAATTTGTAAAATCAACTTATAAAATCGGACGGTGTCAGAAGAATTGCTTAAATAATATTATATTCTAACCCTGGGGTTTTATACGTGTGGGAGCATTCGATCGCGAAACAGGTGCTCCGAAACGTCTAACAAAGAGTTTCCAATGTGCAGTGGACAGGATGGAGAAGAAAGGAAGGAAAAGAGGTGTTGAAACAGATGACGCTAAAGCCATCCATCACCCTAATGCCTGCCTTGTTTCTCTGATCCTAATTCTTGACCATGCTGTCTTTATGCAACCTTAACGACCGTCATTCGTACTGCTACTCCGAAGTCTGTATTATTGGACGAATCAAAATATATATATGCATTGACATTGACCATTTTGTCATCAAAGTTTTGTGGCTTATTTTACTGTTACTAACTGCGCTGGCTGAATTTCATTGGCAGCACAAAGAAGTTACTATCAACCTACCCTATCCATATCCAATTCCGTACATGTATCTGTATTTCTTGGACATGTTTTTTTCCTCTAATGAACGGCTAAGTATTTAACAATAGATGGAATCAACTCAGTTTTTGTTTAATTAAATGTAAAATAGTAAGTGGAGACTTGGGAAAAGGAAAACAGAAAAGGGCTTAAATGTTGATTTAGTAAGGATCAATAGCCTTACAATTCCATCATCTATGCAAATAGCATTCACATTCAGCTGCCATGGATCAAAACTGTTGCCAGACAAAGCTTCAGCTTCGTAAGGCCAACCAAAGACATTGATTTATGGAAGTTCTGTGCACTTGAATCTTCATATAGATATCATATCAATGCCAACCCATTTCCTAAATGCCTTGACATACTCAAGCCTCTTGCTTTGAGCCTCTGTTCGAGTCTCTGATGCTTTTAAACTCCGATATAGATTCTTATGAAGCTTCAAGAACTCATCTTTGTACATCCACTTGTCGCAGTACATGTTGCGCTCTTTCATATAACCAATGACCTCCATTGCCCTCTCAAAATAACCTCCTCGGAGAAAGCTCATATGCAAAACCTCATAGAGATCCCTGCTCACCTCCAAGTCCATGGTACCCATGTTCCTCTTGATATCCCCCCACAAGATAGTGACATCTCGATACATACCTAAAGAAGAGAACCCATCGATCAGATAAGAAAAGGTTTGCACTGTTGGTTGAATATTCATGTGTTTCATTCTTTGATACGTCTTCAATGCATCCTCCATCATTTTGGCCTTGCAAAAATAGTAAATGGAAGAATTTAATTCATAAACCATGGAAGGAATAGCCTTCTCTTCCTCTCTCATTTCTCGGACTAAGAAGTCTATCAGATCTGATTTATTAGACAGAGATGATGCATTACTAGCTGTTCCTGAAAGACAAGCAGCGGCAACCATCTCATCAGACAAATCTAAAACAAAACCAGCCTTCCTCATTTGTCGTAGGAGCGCCTTTGCTTCTTTGAACATCTCTCTACAATAATATGCTGTTAAGAGTGCCATATGCAGGGTAGAGCCTATGGCAGCCCCAGCTGCATCCATGTCATCCAAGATGTCATGAGCCATTTCCAGCCAACCTAAGTGAATGCAAGCACTAATCACATCAGAACAAAATCCGGACTGGCCAAGCACATGGAAGTCCTGTTGCATGCAAAGTAAAAGCTTTGAAAGATCGGTTGTTCCCCCATGTCTTCTGTATCCATTTACAAGCTTTGCCAGGGCTCTGTTACTAAGGAGAAGCTTTCCACTCCTGAACATTACAAGCTCTTGTTTATGTTTCACTCTGAGGATAGAATCCCTCTGCAACAACTCTGGCATAACCTGTATCTTCAAGCCAGTCTTGAGATTGTTAGATCCAATTGGAACAAGGAGACGCTTTTCTTGGTCCATCCTAAGTTTTTTATTAGGAACAGACTCCTGGGATTTATGCATATCCAACAAAAGCTGTGTAGCAGAATCGATGTCATCAAATTTAAAGTGCAATTTCAACAAACTATCATAGAACTGACAATAATAACCAATAAAAGGAGCACACACTTTATCAATTTGATCCTTCAATTTCTTGATCTCATCCCTTTGACCATTCATTTCATGGATCTGGGAAAAAATAATGACCGAGTGTGCATCAGCATTAACACCCACCTTTGACATCAACTCAACTATTTCTTGGCCTTTAATAGACGATTTGAACTTCACACAAGCATCAAGAACAAGGTTGAATATCATTGCATCAGGTTTTACTACTTTGGCACGAACACTTCCTTTTGCGCTTAAACGTAGATAACAATCACACATCTGAACCAAGAAATTCGACGCCAGACATGCTCCAATCTCCGTCTTCAACATATGTGAAACCACCGACCATAGTATAGTTAGTGGGGGCATATTCTCCCTCTCTAGCATCACCCTTAGAATCATAGAAGCAGGAACAGGCATTTGTGCTCTAGCCAAGGAGATTGAGAGCTTTGTCAGGACTGGGAACTGAAGCAAACCAGGCTTTTCTTTCAATATTAAGAAGACCAAATCACATGCTTTTTGCAACCAGTGGTGGTCTGATGAATAGGAAAATCGAGAAATTAACCTGTTCACCATGGAACCCGTAGGAAAGCCATATAGTTTCTTGAAGTCAATAAAAGTTACCCAAGCTTCATCTACTTGATGCTCCCGCAATGCAATTTCAAGCTTCCTCAAAAGAACAACGTTTGAGTCACCTCTCCAACATATCCTCCCAGGCTGACTAACACTACTAGTAGAAAAATGTTGGGGAGCCACAAGCTGATACTTTCCATAGAATACACTTAATGCTCGAAATCTTTCAAAGACTCTTTTGGGGAAAAATTCTCCACTGTGATCTTCAATCAAGGCAGTCTTATGAATAGCTGAAGGCACAAAGATTCCAAGTGCATAGCTCAATGGGGTTTTTCTTGAAAAAATTAGTGCCATCTATATTGCCATTTGAGCTGCAATGTGTATCACGTCAAAATAGTTCCAATAAAAAAAAAAAACAGCCCTCGAGCCAGAAAAAATTGCTCAAATAGATCATCTGTTTCAAAAACTTGACTAAATTAGGCACACAACAAGTAATCACTTGTATAGTGACAAACTCAAAAATAAGAAAAACGGCTTATACGAAATCAGATTAAGCACAAGGGGTCCTAGTAGACTAACATTTAGGCAATAAAATTGAAAATTCAGATAAAACATGTTGATGAGTAAAGCTACTTATAGTTGAAGCTCAACAATTCAATTAAATCTGAAAATCATCAAAGAAAAGCGAACAAATTAGAAAAGAAAAGGTCCCGAAAAGTAACAAAGAAAAATACATGATTTCCGGGAAACATCACTAAACCTAGTTAAACATGTAAATAAATTTATCATCTTTGCTGATATTTGAGATGCAAGACATATAATAAAAAAAGAGAGATTGTATTTGTTCAATGCACATGGCATGGGTAAAGAGAGAGAGAAAATGAAATACCAACCTCAACACAAAGAAGTTACTTCCTCCCTGTAACCGCCGGAAAAAGAACTCGGTTGAGGAGAAAAGATTAGCAGGTGGCAACACCTCAAATCGAAGTGCTAAGGGGGGTAATAGCCCACGAGATATTTGACGAATGAGCTGGATATGTGTTTTCTGTTGGATTTATAAAGCTAGAGCCCATGACTAATGGCTTCCTTTTCCATCGAGAACAAAAAATATATATTTTTCTTATCGCCAATTACATTAGAAAAGAAAAGCTTATTCTTTCATTGTGTAATTAAAAATTAATCATCGGGAAAAAAACCATTCGAGCAATTCTTTCTGGGTTGAGGGCTTTTATTGTTGTTGTTGCTGGAACTATTTCTATGCGAGACACTTGCAGCTCGAGTGGAGATATAGATGGTTCAGGTATCCAGAACACTGCCTTGATTGCAGATCACAAGAAGACTGCCTTGATTGCAGATCACAGTGGAGAATTTATTTATTTTCCAAAAGTGTCCTTGAGTATATTTTCGTTGAACCTTGATTGTATAATGCTGATTGCAGATATAGATCTTCATATTGTGTGCTGATAATGATCTATATAATGATTTTTTATACTAGAATGCTTGATTTTGGCGTTGATCTCAAAAGTGAAGAATATAATAAAACTTTAGACTATGGTATTATGCACATCTAAATCTGCAAAAAAAATATTAGAAAAAACTCACATAACCCCCTTATCTTATATAACAAGCTTTAGGGTATTTCTCATATTTTATGTGTAAAGTTTTTCCTGACTATCTAAGTTGACTTTTATATGGACATGGTCTTGGAGAGTAGTCCCAAAAGATGTGTGGTGGTAATGAATTAGAAATCTGCACAGCAGGTCTCGAGTTCAAATCAGAACATGCACTTATAAGAACCTAGAACAGTCAAGATTTTATTCACTTATCTAAACTCACAAAATGTATTTTCCGAAAATCATGGTTTCCTCGAATCCAAAAAAGAAATATTTGGAGAGTCAAATATGCAAATATTCAATGACAAAGTAAGGATTTTTGAATCTTGTTGGAGTTTTTTAAACAGACAACAGAGAATTCAATTTGGCTAAAATTAGAACAAACAAATTAAACTTTAAAGACCACTTCAAAGTTTTTGCAATTGACCAATCGGCTACCCTTATCCACATTTTTTTCTGGCCATCCTATTTGCATGAATTTTTCATGGTTACATGGGCACCAGATTTAGTAATAGCCACATTGAGAGAGAGAGAGAACTGTACATGGACACCTGATTTAGTAATAGCCACATTAAAACAAAAGAGAACTGTGATCCAACTCTAATAACTGCTGCAGAGGTTTAACTCACTACAACATAGATTAGAGAGACGAAGCTTTACAGTTGAGATGAGAAGCTCAAAAACTGATTTCACTCATCAATGTTGAAAGCTTTGCAACTCAGACCAACACAATCCTCTTTTTCCCAAAAACCAAAACCTAATGTTCAATCTAATTGCAGTAACGTTCTAAGTTACTCTTTTCTCCCCCCCCCCCCCCCCCCCCCCCCTCTATGTAGCAATCTCATCCACCTCAGAATTAAAGACAAAACTTGGAAACGTTGTTGTGATGTCCCTGCATTAATTTCCAGAAAGAAAGAATAAAATAATTGAGAGAAGAACTCCCTAACAATCCAAATTATAACAAGGGTCTAAGAGATGTCTTATTTTGTACCTCAAGTAGGGAAGAGTCATTATCTTTAACAAGGATGGGTTTCTGCAAACAAAGTTCTCCCACTCAGACTTGTCTATCTTCCCATCTCTGTTTACATCAGCGTCCAAGAAAGTCTGTCCAAGCATAATTAAAAACTAAGTCAAGAGCTTCTAGGAAATTAAAAAATATATCAAAAGCTCGAATATCATTAAAAAAAAAAAAAAAACATGTCATTAATCACTGAACATAGTTCATAGTTCCACAAGGTATAATAACCTTTTTGCTTTATGGTAGGTATAACAGGTGTGGACCCAGATCCAACCGACCTAGAGAGATTATTGTCTGTGGTCCCAGTCTTTCCACTTTTCTGGTCTATCATAATCAACTTGGAACTTTTTTAATTGCTTTCTAAATTGTTAAACAAGATCATAAATTTGCTACTATTTCGCTACTACATGGCAGTGCTGGATCCCAATCTAAACAGGTGGACAGGTTGTTGATCCTAAATTAATAGCAGACTAGCAAATGCTGAGAGAAGGTGAATCGGTTAACTTAAAAGAGACAGGTAAAATGCAAAGTGATTCCGCAATAATTTACCTTGTCAAGAATTATCTCAACAGTCTCATCAGCTAACTTCATTTCCGATTCACAGAGAAGTGCAATCAACATTTGCTTAACCTGTCAAACAATTACAAACAATGAGCAGGCCAGCAGGTAGTTTCAATAAAAGGATAATCAAATGACGTAACAAGTCTGGGAGATGTGTGAACTCTCTCTTCAATAAGCTTTGTATTTTTACATATTTCTTTAACCTGATGATCTCAAAGGAAAGCCAAGGAGAAACATCATCGAATTGAGAAAAATGTCATGGCCAGATGACGAAAAGAATTATTTAGAATCAGAAGAGTGCACGAGATATTGAATGCATACTAAGGATACAAATTGTAGTCCTCTTTGATCATTTAAGCTACAGTTAGTGCCATCGAATAATAAAAATGACAGTTTCAAAATGCATAGAAGGTTGATATTTATTTGAGTTGTCTATCATTCAAAGAGACCACAAACTCCTACTTAATGGGTAAATCAGATACATAAATATGCTCTTAACTTTACAGATATGCCCAGCCACAAAGTGGATCAAGTGCTAAATGAATTACCGTGAACATGGGAATTAGCCACAATGCAGCAAAACATCAACACCCAAGCCTCTTTTAACTGGTCGGGTTGTCAAGAGCTGAACCTAGAATAAACTCAAACCCTGACCAAACCATACCCTCTACCTACTGATAATCTAAATCTTCTACACATCTTCAGCTGTGAACATTCAGATATGGAAGAAGTAAAAGTGGCAGGTAAAAGAACAAGAACAGCACAGAGCACAGAGACCTTGCATAGGACTTCTGTTTGCCCTGACACTCAAAATACTTGCCATGGGGGGGGGGGGGTTGCCAGTCTAGTCATGCAAATTTCTCTCATTGCACAGGTAAGACTAAGAATTCTAAATCACAATCATAAATCTCATTGCACAGTTTTCATTGTTTTGTGATGCACATTTCTCATACCTCTTGGCGCTCAATGAATCCCGTGTTATCCAAATCATATAGTTTAAATGAGACTGCAAGAAATTCCAAACAGTGGAAGTTAGTGGACAGAAAAATGAAATGAAGTGAGGTCATGCAGAAAACAATGACAACTGCTGTTTATTCAATTGAAAATCATCACAAATATGTATTCAACTTACAGTCTATCTTGTCTTCTTGTGATGCATTGGGATGGAAGACATTGAGTGATCTAACAAAATCACTGAAATCAATGACTCCCTTGTGCTTAACATCAAACAGCTCAAAAATCTGCACGCAGAGTTGTTTGAATATCAAACCTATCCAACTGAATGAGATGAGATGAGGGCAGTGTTTATAATGCTGGTTATGACAAAAATACAAATCTTAAAAGGTATTTTTAACTTGCTGCAACTATTAATTGATTCTTCTCATAATCTTATTATTAAAATAGAGAGAGAAAAGAAAGGTTAAGTAGCTCGCCCCATATATAATTTCAGGACAGAGCCATGTCCAACATAAATAACAAAAACTGGAGTGCATGTCAGGACAAAAAGAAAAAACGTTTTTTAAACATTACACGGGATTATTTCTCTCTTCAAATGTTGTTTTTTCTCAATAGAGAAACTAAAGATAGGATAGATACCCTATTTGCAAAGAGATTCTCTTTCTTTCTGTTCTTGAAAAGAGCCAACTGAAACTCTTCCTGCATGAACAAGAAAATGCTTACTGCCATATTTTGCATTTCAATTTCCACACACTCTTTGATCTGACAATGCCAGATGAACATCCAACAAACATCAGTCAGATCATAAGTATACATATTATAATGCATGGTTGAAAATATGGATAATTTGGATGAATGCCGATACAGATAATCTGGGTCTTGTATACATATTATATGTGCGACAGGGATTAACCTAATATGGTTGATAGAGGAAAACAATTTACATAAGAGAGTGCTGCTGAAAATCATAAAAGATCAATCATTAGTACTGACATCATCATGATTAGCATTAAAATAAAACATTCTACCATCTGTGACCAATTGTAGCATTAATCAGTGCATAGCATCCTCTAGGCTAAACAGCTCTCCCTACATGTCTTCAAATGAGCTTCACGTCACACTATGTGAGCAGAAACAGAACCCAACTTCAGAAACTCCATTTCTTGAATACTATAAAATATCTAGTGCTAAGTTCTTCAGTTTTTTATCCCATAAAAACACAGGTTTAAGACAACAATTCAAGCCTTCACTTGGAACTATTCAAGTCGAAAAGGCAGCACTCAGGAGTAGCACAAACTGAGACTGCCACATAAAGAACCTTAAAAGAAATGGACAAAAATGGACAACCTTTGCTGAAGAAAAATTTTCAGAAAAAAGAATAGGTCATGGCATATGAGGAAGAAAAGAGCTTTGGGTTCAAAACACCTTTAATGATACCTTGCTTATTAACCCATCATCAACCACAGAACTGCTAATGCTCTTGTATAGTTCAAAAAGTGCTTCAACTTCACTCACACTAACTGCAGGATCAAAAAAATGGCATACATATCAAAAACTACCCCAAAAAATTAGGAAGCATGCAAAGGTGAATGATAATAAACATTTTGGGCATCTCTAAAACAAAAGAAAGTTTTCTCAATAGCCAAAAGAGGGGCCACACAAGTGACAATACAGCAATTATAGTGAGCTGTTTTGAGTTTCACAGCACACAAAAACTTGGAAAAAAATGATTTAGAACCATGAGTTTGCAACCCCATGAATGAACAGAGTAAAGAACAAGAAAAAGTAACTTACAAGCTGTTTGTGAGGCAAGGGCAACAGGGTCCTCGTGTCCAGGGAACTGTCTTGCTACTTTAGAACTTAAACAGCCCATTTACTGGCAGAAAAGGGGGAAGCAGGAAGGCAGCAGCCAAATACCAGACTTTCAAAGCCTAGCCTTCACTGACTACAATTCATCATCAAAATCATCTTTTTAACCTTGCAAATTTCAAAACCTTTATGTTCAAAAGATTGCCACCCACAAAAAAACAAAATTAGTAATGCAAATAACTCCGAGTAAAAAGAGACCATTTCATTTTGATAAACAAACAAAACCCAGGTCGGCGATTTCTTCTTTTCAAACATTTTCATCGAACACAATCATGCATGATTGAATTAAATAAAAGAAGAGTAAAAAGCCTTTAGCTATAATCAAAAAACTATTCGATCCAATCTATATATAGCTTTCACCGGCTAGAATTTAACACTTACAAAACACAATTAACGTCAAAACAAATAAATTATCATTTCAAATAAAAAAATAAAAAAACGATACACGTTATTCTTCTTTCCCTCCCATTTCTCTGGGACCAGAAAAAGAGAAAAGAGAACAAACAAACAAAAACAAATCAAGACATGATTAATAAAAGGACAGAGAAGGGAGACTTACCCAAAGCATGAAGAAGAAAATGAAATCTTGAAGTAGAATGGGAGACAAAGGAACTCCCCTCACAGGGAGAGGGGGAGGGAGAGGCAAATATAAATTAGCTTAGCTGGAAAAAAAAACAACTATCTAGGGAGAGAGAGCGTGAGAGACGTATTGTGCAAGTGTGTGCCAATCTGTGTTATTAACTGTACTATATAGACCCTAATCGGACGGCTGCTATTGATTTACTTTCTCGTATCTTTTCATCACGGAACTCGCCGTGAATTTTTGACGCTGTTTTCTGTTTCTCCCTTCTTCTGTTTTTTTATCTCTCTGTCAACTCTCAACAAAAATATTCTAAAAAAAGAAAAGAAAAGAAAAGAAAAGGATGTGGCGAAATTAGAAACGGCTACGACGCGATGAGATACGAAAGGAGAGCTTCTAAGAAATAAAGAAAAAAACTGAGAGACACGCGCCGAGTACGCGTTATGTTGGAGAGTGGGCGAAGGGAATGGGTGATTGGAATCATACCTTGGAATATTCGTCTGTTAGATCATGTACTTTTATTTATATGTTTCAAAACTCTTTTAAAAACAAGATTAATTTTTATTTTTTAAAATATTTTTTTTGTTTTAAAATGGTTTTTTCTCGTATTAGACCTAAATTTTAAAAAATAAAAATATATATTATTTTACTATATTTTTGAATAAAAAATACAATAACAAACAACAACTTCAGTTATTTTACATTGCGTTTCAAAAATATTTTAAAAAAAATTAAAAATTTTTATTTTATTTTAAATTAAATTAATAATATTTTTATATGTCTATATCAAAAATATTATTTTAATACAGATTTATATAAAAATATTTTTAAAAATAATATCAACCATTTTACTTTAACAAATAGTTGCTGCCGTGCTTTTGGTGGTTGGTCGGTTGTATTTTGAATTCTTCCCTACCGATCTAATCATGGACCCATTTTATAGATTAAACATTTTGGAAAGGAAAAGTCACCACATGAGTGATCGATTCCATATTAAAAGTTTTTTTTTTGGAATTTTCATAAGCTCCTCTTGTTTTAATCTATCTTGATTCTTGACAGTTAGGAGCACTCCGTCATCTTTTATCCCCGCAGACTTCCTCACTTTAAGGCTGTATTTTTATGTTTAAAAAAAAATATTTAAATAAAATAGTATATTTTATATCATAAGATATTATTTTAATTCAATTTCCAACAAAAATCACTTTAAATAATAATTATTGTCGCACTTCTCAGCACCCTCTTGATTTAGATGTTGGGGGTGGTTGTGTTGTTATTGTGATGATAATTATAACGGACAAGTATCTTAATTATAGTTTTAATTAACAAAAAAAATTAAATAAGAGGTATAAGGTATTATTTTTATTTATTTTTTATAATGTTATTCTAATATCATAATCCAAACCATGATTTAACGAATTTAAATTAGTCGATCTAATTTGATGTTATCTCAATATTAAATATATATATATAGTGATTTATTTAATTTAAGTTTCTTCTAGCTAAATTCTTAGACGCATGTCACACATTGACAAGAACCTAAAGCATGGGGAGAATACTGTAAAAATACTTTGATTTACTGTAGATTGAAACATTGAAATTAATATTTATATATTTTAATAAATTGAAATTACTATAAAGAAAATAAATTGTCAGTTTCATATATTTTAATAAATATTAACATTGAACACACCAACAAGGTTGTCATGTTATGTTCAAGTGTTGCATTTATATTTCTTGATTCATCACAGTGTGACCTGCCTCTCTGATCAGTAAATGTGGTGTAATTCTCTCCAACATCTAGCAACAATCCTTTAATATGTTTTTTTTTATTTGATTTTTATTCTTTTAATTGATATTTTTACTAGAATTTTTTTTCTTCAATTTTATCCCTAATTTTGTTTTTTTTTAATTTATTAGACTTGGTCTTCATTTTTTTTATTGCTATTTATTTAATTTAATTTAATTTTTTTATTGTTTACAATTTAATCCTTTTATTTTTATTACTATTTTTTAATTTTGATAAAAATTTTATATTGATTTTTTTCAATGTCATCCTTTAATATTGATTTGGACTTCTTCGTTTAGCCTGGGTCTATGATTTTAAAAATTGAAAATTTACAAGGTTAACTCGTATTTAGGATATTCACCCAAGCTCATGTGCAGCGAGCACTTCCAATCTTTTATTTTTTTTAAAAAAAATATTTTTTAATATTTGATTAAATTTGAGAATGAACTCTATTTTGTTTTTTTTACTTTTCATAAGATTTTTCAATAATTTTGATAATGACTAGGGTCATCTCAAATATTTCTATTGGTCAATGTTTATTGAATTTAGCTTTTTAAAAGTAAATCTTGTTCTTTAATTAAATTAAATTGATTGCTTAAACATATGCATGCTATGCCATCATGGTATTTTTGTTTGCTTCATTAGTGTTTTTTATTTTTTTAATTTAATGTTTTATTTCATTTTTCATCTTTAATATGTGGTTGATTGGAATTATGTTCTTTATTATTTTTTTTATATAGATTATATGGGATTATCATGGTCTCATATCCTAAATCGTAGATTCACAGATTAACATTGAGTTAGATCAAGCCGATGTATCACTGTCTTAGTTTTTTTTTTTAACACATTATTATTTTAATATTTATTTTATTTTCAGTTTATAGACCCATAATTTTTTATTTTATTTTAAGTTTATAGACCCGTAATTTTTTATTTTATTAAAATGACAATGTATTAAAAAATGACATGACCTACGACACAATGCAAGCCAGAAATCTAATGAAGCCAAAATCATTTGTATTGTAAGAAGTTTTTTTTAATTACTGGTACATTACTAGCCTTCGTGCATGTTCTTCGTAACAGGGTTGAATTATTTTCTTTTTGTAAAAATTAATGTTCAAGTTCTAAATGGGATAAAAAATGAATATGAAAAACCGGTCATTACAATCATAATCAAACTAATTAAGGTTGGTCAACCCAAACTATTTCATTAAACCCACAATCTAGATCATATGACTGGAATAATTCAATAAAAAAATAAAAAAAATTCTAAAAAAACTCGTGTTAACTTTTAAACCCATGATCTTATTCATTAAACTCAAAACACTCAATCTTAAAAAAATCATAAAGATTAATTTTCATTCAATGATATATTAAAAGATGAAATTGAAAAAAAAAATCAATTATACAAAAGAGTTATTTTTTAAAATAGGAAATAAAAGAATAGGAATTAAAATTAGAATATAAAATAAATTTTAAATTTAATTAAAGGGAGAGATAAAAAAAATATAAATTAGAAAAAAGATAAAAAAAAGAACTAAAAGAATAAAGTTCAAAATTGACATAAAAAATATTATAATTAAAAGGTGAAATTAAAAAGAATAATAACTATTATAAAAGAACCATAAGAAAATCAAAATAACGAGGATTAAATTAAAAATACAATATTATTAATTTGAATTGAAGGATGAGAATAAAAACCAGTAAAACTTTTATAAAAGTATCAAGTCAACAAGTTAGAAATCGAAGTAATAAGAATCAAATTGAATAATATTTCATAACTCGAGATTCAATAATAATATTTAAAAACAAATATGATTTTTATAAAGATACCAAAATTAAAATTGAAAATTCAAAAAAAATATAAATATAAATCAAATCATCAACAACTAAGAGAGTTAAACTATGATTTTTAGAGGAGTGAAATTAATAAATCCACCTCCTATTGACTTGATATACACAATAAAATTAATAAATCCACCTAGCTCTAGAATCTAAACACAGTCCAAAAAAGAAGTACATGCAACCACCACCAACGCCGTCAGAAAAGGCAAGAAGCTCCGAGCTAGGAGACCACGCGTGAACCATGATGGGCGTGAGTGGCGCGTTTCGAGCTCTGATTGCTCCAAATACTGCTGCTAGTAATCGCCTCTAATTTAACGACACGTCGTTTTTTTTTAAAAGAAAAGAAAGAGCTGCCCGTTTGGGCAGCATGCATCTCCTTTCTTTTGAAAAGTTATTTGCACACGTAAACTAATATAATGAAAAAAATGTTCAACTTTATAGTGTTATAAACTCAGTGATTTCTTGGAATGAAATTATTTTTTAAAATATTTTTTATTTAAAAATATATTAAAATTATATTTATTTATTTATTATAAAGTATTTTTGACATTGATATATGAACATGATTTAAAAACATAAAAAATATTTAATTTAAAATAAAAAAATCAATCTTTTTTAAAAATATTTTTTTAAAACGCAATATCAAGCATTTTCTAAATCTATAATTACATACCTTGAATTACTAATTAAGTTAAATATAGAGATTTTGGTACTCAACACATTTATTTTATAATAATTCACTATATATTTTCTCTAAATTCCAAAACATATTATTTATCTCATATAGCCACCGACTTAGTGCCTGTTTGGGAGTATAATTGAGATTGTTTTTTAAAGTGTTTTTCGTTCAAAAATATATATTTTTGACATTAGCACATCAAAATAATATAAAAATATTAAATTTTTTAATTTAAAATAAAATAAAAATTATTTTTTTTCAAAAACGTTTTCCGATCACAATCCAAGCACCCCCCTTAAACATTACGGAATCTTTTATTTAAGGAAAGATTAAGCTTATTTTCAAGCTTAAAGAAGTTCATAATACCATCAATATCCATTCGAGTTTCACTCCCGCGCCTTAAAAAAAAAAACATAACACGAGATTATAACTCTACAAACACCTAATAACAACACTTCATCTTTGCTTTTTTGATAGAATGTTGCACTTTCAACTCTCCAAAAAGTTTTTTTTTATTCGTGATTGTGAATTAGAAATCGGGGCTCTTTTTTGTGATTATTTTTAAAAATATTTTTTATTAAAATAATATTTTTTTAAATTATTTTTAACATAAAATATTTTTAAAATATAAAATTAAAAAAATTATTTTTTTTCAAAAACTTTTTTAAAATACAGTGTCAAATAAAGTAATTGTCATTTGACAAAACAAGACACACATACCATAATTTGAAAAACGTGTCGGTCTTTAATTTGGAGAATAAAATTGGATAATGACATAATTAATCATCTAGCAGTCATCTTATTGGAAAGATTATTCAATGCCATTTGGGTGGGATATGACATTTTTCTAAGCTAATTATACACATTCTTTTTAAACAATTATGTATAAATTGCATGGATCATTTTTTTGTTATAGGTGAAAATATATACAAACCTATGATTACATTAAAATTAATAGAGTCCATAGATTTCTTCTTTCTTTCTTTCTTCCACTTGGATTTTTAGAATATTCTAATATATTTATTACATTTATAAGTAGATACATCAATCTTATAAATACTCAACTGAGTCCTAAAATGAAATGAAAATATATGGCTAAAGAGGTATCACAACCTAACAAAATACAACCTGTCAATCACAATGCAACATTGCAATCGTAATGGAAAATCAGACTCGCTCTTAATATAATATACTTACATACAAAATAGTTTAAACATATCTTGATAGTAAGAATAAACAACCATGTAATGTCTAACATGTTGAACAATATTAATTGTATTAGACCAAACAGGACTAAACTGGACAAACAACTATTTTAATTTTGTTTTGTGTGATTTAGATTGGACTTAATTATTTATTTTATTTTGTGTTTGGTAGATACTAAATGTGACTCGACCGACCTAAAGACTAGATCATTCCATATTTAAGAAAAAACAGAGTAAAGATTGATCCAAAATGACCTGATCAAAAACTCTTGTCGACCCGATATAAAATACAAGTTAAAAATCCATTCACTCTTTCTTCAAAACCAGGTTGCTTTGATTTTTTTTATTCAAATAAGCTTGGTTGATAACACCAACCCATAACTCGGGTCTTGCTCCAAGTTGACCATTGAGTTAGATTTTAAAATTATAATGATATTCACTTTTAATTTATGTATTGATTTGGATCGAGTCGTGTTTGCATGGATGCAAACCACAAAATTTCTTAAAATGATTAATAATTATTTTTCAAAATATTTTTATTTAAAAATATATCAAAGTAATATGTTTTTATTATATTTTAAATATTAAATAATACATATAAAACTATTTTTCATAAAAACAAAAACATGGTTGTATTGAAAAACAAAGACACCAGCAGTGACACTTTCATTAATTGTGCTTTCCATAAAATGCTGATGAAATATGATCGATCATGTCACACTGTGGACTGTGCAACACAGGATGGGAGCATCTCATCTTAATTATTGTCCCTATAACTTGTTCTTTTTAAAAAATAATGCTCTAGCTATGATTTCAACCACTTAATTAACCACCGACAAATGTTAGACAACTCTTTTTTTTTTTTTTTTCAACTTGGACATATGCCAGACTACATGGAGTGAGTGCTTGGCAACCACACAGGTTGTCTCCTGACACCATCATTACACGTTGATTCATTTTTGTGCATTAATCATGGAATTATTAGGGTTTCCAGCGGGTGGATTCCCTCCGACCGATCGCTTGCCTTCTGGAGATCTTTTGGAATCCAACTTGAAAACACTAACTATCAAGGCACGAATTTAGCGACATGTGGACAAAGCTTTTCACGAAGGTGTCGGGATCATTATAGCATGGAATACGAGTATCTTCGACAAACCAAGAACTATCTTCCTGAATTTTCCCGATCATATTTTTTTCCAACATGTGAACTTCCTTTCGAGTACAGTTATGGGGTGAAATCAATTGATGGATACTTTGTAACTGTTAATAGTGGTTGTAGCTGTTTTTAAAAATAATTTTTATTCATAAATATATCAAAATTATATATATTTTTTAAATTATTTTTAACATGAGCATATCAAAATAATATAAAATACTAATACTTTTTAATTTAAAGTAAAAAATAAAAATAATTTTTTTCAAAAATATTTTTAAAATATAGTACCAAATACCCTTTATATATATAGTTTAATGGATCGTCAGAGGACTGACAGGGAAGCCACTTAGGTATTTGATTAATTATTTAAAAAAAAATCTGAGTGTATTGATCTTGTCAAGTATTCAAAGTTAAGAGACTAGTTATAGCTAGTAAAAGTATTAACAATTCTAACACGTCTTATTTAGATAGGGTGCATTATGAAAGTTGATATGATTTAGAGATTTTAATGAGTACGATTTATTCATATGAATAAATTTGGTTTTTTAAATTTAATCATAATCTAGTGTGTCTGAAATAAATCTTTAAGGACAAAAATTCATGTAAATGTTATAAAAGGATTTACCTATTTTGAAAGGCGATTGAGTTTTCTACAACTCATATGATATGTTGTGGTAAAAAAATATTTCAATTAAAAAATATCATTTTAATCTTAATTGTGAAGTTGGAAATAAAAAAAAGTTGTAAAACAAGGATGTAAATTGAAAAATATCATAAAAATATCTTTTAACTAACAGTTAGAACAAACCTATCTTTTAGTATGTTATGAACGACATTTTAGGTAAAATAAAAATAGCAAGAAAACACATTAACATCACTAATGAGCTTCTTTATCATATCAATATCTAAGGAGCTGACGTGGTGACAAGAAAGTTGAGATCTATCTTACAGGTCTTGGGTTCAAGTCTGGACGTGTTTACCTTGTAAGAGTTTGGGATAACCTGAAATTTTACTCGCTTAACCTGAGCCTATAAAGAGTGCCTAAAAGATATGTGGTTTTCTCGAATCCAAAAAAAATAATTATTTATCATATCTATCGAGGAAAAAAAAATAACATCTATATAATTACATCCAAAAATAGATTAAAACAACTAATTTGGTGACGTGTCTTATGCTGAATTCAATCTAAGATGTCAGTGTAATTAGTTTTTTTTAGCTAAAATAAATAGACATATAATATATATTTTTGGTGGTATAGGTAACAAATTAGTTAATATTCAAGTTACTTCTATGATATTTAGCTAGACAAATGAAAAAAAAGTTGATATTCATGCAAGTTTCTCAAAACAATATATAAGTTGCATTATCAATTAGGATTAGCGAAAAAAAGAGAGAAGAAAGTTGACTCCATTAACAATATATATTATGTTATTTATTATTTATTGAGGGTGGATCAGTCTCTTGCTTTAGTCTATAACTTTATATATAATTGTTCTGTATTTAAATTAACTTAAGCATGTATTTAATATTATTATGAAACCTTAGCCTCATTTTTTTAATTCTCTATTTATATATGTTGAATTGTTTAACAAATTCTTTTTTTTATTATTAAATGGATATATTTATAAGCTTCTGCGGTCAATAAAGTATAAATAATTGATTTCTGAATTTACACAGTGTTTTTTTTTAAATAGAAACAATTTATTTAATAATATTTTAATATCAGTACATTAAAATATTATTGAAAATATCAAATAAATTAAATTCTTTTAAAAATATATTTTTTTAAAATCCCTTAAACTTGTCAGCTCGATGATTTAGAATCAAAACAGTGGAAAATAATGATTCTTACACTTTTGAGTCAGCGATAAACTTGGTGACACTGACACATGCTTTTAGTTCTATTGTCCATTACTGTTTTTTTTCTTCTAAAAAAAATATATAATATAATTATTTTTCAAACTCTCAAGAGCGTCGTGGTGGCAGCACCATCAACTGGAAATCCATTCCCTTTATGCCATGTTTCAGTCCATCGATGGGTTCCTTCTTTGACTTCACGTGCCCTGTAATTTTATATATATATATTTTGTCGATAACCATTTTATTTAAATTTAAAGCTATATAGCATGAGACACATTCAAAGCGTTAGCACTGTGACACGGAGAGGTTGACACGTTATGCTACAAAATTCACGTGAGCGCTTGTATTTTCTATGCCTGGATCTACTTTTTATAACCAATAATTTTAATATTTAAAATAAAATTAAATATTTTTAATCTATTTTCAATTAAAAATACATGACAACATAGTATCAAACATAAGTGTAATCACAACGGTTAATTAGCTATATTAATTATCTCATAATATATAGCGGTTGTTCGATCTTGGTTGTTTTTCCTTTTCTCTTTCGTTATGTGTAGTTTTTAATAGTATTTTTATTAAAATAATATATACTTTTTATTTTTAACATCAATACATTAAAATCATAAAAAAAATATTTAAAAAATAATTTAATGTTTTTTCAAACAAAAAATAATTTTAAAAGTAAAAGTTACCGCAATATCAAACCAGCAAAACCTTCGATAACCCGTTTTTAGTTTCCAAGCCCTTCTTCTTCTATCCTTTTGATTGACTGTGTTTGTCAAATGTTTGAAATTTCTTTTCACACGAACAATTCAAATTCATTTCTTTTTAAAAAAAGACTAGACAATTAAAACCGAACACAAGTGGATGTTTCCAGAGTAACTCTCATTTTCCCCTTCCTTTTCAATACGGCAGGTGAAATTTGATGTCACCTTATTTCATTAGAGATCTCGAGTTTATTTTAAGAGATTATCGGTTTAAGTTTTATATCAGTTGTAATTATTGGAAATTTTAACTAATTATTAATTTTAAAATTTATAAATTTAGTTAAGATATAAATAAATTGGCCGGACATCCACGTTAATTGTTTTTATAAATTTGGTACTTAACTTCTGGATCTTCCTAGCTGATATCAATTAATTAACGAGCACGAAATCTTCTTTGCCAAACACGAGATAGTTTGAGGCTTCTGGTACCTTGAAAGTGGGCCGTTCGACTTTTCTTTCTCTCGTGCAGTCCACGTCCCGCCTCCTTTTGACTACCACCATTTCCCTTTATAAATTCCGTCCGTCCAATGTCCAAAGGACCGTTTGGGAGTCCGATTACAGTAGTTTTTTAAAGTGTTTTTTATGCTGAAATACATTAAAATAATATTTTTTTTTTATTTTTTAAAAATTATTTTTGATATCAGCATATCAAAATGATCTAAAAACACCAAATCATATTCATTTAAAATGAATTTTTTTTTTCAAATTTTAACAAAACACCGATTGAAACGCATAGCCAAACGTGTACTAAGATTCCCCCCTCTTTACATGCTGAATGCCCACTTTCAAAGCCACTTCGCGAGGCACGTTTAGAGCAATTTAAACCCTGTTTGGTATTCTTTTCTAGGAACAATTTGAAAAAAATTAAAAAAAAAATACTTATATTTTTTTTTTTAAATTATTTTTTTGGTATTTTTAGATATTTTTCTGTGCTAATATTAAAAATATTTTAAAAAATACCATTTTAATATATTTCTAAATAAAAATCACTTTTAAAAACAAATTCAACCACAATTCCAAACATAAACAAATCTCAGATCCAGAGATTCGAAAACAGTTTCCCTATTCTTTGCTTTATGCTGAGGTTTTTGGATTTAATGTATTTTTTTTATATTAAAAATACATCAAATTTACCCTCTTCTTCTATCTCTAAAGTTTCGTTTCCTAGTCTTTTATCAAGGTCTTTAGTGTTTACAGTCTTGTCTGAGCCTTCCTCGCAACAAACTACCATTGGACTGGGTTCGTAAAGGTCCGAGCCACGAGGTTTCCTTCATCCAAAGCGGATTAGGCCTTAGCAGTGACTTTACCATCTTCCAACGCTCTTGCAAGACCTCGTCAACCTTCTTATACTTGGACCAATCCCCCTTTCATTTCGACCCAAATTGATTGCATCCTCGATTTAGATCCAAAGTCCCACTACCACTTAAAGCCTTCATTCGATTGAGTTTTGACTAAATCCGGAGTTAAATTAACAAAAAAAAATCATTCGAGGAAACTCGTTTTTTTTAAGTAATTTTTATAGGTTCGAGTTAAGCGAGTAAAACCCTGACTGTTTTGGACTTTTACAAGATGAACCTGCTCTGACTTGTAGTAATCTCCTATCATCGTGTTTTAACTTTTAAGAGATTTAAATGTTTTTGTTAGTTTAAAAATCAAGACCAATTTAATGAGGTATAGTTTGAATTTATAGTAAAAAAAACACAGCTAAAAGAAAAATTAATAAATATAAACTAACCGCAAGGCCAGACTTTTTGATCCACCAAATTTTTTATGGTGTCTTTAGTTTTTAAAATTTAGGTTTGGTTCAAAACTTCAATTCAATTTGTTTTTAGTTCTTGGATTTGATATAAAAGAGAGAAACTCATTAGAAAAAAAGATGAACGAGAGATAAAATTATTAGTCGATCGTATTTTTTTCTTAAAAATAATTATGGTATCAACAAATTTTATTTGACATGAAAAGATCTATGAAAGTGTTTTTTAGCCCTCTTCTTACATAAAAACATGGATTGGGTAGATCAAAAATGAATTTTGCAAAATATTGGGGGACAAAAAGTTTATAATATGAAAAGTAGAAGGACCAAAGTGAGAATTTTGACAAGTGCCACCTAGTTTTTCATCCCTTTTCACTTCAGTTCTCTTTCTTTATATATTGTCCTTCCTTCCTAAACACATGTGAAGCAATTAGCTTTTAGTTTGGTCATAAAAGGATGAAATCGCTAGAAAAAAAAGTTAGATGACAAAAATGAATGAAAAAAAGAAAATTCCATTGTTTCTTGGTCCATAGTGTTAAAATTTTACGATGTTTGTTAGTGTTTTCTACAGCTATAATATTAGCTCAAAACTACCCCAGTAAATTGCTATATTGATAGAAAAATGAGTGGCCACCTTGTTTTTCTCTCCAAAAATCATGTAAATGATGAAGACAAATTTCAGGGACTGGAATGAAATTATACCAATAAAAATCAAAATTATGAAAATAACAGAGATGCCACATGAACAATGAACAGTGCTTTGATGAACATTTTGTGAACAAGTGATTTCCAAAGGTATAAAACACTATCCTATTCCTATCCTAGCTTACTAGTTTATTCATGGCTTTGAAAAAAATAATCTAGATTGTCAAAAACTTTTTGACATTGATGTGAAATCTTGTAGTATGGTTTAAACTTGAAAAATCATGATCTAATCTAAATTTTTAATGTAAATTTTAAATTAAATCTTTACGATAACATAACATTGTTCACGGGGTAAATTTAAAGAAAAAAAATCAACTTGATATCAAAGATTAAAATTAAAAATTAGGCTAAAAGACTTATATTATATGACAAAAAATACAAAAACTAATTTGCTATCAATCCAATATTAAGTGATACTATTAAATAAAATTCCACATCAAATTATGAAATTAAAAGGAAAAAAAGTTCAAAAAAACCCAAAGAAAATAAAAACTTTATATTAAAAGTAAGTAAATAATTATGAGAGGCCAAAAACCCAAATGATAAAAAAAATAAAGCGTGCGGGTGTGAAGGGAAGCTAGTATGCATAATCTTTATTTGTTTTCTTTTTATAAGAAATGGACACGACAAATTTCAGGCTTGTTTATTCTATATGTGAACAATTAAACTGAACTTATATTTTTTTAATTGTATCATCTTAATTGTGTTGATCGTAATTAATTGATAATAATAATAATAATAATAATAATAATGTGGAATAAAAAAATATTATACGACATGAACCATAATAAATTAATATTTTACACATAAAAGCTTGCCCTTTATCCATTCCTGAGATTGGGCTAGTTGGAGTGTTTCCAGGCCGAAAAATGATGGACATCAAAAACAGACATCTAATTACAAGTGAGAAGAGTGAAAGTGACTTGTCGGACGCCCCAGCATTGACTATCGTTTTTCAACGCTTACCTTTTAAGTGTCTGTTTGGAAGTGTGGTTATAATTATTTTTAAAAATATTTTTTATTCAAAAATATATTAAAATTATATTTTTTTATTTTTTAAATGTTGCACTAAAATTGAAATGTAAACAATTATAGGGACAAAAGTTTATAAAATGATAACTATAAGGGACAAAGTGAACATTGTACTCTATTTTTTAAAATTGCCACTTATTTTCTCTACTCTATTCACTTTATTTCTCCTCTTTTCAATGTTGTCCTTGCTTAATAGGTTTGAAGTAATGTAGTTTTAATTTATTCCTATAAGAACATGATCAATGAAAAATAAAGGTTTGCGGACCAAAATGAAATATTACCACGGTAACTTCATAGTGAAATGTAAGAGTGTGAACGATATTTTTTCCATAATGATTTATCTTTAATATCTAAAGTTCTGTTAATAAATATCTAAATGGCTAAAATTATAAATTGATGTGTTTGGTTTGCATAATATTGGCACAACAATAAAAAACAAAGATCATTTTTTACTAGAAAAACACGAGTGAATTTGCCCGCGCGATGCGCTAAGCTTTTTTATTTACGTTGGAAACTAATTAATTTTATACGTATTGTATTTTGTTATTTTAATATTTAATTAGTAAAATGATAATTGATGAAAAAATATTTTATGTTTATTATTAATGTTTGAAATTGTAATCTCCTTTAGTCATTCTATAAAATAATAGTTGTGGTGCCCGTAAGATGACTCGTACACCACAGTTATAAAAAAAATATAAGGGAAAAAAAAAGAAAAAACATGTTAAAAAAAGTGGTTCCGGGGATTATTCATGGTGTGCGTAAACTGTCCTAGACACCTTGGTTATAAAAAAGATATATACATGGGAAAAAAATCATGATGCACGTAAGGTGGCTCGAACACCACAGTTATGAAAAAAATATAAGGGGAAAAAAAAGAAAAAACATGTTAAAAAAAGTGGTTCCGGGGATTATTCATGGTGTGCGTAAACTGTCCTAGACACCTTGGTTATAAAAAAGATATATACATGGGAAAAAAATCATGGTGCACGTAAGGTGGCTCGAACACCACAGTTATGAAAAAAATGTATAAATGAGAAAAAAAATAGGAAAAAAATGTAAGAAAAAATGGATCAAGAGATAAAAAAAATTATACGTGGAAAAAAAAATCGTGGTGCTCGTAAGTTGACCTGGGCACTCCGATTATAAAAAAACCAAAAAAATATATAATTGGAAAAAAAGAGGAAAAAATGTATTAAAAAAATGGGTCAAGAAATTAATCGTGTTGCGTGTAAGCTAGCCCGAACACCCCGTTATAAAAAAAAACAGAAGCCCAATTTTATAAAAAAAGAAATCACCTTTTCAAACAGTAATGAGAAAAAAAATTGTGGTGCGCGTAAATTGATACAGACACCCTGATTATGGGAAAAAAAGTATAAATGGAGAAAAGAAGGAAAAAATATAAAAAAAAGTGGATCCGGAGATTAGTCGTTATGCACGTAAGTTGCACGGATATCCTGGTTCAAAAAACACAACAAAAGAAGCCCGATTTAAAGGAAAAAAACTGACATGGACACCCGGGTTCTAAAAAAAGTGCAAGGGGAAAGCATCTTTTTAAATAGTAATGAGAAAAAAATCATGGTGCGCGTAAATTAACCTGGACACCCCCAGTCATGAAAAAAAAATGTATAAGTGGTAATTAAAAATATGGAAGAAAATAATAAAAAAAAATGGATCCAGAGATTAGTTGGTGCCCATAAGCTGCAACGGATACTCCAGTTAAAAAAAATAAAAAACTCAGCTAAAATAAAAACACAGAAAACACATTTTCGATTAGTATTGAACCATGAAAATGACTACTAACAAAAGGAAGAACGGTTATAAAAAAAAGTGCAAGGGGAAAGCATTTTTTTAAACAATAATGAGAAAAAAATCATGGTTCGCATAAACTAACCCGGACACCCCGGTAATGAGAAAACAATGTATAAGTGGAAACAAAAAAAGGAAAGAAAAATGGATCAGAAGATTAGTCATGGGACGCGTAAGTTGTCACTGACAACCTTTTTTTTTTAAAAAAAAGGAAAAAAAATTCCAGACAGTAATTTTCAAAAATTAGGATTTTAGAAGAAAAAAATAAACTCGGATTTTAGAAGAAGAAGAAGAAAAAAAACCAAATTAAGTTTTGTTGGCGGAGTGGTTCGAACTCCTGCGCGCTCAGCGCACAGGGAACCACTCGGCCACAACTATTTTTTTTGTCATTTTAACTCTACAAATAAAAACAAAGAAGTTTTTTTTTTTAAAAAAAACTCGAGCTCATGTAGGCGCGAAGCAGCGGATCTAATATTCAGTCCACAATGCTTTGTGTTTGCATGAACAGTGGGTAACTACAGTAAACAATCCATTTTATTTTAGCTTTCGTTGTAATTATTCTCTTTTTTCTTTTTATTTATTCTTCAAGTCAGATAATTTTTTAAGATCTAATAATAGGTTTTTTTTTTGTTTTGCCATTCATTTTATTTTTTAATATCTTTAAAAAAAATATTATTAGGTGTTGGAATTTCTACTTATTGTAGATAAGACATTCATAATAATAATAATAATAATAATAATAATAATAATAATAATAATTTGTTTTTCTTCTTCTTATAAATATGTTAGACTAATTATATATTTTTCTATTTATTTCATATTAATGCCTTAAAAATAATGATAATAATTAGTTGTAATTTTTTCTTTGATAAATATGTTAGACTAATTATATATTTTTCTATTTATTTCATATAAGCGTCTTAAAATATATATATTCATAACTTTTTGAAATTGCGATCTCCTTTAGGTATTCTATAAAATAATAATAGTCATAGTGCGTGTAAGCTAATTCGGACACCCTGATTATATATAAAAAATATATAAGTAGGAAAAACAAAAAGGAAAAAATATTATGAAAAAATGAGCCCAGGGATTATTCGTGGCGCGCTCAGGTGGCCAGGAAAAAAAAAATATACTTGGGAAGAAACAATCGTGGTGCGCGTAAGCTGACCCGGACACCTTGATTAAGAAAAACAAATATATAAGTGGCAAAACAAAATAGAGAAAAAAAAAGTGGATCCAGAGATTAGTCGTGGTGCACTTCAGTTATAAAAAAAATTCTTGTTTTTTGTAAAATAGAAAAAAAAACCAATTATTTAAAAAAAAATCTGTTTTTTATAAAGAAATAGTTCCTAAAAAAAAAACCAAATCAGATTTGTTAAAAAAAAAAACAACAACCATTTTTTTTGTTAAAAAAAACAGTTCTTTTTTTTTTAAAAAAACAAATCGGATTTGAAAAAAAAAAAAACAATCCCTTTTTTTTAACAAAAAAAACAATCCCTTTTTTTTAACAAAAAAAACCCGTTTTTTTTTTAAAACCTTTTTTTTTACAAGAAAACAGTTTTTTGTTGTAAGAAAAAAAAACAGATTTGCGGCCTAGGCGGTTCGAACTCGCGCGCGCCTATGTTGGCAGCGCGCGGACAACAGCTCGGCCAAAGGTACTCATTTGTCAATTTCACCATAAAAAATACATAAAGAAGACCTGTGTATAGAAAAAAAAAACAGATTTGCGGCCTAGGCGGTTCGAACTCGCGCGCGCCTATGTTGGCAGCGCGCGGACAACCGCTCGGCCAAAGGTACTCATTGTCAATTTCACCATAAAAAATACATAAAAAAGACCTGTGTATAGAAAAAAAAGGGTGGACGAACTCGCGCGACGCACGGATGAAAAAAATCCAGTCCACAGTGCAACGCCCGAGCTCTTTTAGATATATACTAATTTTAAGTAGGATGAAATAAGGATAGAACTTGCTGAAACAAAACATTAAATATTAGCTCAGATAATTAGAAAAAAATCTAACAAAAAATGAAAAATAAAAAGACTCAAGATAATCACAGTAATTCTTAAAACTAGCAAAACATCCTACAAAAATAAATAAATAAATAAATAAAAACAATGGAACCTAATCTCTAATTAAATAAATTCAAAAGAATGAAAAATAAACTATGAAACTTGGTTTCAATCAGCATAGTGTTTAATATAAAATTAAAAAAATTAAATAAATGACATAAAAAACTGACTCGTATCAACCTGCGCTAATTCACTAAACTCGTGACCAGAGTTATGAGATGAAAATAACCTTGCTGAAAAATAATAATCATAGAGTCTAAATTCTAATCAATTCAATATTAAAAAAAATAAATTAAGAAGAAAAAGTCAATGAGATAAAGGTAAAAAAAAATCGAGTTAAAGTCACCATCCAAATTATAAGATTGTGATAATTTTATAAAAAATAAATTAAAAAATACAAAATTTATTTTTCAGTAAATCTAATGTCAAAAAATATATTATTTTAATCAATAATATTTGGTGAGAGTGATAAATTAAACTATATTATAAAAAGAATAAATAATTAAAATAAAAAAACATAGACATTAAAATATAATAAAAAAAACAAGAGAGAAATACCTTTTTTATTATGAACTCCTCTATTTTTCCAAATTGTTAAGAATAGAATACAAGATAAAAAGTTTATTTATAGGAGAATAAATAAACTCATGGGTTATGAAAATCTTAAAAACAAAACTTAAGAGTCAATGTACATAAATATAAATTTATAAAAAAACTCCTATTTTTTTTAATGTTTAATGATGGGTACATTAAAAAATAATAATCAGCAAAGCAATACATAGCCCGGTTCGACGAGCTTGTGAAGATAAATGACTTGCAGAAGATTTGCGTTGACCGACATCCTGCGACATATTTGACATTGTAAGCGAACCATGCCCGTTGTTCCTGCTTTATTTTAGTTTCTACTTTCTACTATAAAAAAGGTCACCTCCGATTTGATCTTATTACAAACATTGTTCTTTCTTTGAAAACAAAGAGAGAAAAAAAATTGATTAGAAGAAGAAGAAGCATCCTAAGTATATCTTGTTTTCGGGGTAGGAGTGGTGGGATTGATTGGTGGGTAGGTGGTCTTCTTGCTTTCAAACAATCTTTCTTTAAGTGGTTATTTGTATGGGGTCGCTCTTTGCTTTTTATTTTATTTCATTTCGAATTTACTATATTTGTTTGTTGGGTTTGGGGCTCTGTCTGTTTCTCTTTGGTTTCCTTTCACTTTCAGGTTCCATCACCTGGGTGTTTCTTCTCTTGATATTCTTCTTCATTCTCACTTTTGTACTTGGTGATTTCTAAATTTCTTTTCTTTCCTTTTCTTTCACCAGTGGTGTAATTTCTGGCGGTTAGGGATGGTGGACAGGTATGAGACGATTAAGGAGCTTGGTTCAGGGAATTTTGGAGTGGCAAGGCTAGTTTGGGATAAAAAGACAAAGGAGCTTGTTGCTGTTAAATACATTGAAAGAGGAAAGAAGGTAATCGTTTCTTTAAAAATGGCAGAATCATGCATCATAATCTCTGCTTTCTCCCTGCAATAGTAATAAAAGTATTTGTGGTAAATTATTTTCCCTTTTCTTATGGTTGCCTTCCTGGACAGCTTGATATTGAGAATCAGTTTTATTTACAAGGGAAATTGTTGAATCATGGATTGGTCTGTTGTCCAAGAAACACACCAAAAAAAGGGGGAAAATAGGTGGATTGGGCATGATTTAATTTCCGTTTTTATGATGGTTAATTATTGCCACTGCCTTTTCAGGCTAGCATTTTTCGGAAAGTCGAAATTGTTAATTTGTTGTGTTAAATTCTAGAAAGTAAGAATTGTAAATTGAATGTGAGGAAGGTTTTCAGATAATTTGATGGGAGGTTTGAAGAGTCATGCTGATCTTTTTTGTCATTTCTGGTTGAGACACCTTTTAGCTGGTACATTCCCTGAGGCAGAGGGATAGATTTACTGAGGATATTTAATATTATTGTAACCATTTCCTTATCATCTAAAGAGCAGTTCTTTGCTCTGAGCAGATGTACTTGCTCATTGACTGCTAGTCAAGCACCATAAATTTCCATTTTATTTCTCCAGAACATTTCTATTCACTGTTCTTATTTTTTTTGGTAGCATGATTTTTGTTGTGACCGGATGTGATGGCACTACTGCTCTCTTACAAGTTACGAGTTAGCTATAGATATGTGCTTTTGCCAATGATTTTGTTACGCTAACCTGTTTCTGGTTTCAGATTGATGAGAATGTTCAGAGAGAGATCATCAATCACAGGTCTTTAAGGCATCCAAATATTGTCAGGTTCAAAGAGGTAAGAGACTAATTTTGTGTATGCAAGCTCTTGGTAGGTTGGCCTTACAAGCACTGTCTTTTAGTTTAGTTCTATGAGTAACTTACTATGTTTTCAATGTTTTTATTCATTAAGCTGTAGAACACGTTAGTCTCAAGTTACAGCAACATATCTATAAACTTTTTTCAACCGGACCCATCAAACAAGTGCTTTAGCAAAATCTTTCCAAGCCTTTCTTATGTGTGTGTGTGTGCATATCTGCGATCTCAAGCTAAACATTCATGTCATTTCTTCCCGCTTCACGATTAAATAGTGAACCTCAGAACAAGATAAAAGGAACCAGACAAGGCTTTCTCTTGAGTTGTACTGAAACAAAGCACGCTGTAATGTCTTATTTTTGCTCGTAGGTCTTGTTGACTCCAACACATCTCGCAATTGTCATGGAATACGCAGCAGGTGGTGAACTTTTCACAAGGATATGCAGTTCTGGTCGATTTAGTGAAGATGAGGTAGTCAAGCTGTAGCTTGTAATTCTGTTGGCACCTTGAGTGATTTTCCTCCAATAATAATTGCAATGTGTACTTGTACAAACGGTATTTTGCTTGGTGATTATTTGTTTTTTTTTTGCAAATTTATGCCACCACAGACAAGATTTTTCTTCCAGCAGCTGATATCTGGTGTCAGTTACTGTCATTCCATGGTATGCTATCTGAGTTTTTAATTTTCAATTCTGTCACTCTTGTCTTTTGTAGTTTATGGGTTTTTTTTCCAGGAAATTTGTCACAGGGATCTGAAACTTGAAAACACACTTTTGGATGGAAGCCCCACACCACGCCTTAAAATATGTGACTTTGGTTACTCCAAGGTTAATGTTTTTTGGCTCTTCAAATTCTTCTTCCATGATGATGTTCTTAAGGCGTTTCCTACTGATTTTTTCTTCTGTAATTGCAGTCTGCTCTACTGCACTCACAGCCCAAATCAACAGTTGGGACACCAGCATATATTGCCCCAGAAGTCCTGTCACGCAAGGAATATGATGGCAAGGTACTAGGTGTTTTATATTTGAAACCAAACATAGCTGAAAGGACACCCCCGGCTTATGCTGTCTTATTTTTATGGGGCATGACTCTGTAGTTCTGTCATCTAATCAGAAGATATACCTTGTTATTTATCAAGCCCGAGGATTGAATGTTTGTCAGTAAAAGGTTATAATTGAATCATCAGGTGAAAGTTATGTAAGATATATCAAATTTCAATTGCTGTAGGTTCATTGGTAGGGTCCTTAACAGTCTTGAATTGTGTCATATACTTGAGTCAGTAGTTCGTTCAGTTATCAGGCCACTTTTTTAATGACGCAATAAAACTGATGTTGCTTGTCAAAAGTAGAAAAAAGGGAGGCCTCTTACTGTTTTCTTGTTAATTTGATAGTTTTTTTTTTAGATTTCAGATGTCTGGTCATGTGGTGTAACACTATATGTGATGTTGGTTGGATCATACCCCTTTGAGGATCCTGAAGATCCTAGAAATTTCCGCAAGACCATTGGTGTGAGTGTCTTCTAAACACTTAATACTATAGTTAGATGAATTGTGTTGTATTGTTTTTTTGAAATACTTAAACTTTTATCTTAAATTCACAATTATATCACCAAAGTTAATTCACTGTTCACTCTCCACAGAGAATAATGAGTGTTCAGTACTCCATACCAGACTATGTCCGTGTATCTGCAGATTGCAAGCATCTCCTTTCTCATATTTTTGTTGCCAATCCCGCGAAGGTAGTGCCCTTTTCATGGTTTATGTGATGTTATCTTTCTTTCAACATTTTCTCTACAATCTCCTCTTTGAACTCTCACTTTTTTAGCTGTCCATCAATTTTAACAAGGCATTTAAAAATCATGCTCTTTGGTATTTATTCTTTTATTGTTCAATCTCAAAGTGAATCTATATGAAATCAAGTTTAATTGCTTACTGAAAAAGATTGCTTGCATATGGTTTCCTAACTCTGCAAGTAATCATAAGAACACTGATTCCTAAATTTAAACCAACATAAATGGACTCAGTTCTAAGATACAGCGGGAGTTGAGTCATAAACTGAGAATTACAAAATTGGCATTGATTCTAAATATAATATTGCAACCAAAATTAAGTAAACAAACAATAAGGTTATGCTAATTCAGCAAGCCTTGAAGGGCCCAGTGCGACCCTACAGTTTGAAGCATAGTTTAAGAAATTTGATAATTTTATTTTTAATTTCCCTTCTCATCAGAACTTTGTATTCTGGGTTATAATGGGCCAGGCATGTGCACAAGTTATATGTATATTTAGATTTATTGGGAGGATAGCTAGGCATTTGTATACAAAATGAGGAGCCCCTAAAAGCTACCTACACATCCCAGAGTTAATCAACAACTCAAGCTAGAATCCCAATTCGACAACCAGGATTTTCTAGGAAACAAGGGAATCTGACCCCGCCATAGCATAAATTCAAGGAGATGGCCTTTCATTACATTCTAATGTATTTTCATCTAGAGAACTAGATATTCTTCATTTTCATGAATGCTCTCAGTGGTGTGCACCTTCATATGATATAATGATCGTATTCTGATGTTGTCCGATCCTTGGTAAAGAGGATTACCATTCCAGAGATTAAGCAGCACCCTTGGTTTCTTAAGAATTTGCCTAAAGAGATCATTGAAATTGAGAAAACAAACTTCACTGAATCAGAACGTTACCAACCGGCCCAAAGTGTCGAGGAGATTATGAGTATCATACAAGAGGCGAAGGCGCCTGGTGAAGGCGGCAAAGTCGCTGAGAATGCTGTTGCAGGAACCTCTGATGACTTGGCTGCTGATCTGGATTCTGAGGTTGATGCCAGTGGCGACATCATGTCCTCCTTCTAGGCATCACCCACAAATTGCATCCAGAGAATTCGCGTATCCAGATTCCAGTGATTTCGGTGACATGAATTTCCATATGCATGCCATGCTATCTGCTCTGTAAAGTATCCTGAACAGTGTCACCTGAGCAGTGCTAAACTATCTGGGGTGCATTTGAGGTGCAGCGCATGGTGTTTGAAGCATGCACCGCCTGTAGATTTCCCAGTTAAGGGGTTTGAAGAAGTTGCCTTCAAGCACATATTTTTCTTCTTACAATGTTTATCGTGCTTGAAACAATTGAAATGATGATGACACTTTTTTTTTTGTTTTTCGTTTTGCCATTTTTAATATCCTGTTCGTTTGGCGTTCCGACCTTTGCAAATGAATCAACAGAGAACTTTATTCGGCCAATGAGCTCTGGCTCTCTCCCTCGCCAGCCCGTTACAGGCCTTTCCACTAACCTGTAGAATTCTTCCGTCCATACTAATTTAGCTCTGGGAGTCAAGGCTACAAGATTTCGCAGAGATTTTCAAAGTGGGAAAAATAAAGCATTCATACATCCTTTTCAAAGACGCGTGCTGACCCGTAGGAAATCAATAATCATCCATCATGCGCTCTCTCTCTAAATCAATCAAATTCATAGTGGTGGGCAGCGATTATCTGTGCGGCCAAGCCAAGCTTTTCAGTTTCTTTAAATGTGAGTAAACCCTATGAAAAATATATTTTGTACATCTAGATAAGCTAATAAAATTATAATTGTCTTAGATTTTTTTAGATTTTTTTCAAGATGTGCATGTTCTGTCTCAAACTCAAAATTTACTATGCATGACACAAGCAATATATCTTCAATAAGTTTTCAATTTTTCTTTAATTTAATTTATTTTTATATATTTGACAATAAATATTTTAGAAAAAAACAAAATGGACTAAATACCATACACTACTAACTCATATTCCAATCCACTCGTATCAAAATCCCTGTTGCAGAATCAACTCGAAATGAAAAGGACTTGTGCATCTTCGAGTCACCGCCCCAGCATGGCATGGATTCCATATGCATGCCATGCTATCTCCACTGTAAAGTATCCTGAGCAGTGCTAAACTATGCGGGGTGCATTTGGTGTTTGAAGCATGCACCGCCTGTAGATTTCCCAGTTAAGGGATTTGAAGAAGTTGCCTTCAAGCACATATTTGTTTTCTTATAATGTTTATCCTGCTTGAAACATTGAAATGATGAAAGTCTCATGATTGATTTGTCCTAATTTGCATCGCTGAACATGGTCGAGTCAAGGTAAATGCATACCAGAAACAAAACAAGACTGAGAGGAAAATGATTGCAGCCTTGAATATCAAAGCAATTATCCACAGTAAAAAATAATAATCTGTAGAATCATTCCGTTCATACTAATTTAGCTTGGGAGGGAGTCAAGGCAAATGAGATTTCGCAGAGATTCCAAAGTGGAAAAAATAAAGCACTCATTCATCCTTTTCAACGACGCGTGATGACCCGTAGAAAATCAATAATCAAACCGTATTTCAATAATACTTTTTAAAAAATTATATTTTTTTATTTTAAATTAAATATTTTTATTATTTTTAGATCATTTTCATACAATAATATCAAAAATAATTTATAAAAAAATAAAAATATTATTTTAATATATTTATTAACAAAAAATTCTTTTCAAAACCACCTCAACAACACTCCAAATTCAAAGTGGTTGGCAGCCATTATATGTGCGGCCAAGCCACTAGAATGAATGTTTTAAATCATAATAAGGTAGAGTGGGGTGTGAATAAGCAAAAGCTTCCCTACTAGCATTTATAATTCCCCCCCCCCCCCCGAATCTTCATTCACTTAAAATATCAAAACTTCAAGTGGGTAACCAAATTGTTATATTAAATAAAACTCCACTTGACAGAAAATGATGACAGTGCCCTCCATGGGTGTTCAAAATGAAAGAGTCATTTATAATTTAGTCGTTGTAGTTTATCAAATAAATTCATTAATCCCTCAGGATAAAGAACAATTAGATATTTATTCGACTAATATTGATCAAGCTTAATTTAATATAAGAGTATTTTCCTTAAAAAAATAATATTTTCTCGCTTTTCAAAGTTTTTATCGTATCTATTTTTTTTCAGCTGGTATTTGACAGAAAAATACGGGACGAGTCAGAATTTAAACTGAGATAAAAACAACACTGTTTATCTTATTTTTTTAACTGATACGAAATATTTTAGCCTAATCAGAACGAAAAAGAACACTATGGTACTTTTTCTTCAAGCTTGAATGTTAAAATGTTTTTTTATTTCAAAAATATATAAAAAATAATATATATTTTTTTAAAGTTATTTTTAAAATCTACCGAAAAGCCCTTCAACAGCCGCTCCGCGCATATTTATTCTCGATGCCATTAATTAGAAGCAACGCAGGAAAGGGGAAAGATGGAGGCAAAGCGATGGTCTTCCTTCATTCTGCTAGTTTTAGTTGTTTTGGGCATCTGGGGAGTGAATCGAGCTGATACAGCACTCAGTGCTGCTCAATGCAAGGAGGAGAGGAGGGTTGGGCTCAATGCTTGCAAGCCAGTTATCTATTTCAAGAATCCATCACCAGCATGCTGTGAGCGTGTAAGGGTTACCCATATTGAATGTGTCTGCGCCGATGTTACACCAAAAGTGGAAGCTCTAATCGACCTCAATCGAGCCATTCGGCTGATTGAAGGTTGTGGTAGAAGGGTTCCTCGTCACTACAAGTGTGGGAGTAAGCTCTCGCTCGTGCTCTCTCATGGCATGCCCTTGTTTTTGTTTTCCATTTCTCCTCCTCTCTGTGCTTTTGCTGACACTCTCTGTTTCCCACTCTTGATTTGCAGGTATCACCACTCCATGAATTGACGATTTAAATTTCTCACTAGTTCGATCCGGTCCTTTGTTCTTCCCTGTGATTGCAGAAGACCTACATACAGTCTATATAATTAAATAAATGATTTTGAAATTTTCATTATCCAAATCCACCTCGCTCTTTGGTTTTCTAGAGACCGAGTTTCACTGGTTTGTTGCAGTGTAAGAAGTGGCAATCTCTCTCTTCTTCTTTATTATCTTTTCTATTTATATCACATGATTTGCGCAAATATCTTTGTTAAAGTCTGGCTGCTCTAGCTAGCCCATGGAGTTTGATCGATGCTAGCTTTTCTTTTCCTGTTTATGCGGGGTGTTTCTTAATGGCCAAAGACTAGAATCACCACGAGGATAGTAGCCCAGACAGCTCGTGAAAACACACCAAGGGGAGATCTCTTCAATCTATAATCACGGCTGGGAAAATAATATATGGCAAATGATACGCATTGGACGAATCTCAAATGGAATGAAGAAATTTATGATGTTATGGAACATGATAATTTAGAGGCCAATACCCAAATCGTCCAGCTATATATGAACCCCTTCAATGCACCGCGTATGCCGATTTTTTTTCTTCCGGATAACGTACAATGAATGAATTGTTTGGATGTAGAAGAATTCAAAAGCAAAAGCTATACTTGTATTTAACATTTCGGTGCTAGAGAAAGCTCATGCAGTATACTATCACACACTACTCTGTTAACAATTCAGCAGCACAGCACAACTGGACTTGTCGGCTTTATCATAATAGAATTTGTTTTCTATTCTAACAAAGAAACAATTTCAGTATTCAGTTGAACGTAGAACTGTATCTCAGCTAAAATTAGATTATAATTTGTAATTATTTTATATATAAACACCCTACTACAACAATACAATTGAATATACAGAAATTATTCGAATTCAAATTTTTACATGCTATTAGAGCTAACCTCAAAATTCTTCCTCCTAAACCTTGATTTTTTTCTTTGAATTTTTCTTTGCTCGTAAACCTAAATTTTGATTGTTACAGTGCGTGTTTATCAATAGGTCACTGTTTATCGTTGAACTTGGTTTTTGATTACTACAATGCTTGTTCACCAACAAGTCACTGTTCATCATCGGTAAAAAACCCAGAATCATCACTGAAATTAACCCAAAAAAATCAACACCAATCCACACAAAAAAACAAAACACAGAAACAACCTGGAAAATAGAACACAAACACATTCATCAACAGCATGGAAATTAACCCATCAAATGTCCCTACCTTCGCGGTGGCGACTCAAATTGTAGTCCACCGGTACAACTCCCCTCTTCCAACTGGAATTACCCTAGATGAAACGAGTTACTCACTGTGGAGCCAACTCATGGAAATGAGAATAGGTGCAAGAATTAAAGTTGGGTACCTCACCAGAGACATGAATAAGCCATACCCAGTTGACCCGAGAATGGAAGCTTGGATAACCGAAAACCACCGAGTCAAAAGCTAATTGATTGACTCAATGAGCCCACCGTTGATGCAACGGTTCATCAGGCTACCCATGACGAAGGAGATTTGGGAGGCAACAACAAAAACCTTTTATGATGGCTCGGACGAGACATAAATTTTTGAGTTAACTCAAAAATTGTTCTCTACCAAGCAAAGCGATCGACCATTACCCACGTATTATAATGACCTGATTGCCATTTTTCAAGAAATTGATCATCGAACAAAGTCACAGGCTGGAACCGTCGATGACGTGGTTCAACTTCACTTAGCCATGGCGAGGCTTCGGGTGCACATCTTCCTCAGTGGCTTGGACCCGGTGCTTGACCAGGTTCGTGGGGAGATTTTGAGGAAGGACCCTAAGTTAGGTCTTGAGAATGCCTAAGCATATGTCCGTCAAGAATACCAGTAACTTTAGGGGGGGGGGGGGGGCAAAGGCAAGCTGAACCCATGGTGGAGGAGGGAGTCACCACCGTCACAAACCCATTTCTGAAGGGTCGGAGATGGTGGCGCACCGGAGCATTGTGCCATGCCCCTCGGGTCCCTGCCAACCTAAATACCGAGGGGTCAGATGGTTTTAAATGGTGAGAAAATCTGGGGACTTGTCTGTGCTCATTGCGGAGAATCGGGCCACCCGAAACAAAGATGCTATGAAATTATTGGGTACACTAACTGGTGGGATTTTAAGAAAAAATCTCGGAAAAATATTGAAAAAATATGGGGAATTGTACGAAAGTCGATCACGAACAACCAACGACAAACGTTGTTCATCCAGGTACAATTGGTAAAATTTCTGTACTATTTGTTATTGGTAAGAATAGTTCTTGGATTATTGATACAGGTGCATCCGGCCATATGACTAGAGACCCTGGTAATTTAAATTTCTCTAAACCTTCTTCTCAATCTGTTATTTGCACTCCCAACGGTAGTACTCTCTAATTACCGGGGAAAGGATCTATAACTTTGATTGAATCCCTTACCTTGGATACAATTCTTGTTGTTCCGTCTTTGGAATACAACCTCCTTTCAGTTAGCCAAATTACTTCTACTCTTGCATGTACTGTATTTTTTTGGCCATTATTTTGTGTTTTCCAGGACATTCTAACTTGGAAGATTCTTGGTTATGGTGTTATGAGGGGCAACTTTTATTATCTAGAGTTAACCGAGAAAAGGGGGTCAAAACTCAGTCAAGCGCATTAGGCAAAAAGTAAATACAGAGCTCAAGCACTCTTATGGTTATGGCACTGAAGGCTCGGGCATCTTTCTTTTGGGTACCTTAAGAAATTACAACTTTTTTTTTTGGATGTTAGTAATTTAGATTTTAAATGTGAAATATGTGAACTGGCCAAAAGCCATTGTATCCCTTATTTACCAAGTTTGAATAAAAGTTCAGAACTGTTCACAATTATTCACTCGGTTGTTTGGGGTCCTGCAAAAATTACGTCATTTTCTAATGCTTGGTATATTGTTATGTTTATTGATGAGTATACTCGAATAACTTGAATTTCCTTGCTTAAAAATAAGAGTGATATAGGTACAACTTTTCAAGAATTTCATAAAATGGTGACGACCCAATACCAATGTTCGATTCATGCACTGCAATCTGAAAATGGTATGGAGTTTGTGGATCAAGCGTTAGATAAATTCTTGGGTCACCATGAAATTCGACACCAAACTTCATGCACTTATACTCCATAGCTGAATGGATTGGCAGAACGAAGAAACCGACAAATTATTGAAGTTGTTCGGGCCTCCCTGTTTGGTATGAATATGCCAAAATTCTATTAGGGTGAGGCAGTAAAGTTGGCTGTATACTTGACTAATTGCACACCGTCTAGTGTGCTCAATTTCCAAACTCAACAAAAGATGGAATCCCTACTCTTTGTTCCTCATTTACCAAACCTTGAACCCAGAGTAATTGGATGTACTGTTTATGTTTACATACCTAAAGTTTTACGGGGTAAACTTGATCCTTGTGCAAAAAAGTGTGTATTTATCGGTTATTCAGAATTTTAGAAGGGGTATTGATTTTATGATCCCCAGCACCCGAAGTTACATGTGACCCTGGATACCTCGTTTCATGAGTTGGAACCCTATTATTCAGGGGGAGTTTCTGGGATGTCTCTTCAGGGGGCGAGGGATAATGAAAAGAACGACGACAATTTATTTGAATTAGAGGAAAACATAGGGATACTTGAAAATTTCTCAGAAAAAACAGGGCAAAAATGTGGTTCTACAGGACATTATTAATTTGGAATTGTGCATAGACTAGAATGTTCTCAGCAATAACCCCTCTTGGTCTCCAGAGTTGATTACATGTACACCATCATTTGAAGAATCGACCCAGAATGTTCTTCCTCAGGTAAACTCAAACCCTATTCTTAATGAAACCATCAAAATTCTTGTCCTTGTAGAAAATACATAAAATAAATACCCACAGTGGTTGAATAAAGGAGTCCCGAGAAAACAATATGAACCTGATCCAAAAACCAAGACTAAATACCCAACCTATAATTATATGTCTTCCTATAGATTGTCAGAATCATATGTATTTTCTGTTAATCAATTATCCACTCTATCTATTTCTAGTAATGTATAGGATGCATTAGCAGATTCAAAATGGAGTAAGGCGATGGATGAAGAAATGGAGGCCCTACAGAGAAATAACACTTGGGAGCTGTGTGCGCTACCCAAAGGAAAGAAGACAATTGGTTTATCCACTGTATCTATTCGTAGTAATGTACATGATGCATTAGCAGATCCAAAATAGACTAAGGCGATGAATTAAAAAATAGAAGCACTACAGAGAAATAACACTTGGGAGCTGTGTACACTACCCAAAAGAAAGAAGACATGTGTTTGTAGATGGGTGTTCATAGTCAAACATAAAGCAGATGGCAGTATTCATAGGTACAAAGCAAGGTTGGTTGGGAAAGGGTATACATAGAAGTATGAAATAGATTATTAAGAAACCTTTGCTCCGGTACAAACGGTATTTTGCTTGGTGATTATTTGTTTTTTCTTTTGCAAATTTATGCCACCACAGACAAGATTTTTTCTTCCAGCAGCTGATATCTGGTGTCAGTTACTGTCATTCCATGGTATGCTATATGAGTTTTTAATTTTCAATTCTGTCACTCTTGTCTTTTGTAGTTTATGGGTTTTTTTCCAGGAAATTTGTCACAGGGATCTGAAACTTGAAAACACACTTTTGGATGGAAGCCCCACACCACGCCTTAAAATATGTGACTTTGGTTACTCCAAGGTTAAGGTTTTTTGGCTCTTCAAATTCATCTTCCATGATGATGTTCTTAAGGCATTTCCTACTGATTTTTTCTTCTGTAATTGCAGTCTGCTCTACTGCACTCACAACCCAAATCAACAGTTGGGACACCAGCATATATTGCCCCAGAAGTCCTGTCACGCAAGGAATATAATGGCAAGGTACTAGGTGTTTTATATTTGAAACCAAACATAGCTGAAAGGACACCCCCGGCTTATGCTGTCTTATTTTTATGGGGCAAGACTCTGTAGTTCTGTCATCTAATCAGAAGATATACCTTGTTATTTATCAAGCTCGAGGATTGAATGTTTGTCAGTAAAAGGTTATAATTGAATCATCAGGTGAAAGTTATGTAAGATATATCAAATTTCAATTGCTGTAGGTTCATTGGTAGGGTCCTTAGCAGTCTTGAATTGTGTCATATACTTGAGTCAGTAGTTCGTTCAGTTATCAGGCCACTTTTTTAATCACACAATAAAACTGATGTTGCCCGTCAAAAGTAGAAAAAAGGGAGGCCTCTTACTGTTTTCTTGTTAATTTGATAGTTTTTTTTTTAGATTTCAAATGTCTAGTCATGTGGTGTAACACTATATGTGATGTTGGTTGGATCATACCCCTTTGAGGATCCTGAAGATCCTAGAAATTTCCGCAAGACCATTGGTGTGAGTTTCTTCTAAACACTTAATACTATAGTTAGATGAATTGTGTTCTATTGTTTTTTTGAAATACTTAAACTTTTATCTTAAATTCACAATTATATCACTAAAGTTAATTCACTGTTCACTCTCCACAGAGAATAATGAGTGTTCAGTACTCCATACCAGACTATGTACATGTATCTGCAGATTGCAAGCATCTCCTTTCTCATATTTTTGTTGCCAATCCCGCGAAGGTAGTGTTGTGCAAAATATAAAATACAAGGAACGAAAACAATTAAAAACAAACTTGAGTCGTGCCTAGCATTGTCCTTAAGGATATTTCCCCAATAATGAGGTACCCTTTAGGATTCAACAAGCTCTTCCTCAAACAAAGAGGGGAACACAATAACAGCAAAGAAACAAGAGAAGAGAGAACCAACAAATTAGAAGAAGAAGAGAAGTAGATTTTTCGGATGTGTGTTGTTTGAAAAATCTGTATAGTATTTATAGATAACCATAATGTAATGGTCACATCTAATTTAATTAAAAAATTAAATTAGTAGTTACAATAATTTAAAATATGTCCGTTATAAATTAAATTATGGTCCGTTACAAAATTAAATTATAGTTTAAAATATATCCGTTACAAAATTAAATGATGATTTAAAATATATCCGTTACAAAATTAAATTATGGTAACACTTATATTTGTAACTCTTAAAAATAATTTTTCAATGGTTACAAATTTATTAAGTGTTTTACCATTGTATGATAGTCTTTTGAAATATCTATTATAATTTTTACAACAATCCCCCACATATTTCAAAAGGCTTTTAATAATAATAATAATAATAATAATAATAATAAATAAGTAAATAAATTTTCTGGATCTCTTTCATAAATGAGTGTAATGCGTCTAACCTGGTGTCTTTTGGACTATGAACCAGATTATAGAAAGTATGAGATTTGACTTACAAAATTATTGGTGAAATATTTAATTTCTATGAATACAATAATTCTCATTGTAAGTTAGGTATCTCACCAATCACATTATACCCCCACAATTCCTTGCTGTTTGACTCGGTTTTGCGCTTTTAATCGGCCATGCGCATGCCTGATTCTTCGTGAGTGCTTTAAAGATTTTGCTAGTATCTTATGGGAGCGGCCCCACTCCACACTCATATAGGTGATTCCATCAAGTGTTCATTGTATTTTGAACACTATCCATAAGGAATATGAAACTCATTAAGAACTTTATAGTTCATCCTCTCCTTGATTTACAGACTAGCACTATTCTCTCATCATAGAAAAGGACTTGTTTTATAGTGCTGTAAAATCATAAATAACTTTGTTGTTACCCATATGAACCTAATTTACGGGATCTCCAATCTCATAGGTTGGGTTACCATTATTTTGATTTCTTATTTTAGCATTTGTTCCATTCCTCTCGATGTTTCTAATACCATCTTTCTACCAAGAGGTTTAGTCAGAGGATCGGCCAAATTCATTTCTGACTTCACATAATCTATTGAAATAACTCCATCTTTTAACAGCTGTTTTACTACATCATGTCTTAATCGAATACCAAGCTATGTTTTACTACATCATGTTAGGGCTATGTTTTGGGATTGTTAGAGAGTGGTGTTCTGGTTTCGCCGATACCAAGCTGCTACTCTCCGATCACTGTCTTCTTCTCTGATTCACCGTTTATTCACCATTAACCTAGCCATTAACCTTAAACCTATCACAAATCAAACCTCAGACTGTCCCCCTACGTTACCTAGCCAGTTTCTTTTTCAAAACTCTAAACATCTCCAGTACAAATCCCTCTTCCCAACCAAGCTTTTGCGCCGCCACCATAAAAAAACCCAGCAGTCACTTCCAAATAGCGAAGGATTCCCCAGCGTGTAAGGCTCTACATCGTTGCCCCGTGTGTCCTTCTCTTTGCTATGGCTGCAGCTACCACTAGACCCCTACCAAACAAGATGAACACGTGGGCCGACAGAGTCAAAATAACCAATTCAAGCACAAGGTTTACCTTAGACAAGCTGCCGCGTTGTGAAGAAGGTAAGCAACCCGAAATCACTATTGACATGCTCACTGATAATGCTGAACAGTGGAGCCGTTGCATGGTGGGGTTCTTCCCCAGTTTCAGAATGAACTACCATATGGTCAACACAGTGGCGAATAGGGTGTGGAAAGAAGGGGGCCTTGAATCTGTGATGTCAACGGCCAGTGGGTTTTGGATCTTTAGATTCCAAACAGAAGACCAAATGCTAGCTATCCTTGAGAGGGGGCCATGGATGTTCGGTGGCAAAGCTATAGTGCTTCAGCAGTGGCACTCTCAGTTTGTGTTTGATAAGAACCGTATCTCCAAAATCCCAGTTTGGGTTCGATTGCATGGCCTCCCATTTACCCTCTGGTCTCGTAAAGGATTAAGTGTGGTGGCTAACATGGTTGGTAAGCCATTGTCTTGTGATGAAGCTACCTTCTGTTGTACCAAGTTGGACTACGCTAGGGTTTGCGTGGAGCTTGACGCAGCCAAACCCTTCACATACAATTTTGACATCAAAACTCCCTTCTCAGATGAGCCCCTGCACATTCATGTTGAGTATGAATGGAAACCATCGAGGTGTGGGAAATGCAAAGTATTTGGGCATGCTTGCAAGGATCCAGTGGAAACTGGAAAAGTGTTAGCCACGAACTTGAAGGAGGCGGCTGGGGAAACAAACCCTAGTCAGGGGGAAGGCTCAGGTCACGCACCCAGCCACGTGCCTAGCTGCCAGGTATTGGAAGTCAAAACCAAAACGAATACTGAGGCACCAAAGGGCAATGATGCAGCAACAAAGGTGACATGTCCAGGGAAACCAACGGCAACAATGGAACCAACTGTGCAGGATGATGAAGCTCGGGCCCGAAAAGGAAAAATGAAGGAGAATGTCTTAACTGTTTGTCTTGTGAATGAACCAGACCCACTGAGTGGCAAGACACTAAGTGCTCGGGGTGTGGAAGATGGAAGCACTCTAGGTGCTAGGGACGAGGAGTCCACCACTGCAAATGGCAGCAGCTCAGACCAACGTGCAGCTTCCCCCATGGCTTTCACCAAAGTCAGGAAGAAGAAGGGCAACAAGAAGAATAGAGAGGCGTTGCGCCTCTGAGTCAGGTCACTCTCCCCCCTAAATAATTTTATTTATGTGTTCTATAGGATGTTGGAATATAAGAGGCGTTAATAGCTTCCAAAAACAAAAAAGTGTCCATGAGTGGTTAATAAAGAATAAGCTTAGCTTATTTGGTCTGTTAGAAACAAAAGTTAAGGCTGCAAGTCTTAATAACTTGCAAATTGGTCTTGAGTTGAATGATTGGAAGATTTTGTCAAATGTGTTGGATGATTTACCAGCTAGAATTATCGTTGGGTGGAATCCTAGAGTTTTTGATGTCCAGTGCATGCATTGCACCAAGCAATGGATCACATGCAGGGTTACTTCGGCTCAGCATTCTTTGGATGTTATTGTTTCCTTTATTTATGGTTTAAACACTCCAGCTGAGAGGGAAGAGGTTTGGGATTACATTGGGATGCAAGTTGGGTGGAGCCAATCTATTCCGTGGGTTTTATTAGGAGACTTTAATGCTACTATGAACATCACAGACAGTGTTGGAGGTAACACTCAATGGAACAGGCATAAGCAGGCGTTTGGGCAGTGTCTTCATAATGCTGAATTGCACCCCCTACCCTATCGTGGAATCAAGTATACATGGACAAATGGTCAAGAGGAGGGAGGCCTGATCATGAAGAAATTGGACTGGATCATTAGCAATGCTGTTTTTGCAAGGAAATGGCCTGATGCCCAAGCCCAATTCATGCCCAAAACTGTGTCCGATCATAGCCCCATGCTCCTCCACATTAAGCATGTCCATTACCAGCCGTGCCCTTGCTTCAAATTCCTTAACCTCTGGGCCGAGAGGGAGGATTTCCTTCCCCACATTGCATCGATTTGGCAAGGGCTTGTGAATGGCAGCCCAATGTTCAGGCTTTCTACAAAGCTTCAATGGGCAAAAACAAGCCTGCAAAACTGGCACAAATACCACAGAACCCATATTGCTCATAGGGTCCAACGGGCTAAGAAGAAGTGGGAGGATGCCCAGGTCATGCTGGATAGCAGCCCAGATTCTATAGAGGCCCGTGTGGTTGAGAAAGAATTGGCAAATTCTTATCATCAGCTTTGCAAGGATGAGGAGTCGTATTTTAAGCAGAAATCCCGTATTCAATGGTTAACCCTAGGGGACAGAAATACTTCTTTTTTTCACAGGTCAGTGGAGCATAGAAGGATGAGGAATAGAGTGAACAGTCTGGAGGATGACAAGGGGAATGTAATCACGGGGCAGAAGGAAATGGGGAAGTTGGCAGTGGATTACTACAAGGGAGTTTTGGCTTCTAATGAGGCTCCTTCATGCTTTCAAGGGGAACGCATCTTCCCCCCTCCGATTTCTGAAGATATCATGCAGGGCATCATCAAGCCAATCACTAATGATGAAATTAAGTCTGCTTTATTCTCCATCTCAGACAATAAGGCCCCAGGCCCTGACGGATTTTCTTCTCTTTTCTTTAAAGCCACTTGGAGCATTGTAGGTGGAGATTTCTGTGAGGCAGTGCAATCCTTTTTCCAGACCAGTTCAATGCCTAAGTGTGTCAATGCCACTACCCTTGCCTTGGTTCCTAAAGTTGAGAGTCCTAAATCCATGGAGGACTATAGACCGATTTCATGCTGCAATGTCCTTTACAAAACTATTTCAAAAATCCTGGTTCAAAGACTGAAGGAGCCCCTTGCTCAAATCATTAGCCAAGCTCAAACAGCTTTTCTCCCGGGCAGAAACATAGCAGATGCAATTCTGCTATCCCAAGAGCTGATGCACAATTATCATCTCGGGAATGGCCCAAAGCGTTGTGCTTTGAAAATTGATCTGCGGAAAGCCTTCGATACCATTCGGTGGGATCACATTATTGAAGCGATGGAGAAGATTGGCATTCCCGATACCATGGTCAATTGGGTTAGGGCGTGCATCACTACCCCTTTTTTCTCGGTCAGGCTAAATGGGGACTTGCATGGCTGGTTCAAGGCTACAAGAGGGATTCGGCAGGGAGACCCACTATCTCCCTACTTGTTCATTCTTGCGATGGAAGGGCTTAATGGGCAGCTGCAAAAAGCTTCGTTGGTCCCCAGTTTCAAATTTCATTGGCGTTGCAAAGCTACTGGTATAACTCATCTTTGTTTTGCAGATGATCTCCTTGTCTTCTGTCAGGCAGATATGGAAACAGTGCAATCAGTCAACGAAGCTCTCCACAGCTTTATGCAACAATCAGGCCTTGGAATTAATCAAAGGAAAAGCTCCCTTTTTCTCTCAGGTGTTGATGATGCTGTTAAATTGGAGATTCAAAACTTGCTAGGATTCCAGCTAAAAAATCCACCAGTAACTTACCTTGGTGTCCCCTTGATTACCAAGAGATTAACCAGCACAGACTGCAGCTTGTTAGTGGAGAAAATCACGGCTCGCATCAAGCTTTGGACTTCTGCAACATTGAGCTACGCAGGAAGGCTTCAGCTTATTAAGACCACCCTATTCTCTATGCAGGTGTATTGGCTAAGTCTGTTTGTTCTCCCAGTCTCGGTTATAAGGAATATTGAGGGGATTATGGCTCGCTTCCTTTGGCGTGGCTCTCGGCTGGAAACAGGTGGTGCAAAGGTTAAATGGGATCATCTTTGTTTTCCTGTGCGTGAAGGTGGGCTCGGTATCAAGCACTCTCAAGACTGGAACAGAGCTGCAATGCTCAAGCTCCTCTGGAGAATCCTTACGAACCAAAGCTCCATTTGGGCTTCTTGGATTAAAGCAGTTAAGCTAAAGGGCCGCAGCTTGTGGGAGCTTCGAACCCCAGTCAAAGCTTCATGGGCCTGGAGGAAGATCATGGCTAGCAGGGCTTGGTGCAATGGGATGTTCACAGTTTCTATTGGAAATGGTGCTAGCACCTCACTTTGGTTTGACCACTGGCTGCCTAGTGGAGAGAAAATTTTTGACATCTATCCTGCTAGAATTATAGCTACAACGGGTCTGCCTTGGACTGCTACAGTGGCGGATATTATCTCAAATGGTAATTGGTCCTTTCCTAATGGTCATGTTGACTTGCAGCCCATATGGGAATCAATCACCTTTCTTCCCAAAATCCATATAGCTGATCAGTTCAAATGGAAAGGTAAAACCTCGGGTAAGTTCTCCATAGACTCGGCTTGGAATATGTTGAGGGATAAGAAACCTGAGCACCCCCTCCATGCTTTGATCTGGTACCGTGGCCACGTGCCCAGGTACTCCATGACCTTATGGCTCGCGAGCAAGGGAAGATTGTCCACAATGGAGAGACCACAGATGTGTAATCTCAACGTCAGCAAGCTTTGTTCTCTGTGTGGGGAAGAGAATGAAAATCATGAGCACTTGTTCTCCACCTGCAGCTACACAGCTACGGTTTGGAAAATTATTGCTACCAAAGCTCAGATTCGATGGCATACTGGCAGCTGGGAAGATTTACTTATGTGGGCAGCTCAACGGTTTAGCTCCAAAAAGGGTCTTTCCAACCTCATTGCCAAGCACTGTCTCGCTACAACTGTTTATTTCCTTTGGACAGAGAGGAACAATAGAGTCTTCAACAGTAATCAGAAACCTCATGGGATTCTAGCCCAAGAAGTTATCTCGCAAGTCCGTCTGCTCCTCATGAATTTCACGGGAAATGTTGCTCAGAATCTTAAGGAAAGATGGAACATTTGATGCTGGAGTTTGTTGCCTTGGGCCCTCAGAAGAATTTGGTCCGTGTTTGGCTTGCTCTCCTTTGGGTCTTCTCTGGGCTGAAAGCCTTTGTCCTTCCTTGCAGGCTCGGTGAAGTGGGCTTCATAACCCACAGGAGATGCATGTGGTTGGGTCAGGTTCGCTGGTGGGAGGCCAGTCCAGGGGCGCCTTCGGCCTTGAAGGAAAGCCTGTTTGTTGTTTGCTGTCTCTTGGCCTTCAGCCCTTCCCTGCAGGCTCCGTGCGAGAGTCTTCTAAGCCCACAGGGGCACCTGGTGATTTGGATCGTTGAAGCTGGTGGACAGCCCATCTCGTCTCTCGCCAAGGGTTTGAAGAAAGACCTTCTTGTGTTTTATTTCCCTTTGTTTTTGTTCAGCCTTTCGGCTTGTAGGCCTTTGGCCGTAGTGTAGCCCTTGCGGTAGGGCCGCTTCCCTGCTTCAGCCCTTGCCTTTGGGCCATCGCTGGCAGGCTCCTTTTGTATATTCCCCCTCTTTTAATCCATTTGAACTTGTTCAAAAAAAAAAAAAATGTCTTAATCGAATATGTCGATTTTTACCATTGAAAGATTTATTCTTTGCAATGGATATTGCCGCTTGACAATCACAATGCATAGATATAGAAGGTGTTGGTTTTATTCCCAATGGAATTTCAATTAAAAAATTTCTCAACCAATCAGCTTCATATCCTGCTCAGTCTAGTGCTATAAATTCTGACTCCATGGTGGATCGAGCAATTAAGCTTTGTTTGGAAGATTTCCAAGACACTACACCACCACCTAGAATAAAGATATAGCCACTAGTGGATTTAATCTCATCTGAATCTGAAATCCAGTTTGCATCGCTGTATCCTTCCAATACAGTGGGAAATCCACTATATAGAATACCATAATTCATGGTACCTCTCAGATATTTCATTAGTCGGATTATCGCCGCCCAATGCTCATGATTAGGATTTTGTGTATATCTACTCAGTCTACATACAGCGTATGCTATATCAGGTCGAGTGAAATTCATTAAATGCTTCAAACTCCCAATGATCTGAGCATACTCAAGTTGACCAACAACATCGCCTTTATTTTTCTTTAATTGAGAGTTTGCATCATAAGGAGTACTTACAGGTGTCACATCAAAATGACCAAACTTCTTAAGAAGTTTTTCTACATAATGTTCTTGTGTTAACATTATACCATTGTTACTCCTTACAATTTTTATACCTAATATGAAACTAGCTTCACCCATATCTTTCATATCAAATTTAGATGCCAAGAAATGTTTGTGCTATGCACAATATTCATGCTAGAACCGAAAATAAGCATATCATCTACATATAAACTAATGATCAAATATTCATTATCACTCGTCTTAGTATAAACACATTTATCCACACTAACGGATGAAAAACCATCACTTAAAATTACTTGATCAAATTTATCGTGCCATTGTTTAGGAGCTTGCTTTAAGCTATATAAAGATTTTCTCAATTTACAAACTTTATTTTTTTGATCAGTAATTGTAAAGCCTTCGGGTTGCATCATATATATCTCTTCTTCTAAATCACCATTTAAAAAAGCAGTTTTAACATCCATTTGATGTATAAAGAGATTATGAATAGAAGCTAAAGCAATCAGAACTCGAATTGAAGTAATTCTAGCTACGGGTGAAAATGTATCAAAATAATCCCTATTTTCTTTTCGAGTGAAGCCTTTTGCTACTAATCTTGCTTTATATTTATCTATAGAACCATTAGGAAGATATTTTCTTTTAAAGATCCATTTGCAACCAATAGGTTTTGCACCGGGAGACAAATCAACAATCTCCCAAGTTTGATTTTGTAAAAGTGAATCTATTTCAACTTTAATTGCTTCTTTCCAAAATAAAGAATCAGAGGAAGAGACAGCTTCTGTATAGGTTATTGGATCATTATCTACTAAATAAGTTAAAAATTCATTTCTGAATGAAGTTTCTTTTCTTTGTCTCTTACTCCTTCTTATTTCCTCAATATGAGTTTCATTAATCCTATTATTATTAATAGGTGCGTTATTAAAATTAGGTGTGTGAGAAATCTTTTCCTTTAATGGATAGATATGTTCAAAGAATTCAACATTTTTTTTGTTTCTATAATAGTGTTGTGATCTAACACATCACTTTTTAAAACTAGAAACCTATACGCAACACTATTTTTGACATAACCAATAAATATACAATCAGAAGTTTTTGATCCTATCTTTTTTCTCTTTGGTTCAGGTAGCATAACCTTAGCTAGACACCCCCACACTTTTAGATATTTTAAATTTGGTGGATAACCTTTCCAAAGTTTATATGGTGTTAAACCAGTTTTCTTATAAGGAATTCTATTTTGTAAATGACATGCAGATAAAATAGCTTCACCCCATAAATTATCAGGTGCGGAAGAACTAACTAGCATGGCATTCATCATTTCTTTTAACGTTCTATTTTTCCTTTCAGCTATCCCATTTGACTCGGGTGAATAAGGTGGAGTAACTTCATGTATTACGCCTTTTTTTCCACAATAATCATTCATTAGAACATACTCACCTCCTCTATCTGATCTAACTCTTTTGATTTTTTTGTTTAGTTGATTTTCTACTTCTGCTTTATATAATAAAAACATGTTATAAGCTTCATCTTTACTTCTAAGTAGGTAAAGTTTTGTATATCTTGAAAAATCATCTATGAAGGTCACATAATATTTCTTGCCTCCTCTATTCATGGTTTGTTTTAAATCTTCTAAGTCTGTGTATATTAAGCTAAGTAAATCAGTTTCTCTTTTAATAGATGTACATGTTTTCTTAGTAATTTTAGCTTCAACACATACTTCACATTTATTCATAGATGAATTGTTTGAACTAGAGATTAAACCATGAGAATTCATTTTCTTAAGATAAGATTGACTAACATGTCCTAATCTAGCATGCCATAAATCAATACTATCAAGCAAGTAAGCAGAAGATGATGCATTTTCATTCATGTTTTCAGCAACATTGAGTACAAAAAGTCCATGGTTACAATATCCCTTCCCCACAAATACATTGTTCTTTGTCATTACAATCTTATCAGATTCAAATGATCTTTAATCCCAAATTTTCCCAACACAGCTACAAAGACCAAGTTTGCTCTTATATTAGGGACATGCAGCACCTCATTCAAAGCCAGCGTCTTTCCCGAAGTCAATTTCAAAAGGACTTTGCCTTTTCCAAGAACATTTGTTGTCCTTGAATCTCCAAGGTAGACCACTTCTTCTCCATCCTTAAAAGGTGTATAAGTGGAGAAGAATTCTTTATTTGCACATATGTGCTTTGTAGCACCGGAGTCTACCACCCAATTCTTCTCATTGGTCACCATATTGACTTGAGAAACAACCGCAACAATAATGTCTTCTCCTTTAACCATGTTGACCATAGTTTTAGGAGGATTGTTGTTTCTCTTTCTATTACGGCATTGAGGTGCATGGTGGCCAGGTTTGCCACACACAAAGCAATTTTCCTTTTTCTTAAAATTGTTGTTGGTTTTGGGTTTGAACATAGTGATTATTAAGGAAGGTGATCCAGTTCAGCACAACGGTCACATTCCAGCATTCACCAAGGAAGGAAATCATGCAATGATCTCAGTCACTAAGTATAGAAACAATCCGTTACAGTAATTAAAAGCATTCAACTGTACAAACCTTTCCTTAGATAAATTCATGTAATCTCTATATAAAGAGCATACTGTTGTATATACATTAGCACTGCAATATACAAGCATAATTTGCTTTTACAGAACATTGATTCAGTGTTGAGTGTTGGGTTTCTATATGGTATCAGAGCATAACATCTCCAACGAGAATTTGATCCCCATGTCTTCCTCAAACAACACCTCAGAAATTCCCACCTCCCCAAATCCCATAATTTCTCCACCAGAATCCCCTCTTATCTTCTTCAATATCACAACTCAGATAAATGAGAAACTCACACCTTCATCATTTCCTCAATGGCGTGCCCAGTTCGAGGCTCTCCTAATTGGCTACGACCTCATGAATTATGTGAACGGAGAAACACGCTGCCCTTCCATGGATGGAAATCCATCGTCTGCAGCCAACCAGCAGTACTGGATCAGACAAGACAAACTGATCCTCAGCGCCATTCTTGCCTCCACTTCGCCAACAATTACTCCACTCATCGCCACGGCGAAAACCTCCTCTGAGGCATGGAAAAAGCTAGCAACAATGTACGCCAGCAAATCGCGTACCAGGGCTATGCAACTCAAGGAAGAAATCACCTTGATTCAGCGTGGAAATCGCACCATTCCAGACTATCTTCATACAATTAAAAGATTGGCTGACGAAATTGCTCTTATTGACCACCCTATCTCTGATGACGATATCACTCTCTATGTCCTCAATGGCTTAGGAGCAGAGTTCAGAGACATTGCTGCCCCAATTCGAACCAGAGAGAACTCTCTCACTTTTGAAGAGCTACACGATCTACTGGTTGGGCATGAAAGTTACCTGAGAAGAATGGAAAATGCCACTCAGCAGTTAGTGGCCACTGCCAACTACACCCACCAGTGCTCCAATTACTCCGGCCCCCAATATTCCCGAAACAACTACAGCAACCAAGGTCAGAGACGAAACCAACAAAGGTTCTCTCATGGGTCGCACAATGACCATAGGCACACAACTGACCCACCAGCCCGTGACTATAGAAGGCCGTTCAACCAGGGCCAAACTCAAAACAGGCGCTACCAGCCCAATCAGCCCAAATGTCAATACTGTGACCTCTTGGGCCACACAGCCAAAGCCTGCCCCGGCTGCAGCCCACTGATATGGCTGTCAACTGTACCGAATCTCCAAATAATGCACAAAAGTGGTTACTTGACTCTGCTGCATCCCACAACATAACAGGAGATTTAAAAAATTTGACGATTCACTCCGAATATGATGGAACTGATGAAGTTCTCCTTGGTGATGGTTCAGGTTTGCAAGTCACTCACATCGGCTCCTTAGCCTTGTCTACACTGGACAAAAATTTTCACTTACATGATACACTTTGTGTTCCAAATATTTCAAAAAATTTGATTTCAATTCATCACTTCACTAAACATAATAATGTTTTTGTTGAGCTTCACCCGTTTTATTTTCTTGTGAAGGACACATTCACGGGGGCGCCACTGCTAAGAGGAGCATGTGAAAATGGCATTTACGTCTTTCCAAACTCTCGGAAGGTTCAATCAAATTCAAAAATGGTTGCTTATGTTCATGAGCGAACTTCAATTGAAGGGTGGCACAAACGCCTTGGTCACCCGTCAATTAAAATTGTTCAACAGCTTGTTAATTTATTTTCTCTACCCCTCACCACGAATAAACCACCCTCCTCTTGTACTTCTTGCTGTTTAAATAAATCACATAAACAACCTTTTGGACCTACAAGTCTCCACAGTCACACTCCTTTAGAAATAATTTTTACTGATGTCTGGGGTCCAGCTCCCATCATGGGGTCTGATGGTGCGCGCTATTACCTAATTTTTGTTGATCATTATACGAAATACATATGGTTTTATCCGATGTCGTCCAAATCACTTGTCTTTAGCATTTTCCCCAAATTTCACATGCTTGTTGAAACCAGATTTAAATCCAAAATTAGAAGTCTGTATTCCGATAATGGAGGTGGATTTATTCATTTAAAATCATACCTCTCCACTCATGGTATAAGCCATTACACTACTGCTCCATATACCCCTCAACAAAATGGCGTGGCCGAACGTCGCCATCGCCATCTTGTTGAAACAGGTCTTACTCTCTTGTCGGATGCCTCTCTACCTCTATCTTTTTGGCCTTATGCCCTCCAAACTGCTACATATCTCATAAATCGTCAACCCACTCCACTCCTCCAAACTAAATCCCCTTTTGAGGTACTTTTTGGCCAAAGCCCAAATTATCTCAAACTTAGGAAATTTGGGTGCTTATGCTACCCTTTTACCCGGCCTTACAATAAAAATAAAATGCAGCCAAGATCACTGCCATGTATTTTTATTGGATACTCTCCTATGCAAAATGCTTATAAATATTTGGATCCCATAAAAGATCGAATCTATTTATCAAGACATGTTGTCTTTGATGAAGTGCAGGCCCTACCCTTTCAGCTCACCCAACAGCCCATTACCCAACCAACCTCTCGGCCCATAATTCCACCTCTCCTCCTACCACAGCCCATTCTCCCCCCACAGCCCATTCCCCCAACTGCACCGACCGAGAGTTTGGAGAACCGGACTGTCGTTCACGCATCTCCTCCAGGTATGCATCTCTCTTCTTCTTCTTCAATTTCCTTACCTAACATGTCTGCAGATCATCATACTCCTTCTCACAATCTCGTTCATTCTGAGGAAACCAATACTGCCACTGTTGCCTCGTCTCCATCTATATCCCAAGATTTTGTCCCCACCCGAACCCATTCCATGACAACACGATCGATGAACAACATTCACAAACCCAAACAAATCAATACCGTTTCCAAACACCCCCTTCCGTCCACCATTGAACCCACCTCTGTGACCCAAGCCCTTTCTCACCCTGACTGGCGCGCAGCCATGGCTGCCGAAATCACAGCTCTTGTCCGTCACGACACATGGAACTTAGTTCCACCGCCCACCAACTGCAACCCAATTGGTTGCAAATGGGTCTTCAGGACCAAAAGAAAGGCTGATGGTTCAGTGGACAAATTGAAGGCACGTCTGGTAGCCAAAGGCTATCACCAACGACCCGGCCTTGACTTCAAGGAAACTTTCAGCCCAGTGGTTAACCCGGCCACAATTCGAACTGTTTTAAGTATTGCAGTAATGAATGGTTGGCCACTTAAACAATTGGATATGAATAATGCGTTTTTACATGGTTCTTTGCAGGAACAGGTTTTCATGACTCAACCCCCCGGTTTCAAAGACCCTCAAAATCCATCCTTTGTGTGCAAGTTGCAGAAAACAATCTATGGTTTGAAACAGGCCCCTAGGGCTTGGTACTCTGCGTTGAAACTGTCGATTATTGCTATTGGTTTTTCTATTTCACAGGCCGATTCCTCACTTTTTGTTTATCGTCATAACTCAATTATTTGCTATATGCTTGTGTATGTTGATGATTTGGTTTTGACAGGAAATGATCAAAACTTTGTGGCTCATGTGGTGCTGAGACTTGGTGCAAATTTTTCCCTAAAAGACCTGGGTCCTCTTCACTTCTTCCTGGGTGTTGAAGTTGTTCCCACACCTACTGGTCTTTTCCTTTCCCAGCATAAATATATCCGAGAATTGTTGGACAACACACGCATGGCTGCTGCCAAAGATGTCTCAACTCCACTGTCAACAACACTTCTACTCAGCCTGATGGATGGAACTACCGCAGTAGATCCCACACCCTACCGTCAGCTCATTGGAAGCCTCCAGTATCTCTCTCTCACCAGACCCGACATATCGTTTGCCGTCAACAAATTGTCGCAATTCATGCACAAACCGACGGAGACACACTGGACTGCAGCAAAAAGGCTCCTACGGTACCTCAAGAAAACCATCTTCTTTGGCATCAATATCAACAAATATCCAGCTCCTTCACTCACTACATTCAGTGACGCTGACTGGGCTGGGGATGTTGATGATCGCTCCTCTACGTCTGCGTACATTACTTTCCTCGGCTGCAACCCTATATCATGGAAATCAATCAAACAACGTGCTGTTGCCCGCTCTAGCACCGAAGCTGAGTATCGAGCCCTTGCAAATGGTGCATCCGAAACTTTATGGTTACTTGCTCTACTTCAGGAACTTGGTGTCTCCCTCACACAGACCCCCACTCTCCTCTGTGACAACATTGGCGCCACTCACCTCAGTTTCAATCCCGTCCAGCACTCGCGGATGAAGCATATCCAAATTGACCTCCACTTCGTCCGAGATCATGTGCAGAAAGGAACATTCACTGTGCGTCATGTCCACACTCAAGACCAACTAGCTGACTTGATGACAAAACCCCTTTCCCGGGAGTGAACAGCCTGCCTCCGAAGCAAAATTGGCCTTACCGATGGAAGCCCATTTTTGCGGGGGCGTATTAAGGAAGGTGATCCAGTTCAGCACAACGGTCACATTCCAGCATTCACCAAGGAAGGAAATCATGCAATGATCTCAGTCACTAAGTATAGAAACAATCCGTTACAGTAATTAAAAGCATTCAACTGTACAAACCTTTCCTTAGATAAATTCATGTAATCTCTATATAAAGAGCATACTGTTGTATATAAATTAGCACTGCAATATACAAGCATAATTTGCTTTTACAGAACATTGATTCAGTGTTGAGTGTTGGGTTTCTATAGTGGTATTGTTACCATTGGACTTAAAATTCTTATTAAATTTGTTCTCATACCTTTTTTGATGTGGACTCCCTTCTACCAAGTTTGCTTTAGTGGTAATCTCCTTCTTCCTTGTAGCTTGCACTTTCTTTCTATTAAAAGGAAGGAATAGAGGAGGGACGACAAAGGCAGCGGCAGCAGCAACAACAACGGTGAGGGCAGGGGCATTGTTCGCAACAGTGTTTCCGTCCATGTTAAAAAGGAATATCCTTAAGATTGTTGTGCAAAATATAAAATACAAGGAACGAAAACAATTAAAAACAAACTTGAGGCGTGCCTAGCACTGTCCTTAAGGATATTTCCCCAATAATGAGGTACCCTTCAGGATTCAACAAGCTCTTCCTCAAACAAAGAGGGGAACACAATAACAGCAAAGAAACAAGAGAAGAGAGAACCAACAAATTAGAAGAAGAAGAGAAGTAGATTTTTCGGATATGTGTTGTTTGAAAAATCTGTATAGTATTTATAGATAACCATAATGTAACGGTCACATCTAATTTAATTATGAAATTAAATTAGTAGTTACAATAATTTAAAATATGTCCGTTATAAATTAAATTATGGTCCGTTATAAAATTAAATTATGGTTTAAAATATATCCGTTACAAAATTAAATGATGATTTAAAATATATTCGTTACAAAATTAAATTATGGTAACACTTATATTTGTAGCTCTTAAAAAATAAATTTTCAATGGTTACAAATTTATCAAGTGTTTTACCATTGTATGATAGTCTTTTGAAATATCTATTATAATTTTTACAACTGGTAGTGCCCTTTTCCATGGTTTATGTGATGTTATCTTTCTTTCAACATTTTCTCTACACTCTCCTCTTTGAACTCTCACTTTTTTAGCTGTCCATCAATTTTAACAAGGCATTTAAAAATCATGCTCTTTGGTATTTATTCTTTTATTGTTCAATCTCAAAGTGAATCTATATGAAATCAAGTTTAATTGCTTACTGAAAAAGATTGCTTGCATATGGTTTCCTAACTCTGCAAGTAATCATAAGAACACTGATTCCTGAATTTAAACCAACATAAGTAAATGGACTCAGTTCTAAGATACAGCAGGAGTTGAGTCATAAACTGAAAATTACAAAATTGTCATTGATTCTAAATATAATATTGCAACCAAAATTAAGTAAACAAACAATAAGGTTATGCTAATTCAGCAAGCTTGAAGGGCCCGGTGCGACCCTACAGTTTGAAGCATAGTTTAAGAAATTTGATAATTTTATTTTTAATTTCCCTTCTCATCAGAACTTTGTATTCTGGGTTATAATGGGCCAGGCATGTGCACAAGTTATATGTATATTTAGATTTATTGGGAGGATAGCTAGGCATTTGTATACAAAATGAGGAGCCCCTAAAAGCTACCTACACATCCCAGAGTTAATCAACAACTCAAGCTAGAATCCCAATTCGACAACCAGGATTTTCTAGGAAACAAGGGAATCTGACCCCGCCATAGCATAAATTCAAGGAGATGGCCTTTCATTACATTCTAATGTATTTTCATCTAGAGAACTAGATATTCTTCATTTTCATGAATGCTCTCAGTGGTGTGCACCTTCATATGATATAATGATCGTATTCTGATGTTGTCCGATCCTTGGTAAAGAGGATTACCATTCCAGAGATTAAGCAGCACCCTTGGTTTCTTAAGAATTTGCCTAAAGAGATCATTGAAATTGAGAAAACAAACTTCACTGAATCAGAACGTTACCAACCGGCCCAAAGTGTCGAGGAGATTATGAGTATCATACAAGAGGCGAAGGCGCCTGGTGAAGGCGGCAAAGTTTCTGAGAATGCTGTTGCAGGAACCTCTGATGACTTGGCTGCTGATCTGGATTCTGAGGTTGATGCCAGTGGCGACATCATGTCCTCCTTCTAGGCATCACCCACAAATTGCATCCAGAGAATTCGCGTATCCAGATTCCAGTGATTTCGGTGACATGAATTTCCATATGCATGCCATGCTATCTGCTCTGTAAAGTATCCTGAACAGTGTCACCTGAGCAGTGCTAAACTATGTGGGGTGCATTTGAGGTGCAGCGCATGGTGTTTGAAGCATGCACCGCGTGTAGATTTCCCAGTTAAGGGGTTTGAAGAAGTTGCCTTCAAGCACATATTTTTCTTCTTACAATGTTTATCGTGCTTGAAACAATTGAAATGATGATGACACTTTTTTTTTTGTTTTTCGTTTTGCCATTTTTAATATCCTGTTCGTTTGGCGTTCCGACCTTTGCAAATTAATCAACAGAGAACTTTATTCGGCCAATGAGCTCTGGCTCTCTCCCTCGCCAGCCCGTTACAGGCCTTTCCACTAACCTGTAGAATTCTTCCGTCCATACTAATTTAGCTCTGGGAGTCAAGGCTACAAGATTTCGCAGAGATTTTCAAAGTGGGAAAAATAAAGCATTCATACATCCTTTTCAAAGACGCGTGCTGACCCGTAGGAATCAACAATCATCCATCATGTGCTCTCTCTCTCTAAATCAATCAAATTCAAAGTGGTGGGCAGCGATTATCTGTGCGGCCAGGCCAAGCTTTTCAGTTTCTTTAAATGTGAGTAAATCCTATTAAAAATATATTTTGTAGATCGAATAAAATTATAATTTGCCTTCGACTTCTGTTTTAAACTCAAGATTTACAATCACGATATATTTTCAAGAAGTTTTCAATTTTTCTTTAATTTAATTTATTTTTATATATTTGACAATAATATTTAAAAAAAAAACAAAATGGACAAAATACCATACACTAACTCATATTCCAATCAATCCACTCATGTCAAAATCCCTATTGCAGAATTAACTCAAAATGAAAAGGACTTGTGCATCTTCGAGTCACCGCCCCAGCATGGCATGAATTTCCATATGCATGCTGTAACCTTCTTTGACTTTTAATTTAATCTTTTTGTGAGAGAAAAATTCTCTCGGGAGTTTTATGTATAAAAAAGAAAATAACAATGTTTTTGGTGTTTTGGGGTTTTTCTTAACAGAAAGAAATAATACTAAAAATAACGAAACTAAGAACTAAAAGCTTAAACAACTGAATTCTCTGGGCAGATTCGAGGTAGCCCGAGCCTCCTGGTCAATGATTTGCTCTAAAGCACTTTCCCTCGGTGTCCTCTGGATCTCGACTGTTTCCCCTTTTTATAGGTCTTCATAATAAGTCTTTTATCTACATACGTTTTATCTGAATATCAATATTTGGCCCGTATACGTATTTGGCTTTGTTGGGCTGCCAGCTGTCGTTCTGTTTTTATCAAACGACGCCGCTTCCTTTGTTCCTTATCTCCTGGCCAGGGGTCGCCTTTTCGGTTGCTGTCAGCTTCCCTTCATCCTGTCCGTCCACGTAAGTTGTCCTTGCTTCTATGTCGGCCGCACACGCTAACCTCTTCTTGTTTCTCGTGCAGGTTAGCTTCTTGAGGACACTGTCTTGTTGATCAGAGTACATTTGGCCTTCTTCTCCCTCTCTTTCTCCTCGCAGTGCCCTATTCTCTCCCTTGTTCAGCTCCGGCCAGTCACACATGCCATGCTATCTCCACTGTAAAGTATCCTGAACAGTGTCACCTGAGCAGTGCTAAACTATGCGGGGTGCATTTTGAGGTGCAGCGCATGGTGTTTGAAGCATGCACCGCCTGTAGATTTCCCAGTTAAGGGATTTGAAGAAGTTGCCTTCAAGCACATATTTGTTTTCTTATAATGTTTATCCTGCTTGAAACAATTGAAATGATGATGATATGGTTTTATAAACCAGGCACTGGTTCCGGAAAATCCTAAGCCATTTTCAATATCCTGTTCGTCTGGCGTTCTCCGACCCTTGGAAATTAATCAACGAGGATCTTTCTTCGGCCATTGAGAACCATCATAGGTCGTTATTGATGTGGATTGGGGGTAATTACCTCGTCAATTCATTGTCGAATAATCATGATAACTCTGTAACTTTAGATAAAAACTTGCACAAGATGAAAGTCTCATAATTGATTTGTCCTCGTTGAACATGGTCAAGTCAAGGTAAATGCATACCAGAAACAAAACGTATAAACAAGAAAATTCACAAGACTGAGAGAAATTACCGCACTACAAGTTGGAAAATGATTGCAATTATCTACAGTAAAAAATAATAATCTGTAGAATTATTCCGTTCATACTAATTTAGCTTGGGAGGGAGTCAAGGCAAATAAGATTTCGCAGAGATTCCAAAGTGGAAAAAATAAAGCACTCATCCATCCTTTTCAACGACGCGTGATGACCCGTAGAAAATCAATAATCAAACTGTATTCAATAATACTTTTTTAAAAATTATATATTTTTTTTATTTTAAATTAATTTTTTTTTATTTTTATATCATTTTCATACAATTGGAATATCAAAACTTTAAGGGGGTAACCAAATTGTTATATTAAATGGGTTTTAAAAAATAAAACTCCACTTGACAGAAAATGATGACAGTGCCCTCCATGGGTGTTCTAAATGAAAGAGTCAATTATAATTTAGTCGTTGTCGTTTATCAAATAAATTCATTAATCCCTCAGGATAAACAACAATTAGATATTTATTCGACTAATATTGATCAAGCTTAATTTAATATAAGAATATTTTCCTAAAAAAGAATGTTTTCTCGCTTTTCAAATTTTTTATCATATCTACTTATTTTTTCGGCTGGTATTTGACTGAAAAATAAGAAATGAGTCAGAATTTAAACTGAGATAAAAACAACACTATTTTATTTTATTTTTTAACTGATACAAATATTTCATTCTAAACCGAACGAAATTGACAATTATTGGTACTTTTTCTTCAAGCTTGAATGTTAAAATGTTTTTCTATTTAAAAATTATATAAAAATAATATTTTCTTTTTTAAAAGTTATTTTTAAAATCTACCGAAAAGCCCTTCAACAGCCGCTCCGCGCATATTTATTCTCGATGCCATTGATTAGAAGCAACGCAGGAAAGGGGAAAGATGGAGGCAAAGCGATGGTCTTCCTTCATTCTGCTAGTTTTAGTTGTTTTGGGCATCTGGGGAGTGAATCGAGCTGATGCAGAGCTCAGTGCTGCTCAATGCAAGGAGGAGAGGAGGGTTGGGCTCAATGCTTGCAAGCCAGTTATCTATTTCAAGAATCCATCACCAGCATGCTGTGAGCGTGTAAGGGTTACCCATATTGAATGTGTCTGCGCCGATGTTACACCAAAAGTGGAAGCTCTAATCGACCTCAATCGAGCCATTCGGCTGATTGAAGGTTGTGGTAGAAGGGTTCCTCGTCACTACAAGTGTGGGAGTAAGCTCTCGCTCTTTCTCTCTCATGGCATGCCCTTGTTTTTGTTTTCCATTTCTCCTTCTCTCTGTGCTTTTGCTGACACTTTCTGTTTCCCACTCTTGATTTGCAGGTATCACCACTCCATGAATTGACGATTTAAATTTCTCACTAGTTCGATCCGGTCCTATGTTCTTCCCTGTGATTGCAGAAGACCTGCATACAGTCTATATAATTAAATAAATGATTTTGAAATTTTCATTATCCAAATCCACTTCGCTCTTTGGTTTTCTAGAGACCGAGTTTCACTGGTTTGTTGCAGTGTAAGAAGTGGCAATCTCTCTGTTCTTCTTCTTATTGTTATCATCATCATCATCTTTTCTTTTTATATCACATCATGGTGCGCAAATATCTTCGTTAAAACTCTGGCTTCTCTAGCTAGCCCTTTGAATTTGATCGATGCTAGCTTTTCTTTTCTTGTTTATGCGGGATGTTTCTTAATGGCCGAAGACCAGAATCACCACGAGGATAGTAGCCCAGACAGCTTGTGAATACACACCAAGGGGAGATCTCTTCAATCTATAATCACGGCTGGGAAAATAATACATGGCAAATGATACGCAGAACGAATCACATCAATTTGGACGAATCTCAAATGGAATGATGTTATGGAGCATGATAATTTAGAGGCTAATACACAACCAATACCCAAATCGTCCAGCTATATCTGAACCCCTTCAATGCACTGCGTATGCTGATTTTTTTTCCGGACAACGTACAACGAATGAATTGTTTGGATGTAGAAGAATTCAAAAGCAAAATCTATACTTGTGTTTAACATTTCGGTGCGAGAAAAAGCTCATGTAGTATACTATCACACACTACTACGCAGATCCTATCTGGTGCTTTGCAGAAAAGCAGTGGCATTGCTAAAAAGTCACTCAGTAGCAGGACTCCCCCCGGTGAAAGAAAAACATGAAATCTGATGGACAATGTTCTCTACCATCTACTCGCCACGTTGTCCTTGAATGGCCACAATTTACTGCGTCTTCCAGGCTCTGCAGGGGACTCTCAACGAACAATTTCCAATCAAATGATAAGTGATCATAATTTTCAGAGTTTGGGAGAGCTGACCCGAACACAATGTTTATAAATAAAAACGTCTAATCCAATTAAATTGTCACAAATCAAAACCCTAATATCAACATTAATTAAACAATAAAAAACGTACAAAACAATATATCAGACTAAGTTGTGCCTGAATTATTGAAGCGAAAGATGCAAACTAACCCACATACAAAACAATGTATCGGAACAAGGTTATGAAATTAGTTAGGTTTTGAGTTTTTAGAATAGTCTATGGTGGGGAGAAAAGACGACATATTAATGATGTGTAGGTTTAATAGGTTTCTTCCATGAGTTAGCGGTGTTTGTGGTTTACAGGGAAGATATTGACTGTCAATGGTAGAGACTTATTAGCACATGCTGATTAACCATTTCCATACAATCACATGCAAAATGTAATTTCATTCCATGGCCTCATCCATACTTATCGACCTTCCCTTCTTCAATTGTAATTTCATTCCTACTCTCTTCTTCCACATCCAAAAACCGATCCTCTTCCCCTCCTTCAATTATACATATATATTTCATTTGTTCTACACTAATGCCAAGGTTCATTCTTCTCCCCGCATCTAAAACATTCCCCATACTTTTTCTCTATTCATGTGAGGTTTTAGAATTCTATCTCGTGCTGCGAATTAGTTCTTTAGAATGATTTGAAGTTTTTTATGGTGATTTCCCCATGTTATATATGAGACCAATTTTTAGATTGAATACAATCTTCTTGACCATGATATTACTAGATTCCTCTCGTTATTTTGCTTGTTCAAAGGCTAAAATCAAAAGTCATTAACTTAAGAATCTTTAACATGGGTTTAATATCTTCTTTCAATCATATGATAAAAATAAATACATAGCAAGACTTAGGCAATGATGGATTCAAAGCATTCATAAGAGAGTTTAACTCTCATAAATTTGCCTTACCATAAAGATAAAATGAAGAACTCCATCCGTTCATGCATAGGAACCAATTTTATCTTGAAAGACTTCTCGCACTTTCTTATCCATGACCTTCTTTCTAAAAAAATTGTAAATCAACTCTTGATAGTATTGGGTTGTATCCCACCTCAGGATGTTCCTGAGCCACTATGTTATCTCCACGATTATGATTATTGAACCTGGGTAACAGTCCTTTATGTGTAGTGTTATCTCTTGCTTCCCTTGAATTAGTTCTTAGTCATTTGACTAACCAAGAAAAATTGAGATTGGTTTGTCAATGCTTCAACTCTGCAATTCATTTGGTTAATCTTTCTTCTTAACTCTAACCACCATTAATATAAGTTTCTTGCATTATAAATCATCAATATAGAATTAAGAGAGATTTTAACATCTCATACTAATTAAAAATTAATCATCAGCACTATACATATATGTCACCTTACAATTGAAATTGACAGTAATGAAGCTTGGTGTGTTGGCCATCAAAGTTGGTAAAGTGGATGGTGGCAAGAAATATGCTCTCTCTGTGATTTCCGTTTCATCTTTCTTTATCCACCAATACTACTGGCTATAAATCATAGGATGCAAATCTTGTTTCACAAACCTTGTTCGGGTGTAAATTTTACCATACAGTGATGAATGGGCGACGGCTGCATCTAGTTTTGATGGCCTAGTCAGTCACAGCAGAAAAAAGGGTTATATTTGAACCTTGTATTCCATCCATATCCATCACAGAAATCAAATACTTGGTTTTAATTCTGTGATTGTGATATGGCAGTCTGGTTTCTCTCATGGCACGAACCTGCTAGCAGAGCTTCTAGCTATCCAGCATGGCCTGATGTTAGCTTGGAATATGGAAATGAAGCAGCTTGTGGTGGATTCTGTTCATCGTTTTGAGGGAACTGCACCGTTTCTCATGTGTATGTGACGACACCTGCAATATTTATTGTCAGTGAGGTTTCTATCCAGCTGCCTCTTCAAGAGGTTTCTGTCGATGTCTCCTCCTCCTCCTCCTCCTCCATTGATTTGAATTATTAATTAAATAAGCATGGCCCGGAGGCCCCGGACTACATTAAAGTAATCAAAGCAAACCAAATTAAATGATAATAAAACGATTTTTTTAGTCCCTCGAGTCTTTAAAACGAAGTCATTTTTTTCATCCCTGTGAAATACGCATACAAAATCTTTAACCAGCTTGCTTAGAAGATTCCTAGCATTGCCATTGATTGACCCTCTCCTCTCTGTCTTTGTCTCCCCCCCTCTCTCTGTCTCTCTCAATTCACGTTATCGCCATGACTATCACGGCTACTACTCTTTCTCAGACTCTTCTCTGTTTTCTCAGTCAACGCCACAACTCTCTCGCTTTCATTTTCTCTCTCACTCGTCGATCCATTCACTTCCATCCCAATCCCCATCTGGGTTCTACTCTCCTCACCAATATCTCAAATGGGTCGCCGCCAAAACGACTCTGAACCATCCCGTTTTATCTCTCTAACCTTCCTCTTGGCGGGATTGATTTCTTGTGCTTTAGTCTACACTGTCCTCTTCGTCGTTCTCAATCCTAATATAAGTTCTAAAGGTTCGAACTTTGAATCTCTGGCACTGACAGAGGAGAGTAGTGATGGTGGGTGCTGTAGAGGGATTGATAAGTTGGAGCTTTGGGGAGCTGCCGTGAAGTGGGGGTCAGATTTTAAGTTCAATTCTTCTAAGAAGTGTTGTCAGGCTTGTAAGGCTATGTGCACTGGCATTGGTGGGCCCTGCTTGTGTGATACCTGGGTGTTTTGTGGCAATAAAAAGGGTTGTGGATCTAAATTTGGTGAGGTCAGATTGAAAATTGGGTGCCTTCATCTTGTTTTGAATTTGATTTTTTTTTTGCTGGAATTTTTATTTACAAATTATATGGTTGAAATAGTGGATTGTTCGGATTGACAAGAATGAATTTTATTTCTTCAATGGAATTTGATTCCGATTATATCTATCTATCTATCTATCTATCTATCTATCTATCTATCTATCTAACTTCAATGATGCTGTGATCGTGCCCTTTCAAATCTTGTATCGATCATTAACTTAATATAATGCGAATTTGAGAGATATTGGATCTGTTTATCCATAAAGTATATAAGTTGTTCATTGTAAATGGCTTATTTTTTATATGTTCAATATCAAAACTACGACTAATAAGAATAATAAAAGGCTACATTTTAATAGGATCTCCACGGTAGTTGGATTTTAACCATTAGGAGCCTGTTTTCTTTATGCGATTTTCTTTTTCTTTGAACTTTTGATTTTTGAGTCTTTGGTGGCGTTGCGTGTGTTTTTTTGAATGATTTGCTTCATTTCTCCAGTGTTGGCTGAAGAAGCAAAAGGATGTATTGGCCCCTGATCGACAGGAAGCAGGTGACCCTGTTATTTGGACTTCTGGGATTATCTTTGGAAAAGGAGAGGTATTTTAGTTTGACGAAATTTGATTCCATTTTAGGAGACAGTATATAGCCACCATACAGTGTGCACTCTCAATTAGATAATCTTGTCATCTTCAGTTTTTTGAGTCAAAATTATAAAGATCAGGGTGGGATCTTCTTGTTGGACACGCATTATCTTGTACCAATTCTCTGTTAAATGATTAAAAGATAACTTGGGTTTTCCTTTTGCATGATCTGAAAAATTAGTTGCCTATTATCAGGCACCACGGTATTGTTCAAAGGCATTACTGTTGGTGGTACTTTGCACTGAATTTTGGTAACTGGAGTCTCCTGGAGTAAGAAAGCTGTGTTTGATCTTGGATAATCTTTTCACAATTTTGTAAATTGCTCTCTGTTGGGGACCTAGGCAATCTGATTCAAATGTTTTTCTTTTTTAATTATTTTTGCTAGATGCTTGTTCATTCTCTGCTGGAATGGATGTGGTGACATATACAAATCTTAATGACAAAGCTTCTTTATCTTTGCATTTATGCTCGTTGCTGAAGTTTATTTGTTATATTTATAATGTATTTCATTTTAACCTCTGATGCGTCTTTCTGCATTTTTATTGTAAAAATCTCTATGTGGTTACCATTCATTGCTGCTACTTTCCTCTTTGTTATATACAATTGTCATTGCTGCAGCTTCCACCTTAATTTTGGATCCCCTCTATTAATATCCTTGCTTACACTTGCTCCCATCAGGGCATTGTTGGCCTGGAAACAGAATATGGCACTCTTCATATAAAAGTAAGTGATCATGCTTTCATCAGGTTTGTGTTCTTAATGCCTCTGACAAATCAATTGCGATGTACTCCACTCATGGAGTTGATCTATTTCTTCAGATCCTTCGACTTTATGCATCTTTTTATTGGACTAAAAATTGCCTGGTGCAGCTCTTCCCAGACTGCGCTCCCCATTCTGTAGCCTACATTCTTGAGCTACTCACTCTGAGTCATTGTGCCGGTTGCCGATTTTACCGCGCAGAGGGCCGAGATCAATTGTGGGATTCAGAAGGGAACCACATAAAAAAGGTAAGCTTTTTTAATTGTGATGTGAGTTCTCCTATTTGACAGGCAATAAGAATCTGTGAAGATGCAATTTTCATTCAGTAGTTGGAGTTCTATGTGCACACTGCGATTCTGCTGTGTTATAGTTTCACCTAATCATATTTCTATTGCATGCTATTCATAAAAGGTTTCAGAAATGTTTGCATGGGGTCTCATCATTTAAATATTTTGATCACTGAAAGCTCTTTTTTGTATGGTTTTTCCAGGCTCCTTTTGGCCCTCCTTTTGCAATAATTCAAGGAACACTGGAAGCTCAAGGAACATCATTCGAGAAAATTCCACCAGAAGAGTGTCCACACATAAGAAGGGGTTCAGTAGCCTGGGTTAGCTCCGGTCCAGAATTCTTCATTAGCCTAGCCAATCACCAAGAATGGAAGAAACCATACACTGTCTTCGGTTCTGTTCTTCCAGAAGACATGAAAATTGCTGAGAGAATTGCCCAACTCCCCACCAAATCGGATGTTTGGAACAATATTAACGTCTCTGTCTTGGAAAAGCCAGTTCCCTTGCTGGTACGAAGACTCAAGCCTAGACAGGGAAATCTAAGCACAAATGTGAAATGATGTTAGTCATTTTTTTTTTTTTAATTTTATCATTTAATATCGAGTTTACTACAATATTAGAATTCATAATTTGTTTTTGATTTTATTTTCATGGTATTTTCATGGTCTCATAATCCGACATATGGATTAGTAGGTTAACTGTGGTTGACCCGAATCAATCTAATATATTGTCTTCTTTATATTCATAATTAACAAAACTATTCTCCATGTGTGTTTAGGCCTTTTCATCATGATTTTTTTTAATTAATGTTAACTCGGGGTAATTTTTATATTTTAATAAATGTTTAATATTTATTTGAGAAAAAAAAAATTGCCCGCGCTAGCAGGTGGACGGTGCTTGCGGGATTTGTTTCGTCACCAAATACTACTTTGAATAGTTTATATAATTATAATTCTTTTTTAATTTCAACATTTTATTTTGCTTTCTTTCAGACTTAGTTTTTATTCTTTTAATTATTATTTGTTTTGTTTGAGATTTTTTTATATAATCTCATCTTCCTTGAATATGTTTTCAATCAAATTTGATCCATGTTATTTTATTGACTTTGACAAGTTTTTTAAATTGATTTTTTTTTCATGATTTGATCATCTTAAAGTAGTGTTTAAGATTGTTGTAAATGGTGTTTTTTAAAATAGCTTTTGAATTGAAAATAAATTGAAATGAATGATTTTTTAGATTTTTGTATATTACCACCTCAAAATCATAAAAAAACACTAATCTAATATTTTTCTTTCAAGACAAAAATACTTTTGAAAAACATATAAAAATAGAAGCAAAAGTTGTCCCAAACATCTCCTAAAATGATTGCGAGTTAAGCTTTTAGATTGAACCTAGATTTTGTATTTCATGAATTACGAGTTTTACAAGTTAGATTAAGTTTAAAATGTTAACACCAGATTTGCATGGTTTTTATTTTTCTTTGTTTAAGCTATTTTTCTTGTTTTCATCCTTTAACATTTATTTAATTGGAGAAAGGTTTTATTCTTTTTATTTATTTTCTTTTTGTAGAATATTTTGTTGTTCTTGAAAATATCCTCATATATATGAAATCATTTCATTATCATTTCTATTTTTTTAACAAATTTTTTAAATTGATTTTTTTTATCATGTCATTTGACATTAGATTGTTTTGGAACTGAGCTTTTTTAATTGTGTCCGAATGTATGATTTCATGAGCTTTGTATTTTATAGTATTTTAGAAATTAACATAGATTTGAAAGGTTCATTTGAGTTTGATTGTTTTGTTTTTCCTTTCCTTAAGCTATGTTTTTCAAGTTTCATTTGTTTTTTTTCTATAGAATTTTTCATTGATTATAAAAATAACCAGGGTTTTCTCTTATCTTTTTTTATTTGTTGTTCTTTATTGGATATACTTTGTCTAGTTAATATTAAATTGGTTGTGAATATCAATGGTAGATTCATTGACATTAATGACTGCAATTATGAGTTTCAATGTATTTTATATATATATATATATATATAAATATATATATATATATATATATTTTCCTGACTATTTAGTGTATTAACTGTGTATATTTCCTACCAAAAATAGATTGCACAACAATTCTTATTTAATGAAAAGATCATGAACAAAGAAATGTTCATTCAAAAATCTGCAATGAATTGAACTTCTTGATTCATCACATGTCTAAAATTTAATGGGCTAAGAGTTTGAGACCTTAACTTAGGTTTAGAAAGTTAACCCGTGTTTGCTTAGTTTATATTTTTGTATTTTTTTTAATTTTATAATAACAATTAATTTTTTTTCTAGGTTGATTTGAACTATATAATTTTTTTAAAAACTCTGGTTATTTTAAATATTTTTATTTTTGTTTTATAGATTACTCATTTATTTTTCTCGGTTGATCTATTCTAAAAACTTTTTTAAAATATGCTTGCATTCCCAATCTAATTAATAAACTAAAAGAATGAAGTCAACGATCTATAATTGTTTTTTTAAAAGAAAAAAAAACAGTCCGGAAGGAAATATTTCAAACTACCCTCCAATTCCAGCCCGCCACCCCCCCCCCCCCCCCCACCACTTCTTCCTCTTCTCGCCACCAACACCAAGATAGTCCAGTTCCACGAACACACAACAAACAGACCTCTTAGAAGATCCCACCGGTGGCCTTGCTATCCTTTTCTCCAGTCTTTCCCTCGCTAAACTCCTTAGCGGACTGAAAATCGGTTCTGAGCTGGTGATGACATCCTTAGCGGACTGAAAATCGGTTGTGGCATAAAATGTCCAAGTTTTGATTTGGTGCAATTATATTAGTGTGTTATGTTTTCAGAACCTCAGGTTAGCAATAAAATTTTTGAGTTTAAAAGGTATATTTTCTTTAAAATTTAGGTTTGAATATCACTGATTATAGTTTTTTAAAGCCATGTCTTTTAGTGTAAAAATTATCAACTTAATCTGTTTTTGCATGAGAAATTTCTATAAGCACAAGCATAAAAACTCCGAAATTCAATCAAGTTTTACCCAAGTTGAATCAAACACCCCGGTTAATTTTTTTTCCCCTTAAATGGATGAGACAATTTTAATTCTTTATGAAGCACTGGTTCTTAAAGATGTAAATAGATTTGTTGCCTCCTCTTTGCTGTCTCTCTCACACTCACACGCATCTCACAGCACGCACACTTTAGGCTGGTTTAAGTTTGAAACTGTTGCAGAAAGGAGTTGAGGAGTCTGAAGCATCAAGATTTAGGTAGTAGGCCAGCACTAATTCACTTCAATGGTAGCGCGTCTGGCCCCAGATCAGAGGGTTGCGCGTTGGATTCACGACGGGTTCAATTGCAAATCCATTAAAGCTTTTTCGATAAATATTTTCATGTTTGTTGTAGGCCACACTCCAATCGTCCATTTCCGGTCCAGAAAGAAAACAAAAGCGAGTGATTACCTTTTCAACAACTTCACACACCATATGATACCCCACCCCACCAAAAAGGAGGAGCGATCCGGAAGTGCGTATTAGGCGTGGGTGGCGGCGGAGTTGTTGCCAATATCTTTTGTGACTACTAAAGACCAGTCTGTCTCATTGTGCGCACCACCAATCCCACGTCAGGCGGTTGCCCCCTCTTAAACTCCCTCCCTAATCCTCGCAATGCCTTTAACCACAACAATAACCGCCATCAACTACCCATTCTCTCCTCCTTTCCTAACCTACGCCTCTTTCCTCCTCTCCTTATCCTTCACCCGCCACCATGTCAACAACGCCATCTTCTGATATCACCACCAAGCGGGTCCCTCCGCCATGCTGGACCCAGGAAGAGTCAATTGCCCTAATCAAAGCGTACCGTGACAAATGGTACTCCGTCAACCGCGGAAACCTCCGCGTTGCCGACTGGGAAGCCGTGGCCGCTGCTGTCCCATCTAAATCGTCACTTCAGTGCCGCCACAAGATCGAGAAGCTTCGGAAACGGTATCGTGCGGAAAAACAGAAGTGTCTCAAGTACCCAGGTCGGTTTTTCTCTTCTTGGGATTTGTTCCCTTTGTTAGATTCAATTGAAATTGGGTCTCTAGGGTCTAAAGTAGAGCAAGAAATCGATAAAGGGAATGATGCTGGAGATGGGCTTTGTGTAAAAACGTTAGGAGATAGGTATTTGCTGATTCAAAAGAATAGAAAAATTAAGGGGGATTTGGACCCGGATGAGGTTTTCGATTTGGATCCAGATTTTGCTCTCCGGGCCAGGAAATACAGCAAAGTTGATGGAGACTTCAGTGTTAGTAAGGATTCGGGAAGTGGTTTTGGTGTTAACTCTGTTGCATTTAGACCTAATGATCATGTTGGAGTTAATGGGAAGATTAAGGCTAAGGTTGGTTTTAATTGTGATCATGGAGGCGAGGTTGGTTATAAAATGGAAAAAACACAAGTGGATAGGAGCTTTATGCCTCAGGGAGTTAGATTACCGGATTACGTAATGCTGGCTGATCATTATGGTTCATATAATAATAGTGATTTTTCTAAAGGTGTCGATGTCTACGAAGGGTTTCCGCTCAAGTCCTTAGGTGATAGGAATTTGCCGACTCAGGGGCTTAACCCAAAGAACTATAAAAAGATTGATAGGAAGCCCACTCCTGTTTTTTTTGATGATGATCATGTGGAGATTGACTATAGAATTGATAAAAGAGATAGGTTTGGCAAAAAAGTTAATGATGGTTGGAGTTCCTCACCTCCGGGGTTTATACCAAATAATTGTGGCAATATTGGTGGGAAGTCGAGGTCTGATTCTCGCTCTAGGGCTTTGAAGGGGTCTGTGAATGTTGAGATGAATGGAATTAGTGATGGAGTTAAGAGAGAGGCAGATTCGGTTGCCTTGTTGGTGTCAGCAATTGAGCAGGCTACAGAAAGCTTTGTGAAGGTGGAGATGATGAAGATGGACATGGCGATGGAGATTGAGAAAATGAGGATGGAAATGGGGTTGAAGCATAACCAGATGATACTTGAGTCACAGCAACAGATTGTGGATGCACTTGCGAAAGCCATGCTAGAAAAGACGAAAAGGAGGAAAGTTGAGGTGCTGTCATCTAATTCAAACAGAAATGGATATACTCAAGTTGCTGCAGTGGATTGTGAAACCATTGGTAAAGGTAGTGTAGTAAAAGAAAGCGAAGCTTGTGTCAGCTGAATGTCGGATCAAGCACAAGTCATAGTTGTTTTTGTTTGCTGTTATTTTTCTGGGTGAATCATTTTTTTTTGTTACTAAAAGGAACGCATGCAATGATGATATCTCTTTCTCATCAGTAAATATCGAGAGTTCTACTACAAGATGATAGATTTTCCTTTGATTTCAATGAATAGAGTACCTGGTGGATTGTTAAAGCTGCTTAGTGCATCTAGTACCTTGTTCTTACTGTTCTGATAATGACAAATCTTAATTGACAACATATTTCAAATATCAACTGCATTTTTCCTTTCTAATTTATGATTTACATGTTGTGTGCCCTCATGTCTCTGTTAGTTATCACTCTGTTATGTTAGTATAGTGAACTCAACCACCATTCATTAGGTTTTGGATTGGATGATTTCCTTGAATTTCTTACATTAGTAATAACAAATGGATATCTAATGAAAACCCAGTCACGATCACCATTGGGCCCGGTGAAGGTAGAGGAGTTGCTACCGTGGATATGGTGAAACAAGATGCTGAATTTCTTCGTTCCTGGGAACCTCTAAAAGTTCGAGTGCAATCTACCAAGAGCGGAGACCAGGTTCGTTGGGTGAAAATGAATTGGTAATCTTGTAAGTTTTGGGTGGTCATTTTCCAATTCTAAAATCTGACATGCGTGGGAGGATATAGGGTTGTTTTCCCAACCAAGCATATTGGTTGGAGGATCAAAGCTCTGTTATCTGCCCTGAGCGTATTCATGTCTTGGGTTTGAGTCTTGTCTAATGGAGAACGCGTGACGAACGCAACTGTTAGTGAGCAAAGACCAGCCCGCCATAATTGGAGGAGTAATGGTACTTGCATCTTCCATTACTATATCTTATGGAACCTTTTGAGTTATTTTGCTTGTATCTTCTTCCATCGCTATAATGTGTTTAACATTGCATTTTAACTATTTTTTTTTTAATTTTTTTTTAACGTTAAATTATTTTAATATATATTTTTTAAAAATATATTATTTTAATGCAATTCCAAATAAAAAATACTTTAAAAAATATTCTCTAATCTAATTTCAATAAATCACCATATCTGCTGAACTTGGACTTGCATTGCGATGTAATGTTATTTTACTGTAGATTATGGCAGTGTACTGATGCTTTTGCCCTTAATGTGTTGGTGGGTTGAGTCATGCTAAGAGGGTTTTTTCAGTTTTTCACTTGGCTCTTTTTTTTTTTCTTGTCTTTATCACTAACAAATATGGCTGAATGGCCACCAAAGCAAAGTTTCATTCTCTTCCTTTCCTCTCGTCATCTCACCACTATTTTCTCTTCAAATCAACAACACAACCCCTCTCCAACTATATACCTAGACGTCCCCTTTGTCTCATTCTTTCACTCTCTGTATTTTTCATGTGAGCAAGGGTGCTGAAATTCAATTTCTTGGCATGAGTTTTGGATTGTGGTTTCGGGTTATAAATATGATTGGATTTAGCTCCGATTTAATAGTTTAGTTTATGCAATCAAAATTGATGTTGTTAGGTGCTGGAATATAGTTTCTTAGCACGAGTTTCGGATGAAAAGCATGATTTTTTTTACTGTTTCTGTTTTTTTAGCTCAGACTTGGTAGTTTAGTTTGTCGTGCTATAATCAAAATGGATGCTGTTTTGTTCTGGATTGTGGTTCAAGTGGTAGCTTTTGTTGGCTCAACTATTTTTCCTTTGTCTAGACTGTTTTTTTTCTATTTCAATCGGGCGTTCGAGTTAGCTTGTGTATCTTGACTAAATTTTTGAGTTCTGTGTTCATATTCATATAAATTTTCCACAAGAAAACATGTTAACCATGGAAATAAAGGCTGTTTTTGTTTGTTTTAGCAATTGCAGATTACTTTTCTAGTAATCATTTTGATTTCAGGTTGTTGTCATTTATTTTTGCTAGTTTTCTTTGAACATGATTTGCTCCCTGCAAGTGCTTCATCAAACAGGTTTGTCTTCAGGTTTCCTTCTGATTTGGATTTGGTAATTTGATTTTATCATTTCTGCCTTATAATTTATTTTTACCATCGCATTTCCATATTGATATTCAGTTTTTGTCCTTCAAATAAGGTGTTTGAATTTTCCTTACAATGTTTATGGCCTTGGGATGAAATTTGTCTACATCATAATTTTTTGTTTGGCGCATCCTATTTTGCATGAAGTTGGGTTTCATGAATTGTTAAAAACAGGAGCAAAGGTATGGTAGTATGGTTCATACCAATGTTAATGGAGCTTGCAATGGAGATGAAGAATATTCGATGGAAAGGTAAATATCTTTTTATTTTAATTATTATCGCATTGTAAGCTAAAAAAATAATCATTTTAATTAACAAGGATTGAACAATGATTTTGCCGTACTTTTTTTTAATATTTTTTTAGTAATTGTAATGTAATGTAATCGTAATCTTGGTGAGAAACATGACGCCAAAAGTTCACGGATTCCTTCTTGGTGCATTGACAATTGGAATTCATGACAAATTATACATTTATAGAAAAATAAAGAATTAATAGAATATTAAAGGGTGTGGATATATAAGTATAGTCATACCCATAAAATATTATTCACTGAAATATTTTTTTTGTTATTTTTTCTAATCTCATTCTTCACCAACCTAATACTTTTTTCTTCAATTTTTTCTTTTAATATTAAATTATTTTGAGAATTATAGATTTTTTAAAAAAAATTCTTTTTTGCTAAGTTATATATTAGTTTTATGTATTTAATTTAATTTTTTTTTTATGTTAACCTTCAACATTATATTTTTTGTAAGTGAACCTTCATAATTCTTTTTTGATTGTTTTCTATGAATTTATTATGATTTTATGACCCAATTTTTCTAGTTTCACCAGTTACTCTAGGTTTATTCCAATTTTTTTTTTTTTTAGGCTGCTTTTTCTAATATTTTTTTATTTTATTTTTTAATATTGAGTTATTTGGAGATTAGGCTACTTAATTTTTTTTATATGTGATTATCTTGATCTCATGATCCAAGCTGTGAGTATGACAAGTAGATTTGAGTTAACTCTATTTATTTTTTTGTTATTTTTTAATTGATATTTTTTTATTAGGCTTCATAATTTTTTTTCTATGGGATTTTCTTGTTCCCTTACACGGGTAACAAATTTAAGTAGGTTGACCCTAGTTGACATGATTCATTTTCTGTTCCATTTTAATTGAATATATATATATATATATATATATGTGTGTGTGTGTGTGTATTTTAATTTCATCATTCTATATTAGATTGTTTGGAAATTAGACTTTGTAATGTTTCTCAATTTATTTTTTATGGAGTTTTTGAATGATATTATTTTGGTCTATCAAATAAACCTAGATAGTTTTTCCTTGTCATTTTTTAATTTGATATTTTTACCAATTTTATCCTTTAACATTGAATTAATTAGGAATTGACTTCACTATTTTTTTTGCTTTAAATTATTTTTTTTTTTGTAATTTTTAGATTATTTTGATATGTTATTGTAAAAAATAAATCTAAAAACAAAACAAAACAAAATTATTTCAATGTGTTTTTCTTATTTATTTTTTGAAAAGAAACCACCATTATATTAGCAAACAAACTTTTAATACGATATATGTTCAATTTCTATCTAATACCAATTGCATGATTTAGTTAATTTTGTATATATGATTTTTTTTTTTTAGTTTGGTTTGGATTGGATTGGATTGCATATGAAATGTTTTGACAATAAACTTCACCTACTACCTTATTTTCCTCTTGGTCAAACCACGTCTTAGCAGCTGCCAAGTTCTCTTCTTTTATCCTAGCGTGAATCAATACTGACTTCTCTTCCTAACCATGTAAACTCCAGCAAAGTGAGTGTTTATTAGTGTGTTTTAAAAATTAATTAATTTTTATTTATTTATTTTAGTATTTTTAGATCTGAGAATCAAAAATAATTTTTAGAAACAATAAAAATATTATTTTGATATATTTTTAAACAAAAAATATTTTCAAAACCATATCAACCATTCTCACTTAGGAATTATTTGTCATTGTGTTTTAAAAATATTTTAAAAAAAAATTAATTTTTTTTATTTTAAATTAATTTTTTTTATATCGTAGATCAATTTTATAAAATATTATTTTAATATATTTTTGAATGAAAAATAATTTTAAAAACAATTTTAATCATGTTCTCATATCATCATTAAGCTGAACCGACAATCGGCAACCCACCAAATGACCATCCTCCCTACCAGCTCCTCCCTTGCCGTCGCAAACACCCGTGACAGCCCCAACTCCAACCACAGCCGAAAACAACATCTCCCTCCAAACCACCCACCGACAACCTTCCATCAACCCATCCACGGTGAAAACACTGACCACCCAACTTTTCCACCACCTCACTTTTCTTTTAAACTTCACATAAACTTGAAGCAATTTAGCAACAAAAAAAAAAAAATTCTTTGTCTAGCTTAATTTGATCTTGCAATGATGATGTGACATGAATAACTTTTTCCTTCGATTGTAAATACTAAGACAACAAACCATATAATAAGTTTGAGATTAATAGATTTATTTTTCTTGTAATCTCAAGTTTAAATTAAGTAATTATTAATATGATAATCATTGAAAATTTATATGGTCATTAATTTTAAAACTCGTAGGATTAATCAAGATATATATAAACTAACCCAGCCACCTGCGTTAATAAAAAGAATACTATCACAACATTGCAAGAGAATCTTTGGACTATTTTGATTGTTGATCAACTAGAGATTTGTGACTTGTATGATCTTTTGCCAATTAGAATTCTCTGTCAAAGCTCTATAATTTTTACATTAGACAACTATCAAATTTTCATCATTTAGATTTTGAGATTTCACAACCTACCACTCACCCGTGATTTATTAGCACTATCACACACCTCTCTAGTTGATGGACCTCTGCTTCTTTTATAAATCACATCACTAACTTTCGATATCTCCACTATCTGCTGACCAATCATCTGGTCGATGCTCTAGAACCCTCACATCTACACATATACCTAACACACGAGCTTATACTACTACTACTACTATTTTTCTTTTTTAACATATATAAAAACTAATTTAATAATTTAATTCTTGTTTTGTTCTCACGTTATAAATAAAAACAATCATTCTTTTCTCAGGGGAAGATTGCTTATAATATTATGAACGTATTTGGAATTTTTAAAATACAAATTCTTATGAGGTAGCTAATCATCAGTATATCAAACACGTATACATGTGACTCAAAGCAAGATCTTTCCGCCATATTTCTTCGTGAGAATAGAAAAGGTGAACATGAATTGGGATTACCATGAAATTATTAAAAAATTATATATATAAAAAATATTTACACTATAATAATCAATCATAACATCCCTGCAAAAAAAGTTATCAAAAAAATCGTTTAGAGAAAGTGAAAAGAAAACAAAAGTGTTCTCTAAGAGAATACAGGTACTTGGTAGATTGAAAGAATGAAGGATGCAATCCTGTTTGGGAGTGCGTTGCAACCGGTGTTTGTCGAAAATTTGAATTTTTTCTTCATTTTAAATGAATTTGTTTTGGTGTTTTTAGATCATTTTGATGTGCTGATGTCAAAAATAATTTTTAAAAAATAAAAAAATATCATTTTGATGTATTTCGGCACGAAAAACACTTTGAAAAGCTACCGCAATCGCACTCCCAAACAAGGTAGAAGAAGTTAAGAGAACGAGCATGAAGTTATAGGATCTGAAAGGGGATGAAAGTAAGCGTGTGAGAGAGTAAACATTTTAGAAAATAAGAGATAAATGCAATTAATGGAAATTAAGAGGTGGAAAATATTCTATGAAATTTGAATTACCAACGAAATAACTCTGGATTAGTGTTTTTGGGAAAATATATAGTGAGGAAAGTCCATTTTTTTCCAAGAAATAAAATAAGAAATCGGAGGGGTGTTTTAATTTATCAATATAAATAATTATGATTTCAAAATTAGATTAATTTTACTTCATAAATATTTTTAATCATTCCATATAGAATTACTGATATAAATAATTAAAAACCCTAAAAAGATAATAATTTAGTCAGAAAGTAATGATGGAGCCGATCCAGTCAGTAATGAGTGATGAAACATGCCAAACGATTATGCCATTTAATTAACATATAATTTCAAGCATGCAAGTAAGAGATACCCGCAAATCTAATACACTGCTACTAAAGTAATAATTTCCTTAATAATTAACTGGTCATACATATTCTACATCATGTTTTTGCTTACGACACCCTTTTAAGGTTTGAACTATGGTCGAGGTCGAAATTGAAGGAGGTATCACGCGATGCTCTTATGTTTGACATTGAATTTTAAAAATATTTTTGAAAAAAAATAATTTTTTTATATTTTAAATTAATTTTATTAGTATTTTTAGATTATTTTAATAAGCTGATATTAAAAATAATTTTTTTAAAATAAAAAACATCAGTTTAATGTATTTTTAAATAAGAAATATTTTTAAAAATAACCTCAACCACACTACTAAACAATTACGAACATTCAATCAATATTTTTCAGGTCAATTCTTTGGATTTTGAAGTCATACCACTCCCTTTATCTTATTTTACCATTAGGTTGTGTATTGTAATTAATTTTCTTGAGATTAGATTCTCTTTTTAACCATGGGATTTATAAAAATTTCAATTCCCATATCTGGGGTAAGTTTAAAATCGTGGTTACTAGAAGTTAATATATATGTTCAAGGTTAAGGCGATCATTTCGTATATCTCCTAGTTTATGGTTTCGTTCTATAAGCCAAACATGCCTCCATGATATTAAATAAGAAACTCAAAAGATGTTGACCGTTGAAGTAGGTTGGCCTATACTTTTCCGAGAGGTTCAGTAATATACATATTGTATTCATATATATGTGTGTGTATGTATGTATGTATGTATGTATGATGGTGGCAGCGCAAACATCAGTTAGAGAAAATCTCTCGCACATATTCCCTTTATTTTGGTCATCCTTTTCTATGGATTTGGTATTGTATATTTTCAGGACAAATGGCAATTTCGTTTTTCTTAGTAGGATTTCCATGAAATCTATATACGTTGTAACGACCCAAAGAAACTACGAAAGGACAAAAAAGAGAGAGACAACAAAGAGGGTTATTTTTGTTTTTTTGGTCATAGAACCTGAATATCTAGCTTGCTTTGTGGGATTGATGGGTGTGAAATTTCACCAACTCCCACTTCCATCTCTTCTGCTCGATAAGTTGAGTGAACACCATACAGAACATAAAACAATGTAATCAAGCATGCCCATATTCCAAACCTTTGGAAGGAGGGAATCTTTAGTGTTGTCACGAGGAAGACGTTGAGGAATATTGAAGCTACAGCCGGCCATGGCATGAATGGCACCGACCACTCTTCATCGGTTTGGCAAATCGAAGGAACCATGTACTGAAAGAACGCTGTGATCGCAATCATGAACCCACCAAATACTGGCAAAACCCACCATTGCTCTTCAAATTTCCAGGACAGGGAGAAGCCAATTGAGCTCGAAGAGAGGAGGAAGAGGAACAAGAGGGTTTGTGAAGGAGGGTTGTGGCTAACGATAACGTATCGACGATAGATGAGAGCATTGGCCACCAGGTAGAACACCAAGAGCGTGCTGATGGAAATTATTTCAAGAATTATGCTGAGTTCGGTGAAGAGAGCAATAGAAGCCGTGCAAAGACCTAGAATATAATATCATGAAAACACAAAAATGTTTAGTATACTGCGCGCTGGATCTCTATATATATCCCTTTCTTTCTATCAAGCCTCCATTTTTTTCCATCCTCCTCCTGAATATGAATATTTGAAGAAACACTGAATGAAGAAACTATTTGCAATTAATTACACTTACCCAAGAAGAGTGTAGCATTCAAAGGGGTGCCTGTGGAGGGGTTCACCTTGGCCAACCAGAAAGGCACAAGCCGGGCCCTTCCAATAACACAAAGGTATCTAGATTGGCCTAGCATTGCGACCAGAAGAGAAGCAACAATCCCCAAACTTGCTCCGGCCCCAACCACATTGCTCGCCCACTTCCATCCGATCTTTTGGAAAGCGACGGAAAATGATGCTTCTTTATCTATCTACAGATTATGATGTGAAGAACACCTAATTGTTAGGATTCATTGTTCACTGAAAGAAATTGAACTCTGGCGTCTGCTATTTTGACTTAAAAAGTGTATAAGAGATGGATTCAATATTACCATATTGTAAGGGACCAGAACACAGAGAGATAAGGCCACGAGGCAATATAGCGCGGTGACGACGAGAACAGAACCGACTATGCCCACTGGAAGGCTTTTTGCAGGGTTTTGGATCTCTTCGGCCATGGTTGAAACCGAGTCGTAGCCAATATAGCTGAAATAAACCATGGCTGCTCCATCAAAAATACCCTTGACACCAAAAGGAGCAAGCCCTCCAGGCTCAACCAAGTTCTTGACACTCCCTTTATAGAAACCAGCAATTATAATGAACCCAAAGAAAATCACATGAAAGACCGTCATAACAAGGTTCAATACCGAGCTTTCCTTTGTACTGCAAACCTCAAAAAAAAAAAAAACATTTAAAATCTCACTAACCATTAATTATGAAAAAAAAATATAAATCCAATTAGCATGCATGTTTGTGATGGTTGCAGAACCAATAAGAAAAATTAAACATCAAATGACCTTAGAGATAGAGAGAGAGTCAATGGAACTAATTATTAATCACTCGTAATAACCCAACTCCAAGATACAATTATCTAGATCCACTAATATGCGAAATCTTAACCTTTCAATGGAAATTAATCCAGCTAGCGACATAAATTTTCCAGCACCATTAATCTATATATATATATATAAGAACATCAAAATCTAGAAACGAAGAACAAAATAAATAGACATGAGGTAACAAGAGATCAAACCTATGGCACAGACAGAGAGTAAGGAGAAGAATAAGAGCCACAGCTGGAAAATCCAACTTATTGTAACCCTCTACTAGTCCATTCACTTCAACTCTCCATGAGTTTGAGTTCTCTCCCACAGCCTGGCATAGATATTCCGTGAAAGTTCTTGCAGCCGCAGCATTCGATAATACATATTCCATCAGAATGTTTGCCCCAGCAAAATAACCTACAAACTCTCCTGTGCCACACCAAAAAATATATAAAACAAAGAGAAAATCAATAATGTCTATGCGTGTATCCAGAAAAAGAAAGAAACGATTTAAGCAATATCATTAAAGTTATAACGCTAGCATATCGAGATAAATGTCTAAATCAAGAAAGCGTTGAGCAGTGAATTATTGATCTACCAAAAGTCACCCTCAGGTAGCTGAAGGCACCCCCGGCAACAGGAATCTGAACAGAAAATTCCGTGTAACATAAAGAAGAAAGAAAAGCTGACACTCCTGCAATGATATAAGAGATAAAAACTGAAGGGCCAGAGAGTTTAAGGGCTACAGGGCCAGTGGTAACAAAAACTCCAACACCAAGCATCCCTCCTATTCCAAGAGCTATCAAGTCATACCACTTTAGCTTCCTCATCATATCCGCTCCAGACCTCAGCCTAACCTGGTTAAGCTCCTGGTCAGGAGTCCAAGTTGCTAGCATTCTTTTTCTAAGCCTGTGTGGGGTTTGAGAGAGGGACTGGAGGTAGCTGGAGAAGGAAACGTTTGTGGGTGCGGATTGATCAATGGTTGCCATACTGCTAGTGAAAGAAGGGAGTGTTTTCTGGCTTTCCATGAGAATTGCTTCGGGTGAGGGCTTTTAAATATGATGTAGGGGGAGGATATAATGCTTGATTCTTTCACTAAAAGTTGATGGGAAACCCAAATGGGTGTCCCTAGCTTTATTGAAAATGCCTAGTTGTCGAATGAGTTGACGAGAAATGTCTAGGATGACCTTCACAGGAAGAACAAACATAGCTTTTGAGTGCCCCGAGACCTCAAGCAGGTTGTTCTGCTATGGAAGCTTGCAAAAAAAGGTTAAAAAGGGCTCGACCATTTTGAAAATGAGATTGTTACAAGGAATATCACAGTGTGATAAGAAAGGACTAGCTACCTTTGACCTAATTAATCTTTAATAATTTCTACACCTGAAACTCAGAAAAGATGTGACAAGCATCCCCACCTCACTCTTCGTTAAAAGCCACTAAAAACTTCTTCACTTAATTTGAACCTGAGGTAATCGGTTCTTCACCAGAATTGATGCCATCGATCGATGCAAATGATGCATTTTCACAGTTGCCATTTAACTCATACATGAGTTAGAGCAAAATTGTGCTAGTCTATGAGTTTTTTATTTTATTTTTTTAATACCACCATATTCATGACTATAATTATCCTTTTCATTATAAAGGGTAAGATTATATATATATATATATATAGATTTACATGATCGAGATTAATGATACTCGAGTTAAAGAAGAAATAAGTCATATTTTTGAGTTCTGAGTATCTTCATCTAGCTAAATTTACTTAAGGAAAAACGAAAAAGCACGTAGCAGTTAATCTTTTATTTCACGTAAGGTTCTTTTCATCCTAATTAAATTTGCTTTCTGTTTTATTTTTTATTGATGAGTTGCAATTCAATTCATACATACATACATACATACATACATACATACAGCCCTAGATGTCATCGATTCAAAAGGTGGTAAAGTTACATTAACTTAATTTGTCGGTACGCGTGGAAACTTCCTGTTTTCCTGGAATACCTAATTAATTTACAAATTACTTAATTAGTAAATATTTGTGGTTTTGAGATACTGTTTATCCAGAATCCATCCAGCCGGTCCATAAAATTAAAAAAAAAAGATTATTTTTTAGCATCTCGAATATCATTCGCTGCGATGTGCTTAGCTATCAAGATTTGGGTGCTTCATATATACTTGAATGTACGTACCCTTTTTCAGTCTAATAAGGTTACCTCCCCCCCCCCCCCCCCCCCCCCCTTCTATATATATATATATATATATTGCCTTTCAGCGCAGTAGATATGATATAATTCTGAAAATGAATTTGGTTTATATATCCTCTTGTAGCTAGTCAGGCTAAAGCATCGATTCTACCAAACTATTCTCTGAAGTTGGTATGTATAAAAGGAAGTGCATGTTTGAACATACTTTTTTGAAGCCCCCAGAAAAAATACTTTTAAGTTCCAGTAAAAGGAAGGAAAATGGATGGGAAATTGGGAGCCAGTTTCAGCCTGCAGTGAACGGTTCGATATCTGTGATAGCAGAAATTTTATTAAAAGCACAAGTGGAAGGTGGTCGCCATTAACCCGAATTAATCAGGAATTTGTTTATCTTGCTGCACACACTCTCTCTTTAGAGTCTATCTCCTTCTTCTTCTTCTACTATTATTATTTGCTCTAATTAAGCATCAATTACAAGTCAAAAGCCACATTCTTTGGCATGAATCAAATCCAAATATTCCTAGCAAAGACCTTCATGGGGTTGCATAAAATCCGATTTCAAATCCAGCCCCAACTTTCAGGTAAATGGAATGATTGACTTGCAAATCATTTTCACATTAGTGATTAGAAAGCATATATGGATTGCTAAATCAATAAAAAATTATGGGGTGCCGCTTCATATATCCATGCGTCAGATTGAGAGGGTGGGATTTTTTGCTCCGTTTGGGGCCGTTCATTATCCACCCGGCAGACCAATTGAGATGTTTGGAGAACAGTCTTATGTTCTTGTTTAAATTGCAATGCTAATCGTGCTTTCAAAGTGAAATAATGAGAGTCACTATGTGGATAATGTTTGCTGAAGATCTTAACAATGGAGGACAAATCTAGGAACCAATTATAATGCTGATTAAAGCACATAATTTCGGAGTGTGCTTACCTTATCTGTCTCCTTAATTGCATGCCCTAAAGAAATATGTGCTCTTCTCAACAATCGGATTGCCCCCATATGAAAATCCATTCAGATCCAACTTGCTCTTTCATTCTCTATGTGCACACAAAGATCTAATTTCACTGGTTTAAACATGATCCAATTTCAAGAGGACATGTCAATATTGCACCTAAAGAAAGAGATGCCACTGCAGAAACAATTATTTTTCTAACATATATTAATTTGTCGGACTTGGGTTAAATTGGAGCATCACAAATCCGAGTCGAAACCCATTTTCAATAGTTTTTTTTTAAAAAAAAATAATAATTAGATATAGACATAATAAGATAATTAAGGAAATTAAACTTTCCAAGAAACTCCCCACAAAAATTCTTTATATATCTCTCTAAAAAATCTAAATTTTTGTATGATTGTCCAAGGCTCTTGAGCTGTGAAACTAGCAGCTATATGTGATTTCCTTTGTATTTGCGTATATAATGACCATTTAAAAATGTGAAGCAGCAAGATTTTGGAAGTCCAGCGAACTCTATGATTTTGAATATTCCCTATTTTCGTTAATGTACCTATGCAATTAGGTTTTTTATAAATGAACTACGAGCACTAGCTAACATGAGATACGATTTGTTTTTTCCTGCAACTTGATATATATGACTCGTGACATCTACGTGCCTCTTATGCTGATGTGCGGTCCATGAAATATCCAGATTATATATACAGTCCTCGACCATTTATCTTTAAACTAATCAAATTAAGGAATATGGAATCATACATCTATCCCATTAATTAATTTAAGGTACAATTAGCTGGGATTGTGGTACATTTGGAGCCATTAAGTTGTGATAATATTTATTAAAAACTTTATATAAGCATATGCACATAGCTAAAATAATAGGAGAGGGTCAAGAGAGAGTGGGGTTTAAAATATATTTCTTGGGTGGGTCATCAAAATTTGCGTTGACCTAATTCCTCACCTCTCCTTCATATCTTATGCCAATGGAACCTTCATAGGTTCATATCATATGTGAAAATGACTTGTTTTATAATAGGAATTAGACAATTTACTTGAGCAAAGGTGGGGGGAAATTTTGTAAGAGTCGCCGAATGAAGAAAACTCATGCTCACCCCCTTCATATTCCTTGGGGTGGACCAACTTGGTTAATCTTTATTTACAAAAGCTACTTTCATTTAGACTTTTCCTAAAGAAGTAGCTTTCTAAGATTTAGTATCTCCTTTGATTATGTTATGAATTACATGACTTTTGCCTGTTAACGTTATTAAATATATTAATCAATATCATGGTTCATTTGTAATTATAATATTCTTTTTATTAAGACTAGTTTGTTTTTACGGTGGCACCGTGTTTTAAAAAAAACAATTTTTATTTTTCTTTAAATTAATTTCTTTTTTTTCTTTTGAATCATTTTAGTATGATAATGTCAAAAATAAAATTTTAAAAATAAAAAAATATATCATTGTATTTTCGAGTAAAAAAACACTCTGAAAAACAACTATTCCAATAATATCAAACACCACCTTAATAAAACTAAAATGCAGTTCATGAAACATGAATATTCTACATCATATTTCATCCGTAAGAAATGGTAGAGGTACAATTATTTTTTTTATAAAAGGTAAAGATAAGAAAAGCTTGGAGAAAATGAATATTAATTTTGACATGGAAAATTGTTGGCATATATAAAGCATACAGTTCAAACTTAGAAGTTTCATATTAATTAAGAACTAATAGGAAACCTTTTTGTTTTGAAGGGATACTTTGTAAAAAATATCAAAAATTTCTTGCAAAAGTGATGAGTCTCTAATTAGTTATTTTTGTGATTTGAGAGGAATTGGAGATGACAACTTATCAGATCTAATATATTTGGATCTTGTAAGGTGTCAGAACCAATATATTTGAGTTTATTTTCAGGGTGAACTTAAGGTAATGTAGATCTAATAAAGTAACAAACCTAATATATTTGAGTTCACGTAATGTGGGCTTGACAAAATATCAGATCCAATAAAATAAGGATTCACTCTTGGGATATACCCAAGAAAACATAGGTCTGACAAAGTTTCAGACCTAATAAAATCGGACTCACTCTTAAGGTGAACCCAACGTAACATAAGTCTAAGCAAAATATCAAACTTATTAAAATAAGGTGAACCCCAAGACATCATGATTATGGTAAAGTCTCAAATCTAATAAAAGTTGGGATCACTCTTGATGTGAATCTAAGACAACGTGGATTTGACAAAGTGTTAAATCCAATGCAGTTTAGTTCAGTTATAAATTGAGCTCAAGGTAATATGGGTATGAGAGATTGTTAGGTCTATCTCATATGAGTTTAGCCATGTGTCAGATTCAATGAGTCTTTAAAATTCAGGAATATATGTTTGCTCTTTAAAGAAATGATCTATTTATATAAATTTTTTACTTATTATCCTATATCAATAGATGTACAAAAGACCTTTTTAGGAGTCTATATTCTCATCTCATTAATACTTATTAAAAACCTGTAAGAGATATATTAATGATATGTAAGTGATGTTTATTTTTAATTAATATCGCCAAATAGAAACAACTTTTCAATCCTTCTCATCTTTAACAAAACAATAAAAATTGAGAGAATATAAATACTTCTAAACCATTGAGGCAAGAGGTTCACAATTTTTCCTACCCGAAAAGCTTACATTCATAGCATTAATCACACCCAAAAACAAGAATAAACACTCTTGTTCTTGAAATTTAAAACTTTTTTATTCATTCATTGCTTTTTCTATAGGAGGTTCTTTATTGAATTTTTGAGGATATTTTTTTTCCTTAATAGACAAATTATACCGAGCACCACTCAAATTTTAACACCAAGTGGACACATCAAACATTAAGTTAAACACAACATTTTATAGATAAAAAAAGGATCCAGTAGAATTACAGTTGCGATAGCTTTTCAAAGTGCTTTTCGTGTCGAAATACATCAAAATAATATTTTTTTTATTTTTAAAAAATTATTTTTGATATCAATACATCAAAATAATCTAAAAACACCAAAATATATTTATTTAAAATGAAAAAAAAATTCAAAATTTTTAAAAACGGCGGTTGAAACGCCATCCCATAGTAGTAGGTATCTTCTTGATGGCCATAGCAGTTTGTTCTTGATAATGCTCCAATTGCCTGCCTAAGAAATTAGAAAGATATTAGTAAATATTACTACGGTAGTTAATCCATTTTAAGATGATAGGTTGATTTCCCAGCTTTTAATTTAACTAACTATTAATTAGTTGTGGTGCCCGAGGGCCAATATATATATATATATTACTTCGAATGGTTTTTATAATATTATAAGGATTTAATTTCATATGCAATTTAATAAATTAGTTAATTCACTCTTACAGATTTTCTTATGTGTATCTTGGAACATTATACTATATTTGTTTAATATTTAATGAAAAAACCCTATAATCTTCAAGATCAATACACACACAATTTTCATCATTTGAGTTTAAATGGCAAAAATTACATCATTATAAACAAATTATAATATTTATAAAAAAAGTATATTTATTTAAAATTTAAAATGACCTTGAATTTTGAAAAGAAAACAATAATATAAATTATATCACATGATTTTATTTATCAAAAAATGATTTAATTAAAATAATAATAATGGTCTAAATGAAACATATTTTCAATTCTACATTAAAATAAAATTTTAAATAGACCAAAATGATTAGAAATTGATTTATATTATATCAAAGGTATGTTTTTTTTTATTTATATTCAACAAAAAATATGTAATATACATCTTAAATCAAAGTTCATAATATGTTTTTTATTTGATCAAATAAAAAACTAATAAACATGTTTCAAATAATAATCTCATCCCAGCATAAATTTAAAATTAAATTATATAAAAGCTTTTTTAGATGAGTCTAGAATCAATATAGATGATTTATGAAAATATAATTTTGTTTTAAAATAAAATTTATGATGATTATTTTTTTAATATGAGGACATTGATATATTTAGTTAGTTTTAATTAATCTAGTTTTAATAAGTTTTTTATAAAATTATTTTTCATTTAATTATTTTTAAAAATATATTTTATTAATAGGTCAGTCAGTGCATGCCCTCATGCATGTTTTCTAACTTGGACATCAGAATATTTCTTACTCCAATAAATAAATAAAAAACTTCTTTTACAGAATAAAATAAAATTGACGAGCCATGAGGTAGCTCAAAAATAAAATAATCAAAACCCAGTGCTGCTTTTTCCCAACCAGCAGGCCGGCTTCCCTTCTGTTTATAGTTTCTAATGCATCATCATGGCTTCCAGCCCTTAATTACTGAATCAAGACACCCTTCATATGGCACTCACGCGGATTAGTTTATTTAAAAACTTAATCAAAGCAATTTGTTAAGGAAATGATTATAACCTTCATAATTAATCTCTGTTATGCAATGAAGAGCCAATGATGGGAATCCACAAAGTTGATGACTCCTCTGCAGTCTAGAGCAACTTGTTCAATCCCTCTATTTTACAAAACATTACAAAACACATAATCCGCGTGGTGTTTTTATTGTGGACCCTCTCATAGATCATTGTGGATTCGAGCAGTGTGGAGGCGAAAATGGCCCTTGGCCGCGCGGCAAAAGGTGGGTGTAAAACGGGGCTAATTTCGGTTTTTTCTTTTTTTTTAAATAATCAGCTATGAACAGTGTATTCACGCTTTAACCCCCGGTAATAAGATAAAAAAAGGCATCCGCCGAGGGGCACCGGCGTAATTGCGCGCGGCCGGACCGGCCCGGTTCATCGCAATTTTTTTTTTAATATCTTCTGAAATGGCTAAATACGGTTATAGCCCCTAATAAGATAAAAACACTGAATTGGGTGCAGGGTTAGAACGGTGATTGGGCCTATTTTTCGAATTTTTTAATCGCTGTCTGTCAGGACGTGAGGCTCACGCGCCAGACGGTTTTTCGCCTCACGCCCTGTTTAGGTGGCGCGTGCGGCCTCCTATGGTGGCCAGAAATTGTCTATCGGAGGCTATATCGATGCGCCGCCTCGTGGTCTTCCTCCCGCGGTGGTGCGTGTAACCATAAAATGTCCGTGGATGCGGCGGAGGCCGGTTAAAGCCATCGGCCACGTTTCTCTCTCTCCTGCACGTCAATGTGCAGGAGAGTCCCCCATATTGCGTTACTGTTCACTTCAGTCCCTCTACTTTGAATTTCGTTTTTGGTCCTCATTTCTTTTATATAAGTTTTGATTTTGTTCGATTGAGTCCTCCGATTTTAATTTATTGAATGTGAAAGTTTCACTTCGGTCCTTCTACTTTCAATTTCCGGGTTGGCTGTATATAACTCAAGGAATTCGGTACACAAGTTCCGATTTTTGCAATTTTGTCCTCTGATTTCAATTGACAATAAATGTAATTTGCATTTTAGCCCTTGGACTTTTAATTTTTGAATTTAATCCCTTTATATTTGATTTTCATTTCAGCCCTTACACTTTTATTTTTTCAATCCCTACTTTTGTCCATGTATATATAAGTGTATTTAACACAATAATAATAATAATAATAATAATAATAATAATCATGATTTAATTATTTTTCATTCTTACTCTTTTGTTTTTTTTTCCCTCCCGATAATTTGATTTTTTTTTTTGCCAGTAATAGCAATAATAAATTTTTTTTTTATCTTTTGTTAAAGTTTCTGGGATATTTTTAGTTTTTCATTTATTTTTGTTTCTTTCATTATTAACATAATAATAATAATTATAATAATAATAATAATAGTGATTATTATTAATATTATAATAATAGTGATTATGTATTCTATTATTATAATAATAGTGATTATTTATTCTTTCATAATAATAATAATAATAATAATTGGTTTTTCTTGCTTGTTATTTTGTTCATGCTTTTTATTTTTTTCCCTCGGTATAATTTAATAATTTTTGTTGTTTTTATTCTAGCGGCAATAATAATTTTAGATGTTAAGACTCCAATGTTGCTATTGTTATAATATTTTAAATTAATATTGCTTCTTTTTCCCTTTTTTTATTTGCTTTTTCTATTAATTGATTTTTATAATTTTATTATATGCACAATAATGATTTCAGTAATTTTTTTTTCTTATTCAAATATTTTGCTCTTTTTTCTAATGTTAGTGCGTGCTCTTTTGTGATCGTTTATGACGCAATACCTATATTCTAAAAGATGTAATCTATGCTTACGTGACAAACTCAGCTCAAAATTTTAAACATTTTATCTCCTAATTTATGATTTTTATTTACTTATATCATATAAATTTATCGTTGTAGATTTAATTATGTTAAATTATATACAAAAAAATACCCGCAGCAATACACGGGCAATTAGCTAGTATATATATATATTGGATGTTCGTAGTCCCTACACTGCAATGTCACTAATGATTTTGAGCAACTAGAAATCATGTCCTTTCAATCGTCTATCGCCTTGATGGAATCATTGCGCCACGTCGATTTTCTTAAATGGGATAGGAATTTGGATTGACTTTTTTTCATATTTGGGATTGAGATCCTTGGGAACATTTAATTATATATATATATATATATATATATATAAATATAAATATAAATATAAATAGACACACGAAAAAGAAATTTGATGATACAAGAGTTACTATTAAATACAAAATAGCTAATTTCAGTTTTCCTGCACTACTAAAAAATTGTCAAACAACATCATTGCTGTTTTCATGATTAATTGATGGAAAAGTTTTGTTGGTAAGAATTAAAAAAAAAAAAACTCATTAATTATGCCGACAAATTTGACATGTCAATATATTTTATGCAAGTATTGATGATAATTTGCCTTGGAGAATTTATTGGTAATATAAAGTAATAGCCAATAACATGACCCCCACCTCTTCCCCTTCCCTTGTACATTTCTTTTTTCTTTTTTCTTTTTTTATAAAACAACACCTCTCCCCCTATTTTGTTATAAAAAGAATTTTATTATAAAAAATTTGATCACCCTAACACTCAGTCTGTTTGTTAGCATCGCTATCCTAGTTCAATTTTTTTTAAGATTCACCATTTCAATAAAAAAAAATTGCCTATTTTTTTTATTGTAACCCATATTTATGTTAATGTTTGGGCATTTTTGTGTAATAAAGGTAATTTATTTGCGTGTTTACTTGTTATGTATTTTTTTCTAGAGAAATTTATTGTATGAATATATGATTTGTAAATGTTAGGATTTGTCTGAGATTTTAAGTAATTATATTTGTTTGTCATTTGATGAAATTGAGTTTGATCTTGTAACTTTATGTGTTATAATGAAAGAAATAATGAGTTATATAATGTGCAGTTTTATATTTTATCAATTTTATTGTTAAGTTGAAAATTTTGGTAAATTTGGAGAGATTTTAATTTTTAGACAAAATTGATAATGATTAAGAGTACTATTAAACTAGATTGAACAAGTTTGAATTTAACTAATTAAAACTAATTAGTTGGGTATCAATAATTTATTTAATTCATATTATTAATTAATACATGTTATTATTAATATTATATAAGCAATAAATAATTGTTCTTAAATGTATGGAGTTTCATTTGAAGGGTTGCGAAGGATAAATTATTGTAATGAGATTGAGAGTTTTATGAATTACACATTATCTATTTCAAAAAATATTAGTGGGCACGATATTAGATGCCCATATAAGAGGTGTAAAAATCCTCATTGATCTAGATACTGTTACTATGTATCGTTTGCAAAAAAAAAAAAATCATGGAAAAATATCCATGTTGATTTGCATATGGAGAGCCCTATGTTCCATATGGGACCATGATAGAAATAATGGTTGATTTAACTCTAGTTCTAACGTGTATAAAAGTGTAAATGATATTAATAATCTTTTTAAGAGTATGATGATATATGCAATGAAAGTAAATTAAGGTTATGACAATGAATGTTCATATATAGATGAAGAATCAAATGCAAACGTAGTTAGTTTTTATGGGCTTTTGAAAGATTCTAACAAATTATTATAAGATGGGTGTATAAATCACAATAAAATATCAGTAGTTGCATAAGTGTTCACCGTTATATTTGATTATAGGCTGAGAGGGACTGAATATGAGGATCGTTGAATGAGCGAGAAACATTTTACCTTAAGGGGATAGAATAGGAAAAAAAATAATGTTGTTAAATCCATAATGAAACTTTTTGGCCTAGGATATCAAAAAATTAACACATGTCCATATTTCTGCATGTTGTATTACCATAAAAATACAAGTTTTACCGAGTGTAAAACCTACGAGCATGCTAAATAAAAACCCAAAATTGATGGGGGAAAGATTCTTGTCGCACATGTAGATTATAAATGTTATTTATATCTTTAAAATTTACTGAGTGAATAACATGACATCATTTATATGATGTTGTGGATACAATGTATATACATTTGTTCTATTATTATAAAAATATGAAGTTGGTTTATGATAGGTCATAGGTTGTAAAACTTAAAGTCGGTTTTGTCTCAAATAAGAATGCATAGTTACTTGTCTACCAATTGCTTAAGAGTTTGTATTTTTCTAATAGATATGCTTTAAATATATCTAGATTGATGAATTTAAAGGATGAAAAATTATATGGAATGAACATGATGAATTTAAATATATTTACTGTTGGACCCGATATAAATAAGGTTTACAATATGGTCAACACTACGATCGAGGACACGTTGGCGGGTCATAATTTATTGACCATTTAGACCCTATAATATATGTTGAGCAACAATCATTGGTCGTCGAAGCGATCATACGAGAACAAGATCAAGCTAAGATGATTGAGCCGGGGGATAAATTGATTGTCGCCAAGCAATCTTACTAATACGAAGATCTACCTTTGTCTTCTCCTCCAACTTTGTCCATTAGATAGACAAATTGTATTTAATAATATTTTTAAATTAATTTTGTTTAAAATTCCTTTGGAAATTGTACTTTTTGATGGAAACAGGCTTCAGAAACCAACAAGAAATTTAGTCAGAATTTTACTATTTTATGGTAGGGTTTCACCAGTCATGAAACATTCTGGTTGCAGGAGTTGATGTACAATAGGAGACTGATAATTAAGGATCTATTTCCAAAGATCTCTTAGCTTAGCATTAATGCCATCACACAGCAGTAGAGTGGGTCAACATATTTGGTTGATTTTTTTTTCTAGTATAATTTTATTTACTCTTATATTCATACATTTAAGAAACAAAAATAAGTTTTGCGTCAGCTGATTCTTGGGAGTATTGGCTAGAAGTAGAGTATATGGTACGTACCTAAACTCGGAATTGAAAGGATTAAGAGGCATGATCAGCACAAGGGTGCCCTTTTATTATTCTGCATTATTGTTTTGTAAAAAAGGAAAAAAATAAAAAAATAAAAATCTAAGTGCTTGCATCAACCACAAGAAAGAACAACAAACAATTAAAAACAGATATTTGATGTTGAGAAAATGAAGTTTCATATATCGCAAGGGCCATTAGCGAGTAGTTAACCAAAGAAAAAGTAGGTCAATGGCAATTACGAATAAACTCAAAATCACATAGACAAAAACAGAGCTCACCAATATAATAGGTTTAATGTATTTGTTCGAAATGACGTGATCATAAAAGATTTGAGATCTATATTATAAATTTTGGGTTCAAATCAAGATGTGTTCATCTTGTAAAACTCTGGAATAACCTGATTTTACTCGTTTAACTTAGATTTTGAAAGAATATATAAAAGAAAGGTGGGGTTTCCTGGAATCAAAAGTTTACCGCAATTAGGTTGGCATTGTAGGGTAAAAACATAGATCTAAAATAATAAATTGGATGATGGTCTGCCATAATTGAAAAGGAACCCATAGGATCATTTTCTACTTACGATAAAGATAAAAAAGCAAATCATAAAACAATTTTGAGATGATCCATGCGGCACTAAAATCCAATAATCTCTGTCTCCCATGCGAGCCGTCGCCAATGAAAGCTGATCTATCTGCGTTTTCTTGCATGGAAAAACAAAACCCTAGTTTTGAATTAAAGCAAAAGCTCCCATCAAATGCTCTGCTATCTAAGTGCCATCTCTTATCAACATTTCAACCAAGAAATTTGAGGGCAATGAGAAGACAGACAGCACCACGGATATCGTTAATATGCCATTGAAATCTTTTCACAGAGGACCCCATAACAAGACGCAGAATATTTAAGGGGTGGGAAGCACAGTTGCTTGAAACATTTGCAGAACATATTTCGGTATCCACTGAGAAAAACTGTCCAAATCCCTTTATAGTTTTACCCTTCGACCGACTCTTTTAGCTAACGAACAAAAACCATTTATTTCCACTTATGAACTAGCATGAGATCGACATCCAAATGGTCCACGTGTTATAAGTCAATCGTGTTTCAGTTTGCTGTCCACTTTGTTTTGTTTATATGATTTATGTTTCTGGCTACTTTGTTTCACATATGAGGCCTGCATATTGTAAGGAGAGAGAGAAAAAAGATGAAAGGAATAGAAAAAAAAGAAGATGAAATCCAATTTGAGTTAGCATGATAAATTTGTGACCCGAATTGTAAGGTCAAGATATGTTTATAGAACGCATATAAAAAAAAACTAAATATTTAATAAACTTGAAGTCAAAGGTTGAAATCGAGAAAGAAAACAAGTTTAACAAAATATTAATAAGAAGATTAGTGTCAACTCGGGCTAAAAAAATCAAATATTAAATGATATAATTTTTAAAAAAATCTAAAAAGAAACCAAGGGAAAAAAATAAGGGTCAAATTAGATATAAAAGTCAAATTAAATTAAATAGTAACGGATGAAATTGAAAATAAAATAATAATCATAATCATAATCATAATCATAATAAAAAAAATCAAAAAAATAAAGTACAATCAAATAAGGTTCACAATTGACATAAAAAGAAAATATAGGACAACTTTTAATTTTGGTTGGTCTAGCAAGTTTTCCAAAGAAAAAAAAGAGTGTAAAAGGGGGAAGAAAAAATTTCAACCATTACCTAACCACCACGAAAAGTATCACACGTGTCGCCCACATGGATGCGCCTCCATATGAACCATTGGTAGCGATGGTGGTTACCGTATTTTAGTCATTGGGAGACGCCACATGCACCGCTTAAAGAGCGTATATAACAACTTTTCTCTTTTTTTATTTAATTTATCAAAACACCTAAGTGCCCTTGACCTCACATGATATTAATGGAAAAAAAATCAAAAAGGCCCTTAACCTAACTATAGCTTCTTTTTTAATTCTAAGGATACTTTAGTAATTACAGTGTGCTAAGACAATTTAACCCGTATAAACTAGTCATATGGCTTTAATTATGGAAGGAAAATAGCAAAATTATTGTGAGTCCATAGTAAATTGTGAGTGTGTGCACAATGTGTTCTTAATCTTTTTTAGCTTTTGTTTTAACTAGATCATCTAGTCTACGCTACGTTGCAAGTGCATTAGTTTTTCTAAACATAAGAAAAAAGATCCAAGCATTGTTGAAGTTTTTTTCTAGCATAAAAAGTAATGTTGAATTTTAAAAAATAATACTTATTGGATGACATATATTTTTGAAATATTGAGGTGATAGTATAATGAATAAGCTTCGGTCAATCTAAGTTACCATATCAAACATGCAACCTCAGTCATGAGATCATGAGAGACATATAAAAAATAAATCAAAATAATTTCTAAATCCTAAACTCTAAATCAATCAAATTCCTAAAGACAAAATTTTAAAAAATCAAATAAGAAAAGACTTGAAAACACGGGTTAACCTTTCAAGTTCAAGGTATGGATAATGCACCTCATTGGATTAAGTAATATTTTTTATTTAATTATATACAGCAAAAATAGATACTTGAAAAATTAAGCATCAATCAAATGTTTGTATGTTGGCTCATGGGTGTAATCAACTTACAGAAAGCAATTGGAACAATTTATAAAGATCAATAAAAAATCAATCAAATATAGAAAGATAAAATTAAGAAAAAAAACTCATAAAAAACAAAACTAAACAAATGATAAAGAGTAAAATTGAAATAAATAAAAAATAAGATGGGACTTCTCCATTTTATGTATTAAACTAGTGGATGACATGTCATCTAGCCTATTATTTAAAAAAAAATGACACATAATCTAAAACCAAAAATCCATCAACCACTATAAAGGCTTCTATTTTTCTAATGAAAAACATGATTAAAAGATAGAGTACCAAAATGTCAAACTTGGAGAAACTAGTTGACTATTTAAAAAATTAAGTAAAAAGTTTATTTTGGTCTCCATATTTTTTTATAAGCTCATTTTTGTTCCCTTGAGTTGTTCTAAATTCGCTTTGGGATCAAAAATTTATTTTACTTATTTTTTAGTCCCTAGTTTGAGATTGAAAAGAGAGAAATAGTCGTCAAATTCTAATTGAAGAGAGAAGATAATTAATTGAAGAGAAAGAAGTATATGATGAACCAAATAAAAAAGAAAAAAAATACATTGCTCTAGTCCATAATGATTTGTGAGAGGCTCCATAGTAAAAACATAATATCTTTATTTTGTAAGAAAGTAATATATATATATATATATATATATGGTTTTGAAAGTAATATATAGTTTTGAACATTCTTCATTAGTATGATTAGTTAATTCAATATGAATGATATGTGATATTCATTCAATTAAAATAAGGTCTATTAATCTAACTAATGAGAGCTAGTTATCTGCATATGATAAAATTAGAAGAAGAAAAATGAAACAAGAACAAGAACAAAAATTAAGGATCACAATTGGCATTTTCTTGGATGAATGATCATGATTCCTTAAAAGGACATATTAAGTAAATATAGGTGTTGATAATAAATTGCAATCATTATACATGTCAAAAAAAGTTTTGACATCTAAACATTTCCTCCAACTATGAACATAATAATTAGAGTAAATGGTCCAACAAGTAGGCAATACAAATGCCAACCCCACAAGACATCTAAAAGAAAAGAAAGAAAAAGCCTTAGCAAGAAAGTTGACAAAAAAATATTTTCAAAATTGCTCAGTTTACTTAAAGAATTTAGGGAATTATACTATTTGAAAAACATAGGAAAATAATATGGTTTAAAAATGTTGTACTTATGAAACACAACAACAACTTATCACGTTTCATGAATACGATATCAATTAAAATTTAGGGACCTATTGGATCGAAGAACACAATCTAGACACCTTCTTCTCTCTGCAAACCAACAACCCACCTCTACCCTCAAATTTAAAAACAAAACCCACAAAACACTTGTATTTTGCCCTCAAAACATAAAAAATAAAAAAACATATCCTAGTCTTTAAACATCCTTTGATGTTTTTGTGTTGAAAATCATTGTTCTTTGCCATCAATCAATTATGGTTTATTTGATATGGTTGAATATGAAATAAGTTAAATTAATTATTTGTTGTGTTTAATTTAGACGAAGTTCCCGAATTAGGGATTTTATGTATCTTTTGAACCAGCTAATAATATAGTTAAATATAATTGATAATTTCACGCAATAGAGCATGAATACGGTTGAATTATGATGAATTACATGTTCCAATAAATTATTAATAAGTTGACAATTCTAGTATTTTCCGTGAGTTATATTAATTTGCGATGAATTTGGGTTCGATTTAATGCAATTAAGCGTGAATGTATCAGTTAGACTTTGTATCATGAATTATGTTTATTTTTTTCTCAAGTTTTCCTTAACATTCAATTTTGAAATTTTGATTGCATTGGCTATGAATTTACTAAATAGAGTTGGACTTTTGTAATTTAGTTAAAATTACATTAAATCGACTACAATCTAGTTTTTTTATTTTACATAATATCTAATAATATATTTATGTTATGTCACTATGGTGATACTATTTTTCTTGATATGAACAATAATATCTACTGAAACGATTTGTTGATAACTAATATTTAAGCATGTCATACTCTAAAATAAAAAAATAAAAAAAAATTGTCATGAAATTGTTTCTCACAACCACGAAGTCAAATGTCATGATACCTTGACTTTAGTGGCTTAAAAATTATCTTATATTATTTTGTTATATATTTATATAATTCATGCTGATTGCTAAATTTAACTCGAAAAATTTGTCCTCAACGGAATTGATGGATGGCCATAAAAGTCAAGGCAAACGGATTGTCAGTACAAAACACTGTATCTGATAAGTCAGCGCTACCTAAAGTCACTATGTGTTCACATTCTTTAAATTTTAGGATGTGACCTTTACCTGACTTTAGTGGCTGCGTGTTTAATAATAGAAAGTTATTATTTTTTATTTTATTATTTTTTAGTTAAAAAACCATGTTTATTTGTTGGAAACAAAGAAGTTTTCTTTAAAAAAAAAAATAAATACATCAGATTATAACTATTTTTTTATAAAAAAATATAAAAACCAGAATTTTTAATAATTATCTTAATATTTTTTATTCATGATAATCTAATTTTTATTATTCATTTTATTTTATTCAAATTAAAAATTATTATAATATATAAAGAAAAATTGGAAACATGTTTGTTTGTTGGAAAACAATTTTTCAAAAAAAGAAAATAAAATTCAAAACCATAATTTATAATTGTCATCTTTAATATTTTGTATTCCTGATAATCTAACTGTAGACTGTTAATTTTATTCCATTTAAATTGACAATTATCATGAAAAGGTTATATTGTTAACTCAAAAAAGATTGTACATTATTTTTATAATAAAAATTAATTTTATGACATTAAAAAATATTAAAAAAATATTTTAATCTTTTATATTACTAAGAAATATCTTGTATATAAAAGAAAAAAAATTGTATTCTTTTTATTTACAAAATAGTATTTTTAGATCATTTTCATGTATTGATATTAAAAATAATTCAAAAAAAAAACATTTCAATGTATTTCTGGAAAAAAAAATCAAAAATAACTTTAACTATCCTCCAAGATATTCAGTTAATTAGGTTAATTATTAGACAGCAAAGCAATGATTGGTTCTCTTTATAAATATTTTTATTATTATTATATTTTATTTTGGTTGAAAAGAGAAGATAGTTTTAAGGACTTTGCTCTCCTTTTTACAGGCTACTAGCAAGATAGCATCTTTTCTAACCCTAAAATGAAGTGAAGTGCTCTAAAATAAAGCCTAGCAAACAAGAGGTGGAATGGAATCCTGGAATGAGATGTGATATATGCTTGAGTTCAAGATAGAGATGATTGACAAAGGGACAAATTCCTCAACACAGAAATCAAAATACTGTAAAGATTTCCAAACACATCCTTAACAGAGTGACGACTAGTGGAGATGAGTGGAAAGCAGAACACTGGGAGGGAATTTCATGACGAGTAGAAACTTGAAAGAAGAAGAAGAAATAAATTAATTTAATGACATATTAATGATAGTTTCACAGAAAGTGGTTTAAACAAGGAAAAAGACAATAAACTTTTTTCAAAAAAAAAGGAAAAGAGATGGGGTTAATCATAATATTCCCATTTGGGAATGGTTTGATATGGGTGGCATCCAACCCAGGAAGTTAGAAGTCTCAAAAAATGGAGAAATGAGTGGTGAAGGGAATGGGACGGTGGTGGCGGCGGCGGTGGAAAATGCTACTCCATGAGAGTGCTAGTTCTCATTTCACCAATGGCAATTTCTGGGCGTTTTTCTAGGTGGTCTAATCGAGTGCCATGTGGCAGACTGTGAGCCAGTCTTTCTAAAATCTATGCCCGTCATCATGTTGCTGGGCTGCAAGGATGCCGGACTTTGAAAGGATAAACACAAAATTTGATGATAATCTTGATTAAACAACCCGGATCAAAGTGATTCCGAAATTCCCTAATGGTGCTTCACTTCAAGGAACAAGTCCTATCTCGACCACAAAATTTGCTGGCCTTTGAAAGGATAAACACAGCATTTGATGATAATCTTGATTAGTCAGCTCAAATCAAAATGATTCCGAAATCCCCCCAATGGTGCTTCACTACAAGGAACAAGTCCATTTTAGAGTATCTCATTAGCTTTTCGTAATTAATTTTAATATCAACAATCTAAAAATATCAGAAAATAATAATTTAAAATAAAAAATAAAATAATTTAAATTTTTTAAAACACTTTTAAAATTAAACGTAAAACAGAATCTAAATTGGTGATCTGGCTTCCATAAACGTTGCAATATCTGCATCATCTTAATTGTGGAATGAGGCTTCACCTATTGGTCCTCTTTATGAAAGATAAGTATATGCTAACTTGGTCACTAACGACAATATTTTTTTTATACATGTTTTTGCGGAGTACTAGACCCCCAGAACATTACAAGAGAATCTCGAAAAGGCTGGTCAAGCTACATAAAAATCAAAAATCAAGCTAGGTTTTTCTTGACCTAGCAACCCGAGGAATCTGAGTTCCAATACCATCTTCAATTGTTTCGATGGGCTTGTGATTATCGAAACATTTATCCAGTGATCATATGTCTGGGGATCATAAAGGGCATAAGAATTTCCACGTGTTCATTAATGATTGGATACTAAACGATCTCGGCTAGATTTATATTTTTGCCGAAGATCCCTCCACTGAAGGAGTTCCATGCAGCTCTTCACTCAATCGAGGATCGATCGTTCTCGTGTACTTGAAATTGAATTCTTAATTAATATCCATCCTTAAATGATAAAATTAAAAAAAATGTATTTAAAAAAAAACAATAAAATTACCCGAGTTAATACATAAAATCCATGATTTAGATTATAAAATCAAGATAATATCATTAAAAAAATACTAAAATAAATCATAAATTTAATTCTCAATTAAAAGATAAAATTCATGAGAAAAAAATCAATTAAATCTTTTTTGAATCAATCAGACTAACTCACCAAGCTTTTGTTCATGAGACTTAATTCAATAACTATATAGAAAACAAATTGAAAGAAAATATTAAATTTAATTTTTAATAAACAAAATATTGAGAGATTAAATTAAAACAACGAATAGTATTATATGAGATAATAGCATGTAAAAGCTTCACCTCTTTAGATTTTGCTAATAATAATTTCCATCTTCGAAATTACCGGTGCATTCCCACAATTTTCAGAATATTTTGTTTTTCTTAAACAGGGCATCAAAACGACATTTTACCTAATAAGATCTGCAAGCTCAATTCCTTCCAGCACGAATCCATTCACTACATGAAGATGACCATCATTCAGATAAATAATGTTTACAGGCATTGCTAGAATGAGGTCAATGAAAACAAAGGAAGACTTTTTACTTCATCTGATCACAATGGATTCCTATTGACATCTTTGTACAGCAAATATCGTGTACGGGTCTTACCAAGTGCAGCGTACCTGAAAAAGGTAGAAAAACATATCATTGTGTATCAGATTTGGGTTTGCGGGTGGAAAAAAAACTCATCTTTGCAGGGAGAAAGTAAGTTATATTTCTCTCACCATTGGGGTACAAATGGGGCCATCCAAATGGCATCCCCTGATTGAACGGGGTACCTGTAATAAAACAAAGTGTTGTTAAGCTACACTTTTTGAGAGGTTGCAGAAATCAGACCAGCGGGAACAACTGAACCGAAGATCCAAGCATAAACCAGTGGGTTAAAGAAATGTATCAACAAAAGAAGTTCCAGAAGCACTGAGAACACACTTATAGCTTGAGTGTATTGTTAAAGATGCATGCACAGACACACATATACTGACCAACAAAGGAGCTTTCCAACTGAAAACAAAATATCATTTATTGAATATAAAACTCAGATTTTTCTTCTCTTATTTTTTTACATCTTTTGACTAATACATTTGAGGCAGTTTATAAAAATGTTTTATTGAGAAGCTTCATAGCATTGGAAACAGGACTTTTGAGGTGCTTTAGAATGTCAATAAAATTCAGAATCCATCGTATAAGCATTTAAATGGCATTAACACCAAATGGTTCTCGAGATTGTTTAAGAATGGCATTAATTATCTGAGAATCAAAACTCTTGATTATAATTCTTACCAGCTATCACCCAAACGATAAATACCCTGTCCCTCTAGTAGCAGCAAACCATGTTGATTATAATGCACCTCCTACAAAGCAAGCATGCAAGTGAGAAAAAACAAGGAACGTTATTCACAATTACACATCACAAATTCATGGGATATCAGCCAGAAGAAGCTAACAAGTGGGCACATGTGGTTAGATAAACATGACACTTCAAAGATTATTGAATCAAGAAGATGAATGGGCAGAGCATTTTAAATTCTTTCCCTAAAATAAGCTCCTTCTGTATGTCAGTATTTGGCTGGACCTCGGACTTCTTAAAAACTGGCATTCACATTCTTTGGATTTTTAGGCCCTCCAGAAAATTCAATCAGTACAGTGATGAAACAATATAGCAAACAACACTTACAACCTAAGATCTTGAAACAAATTATGGAGTTTCAATCGCCAAACAAGGAAAGCATACCTTCACATTAAGGAATTCTCCAGGTTGAAAATCCATTATCTGCACACAGGGAATCATACCAACCAAGAATCCAGCTTATTAGAAAGAACACAACAATTCAGAAGTTTGTCAGTACAATAATGTTTATGATCCAATATTTTATCAAAACTACCATAGAAGTTTCCTGCATGATGTGAGAAAAGGAACCTGCAACCCCTGGCAAATGATTATATGCATAGAATTCAGAACTCTTGAATTAAAACCATAAGATTGGGAGTTTCTAACAATTTCAGAACAACATTCCAGTACTGCACCATAATCCTAAATTTCTTCTCAAAATATTGTACAGTATAATATTTGAAGCACCAAGATATTGAAGATCCTACAATGCTGGAACTTTAACTCTGCAACCGACAACTTGTGAGATGTTTGATGAATTAAACTAATTCTGTAAGGACTTCTTGCATCCAAGTCCTTCGATAAGGTTAAATGTGAGGGAAATAAATAGCTCATTCGATCATCAATCCATATTCTCATTGCTTCCAAGCAATTGTGATTCATGTGTGCAAATATTGATGGGAAGCATGCAAATGACAGGTAGATGTGTTATCAAAACAGTACTCAACCAAAAACAGGTTCTTTAATCAAAGTTGCTGTGTGCAGATATATCTGAGTATATAATTTCCAAATATTGCTTATAAGTGCACGCAAATTTTGTCCAATTCCAAACCCTGCCTATGAAAGCAATCTACTAATCTGTGAAAAAGTGCATCTCAGAAAGATAAGTTCCTCGGCATTTTTTCAAAATCTTAACCTATTAAGTACGAAGATTGAAGGCCTAGCAAGCAAATAAAGGCTTACATGGATATTGAAGTCATATGGCAATGATGGAGGCAGGAGCTTTCTGAGTTCAAAAACCTTCAATAAGTATAGAATGAGCATTATTGTTGCGTGTGCACATTGACTAACCAAAATTTAATAAAGAATAACAGCACAACATGCTCAGGAGGAGTAAAAAGTATATCTATATTTATTGCTTGCTAAAGAAAAGAAAAACACATATTTGTGTGTCATAAAATCGAAGTACTTTACTGCAATAAGAGAAAAATAATGGAAAGGTACCTCGCCTGGAGTTTCAAGAAGTGGCTGCTGGTCTGTTGAACCAACAATTTGCTCAGTAACATGATTTTCAAGAGGAGAATACCTAACAGGACAAGAAACCCTTTTGTTAAACATAATTATTACGGACAACATAGTAGCTGCACTAGCAGGAAAATACTAAACTTAATGAAAGACATCTTTTTGACAAGCCTAGTCAAACAGATACCTAAATAATAAGCCTGCACCAACTTTCCCAGTCTTAGCAATGTCTGGATTTATGAACTTTGATAAATAAATAAATAAATAATGATGATGATGATGCTCAAAGCAGAATAAAATTTTAAAAAAGAAATAGCAAAGGTGAGACAGCTGTACATTCAGTCGATCACACTTCAAAGAGGTACAAACCTGCGTTCAAAGACAGCTAGTGTAGCAGATGCGTCACACTCAAGAGAATGTTTGATATTTGGGGCTACATAAGCATATGAATCCGCCTATAAAACAAAGAGTATAGCATCAAAATCTTGAAGCCAGCATCATCAAATCAGATATGGAATGATTTTAAAAGCTTTATATGTGTATGTGTGAGTGCTTGAGCTTTCAAAAGCATGGTTACCAATTATCTTGGGTTACGGAAGCATGATTCAAAAAGGAAACCAAATGTCTAAAATTTTCCATTTGATTTTAAACCTGCCTTCCTCAACACTACCAATAAATCATGGTTGAACTTTTAAATAGATACACGAGTGTCAGTGCGCGGGGGGGGGGGGGGGGGGGGCGCTGCTGGGGATTTTAAAACTACAGTTTTAGGAAAGGTAAGGTAATCAGTTGACTAAATTTGCCTTTCAATTTCAAACTTGCTTTTAGTCAACTCTAGCAAAATTCCACACTCCTAATTTCCATACATCCTAAATTCATAAATCACACTTGCCGTCAGTTGGTGGTTGGCACCGGATGCATTAATCAAAGTTGCAGAACCCTGAACCACAAACAAGAACCTAATGATTTAGGAAGCATGGGTTAGCCAGGATTGTAATTAGATCAACTCCATTGATAATTGAAATCCATAAAAATCTATAACTATTCGCACCTCTCTACATCATTTGGAGGGAGTCCGGACTTTGAGTTTTCTGCACATGGTAGAGTTTATGTCAGCAAGCAAGCCAAATTAGTGGAAGCTGCATCACATTTTCACTTGAAAGTCACATAGAAGATGGATGATTCATACGTGTAATGTACTCTGTGTAGGAGGGAAGTGGATTCATATCACACGCTGAAGAGTGTGCACAGATTTCAAGACTTCTAAATAGTAAGAGCAATAAGTGCCTCAACTATACCCATGCAAGGTGGCGTGCACTTTCAAGTGGAAGAAAAACTATTCAGCCAAATCAAGTAAATGCAATCACACAAATCCTACAGGATTAGAGTTTCTGATTTTTATGTTTTTATGAGAACAGGGTTCTGCTGATCTGCAAAATTATAAAGATGATAGCTAATTTCAACATAAAAGGAAGGTATGCAGCAGAAGCCAATACCAAGGTTGGGCAAGAACATTCAAGAAATTACGTGCACAAAGATAGAACTTGAACACAGTCCAGTAAAATGCAATAATAGTCAGTGAGAAAGGAGGGAGCAAACCTTGCATCTTTGCTAAGTACATCACAAAGTGGGAACCCATGGCTGGCGTAATCAGATATGCTCCCAATGTATTTGTCCTGTCATATATAAATTTGAATGACTCACTAAACCACCACCCAACATGTGGTATGGTTTGGAATGATTTCTTCATATAAATCAATCAATCCAAAAAGAAAGAAGATGAAAGCAGTACCATTCTGGTAAAGGACTGAATACATGACTTTCTGGTGTTATTAAAGCATGGTCTCTTTTATAAACACTACGTGTGAAACCTGGCAAGTCTGGATAACCATAACCAAAAACTTCAGCTAACTATACTTTTGATCTCTTCTTTAATTACAAATAAAATTAATTTATGACTTATTTCGCTCATGTTTTTGTTAGTTTGCAATTGATTCAACGAATTACACACATTTCTATTTAAATCGGATAGAATTTAAAATAATGAAAATTGAGAGAGGACAGAATAAACTGACTGACTGACCTTGAAGATGAGAAGGAGAGAGTGTTGGATTAGTGACTTTCCAATATCGCGGTATGGAGGAGGAGGAGGCGGCCGTTTCGGTTTTAAAAACTGAAGGAGCAGAACAGAACAATCCTCCGCCATCATCACTCAAAGCTACCTTCAGAAAATCTGAAAACAATCTCAAATCATGATGAGTTAAACTAATCAATAATAATAATAAAGTAGATTTGAGAATATAGCTGTACTGTACTTGATGATAGAGAGAGGAGGAGGAGGAGAGACGGTAGAGATGCAGTTTGCATATTTTTGCTCCGGCCTGTTAGATGAGCGAGTGTAGTAAAAAACCCAACTAGGAGAATCTGTGTAGCAGGAGGTTCAGTCCGCCCCTGATGCGAGTAGTGGACTGACAGGTGGCGAAGGTCCACTGGTCAGTGACAGGGAGAGGAATCCGCTATCGAAAAAAGTTGGTGACTGCTGACTAGGAGAGGGAGAGAGCCTGGGTCAGGTGTCTGAAATCTCAGGTGTACTCTCGTTAGCATCGACCTTTTTCTTATGGGCCAGGCCGGTGCTATATTGGGCTGCTGCTGATGTTTTAGCCACTCGTAGAATCTTCTATTATTAATTATAATCAAACCCGCAAAATTATTATAATCAAAATAATATTTTTTCGTGTTTTTTTTATTTTTAAAATTAAAACATTTCTACCATTTATTTATTTAATTTTATGTTTTAGATATTGTGGTTGATATATTACACAAGCTGAAAATCTTCATTTGCTAAGCTGGTCCTCTTGGTTTGAGAGGTCATCTATCAGAATCATACTATCATTGATCTCCCAAAAGTTACGAGTAATCCAATCCTGGAATTTAAGGCTACCAGACTGAATAAAACCACTGTCATAAAAAATACAGATATTGTTACCAAAATTGTTGTAAGAAACAAAGTTGAGCTCCTCAATTCTCAAAGAACACTGAAACAGCTTGAGAATAAGAAACAAAGAAGGTTATGATGGCAGAGCTATCGGTAATCTTTTGAGTCTGTGTGAGGATATCATCAGACATACAGAAAAATAAGTAGTAGTCCAGTACATTTTCTGCAGGTTGGCGGTGGTTGTTGGAAGAAAATGGCTATGGTACTGAGGGGGAGGAAGTTGCTGATCGAGCAGCCTCTTTGAGACGTTGAGAGTAGTGAAGAAGAACCAGAATCGCCATGCTTGTGTGGTGCCTGCAACCTCTTGTTTGATGATATGATGGACATGATGGCGGTGGTGGTGGCGGTGCTGATGACTGTTTGTTGATGATGATACACTTCACTTGCTTGCCTCTCTAGATGCACACTCACTAGGACTTCCTTCGCCTTGCACAACTTTGCCTGAAATTAAATCATAGATGGGCTGAGACTTCGTATCAAGTCGGTGATGATAAAATTCATGACTGAAATTTCTCAAATGTCAGGGAAGTTTCTCGAGCGCAAATTGGTCCAACAATGTCTCGAAACGGTCATGTTCATTGGACTCCTGCAGGTGATATTCATCCTTGTCTGTTAGTTATCTTAGAACACGAAAGCAAGTTCTGGGAATTCTTACTTTGAAAACATAACTACCTAGACGAATTTCCTCCTCATTTAATAATTTTCTTCTTTGTAGAAAATCTTATGATGGCTGTGTAGCTTGAATGCTTCGGTTTCTATTTTTATTAATTTAGTTGATCTTATTTTACTTGTGCAAAGAGGGAATTTGAGGCTTGTGATTTCTGAATAATACAGCTCGAATAGTTCCAACAGGCAGTAGGGTCGTTTTCCCCGAACAGCCACATCTCGTAGGACCATTATTTGTTATCATGCAATCCAGAAATAGGGCAAAAAAGAAGATTCAGAAATCATTCCACTTAAACATTCAGAAAACAGCAAAATTGCTGTGCATTTGACTCCATGGAAACCTATATTACAACGAGCATTTCGCTCTTATCAAGGATACTACAATAGCACAAGAGAGATTAGAACACGTGGCTAATCATTTTTGGGGGTGGTAGATATCTCATCCTGCCAGGTTGCTTGCCATTGTTTGTCGTAGAAGGTTGTCTCCTCCAGCAACTTTTTTATGGTTTCTAAATCCTCATTCTTCCGTATTAGAAGTACTCCGACCACGGCTACGAACAATAGAGTTTTGCAGAAGAAGTTGCCCATCTGATCAACCAGACCAACACCAGTCAAGCTATCAACCAGGTAAGCCATGAAAAAACCAATCATTGCGGCGCGGCCTGCATAAAATACATGAAACCATATTAAATAGTTTCTCATGAGCCAGAAGGGCTGTTTCCTTGTGAACATTCGAAGAATACTATCTTAACAAACCATTGAGAAGTTCTGCTTCAGGCAGATGGAATCTTTTCATCCATGCCCACCATGGTATTATTGAGGTATCAAAAACAACAGGATCGTCGTTATTTGATGATTCTGGGTTACCCTGGAGCCATTTCCTCCTCTTAGCCTCTGAAAAATTACCGAAACATGTGAATATATGCTGAGTAATACCATCAAGAGTTACTTGATATTGGATGTCAAGGAAATAATTACGCAAATCAATACCTACTTCAGGGCTAACATGCAGCTAGAACAGAAAAGATACTGTTTCATTGATATACAGACATGAACTATGAACAGAATAGATACTATAACACATGAAGGCATCCGCAATAATATATTACCTTTATACTGACTGGAAAGATTGGTCGAAAATGAATAATGAATAGACTTGTACAAAGTTCTATAAAGCAAGTAATATCTTGAACTCCAAAATAAATCAAATCTTGAACACATGTTAGCAACTGCCTCAAATATCATAAATATAATATTCCCAACATCTAAGGAAAAAGAACGACAAAAACACCAGTTATGCTAGTTTGCATCAGTAAAAATAATAAAATCAGTTTCAAATCCAAACCAACAATTCTTTATAAATTCAAGTAGTATATTTTGTGTATGATGGCGCATTCCTCTCTGTACATAGGGATCTCATTAAGAAGCAAAGCTTGTGCAATCGACGCATTGATGGTGGCAGTGCGCACTCTTTCTTCACATAGCATGCGAATTCATATCGCATTCCAGGGACATAACAATAAGATGCACACTGGTTCGGCATACCCATTATTCCAAGATGTTAGATGAGCAGGTCCTGTCTTGAGTTTGAACCCATTCATCCAGCAGCTCACAGAATTTGGACAAGTTTGGACCCACTATTTGATCTGCCAGTCACAAGATTTAGCCCCAAAAGGCACTAAAGGACCGGATCAATCTTTTCTTAACATAAAAATACATCTAAGTATTGCTAACATGTTTTAATAATAAAAACTTAATAATAAATAAAGAAAATTACAAAGTTGCATTTCCCCATCCAATATTTAATGTAAAAATCAAGAGAGAAAAAAAACTAAAGTCATGAGATCGAGATAACTTAATAGAACACAAGTAAAAAAAAAATATGAAACTCAATTCTCAAACAACCAGTTAAGTTATTGAATGGTGAAATTGGAAAAAAAAATGAATTGAGGAAAATTGTCACACCCATGACCCGGATCATGAGATCAGATTAACTGATAGAAAGCAAATTGAAAAAAAAATTATGAAGCTTAATTAAAATAAGACTAAAAAATAAATAGGGTTAGCTAGTAAAACCCTCGGGTAATGATATCAAGATAACTTCATAAAAAAATCAAAAGAACTACGAAACTTAATTTTCAACTTCCTAAATGTCAAAGAAAAAAATAAAATAAAGAATCAATTAGAAAAAGCCACTCAAAAACATGGCCTAAATCAACTCAAAGTAACATGTCAACCACATGACATGAATCGTGAAATCATGATAAATTCATAGAAAATAATCAGAAAAAATACAAAAACACCACTTCTAATAAACCAAATATTTAAGGTTGAAATTGAAGAAAAAAAATCTGAGACTAGTATATGACCAAAAAAATAAAAAGCACAGTGATTCACAAAAACAACTTCCAATTTACAAAATAAAATATTAAATAAAAAACAAACACAAAAAATTGGGTTGGTGAAGAGTGAAAAAAAGAAGAAAACAACTATTATAATAAATAATGTTTTATAGGTTTTAGTACAGTGATTTAACCAAGAACTTCAGTATTTTGTTAACAATCAATTATATGCACAGAAATAAAGTTGGTGGTAGAAGCCGGGACACCAGTCAATTCCAATCAAAAACGATGAAGCCACTTCCATTTTTTCTCCTTCTAAACATAAATTCACAAACACAGCCACTAAGGTCATGACTTCTGCCAAGAGACAATTTGACTTAATGACCTAGCCCATGTCTCACATAACAAATACAGTGGCAGATCAAACATTTATAGAACCAACTGTAAGCCATTGCAGTTTCAGTTTTACACAATTGCCTCTATTCAGCTGCAAATGATGTTAAGTTTTTCTCCAAAGGAAACAAATTCTACAAAAACATGCAGAGAAAAGGAGAGAAATTTTGAACATCATTTCAAACTACAATATAAACACCCTTTGTTTTTCCTTAATTGCGTAAGAACTAAGTGACTAAAAGAAAAAAACAAAAACTCTGCAAAATTGCAGCACTAAGAATACACAAACCAATCCAAGCAAACAAGAAACTGGATAATAGTCATGAAGCAGATAATCACTCAAACTAGAATCCAAAACCCAATAAAAAAAAAATCTCACCAGCATCGATAACAGCATCCCAATCAGTTTTCCCATCTTTCTGAAACTGCTTCAAGTCCCAATTCCCTGAAATCCACCTAGGATCCACAAATTTACTCACTTCAACCTTCTCCTCTCCACCAGCAGCCACAGCTCCATTAGAGCTATTTTCAGCCACAGGAACTGATTCAGATGATTCTGGTGTCTTCTGCTCCAATTTGAGTTCCTCTTCACTTGCAGCAGAAGCTGAAACTCCAGCTCCTCCATTGTCTGTCGAGGCCTTGGGAGTGGATAGGAGAAAAGGAGGGTTTGTGGGTCTGAGAGAGAGTGTCGGTTTGTAGGTGAAATGGGGTTTGGAAGGTGGAAAGCGAGATAGTGGCGGAGAGAACAGAGACATTGATATGGACATTGTTTTCTTGCTTAATGGAGCTGGAGCTGGAGCTGGTTGGTTGGGTTGGGTCTAGTTATCCTCAGCCTTACAAGTTACAAAACACGTACAAATGAAAATGAGGCTTTTGTAAGAAATCCTTCTTAAATAGCATATTTGCAAACCTATGAGTTTTGCTTAGGGTTGCAATTAAAATTAATTTTTAACAAGTACTATCAGTGCATTTTTTTAATCTTTAAGAAAAAAATAGTTATAAATAAAAAACTAATATGTGTGTTTAATCAAATAAATCAAAAACTATATACACCAACAAATATTTTTCAAAATAATTATTAATATTAATTTAAAAACTAAATCATTAAACAAAAATATAGAAGGTCATCGTATGTTACAGCTTGTTTGTTGCTGGTCGGGTTGTTTTAGGTGTTCTTGGAATTTGCAGACACTGAAGGTCCTTCAAAAGCACGAGCAGGGATGAACGAGAGGAAATTTGGAGGAAATCACGTGGTGGTTGTCCTTTATCCAGAGAACAAGTTATCCTTGGGACAATACGATGACTCATTAGTTACACAGGTTTCTATATAATTGTCGAGGAATATTATTATTTTTAATATAAAAAAATTATTTTAGTATTGATAATATTTTTTGTAATAAAAAAGTTAAATTATATAAGAATTGATCGAGTGTGAATCTATGATCTTGGTGGATTCAAATATTTCTTGGATTACTGATAAAAATATAATTTTACTCAAAATTAATATTTCAGATGAAATTTTTAATAAGCATTTAGAAGACAACATATTTTATCGATTTTGGTCAACTCAAGTTAGCTTGTTGATTCGTATATCAAGTCATGAGATCATAATAAATTTATAAATAAATTATAAAGTTTAATTTTTATTAAATTTAATGTTGAATGATAAAACTGGAAAAAAAATCTAAAAATGACTCTAGTCAACATGGGCTAATTTATCAAACTTGCGACCTAGATTATCAGTACTGGATAACCCAATAGAAAACAAATCAAAACAAATTACAAAGTTCAAATCTCAATCAACAAAGTATTGAAAGATTAAATTGAAAAAAATAATAAAAAAAAGACAAAGAAAAAACTTGGGTTAATTAATGTTAACTTGTCAAGCTTGTTACTTGAGTCATAAAATGGGGACAACCTAAAAAAACATATTAAAATAAATTACAAAATCTAATTTCATGTTAACCTAAAGATGAATGAAGAAATTGGAGGGGGGGAATATATCATGAAAAGAGAGAAAATTAAGTTAATATGTCATACCTATTCTATGGGTCAAGAATGTGGGAAAATATTATAAAAATTAAATTGAAAAATATCATATAGCCTAATCCCAAAAAAAAAAAAACATAATGTAAAAAGATAAAATTGAAATTAAAAAAAAATTATTCAAGTGAATAATATTATGTGAAAATGGTACAATAAAATCTCATTATCCTTTATTTTTGCATCTTATGATGCCACTACCACCACCATTTACTTCTATTTCCTCCTTATCAAGTAAAAATGAAATTATAAATCAACATGATGGCTTAAAGTTTTCAAAATAAGTATTTTTAATTTAAAAATAAAAACTTGTGTCAAGTGGGGTGGGGGGGCATAAGATTTAGAGTTTTGGTATCTGTTTATGTAAATCAACATACAACATAAAAAAATATCCAATTAGACTAATTACAAGGTCAATGGTTAATGAGATCGAAGAGAATCTTAATGAGTTAGTTTAGAATACACGGGTCATGGCAAACTTCAAGACTTTTACCTGTGATGGTGATTTGACCTTAATTAATTTAATTTATACAAAAAGGGTTGGTAAATAGGCTCGAAGATTTTGGAAATTTAAACTTTGAAAGGGGAAGGCAACAACTTTTTCTAATGTTACAAGGATGTTTTAGCATTGTGGTGTTTTCATACCATGGTAAGAATTCTTAGTTTTAATCAATAACTAGGTGCAGAAAAAAAAAGCAGAATTACTTGTCAAAGTTTTATTTATTTATTCAGTAAACTTAAAGTCAACAACAATTATTACAAAGATTCCTAGAGTTTCAAAGATACAAGGGTTGACAACAAGACTTTTCAAGCTAAAGAGAGATTTGGCCTTTTTGTCTTCTAGTTCATTTCATATGACATTAGTATTTTAAACATCATACTTATTTTTTTAAAAAAATATATGTTTTGAGATTTATTTTCATATACATTGGGTTATATTTAAACTAGGTTTGATGTCAACTCATTAGTTCAATAGAGTTAAGTTTATTTTGACTATTTAAATACATTTTTGTAAGAGTTTTCTTTAAGTTTTAGGATATATTGATTTTTTCACATTATATGTGCTTACATGAGGATTGATCATGCATATTGATTCTTCATTGAATTATCAAACAATCTTTATGGCATCCTACCTTATACTTCTAGTTTGCAATTTCTTATTATCTCAAGTTTACTATCCTTAATTATGATTTTAGCTCTTCAAAATGTGTTCTTTCTCATGTGTAGGTTTGAATGTTTTTACCTTTTAGGTTTGCATTAATTGGTATTAGAGTTGGATTCTAAGATCAAATTATATCTCATTTTCTTTTAAGTTTTGTGTTTTTTTCAATTTAGAAATTACATTGAAATAGTAAAAAAAAAGTTATTTGAATTTGTTATTATTAGCAGCAAATATAATATAACTGAGCTTGAGATAACATGTGATTTTAAACAATCAATTGTGGCTGTCATAATTAGATGTTGCTGCCATAATTAGATGATGATTTAACTTAGATAGATTATATGGTTGGCCTAAATGTATTATTTTAGTGAGAATAAAACTATGAATAAAATTGTGAGATAATGTTTTTTACTATATTAGTTGATACCATAACCCAACAATCCTAGATTTATTGTATATTGTATGGTTGTAATATTGTAGAAGAGAATTTGTTAACTTGTTGTGTGTCAATGACATAACATGATGAAAAAAGATCATAAAGTAGGGCATGGCTAACAAATGGGATTAATAACCCTTTCAAAATAGAAATGTCCAATAACTTATCATCATAGACATGTTGCATAATTAACTTATAGGCCAAAAGACATGGACTTACATGACATGGACGTACATGATCGAGGGCAATGTGAGCATAACCAGGAGAGCCGTCATGATTCTTAAAAAAACTCAATAATAAATAAAATATTTAATAATTTTAAAACATATTAGTTTAATTAAATAAAAAATGAAATTTCAAAATTTAAAACCTTATTTTTATCTCCAAATCTTTTTTTACACTATATAAATCTAAGATAAATACAATACACGAAAATCATTAACCTTTCAGTCATGTTTTTCTTATTTAAAACTAAAAAAATTTACTTCCAAAATCGTACTTATTGAAAAATATAAATCCACACAAGATTCAACAAAAACCAAATTCATTTGAAAAAACAAATAGCAATCCTGTAAAACTAATTGGGCTTTGATGGTTGGGCCTTGGAGCCCATGCATGACCCATCAAACATTCAAAAACTAGAAACCCAACTACGACTTCGCTTCACTTCGATATCTTCTTCGTTTCGCTTCTCTCTCACACACAGTTCAACACCACCACCGTCAATGGCGGTCGCAACTGCAACGGCATCGAGCTTCGGGTTCCACAAGCGCATGTTAGCATCACACACGGTCTCTTCACGAACTATAAATCCTATCAGAACCTTAGCTCTCTCTTCCTCCCCTTCTACTTCTTCTTCTTCAAGGGCCGCTCTTTCAACCTGCTTTCTCTCTCCCTTCGCTGGGGGAAGCATCACATGCGACTTCTCCGGCACTAAAATTCGACCCGAAGGCCTCAATCCAGCTTCAATTTCGAGTTCCAAAGGCAAAAGAAGCGTTGTTACCATGGTATGAACTATGAATTGTTGACTACAATTATATTTATCTTAAATTTTTATCTTAGGTTTAATTAACGACGAAATGCAATTAACTAGTATCTGTATAATAATAATATTTTATTTTTACTTTTATTATTTAAAGCATAAACATTGGAAAGTAGAAAATCTAGCTGTTTTGCCTACACTTGTGGTTTTGGCTCGTTATTGAGGATATGTTATCAATGGAATCTTCTATGGGTTTTGAGAGTTGGGAAAAAAATTGGAGCTGGTAAGGAAGGGCTGCACCGTGTTTTCTATTACATGGAATTGAGATTATTTGCGATTGAGGATTTGTTATTAATGGAATCATCTGTTCTTTTGAATTCTTTGTTGTGTCTTGCTATTAGGGAAGGAAGGAGTTTCTTTAGCCTTTTGTTCTGCATGACTTCCCCAATGCTCTCATTTCCCTTAAGATGATTCTTTATTTTCCTCATATTTTTCCTCTAACTATAAATGAAAAGTCAGTTAGGTGGTCCAATATCGTTCTTGATTGCACACACATCCACATCATCTCTTTCCTTCCTACATCCAATAACTGGGATAGGTTATCCATAACCTATCCCAGTTGTTGTTGTCCCCAAGAAATATCAAAGTTTCAAAATCTTCTTGTTGACCTAGGAGTAGCTGTTATTGCTTCTGTCCACTCACCGGTTGATCTCTGATGAAAAAATTGTGTTATTCATTGTGATTGTTGTCATACAAGTTTTCTGCAGTGTGGAGACTTGACAAGCTCATTAGTTTGCGAATTTATTCCAAATCATATATCAATCATGAGCTGAATCTTTACAGCAGTCTTTATTCTATATCTATTCTGAGTTCAATCTTTATTTCATCTATATGATTGAAAAGTTCCCATAACTGCAAGTTCTTATTCGTCTGTTTGAATATGTCCAGGTTATTCCATATACCAGGGGAAGTGCATGGGAGCAACCTCCTCCTGACTTGGCATCTTACTTGTTCAAAAATCGGATTGTTTACTTGGGAATGTCTCTTGTTCCTTCTGTCACAGAGTTAATACTAGCAGAATTTCTTTACCTTCAGTATGAAGATGAAGAGAAACCTATTTACCTATACATAAACTCCACAGGCACAACTAAGGTTCAGTGATTTTCATGCTATTTTTTCTTCACATGACTTTGTGCGTTCATTTTCTTTCCATGCCAGTGTTTATTTAGCCAGAATGTCATGCTGTCCCAATAGAGTTTTTCATGGTTGACTTTGCTATGCGAAGTGAGCTACACTTGTAATCTTGCTGGTGATTGTGGGCAGTGTATAGTCTTCAGTTTCAATAAGGACTTACAGTCCTGAGGAGGTGGAAACTCCCCGGGAGTTCAACGAAAGACTTTAAAACTTGATCACTCTGATAATTGCTATATATGTATCCGTAATCAACTAAGAATCCACGCTTCTATAGAATCTTTTTTATGCCAACTTATTTTATTTAGTTTTAATTTATAAATTTGTAAATGGTATCATTTCTCTCTCTGGTCGATGCAAAATAAGATAGAAAATTGGTGTGTGTCCATTTTAACATGAATGATGGAATAATATCACAATTTGGCATATATTGTTTGGATGCCATGAGTTTTGAGTAATTCTATTTCTTTTCTCTTCTACCTTTCTTTATATAATATCAATTTAATGGCTGGATATCAACGATATTATATAACTAAATATAATATTAGTCATTGAACTCAATGTTGATGCTGCTTTTGGCTTCGCACATCTGTGTATCATTTTGAAAAGACTTTAAGAAGAAATAGAAGCTTAAAAATTGTACTGGGAAATGGTATGCTGTTGACACTTTTATATTCTCATGTTTTTTCAGGGTGGGGAAAAGCTGGGATACGAGACAGAGGCTTTTGCTATCTATGATGTTATGGGGTCATAAATCGTCATACCTTTATTTATAATGCCATGTTATTATGAAATTCAGTTTTGCAGTTCCTATTTTGCATTTAGAATATTTCTCAATGATTCACAGCACTGCCTTTTTTACTCCCAAGTTCTGTAGGTGGCATCTTTATTTCTAAGTCTATTATTCAACTGTTTTCAGATGGCACTTAATTTGTTTATGTTATGAATCATGCTGACTCCTCATGGTAACATGGCAGCCTTCTCAGGCTATAAAACCTAACTTTTCCCTCAAAACTAGACCTTAAGATCCAGTCTGAATTTTCCCAAAATTGCATGTTCCTGTGCTACTCATTTATCTTTCTATTCGAGTTCCATTACTGAAGGGAAATATGTTTAAATCAGTGGAATCAGTTTTTAATTATTTTGAAAGGCTTGAACAGAAAGGACGAAATTATGAGAATAGTTTTTGTAAATGCTCCCAGAGCAGCCTTAACTGATTATGAATTGAGATGAGTTCCCCAAGTATGTTTTTGTAATTTTGAAAGGCTTGAACAGAAAGGACAAAATTATGAGATTAATTTTCGTAAATGCTTCCAAAGCAGCCTAACAGATTATGAATTGAGATGAGTTCCCCAAGCATGTTTCTTGTGTTGGACTGGATGAGGGAGATGTTTATGTGTTGGAGTGTACGCCATCTTCTCATTATTGTTAGCCATGTTCATGCTAAAATCACAGTTTACTCCTGCTTTCCTGGTATTTATGCATGCTTCTGTATATATTTACATGCCTGTGAGTGCTTTAAAAAATACATTTTAATTTATCATCTCCAAAGCCTACTGGCTGATGGTGAGAGAGCAGACTAGTTTAGTTCTGACATGAGCATATCATGTGTACACCTTTCTTGTGTTGAAGTTCATCATATATCATAGTGATCATATTTTATTGGCATTTATGATTGCAAACCATCACACCTTCCCACCCTTGAGGAAATTCTTGCAGTATATGTTTTCTTTGATGACAGTTTTACACCACTGCAGGTATGTCAAGCCGCCTATATTTACTCTTTGTGTTGGTAATGCTTGGGGAGAAGCAGCCTTGCTTTTGGCTGCTGGGTCAAGGGGAAACCGTTCTGCTTTACCCTCATCGACAATCATGATGAAGCAGGTATTTCCTGGATAGGTGGTGCTCCATTCTATCCCACTTCTTTCATTGCAAGTTTTTCTTTCTTGACTGCAGTCATTCTCTAAAATTCAGAGTCAAAACTTTGTGCGCTTTCTCAATGATTCTACAGCCAATTGGTAGATTTCAAGGTCAAGCAACAGATGTCGAACTTGCCAGAAAAGAAATAAGGAATGTGAAAGCAGAATTGGTAAGATTTATGGTTACTTTCTATTACTTTTTATAAGAACAGTTATTATTTTTGGTTAAAATGTTTCCAACCTCAGTCTATGGTCGCTGGTTACTAGGAACTGTTTTTTTCTTTGGCGGGGTGTGGTCCTTATTTTGTGAACTAATCTGAACAATGACCTAGAATAGTGATGCAAAAATGTCCTCATATCTGTCAAAGATGAATGCCAGAAGATGTTCTATATTTCCTCTCTTTAGTAAAGCGATGAGGGATCATGATGGCAATTTGCCACAAGAAGACAGGGCCTCATCCTGACCTCCCTTAACAAGGTAACTTGGTGATCTTGAGAGTTGGGTTGGAGAAGCACGGGCTCTCATCTCAACTGTAATTGGTCTGGGGGGGCATGATGGGTGCGGGGAGCTTTGCTCCAAACCTAACTGATTTTATTAGTGGGTAAGGAAATAATCCAGGTCAAGCGGTGCTGTGACTAGGTTGGTTTTATGCATTTTACTCATACATCAGTTTTACAAATTTACTTTGTACATTTGTATCACAGGTTACTGAACCAGTCAGAACATTGAGTTCATGTAAAATTGTTTCTTCATACCTCTCCCAGTCATTATTTACTTGCTAACAATGAAAATTCCTGGGACTGGAGAAAGGGATCCTTTCCTCCAACCACAAACCTCTATAGTCAATTAGTGTTTGGCCGGCATGTATACATAATTGGTACATCATTCATGTTATTTTGTCTCTGCTCGCCTCTTTACGGTTGCAAGTGGAAGTTTAGCAAATACAACTGCAGCCTTGTTTGCACATGTATGTGTTTTTGTGTCGGTACAAGCACATACTGGAGGGAGGGAATTGGTGTTTTGTGTGGGGGGGGAAGAGAGGGGGAAAGAAACTGGGGGTATGAGGAGTTAGAGCTTCCTTTTGACTTCCCCAAAACAACTGATACTTAATCTTAATCCAAGGTTCAGAGCCTTGGTTCAAAACATAAACAATTTAATTTCTGGAAGACGACATAGTTTTACTTCCACAATTCAGAAGGCTTTAGAATTTTGCTATCTTATCAAGTGCTTTTTGGCTGTTGCAACTACTTCTGCAGTTATTCTGCATGGAAAATTTTAAATTTATCTAGAGTACTGATTACATGACTTTTTACTCTGAACTTCAGCTATTTTAGAAACATATTAATCATTTTCCAATTTATAGGTCAATCTCTTCGCAAAGCATATTGGAAAATTACCTGAGGAGATTGAAGCAGACATTAGCCGTCCAAAATATTTTAGTCCAACTGAAGCAGTTGAATATGGCATCATAGACAAGGTACTTTGGTCAATTTATACTTTCCTTTTCCTTATCTTTTGTTTTTAGTTCTGCCATCCTGTATTTTACCTTTTCCATGATTTTTTTCAGGTAATATACAATGAAAGGAGCACTGAAGACCGTGGAGTTGTTTCTGACCTTAAAAAGGCACAACTGATTTGATCTGTTGTCGAAGTCGCAATTGACGATTGTTAGGAGTAACCAGGTAAGCAACAACTGCCGGTCATTGTCAGATCTTGGACTATGTTTAAAATGCTTTCATGCATTTAAATTTTGTTTTCATATCATAGATTGTCCATGACAAACTGACTGTGCTTACTTTCTTCCAACAAGTGGGCACAATCTGTCTGCTTTTTTGTAAACTGGCACTGCATTTGAAAATTCTTGATATACTGACGGCAGTGTCAGATTTAATGAAGTCAGTTGGGTAATCATTTGGTCACCTCAAGACCTCATTGATCATGCTTGCATTAAGTGCAGATAATTTTTTGGAAAAGTCAATACCCGGACATGTTATCATGGTGTTCTAGTGAAATGGTTATTACTTCCAATTCATTTATGTGTGAACCAATTCTCTAGAGTATGAATGTTCAAGCACTATCATATGCTTCCTTTTCTTTTGATGCACCAACTTTGCATCAGTCCAGCTCGTAACTAATCCACTGCTTTTGCCTGATCAAGTATGTTCTGGAATGAAATGCATTACAAGTTCTTTTCATTGCCTCACTACCTCAGCATTATTGCTTCTTATTTCTTTAATGAGACACTTAGAAAGTGTTTTTACCTTTAGCTAAATTGCTGATTTGTTTATATAGCAAGTATGCGTTACAATTTGGATTTGCTTCTCAATTGCTCTGTTAAGATTGTTGGATTTTGAGATACCGAGTGATTGAAAGAGAGAATGTTGGTTAGTGGTTTTCCTTATTGTCTGGTAATAGGAGCTTCATCCCCGTCATATATGACCTCTTTCCCTTTTTTCATCACAGATTTGCATCTGTAGGTAGGGAATTCTGGGTAGTAACACTTGAATAGATGCCAATCAAACACATTTTGGCCCCAATTATCAACAGTGCCTCTTCCATTATTTGCTTCAAGCCCTTATAGCCCTGTCTTGAGGGTGATGTCATACTTCAAAATCTGTTATGGTGATTGTCACTATCTTCAGACAGGCCCTCTTTCTCATAGCAGGGATCTTTTGTTATGTGTTTGACCTGCCAAATTATGAGAATGAACCACTGAGCTGATTGTTGTTGAGAGTTAAAATTACTTGCGGTTTTGTACTTCAAGTTCCTTTTTAAAAAACTTCTTTTTTTAGGTTATTTTACTTGGCCTTTGGCTGGAGGATCGGAGATTGAGTTTTTGAAAGACTCTACAAGCTGTGAACAGAAAACGTGCTTTGAAGGAGAAACAAGGCTGTGGGAATTAGAACCCCACCAGGCTATAGCTACAAAATATAATGTTCCTGCCATCAATAATCGACTTGTAATATGTTTGCTGGACACATACGCCCATCCCTGTAATTTCATTTGCGATTTTTTTTCCAGTTAATTTTAGATTAATGAAATCACAGTTGCAGTGTCATCAAACTATTCCCAATCAAATTCTGTTTGCAGACATCAGTAAATCTATTAGCACCATGTTCCAGTAATCGTTTTTTTTCAATCTAGAAACTTTGCTGGCTCAGTTTTATGCAAGATTTGTTAGGGCAAGGAGTGATTAGACTCCATGAAAGTCATGGTTTTGGCATTCTGGATACGAATCCGGCAACTGTGAGACGAAACATGCTTTCTTTCAGTCAAGGAACTATATGCTCAAAGGCAGTGACTATATCCTAGACAAAATCCTGGCACCAAAAAGAGTAATATAAATTATTTTGATGTGTCCTGATATTCCAGGGAAGATTTTTCTTATTCTAAAGCGAGCAGGCGTGAAGATCAGAGGATGATTAAGAGGTCATGAGAAATTTTACTGCTGTGAAGAAGTTCATCAAAGTATTTTGATAGTGGTGATGCTGACTGGTTAAGCTCCTCTGTTTCTCTAATATTTTTCTGACCTGGCGTGGTACGAAATTGCCAAGCGGACGACTTGGAAAAGGAGTTGCCTACCCCAATTTATCCCTGAAAAAAGTAAATTCATGCGGTCTGTCCTGCCCGGAAATCACACTCGGGGTATATTTTTTTCGCCTGGGTCGACTTGAAGTGCGTTGGAGCTCAAATGAGTTTTCCAAAAAAATCATCTCCTTATTAAACAAAACAAAAATATACAAGTGGTCACGAAATGGTGAGTGCTCTGACTCCTAATTTTGAGTCTTATCCAGATATTGACACGAAGAAGATCTAAATGCAGTGCTTACCTAGTTTGACAGGCCTCCTTTTAGTGCGTTACAACCATACAAATAGTCTAATTGACCCTATCTCACTCCTCGGGTTATTCAATCCATCTGTTAATTAGCCCATAGCTTTCAATTTTGACTCAGAAACTCGAGATAACCAATTTCGTCAGTACTTGTGAATGTTTTTGAAAGAAGTGGGGTGGTAGGATTTTGCCGATAAGCCCTCGGCTTTGATTCAGTGTAAGAAATGATGATTAATCGGTATCTTTCCTGAGGATTATAAACTAAAAATTCAAGTTTACTACATGCACTTGATAGATATTAACTCTCGAGAAGTAATAATAACATCCGCAGAAACCTTGGCACCGAAGGCCTCCTCGAAAATGTCCAGCCATCGGATCACTGTGCTCCACCACTATCAGCTGGTGGGGGCGCCTCTCGTTTGTCATTAGACTTTCGTGGAAGTTCTTCGGTTTAGATTTTCGATACAACTAGCTCTGTTCTTGGTGAACGACCAAGAACAAAACAAAGAAATAGCTATTTAAAATACCATCTAGTAGGTGATCCGGTGGTAAAACCTTGATACTAAGAGATTCGCTCTTCTATAGTCTCAGGTTTGAACTCTGTGGTTGTTAATATAATGATCATTAGAAATTTATATGGTTGTTAATTTTAAAACTCATAAAATTAGTCGAGATGTATTTAAACTAACCCAAACATCCACGTTAATAAAAAAAAAAAACTATCTATGAAAAGAAGTTACAATATCACTTATTCTGTCATTTAGTGTTCATATACTGATTGTTTTTGGCATCTAACTGACGAGAAGAAGTGTTCAAAATTTACAGAATTCAAAAATAAATCTTTATTTCTGCTAACCTTCTTGAACGACTGGATTATATACAAAATGAATGTAGTAATTAACAACTCTTAATCCCATCTTGGTCTCGCCGAGTAGAAACTATTCTAAAATTTGATTGCATATGTTTGCCATGAGGTTGAATATGTAGAAGTAACAATATCAAATATTTTAAAAAGATCATGCACATTTGAAAACATGCATGCACTATATATACATATATATAGTGGGTTTTTTTTATTTTATTTGAATGCCCAAAGCAAGTCGTTCTTCACATTAAGATGATAATCTATTACGAAAAGTAGAATAATTATAGCATAAATATTTATTTCAATTAATCCTTGGAGAGATTATTTTAAGCTTAAAGAGCTAGCAAAAAAAGTGAAAAGAGAAAGACAACAGTTAGGCAGACTTTTGCAAATGTATCTTCCTGCTAAAACCATGGAAAAAAGAGTCTTAAGGGGTCAATAAAGGAGTCTACATTCACATTTTGTACACCTCCATCATTAATCTAAGATCCTGCCACCTAATTAGTCCCATTTGAAAGAAAAAACTGGTTCGATTCCTCAACAGCTGCCACAGCCTCTCAGACCTCAACTATAAATAGGGGTCGTGGCAGTTCATAGCTTCTCATCCATCTTCTTCTTCTTTCTCTCATAAACTGTCTCAACTAGCTAGTTACCTACCCAGATTATATATATATATTGCTGCGGAAGTGTGAAATACTTATCACTAAGATAAGTTATTATGGGATTCTCATTTAAATATGGCTGTTCCCTTCTTTGTTTCATTTCACTACTGCCTGCAATAAGTTACTCCCAAGACTACACAAACTCAAGAGCAGCTTATTACGGTAGCCCTGATTGCTTAGGGACACCAAGTGAGTATATGCATCCATGTCTCCTATTTATTCAGAGTTCATTATATTGTTTATCTAGTTATACAAATGTACAGTTTGAAAGAGGACTGTGTAAGCTTACAATATATATATATATATATATATATATATATATATATGTTTTGCATGAATCAAGTACTGACATGCATAAGCTAATAATAATGCAGCTGGAGCTTGCGGGTTTGGAGAATATGGAAGGACGGTCAACGAAGCTAATGTGGCCGGGGTTTCAAGACTCTACAAGAATGGCACCGGCTGTGGTGGTTGCTATCAGGTACTCACTCAAATTCAAGCAACTTAATTATCTCAGTCGTAATTAGAAGCCTGTTAAAAATAAACTTCATCAAACTATTGTTTCCCAATATAATAAGTAACTAGTGCTATTGGCGTGTGCGTCAGCTTGCTGAAGTGCTTGCTTGTACAGACTCCTCTAACAATTGGAAATACTTAACAATCTACGATTGTGTTTTTTATTAGATAGGCTACTAATAAAAAAAATGTGTTAAGCATTGATAATGCTGGTTTTACATATAGTTGTTAATTAATTACAATTTCAGGTTAGGTGCAAAGCACCAAATCTGTGCTCCGATGAGGGGGTGAACGTCGTGGTTACTGACTACGGCGAGGGAGACAAAACTGACTTCATCCTCAGCCCACGTGCCTACGCAAGAATGGCACGTCCGAACATGGCCTTGGAACTGTTTGCGTACGGTGTTGTTGATATAGAATTCCGGAGGACCCCTTGCCGTTACCATGGGTATAACCTCATGTTCAAGGTCCATGAGCATAGCAAGTTTCCCGATTACTTGGCCATAACTCTCCTCTACCAAGCTGGCCAGAATGAGATTCTAGCTGTGGAGCTATGGCAGGTGTGTGTTTTTCTTCATTTCAATTTCTTGATGTAACCCCATTTCACAAACTAGATTACATGGGGACTAGCATGCGTGAAAATTGATTTGATGGCTCTAATTTGTTTCTTAATTAACGTGCAGGAGGATTGCAAGGAATGGAAAGGCATGAGAAGAGCCTATGGAGCAGTGTGGGATATGCCTAATCCACCAAAGGGTGCCATTAGCTTGAGGATCCAAGTGAGTGGCAGTGCAGGGGTCACATGGGTACAGGCTGCAAATGCTATACCAAGTGATTGGAAGGCCGGGATTGCTTATGACTCCACCATTCAGCTTTCTTAAATATATTGAAGAAATAAGTTATTAGGGATTGCTTATGACTCCACCATTCAGCTTTCTTAAATATATTGAAGAAATAAATTATTAGTTTGTGCACTCGTAGGGCATCCAGGAACACCCAAGTGATTGTTTCTTGCTTATGTCTTTAGTTATTAATGTATTTTGTAATCCAGCAAGTGCTCTTTGCTGTGAAGTGTGAACAATAAAACAAAATGGGTTTCTGTACTTTGTGTTCGTAAGAATATGAATATAGTTCCACTTATTGGGATCTTTTGGTTGTCATTTGAGGAACAAGTTGAGCATTACAAAACCAAGTAATCACAGAGAAAAACCTAGTTATGTTATATACCTAACCATCTGGGACCCCACCAATGCACAGTTTGAATCTTTGCAAGGACAAGAATCATTTGCAAGTTACAAGGATTATAAAATCGTTTCCTAGGAACTATGAATGTTGAAAAAAGATACCCCTCTCAACCACACACCCTCTTGATCGATTACTAACAGTCACAGCAGTTATCCCCAGATTGATTAAAAATTATAACTTAGATCGTGCTAAACAAATTGGTTTTAAAATGGTTTTGAATCTTTTTTTAAGGCAACGTCTTCGAAAGAGTTGGCAGATCAGAGAGTTTAATAGGCACCTACAGCAAAAGTCCAGTCTAGAAATCCTGACAAACACTACACAGAACAACACTACTCGTATTGTCTCAAAAATATGGCCTCTGGCATTGTGTATTTTAAGAGCCAAATGCAATCATGCTCTCCCACGATTGTAGTTTTTGTGTTTTTTTATTATTATTATTTAAAGGACAAATATGACTGCATTGAAAAATTAAGGTAAAGTTACGGCCAAAGATTAACCGATTAGAAGATGGCTAGAGAAGGAAAAGGGAAATAAACGGAAACCCAAACCAAAACCAACTTCCAGAATTAAGACAACAGACAAATAAAGGCAGACAACAAAAGACAACTCTCCGGCAAAAGAAACATGATCGACTCTCTAGCAACAATCAACTACTTATTGCTTGCTAAATCAATCATCTAAAATTTTGGTCCTCGAAAGCCTACAGAGAATGTAACACTGCATCAGACAACTCTTTCAATAGTTTTTGTATCTATCAACCTATTTGTATTGGCCACATAAACATACATTAATTTCTTTCATAGGAAATAGAATGTAATGCCAGAGAAAGGGAAGAACAGCCCTGATGCACGGGAAGTAAGCAAAAAAATCAAGCATCCAAATAGAGAAGAAAGGACAAGAGAAGACAAGATCATTCGAACTTCAGCATCAAAACCAAGTTAGCAGAGATTGAGCTCCAGTGCACATATATCCAATCATGCAAAAAAAATTATACAGAGATACTAGACCCATATCCATGATCCATTCAGGACCTTACAGAGAGAGAAAATATCAATGCCTCATCAGAGTCCAACTATTAGCAGCCAGCCTCAATACATCCTACCAGTGCACTCTGGAGAACCACAATGGCAACTCTTTTTCTTTATATTGCCATTGGAGTCAAAAACCTGATCTATCATGTAATTGTAATGGTAAGTGAGCTCTTGCAAGGGAGGAATGTTCTCAACAGCAAAGAACATTACGTGAGGAATTCTTTTGTCATCATGGTCATAAAGAACATTTTGGGCATAAAGATTTGGGGAGCAACTGTGGTTAATGAATCTCCCCACACTACCACATTGTGCTGCATCAATGGTGAAGCCACTGTTCTGCACTTCTACAACAGCATCTGAATGTGATTCAGGCATGAGGCTTGTAAGTCCATCCCAAAGAGAATTGTCATTGAGCTGATTTCCAATATCAAACAAATACTCATCGTTACCAGTTCTTTCTTCAGCTTCTTTCTCTTCAAGGAGCTCTCCTGCATACTCACAGATAAAACTTCCTGAAGGAATTGAATTTAAAGATCTCACACCCCATCCCCTTGATTCAGTTTTAAAGATTTCAAGCTGAAATTTGATACCGTGCTGACTGACTCTATTGTAGCAAGAAGGAGGACACTTGCAAGAAGGACCACACTCATACACTAGGGGCTTCGCTTCCACTATTGCACCATTATAGTTATACGGGATCCCTCCTCCATTCTTTTCCAAACAAGGACATTTCCTAGATTCAGAGCATCCATTAATACAATCACAACCCTTGGGAGGCAAACGGCGACACCAATGAGGATATATCATACGAGCTGTGTATTTAAATGGTGGAGGCTTCTCATCATTTAAGGTGTTCACAGCACAAATGGGAATTTTCTCTTTCCCCTGTGAGATATCATCTACACAGACACCCTCCCGCACTTTAAATTTTTTGGACTTCTTCACTACATTCCAAGCAAGCTCTGGTTGCCCTTGAATTCGAACCAACTTAAACTTAAACACCAGCTTACCATGTGACCCTATTTCCTGCCAGCACTTCTCCACAAGATACAGCCCATCATAGATATAGGTCCTCCCTCTTGCATCAACTGAATCAGCCCCCTTTGAATCTCCACGAATCACCCTTACAGGATTCTTTGCATCCATACTGTTCTTCAAAGATAGATTACCTCTCTCAAGCTTCTGATCTTCAGGTTCCTTGTCTCCACTCATCATGTTGCCTCCAGAACCTGTGTAAATCAAGACATCTGAGTTATCTGTGTCGTCGTCATAGGCCCCAGATGATACAATACTTGTCGCAAGGAGTTTTCCATCTTGTTTCATATAATCTATACCACCCTGAATTTGGCGATGCAGGCCAACAATATTAAGCTCCACCCTGTAAATAAACTCATCACCAACTTCAACTCCTGGGACAGTACCAATAATGCGCTCGCCTATGTTGACATATTTTCCTTTCTCCTTAAGAATCTTTGATGCTTGTAAATCAACCCTCCTACGAGTATTTCCTCGCTCCTTGACCTTTGCTTCTTCTTCGTGCAAGAGTTTCCTACAGATAGCCTGGAACAAACGCAGTGTCTCCCTCACTTTGTTTCTAGTAACAACTGCATCATTGCCATTACCTTGGCCAAGCGAAATGGTGGGACAAGATGGAGGAAGGCTCACATCAAAATTGTGCGATCGTGCAACTAAACGAACATCATCACATTCCTCGCCATTTTCTAGATAATCTTCTTTGTTACATACAGTCATTTGGCCCCCGCCACCTACCACCTTTATAATGGGAGATGAGTTCTTTTTCATAATTCCTTGATGTTTGTCTAACTCATTTATCTTTGTTTTCGAAGCAGATTTTGATCGTTTGAGCAATATGAGATTATGTTTCTGACCTTTACTCTCTCTTGCATCACCAGCCAACATATTAGGTTTATGCACCATCAGCCCCTTCCTCCATGGACAATTCCGTTCAGCTGAGAGACCCTGCACTAGTCCCCTACCTGAAGCAAGCTTCAAAACATCAAACCTGTCCTTACACATTGAAATCTTACCACCAGATAGGTCTAAAAGCTTTCTCTTGGGGCTTTTATCCTCCATGTAAACTGTAAGGTCCTTACCCAGATTCTCTTCGTGACCACCAACTTCCATTTTGCCTGATTTAGAGACTGCCATGGAATTCGAATCATGCTGATTTAGAATGACTTCTCGAGGAGATATGATGCACCTTTCATGTCTGTTCTCTTCAGCTACCTTCACCTTATTCACAGAAGAATCAGGATCAATTCTAACTTTATCGCCATCCATCCTAGAAGCACTTTCTAATCTTCTGTCATTAAGATCTCCATCTTTAACATAATTACACATTTCTTTCATTGGATTTTCTTCGGTATCAGACTTCTCTTGACCCAGACTCTTCTTCTGCGCAAAAATCAGCACTTTTGCAGCCTCTTCCTTGTTAAGAGGCGGAGCATTAGGTCCACAAAATGGAGGGAAGTCTCTGACAGCAGAGATTCTTCTCCGAGGAGGGTAATTCTGCTGGACAATATTTTCAGCTGGAGCAACAACATCCACCTTACACAGATTCTCTGATGCACCAGCAGTTTCATGTTCTAAAGCTTTTGCAGCTTCACCCACAACAGAAGCTTCTACCGATCCAACCACACTTACATCATTCAAAGCACATACAGCCTCTGGAAGCAACATCCCTGCAGACTCTTGCTTCACCAATACATGCCCATTCACCTGATCAGAAGAAACTATTGGATCCTCTCCCTTGGTTTCCACACGATTTATTTTTTCAAGACAGCCATCACCACTTTCCTCCTTACTCGCTGCAACAAATTTCTCATTTTGTTTAAAAATCAGAACAGCCAATGGTCCACATCCAGGAGGGAAATCCCGGACAGCAGAAACTCTCCGCCTTTTGAACTTGGGAGCAACATCACCATTTTCCATTGAGCACATCCTAGATTTATCGGAAGATACCACCCTCGTAGACTCCATTTGCAACAAATTGTCCACAAACCCCATTCAATGAACCACCCAAACTACTTAAAAGAAGACAATTACCATTAGCATTACCACCCATTTAATGCAAAACACAGAGAGAGAGGGGGGGAGAAATTGAAACCAACCCTCCCTCTACTATTAATCAGCAAACCTAGAACACCAAGTACAAAACATTTTACAAACCAAAATATCAAAAAAAAAAAACATGAATCATCAAGCAGCATTGTCTCCTTAGTTTCAAATGTTTGCTTAAACCCTAAAAAAACTATTAAAAAAATGCATGTGAATTCTGGGGTTCATTGATGTCTAAATTTGTACTTCATCAGAAATTCAATAAGAAGAAGAAATTCGGGGCTAAAAAAACTTACGAGTTCTACAAAATGATGCTCAGAGGAAACAAGATGATGATAACTAACCAATAGGTGGTCCAGTGAACAAGATAGTAGCCAACCTCGTGTCTTTCAACAAAATCAACGGTTATAAATGGTGGGTAGAGAGACTCTCATCGGCGACAACAAAATCAACAGTAGACAAATAAAAACGTCTCTTTCTTTCTGGTTCGATTGTTGCGCAAATGGCAGTGAGGTAGAAAGAAAAATGGTCTGGCAGGTGTGGCTAGTTTGTGGTTATACGTTCAGTGCACGCTCATGGTAATGGGTTTTTCCTTGCACTTGTTGCATGTAACTGGGTATGGGCTTGTGGGCTCTACATTATTAAGCCTATATCAACTTAGATACATATTGGATTTACTCCCTTGTTTCACCCTTTTACTGGGCTTTATCGAGGACTATCATTTTTTTTTATTATTATTATTTAATATGCATTGAATATAACAAACCATGTAAAATAATTCATACCCTCATTCAAAAAAACTTTTTATTTATTTAATGTTCATGTATATCGGGTTTACTTGTATTTTTGGATTTATCAAGTGGTTTGGGTTTCAAGGTCTTTTTGTTAGTTCGTTCACCTCGATGCGCCTATTATTATAATGACTTCAATATTTTAAGTTTGGGTTTTATATGAAAGACTTGTGTTTAGATCATAGTTGTTAATTCCGTTCCGTTCAAAAAATCAAGACAAAACAGCGTCGTTTTCGTCTCGGTTTTAATTCCGGTCTGTTCTGGAAATTCCGGCCGGAACACCTCGGTTCCATTCCGGGCGTGCCGTTCCGGGTTCAAAATCAAAACGGCGCCGTTTTAATGTCTCATTAGTCATTACTTAACACACAGATCCCGACATCCCACAATTCCCAAATCAATTTCCCATCAAGTTCGTCGACATTCAGACAATTTTGTTTCCCAGGGCAATGCCTCAAGAAGACTCCATTTACAGGTAACACTTCCAATTCATTCAGTTGGAAATCGCAAGGTTAATGATGCAACCCACGTTGAAGATGAAGATGAGGTGAAATCAGTTATGACTGAGGCAAGTGTGAATCATTTGAGACAGTGTGGAGTGTCTGTTGAAATCCATCCATCAATTATATTTAGTTCACACAATCATTTGATGCAGGCCACTGGAGATGCTGAAAAACAGGCCTCTACTGTTGATGAAGATGAGGTGCAATTTGTTGTCACCGAGGTAAGTGTGATGAATAATGTGGAGTTTCTGTTAAAATGCATCCATCAATTATATTTATTCCATACAATCATTTGATGCAGGTCACTGGAGATGCTGAAAAACAGGCCACTACAACTGATGATCTGCATAACGAAATTCCAATTGGAATTTCCAAGGCCAGCAAGGAAATTGTTGAAGAATCTTCTTCAAATTTGAGGTTAAGAGTGAAACGGGAAGCCGACTCTGGGAGCGGCCAAATAGCATCATCAGCTTTTCCAGCTACACATCATGGACACATATCACTATCAGTTTATGTAAGCATAATTTTGAGATTATGTCTGTTTGACTTTATGTTTGTATTGTATAATTTAAAGTTAATTTATCTTGAATTTTAATTATACTTATTAAATTAATATTTTTTTCATATATATATATATATATATATAATTATATATGAACAATACGACATCGAAATGGCACGCCAGAATGCTCCGAAACCGGAACGGTATTGACAACTATGGTTTAGACATATAGCATTTACTGCTATGTATCTTTTTCTTTGCATTTTCTTTAATCAAGCCAACCCCATAGAAAAATAAACTTAAATAGTATAAAGTAGAGTTACTACTATAGTTAAGTTGTAGGTCAATAATATAAACATTTAATTCATTATGGTCCAACACTAATTGCCTATGTATTTGTATTAGTTCTATAAGGATATTGTGTAGGTTTAATCCATCTAATTATATAATATTCAATGTTAAATGCATTATGATACTTATGTAAATCAATTTAAAGTTTATATTGTGCATTACTTGTTTGAATTGGTTTGGTCATCTCAACATATAAATTATGAACTCTGTGTAAAAAAGACTAAATTGACTCAAACACTAAATTTATCAATCCCTTAATATTTTTGGTACAAAAATTTTGATTGTTTGAATTATTTTTTTTGATTGAAATTGATGTTATATTTGTTTTTCATTTCGGCTCTTGTACTTTTAATTTTTTATTTTAATTCCTTTATTTTTTTTATATTTTGAAATAGTCTCTATTTTTGTCAATGTTTACATGTATGTGTTCTTAGCTTTGGTTTTAAAATTTTATTATTTTCTTATTTGTTGAGTTGGTATTTTTTTGAAAACTTTAGTTCTTAAATCTTAGTTTATGTTCATGATCATTTGAAAATTGATATTTTTTTTCCTCTTTGTTCTTTTTTTAGTTTTTTTATTTTATTTTTAAGTCAAATGATTTTTTTTCAGCTAATAATTTTTGTTTTTGTTTTATCATTTATTTTATTTTTGTGTTTGCTTTTCTGTTGAAGTTTTTAGCCTTTTTTTATTCTTTGATTTAATTTTTTTTCATTATTAAAACAACAACAGTAATAATAATTTTAGTTTTTTTTCTTGCTTCCTCCTTTGTTAATGTTTTTAAGTTTTTTTTCTCGGGGTAATTTAATAATTTTTATTATTTTATCAGTAATGATAATGATAATTTTATATGTTAAGGCTTTGATATTGTTGTTGTTGTTATATGGTGTGTTAATGTATTTCATTATATCAAACCTTGCATGTATAGATATTTTTTTTTTATCATTTATCCTATTTTTTGTTTGCTATTTTGTTAAAGTGTTTAGGCTTTTTTATTCTTAGATTTAATTTTATTTTTTCCATTATTAACGCAGTAATAATAATAATTTTAGTTTTTTTTTCTTGCTTCCTCTTTTGTTAATGTTTTTGAGTTTTTTTTTTCTTGGAGTAATTTAATAATTTTTATTGTTTTAGTAGTAATAGTGATGATAATTTTAGATGTTAAGACTTCGATGTTACTGTTGTTATAATAGGATGTGTTGATTTATTTTATTATATCAAACCTTGCATATATAGATGTTATTTTTTTTTATTTTGAACTAACAAATTCTATTAATCATTTCAATTCCAATAATTATAAAAATTATTTGTGCAGCCCACCCGTATTGCTGTCAATCTTACTTGTTTCAAGACTACTACTTGCACGCTTCATTTCGTATGAACACGGGCATAAGCTGCTGCTTGTGAATATTTATGCAATTTGCAAACAAAAAATGTTTTTTCATTAATTTCTTGTGAAAAAAATTAAATTGATGGACTTGTCCTCGTGAATATACCCAGATTTAATTTTGATTCCAAGCCTAAAAAATGCATCAAGGAAGCTTCTCACCAAAAAAAAGAGAAGCACGTGAATATACCCATATCTACATTCAAAACGCGAAAAGAATTACTAGTAGATTCTGTTTAATAATTTATATTCCGATTTAAAAATATAAAAAAACACAGCAATTCAGAAAAAAATCTTCAATCCACATCTCCACGTCTGTTCATGTATTCAAGGGCTTAATAAATTCCACAATATTTCAGAGAAGCACATACAGGCCAGCAAGCACGGCAGACACCAAAGCTAGAGGCCCCTGACCAGCGGCATGGAAAGCGGGGGATCCGTTGGTGGCGTTGGCGGCTTTGGCGACGTCTTCAGCAGCGCCTTTGGTGTAATTGTATGCATTTGTGGTGCTGTTAATGACGTTTCCAGCGAAGCTTGTGGTTTCGTTCAGGGCCGATCCCACTGTATCTTTGGCGGAGCCAACAGCGTCGCCAATAGGATCCCATGATCGGACGGTGAGAGAGGAGCAAAGGACGGTGATAACGAGAGCAAGGAGGAAGAGAGTCTGTGGATATCCTGAGAACGTATGCATAGTGTCTGATCGATATTCCCTGGCAAGATCTCTTGATTACTAGCTTGCAGGAGATTAAATATATAAAGGAAGAAGATGATACCTAATTAATAATGTGATTATTTGGTGTCATTGGGTGCATGCGACACAGAAAATAACCTAGTACCCACCTCAAATGGAGAGGTTCCTGTTCCAAATTAAGCATTCAGACAGAGAGTTTTAGTTGGCGAGTACTTACGAGATAAAACTATTAACTACGTTAAGGAACGAGCTCTTGATGCCTAGGTACGTGCGATCTTTTCATGGAGTTTTTTTTTTTAATTGAAAATAATGGGTTTACCCTGTACCCCGCAGAAAGCACTGCGTCCCGTATCCTACACACTTCTGAAGGGACTCCCACCCCATCTATGTTTTGGAGTGTGGTTTATATGTATCTTTTGAAGTGTGTTTTATGTGTTTTTTTTGAAAAAAAATATTTTATTAAAAAATATATTAGTGTTTTTTTTTTAATTATTTTTGATATAATCATATTAAAATGATCTAATTTTTTTTAATTTAAAATAATAATAAAAAATCAATTTTTTTCAAAAACACTTTTAAAAAACTATCAAATACCTATCGGGGCCGAAGGTAAGGGCTTAATAGATGAGGAAAAAATGATTAAATTGATATAATTGAAAAAACTAGATAAAAAATTAATCATTAAAAAAAATTGATTAAACCAATTAGAATATTTTTAAAATTTTCTGGTTTCTTTGGTTTAGGTTTCTTAAAGTTAAAACCGATAAACCATAACTAAACCAAATTGGTTTAAATTAAGAAAAAATATACTATAAAAAATTTATATTCTAAAATCGGTAAATCATAATCAAATCGGTTCAGTTCAAAAACATTTGATCCGGTTCTATTTTGATGAAATGGAAGGAAAAAAAATACTTGGTTAAACTCCAAAAAAACCTAAAAAACAATGTATTATTTTCTTATATTTTTTACATATAAAGAGAATTGAACCGACTGATTTAAACAAGATTCAATTCGTTTTCAAGTTTTTTTAATCATAATTTTACGAAAATAATCTCTCCTAAAAACATATCTTCACAAGTGTGGAGCTTGAGGACGTAGATATACCACTTCACTAAAATCCAGCTCGAATGAACCGAACCAAGACCACATAGAGGAATACCGATCCCCTGACCACCTGGCCCCACATCCGGTGGCCATTTTCATGAAGTAGAAGCAATGTTAAGTTAACTTCCGATTTAAAGTAAGTTCATGTATTATTGGTGTTGTCTAGAGGCTTCCTTTATACTTGTAGAAGACCAATAAAAAAAAAGAATTACATCACAACTAATGATGTTATGTTACACCCTCGTGGATGGAGCATGCGACTTCTAACGTGTATGGATTGTTATATAAACTTTTATAGTTATCAATACCGTTCTGGGTGTCGTTCCGGTTTTTCGATTAGAACGGAACGCTCTGATTTTGGAGCGTTTTAGCTTGCCGTTTTGGTGTCGTACTGTTCATATATAATTAATTATATATATATATATAAATAAATATTAATTTAACAAGTATAATTAAAGTTTGAATTCTTTTTTATTTAAAATATTTTGGTGTTTTTAAATTATTTTGATGTATAGATGTCAAAAATAATTTTTAAAAAATAAAAAAATAGATTTTGAACCCAGAACGGCACGCCCGGAACGGAACCGGGGCGTTCCGGCCAGAATTTCCAGAACGGACCGGAATTAAAACCGGGACGAAAACGACGCCGTTTTGTCCCGGTTTTATGAACGGAACGGAACAGAATTAATAACTATGTTTTTACTTCTTTGATAATCTCATAATAATTTGATGATTTAATGACGGGTTATTATTATTATTATTATTATTAATATGTTTTAAAAATATTTTTTATTTTTTGAAATTAAATACTTAAGACTTGCAGAGTGAAGAATTAACACAGTATTGAGATATTTTGTAAATTATAAGCATTGTTTTCTAAATAAAAATCTATTATAATCTTAAAAGAAAATCTAAAAGAAAATATTGAAACAGAGTTCGAGTATTTTGTGTGTAATTGAAGATAAATTATTTATTGATTTAATAAATTATATGATAAAAAAATATAAATTTTATGTTAAATAAACACTCATGAGTTCTTTTCTCATGTTAAGAACATAATAGTTGGAAAAAAGGTTAAAATTCCTATAAAAAACGACAGCATTATTCAAGAAAGAAGATAAAAATGATTAATAGTTTTTTTTAACAGTGTGTTTAAATCTAAATCCAAAAACAAAATAGAAGAAAAAAAAAGAGTCAACTGTGCAGGCCTAGTCTTGATGGTTCAAGGAGATATTGAGTTAAATTGAGTTAACTCGCTAATTTTATTGTCTAAATTAACTCATCAAACTTTTATCTCGGGATATGGGCTTCAATATGTTCAATAATATTTTTTTATTTAATTATATGATGTAATAATATAAATATAAATATAAATTCAAAATAAATCAAATATTAAAAAATAAAATTAATAAAAATTACAGAATTCAAGAAAAAACCCAAAGTTAAAAAATAAAAATAAAAATAAAACTAGGCCATGGCCCAACTTTCTCAAGCCTTAAAGAAAAAGCTAGGGTGTGGGCCCTCTCAATCCATGTTTATATGCCTAGGCCCATTTTTTTAGGGCATGTTTGAGACAGCTGTTGCTGTAGTTTTTCAAAATGCTTTTCATGCCGAAATATATCAAAATGATGTTTTTTTATTTTTTTTAAATCATTTTTGACATCAGCACATCAAAATAATCTAAAAACACCAAAACATATTCATTTAAAATAAAAAAAAATTAATTTTTTTAGAAACACAGTTTCAGAAGCGGTCCCAATCAACTTCTTATTTTCTAAGGAGCATGGCAATATGTTGTCTATTGGTGAAAACTTAAATTTTGACTGCTAGTGTAGTGGTCGAAAAATGAGAGATGAACTTTGAAACCTAATACTTATTTTTTACCAATCATTTTTTACTAAAAAATATCTCTAAAACACTATAGGGACCTAAATAAATCTTTTATTTTCTAAAACCTTCATTAATAAATTTTGACTAATTTGTCATTAAAGTGGGTATAAAGTGTTATAATTGAAAAAAGAGAGAATGAAATTAAAAAGGAGAAGTCGCCGTTCACTTCTACACAGGTAATAAAAAAAGGAAAGTCGTTTGCGTAGGGGAAGCCAAGACAAGTCCTAAGGAAAGTAGAAGAACACGATCCGATACGCCAAAGGAAACTAAACGACAGTTCGTTTATATATGTGAAATAAATATAAAAAACCGCTGATTTAATCGCCTACCGTTGATAAGAAAATGGCGGGAAAATCAAGTCATGAAAAATCCAATCCCTAGAAACCCCAAAAAATCACCCTCTCTCTCTCTTTAAAAAGAAAGGACCCCGGGAGGGAATTCCTAATCTTTGTCTGCCAAACAATGGAGGAAAACGATCCGTTCGCAGCAATAACAAAGCTGTGTCAAGTCTCAGCTTCCCAAGAGCAACACTTAAACCACTGCCCCTTTGCTCTGGAACCTCAAACAAACGACGAGCCTCTCTCCCTCGACGCCGAAACCCCTGTCGCCTCCACCGCTATCACCATGGTCTCCCCTCCACAAACTCCCGTGGATAACCACAAAGACATCCTATATGTCAACTCTGCCCGTAAGAACGGCGACGTTTTCACCACTCCACCTGAAGAACCCTTCCTCTCACGCTCCCATAAACAGCACGAGCAGCAGGTGGTGGAGGAGGAGGATGTTGCCTTTAATCACGGAAAGGAAGATCGGAGGGATGAGAGAACTGTAACTGATGAAAATATTGCCGTTGATGATGGAGATTGTGAAGAAAGTTCGCGAGAGATGGATCTAGGGTTTACTGTAGAGGCGGAATTGACAGAGAGAATTGAGACTGGAGGCGATTCTGGTGGTAGTGAGGATAACTCTCAAGACAAAGAGGTAACGCACTGTAAGTATACGAAAGGTGTGGTTTTGAAAAGAGTATCAGTTTCTCCGTCTTCTTTAAACAATGTTTTAGGTGAGTCTTCGAGCAAAAGATCGAAATTGCATGGTAATAATTTGGGCTTAGCGACTCCAGAACCTAGTTTAAGAACTGAAATAGGGAAAAGTTTAAAGAGATTGGTGAAATCATGGGATAAATTTAAGTGGACTCCAAGAGCTAGTGCAGGGGCCGAACCTGTGAAATATGACGAGAGGTTAGTGAGAACAGTGGATGTAACTATGGCTGAGTCGAAAAGATCAAAACCTTTGGATAAAAAATCGGTTTTGGGGATTCCAAATAGTAGTTTAGTGGGTGATATTGAGAGGAGAATAGAGCATTTGGGGGATTCTGTAGAGAAATTGTACTCTGAGGGAGGAAATGATTCTAACCGTGGTTTGAAATCACTGCAAAATGAGCAAGTTGGAGAAATGGTGATTGAAGTCAATAATAGTGATAGAGATTGTGGTGGAGAGAGCTCAGCAAAGAGGAAGTTGCAATTTTCTACTGAGTTGATAGAATCTGAGGTTGAAGAAACTGATGCAACTTTGAGGTTTAATGATGGAGTGGAAGAGAGGGAAGCTAATACCAGGGAGGAACATTCTGCTAGAAAAAGCATAGATGACCTTGACAAGTTTAGATATGCTGGTCCTGCAAATGTTTATGGCGAGGATGATGTTACAGAAAAACGTGTGTTGCCAGCATCTGTTCATGGAAGGGAGGGGAATGAAGGATCAGGGAAAGCGGAGCATGATACTGTTTTTTCTGAGATGACTTGTATGGATCTTCAGATCACACTCTTAGATGTGTTGAAGATACTTGCAGAGAACGAGCATTACGATCCAAGTCTAGAAAAGCTAAGTATCTTGGATGCTGCGAAGATAGGTGGCATGACCTTTCCTTAGGCCTTGTTGACTGCCAAAGGAGTATCGGATCCGAGATGACAAAGACAGGAAGGTGAGTTCTTAGCAGATTTTGGCTGGTTTTTTTAGGAGACTTGGTGTGGTGGGTCTGCTTGTTGCCTTTGGAGGAACATGAATATTTTGATTTGAAGCTTCATGTTAAAAATTCATAATGAGGCAGGTAGGTTTTTGGACTTGGAAATTAGAAATGGTTCTGCTGCTTTACTTTTACTGGACAAATATGAATGCTAGGAGATATCCCTTGGTATTTCTCTGGTTATGACTTGTGAGGTGTAAATGAATTATTTTGTAGATCAGAAGCTGTATTGTACAGAACATGTATAAATGAATCGTTAATGTTCGTTGATGACATGCGTGGACTCGCTTTCTTTTTCCTTCGTTTTCTTCTTTCATTGAAAAAGTCAATCCTTTGTCAAACTAGGAAACCGGTCCATCTTCCCTGAAACTAGCGTACCCAATGCTTGTCCAATTGAACCAAACAAAGTAGCGGTTACCACGCCATGAGCAGGTAAAACTTTACATCCTTTGGCTTCCCTAACAAGTATAATAAACGGGAGAGAGGATGGAGAGTGCCTTCTGTGACTGTAAACAATAAGTTTGTGATTCTCAAGGATAATTCTATATTTCCGATTGGCTGGGAGAAAATATATGAATCATATCGGATTCATATATATAACTAACAGGGTCCCCATATTATTGCAGGGCATCACGTTATGGAAAAAGTTCAGCCGGCATGGTGTCCTAAGATCTCTGACATTGCGGGGCACACACCACCATGTTTCTTTAATTGAATGGATATGGTATTCTCCTTCTGTTTTCTTTTTTTAGATTGAATGATTGCAAAGTTAGAAAGCCTGTGTGCTGCTACCTTGCTTAAGCTAAGAGTTACTTAATGAGTTCATGGTCTCCCATTCCATGCAAAGCTATTGAAGGTCTCCGTTGCCATTCAACAGGAGCTCCCAACTTTGCTCCCCTGCCAATTTATGAAAATTTGATTTTTTTGATATTTTTCTTTTAAATTTTCACTACCAATCGGAGTTTGTACGGTTCAAACACGTCAAGGTAGAAAAAGTAAGCAATTATTGAAAGCTATTTTCATAAAACATGAAACTTGTGCGCTGATTTCACTTTCCACATTAGAAGGAAGCCATTGGAACCTGGCTCACTCGATTCGTTTATTTTCTTGCCAAACAAACCGAGCTCCACTTGCTATAAATCTGTTTAGGGAACTCACACAGAATTAGCAATCTCTTGAATATGATTCGAAATCTAACTTCTCTAATCTGTAAAGCAAATTTTGACTTATTCCCAACCACGAAGAGAGGGCATCCAGCTTCAAATTTCCCCATAACTAATCCTGGCTATCAAAATTGGATTTAAACAAATAGCACCGAACCCAGTAGTCTCATTAAAAAAAAAAGAATAAATATTTCCTCATGATTCCTCCTCATCACATTCACAATCGCTATTCCACTTCTGATGTATATTCGCTTCTCATTCTATCCTTTAGTGGTCCGCAGGAGTACGTATCTTATCGTTTTTAGATGCGGGTAGGCATCCTACAGGAGGTGAAAACAAAAGCTAAAATGTATACTTTTTTCCTATGCAGCCCGGAAAGCTCCTTTTCTTTCGGTTTTTACTCCCTCATTGTCGGCAAGTAAAAAGGTAACCAGCCAAACCAACGAACGGGTTCTCAAAGTAATGTGCAATACAACTACAATTGCATATAAAACTCTTGAAATCACCAGCTGCTATCACTATCCAGCCATATATTACAATCTGTTGTCAACCTATACAAAAACCCACCCAAAAGTCATTTCTTAGCATACCAAGTTCAAATATATCCAAGGAAAAAACAGCAACCATCAAACCTCATTCACAGACTTGTTGGGTTTGGCATGCAAAACATGTGTAACCTAGTCACCTGATTCAACGGAAGATGCATCTACTTTTGGCCCTAGTGATTAACAGTATCAACTGGACAAACTTTGTTAGGGGCGGCCTAGGTGCGGGTATATCGAGCTACTACTAGCGCTTGCCTGTTGACCAAAACTATCAGTTGAGTGAAGGAGCTCTGCCTGCGCAAATGAACCATTGGATGGAATGTCCAGTAGCACGTCCTGATCAGAACTTTCATCCACGAAATGGAGAGAATCCAGCATGAGGGAGCTGCCATCAGGGGGCAAGGCAAATAGGCTTCTTGGACTAAAGCAAGATCCATCATTGTCTACGAGTTCTTTGTTCTCATACGTAGCCTTCATGGTAATCCTTTTGGGGCTCTTCATCAACTTCACTTCTGAGAGAAGACAAGAAAAAGCTTGTGATAATAGTTCCAATGCATATCAGGGAAATGGTTACAGCAAGAATAAAATGACGTCCATGAAGACAATCCCCTTTAACTTTCACCACACATGCTGGTGGTGACAAACTAGTAATCATCTCCCGAGGGATTCTAAGTATTAACTATGTCCATGAAGTGTGCAATTTCCTAATCGTAGTTGGCATGTTTCATTGGGTGAAAATCTACATCTGCGCTGTATATTGTTCTTTAACATACACTGTTCTGATTGAAATGAACTTGTACTAAATATGACAAGAAGGATTGGTACACCCCTGTTACCGCAATTCCAAATAGGAAATTGCAGCAAGTTCAGCACAAGATTGATTCAACACACTTATTTGTATTAGCATGTTCCTCTCCCATATTAACAGATTTCCTAAGCTTTTACAGGCAAAATTTAGTTACTCAACTTTCAGATACAAAGTCACCACCAGTAGTCAATTGCTTCCAAGACAAAAATAATGAAAAGGATCAACTTGCACAATAATATATCCAAAGATCAGAAAATTGCTAACCTGAAAACTTCTGGCTAAGGCTTTCACGTGATCTTTTGGCACCAGCTATATTACTCGTCGCAACAACATCTGGATTTGGTCCCTTTCCAACAAGAGACTTCCCATTACTATTTTTACACTTCTGCAGCCAAAGGGAGAGGTCAATAGGCTATCACAACCACGTGTCCAACTTCCAAGGAATTAAATGACAAATAATATTTTCACGCAACAAAGTTCCTAGTTTAAAAGGATCAATTCAAACCTTGAGTAGATGAAAACACTCCACCCATTTGAATTTTGACAAATTGAGCAGAACGAGCCTTTTCAAAGTCTTACAGTCTTCAGTTTTCGCCTCTGAGAAGGACAGGTCAAAGATTCCTTCTGAAAGCAATTGCTGATAGGAGTTTATGTTTTCCTTGAATTGAGGGCTATCAAACATGCTTTCGATGCTGCAAAGATAACAGCACATCATCATCATTTGGATTCTGTGTATTTCAGCTCACATTAGATAAAGGGTGATAGAATAATTTGTACAGCACAAACACACACACCAACAGAGAAAATATCAATATCTTTTCTTTTTTCTGTGAGCTGACTCCAGTCTAATCTATGCTTGGCACACTAAAGGCCTGGGTATAAATGCAAATGGTATCAGGTTTATTATGATATTGAAGACTGAAAACATTGATTTAAAGTGCTAATGAATACAGATTTAAATAAAAATGAAAAGCAAATGGCAACTGACAGCAAATACAAAAGCAAATGGCAACTGACAGCAATTACAATGCCTTGCATCACCTAATTGCAATACCATTCATTCCCACCGTATTAATGCTTATCACCGAGGTATAAGGCTAACCTGTTAGGAGGTTTGATAGTATCGAGTGGAGGTAGATATTTTAGTAATTGCTGTTGCTCTTCATTTGTCAAGTGCCTTGCAAACTCCTCAAAGTTAAGAATATCCTACCACAACCATCAACAGAATCATGAGACGTTCACATGGGGAATGATATTAAAGAAGATCTATTCCAGACATATCTAAACATTTGAGACTTCAGTTCACTCCACAAGAGTAAATATATGTAGGGGAAGAGTCACAGATCATTAAAAAAAACGAAGAGTGTTAACCTTGGAATGATATTTCGTGTCTGTGTACAAGAAATCGAATGGCATATATTTCATGAAAAGCCTCGTGTAATTAGGTATTGCAAGAGTTAGATATAGAGCAAAGAAATGCAACTTACATTCAGATCTATGCTGCAAAGTGGTGAGTTATGACTTCCCAGGATATGTGCCTTTTCATGTGGAGACTTGTCCCTGAAATTTCAAAGAGTAGAAACATCAAACACTGGTGTAGTAACAGTTCCCAATGTACTCACTTTTTTGCCATTCCAATACTCCCTGCATCATAGTAATAGTCTGAAAAGTAAACCTCTGATTCCACCCCACTCATCAGCTTATTTAATGAACATTTTCTATCCATGCTAAAACCTAACAGTGTTGGAATTTACATTTGCACTTGAATTTTAATCTTTAGGAGGCGGTCATGATAGAAAATCACCATATCCAGGTTCAACACTGGTACTGTGGTTCTATCCTTGTTACATATTTAACAGAAGATTGCCTTTCAAAGTTTTGAAAACATGCATGGATGAGTTACCTCTTAAGTTGCTCTTGCTGCATCCCTTGTCCTATAAGATTCTTAGTAGTTTCAGTAATAGGATATATTATATTGACACTCTTGTTTTCATTATGTACAGGAAGTATCACAGGATGAGAATAAGCCTCATTTGTCAAATATTGTTTGTTCTCAACAGAAAGAGAGCTAGCTTCAGATTCCTCATCTCGAGCTATTGAGCTTGGATGTCTAATGAGAACACTTCCATGTCCTATCTCAACAGAAACCATTGGAGTTTCATTGTCAAAAAGTAAATCCTCTTCTGAAGAGCCAGACAAGCATGAAGACTGCTGCTCATGCAAAATAGTATAAAGATCTTTTGTAAGCTTCTCAACTGAAGATGGCTTTGGACGATTGACACAGGTCCTCTTCCTAGAAGGTACCAAAGAGTCCCACACAACCGATTGGGCTGGACCTGAGAAAAGAACAACAAGAATACATATATAAGCCAATACTGCCAGGCATGTTGAGAGCATAAAACATTGCATGCACCTTTCTAAATTTATGTCACCATCCCCAATAAAACTCAGTCAAAGATGGAGAACTGAGAGCACCAAGCATACTGAGGAAATTGGTTAGTTAGGCTCCACTTACACTCGCAAGCATCACTAGTCCCGCTAAAAGAGGTGTTAACCATAGTAATATTTCTTTAGTCAGATAAAGTAGCCAAACAACCAGCTTCAAGTATGCTAGCATCCTAGAAAATCAAGGAAGTCAATTGTGTTTATTCATAAAACCAGACTGATATTCTTAGGAGCTCTATTTTGTTGTCGTTCAACAGCACTACGATCACCTCTAGTTTTCATTTCCCATTAATTTGGAGCTGTTTCCTGAATCCATTATTTTTGTACACCAACAAAAGTATTCACGTCGACTGGATATGCAACTAATTCATTCAATTTATCAAATGGCCAACAATCACATTCTTTTAGAGTCATCGCTTTGTGCAATCAAAACACAGAACAAATATTGATCTTAGTGGATGCTCAACCTGTCAAATCACTGGCTTCTGCACTGCCAAATTGTGCACAACTCTCCGGGTTGGATATGGCTGATCCAGAACTTGACCTATTACTAGTGTCCTCATCTACAACCTTTCTATAACCTTGGTTGTAATCCAGAGCAACCCCTCCAGCAACCCTATTGTCATAATTCGGCTTTCTCTTGAGCAGTTTCACTTCTTTGTTCTTGTTTATCGATACACTCTTCAATCTAGAGACCCTGTGATCCTCATAATCATCAGGGTCAGCCCTAGCATGAAGAGGGGTATAGTTTACTAGTGTTCCCTTTGTCCTCCAGCGTGATCCACATGCATTGCACAGCACTGGCTTTTCAGGAGGCCCATTGCGCCAAAGAGGTGTGCCTGTTGAAAGATAGTTGTCAACAATATACATGCAAATTTAAACAATTTTATCCACAACAGAGAGAAGATGCATTCTAAAGTAATGTGAATGAACAAGGAGGAACTATTGCTCATCCAAAACTTGACTCAAGAAACCAAAAAAAAGAAAATTAGCTAGAATTTTGTATATCTAATGAAGGGGCATTGAGTGCTGGTATTATCCAACCGTGTTTCTAATCTGAGAATGAATCACATGAGAGCAGCTCATATGCATCAAACAAATTATGAAGGGGATAAGGGGACTACATAGGCACAAATCCAGCAAGTCAGACCAGAAAAGGCTCTGCAGGACACTGATAACTCTTTTTTGTATTGAATAAAACTTAAGTCCACAAATGTGGTTGCCTCCTTGCAACAGCTAATCCATCAGTGGTGGTTGGCGAACCACAAGACATTTAGCCTATAGTCAAGCAGCATAAATATAAGCTCCTTGAGAAGAGTTCAAGCTGCAGCAAATTAACTTAAGACGAACTTATTTCTTTGGAGTTTACAAGTATGACCATTACAAAGTCGCATGAATGGAATTGCTTCAAATCTTTGGCAGTAAAGAACCCAATAAAAGAATGAACTAGACAGCAGTAAAGTTTGCCAGGAATGTAATCCAAGAGAAGAGGATACAGCAAGAATTCAGTCAAGAAATTAATTGACAGGATTTGAATCAATACTTGGACTTGTCAAGGAAGTACATTTTTCATTGAATTGTTAAGTTCAGCAAAGAACAGCACAATTTGACTTGTTGTTTGGTCCCGTTAAAATCCTATTTAGAAACAAGAAAGTCACACGGATCAAGCAAAGACTATGCAGTTCCCCAGAACTCAACAAACTCCTAACCCAATTTGCAATGATGTGATATGTTCAAACTTTGTTTGAGTGGTAAAAGGAAGAAAAAAACAATAGATAAAGAGAGGGGTTTATAGACTCATTAACAAACTGAAAAACAAGAAACAAGTGAGCATCTGATATATTCAAAGAAACAAAAGACACTTGTTGCACAGAATCCATGTATAAACAGAACAGCAAGTGTCCTCAATCTACCATGTTTTGTCCATGTAATCTCTTCCTTGTTGGTTATAGTAATTCTGGTTATAGTCATTATCTTTTCTATCCATATAAAAATCAATTGCAAGTATCTTTATTGAAGAGAAACCAAATTTTTTTGTCAAAAAAGAAAGGAGCAACAAGAACTCACTTGTAACTCCACAGTGACAGCAAGGTCCTTGTTTGCCCATCTCTCTCTCTTTTTTCCTTGACTCAACAGATTAAAACTCAAGGGAAATAATAATTTACAGAATAGAAAAGGAATACAAATATGAAAACTCAATTTATAGACAGCAAACAGTTGTGGAAAAGATCAAAACTTTGTATAAATTTGTTCTTTTTATTCAAGCCTTGTAAGACATATAGGAGTGGTTCTTGGGTATATAAGGCTCTTTTGCAGCAAACCCAGAAACAGTGTTTGCAAAATAAAGCAAAAGCCAAGAAACCCAGAGCGAGTTTAACAAGTCTTTCAGTTTTTTTTTTTTTTTAAAAAAACAAAATGAAACAAAAACAGAAAATAGAAGGAAAAAATTGTAACAAGAAATGGAGAGTGTTTTCAGCTGGGAATCTGTACAATCCAATGAAGAAGAGAAAAGACCATTTAGAGGAATCTAATAAATGGGCGTGGAAAAGAGGAAGGTGAAATGTGAGAGAGAAAGAGAGAAGGGGTGCGTGTGTGTGTGTGTGTTTGTCTATGTATATGACCTCTTGTTGTGTTGTGCTGTATTGTATATGAAGTAAATGTTGAGGACCTTTCTTCGCTTTCGCTTTATTTTTTATTTATTTTCTTAATCTTAATTGAAATGTTTTCAAATTCTTTTATGATGTAAAAATAAATAAATAAATAAAAGCTTGGTTTTTTGGAGGAATAATATTATTGCTTCTATCCCTGTTGACTGTAGACTTTTCTCGTCTCATTTGGATGTGTTGGGAGGTTTTTCAAACCTCGTAATTTTATATTTTATTTTATTTTTCAAGATAATGAAAATGATTTATTTTTTCGGGCGATTTTTTTTAATGATTAGTGCTTTTATACATGAAATCGTATCTCTTCTCCTTTTAAAAATACAATTTTGTTTAATTTTTTTATAAATAAGATAATAAAAGGGTAGCATGCTTATTAATACATAGATAGTGTGTGTGTGTAAATTAAGGGAGGAGTAAAAGAAAAGCTAAATAGCAAGAGAACAAAAAAAAAAAAAAAAAAGATGAAGAAGAAGACAGGGTTTGTTTGGCCTTTGTTGATTCGTGGTCACAACTCTTTTATCACCGTCTAATTTGCAAAACAACTACAAAGGGACCCACTCTATGTAACTTTGCCCTTTGAAAGTCTTTCAGGATTCAACGGAGATAAGGAAGCTTCAGCGTGGTAATTTTTTTTTTAAAAAAAAAGAATATCAGTGATTATTTTTAAAATATTTTTTATTTATAAAAATATTTTTAACACGTATCAAAATAATAATTTAAGAAAAAAATAATAATTTTGGTTGACTTTTGTTTAGTATGCAATATCAAACAAAAACTTGGTGTTCTAAAAATATTTTATTTAAAAGAAATAGATTTATATTTTTTAATGATTTTATTCGTTAATGTTATAAATAAAATAAATATCATATATGAATTATATGGGGGTAGTTCTTCCATCTACATATATTGACCTAATGAAAACCGACCATTTATTTGTTTATGGAAAGTGATGAAAACAACCCATTAATTATCTGGTCTTCACCCGGGGATCGGTCAATGGACTAAAGGGTAAAATCACTTTGTATGCTTTTATTTTCCATGCCGTAATTTATTACATATTCTGTGGAGTATAAAATATATGATTTTCATCCATCCAATGTAGAACAATTGAGATAAAAAAAATACAAAAATAGAAGATGTGGTCAGTTTTGGTGGGTCCCAAGCAAAAACTCACATCCGCGGGTCCCTCATCGCCTATATTTTCTTCTTATTGCATTAACTATTATTTCTTAAATTATTTTGATTTTAAAATAATATTTTTTATATTAGCATGTTAAAATAATCTAAAACCAGTTGTTTTCGTAACAAAAATCAGCGGTAAATCATGGTAATTAATTTATACGGTTACCACTTGATATGATCTTTCACCAAGCCACATCAACAGCTAAGATGATAGGTTGCATGATCGGAGCCATGTGCTCCACCGTAGGAAGCCCGTCGATGATTTTATTAATCTAGCCCACTAAATAAAACAGAAGCCGTCTTAGATGGCGTAGAAAAAACCTACTCTCCGGCACAACCAATGACTACTTTTTTTTTTATTATTTCGGGGAATCCTAAACTAACTCGGATGTACGAAAATGCCCTCATTTTATTTTCATTTTATCTATTTTTTTCTCTCCCTTCCCTTTTTTTTTTTGGTGATTAAAATCCCCAAGTAAACTCCTCCTCGCCACCACCTCCACTCATTGCAATTTGCAAGTGTTTTGCAAAGTGCTGTCCTGCAAGGCTATTGCAAGCGTGCGGTGTTTCCTATGGTCGCGTCACTAGGATTAGACAAGGCTTGTAAAAACTATTTAATTATCAGGTCTCTATTAGAATATGCGTATGCCCAAACTGCCCTTCCTTTTGATAGAATTGGTTCAGATAATTGCTAGGCCTCGGCGTACCTGTCATGACAGGTGACTTTTTTTTGTTGTTAATAAAAAAAAAAGAGGGGCAAATTATTTCTTGACAAGTGTCGGGCGACACCGCTCAGGTCATAAATGCTGAGATCTCCGACACTGTTTGTTTCAGGCGAACTTTAACGGCGAAGAAGTCCGTTGACTCCCGGCTTTCCCTTTATAGTGCTGCTCATAGATTCACGCAGGGTGTCAAGGATCTGAGTGGTGCATTTCATGGGGGCTGTGTTCCATTTATTGAATATTAATCAATGTTTTATTTTGGTTTTAAGTTGATTTTTCTATGGCCATGGATAAATTAATCAAGATGTCTGATTATGTTTTGATAATAATAAAAAAATGGGTTGAGAAATAGAGAAAAAACAAACCCTAAATTTTTTTGCTACTGATGATCATCAAAAACTATAAAAATCAGGCAATGTGTTATTTGTTATCTTTTTTTTTAAAATAAGTGGTCGTTTGGCTCCGCGGTTCACGCTGTGTTTGCGTGAACCGCGGAGTTGAAATTTAATTTCACCAAACGAGACCCCAGCGTTTTGCTGTGGGTCCCCTATTAAAATTGAGTTTCGTGCCGCAGATGCAAAAGCATCTGAGAGATGCTTTTGCATTTGCGGCACAAAATTGACTGCAAAAGTCGATCAATTGCAAAATTGACAATGTCACTGGTTGGTCCCTCACCTCCCTCGTCTCCCTCGCCTCTCTCTCCCGCACCCTCGCCTCTCTGCTCACCTCCCTCAGCCGTCTTCTTCCTCCCTCCCTCAACTGTTTGATACCCTCCCTCACCTCACCTCCCTCTCTCCCTTACAGACCTGGCCGTCAGCCCTCGTCTTCTCCCTCCCTCACCTCATCTCTGTCTTCTCCCTCAGATCCCCCTTTCCCTCACCCAAACCCCCACCAACAGTCCAGCCTCCCCCTCTCTCCCTCACAGAACCTCTCCCTCAGCCGACAAACCACCCACACCCACCGTCCCTTCCCCCTCATCCACATCAACCTGTAACTCTCCCTCAGATCAATGCCTGCACGGAGTCGAACCTTCTCCCTCATATCGACGTTGACGGCGAAGGGGAGGCACTGATTACTGCACATCGAAGGTATGGGTATTTTATCTTCCTTGAAAATAATTAGAATCCAGAACCCATTATCATTATATTGACTAGCATTTAATGTTAAATTTATTTATTTTTGGAAAAAAAAGAGGAAAAGAAGAACGGTAAAAGCTTTTGAATCTAGTGAATTATGAGTTGTGAAAATGTTTTGGTTTCTCCAATTGTTTATGTGTTATTAGAGGTGCTGAGGTGCCTTGTGATGGTCAATGGTTCAAAATGAATTTGTAATTAAGTCTGGAAACTTGGATCAAATTTGTAATTTGTAATTAAAATCTTAACACATTGAATTTGTGTGCAGTCAGTTTGGTTTCTCAGGTTCAAATGCTTCGTCGATTTATAATGACCCATCAGAAGTTGTTATTGAATGAAGATGGAATTAAGAAAAAAGCATAATGAGGATGATTGCGTTTGTTTATCAGCTTCAGGTGTGTGATCAATAGTTTTTCTAACTGCTATATAGACTCCAGGTGTGTGATCAATAGTTTCTCTAACTGCTATATAGACTCAGTTTGTGTGGTTGATTAGTTTAAATTGATTGGTCTAGCGGACTGTGAGTTCATGATTTGCCGTGTAATGCAGTTTTTACATGAAAGATTTGAATTGTTATTCTTTTTTCAATCATTGAGAGCATTTTAGCAGTATGGTATGCTTGTGAGACTTGCAATAGTTTGTGATCTGTCTGATGTTTTCTTTGTCATTCACAACGGATGAAAGTTGCCTGTTTGATATTGGTTGCACAAGGGTTTTGTGATTTGGTATGTGCAAGTCAAGATTATTATCAAGTGAGGAGGTAATGAGAGGCACTTTAAGATTTATGTGCAAGTCAATTAACTAGGTTGCTGTTGTATAGATATCAGGTTATTTCTATTGTGCAGTCCTTTTACATTTCATTTTATGTTCTTTCAAGCCTGTTTGGGTTGTGGGTAGGTAGGGCTATGTATTGTCACCCATGAAAACAAAGTTCTATGGTGAAGCTGGAAATTGCTTGAGTCTGGTGATCTCTGTGTGAATATGGGTTCTAGGCTGTTTTCTGTTACTTTTGTGCCTCTGTTATTGTTATGAATCAATTTTTTTTTATCTTGAATACGTTTTGGATTCTAATGGCTGCTTGAAATTAAGTGTGTGCTATGGCATTTAATTTTAATCATTTGTCATGCATATATTATTTCTTTTCCTTTAACATGTTAGCTAATTTGCTACTTTTATTTCTTCTTTTGTTTTTTAAAGAATTTGTGATGACATGCATCTGTACTATGAGGTTCACACTGTGCCTCACTATTATGGAGTGAATTAAACTCCTTTGATTTCATTATCGCCTTTTGAGACCTGGGTTTTATTAGTCAGGTTGCTGGAATTAAAAGAGGAGGTATGCTTATCCTAATCTCTGCCAGCTAGCACTAAATATTTAAATTTATTTTTCATGTTTCTGAATATTTTATAACAGAATATTTGTATGAATTTTGTGTTTATGTAGGAAGTTAAAGGAGCCAGAAAATTTAGGCTTGCTGGAATTGAGCCTGCATTAAAGTTCAAATATGACAGAATGTATTCCAGCATCGTGGCTACCGGAATGTATTTGTATTTTATTTGTTATTTGAAAGTATGTATTTGAAATTTAATTCCCTCGTTACTAGTACGAGATACATAAATCAGTTATATTGTTGTATCAATGCATGAGTGGAATAATTTTTTAATCGATAATTTTTTTTCTAATGATGTTAAAATTTTTAATTGTGTTCTTAATATTTTAATTGTTTTATGCTCTTGTTCACTCACATGTTTTGCTTAAATGAAATGGTATAAATGTGCAAAAAAATTGAATTATTGTTGGGTAAATGACAAGAAAATAATGCATTTCAATGGATTCTACAATTATGATAAAATGGGACTATTTACTCACATGTTTTGGTTAAATGGAATTTACAATTATGATAAAATGGGACTATTTACTCACATGTTTTGCTTAAATGGAATTTACAATTATGATAAAATGGGACTATTTACTCACATGTTTTGCTTAAATGAAATTGTACAAATGTGCAGAAAATTTGAATTAATGTTGGGTAAATGACAAGAAAATAATGCATTTCAATGGAATTTACAATTATGACAAAATGGAAACGACGATAGTAACGACGATGACAGTATGGGGTACATCGAAGGTGCTAGTAACGACGATAGTCAGGGGTCACAAACGCGTTCACGTATGAATTTGGTTCATGATGGAATTGCAAGTAGTTTAATGAGAGAATAAAAACAAGTGTTTAATTTACATCAATTATTTCAAACATTTTGTTATTATAATTATTAATAAATATAAAAAATTATTCCAACAAAATATTTATATAAATGTGTGTATGTGTGTATACATGTTTATTTTTAATTAATTTCACATGTTGACAGCAATATGAAAAGCATGGTAACCAAACACACAAAACTGCTTTTCATTAAACTCAACATCAACCACAGTTTTAACCAAACACAAATTTCAGTTACGAACCACAGCTAAAAACGCTTTTCATAAACCTGCTTTTTTTTAACCTCAACCACAACAGCAACAGCTGTGCCAAACAGGCCCTAAGGCGTTAGACCCGTGAAGAGTTTTTTGTTTTGTTTTTTTAATATATCACAATTGTGCAATCTAGGATGGGCCTGAAGGCCCACACACGTGTTGTATTTTTCTTGATAACCAAGCCCATATATTTGGACTAGTTATTGTTAATAACTTATCTTTGTTATCTTAACCCCACATGCTTATCATGTTTTTTTATTTAAAAAAATATTGTTTAGTATAAAAAATATTATGTGTTTTATTTTCATATAACTAAATAAAAAATAATCTCTAGTATAAAAAAAATCAAAAAACTCGATGATATGCATGACTTTTATCATGAGTTTGCATGATTCAATAAAAAGATTCAAGTATTTTTTATATCATTTATTTAATTAAAACCAAAAGCAATTAGAAGATATAAAAAATAATTAAAATAAGGTCAAAAAATATTTTTTTTTTAACTAAAACCATTTTGTCTCGTTAACTTGCCCATTGTTGTTTTTAATATTTCCACCAAATTACTTATTTATTATAAACATCATGTCATTATTCTAAAATTAATCTTCAATTATAAATAAATAGCATTATAATAAATTTATTTCAAGTGCATTAGAAAAATAATAATAACATGAAACTCTTTGAAAGTGTCATTAAACTTAATTCTTCTAGCCATCTTGAAATCTCATGATTTTCCTTGCCTAACTTATATTTTAAATTAAATCATTTAGGATGATTACCTCGTCGGTTTGATATATTCAAGAGCAATTTAGATGACATGTTTTGATTTAAAAATAAATAAAAATAAATAAAAAAATATTTTTCAAAAAATAGATAATTATAATAGGTTGTACAAAATAACTAATTTTTAAGAATAAATCCAATTTTTTTTTCTGAAAAAAAGTCAAACATGTAGGTCTTATTGGCTCAGCGCATCAAAACCATTTTAAAAAGATTTCAAGCCCGTGCCTAGACTTTTTCTTCTTCTTCAAATAGAGCGGATGACATTCAAAATCGATTTTAGAAAAACAAATACGACGCGTCATTTACACATCTAGTTTTTTTTTTTTTTTTATCATTAGAGAGGTGGCCAAAACTAAGTTGGGAATTTTTTTGACCTAAAAAACCTATTTTTTAAAAATATTTTCACAAAAAACATCTAAAAAAAACAAATTGATCTGTTAGAGAATAATATAAATCATATTATGGGGTCTCACTTACAAGGTTAAACTTTTAGATGAGATGGTTCCTTAACATGGTATCAGAGCCTTGTTGACCCAACAATCACGAGTTCGAATCTCACCACCCCTATTTTATTTTATAAAAACCAAGTACAAGGTGATGTGGGTCTGTGCAAGTTTCAAGACAAAGGGTTTTCACTTGAGGTAGTGTGTTAGAGAATAATATAAATCATATTCTGGAGTCTCATTTATAAACTTAATTTTTTAGGTGAAATGGTTCCTTAACATGATCAACTCGAAAAAATAAAAAAAAGTTAAAAAAAATCAACTAGAAAGGCACCGACTCCATAATGTCTTTTGCAAAAAAAAAGGCACTTTATTTTTCATTTTGGTTCTTTCATTTTCAATTGTCACAACCCAATCTTGACCTATTAATTTTTCAGTGTTTTTTTTTCAAAAGAAAAGAATAAGTAAAAATAAAAATGATAAGAAAATTAAGCCTCCTCCATAAGTAAAAATGTATTTTTTTAATCTTCATCCCTTTTTTTTCCAAAGAAAAATAACCACTACGTTTCTCCTTTTGATTTTCCTCGCTATAATCCAGCAACACATGATCAAGACCAACCTAGCCACCATGGAGGAATATTGTCCGAGTCGTCGCTTGATTACCATTTGAAACCAAAATTCAATATACCTTAATCTTTACTGTAATAGCTGATTTTCCAAATTACAAAACGACCCCATTGCCCGTGACTCGTGATCTTGCCTACATCCGAGGTCGAAATCTAAGAGGTTCATGCACCGGGGATGGCCCAGAAAACCCCACTCCAAGCCTGGAGAAGTACTATCATGCCATGTGTACGGGCGCCATTGGTGGAAAGAGGGAGATTGCAAAGATGCCGAGCCACTTGATCGATGCCACCCACCTCAGCTTGCCAGAAGCCAAGCAGCTAATTGACTGATAGCATCTCGTTGCATCATGGTTCATGCCTGTCCACACTAAACCATGATGAGGACCTGTCACCGGAGAGTTGAAACCGCGAACCTAATAGAATTTTTTTTTCCAGGTGATGGAAAGAGAATACATCAATAACGCCGGGTTTCAATGAAAAATAATGACCTTTCTTTCTCTCGGGTCACACTGAAGCTACTTAACGGATGAAGAGCTTGCTAGAGAGTTCCTCCTCCATTTTTTATTTTTTTTAGATTGAAGTAAATTTTATTTCTGAAAAATATATTTTGTGGATACAAGTGAGCGGGTAAAATTTCGATTGTTTCAGGTTTTTACAACAGATGTACACTCTGATTCGAAATCAAAACCTATTATCAAATCTCAAGTTTTGACATCACGTCGTATTGAACCAATTGAACCAGTTGACAGTTGCAAGGAAATGAAAGCATGCAGGAATGCAGAAACAAGAAAGAAGATTAATCCTGGTGTTACAAGGAAAGTCATCGCAGAAGTATTGTTGGATTAGGAAACTAGAAGTCTAATCAAAATCAAAATACAATTCTGTAATATTTATTTTCCTATTCTGTTTTTGTATTTAAACTCCCCACTGTAAAGAGATTATGCAATACACAAGATTTTATTCTTGCCTCCTTTTTCTTCATGGTATCAGAGCTGGTGCTCAATTGATTGTTCAAAATACACGAACAAAAATATAAAAGGGTTTTCTATGGAAGATTCACTCAAAAGTGATGGTGCTGTCACAAACTACCTAGTATCATGGAAGGGGAGCCAAATCCCAATCAACGACTAGGTTCAGTTCTGCTGAATGAGTATAATTATCTTCCTTGGTCAAGGGCTGTTACAATTGCTCTTAGTGAAAGATCTAAGCTTGGCTACATTAATGACCATATTAAACCAGTTGAGTCTTCTTCAAAAGACTATGAAGCTTGGCAATGCAAAGATCAACTTGCCATGTCATGGCTGCTCAATTCCATGGAAAATCAAGTTGCAGAGATATTTAGCTATTCTGAATCTTCCTTAGAGCTATGGGAATCAGTAAAAGAGATGTATGGGAATCAAAATAATGCTTCTCGCATTTTCCAGATAAAAAGGGACCTTGCTAATTTACAGCAAGATGGCAGAACTTATGTGCAATTGCTTGGGATTATGAAGGGTATGTGGAACGAATTAGCTCTATATCGTCCCCTCACTACTGATGCAAAGGAATTAAAAAAACGAGATGAAGAGGACAAGATTTTTCAACTGTTAGCTAGTCTTGGTGCAGACTATGAAGATCTTCACAGCAGAATCCTTATGAATCCAGACCTACCATCACAGAAAGGTTATGTGTTCTAAACTGAAAATCCCAGTTGCTGAATCCCGTGCCTATGCGACAAATAAATATGACAGACCTTACAAAGGCAAAAAACCTGAGTTGAAATGCCACCACTGTCATAACGTTGGTCACTCTGTTGGAAGATGTTGGATTCTCCATCCAGAACTAAAACCAAACTTTGATAAAGGGAAGAAATTTTATGAGCCCAAGGCTCATATGACTGTTGCTGCTGCGAATTTCTCAGTCAATCCAACAGCTCTTCTCAGTGAGTTTTCTTCCTACCTTAAAGAAAAAGGTGACACGGGTTGCTCAACATCAACTTCAGCCTCCAGTACCGAAGAACTGATTGGGAAATTTGCCAATTTTCTCACCAATTCTGCCAAAGAAAACTCAGAAGGTATTTTAACTGCATTTAAAATTGCCTTAGTTGCTAGTAGTGTGCATAATCTTTGGATCATAGACTCAGGTGCCACTGATCATATCACTAATAAATTGAGCAATATATATGATTTCGAAGAAATCTCTTCCCTAACACACATGTCTGTTGCAAATGGAAATCAAGCCTCTGTCAAAGGACAAGGAAAGGCTAACATCTTGTCTCTTAAAACTGCATCTTCAGTATTATATGTTCCCTCCTTTCCTTTTTAGTTACTCTCCATTGGGAGAATTACTCGAACACTAAAATGTCGAGTTATCATTGATGCTCACCGAGTTATTTTTCAGGACCTCGCCACCAAGAAGACGATTGGTGAAGGTTTTTTTCTTCAAGGACTATACTACCTTTCAAGTCTTCCTCAGCATAACAAACACCATCCAGCCCCTATTTCCTATGTTTTTTCTTCTATTCAACAGGAGCATTATCTATGGCACCAACGCCTAGCTCATCCCTCAGACAATGTACTCACAAAATTAATGCCCCACTTGGAGATTAAAAGTGTTGCATGTGATACATGTCATCTGTCAAAATCTACCAAACTTCCTTTCCCGTCTTCATCATCTAGAGCAAATAGGTCCTTTGACATTGTCCACTCAGATATCTGGGGACCAGTTCTTGAGTCAATTGATGGCTACAAGTATTTTGTTTCATTTGTAGATGACTTCTCCCGTGTTACATGGATCTATTTGTTAAAACATAAGAGTGAAGTTATGAATGTTTTTTAGATTTTTCATATGATGATCATGACTCATTTTTTTGCAAAAATTAAAACTCTTTGATCTGACAATGGCACCGAATACATGTCCAATAACATGACACACTATCTAGCTACTCATGGCATTTTACATCAGTTAAGCTGTGTTGGAACACCCCAACAAAATGGGATAGCTGAACGGAAAAATAGAGATCTCTTGGAAAAAAACTAGAGCTTTAATGATACAAATGCATGTTCCTAAAAAGTTTTGGTCTCATGGGGTTTTATCTGCTGCTTATTAATTAATCGGCTACCTAGCTGAATCTTATCCTTTCTGTCACCTCTTGAAGTTTTGCAGAAGAAAAAACCAGATTTGTCCCACTTACGAGTATTCGGGTGCATATGTTTTGTGCATCTTCAATCACAACATAGAGACAAACTTGATCCAAGGGCTGCTAAATGTCTTTTCCTGGGATACTCTTCAGCAAAGAAGGGATATAAATGTTATCATCCTCCATCTAGAAGATTATTTATATCGAGAGATGTTAGATTTGAAGAAAACTGCCCATATTTCTCTCCAGATCAGCATCAAGAATTGACAAAATTATTTCCCCTGCCAAGTCCAGCTCCTCTCGACATGATCTCTCCTCCAAGCACGTTGCCTACTGTTGCTGCAACTGACCTCCTCTATGTACCTGCTGCTACCTCTTCTGTCCCTCTAGACAGACCTGGTACTGAAGGGAATGTGGATTCTGAAAATTCACACACCACAGAGGATGATCAAGGCACCTATGACATATCTTCCAACTAGAGGCCAGTCCCTAGCATTAATATGAATTCTGAGGTGGAAACGTCACAGCCACGAAGAAATCCACACAGAAAACGTGTTCCCCCAACACGGTTACAGGATTTTATTACTTATGCAGCAAAGCATCCCATCTCTAACTATCTTACATATCAAAAATTGTCCAACTCGCATGCTGCTTTTCTTAACTCTATATCCAGTGTGCATGAACCCCGTAATTTTCAGGAAGCAAATTCGCAGGAAGAATGGAGACAGGCTATGCATGAAGAGTTGTAGGCTCTTGATCAAAATAAAACCTGGAGTATAGTTAAACTTCCCAAGGATAAGCATGCTGTGGGAAGTCGCTGGGTATACAAAACCAAATTCAAATCTGACGGCAAAATTGAAAGATATAAAGCACGTCTTGTAGCTCAGGGATATACTCAGACTTTTGGGGTGGACTACAAAGAAACCTTCGCACCCATCGCAAAAATGAACACAATTCGTGTTTTGCTCTCGGTGGCTGTTAATAACGGGTGGATGATGTGTCAAATGGACGTCAAAAATGCATTCCTACATGGAAATCTTGAAGAAAAAGTTTACATGAGATTGCCTCCTGGACATCCTCAAAGTTCAGATTCTAGCCTAGCTTGTCGTCTTCACAAATCCATTTACGGGTTAAAGCAATCTCCTCGTGCGTGGCATGCACAATTAAGTGTTGTTCTTGAAAAAATTGGATTCACTCGAAGTAATGCGGATTCCAGTTTATTTATTCATCTTCTACCAGAGATCAAACTCATGGTCCTTATATATGTTGATGACCTCATTATTGTGGGAAATGATGGCACATTAATTGCTCACCTCAAAACTACTCTGCAACAACACTTTCCCATTACTGATCTCGGTAACTTAAAATATTTCCTTGGGATCGAGATGGCCTCTTCACACAAAGGCTTGTTTCTCAACCAACGCAAGTATATTCTCGACTTGCTTAAAGACGCGGAAATGATGGATGCTAAACCAGCTCCTACCCCATTGGACAGTAAATTGAAGCTTGACACCACCAGTGAACCTCTCCGGTCTATTACTTACTATCAACATCTTGTGGGTCGGCTGATATATCTAACGATAACTCGACCAGATATTACCTACACGGTAAGCCTTGTTAGCCAATTTATGCATGCTCCTACAATTTTCCACTTAAATCTCGTCAAAAGAATTATGTGCTATCTAAAAGGCTCTGCTGGTCGCGGTATAATGATGACTAATAATGGTCATACTCAAATCACTGGTTATAGTGATTTCGATTGGGCTGGCAATGCTCTTGATCGCAAATCAACGACTGGGTTCTGCGTATTTGTTGGTGGAAATTTGATCTCCTGGCGTAGCAAAAAGCAACATGTTGTTGCACGATCTAGTGCTGAAGCCGAGTACCGTGCTATGGCATCAGCAGCGTGTGAATTAATTTGGCTTAAAAGCCTGCTACTTGATATGGGAATTACTAGTAAAATTCCAATGACGTTGTTTTGCGATAATCAAGCAGCCATGCATATTGCAACCAATCCCGAGTTTCATGAAAGAACAAAACACATTGAGGTTGATTGCCACTTTATTCGTCAACAAGTTCAGCTGCAGATAATTAAACCTTCCTATATTCGCAGTCATGATCAACTAGCGAATATATGTACCAAGGTTCTGCTATCGATTCAGTTTCAACAATTATTATCCAAGCTTGGATCAATTGATCCCCTTGATCCCGCTTGAGGGGGAGTATTGAACCAATTGAACCAGTTGACAGTTGCAAGGAAACGAAAGCATGCAGGAATAACAAGAAAGAAGACTAATCCTGGTGTTACAAGGAAAGCCATCGCAGAAATATTGTTGGATTAGGAAACTAGAAGTCTAATCAAAATCAAAATACAATCCTGTAATATTTATTTTCCTATTCTGTTTTTGTATTTAAACTCCCCACTGTAAAGAGATTATGCAATACACAAGATTTTATTCTTGCCTCCTTTTTCTTCACGTCGACTCTCCTCCATTTCATCCGGCTGGTTTTCAGAAACAGTCACTGTTGTGATCGAACATCAATTAGAGTGCTATTATTTTGGACTGGCAATATGTTCCCACGATGTCAGGAACAGCCACCAGTCCATGTTTATACAGATTGGTTACTCACGAAATCCTCTGAAAATCTCTTGCAAGCAGTGGCCAGAAAGAGAAACTTCGCTTCTACTTGTGTCATCATACAATTACATCGTTTTAACTTCTACTATCCATATGTTTTCAAGACGATAACCTTGTGGTTTAGATTTTGGATTTCCATCAAGAGGTTCCACGTTCAGACATATCTTTGGAAGATGGAGAGGGATTCAGGAAGGGGAAGGACTGCCCTTTTTGTATAAGGTCCACACGGACATTCAATCTATCATAATTACTATATAATTAAATTTGGAATATATATATATTGTCTGGATATCATTTTAACTTATTGCCTGCACCCCATGCTCAGAATTGGAAACTCACCGGCAATGTCATTTGGCTCAAGCTTGAAAGGGAGACAAGCAGACATATTGAGAATATCTGTGGTTATAATTAAGAATGTTGCTTGGGATTTCATGTAAAGTAGCACGAACACCTTTTCAAATACTATATAGAAACTGAATATTTCAAAATTAAGCCAAGTGAAACCTTCAAATTAGATAATTGAATGGCTTGCTGTTTTCATTTACTGATACTCCATAAAACCATGCATTTGTCTCAAGACCTTCTACCTCTGATCAACCAGCAGAACATGAACTAAGAAGAAGTGCCCTGGCTCCCATTTTGATCTGCATACGACTTCTCGAGCAATGGAGAGAAGATTTCTTTGGTGTCTGTCGCATGTTATTGCTTGGAAGAAAATATAAGAAAAATAAGAATCACGATTCGCATGATTGCCAAGGAGAAAACCCATCATAAGAATCCATAAACAGCTAAAAACAATGGCTGTATTGGGTGTCTCGTATCATATCAGTGTGTATTAGGTGAATCACAGGAGTGCTGCATTATTTATATAGACACTAACGGAGCCCAAAGATGGAATAAGTTTAAACAGATAGAAACAAAATTACTCTATGAACACATAAAGTCTTAATGCGAATGACAAGGCCAGGCTATAGATAGAAGCCTTGCTGGTATGAAATTCTATTGCCGATGGTGGACTGTGATCGGGATTTGCAATTAATGACAGACAAGGTGGATGGGGCCGGAGAATAAGTTAGGATTCTAAAGAAGAAATTCTCTCGAGGATATCTGCTAAATTCATCGAGATCATACTTTTTAAAAGAAAGGGAAGGAAAGCAGCTTCTACTTTCTCACGCTTTTGCTACAGAACAAGGAGGAGCAAATGCCAGGTTTGGCCAAAGAATTTCTTTTTTTTCTTATTAAAATACTTTTGGTGTAAAAATATATTATTTTGCTGTGATGCTTATCTAAAATAAATTTAAAAAAATATATTATTTTAATATATTTTCAAGTAAAAACCATTTAAAAAAATAACTTGAAAAACAGCAGTTTTTCTACTTGCTGGTACCATACTTTCCAATAAAAGAAAGGGTGTGAAGTTCTTTTGACTAGGTTCAGCTTTGAATCAGTCTTTTATCCGTTGCTGCTATTAAGCTAATAATGTCCTGATTTTGTGGACACTTCAGTTTAGATTTGATTTGATTTCCTTGTAACCAGTTGACCACGTCTTTAGTGGTTCTGTTATTTCCTTTGTATTCCTGCTCTGTAAAAGGCCTATAAAGCCTTGACTCCTCATCTGCAATAAAATGTCTTTTCGGCTTTTAACATTGTGCAGTTAAGAGCTTACGAAATTAACATTTGGTATCAGAGCTTCACATAAGAGGCCTGGTTGTGAGTTTTTGTTTGGAATTGCAATTCCTAACAAGAGAGAAAGAGTGAAACACGAGAGAGAGAGAGAGTGAAACACTTGGTGAGAGCAAAACACTTGGTGAGGATTACACTAAATTGTGATAGCAACGAGAACCTGCAATGGCCACTGATAAATATGTTCAAGCAGCCATTCCCTAGTTTGATGGTCACTATGACCACTGGGCTATGCGCATGGAGAATCTCCTTCGTTCAAAGGAGTACTGGGATTTGATAGAAACAGGAGTCACCACAGCAGCAGAAGAGGGAACCGTACTAACCGAGGCACAAAAACAACTTCAAATCAAAGACTTAAAGGTGAAGAATTATTTGTTTCAGGCCATTGATTGCACTATCATGGAGACTATCCTTGATAAAGGAAGTGCTAAGAGCATATGGGACTTTATGAAGCAAAAATATCAAGGATTAACCCGAGTTAAAAGAGCTCAATTACAGGCATTGCGAAGGGAATTTGAGGTGTTGCAGATGAAAGAAGGGGAGAAAGTGGACGAGTATTTTTGTCGCACATTAACTATTGTGAACAAGATGCAAATTCACGGTGAGAGGCTGGAGTAGGTCATGATCATTGAGAAAATATTGAGATCAATGACCTCTAGATTTGACTATGTGGTATGTTCAGTAGAGGAATCCAACGATTTGAGGCAACTTTCAATTGACGAACTTCAGAGTAGCCTTCTTGTTCACGAACAGAGGATGAATCGTCATCATCAACACGATGAACAAGTTCTGAATGTTTCGTACGAAGGAAGAAGAAGCAGAGGTGGTCGTAATACATTTCGAGGCCGTGGAAATGGTAGAGGTAGACAAGGATTTGGATTTAACAAAGCACTCGTGGAATGCTACAAATGTCACAAACTAGGACATTTTCAATACGAATGTCCTAGTTGGGAAAAAGGAGCTCATTATGCTGAGATAAATGCAGAGGAAGAATTGCTACTGATGGTTCACACAGATGCTGAGATAAATGTCGAAGAAGAGCATCTGTTGCTAATGGCTCAAACTGAAACTGAGATACATGAAGAAGAAGGATCGTTACTGATGATGATTCAACCAGATGCTAAGATAGATGCTGAAGAAGAGCTGATGCTGGTAGCTCAATCCAAAGTTGCGAACAATGCAGAAGCAGAATTATTACAGATGACTCAAACAGACATTCACAACAACTCAAAAGAAACAATGTGGTTTCTTGATTCAGGCTGCAGCAATCACATGACAGGTGATCGACAATGGTTCTCTCATCTAAATGAATCATTTCGACAGGTTGTGAAGCTCGGCAATGACTCCAAAATGGCTGTCATGGGGAAAGGAAATATCAAGCTTCGAATTAATGGTATAAGTCAGATGATTGCTGATGTGTTTTATTTACCTGAGCTCAAAAATAATCTACTTAGCATTGGTCAGCTGCAAGAACGTAATCTGGCTATTCTGATACAACATGGAGAGTGCAAGATTTACCATCATGAACAAGGATTAATTATGCGTACCCAAATGTCTGCTAACAGGATGTTTATCCTTCTAGCAGAAAGAGTAACACAGGTGCAGTCTCACGTTCCCATTCCTGCATGCTACAAGACCACCACTGATGATGCAACCGATCTGTGGCACAGAAGATATGGACATTTACATTTCAAGGGTTTGAATACCTTGTCTCGTAAAAGGATGGTGAAGGGAATGCCTCATCTCATTGAGTCATCTGCTGTCTGCACAGTATGTATGACAGGGAAACAACACCGAGAACCTCTTCCAAGACAGAGTGTGTGGAGGGCTACTCAGCAGCTGCAACTCATCCATGCTGACATCTGTGGTCCCATTACACCCGAATCGCACAGCCATAAGAGGTATTTACTTACATTTACAGATGATTACAGCAGGAAGTTATGGACTTATTTCTTGAATCTTAAATCAGAAACACTTGCCATGTTCAAAAATTTCAAAAGTCTAGTAGAAAAAGAATCTGCCAATGTATTATGTTGTCTCCGTACTGATCGCGGTGGGGAGTTTACCTCGCTGGAATTTAATGAGTATTGCAGCTCTAATGGTATTGTTAGACAACTCACAGCAGCCTATACCCCACAACAAAATGGGGTTGCTGAGCGCAAAAACAGGACGATCATGAATATGGTGCGTTGTTTGTTGACGGAAAAGCTTGTACCGAAAGAATTTTGGCCAGAGGCTGTCAATTGGGCTACTCATTTGCTTAATCGATGTCCTACGTTTGCTGTGAAAGACAAGACACCAGAGGAAGCATGGTCTGGGTTCAAGCCATCGGTGGAACACTTTAAAGTGTTTGGTTGCATTGGACATGTTCACATTTCTGACAAAAGGAGGCAGAAACTTGATGATAAAAGTCTTCGTTGTGTCTTCTTTGGTTTGAGCCAAGAATCTAAGGCTTATAGAATGTATGATCCAGTGTCTGCAAAAATCATTGTGAGCCGCGATGTAGTGTTTGAAGAAGACAAGAAATGGGATTGGGGTACTGGAAATTCTGGGAGTCCAAATCTTGAGTGGGGAAATAACGAAGGGCAGCAGGTTGGTGATGAAGTTGGTGATGAAGATGATGTTGCAGAAGCAGTACAACAAATTGAAGACAATGCTAGATCATCCAATAGCAACACAGACACAACACATGACTACACAGACACAGTACAACAGACAGAGGCAGTGCAGCAGATTGGCAGTACTGAAGATATGCAGATAGGGAGAGTTCGAAGAAAACCAGCCTACCTGCAGGATTATGCTTACCTGCATGATCAGCAACAGAGTGAAGCATTATCCGATGATGATGAAATTAACTTATTATTGGTTTCAGCCTCCAATGATCCACTTACCTTTGAAGAAGTTGTCAAGAGCCCGAAGTGGAGAGCAGCAATGGATTTGGAAATTCAATCCATCGAAAAGAATGGGACTTGGGAGCTGACGACACTTCCAATTAGAGCCAAACAAATTGGAGTAAAATGGGTCTTCAAGACCAAGCTAAATGAGCATGGGCAAGTGGATAAACTCAAAGCAAGACTTGTAGCAAAAGGATACTCGCAGAAATTTGGCATCGATTATACAGAAGTATTTGCACCCGTAGCTCGATGGGACACCATTCGAATGATCCTAGCCCTTGCTGCTTGCCGAGGATGGGAAGTGCATCAGCTCGATGTAAAAAGTGCCTTTCTACATGGGGAGCTGAATGAGGCAGTGTTTATTCAGCAACCACGAGGCTATGAAATAAAGGGAGCAGAAAACAAGGTTTATAGACTCAAGAAAGCTCTATACGGACTCAAGCAAGCTCCTCGAGCATGGTACAACAAGCTTGAATCCTATTTCATTGCGGAAGGTTTTAAAAGATGTCCAAGTGAACACACCTTGTTTACAAAGACAACTGAAGGGAAGTGTTTGTTTGTAAGTGTATATGTTGATGATCTTATTTTTACAGGCAATAACATTGCAATGTTTGAAAGGTTCAAAGACTCTATGAAAAAGGAGTTTGACATGTCCGATCTTGGAAGGATGAAGTATTTTCTTGGCGTAGAAGTTGTGCAACATAGTGGAGGGATCTTCATTAATCAAAAAAAATATGCCAATGAGGTGCTTGAACGATTTGGCATGGGAAACTGCAATCCCGTCAAAAATCCAATTATACCGGGTTTTAAACCTGTAAAAGATGATGGCAGCGTAAGTGTCGATGCAACGACATACAAGCAAATGGTGGGCAGCCTCATGTATTTGACGGCTACTAGAGCGGACTTGGCATTTGTGGTAAGTTTGATCAGCAGATTCATGGAAAGGCCAACTAAAATACACCAACAAGCTGTAAAGAGAGTTCTTCGTTATATAAAAGGGACTACTGAGTTGGGAATCTTTTACAAAAAGGGTGGAGAAGAGAAATTGATAGCCTACTCGGATAGCGACTACGCAGGAGATACTGAAGATCGGAAAAGCACATCAGGATACGCATTCTTAATCAGTTCAGGAGTTGTAGCATGGTCTTCAAAGAAGCAACCAGTAGTGACCCTTTCCACTACCGAAGCTGAATTCATAGCTGTTGCCTCTTGCGCGTGTCAAAGTATATGGACGCGTAGGATTCTTGATGAGCTTGGTTTTGAACAAAGTAAATGCACTGATATATTCTGTGATAATAGCTCTACTATTAAATTATCAAGGAATCCTGTTATGCACGGAAGAAGCAAGCACATCGATGTTAGATTCCACTTTCTTCGTGATTTAACTATGGATGGAATTGTCAAGCTAGAGTTTTGTGGTTCCAAAGATCAGCTAGCAGATATTATGACCGAGCCTTTGACTCATGAAGTATTCATAAGGCTAAGAGAACTGCTTGGAGTTTGCATGGCGCCAATGTAAACTGACTACAAAGTGCAAGTCAGTTTAAGGGAGAGTTTGTGAAGTTCTTTTGACTAGGTTCAGCTTTGAATCAGTCTTTTATCCGTTGCTGCTATTAAGCTAATAATGTCCTGATTTTGTGGACACTTCAGTTTAGATTTGATTTGATTTCCTTGTAACCAGTTGACCACGTCTTTAGTGGTTCTGTTATTTCCTTTGTATTCCTGCTCTGTAAAAGGCCTATAAAGCCTTGACTCCTCATCTGCAATAAAATGTCTTTTCGGCTTTTAACATTGTGCAGTTAAGAGCTTACGAAATTAACAAAGGGAAGGAAAGCAGCTTCTACATTCTCTCAGTTTCGCTACAGAACAAAGGAGAAAAAGGACAGATTTCTACCGCCATTTCATACTTTCCAATAAAAGAGAGAATCCATCAGCACCCACCCCCTGTGCTAACGTGGCATCATAAACTTTGACCGTTGTGGTTTCGGTGGGTTATGTACGAAATGCATGAGCAGCCTTCAGCTAAAGGCTTTGGAGGCCTGGCCCAATACTCTTCTGGGCCTGCTCACTTAAGGTGTTGGGCAGAACTTGGACCCGATGGTGGTCAAATATGGTGGGCGTTGTCTATGAACAATGGCCCTTCCTTCTCGTGTCGTTTCTTCACTTCCACTTTATAACATTTCCCTTTCAATAGATTTCTTTTCTATTTTGAAACAATGTTTTAAAAATATTTTTATAAGCGATTAATTTTTTTATTTAATATTTTTAGATTATTTTTATGATATCAAAAATAATTTTTTAAAAATAAAAAATATTATTTTAATATATTTTAAATAAAAAATATTTTATAAAAAAATTTCAATCACACTACTATACAAGCCTCCAATGACCGGAATAAAAGGAAAATAGACCTTTTTTTATAGAAAAAAATTAAGAATGTCAACCCCAATTTGAAACCTTTTTTTTGCTGTCAGAAACCTTGTATAGAGAGGGCTAAAGTCATTGGATACGAATTCAATTAGTCAATAATTTGTGGAAGAAGACTCAGTAATTTAGTCTACGCATTGGATTTTTGTGGAAGATGTGCTTTTAGTAAGGTCGTTGGGTCTTCGTGTCTTTTTATATATATATATATATATATATATATATATATATATATATATATATTTCTAGCGTGGATAAATATTGATTTTCAAATTGAGTTTTTTTGTTTGGAAATATATTAAAATAATATTTTTTTTATTTTTAAAAACTATTTTTGATATTACCGTATCAAACCATCTAAAAATAAAAAATAAATTTAATTTAAATAAAAAAATAATATTTTTTGTTTTTTAAAAATACATTCACACGATACAGTTGATAAACAGCACCGGACCTCGGAGATTTTCTGCTTCCTATCCATGTGCATTGTACTAACGTCTTGTGCACTTATTAATGACGTCATTGTACTAACTATATTAATGATTTTATATTGAAAAATAACTCAAATTTACGTTACTCATTTTACTTTTTAAGCAAATGGATTTAGTTAAGTTCTTGGTAATAAAAAGTTGCTTTTAAAAAAAGAAATTCAATGAAGATGATTTTACTCTTTAACCATAGTAGAAAAAGTAGATTGGGACCCCTAAAATTTTATATTTGGTATTTTTTATTGTTATTTCTTTAATATAATTTTCTTAAATTAACTATTCTTTTAACGCCGTTCACTCTTACGTTTGATGGGATGGGTAATAAATCGAGTGGCGAGGACACAAGAAGTAATAACTAGTTTGAATGAGAGATGTAATAGAAATCCATGTCAGATGATATTAAATTAGCCCCGAGCCTCCCCCTCTCCCTATCCGTGCATTTAGTATTAGTATTAGTAATTAGTAAAATAGCTAAAAGACCACGCAGACTCATGTGCACTGTGGACTGGCTATCTTTAGCTCTTGCTTCGCGCGTGTATATGCACTTGTTTTTTTTCTTCACATAAATGCTTTTTATAATTTATATGGTGGAAATGACAAAGGAACGCCTGTGGTCGAGCAGCTCGTTACGCGCTGAAAAATTCAGCGTGCAGGGGTTCAAACCCCTCAGCCAACAAATTTGATTTTGGTGTTTTTCTTTTCTTTTCTGAAAGATGTTTTTTTGTTATATGGGAAGCAATTGTCTGGGACAGTTGCTTTCCCTTTTTTTTTATTATTCTTATTTTTTAAATTTTCTGAAATACGTGTTTTTGTTATTTGGAAAGCAACTGTCCCTTTTTTTATTATTATTCTTATTATTTTTATTATTCTTATTTTTTTAAACTACCGTGTTTTTGTTTTTTCCTTCTACAATGCTGATTTTGAAAATGTGGAAAAGTTGCTTTCCTTTTTTTTTATTATTCTTATTCTTATTATTTTTTAAAACTAGAGTATCAGTGATAGTTTACGCGTACCATGACTAATCTCCGGATCCATTTTTTTTCCCTTTTTTTGTTTCCACTTATATATATTTTTTCCATTTTTTTGTTTCCGCTTATTTTTTTTCCCATGACTGGGGTGTCCAGGTTAACTTATGCGCACCATGATTTTTTTTCATTACTGTTTAAAAAGGTGCTTTCCCCTTGCACTTTTTTTTATAACCGTGCTTCTTCTTTTTTTTAATAATAATTTCCACTATTCAATACTGTTTGAAAAGGTGTTTTCTGTTTTTTTATTTTAACCGGGATTTTTATTTGTTTTTTTTAAACCGGAATATCAGTTGCAGCTTATGCGCACCGACTAATCTCTGGATTCATTTTTTTATTATTATTTTCCCTATTTTTTATTACCACTTATACATTTTTTTTTCATGACCGGGTGTCCGGGTTAGTTTACGCGCACCATGATTTTTTTTTAAGAACTGTTTTTTTGTAAAAAAATCGGGTTTTTTTTTTAATAACTGTTTTTTTTTTTTTACAAAAAACAAGAATTTTTTTTAATCAGCAAGGTGTCCGGGCCAACTTACGCGCACCACGACTGATCTCCGAATCCACTTTTTTTGATATTTTTTCCCTATTTTGTTTTGCCACTTATATTTTTTTTTCTTAACCGAGGTGCTCGAGTCAGCTTATGCGCACCATGATTTTTTCTTCCCAAGTATATATTTTTTTTCCTGGCCAACTGAGCGCGCCGCGAATAATCCATGGGCTCATTTTTTCTTAACATTTTTTCTTGTTTGTTTTTCCTACTTATATATTTTTTTTATATAATCAGGGTGTCCGGATCAACTTACATGCACTATGACTATTATTATTTTATAGAATACATAAAGGAGATCGCAATTCCACAAAGTTATAAATATATATATTTTAAGACGCTAATATGAAATAAATAACAAAATATATAATTAGTCTAACATATTTATCAGAGAAAAAATTACAACTAATTATTATCATTATTTTTAAGGCGCTAACATGAAATAAATAGCAAAATATATAATTAGTCTAACATATTTATAAGAAAAAAATTGACGAATAATAATAATTATTATTATGAATGCCTTATCTACAATAATTAGAAATTCCAACACCTAATAATAATTTTTTTTTAAAGCAATTAAAAAATAAAATAAATGACAAAACAAAAATAATTTTTTTTCTTCGGATAATTTTGATAATTTTTATTTTTTTGACAGTAATAGCAATGATAATTTTTTTTTTATGTCTTTGTTTTATCTTTTGTTCAAGTTTCTAGCATTTTTTTAGTCTTTCATTTATTTTTGTTTCTTTCATAATAATAATAATAATAATAATAATTTAATTGTTTCTCTTACTTACTCTTTTGTTAATGTTCTTGAGTGTTTTTTTTCAGGATAATTTGATAATTTTTATTATTTTAATATTAAGAGCAATGATAATTTTAGATTTTCAAACTTTGCTTTGCTTTTGCTATTGTTATATTAGGGGGTGTTGAGCTATTTTATTATATTAAATTTCATATAAATAAATATTATATTTTTATTTGGATCCAGCAAATCCTATAAAAATTGTTTACTCAGCCCGCAACGTAGAACATATATTTTTTAAAATTTTCAAATTAAATGATTTTTTCAGCTAATAATTTTTTATTATTTTACCATCTATTATATTTTTTTATGTGCTCTTTTTTTTATTTTTTTTATTGGTTTTATTGTTATTATTTTCAAGTTAGATGAATTTTTTTTCCTGATGATTATGATTTTTTTTAAGTTATTATGATTTGTTTTTCTTTTATTTGTTTTTGTTCTTTATTCATCATTAACACAATAATAATAATAATAATAATAATAATAATAATAATAATAATATATTCTTTTTCTTGCTTACTCTTGTTGTGTTAATGTTTAGTGTTTTTTCTTTTGGAATAATTTGATAATTTTAATTGTTTTTGCAATAATAGCAATACTCATTTTGTATCTAATATTACTGGGGATAAAAGACAACTCAAGAACAAAAAATAGACAAATTTACCTAGGTTATCTACAATTAAAAAACGATACAAGTCATTTTTGTCTCGATTACAGTGTTCCTTTTAAACGGCAAACAAGTCATTATTATATGTTTTAATATTTATTGCATATTATCGCCTAAAAATATATAAAGAGATAAAAAAAATGACCTCGGATTTTTTGCAGGAAAAAAATTAATATCAGCATTCTTAAATATATTTAATATAATAATATGATGAATAAATCTTATAAAATAAAAAAAAAATTGGTTTTGAATTTTAATTTTGTGCTCTTTTGTTCAAGTTTATTTCTTAAAAAAAATACAAAAATTGGATTTTTAATATTTAAGATCTAATATTACCCTGGAAAAAATACAACTCAAAAAAAACAAAAAGTAAACAAATTTGCCTAGATTATCTACAATTAAAAAATATACGAGGTACTTTCTGTTTCGACTACACTGTTCTTTTTAGACGGCAAATAAATACTTATAGCACGCAAAAAATTTATATTTCTTTTTCAAAAAAAATTGCAATTTTTTTATTTATAATGTGTCAGATCTAATATTACTGGGAAAAAAAGGCAACTCATATTTTTTTTTTTTACAAATATACCTAGGTTATCTACAATTAAAAAATATAAAAATCACTTCCCATTTCGATCACACTATATAGTATGTGAGACTAAGTATATGTGTTTAATATTTATTTAATATTATCGCCTAGAAATATATCGAGTGAGAAAAAACAATGACCTACGATTTCTTGCAAAAAAAAAATTAATATCGGTATTCTTAAATATATTTAATATAATAATATGATGAATAAATCTTATGAAAAAAAACTTTGGCTTTGAATTTAAAATTATATTTTAGACTTTTTTTTTTTCCTTTTAAGAAATGGTGACCTTTTTTTCACATGTATTTTTTATTTTTTGTGTCCAAATCAGTTGTTTTTTTTTAACCGGGTTTCTTTTTTTATTTTATTTTTAAACCAGAGTATCCGTGACAACAAATTTCTCATAAATCATTTCACCTTCTTAGCAAATTTTCTAACAAATTTTATAAAAAGAATTTTAACAATAGCAATATTCAATCACATTTTGGTTGAAAAAAACCATTTTTAACAGATTTTATCAATTACAATTATACTAATTAAATATTAAAATAACAAAATACAATATTTATAAAATCAATCAATTTTCTACATAGATAAAAAAACTCAGCAAAGCGAGCAAATCAGCTCGTGTATCTTACTAATCGCAGAGTTCTCCCGAAGCATCTGCTATCAGGTTCGTAGCTTGAGTTGGAAAGAAAAAGAAAGGCTCGTGTAAAACAGAACTTGCAAAATGAGGTCACAATATCGAACACCAAGATGGCAAAGCTCCCAACTCATGTCACAATCTTGTAAGCAACTTTCAAGCATTTATTGAAAACCAGGCAAATGTTACTGCCAGCATATCTACTATATTACAAGTTCAAACTATCGACATCAGAGCTTTGCTCCGTCAAGAAAAAGAGAACCGGGTTCATTTAATCAAGCACATAGCCAGTCTTCCACTCGAATTCAATCTCTTCTTTTCTTCTTCTTCTCCTTCTCAGTTGAATTCTTTAACTGCACAGCAGAGATAATTTATCAGCGGATGGAATCGGATCACATAAAATAAAAAACAAAAAACATTGATATCACGAATCCATTTCTTTGGGCATTTCAATTCAGCCTACCATGATTACAAGAATTCGGACAAACACAGCAACAAAGTCAGTGAAAAGCTTCAGGGCATGCTTCACATAGTCCCGATCACCAAGGTGAGCTTTCTCAATGATATCCTGGGTGTCAACCACTATATAGCCCACAAACACCAGAAGCCCAAAATACAGCTGCGAAAATCATCAAGACAAAAATAACAAGCTGTTAGAATCAGATAAACAGAAGCACCTAGACTTGCAACTCAGAAAAAGATCCAAGAAAAAATTCACAGCAGGTGAGACCCTACCTCAAATTTAAAGAGGGCTGCAGATCCCCCAAAGATGGAGGATGCAAAGTGCAGCCATAGTAGGATGGACAGGCCAGATGAAAGCAAGCCACCCAAGTAAAGATATTCTCTACGCCTAGCCAACATAGCTGCAGCTGAGAAACATCCAAAGGCCACCGCAGTTCCCACAAATGCTGTAATCAGAACACTAACATGACAAGAAAAGCATCCACAGATGATGTTATAATGGGCTATATAGGCATAATTTTCCTAGATACAAGAAAAGTATCGAAAGAGAACAGTGCCATTTAAAAAATCTCTACTGGCAGAGTGTGCAAAAATAAGCACACGACCATCCATTTTAGACCCACAATCCACAACTTTCTTGTCTAGCATTCATATGCACACGTAAAGAAAATCGGCAAAGTGATACGTACCTTGGATCAATCTGAATGGCCATATCAATTAGAGGACCAATAGATGCCCCTTCAAAGAGTGCAGCTGCCATCAAGAGAGCAACCCTCTTTTGCTGCTCATTTAAAAAAAATAAAAAAATAAATGAACATAGTGAATAACAGAAACATGAATACAAGGTCAGATATGGCAAGTAGAATACCTCTTCATAAGGAGATATGGAAAGTAGCCAAGTCATGCATCCAAAGCATGCAAAAGTTGTCAGTAGACCACCAATGTTCCACAGAATATGGAGGTATGCCCCAGCGGCCGATGCAACCAGTGCACAACATAAGGTCAGATATACCTGCAAATTACACAAGTTTTTCGTTGAGTATTTACAAATCCTAATCAAGAGTCTCATAAGAATCAGGAAAGCCTGTTCCTTCCATATAAGTTTTTCGTTGAGTATTTACAAATGATAATCAGGAAGAAAAAAATCCCTAAAATTTCCATGAAAAACAACCTCGCCTGGTTAATTAAACAAGATCCAAGAAATCCATACACCTGGAGCAAATTTGTCCTCGATTTTGATTCAAGAAATGGAAAATAAGATGTTGATAGAAACCAAATGATCACCTGCTTGAGATGAGTCTGGACTACAGGAGAGATCTGACGGAAGTTCTTAAGAGAGTCGTAGCTCCAACGATTCCTTGAAGAAGATTCAGAATCAAAGAAGGAAGCGAACGCGTCCATTGTTTTGAGAGAAGGAAATTTGCAGACAAAATGTTAGGTGACAGACAGAACCCAATCCCTAATTTAGATGTGTATTGGGAAGTTCGTTACCCCCTTGTATATATTGTCCGGTTGTAGTTTCTTGCCTGGAAATTTCTAGATGGATCGAGTTACGATACTGCCCTTTTGTTTGATGTACCGAAGTTACAATTAATCATTTATTTACAGTCTCCTATATTTTTAACTATATAGCTAAATTACCAACAAGTTTGTCATCATCTCCGTGTGCCTTATTTGTTCAGCGGGCTAGCAGGATATTCAATGGACCCAAGAATTTAATTGTGGCATGCGCAAGATAATTTGGATATCCCGGTTATAAAAACAAACAAACTATATAGCTAAATTAATTTAGATTATTGATCTCGGCTAAATGAACAATCCAATTCTTGATTTTTTTTCTTACTTTATTTTAAAACACTGGCATGCGTGAGTATTTTTTCATTTTTAATATTAGAAAATATTTAGCCCAGCTCGTCTCCTGAGGAAACTCGGGTCAGAGGGCATTTAAGAGAATTAGAAGGTGATTCTGGAAAGGTCGCGGTTGACTCCAGCGCCCTTTGGACAAGCAAGAGATCTTCCTTCAAAAAACATCGTTTCGTCAGCATACGAAAATCTCATCTCATCCCCTACGTATATAACTTGATTCTTGATCTCCAATCTTAACCTTATTTAATAAGTAGTGTGAGTATCATTGAGGTTACTTTTTAAAATAATTTTTATTTAGAAATATTTTTAAATGATTTTTATTTTATTTTTTAAATTTATTTTTGATATCAGTACATAAAAATAATATAAAATATTTTTTTTTAATTAAAAATATAAAAAAATATTTTTTAAAACCCAACATCAAACATTCTAAGGCTGTGTTTGTTTCCTGGAATTCACTTTCCGGGAAACTATTTCCCAAACTTTCCTGTGTTTGTTTGCCTTCTGAAAAGTTGGTCAACAGAAAACACTTTCCGGTCAACGGAAAACACTTTCCAGTCAAAGAAAAATTTGGCTTGGTTTTCAGGAAAGTGTTTTCCAGAAAATTTGGGCGGAAAACACTTTCCAGAAGTTGTGAAAAATTTAGAAATATCATTATTTGCTGATTATATCAAATTTGATCATCAAATTTTTGATTGCTATATATAATTTGTTTTTAAATATTTATTTTTCAATTCCATCTCTTAAAATTTAATTTTTATATTAATTTTGGTCCTTATTTTTATAATTGCTATTTGCTTTTTTCTTATCATTTTTTTATTGAAATGTTTTATCTATCAAATTTGGTCCTCATTTTTTTTTATTGTTACTTATTTTATTTGAAATAATTTATGAAATGTTAATTATTATTATTTTAATTTATTCACCTTTCATTTTTTTTTAAATTTTTAGATTCGATCTCTATTATTTTGATTATTATTTATTTTATTTGAGATAATTTATGAAATTATATTTTTTTTCAATTTCATTCTCATTCAACTTTTTAATTTGTAAGATTTGTTCCTCATTATTTTAATAAACTTGAAAAAAAAATTAATTTATTAATAAATTATTTTCCAGTTCATTTTCCATAACACAAACAAATACTGGAAAGTGTTTTCCAGTTCATTTTCCATAACACTGCCAAACATCATAATTCACTTTTCAGGAATTCACTTTCCAAAAAAAAACCACTTTCCCAAACAAACGGGGACTTAATTTCAATGGACTTTTTGCTTGCGGACGGTATGCATACTTTGATTTCCTTGAGCTTTCCTATTTTCAATGTGTCTGGGGTTACAGTGATATACTTATGGTTTTTAGATTTTTTGTTAATGACTTTACAAGCTTGGTTGAATTTAATAACAATTTTTAAAAAGAATACCCGCATGCCACTGACTAAACTAGATGATTTAATAGCTAATATTAACAATTAATCATTTATCAAATAACATCTAAAATAGGAAAGATAGAAAATGGGAAAATATTCTATGTTGATTGTTCACGAAGAAACTTTTGCTTATTCACTTCATGGTTTATGGCCATTTTTTCTTTTCTTCTCTTGAAACTTCATTTTTTGTACGTTGGTTATTAATTTATTTATTTTTATCTTTGCAAGATATCTTAATAGGTTTCTTATGTTTTTAGAGTTTATTTTGCTTTGCGTGCTCTGCATGTGTATTGCAATTTAAAATAGGGTTCAATTAAAAAAATAAAAGAGCATAGGATCAAGAAATACACAATATAAAGTACATTTAAAAATATTGAAAGAGCATGGACCAAAATTAACAAGTAAAAAAAAAAAGAATGGGTAATTTTTATTATTCAAAAGGCATGTTTTTCTAAACTTCAGTCCTTGCTGTTTACAAAGTTTATTCTTCAATCATGAAGTTTCTTGGACAGCCACAATTCAAGCATCAATTACTTCAATTTTGGTGCCCAGAGGTTTGTTTTTAAGAGAAGTTTTCAATTTAAATGGTTATGATCTTTAATGATATTAGAAAAAGTAGATTATGGTCCTAGAGAATATTTTTCTGGTTTAAGTTTCTCAATGGATTAGAATATATTTTACTGTTAAAATGGGGATTTAATGTTCTCTACAATGTTTTTTTAAACAAAAAAAAAATTAAAATTAAAATTCCGAAACTGAAACCCTTTTAAGCATTATAAGTATCTTTCGACGGTCAAAGACTATTATTGTGGGATATTTATTTTAATGCATAAATGATCGTTTCAAATCGATCAACCAACTATATTTAGGGTGTTTATAGTTGGTTGGTATCGTTCACAATAAGAACAGCACAAATTTTATGAGAAGTAGATATTTCTGAAACGATTATCACAACCTTCAACCACGTCTCATTAAATCCTGACCACACTCAATTTCCCCGTGACATAGAAACGCTCAAGCTCTTTTAAGCGGCTTCGCTGTAAAAAAGAGAAAAAAATAAAGGACTATCCTAGCTGGTGTTAGGAAATCAAGGACGCCCTTGCTGGAAAAGAAAAGAAAAGGCAGCAGAAAACTAGTTGAAAAGGTATTTTGCACTTTTCACGGTAGAGAAGCTAATGGTACACGTACCAGTGTTTTAAAGCAGCCATGGTTTCTGTTCTGAAAATAAAGCACATTTGTACAATTCTATAACCATTCTTGTAATCAATTTAGTTACAACACACCTAAGAAATTCTATATTGAGCAAAAAGGACTAGCTTCCAGGGGTGATAGATTAACTGATTTACAGAGGTAGAAATACCAAAAAGCTATGGATAGAGGGTTAACCTAAATCAGATGAAGTTAAAAAGACATACCCCATCCAGAATCTGATCAAGGTTGCCTCCGATAGATTTTGACAGGTCAGGCAGTGCTTTGTCCATGTGAAGGAATATTAGTTCGAGAATCCAGGCTGTGTCCCTGCCTGAGCAGCTTCTGCTTTCGAAGTCTCTCATGGCATGGAGCAAAGAACTCATGCTTTAGAGCATCCTCTGCACTAATCCTCAATCTCGGGTTCACCGTCAAGCATTTGTCCACCAGGTCAATAAGTGAGCTTGGCACTGCATCCAGGAAATCTTGTCTTTTTGAGTTCACCTTGCACCACTCCCATAGTGTCGTGGGTGGCAAAGATTGCATATTATACAGGTCCTGGGAACGAAACAATGAGCTCTTGAACATGAATTAATTTCTTTTCATAATTTACGGAAGATCAAAACAAGAGATGGGAATACCACTGGGAATGAGGATTCCCGGTCGTGAAGCTTTGAAATTTCCCATAGATCTTCGCTGCCTCTTAACTTTGCTATATCCTTTATATTCCTGATAACGACAGTGACATGGTTAACAAAAGAAGTGTTGTGAAACGCAGTGCACAAAAACTCAATGAATATTTTTTCAAAAATGTTCTTACTGTTCGGGATCGCCATAAAAGGGTGTTTTTCCTATTATCAGGTACAATAAGGTGACCCCGGCAGACCAAATATCAACCTTGGGGCCTTGATGGAGAGATCTGAACAAGACCTGTGTGAACCGCACACAACATGAAACTCCACTTTATCATTTTGACAACCATAAAGAATAAATAAAATAAAATCAAGTGCTCTTATTGAGAAGTAAGATGTTTTTTTAATCAAATCTTGACATTTTACTTTCCTTTGGAAGTGGAACCTGGTGAAGACATTCTTTACGTGACCCTGACCATAATCTATCCTACCAAATTCTAACTAAGACCACGGTAGGCCTTATTTGTAACATGAACTAAAATCATAGATACTAAAAATATTGCCATTACTCATCAGGATGATACTGTGAACAAATGAAACTGCTAGTGATTATGCCCATAACTTGATAGCCAGTGCACCATGTAATTATCTTAGAATTCTATATAAAAAACATGCAGTCTAGGCATCTCAATTGATACTCACCTCTGGAGCCCGAAAACCTTTAGTTCCAACACAAGGGCCTTCTTTCTTGTTCTTCCCGCCCCCTAATGACAAACAACCTCATCACTGAAACAGAGAAAGCACTGACACACAAACCACATTCTCAAGGGCACACACTATATGAAACTCACCTTTGTTCTTAACTAAGCCGATGCCAGCAGCTGCAATGTCAGTCGAGTGCAGGGGCATTGGCGTAAGATAAATATGTCTTCCATCTACTTTTCTGGGAGGCGCAGCAATCCTCTTCCTCATAGAAGCTGGAACACTAGATGCTTCATGATTTGGACTCTGCATTGCTTCATGCAACAAGCTGATAAGCTCCTTTCTACCTTGGCATGGCAGAGGCTCTCTCAGCCTTTCTGCTGAAGGAGTCCTTGCACTTGTTGCATCCTTGACTGAGGTTATGCCAGAGCCATCTGCTCCCTGACTTTTCATAATATTCCTAACAGGCTTCCTTTGTACATTCTTGGCCTCCAAAGTTGAGTCCCAGCCTTTAATCGCCCCCACATCAACTGCGTCCAAGAATTTAGTGCCTGGGAACCTCCTACTTTTAGATGGAGGGATATATTTGGCATTGGAAACTGCAACATTATTGAAGCTGGCATCATTTGCCGCCTTTGATTTGTCTGCAAAAAAAATGAATAAATAAACCTATTGCCAGAGAATCAGCAATGGAGCAGGTGCAAGCTAAGTTCCTCCTAGGTCTACGAGCCTGAAAACAAGAAGGCTTAGCAAAACAATGCTCAGAAGATAGACTGAAAACTTCATGCTCTAAACTAAATCCATGTTAATGTCATGTTTGAATATTAAATCTCAGATTAGAGAAAAAAAGCTCACTGATTGCTCCAAGCGTTTGATGCAGATCCTGTCAAAACACAATAAAGACCAGGATAAGCTTTCCTAACTTTTTCAGAGCAGTGAAGATGTGAAACAGGTTTGACACAAATTGTCATGTAGATCTACCAAAAAACATCACTAACCAAGGCAAGATTGAAATCGATCAGGTAACCTTTACTGGCCTTGCAAGAGAAAAGGAAGTTGCCAGGTTTTACATCCCTATGAACCACTCCCTGCTAACAAGAAAGGAACTAGTGAGTTTTTTTTATGTCTATAACTTCAAATCATAATGGATGTGTTTGCAAAACTTCTCACCTGCTTATGAAGAGTTCCAAGGGCTCTGAACATGCAATACCCATACCAACGGAGCTGAAAAACATCTATTTCCTTCTTCAACACCTAAAAGTTAGAGAAAACAAAATCAACTAATTGATTAAACAAAGATGTATCCATTGAAGCATATGTTAATCACCTCCGGTCTGTCATGCTCAACATACGCCAAAACTAAGCAGTCAGAATTTTGGTTCTTGAGACAGCCTTCATATTTTATTACAAAATTTTTGCCCCTGAATTGGAAGAATTAACTTGAAGGTTAAAGAACATGAAACTCAAAATGCAATCGTATATCTTTGAAGAGTAACAAACTTTCCCTAAATGCTTACCCAAAGCGCTCCAGCATTCTTAGTTCATTGATAACATGGTGTCTGTGAGCATTCTCGTGAGGGCCTGCAGAGCCGGAAAAAAAAAAGGGACTGGATATCAGCAAGTGTTTTTGGATTATTCCTACAACATAAAAATTGGCTCAATGGTATGGCTTGCCATTTCCCATTTATTAGATACGCAGGTTAAAATTAAATGCATTAAGTAGTATTTCTAACGTATTTACTTCACTTGTTTACAACTAAATAAGAAATGTAGCTGTAAACTCCTTAGAGCATTGCATGCTTGAAATTTCACATTAACGTGGATAGAACAAAAAGGTTGCTGACTAAAACTTAATTTATAGAAGGCAAGATGCTGAAATGCACTTAAAATAGAAGAAAACGGAAACAACAATTTACGGCACGCCAAATGCATACTCCACGCTGAAAAGGAGCATATAGGATTCCAATTTTCCACTTCCCAGCTAATCCCGTTCAGTGGGGTGATAAATTGACCGTTTCAAACTATTTCAAGGAAAATAAGAACATAATGAACTTTGTACTCGGAAGCACTGCTTCAACTTCCACAATGATTCACTTTATTATGATAGCAGATAACAAGGAGCTTTGTAACCTGAGTTGAACCCGTGATCCACACAGGAGAAATCCTATTACTATCATTAATCTATGATCATCGGTGCAGATTTAGTAGAGATCAAAATGGAGTTCACAAATTTTTCCAATTCCTATAATTCACAAGCATGAAAATGAATAAAAAGCTAAATATACATCATCTGAGATTTGCATTTACTCCTTTTCTAATCTACTGCACCATTTTCATTCCAGAAATTGTAATCTGATAACAAGTGCCAAACAAATAAACACTCTCAATTTCTCTCATCCTAAAAATAAAGGATTCTGGCAAAAAAATGATATTCAAATACTTCTTGATGGAGATTAATAAATGGATGGTATTTTTATAGATAGTAGTCGCTACAAATGATAAAAGATTAGCCTTAATCTGATTCGGCATTTGGAATTTTCTTACATACATTTGATGGCAACTATGGTGCCGTCATGTTTCCTCGTTGCCTTGTAAACAGTGCCATAACCACCTGCCAGTTGGGGTTAAATGAAATACCGTCAATTAACAGGCATAATATGACGTGGTCAATAAACAAAGAACGATTTCCTACCCGAGCCTTCTTCCTTTTCAACAATATAAGAATCAAAGCGTGGAAAGTCTTTGGATACCTCGTCCTGAAAGGAAACCATCAATAAATCCTATCAATGAGAGGAAAACAGCTATGCTAGCCAAATTACTCCAAGAGAATTAGCCCCATTTAGGGGCATACTAAACGTTCACGCGTAAAGCATATGAACATAGAATTTACAGATTTGAACTTACCTTGGGAGCACTAAGGGCACAATCCTTCTTTCTTTCTTTTGTACGAATATCATTGCACGCCTGCTTTGATTTTTGTGCCATGCTGATTTTCATTTGATCTTTTTTCCTGTGTTGGTTCTCTTTGGGAGAGTTAACAGCCTGCCTGTGCTCTAGGGACTGGCAAAGAGTCTGCTGTCTTGGAGACACAGCAACACCAGTAGTGACCTTAATCTTGTTGGAGGGCTTTGGGACTTTTGACAACTTCATATTGGTAGTTGAAACCTCGGCCTGATTTTTCATATTGGTAGATATTGTCTCTTTATCCAGAGAATTCAGCTCATTCCTCCTAAAGTTTCTTTCTTGTGGCATATCAAAAGCGGTATTACTTTGCTGAAAATGATTTGTGCCTTCTTCTGTTTTACCATAATCAATTACCAGTTCTTCCTTGGTTTCAGTTCCTACAGTTTCAACACAGCAGTCATTTACAGCATTACAAGCACCATTAACACTCGTAAACTCCAACAATAATCTGCTGCTCCATTTGACATCATCTATGCAACATGTAGCATTGACATCTGCTCTACTTTCAAGATCTATCTCATTCACTTTAGCTTCTTGGACTACAGCTTCATTATCCGAGCAAACAATGGGAAGAGCAAACTCTTCATCAATCTCACATGCCATGATTCTCTTATCCTCCCCTCTTTCCACAATAGCCTTCGTATTCCTCTCACCTTCTACATGTTCGATATCCCTTACTTTGCAGCTTAATTCACCCACGATGGTTTTAACGAAAAAGTCAGGTGCAAGAATCAAGTTATTTGGCTGGATTGGCATGTAAGTTGGCTCAACATTAATCCTGTTGACATCCTCAGTTAAGTGAAAAGTTAACTGCATGATTAAAATATAAAACATCTCAGAAAGACCGGATTTTGCAGGGTTGTATTATAAGAGCCGTTTCACTCAGCTCTAGAAAAATGATCATTTCATAAATTTTTTTTGGACAGAAACTACTTTCGTCATTTTGAATATTTTAAGAAAGATTTCACAGATCTCCTGGCAAATTTCTCATAAACTTGCTTTGCAAACACAGGTGTCGAAGACAAAGCTTCCAGGTTCGGTAATGGCCATGTAAGATTGCTAAAATAAAGCAAGCAAAAGCTAATTGCATTGAAATTGTAACTTTTAGCTCTAAATGGAGAAACAAATTCGAGCAAATTGCTCAAGTTCATAGTTATGTAAACCAGTTCGAAAGTTACCGTCTCGCAACCATTTCGATTTCTTTTCGACAAAGTACAAACTCCTTGTTCCTTCTCGTACACTGCAAAGCAACACCACCATGATTCAATAACCGAACCAGCCAATGACCTAAAAAACATAATAAAGCAGAAATTTACCATCCGCGGAATCATATCCAATTCGCTTCCGCTTCCTAAAATACATCCTCACGACGTCCTCCAAAGGAACCGTGGGCCTGCAGATTGCAGCCCGGATCCGAGTCGCTAACGCATCATTCAAGATGAAATTAGATACGAATTGATTCAAAGCGAAAAGACCAAGTGGAGAAATGGTGACAAGGAAGCTGTTGCTACAGTCCTCACTATTGAACGTCAAAGTGATGGGTGAGTTAGGGATTGAGCAGAGAGATTCGATGAGATCCGGTGATGCATTGAAGAGAGTGCAGTGGGATGCGAGCTCTAGAGCTGGAGTTGGGTTGCCGATTGAGAGGAGGGCACCGAGGATGTGCCATGCCTTCTCTTGCAAATCGGACTCGGTGGAGTTGGTGGCAGTGGTGAGCGAGTCGATGAGGGCGAGTTGCGTGCTGGAGGAGTGATTTTGCATAGCGAGTCTGAGAGGGGAGCGAAAGAGAGATAGTGTTTTAGGGTTTGGACATCGATGGATTTGCAGAAATGTGGGGAGAGGCAGGGAGGGATTTTGGAGTTTTGATTGTTTTGAGATTTGGCACGTGATTGTTTCCCGCCAGTTTTTCCACTAGTTTGGTTTTTGAAAAGGACAGCTCATTACTTGTTGTGTGTCATTATATCAGTGTCACTGCTAATATTCTGTAAATTAATGTAGTTTATTTCGAAAACAAATAAATATATAATCACATGTTTATAATTAAGTTTGAGTTTGTTTTTTTAAAATATTTTTGATATTAATATATCAAAATAATCTAAGAATATATAAAAAAATCTAAGAATATAAAAAAAAATGTTTTTTTTGGTTTCCCAAACACCCCTTTAAATTTTTTGTTTAAGTGCTTTCCAAAAATGGTATCTATTTTATAAGAGTTTCAAATAAATATTAAAAGTAATGAATTTTATTACATGATTAATTCCTTTTTTATATAAGCAACATGGTCGGAATTAATATCTTTCTTTCTACATAAAAAAAGTATCTGAAATTTATGGGAAAATGAATAAGAATTTGAGGAAGATATAATATAATAAATAAATCAAATTCAAGCTCAGGACTATAAATACAGTTTAAGCAAAACTTATGATCGTTTATGATATTGGATATTAAGTAAAATATGTTTAAATTCATTAGAACAAAAGGACAACGTTTGAAAAGTTAGGGAGAAAGTTTATGGAATTCTTATATAAATACATTTCAAGTTGAGAATATTCTATACGAGTTTATTTGTTTTTGTATTTTATTATTATTTTAATTTGTTGATATTAATAATGTTTTTTTTAAAAAAAATATTTTAAAACATTTTTAAAATAATTGTTATCATTTTAAAAATAATCGTTACCATATTAAAAAACAATAAAAAACTTAGTGAATTCATATTTTTTTTCATTTATATGCAAAGATAAATATCAATGGGGTACTCCTCCCACGACAACGCAAATTCTGCTGCCACAGAAAGAATCATGGGGGCCAACCCCTGCCCGAAGAGAAAATTTGATGGTAAATAGAAATTAAAAAAAAAAATACAAGGAGAAAAATAATATAAAATTTATGATTCATTAAAGTAAGGAAGGATTTTTTAAAAACAAAATAGAAAACATTCAAGGGTATCTCAAATAATATATTGTAGGAGGCTAATTGATCATGGCATTCACAAATGAAGAAAATCAAACAACTGATCATGGCATTCACCCAAATGATACGATAGATTAGGATTTTAATAGGAAGATTGATAAATTTATCCATTTATCATGGTTTTTTTTTAAATAATAGCAATTACTTTTAAAATTGTATTTTATTTAAAAATATATCAAAATAATATATTTTTTAATTTTTTAAAATTAATGCTTGATATCATCATGTTAATGCTCAAGAAATACTAAAAATTATATTATTTTGAAAATAATAAATCAAACCTCAATGTCAAAAGAGCCCAAAGTAAACACACATGCAAAAGTTAGCAAATATAACCCAATGTCACTTCCCAGAAAAAGAAACACCCGTACAACCTCAAAAAACCTGTGTGCAATAATGAAAAAGATTTTTTTTCTAAAAAAAGTGTTTCTAATTTTTCATTTTTCTCAAAAATTAAAAAACATAAAAATAATTACTTTTCAAACTCTTCACTGTGAAAATAAAAACCTTGTTTAATTCATCTAATATTTTCAATTTAAGCTAATAGACATGTTTCCTTAATTCTTCGTGAGAAAAGTTTCCATCTCTTTAAACTAAACCTATTCAAACCGCACCGCATCAGCACATGTCTGGCTAGCGCGTTATTGTTTGTTTGAGAAAGGTCCAGAGTTAAAATCTGAGGTGCAAATTTATATAAACCATGCGAGGAAAAGATTTCAAAAACCGCAACAGATCACACTAACAGTAACATATCAATGAAATGAAAATATATTTGGCCAACTGACAAATTGGCCAATAGCAAATATACAAAAAGAAGGGAGGAAATAGACCGATGACCCTTCCATCCAGCAGATTGTACAGTAAAATAGACAAGAAATACTTGTCTCCTTGATAAGGCCCGGTCATTCTGTAGATGGTGATGACAATGAAAGGTTCAAGAGGAAGCCAACCATAATTCCAACAAGTCCAACAACAAATGCAAACATGAGGGAGAAGCCTGGATCACTTTTTCGATATCTTCGTCTCCTCATCAAGTCCTGTAGGAAAGAAAGTTTTGATAAATTGCTGCAAAGGTTTCCTTTCTTATCCTACTAAATTGTGCATGGCAGTAATTACATTCTAGCTAGTACATTGATTCCATGCCTACAAGTCTCTCTTTATTAAACTTTGATTAAAAAGTTCCAGCTCTGCTTTGATTTCAGTTTCACAGCAATTTCCCAACAATATTAGTATACCAGATAGAGAAGCATATTAAGCAAGATGATGGGTACTGGTGTGATGTTAAAGTCCCGGGCTTGCTATAAGGGCTCGGGTTTATTTCTCTATAGCTTACATGCCAGAATGGCAGGGAGGAAACTAGCTCCAAACTCTCACACCAGCGACAGCAACTTGGTAATAACATTTTTAACAAGCAAAGAAAAGCGAACGAATAGTAATCAAATAAACAAGGCTGGATCGGAAAGTCCACTAACCAGTTCCTGCTGCAGTAGCTGAGTTTGTCGAACAGCTGCATCCCTTTCATCCTTCAGGCTCTGTACAGCCTGATTCAAACATGAAACAGAATGCTTAGAAAACTTACAACACAAAAAAATAAAACTTACAGAGTATACCCTAATGATTTACCGCAACAGGCATTGCAGAGAAAGAAAACTTACATGATGGTGACAGTTATAAAACAAGATTAAGTTGCATAGTGCATGTTGAATAACAAGCATATATAGATGTGTTTCCTTCTAGCAGTTGAAAATGACAATTTTGGAAAATCAATGAAGGAGCTCAATTCTAGCACATAGATTCAACAGCAAAGTAAAAAAAATGCAGCCACGCACTAGGAGTAGAGAGATCAAAACTGTAGACACTTTATACCGGTAACTATTTATGTACTGTGACAAGATGGCAATCACAACTGCAAAATCATCACTCTTTTGTTATTGTGATGATAATATTTATTTAAATGCATATAATAGATGGTTCACATGATTTGCAAAGTTCTATTTTTTCATCTCCATACACCTTTTAAGCATCCATAATCATTCTCATATTTTGCTTTGGAGCAGTGTGTTTAAACATGTTCAACTCTCAGTTCAGGATCATGATTTTTTTCTCATCGGTACATTTCAATATTAAACCTTTGTGACAGAGGCCAATATGACATCATTCAATCTCCTGAGTGTTTTGTTAAAGGAGATTTTAGCTGCTTTCGTGATGATTTTTATTATTATTATTTAAAAAATACACTGGTCAAGCAACTAAGCTTGATGCAACGCCAACTCCAATCCAATGAAGTCCGTCAAACTCCGGTGTTATTTGTGCACATATGAGTCCATGATGGTGAACTAAAATAACCAACTCACAAATACAATAAAACTTACAGAGTTCGCGTCAGGAATTTGAGTGGAGTCCTTCAACCCTTCATCTTCTGAGTTTCCTTGCGTTGATGAAGGAGGGATGTAAACAACTCTAAGCTTCATGTCATGTATCACCTTGCCATCACTATCCTTATTGAACTGGCAACAAAATCAAACATTATGGTTCAAAAATAATTTCATTTTTAGAAAGTCAAGCTAGTCAAACATGAATAATTTTTATTCTTCAAGTCAACACCCTTACAGTATCTGGTGGGAGTTCATCAACATCAGCATGTGGAGGCATTATGGTACTCTGTAAGAGAAACTTATCTTTGCATTGCATATCTGGAGGATATTCTCGTTGAGCTTGAAGAGTAACTGAAAATACAGTAGTTTGTAAACATCTAATATGTTTTAACCAATAAGGAATATTACAAAACTGTGTTGGCCGGCACATGGAACACAACTAATTACATATACTGATCATAGATACAATTATGATGCTTGGTTTGATTGGTTACCGCTCTACTCACATCTTTCATTTCCAACAGGTGAAAGAGGACCAGGAGAGAGAAAACACACATAAATGAGGCTGTTAAATGATCGCCTAATAAACATCTCACAAATGGTTGGTTACCACTCTACTCACATCTTTGACGTAGGAGAATTGTAACCTTTAACTGGCAACAACATAAGTTCACAGTAAAATAGAAAATTCCTAGTTTGAAAGGATAGAAAAGTCCTATAAAAAGATTAAGCCTGAGGAACAAGTAGCACCTCTGATGATGCAACAATCCCAAGGCTGTATAACACCAGTGTTGGGCCTCACAAAGTACTTCTTAGGTGAAGTGGTTTTAACCTGGCAAAAAGCAAAGTACAGAGAAATGAATTTTTTTAAAGGCTATATAATGCACAGCAAAATTATGTTTGTATATTTCATGTGTGGTTAAGAGCTTACCTTAAAAGCAACATGGTGCTCTGTGTTGTTCGCAACTTTAAGATCACAAAAGCTTTGCTTTTCCAGCTCAACTGATTACATATATAACACATTCTCATAAGTCCAGATGAGCTCCATTAATTAAGTCAAATCTGAAAATTTTATAACACATGAATTTTTACACTTTCAAAGGGCATCATATTTTTCAAGAAGACAGCCTACAATATTCAGATTAAAGTCATTAGCATAAACATTTGCATCGATTATTCATAGTTCATGCCATCACATATTTTCATGGATCTGTTGGCAATATAATTTAATCTCTATCTTCAGACATTCTTATTTTTGGCAAGCACGTCTCCTTAGTCAAGTTGGGTTCCTGTGGATGAAGCATGTCTTCTATGCCTGCTAAGCTTTTAAGTTCCAAGACAAGGGGATCAAAACCAACTTGGCTTTAGTTAAATTGCGCTTCCATCAATTTGTTTTACTTAAAATCCTCACCCTCCCTCTTTGAACAACTAATCATCTTCACTGTGTTGTGAGAGATATCATATGAATGAATACTGGGCATCTGGCTCACTGATGCAGATGAGTTAAGAAAAGGTTTGATAACAGGTTAGATGTAGAGCATGCAGCTTGGTGCAATAGTCATAAGATTGCATGAAGGTTTGATACTTGAGAGCAGCCACTTGATAAGACAGTGTTGAAACATAAACTTATTTCTTTTCTCTATTCAAAGATCCTGCTCCAGTAATAACATAACTGAGCAATGGTCGCTTGAAAACACATGATAAGAAAAAGAAAACTAGAATGTAATGTCATCGGAACTCAGTGAGATTGGGAAGCTTCCTTAAACCAGTAAGCAGCCAGTTTTGCCAATCAGAGGAATGGACTGTTCATACTTCACTCTGGATCTTTTCCCAGGCTTCTTCCAAGAGTGAAGATAGCTTCCATGAAAAAATCATGCCTTAGTTGGGAATTAGTTAGGATTAAGCATGATTGATAAGTACCTGAAACTATGATGGCAAAAGGGAGTTTTTACGGGCCCTTACTGAGAGAGAATTATAATTATAATTTGGGGCTGGGTTATAGTGTCGTTTCTATCACTTTTTTATTTATTACATATATGAAGCAAGTCCTCGGAAAAATGACCAGCGATGATTTCATGTTGAGCAATAAACATCAAGATTTGGCAAGAATAATTCCTAAAAAGCAATTTGAAGCCACTCATGCTAAGATTATCCACTGTTCATATTCATTCGTAGCGCTAAGTCTGCAAGTACACTTCATATGATGATTGATGCTTCTGAGTCGCTGCTCATCACTAAAATATCAACTCAACCGATGCTGACCCATGAATTTGGACATCAACAGTGAATGCTATGAAATTCTTTTGTTCCAATTTTGAGATATAATCACGCAATTAAACAGCGGTACTCTGTTATCATAATCTCTTTTCTTTTATCACGCATTACTTGGTCGCTGGGGACCAACTTCACTAATCCCTTCCCTGGAAAATTTGACAAGAGGCCCTGAAACTCTAGAAACTGCTAGCAGGGCAAGCCCTGATTACAGTTAACTAATGCAGTAGCACAAAACACCTAGTCCTGGTTTGATTCGCCAGTTAATGCATGAATAAGTACAATTAACTATAGCAAATTGATTCTACTTTCCAGGAATTATCCGTAAATTAGATTCCAATGCGATAAATATATTAATCAAAATTGTTATTTATAAAAGAAAGGAAAATTGATACGTGCATATTTTAAGAGAGAGAGAGAGAGAGACTTACAAATGAACTTGAGGTCATCGGGATGTACGGAGATCAACTGATTACCGTCACCAGCAGTCATATCGGCCCGCCAATATCACTAAATCTCAGAATCTTCCACAAAAACCCAAATCAAATCAACAGAACGACGAACTGTATATAATTATTCGCTCTTTGAAAAGGAAGAAAAAGAAACCTCCCAAATCAATCGAAGAAATTACTGAAAAACGAATGGAGATAGATTAATTAGAGAGAGGGAGCAAGAATATAAAAGAAAACTAACATGTGGTTCAACGAGTGTGGAGGATTTGTTAAAAGCAGCGAATGGCTCGAACTTTTAGGCACCAATTTCGGCTTTTTTTATCGGTTCAGGTGGTATGCGCTTCGTTGAGAGAGAGGGCGGGAGCAAGAATCTCTGTGTCTGTTAAATGGAGAGAGAGAGAGAGAGAGAGAGAGTGAGAGGGGTGGTAGCTTGGCGTGTTTGTGCACCTAGGAACCAGAATGGCGGAGATTTCTTTCTTGTTCAGTAAGAGAGAGAGTGGGAGAGAATTGACACGTGTAATATTCTTTATTTTTTATATAAATAAATAACAAAAATATGAGTTTTTTTTTAAATAAAAATGTTTCAAAAACCTTGGGTTGACTGAAAAAAAAGAAAAACAATATCCAAGTTTTTGGAGATCCCCAGACTGTAATCGGGGCCCTATGACGTGTCACCTCTAAAATTTCCATTTATTACCGCTTTTGTGGTTGAAGCATGGATTAAACAATTCAATATTTATATTTAAGGCATTTTCATGTCTTCCGAATTGAAGAAGAATATAACTTTTTTCCAACAAGAAAGCAACGAGGCAGCAGAGAAGAAAAGAAAACAGGTGGCGTGTACCTTTTTTTATATTATTTGTTAATGTTTACAGTAAGTCGGTACATTATATAATATTACCCCATTCATTTGGTCCTTTTCCAATAAATAATCAGACACTCCAGCTGTATTTTTTAAATTTTTATTTTTTAATTATTATTGTTATTGTTATTATTTTAATATTCTCATATCAAAAATAAAATTTAAAAAATATATATTTTCCATCACACAATTAAATATACATTAAATCCCACACTTCATTGCTTCCAGGTAGGTGAATGGAAGAGTTGGAGAGAGACCCTCGCAGAGGAAGTTGTACCTTTGCACCTAATCATAATTAATTAGATGAGTTTCTGTTTTCTTAGAGCTTTGGAAAAGCAGTGGTAATTTTTTAAAGTATTTTTTATGTTGAAATACATCAAAATAATATTTTTTTTATTTTTTAACAATAATTTTTGATATCAGCACATCAAAATAATCTAAAAACATCAAAACATATTCATTTAAAATGAAAAAAAAAAGAATTTCTACGGCACGATGGTTTGACTGCAGCGCCAAAAAACTTCTTAGTTTCCATGAGCAAGTGATTTTCGAACTTTTTTTCTCTTAAGAATATCAAACTGGCACTGTTTAGATCATATATATATATATATATATAGCTTTGATAGGCTGTAAATATTAAAATCTATATATGTATCATCAATGACTCAAGTTTTGTGTAATTAATTGAGTTAAATTTATTAGATTTGGTCGGCTTAAATTAAAAAACTCGGTTCAAAAACATTTCATATAACTAGGGTATGTTATTTTTATATATATTATTTGTAAGATAAATATTTTTTATCAAATCAAATCAAGTTAATATCTCATTTAATTAAGTCTTTAGACTCGCATGGATATCTTTTTATCCAAAGTAAAATTTAGATCTAATCAGCAATGAGGGGACTTGTGTAAGTTAATAAAACTTCAAGTGAGTTTGCGCACCTATTATTGTAATCAAAATCATTATTGAAAATTTCTTTTAATTTTAGTGTATTTTAATACACAAAGTCACTTTCTCTAGAACAATGATTTATTAAAAAAAAAATATTTTCATCATTTGACACATGGTTTACTGGGATTGAATTTTATATAAAAAAAAATTACTTTATTTATATTATGTTATCTTAGTGTTGTTATTCAAGTCATGATTCTGATGGGCCAACTCGAGTTTTTTTGTGGCTATTTTTTAAATTAATAATTTTTTATTTCATCATTTAACAATTGATTGTGAATTAAGTCTCGTGACTTATCTTGACTTGTATTTTATAAGGTTATTTTAGTCTCATAACCTTGATCGCGGACTTGGTGGGTTAACTAAATTGGCTTGAGTTGTTTTTTGATTATTTTTTTATTTTATCATTTAATTTTAGGTTAATAAGGAACTACACTTCATAATTTGTTTTGATTTAATTTTATAAGGTTATCCTGATCTAATGGTCTCAATCTCAAATTTGGTCGACTAATCTGAGTTTGCTTGAATTGTTTTTTTAATTATTTTTAAAAAAATATTATTAAATATTGAGGTAATTAGGAATTCATGTTTATAATTTAGTCCAGTTTATCTCATCACGATCTCACAAACCAAATTTGAGATTCATCTGGTTATATTGGGTTGACTTGAATTAACTAGATATGTTGTCGTCTCATTATTTTTAAGAACATTATCTTGAATAACTTTTTTGCATTAAATTATACTTTATTGATTGTTCATATTGTTTTTTGGATCCATAAAGCTAACCAAAATTACATCAAATTAAACCCAATACAATTTAAAATTTATTTATTTACATGTTAATTTTTTATATGCAAAACAAAAAAGTGACATGTAGTGGAAAGTGAAAAATCCATTAATAAATTTAGTTCTCCTAGTCAAAATTAAAGTTGGAACATTCTGGTACAACTTAAAACTTAAAGAGGGGATGCACTTGCACTTCTAGACATGGACCCACCCCTAACTCTGCCATATAAGACTTGCAATCTTTTAAGCTTTGATTGCTGGGACTTCTTTTAAGTTTTAACCACCTGGTTTCACAATTTCATTGGACATTAATTGCCAGAGCCCAAAGACTTACCTAACTCTGCCACTTCAAGCATTGGCATTTCGATGCTTGCAAAACGGATCTGCAAGGTGGCCAAGACAAGAAGGGGAAAAAGGCACGAAGTTGTTGCTTAACGCAAGTTTCTTTCCTCTTTTTCTTTTTTTTTTCTTTCTAAAAAACATTCCCACAAGATTTCAGCAATTTTGCAGAGCCAATAAGAAGGAAAATGAACCATGGAATCTGAAATATCAGAACTAATAACTATTTCCCTCATAAAGACATCAGCATTAGAGTATGATGATGGATCATAGAAGCACTCAAAATCAGCACTTAAACTCCCAGGGCTCTCTTGAAATGAATCATACCGTATTATAGAGCCTGTTTGGGATAACTGTTTCAAAGTGCTTTTCGTGCCGAAATATATCAAAATGATGTTTTTTTATTTTTTAAAAATTATTTTTGACATCAACACATCAAAATGATCTAAAAACACCAAAACATATTCATTTAAAATGAAAAAAATGATTTTTTTGGAAACGCAGTTTCAAAAGCTGTCCCAAACAACTTCTCAGCCTCTTGGACCCAATATCATCATTCATGAAATTAGTTTTGCAGATTATATTGCGTTTCAAAACTGTTTTTGAAAAAAAATTATTTTTATCTTTTGTTTTAAATTTTAAAAAATATGATTTTTAAATTTATTTTAATATACTAATATCAAAAATAATTTTTAAAAAATAAAAATAAATTTATTTTAATATATTTTTAAACAAAAACAAATTTAAAAATTCACTCTAAAAAAATGAGACACTGGAGTTTTCACCACTAACTCGAATGCTGGCCTTAGAGAAGTGGTGTAAACATTACATAGATCTATGCAAGCTGCAAATAAAAAATGGTTCCCTAGCGTGAGTGGTTAAATGAATATTCCTTGCATGAAGATGTCGACCAATCAGGAAACTATTAGTAGCTTTAAAACGAAAAGTAATTGTCTTTCGATTATGGTCGACAATATGACATAATACACACACACTAGTCACTAACCCTGAGCCTTGTTATAGTCAAAACTATATTTTTTTCAACGCTAAAAAATATTAACTGTAAGATTTTTTTATAATATAAATTTGGATAAAATAATAAATTTGTGCAGAATTCTGTGAAATACAAGTTTCTTATAAAATATATGAATTTTAAATCTATATAAATTTATATGTTTAGTGAGTTTTAAGAAAATAACCAACATAAAATTATCATCATCATTCAAAAAGCAAAAAGCTTTAGATATCCAAAATATTGAATTCATTGTATTAAGATTAATTTATTTTATAATTGAATTTAAATTAAACACAACAAACAAAATATAAATTGTGAAAACACATGCAATAATCAAATAACAAAAATAACTATGACAATTAATATTAGTATCAACATTACTGCCAAAATAATTAAAATCATTAAATTGTCCTGAAAAATAAAAAAATATTTTTACAAAAAAATAATAATCACTAAGATTATCATTATTATTGCGCAAACAATAAAATCATAAAATCATTTGATCCAAAGAACAAGTAAAAATAACAGAAAACAAACAAAAAAGAACTAAAATGAAAAATAAAAATGAAAAAATATTAATTTTTAAAATGATTATCAACATAAATTAAAATTTCAGGACATAATCGTATATAAATAAAACTACAAAAAAAATTAAAAAAAAACTAAAAGCTCATATGCATAAATACAAATAAAAAATAAACACTATCCAAGAAGGATTAGAAAACCAAAGGAATTAATATCAAATAAAAAATTCAAATCATAAGAACCGAAATGAAAAATAAAATATATAATTAATTCTAATCGAAGGACAAAATTAAAACAAATAAAAATCTTGGGACCAAAACAAATAAAGGTATTTTAAAAAAAAACATTGCAGTGTAATTTTGTTAAAAAAAATTAAAAGAATAATGACCAAAATGAAAAATATCATATATGACCAATTTCAATCGAATGATAAAATTGAAACAAATAAAAACCCGAGACTGAAATAAATAAAGGCATTTAAAAAAATATAGTGAAATTTGGTAAACAATTAAAAGAATAAGGACCAAAATAAAACGTAGCATATATGACTAGTTTTAATTGGAGGACATTAAAACAAATCAAAACCTGCATACCGAAATAATTAAAGGAACCAGAAGCAAACCAAAAATCAAAAGAATAAGGACTGAAATGAAAACCAACATATATAATCAGTTGCAATTCAAGGGCACAATTGCAACAAATCAAAATTTTTATTGAAGAAATCAATAATAAAACCAAAATCAAAAGAACATGGACTAAACTAAAACAATCACAAACAATAAGGACTTACTTGTACTTTATGACAGCGGAAGAGAGAGTAAAGGGATAAAACACCAAAAACCATCCCCGACGATTCAATGACCACCAACAAATGACACACGCCACACCTGGTGGTAGGGGACATGTCGGTGTACCAGGTGACACGATGGACGGTCTGTTTACATTGCCAGAAGACATAGCACGTGTCGTCTTAAAGGTGTTTGCTCGTGAAACATTGCGGGTGTGTCCGTATGACGCACTTGCAGTTTTCTGAAAATAAATAATTAAAAAAATAGTAAATTACTTATACAGCTCTAGACCTAACAATAAACATAAAAAACCTGGTGGTGAAAGTACTACAATACCCCCGGCTCCAGGGGCTATTTTAGTATTTTAACTGTGCATGAATTTGAGAAACACTGAAAACACCCCCATTATTCCGCGTTCTTTTGTCAGCACCCAGGGTAAAATAGTAGTTTCATTGTGCAAAGAATTCAGAAATATCATAATGCTCCTTGGAAATGTCTAAAATGACCCCGGTTCTACGGGTTAAATTTTTCGGCCCTAGGTAAAATGATAATTTTACTATCGCAATGCACAATAATCCGTGTCTATGTGCATAGTGAAAAAACCCGCAATATAACCAGGACACCATTTATATATATATATAGTAATATTATGTTAGCCTTGGTATGCATTACTATCATATTTATATATTTAAAAAGTAGATATTTTTTTCATTCTAGTTTATATTAAGTATTGAAATTAATAATAACACAACAACTCTAGCTATAAAACTTGGAATGGTCCGACAAGTTGACATGTTGACATGGAGCCTCAATCGGTTCATGTTTAAGAAAAAAATAAAAGAATGAATGACTTGGCCTAATAAAAAATGAGGGAGGTCCATGATTAAACACTATAAAAAATTCATTAAATTTACCCTCTTGGCCCATGACCAGAGTCTTGTCTCGAATTGACTAATTTTAAAACTATGATAACAGTTATTTTTATCATTATAGTAACCCATGATATAACCCGCGTAACCCATGACTAGAGTCTTGTCTCATAATCTTTTTTTTTTTTTGCCAAAACAAAGTTGCGTTGATTTTTTATTTTGATAAAACAGGGTTAACCTTCTCGAACGTTGCTTTAGGTTAACTCCTCAAATAAGTTTTAAGACTATGATAGTAGCAATTTTTATTCTTATATTGACTTTGATCAAATTAGGTTAACCTTCTTAACCCGTGACTCAAGTCTTGTCCTAGGTTGACTTAGATTGTCCCTCTCGACCTGTGATACATGCCTTGTCTTATATTGACCTCCAAGTTGGTTTTTAAAACTATGATAATAATCACTTTTATCTTTTACATTGACCAATGAAAACCGTCTTGAACCTATGGCATGCGTCTTGCCCAAGATCAACCTTTGAATATGGTTTTAAAACTATAACAATAATTATTTTATTTCAATGTTGACTCGAGTCAATTTAAGTTTAGCCTCTTGACTCATGACCAAAACCTTACCCTAGATCAACCCACAAACCATGTTTTTAAATTATGATAATAATCATTTTTATCCTTACGTTAACTCGAGAAAACTTTTATGACCCGTGATATGGGCCTTGCCCGGGATTAACTCGTGAGTAGGATTTTAAAACTATAATAATAATAATTTTTATTCTTTTATTGACTTGAGTCAATCCAAATTTACCCTCCTGGCCCATGACCAGAGTCTTGTCTCGAATTGACTAATTTTAAAACTATGATAACAATTATTTTTATCATTATAGTAACCCATGATATAACCCGCATAACCCATGACTAGAGTCTTGTCTCATAATCTTTTTTTTTTTTTGCCAAAACAAAGTTGCGTTGATTTTTTATTTTGATAAACCAGGGTTAACCTTCTCGAACGTTGCTTTAGGTTAACTCCTCAAATAAGTTTTAAGACTATGATAGTAGCAATTTTTATTCTTATATTGACTTTGATCAAATTAGGTTAACCTTCTTAACCCGTGACTCAAGTCTTGTCCTAGGTTGACTTAGATTGTCCCTCTCGACCTGTGATACATGCCTTGTCTTATATTGACCTCCAAGTTGGTTTTTAAAACTATGATAATAATCACTTTTATCTTTTACATTGACCAATGAAAACCGTCTTGAACCTATGGCATGCGTCTTGCCCAAGATCAACCTTTGAATATGGTTTTAAAACTATAACAATAATTATTTTATTTCAATGTTGACTCGAGTCAATTTAAGTTTAGCCTCTTGACTCATGACCAAAACCTTACCCTAGATCAACCCACAAACCATGTTTTTAAATTATGATAATAATCATTTTTATCCTTACGTTAACTCGAGAAAACTTTTATGACCCGTGATATGGGCCTTGCCCGGGATTAACTCGTGAGTAGGATTTTAAAACTATAATAATAATAATTTTTATTCTTTTATTGACTTGAGTCAATCCAAATTTACCCTCCTGGCCCATGACCAGAGTCTTGTCTCGAATTGACTAATTTTAAAACTATGATAACAATTATTTTTATCATTATAGTAACCCATGATATAACCCGCATAACCCATGACTAGAGTCTTGTCTCATAATCTTTTTTTTTTTTTGCCAAAACAAAGTTGCGTTGATTTTTTATTTTGATAAACCAGGGTTAACCTTCTCGAACGTTGCTTTAGGTTAACTCCTCAAATAAGTTTTAAGACTATGATAGTAGCAATTTTTATTCTTATATTGACTTTGATCAAATTAGGTTAACCTTCTTAACCCGTGACTCAAGTCTTGTCCTAGGTTGACTTAGATTGTCCCTCTCGACCTGTGATACATGCCTTGTCTTATATTGACCTCCAAGTTGGTTTTTAAAACTATGATAATAATCACTTTTATCTTTTACATTGACCAATGAAAACCGTCTTGAACCTATGGCATGCGTCTTGCCCAAGATCAACCTTTGAATCTGGTTTTAAAACTATAACAATAATTATTTTATTTCAATGTTGACTCGAGTCAATTTAAGTTTAGCCTCTTGACTCATGACCAAAACCTTACCCTAGATCAACCCACAAACCATGTTTTTAAATTATGATAATAATCATTTTTATCCTTACGTTAACTCGAGAAAACTTTTATGACCCGTGATATGGGCCTTGCCCGGGATTAACTCGTGAGTAGGATTTTAAAACTATAATAATAATAATTTTTATTTTTTTATTGACTTGAGTCAATCCAAATTTACCCTCCTGGCCCATGACCAGAGTCTTGTCTCGAATTGACTAATTTTAAAACTATAATAATAATTATATTTATCATTATAGTACCCCCCCCCCGCGTAACCCATGATGTGAGTTTTAAAACTATGATAATATTTATTTTTATTTTTATGTTGACTCGAATCAACCCGAGTTTACCCTCACAACTTGTAACCCTGGTCTAGATCCAAATCAACCTACGACTTAAATTTTAAAATTATAATAATAACTATTTTTATCTTTATATATTTTAGTTGTCCAAATTAAGTTTTTTTATAAAGATATTTTTGGAATAAAAATTAATAAATATTCTGAAAACATGTCCTTTTTGTTACTTTTGTTTTGAAAACAAAAATTCACTCCAAATCAATAACATTTTTGTTTCCAATCGTTATCTTAAAGGGCATGAGAGAATCGGAATGATTAGAAAAGAGCAGGTGAGCAACATGAGCAAAACCTATTGAGTTACACATCAATGACCAAAACATCATTAAGTGTTATAGCAGGGGAAAATAGCCAAACTAGCCAAGACTAAAAGTACAACCAGAAAGGATAATTCTCTCATCTGATGAGATCATACAATATGCTTAAATCCATACCCTTTTTCTAATCAAGTGGGCATAAATCAATCTAGAGAAGCTTAACCACCCTTTTGCAAGAAAGTTCTGACAACCAAGTAAACCTATTCTTTAAAACTAAACAGCTAGAACAGCCATGATCAGATGGGTGTCAGGATAAGCAATACCATCAGCAGGACAGTTTCAAAGAGTTCAAGCAAACTTCTAAAACCATTTATCGCACTTATTTTGCTTAATGCCTCTAGTTTAACCTTTTGATTCTTTGGTGGATCCTCATTCGGCAAAAGGGCAGCATGGATCATCCAACAAATACTTGTTTATGCATCAGATATGCAACATACGGGGTGGAATTAATTTCTTAGTCTATTCAAAGTGTCAAGTCAAATGCGATTAATGTGATGTGATTATAGATATATATCTGTAGATAATCATATAAAGACCTATTACTCATCTCCGATAATATCTGGTGTATGAGGTGGTAAGGAACATAACAATCTGCTATACAAATGAGAAAATGGATATCTATCAATTAGAAGGATACTCATGCTGATATGCATCTATTTGAAGGCAATGAAATTCATCACACCAATGAAGGATGCAAAAAAATAGACACGCACACTCTGTAATATCTTGCCCAAGTTGGACAAAATTGCAGCAAAGGCGTCAGAAACAATGTAATCTCATTTTTTGCATATCAGCTGTGGCGTACAAACTAATTTTCACAAAATGAAAGGGAAATTCAATTCTTACAATTCTCGGCAGACATGATACTCCTACTCAGTAGGAAAGGGGCTAAAGAATGACATTATCCACGCTTTCTCATTTAAAAGTGGAGAGTCTGGGAAGCTTGTCCCTAAGATGATACAATCTTGCCCTCCTAACCTTCCTTTGCTTGGCTACTTTTATTTCCTAGATAATTGGCGAGTAGCTGTGGTGGCAAAGGAACTCATTAATCATTTCACAACTGCTAATTATTGAACCAGGGAAATTATTAAGTAAAGTCATGATAAACCTGGTCAAAAGAAAACTTTGAGATATTGATGTTTTGAGGAAAAGGGAATTTGTTAGAAGCATCTGGATCATGCTCAAGGACCTAAGCACTTGCTTGGCACTGGCTTATCTCTCGGCATCAACCGGCTGGATAATGAATATTTGTCACAGATCAACAGAAGGAGAACTTCTAACCTGCTGCTACTACTGTTTTCAAAGATTGATGGCTGTGATTTTAAGAATAGGCATCTCAACTGAAAATGCACTAAATCTTTCAGTGATGTTTCTTTTGTTGTGAATCATATGACAAGCTCATCAAAACCTTAACTATAAACAAAGTTTAAATATATAGCTTCCATCTTTTACACCGTTTTTACGTTCTTAGATCCCTGCATCATTTCAAACTAATATAAATGTGGCACACACAAAATACTGAAAAATGGTTAGCATGCAATGTAAAAATCAGTGCTCTCGTCCAAAGGAATGGCATTAATAGTGTAATCCCAGGTTTCCTCTACTAAGTTACATGGAAGTTATTCAACTACTAAGATCATGTATGCAAACCAAACAAATAGCCAACAAAGAATTATAGAACAAGGCCAAAGGAGAACTCACAGAGGGAATACGATCTCAACTCCTATGCCAGCAATAATCCTCTGAATCCTAATCGTAGTGTGGATGCCTGCATTCTGCTTAGATATGTCTCCACTATTTCCCCGGTCCTTATACCGGGAATCGGCATTTCCTTCTCTGATGCCTCTACAGCTCTCTTATTCAAAATCTTCTCAAACAAATCAATAAACAAAATATCAATTTTCGGAAGAATGACCCAACCCACAACCCACAGTGTAGCGCAATTGAATAATCTAGTTTATTTTATAAAAGCTGTATTGATACGATCAAATTGCTCAAAACTTGCTTATTTACCAAAAACCAGATCAGAGTAGCTCGTTCTACAGTGTGTTTCGTAAAACTTCTCTTTTTGGCAGAGAATTTCCAGGCAAATCTATTCAGGTAACTATCAGTTTCCATGAATTAAGTTTATTCATTTGCTAATCCTGGATCCATCATGTTGACATTTTGATTACTCAAAATGAAGAATTGATCAGAACAATTTTCATTTTACAGAGTCCATCTCTCTCTGTAGATGCGAATCTCATGATCTCAGTGTCAGTTAAGAAATTTGATTTGGGGCTGTTGCCATCTACCAGCGCCCTGCTGTTTCCCATCAAGATGGTGCTTTCAAACAACCTGGAACCAGCCAACTTGCAGCGACCTATCGACAGCGATACTCTTCCAGCCACATACGAGACATACCTGTCAGCCTGAATTTCTCTCATCGGATGTATCGTATTGGGTTTTATTGAATTCAAGATATTAGATCGGAGAGTTAGATTATAACTAGTGAATTTGTTAAAAGTATTTATAAGAAAAATAATTAAGCAGCCCAAACAGACCAGCTTCAGTCCCTCTGGGTTGGCCCGGCCCTTTCTTTTCCTGCTGTTTATTTTATTTGAAATGACTTATAATTTAAAATTTGTTTTCAATTTCATCCTCCAATGTGTTTTTATCTTTCAGATTTAATCCTTATTCTTTGATTGTTATTTGTTTTTTTGAATCCTTCTTTTAATTGAATTTGTTTTTCAATTTTACATCTCAGCATTTGATTTTATTTTATTTTCATGTCAAATTTGATTATTTTTCTATTAATTTCTATTTGTTTTAGTTTGGCAAACCTCTTAGATTAAAATACTTTTCTAATTTCATCATTTAACATCAAATTGGTTAGGAATTGAGTTTCTTGGTTGAATTCTCATCTAGAATTTTATAGGTTGTAGATTTGAAAAATTAACCTAGATTTGCTTGATTTGTCTAAATATGCTTGAGTTTTTTTTCTCTTTTCTTTATGTTCATGTTTTTCAATATTATTTTTCAAAATTTATTTTACTTGTTATAATCGTGTCCATTACCCGGATCTTAAATTTCAACCTGAAATCAATGAAGACCTAGTCAAAGGATCTTGTTTCACATATAGGGGGTGTTTGGTAATGTATTTGGGAAATGTTTTTGAAAAAAATTGAATTTTTTTATTTTAAATTAAGAAAAATTGGTGTTTTTATATCATTTTCATATGCTTATGTTAAAACCGATTTAAAAAAAAAACATCATTTTGATGCATTTATTGACAAAAAAACACTTTAAAAAATAACCCCAATCACACTTATAAACTGACAAGAAAAAGGTTAGAATAAAGACAAAACAAATTTAGTTTTATTACCAAACTGTCATCATACAAGCGTTATTAACTTTTTATTTATATATTTATTAATACATGGTTGATTAATTTAATATGATATATAAGTCCCAAGAGTATGGTGTGATGATAAAAAGCTTGTAATTTGCACAGCAGATGTCGAGTTTAAGTCAGGATGTGTATCCCTTAAAAAAGTCTGGAATAACCAATATTTTACTCGGTCACCAGAGCCTACAAAATGTGTTTTCTGGAAGTAGGGTTTCCTCACATAAAAAAAATATAACCAAGTTTATTATTATCTCAATTATTTCATTACATTTATAAAAAATAACAACACACGTTTATTTATTATTATTTTAAATATTCATCACATCTATATAAAAAATAACAATGCTCATATGAATTTTTATATAATAATTGACTTTTAATCTAAAGTCACAACGAAGTGCGAAGAGGAGCAGTGATATAATAAAACTGAAAGGCTACACTTTTTTTTATCAATTTTTTTGGATAAAAATAGGTTCACTGCGCAAGACACGTGTTAGCCACTGTGACCGGTTGTATGAAACATCCACGCACTCATAGGTCATAGGAGAGCATATTAATCAACGTGATCTCCAAACCTTGCATCCTTGCAATGTATAAATCAACCTCGGTACTTTTCCTCTTATATGCCTTGCACATAAAACGTCTCTCTACTCTATAGCTCTCTCAAACCCTGATTCATTTCACACCCTATACTCATATATAAGAGTCATGGCTTTCTCACGTGGCATGCTCATGCTAACCCTAATGCTAGTTCTCATAGCCACCTCCATTGCTCAAGGTCCAACACCAACAAGTATCTCAATGCCACCAACTAGCAGTGCTGCACCACCTACAACAAGTGTCTCACCTCCGCCAATGATGTCAACACCTCCGCCAATGATGTCAACACCTCCGCCAATGAGCCCTGGCCCAGGTTCAAGCCCACCGGCGCCTTCATCAATGGCTCCTCCATCACCAGGGTCAACTCCACCTGCGCCGGCACCAAATAACAATGGAGCTTTTGTTCATGGAAATAGAATGGCCTTGTCGGCATTGCTCGGAGGAGTAGCACTTCTGTTTGTTTAATTACACAACATTTCATACAAGAGCTTAGCTTGATGTAGATTATGGTCATGATCATATTATTTGTGTATTCTTTTTGTCTTTTAAGTTTGCTCTTCTTGTTTCCTCTGGATAATTCTTCGATGATCAGCAGCATTTGTGTTTGAATGTTTTAGAGTTCTCTATTTACTCCTGTTACAGCTCTTGTGTAGTAGCATTTTGTCTCCAGCTGAATAAAGACTCTTATTCCTCTTCGTCTCTGTAATATGTTTTAGAGTCATATTAAATTATCATTACTGGCATAGATTTTTATCCTAATTTACTCATAAACTGAGCCTGATCATGGGCCTTTACAACTGCCGGTAAAGTAGAAAAAGTTAGGTGGGTGCTTGATGCGAGTGGATGCATGGATGCTAGTGAAGAACAAGCTGTACGTGTGGTGGTGGTGGTGGTGGGGAAGGAGTGTGAAAGGAAAAGGTTAGGGTGCTAGCTAGCTGTTAAGGTAGAATTTATGTGGACGAAAGATAAAGTTCATGGTTTCTGGAAATGGGGAGATAACAGAATCAGACGGACGAGGATGGGGTGTGGTGGGGCTGTCTTGAAACAAATGAACGTGGAAGAAAGCGACCTTCACATGGTGTGTCAGCCACCACTCCCACAGACAAGATATTGATGCTTGGAGAGAGGAGGGGGAGGGGAGAGTTTTCAGAGCTTGAACATTAATATTCTTAACCTCAAATTAATACAAGCTAGCCCCGAAACAAATCAGAATGCCTGCAAGATATTATAAACACAATGAAAACTACGTCGTTAGACAATTCAAAACTTCATTACCACTTCAGCATAGTGACCCATGATGATGTTGTTATTCGTTCCACTGGGTGGAATAGAGAATAAATTCAGTTTGTAAGAAGAAACTGGAATCTCATGCCAAGGCAGTACTGTTTCATATAAAAAAGCCACAAAGAAAACCTTGGATTCCACTTTAAAGGACAACTTTAGGAATCATAAGAGCCTTTCTCCACCTTTTTATCCACAAAAAGTTTGATGCCAAAGCATGCATTCTTTGAGAAAACTCCGGGTAAAAGTCAAAATTCACAAACTTCAAAGAAGGGTTTAGAACTGCTTTTTAAAAAAAAAAAAATTATATCAATTCTTTTGATGTATTAAGATCGTTTTTCAACTTATGCCGATTTTAAAAATATTTTTTTTTAAATAAATAAATTATTTTAATATATTTTTAAACAAAAAAACATTTTAAAAACAATTTTTATCACATTATCAAATAAGCATGATCCTAACCGAGTCGAGTCAACTGGCCAGTCAATATTGACAGTTAAATTCCGAGTCCACACACTGAGGCCTGTGATACTTCTTGCCCCTTTAGAAATGTGATGGAATGTTGATTTTGAAAATATTTTTTATTAAAAAATATATTAAAATAATATATTTTTTAAAAATAATTTTAATATTAGCAGGTAAAAATTATCTAAATAAATCAGAAAAAACTAATTTAAAATACAAAATTTTGAAAAATTCAATTTTTTTCAAAAACAATATTGAAAATCAGAGACAAACAGGTCTTTAGTCTTACTTCACAACACTAAACAGCACAGCTTATATTTTATATTATTTTTTCTAGACAAGTAAATGAACTATCTTTTTACTACAAACACTAGAAAAAGAAAAGTTTTCTGTTGCAGGCTTGCAGCAATCATTTTTGTCCGGCGTAACTTAACCCTACATTGTAGAAATACAAACACGAATACACGTCGCAACTCATGCTGACATGGCAGTACAGGTCCATTTTATTACAATGACCTGAAAATGCCTCGTCACCATCTTTTTCTGTCGTAAAGCAGCACGTCGCCAACAATACAGTGCATTTCCAACATTTTTCTTGACCTCAATGAACTCTTTCTTGGTCTTGGAAGGTTACTTTAAATGAGTAGGGTAAGATATTTTCAACCCGGTTTGGCAGCTTGCACCAGCTTTTCTTGACTTCCAATTACAGCTGGCAAAACCTATTTTCTTTTTTTTGGCTATATTCAAAGCATTCATTGGTTCAGGGAAAAACTGTGCAGAACGTGCCCTACCAATTGCATAATAAAAAAAAGGTGTCTGGGTGCAAATATAGACCAAGACCAAAAGTTCATATTATACTATAGGCTAAGAGGTAAGTTCGGCAGTTATTGTAGCCTGTGAAACAAATCACTGTAAATTATAATAGTGTTGATTAGTTTTCAAGTTAGGTTGATTTAGTTTATTCGATTTGTCTTATTATTAATATTTATTTATGTTTTCACCATAAACTATCAAGAAACACTTGTAGCTTAGAGGCTGTTTGGCATTGCGATTGGAAAGTGCTTATGAAAAAATTTGATTTTTTTTTTAAATTAAAAAAAAATTTAGTGTTTTTAGATTATTTTGATGTGCTGATTTCAAAAATGATTTTTAAAAAATAAAAAAAATCATTTTAATGTATTTCAGCACGATAAGCACTTTGAAAAGCTACCGCAATCACACTCCCAAACAGACACTTAATGGATTGAACGTGTCTTCCTAGGCTGGCTAGAGGGCAAGGCTTCGACCCTTGACTAGTGTGCCTTATCATGCTTTGCTCTTTTTTATCAATCGTTTTTCCCGTTTATATATATACATATATACAATAATACATTTTTTTTGATTTTTTTTGTGGTTTTTATTTTTTTTCACTTATATGTTTTTTTAATCATTTTTTGGGTTTTTTTTATTAGTATTTTTTTTTTAATTTTCAAGTCAAATTATTTTTTTCCTTATAATTATATATTTTTTCATTTTTTGTTTGCTCTTTTGTTAAAGTTATTGTCTTTTTTTTCTTTGATTGAATTTCCCCCGTTATTAACACAACAATAATAATAGTTTTAGTTTTTTTATTGCTTCCTCTTTTGTTAATGTTTTTGAATTTTTTTTCTCGGAATAATTTAATAATTTTTATTTTTTTAGCAATAATAGTAATGATATTTTTAGATATTAGGTCTTTGATATTCCTATTGCTATAATAGGATATGTTGATGTTTCATTATATTAAACCTTGCATGTATAGATGTTATACTTTATTTGATTTTTTTTTAATTTTTTCATTTGATTGAAATTGTAATATATTTGGTTTTGTTTTCGACCTTTATACTTTTAATTTTTAATTTTTAATAGTTCTTTAATAATTCCTATTTTTATCCATGTTTATATATATATATATATATATACCTTTAGTTTTGGTTTTTAATTTTTATTATTTTATTTTTTGTTACAATAACATTTTTTTCAAAAAATTTGTTAAATTTTAGTTTGCCTTTATAATCATTTGAAAATTGATATTTCTTACATTTTTTTTCTTTTGGTTTTTTTAATACATCATTTTATTTTCACGTCAAATGATTTTTTTTAGCTAATAATTTTTATTTTTTTACATTTTTATTTTGTTTGCCTTTTTGTTAAAGTTTTTTGGCTTTTTTATTTTTTTATTGAATTTAGTTTCTTATTATTCACGCAATAATAATAATAATAATTTTAGTTTTTTTTCTTGCTTTCTCTTTTATTTTATTAATGTTTTTTAAAAAAAATTTCCTCGAAATAATTTAATAATTTTTATTATTTTAGCAATAATAGTAATGATATTTTTAGATGTTAAGCCTTTGATGTTATTATAATAAAATGTGTTGATATGTTTCATTATATCAAACATTGCATGTATAGATATTATATTTTATTTTTGAACAAACAAAATCTATTAATTATTTTAATTTTGATAATTATAAAAAATATTTGCTCAGCAGCCTACAACGTAGTGTGGGGTAATTAACTAGTGTTCACCTATGAGAACTCAAAGCGGCACAAGTTAGATGCATTATAAAAAATGAAAATTTCAGTCCACCGACTGAAAAAAAGTCGTTTTAAAAAAGGTTGAAGCTTAACAAATACATGTAGAGGAAGTTGAAAAGTAAATCTAGGACAATGAATGGTTAGATTACCTTCTGGCTCAGAAACTCTTCAAGTCTTTGGATAGTTGTTGACCTTTAATCTATTGTCTGCAAGATATCTGCATCTACCTATATGATCTCATATCAACTCTTTGTATAGAATTGATGCCTCCTGAGAATGGTCCTTCAAAATAGCATTTTGAATCTGGGGCAAAACATCCAACTAGCTCAAGGGGGGCATGCATCAAGATCTTAATGATCAAGAATTTGAAAACTTTTGTCATCTTCATCTACTTTTTTCTCTGTCTTCTTCGGCACTCAAAACAATCAGTGCACGGATATTTATTTATTGTTGAGTGACTGGCCTGGAGCTTGTTGGGTGGTATTTTTAGGTCTTCCACAAGTATCTGACGAAGCTTTTGATTCTCCTCCATTAGCTCTTCGATGATTTGCTGGTGTCTCAACACCTGAACAGGATAAATTTAACTTGCAAGAACATATAACAAATTTACTTACAGATATTAAACTAAAGAGTTGTTAACCAGTGGAAGAGTTTGCATCCTATAATAGTCATTCGTAATGTATGTAAAGAGTGAACCATTTCAAACAAATTTAGGAACTCCAGTTATGATTTGTTACTAAATTGGATGATTCAGAAAACTATCCTTCAAAGGGGTAAAAGAAACTTGATATTAAAAGCCAGTGCATTCTACCAGAATTCCAAATTACTGATGAAATTTTCACAGAAACAGCATCAAGTTGTAGAATAGTTTCATGATACATAGAGAAATACTGATCAAGTTGATAGAGTAGCTTCATGATACATAAGGAAATACTGATCGGATTGAAAGATTACCATTTGAAGCATGTTGTTTTCTGACCGCAAACGCCCACCCTGTGACATAAGATCCATGAATCAGATGGAAAATTGCAAAACTTCAGCCCATGATATTATCATCTCAAGTCAAGTGAAAATTAGGTTTGTTAGAAGGTTTTGTTATGTTTATGACAGGGAACTTTCAGTTGAAAATGTGTAAAACAGAAGTGCCAAGTTTTGAGGATCTAAAAACAATGCTTCCTTCAATTGTTCCCAAAAAAGGACTGTAATCATTTGTATTTGTGCACACTCATAACTTAAACCAGCAGCTTAAAAGCAAAACTAATGCACTACACACACAGATTCCAGAGAGAAGTTCCAATAATTTTCAGATTTGAACTAGGTCAAATCATTGGAACATAATAGAAGCATAGAACACTAACTCGTAGCTTTAGATTTTTTCCTTTAACTCTATATAAAAACAGATTCTGACAATAGCTGCCCATTTTCTTGTTTTGAACTGATAAAATGAACCTTTCTACTTCACAGTTCAATTGGTGTTTTTATCCCCCAAAGGGGATTTTATTCTCCTCTGTCAAAATGGAAATGGTTTTGTCCATAGAGGATCGACCTAAGCAGCTGAATCATATTCTAACTATAGCAATAAAATATCACTAATGAAAGTTGATTGCCACCAAAATCGAAACAAATGGAACTACTGACTTTCTAACATTAAACTTCCTAACACCCTTTTCCTTAACAGAAAAGGAAACCTATGACCTCGTGCTGATGTCCAAGGACCAGCCAATTGGCTTCTCCCATTGCTTTAATCTACAAGTTAAACAAGTAATTGAAACACTGGACCATAAACTTCGGAAGGCCACTTATATACTCAATTTAGTCACAAGACATTTCAACTTAAAAACCAGTATAAGAGCTAATAGATGTCCTAGAGAAGGCTTGGTGATAAGTGATCAAAGCACTGGGAGGATGAATTCCAACACAAAATCTATAGATAAGTTAGGAAAAATACCTGAAGGACAAATTACATCACTCATCTATTAATAAAGCAAGAAAGGAAAATATATTTATCATACTTACCGATTCATTTATGTCAGAACCATCTTCTTTCAGCATAGGATTTTGGAGAAAACTGCTGATTACCTTCTCTGTTCGGCTACCAAAAGAAGTATTGAGCTGACTGCCTTTTGACGCGGAACTTTCATGACTTGAATGTGAACCAACATTTCCATATTCATACAGGCCTTGAGATATTTGGTCTGGGAGTTTTCTCGCTAACTGTGCAGTATTTCCCAATGGGTTTTGGAATGAAGATTCAGTCACCAAGCTCAGGCCACTTTGCAAAGACATTGGAAGGGCACCTTGACCAATTGGTAAATTTGGTGCTATTCCAAGTTTTGTCATCATCTTCATCAATACTCCCTGAAGAATTTGGCATCCAAATTTCAGATAAACAAGTTGTGAACTTGAAAATAAAGTTTGAGTATGTATATTTGAATGTATAAAGTATTTATACTGTAAGATATTATAATCACATACTAGAAGACAAGCTTGCATCTTCTGCACTGCCCCAGGTTTCACTGCAAGACCTGTCATGCAAAACTTTTGTTTTCAACAATCAAATGTGTGGATAATGATAAGGTGAAAGGGGCTTGGTGAGAACAACGTTTTTAAATAGGTTAGCAAACCTATCACAAGGCCAATTTTTAAATATATACAAAATGATTCATTTCAAAATTCTGGAATTGTAAGATATTCCAACAAAAGTCTAGTATTTTGGATAATAAGCCTGAAAATATCAAAGGGAACCAAGTTGTATTTCAAGGCCAAAGCATGATACTGAAATTCCAATAAAAACATAAAAATGCACTAAGCTTTGGATAACAACCAAGATAGAGCAAAAGGAGAAACAATCAGAAGAATCCTCAAAAAGGTGTGCGTGTCTGTGTGTTTATAATTGTACATGTTTCTAGATCATAATAAATTCATGTCCAAGCAGTCCAAAAGCAGAGACAAGCAAATCAATAAGGTGAAATGCATCGTCATTTCCTATACCAGCCAGCTAGACAAATGTTATGCATGCTAATACAATGGCAAGACAGGATAAGTGTCTGGTAAGAGTCCACATTGTCAATGTGATAATATTACAGTAAATTGAAGGCACCGACTGCTTCTTCAGAAGACATAAGACATGGCATACCAATTCCAAGGCCATGGCCGAAACCAACTCCACATCCAACGCCTGCTTGAATATTCTTAGCTCCCAGCTTCCATAGCTGAAGAATGAAACATGAGAGTTGGGGGATCGGATCAATTTAACATGCCAAATCACAAGAAGAAACATTAATAATATGCATTGATAGGAATGAACATTTGACTTACTGCGGTATTTACATGCCTGGTAACTCCAGAAAAGGCATCAGTTGCGCCTCTAGTTGCACTCATTACTTGTCCCACCATTGGCAATGCACCTAGGATATAGTTCAAATCACAATTTGCAAGTTACCAACCACATAACATGTTGAAAAGACTTGGAGATGTCCTTGGCAATGGTATCACCTATAAAAGAAGGTATAAACAACATTTTGTGCCTATTGGAATCAACTTTGACCCCAAAGTCTAACAATTATCCATGTGGAAGTACTTAAGATTATAATCACAAATCATGTAAAGGTAGGTAGAGGCTGACACCATTAAATGACATTTACAGAATAATCAAAGATAACAGCACTTTGAATTCAAGGACTATGGTCAACAAGAACATGTCCTGGGACTTGACAATTCCAGAAGGAATTGTTTTGGATCAGTTCAAAATTCCAAACGATTAGCTGTGGTTATTAAAACTCTTTTCTTTCCTATATTTTTCATTCTTTACTTCGCTGTAGTAACATCTTATATTGTAGGCAATACAAGGCACTGACAAACGCAACCAGAAGAAAATGACTATCATCGAAACATCCAATTGCAACTCAACAAAATGAACCATGCACGAAAGTTTAACCTGACTCTTCAAAAAACAAACCCTTCAAATTCTTATCTTAATAGGAACATAGAACACCAAACAACAAACAAAAACCACTGATATAAATATTGTAAGCAAAACGCAGTCACATTAATTAATAGGAACACTCAGTACAAATGCTTCTTCCCACTCAACCAAAAACGTCAAACGCAAAACTTCTCCTCGTTCCCACATTTTCCCACCAACCAAACAAAAATCACACATTTTGAAACAAAAGAAAAGAAAGAGAAACATAAAACGATAACTTACACGGGTTTTTACTTTTAGGGATAGATTTCACATGGGTTTCTTCACCATTCTTGGGTTTAAACAACCCACCAAAAAAATCCATCATGCAATAGGCAAGTATAAAGAATGGAACTTTGAGAGATGAAAAAAGAGAGAGCGTACCCATATTTATAGGCACGCCTTGACCAATACCAATACCACAGCCAAAACCAAAGCCAGTAAATACTTGAAGTACTTTGAAAGTAAAGGGATTCTCTATTTTGATTCCTTGCATAGGCTTTTTCTCATTTGTCACTACAATCCTACTGTTACTGTAATCGCTGCTGCCACCACTGCTACTCTCCATTTTCTTCAACAAGCCTCTCTCTTTCTTTTAAAAAAGCTCTTTATGTATACCTTTCTCTCCTCCTAAGCAAGATATTATATTCTTCTGTCTCTCTATACCCTGTCTTCTGGTAAAACAAAACCCTTTGGGTCTTTTATTTATTTTATTACAAGGGAAGAACATAATTAGGTGAGACCGAGGATGGAGGATGAGGTGTTGTTTCCCTGCTAACTGCCGGGCTGGTAATTTTTGCACTTGCACAGGTGGCAGATAAATGGAATTCCATGTGTCAACTCGAGAAGGTTGAATTACCAAAATAGGCTTGGGTTTTTCAAATATCAAAACGAGTGGAGTATACCTTGCGCCGCCGTGAAGAGGAGTTGCAGCTTGTAGCCAAGTTAGTTCATCGGTGCCTAAGAGCGTTCGCATTCACAATCTTTGTTTTTTAGCAAGTTTTAGCTAAAATTGTTTACGTCTTATTTTAGTTAATTTTTTTTAACAGAATTCTCATAATATTCTTAGTAAGTTGTAGCCAAGTTAGTTTCATAATTCTGCTTTCTAATAATATATAGCTAAAAATATTTTTTTTTTTTTTTTTTATTATTCAAACTACAAGTGTGAAGAATATTCAAATATATATTATTTATTGTTGTCGATTGCTTTTGCATATGAGTTAATAAGTTTTTTTTTAATTATTTAATGATACTTTTCAAAATTATTATTTTTTTGTCACAATGGAGATTAAAAATAAATGAATACAATTTAAAAAATTATAATACTACTATTACATAGTTTAGCTTATAATATTCAATTAAATATTAAGCATGCTAACTATGATTGGAGGAGAATAAGTTATTGGAGTTTTTAGACTTCTTCTTTGAATCTCCAATCATCCATATAAGTTATATACGTTGACTATTCAATTCCTCCCTGTACTATTGAAATAAGAATGGTTGTTCTTGAATTTTTGATTTGATATTTAAGCACATTGGAATGCATTACTTGAAAAATTATTAATTACTAAATGAATTTAAATAAATGAGTTTTATATAAGTGTCGCCTTATCTTCATAAGTGAAACCACTGTGGTTTCTATTTTTGAATTGCATATGATATGAACAAAACGTATTTATTGTTAGTTGAATGGTCGACTACTGATGCATTAGAGAACTTCATATACAAACTTTTTTTATTATTTTTTGCAGTTTTCAAGAATTATTTTCCATTATGTGTTATATTTTTATTCATTTTCATATATTAAACCCATGTTAATGTTGATTCATGCCTCGAGGCAAATATTTTTTCCATCCCTAGAATTGATGAATCGTTTTGTCTTTTTGGTCATGGGTGCATTTTCATATGGATTTAGAGATGACATAATGAGTTGATTGGAGTATTGAGCGAGTAGATCATAACATTCTTATGAATAATACTGCCACAAGTGAGAGCTTTCTTTGTTTCTCAAAGAGTAACCATAATCATGACAAGAATAAGAAGCTGTTTGAGACAGCTTTTGAAACTGCGTTTTCAAAAAATTTAATTTTTTTTTTCATTTTAAATGAATATGTTTTGGTGTTTTTAGATCATTTTGATGTGCTGATGTCAAAAATGATTTTTAAAAAATAAAACAACATCATTTTGATATATTTCGGCACGAAAAACACTTTGAAAAGCTACAGCAACAGTTGTCCCAAACAGGCCCTAAATTGAACAGGTAAAAGATAAAATTAAAGGCTTGGTTGGTATAACACGAACTAGTTAATGGGTTTATGCTTTGTCACTAGTAATCATTCATTCCTTGATTCTTGCCTTTTATGGGATCATAATATAAGTTATTATACACCTAAACTTTCTAAGAAATCTGAAAAGAAATACTTAAAAGACTACTTTTATTTTGCGTTACTTTTATTATTGAGCAATAACAATACACAAGAGACATTTTACTTGGATGCTTGAGAAAAATATAGGGAAAATGATAAGAAGAAAAAACATTACCACCACATTATAAGCTCAAAATGAAATAAAAATAAATTATCTTATTTATTAATATTATGGGTATGAATTGGAGAAATAGGCGACATGACCTTCTAAGGACTTGTTTGGGAGTGTGGTTGCGGTAGCTTTTCAAAGTGCTTATCGTGCTGAAATACATCAAAATGATGTTTTTTTATTTTTTAAAAATCATTTTTGAAATCAGCACGTCAAAAAAATCTAAAAACATCAAAACATATTTATTTTAAAAAAAATTCAAATTTCGGCCAAAAGCCGATGGGATTGCAATGCCAAACAGGCACTAAGTTGAAATCTTTCCTTAATTATCACTCACTTATAGTGCATCCAAGTGTGTGTGTGTGTGTAACAACAGAAAAGATTTTAGATTAAAAGTCCTACAAAAAAATAAATGAGAAACATAGAGTAATGATCCAGGAAAATCATATGACTAAAACTAATAAATAATTAAATTTGTCCAACAATTTTAATTCTAAAAATAGTTTTAGTTGCTAACTCTTAAAAAGAACAAAAATAAAGAGTGTGATCCAATATAAATCAATAAAAGTGAGTCCAAATGCATGTGATGAAGCTAAAATAGTGGCAATCAAAGCAATCGATTAGATCATAAACACATTAACAACTAAAAATGAAGAAGAATTTTTTTATCCAAATCAAGAACATGAACACCATTTCCATCCATAGAATAAATATGTTCTTATACCTATTTCCCCAAAACTAAGTTCCACTCCTAAAACCCTTTTTCTATGCTCATGTACAATAATTTTAAACACAATCAAGTTTTGAGAGAAAGGACTCCCCTTAAGAGGTTGAAAAACTAGTCAATTTTAGATATGAAAATGATTAATAAAGAACCGGTGGATTAATAGATCAATAGAGTAAAAATTAAATTTTCTCAAGACTTAGAATTCCTTCACTTGATGATCTTTCATATGCTTATTTCCCATGATCTTTATAAGTGGGAACATGGTCATCTTTAATAAATTTAACTTGTACAAAATTTCATATATTAAAAAATTAAATAAATTAGTAATTAATCCGATATCATTTGAGGTGCCATTTAAAAGTACTTGCAAATTCCATAAAAGATAGTAAATTTTGTATCTATTGTTTTCAATAGCTTGTTTCCCTCTAAATTGCTATAAATAAACACATCAATATTAATTATTGCATAAATATATTTGTTACCACAATATCTTTGACTAATTTAAGGGGTAATCCTCTGTATTAATGATCCCTTTTTAAGGATAATTTCACCGTACAATGACCTTTTCTTCTTTTATTTTAAAGTTATTTCCACATATCTAATGCACGCTGGAATTCTTTATCTTTTCCACCAAGGTATCCCTCGTAAAGCTTTCAAAATGTTATCCCACAATACATGTTTTATTGATTACTTGAATCTATAATGATTCCTTTAGTTTACATTTATAAAGAGGGATTGTTGGTTTTAACTTAATTTGACACGACAATACATGCATGCAATGTCACCACAAACGCACACTAGCGAAGAAAAGAAATGGCACCCACGCACACTACTGTAGTAGCCAAACCACACCGTACTCGAAGCTCAGTTTCCTTCAGGGATAGTAACTATTACGTTGAAATCTGAAGTATTCTTCTCATTGGAAGATGGAATCGCCATTACAAGTCCATCAACCGCCGATCCAATCCAGCAAGAAACGTGAGCAGGCTTATTGCCATGGTGGAAGGTTAATTCCTTGAGCCCTAAATCATCCAGGGTTTTCATCGCCTGACACCTAAAGTTCAGATTAGGCTTGACGAGCTCATTTTTCGTGCAATTTTGGATCCTTATAACCTCAGGTGATTCTTTCACAAAAAAGGAAAACCCTGTTGGCATTTCACCTCCTAGTCTGTGCTCTGCCTCCTGAATGCAATGTGATACTGCGCTCTTCCATAATTCATTCTTCACGCCCTGATCAATTTCGCTATCGCCTGCGATCTTGAATATCAGTGTTTGGCCAGTACGTTTGCCAGGCGTGGGGCTCATGGCGTTTTGAGGAGATAAACTGGTGTTTCTGAGATTGGGGAGGTAGAACATGGACTTTTCGAGGCCATTGCTGTTGTTGGGCAGTAATTTCTCTTGAATGCCTGACCACCTCGAGAGGAGGTTGTCCATGATTATATGGTCTGCCAAAAGAAGGCTAGAACTGATCCCAATGGAGTACCCACCGCACTGGAAGTCAGTGACCTGTAAAAAGTAATGAAAAAGAAGAACACCTTAAATTCCTCAAGAACTGTTATACACCATTTTTTTTACACCAGTAATCACTTATATTGACATTAGATCACTTGTATTAACTCCAAATTACACATTTTACTTGCCTGAACATAGATTAGTGGAGAGAATCGGGGGTTTTGTTCATCAATATCGTTCCAGAAGACGAGCTCGGCCTCTGCTTTCTCCCTTTCTTCCAGACCAAGAAACTCTTGCAAACTCATTTCAATCTTTGCTTCAACAAGTCTAACCCCGGTATCGTTTGCCACCATCTCCAGTTCTCCGTTACCATCTTCAACTCTCCGTAGCCGTCCACTGAGCATCGGTTGGTCCTGCATCACTCTCCCCAGGGACTCCTTAATCCATCCGGCAACAAGACCACCAGAACCTTCCTCCCCGCCCATGCTGTAGCAAAGGACTATGTTTAGGCACCCCCGGAAAATATCTGGACTAACAGGGTCCTTCACTAACACTAGGCACGTTTCTTTTGGATCAGTCACCTTGGACGGCACCGCTGTTTGCACACCTTCAATTTGCACTTTAGGTACAAACTCGCCGGTAATCTGGGACATTGCCATCTTCTGCGGCACCGTGATAACCAGAAAATCGGCGTGCGCTATTTATAGCCAAAGGGTGCATCCAAAAGTAACAATGACAACTAAACAAAAAAAAATGATCACCATAATCTAGGGTAAAAAAACCTCTTTTCCAAAAGAAAAAATAAATAACTTGGGTGTGACAGACTTGTAAGCCTACAATAAAGGTTTATCATTCTCAAATTACCCGTCAAACTTGTAACTCGGATCATGAAATTGAATAACCTAATAAAAAAAATCACAAGACTCGATAACATTAAAAAAAAAAACAATGTCGAATAATAAAATAAAAAAATAATTTTTTTAAAAAAAATATCAAACTCGCGTTAATTTTTCAAACATATGATCGAAGTTATTACACTAGAAGTACCCTACTTGCAAAAAACCACGTAGCCCAAATCTTATTCAATTAAATATTAAAATATAAAATATAAAAAAATTAATTTATTATTGAATGATAAAATAAGAATAATAATTAAATCTAAGAAATATTCCAAAATAAACCAAATTCAAAAATAATTAAAAGAATAGAGATCAAATATGAAGTATGAAGGTAAAATAATTACAACTTCCACTAATTACAGAGTAAAAACAGGCCCTACAGCTCATCAACCAACCAATTATAAGGTTTTGAATATAATTAGATGTGCATCAATAGTTTGTGCAATTAAGGAGATTAGTTGTTTGATAAACCACCATCTCCTCCCTGCACTAATTATGAAAGACAGCCAATACTTTCCACCGTCTCCTCCCTAAACAATATTTATTTTCTTATATAATGCATGTTTTGGCTAGTGTTTCAAACGCCGGTTTTTTGTTTTTTTTTTATTTTAAATGAATATGGTTTGATATTTTTATATCATTTTGATGTGCTGATGTCAAAAATAATTTTTAAAAAATAAAAAAAAATATCATTTTGATATATTTCAGCACGAAAAGCACTTTGAAAAGCTACAACAACAACTCTTCCAAACACCCTAACCTGCCATACGGTGCGTTTGTTTGTGTGTGAGTTTTATGGAAAAGGTTTTAGACTCTTTGTCTTTTATTTTTATTTATTTCTAATTAAATTACTTTTGGTGTTTTCATGTTATTTTAATATATTAATATCAGAAATATTTTGAAAAAAAATACTCTTTTTAATATAATTCTTATCAACAATTTGATTTCTTAGACACCTTCTTTTTCATATACTTCTCCAGAAATATTTTGAAAAGCAATTTGTACTCTTAAACACCTTTCAGGTTGTGTGACTCTCAAGTTCATGATTATCTAAATTCCATGAACCTCGCATCATATAAAAATTAATCAATTAATTAGCAATTATGTTTGTTTTAACCATATTCATTTAAATATTTATTTAATGAAAATGCAGTCATCTCCTTATGAGAAAGATTAGTTTCAAGCGAACTATGTTTTTCATTAGAACCGTGTGATTATAAAATATTTTAGATCTCAAATTTAAATTAGGATATTTATTTTTTATAAAAATATAAAAAATCAGGGTTTTATTCGCTCATCTGAACCCATTAAATTTTCTTGCATTAAAAAAGTATTATTTTATTTGATTTCGGGCCTGGTTCAAGGGGGGGAAATCATGTTTAGTAGCATTATTATAATATTAACGTGGCAAGACGATTTGTACTAATTATTCCATGTGTTTTGCCTGATAATTTGCAATGCAAACATTAATTGAAAGGGTTTTTGGTACGAAGATATTTATTGTTTTTCAGAAAAGAATTTGAGATTTTGGGTATATCTTTGAGTGTTCATAAGCTTGGATATTTAAAATTTTAGTGAATCTATATTATTTATAAAGTTAGAAATGTGATCTCTTAATAAAATAATTAAAAAATACGATGTAAAACACTTATGGGTTGTTTGGCACTGTGTTTTAAAAATAATTTTAAAAAAATAAAAAATAAAATTATTATTATTTTTTACTTTTAACAAGATATATTGAGTTGATTAATACATCTTTATTTTTTAAAAAAAAATAAGAGAACAGGTAATTTAAGTAGCTAGTAATATGTATTTGCTAGAATAAATGTAACTAATTATTAATGCATTGTATATGTGTTTTATAATTCGTAAGAAAATATATTAATTCACTTGGTAATTATGATCTTACAAAGTTAGATCTATCTCAATAAGAAGAAGAAGAAGAACATATACAATCAGATCATTCATCAATGAAATGTTGAAAAGTCACGAGGTTTTATTATAAATGTAATAAACACGTGCAAAATAAATAACAAATACAGGTGCCCAGTGAACACCTGCGTAAATTAGCAAAGAACCATGCATGGAAAATTGGAGCACCCACACAAACCAAAAACACCAAGCATGTAGCCATGAAAGAAAGCAGATCGATCTGGAGTAGTGCTACGATCAACAACACCAACTGCCCTTTAAACTTTAAATTATAAAGATCAACAAGTTCACGAAAGTGAATCTTTCAAAGAATTATCGATAAATTTCGATCAACAAGCAGATTGATTTGGAGTATTCACAATCAGAAAATTGACAAATACAATAGAAAATACCATCCCCCATCTCTTCTAGTTCTTCCTTTTCTTCTTCCAATTTTTAAAACAACAAAAGATCACGGGCCACTTGACCAGTTTGTGTGATCCAGGAAAAAAAAAGCTGAAAAGTTTTTCCTGCTAGCTGGCCTGATTATTTCTATATAGAGATTAAATAAGAAAACTTATCTTTTTTTATTTATTTTAACTCATTTTAAACATGTTAATGTTTTTGGCATTTTGATGTAGTATACGTAGTTTGTTTATGTGTTTACTTGTTTTATAGCTTTTCTATGAAAATTTATTGTATGATTTGTGCATGTTAGGGTTTGTTTGAGATTTAAAAAACATTGTTTATAATTTGACGAAATTAATTTCAACTTTATGACTTAGATGTTTTGTAATTAAATAAATAATGAATTATTCAATTGGCACATTCATATTTTATCAATTTTATTGTTAAGTTAAAAAATTTAGCATATGTAGAGGAATTTGAATTTTCATTGAAAAATAATAATGATTTAAAGTAGTATTAAAATAGATTGAATAAGTTTGAGTTAAATCAATTTTAGCCAATTCATTTAGTTCACATGATTAATTAATACATGTTGTCATCAATATTATATATAGGTTTTATATAAGTAATGAATAATTTAACTCAAAGGGTTGCACATGATGGATTATTGTATTGTGATTAAGGATTTTACTAATTATTTGTTATTTAATATGAGAAAAATTAGTGAAGAGGATATTAGAAGTGTTGTGCAAGAAATATAAAAATAAAAGATTTCTCGATCCAGATGTTGTACCAATGCATCTTCTATATATATATAAAAAAAGGTTCATCAAAAAATACTTAGATAGTTTGCACATGAAAAATCATATGTTTCTTATGAGACCATGATATAATCAACTTCTAGTTCTAGTAACATGCATGAAGTTGTAGATGACCGTAGTGATTCTTATAGTAATAATATTATGGATATGATAGGAATGATTCAAGGTTATGCAGGTGAATATTCAATCGCAAATAAAAAATCAAATATAGAAACAACAAAGTTTTTTAATTTTTTGAAAGAATTTGACAAGTCATTATAGGATGGTTATATAAATCACAGTAAATTATCAGTTATTGAATAAATATTGACGATCAAGTCAAATCATAAACTTAATGAAGTTGAGTTTATGATAAAATTATTGAATGGATGAGAAATGTTTATTTAAAAAGACTATAGAAGAAGAAAAACTTATTATATGACGAAACCTTTTACATAAAATACTAGAAAATTGATTTGGCATTTTCAATGATTTTCACTAGAGGTCCAGAGACCAGCAATCCGTCTGTGTTGAAGAAGTAGGCTAGAGCACTAGACAAGAACTGGCCATCTGAGCTATTCAACTAATACACCTAACACCAGGCGAAACAATCAGTAAAGCTCCTCTGGTGGATCGCTGGCTGTGGCCAGCCATAAGCCCTCCCCCGTCAACCGGAACGGCTGTGGTGAAAGTCAAAATATCTTTGACTAATCCAAGGGATAATCCTCTATACTAATGATCCTTTTTGAAGGATATTTTCACCGTACAATGACTTTTCTTCTTTTATTTTAAAGTTAGTTCCACATATCTAATGCACGCTGGAATTCTTTATCTTTTCCACCAAGGTATCCCTCGTAAAGATTTCAAAATGTTATCCCACAATATATGGTTTATTGATTACTTGAATCTATAATGATTCCTTTAGTTTACATTTTTAATTATATGTTTGGTACATTTATCTTACTATTTAAGACATAGAATACAACCTTTATTTTTATTTCCATAATAATAACTATTGATACACCATGTACATATATATGATACATACATTTACCTCAAATACCATTATAAAATCTATAAACAGGGATTATTTGGTTTTAACTTAATTTGACACGACAATACATGCATGCAATGTCACCACAGATGCAAACTAGCGAAGAAAAGAAATGGCACCCACGCACACTACTGTAGTAGCCAAACCAGACCTTACTTGAAGCTCAGTTTCCTTCAGGGATTGTAACTATTACGTTGAAATCTGAAGTATTCTTCTCATTGGAAGATGGAATCGCCATTACAAGTCCATCAACCGCCGATCCAATCCAGCAAGAAACGTGAGCAGGCTTATTGCCATCGCGGAAGGCTAATTCCTTGAGCCCTAAATCATCCAGGGTGTTGTTCATCGCCTGACACCTAAAGTTCAGATTAGGCTTGACGAGCTCATTTTTCTTGCAATTTTGGATCCTTATAACCTCAGGTGATTCTTTCACAAACAAGGAAAACCCTGTTGGCATTTCACCTCCTAGTCTGTGCTCTGCCTCCTGAATGCAATGTGATACTGCGCTCTTCCATAATTCATTCTTCGCGCCCTCAATTTCGCTATCGCCTGAGATCTTGAATATCAGTGTTTGGCCAGTACGTTTGCCAGGCGTGGGGCTCATGGCGTTATGAGGAGATAAACTGGTGTTTCTGAGATTGGGGAGGTAGAACATGGACTTTTCGAGGCCATTGCTGTTGTTGGGCAGTAATTTCTCTTGAATGCCTGACCACCTCGAGAGGAAGTTGTCAATGATTATATGGTCTGCCAAAAGAAGGCTAGAACTGATCCCAATGGAGTACCCACCGCACTGGAAGTCAGTGACCTGTAAAAAGTAATGAAAAAGAAGAACACCTCAAGAACTGTTATACACCATTTTTTTTACACCAGTAATCACTTATATTGACATTAAATTACTTGTATCCTTGGACCTCACCATATTCAATTTGGGTAGTTAACTCCAAATTACCCATTTTACTTACCTGAACATATAGTAGTGGAGAGAATAGGGGGTTTTGTTCATCAATATCGTTCCAGAAGACGAGATCGACCTCTGCTTTCTCCCTTTCTTCCAGACCAAGAAACTCTTGCAAACTCATCTCAATCTTTGCGTCAACAAGTCTAACCCCGGTATCGTTTGCCACCATCTCTAGTTTTCCGTTACCATCTTCAACTCTCCGTAGCCGCCCACTGAGCATCGGTTGGTCCTGCATCGCTCTCCCCAGGGACTCCTTAATCCATCCGGCAACAAGACCACCAGAACCTTCCTCCCCGGCCTCGCTGTAGTAAAGGACTATGTTTAGGCACCCCCGGAAAATATCTGAACTAACAGGGTCCTTCACTAACACCAGGCACCTCTCTCTTGGATCAGTCACTTTGGACGGCACCGCTGTTTGCACACCTTCAATTTGCACTTTAGGTACAAACTGGCCGGCAATCTGGGACATTGCCATCTTCCGCGGCACGATGACAACCAGAAAATCGGTGTGCGCTATTTATAGCCAAGGTTGCATCCAAAAGTTTGCTTTACTATCCCGTGATACGCCGCGTTATCATATAAAAAATAATGTTCAATCACTGCAAGTATATTTTAAAGAAAAGAAATTTATAATTTGAGTTATAGATTTAACTAAGTCAAATAAAACAGTTTTATTTTAATTAAAGGATAAAAAAAAATTACAACTAAACAAAAAAAATCAATCACCATCATCTAGGGTAATAAACCTTTTTTCTAAAAGAAAAAAAAATACCTCAGCTAGCATGGTAAACTTGTAAGTCTAAGAAGCTGTTTGACTCTGCGTTTCAGTCGGCGTTTCATGAAAATTTGAATTTTTTATTTTATTTTAAATGAATATATTTTGGTGTTTTTAAATTATTTTGATGTGCTGATGTCAAAAATAATTTTAAAAAAATAAAAAAAATATCATTTTGATATATTTCGGCATGAAAATCACTTTAAAAAGCTACCACAACCGCTCTCCTAAACAGACTCTTAATAAAGGTTGAGCATACTCAAGTTACCTGATAAAAACAATCACAAGGCTAGTAATATTAAAAAAATAATGTTGAATGATGAAATCAAAAAATAATTATTTTAAAAAGGTAACAACTCGCATTAATTTTTCAAACATACAATCCAAATTATTAGACTAAAAGTACCCTACTTTAAAAAACCACGTCGCTATATTTCTATTCAATTAAATATTAAAGGATAAAATATATAAAAAAAATTCGATGAAATAAGAATAAATAATTAAATCTTAAAAATATTCCAAAGTAAACCAAATTCAATTAAAAAAAATAGATATCATTTCAAATACAAATAGTAATAAAAAAAATAGATAAGATAAAATAAAATGAAGGGATGACTTTAAATCTTTAATGGCGCACGCACCACACCATGGTTGTTAAACTCAATAGAACTTGTCAAATCAAGTTGAAAAATCGATTCTCTTTAAACTCGGAAAAAAATGTTAAAATCAAATCGATCTGATTTTACAATCCTAATTAATTCACATTGCGTCTACGCCAAGCCGCCCTAACCGGTCTGATTTTAATTCATGTTGTGTCCATGCCAAGCCCCATGCCCTGTCACATAGCCCTGTCACACCATAGCCCATGCCCTGCGCCCCTACCAAGCTACCAACACCCTACTTTAAAAAACCACGTCGCTATATTTCTATTCAATTAAATATTAAAGGATAAAATATAAAAAAAAATGATGAAATAAGAATAAATAATTAAATCTTAAAAATATTCCAAAGTAAACCAAATTCAATTAAAAAAATAGATATCATTTCAAATACAAATAGTAATAAAAAAAATAGATAAGATAAAATAAAATGAAGGGATGACTTTAAATCTTTAGTGGCGCACGCACCACACCACGGTTGTTAAACTCAATAGAACTTGTCAAATCAGGTTGAAAAATTGATTCTCTTTAAACTTGGAAAAAAATATTAAAATCAGTTCGATCCGATTTTACAATCCTAATAATTCATATTGCGTCTACGCCAAGCCGTCCTAACTGGTTTGATTTTAATTCATGCTGTGTCCATGCCAAGCCCCATGCCCTGTCACATAGCCCTATCACACCATAGCCCATGCCCTGCGCCCATGCCAAGCTACCCACACCCTACTTTAAAAAACCATGTTGCTATATTTTTATTCAATTAAATATTAAAGAATAAAATATAAAAAAATAATTCGATGAAATAAGGATAAATAATTAAATCTTAAAAATATTCCAAAGTAAACCAAATTCAATTAAAAAAATAGATATCATTTCAAATACAAATAGTAATAAAAAAATAGATAAGATAAAATAAAATGAAGGGATGACTTTAAATCTTTAGGGTCGCACCACATCATTGTTGTTAAACTCAATAGAACTTGTTAAATCAGGTTGAAAAATCGATTCTCGAAAAAAAATGTTAAAATAAGTTCGTTCCGATTTTACAATGCTAATTAATTCATATTGCGTCTAGCCCTAACCGGTCTGATTTTAATTCATGCTGCGTCCATGCCAAGGCCCATGCCCTGTCACATAGCCCATGCCCTGCGCCCCTGCCAAGCTACCCACACAACCTGATTTGACAGCCAATAATTTGTGCAATTAAGGATATTAGTTGTTTGATAAAGACAGCCAATAATTTCCATTTTTGCACCGTCTCCTCACCGAACAATACTTACGGTCCGTTTGTGTGTGAGAGTTTTATGGAAAAGGTTTCAGAGACTTTTTGTCTTTATATTTTAGAACCGTTTTTAAAATATTTTTTTATTTTTTTATATATTTAATTAAATTATTTTTCATATTTTCAAACTATTTTAATAAATTAATATATCTTTTAATAGACTTATGATCGAGAAATATTTTGAAAAGTAACTTTTATTGTACTCTAGTTGTGTGACTCACAAGTTAATGATTATTTAATGAACTCCTAATGAGAAAGATTAGTTTCAAGCGAACTATGATTTCTATTAAAGCAAAGTACTATTTTGATTTCGGGCCTGGTTCAAGAAAAAATTAGTTTCATGTTTAGTGGCATTATTGTAATGCTAACGTGGCAAGCCGATTTGTACTCATTCTTCCACGTTAACTGCCTGACCGTTTATAATTTTGGAGTGCGTTGCAACCGGTGTTTGCTGAAAATTTGAATTTTTATTTTATTTTAAATAAATATGTTTTGGTGTTTTTAGATCATTTTGATGTGCTAATGTCAAAAATGATTTTTAAAAAATAAAAAACATCATTTTGATATATTTCGGCACGAAAAACACTTTGAAAAGCTACCGCAATCGCACTCCCAAACAGGCTTAAAAGGGTTTTTGGTAGGAATATATTTTTTGTTTTTCAGAAAAAAATAAATTGGAACAACCAAACAAGCCAAAGGATTAATTAATAAAGTTTAACCCAAAGGATGGCACGTGATGGATTATTGTAATGTGATTGATGATTTTATTAATTACATATTATTTAATCTGAGAAAAATTAGTAGAGATGGTATACAGACACGACAAAGATTTTTTAATTTTTTAAAAGAATTTAACAAGTCACTATAGAATGGTTGGCTGAAACACAGTGAAAAACAGGCTCTAATGCTCTACAACCGACCAATTCTTAATTAGCTTTTTAATATAATTAAATGTGCACCAATAGTTTGATAAATTCCTGCCTCCACTAATTATGAAAGACAGCCAATAATTTTCACCGTCTCCTCGCCAGCCCATACGGTGCGTTTGTTTGTCTGTAAGACCAACTTCAATGGCAAAAGTTATTTTGAAGAGTCAAATTTTTTAAAATAGCTTTTTAAATAATATATATGATTTTTTTGTTGATGTGTGCTCCAATGATAAGAGTAATCTTTTTATATTATTTTAAATATAGTGCAATTATTTTGTATATAGTTTAATTATGCAATTAATTATATAATTAATAAGAGTAAGTTATATAATTAAATAATTGACTTTGAAAAACCCTCCAACAATAAAATTATTATTTTTTAATTATATTTAAATATAATTAAAAAAACCCATAATATTTGAGATTTGAAAAATTATAACAACCAGCTTAGGGTTAAAGGGTTTGTTTTTTATATGATTTCAAGTTTGAGTCATGTAGTAAATTTTACCGACAAAATATTCTCTTGCATGTCCCTTGGTATAAATCGACAAAAAAAATTTATATACCAATGAAATTACAGTTTATAAAATAAATATGAAAAAAATAAAATTATTATTACAGATGGTATTATTGACGCGATAAACTTTTCGCTAATATTCGTCAATAGATTTTAAGTTTTAACCGGAGGGAGATGGAACTCCAATCTTCCCCTCCCCCATCTCTTCTTGTTCTTCCTTTTCCTCTTCCAATTTTTAAAACAACAAAAGATCACGGGCTACTTGATCGGTTTGTGTGAAAGTGGAACAAAAAAAGCTGAAAAGTTTTTCCTGCTAGCTGGCCTGATTATTTCTATATAAAAATTAAATAAGAAAACTTTTTTATTATTATTTTAACTCATTTTAAAAATGTTAATGTTTTTGGCATTTTGATGTAGTATACTTAGTTTGTTTATGTATTTACTTGTTTTATAGTTTTTCTATGAAAATTTATTGAATGAATGTATGGTTTGTACATGTTTAGGTTTGTTTGAGACGTTTAGAAAATTGTTTATAATTTGACGAAATTAATTTCAACTTTATGACTTAGATGTTTTGTAATGAAATAAATAATGACTTATTGGCACGGTTTATATTTTATCAATATATGTAGAGGAATTTGAATTTACATAGAAAGCTAATAATGATTAAAATTACTATTAAAATAGATTGAGTAAGCTTGAGTTAAATCAATGTTAGCTAATTCATTTAGTTCACATGATTAATGAATACATGTTGTCATCAATATTATATATGAGTTTTATATAAGTAATGAATAATTGTTCTTAGATGTATCGAGTTTAAGCTAAAAGGTTGCATATGGCGGGTTATTGTAATATGATTGAGGATTTTATTAATTACGTGCTATTTAATTTGAGAAAAATTAGAGGAAAGGGTATTAAAAGTCTTATGTAAGAGACATAAAAAATAAAAAATTTCTCGATCAAGATATTTTAACAAGGCATCTTCTACAAAAAAAATCATACATTTCTACGAGACCATGATATAATCAATTTCTAATTTTAGTAACATGTATGAAGTTGTAGAAGAAGTTGGAAGAATTTGACACGTCATTATATGATGATTATATAAATCACAGTAAATTATTGGTTGTTTCATAAATATTCACCATCAAGTCATTTTATCTCAAGAGAATAGACAAGAAGAAAAACTTATAAGACGAAACCTTTTACATAAAATACCAGAAGATTGATTTGGCATTTTCAATGATTTTCACTACAGGTCCAGAGACCAGCAATCCGTCTGTGTTGAAGAAGCAGGCTAAAGACTAGTCAAGAACTGGCCATCTGAGCTACTAAATTAATACATCTAACACCAGGCGAAACAATCAGTAAAACTCCTCTGGTGGATCGCCGGCTGTGGCCAGCCATAAGCGCTCCGCCGTCAACTGGAACGGCTGTGGCAGTTGGAGATGCGTGGCACCCAATGACTCCCAACCTCAGGCAAGGTGATTCTCGTGCATTGGTGGCTGCAGTAGTTCTAGCAAGAAAGATTGTAAATGCAATCAACTCTGGTCCTACCTCTGTCGAGGGTGCCATGGAATCAAAAGATGGTCTCGTGTCTTTCCGTTAACCGTACGTGCCGATCTTGCGGGATCGCTTCTGCAGGGGGGAACTAGTTGTCTGTTCTGCTGGGAACAAAATAATCATACAAAAGCGAGCTAGGCTCGGTCCAGATTTGGAACACACAAATTTCGATTGCGAACCTTTCACTGCAGACAAACATCTGAAAGTCCCAAAGCAAAACCTTCTGAATTACACTATGAAGAAAAACATGGAGGATTTACCATCACAGATGCCAGCAAAACCTTTTTCTATCTTTCAAAACACACTCTCCATTGCGATTCATTGCACAGATACCCTTTTGTACTCTTTTTTTATAACCGGGATAACCGAGTCAACTTACATGTATCACAACTAATCATCGGACCCACTAAACACCCTGCAAGCCTAGCGGGCAGGTAAGACAACTCGGAGGTGACAGGCATACACAAAAAAAATCGAACTCGGATGTAGAGGAAGGGAACAAGTCCCTTCCCCTCGCTATGCCACGACCTCAAGTGCGGATACCCTTTTATACTTCATTTTACAGGAGAGAGTTGCTTTGAGTTAGTAATGTTTACAGCATTTAATTCCATCATAATAGTTAAGTTTCCCATCTCATGTCTAGCTCCCTCATGCCGAGAAGCAGCTCCTCGCAGCTTGAAGAACATGCTTCGAATAGGAATACGCAAGCGAAGAGAGTGTTTGGTAGGAAAGGTGCAATGAAACAAATAACACAAACAAAAGTTCAATCACCCCTCTAAGGAAAAACTTCATGACAAAATTAATCAGATTAGGATCATTTAGACACATTTGGAGGGTCTCGTTAGGTTTGTTTTCGGTCATCTTTGCAAAATGATCTCCGAGTTTCCATCCAAAGCCAGGCTTGAAGAAACATATAGCTACAAGTGTGAGCAGCAAGCACAGTTGAATTTATTATTATTATTTTTGTGTGTGTGTGTTTAAATAACACACCTAAATATCTAAAAAAAAATCCTAAGAACAAGATTTAAGACCTCGTACTGACAAAAAGAGGCAGTGCGGAGCATTGAAAACACAGATTATAAGACCACAGTAAGAAAAGATTGAGATTAGGCACACCAAATCCACCTTTAACCCTCCTGAATTATGAGATTGACACCCTCTAACCGTTTTACTTCTTCTTTTTTTAATCTCATCCTCGATACAATACATGTTCTGATGTACAATCCTTTTGCCAAGTTTCCATCTATTTGAAGTGCTAAACAACATTTGCAGGTCAATAAATTTTTGTATAAAACACATTAACAAAAGGAGTATAAAAGCATCATACAATTACGGATCGAGATTAGAAAGATAAGAGATGTTTATCAAAATGAAGCTAATAAACACACAATCAATTAACAATTAATTTCTTACTTTCACATAAATTTACATAATCGAATGATTTTATAGGCTAGAATTAATGAGCTAGGTATCTTAATCCACCATCAGTTTTTTTTCATTGATAAATACTATCTTACTTTCACTGCCACTATTTGCTTGAATCATATCCAATAGATCTTTAGGTTAAAATGAATCAGTATCTTGTTCTCTTACTACAGAAGATAAAGGCAGCAGAAATAGTTGTCTAATCGAAAGCACATCATTAGCACATAATGATAGAGGATGAACAAAGTAAATAATGAATTTGAGACACCATTTTTTCCCAATGGTGCTTCGCTTGTTAGAAAGGTTTATCACAGCAATCATGGCCCTTATAGTGAATCTTTTGACTTGCTCTGAACAGTCCATATTTTAGTGTTTGGTATTTGGTGCGATCCTACCATCCCAAAGAAAAGGCCACATCGACAGAAAATTGGTTAGAGCAAATGTGGATGGTATTTGAGATGATTGTCCTGGTCTGTAATGATTCTGGATGGTTATGGCCTATGGTAATCTCGATTTGGAAGACTGGTTAAGCTTTTTGATAACGGACAATTAAAGATATGCAACGCAGTAGAGAGACCAAATGCACCATTAAACCAAAAACATTGTATGCATTGAGTTGCATGTAAAGAAAACTGTGTAACATAAGATTTAAACAGGTATATACAAAGATGCGATGAAATAAAAAGAGTTGTTTTTGCATTTCACTCACAAACTGGAGTTAATTTTAAAAGAGCTCAGTGATAAGGCTTCTGCTCAAGTAATGCGGTGGCCTTTTGGCTTGATGAGAGGTAAATAGGATTGGATTGGAATCCTTGAGCTCATATTCTGCACCAACCTGCCCCATGAACAAAATTCCATTGAGCATGTGATTGATTCTCAAATCCTTGGCTCTGCCAAAACAAAAACAATTAGCTGCATGATCAGAAAATGATCTGATTAAAAATGCATTGCATGAGATATGCATACTTTTATCACCGCGTGATTTGTATGCAGCCCTTTAAAAATTTACTATCTATCTCTAACTAAGATCATTTGTGGAACGCAAATCAGTGGAAATATTTCCAGTCTCTGCACATCCTCCGACAAGAGAAAACCATATACAGCTCAGTAAATAGGATTCTGAAATTGTTGCAATTACGTAATTATTCAGTGATAAAAGATAGGAGATATAAGGTTCGCTAACAAAACAAAAAGGAAAAAAAAGGCCGCGGACAAATCTGTGATGCAAGCCTTGAGAAATCTGATTTTAATGTCAGGAAAAAAGAGAGGCCAATGGGTCATGGGGAAGTTAATATATAAGCCTGGATTGAAAAGGAACCAAAAATAAAATGAATGAAATAAAATAAAATGTCACGTTCTGCTATCCAAAAATGAAACAGTTTATTGTTCAATCTCATGATCAAGCAAGAAAAAGATGAGGCATGAATAAGAGTGGATCATATGAATTCAAGCAATAATATTCTGCTCACAAACTCTTAAGATTGTACAGGGAGTTTCCATAAAAATTCTTACAAGTGAACTGGTCATTTTATAGTTAGAGATACCATTCTCGGTCTAACAGCAAACTTTGAACCAATTGTTCAGTTAACAAGATACCATCACAGTACATGGAGTTGGATGAAAATATTTAGATTGATTGAAGAATAAAACTGCAAATAAAGCAGTCGATCATTAACCGTATCGGTTCAGAGAAACGAAAGAGCAAAAAATAAACCGGAAGGGGAGAGGATTTGAGAACCTGGGGGGTTGGAGAAGAACCAGAGAACGATGGCACAGAGAGCAAGAACGAGAGGGATGGCATGAATTGCATTCTCAGCAGATCTGAGACGGGACCTTTCCCTCTTTGCAACGTGAGAAGCTGGATCATAGGTCGGCAGTTCTTGTTGGTCTTTGTCAGTGTTTGTGTTGTTAAGCAACTCTTCAGTCACTCTGGAACTTCTCGATGATCTCTGCATCTTGAGAGGAGGGGGGGTGCCTTTTTTTTTGGTGTGGGTGGGTGGGTGCTCGTATAACGGAAGTGGATTCCGACTTCCGACGATGAATCTTCAATGTAATCTCGTTAGAAAAAGAAATGGTAAAAACACAAATTAATTTATTTTAAAAAATATATAAAACATGACAGTGAAATATATTCTTAAGAATATATATGATACGGTACACTTGGTTATTGCTAGATAAAATAATAATAATAATAATAATATTTTTAAAACATTAAAACATTTTTTTTGTTTTTCTACTCACTTATGGCCTGGTTAAGGATTGAATTATTATTTATTATTATTATTAATATTATCTAATAGAAAAATCAAGATTAATTAATTAATAATTTAACATTGAAGGATAAAATTCTACAAAAATCTCATTGAATTAATTTTTATTTTATTTTTTTATTGAGTTTTTTTAAATTTTAGGCTACATATTATTTCAATGCCATAAAAAAAAATGAAATTAAAAAAATAGGAATCAAATTTAAAATTGGCAGTGGTTAGAAATTCATTTTTTTTCATATATATTGTTTGGAATGTAAATCTACACTTTGGTCCTTTTTGTAAGTTTTGGTTACATTTATTCCTTCTATTTTTCATTTTGATCTCAACCTTCATTTGTTTTACGTTTTAATTTTTGAATCTTAAAGGTGGAGATGAAAAATTGCTATAACTTTTCAAGGAGAGAAAAAACTCTCGGGTGGGCAAATTTCTATCATTGACGACTTTTATTTATTTATTTATTATTTACACAGATGATCGTTAATTTATTTAAATATATGTTTGCATAAAAAATTTAATTTACATTTAGAATATTCTTATATAAAAAATACAAAAAAAACCCTACATATATATATATATATATATATAAAATAATAATATAAGACTTGTGAGGAAGCATGAATAGAAAAACTAGTTATCAGCATATATAAAAAGAGTTTGTTTTTTCATGGTTTATTGCTACAATGAGTTTTTTTATTGCAACAATGAGTTGTGAAAAGACAAATCTTTTTTTACTGAGAAATATTTTTATATTTTATTTTTCAATATTGGATTCATTGAATATTAAATTTTATAATTTATTTTAGTTTATTTTCTATGTAATGCAAATTTGATTTTCTTTTAAAATTGATTTACCAAGAATTTATTTTGAATTTGATTTCATCATCCTCTAATATTATATTAATTAAAATTGAGGTTCATAATTTTTATTTTACTTTCTATAAGGTTATTTTAGTCTCCTGACTTGAATTTGATAAGTGAATTCGAGTTGATTTGACTCATTTTTTAATTAAAATTGTTATTTATTTTTATCATTCAACATTGTATGATCAAAAATTGATTCTAATAATTTATTTATTTATTTTTAAGAGGTTCATGAGTGTCTCATGACATGGATAATGAATTTGATTTGTATTATTTGTTTTTCTTTCAGTATTAAAAAAATATTTTTTTATATTAAACTATATTTTTATTGAATATTTAAATATATTAAATTAATAAATTATATAATGTCAATTTCTCTATAGTTAAACTAGTCCGGTGTTGAAATTTTCGAATGGTCATATGGTAAGTGCCTGAAGTTCTCGGGCATCTCAAACCGTACAATTAATTATTCTAGAACTTCACAAAGCCAACCATTTTCGACCGTAAGAAGAAATTGACCAATGTTTTTTTTAATATATATATATATATATTCCATTTCTTTTTTCTCTTTGACACTGTGTTATTAAAAAGGAATTCTGTTTGGTGAACTTCTGAGCACTGTTTTCTATGTGCTATACGCGCTTGATAGGCACGTGAGCAATGACTTAACGGTTGCGTGGTGCGAAGACATGGCTGGCGCGTTCACGTGGATTCCACGAAAGAAGCCAGGAAACAGCTTGGAAAACACTGAAAGAAAGAAACGCGGTTTCGCTTTCCTTATAACGGTAAATGTATATTCTGCGGTTCAAACTACTTATCTTAAAATCCATTTTTATTTATATATTTACAATTAAATTAAATTTAAATATTTGTATAAGAGGATACAATTTAAATTTCTAAAAAAAATACTTTACCAAACTAATTAATTAATTTTTCATCTTATTCGTGGATTGATTGGATCTTGTTAATGGCCAAACTCAAATAAAATGGGTTGTGCAGTACTCAAACCCTTAAAATAATCGTTTTATCTTTATTATTCCATGCAATGCTATCAGCAACTGATCGATTTATATCAATACAATTCATAAAACTTGTTATTTTTATTTTATTTGATAAAAATTAAGTATAATATAATATAGATTTATGTATAAATTTCAAGTTCAAAAAAATTTTACTCGAAAATAATAATAATAAAATAATATAAATTATATTATAAAATCTCATTTAACAGTTTAAATTTTTAAAAATAAAATAATTAGTTTATATAATTAGTTTTTACTCTTTATCAATCTGCCCGTATTATTATCGGTATTAACTCAATGTGAATCCGATATATTTATAATTATGTGAATACTAAAATATATTTATAATCCAAATATATTAAAATGCCAAGGGGAGTGAATTATGTGAATATTAAAATGAAATGGCATGCCTTAGCATCTCCAGTCAAACATGGATGGATGTTGACTAGTTGCCGCAGTTCATGATCAATAATCATAGATGATCGGTGATGCCAGCAAACTATCCATGAAATTAAACTAAAACAATTAAATATTATTTAAAAACATGTGACAGGTCATCTTAATTATTTATTTGTTAAAAAAACAATATATAGCGTATAGAAGTTTGTTTCAGTTCTTAAATATTGATTTTCTTCCTGGTAGATGCGAGTAAACCATTCATGCTTAATTATTTATTTGTCAAGTTTTATTTATTTATTTATTTTTAAATCTCGCTGTAGTAATAACATATTCTCGTACTCCCCGATATATTTAAGATTCCAGACTCTTCTTCGTTTTATTTTTAAAGAAAATTGTAAATTATTGCCGCACTTAATAAAACTTCATAATTACTATGCTTGGTGTTACCATGAATATAAAATTTGTAATTGAAGTTATTTTTTAAAATATTTTTTATTTAAAAATATATTAAATAATATTTTTTAGTTTTAAAAATTTATTTTTGATATTATAATTTTTTTTAAAACACGTACTCTCAGCAAGTAATAAATCAGATAAATGGGCAATATGGTAATATATGAGTGGAAAGTATAGAACACGTGGCAAGCAATAAAACAAACGGATACGTCACAACTACTTGAAATAAATTCGGGAAAAAATGAGTTCCTCTTTTTAAATAAATAAATAAAAAAAAAGCATTCAAAACAACATAGCACAAAGCATTCAAAACAACATAGCATAACACGTATTACCTCTCGCACCCGTAATCCCTATTTCTCCTCGATATCACCCTCCACTCTCTCCCTCACCGGCGATCAACTCGTATACTAGTTCATTTTCTCGCCGGAACCTACAATTTAGACTTCTCTCTTCTCCGGTATCTAATCTCAAGCCACACGACTCAGGTCCATTTACAGCACAAATCATGAATCCTGAATAGTAAGCTATTATCATCAAACTCTTTTTTATCCTTGAATTGTTCTTCCTTTCCCCCCTTAATTATGTTAAATACCGGTGAAATTATACTCGATCTGATTGTAGTTAATAAACTGTTTCCTTAATTTGCAAGTATGAAAAATTGTTTGTTCCGTCCTTTAATTTTTTTTTCTAGGATTATGATTTAATTATATGATGGATTTTGATGCTTAGATCTAGGTGATTTGCCTTCAGATCTGTTGACATTTTTTTCTAACTTGTAATTCAATCGATTGCAATTCGCTATATTAATTGGGAAAGATATGTTTTTCCCCTTCAATAGGTAATTGGGAGTAGGATTGTGTTTCAACCTTTTATTTTGATGATCTCTGTGATTGCGCTACGAAAGGAAAAGAATAAAAAAAAACTGTGATTTTGATTTTTTTTTTTGCAGCGATTATTTGTTTAAGCTTTTGCTTATTGGAGATTCTGGTGTTGGAAAATCATGTCTACTTTTGAGGTTTGCTGTAAGTTTCTTCTATTCTTCGCTCAGCTATTTGTCTATATGGAATCCATGCGTCTTGCTGCAGTAGTGTACCAATAATGATGATTCTCTATTTTTTTTGCATGCTTTCTTAATAGGATGATTCATATCTGGAGAGTTACATCAGTACCATTGGTGTGGACTTTGTAAGCTATTATCTTTACACTTTTTTTCCTTTACCTTCAATTATATAATTATGGGATTGATTTTTTTATTTTTATATTGTTCTACTATCTAGAAAATCCGCACTGTGGAACAGGATGGGAAAACCATTAAACTACAAATTGTAAGTTATAAAATCTACTTGATGGCCTCGAGTTATTTTTCTAGATTTCAGTCTCTACATCCGCTTTGAACTCAATTAAAATTGTATTCAACTTTGGTTGTGTTGAGCATTTCTTTCTTTCTTCTTTTTTTTTCCTGGTGGGTGGGGAAGGGTCTTTGAGGCACTGGCTTATATAAGTTTCTTGTTCTGTGTGTGTTTCCTGGTTTACAAAATGTGCAGTGGGACACAGCTGGCCAAGAGCGTTTTAGGACAATCACAAGCAGTTATTATCGCGGAGCTCATGGAATCATTGTGAGCTTGCCTCTCTCTGTCTCCATCTCTCCTTGTTTACTTAATACCCAACTTTTTATCTCTTCGTGAGGTTTGTCTTATTGATAGCATCGTGGGTAGGTTGTTTACGATGTCACAGACCAAGAGAGCTTCAACAATGTTAAACAATGGTTGAATGAAATTGACCGTTATGCAAGTGAAAATGTGAACAAGCTTCTAGTTGGGAACAAGTGTGACCTCACAGCCAACAAAGTCGTCTCTTATGAGACAGCAAAGGTAATTTAATCATCTACATTCAATTGTTTGTTTTTGCATGTTGAAATATATTGGTTCACTTTACAATCTGATGAGTCTGGAAGTTTTAATAAGGAAATTGCATCTTTATCCAGGCATTTGCTGATGAAATCGGGATCCCTTTCATGGAGACAAGTGCAAAAAGTGCCACCAATGTTGAGCAGGCTTTCATGGCTATGGCCTCAGAGATCAAGAACAGGTACGTGTTAATTTTGTCCTTACATTGCGAGCTCTGTTCTTTAATGGAATCCATTATTTTCTACCTGAATAGAGGCTGATTTGCCATAGAAATTCAACTGGCCTTTTCTTTATTGTGGAGTATTTTATAACATGAGAGCATTTTTCGGACCACTAGCCTCATAAGTTTCGATTCTTATGCATCAGGATGGCAAGCCAGCCGGCCATGAACAATGCAAGGCCCCCAACAGTGCAGATTCGAGGACAACCTGTCAACCAGAAGTCTGGTTGCTGCTCCTCTTAGAAGTCAGTAGGTGTGAAGTTGGCTTGTGATGCTAACAACATTGGCATGTAAAACTAGCTCGTCTATTCTCAAAGCTTTGATATAAAGATTATTTGTTATGATTTGCATTTCTGTCAGATGTTTAACACTTATGTTGAAACTTCCATTCTTTTAAATGTATTTGATTTTAAAAACATCTGTACAAAATAGGAATACTGGTAATAGCAGTATTTGCTTTGTCATCATTTCCCTGAAACCTCGTCTTCATTGCTTTTATATTTGTCATTGCCTTAAATCATCTGCTCAAAATAGGAACTTTGATCGTGCTGTTTTTATTTTAGATTTGGTTGTTAACATGTACGCTGATGCACAATTCTAAAGAAGATCAAATGAGAAGCCCTATGGTGAATTGCTATTAACAAGTACTATAATGTCAGTGGTCCGATCGATCCTGTCAAATTACAGCGGGCCGTAATTTGAAATCATGGTTCCACCAAAGTTTTTAACACCTCTCGTTGTGTATTAACGGGCATAGAGGAGTGGGGGTGTGGCCAAGTGGTTTCCCTTGCCCAACAATACTGGATATCAGGCGAGGCTCAACAAGTAAATTTAGTGAAAAGAGTAAAGAAAATAAATGCTCTCCATTTCGAGTCGGGAAATTGAGGCAAGAAATTGTTTTATAATGAAGGATTTGTCGTTGAAGATATCATGGTTGACTAGAGCAGTCCTACCGTGAATGCTTATTGAGGAGAGAAACAGTGACCGAAAGAAAACTCAGATCCTTCTTAAAGCCGCCAGGAAAATTCTCTTTTCAGCAACTCCGCCAGCTTTTCCCGTTTGACAGCGAGATGGGAACAAAACTTGTTGCGTTCCTTTAGAATGTTCATAAAGTAAACCGAAATGATACTTGAGAGTCTGGCGTTGACTGTAGCACGTTTGGCAGGCTGAATTATCGTTTACTTTTCTGAAAACATCCTTTGATCCTGAAACAAGACTGTTGTGATATTCAGGCATTAAAAACGTTTTTCTCCCATCTCGAATAAACCGATGACCTCTGCCAGTGACCTGAAGGTACGCCGGAAACTCGGTGTCTCAAAAGTTTGATGGTAAACATGAAAGTCATGGTTAAACTCCAAGGCTAACAGCATACCATCTCTCCGACACTGAACAATCATTCTCTCGTGTGTCTGGAATAATGTTATATACTTGTATCCTTCGTGGATGTCTCAGTTTTTAAAAACATCCTGAAGTTCCTGAACCGCCATGTCTGAAAATATGGTGACATCGCGAATCTTCTGACAGGCCAAACGGCCATGGCTTCACAATCTTGAACACATCCAACCCCTTTGATAATGCAATGCAGATTTAAGATTTTAGTACCTAGCATATCATAGCGGTGAGCAACTGCAGGAATCCTGGATGTGAGGGCATTGACCACCTAATTCACAGATTGAACCAAACCCATGGCCTAGCTCATAGGGTTTACATCACTCCCTCCCTTACTAGCCATTGCAGTTCCAGGGCCCCAAGTCTATTGCTTTTTTCTATCATACTGTTCAGATTTACAGACAAGTTCAGATGGTACCAACCTTTTCAAACACGCTAGATTCTAAACACAAATGGTCAATCAAACTATACCAACACCTAATTTGAACAACGAACTGCAATATTCAATGCAACTCAGTACTGTTCTCATTTCATTGTCGGACTTACTTCTATTCATCTAACTTAACAGTTGAAACTCTATCTGTTGATTGACAAATCAACTTCAGCAAGTAACCACCTGCATTTGTCAACATATCTAGCTGAAGTTAGCTCTTGAAGATTTGACACCAGTTTTAATAATAGGGGAGGGTATGGCTTCAAGAACCATAGCTACCTTGACAAGTGCCAGCTTGGCCAGGCTGATATGATTAAGTAGCAGTCAAAAGTCTGCCTATTATTACCTCTCCTGTAGAACCGATCCTTCTATAGAGAACCATATATGCCGAACTGAAGCTAATGAATCAAAAACTTCCACAAGAGAATTCGCGAAGCATCCGTAAATCTGCAGACCTACCAGTAATCAGCACAAGAGCAATGCCCATGTTTAAAATGATGAAACCTCGTAGTATCTCTTACAATGATTTCCCTTCTTTCTATTTGTGATATGTACTTGGTAGCTCTATGACAATCTCCGCATACTCTCAAGTTTTTAAACACCCTGATTGGAGTACCAGGTGGCAATTTTATAAGGCCATAGGCAATTGCCAACTTTTCACTGTGCCACAATAAAAGCTGCTCTTTTTGCTCTTCCCCTACATCATGCAATGCAAATTCGAGATCTGGCACATACCCTGCTAACTTCATTTTCTTTTCCAACTCCTTCAGTTTCTCATGTATAGAAGTTAATTCTGGGTGAGCCTTATCACCTGATCTGAACTGATGGGCCACACTCTTAACCTCAATCCAACTGTACCCTGGTGTCTTAACCACCTTGCAGCTTTTCATTGATTTTCGAACTCTAGCAACATGGTCCCATCTTTTTGTCGCGGCATAAACATTAGCAAGTTGAACATAACCAGTTGCACTAGTTGGATCAAGATTAAGCAACTTCTGGGAAGCAAATTCTGCCATCTCAGCGTTCTTGTGTATTCTACAAGCACCCAAAAGGGTTCCGAATATGGCAGCATGGGGTTTGAAAGGCATTTTTTCTATCAAATCTACAGCCTCTACCAACTTACCTGCCCGACCAAGAAGATCAACCATACATGTATAATGATCAGGCTTAGCTGCAAGTCCATAATCCTTCGCCATTGAATGGAAATATTTAATCCCAAGGTCTGTAAATCCAGCATGGTTACAGGACATTAATACCGCAACAAAAGTGATCCAGTCCGGCTTCATTCCTTTCTCTATCATCTCATCAAACAAACCAAGAGCTTTTTTACCTTCTCCATGTTGAGCATAACCAGAAATCATCGCATTCCAAGTGACAACATCCCTCCTTGGAAGCTGAACAAACAATTTCCAACCATCCTCCAAAACTCCACACTTACAGTACATGCTCATCAACGAAGTTCCTGCAGTTGTATCATCACACAGCGGGGACTTACAAACTAGCTGATGCACTTGCCTGCCCAGCTGCAAAGCAGACAACTCACTACACCCTAACAAAGCACTGCTCAAAGTTGACGAATTTGGCTGGATACCAAATCCCACCATTGTTCGGAAAATTTTTACACCGTCCTCAGCCCTGTAATTCTCAATATAACCTGCGATCATAGCATTCCAAGTCACCAAATTTTTTTCGGGCATCTTTTGAAACAATCTTTCTGCCAATCCAACCCTCCCAATCTTCATGTACCCGGTGATCATAGCGGTCCAGGCCACCACACTCTTAAATGGCGCTTTTTCAAACAACTTTAGCGCGGAGTCTAGGTCCCCACACTCTACATAACCTGAAATCATAGCATTCCAAGTAACTACATTTTTCGTTGGCATTATCAAGAACAAGTTGCGTGCCTTGTCCATTTGCTGATTCTGCGCAAAACCGCTTATCATTGTATTCCATGAAGGAGTGTCTTTAAGGGGCATATCTTCAAAGAAAGCCTGAGCTCTTTCCATGTCAGAATTACGTACATAACAAGATAACATGGTGTTATACGAGACAGCATCTGGTTCAGGAATTTTAACGAACAGTTCTTGAGCTTCGTTCAACTTACCGCACTTCCTTGACAAACCCGCCAGAACCGAATTCCAAGTGACTGTTGTCTTAATAGTCATGTTGTCGAATACGTAAAGAGCAGAATCTAAGTCGCCGGATCTGATATGGTTAGTGATCATCTTGTTTGATAGAATGACATCACTAGATTTGGCATGGTGGTGAAGTGGTTTAGTATCCAAATGGGTTTTGGCTGGGGAATTTGCCTCTCTGTTAGAATCGACATTCGGGTTGTGGAATGTGCGGGTGGAGAGAGAAGAAACATGGTGTTTGGCAGGCGAGAATGTTTTGAGGAAATGGAGGGAAAGTGGGTTTTCTGTTTTGTTGGGAGATAATACATTTTCAATACCCAAGTTTGGGAAGTAAAACGAAGAGAATCGTGGGTTATGGTACTTGGTTATGGTTTTCATTGGGTAAGTAAACTTCGCATGGGGTAAATGAGATCAAGACTTCTTCTCTGCTAGATTTTCAACTCAAACAATCTGATTAAGACTTCTTCTCTGCTAGATTTCTGTTTTGTACAAGAAATAATACTTTCTGCGTTGAAATCTGCTTCTAAAACTCGGAGGAAACCGGGATCCACCTGGTGGTGGTGGTGTGCCGGTAGTTGGGTGTCTCCACATATCACTTTGCTGGGCTAATATGATCGGAAATACTTCACCGTTCAGGTTGAAGCTAAGTTCACATCACTGTAACACTGAAAGTCTTCACGCACAGTCAAATCGTGAAGGACACAACTTCTTCTCCGCCCGCTCCTCCCCTGCAAATTGTGTGACACCTCACAAGGATGGCTGGTGTTAATTTTGAATGTGCTGTAGTTCACGCGCCAACGCGTGGGAGACGTCCACATTATTTCGGAAGCTTATGTAGCACCTAAACGGTGATCGAAACTACCATTCAACTGTCTGGATGGAAGAGTCATCGAGCACTCTTCCTCCTGATGCAGTGCAATCCAGTAAGGAAGAGGCTGTTTGATTAAAACCTATTTTTTATCGTTTTTTTTTTTAAATAAAACCACCATAGTGAACTTGATTGTGGTTACAGCCACCATGTTTGTTTTTCTTACTTCTAGAAAAGCGTCTTTTATTATTATTATTATTCTTTATTTTGGTTTATATTAATTGACTTCTTCAAAGTTTTCTTAATATATTTTCTAATTAATATCCATTCTCTATGATCTTATTTAGCCTTTTTTTAATAGAGATATCTAGTATGTATTTAATTATTACCTATATTGTTTTGATTCACCTATAAGAAAACGTTTTATATAAATAAAAAATTATTTTTAAAAATATAAAATATTCTATTTTTAAGTATAAAGTGGTGGATTCAATTACTGAAAAGTAAAAAACAGCAGCCCGGTGGACAACCAACCAGGCTTGTTTGTAGAAAAACATTCAAAAAACAATTATCAAAAGTACATTAATTTTTTATATTTAACAATGTCATAAAAAAGTAAACTAAAAAATAATTTCAGTGCTTGGTTATACTGAGAAAAAAGCTGAAAAGGTATTTTTAATTTTTTTTACAATTTATTTCACATATATAAAACATTAAATATACTATTTAACCGAATGAAATAAAAAGCATGGTGATAAAAGAATTATTATATATATATATATTATTTTATAAAACATAACTAATTATATAATATAACTATTCTAAATATAATATAATAAACATATGGCTATTTTTTAGATGGCATCCTAAATCTACAACATAATTTATATGATCGGAAACATATGACCATTTACTAAAATTTAGACTCATAAGAAAGTCAGAATCTTACTAATAATTTATAGAGAAAATTTAATTATAAAATAATTTCATTGACCATTTTCAGCAATTTAGACATCATATAGAAAAGTCAGAACTGTGAAACATTTGCCTGACACATAGCTTGACCAGTAATCAAACATAGAGTAATAACTTGGAAGTTAGGCTGAAGCATACCTGAATAATAGCGAACCTTGAAGGAGCTGCTCATTGTTTTCTTTTAAAGCAATAATGAAAATATAGGAATAAAAATTAAAAATACTATTTAAAAAAAAACTGATACCCTACAACAAGCAAAACTGATGCCACCGAGTCCAAGACACAGTAATCATTCCAAATGCCCTAATTTAAACCACAAAAAAGGGGTATGCATGCGTTATGAAAGTTGAGAAGGTTTCACAGAAATAATCTAAAATATACACCCAACGACTAGATGTTTGAGATGGTTTTTGACATAGGAAATCAGAATTCCCATTGATAACCTTCAACTTGAACTCTCGAATTATAGATCACGAGGAATTTCAAACATGGAAAATCAATGTGATGACAAATGCCAGTGAAATCTCACTTGCCACCCAAGGTGGGGAATTGCCCTGGGTCTTCAATAGATGGGGCGGCCACATCACGAGCATTGCTTCCATATCCACCCCTTCCACGGCCACGGCCTCGACCACCGCGACCAGGGTTGTAGGATCTCTCCCCTTCAGCAGGCTTCAGGAATTCATTTATACTGACAGCCTGCATTCAAGTAACAATACTTGTGTTAACCATCATCAATACATGTGGAGATTGATGGGGGGGGGGACAATTCAAGGTCACATGAAAATTTGGAAAATAAGGAGGTGACAGCATACAAAGTCGATACAAGTAATTTGCATTGCAGGTATAAGATGTCAATAAATAAAAGAGAAACTGAGGCTAAGATTACCACCAGCACAATGGCCAACATCACACAAACAAAACAAAAGGTTAAGAGAACAAAAATACACAAACCTTCTTGGCTTTGTCTTCTTTGTCAGCAGCATCTTTTCGTTTGTCCTTCTCAGAACCCTAACAACCAATTACAGATTCATATGCATGTATAGCCTCTACCAAATTAAATAGAATTCCACATTCAAAGAGGGAAACTATACTTACCAACTTGATAAAGATTTCATGGTTGCTCTTCTTACTTGAGAGCTGTTGCATGCACTGTAAGTCTTTGTCTAGGCCAACTTTCCTCTCCTCAGTCTTCAGAGCAAGCAGAGCCTTCCTTTTTTCTTCAAGAACCTTCTCATACTCTTCTAGTGTCATCTCCTATTAATAAAGCAGAAACTTTTGTGAAAACTAGCATAGAACATGGAAGCACAAAAAAAAACAGAAAGTGGAATTTCTATGTGCACTGGAGCTGGTCATAACAAACTTCAATTGAGGCATGATATCATTACAGTACTGTGATTTCACCACATAGCTTGAAAAATCAATGTAGTGAAATGATGTTTCAGAGTTTTGACTTTCAGATGAAACCATCTGAGTTTCGGGCTGTGATTGAAAGAATATGCCAAGGTTAAGTATGTAACGCACAGAAAATGTGCTTGAATAGATAGATCTAGATCAAAAGTAACATTTCAAAAATAAGCAATCAGGGCCCTTCCATCTGTGTTGTATCGCAGCAACATGAGTTCAAATCTACATGTAATAGAAAAACCTTTGCCAGCAAATATTTAAGATTTATCAATCACTTCCCCCCAAGGAAGCAAAACTGAATCTTGACAATTAAGCTTAAAATAAAATTTCTTAATAAATAGGCAACTACACCATTTTCACTAAGCTTGTATGAGAAAGGTGACCCTTACTTGGTGATATTTAACACCAAATTGAAAGTTCAATTATATACAAGACATTTCAAGAAAGATCTTGCCAGAATTTAGAAAGTGAAATTAGCCATCATGCAAACAATTCTGATCCTTTTATATTCACAGTAGTTAATAAATCATGTCTTACTATCCAGCATGACAGCAATACCTCTGAAGAATAAAAAAAATTATAACAATTGAAGTTCTACAAGATGGAACTTTTCTGCTTGTTTATGAAGACAACTCAAGATATGACCAGGTTCAAAAGGAACAATTTACCTTTTCTTCTGGCTCCTTCTCTTCTGGCTCCTTCTCAGGAATATCCTTATTGGCATCCGCAGCATCCTCTTCTCCTTGCTGCTTCTCAGTTATAACATTCTTCTCACTGTCACCAACAGGTTCTTCAGTCTCCCTGAATTCACTTAAACAAGAGGATACAAGTGAGCATAGCTGAGTTTTTGCACATGTAAATACATTTTTTAAAATGCTGGGAGCATAAAGACAGAAACTCACGGAGCAATTTCATCACTGGGAGTTCCCCAGTTACCGCGGCCAGACCCTTCACGCTTAATCCCGTTCCTGATACAACATGTAAAATGAAACTTTTTATGCCAGGTGATGAAGGAAATGTTATGGTTAATACAGAATACAAGAAATATGAATATTTCGGTAACAAAATACTAACCCACGACCAGTGCCACTGTGTCGATCATACAACCTTCGAGGACGCTCACCTTCTCCATCTTCTCCATTCCTATAACCGCCTCGGCGACCACCACGGAAACCACCACGAGGGGCACCATATCCACGTCTCTCAGAAGTTTTCCCAGCTTCCGCATCTTCAGACAGTCTGGATTGTCCAGAAAACCCGTTGCCAGTGAAGGAAATTTCATTGTTATTTGAATCTCTGTTAAATCCACCACTGCCACCGCGACCACGACCATGCCCGCGTCCTTCTCCACGGCCTCCTCCACGTCCACCTTCATTCTTTGCTTCTCTCACTGGATGAAAAGTCAAAAACCATCAGTAAAAAAAACATGAAATGCTAGCCTTACAATATTCTGTTTCAACTGTCATCCTGTGCTATGATTCAGTGAAATAACAAAGAAAACAACAAAAAGCTAACAAAACATGTAAATAGAGAATTTACTATCAAAATACATGAAAAAAAGTATACCGTGTAAAGTGTAGAGAAAGCAAAAACTGACCAGAAGACACTTAGCAGTACTATATGGGTAGTGTCAATCAACAATTTTATCTTCCAACAACCAAAACAAGATTAACCAATCATCTAGAACTTCAACATCAACCAAACATTGCAGTGAAAAGGAAGCAGAGGTTATGTTTCAGAGAATAACACAGAAGCAGAGTGTTTTTTTATTTATTCTCCTACTAAATCCAAATTTCAAAAAAAGAAGAAGCCCATTTCAGGTAATGACAAACACCAACAGATTCAATAATCATGTCCTCCTTTCTTCTATTTCCTCAACGACCAAAACTATCAAGCACTAGTAGGGTTACTCAGAGAAAAATCAAGTTGAAACAACTATTCATTCAACAATTTCGATAAGTTATCATCCTTTCTTTCATTTTCTATCACCCAAACAGAACACAGAAACAAAACGAAAACAATCTAAATTAAAAATAAATCTCAATATTTGAAACACCTTCAAAGCACGTGCCGGGGTTTATATAAACCAGAACTACCAAATTTTATTAAAAGATATGGAAAGATTATCGAGGCTCACCAGCTTGAGCAGGGGGGGCAGGCCTGGTGGGGAGCTTGGCAGGCTGGGAAGCAGGAGCGGCTGGCTTATCAACCTTCTTGGGCTTCTCAGCTGCCTTAAGCTGAGCGGCGGCAACGAGCTGAGAAAGGTCCTCATTGTTGTCATCATCAACAAGGATATCAAAAGGATTCGCGTTTGCCATTTCTCTCTTTGAGTTTCTGATAATCACAAATAATTATATGGTCCTTTAGCTTGTTCGCTTTAAAATAGCAACCAAGAGACCCTTATTGACTGAATAAGGTCATTGCTGACTGATAGTAGTTTAGGGTAGGAGTGGATGCGAGGCGAGAAAAATGAGTAAGCAAGAAGAGTGAGCGGTGTTGAAAAACCCTAACCACGGCGGCAGAGAGAAACTTAACCTTAAAAACCCTAGGACGTGATGTTAGTGTGTGGAAGGGTGTAGGTTTATCATGTGTGCTTGCTGTCGTTCTTATTTATATGAATGGTGTGTTTGGTAGAGATTTAAAAAAACAGTTTTATGAAAAGTATTTTTAGCTGCATTTCATAATTAAAATTGAAATGTTTGGTTAAAACTGTGGTTGAGTTTGAAGTTGATAAAAAACAATTTCGTGTGTTTAGTTATCATGTTTTTCATATTGTTGTCAACTTATGAAATTATTTTAAAGAACACACACATATATTATTTTTTAAAATTTTGTACATTAATAATCATAACAATAAAATATAATTAATGATTCATGAAAAAAAACAAATATTTGTTTTTATTCTCTCATTAAACTACTTGCAATTTCGTTACGAACTAAATCAATACGTGAATGTCTTTGTGATCTTTTGCTATTTAATCGAGGAACAATATATGGTAACAATATCATTAGTAACAACACTACGATCTAGTTGTATAGATATAATTCTAATGTCAAATCTGGTTGTAAGTTTTTTATTCATAATCAATCGAAAAACAATAGGGTTGTGGAGTGAAACAAAGTCAATTGCATTTCCTTTTCATCAGTACTAATCTCTATCTATACATTTTTTTATTTTTTTTAAAATCGAACTGGACCTGACCCAACTAAATGGGGCGGTCCAGTCTAGGTGGGTCAAGAGGCCTAACTCTGCTGTTGGGCTGGGCTGAGAGGAAGTGCAACCCAAGTCTAACTTTAATATGTGTTGAGTGAAACGGTGCACTGCATTGTTCACGTCTTCTTAACACGTGAACAGTAGCGTCCGACCGATGGTAACGAGAGGTTCAACGGGCGATAACGATGGGTAGAGGAGGCTGAGGTTTTTTTCCTATGGTAGTGGTGTCGTAAATGATGGACTGTGGTTGTCAGCGGCAACGTTGGAAGGTTGTTACTGCTACTTGATGCCGGCGCTGCGAGAAAAGACTGGACAATGCAGGTGCTAACGATGAAGAGGAGAGGTTGATAGTGCCGAAGGAGCAGCTGGTGGTGCTCGCCAATGATTACTGAGAGGAGAGAGAGAGAGAGAGAGTTGCATTCATGGCTATTTTGGAGAGATAAAGTTGCAATTATGAACAGTAGCGTCCGACCAATGGTGACGAGAAGCTCAACAGGCGATGTCGATGGGTAGAGGAGGCCGAGGTTGTTTTTTTGCGGTGGTGGCGATGTAAATGGTGGACTGTGGTTGTTAGCGGCAGCGTTGGAAGGTTGTTACTGCTGCTCAATGTCGACGCTGTGGGAGAAGAGTGGACGATGTAGGTGCTGACGGTGAAGAGGAGAGGTTGATAGTGGCAAAGGAGCAGCTGGTGGTGCTCGTCGGTGACTGCCAAGGAGAGAGAATTGCATCCATGACTGTTTTGGAAAGAGAAAGTTGCAACCGAGAGAAAGAGAGAGAGAAAGCTTCTGGTGATCCTATCGGCGCCAATTTTGGTTGTTTGTCAGTGGTTGTGCCATTGTCTTCTTCTTCTCAACTCTAGTTGTGCCATCGTCTTCTTCATAGTTGTTTGGTATAAGAAGCAGCCACTGTAGTGGCTTCATGCAGGTAAATTGAAACGCAGGGAAAGCATGAATCTCCTGCTTCTTAAGAAAAGTAGTTTCAATCGATTTTAGTTGTGGGACCCATAGCAATTTAATCTGCTTCTTCTCGTTATCAAATACCACAAAACTGCTTTTTGCTTGAATCTCGGTTTCGATCGCAATACCAAACAACCACAAAGTGTTAGAAATGAGTTTTAGCTTGTTTCTAGTTAAAATTTTATTTTATTTTAAATTAATTTCCTAGTTTTTTTATAAAAAAAAGTGATGAGCTAATTCTAAAAATATATTTCAAAAAGTAATGAGTACTATATTTTCAAACAACTTATCCCGGAGATGTAGATAATAGACATATTTGGTATGTAGTATTGTCTTAGTAGTTTTTTTTTCAAATATTTTTTATATAAATAAATTAAAATAATATAAAATCATCAAAAAAACAATTATTTTTTTTGAAAAACATGGTAAGATATTTTTGCTATTTTTGGTGGTGTAAAAAAAGTCCCACTTGTTTCTTTGAAAAGAACAAGGTTAGAAAGATATAAAAAGTTTCATATTTTATTAATTGTATTTTAATTTTATTGATTTTATTTACATGTTTTCAATATCTTCAAAGTTTTGATAGTTAAAAATAATTTTACAATATATTACTTTACCATATGCATTGCATCGTAATATCTTAAAGACATAAATGAAGTGTAAATAAAGGTGTGGCTTGAGTTGTTTGCCATCTTTCTTGACATAAACGAACTCTTTTCTCTTTGCCTTTTTGGTTAAAAGAAGACGACTAGTCGGCACATGTAAATCAAACTCTATTTTAAAAAATAAAAATAATACACAATTGAAATGCACAAACAACATGCTGCTAGTCTTGATTGATGGATGCCGACGCCGCATCCCAAAACTGAGAAGACCGAAACCCTCGGTCTTCAACGATTACTTTTTACGGTCAAGATCACAAAAGGTCACTACGTTTGGAAATACAACAAGGAAAAAATATTTGTTGACCTTGTAATTATCTAAATTAATCAAACTATTTTTAATATTAATAACTTGTCAAATAATACTATTGAATCAGTAAAACTAACTCTATTGGAGCCAATTGCTAATCTCCATCAAATTTTGCTATTAATTAGGCATGACGTGGACAAATAATTTATATATAATTTGAGCATATATTCAAGTATTACTATGATTTATTAAAAAAAATAGAAAAGTTTGTTTTTTTACTGAGATAAATTATAAATTAAATTATAGAATAGAAAAACTTGTGATTTATGATTAAATAAAAACAAAAAATGATGATTGATTAAGTGATTAGTATAAAGTTCGGTGAGATTTTTATAATTAATTATTTGCAGACCATGCGATATCAATTTCTAATACATCCAAATTAAATTATCATTCTATATAAAAATTATTTATCCATATCATCTTTAATCATCAAAACAACTGGATGACAAGTAAATTGGAGTCATGGTTGGCCTTATTTTGCAAAAGCAAAGCATTATTTAATAAATGATTAAGGACAAAACCACATATAGTTTAATACACAAGAAATATTTTATTTTTTTATTTATATAAGAAAAACAAAACACGTAGATAAAGAGTTTTTACACTGTATTTCAAAAATATTTTTGAAAATATTTGAAAATTTATTATGATTATTTTTACTTTAAATTGATGTTTTTAGTGTTTTTATATTATTTTGACGTGCTAATCAAGGTTGTCAAAATTGCGATTTTGACACGACACGAAATTGATTTTTGAACTCGGATTGTAAAATCATACGTAAAATATTTTTGAATATAATATAACATAATTATGGCCACAAAACTTCATTAGTTAAGGTTCATACATGATTTAAAATAACTTAAAAATACATTACAAAACAATTATGTCCATAGAATTTCACAAGGTAAAAACTAACAAATTTAAAACAAATATTTTATTGGCGTGCTATGTAAACTAAAATAGCCTCATTACTGTCATCTTCCTCGCTATTTCTAATACATTCATTAAAAACATTACTACTGAAAAAATTATTAGTACTACTAGTGATATCAACACCGATATTGCTGGTAATAACTCCAACTCCAACAAATTATTTCGACATTAAAACGCTGGCATGCATGAATTATATGAGATCGTAAAATCAGACCGGTTCGGTCAAATTTTATGATTCTGACCAATTTTAATGATTTTATTCTGATTTTAACGTGGTCCAATTTTTCTACCAGGTTTTACTAGGTTTGTTCTTTTGACTACTTAAATCGTATAATTTTATAAGTTAAATTGTGATTTTGACAACAATAATGATGATATTAAAATAATTTATAAAAAATATCATTATAATATTTTTATTAATAAAAAAACATTAAAAAAAACAACCTCAATACTCTTAACATAACTAAAAGAAAATAGAAAAGAGTATGAAATTGTTGGTTTGGTGATAAAGCATATGAATTTTTCAGCGATCGTGGCAGGTCAGTTCCAAAAAGAAAATTCAGAGAAATGTTTTCAAGTATCTGGTCAAACATTAAATTCGGACGAAAAGTAAAATATGTCCTTCTAAAATTGTCTTTACAATTAATTGCTAATCAACAAGGTCACGCCTCTCTCACGTGAGTTAGTCAGGATGGACTCGGCAAACACCCGGAGGCGACCAGTCCTTTCCTTTCAAAACTCAAACTCAAGGCCTGTGCCTTGCTTGTATACAATCTTTTCACATTAGATCCCTGCTCAGTGAGCAGCTTAACTAAACTCCTCTTCGCATTCGCTCTGAACGGACAGTTGGAACCGATGAACCCATCGACCAGGTGCAGGTACGCCTCCAGGTCATGGCAGCATGCCACGTCAGCATTGGGTTTCAGATACGGCGACGTCTTTGTGTCCACGCGTAATTCTGTCCCAACATGGGCGTAGGCCAGTGGCATGTTGTCACTAAGCTCTTCTACCAAGGGTATTCCCGGGACTCTGGTGATAACATCCTGGCTATTCACAATTCTCAACACCTTAACGTTCTTGGCATTAATCTGGTTTGCAAATCCCTTGTTACCAACACGTGGCCCGCCGAAGGAGAAGACTGCAACGGGTGGCACTTGCGGCGCGCACGTGCTTAGCTCGTCGCCTACTAATAGAGCCAAGGCAGCGCCGAGGCTGTGTCCTGTGACTGTGATGCTCAAGGTCTCGCCCTTGTATAGCTCCATGAGCCTTCTCACCTCTTGAACCACAGACTGGGACATGCTGGGCACATTAGCTCCGGCAGTTTTATACAAGCTCAGGAACCCGCATTCCACCTTCGGGCGGGTTTCATTCGGGTCGTGCTCTCCAGGCATTTCAGCTAGCTGGGCCCTCATATTCTCAGCCCATTCGAGACATGTAGAAGTTCCACGCAATGCGATAACGATATCCCTCCTTCCTAACCGTTGGATCTCCCTCCGGTCCTCGCATACTGCCACATACCCGACCCAACTAGACCGCTGGGTCAGCCACCCAAGATCCGGTGCCACATCGTCTACCCACTTAGGCAACCCAACCGAGGAAGTCGCATAAAGACTCTTCGTTACTCTGTAGGACCTGTCGGGAAGTGTCACCTGCTGGGGCAATGGAGGTGTCACTGATGACATGGCAGGATTGGAATGAAAAGCATGGTAAGCTGCCTGAACAAACTCTCCGTATCTCACCACCTCTCGCCGGAGATTTTCATCAAGTGGGTCAAGAAGTCCCTTCCAATCATTACTGCCGTGATACTCTCGCCACCGAGGGCCAAGATGGTTCCTCGGAGAATACTCCTCCGTCTTGGATAGCAAACGTTGAAGCCTGTTTAGATGTCTAGGTGACATTTCCTCTGCTGCTTTCATTGCAGGCCAAATTCTAGCAAAATTAAGACGTTCTAATAAATTCTTTCCCCTAGTAGTCGCCAAGGACCCATTATTGGAATCTATGTGAACTGGCTGTGAGACAGCTTGGTTAAATGGTTCTGGGCCTTGTTTTTGGAGGAGTTTTTCAAGATTTGCTAGGTGTTTTCTAGCTTGCTCGGTTGATGACGATGACGATGACGATGATGTACTGGGATAATTTACAGAAAGAGTTATTGCTGAAGTGGGCTTTAGCGTAGAGCGTTGGCGTTTGAAGCTGGCACGTTTTGCCTGAAAGAGGCGGAGGTTTTGGGCTGGAAGCGTTGAGCTGATCTGCAAAGCCATCGAGCGAAAGAGATGAATGGGTCAGCGCGAGATATGGTCACTCATAAAACAACAGCTGCTTCTTAAACCGAGTAATGATCGACAGAGCTATATATAGAAGCTACCTCTCTAAATGCCATCCAACTAGTATTAAATTACATCTGATAACCTCAGAACTATATGTTTAGATCTAGGGTATAATTGGAAAGAGCGATCATCACTGACCACGTCTCACATAGTCACATGCATAGACAAGGGGAGCGACGCGTTTGGGAAAGTCTGAGGCGAGCGAGTATAACATTAAGGAGCCGTTTGGAATTATTTAAAAGTATTTTTATTTTAAATTATTTTTTAAATATTTTTTAGTTATTTTGATCTTAAAATAATCTAAAAATATATATATATATATAAATGATTTTAAAAATCAAACCCAATATCCCAAAAGATACTAAAACAAAAAAATACTGTCTCTGTAAACCAGAAAAAATAATCATATTAAAAATAAAAAAAATGTTAACGAGTTTATGAAGAACATGTGCTAAAAATAATATCAATCATAAGTTTACAATTAAATTACAGCATAAAAAACTAGAATATATATATATATATATATATATATATTATATTTTTATAAACTTGTTGGACAGGACATTGATTAGCAAACTAAAAATAATGGACCCAAATTCCCTTCCACTTTGGCCCACTGATGGCTGTACCATATACATTAGTTAAAAGCGAGAAAAAGTAAAAGAAGGAAAATCTAATTTTGGTCAGCTAGCCGAAAAGACATCTGAATTAGGACATGTTAAGCAACTTTGTACGGACAAGATCAGGTGTTTGAAATTGTATTTGGAATTGTTTCCAGAGTATTTTTTTATTTAAAAATATATTAAAATAATATTTTTTTTGTTGAAAATTATTTTTAATAATATCACTTTAAAATGATTTTAAAATACTGTTTTATTACAATTGAAACCACTTATATAGTGCTTCTCCCATTGTTTTTCAAAAAAGATTCATTTACAAATATATTAAAACAGTATTTTTAAAATTATTTTTAAAATTATTTTTGAAATAAACATATTAATATAATAAAAAAATATTGTTTTTAATAAAACAATTTTCAAGTGATTTCTAAACTAGTTGTGTCAATGGGAAATGTTACTTTGATTGCTACTTCATTTTGACCAGTACATGACGCACGCATGCCCGTCATCCTTGCTCCTCTAGCCTTGATCGTCAAGATTCACCCTCTATTCAATTGGGTGTTAGTTAAATTTGTAAATTACGCCGTAGTTTCTCAAAGAATGCAAGATTATTTTTTTCTCGTATGAAGAAAAAGAGGGAAAGATTAAAGCATGTTTGAAATTATAATTAATTTTTTTAAGTGCTTTGTATTTATAAATATATCAAAATAATATTTTTTATTTAAAAAATATAAAATAAAATATTTTTTAAAACATGATAAACTCAAAATAAATTTTTTTCTTCAAAGTTTTCACGATAAACAAAATATTTTTAAAAACCCTCGGTGATCTTTTTTCTCGGCAAAATTTAACACGCGATGTGCTTGGGGCTTGGGGACAAAACTAGTTGGCTTTTCAATTTACTGTTGCTTCCTGAAACTATTGTAGAAGATGCATTAAAATTTAAAAGCGTGTTTTTAGTATGATTGTGATTATTTTTTAAAGTGATTTTTATTTATAAATGTATTAAAATAATATTTTTAAAAATTATTTTTAATATTATTGTATTAAAATAATATAAAATTACAAAAATAATTTCTATTTAAAGCAACAACAAGAAAAGGTTCTTTAAAAACACTTTTGAAATGGTTCCATACACCCCCTAACAATGATACTCTAGCTATTTATTGTTACTATAATTGTTATTAAAACGTGATATCTATTATATTTTTGTAACGAGTTTCCCGTGGTTTTCATTATAATTTATTCTCTATTAAAATAATAAATTAAAAAATAATAAAATGAACTTTCAAACTTTTTAAGTAAGTTCTATATAAGCTATGCGGTTTCCTCTATTTACATGATTCTCTCTTTTTATTTAATTTTTTCTTATAAACTTTATCTATTTAAATACAATATTAATTTGAATGATCTCTATAATTCGATATTAAAAAACAGTCAGTGATCTTGGTGCCCGACAAACTGAAGATGTGATTACTTGTTGGATTTTGTTTTTTACTGCTTCTTCTCCGACCATCGTGAAAGAGACATTAAACTAAAAGATTGCCTAATTCTGTAGGGACAACAATTTCAAGTGGAAAGTTATATTGAAGTGTTAAAATAGTATTTTTAAATTAAAAGGTTATTTTTATATATCGATAACAAAACTAAAAAAATATTTAATATATTTTTATATAAAAAAGTGATTTTGACTGTATTTATATTAGTTAATTATTATTAATAAATAGTTATATCAGTATTATATATATTAAAATAAAATTAATTTTTTCTAAATGGTTTATTTTCTTTTGGAATATGAATATAAAAAATGCTATATTTATATTATTAAATAACTTTTCCATATAAATAGTTATATTAATATTTTCTATTGAAATATAAATATAAAAAATACTATATTTATATTGTTAAAAAAAAATATTACTAATTTAATTTTTTTAAATAACTCTCGACTCTCTGCACATTACTGCTGCTGTAGCTAGTTATTAAAACGTGCAAACTATTATATATTTTTGTAAGTTTGGATGGATAAGACACAATTATTATATGCACACCAATATATATAGAGCTAAGGAGCCTTTACAAAGTAGAGTAGTGCTTCGTTTTTTTTGTAAGAAAAAATCAAATCAGAAAATAAAAAAAATAAACTTTTTATTTAACTAGAAGCATTTCTCTATCTAAAAACAAGTTTTTTTTAGTTTATATTGACTTTATAAAATATATTTTAGAGGTGTATCAAGGTTTTGTTTCATATTTTTTTATATAAAAAAAAATGCATGATACTATAATTCTATTATAGATTTTTTTCATTGGGTTGACCATATAATTTTTCATAATGTTTTTTATTTGAATGAAATAAAATTAATATTATAAAGTTACATAAATATAAATAAAAAACATCGCTATCTTGATATATACAGGTAAAAAAAAGCATGTCTTTGTTTTTAACAAATAAATATATTTTTAAATTCTTGTCGAAAAATAAAAATGGAAAATAGAAAAGAAAAATAATAGTTTTATTTTACTCAAGACACCCTAAATTCTCGATAATATGAAAATACTAATAAAACAATACAATTGTACCAAAGATACAAAAGGGTAGAGATTTTTTCTGGTTTTCAAAGAAAAGAAAACATTATGATTTCAAAAATATTTTTGGATAAAAAAATTGAATTTTTTTATGTTTATTTTAAATTAAGGTTTTTAGATATAAAAAATAATTTTTAAAAAATAAAAAATATTATTTTAATATATTTATAAATAAAAATAATTTCAAACATGCTGAATAATGGAGTTTCAAACATGCTGATCTTGACAATAACAGAGAGAGCGAAATGCACTAAACGAGAATAATGCCTTTTCCTTCTCACTTTATTTCCCACTATCAATCTTGACAATAACAGCATGCACCTCGCACGATATATGGTGTAGGATCTCAGCGTGTCACTTACCGGCATTTTTTTTTTTTTTTTTTTATCTTCAGGGCTTTTATCAGTCGTTCGTTTTTTTTATTTCGAATTTTAATGCTGGTGGGTCAGTAGGTTTATGGGGATTAATTTTAAAAATCACCCGTACCTTTTGGACTTTGTGTTCATGTACTCTTAATTTTCAACACTAAATAAATAATAAAAAAAAAAACCTCATGCTCGGGAAATTGCAGAGGTGAAGGAGAGAAATTCAGCATGTTTATATTCTGTTTATGTAGCCATCACGGATCCCTCACGCTCGAGTGATCATTGCATCGTGGTTCAGTGCTCGAACGTTAAAGGACCACCGTCTTCACCACTAACTCCCTTTATGATGGCTTGTTAGAGGAGGTTTGATAATGTGTTTTTGAAAAAAAGAGAAAATTAAAATAAATATTTTTTATTTTAAATTAATTTTTTGATGTTTTTAAATTATTTTGATGTGTTGATGTCAAAAATGATTTTTAAAAAATAAGAAATATATTATTTTAATACATTTCTGAATGAAAAAATACTTTTAAAAATAATTTCAATCACACTCTCAAACAGGCATTAGTAGGTTGAAACTATATTCCACCGATGAAAAGCATTAGCAGCGCAGATAACCTAGCTAGCTAAGGGCATCTCCAACTGGGAGATCCATCAGGGCAGGCAAAGCCAAAATTTTAAAAATTTGGCTATTTTTGTTAAATTTGCTTCTCTAACGGGGAGAGCTAAATGGAGAGCCAAAATAGCTTTTCTGTCGATGGAAAGCTATTCCAACAGATTTTCCCTGCAGAGCCAAATATCAAATATTACCGTTGGAATTAAAACACGCATCCACAAATCACCACATCAACAAGATGAACAATGAATTAAACAATTGAAACAATTCAAAAAAACACAGTGAAAAGTAATATCAATTCATTGGAGGGGGAGGTTGGCTGGCGAGGGAGGCTGGAGAGCTGGAGAGGGGGGCGGCGCAATTGGAAAAATGTGAAGGAAGGTAGGGTTTGGGTGGGTGGGTGGGGTTTTTATATTAATTATTATTGTTAATTATAATAAAATTCATTTTTTAATTATAATTTTTTTAATTTAAATATAAATAAAAAATAATAATTTTATTGTTGTAGGGTTTTTCAAAAGCAATTATTTAATTATATAATTTACTCATATTAATTGTATAATTAAATTATATACAAAATAATTGAATTTTATTTAAAATAATATATAAAAAGTAGCTCTCCAAAATGACTTTTATTATTGGAACACATATCAATAAAAAAATTATATATACACTATTTAATGAGTTATTTTAAAAATTTAACTTTCCAAAATAAATTCCGCCATTGGAGATGTTCTAACGAGGCAAATCATGCTACTTACATTTGATTTGCTTGGCTAGAATAACAAGCAATCGATCGTTGCAACGTGAAACATTACGTTGTTTAGAAATTTTAATTCACGAAAAAAATGGTAAACATATTTACGAGGGACAGTGGAAAGGGAGAAAGACTCGAGTAGCTAGTTGATTATAAAATTTCTGCGTGGTTATTGCAGAGAGATCGCCAACCATCAAACGGAGAAAGGGTATCTTGTCATCTATCTCAAATTTTCAACGGTGAGATACTTGTCGGCGAGCCACCAACAGATTAAAAAATATTATTAATAATAATAAATAAAGTGTGCAGCAACAAACGAGGTAGAGCGTGTGATCGAAGGTCGTCGCACTCGTGCATAATGCGAGAATTTTTTATCGTGCTGTTTGTGGTTCTGCTTGTGCGTCTTTGGATTCAGATTAGTAGATGCTCAATCCTAACCCTAATTCATATGATTCGGATCAACTCGTGAATTTGAGGGTATATATTTTTATTATAAAATAAATAGTTGAATTAATATACTAAGTAAAACACTATTTATGTGACACGTCATTGCGATGATGATTTAAACAAGTTTATAATATTCAAGGATCAACTCGATCGGAACTACTTCGCCGATCAAGATTTTGTAATAGGGTTTTTGCCGAATATTACTTTAACTTGTTCAGCACACCTTAATTTACCCACACAACCTAAACAAACCTTAAACAAATAAACAGAAAAGTCAAAGATGCAAAGCAAGTGAGAACTTCTTTTGAGAATGATATTGGTTCAAAGCTCCACCAATTGAGTTTCTATATAAATCGATGAATCGCTTGTTCATACATTCCGCAGAAACTAGTTGACTTGACCAACATTCCTTCATTCAGAAATTTTATAGATAGTAAAATACAATTTCTAGTTCTATATTTATTCAAATGACTTACAGATGGAATATAATAGTTAGAAGTATTGTTTTATCTTTGCCCCTTTAATTATAAAGCCAAGAAAGAGATGAAAAAAACGAAGAGAGAGAAAGTGTTACCATTTAAGAGACAAAATGAAAAACCGGTTATGTGTTTATAAGGTATATAAAACTAGGTAAAATAACGGCGAGAAGAAAGAAATTTCCTCCCTCCTTAAAGAAGGAAATTACTGTCCTAAATTGAATTACTCATAACTACATTTCAAACAAAGTAATTATGACCCAGACATTACAAAACAACTAAAAGGCGTGGCCTTTTGCACTGTAGCTCTCCTCACAGTCCACTGTGGACTCGAGCAGTGCACGGGCAAAATTGGCCCTCGGGCGCGCGGCAAAGGGGGGCTGGAAGCGGGGCTATTTTCGGTTTTTCCTCTGAATTTTCTATTTTTTTTAAAATATTCATTTGTGAACAGTGTTTTGACGATTTCGTCCCCAGTAATAAGACAAAATAAGGCTTCCGGATGAGGGGCACCGGCGTAATTGCGCGCGGCCGGACCGGCCCGGTCCGGTCCGCCGCAACTTTTTATTTTTTTATTATTTTCTTAAATGGCTAAATACGGTTTTAGCCCCTAATAAGACAAAAACACTTAATTGGGCACAGGGGCAACACGATAATTGTCCCTATTTTTCGATTTTTTTTTCTGCGTCTGTCAGGGCGTGGCCCGCACGCGCCAGGCGGTGTTCCGCCTCACGCCCTTCTGAGGTGGCGCGTGCGGACTACTCCGGTGGCCGAAAATGGTCTCCCGGACGACAGAACGATGCGCCTCCGTGTGGTCTTCCTACCGCGGTGGCGCGTGTAACCCCCAGATGTCCGTAGACGCGGCGGAGGCCGGTTAAAGCCGCCGGCCAAGTTTCTCTCTCTCCTGCACGTCAATGTGCAGGAGAGTCCCCCATGTTGCGTTACTTTTCACTTCAGTCCCTGTACTCTTAATTGCGTTTTTGGTCCTCATTTCTGTGATATAAGTTTTGATTTTCTTCGATTGGGTCCTCCGATTTTAATTGATTGAATGTGAAAGTTTCACTTCAGTCCTTCTACTTTCAATTTCAGGGTTGGCTGTATATAACTCAATCAATTCGGTACAAAAGTTCTGATTTTTGCAATTTTGTCCTCTGATTTCAATTGACAATAAATGTAATTTGCATTTCAGCCCTTTGACTTTTTCTTTTTTAATTTAATCCCTTGATATTTAATTTTAGCTTTTATGTTTTTTAATCTCAACTTTTGTCCATGTATATATAAGTGTTTTTAACACAACAATAAAAATAATAATAATAATAATCATAATAATAATAATAATAATAATAATAATAATAATAATAATAATAACAACAATAATAATAATAATAATCATGATTTAATTATTTTTCATTCTTGCTCTTTTGTTATTTTTTTCCCTCCCGATAATTTGATGTGGTTTTTTTTCCCGATAATAGCAATGATAATTTTTTTTGTTGTTTATCTTTTGGTAAAGTTTTTGGGATATTTTTAGTCTTTCATTTTTTTATGTTTCTTTCATTATTAACAGAATAATAATAATTATAATAAGAATAATAATAATAGTGATTATTATTGATATTAGAATAATTGTGATTATGTATTCTATGATTATAATAATAGTGATTAGTTATTCTTTCGTAATAATAATAATAATAATAATAATAATAATAATAATAATAGTTTATAATTTGTTTTTCTTGCTTGCTGTTTTGTTCATGCTTTTTGTTTTTTTCACTCAGTATAATTTAATATTTTTTTCTGTTTTATTATAGCGGCAATAATAATTTTAGATATTAAGACTCCGATATTACTATTGTGATAATATTTTAAATTAATATTGCTTCCTTTGCCCTTTTTTTATAATTTGCTCTTTCTATTAATTGATTTTTATAATTTTATTATTTGCACAATAATGATTTTAGTAATTTGTTTTTTTACTTATTCAATTATTGTGCTCTTTTTTCTAATGTTTGTACGCGCTCTTTTGTAGTCGTTTATGACGCAATACCTATATTCTAAAAAATGTAATCTATGCTTACGTGACAAACTCAACTAAAAATTTTAAATATTTTATCGTTGAATCTATAATTTTTATGTACTTATATCATATAAATGTATCGTTGTAGATTTAATTATGTTAAATTATATACAAAAAAACTACCCGCGGCAACGCGCGGGCAATTATCTAGTATATTATAAGAGAAATCATATTTTAGTTCAGCAGAAAAAAATATCATTAATTATATAATCCATTCTAACCTAGACCACACAGATTTTCTTTATCGTAAATCGATATGTTTGAATGAGTCCCTGCCTTAATGTTTGTTGGTGAGTGGAAATAGCAACGGTTGTGGAAATTAAAGGATCGAGCTATGTTGATATTGGAAATGGAATTGAGAGAGCACTTTATGGATTGATATTATTGATGTCGGTGTTCAAATAAGCTTACACGCACCTCGACTAATCTCGCGAGTCCTGAAATTAATGATCATGTAAACTTCTAATGATTATTATATTAGCAACTACATAGCTTAAATCTGAAATCACAAGAAAATCAAACTTTTTAGTTCTGAGATTTTATTATCAAATCACCTACTAAATGGTTAATATCAATAAAATCTTTCTGTAGACAGTATGCGGTAACTTCCTCTAGCTTATACTTTAAATGCCGGTTGACAACGTGGTATCGGTGCTATGCATTTATCCTAAAAAGCAATGGATTGTTGCCTGTTTCTTCGAGAGCTCGGAGCTAGTAGTTGCGACCTAGAAACCATGTCGACAATCAGCTAGAACATAAAGTCAAATGTGCAGAGGTAGAGATATACCAGCTAACCACCGATACCATCCAGCAGAACAGATTGAAGTGAAAAGAACGCGTTCATAGACAATATTTTCCGAGGATGAATATTACTGAGTTAATTTCTTTTTTCTATTGCTTATGAGCAAAGTCAATGGACATACGAGAAAGGAATGGCTTCGTAGGAGGAAATTTGGTAGTGTTCACAGCATAATTCTTTTTTTTATTAGCATCACACGCATGCAGGAGAAAACAGCCACCAGCTCGTATAAACTCCTCGTCGAAATGGGGTAGGAGAGCATCTCTCGTGAATCATTTTATATGAATGCTAATCTGTTCGTCAAGAATATTCTAATGTATTCTTCACTTTATTTTTAATTGAATATTTTCATTTTTATTTTTAAAATTTGAATATATCTGTTTTTTAAAATTGAATATATGTGCCTGTATTTTCATAATTTTATTAATTAACTGCTTATGATTTCAAAAACTAACAAAATGTGTACTTATAATATATTTGACAAAAGTCATATAACATGAAAACTGAAAACTTAATGGCATTCAAATTAAAATAAATTGAGAATAAAAGACAACTGCTCCCCCCCCAAAAAAAAAAAAAACTCAGATTAACAGAATTAATTATTATTATTATTATTATTCTAAAAAAAAGACTTCTTATACATATATAGAGCGATTAAGAAAACCTTGATCTCATATGATAGTTACTAGAAAACTAGAAAATTATATTACCGTTAATTTTAGAACCCATAAAATTAATTAATGTATTTACAATATAGTTTGGATAATCACACTAATAAAAAATAAAATTATATCATTTAGCATACATACGCTCACACAAGCTTCATCGACACTTGTTTTTTTTTTTGTTCTTTATCTAGCTAGTTAATTATGGTCAGCACACACGTCTGCATCGTGAAAGGTCGATGTTCAAAAGTTGGAATTCATACATTTCAAAACAAAATGAAATGGAAAATATCAACTGCTAAGAGATCAAATTTCCAATCTGCAGAACCGTGTACAAATTTCACCACTTCTGAATTGATGTATAATTTATAGGGTTTCTTCATAGACCATGTCGTGTGTTTGATGTCCACAAAAGCCACCAGAACGCTCGCTGAATCTTTATTTGATGGGTTAATTAATGAAGTCGTTGAACCTTGGAAATGATGAAAGCGACGATATTGACAAAGTCCAGGTTACCTGGGAGCCTGGGAAATGATTTTTCAATTACTTGCGGAATAGGGAAATTAAATATTCCTCTATCCATGCATTATTTAATTATAATTAAGCAGGACCTCAAATATCATTGTCGACTAAGAATAAATATCTATGGTGGTGGTTGTTTTTGAAAATATTTTTCGTTTAAAAATATATTAAAATTATATTTTTTTTATTTTTAAAAAATTATTTTTGACATCAGCACATTAAAAAAATCTAAAAACATCAAATTTTGTTAATTTAAACTTAAAAATAAAAATAAAAAAATTTCAAATTTTTTTAAAGTATTTTTAAAAAGAACTCCCGAACACCTCTAATTTAGAATTCGTATAAAAAAATCTTCTTTCAACAAAATAATAATAATAATAATAATAGATAAATGATAACGGCGTGAAATCTGAACCATTTGTGGTCTAGTCTAACAGGCTAATTTTAGTAAAGTCAATCAATAAATAATTAAATTATTTTTTCAAACAAAAGGTTTCTAAGCGGACTCGTAGAACAATGTAATAACGAGAAAATAATTTAGGTCCAGATCTCTGATCGTTTCTCATTCTAAGGTCATGGGAAAAAAAGTATTCAAAATCTGTAATACTTTTCTGAAATCCCTCATTACTGTTTTTAAAATTTCTTTGTTTGGTGGAGGTTGACATAATAGCTATATAAACTTTATAAAGTCGGTGTTGAATTCTTGATCAGAGAAAGATGGATGTAATTAATTTTCCTGGGAAACAAGCAGTGAAACATTCTTGATGACGTATACTATGTGCTCCAAATTACATCATTTTCTCTTTTTTTTTAAAGAATGTGTTAGATTTTTTTTTTAAATATTTTTAATTTAGAAAATTCTATTAAAATAATATATTTTTTATTTTTTAAAAATATTTTAACATCATCGCATCAAATAATTTAAATTAATCTTTTAAACTCGTCACTCGGTAATTATTTTTGATATATTTTTAATTTAAAGTCGGTGTTTAAACTCGCTCTGAAAAATATCAAAATGATATATATATTTTTAAAAAAATTATTTTTGATATCAGCACATCAAAATAATTAAAAACACAAAACAATAATCTAAAGTAAAAGTAAAAAATAAAAATAATTTTTTTTTTCAATTTTTTTTTTAAAACAAAGTGACAAACAAGCAATAAGAATTCTAATTAAATATACATAGAATACATACATGCAAATAATTAATAAATATATCAACTATAGTTTGGAGTAAGTTATATTGAGATTTTAGTAAATTATTTTTCGTTGATAAAAAATATATGCCTAGAAGCGATTGAATAATTAATAAAAACATGATGGACTATTTAAGATAAACACTTGTAAATATTACAAGAAGACAACTAAAATATTATTTGAAAACATATATTTTAATGGTATTTAATAAAAACAAAACCTTGATTACATTCTGAATCAATTTATGGAATGAATAAAATAACATACACACTTAAATTAAAAGAAAAAACTATGTATGTGCGTGTCTTGGGTGACCCAATAAATTTTTAATGGCCCAATAAGCTTGGGCCATTATAAATTAGTTTAGACACGTTTGCAGAAGGCACGTAACATGCTGGTTTAACTTTGACCATGGGCTTGTTTGGAATAGCTGTTGGTGACTCAAAGTTATTAAATCTGTTTCGTTCCGGCTGGAATGGACGAAAAATTCCGTTCTGTTCATAAAACCGGAACAAAACGGGGTCGTTTTTACCCCGGTTTTAATTCCGGACTGATTCGGAAATTCCGGCCCAATTCCGGCCGGAACGCCTCGGTTCTGACCCGGGCGTTCCGTTCCGGCTGAAGAGCAGAAGCTGACTCTGGAGATTGGAGTGGAGACGAGTATTCAATGAAGAAAAGTTGAGAAAAAAGTGTAGTTGTCCGATGTGGGACAAGAAGAGTGAAGATTGGATTTGGAGTGAAAGTATTTAATGAAGAGAAGAATTGAGAGTGTTTTATACTTTTATTTGTCCGATGTGGGACACATTATATTGTCCCACATCGGAACAATTTGTCCAGCCCACATTGGAATAATTTGTCTAGCATTCTAATGGACAAATTATATATATATAATTTTTTTTAATATATATATTAAAAAAATTATAAAAAATATGTATTATAAAAAATAAAATTGTTGTGTTGATTTTATAAAAAAATAACAATTATATATATATATATATATATATATATATCATGGAATCACTCTTGAAAATCAGTAATATTAACTTTAAAATTTATACTTGATTTTTTTTTTATTTTTTACTTTAAATTAAAAAAATTTGATGTTTTTAAATCATTTTCATATCCTAATGTAGAAATAATTTATTAGAGTTGGAGCTAGTACTAGTAATATCGATGTTGAGTGTTGACACCAGTATTAGTACTGATAATCCTTTCAATAATAATACTTTTGATAAATGTATTAAAAATAACGAGAAAAATGACGGGCATGGGACTGATTTTAATTTATATAGCATATCATCAAAATATTTATTTTAAATTTGTTAGTTTTTATCTAATGAAATTCTATGGACATAATTGTTTTGTAATGTATTTTTAAATTATTTTGAATTATATATGAACCTTAACTAATGAAGTTTTATAGCCATAATTATGTTGTATTGTATTTAGAAATATTTTACTTATGATTTTACGATTTTTTATTTATATCATATTGTGTTCCGAATTTTACTTATTTATTTTTTTCAAAATCTATTTTTTTCTTTTCTTTTTGAACATATAATTTTCAGTACTATTCTCTTTGTAATTATCTTACTATGGTATTTACTATTTTTTTGGGATGCATAATAAGAAATTCTAATATTTTTATATTAATGATGTAGAAGATGTTTGATGTATTTTTTTTTATTTTAGAACATTTTACTTTCATAATATTTTGGATTTTTAAAGATGTTTCTAATTTTGAGATTATGTTTGTATTGTATAATTTAAAGTTCATTTATCTTGAATTTAAATTATACTTGTTAAATTAATATTTTATTTTTTTTCATATATATAATTAAATAAATATGAACAGTACAAAACCGGAACGGAACGCCAGAATGCACCGAAACTGGAACGTTCCGTTCCAAACAAAAAACCGGAACGGGGCCCGGAACGAATTTTACAACTATGAGTTGGTGTAGCTTTTTAAAGTGTTTTTTGTGCTGAAATATATTAAAATGATATTTTTTTTATTTTTTAAAAATCATTTTTGACATCAGCACATTAAAATGATCTAAAAACACCAAAACATATTCATTTAAAATAAAATAAAAAATTTGAATTTTTTAGAAACACAGTTCTAAAAGTTGTCCCAAACAGCTTCCATATCTTTTATAGTTGCTGGAATATCGTCAAAACATCAAGCCTTTCTCCTTTTTGGACATAAAAAGACATCCCATGCATTTTGTTTTCCCTCTTACAGTACACCACTCATGCTTTTATTATAACTTAATTTTAATTTCAGTGTTATTAACGAGGTCTTACTTAATCTATTTGAGTTAAATTTGTTAATTTTTGGGCCTGTTTGGAAGGGCGGTTGTGGTTGTTTTTGAAAGTGCTTTTCATTTAAAAATACATCAAAATGATATTTTTTATTTTTTAACAATTATTTTTGAAATCACCACATCAAAATAATTTAGAAACACTAAAAAAAATTTCATTTAAAATAAATAAATAAAATTTAAATTTTAAGGAAACAGCGGTACAACTGCCCCAAACAGCTTTTTTAAATGCTGGCAAGGGTAAAAAAATGGGTTACGTCTCTGGCCCAAACGAGGCTTCACAAGTTTGATTATTTTAAGGAGCAGAAGAAGTCCAATATCAGGTTATCGTCCATACCAAGTTCTTAGAATGCACCACGCAGCCTTCTTAAGAGGCCTTATGAGCCAGTCCAGTGGACAAGAAAAGAAAAAAGTAACCGCCACAGTAAATATAGGGAAGCAAGGTAAGGTAAATACAATTAACCTGGAAAAGTAAAAAAAATCAGTAACAGGTAAAGGAGGATGTGAGCTTAGAATTCAGAGCTAAATTCTAAAAAGGGCAAAAAAGGAGCCAATTGATGGATGTCTAGTCTAGTCTAATCTAATTTAGTTTAGTTAGGTATTAACCCCGACGACTATTCTCCTCCTCCTCCTCCTCTCTTTCCACCTTTCGCTGTTGTACCAAACATCCAAATTTGAACTCGGTGATTTCCTGCAAAAATCTCCACCAATCAATCTCAATTTCCCCCCCTATCTTCTTATCTCCTTGTATTTTACGTTAATCTACTGCCGTTACGGTGCTTTAAAATTCAAATCTGGTCCGTGATTTATCTTAGATTTGTTCTGATTAGGGATTTCTATCGAGAATTAAGCTGAGCTAGGTTATCGATGATGCTTCAGCTGTTGTTTTTGATCGTACGCAGTCTTTTTTAATTATTTAATTGGTATGAAACAGGAATTTGTAACGGAGAAAATGTGCCATCAGAATTGTGACGTAGAGCATTTGTCCGTAGAAGAGGCAATTGCAGCTGATGAGAGTCTACTTATTTACTGCAAGCCTGTTGAGCTTTACAATATCCTGCGCCGCCGCGCTCAAGACAACGTAATTAATTCCCCCTTTTCTTACTTCTTACTTTATTTAATCTAAGAATCTCTATATTTAGTCTTTTTTTTTTTTTAAATAGGGATTGCATAGATATGATGTTTTTTTTATTAAATCATTGTATGGTGTTGTTGCCTTTTCACTTCGTGGAACTTGCTAACGTGAAATCCAGCCTGATTGTGGTTTTTGTGCAATTTGTCTTCAGCAGTATAAGGATGCATAATGTGTTATCTACATTACATTATTGCTCTAACTCCGTACTTGATGTTCTTCTCATTATTCCTTCTCTTTTGTATAGTGGACTCTAGTGATGGAAAATAGTCACACTTGACCACCTTTATTTGATAAAATATGTTCACTAAGATAGTCAGGCATGTGGACTCTAGTGATGGAAAATAGTCACACTTGACCACCTTTATTTGATAAAATATGTTCACTAAGATAGTCAGGCATGCGACTCGACTAGCTGCAGTCCCAATGTGGTTTGGGTTGACCCTGTTTAGACCCTTCCACATGTAGTCTAATTACTATATCATCATCGAACTTTTCTTTAAATCTGTTAAAATGCAAGAAATTAACAGGGTTTTTTGTGCTACATCAATTGGATTGCATTGTTATCCTTGATTTATTCAGCACAAGATATTTGATGCCCTTTTCATGTTTGTGTGCTATGTGTTTGTGCTTAATTTCTCGGGCTTCTTTCTTAGACATTCATGTGATGTTTCCACTTTTTAATTACATGTTATATCTGCTGCAGCCTTCATTTCTTCGAAGATGTCTGCGTTACAAAATAAAAGAAAGGCGTAAAAAGAGGTATGTGTTTCAACCTTTACAAGTTTCATTGCAAGGCACTGGCAATTATAACTTCGTCTGCTTAATATATGTTGCTGCATGTTCTTGTCTAGGTTGAGAGATGGAATTGTAATTTTCAACTACAAGGACTACAAGAACATGCTACGAAAGACTGAAGGTTATTCCGACTCTTTTGTATAATGCATTTAAGATTTTGTCCTTGCATTTTAGTTTTTTTTTTCCTCTGTTTTTTTTTGTGGATTGTCGGTACACTCTTAAGATTCATGTTCTAGCAAATAAATTTGTCCCACCATTATTTTCCAAGGTAAAATTGTTGTCTGTCCATTAAGTGCTCTCATTTTCTTGTTGGTTAGCATGTGGTAAGCCAGATCATTAGCTGCTGAAAACAATATGTTAAAATGAGATTAGTTACATTCAAATTATGCGACATGAAGTGTGTTGTATTTCAAACTTCTTATTTATCAAGTGGGCCTGGTAACTTCGCATTGAATGCTATGCAATTTGATATGTGCAGCTTCGGGTTGGCGTATATTGCTGTCTGGGCTGATTTATTGCTTGTTTGAACATTTAGGACCATACTGCATGGTTCCATCTGTTAAGACAAAATATCAATATTCACTGTTCTAGATGCTTTTATAAATCAAAAGATGACCTTCATTCTTTCTGGTTCTTGAGAACAAATACTTTCAAAATATCATATTGGTATTATATGTTGGTTAATTACCCTTATTTCTAATATTCAATAGAAATCTAAAGTGTCCTTGTGAAATCAGGTTATCAAGGGGTAGAGTCTCTGATTAGAATGCTTTGGTTACTCAGTGAGAACATGTTTAATTATTTCACCATCTGCTTGGAAGCTTATTGATTATGATTCTGGAACCACTATTCATATAAAATATACCGGTAATGATGCAACCTTAACATGAGCTGCTGAGTATTTCTTCTCTAAGCTCCTCGAATCACTTTTCTCCCTTGCTCTTATCATTTGGTAGAGGCTTTAATGATTATGTTTTTGCATATCAGTTACACACCGCTGAGATCTTAACGCCCTAGACAGTTAAGACGTGGCTTCTGAAATAAGTTAACTATTAGGTGGAATGAAGGTCTGCTTATTTAACTGACAATCTGTTGAACGCTTGCATGGGAGGTGATGTATTAATCCTGGTGTTTCTCCTTTGAGAGAGTAGTGCTGGTCAATAATTTGGATCAAGCCAGTAATTTATTTTACAAAAACCAGACTTTTCCTTGGTGTACATGCGAATATAATTGTTGACATACCTTTTGTTCCTCTGAAACTTTCCTCCAGTTCTTCAAAATGAAGTTACCTCTTATAATTTGCACTGCACACTCTTGTTTAATAAAAGGCAGAATGTGACTGTTTGCATCTCTACCATGAGCATTGTTTTTATTGAGCTGCTAACCAATTTCTTTCTGTGTGCTTTCTCAACCTGCAGCAACCGAGGACTTCTCCTGTCCATTTTGCTTGATGCAATGTTTAAGCTTTAAGGTGGATGCTCTTTCTTAGATACGTGCTTACCTTTTTCTGATTTTGCCCATTTCTGCTGTTCTAGCCATAAGTTTGAAGGGCAAATATGTATTTTAAAATATACAGTTTGGCGAGGAACTAAATAAAAGAATCCTAAGATCTAGTTTGTTTTGTGGAAAATACTTTTTAGAAAAATGTTTTCTTTCGTTTTTAAGTGGGAAAAAAAATACAGAAATATAAGTCATTGTAAAATATTTTTCAATCAACCCCTAAATGGTGACAATTTGGAGGAAAAATATTTTAACCTCAGTACTAACAACTCATATTATTCACCCTTGCCCCCCCACCTGTGAGTCACCACCACAACCACCATCTTATCACTAATAAAACCACCTTTTAATCATCATCCCACCTTAACCACCCACCACCGTCGCCCATAACCATGATCACCATCTCATTACCCATATTGCCATAATTTTACCAATATCTCACCACAATTTTTCAACACCACCGCCACCTTGTTATTAAAATAACCATCATTTCATCACTATTGCAATCATGACCAATATCACAATAACCATCATTCTATGACCTCCACACCACCATTTTTATTTATTTTTATTATTAGAAGTACTACCACCATAATTATCATTAGTGCTACCACCATAAATACCACCACCACCTTCACTACCTTTATCACAAATATTGCAACTTTTCTCATCTTATTACTATCATTCAAAAAACATAAATGATAAATAATTTACTTTATATGAAAACATTTTTCTTGATACATCTAAACAATGAAAAGTAACTCATTTTCCAAGAACATGTTTTTCGTTTGGGAAATATCTCTCGCAAAACAAATGTACCCTAAATTCTGAGTTTGGCAATCGACAAAATAAAATATAAATAAAAAATAGATTTAAAAAGTTTGTGGATTACATATTACTAGAATTCATGGCTTGTGTAAATTGTTGGTTTTCCCACTGATAATCTGCATTTCATTCACCCAAAGGTGATGTCCCTGGTTCTTTTCTTACTACTTCCCCTTTTTAGCTCACATATTCATAGACATGCTATAACCTCAATGTAGTTGCAAGATTCTGTTCGCTTGGATACTCAAAAATCAAAATTTACTCCTCTGTTTCTAGGGCCTGCGGTATCACTTGTGCTCTTCTCATGACCTATTCAACTTCGATTTTTGGGTTGGTAATTAGAATTCCTTCAATTTTTTTTCATGAATTCTTGTAAAAGCACCAGCAAATTAACATTATTGTGCAGGTGACTGAAGAGTATCAAGCAGTGACTGTCTCAGTGAATATTGATAGATTTATATCAGAGGTCAGGAAATTAGTTTGTCTTGGATGTACTATGGAAGATTTATCGTTTTTACTCTTAGTAGGAAAATATTGCACATTACACAATAAGGAACTTGTGTACTAGGCACCCGGTTGATTTTAATTTTATTGAAATTTTAACAAAAAATCTTTTCTAAGAGTCCAATCAAATTGAATTCCCATGAATTTCTTTGCAAATTAGTGAAGAGAATGAGGAATTCTGAGGGCTCATTTTAGCTTGTATTTTTTTTTGCTTTCTGGAAACCTAATGCAAAAGGCATCATTATATAATAAGTAGCCACACCTTTCAGTAAAAGAACCAGAATAAGTTCTTATCTAACTATTTGCATCCCATCAATGTGTACAGACTGTTGCAGATGGAATAGAGCAGCGACAGCAGACATTTTTTTTCTGGTGGTCTTTACATGTCTACATAAAGATTCTAGTTCTGTTAATTTTCATCTTTTCTATAAAAGTAATCAGACTGAAATCATGAAACAAATTGTATATACAGCTCAAAGCCACGAATGCGCAAGTCAAAAAACCCTGACCAAAATGCGAAGAAAGTTTCCATAAAGTTCTTGGAGTTGAATTCTTCAAAACCTGCCACTGAAGGCTTGGGCAATGGATTTTTGGGGAAGGAAGAGGGTACAGTTTCTTTCCTGATGCATATACAATTACTTCAAAAGTATTTTAATGAAAAAATTCTTAAATATTGAGAATGTTTCTGAGGTTCAACTGTAAGTATATTGATAGATTCGGATGCCAACTTCCTTGGAAACTTTAATGATCACATAATGATTGAACTGAAAATCAACTAGTGGTTTTCACTTTTAGTCTAATGATTCGCATGGCTCCTCCATCTTCTTTTCTAGTAAATTGGGCATTTTCTACGGTACCAAGATATAAATCTTATTCTTTTAGAGAGAAGAGACCATATGAAGGTGAAAAAAAGAAATAATAGAAGAGCATTTGAGGGAGAAGGATCTTTGCTTGCTTTGTTGAAGGATATTTGGATTAGCATTGTACATAATTGACACAGAACAGTCCTTGACTTAGAGGAGGATTTCCCAATTTATTTATTTATTTCTTTTATTTTTGTTTCCAATCTTCTACCAACTGTAGGTCGAAGTTCTTTTGTGTAGTTTCTTAATCCTGTAGATGGGCTGTACCGCAATGGATGACCTTGTTACATATACACATTTTAATTCATCAGATAGACTGATAAATAATCAAGTTCCAATAATTTTGTTTCTTCTGCTCATGTAATTTCTTTAAGAGCGTTGCAGTTTATATTCATCATTTAGATGTATCTTGTATAGGTGAGAATGCTTCCAAGTCATCTTCTTGTGAGAAAGATTTGCACAACATGAGAGATGGAGCAGAAAACTATGGCTCTGAGTGTCCTACCGCTACAGAGTTAATGGAACGCGTTGCATCCAGTTTTAGTATTCCTGGTGTTTCAATTGCCCAGGCTCAATCTTCCGTGGATCCTGAATGTGTTAAATCACAATCTGGAAGTGAACCTTCACTTCCTCCTGCACTCCATCCTGCAAAAGCAAGGAAGCTAACTGTGGAACGGTCAGACCCTAAATAGTATGTTCTCATGGCTCTCTCCTTCATACTCTGTTTTCGACTGTATTCATTGCCTTTACCCTTTTTTTCCTTTTCCTTTTTAAATTCACAATATTTTGGTTTTGGAAGGCCCCTACTTCAATTCCAAAGGCAGAATATGTGCTTATTTCTGTACATGTGTTTTAACCAAGCAGGTAAGATTTTTTATAAAGGAGGTGCAATGCCTCTTCTAACCATGTGTAATGCATATCATATAATTATCATAGCATCACACCCTCTCTTTTTGTCCTTTGTCTTGTTATTATGTTGGCTTCAACTTGTATGGCTTCTTTTAAGTGCAGCCATTAATCTTCGTGCATATTAAGCTTGATATGGGACAGATCAGCATCACATGAAGATAAAGCTGTTTGCCAAAACTTTTGTCTTTAATTTTGTCAATCTTGGGAATTCTGATCCAATGTCTTCTGAAATTTTCTTTTTTCCAGCCGTGCACTTCTGCAGAAACGACAATTCTATCACTCTCATAGAGTTCAGGTGACTAATTATTACTGAATCTGTTGCCTTGAACTATCTTCTGCTTCATTTGTATGATCTGTTGATTGTTAGTTATTTCAGTTGTGATTGAATTGATTTTATCATTAAGCCCGTCATACTTAATGAATATAAGTAGCATTTATTTGCTTCCAATCAAAATTGTGAGGCTATCATGCCATGATAATCTTAAGGTATATATTGATTCTTTTTCACCATTCATCTTGATCATAGACCAAATCTGCCTGGTATTTTAAGATCCTTCAGTTGCAGTACCCTTCATATTATCTTAGATCTTCCTCTTCCTCACCTCCCTCCTTCCACTGTGTTAAGAATTTGAATATATCATGAGTTTTCCTCTCATCATGTTTTTCAGTGGACTTAAATGCAAGCAACATTGCTCAAGAGTTGCTAATACCTAACATTGTGTTTATTTTTTCCTTTGAAATTTCCAAGTTTTTTTGTGTTTTTGCATTTCTTTCAAGTTATGCCCTTTATCTTCCAATTTTACATATATCACTTTAACTGTTGGCTTGTCAAACCATGTTTTTCTTGCATTCCAACATTTACATATGCCTTTTACTATATAACACTGAGGTAATTCCCAAAGTGATGGTTTTCTCAATTTAGACTTATGATTTAAGTTGAATGTGAACTGAATAATAATTTCAATAAACGTTTCTTGAGGACTTGCATTCTCGAATTACGAAGTGGTTTATATGTGCAACTTTGTTTGATAAACAGATGAAACTTAGGCACCGATGCTTGTAATTTATCAGAAATAGTTGTTGGTCTAGGTTTCATCTACACAAGATGATCTTAAGGGGGATGAATTCTGGATTTGCATTTTCAGCAATGCTGTAGGAACTGAGATTGGAGGTTTTAATGTCATTTGTCAACAGGAACTAATTTTCATAAATTTTTATTGAAATAGTGGTTATTGTTCGTATAATGGTGCACATCAGATGCTTGATTTTTTGGTCACTTTTGACCAAAATGTGGTAGATGATTCTTCTTCTGTATGTTGATTGTTGTAGAACACCTTGTAGAGACAAGGTGACAAAAACAATTAATCATCATCTAATTTCATTTTACTTTGAATTCTTATGTTCATTTTCTTTGGGACTTTAAATGCTTGTTATTATCCGCAGTTAATAATTTGCCTTTTGTGAACAGTTTCCCTAAGGAATAATTGACCTTTTCCAGTGGCCGGTGTTAGTTTCCATTATTTTAAACTTGTGTTACTTTACCCCTTGCTGACGCATTACTGATGATATCGCCTTTTTTTTAACTTGAAGCCAATGGCATTAGAACAAGTAATGTCAGATAGAGATAGTGAAGATGAAGTTGATGATGACATTGCAGATTTTGAAGATAGAAGGGTATGCTTGATGATTATGTCATCGTCTTCTTTTTTTTCTGCTTTTTTTCTTCTATAGCTTTATTTTTTTTACAACAATGGAAGTTGCTTTTCCTTTGTTTTCATATTCTATTTGTCTTGTTTAAATTTGTTTATGTATTTTAATTCAGTAAGAGGTGTTTTGGCTTATTCATAAGCTTGAATAGCTATGTGAAGAACTTGTTTGTTTGCTTTTGGCTGCACGGTCTTTTGATAGAGAGGTTTCTTTAACTACCTCATGAGAGGTAACATGAATGATAGACTTGTGGTTTTGTTATTCTGAATTAGCACAATCACCTTAGCCTGTTCAAAATATGTCCTTTGAAACTTTTGGCTGTATTCATAGTGAGTTTGATTTTGGGGGCTGGGATCAAGTGAATCAACATTAATATTGGAGGAAATCATGACTTTGTGGGAGTCCAACTACACAAACTGGAAGAGTTTAGTTTTTTTCTCATTTACGCCAATATCTAAAACTTCTTTGAAAAAAACTTCTGGAAGAAAGGAAAGGTCTATTTAGAATTGATTACAGAAAATTTAATAAACGAATTGTGAAGAGATGAACTTATTGTGAGTGGCTGAAATCCTATAGAGGCTAATGGAAATATCAATGGGAGGATGGTATTTTGAACTCGTTATTGAATGTTTCCTAATTCAGCTTATGTACAGTAGCAAGTTGGTGATAAAAGTAAACCTGACCACATCATACAAACAGTTTTTTTTTTAAAATTTTTCTGAAATGAGAGGTGATGAATATCTCATGTTTTGTAATGGGATTAGGTCAAAGTTTAAAATTTTCTTCATGCCACCCTGCATATCGTAATCCTCTAACGTTTCCTCAAGTTCCATCAATGTGTGATCTTCATATTGTAAAATTTGCCACTCAATAATTGATGGGGTGAGTTAGCACCGTCTATTCTAGATTGAATCCATTTATGTTCCACTGTTTTTATAGAAAATTGAGCAACATTTGCATTTAATTTTCACATGATTTTATCTGGTCCGTGCTGGCTTTTCAGCTCCTAGATGCATCCAAGAACAGGATATTTTCATCTCATCTCTTAGTAGTGCTAAGATAACATTGCATCAATTTGTTGCAGATGCTTGATGACTTCGTGGATGTTAGCAAAGATGAGAAGCAACTCATGCATCTCTGGAATTCATTTGTGAGAAAGCAAAGGTGCATGGGTTATATCAATTCCTTTTGATTTTATTGTTTCTTTGTTTTTTTCTCTGCTTATTTTCATTTTATCTTTGTAATCTAAGAAGTCAAACGGAATCAGAAAAAACCTGTCGTGGGCTACTTAATTCTTGTTCAGTATTTGGTGTCATAATGAAATTGCTTGCCTTTTGCTCGGCCAGGGTCCTAGCAGACGGTCACATTCCTTGGGCCTGCGAGGCATTTTCAAAACTTCATGGACAGGAGTTAGTCATCTCTCCTGCTCTCTTTTGGTAATATGCCGGCACTATCTTTTCTAGTGATCTTATTTTCATCGATACAACTTTCCTATTAATAATCATATTGACCTACTAATGGATGCCTTGATTAATAATCACATCAACATTTCTTCTTCGAAGATTCAGAAAAAAATATTCCTGCCCTGTAGAATTTAATTCTATTTGGCAATTTTCTTAGCAAGTCAAGTTTGATATGAAATTGAAGTTTTGAAACAAATTCTTTTGAGATTGCATTAAATTGGAATTGATGGAAGTAAGATCCTTTCGCCGTTAAATGACAGCATAATTTTGTAAGATTTGGTTGCAGCTTCTTTTGATGGACGTGTCCTTGCAGGAACTGCTGAATCATCCTCTTACTGCTGCTCTTTCTCTATAATGATATTGTTCCAAGTATCATTGTCTTGCATATTAATTCCAAATAACATTGGGGTGCATGCATTAAAACATTGATTTAGAAAGGCTTGCACAATTGCATGATTGTCTCGGATATTTTTTGTATTTGAACTATCAAAATGTACATGGGCTCAGGTGTTGGAGGTTATTTATGATCAAACTCTGGAACCATGGTCTTCTTGACGCATCCACAATGAACAACTGTAATATAATCCTTGAAAGATGCCGAGATGAAGGATTGGCCGCTGCGAAAAGTGAAAGGCTAGAAGATTGACCAGTGCCAAGGAATCTTCAGATATTTAGATGACAGGATAAGTGACATTTGTTTAGTTCTGCCTTAACCCATTCTTTCACCCCCTGTTTTACCTCAACCATTGAGCCATAATTGGAATTATTATTCATTCATGTACAAGAGAAGGGATAACACAGGACTTGGAGCTGTTGTCAATCTCATTCAATACAAACCACCATTGTTTAACTCTACTGAATTTAAGCTCAGATCAATGATTGCTCATTGACCAGACCTTAGTATATGATGTATGTCATAAATTATGTCGGAATGTATAATTATATTTTCTATAAGCTAATTTGATTTAATTGTGGGCCAATTTAAAGTATAATTATGTTTAAGAATTAATTTAGGGTCCAATTGAAGGATTTGATTTAATTAAGTGCAAGCATGGGCCAATTTAATGTATAATTATGTTTAAAAATTATTTTAGGGTCTAATTGAAGGATTTAATTAAGTACAAGGATTTAATTATATTTTAAATTAGTTAAATTATTTTTATCAAAGGTTTAATTGGTGAAAAATCAAGTTTGAGAGTCTAATTTGGGTTCAATTGAGAAGATTGGAATTTTAGATACCAAATTGAATTATTTTTCAAGTCAATTAGTTGAAAATATGAGCAAAATCAAAGAAAATTGAGAGTTTAATGGTCGATTGAGGGTTAAATTGCATAAATCTGAAATAAAAAACCAAAGTAAAAGGGGTGTGTGAAGTTAAGTTGTTATTGAATTTTTAGAGAGGATAAAATTATATATATTTAAAAGTTTAAAGCCAATTAGAAACGCAATTAAAACAATTATAAATTAAAGAACAAAGTATATTTGTGTTTTTTTGAAAAATTAAAGGCATGGCTACATTGTAGTCTTAACAGTACACACATGCCATCGTTCAAAGAGGCAGAGAAGAACATGGGAGGGGGGGATACATAAAAAATGAACGTAAAAAGGGGAGAGACTAACAAAAAAAACATTGACAATATCAGCCACCATCACCCACAGGACACCGACTCCTCCTTCCTTAGCACCGGCAGCTTCAATCCTCTTCCGTCCGACAGCTTCAATCCTTTTCCGCCTGGCAGCTTCAGTTCCTTCTTTTCTGCACCGATAACCACAGTCTCAGCATCTTCATTTCCAGCGGAAAATCATGTTCTTTACCATCAACAACCCCTTCGTCTTTCTCAATGGCGACAACACCTCTTTCTTCTCCTTCGACGATATACAACACCTCTTTCCGACTGATTTGCTTAATTGTTTGTTAGAGCCACACCATGAATTGAAATTTATTAACTACTATTGATAATCTTTTGTAGGGCGTAGGGCCAACTTCAATAGCATTCCACCACCACCATCCCGAGGAAGAAAAGACCTTGGAAGGATTGCCTAGTTTCGTAGCCACTTTAATTTCTTACCGCGATGATTTTGTTATCGAGTGTTGGAAGAAAGTTGTTCCCCATTAGTTCACATACTCATGCTTGATTGACATTGTGATCCTACTAGCTTTGGACCGAAATTTGAATTTTTTATTTTATTTTAAAGACTGACGGCTTGGTGTTTTTAGATCATTTTGATGTGCTGATTTCAAAAATAATTTTTAAAAAATAAAAAAACATCATTTTGATGTATTTCGGCATGATAAATATTTTGAAAAGCTACCGTAATCGCACTCCCAAACAGATACTCAGTGGGCTGTTGCTTCGAAAATCTTCATCTGAAACATGCTCATTCATCATGCTTGCATAAAATATAATTCATCATTGTGGTTGCTTTCATACTCTGATTTTTTATATGCAATTTTTTTGTTTCTTGGTTCCTACAATTCTGTGGCCCCGAATACCCCTATCTCAGGTTTTCATTTTATGCTTTTAAATCGTGATCGCATGTGAAGGATTAACTTCAGGCTGGATGAAGAATTCAACTGGGAGTCAAGATGTCAAGGTTGAGTCTGGATTATTTCTAATGTCATATTGTTTACTGTTTCCTTTTCATGTTTCCAAGTCCTTATCGTCGAAAGCTGCGCCATTCTCTCCACACAGTGACAACAGCCACCACCAGCAGTTGTTCTCTGTCTCCAGCTCTCAGCCAGACACCAGCTGGACCTCCTCCGTCACCAGCAGCCTCCACCAGGTGACTTCCCTCTACTGTCTCTTCCACAACAGGCGTTCACTGTTCACGCAATACGTGAGAATGGATCTGGCCCGAGACGATCCCTTAGAAGGGCCAAAAAGCAAGATCCGTGGAGCTTGATTACAGCGCGTTGTATTTATGGAACTGGTCGTGCTGCCAAATGATCTTCAAATTCAGGAGTTTCAAGGCTCAAACCTCTTGATATCCAGATTCAGAAATTTTAAGATTCAAATCTAGAGGAGCTAGTTTTTCACACCTATCACTGTTCCCATCCACTTCTGCGTCCGCGTCCACAACTGCATCGGAAGGTGCTGAGAAGGGCCTTTTGCAGCCTTGCTGTGCTCGGAAACATGAGGATGGTAAAGCTGATAATATTTTGGCTTAAATTATCATCAATCGGAGAAAACCCGCATCTCTCCTTCCAGGTATCAGTAATTTGATGATTTAGTAATTTGATTTTAAGAGTAGATCGACATTGATAGCAACAAAGGTAGAGCATTTGGAAATAATTAAGTATAAAACAACGAGCCATCAGCAATATCATATCCAGAAGATCACCATCACTTGATCATGGACACCACTCAATATTAAAAAGTTTACTAAAATAGTTCAAACATTGCTGCAGAAAGCTACACGACAGCACCATAAGAAGTTGCATGGCCTCCTAAAGCAAATATTCGATAAACCAAACTGAAAAAAATATAATGAAGTGCGTTGTCTCATGCCTCCAAATAAAAAAATAAATATTATTAACATAGGTTAACATGTTAACTTACAATCTACATTATGAAATTAAAATAATCTAATATAAAAAAAATCGCGAAACTTGATTTCCAACTAATTCAATATTAAATAATAAAATTAAAAAAAATCATAACCTGAATCAACAAGTTAAATCTATGAATTGAATAAAAATTTAGAGAAAAAAACTCATAGAAAGCAATAAAAAAAAAACTCACTCGATATATCTAATATTGAATGTTAAAATCAAGAAAAAAAAATAAATCCATGAGATTGGTGTATAATTCAATAGAAGAAAACCAAAAAAAATCTAAATATAATTTCTAAAATAATATAATTTTGAAGAATAATATTTAAAAAAAGTTAAAAAAATAAGAAGACGATTAAGTTGACAAGAGTGAAATTAAAAAAAAGAGTAAATGGAATATCCCCCTACACCTCAAGATTTCACATAAAATCAATCACAGACATTATCGAGTGAAAAAAATAAATAAATAAATTGAGATACTAAAAAGAAAAAAAATGCATTACAATGCCTATTCTGTGGGATGACCTTAAATAAGTGGAGATTTTTTACAATATTTTATAAACATTTTTTAAATTTATTAGCAAAAAATAGGCTAATCGATAAAAAAAAGAAGGTAGAAGTAAAAACCAGCCACAAACATGAAATAACTCGGTTTTTATAGTGCTATATGGTTTGATTAAAGCTCAAAAAAGATTTTAAATTTTCATCTGATCTCGCGCAATTAGGTCATCAGATTTTCACTATATTTTTTATAAACTAAATAAAACATATAAAGGATTATTAGATTTTATTAAATAATAATATGTCCTTACATATTTAGCTTGAATCTCGGTTCAACCTTGGGCGAACCCCTAACTCGTCGACGGTTCAATTTCTGGACCAATCGTTGAAGGCAGGCCTGCCACACCTTATTGTGTCGAGCTTGGGCTTGCTGGAAGAGCTTAGGCTTGTGCTCAGCAGAGTTCAAGAAAAAAACAGGCGCCAAATTGTCCCGCTAGGTTTCAAAAGGTGAAAGAAATCCTAAAATAAGCCCCCGATCAATCTCCTTCCAGTATCTGTATTGTATGCGACAGACCTCTGATGGAAAACACCTCTGATTCTGATTCTCAGGCGGTAAGCATCTTTACTTTCTCTCAAACCCAAACCCAAAGCCCCCTTTTCTATTTCTGACCTTCCCCACTTATTTTGTGCAGATTCCTGATTCTTCTCCGCCTCTCCCTTCTGGTACCTATCCATTTTCCTGAGTAAAAAACAATGTCCGGTTTATTCATTCCTTATTCTGAAATGGGTATATAACCAAGTTTCTTTATATGGTTTCTTGCAGAGCCACCTGATATAAGAAACTGGTTTCCTAGTTACCATTATGAATCTTTTGTTTTGGACACTTATGATGTTTTTGGAGGTTCTATCCTTAAGGAATCTGACTTCGAGTGTCTGAAAGATGGGTGTTTATGCATTGAAGAGGGAAGTAAAGGTAAGGAAATTTCTTGCGATGCCACAAGAATCGATAACAATAGCAGTGATGATAATCAGCATGAAGAACAGTCTTTTAATAAGGTTAGTATAATTACTGACCTCTTACTTTCTTGCACATGATTTTCTCTAAAAAAATGGAAATTACCACTAAGCCATATCAAATGGATGGTTGTTGTAACTTGTAATTTGGGTTTGGGTTACAGTGTTGTGATTCATTGACACGACCATGGACGGGCGAGGTTCTTACCTGTGGTATTTAGCACCCTTCAACAAAAGGCTTCATGTTTATTAATATACCGCTATTTTGGTTGGGATGGAATTGATTGATTTAGATTTGAAGATTGTGATCTTGTCACCGACAATGACTTGGGTTCTTGGTGTGCCTTATTTAGCGTAATCATGTATTTGTAAATAAAATAATTACACGCTAAAAGTTTATCATATCTAACACTCTTTCTTATTGTTTTCGTTATAGATGCCCGATTCTTTGTGCTCATTCTCTCTCCTTTCTGGTTAGTAGCGATTTCTTTTTGTGCTTGGTTTGATGGAATTTGAGCAAAATCTTGGCTGATACTGTGATCTAAGAAAAAAAGAAACCTTCAATTCTCATCATTCTGTCCGTTAAGTAGATAAAATAAGGACACGAAACCATTTTAAACTTATTTTGTCTCTTTTATCAGAGCCTCCTGACGTCAGAAACTGGTTTCCGAGCTATGAGTACGAATCTCCTGTTCTGGATACAGCGGAGTATTTTAACGAATCTGTTATTAAAGAAAGTGAAGGTGAGAAGGATGGATTTGCTATTGAAGAGAGTAAGAAAAGAAGAGAAGAAAAGGCTGGGGATTTGAGCAACTCTGGAAACAACAATGAAATACGTGCTAATGAGATGCCATCCTCATATGGGTTCATTAAGTGCAAGAGTTCATTTGGAGATGTTTGTGACAACAAACCTTTAAGTAAGGTGCATTTGCTCAATCTAGCATTCTTACTTGTGTTACATTGATCACGATCACACTCACGATATAGTGTTTGAAGTTGGTTACTATTTGAATGTTGCAGGTTCCAGATTCTTCTCAATCATCTTCGTTCCTTTCTGGTTAGTAGCACTTTCAGAACATTCTTCTGTGGCTTTACTGTACCGACGAAAGCTGAAAAATCGCGGGAATATACTTTTCACTTTGACTCTTTAAGAATAAATAAGGAAGTGAAAACTCTAAACTAGCTAATTATAGGGTAATAACGTTGTCTTTGTGTCTCTTGTCTGCCAGAGCCACCTGACATAAGGAACTGGTTCCCCAGCTACGTGTATGAATCTCCTGTACTGGGTGAAAGCATTGGATTTCTTCATGGCATACCTGAACGCGAGGGAGATGATTTTGCTAATCAAGACAGTAAGCGAGATAAAGAAACGGATTTATGGAAATTAGGACAAAACAGAAGCTCAGAGGAAATTCAACACTCAAATGGATTTTTGAAGCTCAATAGCTCCTTAGGAAACCATAAACAGGAAAAATCTTTGAATAAGGTTTCTCCCTCTCAGGTCAGCTTTTACATGTTTGACAGGTTTTCTGGCTAATATCTTTCTTTTCAGCTTGAGGGTGTTTTAGCTAGTCTTAAGGGGAAGACGTTTGTTTTTTTGTGATTCTCCACGTCATTTGTACATCCACTTTTCACATCACAGGACACTAGGGATGTAGAGAAAGAGGGCTCATCTATTCTGGATAATCTGCACCATGAAGGGGAGCTTGGCATGGAGGATGAATCATTTCCGAACCATGCTATTGTTCCAACCGAAGATGTTGAGAAACCAAGCTTGAGGTTAGAAGTGCCTCCATTTAAACAGCCACATATGCAAAATCCAGTGCAAGAAGTTGGTTTGATGTCAGTCACGAGTACTGTGAGATCAAGCGATAAATCTGCAACAAAGCTGAGCGATAGGAAGGATTCCGCGGAAAACTTGGATAAGGCTCGAACAGAAATTGATCTTGTATCACCTCGGGGCAATGTGAAGTTTGCTCGAGGTGCCGGGGTTTTTTCAACGAGCCAGTCAACCATTGGAAGGAGCAATAACAAAGAAAATGAAGGAAAAGTTCAAGGAAATGGTTTTGTTACAACAAGGAAGAGTAGAATTACGAAACCAAATGTTGAAAATTCTCTGGACAGGCATAGGCAACAACAGATTTTATCGGAATTTTCGAATGGTAGAGGGATGACTTCAAGAGATGGTGAAAGGGATGAAAAAGATGCCGCTGTAAAACGAAAGGTGCTGTCGGAAGTTTCTAATCTTGAACACCCTGATGGGATTGGAGTCACTGGAAAATGGAAGTGTCCTCAGAAGAGTAAGCCAAATCTTGGACCTCCTATGAAGCAGCTTCGACTTGAACGATGGGTTCATAGGCTATAACAGGTTCAAGTTGAAAACTCTGTAGAGGACTTGTAATTGAATGATACACAATGACATGGGTCTTAGGCCAGGCCGGGTGTATAACTTTGTCAGTAAGTTTGGTTTGTTTTTTTTTTTCCTTTCACGCCTCTGTTTTTCTTAACTACAGAATCTCGATGAGTGGATATTTTGAGCCCCGAGTGTTTAGACCGCACCTATATAAGTAATATGGACGGTCTACCTGATCCAAATACATTATTACATTCCACAATGTTTTCATTCAGAACTTTTAACTTATTTTATAATGTTAAATGTTAAAATCAAGAAAAAAATAAATCCATAAGATTGGTGTATAATTCAATAGAAAAAACAAAAAAAAAACTCTAAATATAATTTCTAAAACAATATGATATTGAAGAATAGTATTTTTATTTAATTCTTCTTTTTTAGTGTAGTGAAAATTCTTAAAATAACAGGATCTTATTATTATTATTATTAATATTATCTCGAGAATAATAGGATTAGGACTAGGACTAGGATGGAAATGAGTATCCGTGTAATGATTTTTGTATATCCATAGTCTATCATGTAACTATATTATTTATTATTCCTATATATATATATATTAAAATGTGTTTATATATATTAAACTTTTTAGAAGTTATATATTTATATAATACAAATATGTATTTTATGCTGGATTTTGAGTTGGGTTTAATAATATCTGTATTATTTATTGGGTAAAGTAATTATCTGTATAATTTCTTTATTTTTTTTCTTCATTGGTTGATTTATAATTAATTTTAATAACTTGTTTTGCTTTGATTTTTACAGATTATTTTTAATTATTTGTTTATTTATTTGGTCTTGTTTTTTTGTGTTTCATTTTTTTTAGAAACTATTTTACTTTCTTTTTCAATACAAAATACATTAACTATTATTTAACATATTCTAGAAAAATTGATATTCCCAATCATTATAGATTTTTCATAAAGTTTATTTGGTTAGTAAATCAATATATATTACAAATTGGGAATATTTACGTAAAAACTATATTAGTAAACTAAAGAGAGGTTTTGAAGTTTTGATATCAATATTGAATAGTATAATATTTTATCATTAATTATAAAAACCTATTTTATATTTAAAACTCACACAAAATTAATGGTGATGAAGTTATAAAAAAACTTTAAATAGAAATTGTTTTTTTTTTTTTTTTTTTTTTATGATTGCATCTTGCATTGATGAAGTGATGAACATGAACATAGACCTTTGTCCTGGATCAGGTTGCTCCTAAAAAATCAATTCTCTATTAAAACAACAAAATTTTTAATGTTTAAATTAATAAAATATGAAAAGAGAAAAAAATACACTGAAAAAATAACAAACTAATTATAATTGAAATAACATATTAAAACTATCATTTATTATATATATATATATATATATATATAAGAATATTGTATTTTATGAAAATAGTTGTTGAAAAGGTATAATAGATAATAGAAATAAGTTTTTAAAAAATTTATAAATGATTTTTGTATGGAAGAGCACGATTGATAAATAATACAATATCCAAGAGTATATTGATAGTTTTACCCGATAATAAAAACAATTTATTATTAGTGATACTGATTAACGAAAGATTGGAAGTACATGACAACGGCCATGTCCAGCTATAAATCAAAGAAAGAAACCCGAGCCTGTCTTCCTGTTGCATAAACTCCCACTAAAATCTGTCTGAATCTTTCAAAAATCAAAGAAACAGACAAATGGGTACTTTCACTGCTCTAACAAGATCATTGGGTCATCGCTGCGTTAAAAATTCGAAATCGTATAACTTACCGAATCCTTTCATTTACAGCAACGGTCATCAGTACCAAACCCATAGAACCCTCATCTTGGAATCCCTATCCTCTGAAACAGTCATGCTTCGAAGGTTGTCAGATTCGGATTCTGGTGAAAATCCCACCTCAAATTCTCTGCATTAGTGTTTGGTTCTGTACTCCCTTTTGTTTTGGATCGTTTAAATATGAACCCATTTGAGTTTCGTTACTAAAACAGGGATCGTTGAGGTTAATTTGGATAGGCCTGCATCGAAAAATTCAATTGGGAAGGAAATGTTAAGAGGGCTACGCAAGGCTTTTGAAACAATCGAAAGTGATGAATCTGCTCAGGTTGTTTTGATTTGCAGTTCGGTTCCGAAGGTTTTTTGTGCTGGTGCTGATTTAAAGGTAACGCGTTCTCTCTTTGGACTTTGATTTGTCTCTTTCCTCAAGAATAGTTGGAGATTTTCTTTGTCAAAGACTTTTTACCATGCCACGAAAGGTCTCATATCATAATATTCCAAAAGAAAGAGACATGGAAAGCAACTTGCTCTTTTAGCTGTAAGCTTACAACGGACAATTAGAAAGCAGAGGAGACTCCATCTCCTTGAGTTTCTAAGTTCTAATCTTAAAGTCTAGTTGGGCTGTTTAGATTCTCTGTACATTTTACTCAACTGATGGCGAATAATCAACAATGTCTTTTGAATCTCGTCCCACTCTCTTTTGGTTCAATACAACTATGGAATTGATATGCTAAAACTAGAAAAAAAACAGCATCTTATGGTCCTAGTTTGAAGGTCTTTCACAACCCTGTCTAATTACTACAAGCCGACCCTTAATATTACATGACTTGTAAATTCTACTGCTAAAATTCCAGAACGATATAGCGGTCAAAGTTAAGCTATTTCTATCAAATAAGTCAAATGGCAGAACCAGACCTCTTTTTGAACTTGTCTATCTAGTCCATAAAGGAGTCTACTCTTTTTGGTGATTTTGTTGTTCTTATTTCCCCTTTCTGCTAGTTATTTCTTTCTTTCTTGTAAGGATGACAGTAGCAATAGTATTTCCTCTAGGAAACTGCAAGTCTGCACATATATTTGGTGGCAAATCCATATAACCTTTGATTGGGTTGGCAGGAGCGCAAGACAATGAAACCATCTGAAGTTCAAAATTTTGTGAACTCATTGCGATCTACGTTCTCATTCATAGAGGTGAGTTCCATGTCCACAAGCGGATGAATTGTGTATGTGTTGTTCAAATTCTAGTTCTTCGGATATGCATGAAATTCTTACCACTCTTCTTTACATTGCTATCTGTGATTTTGCTCAAAGATTTGAGTGTTGCATGTAGCCAACTCCTTCAAAACTTTCCACCTATACTTTAGCCCAAGAATGTTAGATCCATGTGTTTATTATAAGATGTCTTTGTGCCAGTGCATTTGTTTCAAGTTTTATCTCCTCCTTGACCACTACACATGATTCTGTAAATGCAGGCACTCCGTGTTCCTACCGTCGCTGTTATTGAAGGAGTAGCATTAGGTGGTGGACTTGAAATGGCTTTGTCGTGTGATCTTCGGATATGTGGTAGTTGCAGATTTAGTCTCACACATTTGCCACACTGAACAATATTTTCTTATGTATAATTATATTTTGATAATCTGGTAGTTGCAGATTTAGTCTCTCACACATTTGCCACACTGAACAATATTTTCTTATGTACAGATATATTTTGATAATCGATATGTGATTCTTACATCTTTATGCTCTATATCAATGATTTAGGAGAAGATGCAGTATTGGGCTTGCCAGAAACAGGACTTGCCATAATCCCTGGGTATTTACCAAATTCTGTTTGTTATTCGTAGTTAGTTACCTGGAATTACATGTTCTTTGCATTTTTTATTTGATTGCAAGTTTTCTTGCTCCACAGAAAAGAAAAGGACATCCAATGTTCTTTATAAATATATGCAACCATGGATGCACAGTAACTCCACAACTTAATTTTCCTGCGTATCATTTATGGAGAGCTGTACCTGGAGCAGACTTTTAATATGTTGAAATTTAACATTCTTCGTTGTGCTAGAAGCCATCTTAAGTTTTATTGGAAATTGGCTGTTTAGTGATAGATCACCCTCTTATGGAATATTTGTTCTTTAACAGTGCAGGTGGGACGCAAAGACTTCCTAGGTTGGTAGGAAAATCACTGGCAAAGGAACTGATATTTACTGGCCGCAAGATTGGTGGCAGAGAGGCTATGCCAATGGGTATGTTTACTTGCTAGCTGCTGTGAATTTTTCTGTTTTTTATTCGTATTTGACAGTGAAGCCGTGTTATGTTGCAGGGCTTGCCAATTACTCTGTCCCTGCTGGTGAAGCTCATTCAAAAGCACTTGAAATCGCTCGGCAGATTATTCAGAAGGTACAAATCATATACTCAAGGATTTCTCTCGCACAAAATCACGTTGCACAAAATAAAAGTGAAGCTCTGCACTCTGCAGAAACGTTGTTGTTGAAAATAGAAGACTGAATCTCTGCTAGAACTTAGAATGTTCAAAACTCATTGGTTTCAAATGTTAATTCAAGATGGGAAATTCTGTCAGGTCTAAGGCCCTGTATATTTAATGCATAGCTTAACCAAAAGAATGGGATCGGAATCCCATCATTTAACTTTCAAACTCTTTTCTAGTGGGACTGCGAAAAATGATTTTAAAGATGTTTGGCACTACCGGAAATGCATTGTTGATCCTTTATTCTCTGGACTGAATTGGTTCAAGGGTCTCCATATGCACAGCATTTCGAGGGTGTTGTGTAAAACTTGTAAAAAATGTCATTTCGATCTAGAACAAGGAGCTCCAATTTGTTACTTTCTGTTTGTTGCTCTTGACAGGGTCCAATTGCAATCAGGATGGCAAAAAAGGCTATCAATGAGGGGCTTGAGATAGATTTACCATCAGCTTTGGAGTTGGAAGAAGAGTGCTATGAACAGATCTTGAACACGAAAGATCGTTTGGAAGGCTTGGCAGCATTTGCTGAAAAGCGGAAACCAAGTTACAGAGGGGAATAAAATTAACAAAAAAATCACTCTTCGTATGATTATATTTATGCCCATGAGAAAATGTGAATGCCAGACAGCATTTGATATGCATGCATATTTTTTGATCATTATTAATTAGATTCTTTTCTTTCTATGAAAAAAGATATGTAGGTATTGCACGCATATTTTTTGAGTTATATAACTAAGTTAATTTTATTTTAATTAAACAAAAAATAATATTAGTAGATAAATCAAATTTAAAAAGAAAAGTGATTTGGATAACTTGAGAAAATCATATTTTTTCAAAAGATGATGAACAATGTATCTCAATTTACTATCTATTAAATAAAGAACAAAAAGAAGTAAAACAAACAAAAAAATAGTTTTGATTGATCAAAGTTTATTTTTAATTATGATAACTAGGGCCGAGTCAACCTGAGATAATTAACTAAACTTGTGTTCTAAATAACAAGACTGAAATAACATAATATTTTTTTTTTATAAAGTTTTGTTTTTTAAAAATTCATGTTAACTATGTAAATTTGTAACTTAGGTCATTAGACCTGAAACATCCAATCTGGAAAAATCATGAAGTTCGATTCTTAATCAATCAAATTAAAAATCATAATACCAACAACAAAGACCATCAGCGACAAATTGAACCACCACCTGTGAATTAAGATTAAGCTATCTTTCAATCTTACCTCTAAATTTTCTCTAGATGGTTAACTTAATATATTAAATATAATAAAAAAACAATATGATCCTTCTGTAGTGTGAGTTTGCTTTATAGGACCTGGAAAGAATTTGCTGCACTACAGAGAAGGATCATATTGTTTCTTTACTGCGTTGTGTGTGCAAATAATGGTTGTAGATTCCAGTGAAATGGATAAGTCCTTCAGAGTTGAAACATTGTTTCCTTTTGTTCTTAGGATTTTAGCTTGTCATTCACCAAAAGATATTTGAAAACTGAACTGTCATATTTGCCTTGAATGTCATATATGATTTTCCATGATAAGCTTGAACTTTAGCCTAGGACTCAGGTGTGTTGACCCTTCTGCAATGTGGGTCTTTATGCAGTCCAGTTTCAGTGATTTCTCAGGTCGAGAAAGGAATTCTTCCGCCTACACCTTCCAAATTGAATCTCATTTGATGGCGTCAAGGTAAAAAATTGTTTTCTTTTCTCGAAGATTGAATAAAAAACTAATGATGGAGGTGGGAATCAATTCAAATTCGAGTTTAAGCATGGTGGTGGGAAGTTCAAACTTGACCATCACCAGCAGAAATCTGCAAGCTGAACACTGTAGCGTCACCACTAGAGGATCCTCTTCAAAATTCAGAGGAGTACTATGGCTTGAAAGTGGCAAGTGGGGTGCTCAGATCTCCTCGAATTACAAGTCTTACTGGCTTGGAACATATGAGATTGAAGAGGATGCAGCAATGGCTTATGATAATTCCAGAGCCAGTACTCGAAAGAGTTTTACCTGTCCAAATCTACGCACCGCCTCGAAATTGATTCTTTAGTAAGGGAATGTGAAGGAAGTAACATCTCAGATCAAAGCCGGATCTCATATCAGATGCTCTTTCGGAAGGAACTGACGCAGACTGGTGTTAATAACTTGTTGGTTATTGGATTGGGTCTAAGTCTCTCCATGAGAGATGAGCCTGTTCCATATACCTAGAAAAGTTATTAAAAAGTAGTTGTTAAGGTAACTGTTTCTCTATTTATGGACATAAAACCCTGTGAAAAGATATGTTTTTATAATTGAAAGAACATAGTTCTCAATCTTGTCTTCCATCTCAATTCTCTGTATTAACTTGACAATATCTATATAAATATTTGTACCGTTGAATATCATTTTGATTCTAGTAATTGAAGCGACACTGAAATGATTGATACAAAAATAAAAAACAAAATCTCATAAAGTAAGTTTTCTTTTTTGAATCTACATAACTTCAAGGGCGTACACATCCCCAAGGAATATGAAATGGAGTACTTTCCTTCACTTGCGGTCACCACTCAGGAGAAGATGAAAATGGGTGTAAGTTCATCGACTTAACCTTCTATGTAAGCATTGCCGTCCACGAACTTCCGTTATTCATACTGGAGAAGTACTCTGACAATTGTTTTTGCAAAAGGCTGGAGACACTTCCTCAGGATGAATAACTTGACAGGAGAAAACCTGAGTTACCTAGTGGATGCTGTTGACGTGGAATAAGAACCAAACAAAGGAGTTAAAATTGTCAGAGAAAGAAGAGCCAAACATATGCTGATGTTTTCATGAATAATAAACATTTTGACAGTGTTTCTGCTGTTGTTGTAGACTTTCTTTTCCATTTTTTTTTTGGTTCTTTTTAACTAACTGAATGACATTTAGTTCTATGTTTTTTCATTGCATGATTTTAGTGGATCATAAGGAAATGAGATTGCTCAAGACTGAGACCAGTACACTCTTTTTTGTTATAAAATCATATCACCTAAAAGCTTAAGCTGTTAGGTGATATCCTAGAATATGATTTATATTATTTTCTAACACACACCCTCAAGTGAAGACCATTTGAGCTTGAAACTTGCATATCCACACTATCTTGTGTTTATTTTTTATCAAAAAAAATAAAAATAATGAGATTGGAACTCGTGACCGTTGGTTCGTGAATTCGGAACTAACTGTATTCTTCATGTGAAAAACCAGCTAATAATTTACTCTTCAATCTGTCTTCGTGAGTTACTGTAACGCACCGTTTTGAGCCTTCGCTCTCCAGTTGCTGCAATTTTCTACCACCACCCAAATGCTGACTGTGTTCATACATCATGCGAAGGCGCAGAAGTTTCTTGAGATTCTAGAATGGATGGAAACAGGCCAAAATTAACTTCTGAGCGAAACAAGGCAGCATCAGAAGAACAATATAGTTCTTGTACGTGGCAGAAGGACAAGTTTCCTTTACGGTACTAATTTGCTCTGGGAAAACATTGAAAAACAGTAGATTTCATAGGAAAATTGTTAGAGAATACTTTAAGATTCTAACTGGAACTTGTACGGAATCCAATTATAGACAGGATGAGAAAGGATAAGAAAAAGGCTCATCATTCTATTTGGCGTTAGCATGAATTAAATTAGGGAAGCAAATCCCATCCCACCTTGACCATATCTCCTTTGCTGAATTTGGTCCTATTTCATGATTTTTTACATGCAATGAGCTCTATCTGTTCTGGATCCTTACATTGCAGGCTATTACTTAGCAACCTATTATTGTCCTGTCCAACTTGGTAAGTTGTCAAAGCACATGACAACATGATGACTTCTCTCTTTTTTTCCGATTAATGCCAGAAAATTTATAACAAGGATCAAAAACCAGTTTTTCGGACAGAATAATTGACAGAACTCGTAGAATATGGTCGGCGCCTAGGACATCCAGCACCATCTTCGCGATAAGCTATCCTTTGGTATTGTTTGCAGGCTCGGCTTGCTGTTGGTTATGCTCCCAGCTGGTGTTTCCCAGTTTACCTCATAACTTCATAAAGCAAATGGAAATAAGAACTTGCTTTACTTCACAATCAAGGCCCGAACAATGACATGATGATGGAAAGTGACACTGCCTTGCTTCTGTTCCAAGTTTCAGGGGTGAAAGAGAGACAACTTTGTAATTAAAGAAGGTAAAAAAAAATGAAATACTTGAGGAAAAAACATTTTCCAATGAAAATTCATCAAGGGAGGAGAATCATAGTAATGGACTTTCCACATGCTGAGAGATTCTATCATTTGAAGAAACTCAAGAGTTCCATTTGAAGAAAAATTTGCTCAATTTCACCAATAATTTCCAACAAATAAGACTTGGGCTGTCATTCTCTCTGTTTGTGTTGATTTCATTTAAAAGATTCATGGCTTTCTGCGTCGCTCTTCAGAAATCAGGGAAAAGAATATCATTGTGCACCCAAAAATTAATTGAACCTCTTGTTGAACCAAAAATAGGACATTATAAATCTAGTAGTACAATTTACATGGGGGGTTCGATCCTGCGAAACTTCTTTAATTGTCAACAACGGAAATACATAAATTATCCCGGCTATTTCAAACAGACCAGCAAAACTGATAGCAAGACAACCCTGAGATTATCAGTCTCTTCTTCTACAATCACAGACATTTCTGCTTAAGCCTTTTGTTTTACTTTCTTTATTAACTCCATGAATTCTTCGAAAACTGCAGCAAGAAAGCACTTGGTTGATGTAATGTGCAGGAAATTACATCCAATATTTAATATAATCAAAGAGGTGAAGATGAAGACAACGTTGATCATGATGCAATGATGATGCATCATCATCAACAACAACAAAAATGATTAAACACCACCCAGCTTCACTTGTAGGCAGAGGGAAAAGCTAACATGAAGCCAGGAAAGGACTTAATTAAGCATTATGCTCTCCCGCTCCCTTTCAGTTGTGTAATGAAATTACTTGAGAATTGCAATTGCTACTTGTGCCAACTATATAGTGAAAAGTAATTTTATGTTGTGCATAGAAAGGCAAGAAATGGAATAAGGAACAAGTAAAATAAAAGGACTTTTATTACCAGAATCTGAATCATGAGGTCCTGGTGATGCCTCAGGATGGTATTGTAAGGACATGACATTTAGTGCCGGAAAAGCAAGACCAGCACAGCTTCCATCATTAAGATTTACGTGTGTCACTTCCACACCTTCAGGAAGCGATGCAGGGTCAACTGCATAGTTGTGATTCTGCCACAGTACCAGTTGCATGTTAGAATGTGACTAGAATGGAATAAGAGGAGAGCTCTTCCAACATATGCATCCAACCATAGGCACATACAGTCTTAACCATTGCATTCTAATTTCTAATTCAAACATTGAGTTGAAAATCCACGGGGGATAATATCATCATGCTTAACTCAGTGATATCTAAAGAATTAACTTTGGCATATATTAAAAATCAAACCTGCTTTTGATGTTTCATGACTTTCACAATTCAAATATTGAAATTTATTTAAGCAGGTCACTGCTGAGAAAACTCACCTGGGCACTAATTTCTACACGGTTTGCAAGAAGGTTGCGGACGGGATGATTTCCTCCATGGTGACCAAACTTCATCTTAAAGGTTTTACCACCCAATGCCTGGCCAAGCAACTGATGACCCATACAAATTCCAAAAACAGGAACCTTTCCCAGCAATTCCTTGACTGTTTCAACAGCATAAGGAACTGCAGAAGGATCTCCAGGTCCATTGCTGAAAAGAACTCCGTCCGGTTTCATCTTTAGAGTTTCTGATGCGGGCCAATTTGAAGGCACCACAGTGATTTTACACCCATAAGATGCTAAGCGTCTGAGTATATTATGCTTGATCCCAAAATCATATGCAATGACCTTCAATCCAAGAATAAGCATGAGAGAGAGTAAGATCAACTTGTAAACAAAGATCTTCAACTAAAAACAAACCATGGCAATCATACTAACATGGTAAATCTCTCCTCTTCCCTCGCAGTTAAAGTCCCACTCTGGATCTGTTTTGTCAACCCATTCATAAGGGGCAGTGCATGAGACACCGCTTATCAAATCAATACCTGCAAAATTGAACCAGTAAAGTGAGAACTGCCAATATTCAGCAATACTCACAACCATATCCGTCAAGTAAACTGAATCTTTTACCTACTATGTCCCATGAGCGAGACATTTTTAAGAGTTCATCATCTGTCTTTGATTCTTCTGTGGTCAGTACACCGACAAGGCTTCCGTCTTGGCGCAATCTGCGGGTGATTGCACGTGTGTCAACATCATCTGCAATATATTGAAACAGCATCAAGCAGAAAGGTTAAATTTAACGGCAAGCAAAGCAGGACAATAATCAGAAAACAGAGTATCAATAGAGTGAAATTTAACATACATATTCCCATGATGTTCCTTTCAAGCAAGTAATCACCAAGTTCTTTTGTGCACCTCCAATTCGATGTACTGAATCCAGTTATTAGATAGTTTCAACAAACATAATAATAAAAGATGCAAAAGTAGATATGCCAAGTGCAGATGGAGCTGATTAGGAAGCACAGGAAGAAGAAACAGCACCTGATGCTTAAGCTCCTGATAACGAGACCAGCAAGGAAACACTGCCTTGATTCCTCATCATCTGGTATGCAAGACATCAATATCAGAGTTCCAATAGCAAAAAGGTGATATACTGTAAAGAATTGAAGGCTATTTCACCTACCAAAATTTACCCCTGTGTTCCCAATATGTGGGTTAGTCATAAGAACAAACTGCCCGGCATAACTAGGATCTGTGAGGATTTCTTGATACCTAGAATGTGAATAAATATGAGATATATACTCAAATAATGAAGAATGCAAAATGTTGGACAATTGAAGCAGAAATTGCACTTCACATAGGTTTTGGAAAGCAACCATGGTAATGCTGCGTCAGCTTTTGGAAAAACTTTGAATTGGCATAAATCTTTGGAGTTTACAGAACTTATTTAAGACTTGAACCAATCAGCTTATTGCCATTTGACTGGCCTTCAAATAGGCATCGCATATGCCTTCACTTAATGTACCTGCATAGATGGTAAACCCCTCCTCTGTCCCTTAACACACCTCAGACATAGGTTTTTATGGGATTCCTATCTAAACCAAATAACAGAGTAGCATTCCTAGGATGGGAGGACATGACAATCATCCTGTTTTATTCTACCACTTCAAATGGTCGATGTCTGAGCTCAGCTCGATATTATGGTGAATGTGTCAGTTCGGGAATAAATACACGAAGCTAGAGTAATCTCAGTCCAAATGTTTCAAGCCTAAGAATTTGAAACTGAAGAAAATTCTGCCTTGTCAAAAAAACTGATTTACATCAAGGTTATTTTTACTGACTCAACTCAAGCTAGCAGATCATACGGAAAATACTCCACAACGTTAAAAGAACATAATACCATAAAAAAAAGCCCAAACAAAACGTTAACACTCAATTCTTAATGAAGAAGATGAAGAAATCTTACCCTGTCAAAGAAGTATTGAAAACAACTTCACCAACTTGAGTTCCTCTAGCACCAAATGACTTAGCCCTCCAAACTGAACCGTCTTCAAGCACTAACCTAGCATCTGAAGTTTTCCAAGGTCTTTCCACCACAACTGAAAAACCAAAAAAGCCCCAAACGTTTCACTTTTTCATGTACGCATTCTCGACATTACACTCAGTTAAAACAACAAATCAACACTCAGTTAAAACAACAAATCAACAATTTAGAATAACCCCATAATAAATAACATTAATAAGATAAAGGGGAAGTAAAACATAAGAGATTCTTACCAGCAGCAGCAACATCTGCGGAAGAAAGAGAAGATATGCATTTAAGATTGAAAACCCTCAAAGATTTCACCTTTGGTTTTGGTTTTGGTTTTAAGAAGCTTCGTGTTGTTGGGGCAATAGGGTTTTTGAATGCAATCTCCATTCTTTCTCTCTTTCTGTGTCTGTTTGTGTGGGTTATCGCTTCTGTGCGAGGGGGTGTGCTGCCTCTGGCTTTCTTTAATTACCAAGAGATACACAGCGTAAACCCTTTTGTTTGTTTTTGCCGGCAGATAGATGGGGAGAGAGACACTTGACTTGGGTTTTGTTTGATTACTTTTGTTTTAAATTTAGGCAAAAAGCCCATGAACTTGGTCTGTAAGATCTCACTTGTTTTAATGGCGGGCTAAAAGCCCATCTGGTGAGCTTGCAAACAATTGCTGTGTCCACTCTACCTTTCGTTTGGTTTCAAAACTTGTAAAATGGGCTGGAGAGAGTTTGATTTGGTCTGGGCTTCATATATTAATGGGCCTAGTTATAGATAAGTTAAGGATACCAAGGACACAACTCCAGTCTACACACTGTCTAGTGTGTTCGACGGTTACGCTAGAGAAAACGAGACCGACCTGCCGATTCGATTTAAAATTAAATATCATCCGGAAGCCTTTTTGCATCATCATCATTCATCAAAGCCAGCAAGTAAGGTATAAAAACGTCGAGCGACCAAAAACAGCATCTGTTCCTCTTCCTTTATTTCTCTCTCTCTCTTTTTCCCGTTCTGTTTGTTTTCGTTATTCTAATTTTAATAAATATATATTTGTATAGAGAGAGATAGCGAGAGAGAAAAGGAGAAGGATTAGAAAGCGAGAGAGAAATGACAACTATCGATGAAAGTGCTGGTGCTAAGAGGTGGCTTCCTCTTGAAGCTAACCCTGATGTTATGAACCAGGTACCCTACTATTTTTTCTTTTGGAAAATGATTGTTTCTTATCTGCGTGATTGATCGGATGCTCCGAATCGAAGAGATGATATATTACTAATTTTGTTTTTCAGTCATTGAAATTTAAAAACGAAAAGAAGTAATGTTTAGATTCTGTTTGATAATTATTATTGTTTCAAACTAAAAAATAGTCAGTTAGGGTTTTGTGAATGATTTGGTTCTGCTTGATTTATGATTTTAGAAGAGCGAAGGGGATATTTTTGGCTTCGAGAGGAATTTACTCAATGATTGGATTGGTTTTTGTTGTTTCATAGTGATTAGAGATGCTCTTTTTCCTTTTCTTCCTATGTGTGCTGTGCTGTGTTTGGTTGCTGAGAAAACATTGACGAAATGGTTGAGAAATCGAAATTAATGGCATAGAGGATCAGTTTGTTGTAGTTGATCTCTTTTTAAGAAGGAAACACTGAAATAAGATTTTTTACAGATTGCTGCTGAAATGCCATTTCCATTTCAGATTGTCTCTCTTTTATCACATGTTGTTCGTTGAATCTGTACTGATATTTTTGTCACTGTGCAGTTTCTTTGGGGGCTAGGACTTCCGCTGGATGAAGCAGAGTGCTGTGATGTTTATGGCTTGGATAAGGCACTCTTGGAAATGGTTCCAAAGCCTGTACTTGCTGTTTTGTTTCTCTATCCTATAACAGCACAGGTTTTTGTTCTTTCTTGCCGAGTTCTGTAGTGACTGCATTTCTTGTACTTAACTGCTATGTGGATTTCCTTTTTTACCTGTTATGCATCCCTGCTAATGTGTGAAAACAGCTCCATCTTCTTTGTGCTTTTATGATTTCTCTTGATTATCTTTGGAATTCCTTTATTCAAGTTTTCATTTTGCTGAAGGTATATTTAATAGTTTTTCAGGAGTTAGATTTAGTAGATTCAAGAGCAACAACCATCCACATCCGCCTGACTTCTAAACTCCTTTCTTGATCATGACCTTTTTAGCATTTGAAGTATAATTTCTCCAGAAGATGTACATTATTGCATGTAGCGAAGCTAGTGTGAATATGCTGATTTTGGGAAAATCTTATTTCTTTATCCAGAGTGAAGCAGAGAGAATTCAGCAGGAAGGCATTGAAACGGTGAGTGTAATGCATCATGTGTGTCACTAGGTTGAATGCAAATTCTTGGCATTTATCGGCATGCATCATGTGTGTCATTAGGGTTCTTTTTGTTCAATCTAAGTGACACATTTTGATCGATCAACCAGACTTGTAAGAATCATGGGAAATGATAAAGAGAATTAATCAGTCAGGTGCTCCCATTGTGTGTCAAAAAATGGTACATTTAAAGTTTATATTCTGAACATTGTTATTAATTGCGTTTACCTTTTGTCCACAATTTATTTTGCTATGCTTTGTCCACAAATAGAATTTCTTGACTTTTGGTTCATTTTGCTTTGATAATTCGATTACCATTTCTTCATGTGTTTTGGGTGTAGGATCCAAGCAGCAAAGTTTATTTCATGAAACAAACCGTGGGTAATGCTTGCGGAACAATAGGACTCCTTCATGCTGTTGGAAATATCACTTCAGAGATCAAGCTCAGTAAGTATTTCATGCTGTTTCTTTTTAGCAAGTGAAAACTGAAATTTAGTGCTGGAATCACCCCGCCCCTGTAGAAAAAAAACAAAAAGGTGTCCCTCCTGTATATATAATTAATTCATGATATCAAAGCTCTTAAAAGCTTCGATATGCATTTAATAACCAGTTCTGAATGCCCGTAGCTCCCCAAAATAAATGTAAATAAAATTGATCAAAGAAAAGGCTTCATGTTTATTTGGTGAGAGCCTTGAAGGGAATCAGTGGAGTAAAAAAACATCAGGAATTGGATACAGATGGGTTTTGCTTCCAAATCAGCCATGTTAGTGGTTTCAATTGTTTTAGATTTTGAATTTATAGGCTGAGAGTTCTGACAAGCTGCAAAAAGTGCAAGAAGAATTAACTTATCATCTGAATCACATGGAAGGATCTATTACACTGTTACATCTTTATGTACTTGTCATTTCCTGGATTCTGCCGTGCAATGTGGTTGCATTCTCAAGCATTTAGTTTTAATGTTTTGACAATTTGCATCATGCAGAAATCTATGAGGTTGCTATCTCCAAATTGCATAAATAGCCATTGTGTGATTGTAAACCTGCCATCCCAGGCACATTTAATGTTTTAGTTAATTCAGAACAACAATGAGTGTTTTTTCACCTGAGAAGCGTGCCCTATGTTGTGAATTCATACTTCCTGTCACTGTGAATTGTTGTGAACTAAGGACTCAATGCATCTTCCAATATTATCAGGATCATTACCACATGATATGAAGTCCTTATCACTTTAACTATTACTTCTTTTTTTGTTGTTTAAACTCTTATTTTCAGCTGAAGGATCATTCTTGGATAAATTTTTCAAATCAACTGCAAACATGGATCCATTGGAGGTTTTACTTTAGTTCTTTTTTTTCTTTGGTTATTCTGCTGCTGCTCTGTCTCCCTTCTCCTGCCCCCAAAAATTCATGTCTACAGTGTTTTTAATGTTTTGATGATTAATCTTATGATTGCATACTTTTCTTCCTTGTGACATCTTCATTTTATTCATGTAGCGAGCAAGATTCCTTGAGAATGACAGAGAAATGGAAGACGCTCATTCTGTAGCAGCCACAGGTGGTGATACAGAGGTGAGAGCCTTGGTAATTACAATTTTAGTGATCAGTGGTGGAATGTTGTATTCTATCTGGTGACATCATGTGTATATATAAACATAAGGAGGCGTGAAGAATAAGCCTTCTTATTTACTCTGTATTACTTTTATTCTTGACATGGGCAGGAAACCCCATATAATGACCTCAGATGATTAGGGAATACAATAATAGAGCATAGGATTTAATCAAGCTATGTTTACTTAACAAGTGATCAAACTTGTAAAGGTTTTATCTTATTCTAAATGATGTATAAGAAGTTGGAATGCATATGCTAGTTAAGAAATATACATGTGGCTGTCAGTATTTATGTTTTTTACAGGACAAAATAATGATTACTATATTTGAGAGAGTTAAGAATCTCAAGCATGGGTGCTAAAGAATTGAGTTGGAGCTCTAGAGGTTGGATGAGAATTGTTTGCCTCAGGCTAGCATAATTGGGTCAATTACCTGTTTAAGAAACATGTTGAACTAAGTGAACTTCATTGACCCATGGCAAAATTCAGCAAATTGCCTATTTGAAGCTCGATGAAATCTTTATGGTTTTTAAATAATTTGGAGAATAGGTTGAGTTGGAGAAAGTAAGAAAAAGAGGTTGGATCTGTAAGAGCTAGAAAGACGGACTGGTAAACAGACTCTGGGAGAAATGTAGGGTGAAACTATGATCACTGGGGAAAAAGTCTGGGCTTGGGTTTTTAATATGTGAAGTTGCAGATATGCATTATCTCTCATGTTTGATGGGGGAATAATGTGCAGCAATGGTTGTAAAGGCTCTGCACCGAAACTCAATGACCAAAATCAATAAACTTTGTTGAAAAGTGCCAATATGTTTTCTATATCTTCATTCTGCTTGACTGAGGTCATTCCTTTTGATTTCTTGTTAATTGTTGGTTGTGCAGGCTTCGGACAATGTGGACACTCATTTTATCTGCTTCACCTGCGTGAATGGTAAATACCTAAATAATTTTCTCTTTTTCCATGCATGTTCAAAGCATAAAAAAAGAACAAAAGGTGATTTTTTAAATCATGATCCTAAATCATAGTTATGTTGTACATAGGAAAACTTTTTGAGCTTGATGGAAGAAAATCTGGGCCAATATCTCATGGTGCATCCTCACCTGGCAGCTTACTACAGGTATAGATTACAATCCTTTAGTTTTTTGTATTGCTCTTTTAAACATTTAGTGTACGTGATTGCTAAGAAGGGAACATTAGAGATAAATGTGTAGTGTATTTTGTTGTCTGTATAAACGTTTAGAGAGTGTGATAGCTGGGAAGGGAACGTTATAGATAAATGCTATAGGGTAATAGAAATATTGAAACAATTAGAATGAAACACAAATAAGAAAGGATTATTGCTTTAAATACTAAGTGGAAGTCGTTGAATATTGTGGCTGAGAAAGATTTTTGGTGCACTAAATTCTTGTTTTAGACGTCATGCTGCTGAAGATGTTTAAAAACTCAACAAACCTGTCTTGTCAACTCTAGGCTGTTTTTCCTATGCTCAGCCTTTTGGTTGGTCATGACATATATTTTTTTTAACTTCCAGTCTTCTACCTCAGGTAGGAGGTTGGTCGCCTCGAAGTTTAAAACCTTTCCAATACTATGCTGCAGGCCGGCCTTAATCTGGCAATTTTTTTGAAGTAACTTATATCAATGAATGAACATGCATATAACCCTTGAGTTTGTATGTATTTTAATGACCTTTATTGCATAACAGGATGCTGCTAGAGTCATACAGGACATGATCCAGAAAAATCCAGAGTCAAACAACTTCAATGTAATTGCAATTTCAAAGAGAGCTTAGTTCCAGTCCAAGGTTGGTGTTTTGATCTCATCCAGGCGCAGATGATTGCAATTCTAGGCAATGCTCGGTAGAATATATTGTAATGTAAGGGAAATGTCTTTCCAAGCTTTACATTACTTCACATTCTACCGAACATGCTATTTAGTTCTTCCAGCTGTCGTTAATGTAGCGTAGCATCTCTGCCCCTGAAATCTATTCGTTTTAACTATGTCCACTAAACATTTTAGCTCAAAACTCTGTCTGCTTAACCAAAAATAAAACCTTTTTGTGGTTGATTAAAAGATCGAGTTTAATGGAAAGATTATCATGAGACTGAATTTGATGCCCCCCAGTTGTATTCGAGTGAGTTGATTTGATTTTCATATAGAGTTTCATAAAACCAATATCTTTCTGGGATGATGTATGAAATATCTTTGAATTTTATTTTTAGCAATGGAATTTAAGTCGTAGGACTTCCATTTCTTTCTTTCCCGAGTAGGTTTCTCAAGTTTTCTTAGCCACAAATCCATTACAGCCTGGAGTATTCCTGCCTAATAAACAGGTGTTTTCGTCTACCTCGTCCATGAGCGCTGAGATCATAATCTTTGCCATTCATCATATCATAGGAGATGCACCCTCTTCTGTCTAGAGCTCGCAAGTCCATTTCATTCAAGATGCTTTACTTGATAGGAGCAACCAAACTTTCAGAGACGCCATAACCTCTCTGTTTTTACTCTCTTATGTGTAAAGAACAGTGTTGTTAATTTTGTTTTGTTTTGACTGAAATATTTCATATCAGTTGAAAAAAAAAGATAAAATAGTGCAGTTTTTATCTTGTTTAAAATTTTGGCCCGTTTCAGAAATTCCACCCAAATTTCTATCGGAACGTTCTGGTTTTGTTTTGCCCATTCTATTTTAGTCAAATAGTGTTTTTTTTTAAATGATGAATAATTTTATAATATTAATCATATCTCTTAATCTGATCGTTAGATTGATATGAAATTTTACAAGGAGTTTCTTGATATATTTATATATATTATGTTAAAATTTCAGAGCAATCAGAAAAGATAATGACCTTGTAAGATTAATGATGATATTCTTGTAATAGTATATATGTTCATAATTTTGTTCAGAAAAATCATTCTATTGTCTTTTTTTAGATTAAATTGCACAATTTTAAATATATTTATTTTTGGATTTGAATTTTTTTAATTAATATATATATATATATAACAGTACAATCTCGAAACAACGCTGTGATATGTTTTGAAACCAAAACATTTTATTCCAATTGAAAAAACAAAGCATAAACCGAAATGGAATTGACAACATTGGTAAAGAATGCATTACTTATGAGATCATTTCTATGCAACATCCTTTCAAACAAATCACATTGGCAGCCATAGATTCCAACCACAGTACCAGAAATATAGGGAAATACGTAGGAGTAGCAAATGAACTGGGAGATACCTGCTGCTTGATATCCTCAAAGATGAGATAAAGATGGGAATGTGAGGAAGCAAAGGAACTTGGGCTCACCCTTCAAACATTTGCAAAACCAATTTCATCTTCAACAGGGGTTTTTTTAGAATTAATTTTATTATAATAAAGAGTATACGGATTGTATTAGGATTCAACCTTATTGTGAAAGCCGAATCAAAATATCTCTTAATGTAAAATAATAATAATCAGGCCTTATGTTTTCTAGAAATAAAAAGAATTTACAACTCGAGTTATAAACATAAAATATTAATAATAATATTGCCTCATTCATTTATATGATAACAAAATCATGCCACCATGATAAATCAATTGAATTAAACAAAAAGAAATCAAACATGATGACCTGCAGAAAAAACATTTGTCAATATTTTGAAAAGATTTATATCTTTTTACTTGATAAACAAAGTAAAAATTAAATAGAATTTAATATAAAACAAATATTACATAAATTTTTAATTAATCAAAGAATGTAATATATATATATATATATCAACAACATATCAAATGATAAAATTTAAAAAAATACCATTTTTTTTAAATAATACAAAAAAAGATTTGAGTTAACTTACCAAACATATAACTTTGCTTATGAAAATGAAATACGTCCATAAAAAGCAAACACAAAAAAATTGTGCAATTCAATTCTTACTAAACCTAGTGCTTAAGAACGATATTGAAAAAATACGATATGGGTAAATCCAAATTACTTTGCTAAACCATTAACTCAAGTTGTGAGATTTCGATAACCTAAAAAAAAAAATTATAAGTCTTAATTCTCAACCTATGTAATATAGAATAATGAGATTGAAAAAAATATCAATTAATAAAAAGACTAAAAAAACCCATATAAATCTGGGCAAATCTGTCAAACTTGTAATTTAAGTTATGAAACCAGGATAATTCTATAAAATACAAAGTGAAAAATAACAAAATCCAATTATTTGCGAACTCAATATTCAAGAATGAAATTGAAGAAAAAAAAAACATTGTTGCTATAAATAACAATAATAAAAAATTAAAAAATTTCAATTTTGATTGATATATAAATAAGGAACGAGTGTTTTGATTAAAAAATGTATATTTTCTCATCAATTTAAAATGTTAAAGTTATTTGAATATTTATTATAATTGTCTTCATTTTTTATTAAAAAACCCGGATAAAATAAAAATAAATGGATGAATAAGAAATATGATTTTCTTATTATAGGAATATATATTGTTTCTTTTAAAATATAAATTATTTATTTTAGTTGTCATAGAATTGTTTTTTGACGTTTTATAGTAGCCATGACCCACACGTCACTCATGTCTCAGAGGCACCGCAAACCAAATCTACTAGAAAACAACAGTAGAGAACACGTCCCCGTGTGCGTGTGTATATATATGTATATAATATATACTGATTCACCCTTTACCTTGGACCAGGAGGAGCGAGGAGCCACTGAAAGACTTGAGCTTTGGTGTCCCGTTCAAATTTTGTCAAAAGAAAGAAAGAAACAGTAGTCGACAATGGAGATAGAGGAAGGGCAAGCCCAAGTAACCAACACTTCGTGAACAAAGCTTCAACTCTAGAAACCACCTCCTCTCTAGCCAACCTCATCGCTGAAGCCACTTCACACCCTTATCTTTTCGCTTTTTCCGAGATTTTATCTCTCCCTAACCTCCTCCAGGTTTTTTCCTTCTTCTTCTTCTTCTTTATTTTATCTAAAGCAATAAATTCATTGGCGCGTTCAGCATTGTTCGTCTTTGTGTTTTTAATTGTTTTGTTTCTTGTAGCGAAATTGATTTATTTTAAACCTGAGTTTTCAATGGCAGCTTCAAGGAACTGAGGATTCTGCTTATATTGATTTGCTTCGCTTATTTGCTTATGGAACCTGGCGTGATTACAAAGGTTAAAGAAACAAACTTTACCCCTTTTTGGCTGTCGATTTTGGTTAGTGGGTTGGCTGTATCTATCTCCTAGAAGCCCATGCTCTTGATTGTTTTCTTTTCTTATTTTGATTGAGCGTTTGTTTTTTAATGTTTGAATATTTATGGATTTGTAATCCTCAAGGTAATTCTGCTCTGCTGCCAAAGTTGTTACCTGATCAAATCCTCAAAGCTCAAACAACTCACTGTGCTTACTCTTTCTGAGACCAATAAGGTACTGGATTTTAACTGATACTAGTTTTTTTTTTCTCATATGAAATTTCTGAAATTCATGCGCTCGATTGAAAGTATAGCTGCAATTGGAATGAACTCCTTTTATTTTGTTTGTTTCGTTTCATGGAATTTTAGTTGTCTTGAAAAATTAGAATTTTATGAACGATTTTTTCCCTTTGCTTTCATGTTCTACAGGATAATCTCTTGCTTGTTTTCATATTCTCCGTTAAGGGAAAAAAATGTTATTTTGCTGTTATAATTTTAGTTACTGCTTATAGGTTCTCTCTTACAATAAACTTCAAGAGGAACTTGAGGTTTCTAACGTGCGTGAACTTGAAGACTTCCTTATAAATGACTGCATGTATACGGTAGGTCTCCCCATTTCTGCATCAGCTACTGGAAACATGTATTTGTCTTCCCAGTTGATTAATTCTGAATGATCCTTGCATAATGCTTTTTTTTATAGGGCATAGTCAAAGGGAAGTTGAATCAGTTGGGAAGGTGTTTTGAGGTTTAATTCTCTACCTTGTGAAGAATAAGTCATTTGTTTAGTTTCATCAAGTCCCTAATAAATGTTTTCAATAATGTTTGTTCTCTGGGGTTATTTCATTGTAGGTGCAATTTGCAGCAGAGAGGGATCTCATGCATGGGCAGCTCGGGAGTATGATAGATACATTGAGAAATTGGTAGGTTTATAGTCCCTATATTTTCAAATTCATGTTTTATTTCAAGTATTTTTCAACACAGATTCCACACAAAGTCCTATTTAAGGTCAATAGCTGTCTTAGGTTCTGCATTTCTAAGAATGATTCCTGGTTGTAGCATCTCTTTCTTGTCAAGGTGCAGTGATCGTGCCTCAGTTCAAATTGTTTGTGATCCCTGGACTTGGTAATTAAACACAGGCAGATTTGTTCCATCATGTTAAAGGAGGCTTCACCATATGGTTCTTTTATCAATTATCTGAAGACATGTTTTTTAATTGATATGCATTTAATTAGTGGAATTATTAAACCACTTACTGCTTTATGTTCTGTTTAAGAAGTTGTTGGAGAGATGATGACTCAATGAGCATTTCAATTGATGTTGTATCCATGAACAGCACCTTCTACATCACACATTATGTTCTTTTACCTTTAGCTAACCCTAGGGGCAACCTTAAAGTAACAGTTAACCTCGCATTGTGTTGAGGCAAATCACAATTTGTAGTAAAAAATAGAGATGCTGAAGAGGGATAAGCAGTTTGGGATTCACGCTGTATGCGCACAATTGGAGAACTTGGCATCATGATGCGGCCAAATACTGAAGAAAGTATGTTTTAATAACTTCCCAGTGGACAAAACTAAAGATTTTGAGCTGTCTTGTGTTTTTCAACCAAGAGGATTCTTAAAAAAATTCAACTGAGATTTGTATGAAAAGGGGGCTCCACTTTCCATCAAAGTATTTGTTCCATCATTCATCCAGTTATGTCATTCAATATCTAACTAGATGTTGAGATAAGGATTATTGCAGGATGAGATGTTGTTGAACTCTCATCCATGATAAGTTGCCCATTTTGGTTTTGTTGTGGATGAGTATGGACAAAGTTAGGCCAGTGTTATTGCCACATTTTTTTGGTCACACTGAACACTGAGCGGTTTCTATTGGCTTGAATAATATCGTGAAAATCAAATTTTCATTTGTTGTGTGAATTCTACAATTACATATTATGTTCGCAATGATGTGCTGGGATCTATTGGTTAGCTCGAGTGGCAAGTCTTCTCTTCTGTGTACATCATGTGATTTTGTTCTCTGCTTTTGATTTTCTGAAATTGTTGTGTGTACATTAATTTCACAATAGCACGAGTTTTTTCTTCTAAATCCCATTTTAATTTGGTCCAATCTCCCCATAACTCCTTATGTTTATTGCTCCTTGTGAAGTTGGTGCGGAAGGATGTGACAGCTATTGTTTGCAACTTTCAGGTTAGCCACTTCAGACACTATGCTTTCCTTGACTGAAGAAAAGATTGACTGGGCCAGTAAAATGTGTCAGTTGAACATGGATCGCCAGCAGGAACTCCAAGGTAGAATTGATGAAGCAAAGAAAAACATCCATTATAAGGTATAAGCTGAATATGTGCTCTACTTTGTGAATTTTTTCTTGCACTCTTCTGTTGTAATTTGACTTCTGGCTGTCAGTGATCCCTGTGGCATTGGAGAACCAACCATGGAAGATAAAAGACAAACGAAACTTTGGTTATGTTAAATGTTTGAGTTCATCTTTTCATAACCTTTAAACAGATACATTTCATTTTATATAAAATACAATGAAGCAGTTCTTACCATAAAATCTCCAGGATATGTGATGAGGAGGAATTTTAGCTGTGGTTTTAGTAACCCTGAATCTTGAGCTGTATGTTCCAGCACATTATTTTCATTTTGATAATTTCTTATTAACTGTTATATGGTCCTTTTTTCTTTTGGTTGGCAGAAATCACAGAATAAGCAGGACCTTTGTTTCATGGAATATGGTGATGGTTTTGACTCTCTTGGTAGACCATTGGAACATGAAGATGATCCCATGCGATCCAAGAGGTAATCCATTTTAAAGTTGTGCTCTATATTGTATGCGATTACTCATTCATTTCAGGAAAACAGTAATTTCCGTTGATATTGTTGAATACATGGATGGGGAATTAAGTTGATTAACGAGGCAACTATGGAAGTTATTTTTGTATGAACTGTAACCTATAGTCATGCATCTGAGCCTCAGAAAACCCAGTTTTCTCGTCCTCTTGTGGCTGAAACATGACAAAGTAAGCTGGCTGTCTTTCTTCATCAGCTTGATCCTTGACATTGGTGGATGTGAAATGTGTAATCAATGAAACAAAAGTGCCAATATGGCCTTGTTTCTCAATTAAACCTTTCTGATCTAATCTGATATGAATTCACCATCTCAGTGAAAGTTCATTGATATGTCCTAACAAAAAGAAGAAATGCCAGTGGCGTAATCACCATCCTCTACATGTTCTTCACCATTCATCAGGTTTACTTCAGTTTAATGCTATAGTGAGGTGTGGTTTTGAATGATGCAATGGTACAATTGGCTTTCTGTGGAGGCAGTGATTTTCTTCATCATGTTCTTCGCCATTCATCCGGTTTACTTCACATAGATTGCATGTTTTCCATTCTGTTCTACTGATTCAATCTTGTTAATTTTCAAATCGCAGGAGTCGGCCACCGCACAGTTACAGGCGAAGGAGGTCTTTGCACCCTTGATGCGTCTCCTGGTGGTAAACCAAGCTGTTCGAGGCATATTAGAATGAGGAAATTATCCAGCTAGAATCGGAAATTTGCGCCATCCCCTCATTTTTCTTTTTCAAAAAATGATGAAGTCTAAAGCTATTGGGGGGGGGGGGGGGGGGATTTTTCAAATTTAGTGTAGATTCGCGCCTCCATCTCAATGGAAGGACGTTGGTTTTTATTATCATTCTGCATGCATGTCGATATATGTTTTCAACCAGCAGCGGATATTTCAAAACCAAAGTAGTTGATTAGTGTAGGAACGTAGAATGGCGCCAGTGCTGGAAATTTGAGAGGTTTACACAGATATCTCGAATCTCCGTGATGCCTCCGTTGGTGGGGCCTTGGGATTTTGCTGGTACAACAGTACAGTCTCCTCAGTCGTGTGCACGTGGTTGTGGTCAATCTTATCTTTGGATCTTGATTATCTTCCATCGGTACTTTTCAATTTTGAGAAGTCAAGACATGTCTGCTTCAAAATGTTCTCGTTTTTTTTCTTTTTTTTTTTGGGGGGGTGGTAATCTGACCAACGACTTATAACTCAAATTCGACAATGTCAGAAGTAGAAAATTATGAGTTGAATAATAATAATAATGCTATTCATTGCCATGATTGAAATGGCTATCTTGTGTGAACGATTTTTTTTTCATATTTTCTTTTAATATTTTTTGAACGAAAACACCTCTCAAACCGATCAAAAACTTAAATTCCAAAACCTAAAAGATAATATATATAAATATATATATTACTAAAAAAACTTGTAAAAATTAAACATTGGGAAAGCCGTGTTCATGAGTTTTGAAATAAAAATATGCTTATAGCATATGAAACTATCTTTATTTGAGGTATTTTTCTCCAAAACTAAATAAAGTACGTATAAAACAAATATAAAATATACAAGAAATAATCTTGAAATGCACGATCGTTTTGAAGTTTCTATCTTGAATTTTACTAAATTCTGCGTGGATACAACACACACGAACAAATAAAATTAATAACCAAAAAAGTTCCAAAAATAGAATGAAATGCTCCCATTTTCCGTTGAAGAAGAGATTTTACATCAAAATCTAACAAATAGCAAACCTCTATTCACAATCCAAACATCCCTTTTATCCCAATTAGCACTTAGCAGGGGGGGGTTCCCCACCCCTGACAGTTTCAAAGTTACGGAAATCCCACAATGTTAGAGAGTTTTTCACCTTCAAACAATATCTAGGTAATTAACAATTGCTCGCCATGTGTACCCACTTGACATCCAAGCCCATTCCCGATTTCCAACCCAGCTTTAGCCACCACTGTGGCAGCACCCGCCGCCCCACCAACCCTCTTCCTCCTCTTTGGTGACCCGCTGTCCACTGACGATGATGGCTCCGGAGAAGACCTCTTCGAAGTCACTCTAACCGGATCAGGCTCACCGGAATTCACCCTCAACGGAAAATTCAACAACGCCCTCGACCCGCGCATTCTATAGGCAGCACGGTCGTAAGCCAACGCCGCATCCTCCGCCGTAGCGAACGTCCCGAGCCAAACCCGGGCCCCGTTCTTCGCCGGGTCCCTAATCTCAGCTGCGAACTTCCCCCAAGGCCGCTGCCTCACACCCCGGTAATGCTTCCCCTTGGACGGAGGCACCGCAGGCTCAGCCACTGTAACCGCCGTGGATGGCGGCGAGACAATCAAATTCTCTGTGGGTTCCATTTTCACTAGTGGAAAACTGGGCTCCGCCAGCTGATTGGTTTTGAGCGACGGGACCCACCCAACGGTGACGGCGTCGCGGAGGACAGCATAAAGAAACATATCCTCGGAATCGTCGACCTTGAGTGGCAAGTCTCCCCAGTTTTCCGTTAAGCAAGGATACAAGCTGCTGAAGCTTGTGCTCCTGCAATAAACAAGGGGTGAGGCACAGCTAGCAGCTGGAGCAGCCGTCGTCGCTGTAATTGTTGGGCTAAAACTGCTGCTAGTAGTGGTAGGAGCAGTAGAAACAGTTTCGCCTTGCAAATGCAAGCGAACGGATTCAAGAAAGGCATAATCGGGCTGGTCAGGCAAGCTCTGCCCGTACATTATTAATCACTACTTAATTGTTTTTCAAGTTTGTGACTTTGGATAAGAGAGAGAAGAGGGTGCTGTGGGTTTTGAGTGTTTGTATTTCTTTCCTGGTATGTTTTTCATGGGATTTATAGGGAGGAAGGTGCATGAATTGATGAGGGAGTGCTGGACTTTTCAAGAATATATATATGTATATATAATTGTAGGTGGGGCTATCTTTTGTCCTTCATGGATCCTGTGTTTTAAATTGATTTTTTATTTTTTATAATATTAAAAAATTTGTAAAGATAAAAATACAATATTTTAATATATTCTTAAATAAAAAAACATCTTCAAAAAATACGTATACATATTATCACACTCTTGCGTACCATACCTTTCCTCTGAATGTTCTATGAAAATATCGGGTGCAGTTTTAGTCACGTGTTTAAATTCGAGATATTTGTTCGGATCTGGACTTGATAAGGAAAGGGATGATGATGTGATGATCAATCTACGAGCAGCAAGTTGTCGTTTGTCTCTTTCTCTGTCCTGTTGTCTGCCATGTTATCGCCGAGTTTGTTGCGTGTTTCGTGATAATTTAGTCCGAACCTATGGATATTTACCTAACCTCGTCTGAATGGGTGGGTTGTTTTGAATTATTATTTTATTTGTTAAGTGAGGAATAACATATAAATATAATCTAATGTAAATAAATATTTTTTAATATAATATAATATATACATATCTAAATATTAACACATAAATACATATATTTATATGTATGTTTTTATATATGTATGTTTTTTAATTGAGTATTAAATGATAGTTTAGTATTAAATAATAGATAGAAAATATGAATGCAAAGAAGCCTTATCCATAAGTATTCATTGTCATTTCTAGTTATATGGTGTGGTGTACGCCACTTCTGTGCTATTTGAAATTACATTCCAGATGATATTGATCATTTATAAAAAAAAATTATTTAAAATTAATTTTTATGTTTTTTTATCGTTTTAATATGTTGTTATTGAAAATAATTTTAAAAAAATAAAAATATTATTTTAATATATTTTCTGACAAAAAAACATTTTAAAAAACAATTATTGAACTCTCAATCACCCCTTCATAACTTTAGTTTATTTTTTAATCTAAACAATTTATACTTATTTAAAACTAAGTCTTTAAAGTGTTTGTTTAACACCTAACAATGTGTGAAAAAAGCTCAAATAATACATAGAAGTAAAAGCTGAAGCGGGCGTGTTTCGGAGGAGAAAAACTTGGATTTGGGATTGTTGCTAGTGAAGCGACAATAGCTCATGTGTACAATAGACGTAATGTAATAATAAAAAATTTGTAATTTGTATAATAAATCTCGAGTTTTAGTTAGAATATATATTTTTTATAAAAATATAAAATAATTAAAATTTTATTTATTTATTTAAATTCACAAAATATATTTTCTAAAAATAAACTTGATCGCATCCAAAAAAATTATTCTTCACGGTATAAATTGTAAGAGAAACAACGACAAGGAGTCACTTGGTGAAGTTGATGGTCGTGCGTTAATTTTACCTAGTAAGGTAATGTGTCACATTTTATCAGGTTTTTCTGCACACGTCCATCTTGGAATATCTACGATCACCATCCATCCTAAACTCCACCCTTGTTATGTCAGAGGAGAAAGAACTTATCCATTGGTATAGTGCCCAACTTTATCCTTTTTTTAAAAAAGACAACTATATCGTTATTGAAAATCACATTTCTAAAATTAAGTGTCATGATTAATAAATCTTCTTTTACAACTCACAATATAGTAAAAAATAAATTAAATCTTAGAATATGATTCGTATAAATTAAAACAAAATCATTGACTCATTATATAAAGATATATAATTATAAAACTCAGACTAACGTTACTCATCAACTTAAAAGTTGATTCAAAACCTAAACTAATTCCGGTAGATCTAGTCAAGATCCTGCTTTTATTTTATTGATTATATTTTTTTTTTTTTATTAAAATAATTTTTTTTTTAAATGTTTCAATTATCTCAGCATATCTCTCTTTTTCATCAGCTTCGCACTTTTCAAAGTGCTTTTACAATCAACTTCAATAAATTGAATTGATATATTTAACTTGGATTAACTTGTAAAATATGTGACTCAAGTTAATATGTCTTGAGTTATAAGATTAAAATAAGTTCATAATAAACAAATAGATAAATCATAAATCTCAATGTTCAATCAACTCAATATTAAATAACAAATTAATCTAGATTAACCTACCAAGCCCGTAGTTGGATCATGATTTTGAGATGACCCGTAGAAAGTGAATAAAAAAATACAAAAAATAATTTTCAATCAATCTACTGAAACATAAAATTAAAAAAAAATAAGAAAGAGGACAAAAACATCTTTGAGCCAACTCTAATTAACATTAAGAAAAAACCTACAATCTGGGTCACGATATCAAAATAGCCTCATAAAAAGAAAGAAAATCAAAGATAAAAAAAATTTAAATGACAAAAAAAGTAAATTATCAATTGGAGAACTCAAATCAGTCTAATTTAAAAGAATAAACTCAAAGATAAAAGAAAAATTAAATGACAAAAATTAATTATGTAAGTGTATGGACATCTTTTTAAGTAAAGTATTTAGATTTATAATTTGATTGTAATCAGTAATTATTTATTTGGATATAGTATGAAAATAGTAATTTATGTGTATGAAATTTGATATAATGAAATTGAATCAATAGAAGTGAGATTTAGGAGCAATAAATCTAGTTTTGAAATTTATATATTCGTTTTAAAATAAATTTTGTTAATACATATTTGTCCACCAAACTAGTTCAATTGTCATATTCTCTCAAGGCATGACAACGATGATAAAAGAGGGGAAAAAGGTTAATCGAGTTTACAATGCCCTTAGAATGTACAGGGATAACTTCCTTTATTTTGATTTGATGATACAATATATTTTTTAATATATTCATGTATTGTTTTATATATTGTTTTTTTATTTTTAAATGTAAAACAAACCTTAAAATACAAAAAAAGAATTAATTTGGAAAACTTTGACCTGAGAAAATAAAGCAGAAAATAGAAAAATGAAAAACTCGAAGAACTTCGAACATGAAATAAACACGTGAAATTACAATTTTGAAATTTCCATGACCAGAGTGGGAGTAGAAATGTACGACAGACGAATTATTTTTTCCTCGAACTCTTTTTTTTCTTCAACTATTTCTTATTTCTTCGTTTGATGAGGTTTTTTTAATTTTATTTTCTGTCCGTATTTCAAGTTTTCATGCTTAAAGACTTCTTGTCGTTGTTTTTTCCTGAAATTTATCAACCCCGTGTTTTTCACGAGCATTTCCTGTCTAAGGGGCGACGAGGGAGGCGTTAAAGCATGAAAGAAGCCTTCGTTGCAGCAACAGGGATCCACATGTCCTGGACAAATCATGAGATTTTCCATGGATGCAGATAAGTGTTTCAAAAAGTCAATTTTCCATGGGTGCGTGCAGATAAGTTTCTCAAAAAGTCAATATTCCATGGATGCAGATGAGTTTCTAAAAAAGTCAATTTTCCCATGAGGTTGACCAGTCTCCGGGCATGATGACGACCCACATCGTCATCAGATCTCACTCCCTCTCCTTCCAAGTTAACCTTCACGGAAGGTGTGTGTATTAATCTGTCCCTCTTTTTTTTTAACCTTTTTCTTTTTTCCCTTCTTCTCGAGGACGATTTGCTTATCTTCTTGACCTTGACAGCTAATTGGGATTTGGGAATGGCACAAACGCCAAACGGTGTCGTACTTTTCGATATTATTGATGCTTTTTAGGCCGGGGCCGGGGCCGGGTGCTGGTTGGTGTTACTGGCAACTTGTGGCGGCTGATATTTTATTTTAAAAAAAAAGAAAACTCATATTCTCTTTGCTATTATAATTTATAGAATCACTGCGTATTTCACCTTCTATATACGATGAACTTTGTTAGAAATTGATATAAAATCATATCATTTATCTAACTTGACAATTCGAATTTGTGGACTGAAATGATTTTTTTAACATTGTATCATAATTTATATAAGTTTTAAACTAAATTAATTATGATCGGGAACACATTTAGAATGGTGTTTTTCATAGATTTGATTTTTTTCTTAAAAATAATATTTTATTTATATTTTTATATTGTTTTGACCCGGTGATATTAAAAATTATTTTTAAAAATAAAAAATATATCATGTTTGATGGTTAAACTCGTGAATCAAATATCCTAGATCAACAAGTCAAACCCACAAATAAGATAATTGACTCTATTGGAATTAATATTTTTTCCAAATTATTATTTATGATAGACAATTGCAAAATTAAGCGTCAAACTATATAACACAAAATAAATTATGAAATTCAATTTTTAAATAGCTTAATATCAAAAGATAAAAAAATGAAAGTAAAGAAAAGAAATGTTAAATTCACCAAATCTGCAAAGAGGCCCGTAAACTTTCTAAATTTTAACATATGTTTTTTTTATCCAAAAATATTTTTTAACTATATAATAAAAATAGATGACCATATAATCAAGTTTAATTAGAAAAAAATACTGTAATAAACCCGCAAATCAGGACAATCAGGGTTATTTTGTCAAACTAGAGTTATTAACTCTACAAAGTTTAATAACAAGATTTTTTTTTAACTCCACAAAATGTATAATTTTAAATATATATATATATATATATATAATTTTTTTTAATATTTACAAAATACTTTTGAAATGCACTACTAAACACCTAGTGAATGTTCATTATATAGCACATATGAGTTCCATAACAAGGATGACATTTGCTTATTTACCGAAAACATCATGAACACAATTTGATAGATTACATGAAATATTTAATTGAATAAAACGAGTGATCAAATATTCCAATAAAAAAAATAAAAATAGAGATATCTAATTGAAAAGAAATAGAGATATAAGCACTTAAATAGAAAAATAAAAACAGAGGCACTTGATTCGAATTTTGTATAAATAGAGGCATAGAAAACTTCATTTACGTTTACCTCCTCTTAACCCTATCCAATTTGAAGATCCTAGATTTTAAAATATTAATTTTCTTAATAAATTTTTTTCACCGTATTAGTTTTCCCTGGACCGCCAGAATGCCTTGATTTTCAATGATCTTTACCTTTCGTGGCCAGTCTTGATTGTCCGAACACAGAGAATATGTAGTTATATTGTTTTTTTTTTCCTTTTTTAAAGGGAAAATAGTCTTAGAAATAGATATTCAATACCCAAAAATGGCAATTGGTTTAAGAAATATGCCCTTGATAAGAAATATTGGGATAATGCTTTTTAGAATTTAAAAATATATTAAAATAATATTTTTTGAAATTTATTTTAAACATGCACGTATGAAAGCAATAATTTAATATGTGTATATATATATATATATATATATATATATTAATTGAAAGACAGTATAGCCGCAGCCTCAATCAAAGAGGCTTTGAAGCTGACAGATGCGGTCAAATAGTCTTAACACTTGACTTTCTACTGGTCAAATTTGTCTGAATACTTGACCTCGTAGTAGTTGTAAACATTAAACAACCATTTCGGTCCAACGTGCGCCCTCAAAATTTTAACGAAACGACAACGGAGGTAGCGTAAGCAGTTATGGTCTTGGAAATTATTCTGAACAATTATTTCGCAAGTTGCAACATATTTAACTCTCACACCTTCACGTGTTTTAATCGGGAGGCTGCTGGGATCCTTCCTGCTTCGAATTTGACGTCAGTTGCATCGCAGTTTGTACTTTAACCAGCGATGTAGCCGCCCATTGATACGCAGAAGTTTCTTATTTTTCATTTTACAATAAAAAAAGATATTTCAGGAAATAATAAAGAATAGAATGATTCAAAGAAAGTATATTTTTATTTTTTTTACAAATTATGCTAAGACATTTTAATTGTGAAACCCATATATCATGAAGTTAAAACCCTAAAAACCAATTTTTTATTGTTAAATATTCGATATTCAGAATACTTATGGGGGTTTGACTAGTGAAAAAAACAGTCAACGTATTTTTTCTTAAGAATCCTAAAGCAATCCCAAATTAAATCAAAGTTACTATTTATAGAACCCCTATATAACATGTTTAATCTATGTTAGGCAAATTATATCAACTTTTTCCAACCATGGTCTAACGTAATTAATAGTTTTTTATTGCAAACCTTAAAAAACCTAAATGTTGCCTTCCAAGTTATTGTTATTTTTTCCATAATTGTTGCTGTGATATTGATTTATGTTAAAAACATCTAACATTTTTTATGTATTATTATTATTATTATTATTATTATTATTATTATTTTATGATCGGGATGTCCGGGTCAGCTTACGCGCACCTCGACTATTCTTCAGGTTCACTAAACATCCTGCAAGCTCAGTGAGCATGTAAGACATCGCGGAGATAACAGACATGGACCAGGAGAGACAAAAAGAGAGGAACCCTTCAACCCCACTCCCACTGGGACTCGAACCATGTTCGAATGAAAGAGAGTGCTCCCCAACAACCACTGAGCCACAACCCCTACTGGTATGTAATATTAATTTTTAATAATTTTTAATCACCATGGTAGGATACAAAATGCCATAAATTATTGCTCATAATGAAAAGTGCTTCATATGTTATGACACATTGTTGCTCCAACTATGTATTATATAGACATATGATTCACATATATACTAACAACTATACGACATGAACTTGCATAGGTTTCGTAACTTTGGTAATAAAATAGTTGGTGATGCAGTGACAACGCATATACTGAGATTACATGAGCAAGAAAGAAAGGAAGAAATTCACATGTATAAACTCTCTCAAAAATTAAAATGCCAAGGTGTTATTGATCTATTTATATGATATGATACCGATCGAAGGTATTTACAGATTTTTATAACATCACATCTGCTATTAGCAGATCAAAAGCATTCCTTGATTATCTGTTTGAGTTTGAATATATCTAAAAATTAGTAATGCTCAAGAGTATACGGATCAAGTCGATGGTGGCTGCCCCGGTTGAGTTATCCCTTATTTTACATTAATGACGCATTTAAATATTGTTACATCACGAGTATTAATTATAAAAAAAACAAATGCTTTTATTTTATATAAAAAAAACTCTTCAACCAAGAGGCAGAACCAACGACACACATGCTTCGCAATTTCAATAAAAAAAGGAGCAAGAATCTCGAGCAATTGATTAAACAATGGATCTAAAAGTTCCCTGCCATATAAAAATGTTTCCACAATGATCAGTGGACCGTGGAAACTGTGTGCTTAACAAGGTCATGGCTTTGATCTTACCGTGCGCATCAATGACGTAATTACATGCTTAGCAATCGATAAGGATGAGGCTACCATGCAGGTTTAGGTTCCTTAATCATAAAATATAGGGTCAAGTTGACATTTGACAAGAGACGTTAATCTTACAAGGGCATTTTAAAATCCTATTACGAATTCAAATGAATGACCGATTATATATATTTTGTGTTGCTATAAAATAATATAAACAATATCTCGGGTTTTACTTTTATGCAAGTTTCAAATCTATATAATTTTTACTTGAAAATATGTTTCAGAATAATATAAATTATATCTCGATATTTTATTTAATAATTTAAATTTTTAATTAAAATAATTTCTTATCAAAATTTTACATTATGGAACAATGATGGCATACAAGAACATTGCTAGCACATCCTTTACTTCAAGTTGATGGTGCCATTGTAACAGCTTTAATGGATAGCAGTAGAAAGTACGAACATTTTTCTTTTTCTATGTCTAGAGACTAGAAAAGCGTCGGCAAAGGGAGAGGTGAGAGGGAGAGAAAGGTTTTCAAATGGTTGAAACGGTGCCGTTCCGAGTTGAAACTGTGCTTCGGGCTGGACTCGAGGGCATAATGTTTACCATGTTTCTTGTTGGGTTGGGCTCGATTACTGGTTTGGATGGCCGGGCTTTCTTATGTAGTTGCGGTTTGGAGAAGAAAGGGTGCTAGTTTTGTACAGCTCGACTCGAATTGTAATGCAATCTTCATTTTTTTCAATATAATATACCATGATTTTTTCTAATATGATCCTTTGAAATTAGATGAATGGATAAATTTTACTAGCTAATACAATAAAATATGCAGCTCTTTTGTATTTTTTCATAAGGAGAAGTCGGTTGACTTATGATTTATAAAATATCTGTTTGAGAGTGTAATTAAAATTATTTTTATAAATGTTTTTTCATTAAAAAATATACTAAAATGATATATATATTTTTATTTTTAACAATTATTTTTGACACTAACCAATAAAAATGATCTAAAAATAGTAAAATTTAATATAAAAATATTTAATTTTTTTAAAAATGTTTTAGAAAAATAATAAACTGAGATAATCCTTCGGATTATATAACAATTAAATAAAAGTAAAATCATCATCGAGACTTCAACCTATTTCACTGAAAAAAACCCCAAAATACATTACTTCTAAGCTATGCCTACTGGTAACTACTGATTTATATTTTAAAACCTGTCTTTCATCTCCATTTTTTATTTTTGTTAGCGGATTGTCCAATTAGTGGGGCATTGTTAACCACCATTCTTGTAAATGAAAATCTTAGCCATAATTTTATTTGCACAAATTAGCTTTATTTTTCTTGATTTCCTTTTAATAATGTTGATTGTTTTTAAATCTGTAATGACACTGGAAATAGAAATCGTAATAAAATAAAATAATAAATAATAACTCAATTTCTAATAAATCATTTGCTTGATTAAATAAAACTCACAAATAGTATAAAATATTGATAATCAAATATATATTATATTAAAAAAAAACAGCATCATGCCTCATAAAACTACTATCAATTATATTAACAGGATGGCTATAATTATGCTCGATGTATGACCATTGATTTATTTCCTTCATGGTGATTGCTGCAATTTTAGGGTATGTAAGTCTACTTTGCTCGCTACCGCTCTTTATGATTTACAAGTAAATTTAGATTAATATTTTTTATTTTTTTAGATTATTTTAATATATTAATATTAAAAATAGTTTTTAAAATATAAAAAAACAATATTTTAATATATCTATAAACAAAAATACACTTTTAAAAACAATTTAGATATACTATTGAAAAGTAACTTAGAACTGATAATGGATCAAGTTGGAGTTTAGTTTTGTTCGACCCGCCTCCAATCTGGACTTTCCAAATCTATTGCTTGCCTTTGCCTCCAACATGATTGAGTGGAGGACTTTCTCCATTTGGAAAGCTTCTCTCTCCTCTCTCTCTCTCTCTCTTCATGTCCAGATAGAATCTTTTTTCTTTCCTTTTTTTGAAAAGAAAAAAGAATTATCTGGATGAACACTTAGTGATACTCCATTTCTTGGTTATTTCGAATCAATAATAAGGAAACAATGGCGGTTGATAAAGGCTGTTAAGGTTTCTGCTATGTTGTAAGTGGCTGATCGGCGCACGGGAATTGTTGTTGTCAGTGTGAGGGAGATATATATAGTGGCGTGGCTTGAGAGTGGTGGTGCCGTGGTGGTGGATGAGGTTGTCGGTGGTTGAAAGAGGGCTATAACATTTGACGAGTTTCGGGTGGCGTTGGGTAGTAGGGCTAGGCAATGGTGGAGAAGAAGGTTATGGGAATAAAAACCTGGTCTGTGCCTAGATGATGAGTGAACACGCTCGCGTGGCTTAAGGCCAAAGGTTGCCTGGGGCCTTCTCATTTTAAAAGCTTTGGTGTTTTATTTACCTAATTTTAACTCTTATATTTCCCTCTATATATTAATACTAAATATTAAAAAAACATGACAAAATAATATAAAATACATACGAATTATTGGATTAGTAGGATCTATGAATAGTTTCCAAGGAGTGTGATCTAATAGCAGAGGATTTGCAATCTGAACAATCAGAACGTGTATTTCTTATAAAATTTGGAACAATCAAGAATTTTTCAGAAAGCTCGAACTTGAAGCCTTAATTTGTTATTGTGTCCTTACATGATGATCATGCAGGCAAGTTGCAAGCAAATTATAAATAAAATCTTTCAATCTAAGTCGAATCCCTAAGGAGACCATGAGCAATAATTCACCGATATTTTCAATACATTCCTTTATTGAATTCTTCTCCCAATTCCTAAAGCAGCAGTTTTTATTCCATCCCCGCGTTTTGAATTGCTAGCAGAAGATGCATGCATGCACTCCACTTTTGTTAACCACATTTGGTTTGGGAGCTGTTAGAAACTGACTATATGAATTATTGGTTCGCCAACTTAATTCCTAGTCAATTGTTTATCAAACAATGATCATATTTTTTTAATATTGGCCGACTAATTTTAGATTAAATATATTCGAGCGAACCAAATAAAAAATGGGGTGATATATCTAATTCTGAACTAATTGAAGGATAAGATTAAAAAAGATAGATGAAATTGATGTTGAAATATGAGTTTTGTCTTTTATAAGAATAAGATGTTAGTGGTGTCTTTTTTGTAAAAAATATATTAAAAGTTGAGTTCGAGAAAAAGAAGCCCAACTCGCTCTGGCTTGTTTTAGAGATAGCTCGCCGGACAATAAAAAGAGTGCTAGCTCTCTTGTTTCACACGATAAGAATCTTACCGGTAGTGCCACCGGTAAAATGAGTAACCTATAAGCTTTTTATGGACAGAAATATGGAGAAGACTTGGCCAAGGTACGACCTGGTGGTGGAGATGACTTGGCTAGTGAAAGTGAATGTTTCAGATCGTGATTTAGTTTGTGTTTTTTATTTATAAATATATTAAAATAATATTTTTTTAAAATTATTTTTGACATCAATATATGAAAATATATAAAAACACTATTTTATAATTTAAAATAAAAAATAAAAATAAAAATAATTCTTTTTTTTTCAAAAATATTTTTAAAACACAATATCAATATTTGCTTTCCCTTCAGGATAAGGGGAGGGGTCCAAATTTCATGCCTTGTCTCAGTGTAAATAACTCTTGAATTATAGTTGCGATTAATCAAATATAAGATATAATGCCTATTAATTAATTTTAGAGCATAATTTTTATGTTCCTCTTCTCTCGTACATATTTTTTTAAAATAATAAAACATAGTCATGGGGCAGAAAAAAAGTAATTTCTAAATAAACTTTTGGTATTTTAGACATCCATCACAGACTCAATTATTAAATAAAAAAAATACTTTTCAAATTAGCAACAATACTATTTATTAAATTATTTTAAAGTCTATTGTCTTATTCATGTGGAGGACATTATTAGGGTTAGCATCTTCTCTTCTAATCTTATTATTATAAACCTAATCTCAAAGAGAAACAAACAAGTTTCCGAGTGGTACGTCTTTTTTCAGGAAATCTGTCACTGTGAACAAAAAATTGGAATGACGAAGTCTAGTTAAGTACGAGAGCATGGGAATTACCTGTTAATTTGCTTCCGTTTAGTATTGTATTTTAAAAATATTTTAAATATTTTTAGATTATTTTTACATGTTTATATTAAAAATAATTTTTTTAAAATATCATTTTAATATATTTATAAATAAAACTTTAAAAAACAACCCCAATCATACTTTTAAATAGACACTAAATTATATTCATTCTAACAAGTTAAATATTACATAGAAAATCATTTATTTTTCTAAAAAATTAAAAAAATTCTTGAAGATATTTTAAATATATTCTAAGTGATAATTTTATTGGCTAAGCACATAGTTTTTCTTATGTTATATTTTAAGAAATAATTAAAAAAGAGAGCATAATATTAAACATTTTTTCCGGCAACAAAATATGATTATTTGTTTAGTATTTTATTGGAAGGGCATTGTTAATTGACTATACGAGTAAACCGATAAATCTGCGTTCAAATCTTGGAAGACCAGTTCAAGAATTGCCTCGTATATTTATTATTATTATTATTATTATTATTATTATTTATTCTTGAAAGATGTTCATACTAAGACATCTAAGAATCTTTCAGAAAGCTCGAACATGAAGCCTTGATTAATTTTATATTGTTTCCTTACATGAAGATTATGTTCGCACGTTTCAAGCAAATTCAGACTTGTTTTTCTTTAGAATCTTTCAATATAAGCGTAAGCGGTAACCTTTAAGATCAGGCGGCTGTAAAATACATGAAAGTCATATATATTATTTTTTAAAATATTTTTTTATTTTAAAATATATTAAAATAATAATAACTTTTTTAAGATCTATTCATATCAAAACAATATAAAATCATTTTCCCCACCAGAAACCCAGCTTATTCACACACACCCCTTAAATTAAACAAAGTTGTATGACCATATCATTGATGATCCCAAGGTATTGATAATTAACAATTACTTATCCAATTCTCTTGCAAAGTGCATGAATGTGTTCGATTTTTTAGGCCTTGTTTGGAAACGCTTGAAAAGTATTTTTTAAATAAAAAATATTATTTAATATATTTTTAAATTAAAAAAATACTTTAAAAAATAACGATTCTCACCGTTCTAAGTCTTATATCCACTTGGAAGCACGTTTCCCACCCATTCGTGCGCTGCTCTTGGAAGCAACCTGGAAGCGCAAACTACAGAAGGATAAGAAAAGCCTTGCCTTGTAAAATTCAAATTAGCAGCGAGCGACAGCACAAGTTGTGCTTCTAATTAAGCCCTAGCTATCAGATTGTCCGTTTGACTACGATCTTCAACTCAATCCAACGGTTCAGAATAGATAAAGACTGCGAAACGGGGAATAAGACCTTCTGTGGTCAAAAGAAGCTCCGTTGAAAAGTCGCCGCTTTTCATTATTCGTGTCCTATCCTCTGTCTGTGTGTATATATATTTGCATATGCACACACACCCTTTCCACTCCCATCCTCAGCTCCCTAATATTTCAAAACGCAAGTAGCTTTTTTGAAAAAGAAAGAAGAAGGAATAATCTCTAAACCTCTTCTTTTGTTCTTTGAAATTAATTTTGAAGCTCAGCTCGATCCAGAACGTACGTAGTGCAAAAGATGGAAGCTGATCAAACCCAGCAAGTATCGTCAGCCTTGGAGTTCATCAAACATCATTTGCTTGACGATCTTCTTTCACCTGTTCCTAGCTCCTCTTCTATTTATCAATTTTATACAAATTCTGAAACTTCTACTTCCCTACAGCGTGAGACTACTGGCTGCTCCGGTTTTGACTTTCCCACCGCACTCCCTGATTGTTTCGGTTCTCTCTTCGACTTCACTTCCGTTTTGAATCCCGCTCAAGAGAATGACACCAATATCTTTGAGTTTGAACCTAAACCTGAAATCATTGATCTCTGTACGCCAACGCCACTCAATTCAACCTCCCACATCAATTTCCTGTCAAGCAGCAGCGGCAGTAACTTCTTCGAATTTGAGCCCAAGCCTCAGAGTCATCAGAATTTCGAATTTGAGTCGAAACCACAAATGGTTTCTCAACGAAGCAACAGTGTCTTCTATGAAGAACCAAAGCCTCAAATTCAAGCAGCTCGGAAACGCTCTTTGAAAATATCGCTGCCTAACAAAAACCCCGAATGGATCCAGTTCTCTAACCCAAGCCCGAAAATCGTGCAGGATAATTCTGGTGTTGCTGCCCAAGAGAAAAGGCATTACAGAGGAGTCCGACAAAGGCCATGGGGCAAGTACGCAGCGGAGATCCGGGACCCGAACCGGAGAGGTTCACGTGTGTGGCTAGGAACCTTCAGTACAGCTCTTGAAGCCGCTAGAGCCTATGATCGAGCTGCCTTCAAGCTGCGTGGGTCGAAAGCGATTCTCAACTTCCCATTAGAAGCCGGGAAGTGTGTGGAGGAAAGTGAGAGGAAAAGAAGTAGAGACGGTGGCGTGGAAGAGAGAGAGGATGTGAAGAGGGTAATGACGGTGGTTAAGAGGGAGGAGCCTGAAACTGATCAGAGGGATATCCCGTTGACGCCGTCAAGTTGGACGACTGTGTGGGATGGTGGCGATACGAAGGATGTCTTTAATGTACCCTCGTTGCCTCCGTTATCTCCTCACCCGCCATTGGGATTTCCACAGTTGATGGTTATTTGATTAGAATTGAAGAGCCGTTTATTTTTTATCATTCGAAATACCTGAGTTTTTTTTTCTCTCCAGTGTGTAGTGTGTAAATATAAAAGAAAAAAATATTAATTTTCCCCCAAAATATTAATTACTATATTTTTCCGTAATCATTATTTCAGCCTTCGTCATTCGAGTTTCTTATGGTTGATACGAGGAATCGTCCAATGGTTTCCGGTGATGTGTGTCCGATGCACAACATTCTTTATTTTGAAGGTAGAAATGATGTTTTCTAGAATCTTAGTTTCTTTTATAAGAAATTTATATGTATTTAGATTATTTTGATACACTAATATTAGAAATAAAAAAAATATTCTATGAAAAATAACTTTTAAAAACAAAAAACAACTGCTATGTAATATAAAATAGACAATGAAAGCTCAAATAGTAATATTTACCATCCAATTTCTTTTGCAATTTAACTAGAACTGATCGATGTATACAAATATATATCCACCGTTAATTCTTTGTCCTCTTTTCTATGAATAATTTAAATCCACTTAATGCAATGTAAATTACTCTTAATTCAAATAAATTCTAAGGTAATCAGTTTTTCAAACGGGGGTTGACGACATCTTTTTATATCACATAGGATTTCGTTTAGGGTTTTCATTTTAAGTTCATTATAGACGTTTATTTTTACATTTTAAAAGTATCTTTTAATAGAAAATGAATTTTTAATATTTTTTTACTTCAAATTAATATTTCCCGGTGGTTTTAGATTGTTTTGACGTGATGATATTAAAAATATCTTTTTTTTTAAAAAAAAATATTGTTTTCATGTATTTTTAATAGTTTAATATACAATTAACCTCAGATATGGTTTCACATTTGGACAGGACATTATGCTTCACAAACAAGACCGTAATCCCCAGTCCTAAAGAAAGATTGTTTAATTTTACGTGTGTGTGTGTGTATCGGCCGGGATTCCTGGCGGATGATTAGCAATTCTATCATCAACTAAAGTAAAACTAAATAGTTATTTTATTGTTTTTGGTTTCTAGAAATGGAACCTTAAAGCAATTAACAATCCCAGTGAAAGCAAGTCTTACGGAACCTGTGAGCATGATTTTTGCATAGAATATTCGATTTCTACCTGATTAGTCAAAATCTTCCTGTGCAAAATGAACGAGTCTTCCCTGCGACTTGTTCAGGCCTTTATATATAATTTTATTTCGTCGAGGAGTTTTATATGATACGACTTGTTAATTAATGTCCAGGACAAATGCGCTTGAATTTCATATTTAATGTTGCAGGGGAGGTGCTTATCCAGGGTGTGTCGTAACCGTTCGCCGGCCTTTTGACCTCTTCGTTGAATTCCGACGAGTTCAAATGATGAAAAGCTCACCACATGTACGACTTTTTAGGGTTGACCAACCTCGTGCTTATTGGGTATTTGGCTGTGTCAATTTCTTTACATATCCGTTCGGGCACGACGGTGTGAATTTAAAAGACTTGCGTAGGGATTGAGAGATGCATGAGAATTATTGGTGCGACTTGCTTGATGGTCAGAGAAAGCGATATAGCAAAAATGGCTTGCCTATGAAGCACGCTTCCATTTCAAGACAAGGTTTCACGTTTGAGTGAGTTGTGAGAAAGAGACAGAAAAACACTTTGGTTTTGGTTTGTTTTGTTCACATCTCGATTAATCCCATGAGTACCGAAATTAATAATTATATAAGTCTCTAGTGACCATCATGTTAATAATCACATGACTTGAATCTAAGACCACAAAAGAAACAAACCTTTTAGTTTCAAGTTCTTATCACTGGATCACCTACTAGATAGTTAATACTGAATCCATAGTTATTATACTATCAAGTCATCTAGATTGTGGATTAATTTTATTAGATCATCAAGTTTTTTTTGGATGCGAGGAAACTCTACTCTCCTGAAAGAGTTCTTTGTGGGCTCTAGTGAGCGAGTAAAATCTCAGTTGTTCCAAACTCTTATAATGGATGCACGTCATAACTTGAACTCGAGATTTACCATGCAATATCACAAGTTTCTTGCCATTACACCATACCACTTGACTACTTGAGAGTCGTCAATTTGTTTTTTGTAAATGGTTAGAAAGAAAATCAAATTTGGGACCACTCCAAATTGACAAATCAATTGATCGACTAAAATTCAATAACTATCTAATTAAAATTAATATATTATTTAATATTTGAATTTTTCAAAAAAACTTCTACAAGCTTCATAGACTTTCAGTTTCTTTCTCGAATATTTTGTTATATTTTATTTATTGTTAGTGTGCTTGCATTTGACATAATGATATCTTCGTTAAATGCTTAAGGACTTTTCAATTTAAGAAAAAGAACTTTCAACTTATTTCTTCTAACTACGAGAAGAAGATACATATATATGTACAGCGAACAAGTGGCCATTCTCCAAAGAAAACAAAGCCTTGTTCTGACTGACGACGAGAGGTGCCTGCGTTCATCACGTGGATGGCCATAATGGGCACCGATTCTCTAACCTCGGCCGGTTTTCAATATCTATTTGGAAAGATTGTGGAAATTATTTTTTATTTAGAAATATATTAAAATGATTTTTTTTTAATTTTTAAAAAGTATTTTTGATATAACATATAAAAATAATTTAAAAATATCAAAAATAAATTAATTTAAAATAATTTTTTTTTAATCACTTTTAGAACGAACGCAGTAACAAACACCAACATTAATTGAAAATTGTTCACCACCAAACCATTCAAAAACTCAACACCGACACTTGGTCGAAGCCGTGGTTTTCGACAGCTACTAGTAACTCTTGCATCATTATTGCATGGCGAAATTAAGCTGCTATCTTTAAAGTCAAACGAAACCGAGCGATCGGGTCAAGGTAAGAAGGTATATGAAGATGAATTATTTAGTTTTCAATTATATATGAATTTCGAGTCAATACATACTTGGATCTTGGATCCTACCCTGATTAGGGTCAAACCATATGTTTGAGAATTATTTTTTTTAATGAAGAGCTAGAATTCCACAATAATTATGTAATTACAACCAATTAACAAAGTTTATCTCTGACTGATTTGCAATCGAAGATTATTTTAAAATAATTTTGACCAATTTGGGATAGGAAAATTGGACTTTTTAACACCTTCATAGCAAATAATGAAACATCAATTTTTAATTATTTCATTTTATGAGAAACTTAATTGGTATGAGAGGTAGAATGTAAAAGAGATTATAATGTATGGTGATATGTTTTAAAGAAAGTGATGAATGAAAAAAATGAATTAATATTTGTGACATAAAGGAAAAGAGAAAACGTAAAATATATGTTTTAAAATATTATATACGTAGCGGAAACTGTGAAACAAAATTATTTAGGAGTTCTTAAAATCTCGTTAAATCAAGGTTATTAATTTCAATTTAGTTGTTGTTTTGGTTTTTTAATTGAAATAAAATATTTTAGTTTCAGAGTATTTTAGTATGTCATTTCAGAGGTGTACTATTTATGTGTGTGTGTGTGTGTATATATATATATATAAAATAGATATATTAATTTTTTAAAAAAATTAGTTCAGATCCAAAAATAAAATTATTTAGAATTGTGCAATTTAATCTAAAACTATGCCATTTTATCTTATTTTTTAACCGGTACAAAATATTTTGGGTGAAATGAAATGATATTAACAACATTGCGTTAAACAGATTTAGAGTTGTTTAGAAATTTATTATTTAAAGATATTATCTTTTTTTAAAAAAAAAAATAAGGATAAAGTATAACAAATAATTTTTTTTGAAAAGATGATGAAATTGAAAATAAAATATTTCATTTTATAAATTATTTTAAAAAATACAATAAAAAGTGAAGTCCCAATATGATATATAGAAAAATAGATTTCAATTAACAAAAGGATAAGGGAAAAATAAATAACAATTGAAAATATAAAGGACAATTAAATTATAAGGGATGAAATTAAAAAGAGTCCAAAACAAAATATATAATAAAAAAATATTTTTCAGGAAACTAAGTTAAATTTTTATATGATTATGTTTTTTTTTACTGACCATTTTTTCTGATGATGAACAAACATAAGAAAGTTTTAAAAGTGATTCTTCTAAAATCATTTTGTTTTGAGATAAACGAGACTTGTAATTTACAAAACGTCTAATTTGGATGGATTGACTTTTATCTATCTATTGTCTTAATATAATTTTCAAAACTTTTTAAAAATTTGATGGGTTGACATTTATTTTGTCAAACAATTAGAGGAATGATAATCTCTTTCCTTCCTTTTTTTCATTTCATCTTTCTTCTAATCCATCGTTTTAGAAAATCAAACCCTTAATCTACCGATTCCATAAGCACATGTGAACTTACAAAGTTTGACTCCTATCCATATAATTTATAATATATGGAGGGTTTGAAACAAGTTTCATGGTCAAAATCATGACTTGATGACCAAATTTGTAAAACAAGTGGATATTGATGATTAACCATCAAGTCATCATTTCTTTTTAAGACCAAGCAATTCTGTTCATGTGATAATGACATGTGTTATATATTTATCATTTTTTATATTATTGTTTTTAATCCATTTTATATCACTTATAAAATATAGTTTTTTTTTAAAATGATAACGATTCAGAAATTACGAATAAAAAATAACTTATATAAAAAATGAATCAAAATAAATAAATGTATTATACAAAAATTATAAACAATTTATTTTTTAGGAAGAAGATAATACAAGTCAAAGTCAATAAGTTAGACGTTAATTTATAAATTATATTTTAATTAAAAGAAATATTTGATTCAATTTTTAGCAATCTTTTAAATTCAAGTAAAAAATTATTTATAAAACAATATTTATGGCTTTCTAATAAAAAAATTAAAAGAATTCAAATTAAATTGCAAAAGGAAACATTATATGTCAATAACTAACAAGAGAGCCTATATGCCACATTATATATCTATCTATTATTTATATAATTCTTGTTTTTTTTTAAAAAAAATTCAAATTCAAATTAAGCTCTTAGGATTGCTTCTTGATTAGATCTTCAATAAATCATTGTAACTCAAATTTGCAAGCTGACAAAAAACATATATTTGAATTTTATCTATTTCGAGGATGACTTTATTATTATTATTGGGCACACGGTCAAAGTCAGCAGCAACAGCTAGGGCATTGCGAAACGAGGTCGGTATCATAGGGACATCTGCATGTTGAAATTGTCGTGCTTTGTTGAGAAAACACGTGGTTTGAAATTGACCACGTGGTTACCGACTAGCGATGACCGAGTTATCGATTGTTGTTTGAGAGTTTAAAGAGTACTTCGATTAGCTAGCATTAGATTTGTGGCTCGGATACCCACCGTGCTGACCTTTTTTTTTTTTATTATTATTATTACCGCTGTAAAATAAGTATTAGTGTTTTTAAATGAACATTTAAATTTTAAATAAAGTTATTAACTCAACTAAGTTTAGTAAGTTTAATTAATTAGTAAAATTGTTGTATCGAACTTGTTGATGGTTGAGTTTATTTTAACGGCAACGAACTATTTAACCGGCAGATAACAAAATTGCAACCGCTAAAATCTATCAAAGATGAATTATTTCTGGTTGATTGCTATTGTGGGTCGATTGTAAAACTGAAATTGATTGATTGTTTGGTGTATCTTAATTGTTGTGATAATTATATAATCGGTTGATTAAGAAAATGCAATCAATAAAATTAACTAGAGATGAATTAATTTTTTTTTGTAGTCAATTGGGCATTCGTTGGCGGTTGGGTGTGTCGTAATTGTTCGGTTTATTATTCTCTTTTTCTTTTTATTTATTCTTCATGTCAAATAATTTTTTAAGATCTAATAATATTTTTTTGTCATTTATTTTATTTTTTAATTGCTTTTTTTTTTTAAATATTATTAGGTGTTGAAATTTCTAATTATTGTAGATAAGGCATTCAAAATAATGAGAATAATTATTCGTCAATTTTTTCCTTATAAATATGTTAGACCAATTATATATTTTGCTATTTATTTCATATTAGCGCCTTAAAAATAATGATAATAATTAGTTGTAATTTTTTCTCTGATAAATATATTAGACAAATTATATATTTTTCTATTTATTTCATATTAGCATCTTAATATATATATATATATATATATATATATTCATTACTTTTTGGAATTGCGATCTCCTTGAGGTATTCTATAAAATAATAATAGTCGTGGTGTGTGTAAGCTGATCCGAACACCCTGATTATATATAAAAAACATGTATAAGTGGGGAAAAAAACAGGAAAAAATGTTAAGAAAAAATGAGTCAATGGATTATTCGTGGCGCGCTCAGTTGGCCAGAAAAAAAATATACTTGGGAAGAAAAAATTGTGGTGCGCATAAGCTGCCCCGGACACCTCGGTTAAAAAAATAACAAAAAAACTATGTATAAGTGGAAAAACAAAATAGGGAAAAAATGTAAAAAAAAAGTGGATCCGTAGATTAGTCGTAGTGCGCATAAGGTGGCCCAGACATCTCAGTTATTAAATTTTTTTTTTTTTGTAAAAAAACAAACAACAACCAGTTATTAAAAAAAAAACCTTTTTTTTTAAAAAAAAAACCAGTTCTTTAAATAAATAAAAAAACAAAATCAGTTTTGTTGTCTGAGCGTTTCGAACTCTCGCGCACTGATGCTAGCAGCGCACAAATAACTGCTCGGTCACAGCCACTCTTTTATCATTTCCACCATAAAAACTACAAAAAAAAAAACCTGTGTTAAAAATAAAAAAAAGCACATGGGCACAAAATACTTGAGCAAATGGTACGTCTACAGTATACATGAGTGTACATGAAAGTGGCTGACCGAGCTACTTCAGATTCTTTGTAATATATATATATATATATATATATATTCGCAGTAGTGATGTGCATTTGTGCATTATATATCTATATAATATTATATATATATATATATATATATATTTTCGCAGTAGTGATGTCACTACTGCAGAAGTGCAACAGTAATGTGGCCAAAGGCACATCACTATTGCAGAAGTGCAGTGCAGCCATTAACATTAATTTGCTTGTGAATTTTGTCAGGCAAGCGGGCGGGAGATTAACGCGTGGAGAAAAAGAACATTACTTATAAATTGAATTTCAATTCACGTAGCGTGAATTTTTTACTTTTAAGCAGCTATTCATTCACAGTGACCGATCTATTTTAGTTTCTTTAGTAATGAATGAAAAGATAACGGATTTTGGAACTCACCAGTCTCGTGCATGCCCAAAATGGATATTTAAAAAAATTCAACAAAAGGGCCCACTTAGTTCTACCCAAAGAGGAAAGAAGCCATGATGGTTTTGCGTCGAGCAGAGCCCAAATGCACGACAAGTCAGAATGAATCTCAAAAAAGCTGTCCTTACAAATAGTTTTTTGTTTTTAATAAGAAGAATATCCTCCCATCAGTTTTCTCTTAATTAACATATTTTATCCATGTAGCTATCGCTCTCGTACAAAACAAGGGCCAGGGTTTGATTGCAGCTCAGGGCCAATCAAGCAGAAAACCCTAATTCCCATCAGAAGAATCTGAATTTTCTTTATATATATATATATTCGCACTTGTTTGTACTGTTGAATTTTGTGTGTTGATTGTGTTTTTGTGTGGTTTGATTGCAGGTTGATTTATTTGAGAGAGATGAAGGCTTTGTGAAAGCTGGGAACGTAAATTGCAGAGAAGAGATAAGAATCTGTTTTCTTGTATATTGCCTTACTTGTGTTTGATACAATGCTCGCTTATATAGTTTGAGCATACATGCATTTCACATGCTCTGTAACTAACTATCCACACAAGTCAAATTTAAACTTCTCTTCTTAGTTTGTTACAACTGATTTAACAGCCAATTAATGACAGCTCTGCCTATGCATACTGCCTCTTCTTCTCCCCTGTGTTGACAGCCTGTCTTCTACCACTTTGGGTGATCCAGTAAGTGGCTTATTGTTCAACATGTACAACTGGGTTGTCCTAAGAGTACAACGCCAAGCTAAATAATAAATATTTTCTTCGGGAGGAATGATTGGAAGATCGGAAAGATTGATATCTACAAGCTTTTTGAGCAATATCACGATTGACAATGTTGCTTGGCTTCTTCCATTTTGTACAGACGAAAATAATAAAATGTGCAAAATGTTTTTTCCAGAAAGAAACCCAGAAGACATCATCTTTGGAAGCAATCTGGAAACAACATTTTCCTGCTCACCTTGTTGCATAAATTCTGATGACGGAGTTTCAGAAGCCAGCTTTCTGTCTTTTCTTTGTAACAAATGATCTTCTCGATATTTCTCTCTTTCTCCTTAATTTGTATCTCAGCTGGCATTGAGTTGTTCATGCGTCTTCTGCTAAATTCTGATGACGTACCGATCATGCTTGGGATGTGCCCATTCATCTTAATTTAATTTCCCCCCCACATTGCATGATTGATAATTTTGTAATGGAACGATCTGCGACTGATATATTGATTCTCTTTTTCTTTTTTGTATCTTAATTACCTATTCTCCAACCATTTCATCAACTTTTCCTTTCCTTTACCTGTTTAAGTAATAGGTTTTACGTGATGGAAATGGAGAGAGGAGGACGCCGCGGTATTGGTCCTTGGAGACATTATTAGGATCAAGTTAAGTGACAACATTCCTGCTGATGCTCGATTGCTTGAAGGAGATGCTTTGAAATTGAAGCGCGCGGTTGTTATTGCTACTGTTGGGCACTTTCAGAAGGTTCATCTCAGAATCACTTCCCATTTCGAATACTGATTATAGCTCGATGTGGTTGTGTATAGTGTCAACCAGGCACACATATTGCTCTCCCACATTCATAGGATATAGTCTTTGCATGGAACTTCTGTTAAATGAGAGACAAATTTGCTAATTGTTTCAACTGCAATCGGAAACTTCTGCGTTTGCTCAATTACCACTGGGATGTTGATTGAAATCATTTTAATTTATGGGATTCAAGGAAGGGCGTATCGTGTTGGCATAGACAACCTTCTTGTTTTGCTCATTGGTGGCATCCCCATTGCTATGTCTACAGTTCTTTCTGTAACCATGGCTATAGCTTCTCATCGTTTGTCTCAAAAGGTCTGTGAAGCTGCATTTGTCATAATTATGGAAAACGGCATCAAGGGGATAAACCAATTCTTGTAGTAATTTTTAATGACAATCAAATTTTCATGTAGGGGGGCATATAACAAAGAGAATGGCTGCTATTGAAGAAATGGCTGGGATGGATGTGCTCTGCAGTGATAAAACAGGAACTTCAACTCTTAACAAACTTCCAGTCGACAAATATATGATAGAGGTGCTACTTTTGATGCTATTTTATTAGGTCTCAATGACGGTGAGCATTTTTGCCAAAATAAAATACAATTCGCTATTTTCCCAACTGTTCTTAACATGGAAATTCTCATATACCTCTATTTCAACTTATTTCCAGGCACAATTATGACAATATCCATAGACAGAGTTAAGCCATCCCCTATACCAGACAGTTGGAAGCTAAGTGAATTTTTCGCAACAGGGATAGTGATTGGAGACTACCTTGCTGTAAAGACAGTCGTATTCATCTGGTTGGCTTTTAAAACAGATTTCTTTGCGGTAAATGAATCTATTGCTACCATGTTCATATATATGCACTTTGTTCTTAATTTTTCATTGTAGGGTAAAGAGGGAACCTGGAATTTGCATCTTGAGTAAAAATGCAAATAGCTATCCGCTCAACTCGTTAGTGATAGAGAATAATATAAATTATATTTTAAACCCTCACATATTAGCTTAACCTTTTAAATGAGATGATTTTTTAACATGGTATTAGAGCCTTGTTGACCCAGCAGTTATGAATTCGAATCTCAGCACCTCTATTCTATCTGATAAAAATAAAGCATAAGGTCATGTGAGCATGTGCAAGTTTCAAGCCCAAAAGACTTTCATTTAAGGGGATATGTTAGAGAATAATATAAATTATATTCTAGAACCTTACCTATTAATTTAAACTTTTAGATAAGATGATACACTGTTTTTCGACAATATCTGCATTTCCTAATTTTTGTTGTCGCAGAAGAAGCTTTAACCAATATTTGGATATTTCGGATAAAGTTCTCTCCGAGGAACTGAATGGACAGCTAGCATCAGCCGTGTACCTTCAAGTTAGCACCACCAGCCAGGCTCTAATATTTGTGACTCGCTCCAGGAGTTCGTCATACATGGAAAGGCATGGTCTTCTTCTTGTTTCTTCTTTCACCATTGCTCAACTGGTAAATGCTTAGAAACTTGGAAGTTTTAAACAATATTTCATTGCCTGAAAGATTTACTTTTACTTTCTAGTCTTAAGAGGCTACAGTTCTAAACTAACTTTTTAATTGCTACAGATTGCAACTGTGATCTCTGCCACAGCAACATGGGATTTGCTGGAATTGTGCTGCTTGATCCTATCAAGCTCACTGTTCGATCTGCACTGAGTGGTAGAGCCTGGAGTCTGGTATATAACCAAAGAGTGAGTGAAAAGAAAACCTCTCCTCGCGTGAGCCTATTGTACTGGAAATATTTGATCCACAGTGTATATATATATGTGTGTGTGTGTGTGTTTCTGTAATCGTCTTTCATTTAAATTCTTGAGAACTTCCTTTTGAGATCTGGGCATTGTTTATTGTTCTCAGACAGCAATGACCACCCAAAATGACTTTGGCAAGGAAGTTCATGATGCTGCGTGGGCGGCTGAGCAGCGAACACTTCATGGCCTCCAATCTTCGGAAGCAAAACTGTTGTCCGAAAATCACACTTTCAGGGATTGGACATTAACATATCACGGCAGAAGAAGCCAGAAGACATGCAGAGATTGCAAGGTTTGGTCTCTTTCCTTCGAATTTCATATTTCATGCTGATTCAACACGATTCCACGAACGGTGTTGCACACAAATTTAATGTTTCTTTTCATGCCATGCAGATTAAGAGAGCATTAGATAAAGTGCCTCCACGGATATTGATGTCAACCCCTATTACACAGTCTGAGTGATGAATTCATTACGAAAATAAAGTGCCTCCTCGGAAACCGATTAACCGGTAGAGAATGGCCGCATTTCAAGGTCTCAACGGTGCTTCTGCTGCAGCTTTCCTTTTCTCCCTCGATTTACCCTATGCTGTGCTTGTTCACCACCATTTGAATGTAATCATGAATTTCCATCACAATATATACAGCTTTGTTTGTTATTCCGTTCAATACTTACTATTAGTATTAGTAATCCAAATGCATTCTCTGGTCTAAGATGATATGACTAGTTTTATTGATAGGACTCCAATTCAGGATGAGGTCTTTTGGAACGATAATTACTTTCTTATTTTGCTTTCTTTAGAAGTTGTTAGATCGTGGAGATTTTTAGCATTTTTTACGGCGATTAAAGGTTAAATCTTGCTAAAAAAAATTTGTATTTTAAGGGAAGTCCGTCCACTATTCAAAATAAATAAGAAAGCTTACATATTCCGCTATATATATATATATATATGAAAAAAGGGGGGAAATGTGAGAAAATATTTGGACATGAAATGGGAAAAAAATTAGGTTTTGATTGGCATTGCAATTCCAGGTGTTTTTGTAAGTTTTTTAATTTTAAAATATTTCTTTCTGTTTTTAAATAATTTTAATATGGTGATATTAAAAATAATTTAAAAAATAATATTATTTTAATATATTTTTAAATGAAAAATATTTTAAAGAACAAAACAATAATTTAGTAAATGAAGGAGCATCCTTTCTTTTTTTTATCCTTTTTTTTTTAATTTTAAAAGAGATATTGAATATTAGATATTTTAATGCAATATAAAATCATACATATGAACTTATTTAGCATTAAGCTAAATTGATGAAATCTTCCTTGAATTTGATGCAATTTAAAAATCAATTTATTTTAGCTCCTTGAATTGCGTTTCATTATAACTTATATACATTTTTTTAACAAAAAATCAAATGCATAGATTTGTCGACATGCTTTTCAACATTTTTTAAAGTCTAAATAAAAAGGTTTATTTAAGCATGTAATTAAATAAATCATGACTCATTTGTATAAATAAATAAATAAATAAAATCATGATGATGACTTGGAAAGAAAAGAATCTTTGGAAGCATAAAATTGAATAAATAAAAGGATAAAAATCTGTCTAAATTAACCTGGGTTAACCTGTAAAACCAATTACCTAAGTTATGAGATCAAGATAATGTGATATAATTTTTTTAAAAGGTAAATCACAAAGCCAATCTTTTTTTCTTAAGAAAAAAAAACCAGTGTTAATGATAAAACTAAAAAAAAACATAAGTAAAAAAAAAGAATGTTGAGTCGTATTAATTTCTCAAACTCTTGACCGGAGTTATTGGACCAAAAACATCATATGTTAATAGACATTGAAGGATAAAATCAAAAAGTAATGATTAGCAAAAGGATCTAAGATTACAAAAATGAAAATTAAAAGAATGAGTGTAAAAATAAAAATAATAAATATGTGGAGGATTAAAATTGAAATAAAAATAAAAATCATAAAAATGAAAATCATTTTTTTTATTCGAGGTTAGATTGAAATGAGGAATAAGTAAAACAAAAAGGAAAGATTAAAATAATAAGGACCATATTAGATATAACAATACACCATGAACTTGGATTTGATGATGAAATTGAAAATCAATAGTACTTTTACAAGAGGACAAAGAAAAAAACTAGAAATCAATAGAATAAGGACTGAATTAAAAAAGGTATATAAATTAAAATTGAATGACTAAATTAAGAAGAAATAATTTTTTTATAAAAAATACACAATAAAATTTATAAATCAAGATAATGAGAATTGGAACCACAATACCAAAAATAAAGAGTACTAAATTGTTTATTTTAGGGAAAGAGAGAAAAAAGAAATTGTTTGTGACAAATCACCCCCACCTTGGACAACACACGTTGTGCTAGGAGAAATTGATGCAATATTGCTTATAACAATATGATCAAAGCATGACTTTGACCACCTATAGATACCGCACGTTCAATCTGATAGATACAAGCGCATCTCACGCACCAATATTTTTTTTAGTTTTTATATTAGTTAAACCAAAAACAAAATACTCAAATGACTATGAAATTAATGAAAAAAATGTATGAATAGCACCATATGGTTTAGTTTTTTAGTTTCCAAGTTAAATCTTTAATTACAAATGAGTCATCTAAAAATACCTTTACTAACAATAGTTTTTTAGAGAACAATAATTATTACTCTGTAACAATAAATAGTGGAATTACAGTGAGTCTATAGTGTTTGATATAGAGTTTCTTCCATGTTTTTTAGTGTTTTTGTTAATACACTTAATTTTAGTTTTGACTTTTCTATAATTTATTATATTTAAAATAAAGTTTTTTTCCTTCAAAATTCCTTTCATATTTTTCATATAAAACTAATAAAATGATTTAAATATTCTCAATTTATATAAAAATCACTTGAACTGATTATTTATTTATTTATATATAAAGTTTAAAATTTTAAATTAAAATAAATAAATTTAAAACTTAATATCACCATGTAATTCTATATAAAAAGAATCTAAAAATATTTTGAATAATTTTGACTTGCAAACAACTTTAATAACCATCCAAAGCCATTATTTTCTTGATTTTATTGCACTTTGTTTTAAGACTGGCTTATATTGATCTTATAATTGAGATATGTAGGTGTCTAAATATATATAAAGTCAATTTCTTTGTAGAGATAATAAATGGTAAATATAATTGTTTTTATAAATATCATGATGTTGAAATAAAATATTTAAATGACATTAATTTCATAAAAAAAAGCTGAAAATCCATGAATGGTTGCTCCTAATTAAATATCACTAGGGTTGCATTTCTCCATCTTTAGCCACTTTGTCAGGAAATCACCACAGACAAATTCAACCTATCGGAATCTACATGTGTTCCTAGTAGGAATATGCTTGGGAATCCATGCCGTCATGTAGATAGCGATATATGCTTTCCTTTGCCACCCTTCCTATTCCTGAAAGGATCTTTTGACAAAAAATCTCATTTTTAAACACACTCCCTCCCCTTTCCTGACTAGCTGGTTTAATTTTACTTCTTTTCTCATCTTCATCAGCAGTGAAATTGTTAATTGAATTAGAGATTTTTTGTCAAGCCCAATTGTCATTGTCATTCAATCACCATCCATTTTACACCACAAGTTGAGCAAGATTTCTACTATACTTTAATCTTTTCTTTTTGTACCATATATACGATCAAGTTGAGCACAGGTTTTTGTCATTTAATGAAGTTTCGCTGCATTATTTATATTTGTTTGAATATGCTATTTCTTTGACAATTATCGAACTTTGCCATGCAAACTATTGTTGACTCCGAATGACGAAGAACCCAATAGCATTTTCTTGTTGTGATCAAGATTTTTATTCAGCGTTAGTATTTTTAATGTTAATAACCTCCCTCTCCCCCTCCCCCTCTCCCTCTCTCTCCCTATGTGTATGTGTGTGTGTGTGTGTATGATTGCTTTCGATTTGTAGGGTTGTGTTTAGTTGGATTTGAGATACATTTTCATCAATGGAGTTGAAGTTTCTAGATTCCAAACCATCATCTTTATCTGAGAAAGCAGCCCTCGTGGCAAGGACAAGATCAAGTCCGTTTTCCAGTTTCGAACATTCAGTTGGTGTTAAATTCTCTCGAGAGTTCAGTTCTTGCAGAGGTAAGTGAGGCTGATGATGAATCGTTGTATTATCACTACAAGTCCATGCGGTGTTGTTATATTCCTTGTTTTTGTCTGTGTTGCTAAATCTTCTTGGCAATCAAGCAGGGGCATTCACACATTTCGGTTTGAAGGGTTTGATTTTGTTTCTGTACCAGACATTTTGATACCCAGTTCATGCTTCGAGCCATTCTTTTTTCCTTCTGAAGCTATCTGTGTTTTGCCGAGGTTGTTCTGCTTTTAGCTAATTTTAGTCGTTAAACAGAGACCAAAGTGCTAGTGAAAACGGATAGCGATGTCTCATCTATTTAGGTTATAGAATATACTGATTCAGCTTCATTAGCAGAAAGGCATTTTTTTCGCATTAAAAGAGGAACCAGCTATTGTTTTGTTTTCATGGCTTCTTATGTTCAGGAATATCGAAGAAGGCATCTTATTTGAGCTCAAATGGTACATATATGCCAAAGGGGGCTAATAGCTCAGTTGACAAAGAAAAAACAGCAGCAGAGAATTACTTTTATCAGATTAGAGGCACAAATGGTGCTAGTTCAGGTCTGTTTTCCAGAAATGTTGGAGTTCTTGATGCCTGCGATGATGAGTATGGGGGAGTTGTGGTTGATCCAGATAGATTACCGGTTAACCCAGATGCCTTTGCTCCAATGCTCCAATTTTCCCTCTCACATTGGAAAATGAAGGTAAACTTCTGCCAATGCTTGAACAGCTCCTGCGTGGCTTAAATCGTTTCCTGGATATCCTATGTTGGTCAACAAATTGACTTCTGCCATGTCAATTTACTGCAGGGGAAGAAGGGAATTTGGCTCAAGCTGCCACTGGAACGATCAGAGCTTGTTCCAGTTGCTGTGAAGGTAACTTGAGCTCAAACTTAAACAATTCCGAACTGTTTCATTTCATTGGCTTGAAGCATCTGCAATTTACACCAGTTTTCATTAAATGAGTCAAGAAAATGATGAAGAATGTTTGGCTCCTTCAATCTTTTCTCGAGACCTGCAATCTGAGTGGATGAGTAAATTGATTAACAGGAAGGTTTTGAGTACCACCACGCAGAACGAGGATACGTGATGTTGACTTCCTGGATTCCCGAAGGACCTTGCCTGCTTCCTACTAATGCTACACATCAAGTAGGTGTTGGCGGGTTTGTGATCAATGACAAAAATGAGGTATGATTATTGAAGAAAATAAAGCTGCCCCAATTAAATAATTCTCTTAGCCTGTTGGTGATACGTTGAATATGGGCCCCGCCACCTATTTAACATAAGAGAAATGAAAACGACCTTAGTTGATTATAAATCTGTGAACTGGATCAACTGCTACGCAGTTCTTACCTTATTGTTCACGCAGGAAATATTAAGGTTCTGCAGCTCGAAAACAGGGGAGCTTAAATAACTTTTTGCTTGAATTTGTGGACTAGCCATTGATAATTTAGATCATTAGTCCTTCAGCAGTACAATGGTCTCGAATGATTTTTCTTAAGAGATCTTTGGCAATCAATTGCAGGTTCTTGTAGTGCAAGAGAAATTCTATGATCCATCATTTGCCGATCTGTGGAAAATACCGACTGGTTTTATTCTTGAGGTATGTGATTTTTTTCTTGAACTAACGAGCCAGCGATTTATGAAAACTTCGAATGAAACACCAGCCTTAATATAGCATTTCAGCTTCTAAATCCCAATTGCTATATATTGTTTCAGTCAGAAGAGATTTACACAGGAGCTGTAAGGGAAGTCAAGGAGGAAACTGGTGTAAGAATCTTCAATCTCGTACTTAATTTATTTACACTAAAATTTCTTTTACAGGACCGTTTATAGTTATCAACTTACATCAGCATAATAAATTAACATTGAACGATCGAGCCGTGCCATTAATGTCAGCTGAGTTTTTGTTTATTTGGCAGGTCGATACTGAGTTTGTGGAAGTTATAGCATTCAGGTTAAGAACTATTGACTTTGGCTTCACCTGTTTCCTCTCATAGCAATAGCCATGCACTGAACAGTTCTGGAAATGTGCAATTGATCCCTTTTTCTTCTTCTTTTTTTTGCGGAGCAAAGAAAATAAATGAATAATTGATTTGTAATGGAAGCATCATAGGTTCATGATCATGTAAATCTAGCTACAAAAATGCTATCCCTGATGAAATCTTCTAGATACACAGTATCAGACAGTATACACACACGCACACGCATGTATGCTTTTCCGTCCCCAAGGGGCGTGATGGCAGAGAACTTGCGATCTGCACAACAGGTTTCGAGTCAGGACGTGTACTCCTTGTAAGAGCCTGGAATAGCCGGAGTTTTACTCACTCATCTGGGCTCACAAAGTGCGCTTTAGGGGGTGGGGTTTCCTAGCATCCAAAATAAAATGTATGCTTTTCCCAACACTCTGTCTGATGTAGCCTTCAACACTGATTTCAGGCATGCTCACAATTTGGCTTTTGACAAGTCAGATCTGTTCTTTGTATGCATGCTGAAACCCTTGTCAGCTAAGCTTAAGGTTGATGATCTTGAAATCCAAGCAGCAAAAGTAAGTACCTCTCCTCACTGATGTGTGTTAGTTAGCTTCACATTATTCTTTTTTTTTTTTGCACAAACACATTATTCATTTTTGCATAAATAATTGTGAATTTTTTCTGGAAATGAACTCTTCTGCCTGATCTAAGATGTAAATCAATCTGCAGAAGCTATGGCTTATTTGTCTCATGCATCACTAATATCCTGATTGGCCTGACGGGGATTCATTATATAAAAAGTTGTAAAGTCACTCCAATTCAATATTTCAATTAAATGTTCACTTCATTTGAATTGGAATTTTTATTTCTCTACTATAAATTTCTTTAACCCAAATGCAAAAATAATATAACATCTTGGGATCAACGAAAAGTAATGCTAGGAGTTTTTCCAGGGATTCACAACATTGGATTTTACCTGCAAATTTGTTGTCACCGACTACAGTCTCTAAATCTCCTCCATTTTCTTGTGGTTTCATCCTGCAGTGGATGCCCCTTGTTGAGTTTGTGGCGCAGCCACTAATCCAAGAAGACGGATTGTTCAAGAAAATCGTTGATATTTGCATGGCTCGGTTAGGGAAACATTACTGTGGATTACTACCTCGTCAAGTAGTTTCCAAATTTGACGGCAGGTCATCCTGCCTATACCACAACGTTTTTGACGCCGGAAATGTCAACTGCGACGGAGACTGAAGTCATCCAAACACTCTTTCACAATCCTTAACATCCCTTGGCTGTCTTTTCCTGGAAATCGTCTGGCGTTTCCCCTTCGAAGCACGCAAAGGTAGCAGCTGTAGTGTAAGCATACGAGGCTCGACGAGTTTAGGAGGAAGGCCCTAAACATGGAGTCTTACGTTCATCACACCCGATGTGCTGTAACATACAGTTTCAAATATCTTTGATTGTAAAAATATGTTTTACTAGAAGAACATGGCTATTGTAAATGTGTGAAGTCACCAGTTCTAATGGATTTTCACTTATAATTTCTCTTAGCAAGTAGCCATTTTTCCTGTTATGCCATTAAATTTACTAGCTGCCCTTGTATTCAACGTTGTGATTTCCCTGCAAACCATTGGAGCATCGTTTTGTGTAAATAATTCTTGGATGTACGTAACAGGATTTTCTAAGAAAAGAGAGACTGCATGATGCATGCAGACAGCAAAGGATTGTAGTTAGGGGCTCTGGTTGGTCACCTGCACAAGAACCCAGTAAGCTCTTTTCATAGCTACGATACTCTCTTTTTGGCCCGGCACTACCCCGCGTATTGGTTCTTCTTTTTTTTCAACCTAAAATAACATTAAGACTCAGGTCATTGGGTGTATAGGATTCAATGAATTTAGTTAATTTAATAAAAAAAAAGCAATTTTAATTTAATCTTTTAAAATCTTAGCTAAATTCATAAAACAAAAACAATATCAAATAATGTTAACCTATTAAGCCTATGATCCGATTCATTTGATCACAAGCATCAAATTTGAAAAACCTTTAAAGCTTAATTTTCAACTATCAAATGTTGGTGAATGAGACTAAAAAAAATCATGACTGAAATTGAAGAAATAAAAATAATAAATTTTAATTGAAGGATAAAATTATTATTTTTTTATAAAAAAGTCAAGGATAATAACTATAAATAAAAAAAATAAGGATTGAAATGCAAATACATACAACTAATGGAACTACCTAAAATCTTAAATGACCACCATAAATTCAAGGGAGAAGATATAAAAGGAGAAAAATAAACACTGTCGGCAACAATCCGCCGAGCAAACAATATGTTTTAACCATCAGATTCAGTTATACGTTACAGAATAACATAAATTATATTCCGGTACCTCATCTATAAACTTGAGTTTCTAGGTGAGATGATTTTTTAACATGATATCAGAATCTTATTGACCCAGCGGTCATGAATTCGAATCTCACCACCTCTATTCTATTTGATAAAAATCAAACACAAGATAGTATGGGTTTGTGTGCAAGTTTTAAGCCCAAAGGGTTTTCATTTAAAGGGATGTATTAGAGAATAACATAAATTATACTATGAGACTTCACCTATAAACTTAAGTTTTTAAGTGAAATTGTTCCTTAACACTATACACGTCGCCTGAAGGCAACAAAGCAGCTAAACACGCTAACAAAGCAGCTAAACACGCTAATGCTTGTAACGAACGTGTCAAGAATATTTGTCTGTTTTTTTTTAAAAAATTTATTCCTCAAATTACCCCTGGAACCATATAATTACTACGAAATAGTCTGCAGAAAATACAATAATACCCCTGAATCCTCATTCAAAAAGAAAGAAAAAGCCCTCTCCGAATTTATTTTAACCAGCCCTTCTTGACAAGAAACAAACAGTAGAAATGAAATGTCGGGTCGGTGACAATTGGACAAGATCCTAGGCCGGCTTAAAATCCATATTCCGGCCACCATTCCCGCTTCAAGGGGCAACGTTATACAAAGCCATGACGACGATCTGCCCTTGTCAAAGAAGGCATGGTCCCGAAGCCAGACGACGACCTGCCAGCGTCAGAGAGAAGGCATGGTCCCGAAGCTAGACGGCGACCTGCCCGCGTCAGAGAAGGCATGGTCCCAAAGCCAGAGGGGGTCACCGTTTTCATTTTATAATCATTTGATTTTCTAGCATGGCCAATTATTATTTTAAGCTGTTGTATGACTGGGAAGTTAACCCATTGCTTAGTGCTCAGCCAGTTTCTGAAGTCTTCCCAGAGACGTCCGATGAAGCAGTCGTTGGAATGATATTGAAAGGGAATGCAACCTGTTCAATCTCTGCATATTCTATATGCCATATGTTTTTGATTGAGAGCCCACATCTAAAATCCAGAATTTCAGCCATATGTAGCTTCGATTACTGGTAATAAGTGGTGTGTAGACGGGGCTTAATCGAGACAAAAATTCCACTTTGCCACTAGTTTCTGGCTGTAACTAATGTTTTTTATTTGGTGGAATGTTCAATCATTTTCTTCTTCGCAGACACTTTGATGGGACGTTGCTCTCCGATTCCTGCAATGGCATCAAGTTTTTCCTTCAGAATTAGGGCCTGTTTGGCACAGCTGTTGCTATTGTGGTTGAGGTTGAAAAAAAGCAGGTTTGTGAAAAGCGTTTTTAGTTGCGGTTCGTAACTGAAATTTGTGTTTGGTTAAAACTGTGGTTGAGATTGAGTTTAATGAAAAGCAGTTTTGTGTGTTTGGTTACCATGCTTTTCATATTGCTGTCAATTTATGAAATTAATTAAAAATACACACATGTATATTTTTTAAATATTGTAGATTTAATTATCATAATAATGAAATGTAATTAATAATTAAAATAAATTAGACACTCATTTTTATTCTCCCATCAAATTTCCTAAAATGGCAAAAATGATGATTTCGGGGCCTAAACAATGGAATTCGGCCAAAAAAAGGCATGCATCAGCAGCAAAACTCCTGATTTCCTCTGGAAACGCCGAGATACATCAACTAGGTGAGTTTTTGTGTCATTCCGACTTCAGCGCCCGAACTGCTGAAATTCAGTTGCCTTTGAATTTTGGATACTCTCTCTTGAGCATGTATGTCTCTACCACTTGTTCTACATCACTTTCATCAGAGTTGATCTCTATGTACACAATTTTTAATTTTTTAAAAACATAATTTTATATATTTTTTAAACATTGGACTGGGCTTGTCCCAAACTAAATGGGCCGATACAACCAAGTTGGGCCAAAAGGGCCCAACTACGCTGGACTTGGGCTGGGCCGAGAGCAGCCCAACCCAACCCAAGAGTTAACAACAGGCGCAGGCAAAAACGCATAAAACGATGCGTTTTTGCCTTCGTTTTTGCATGAATTAACAGAGCATTGTTACTGTTCATGAAATAGATGACTATGACTAGAGGGTGAACGACCGGTACCGATGGGTAGAGGAGGTCGAGGTGGTTCTCCCTGTCGTGGTGGCGTTGAAAATGGCTGTCTGTAGTGGCCGGAGGAGCCTTCCAAAGGTGACGGGGCTCACGTTGCAGCTGCTGCAACCGTGGCTGTTGCCTCGCCGGAGAGTGTGGTTAGGTTGCTAGTGTGTAGGGGAAGTTCAAGGTGGTTATAAGGGTGATGTTGGCTGGTTGGGTGGCCTCTAACGGTGGAGAGAGAGAGCTCGATAGTGCTGATTTTAGAGAGAGAGAGCACCTGCAAACCGAGAGAGAGAGAAGGAGCTGGTTGCCGAGGGGAATGAGGGATGATGGTGTGCTTTTTGTGTGATATTTCCTTGTTTTTTGCTTGTTTTTCTTTGCTAAAATTTCTGTAAACTTCCCCAGAATTTCTTGTTTCTGTGTTCGTTTGTTTATGTTCACGTTTTATTTTCAACATTCTTCAGTTTATTAACCCGTGTTTGTTTGAAAAGCATAAAAAATATGCTTTTTAAAATGCCACCGCACCGCTGAAAATTGAGTGGGACCCACAGACAAAATCTGGGGTCCCGTTTGGTAGTAGTGGCGTTTCGCTCCGCGTTAAACGCAAACGCAGTGTGAAACACGGAGCCAAACGGCCACTTAGTTTGCGTTAATTTCATTTACTGGGTTCACTTGAAGTCCACCAAATTGATGCAATGGTCCAATTCAGGGAGTAAACATTCACAAGATTTCAATCAGTTTGATGCGACAAATCTATAGTAGAGACTTAATGTGGTGGACGAAATTAAGGTTTATCTCAGAGATGTTGATATCGTTTCGAAGATAAACAACACTGATATGATCTCGTTTAAAATTTCAGCAATTTCTGAAAATTTTAACCTCAACATTCTGATTTCATTTTACCTGTTATATTTTGACTAAATAGTATTTTTTTAATAATAAATAATTTTATAATATTAATTATATCTCTTAATTCGATTGTTAGATTGAGATGAAATTTTACAAGGAGTCTCTTGACATATTTATATATATTATGTTCAAATTTTAGAGCAATTAGAAAATGTAATAATCTTACGAGATTATGATGATATTCTCATAATATTATACATGTTCATAATTTTGTTCAAAAAATATATTTTATTATGTGTTTTTTTAGATTAAATTACACAATTATAAGAAAACTAGTATATCTCAAGAAAGTGGAAAAAGGATAGTGTTTCATTGTTCATATGAACAGTGTTGAACATTTCTCTCTTTTTTCTATTTTTCAAATACATCCTTGCCGAGCTTAATTTGATGAAATTAAGTTTGGAATGAAGCTGTTTGGGACAGTTTTTGGAATTGCGTTTCCAAAAAATTCATTTTTTTTCCATTTTAAATGAATATGTTTTGGTGTTTTTAGATCATTTTGATGTGCTGATATCAAAAATAATTTTTAAAAAATAAAAAAAACATCATTTTGATATATTTCGGCACGAAAAGCACTTTGAAAAGCTGCAACAACAGCTGTCCCAAACAGGCCCATAGTAAAAGTATCAAGTTAGATGGCTACAAAGTAAAACATGAAGAAAATAGATGGCTAACCACAAATGCACAAGTTTTATTTTGATATAAAACTTTATTTTATTTATTTTTCAGTCATTGGTTTAAAAAAAGAAGAAGGGGACAAATAGAGAAAATTGTCGGCTAGCCCATTTGTTTTAGCAATGAAACTCATTGTTGTTAATGTTAACAAGTTTCCTTAAATGATGGAAGCTTGACAGTGGTGGTTTGCATTTAAACATCCCTGAAATTTAAAAAGATTGAACTCAATTTAACCTGTTACCTGTCCTTTGGGTCCCTGTGAAGCTGACCATCCATCCTCGTTGACTTGAGAGATCAGGCCATACAGAATTAAAGGAATGTTTTGGCTTTTTAAATGAAGGTAAGAGACACTACTGAGCATAATTAACTTATGAATTAAATAATAATAATAATTAAAAAAGGTTAACTAACTTTAATTAAATAGAAGCTCTAATTATTCAGGCCAGCTCCTTTTCTTTCCTCCCTGGAAAAACAGGAACAGCGAAACGTGATTCAACCCGTCCCTCCCACTTTCCGATCCGAGAGACTCATATTCCAAATCAATCATCTCTCGTAAGCTCCCTGCTTCTCCCTGCCTGCGCTTTTATATGTAGATAAACACTGCCGTTTTTTCTTACCCTCCTTCCTTCTGTTACAATTGAATTATTTTCTCATAGTTTTTATGTAGTTTCAATTTTTGCTAGGGTTTGGTCGCTTCTGTTTGGTTGCCGAGAAAATGCAAGAAAGAGTTCAAAACTAAGCACTACAACTTTTCGCAGCAACCAAACAGCTTGATTAGCTTTTTTCTTTCTTTCTCTCCCATCAATTTCTTGTAATTTTGTGTTATTCTGTTTTCCTTAGGATTCTATTGAATTGATTTAGAGGATGGTGAGTTTGTGATAGAGAAAATCTGGACTGTAAATTGAAGAATCGTTGATTGCAAACAATGCGGTTGTTTCCTTTGAGTTCAAGTTCAAGCGCAAGCTCGGATAAGGAGCAGAGTAATGGAGGTAGCAGTCGTGTGATGTTGTATCTTAACATCTATGATCTTACACCTATAAATAACTACCTTTACTGGTTTGGCCTCGGGATCTTCCATTCCGGTATTGAAGGTAACTAATTGAATGTTACTAGATAATACATTTTTTTTTTGTTTTCTTTTCTGCTGCTTAATGTGCATGATCTTGGCTTTTTTTTTCTAGTTGAACTTTGCTTGGTTAGAGTATTCTAGCTCGTGTACTTTTGGCATGATAGTTGTGCATTAATTGAAACTTCAAATGACAATCATTGTTCCACTTGCGTAGATTTTTTATTTTGCTTTTGGTAACAGGGTATGTTAGGGTAAAAATTCAATTTATGGAGGCTTTTAAGGTAGACTGAAGTTCATGATGAGGCATCATGTGTCAGAAGAGTTTGGCATTTTTTAAAGGATTAAGACTAGAAGGTTATGAACAAATGCATCACTGTTATGCATTGTTGCATTTATCCCCATCAAACCAAAAAAAAATCCCGACAAATAGGAATTGGATATGGAGCATAGAGATGCAATATGCAGTAACACAATGGCTAAGATGTGCATCTACTTCTGAAAGTAATCAATGGAATCTCTTGTTTATTTAGTTTAAAAGAGTTATTGCTTAAAAATAACATATAATATCTATCTTTGCAGATGCAGATAGAATAATTCCTGTCTCAGTGGTAGGATAAATCCAGTATTCAAATTTTCTTATAATCACCCTGCACAAGTGACACAACTCATTTCATTCTTTGCTAAATTAAATTTAGAAGGTGCAAGGGGCAGATTTATGCTATTTTATTTCCTTCCAAGGTCAACACATTCACAAACTGTTAGAGTGGAAGTTCCAAACTGGAAGACACTATGAGCAGGAAGGATGGACTACTCTTTCTGAACTTGATTCTAATACCATGTATACTCTTTCTGAACTTGATTCTGATACCATGTATATGGGAAATAGTAACTTTTAGAAACGGGATTACTAAGAAGATTGTGCTAATTAACATTTCCTACTGTAAGGGAATTATGATAGGTGCCACTCATGAGACATCCTTAAATTTTTATTTGAAAACTAGTTTTCCCACGATAACTGTAAGGAGGGAGGGGGGAGGCAAATACACCAGAAGGAAGGAAGATGGAGATGATAAGAAGCAGAATTTTATGATATGCACATGATATTTGAAAGAAAATTTCTGGCTCACTTGGAAGCTTTTCCAAGGGCCAAGAGCTGTTTTCACAAATAGAGAAATAAACACAAAGCATCCTTTCTCACAGAAGGTTAATTTCACTCCTAGAATGACTATAGAAACACCCAAGCACGTTAAATAATTGCCTTGGAAAATCCATATTATGTGAGACAGTGAAACCATAATGCATCGTGGATTGTGAAAATGCTGATTGTGAAAGATTTCCTTTGCTTAGATAATTTTCCTTCAACTGTTATGTAGAAAAGAAAATTTGATTCATCTATATTAGGTCCTGTAAAATTTAGAAAAATGTTGTTCAAACGCTCAAATCTCTTGCATCAAATAATTTTTTAAACATTTATATTTTCATGAACTCTGATGAGATTGTTTAAGTTCTTGCAGCTTTGAATAAAATGGTTGCATTAACTTGCCAAGGAAACCGACTTGTGAACTAGAAAATGTGTGCTTCATAATTTTATCATGCATAAGCAACTCCCCTGTATTTACGCATCCCCCTGCCACCATTTAGTTTTGAACTAGAAATGTTTGCCCACTCATTTTTCTTTGCTACTAGTTTTTTTACCTGTAAAGTTAATTGCCGCTATGTGGTTTGAACTACAAATGTTTGCCCGCTCATTTTCTCCATTATTCTTTTTTTTCTTTCCCTGTAAAGCCAATTGGTTGTTAAATACAGAAGTTAGAAACACTGTTGATGTGATTTCATGAAGAAGGTAACTACTGCTGCCAAAAGATATAAATGAACCCAAAATCATGAAATTCAGTCCATCATAGGCTGTTCATTAGGCGTGTAGGTATTTTTTTAAGGGAGTTTCATTTACATGCAAAAATGAAAATAATGGAGCAAACTCATGGGGCAAATTGCTTGCCAAAATCAAAGTTGCATGTGTTTTTATATAGCCTTCCCTCCTAAAAAGCATTTATCTCTAACCAATTCAGAAAGAAAGTGGTATTTTGCCTTTGAGCAACAATTCTATCAAATTTTATATCCTCAAAATTAGCATCAATTTCAAATATTTCTGGTTAATATTGGGGTCACCATTTCACTGAAATGGAATTCTTAATTCTATTGTGGCAGCAGGCTGACATAACAAAAGCAGACAGATGGTTAGAAAAGAGCCAAAACACTTTTCATTCTACACCACCTTTAACTGAACATTAAATATTTGAAACAAAGTTTATAGCTTATCTAATATTAGGATGATTTATCTGATATAGTACTGTTGGAGATAAGATAAAACATTTGCAATATTGAAACATATTTCTAATCTGATATGTTTGCTCTTTGTGGATGAGTTTTAACATCTTTTCGAATTCATATGATAGAGGATTGCTTGTTGGATTGGATAGAAGCTAACTATACGTGAGATTAGTAAGCTTTAGCTGTACACTGCATGTACGGACCTAATTATCCTCTTGTCATACTCCTTGTACCCAACAGCCTTCTTTTTTCTGTATTCATGCTGTATTCTTAAAACAAAATACAAATTATGTTTGAAGGTCAAGGGAACTTGCTGTTTCAATTTGGAGGGTTCATGGTACAGCAGTATCAATGAATTGTTATCAGGAGTAACCAGATTGTTAGAACCTAAAGATGTAATTGTATCACATGGGTAAAATATGCTTGCAAAAGGTTTTGTGCTATGCTGTGGTCTTTATTTTCTATGGGCTATCTAGAGTATCAAATGATCTAGTTCTTCTCTAGGGTTCTTTTGTTTGGAATTAACATTGTTTGTATTAACATAGTGAACTATTGAAAAAGAGATAAGAAATTGAGAATCATATGTTGAGTTGTCCGGAGAATAGCTGGAATTCTCCCATTGTAAGATGTCTCAACCATTCAATGACAAGTAACACCTGATAGAATCTTTTCCAGCTGGAGTTAAAAGGAAATTACTACTGGAAGTAGGATGTCTATTACTGAGATCCTAAGATATGAGTTTCTTTTGGCAAGTCAGTGGAAACTCTCGTTTTCCTTGAATGACTTATTTAGGATATGATAATTCAAGGTTACTATCGTCAACATCATTGGTGTTGTGCTGCACTTAGTTGCTAACTTTGTGCAGGGCTGGGACAGATTGCCTGATAGCTGACATCAGTTACACAGGGAATCAAGTGATTACCAGGCAGGGCTACGTGAAAACCACTCAAGTTCTGTAGCATACTATTCCATAACTTGGAATTCTCATGATTACATGATCCCTCAAATTTGAGTTTTCTACTTCATCTACAAGCATGATAATGTCCTTATAATGCGCTGTTATGATTGCTTTTAAGGCAGTGACATCAGATCTCAGCTTAGCACATCTCATTATATTTGATTACCATGGTTATTTTTCCAGATGCAAGCTGCAAGACACCTTTAAACCTTATTGGTGTCTTGTGCTTGCTTCTCTTGTGTTTCCTACTTTTCCTATCAGCATTAGGTAGATCTCTAATCTGAACTATTGACTGTGGCTATTTGTAGCTAGTTATATGCAAGCCATCAGACAGGAAAGATCACTATCATTTTTGTTATTGAGGAATTTCAGGAAGTCTAGGTACAAACAGCTGCACTCTCAAACCCCTAAAACAACAACAACAGATTGTTTTATTTTGTATCTGGCTGAAAATAACTCTAACTGCTGTGATGATTTGATAGTCCTTATTAGCACTTCAAATTGAGCTGAATTTTAGTTGACGCAATCCCTATTCTCTAACCATCACAGTGTTCCATTTTCAATGATTGTTTTTACTCTAATATCAGGTATGTGTGAGTAATATATTGAGCTATCATTTTCTATAGCATCTCTATCCTGAAAATGTATGTGCATTAACCTGTTGCAACTGATCTTTTAATCAGTTCATGGTATGGAGTATGGCTTTGGAGCCCATGAGTACCCAACCAGTGGGGTGTTTGAGGTGGAGCCAAGAAGTTGTCCAGGCTTCATTTTTCGACGGTCTGTGTTATTGGGCAGCACCAACATGTCTCGTTCAGAATTTCAGTCATTCATGGAACATCTTTCTGCAAAATATCATGGAGATACCTACCATTTGATTGCCAAGAATTGCAACCACTTTACTGATGAAGTCTGTAAGCAATTAACTGGAAAGCCTATTCCTGGATGGATAAATCGAATGGCTCGATTAGGTTAGTTGCAAATCATGTTATATGAGAAGCTACTTTCTAGTCCACTGGAAATCTTCTAGGCTTAGTACTCACTAAAGTGACCAATTTTTTCATTAAAAAAAGAGAAAAAAGTAAGCAATTTTAAATGTGAATCTTGGTTGGGATACATGTCAGACCTGGATCCAGAATTTGTGCTAACTGTGGACTAACCAGCGCTGCTTTGTAATTTTGTTAATAATATGAGTTATATGGTGGTTTCAAATGTCCGCAGCAGCCTAGCTGCTAAGTTTCTCAGCTCTGTATTTTTGGATTTTGTGGTCCAGTTATAATATTTCCCTGTCTGATCGAGGAGCTTTTATTTGAGGTTTCAGGTTCTTTCTGTAATTGTTTACTGCCAGAAAGCATACAGATCACAGCAGTTAGACATCTTCCTGATCATCCGACATTTTCTGGTAATTTTCTTCCATTAATCATGTTTCTTCCCTTTTTTGGTTCAAGATCTGCACGAGAATTTATCTTACTGAGTGTCCAAGTGTATGAAGGCATTATTTAAAGTTTTATTCCTGAACAAAGCGAATTGACTGTAAATTCTTGATCACTTGTTTTGGTAGAACTGGGATCGAAGCCCAAGAAAAAACATAACAGTTAGATCTGACATAGAGGTAGAGCCACCCCAGTAACATCCTGGTAAAATAAATCAGAAAGACCTCTGGAGCATATCTTTGTTGACAATTCTGGTAATGGATCATAATAAGAATGATTGAGCGCCATGCTTGAACAAAGAAAATACGTGGTTTAACTGCCAGCAGGCTGCAGATTGCTCTAGCCGTCTCACTAGTTGTGACATTTGTTTTTTAGCTGATGAATCATAAATATTAGGAAGTTTACCATGCATGGCTCTCTTAATATTCTACCTGATTAGGTGGCCATTCATGTATAGAACAGTGTGTATATAGGTATTAGGTAGGGAATCCATTTCCATATAGTTGATTGAGCTCAAAGATTTCCCATCAATGACTGCTCTGGTTGTTTGGTACTTTGATGGGTATGAGTTTTCTTACCTTGGTCCCAATGCCGATGCAGATGACGACGACGACGATGACGGGGTGGAATCTGTTGCATCATCTACAACAGCAGGGAGTGAAGAAGAGGGTTCAAATCATCATCTGCTCACTACACCGAATGGTGAAGTTGCATTTTTAAAGGAGAAACCAGTGAGGCTAGCAAAGGAACTCCTCTAGGGTTTGTCCTGCAATTCCTATTCTTTCTATCTTGGATCTTTCTTTTGTCTGTACTTTAGTGTATGATCTTGGCAGACAGGAAAGTGTGTGTCTTGGCTGAATTATTTGAACACTTCTATGTCTCCTGGCATATGACGATCTTGCTTCAGACTTCTCTAGCGCCTGTGACTTTTTCTAGAGGTATGGCTATACCTAAGCATCTTGTACCAAACAGTTCATGCACTCTCATAGTATACAACCCCCAATGGGCTGCTGATTTATGATATCAGTTTCCAAAGAAGCTCGCATTGCTAGTTCATAAATTGTGACTGTTGTAGTATCCAATGGTGTTTTTTTTTTTGCTTTGGCAAGTTTTAAGTTTGAACTGACATGAAATATGATGCAAGTGAAAATGTCATGTTTCGGCTGATATAATAGAATGTAAATCTAATGAGTCAAGTATTCGATGAACCATTCTATTACTTTGTATGGTCCAGATTGATTTGTTTATCTTCTTCTTTTTTATCAGAATTGTTTAGTTTTTGCAAGTGAAATATGCTCGCAATATGTTGTAGTTGGATTTAATTTTTTTTAAAAGTAACAAAAAATATTTAGGCTATAGAAAATTATTTGATATTATTATTAAATTTAGCATGGCGGGTCAACATTAAGACCTCCTAGTTCAATTTTGTCAAAAGCCATCACTCAATCGACTTGGTTTGCCTAAAAGTAACTTGGTCAATTAGAAAGAAACAAAGTATGAGGATGAAATTAAAAAAAAAAAAAAACGAATCTAACAAAAAAATCTTTTGAGCGAGCTTTATTTATGACTTGTTCAACTTGGTCTAATAAAAAATAAAGCTATGATGATTAAATTTAGAAAATGATAAAATCGAAAGAAAAAATTACTTGATACTATTTAAAAAACGATTTTATTAATTTAATTCTTAAAAATACCATTATAAACTCGGTGCATTGCAACTGAGTTTATGGTTTTAACTATGAGATCTTTTTCTTTTTTTTAATTGATTAATAATGTCCAAAATCTTACGAAGAAGAAACAATTACGTAAATGTTTTAAAAAATACAGTGTTTAGAATCTTACAAAATGGGAGAAAGAAAAATTGTGAATAGCAGGCGCCTGAATGGTCAAAATCACGTAAATGTTGGCGAAATACAGTGAAAAGTGATGCTCTCACGGGACGACTCACGATTTAAAGTCTTCGGGAGGATAGAAGAGAGATAAGTGGAAGGTAGCAGAAAGTGATGTGTGCAGTAAATGATTTTGAAATTTTGTAAGCATCACCATTAAGACTTCGTAAAAGAGTGGCCCCTGGCTAGATTTTAGACCACACGCTGGAGCTTCTATCTTGTTTCATTTATCAGTCGAGTCCCAGCAACCTCTCCAACTCATCTTCCAACTCAGCTCGAAGCCCAACAGGGAATGCTCACTGCTCAAAGGAAGTTTCGCAAAACTCGCAAGAATCCCGTTACTTGCTTTCTGTAAAGAAAATATTCCTGCACCTCGTTTATTGAAAAAGCAGTGGAACTGAAAAAGTAAATAAACCCAACAATCCAATCATTTTACTTAGGGCCGGCTACTGCTTCAATGACCAAGACTTTGCAGTTCGCAGTCCCACTCTAAATTAAAATATTTGGTCTTCCATTCAGGGTGTGCTTGACTTTCCATAACATTAGAAGAGTTCTGTGGTAGGCAGGTCAGTTCCTGGAAAAGTGGTGCTGGGCATTTTAAGAATTGGTACGAATAAAAATTAATTAATTGCCTTCTAAAGTAGGTTGTTTCCAAGTAATTTTCCCATCATATACGAGGAGAAAACAAATTTATAATACTTTTAACTAATTCTATATGATAGAAGTTTCTTTATTTACATTTCAATCAGACAAGGTTGATGTGCAGGATCATTCTATGGCATATTTATAGGGGGAGAAATGAGAGCCAGACAAACTTCTCTGTGTTTTTTATTGCAAACAATGGATGCTTTCATGCTCTATATTCTCTTCTCCACCATGTTTCTAACCATAAATGCTTTTGAATCCAAATGTCCGATGGTTAATTGCAGTCACGGCGGTGCTGATATTCATTTCCCATTCCGAACATCAGGCCAACAGCCCCACCACTGTGGCCACCCTGGTTTCGAACTTGTTTGCAAGGATAACGCCACCATGATTCATTTCCCAACTTATGGACCCTTGGTTGTGAAATCCATCTCTTATGATATCAGAAAACTCAGTCTTCTTGACCCCAAAAGCTGTGTCCATGAAGTTTTTCTTAATCTTAACCTCTCCGGCACACCCTTCCAGTATTACTATCTTTTGAAGAACTTTACATATCTCAACTGTTCTACCAGGCTTTCGCCTTCTTTCGATGAAGTTTCATGCTTGAGTGGTTCCAGGCATCATGTTTACACCGTCGAATCTTCGTTGCCAATTCCAGTTTCTTGCAGACCATTGAAAACTATTCCCATTCCATTTTCATACAGTCCTTATCTTGCTGATAATAGTTTTGGCCTTGGATTAACTTGGAGTTTGCCTGGACGCGAAGATTTTGAAGAAAAAGTAGGCTCCTGTGCGTTCCAGTCCAAAGCAGGACCTGAGACAGGCTGCACCAACATAGCACTGGATAAAGGTAAAGCCATAATCTTCCGTAATCTTTTGCATTTTATTGAGATCCTCTTTAGCATATCAACTCTGTAGAATGGTCAAATTTCGTCTTTGTAAAAACAATTACAGCATAGTAAATAGAACAAGATCGATCGTTGAATATGATTTTTTGCTCTTTTGAAAAACACGAATAAATAAATAAACTCCTGCTTGTATTTAAGTGCAAATAATTGTAGATAAAACAGCAGAAATTGCTCGTGTTAGCTCATGGATCACTGCTAGCTACTAAGAGGTTACTAATCTGATGCCTGGAACAAGTTGATCGAATTGACAATGACTTTGAATTGTAAACAAGACTAAGAAAAATCTTCTGGGTATTTCATGAAGTTTCCTTCCGGCTACCAGAGAGAACACTCATTTTCTAAAATATCATAGTACTGGCCCACCTTTCCCAACCTAGGGGATTTTCAACTATCAAGCATCCACAGTACCCACACACATTTTTCACAATTATTGAGAAATTAAAATCTTCAGGTTTTGTTGTTGTTCACTTGGGTCCTCTGCTGCCATATCCAGAATCAACTTGTACACATAATTTGATCTGGAGATCAGTTTAACATTCAGGTCTTAATTACGTTTGCAGGTTTTTCAATCATGCCTGTATTGTCAGGTGAAACCGGGTCTGTGATCTTCAACATTCTGCTATGTATTCTTGTGGTGACAGCAATGATAAGCATACAAATCTGCAACTCGAAGAAGGTTGATGAACAGACAGAAAATGAGAATCTACTGTAGCAAGTATCCAACTGAATGTTTTGTTCCCCTACATGCTCGAAACAGCTTCTAAAAGATTGAGATTTCAGAAGGATATTCTTACCAGAGGTGGAGCCCTGCTGTTATGTCTTCTAGTAGAACAGACTTGACAAGATATGCATGTAAAGTGGAAAAAAGAAACACCAGGCAAGCAGATTCTGTACTATCAAGTCAGAAAATCTTGTTAGAAATACTTTACAGTGGAATATTGCAGTGGAAACCAGAAGGGATAGGCTAGGATGATTATTTTCTCTTGAAATATGATGCATAAGAATCCTTTTTTCCTTTCCTTTTCTTTTTTACTTGCATTAATTGTTTTCGTTTTGTAAGATTTATGATCTGGAAAAGATATTAGCCACCAGAATCTCTCTTATTTCCCTTCTCATTTTTCTACCTTCTGGTCTAGATAACATGTCACAGCAAGATTCGGATTTTTGTTTTACAGGTTTCTCTGTTGAGGTTGATATGGAAAATCCACTTCTATGATCACGGTGAATAGGTTCTTAAAACATGCTTACTTATGATAATAGTAATAATAAAGATATTCTTCTTCTTGATCTGAAACCATTTTTCCATAATGAAGGAATCAAAGCAGGAAAAAGAAAAACCTGATGGAATTGGAATCCCTCCCTTGCTGGCTTATTATCCAAGATTGTAACTGTATACAATAAATTGTCTTAAATCAGATCTAACAGCTTAAGTTTTTAGGTGAGATGGTTCCTTAACATAGTATTAAAGCCTTGTTGACACAACGGTCACAAGTTTATATCTCACCACCTCCATTCTATTTGATAAAAATCAAGCACAAGATAGTGTGGGTCTGTACAAGTTTCAAGCCTAAAATACTTTCACTTAAAGGCGTGTATTAAAGAATAATATAAATCATATTCCAGAATCACACGTAATAATTTAAATTTTTAGGTGAGATAGATAGATGGTTCCTTAATATTTTTGACTTGTCTACAAGTTCATTTCTTTTCAAAGTCTTGACAAAACACATCTACTGAAAATTTTGACCAGTGAGAGCTAGAAAGAGTATATATCTTGCATATAATCTACAGCAGACTGTCAGCTGCAGGTTTCCATTTCATCGCCAAAGCATCACTGAAGCACTGCTTCATTATAACTGTTGTTTCCGCATTGATGTATGTAAACAATGATCACGTTATTGCTCGATTGCTTATATTCCTTTTCGTAGTTACTCGATCTCTTAAGAAATCCTTTTTTTTTTTTTATAAAATTACTTGAGCTCGTTCCTCTGCAAACTTTACGGTCTCATGACCAAACTCGCTTTAAATTATCTTTCATGAACTGAATTTTGAAGCCACCAACAAGTTCCACTAATTCCATGCACTCCCACCATATCTAACAAGCAAGTCGAGGGATCAAGTTATCCCCATTGACAAGGTTCGAAATCCTTCAGGATAAGTAAGAGCTTCCAAGTTTTGGGTGAAGATCATACTGGGAAATGATGTTGAACCTGGAAATCTATAAAACCATTCCCCTGGAAGATTTTGGAAACCTTCCGATATCTAGGTTGGTACGTGAAAGGTGTCTGTAAATCAATGGAGACCGTGAGTGCGTGGTGTAGAGATTAAGAAAGAGAGCACTTGCTAGGGTTTTATTTCATTCAGTGCTGGTAGAGGATTAAGAATACATCTTAAAGATCTTAGATATTTACTTTTGTTTCTCTCCTCTTGAAAGTCTTGTTTTCTTAACAGAAAAAAAAATGCATTAGAGTTTTGTGTTCAATCTATAAGTAATGATTAGTGAGGTTAATAGTATGCATAAATAAGGATTCAAAGGTGAGAATATCACTTAAATTCTAAAGATCTTAGTAAGGTTTTTCTTTTTTCATACCCAGAGTTTATTATAAACCCTATTATGGTGACCATGTTAGTTCATTTTTAGGGAAAGTCATATTCTCTTCAAATGTCAAGGTAAACATAATTGACTTATCATATAAGTTTGGGACAAAGGACCTCACCAATACTTATTTTTTATACATTTTATTTTCTTAGTTGTAGTCTCCCCTAGAGGGTAGTCCATTTAGTATCACATTTATCTTTAAAAATATCTATTGATGTCCCTATTTTACCCCTTTTTTAGTCTAGTTAAGGAGATTTTTTTACAAATTATTAGAGATAACTCTTGTTTATAAGCCTTTCTATCTCTCTTTTTAATATATAAGTTTGAGCACTCATTGCATCATAGTTTTTATATTTATAAAACAAACAATACTTTTCTTATGATTTAGTTTTTTGAATCTCCTACTATATAAGATGGTGAACATATAGTATTTTTGTTGGATAGTTGTGTAGAGTTTAATTAAGATGGCTTTCAGTGGTATAGTTTGGAGCTCTAAATTTTTTTGACAATTCACTAACCATTTTGTGTTTTTTTTATTACTAATTGGTTGTATAAAAGATTAACTTTACTTAAGTATTTATCTTTTCATATATGATAGTGAGGATAAAATTATCTTTTTATACTCATTTTATCCACCTAGATATAATCCTTTATGACTTGCTTAGCTTTACAAAGTAAAAAGGGTATAATTGATTCAATAAAGCTAGGTTATGGACATTGTTGATCAAAAGTTTTATACTAGTCAACTCTAATAAGCCTTTAACTTTTAACATCTTCTTATTAAACCTCATGAGATATGATTTTATGCTCTCATCTTCATTTAGAAGACAACAAACAAGTTTGTAGAACTTTTTTTTCTATCGGGATACTAATGTTAAATTAGAAAATAAGTTTGACATGAAGATCCTCAAATCCAAGGATATTGTGAGGGTCTAAGTTATGATATCGTGTTTAAGCTCTCTAAAAGTTGTAGGTAAATCTTGGACATTATGTTGGTATCTTACATGAACAACTATAAGTTACTATATATATTTTGCACATGCCCTCTAAAGATAGTTAATCTGTTAATTACAACTATATAAGTTTATTTTGGTGAAGATAAGATTCTAAGGGAAACAAGTGTTCATAAATATCTTAATAGTAAAAAAAAAATATTAACTTAATAGGGATTGTATGATTGTACCTCAATGATTAGAACCATCATGGACTTTACTTCTACCTAGGACTTCTTTTTATCAGGATTGCTTGAGAAACTTAAGGAATAATGGTGGTAGTTATGAATCCTTTTATGGTTTTGGTTATAATTTTTTTTTAAAACCTTTTCATATTGCTTCTCTATTGTTTACCTGAAAAGTGAAACAAAAGAAAAGGCTAGTTAGTAGGGCTTGTGGTTGTTTCTGGCTTTAGTTAGAAGCTTCATTTGTTGATCTAATCTTTGGAGATTGAGAAGCAATGGTAGTTGGAAGGTCCAATACTTCATCTCAATTCTAGATAATTTCTCATGAATATCTAGATCATTTAATTTTTTTATTCTATTTAATCAGCCGGGGTTAAAAGAATAACCCCCCCCCCCCCCCCCATTTTTTATATATAAAAGAATTAATTTTAAAAATAACAATTTTGATTCATGACATATCACACTGCTCGTCAACATGGAACGCAGACGTGCAACAATTGTTCTTACCACTTGCTTTGTGGGCGAAACAATTAAGACAGCATAATAATGATTAAATTAAAACATTACCATTTAGGCAATTACTAGAATGATTAAGACAGTGTTACGCAATTACAAGTATATTCTTAGACCGCTACGTCACCGAGTGTCCTCAACAACAACCTTTATGGAATTCCTTTTCGCACACGATTAGCAAAATAATTAGTGTGTTTTTTTTTCCTGCCAACCCTACGAAATCCTTTTTCAGACGAGACCCTGATATAGTTAGGACACGTAAGCATTGAAAATAATTTAGTCCCTTTAGTTTATCAAAACGACTTGATTACTTCCTATATAATTAAATATTCTCTCGACTGACATTGACGATGTTTAATTTATTAATTCTTATTCCAAAAATGCTTTATTCAATGATAAAACACTCCCATGTACTATATTTATTCTTTTTTTTCTCCTATTGTAAAAATTATTGGAAATAGCATGGAATTGATGAAAGGACCGGATTACAAGGAAAGTTTAGATGGATAGTTTCTGAAACTATAAAAACTAATTAATTAGCTTCATTAAACTAAAGGTACTAAACAATCACCGCTGACTTTTTTCTTTCTTTCTCTTTGAAGTTTGAACAACAGTTCCAGTTGGCGAGTTGAATAAGCAAGAGAAACACGAACAGCGAAGATGCCAAGTTACTAGCATCCGATCAGATTGCTTGTCCAAATAAATAAATACCACTGCAAGGGGCGGTGTTAGAATCACGAGATCTTCATTGCCTCCATGTTTTTAGGCTTCTTCTACCAATCCTAAACCACTTCTTATTTATTTATTTATTTTCATTTTCTGTAAGGATAAGAAACATATTACTACTATCACAGAACAAAAATCCCACCTTTTACATCATGCCTTTTCACTCTCCTTATGTTTTCTTTCTCTTCATTGTTTTGACTACTGTAATCAAACCAGTTGCACATTCCTTGCCCTTTATAGTTCTTCATGGTAATTGTCTCTGCTCTTCTGCAAAGTTTTTTTTTTTTTTTTGTATCATTTTCTGGTTTATTATTTGGAGTTTTTAGTGATCTTTTCTTGTATCTTGCTCTTTTCTCCTTTTGGGTGTGTTAATTTAGTCAGATAAAAGCTTATAATGGAATATTGTGGAGTCTGATTGTGTTTATAATTAGATTAGAAAGGGTTGTTCTGCTTTTGTGTATTTAGTTCACTGCTAGAGTGAATTATACTGTTTTCCTTTTTTATGAATCAATGAAAAGATAATTATATTATAATGTTATTGATGGATTTGGCAATTGGCATTGACCAGTGGCGTTAAAAATTCTGTTTAGATAAGATGCCTTGCCGCCAACACTATTTCGATTTAATCCGTTTTAAGAAGAATTTGAAAAGAAAAAAAGTGAACTTTTGTGGGTATTCAAGATAAGCTGCAGATTAGGAGGAAGATGATAGGGAGCATAGCCTAAAGATTGTAACTTGTATGTTTTCATACCAGGTAAATCATGTCGTTCAATGTTACACTAAAATAAAAAAAACTCTAGAGAATGGAAGTGTTTGATTTACCTACACAACTGATCTTATATTATAGAAGTGAACTCATATATCAAGGACAGAGGGCATATGTTGCAAATGTATTCAGACTGGCTGTTTATGTAAGCTGGAGTTGGCAACAAAACAACAATTACTTGGAGTGCATAATGTACTGCATTCTTGTGATAGGACATTCTTATTGTGGCAGATAAATTATTGCATAGGTTTTCATCCCCATGCATGGAGTAAATATGGTGAAAAACCTGTCTAGAATATGAAATACATATTGCTTAGAAATATTTGGTTGCTCTGCAGATTTTAGACAATCAAACTGTTGAGAGTGAATCATTTGTCTTTAATGCAGAATTTGAAATTAGATGAATGTTTTTGTTTCACTCTGATTTTCTTTTCTTTTTTGGTGATTGTTTAATTTAAATTTCAGCATTTCCAAGCTATTGGGCTTTTGTTTTCTATATTACTTATGTCAGTTAACCTTTCTTATTGACAATGCATTTTTACGCTTCTGTGATTCTTTTTTTTTAATTCTTCCTTTTATGGGCAGGCATTGGAGATCAATGCAAGAATCGAGGAGTAAAGCATTTCACTGAGGAACTGACAAAATTTTCTGGGTCTCCAGGATATTGCTTGTATGCTTTTCTACTTTCCTATCTTCATGTAATTTAAATCATCCTAATATATCTATTTTTCTACTTGTCTATTCATTTCTCGCTATTTAAACATTGGTTTGTATTATGTGAGAATGTGAACGTATTAAATTTTTATGTAAAGTTTTTTCGCTACAATTAACCAAACCAAATTTCTAGTAAAGTGCTAACTTTTATTGTCTTTCAAGGAAAACCATGAGAGTTTCAATCTCTTTTTATCTCCTTCCATCCTGATAATTGTTACAACATGAACACTGATGGGTAAATTATTTTTTATATATGGTTCCATTGCATCATTTGCTTTTCTTTGTGCAGAGAAATTGGGGATGGAGCGTGGGATTCCTGGTTTATGCCTCTTAAGGAGCAGGTAAATTTAGTGAAATTACTACCAAGCCTATCATTTTTGATATAGCATTCCTCACTCTCTTACAATTTGAAACATATAATGTGTTTGCAGACAAAAACTGTTTGTGACAAGGTGGGAGAGCTCTGTGGGTAATTATGGTTACTTTTTTTTGTTTTATCTTATTATGCTTGTTTGACCACTAACATAGTTGTTGCCACACCTACAGGTCAAGAAAATGAAAGAATTGAGCAAGGGCTACAACATAGTTGGTCTCTCCCAGGTAATTTATGGTTGTTCCATTATTTCCACATTGTTTGGAACATTCTCTCTGTCGATGTTTATTTTTTTACATATTTCAAAGGTGCCTTGTTTTCTTTATCATATCCGTACTTTTATTAATCCTTTTACCTACATGACCTGATTACTGTTTAATACAGTAGGAAACCAGTAATAAAATTTTGATCAAGAACAGTCTTACAAAGCTGTAAAGGCAAATCAACTGCATTGTTATCCCCTCATCAGAAGTCAGAACATGATATTGAAAGTGTAGTGCATATGTGTTTGTAGGAGTTCATACATGTGTACTAAATATATAAGGTATCCCCATCTTGGTTATCCAATTATTGTTATGAAGGTTTCCTAAAAAAAGAGAGAGAGAGAAATCAATGTCATCCCTCCATTCAAGTAATTTCACATCAGTACATGTGATCTGAACCCTCTCTTGGAAATTATTCTTCATTTTTTAATTCATTTGTTTGTTATTGCATCCTGTTGCCTCTTAAGAAAACTGGTTGGTTGTGCAAAGTCCATTGTGGGATCTAGTCATGTCATTCCGTGTTTCTCTTGTAAGAGAAGGCTTTCCTTTGGATTGTTGAATAAAATGGAAGAATCAAGCTGGTCTCATTGTATGTAAATGCTGAATGCAGCATCAAACATTCACTTCAACAAGAGTTTGTATGAATGGAATTTGACATGCATTTTTCCTCGTCAGTCACTTCATATAGGGAGCCAAGTACTAAGAAGCTGTCCTCCCTCTTGTACTTTAGCACGTGTAGTTTGAATCATTCTCCTCAATGCCTTCATATTTCTCATCTCATCCTGCTATTCATTCTTGTTTTCATCATCTGCTTATGATGCAATACTAATTTTCTTAAGAGCAAAGGGCATGAAAAAAGGAAGCAATATAGAAATTACAGAGTCAAACAAGTTAAAGGAGGCAAAGATAGAACCAGAGAGAGAGAAAGAACGAGTTGTATTTACTTAACTGAACATTCTATTCAAGTACGACTCATGTTTGTGGGAAATATTCCAACTCTGTTATTACATCAACTAACTCTCCCGCAAAACCAACTAATACCTTTTAATATAACTAACTTCACAAGTTTTTGCCACCTATCCAGTATAAACAGCCATCAGTTTTAACCATTAGCTTCATTCCACCTGTCCCTCCAGAATTTGTTTCAGCTTTATGGTGAGAGATCACAAGTTTTTTCTACTTGTCCAGAATGGTTTGCATTTAAAGTTGTTCTTGTAATGAGTAAAATGGACGGTTAATTTCAGCTACTGGCCTACTTGTTTGAAAATCTTGTGGAACTGTATTGATGTAGCATATTTACCATAAGGTCCATAACTTTTCAGGATATTGTAATTTGATGTTGTGATGGTTTTTTAATTGGTATACCAATCTCATAAACTTTCTTGAGGATAAAAGATGGTTCTGGTATTTTCTGGGGGGGAAATGGATGAATAAAAATGTAAATAAAGTCAAGAATGCACGTCTAATCTGCATTTATTATGTTTAACTACTTAGAGTTTGCTACAGGCAATAAAAAATTATGGTTTTGTTACCTGATTTTGATGGTTAGACAACTTCTGTCTAAGTTGCTCATTCCTTTTTTGTTCCCTTTCACCTTTGGTTTAACAGGGCAACGTAATTGGACGAGGTGTTATAGAGTTTTGTGATGGTGGACCTCCTGTAAGCACACCCTCTATATGAACTTCTTTAGCTCTCCTTTTTGGAAATACTATAACTGTGTTCCACAGTTCCTTTTTATAATTGCATTGAGCAGTGTTGCATTAGGTTGATCAATATTTTGACAGATCAATCTGCTACATAACATTCTGAAAGTATTCTGTAAAAATACATTTTTAAGTAACAAATAATTTTTCCATCTCCAAACAGGTTAAGAATTTCATTTCTTTAGGGGGACCACATGCTGGCACTGCCTCTGTTCCTCTTTGTGGGGTAAGCTCTTTCGTGGTTTATCTTTATTTGTACTTCATCAAGATGTCTCTTCATATGCTTAGAAATGCTTTAGCAGGGTTTAATGGGAAAAATGCTTTTGAGAGTTAGTTTTAAAACCACTGAAAATACAGAAAATCCCTTCAAATTATCTATACCTATTTGCAATGATAGAAAGTGGAAGCAGGTTCTTCAATCAACTCTTATGATGAGAAACTATTTTGCTTGTGGCCTTCTTTCAAGCTGCAAATATCCACCACCTTAGCTATATATAAACCTGATTTACTTGTTGTAAAAGATGTATGTGGTTGAAAATATCGTTAAGCTTCTCAATGAGACAATGTCAAAGCTACTATGTTAAAAAGCTTTGTTGTCTCCCTTCTATTTGGTGATTGGTAGGAAGACTGCGCTGTAATCGGACCTGTGTTATTGAAAATGAAAGGGCCTTTCTGACCTAAATTCTAGTGGATATTCATTCTCATAGATAGGAGATAAAAAGTTTCTACTAACAGAAGATTAATCGCAACTTGTTAGCTGTGTTTTGATAATAATAATTCACAAATGGCATAGCTGTTTTTTGCAAATTACAGCAAATGAATTTTATGGGACCAAAGCACAAATTCATGTAGTTGAAATTCAAATGTTGGATTTGAGGTACAAAGGGATGTGTTTAATGCATAATAAATATAATTTAAGGCGCAGAGGAGTCCTGAGTGTTCAGCTGGTTGGTTTGGTTGATTTTAGGGGAATTTCTGACGGGAACAAAGAAAAATATTGTTTTCTTACAACAGTGCCATCTGAGTGAGTACCAATTTAAACCAAACCAAAAACTTAAGTTTGGTCTTGGACTTATTTTGCTTTCTGGACTGATTGAGAGCCAAAACTTTGATCAAATCATTTAACACTTGAGGCTTGCTGTACTTTCCAAACCCAAATCCTTGTTTTTGTTGCTTATATTAGTAGTTAAACATGAATGGAATGCCTTTTATTCAAGATGGTAACATAATAATTATAGAGGTTGTTGTTCTCATTTTAAATGATGATGGATTCTTGAGTTTCATCTTTAGTAGTGACCCTGTTTTTGAACGAGTTCACCATCGTACTCCTTATAGTTAGGCCACTAAGTTAAATCGTTTTTGTGATCTCAGACCAACTTACAGTACTCTCTACAGTTTTCCTTAGCAAAATGTAGATTGGTTTATGCATTTTTGAAAATTTTAAAAATGAACAATAAGGCTGGTCTTTAGGTTATAAGTCGAAGAACAATCAAAAAATTAAAATTTGCCCATTTGGTTCTAACCAGTTGATCCTCATCTGTATAAAGGTGTTGGACTGAAGATAGAGATATAGGTTGAAGAATAAAATTATAGAGCTGAAGGAGAAAGAAATGATGTTGAAATACAAAAGTACTAATCAAGTTTAAACATATAGAGTAAGACACAAATGAATGGCACTGAGAGGTATGGGGTTTTATGCACAATACAGGATAAAAAATGCAGTAATTTGGACTTCAACTACAAAGATGTAGAATTGACAGAGGTCCAAGAACTGCTTGTGCATACATTTATGAAGGCATTATTATGGTGTATTATATATTAATTCTTCTGAATGTGGGAAAGCACCTATAAAAATAAAAAAACTCATTTTTAGTTTCCTTCTAAAGGTTCTGATTGATATGTTTAAAGTGATTATGCTTTTGCAGTCTGGCATTTTTTGCATACTTGCAGACACCTTAATGAAGTTTGAGATCTATAGCGACTATGTCCAGGTATGTATCTATCGCTAGGGCTTCTTCAACTTTTGGTGGAGCAAAGAAAAGGATTTTTTTCCCTCTTTCATTACTGCTGTCTATTATCTTTCTTGTTCAAATATCCCTGAGAAGGCTTGAAAATTTATAGTTGACATGTGGAATTGCAGGCTCACCTGGCTCCCAGTGGCTATCTTAAATTTCCTAATGTGAGTAGCATGCTCTGTTGGTGTATAGATACCAAAATGAAGTTTCTTTTGACTGCATGATCTCTCTGTGATCAATTTCTTCAGGAAACCTACCTGTATGATTATGCAATAAACACAGAAATCTATAGCCTGCATCGACCAATTTATTGCTGGTTTATGATTTTTTTTTTTTTTTTAAGTGTGTTGTCATGGAATCAATCTTATAAAAGGATGGCCATTATAGATAGGTTTTGTTGTCTCCTTAAATTATATTGTTTTATACTAATTGGTAGTGATAGCTCAACATCTTGATATGATAATTATTTCTTGATTGGTAGGATATTCCACACTACATGGAGAAATGCAGGTTTCTTCCGAAGCTTAACAATGAAATTCCTGGTAGAAGGAACACAACTTACAAGAAAAGGTTCTCTAGCTTGCAGAATTTGGTGCTTATCATGGTGAGAAGAATTTCCTCTTTTTCTTAATATAACATTACTTGGTCCTCTTGGCAATTATATTCTTGATTGACAGTTGTCGGAATTCTAATTGTTCCTTTTTTTTCCCTCTTGAATTTCAACAGTTCGAAAATGACAGTATTTTGATACCCAAGGAGACCTCTTGGTTCGGATATTATCCAGATGGGGCTTTCAAGCCAATTGTCCCAGTAAAAAAGGTATAAGCTGTTTTGAAGCAAATTTTCAAATCTAAATATATTTTGTCGCTCAGCTTTCTGCAGAAGTTATTGAACTTGACATACAGAGGTTTCTGCATAATCTCTGTTCAACTGAAACAAACAAGTGAATAGCACAAATTGCCTGGATCTCATTTTAAGATTTATTTGAATTTATGAAGTTTCTCTGTCAAGGAAAAAAAAGAATATTTGAGCAGGAGCTTAGCTATCGTAACCTTTTATCCTTTTCCTCCATGCAGACAAAGCTTTACACCGAGGACTGGATTGGTCTGAGGACCCTAGACGAGGCTGGAAGAGTTCATTTCGTTAATGTTTCAGGAGCTCATCTTGGAATTTCTAAGAGCGATTTGAAAAGGCATGTTGTGCCCTTCTTGGTGGATGAAGCTTCAGCAAAAAAGTATAGCAATGCCAGGATGCATGGACTTCCAGGCACAACCACACAAAACTACCATGGGAAACAAGTTGCGGGGAGCTATATTGGCGAAACATCAAATGAAAGGATACTCGACAGATTATCAATGAAATTCTTCAGTAAAAGACTTTTTCAGGGAACTACTTGAAGAGGAGAATGATTCAGATTGATTTATGAACATGGAATATCGAAGCCTACTGTTATTTGTGCTTGACCCTTCACAGGGATCGTCAACACGTATAGTAAAATTATTGTTCTCTTTTGCTTTAACGTTGCTTATACCGAAGACATTCTGATCAAATCCCTTAATGTCTGTCATTCTACGCATCTCCAGGATTCGACCTGTATTGTTGCGATGAAAACATGAATTACGACTTTAAACAGTAACCATTGTTGGCGTTCTTGGATCCACTATTTTGCATCTGGCTAGGCATGGGTGCATGGAATCCAGGTTGTCCAGGAATCACATTTGTACACGAGTGCAGCTATAACATTTGCTAGATATTCAAGATTAAAGAAACATGTTCGATTAATAATTTATTGATTACTTTCTTGTTTTCCCAACCTGCTCCCAGTTGCCAATTGAAGCCCGCAACAGTTCTGCGCAATTCCACCCATGTTAGTTTCTGATTCTCCTTTCCTTCCTTTGGACGCTCTTCTCATCAGCAACCTGGAGGCTCTGTATGTGCACCGATTAAAGTAAACAAACCCTAAAATTCATCAGCATGGCATGTGAGTGAGTGGGTGAGTTTATTGTGAACTCGAGTAGTATATAGCGGACCGGGGGAAGTTTCTTGCCCTATATTTTTGCGCACTCTTTATTCAATTATGTTGATCTCATTTCGTACCACTTACAAAAACAAAATAAAACGGTGTAGTTTTTATCTCGTTTAAAATTTTGGTCTGTTCTGGAAATTCCTTCCAAATTTCGGTCGGAACATGCCCATTCCATTTCGGCCAAATAGTATTTTTTTTAAATAATGAATAGTTTTATAATATTAACCATATCTCTTAATCCGACCGTTATATATTGAGATGAAATTTTACGATTCTCTTGACATATGTATATATATTATGTTAAAATTTCAGAACAATCAGAGAATATATTTACTATGTTAGATTGATGAACATTCTCATAATATTATACATGTTCATAATTTTGTTCAGAAAAAAATATTTTATTGTGTTTTTTTTAGATTAAATTGCAAAGTTCTAAATAATTTATTTTTGGATTTGAACTGTTTTTTTAATTAATATATTTAATTATATATATACATAAACAGTATAATCCCGAAACGGAGCGTCGAAACGCTTCAAAACCGAAATATTTTATTCCAATTAAAAAAAACAAAACTACAACCAAAACGGAATGAACAATCTATATTCAGATTTGCTAGACCTAAAATCCAAAGGTAAATCATTGTGGCATGTAAGTGAGTTTACAATGGACTACTATAGTATATATATGAGGGTATTTCTCGCCCTACGGTAGGATAAAAAACAAAACTTTAACATAAAAAAGTAATATCCAATTATCATTAAACTCGTTTTTCGCAAATCAAACTTTAGAAAACTTCGTATATAAATTTTATAATTTATGGGTTTAAAAAGTAATATCCAATTATCAAATATTTTTTTAATAATTATAAAATCAATTTTAGTATAATATAATATTTCCAAATATTCTTAAAATCAAAACAAAAAAGAAGGGAAAAAAAAGAATCAACATTGAAGGGTAAAGAACAGAACGAATAAAGTTTGAATAAAAAAATAAAAATAAAAGTTTGAATAAAAAAAGACATGGACAATGGGATTTGAAAGTGCATCGAGAAAGAAGAATAAACTTTTAAGTCCATTACTTCGAGTTGAAGACACAAAAGCAAGATATAAGAATAAAAAGAAAAGGCTGAATAGATTAGAATAAATTTTTGTATTCTTAAAATAGGTCTAAAAAAGATATCTTCAAGAACAATATTTTATTTTTTATTCCTAAAATATCATTATAAAAAAACTCAATTTAAATTTATTAATCTAAAACATTTCATCGTAAAATAGTTATTATTATAATTTTAAAGCATAACCCAAGTGTCGATCCGGGACACAGGGCAAAGTTCTAGATCACGGGTCTGGTAAACCCAGGTTAGCTCGAGTCAACATATAATTAAAAATAATTATCATCATAGTTTAAACTTAATTTAGGGATTCATTCGGGACAAGGCTCAAGTAATAAGTGGGGTTGACTATTGACCCAAATCATTATAAAAATAAAAATTATTATTAATATAATTTTAAAATCTAACTCAAGCGTCTATAGGAAGGAAAGCCTTGGTTAGAGGTAAGGCCTTGATAATGTGTTAGAAAGTTTAACATAAAATAAAATTAATTATTATCAAAGTTTTAAAATTTAATTTGAAGGTCAACTTAGGTCATAGCCCAGTTTCATATTAAAACGGTCAACATGGGTTGACTTAAATCACTGTAATGAAAAAAATTTATATTATTATAATTTTAAAACTTAATTCAGGAGGTCAATCGAGATACAATCTAAGTCACTAGTCAAAATAATAACCTAGCTAACCCAAAAAAATAAATCAAAGTAACCTTATTTTGAACCATTTCTTTTATAAAAAAAAAAAAAAACCAAGTTTTTGACCCATATTTTATCCCAAATTAATCTACGTTTTAAATCAAATCAGTTCAAGTCAATCTCTCCTTTATTTTTTTATAAATTTTGATCATTCTAAACTCTATCCACCAATCAAGTCAATCTTAGATTTATAACTGAAACTCATATAATATTATTAATCACAAGAAATAAATAATAATATCTAATTATTTCTAAATATATATATATATATATATAAATTTATCAACAATGCATCTTAAACATAAAATAAAATTATCACATTTTATTCTGTCTTATCCGTTATAACCCTACCATAAACAAATATCTTGCCTCCTCTGTCTACCGTCTCCTCCTGACACAAAACGGCACTTTACATTCTCATCATCAATTAATATTTATCGGTCCATTTACCAGCATTTTGGAAATTATAACCTTCAGATTGGCAACATTTTAACTCGAAGTTTCTAAAAGCGATTACTTGATATTGAATTCTCTAAAGCATTTCATGCTAGCCTAAAACACATGTGACTATATAGAGAAACGTCTCATTTGATCATCATCTGTTAGCCCTGGCTGTGATAGTTCATTAATTCATACTCTCGTGAGCTAAAAGGGTAAGCTCACAATTTGCTGGTCCAGGACTAACATAACAGACACGATGCGAATCGCATCACAAAGCATGAAAGCATATTCTTCCACGAACAGCACCATCATTAAATTGACCATAATGCTCATGTTTCTTACATTGACTTGAGGCAGTAACTCAATTTACAAGGGGTAGAAGGAACCTTAGTTCATTCCTGCCTAATTGAACATTATTACTTTCACTTTATATACGAGATTTAAAAAAAAAAAAAACTTTTCAAATTAACATGCAAATTTACCAGAGCTATTCAATACACATGAATGTCGACACTGATAGCACCCAGGTGATCCGCCCTGATTGAGCAGCTGTTCTTCCTGTTTAACTGCTCCCCAACAATCTTTTGGTGAGCCTGGCAGCGGAGCCAGAGGCAGGATATTCTTGCCAGAGCTGCCTGACCAGCAACTCGAACACGGCAGACAACACTTAGGTCAGCCCATACCTCACTTCCCAAAGGCCCAGATTCAATACTTGGATTAAATCCATCAAGATCTGCTTCTGTTACAACAACCACAGAACCATCATCAAATGGCACCATACCCTGCAGAAGTGCTGCCCTTGGAGTTCTCAAAACTAAATCAGTCATTTTGAAGTTGTGATCACTACTGTCCACCTTTAGATAATAATATTCCTGAACAGCCTGCATTTGCGAACAGGAGCTAGTAACTAATCAAGGATATGCAAGAACCTTGTTAGAAAAGATCTAGGAAGTTCTGACATACATTTTATGGACTTTGGTGAAAATATTAAGTTAAAAATATCATCATTTTTTCCTTTCGATTTCCTTGGTTATAGGAATCAGAAGGAAAGGCAAAAATGCAGCATTAGAGACCAGAAATTCTAACTATCAAATTCTTTTGTACTCAGTTTCATTTAGTTTAGTAAAATCTAAGCATGAAAACTACAATTTACACATGAAATCCATAACTTCTTGAACTAAATCATAGCAAAAACAAGGTCCTTCCCAAGCATACCTGCCATTGCGCAGATGCTAGAAGCACTCTTGGTCGGATTGACCTCACATAATTATACGCAGCATCAGGTGTCATCTGCATGTGGTGCACCTGCACTTAAAAGCACAACTTTAGAATTGTTACAAGAAAAAAGAAAACCTACAAACTTTTGAGTTTTGAATTGGATTGGTGACCAGGTAGCATATAACAATGGTTGTGCTGCGTCCCCGGCCAGCTTTGCAATGAACATATGTAGTTTGTCCTGATGATACATTTTCTTCAAAGAAAAACAAAACATAAGCAGCATGGGGATCACAAGAATAATAACTTCACCTGCATGTAAAATATTTGTTCTCACGAAGCACAAATGAATCTCACCATGAATGAAGGCTACAGCTTGGCATATATCATTTAAGGAAGGAGCAAAGCAGTAGTCTCTCGTGGGGATCACCAGATGATTGATGCCATAAGCCTACCAATATATTTGTCAGTCAAAATGTAGAAACTTCAAAAAACAAATGCGTGGAGTTTCATATAAATAAATGCCAAACCATGAGAATTGACAAAATAGAAACAGAATTAAACTAAAAAAGCAATCACAGGACAAACAACACAGCCAAAATGCAAGGTGGAAAACCACAAAAGCAGACAACCATCCAGGCTCGTTTAGTAGACAGCAAACGAGCAGGAAGCAAGTGTTAATGGTTCATATTTTTATGAGCTGATACATGTGATGACTCTTCACATAGCATGTATCAGCTATCTGCTGAGGTTATCAGCTCAACAAAATATGAACCATTAACACAGGCCCCCTGTCAAAGGATAGAGAGGATAGAAAAAATGCACTTACATGGTATAAAGAAGTTGGCACTAGCGTCTCGTATGGTTCATTCAGTGTTATCACTCCACCAACACCGAGCCCCTTCAGGCATGGAACATCAGAAGGGAATGGAACAGCACCTAACAATATAAACTGCAAATAAATATGTTAGAATAGAAGAAAATGAGAAGGCTACTTGATATGAAATTCTTTACCCAAAGGCACAAGAATGCATAAATTCTCAGACAGCTCCAAGAATCTTGAGCTCAGAGAACATGGAGTACTACACCTACTAATGATATTAACATTTGCAAACACATCATGTAAAAACATTACAGAATAGACAAATGAAAAATTGAGAAATAGTTCAAAGATAATCTATGAGCAAAACTGCAACCATAGTTCACCAAACTAGAACATTTAATAAAAAAATGCGAGTATTCTTGATAAACCTTCATCCAAGTTTAAATTTTACAAGCATAAAGAACCAGTGATAAAAGCTCCAGATTGAAGTGGCTCCTTACTCCCATCATCAGAAGTTCAGCGTCCCAGTACATTTACAAGCACAGAGAAAACAAATGAGTTTTGAAATCTAAACGGTACAAGCGAACAAAAATAAAGTTAGCGATAGATAAGGAAATGAAGATAAACTCCCAAAACAATATAGTTACATGCTTTGAGAAAACTCTTTAATAACTCCCCAATCTCCTACCCTCACACTTCCTTCACTTAATCTACACCCACAGACATCAGAACTCAACCAAAAACTGAAATAACCCCATAAAAAGAGCCAACACACCAAAACTTATTAGCATCAAACACATGGCAAGCATGTAAAATCCACCCACCCACCCAATCCACACAGTCATATACTATATAAAATCGAAAAGCAGAATCAAGTTTCATACGTCAAACACCCCCAACTAAACCAATTTTTTACAAACACGGCAAAAAAAAAAAAAAAAACCATCAAAGAACTCCAAAAGCAGCAGGGAAAAAAACATTGATCCAAGCATGAAAGAGCGAAAATTATACCTCATGAACTCTATCCCACCAGCGAAACTCAGACTGGACCTTATTCCTAACAACATTATAAAGCAAAGTTGGGTAAAACAAAGCCCGAGCTCCAGCTCCAATAAAAACCCGCTTTGCATTCCACGCAATAACGCCTTCATTATTTTTCTTATTAGCACCCACAGCACAAAATTCCTTCTCCTCCTCCCCTATCTCCACCTCACCTACTCTCAATTCCTCAATTATCATAATATCCCCAAATTATGACACCAAATCAATCACAATCACGTCCAAATTCCTAATAAACCCTCACTAACAATATCTCTATATGCTATATTCCTGTGTGAATCTATAGGTATTTACACAATAGTTGACCAAACTGAAATCTTCACATCAGTGAAAATAAAAACCCTAAGCTAATAGCTCTTTGCAGCGATTACAGAGATGAAGACTAATTATAGGAGAATCGATGGATTTCGAAATAATTGAATTAGGATTTCTAGATGAAATCACCATCGTCAGAAAAAAGAAAAAGGGTTTTGACCAGACGGTGAGATCGAGACGGTGCGATCGTGATCGATGAGAGATGGTGACCAATTTGATTCTGTAAAAGAATTTTTAGAAACTCAAACCCTAGATTGCCTGGATTCTACTCCTTCCCCTCTTTTTTCTCAACCAACTTTCACTCACATGCATAGAGTACTAGCATAAGAATTTTAGATATTGAGGTTAAATTGACGAGCTGGTGTTAAGCCTGAACTTCTGAAATCGGATAGATGGATGACACGTGGTGTTGGGTAGATATGGGTTTGAAAAAAAAACTGGGGAGGTGTTATGTTGGGCCCATGGCGTGGAGAATGCCAACACTTTTAAGACGGTTCTTGTATATATCTGTATTATATACGTAACTTTTCTTTTCTTTTTAGAAGCTGTTTGGAATAGCGGTTTTACTGTCATTTTCTTTAAATTTGAAAAAAAAATTATTTTAAATGAATTTTTTTTTGATGTTTTTAAATTATTTTGATGTGCTGATGTCAAAAATAATTTTTAAAAATAAAAAAATATCATTTTGATGTATTTCTAAATGAAAAGCACTTTCAAAAACAACCGCAATCGTCCTCCCAAACAGATCCTTAATTTCGAGTCTCTATACGAATTCGGCTTAAACGAGTAAAAATAAAGTTGTTCTAGATTCTTTTAAGATAAATACATTTTAATTTAAACTCGAGATTCGTAATATAAATCACAAACCCTTTACTATAATACCTCTTTTTTGGAGACTACGTCGTGTTTCTTTTTATTGAAAGGAACATTTAACATTTTTTATTTATTTATTTATGTTTTGGCTTTAGTATTTGGTATGGTGGCCCAATTATATTTTTAAATTCTTTTTATTTTTTATTTTAAATTAATTTTTTTAACATGTTTTGAGATTTTCTCATGTGCTGACATAAAAAGAGTTAAAAGCGAAAAAATATATTATTTTAAAAAGCAATTTCTATAACACTAAACTAAATATATATATATATATATATATGAATTTAAACTTAAACCATGATTAAGGTTGGAGGTCCTTCCCAAGTTTAACCCTTTTTCTCTATCAATCATGCAGTTCTTCTCCGTTGAGACTTCAGTACACTGATCTCTGTTTCTTCACCATGGCTACTTCTTATGGAGCTCAAGTATAAGCTAGGCGAAGGCACTTAGTTAAAACTAGCTACTGAATCAGATAGATCTTGAATTGTATTTCCACTTTCAAAGACAAGACCTCGCACTGGATCAATCTTCTGAGGCAAGCAATTCAGAACTTGGGGTATCGAGAGAACACGTCCACACTCAATTGGACTCACCTGATCATCAGCATTTCACGAATAAATGAGACGAGCAAAACATGAATTCCTGTGAAATATGAAAAGTGGAGAGCAGTATAAGAGAATCAGAATAATAAGATCAATTTGCTTACATTCATTGCAACGACACTTGATGAACTGTTGGAATCAGCTGCTATAGGGTGCGCACTAGGGGGGAAATGCCTCGTGGTCATTGCTTTTTTCAAACCTGGAAAGCACTTCTTCTTGTCCTGCTTTGGTGAAATTGAACTCGGTCTCATCAAAATCCTGAAGCACCTTATCAACCCTGAACTCAGTGGGTCTCTTCTTCAGATGGCGGCCCTTGCTCAGTTGCGCAATGAATCCATAAAGGCCACGGCTCATTCGATCCTCCCATTGTCCCAGCAACAGGTTGCAGGAAACATATTTGAGGCTGTTCTTCTGATGATTTCTCAACACTATTTCCAATCAAATTCGAGTTGTCTTCCTTGAATGCATACAGAGGCAGCTTGGACATTGGAAGAAGAAAAAACATCAGCATTGGAAGAATTTTTGGAGAAAAATCAAGAGCGTATCCATAATATTCTGTCCCTTTTTTTTTTTTTACACATCCCCTGTCAATGCCATTCATAGCTTCTAAATTCTATAGGAATTAGCAAACAAGTTTGCTGCTTTCCTTTTCTTCGTAAAACTTTTAATCACAACACTTTCCTAGAATTATCTTCTCCTTTCCTCCAAGACTTTTCCACTATTTGGAACAGGGCTTAGTTCCTGTATGGAGGTTTTTGCACATAAAGTTCAACTCTTGCCTGCTATCAAGATCTTCATAATGAAGACTCATCCACACCCTGCCTAACAACCCATCATCAATCACTCAAAAGAACATTGTTTTCATGTTTTCTCCGCAAACAAACAAGGCTTTACATGCCACTAAATTACCAATGCCAATAAGAAAGTCATGAGAATTGAAAAGTCTCTTTATTCTACGTACACAAAGACACAATCTCTAACCAATATTAATCAAACAAAACATCTAGTAAAAAAACTACATACCTGGTAAACAACACTTCCCAAGGCAATTCCTGCCACACCCTCCAAACCCTTTTTCAGAATTCTCCTGATAATTTGAAACCACTGTAGGAACCTTCTTTATCGTCAGCATCTTTTATATATATATATATAACAACTACAGCTGAGGAAATACACTAAGGAAACCTGCAAAAATCTCTATACAACAACTAGTATAAAATAAAAAGAAGAAAAGGCAGAAACTGTCAAACTGCAGCTGCCACCGCCAGCAAGGAAAAGGGGATCAGAAGGGCAACCACCGTCAGAAGGAAGAGCACCCCTTCCACCGTGTGGTGATGAGATTCTTGCATTGCCTATTTTGTTCTTGTTCTTTTGGTATTCAAATAGTAATTCTTGGTGGCTATAGTTCTGATTTCGGTCTTGTTGGAATCCTTTCCCAAACAAAGAAGCCGTGTTTCTGGAAACTGATGAATAATCAAACTTGGTTTTTAATTTTAAAAAAAATTGCGTGCCTTTCCGTTTCTTTCTCTACTCTTCGTCTCTATATTTGGTCTCTCCTCTTTTCACTAGTTGGTTATGGCGGTGCCTCGAGCTCCATGAGCTTCAAAACAATATATAATATAAATAGTTTTGCATTAATTATGGGAGTTACTAAGGAATACACGCGAGGTTTCCCTAACATACGCTGACAAGATTTTAAACTTTTGTCTGAAGAAGACAGCTTCTTGCTCGAGTGGAACAAAATAAAGTGACAACACAAAAATAGAAACTAACAAAGGCACTTATGCAAAAGATCCAAACAGAAATTGGACCTTCAGTTTCTTCAAATGACTTCCCAGGCACTGTTGGCAGGCTACCTGAGTCGCACTTTACTCTACGGGACTCCACACACAAACCTGGATTTCCAACAAATGCTCCAGGAAACCTTCCATACCCCTCTTTCCAGGGAACAAATCCAGACAAACTGTTATATGAGAAGTTCAAGAGTACGAGTTCTTTAAGCCTGGAAATATTTCCTGGTGTTTGACCAGATAAAGAGTTGTGTGACAAGTCCAATGCCCTTAAACGCTGCATCTTCTCTAGACTGGGAACCTGACCATCAAGAGAATTGTATGACAAGTTCAAATACTCCAAACCTTGCAGTCCAAATAAGCCACGTGGAATCTCCCCATGTAACAAATTATCAGATAGATCAATTCCAGCATTTGAAGATAGATGGTAATTGAAGCTTAATTCACTGTTATCAACAACCAACACAGATATTTTGATCTCAACATTTCGAATTGCAAGAAATGGCTCTGCAGGCAATCGTCTAACATCTCCATTATTGAACTCTGAGCTAATGTTGAAGTTGCCATTGGGTAAGAGGCCAGAGAATCTATTGCCTGAAAAATCCATCATTTGGATCTCTTCAAATGTGAACAGCCAACTGGGTAAACTTCCACTGAATTTGTTTCGAGCCAGGGAGAGATACCTGAGATTTGACCATTTAGTTATCGCATCATTCAAATTTCCCGAAAGATTATTGGAGCTGAAATCTACTATCTCAAGTGATTTGCAGCCAGCCAAAGTCAGTGGAATCTCACCAGAAATCCCATTGTTGCTTATATCCAATACTTTCAGGCTATCCAGTGCATCAAGTTCCGGTTGAATTTGACCAGAGAGATTGTTGTTATTGAGAACTAGTGCAAGTAGCTGAAAACATCCAACAATATTTAGAGGAATTGAGCCGGACAATGAGTTGCGTGAAAGGTCTATCACTTGGAGATACGTCAAGTTCCCAATCCTTGCAGGGATTTCCCCAGTAAGAAGATTGTGAGAAAGAAACAATGCTTGTAGACTTTTCAGCTCGGTGATCTTCAAAGGGATACCACCAGAGAAACAATTGTGGGACAAGTCAAGAAGAACAAGGCCTGATTTCTCTGTTGTCTCTGCAATCTTGGTTGGAAGTGGACCAGACAGATCATTGAAACTCAAATCCAATGCAAGAAGCTTCTCAGAGAAAACAAGTCTTGGAGATATTGCAAAATTCAAGTGATTAGAAGATAAATTCAGATGCGTCAGTTCTTCTAGGGAAGCAATGCATGTAGGAATACCACCCACAATAGAATTCATAGCTAAATTCAAAACAATGAGAGATCGAATGGAAGCAGAAAAACAAGGCAAAGTACCTGAAAGCGAATTAGAGCTGAGATTAAGAAAAACCAGAGGCTGAAAAAAGTCATGAAGATCACCCGACAGGTAATTGTTTCCAAGATCCAAATATTTCAATGACTTGGAGTTAAACAAACTTTCAGGTATTGTCCCATGGAAAGAATTGAAACCCAAGTCAAGTCTTTCCATATTGGTCGAGAAATTACCAACCCACCAAGGAACAACACCTCCCAAATCATGGTTCCCATTTAAAATAAGCTCCTTCAATTGTCCAAGCCTCATAAGTGAGTCGGGCACAACACCACCAAATCTATTGTGACTAAGATCAAGGGTTTTGAGATTTTGCAACCTACCAAAGCACAATGGGATTTGGCCCGTAAAACCATTTTCAGATAAAATCAGGGTTTCAAGAAACAAAAGATTGCACAAACTGGGGTGAATATGACCAGACAGATTCAAGTTTCTCAAGTTGATAGAAATGACCTGGCCGGTGTGATTCTGGCAGACCAGACCTGCCCAGCTAGTGCAGTTAGAACCAAACCAGCTTGACAAGCCATGAGCCGGGTCCTGAATCCAAGACCGGAACAGTAAAAGAGAGGCTTTATCTTCACGGTTAAGATCAACAGAGGCAGATTGGTATGATGCGCCCAGCAACAGTACCAGCACGAAGAACAAGGGTGGCAGAAATTGCAATGTAAAAGGGTGAACAAAATTCGACATAACACAGGAAGCGAGAAGAAGTGAAACCCTATGTGCTTCTGAAGAGCTAGAGCCGGGAAAATTTCAGTGCGTGTTTGGCCCCGTGGTGGCGTTTGAGGTTGTGTTAAAAAGCAGAACTTTAATGTTTGGGTGAGATTGCACCAATGTGCATACAAGCTGTGGGGTCTATGAGTAACTGAGTTTAACCACGGAGGAGTTTGTGTTGTCTATTTGTGTTTGTCATTACTTTTGCTTTTGCAATTGAGATTAAAAAAAAGCAGTTTCAAAAAAAGCATTTTTATTGTGGTTCAAAATAAGCAGTGAAGTGTTTGATTAAAACTGTGGTTGAGTTAGAGGTTGAAAAAAAGCAGTTTTGGGTGTTTGGTTACCAAACTTTTCATATTGCTTTTAACTTGTGAAATTACTTTAAAGGGTATATATATATATAATTTTTTAAAATATTGTAAATTTAATAATTATAATAATATAATGTAATTAATAATTCATGAAAAAACAAATATTATTTTTTATTCTCCCATCAAACTACTTGCAATTTCATCACGAACAGATATTTCATGAAAAAATAGATATTTGGTGTTATTCTCTCATCAAACTACTTGCAATTTTATCACGAACTAAATCGTTACGTGAATGCCTCTGTGATTCCTTGCTATTTGATCGAGGAACAATATATGGTAACAATATCATTACTAACAACATATGTGATCCAGTTGTAGGGTTATATTCTAATGCAAAATCTAGTTACAAGTTTTTAATTCATAATCAATCGAAAAATAACAGGGTTGTGGAGTGTAACGAAGTCACGTGTCATTGTTTTTCATCAGACATATCTTTATCTACATTTTTTTTATTTTTTTTAGAAAATATTTTAAAAAAAATCAGAATGGGCTTGTCCCAAATTAAATGGCTCGGCCCAGCCAAGTTGGGCCAAAAAGGCCCATCTCTGCTGGACTTGGGCTGGCCCAACAGCAAGCCCAGCCCAAGAGTGCAAATAAAAACATAAAATGGTAAAACGGTGCGTTGCACCCTTCGTTCAGTTGATGAATTATTCATCCATGTTACTGTTCACGTGAACAGTAACATGGACGACTTTGACGAGAGGGTGAACGGCTGATACCAACGAGTAGAGGAGGCCAAGGTGGTTTTTCCTGTGGTGATGGCGTCGGAAATGGTGCTGTGTGGTGGCCGGTATGAGCCTCGAAAGGTGGCACCTGGTGGTGTTGCCGCTGGTGCTCTCTACACGACGGGGATTGTTGCGGCTTCTGGAGGTCACGGAGGAGCTTGTGAAATGGAGGAGAAGATAACGGTGATGGGGGGATGATGGTAGTGCCGAGAGCTGACGGTGACGGTGGAGAGAGATGGCAGTGACGATGCTGTAGAGAGGGAGAGATCGTCGATTGTGTTGATGAAAAGAGAGAGAGAGATCGATGATGACTGTTACTATATATTACAATGCTTGTTGATCGTCGGCTGTATATTACAATCTATGTTGGTTCCCTTAATTTATGCATGGTGTGTATCGTGTTTTATAAAAGGTTTGAATCGCCGTTTGCAGAAATGGAAAAGCAGGTAATTCCTGCTTTTTTTGAATCGTCGTTTCCATACAAAAATTGTGTGGGCCCCATGTGCAACTTCTGCTTATAAAGGTTTACCAAACACTATATTAACAACGTCGTTTGGCAATCGTGGATCTCACCACATTTAGAGTATGGAAAGCACTGTAGCAATCTAGGGTATTTTATGAAAATAATTACAGTACTTTTTTCACACCATTTAGAGTATAGTTAATAATTCTAAACTACAATGTGTTGTTACAAATCTTCTAGCAATTTGGGTGGCAAAGAACTTCATATTTTTGTCAAAATCCTGAGTCAATTGTTAAAATTTTATAATTTTACGAGTCAATTATGTATTAAATTGAATTAAAACTCAAAAATTAGTAAAATCGGACTTGATTCGTGCAAAATCAGTAAGATTGATCCGATTTCACGAGTTTACTAAATTTATAATATGAACCAAATCGATCTGGTAAAATTTAAAATGAAGACATTGTTTTTATTATTATATTTTATTTAATGTTGAATAATTATTTCTAATTTAGATTTGTTGTGGCACATTAAACATTGTTTAGTAGTTTATTTTGATTATTAGACTTATGTTAGTTAATAATTAGATTGGACTCATTACCTTGCAACCTAAAAAATCCCCGTTAAAACTTGGTATGATAAGAGCGACCAAGTTGTCACCAAGTCCTTATGTACTTCCTACAATCTAGTGATTGCATGTATCGATAAGTTTTCTTTTAAGATATTTTATTTTTTTCATGTCAATGATTTTCTTATTCATATTATCTTTTTTTTTATTTAGATTATTGATTGATTATAATATTGTTGATTATTTTTATCAAATTTTAATGTAATTTTACTGAAATTGTCAATATATAATTAGTTAAAAAAATTATATATAATTATACAATCTAAAATTACATTATATTTTTCATATCATATTAAAAAAACAATTTTCACAAACTTGCTTCATACTTTGTCCGACGATGCAAGGTGACTTCGGCCAAAACTTGATTCTTTTTTCACAGTAAATTTAAAAGCTATAAATCAAGCTCTATTTTTATATAAAAACAAGTGTTTTATTCTTATACAAACTCTAAAATACAAGAATAAGTGTTATATTATTATACAAACTCTACAAATATATTATATATTATATTTTTGGTGTGAAATTAAACGAGCTTAACATAATAAATTATAATATCTTATACAAACTCTAAAGGTAAAAAAGAATAAGAATTTTGCTTCTGGTGTAAAGTTTGACACAAGATAGGATTAAATATGTTTCAGAATTACATTTTTTTAATTATAAAAAAAATATTTTGTTTATTATTGATAAATAATTAATCTTCTCATTAAAAAACACATGCACATTAACAGAGGTGAGATTGAAGAGAGAAGAGATTGTCTTTCTCATTGATGACAGATGTATATATATCGTTACAGAGGCAGCTATCCTTAAGGGATTTGATCAGCTAGAGCTTATCAGCTCATACAATGGTGGAGTCCTAATCAAATAGAAATTACACAGTTAAGAGTCCTATACATGACTTCTTGATTGTATATTTATCATGCTCCCTCAAGATGGGCCACGGTCAGAGAGCCCCATCTTGTCACGTAAGAATTGAAACTGAGAGGTGGATAATGGCTTGGTTAGAAGGTCTGCTAGTTGGTCTGCAGAGGAGATGTGAGCCACCCGTAGCTTGCCAGTTTGAACTTGGTCTCGAATGAAATGATAGTCCACAGCAATATGCTTCATGCGTGAATGAAAGATTGGGTTGGCACTTAGTTGAGTGGCACCTACATTGTCGCGGTAGATAACAGGAGAGGATGGAAGAGAAATGCCAAGCTCTTGTAGCAGTGAAGAAACCCAGCTTAATTTAGTGGCAGTGGCTGCAACCGAGCGGTACTCAGGTTCTGTCGAAGATCTGGCGATGGTCTTTTGCTTCTTTGAACTCCAGGAAATGAGATTGCTTCCAAGATAGACGAGGTAGGCACTAGTGGAGGAATAATCATCTTTGTTTCCAGCCCAATCGGCATCCGAAAAAGCATGAAGATTGTCAGCAAAGGCATGCAGAGAACTGGGTGAATCACGACGCAGGAGAAGGCCTTTGTCAATTGTGCCAAGGAGATAGCATAGAATACGCTTGACAAGGACCCAATGTGTATAACTTGGACGATGCATGAACTGGGACAATTTGTTGACTGCGAAGGACACATCTGGACGTGTAAGAGATAAGTATTGGAGACTTCCCACAACTTCACAATAAGTGGAAGGATCAGAGATGGGTGAACCAGATTTTAAGGATATGGCAGAAGCAGAGGTTGGCAGCGGTGTGAGAACTGGATTGGCCTCTTGCATGTTTACCCGATTGAGCAAATCTTTGATGTACCTACGCTGAGAAAGAAGAAGACCATGTTTGTGAGGGAGAACTTCAACTCCCAAAAAATAGGATAGATTACCTAGGTCTTTGAGTGAGAATCGTTTGGCAAGGCTGGACATAAATTGCAAGAGAGCAGCATCATTGTCACCAGTAACAATTATATCGTCTACATAAACCAAGAGATATAATGTGATGGGCACTGTGAAATACGAACAGAGATGCATCAGCATGTGAATTGCGAAATCCAGATTCCAACAGAAAATGACGCAATTCATTGTACCAAGCGCGGGGTGCCTGCTTAAGCCCATAGATGGCTTTGTGAAGTTTGCAGACAAAGTTGGGTTTGTCATTGTCAATAAACCCAGGTGGTTGTGTCATGAACACAGATTCGGTAAGGCATCCTTGAAGGAAGGCATTATTGATGTCCAGTTGTTTGATAGACCAATTTCGGCTGACAGCAAGGCTAAGGACCAGACGAACCGTAGTTGGCTTAATTACTGGACTAAATGTCTCATGATAATCGATTCCAGGACGTTGGTGAAATCCTTGAGCAACAAGTCGCGCCTTAAATTGATTTATTGAACCATCAAAATTTCTTTTTATCCGATAGACCCACCTGCATCCAACAAGGTTAGTAACACAATCAGGGGAAACCAGTTCCCATGTTCCATTGCGAACAAGAGCATCATACTCTTCGGACATAGCTTTTCGCCAATTGGGATCTTTTAGGGCTTGGGAGGAGGATGATGGCTCAGTGATGGATGTGGAAGATTTTATTGTGTGCAGGGTGAGTTTTTGAATGGGTTTCTTGATGTTGTGTTTAGACCGAGTAATCATGGGGTGAGAAGAAAGGGATTGAGGTGGATGTGTTGTGGTGGGTAGTGTATCTGTGGTAGTAAAAGGCAAAGAAGAGGACAATTGTACCTGGGACTGAGAACTGGACTCTGTTGCAGCATGGGAGGATGAAGGCAGCGTATGAGAAGAAGAGCCCATGGGAGGAGATGCATCCAATTGATGTTGTAGAGATGGTGCAGATGAAGCCAGCTGCGGAGTAGAAGAAGGGACGGTAATGGTGGGGGGAATCCAACTGGACACGGAAGTAGAGGGACTGGAAGAAACAATAGAGCAAGATTGGTAGGGAAACACAGATTCCACAAATTGGACATGACGGGAGACGTGGATTTTTCCTGTTGACTTGTCAAAACACAGGAATGCACTTTGAGAGAGGGAATATCCTAGAAATACACAAGGCTTTGATTTTGAATCAAGTTTGTGAGATGTGTATGGTCCTAACCAAGGATAACACAAACAACCGAATACTTTTAGTTTGGAAAAATTGGGACTGCGTTGAAAAATGGACTCAAATGGTGAAGACATTTTTAACATGGGAGTGGGCATTCGGTTTATTAGATAGACTGCGGTGGTGAAGGCATAAGACCAGAAGGTTGTTGGAAGGGATGCATGAGAAAGAAGAGCAAGACCTGTTTCCACAATATGTAAATGTCGCCGTTCAGAAAACCCATTATGTTCAGGAGTGTGTGGTGGAGTAGTGAGATGACTTATTCCATTGTCGGAAAGAAAATTTTTGAGAACAATGTATTCACCACCATTATCTGAATAAAAGGTGACAATTTTGAGTTTGAAATAATTTTCCACAATGGCTTTAAACCGTTTAAACACAGTTTCAACATCCGATTTTTGTTTCAGTGGATATAGCCATATGTATTTCGTAAAGTGATCAACGAAGATGACATAATATTTGTAACCATCATGTGAGACAATGGGAGAGGTCCAAACATCTGAAAATATGATTTAAAGAGGACGAGTGGAAATTAAAGTAGACGTGGAAAAAGGAATTTTATGACTTTTATTGCTTAGGCATGCATCGCAGCAAAAAAATTTATTTGAAGAGAAACGTAAATGATAACAAGTCAGAATATGATGAAGAATAGAGGAGGCTGGATGACCAAGGCGTTGGTGCCAAATAGAAGTTGTGGTTTTGACTGTGGAGAATGCAAAAATGGGTTTAGAGGACGAGCTTGCAGCTGGCCATTCATAGACACCGTCTTTAGTTCCGCCTTTCAAAAGAACATCCCCCGTCCATAGGTCCTTCACATGAAAACAAGAGGGAAAGAGTTCAACAGACACGTTATTGGTGAGACAAAACAGTGCAATGGAAATCAGATTTTTATGCATGTTGGGAACACATAAAACGTCTTGTAATTGAAAGGAAGAGTTCGAAGTGAGGAGTGATACTGAACCAGTGTGAGTTATTGGAAGAGTAGTACCATCACCAAGCATAACATCATCTTGGCCAGTGTAGGGTGCATGAAGAGAAAGGTTGCTCAAGTCTGTTGTTACATGATGGGAGGCTGCACTATCCAGTAGCCATGATGATGAAGTAGATGGTGATGACGATGTGAAATTGGCTTGAGGATGGCCAGATGATGGTGTTCCATAGGATTGATGACCAGTGTAAGAGTTGGAATTTGGTACCAAGTGAAAAGAGGGGTACCGTTTGGCAGTATGTCCTTGGATGCTACAAATCTGGCAATGACCCAGATATGGGCGTGGAGGCTGTCGATTATTTCGACCAAAATTTGCAGAAGAGGCTGGCATGCTCTGTCGAAAAGTTAAAGTGGGACGAAAATTGTGTCCCATAGGAGAGAATGGTGGACGCCAGTTGTTTCTGCCAGAACGCAGATTGTTGTTGCTTGGGTATCGAGATGTAGAATTGGCAGTGACAGGTCCCATAATGGAGGAACGTGACTGCGATTGAAGGGAAGCTTCAAAGGAGAGAAGCTTTTCATGAAGTTCATCAAAGGTGATGGTAGTGTCACGAGCTTGAACAGCCCTAACAAGCTCCTTGTATTCATCATCAAGGCCATCCAAGATCTTCTCAGTAAGATCTTCAATATCCATAGGAGCACCAAGAACAACAAGTTCGTTTGATCTTGCTTTGACAAAATGCACAAAATCTGTGATTGTCATGGTCCCTTTGGTAAGATTTTTCAACTGGTTCTTTACATGCTTGATACGTCCGCGAGAAGGTTTCGCATATGTGGTGGCAAGAGTGGTCCATGCTTCACGAGAGGAGGTGGTGCGTGCTACAAAGGAAATTAATGGGGGAGAAAGACTGCCAATGAGAGCATTTAGGATGAGCTGATCTTGCCTAATCCAGAAACTGTGGGCAGGATTAGGAATGGTTGTACCATTAACTGTAAGTGTTGTTGATGGACATGGTTTAGATCCATTGATGTATCCAAGAAGATCATAGCCAACAAAAAGTGTTTCAAACTGAATTTTCCATGAAGCATAGTTGGAAGAAGTCAATTTGAGTGGGGCTTGGGCGGCTGTGTTAATGGTGATGAGCTGATTGTCTGTGTTTAGAGGAATTGAAGTTGACATGTTGAGGAAATTTATCGAAGGATCAGAGAGTGCTCTGATTAGGGGTGAGCATTTTCGGTTCGGTTCGGTTTTTTATCAAAAAAGTAACCAAACCAATTTTTTTAAAAAAAAAATAAACTGAAACCGAACCGAATCTATTCAAAACCGACCACTTTCGGTTCGGTTTTTTTGGTTAAAAAATCATAAAACCGAATTAGGTTTTTGGGCCATCTGATGGGCCTTCTGATGGGTTTTCTAATAAATTTTCTGATGGGCTTGAAAAACTATTTTCAAGCAAGAGCCCAAAGTATTTTTAAAATTTTTTTGAAACAAATACAAATATTAATGTATTAAATTGTTAATATAGTGTTTATTAAGTTTTTTTTTAACCTTTCTAATACTTTTGTTTTGTGTAATTTAGCATGATGAGAAATAATTAAAACTACACAAGTGAACAAATTTAAATTTAAATTACAAAAAATGCCTTCAAAGGGCTTCAAAATAAACAAGCAACATTAACATAAAAAACTTCAAGAAAATCAGTCGGTTTGAACTAATTATCATCCGTCGCTAGATTTAACTTTCCACCAAAATCTACAAAAAAAAAATAGAAATGTTAGAAATATTCATAATAATTCCATAATATATTCGCAGCATATAATCATAATAATTCCACAATATTTGCAGCATGGTCTAGTCACATTATACTGATTTGTTGATAATCATATAATCATAATAGCCACATTATACTGATTTGTTGAAACACAAAGGCATTGACATTGCACTCACTTGATATTGGAACATCCAACAAACTAGTCCAATTTGACTTGCTCATATACTTTATTATCTTCAATGTTTATAATAGGATTAAGAAGTGTTCACTAAGTTACAAAGTGTTCCTAATCAAAGCATATGATAGGATTAAGACGGATGTTCTACTGCACTTAAACTCATTGAAGTTAACTAAGAAGATAAATGCATAAAAACTGTAGTTAGGTAATCATTGATTAGAAAGTAGCTATTTCATAAGCAGAATTAAGCAACTTACTTGGATGGCTTCTGTATCTATTATTGAAGAGATGCCCAGAAACTTTGCAATCTCGGCCAAATCTGCAATAAAATCATAGTTATTTTTTAATTGCAACAACGATAATATAATCACAGATGTTAATGAACCATTTTTAAGTCATTACAAAAATTTTAGAGAAAAGAATGGCAAAAACAGAGATGCCACAGAGACCTGAAGAAAGAATAGCTACAAAATATAAGGAACAATGCTATTCAACACCAACAACACCTAACGTGTCACTTGAGAATTTCTATACAAAACTATTTCATCATAATTCAGCGAAAACCAATAGATCAACCACATAACAAAACAACACATCATTTTAACCAGATAACACAATGTTCATGTATGTAGAAAAAAATCAGAGGTTCAATGTACTTACCTTTTGTTGGTTGGTTGGTTGCAGAGGGCGGGGACAGGCCAAGAAGCGAGAGGCGAGAGGGAGGGAGATTTAAGATGCAGAGGGAGGCGAGAGGAAAGGAGATTTAACTTTTAAGATGCAATGACAGAGAGGCGAGAGGCTGCTTGGTAAGGTGTTGGTAAAATGTAAACCGAACCAAGAGAGAGGTTGGGTTTAGTTGCAGAGGCGAGAGGGAGGCTGATTTTAGTTGCAGAGGCTGAGTTTAGTTACAGAGCCAAGAGAGGGAGGCGACAGGAGACAGGCGAGAGGCGAGAGTTGTGAGGCGGATGACTTTTCATCAGTTTAGGGTTTCATCGGTTTCTATTTATAGTAATACTTCAAACCGAACCGGTTCGGTTCAATCAGTTTTGTCCGTACAAAACCGATATCGAACCGAACCGGATATTTTTAAAAAATTTTGTAATCGGTTTAATCGGGTTTTTTTTTCGGTTCGGTTTTTTCGGTTTTTTATTTTTGGTTTTCTCGGTTAAATCGGTTTTTCGGTTCGGTTTGCTCACCCCTAGCTCTGATACCATAACAGAGGTGAGATTGAAGAGAGAAGAGATTGTCTTTCTCATTGATGACAGATGTATATATATCGTTACAGAGGCAGCTATCCTTAAGGGATTTGATCAGCTAGAGCTTATCAGCTCATACAATGGTGGAGTCCTAATCAAATAGATAGTACACAGTTAAGAGTCCTATACATGACTTCTTGATTGTATATTTATCACACATGATTTTTAATGTTTTGAGTGCTCTATTTTTATACAAACTCCAGAGTTTGACATAAAATATAATAAAACAAAAATGGAAGGTGAAAAAATTAGGAGTTTTAATTATAAAAAAACATTTTATTTACTGTCAATAAATATATTTTTCACTAAGAAGATAGATGCCTGTGATTTTGATTAATATTTTCTCTTTTCAAATCATATTTAATCTTATATTATGCCAAACTCCTTCATTTTACACCAGAAACTAGAGTTCGTTTACTCTAGAGTCATAGGAGAGTGCCAAAAAGGTCGTCGGTTTTCCACATCATCAGTCAAACTCAATAATGTCATGGCGTGTTTGTTTACTCTTTGCAGATGTATTTTATAAGAAAATTAATTTATTGTTTTGATAAACTGTGTTAAAAATAGATCTTTAAGAAATAAAAACAAATATATTTTTAAAAACAATTAAAAGAAAGCTAAAGAACCCCGGGCGTTCACTGTAGATACATTCACAGATTACTGTGGATTATAACTGTGAAATAACGATTTTATCCTTCAGTGCACCTCATACTTTGCCTTGGTATCAGGGGTATTTTCAATTTTTTCACAGGACCAATTGACATTACCAGAATATTTGGGGTATTTAAATATTTTTCCTGTATTTTTGTACAATAAATATACGGGTTTAGCCCTCCCACCAGGTGATGAACAATAACCGAGCTGAGGGGTACTTTCATATTTTACATGTATATGTACAGTGCAATAACAAAAATGACCACAAATAAAACAAAAACAAAACACTGACGACAGGGGTCTTCCAGAGATTTCACGTTTTCAAAAAATGTGTTAATACATCTTTACCCCCGATAAGATAAAAATAAAGAAATAGTTCTAGGGGTGTTTAGGTAATTTGCTATATCTTTTAATTATTTTTACCCTGGGGGATTATGGGTGCGTCATCAGGACGCATCAATGCTTTTTTTCATCACACCCTCTTCCGGTGGTGCGTGCGGCATCATGCGCTTAAAAATATCGATCTAGCGTCTCCAAGGATGTGCCGCCATATGCTCTACATGATGGAGTGGCGCGTGTCAACCCCTGATGACTGGATAGGCGACAGTTGAACGTTTTGTACTCATTTCTCTCTCCTAAAGGTCATCTTACACTTCAGTCCCCTGAGTTTATGGTGGATTAATTTTCATCCCTTGGCTTTTTATTGCTATGTATGGTCCTGATTTTTGTAATAGAAGTTTCAATCTAGTCTTTTAATTGAAATTGATGATATATTTAGTTTGCATTGCAGTCCTTATTATTTTAATTTTTAATTTGTATTAAATCCCTTAATCTTTTTCATATAACAATTTGTTTATTGTCAATTTTGTCCTTCAGTTCAAATGACTTATATATTGCATTTTCATTTCGGTCTTTATTTTTTCAATTTTGGTTTTGGTTTTGGTTTTAAATCCCTTAGTATTTTTGGTATAGAAGTTTGGATTGTTGTCAATTTTATCCTTTTATTGAAATCAATCATATATTTTATTTTTATTTTAGCCCTTATACTTTTAATTGTTATATTGAAATTTTATTCTTTTATTATTGTTTATATATTTATGCATTAATCCATATTATTGTCCAGGTTTATGTGTATATGTTTTTTGTTTTAGTGATGAATTCTTTTTTTTTTGTTGGGGTTATATTTTTTTATTTGGTTTTTAATTTTAATTTGTGTTAGTGATCATTTGAAAAATCATATTTCTTTTTCTTTTAAAAAATCATTTTTTTAAGGCTAATGATATTTTTTTTATTTTGTTGTTTATTTTATTTGTTTATTTACTCTTTTGTTATAATTTTGGAATTTTTAATTCTTCGAGGTTAAATTTTTTATTATTTATGCAATAATAGTAAGAATTATTTTTTTTATATTCTCTCTTGTTAGGGTTGCCTCTTACTCTCTTTTTTTGTCATTTATTTTCTCTTTTCTTACCCTAAACCAAATATAGACAAGATTTTAGCAGGAGAAGTGGTTTTCAAATCACTAAAGATATGGGGAAGTATTTAGGGGTGCCTTTGCTTCACCAAAAAGTAACAAGGAATACTTATAGTTACTTAATATAGAATATGCAGAAAAAGTTAGCAGGTTGGAAAGCTAGTAATCTGTCTCTGGCAGGGAAGATAACTCTCTGCAAATCTGTGCTATCCACGATCCCTTTGTATCCGATGCAAGCTGTTGTTATCCCCAAACATACTTGCTATGAGATAGAGAAAATATGCAGGAGATTCATATGGGGACAACAAGAAGATAGAGATAAAATTCATCTTGTGAACTGGAACAAGATGTGTCGGTCGAAGGAAGAAGGCGGGATGGGGCTAAAGAAAATGAAGTCAATGAATAGAGCCTTTTTAATGAAATTGGCTTGGGGAATGATGAAGGAGAATCATCTATGGGTAAAAGTTCTAAAGGACAAGTATATGAGCACTAGGAGAAGGGAAGGTAATCCGGTGGCAATATCATCTAACTCAGTGTTGTGGAAGGCCATTTGTAAAGAATGGGACACGGTGAACCAGAATGCAACCTGGAATGTAGGGAATGGCAAACGGACTTTATTTTGGAGAGACAGTTGGTTGGAGAGCTATGGGCCTATCATTAATCATTTAGAGCGGGAGGTGCAGGTAGAGATTCTGGATTATACGGTGGCTGATATGGTGGACTCTAGGGGCAATTGGAAATGGGATGTGTTTGCCCATTTAATTCCTATGCAAATTGTGATGAGCATTGTTGGATACACACCACCCATGCAAGATGGGTTAGAAGACACGGTGGGTTGGGATCATTCTTCAAATGGAAGGCTTACAGTCTGAACTGCTTATATGGTGCTAGAGGAAAGGGGGGTGTTGGATCAAGACCCTATTTGGAGGTTGATTAGAAAGTGGCAAGGCATGGAGCGTATCAAAGTGTTTCTTTGGACGGTAGCCCATAATTCTATTATGACCAATGATATAAGATGGCGGAGACATTTAACAGCAAATAGATTTTGTGATCATTGTGGAACTGTAGTGGAAACATTAACCCATGCGTTGCGCGATTGCCCTAAAGCTCGCAAAATTTGGGAGGTTTTCGTAAAGGTAGAGAATAGAGAGTTCTTCTTCAGTCAAAATTGGTATGCATGGCTGGTATCAAATTTGTCCACCAGAAATAGAAATACAGATCATGAGGATTGGCCGTTGGAATTCGGAATAGCTCTATGGTATATATGGAAAGAGAGGTGCAATAGAGTTTTTGGAGTAGATCAGGGTAATTGGTTTGGGGTTGTTCTTGCTATAAAAAGAATGGTCCGGGATACTAAGTTTACTCAAAGTCATGGTAATGTTGAGGGAAGAAGCAGTACAGAAGATACTCAGGTTGGGTGGAAATACCCACAAGAAGATCGGATCAAACTAAACGTAGATGGGTGCAGCAAAGGAAATCCAGGAGTGGCAGGTGCTGGAGGAGTGATTAGAGACCATATGGGAAATTGGATAGGGGGATTTGCAAGGAACATTGGTATTTGTTCGTCAGTTAATGCAGAGTTATGGGCGGTCTATGTTGGGCTTCAACTTGCATGGGATAGAGGGTTTAGGAAGGTGGATTTGGAATCTGATTCTAAAGTGGTAGTGGGTCTCATTAATGGGGAAGCGTGAGAGTGGACAGGAATTATAATCTAATTATACAGATTAAAGGTATGTTGGGGAGGGATTGGGAAGTAACAACAGTTCATGTGTATAGGGAGGCTAATTGTGTGGCCGATTGGTTGGCGAATTATGGGCTAACTAGAGATTTATTAGACAGGGGATCAGATGTGTTAGAAGAACCATCGTCGGGACTTTATCCCTTATTGTATTATGACCTGATTGGATCTACTATTACTCATTTAATTTAGAAGGGCGTATTAGCCCCGATTATTACCAAAAAAAAATATATATAGACAAGATGGGTAGGAAAATTGAGCCAAATTATTTACAAGCACTTCAATGCAGATGGACAATCTATTAACTAAATAATTATCCAGACATTCAAACAATAGCAAAATTCGATAACTTCAATACACAAAACAAATAACCTATTTGAAACTGATTTTATTGATAATAATTTAACTAATTAAATTTTTATTTATTCAATAAAAAAAACATAACAATCAATCAGTTTAATGTATTAAAAAAACTCAGTGCAACGCACTTACAAGTCAGCTCGTATTTACTAAAATAATAAGAGGTTGAATAAGAAAGCGATTATCAACTTGCTACCATAAGTTTAGGAGCATAATTGAAGCGCTTATCACATCAGCACTTGCGTTCAAAATGAAAATCCATTCGAGCCATTTCAAATGGAGGATGCTAAAGAAAGCAAAATGGCAAAGGAGACTGTTGTGGGTTATCTTCCACTCATGATGTTCTTCACTGTCGTAGTCAAATTGAAAATAGAAATTTTAGTAATTTACAGAAGGATTGAGTTAGCAAATTCAAAACATGAACTGGGAAAGGCTTATTGGCAATTGTAATATGTCGTCCCCAGGAGATATGACGGGATGACAAATAGCTTGAGATTTGCATAGTAGGTCTCGAGTTTAAGTCAGGGTATGCACCTCTTATAAGAGTTTTAGACAACCAGAGTCGTGCATCTCTTGTAAAAACCTGGAACAGACAGAGTTTTATTTACTCACCTAGACCCACAAAATACACTTTTTGGAGATAAGGTTTCCTTTAATCCAGAAAAAAAAAATTAGCATGCCTTCTAATTCATCCATCGTAAGAAATCTCCAAGAACAAACGATAGAAACGCCATGAACAGAAATGGAAAGGATTTCGTGTTAATGGGGGCAAAAAAGTTGGAGAAAAACATGATGTTATCAAATAGAAACACCATCACTTCGATAGTGAGCACTCAAAAGGAGAAGAAGAAGTGGCAGCTTAGCCAGTTGAAGAAAGTCAAGATCCAAGGAAGGAGAGTTTTATTATTCAAGTTGACTACTGAAATCTTATTTGATTCAAGAACTTTGAGCTTTCTGCCCCAATTTACCAGAATGCGATTATCACTTTTATGATCAACCAAAAGCTGACAAAGATTTGCAATTGATGCCATCGTTTGTATTAAATAAATGAATATAGCACAATAATTGTTGAGTTTCTTGATATTGTAGCGAAAATAATAAAATAAAATTATTCAAAGTTTCTAGAATAATGTAAAATAGATTTAGAGTTGTTTATAGATTTATTATCTAAAGATCTTATCTTTTCTGAATTTAAATTATTTTTAAAATCAGGTTGTCGCAAACCATAAATTATCTAATTGTTTAACCTCTAATTGTAATTCACACGAATCACTAGTTAGAAATCTTTTATATTTCTATTTAGCATAGAGGGATTATTTTGTCTAGAATGCTAGCTTTTTATTTTGTGACTTGCGTAATTTTTCTATATAACAAAAACTCTTATACAAAATAAAAGACATAACTTACAATTTATAGGAAAATCTGGAAAAAAAACTATAAATTAGTCTAAATATTAGAAAAATCATTAGTAATTTGACTTAAAAGAACGAAGAGTGATACTCAAATATACTCAGTTAAAGGGATTGCCCTAAAAATTTAAATGTCATATATGAATTTTGAGGGAGAAGAAATGAAAAAAATAGACCTTATTATAACAAAAATACCACTTGAAAATACAAAATATCCCCAAAGAAAGCTTAAATTAATTTTGAAACGAATATTATTTTAGTAATTCATTATGCTAAAAAAATATGAAACCTCAAAAAAGCCACAAGAAGTCAATTTTCTTTTTTGTTGTTTTTAAGGGTAATAAATGCATTTTGCTTATATATATAAAAAAAAAAAACCTTTGAACCCCAAATAAAATGAAAATGATAATTGAATCACATATAAAATATAACCTAAGCTTAGTTTTCTTTGCTAATTTGACGAAGGGAAAAGCCATCAATCCACTTCATAGTAAACTCTTTCTAGTACTTAAGAGTTAATTTATCATGCTACAAGACGCATATTCCTATTTTTCCTATGAAAAAACCAAGAACATGTGTTTCTTCACTTAAACTAGTCAACTAATTCAGAGCCAAATCACTTATACCTGATTAAAAGAATGGTTGGAGTTGATTTTTAAAATAATTTTTATTTAGAATTATATTAGAATAATTTTTTATTTTAAAAAAAATATATTTATAACATCAATATATCAAAACAGTCTAAAAACATGAAATAAAAATAAAATAAAATAAAAAAATCATTTTTTTTAATTAACTGTAACTTATTCGGCGGTGTGAAATAAGCAAAAGCATGGAATCTGATCCGTTACCTGTGAATCTTTCGAAGGAACATGCCTTTCGGCGAGAAAAGAAGGCAGCTAGGTGCCCTCCTTTTCCTTTTTGTTGCTATGCTCCTTAAGGCACCCATTAGGGTATAAAATTAACTAATTAATTAATTAATTAATTAGATGATTAAAAAGACCTTCACATGGTTGTCGGGTGATTAGCAAAAGTAAATATTACTCCTTAAAAGATTTAATTTGAGGTGTGACTCGACAATGGCGTGGCCATGGCATGGATAATAATACGAAGACTAAAAGATTCTCAATTAGTTTTGGTTGGGAAAAGTAAAAGTAAATAGGTTTATTTTCAAATTAATTATTAGGTTTATTATGTGACACGTCATCTAAGAGATTCCCATTTAGTTTTGGTTGGGAAAAACATTTATGTGGTTTTTCCCGCTTCTAAGATAAATAATTACATAGGATTACGCAATACATTATGCATGGTCAGTGCCAACTGTTGCATTGTCAAATAGCAAACACCTTGTGTCAAGGGGCAAGCCATCAAAAAATTAGAAAACCTCGTATACATATACACATGTGTGTGTATACACACACGTGTATATACATATACATATACAGGTTCCAAGTCAAATCGTGAATTGTTGGATTGGACATGTGTTCCAATATTTTATGACGGTTTGGAATTGTATTTAGGGTTATTTTTTAAAGTATTTTTTGTTTATAAATACATATATAGGTATAGATATAGATAACGAGACTCCAAGTCAAATCATGAATTGTTGGGTTGGACGTGTGTTCCAATATTTCATGACTATTTGGAATTGTATTTGGATTATTTTTTAAAATATTTTTTATTTATAAATAAATATACATATATAGGTATAGATATAGATAACAAGATCCCAAGTTAAATCGTAAATTGTTAAGTTGGACGGGTGTTCTAATATTTAAGAACTGTTTAGAAATGTATTTGAGGTTATTTTTTAAAATGTTTTTTATTTATAAATATATTAAAATAATATTTTATTTATTTTTTAAAAAATATTTTTAATATCAGCACATAAAATAACCTTAAAACATCAAAATTATTAATTTTAAAAAAATATTTTAAAAATTCTTTTAAAATACACGGAATTCAACAACGTTCGAAATGCAGTTGATGATGATGCGGAAAGGACTCGTTTCTTCGTCATTCTTCAAATCGATGGAAAGAATGGCTGCGTGGCTCTTAAGAGCATCTCACATATAAAGAAGAAAAGTATTCCATCCATCGCCGCAAATCTTTTTCTTTTTCTTTTTTTAATTTCTCACCAGGTATTTTATGGGGCCCACAAAAAAAGATAGCGTACGCGGCCCAAAAGAAAAATCCTACCCCCATTCCACGCAACCTATGTGGCCTTACATTACCCGTATTCCCAAAATATCCCTGCTGAAGATTCTAGACCATTGGTGGCGCTGGAGGCCTCTGCGATTTTCCCTGATGATCCATTCTGGGTCTTTTGTGTGTGTTGATTAGCTGCTCCTTCCTGTCTTTTAAAATTGTTTACTAGAAACTATCTTACAGATGCCTTTCCTCTTCAATTAAAAAGTAGAGGTTGCCAGAATATTTTGAGGATCTTTTTATGTGCAATAATCTAGAATAGAATCATTTGATATCATTTCCGATTTTTCTTTTTTAACTTTTTAAACAAAAATAGAATTTTTCTTTTCTTTTCAAAACAAAAAAAGTGGCCAAAAAAAATAAAATCAAATGAAATAAAATGAGAAGGAAAAAAGTAAAGGTAAAAAATCAAATGTTGAGGGATCAAATATAAGAAAGAAACAATTAAATGAGGATGCAATAACCTCATAAAAAATAAAATGAAAAAAAAAGGCTTAATTTCTAGTAAACAAAATATTTAAGAAAATACTATCATCTATAAAAAGGTCAAGAAAACCCAACTCGAATCCACCTTGATTAACATGTTGCAACCTAGTTTTGATATCAGGGTAATCCCATAAAAAAAACAGTTTAATAAAATACAAAATTTAATTATAAAATAATCTAATTTTGAAAGGTGAGATAACATTGGTCATTTTTAAAATCAATGAAAACTCTAGTAGAAAGAAAGGAATCAATTAAATAAATGTTGTAGGATGAAACTTAAAAATATGAACAAGTGAATTTGAGTGAATCTCCAAAATCTAGGTTAATTTCTTCAATTTACAACCCATGAAATCATAAACCTAGGTTCAATCAAGAAGCACATACCCCATTCAATTTAATATTGAAGAATGAAACCATAAAGGTAACTATTTAAATCTAGCAAAACAAAGTATAGCCATCAAAACAATTATGATCCAATATGATAGGGGAAAAAACTAAAGGATAATGAAATCACAAAAATAATTTAATCTTAAAAATCATCTCAAATAAAACAAATATTAATCAAAATAATGAGGATCATGTTTAAAAAAGGATCATGGAATCAAAAATAAATTCTAATTTAATAAATTATTCTGTATAAAATGAATAGTAATCAAAAGAAATGTGATCAAATTTTAAAAAGAAAATAATTAAAGGGTTGCCTTGAAATTTTGAGAGGTCATACATCAAAATCCAGGAGGAGAGAAAGAAAAACAATGGTGTCAAACCAGAGGCCTATTGCCACATGAGCTGCCGAATAATAAAAGGACCATCGTGATGATTCTAACATCATCATGAAAGGTATTTTTTTATGACCATACGATCTCGCTTGCACTACTCAAACACGCAATAATTATTTTAATAATATTTATATTTATTAAATTATCAAACAACCCCTATTTAACATGCAAAGAATACTGAAAAGACAAAAACAAATATATATATACACACACATACTTTAAAGGGTATTAAATTCATTTTATCATGCTAAATGAATGTGTACAACCAATTTGTCTCCATTCAATATGGTGATGTTGATTAGATACCCTGGAAAATATTATTTTACCCCAGCTAGTATGCATTGTTAGTTTTTTTAGAATTACAAATGTTATTTCATTGTTCTAGTCCACAACGAAATACTAATAGGTATTTGTTTTTTTAGTAGTAAATGTATGTGGTAATTTAAGATATGTGGTCATATTTCTCAAAGAGCACAAGTACACTTAAAAGAAATATAGAATTATTTTTTTTATTATATTAGGAGTTTATCACTTCGTATTTATTCTTTAGGTTGTTTTTTCTATTATCCACAAGGATAGCTATGTGATGGGTTTTTTCGGAGTTTGTTTAATGTATTCCATTTAGGACTTAACTAGCAAGTGCATCCGTGTTTGTTATAGTTATGATTCTTAGAAAATTTCTAATGTAAGGGAAGAAGGTGTGGGTATTGTGGATGTGTTTTTCAATATCATGACTTTTTTAATTAAAATAATGAAAGCTGATGTCTATATTAAATAAAGTTAATTAAAAAATATAAAAAAATAAATTACAAAAAAGTTGTCAATACTAATTAAAAACTCAAGTGAAAAGTTAATCTTCCTTGTAAGAAGCAAATGGTAGATGTATGTATTAAGGAACATTTTGGCAAAGTTGATTTGGATTGGTAGGTGTAAAAATAGGGGAAAAAAAGTTGTCATCTAATTTTATGGTAATTATAAACTTAACTGGTCTTTAAAGGTTTTAGGTAAGTGGTTATTACGTAATAAAAAAGATAATTGTTGCTTTAGATATCCTATCTAAAATAAGTTATTTCATGTTTATTTTTAATGATAAAATGCACATATTATGTTCACATGGTGAGAGTTTGTCTTAACTTGCATATGCAATTATGATAAAAGACTAAGAAATAGTGATTTGAGATATGACCCCAACAATATGATCCTCACATATAAAATACGAGTGTGTACCTAAGAGGATAATAAATGATAAATTATATTTTGACTCATTCTATATAATTATATCACAAATATGCTCAAAGACTATAACTCAAACTTGATAGGTTTTTTTTGTAGGGTCATGTTAGGAAGAAGACAATCAAGAGCAAGAAGACAATCGAGAGCAAGTGGGTATTCTTAGTTAACACAAGATAGATGAATCCATAAAACGATATAAAGCAATATAGTTGTAAAAGCATACATATATACCTATAATGTAGTTTACTAAAAAGCTTTTTTATTAGTGGCTAAATTAAATACAATCATGGTTATATTATCTCTTATAGCCACCAACCTTGAATGGGCATTACATTAACTAGATATATAAAAAAAAACATTTTCTCTATAGAGACCTAGAGGAGGATGTCCATGTGGACACTCTTCCAGGCTACATAACATCTTTAAAAAACTAAAGTTGCGTGCAAGTTATATGGTCTAAAACAATTACCTCGAGCATGGTTAGGGAGATTTCATCAAGACATAAGGAAGTATGGCTTCTGCCAAAGTAACTCGGATCAGACAATATTTTTAAAGCATTAAATGGGCAAAGTTGCAGTTTTAATTGTATATGTTGATGACATGTTCATTACATGAGATGATGTGAAAGGACTGCTAGCATAAATTGAACTTGCATCTGCTTCCAAGATGACTTGTCATGTGATAACAAGGTAATCATTGTTATTGCTTACAATCTTATCCAACATGATCACGCTAAACACTCGGAGATTGACCGACACTCCATTAAAAAAAATATCAAAGTTAAAATAATGTGGTTTCCATTTAGAAAGTCTGAAGACTAACAGGCTTATTTTTACAACAACAAAAAATCAAGATCTTTACAACTCACTCCACAAGTTCTCCATTGGAGATTTGGATGCTTCCACCTGGGGGGTGTTTGCGTGAGTTATAAATTGAGAATCATTTAGAGATATTGTAGAAACAAATCAAAGTGACTATAGGACCAATAAGAGATATTATAAGAACAAAAGGAAATATATATATATATAGAGATAATAGATAGATACTGTGAAAAATAAAAAAGGGAAAAGTTATGAATGATGAGATTTCACAGAATTACTTAGTTTCAATGACTTGAAAAGAAACTATAACTGACAGCATTCTTCAATGATCGATGGATCCACTTTGACTTATTTAACCCTGTGAAAAACCTGACTGCACACAAAATATTCCTTCATCTTTCCATGATAAAACTGTCTGAGGTGTTCTTATTCACCATATCTACTCAATCCCGGAGGGATCAGCAGCTACTTTCCCCAGAAAAGCACTGGATAAAAATGGGAAAAGAAAAGCATCAGAGGCACACTGATGAGTCAACAAAATGCTAAAGCCTAGAAATAAAAATAAGGTTTTACGATCGAGAATAAAGCAACAGGCATTGCCTAATTGCTATATCATTTGCAAAGAACCATTAAAAGCAATCCAGCCTAAAAGCTTGAAATTTGCTCCACTGACTCTCTCTACCTCTTGCTTCTTCTTCTCCTTTTTCTTCACCCCGAAGTCTTCCCTTCTTCTTCTTCTTCTTCTTCTTCTTCTTCTTCTTCTTCTCTTTGAATTAAAACCAGTAAACAATCACCAAAAGATCTTCTCCTGCTCCTTTCAATGGAAGATGCAGCATACCATACCAAATACCAACAGAAAACCCAAGGAAATCCAACCAAGTACTATACTCATTTCCTCTACAAAGCTCTCATAGTCACAATCTTTTTAATTATACTCCCGCTTTTTCCTTCACAAGCCCCTGAATTCATCAACCAGACTCTAAACACTAGAGGCTGGGAGTTTCTCCACCTTGTCTTTGTTGGTATAGCTGTCTCTTATGGCCTGTTTAGCAGGCGAAATGATGAAGCAAAAAAGGAAAATAGCAGCTGCAGCAACCAGGCGAAATTTGATAATGCTCAATCATACGTGTCAAGATTCCTTCAGGTTTCATCCGTTTTCGATGATGATGTTGATAGCCCACCTAAGTCCGGAGACACCAAGGTCCAAACGTGGAGTAACCAATATTATAGGAATGATCCTGTGGTAGTTGTAGCGGAGCAGAACTCTGTTCTTGATAAAGAACAGAGAGTTACCAGCTCAAGAATTGGTGAAAAACCACTCTTGTTGCCTGTTAGGAGCTTAAAATCCCGAGTCATAGCCGCAGATGTTGATGAAACTGGTAAAGAATCTACTGGTAGATCTGCTTCTATTAGTAGGTCTAACTCTACAGGTTCTAAAAGATTTTCAAGCTATTCGAGTAAACACAAGAGTGGGGAGTTTGGAGGGTGGGATTGTCAGGGATTGGAAGAGAATCTGAAAGAGAATGTTGTGCTTCCTTCGCCAATTCCATGGAGATCAAGATCAGGACGAATGGAAATGAAAGAAGAAGCAGATATTCCTCCTTATAATCTGCCTCCTTCGTCGGAGGAATCTGAATACAACTGGTCTTTTAATTCCCAGATTCCTCGACCAGCACGAACCGGTTCTGCAACTTCTTCACCGAAACTGTCCCCTTCACCTTCATTTTCTTCACCAAAAAAGTTTTCTGCTTCACCGTCTTTCTCATCCGAGGTGCAAGGCAAAAGTGCTGAGGATTCTGTGAGGAAGAAGAGCATTTACAGGTCTCCTCCTCCTCCTCCTCCTCCACCACCACCACCAATGAATCGAAAATCATCAACAATGAAACCAAGTTTCAGTGCTATTCATGATGAGGCTTTTCTTGAAAGAGAACTGAAGCGAAGTTTCACAACTGAACCAAAAGATTTGAATAGGGGTGGCAACTTAACAGTGCCAAAGTCAGTTAAGACAATTAGAAGCAACGATTTTCTTGGTGAGGCGAGGAAGGAGAAAGAATTTGATGACAGAATCAACAGCAAAGTAGAAAAAAGATCGAAGCAAGTTGAAGCAGGTGCAATGGAGAGAACAGGAAGAAAGACAGTGGGATTTGATCAATCCTCATTTAAGACTGACAGGCAGAACCGTCAAAGCGTGACCTTCACGCCTCCGTCAACTTTCATGGAGTTCCCGGAGGAAGAGAAAGAAGAATTTGTCGAGAAATTGGCCATGGAATCTGACGAGGAATCAGAGACTGAGGAGGAGGGGGAGGATGAGGACATAGCAGGAAATTCTTTTGCTTCAGGCAAGGCGACCCTTCCAGAAAAAGAAGCAGCGGCTGATAGCAGTGCAAGTGATGGAGGACCTGATGTTGACAAGAAGGCTGATGAGTTCATAGCCAAATTCAGAGAGCAGATCAGGCTCCAAAGGATAGAGTCTATCAAGAAATCAAGTGCACAGATTAGAAGAAACCCTTCGAGGTAATCTTCGAAGATCATTGGGTCTATTAGAGAGTTAACAGGATGGATTTGGATTCTGTGTTTGAACTTTTCTTTTTCCTACTCACATAATGACTATAACTTTACTGAGATTGCTTAGTTTACTAATATGTAAACTGCAATTGAATTGGAGAAATTGGCAGTCTTGTTGGTTACAATGCTTTTTGAATTGTTCTTACTAAACTACCATGGACTTTTTCATATATTCGATTCTTCCTTTCCAGCATACTGGTGGAAAGAAATGTTTTCTGAATGGTTATTTTTCATACATCCGAGTCTATTTCCTCGTTTGAAATCAGTATCGGGAAAATGGGTGTCAATTTATTGGAACCCTGTGTGCTGCAAATGAATGCAGTAATGGAAAATGAAATACTGAATCATATAGAACCCTAAAACAGCACACTGGCTAGTTGAATCATATATAGACCCTTAACTTAATGGGAAAAAAGTTGGGAACTACGCTTAGCAGGTGTTAGATCCCATTCCAGTTTAACAATTTCGACAGGTTACTGAAAATGCTAATCAACAAGTGAAATCATTCTGGATTCAAATTTACAATTGCTGGTTCCAACTCAGTTGATTGATAGACTCTGCGATCTACATGCTGCCTTCAGTTCCTATCCTTGTAGAAGCAAACTACAAAACTCCATCCTTGCTATTGCTTATGAATAATCATTGCAAATCTTTCGTGTTCCTTCTTGTAATTGCTTCATTTTTATCTCAGATAAATCTATTTTTGCAACGGACAGTGTGCTCACCCAAGGCTGAGGATAGTAAAAGCGGAATCTTTGCTGTTGCTTGGTGTTTCTATCCTGCCCAGAACAGAGTGGTCCAACAATATTGTCCGGTGTCGATTTTGATGTACTCAGGCAAATTTAATTTGCGGAGAAAATGTGCCAATCAGAAACTAGTATCACCCATAATTTACAATTTCATGGTAAAGACTTTTTCCAGGGAAAAAAAACCTATTTTCTTGTGCTCCTTATGCCAAGAGGACAAAGTTCTTATGCAGATCAGTTAGCTTGCCAATAGACTTTTGCTGCCATAAAGTCTTCACGTTTAATCCTGATCACGTCCGAGACACAACAGATTCGATGGAGCTGGATACTCCCGCAACATACCCTAATTATTCAGAAAATGTGTTAAAAGATAACGTCAGGAAAAAATTCCTTCAGCAGGATTAAATACCTGTATCGCAACTGGAAATGTTAGAGAATAATATAAATCATATTCTGTAGCTCTACCTATGAGTTTAAGCTTTTAGATGAGAAGGTTTCTTAACATGGTATCAGAGCCTTGTTGACCTAGCAGTTACGAGTTCGAATCTCACCACCCCATTCTATTTGATAAAAATCAAGCACAAGGTAGTATGGGTCTGTGCAAGTTTCAAGCTCAAAGGGTTTTCACTCGAGAAGGTGTGTTAGAGAATAATATAAATCATATTCTAGAACCCCACTTGTGAATTTAAGCTTTTAGATGAGATGATTTCTTAGCAGTAAAAAATGAAAACATCTGAATTTGGGGTTGTGAACAAATGTTATTAGTAGCAGCAAACTAGGTCCATTTTTTTCTCTTCACGTGTTTTGTATAGCTAGTCGATGGCGTCGTGAAAAACTTCGGACAAGAATGGGCTTTCCAGGTTGTGTCTTAGGCTAGTTTGAACGTGGGTTTACTCTCTGGGAATAATGTTTCCTGTAAAACAAGTTTCCTGTGGGAACATGTAACATCTCGATGCTTAAGTTAGTAAATGTAAAACAAGAATATAATATGCTGATTGGAAAAATAGAATAAAGTTTCCTTCAGCAGGATCATTTCTTTATACTGGCGGTGTTCTTCCTTGCTGTCCCAAAGAACTTTTCCTCGTTAAACTGTTTTTTAGAGTGTTTTTTGTTTAGAAATACATCAAAATAATATTTTTTTATTTTTTAAAAAATCATTTTCAGCATCTATATATAAAAATGATCTACAAACACTAAAATAAATTTAAAAAATGTGTTTTGGCAGTTGTGTAAAACCATATGGAGCCACGACAACTTGTATTTTCTGCCCCATTGTGGATCGTTAGCAACGAGTGACAGGGAATCATGACCCCATCCACATAATAGATCAACCAGCTACTTCCACGAATAATTCTTATATAGTGGATATATTCTTAAGATATGTTTTCTTATAATATATTGATTCTAACTTTTAAAAGCAAAATATTGAAAGATGATGTTTTGTTTTGTTTTTCTTCTTTGTATATCAGTGGATTCAAAATTTATTTATTTTAAATAAGATAATCATGAATTTTAAGATAATTAAGCAATGCCCTTATCACTCAATCTCTATCGTGATTGAATTTCCATTAATATAAAATTCTTTTATATTTACAATTATTCCAAACCAAATAAAAATAGCTAATTTAGAGGGCAAGTTATCTCTAATTTGCCCAAAAATGTTATGTCCAAGAGGCCCAAGTTATCAATAATCTGTTTTGAGTCCAATTTATGTGCAATTAAGCCCTTTCAATTTCGCTCTTATTTGGTCATCATTTTTTATATCTTGCAGAAGCACTCTCCCAAACTATGAGAACCCTCCTTGACTAGTAGGGCAATCGTCTCATCGTTAAAGACGAGTGAGGGGTAGAGGATGGGAAAATGTTTCAGATTTTCTTGGGAAAGAGAGCTCTATTGGGAATTTCTCTATTGGGAATTTCTTTCGTAATTGAGTGAGAGTTTGTTTTTGAAAATATTTTTTATTTAAAATATTTTTGATATTAATATATCAAAATAATTTAAAATATTAAAAAATAATTTAAAATAATAAATAAATAAAATTAAAAATATTTTTGAAATGCAATACTCGGATAAAAAAAAAAGTTAACCCTTTAAATGTGGATCCAAGTAATCCCTGGCTATTTGCTTAGTTTGACTGGGTTTTTTACCCCAAAAAAAAGATCTTTACATCCAAAGTCTTGGTTATTCTGGGTTTATTTGTTTTTTTGGTTTAAAAATATATTAAAATAATATTTTTTTATTTTTTAAAATTATTTTAAATATTAAAAAAAGAAAATTCTGGTAAGTTTTTCGTTGAAGCGAAATAACGAACAATTCCTAATCTAATCATGTCAACCCTCTTTTTGAAGAGAGATTGATGGGTCAATAATACAAAACATGAAGACCCACCAAATCGCACTGCAACAACCATATCTTAGACCAAAGACTTTGAACACAAGAAAATGGTTCGCTATTACACCTGGTTCTTGCCCCCTCCATTTCCTACACGTCCCACTAGCCTGCCTTTCTTCCTAAATCAGCTGAGAGATGATGGATCCAATGACCGAGATGCACTTGTTTTCTGTTCTAATTACGATCGAGGACGGTGGACATCAAACGGAGCTGGCCCACGTGTGATTGGTGTGGCTGGGGCCCATGGGTTGACGGGGATGGGCTTGTGATGTGTAGGGCCCATACGGGGATGAGACCTGGCATCAACGGTGGATGATGCGGATGGTGGGACCGCAACACGCTCACATGATGGGCACATGGTGAGGGTGGTTGGTGGGGTCATTTGCATGTAGAACTGCGGGGAGAGTTTCAGTGCTCTGAGCTCCTGGACTTCCTTTTGCAACCTCCTGTTCTCCGCCGTCAGGTTCTCACAGCACCTCTTCAAGAACTCACAGTCAACCTCAGTTTGCTTCAGCTTGGTCCTGCAGAATTCAACGTTCTGGCGTCAGCACAACTTCTCGAGCAGGCATTATTAAGAGGTCATTAAAAAACCGAAAAAACGCAGGGGATCATCTCACCTTGCCCTTCGGTTCTGAAACCACACCTCCACTTGTCTAGATCGGAGCCCTAGCTGCTTGGCCAAAGCCATCTTTTGTTTCTGCGCATAGCAAAACAACAGGTTGTCAGACACAATTACCAAAACACCCTCCCGATAGTTCTTGGCTGGCCCCGATAAAAGAAAGTTTTTTTTTCCTGTTGCACTGTTTGGTTGCTCAGGAAACACGGGAAGGCCACCAATATTTCCTTGCTTTCTGACTCTTGAGAGTCAGATAAAAATAAAACCACGAGTCAACTCATTTTTGTCCACTTGCCCCCCATTTACTCAACAGCCAAGGAAGAAAGTTTGGGTTTTTAGCTTAAAAAAATAGGATACTTACTGGGTTGAGAGTGTTGTTTTCTTTAAAACTTTCTTCGAGAATAGCGGCCTGATCTTTCGAGAGCCTGAGCTTCTTTCTCGAAGTATCACCATCCTCTTCATCGCTGATTCCACGAGAAGAATCTCTCTCCATCTCATGCTCCTCTCCGTTAATCCCGTCCCTTTCGCTTCTCTTTCCACTTATACTCGATATCGTGCTGTTTGGAGATGATACACCCGCCTCCTCTTCACAGTCAGCTGTTGATGGCAAACTGTTCACGTCGATGCCTCGAAGGAACGATCTCGTCTCTCCGCGGTATGAATCAGAGTTTTGATCTGCATGTGAGATGATTTTGAGTGTCATATGGGGCTTGAATTGGTCGGAGATCAAAAGTTAAAAAACTTGCGGGTTTGGATCTTGAGAAAATAAGAGGGGGGTGTTGAGTTTTCGAGCAGAAGAAAAGTTGAGTAAAAGCGACTGATAAAAGCCAATACATCATGGGGGCCGGGGAAAGCAAACAGAAAAAGAACACCTGTTTTATTTTATTTGAAAAGAGAAAGGGAGACGAATAGTTTTTAAAAAGAAAGAGGCTTTGTAATGTGTTTGTTTCTCGGGAAAGTGAAGGAAAAGGAAACAGAAAATAATCGAAAAGGGAAGAACCAAGGCTGGATCTGAAACTGGAGGCCATGCAGATCTTGAATTTACCAATAAGAAAAGGACATACCTGAAGGAGGCAAGGTCACATTCCATGAGGGTTTTTGAGGATTGAACCCGGGAAGAGAAGAAACAGCGGTAGATGGAACCAGTGAAGACATGCGATTAAACTGCAGCGAATGCTGATTTTGAGGAACACTAAGACTTAAACTCAAACCCAGATCTTCCTTCTCAGCCATCATCTTCTTCCTTTGCCCGGAAACAACAAAAGATATATCTGAACCCGACGCTATTCCCTGCTGCTATTTATACAACCTGGTTTTTATATATAAATGGGAAGGCAAATACAGAGCTTGAAATTCTGTTGAGAGAGGGAGAGAGAGAACAAGAAGATGAGGGAGAGAGTTGATTGTGTTTGGATCAGGAAGAGAGTGCGTGTGGGGGATTATAAAGAGAAGAGAGAGAGAGAGAGAGGGATGAGGGAGTGGTGGTAGAGTGTAAGTTCAATCATGACTTCTTGTCAGGGAAGGCTAATTATCTCAATCATGGCTTCTGCCTCCGTATTTTAAAAATATAATATAACAATACCTAACTCTCTTGTAAATGGGAGTCCTTTTTTTCTTAAAAAAAAACAGAGAGAGGAGGTTTTCTGTTTATTTACGTTGTACTTGGTTGGACAGACCGGAAAGGCTATCTGCTGATTGACTATGCTGGAGAATTAAAACGAAAAATCTTAGGGTTTTAATGTAAATATGAACTTAATGAAGAACAAATTATAACTTGTCTTCAGCAGCTTCATTGTTTTTTTTTTATTTTGATTTGATAGTCATACTTAATATAACTAAAAAATAATTTGATATTTTAAAAAAAATAAAAAAAAAATGTCGAGTGATAAATAAAATGTAAATTCTTTCAGTTGATAAATGTTGTTTTCCGTGCAGAAGTTATCATCATCTCAATGACCCCTTTTATCTCTATATGTCTTATCTTGACTACTAACCTTATATTTAGTGATTGTTTGGTATTTTAATTGAGTTTTTTTTTAAAATATTTTTTATTTAGAAATATATTAAAAAAATATTTTTTTATTTTTAAAAATTTATTTTTGATATTATCACATCAAAATAATCTAAAAACACTAAAAAAATTTAATTTAAAATAAAAAAAAATTATTTTTTTCAAAAACAATTTCCAAACACCCCCTTAGTGTGATATCATTTTTTTTCTCTATTTACTCTAATTTTATGACTAAATTTTTAAATTTTCAAAGCTTTGTTATTTTGATTAATATATGTTATAATAAATGAAAATGATTTATAAAATGATTTTTTTTAAATTCCATCCTCTTTTTTTTTATTTACAAGATTTAGTTCTTATTTCTATAATTGCTATTTATTTTATTATAAATAATTTTTTTAAAGATTTCATCCTCATTTCTTTTCAAACATATTTAGTCACCATTTTATTGATTACTATTGGTTGGGAATTAAGCTTTTTAATTGAGGTTGAATCTAGGATTTCACATGTCGTGAGTTTTAGATTATAACCTAGGTTTAGAAGATTCACTCGAGTTTACTTTTTTTAAGAGATAGTTTCATCGTTTAACATTTATTTAATTGAAGATTGGATTATTATTTTTTATTAGTTTCCTCAAGGACTTTTCACTAATTTAAAAAATAACTTGGGTTGTCCCAGGTCTTTCTACTTGTAATTCTTCGTTAATTTTAGTTCTTTACAAAAGAAATTTTGTTTTTTTTATTAGATTAAATTAATAAATTATAAACTCAAGATACTTCATAATATTTTTATTTGATTTGATTTATGAGTCATTGCTCTAATGACGTATGTGATGTTTATTATTATTATTATTATTCAACTGGGTTTATTAAATTTGGCAAAGTCAATGACCTAAATCTTAAAATCTTTCCTTCAAAAATATTGGCATCACTCGAATATTTTTTTCATGTTACAAAATAAAACCTAGTTTGCAACATAACACAAGCTAGTATCTTGTATTGAATATACTAAATTCATGTTGCAATTACCATCTATTTTGAAATAAATAGAAAGCATTATCATGCCTGCACTATTTTCTCACAATTATGTCCTCATATATATTTTTATTAATCATCTAGGTTGTTTTTAAATCATCAAAGGTGATTGAATCATGCTAGAACAACTTTCATGTTAAGACTTAAATGATGATTAATCTCTTACCACTATATCAAGTGCTAAATGATTATGATTACCATTAGTACTTACTTTAGTTTTTATCTTTAGTAGAAACTTAACTTATCTGGTGTTAATCCAATCATTGTATTTGTATAATACTTAAAAGAAAATTTTTATTTGCTTGGCCGTTAAACTAAGATATATAGTCATGAAATATTATATATTTGTTTATATATATATATAAAACATTAAAAAAGAAAAACATGAATGACACTTTACCAAGACGTATTTACAATATCGTTGGCATTCAAGTCAGCCAGAAGATGTCAATTTGAAAGCGAAATAAACCTCTTTTGAGAAATAAAATAATAAATAATAGAATCTGCACGTATCTACCCATGATTTTCAATTACATTAAAATACCCTGCAGCAATTCGCATGCTTGCCACCTCATCGGATGTGAAGAAAACGTGTCGTCCGGATTTGTGCTGTTCTAAAACCCGCAGCTACATTAGAATATGGCGAGGAGCTTTTTAGTAAGCAAAAAATATATATATATTTTGTTTTTGTTTTTTTATATTCATTCGGATTAACTAGATCAACCTATGTGTAGAAACATGGGATAAAGTTGGGCGTCTCTTTTAAAAGAATTCTTCATTAATAAAATAAAAATTTCAAAGCTCACTTAACATCTTTAAAATAATAGTTTTGTTTTATCTATCATTGTCCAGCATGCTAGACAATACCTCATAGGGGTATGGAGATACAATGATGATTACAATAATACCCCTAAATTATGCTAGATAAAAATGTGTCAAAGGGGACAAAATTAGAGAAATAGTGGTAACCGGTTGACCGTAATTTGAAGTGAAGCCACCTTAATTGCCATTGCCTGACAAGAAAAAATCCGAATGATTAGTTTTTTAAAGTGTTTTTCGTGTTAAAATACATCAAAATGATGTCTTTTTATTTTTTTAAAATTATTTTTGATATCAGCACATCAAAATGATCTAAAAAATCATAATATATTCATTTAAAATAAAATAAAAATCAAATTTTCAGTAAACACCGGTTGCAACAAAGAGTTAGGGTTATCATTGATTCATGCCTTCCGACGGCTGTGATCAAATGGTCAGTTCTATCGAACTTTACGAGTAGGTTATCATATCCTGAGCTCATTACATAATTAGGGCCAAGGGAGTGAGGCACGCAAGACAACCATCAAATCAAGGTGTGGATGGTGATGATTGGAAGCTGACAGATCAACTTTTGTTTCGATGATCAAACGTGGGTCCCGCATTTTCCGCCCTCTATCTTTATCTAATAAAAAATCTTTCCTCGTGCTAAAAGCACGAGGGGGTGTTGCCGGACAAAGGCGTCGCTTTCGTAAACTTTTCTAATAATATAATATTGTGAGCGCTTTCTAATTTCTATCTGCGGGAAAGATCTCCTCCATTGAATTTCGCGCGTGGTTACAGATGTGCATCTGATGAACCGTGATTTGCAAACGCGTGTTGTTGACGTAACTGAGAAGAGAATATGTACGTCCACCACTAGATCTAATAATTGTCTAATTTATCGAGATGGCTAAGAGCTGAAAGCGTTTGTCGGCTTCAATATCATGCTTCGTTACAAAATGATTGTTGCCACGTCGCAGAATCTACAGATTAGCTATTACCTATAATCTAAAGAATATAATAATCACATAAAATAAAATAAAATAAACTTTACATTTTATGGGGTATTTTTCATCACAAGAGTTTTGAAAAACAATTCTTTGGTTCATAGCAATTTTAACAAAGTTGCTATTAAAAATGAATATTATAATAAAAAGACAATTTGAGAACAGAAATTATGATAAATAAATCAAATCATGATATTTTTAAAATCATAATACTAAATCTCAAAAACAAATCAGGAACACTAAAATCAATCATTAACCTGAAAAATAAATGGTGGTCATTTTGATTTTTAATTTTTAATTTAAAATAAAAATTTTATTTAATTTTATCATTTAGTAGTGGGTTATTAGTAAATTTTAAATAAATTAAAAGATAAAAAATTTTATATTTATTGTAGTGTTATTTATCAATGCTAGTATCTGGGGCTTGTTTTTGAATTTAGAATTATAGTTTGGGGTTAAGGTGTTAGAGTAAGAATTAGTTTGCAAATTTATTTATTTTAATCGAATTATTGTTATCAATCATGTGTCTATTAAATTTGCTATTATCAATCCCATCTTTGATAAAATTAAGATATTTTTCAAATACTTTCATGGAATGTGCTATTTATTATTTTTATTTGTGCTATTTTGTCAGAAAATTTAGTCAAATATGCTATTTTTTTAATAAAAAAATCTATTTGATGATGATGTTGATTTCATAAATAAATGAATATTTATTATCACAATTGTTTTATCCATTTATTCAATTAAAATAGGAGGGTCAATTTGTATAGTTTGTTGAAACATCCAAAACACAACAACAAAAATACAAAAATATTCTCAATGTGATTTGATTTATTCTTTTAGTAAGTTAATTGTTTAAGGACTAAAAAAAATATTTGTCTCTTATTTAGACACTTCCTAAGTACTTGGACTATTTTACTTATTTACAGTCTAGATACAATGTTTGATTAGATCTATTTTGTAATCAAAACCTTAAATTCTTTAAATGAAAAATATTATTTTGAATCAAATCCAAATACTTTACATTTCACTAAAAAATCAAAATAATTTATTATAATTTTGTTTCTCAAGTAAATGTACAACTAGTCAAAGGAGAAAGAACAATTTAATTAATTATCAAATATTGTATGTATAAATATCATTTTAATTTCATAACTTAATATACAAATCACTGTCTAATAGTAAAAATATATTTATAATTAAATAAATGTTTATATTTATGCCTAAAAACTTACTTTAGAATATTTTCAATGTTATAAAAGATATGATAATCTTAAAAATTCGTGTATTCTCCTAACATCGAAATACACTCTACAATTAATAAGTTAGCTAAATTTTAGTTAAACAATGAAGAAATTTATTTTTTTTTCTTTACATATTTCTCCAATCAATTCCTAATATCAATAATTTTGTTTTATGTATAAACTCGGGTTTTCATGCACCACAAAAGAAATGATGTGATATTGTTTAGCACCGCGTTTAAAAAATGTTTTTTAAAAAATATTATTTATTTTAAATAATTATTTTTTGGTGTTTTGAATTTATTTTCATGTATTGATATCAAAAATAATTTTTTAAAAAATAAAAAATATATTCTTTTAATATATTTATAAATAAAAAGTAATTTTAAAAGCAAATCGCAATAAAAAAGAAAGAAAGAAAGAAAGATAGCAAAAACAAAGGCTCGCAGCTGATGGGTCGAGCTGAGCCATGTTGATAGAGTCCAAGCAGTGGAAGCGAACAATTGGAGGTTTTACTTTTCAGTCCAGATGGGGGGAGAGAGAGAGAGAGAGAGAGAGAGAGAGAGAGAGAGAAAGGTGGAGACAAGAGACAGTGGAGTTCACGTGGGGTGTGAGGGGCGGGAAATAAGGGAAAGCGTGGAAGAAAACACCATCCTCTCCTTGCCTCCCCCGAACTCACGTGGACCACCATGTCTTGCCTGGAGACACGTGCCATCACACCCCTCGTGGTCCCCGCTGTCTCTCTCACCTGTTTACCTGCTGGCCCACACGTACTTCATCCATATAGCATTGTCATATTGTCCCTTCATGCACCGACACTGGCTTCTTCACAATCATTTGAACTCTTTCTTAAATTAACTTAGTTCACGTCCATCTCTTTTCACGGTTCGTGTATTACACCGTCCTTACCCCTAGTAGCGTTCTGTACCCGTGCCTATGCCTCCACGTACCACAGTCTCCTATTCAAAACTATTTAGTAGAGTTATTGTGATAGTTTTTCAAAGTGTTTTTTGTACTGAAATACATCAAAATAATATTTTTTTTTATTTTTTTTAAATTATTTTTGACATCAACACATCAAAATGATCTAAAAACACAAAATCATATTCATTTAAAATAATAATTTTTTTTACTAAAAGCTGCAGCACGGCGGGTGAAACGCCGTGGCAAACAACATATATGATTGGAAAAATCAATTAGAACAAATATTAAAAAACCTTAGATTGGAGTAAGGATAAAAAAACATATCTCTTTGATTTAAATCATATTATCTCTTTAAAAATGTTTTGTTTTTTAGGGTTTTTTTTCACCCAGAGGCAAAATTTAAGGCTGCCATAATCTTGATCAAAATGCATATAAAAAAAGATAATAATAAAGTATTTGCATGTTAGAGAGGGATTTGTTTTGAAGAAAATGGATTTTATTTAACCACATGATGATAAAAATATTCATATATATCCTCGCAAGACTTCGAGTATTGTGTTGGAAGAAGCTCGTCTTCAATCCATTTGGTGTATAGTTTATATCCATATTAAATAAATAAATAACCAAGATTATTTTATAATCTTTTGAGATATATCGAGTAGTTTAAGTTTAGAAGGTAGATTGACTATATTTATTGATAAATATTAAAATATATAGAGAGAAAATAATGGGATGCCAATTAAATCATAAATTATGGTTTTTTATACATGTTTTATTGGTTTCCAATTTTATTATTAAATATATATCATAAATATTTTTATTTTCTACGTTAATTTTGATCATGATTATTTTTATTTTTTTAATTCCTTTTATTAAATTGATTTTTCTTTTAAATTTGATCAATTTTAACCATATATATATTTCTTTTTTAAAAAAACAACATTAGTTTTTTTGTAATCTGAGCTCACGGTGTAGCTCGAAACGGAGGCAAGTAAATAACTGCACTCTTTTGTCATCATTGTAAAGTACTTTTGCTTGCATAAATCCTACGCAATTAAGTGCGGATAGCGTTTCAAACACTGGTTTGCAGTTTTTTTTATTTTAAATAAATATAATTTGGTGTTTTTAGATCATTTTGATATGTTGATGTCAAAAATAATTTTTAAAAATAAAAAAATATCATTTTGATGTATTTCGACATGAAAAACACTTTGAAAAGCTATAGCAATAGCTCTCCCAAACACTCTCTCAATGAAAAGGTACAAATTCCAAGTTTTAAGAAAATTGGAAAAAGAAAAATGGTTAAATAATAGTCTCGAGCTGCATGTTTCAGCCTTTCCAATTATGTTTGTCGCTGATTTAAAAACATTTTTTTAATTTTTTATTTTAAATTAATATTTTTTTATATTTTTCAATCATTTAATATGATAATATCAAAAATAATTTTTTAAAATTAAAAAAATATTACTATAACACTTTTATAAATAAAAAATATTTTTAAAAATAACTTTAATTATATTCCCGTCAACCATTAGATAAGGTTTTTAACTTTAATTGTATTCCCGTCAACCTATTAAATATACTTTTAAATAAGGTTTTTAACCAAAAACTATGTGACTTTTTCAACGAGATGAATCTAAGTTATGGATTTGAAAGGAAAAACAAAGCATAAAAAGGGAAGAAAAAACTAAAAAAATAGGGGAGAAAAAGTATACTGAATATAGAGAAAAAAAATAAAGTTAGAAACTCTTTCTCTATTATTTTTTTATAGTGAATTTTTAGTAGAAAAACTAATAATTACTTTATATTAATTTCTCATTTAGACATAATTTATTTACAATGCATGACCCTATGCATGTTCCTAAGTCAGGATTGAGAAGTAAAAAACTATTTATTTTTCTTTTACAGGGCTATAGTCTCATAGCCTGGATTAAAAATTTCATATGAGTAAATGACCTAAGTTGAGAATTTGATATGTCAATATATCGATCAAATAAGCTGTCGTCTTATTTTATTTTTAACATCATCATTTTGATTTTCTTAGTGCCCGTTTGGCATTGCGATCCCACTGGCTTTTGGCCGAAATTTGAAAAAAAAATTTACATTTTAAAGACCAGCGGTTTGGTGTTTTTAGATCATTTTGATATGTTGATTTCAAAAATAATTTTTAAAAAATAAAAAAAATCATTTTAATGTATTTCGGCACGATAAACACTTTGAAAAGCTACCGCAATCACACTCCCAAACAGGTTTTTAGTAAGAAAATATTTACGGTGGTTTTATTCGATTGTTTTTAGACCAACAAAGTTAACTAAATCATATTAAATCAACTTCAACATAAAATTATTTTTTTATATTCAATAAAATTTGATCCGACCCACAACATAATATGAGAAATTATCTAATTTTACGGTATTAATTCAAAAGGATAGATTTGTTGGTAACATATTTGCTACTAATTGACTTATAAAATAAAATCAACAAAACATTTAAAAAAAAAACTTTAAAAAAATTAAGGAAAAGAATAAATTCATTCTATTTCATCAATAATTTAAGAAAGTGACCCGGGATGCACAATAAAAATATCCAAAAAAAGACACTCGGTATCGATTGATGTGAAATTAATAAGAAGATATTCATCGCAATGGATTAAAAAAAAAACAATAAGTGAATTGGAAGCAGAGAAAACAACAAAACTCTCAAATCTTGACTGATTCGATTCCAAATTGTAAAATTTGTCCAGCCCCCCAAATGGCAAAGTTGTAAATGATTGAGTCTCAGTCGATTACAAGACAATCCCATCACTCTCGCTCATGTCTTCTTTACCCGTACGAGACTCGTATCCATGTGATTCTCACGTGAAACCGGACCCTCCAGGCGTTCCTGTCACTCAACGACTGAGTTGTCGTCTGGCGCCACGCAATCATGCTGCGTTCAATCATTTGTGCTCTATGTTACATGGCTAGAGTTTTCGGTACAACAACATGTGGTTAAACGACTTCGCGGTTGGCCTGGTCTTGTCTTCATCACACAGAATCTTAGCCTTTTTCTGATCCTCTCTTCTGCCCACCATCCGCATTATGTGGTCTTGCTGCTTCGGTGATTTCTTTTTATTCTTTCCTTACACTTTTTATAAAATTAGATTGCCAAACAAGTACATATATGTCCTCGGTAATTAAATAAACCAATTAAAATATCTTGAATAATTATAAATCTAATGTATGCTATGAGGGTAGATATAATATTGTTAAATATTTGTTCTTAAATAAAATTATTTTCATTTAATGTGTTAATTCAAAAACAATATTATCGATTCGCTAACTAAAAGTTTATCAAGAGACCTTCTGTGTGATTCACATAAGAGAATTGGCTTAAAACCTTTAAGAGATTAAAATAGTATAATGATAGTAACTACACCTAGTTGATTGAAGATCTCGAGATTCGAGTTCAAATAAAAAACAAAGTCATATAAAACTCTTGGTTGTACTAGGAAACTATTATTCCCTACTTGTTCATGTGAAGAAATAAATGGTAGTTGTAAAGTGATAACATGTGAGTTGAGATCTTAATGATTTTTATATATTGGTACACTAAGTGGAGTATTACACAATACTCTTAATGAAATACCACTCATACAAGTGAAAAAATAAGTTGTTTCTTTTAGAATTTCGATAAAGGATAATTATCTAAAGCATTCATCAATCTAAGAGTTGTTCAAAATCAAAATGAACAAAATAGTGAGAACCAGATAAATTCTTCAGGCAAAGAACTATGCGAGTACTATTGTCATGATCAATATAAAAAACTGAATAGTTCAAAACATCCCATACACTATTTAACCGAGTAAATCCGATTGTGTTTCACCAAGAAAAGTTCAAAATTCAAAGCTACATATCCTAATATGGTAATACATCAAATCTGTATCTTTCAACATATCTTTAAGCTGCTTTAAAATTGGTGAGACAATTTCCATTCACGCGAGGGATTATTGAGAATTTATTTCATAAACATGATCTAAACAAATTATGATTGAATGAGAGATTGATTAAATTAAAAGAATACTTGGTTTTTCTACTTAAATAACTCTTGATTTTCTTAGATTTAATTCTTGATTTATGATTAATTAAATGTTAATAATGATGAGGGATTAATTCTTATCAATTCGCAAACCTTTTAGCTTATATAAATTACTATAAAAAGAAGGTGAGTGAAGAGTTTCAAACCTGAGTTTTTCATATTTTTTCCTATCTTTTTTTATATTTTACTATTTCCTTTTTATTTTAAGCCTTGAATTCCTTTAAAATCTAGAGTTAAGTTTATATTGTTGAATGATATTTGAATCTTATATTTTTTTATCTTCAAAAACCTTGTATATAGATGCATTTAAATTAAGATGATGATGTCATTGAACTCTTGAGAGAGATGTTGCAAAGTGCATGAAAGTTGGTAGTTGAACGGAATAATATATCAAAGAAAGGAATGGTGCATGGAATGAACAAAGAAACCACACCATTATTCATTCATTTATCTATTTATTAAAAATTTGACCGCATTTAGGCAACCTCGGGTACTTAAATCCAACGTGCGCCTCCATTATTACCTCTCATGTGGATCCTAGGTGGCTCGCCATTCCCCATGCACCCCTAGGACAGCAAAGCACACTTGTGTCCTCAAAACCCGCACGTGCACTCTCGGTCAAAGTCACCTATCTTTGCTCGATCTGTTCAACGGTCAACCCCCCCAGCAAAGCATTTCCCTGTTCGCTGGCACCAGCGGTGCCATACGTACGAACTTCTCGCAGCCGTTAGATGATTCTCAAGTTAATCCGAACCGCTGATCACGGGATTTCCCACACGTGCACGTGCAACCATTAACCAAGAAAAGAAAGTTCAAGCTTGAAAGGTTAAAAAGGCCAGCTTTGTGTTGGCCAGTAATGGGTGGGTGTTGCCACCCCCATGTGACCGGCTGAGCTGGTTACCATGTGATTAACGGTTAAGTAGAATCCTTGCTTAGATTGGTATTTTCAGTTAATCAATGTTTTGGCAGGCAACCACTAGTTGTGCTGCACGTGATTTTATGCACGCTCTGGTTTGATACGTGAAATTATGACAGTGTTTGATATTTTGTTTTTTTAGCATTTTTTATTTCGAAATATATGATTATAATATTTATTTATTTTTTATAATTTATTTTCAGCATTAACAAATAAATCGATTCTAAAACAGTAAAAAAAATAAAATGAAAGTAAACAGTATTTTTTTTTTCAAAATAAAAAAAGCACTGCCATGTCTCTAATCATCAGTTAATGACACTCATACCCATAGTATTAAATGGGGATTATGATTGCACGGGCGGGTGGCAGGGGCATTATTGGATTCTAAAACGGAAGGAACATATTTTTTTCTTTCCAGGAGGGATGTTTGGTCGGCGAAGTTGTTCGGTGCAAATGGGAAATGGAGAATTATATAATAATACACAATCATTTAAAATGATAAATAAGTGATTAATTTATGAGTTCATTATTAGCTTACACTAACCTCATCATGTCAGTGCTTCAAATGATGAAAGTTGTAGTCGTCTGGTTCGGGATACGATCTCCTCCTTTTTTTTCTTTTCTTAGGACAGCTGGAGCCCACTTGAAGGTACTTTTGAATCTATGGAAAGACTCCCATCTCGTTATCTCATCATCATCATGATCATCTTTCCAATTTCTTAAGATTTAATTAGACTCTTAATGATGATCTGGGTCATATCATGAAATGTTGGACCATTATTGAGTTTATTTTTTAAAATATTTTTTATTCAAAAAAATATTTAAAAACAAACACTAAACAATAGCCTTTACTTTGCTGCCTTCCTTGCTAGCTAGTATTGTTCCCCATGGCCTGGGAAGCATGCACTTCCTTTAAGCACCAACGTGGTCTACTTGTCCATTATTATTATTATTATTATTATTATTATTATTATCTTCTTCCTGCCTGTGTATTATTAAATCAATAAGCTGTCAATATTCATACAAGTGTGTTTATATATATATAATCGCATCTTTTCATCAATCAATCTCGATGGAGAATGATCCGAACATATGGTTTGCTATCTTTCTAGATTTGAGATTTAACCCAATGATTAATAAGATGTCCAACCATCATTTATATAACCAGCCTCTATCTAAGATTTTTTTTTCTTCCGGATACGAGAAAACTCTATTTTTTAGAAAATATACTTAGTGTTTTCAGATGAGTGAGTGAAACCTTGACTGTCTTAAGCTCACTGACTCGACCTCGAGATCTGTTATACAAATCGCAAACTCTTTATCATCGAGTTGCATCTTTTGGGGATTATCTAAGATCCTTCCATTACAAAAAAGTGGGTTGTTTGCAACGGACAGATCCGTTGCAAACAACAAAGGAATCCGATGCTAATATTTATTAGCAACAAACGTATTCCGTTGCAATTCTGCGATAGCAAAATCGCGTGCAACAGAATTTTCGTTGCAAATTCATTCTTTGCAACGGACAATCCGTTGCAAATGTAGAATTTGCAACGAAAATTCCGTTGCAAAGGTAGAATTAATTTTGTTAATTAATTTTAAATTTATTTGATTTAAAGTGGATGTTTTTTGATTTATTTGGTCTCAATACTGCAACCCCACTAGCCCAATGCTTATGTCATCTTTACTGTTGCCCTTGTCAAGCTTAGGATTCCCCACTTCCATCCATCTTGTACATGGTTCTCTTCTGGAGTAAGTAAAGAAACTTAATTAAGGTTGACAATGAACATGAATACCATCCACGGTCAAGATCATAATCACAAGGTAAATCGATTCAGCCTTCACGCTCCCCTTATCACTGTCTGGATCTTTTCTCTCTTTTCTCCACAGCACCACTCCCGGCCACCCATCACTTAATTAGTCACAAAATCAGGACAACCCATGAGCATAACTGGTGCCAAGCCAAACAATCTACCTCCACAAACTCAGTTCTAGAGAATGCTCTCCAGAAATTCCACCTACCACCGTGGCTTCTTCCTCCGTTCACCACCTCCTCCTCTCAACCACCAACAAGATCATGTTTTCACTCTTTTCTCCACAGCACCACCCTGCCCATCCCAATCTCCCTAAACCCTAAACAAAATTTTAAACTAAGGAATTTAAAAAATGGAAATTTGACCGTACCGTGCATGCAGGCAACACCGGAAGCAGATCTTCGTTGTGGTGGTGATGGAGATCGACGCCGGCAAGGTGGAGATAGGGAAGCAGAGCTGGAACGAATTGTTGACTTCATTGTTCACTGCAGTATTGTTTTCAATAGAGAGATGGAGAGTGTTTGCTTTTGTTCTGAATAAATGAGAGAACGAGAGAGAAGAAGAATGAATATTAATTACATTTGAAATAAAAGCAGGGTGATGCGGGTATTAAATATTTATTTAATTTTTTTTTAAATTCTTGCGCAAGGTGATGCAAAGTAATTTTCATTTGCAACGAATAATCCGTTGCAAATAGTTTTAAATTGCAACGGAAAATCCATTGCAAAGTAATTTTCATTTGCAACGGATAATGGTTTTAAATTGCAAAGGAGGAAAATCCATTGCAGCCCATGTTTTTTTTTTTATTTCCAAAATTTGTTTAGCAACAAAAAATCCGTTGAAATCCATTACTAAACAAAATCCCCGTTGCAATTTGTGCAACAGATTTTTGCCGTTGTAAAAATCCTTTTCTTGTAGTGTTCCCTTGCCAGAACATTGGTCGAGGCATTTGTGTCAATGGCAAAGGTTTCTGTATTTTCTTATGGTGTTTTTCAGTTCGGCATAGATCGCTGTGGTGTCTCAAGCCGTCAGACTGTGCAATCAATCTGAAAAACCTAGAACTTCATTAACGATATTATGATAAACATAACGTTTATCTTTTAAGATAATGGTAACAGCTCGTAACATTTAGCGATTCCATTCACTTGCAAGCTCGGGATCTAGTTTATCCACTGCCATTTTCAATTCCACGAGACCTTTCCAAAGAGAACCAGTTCTTTCTCATCCAAGCTCATGCCATAAATCCACGTCACCGGTCTCTCACACAACCAGACAACTGGTAAATTCATATAGAAAAAATGGCAGAAGGTTCCACATACTATACTCATAACTTATTTGCTATTAAGGACAAATAAGTGTTTTCCTTTTTTGATCGTGTGGTGATGTGAAAAAAACATCTTTGAAGCAAAAGGTTTAAAGCTTATGTATAAGGGTATTTTAGTATTCTTGTAATGATCTATCATTATTATAATTGCAGCTAAGGGGCAGCTTAGTATTTAACCATGCATAAAAATATAATAAATAAAGTACAAAAATATTTTTATAAATTTTAAGTTGAAGTCAATAGGCTTTTTTATCTTTTCAAGATGGTTTTTTACGTAACTTTTCAATCTGCTCAGGGACAATTTGGTATTTGAATAAATAATAAAAAAAGAAGCATGTGAACCCTACCGGCTACTTGGTAACGTGGGCCTTTCCCCCCGAGAGCACCTGTTGGGTTAGTCATATGAGATCCTTCCATGAATTGAATATTCTTTTAGGAGAAGGATGATAGGTCCAGATAATCTGGTCGGCCTCATATTATACTAGCTTACCCATTAGACTTTAAGACTATCGGCCCATAACATGAAGTAAAATAACATCACCGTCGATTATCTATTGGGCCAATAGGCCTAGGTATCCTGCTGGACTTGACCCAGACTGAGCCCCTCAGTTTTGGAAACGAAAACGCACCTCCCTTCCGTATAGAAGAACACCAGCAAAATTATTGGCAAAAAAGTTTGAATTATTTACCTTGCCATGCCAGTTACCAAGGAGCACAGGAGGAATGTCACCCTTCTCTTCTCTCAAGGTTAAGGCTCCTTTAATTTTGCTCCTTTAATGACGAATCCGGCTGAAAATACGGAGCGAAACCAAATGAACGGTCGTGTTTCACCTTCTAGCTCCATTGACTGCGGCGGCACGGCAATATTCATGGCTTCGCCTTTTCAACCTAACTACAGCAGCCGAGCAGTTCAAGTACGTACAATTCTATCTCTCATTCATTTTGTAAAACCCTAAATGCTGTCGCTAGCTATCATACTAATACTATATTTAGGGTTTTAGGACCCTTATTGTCTCATTCGCCGCGAGTGACAGAATTAACTTAAGTTTTAAGTTTGGTTTATTTTGATGGTATTGTTGTTTGAAGTTAATTTGGCCTTTTTATTTAAGCAGCAGCAGCTGCTTGCTATTATGAATCTATCTGCTTATAGTTATTAGTTCATTGGAACGACCTCCCGCGGTAATCTCGTATATATGGGATCATCCAATCGGGGGTTAATCTGTGTATTTAGATGTGTTGATAATACATACAATGAGTAAAAAGCGAAGTTTGTAGTATAACGTAGTCGGGGAGTCAAAGTTTTTTAATGGGTTGCTATTTCATACATTGCACCTCTGTTTTGTTTTACTTAATGAGCATGCTTCTTGAGACTGGATTCGACAGAGAGGTGATATGCTGGATGTATGTGTTCACAGAGCTGGTAAGGTCAAAACCCATTACTCTTTTACAAAGGAGGTTTTGTGGGGACCCAATTTTTCTTTCACGAGCATTCATCTGACTAGTTTTATACCTAACTCAAGGGGTATCGAATGTTTGGAGTTAAAGTTCTGTTCTCATCCAATTGTCACCTATCCATGCTTGAGGATTTAAGCATTCATGGTTTTATTGTTTGCGCTTCAGTATAGGGATACAGCACATCTCGTGCTGTATGTTCATCGTTTACTTGTTTTATGAGGAATTATATCTTGTTGCTGATTCTTATTACAGGAAGCATTGGAACATTTGGCATCTATTGATTTAATTGAATTATGTAGTGAAGCAAAAGTTGAGCATTGTCGAGCAACTAGAGATTTGAGAAGTTGTGGGCGCTATGTTCAGTATGTGCTGAACTCATGTAGCCATGCTTCCTTGTGCTCTGAGTGTAGTCAGCGGTGTGATATTTGCCCCATTTGCAGAATCCCTATCCCAAAGACTGGGATTAGGCTCCGTCCTCGCCTTTACTATGAGTGCATAGAGTCTGGCCTTATTTCCAAGAGATGCGATGAAAGATTTCAAGATAAAGAAGATGCAGACAATGAATTAACTACTGATGTCCAGCGGCTCTATTCTTTATTTGATGTTGCCTTGGAAAATAACTTGGTTTCTTTGATTTGTCACTGTATCCCTTTCGCTGCATCCATGTTTAATCCCATTGAAAATTGGTGCATTGGATTCATTTCTAATATTTCTAAATGAAATCTACTCCTAACATTCTTGCAAAGGCAATTCCCTAAAATATTATTTCCTCACTTTTGTTTCTTTTTTTCTACATTGAAGCATTTGGACGAACTGAAAATACTGTAAAAGTGACATTTGAAACATGGACAGCCTAGTATTTCTGTTATGTGTAATTGTCTAGGCATTCACGCTTTATAGAAATGTACTCTCGTTTCTGAAGGAAATTGAAAAAAAGATGAAGTCTCCTTTTGCTGAAACTTATGAACAACCTTAACACAAGTTTAACAGATGTTACAGATGTTTGTATGGATGAAAGTGCCGTGTCCAGTGATCCTGTCATTGCTTTCTTGTTGGATGAAGTGGTTGTCAAGGATTGGTGCAAGCGGACATTTAAAAACATCATAGCAGAACTTCAAGGGATATGTATCCTTAATTGTTTTTTCGAATTTGATAGTCTTAGGCCGTATTACTTAGTGTAACTGCATGTATGTTATTACATTGATCACCTGTGTGTAATATTCTTAATAAGTTGTTAGATAACCTTGAAACAGAAGAAATGAAAACTAGGTTGAGTCTACTTCTTAAACTTTCTGTGCATCTGGTTGGAATATCCAATGTCCTTGAAGTTTTGGAATCGACATTTAAGGATAGTCTTTCAGCACAGCTTCATGATTTACAGCTCCTTCAAGAGAACATATTAAAGGCGAAGCAGGTTTGGTTGCTTACAGGATTGAGTTGTTAACAGAATGCTACATTCAATTGTTTATAGGCTCTAAACTTTCCTTTTTCTCCCCTGTAGTTCTTGCTTTCCATCCCTTTTCATTTCCCCTTGCAAAGATTTTTTGTATTCTCTTCTAGTACATAGATCCTATTGACATGATTTTTAGCTGATTTTTGGAAAGACCTCTAAACAAGAAACTAGCATGGAATTCAATAATATCCTGCACATTCAAATTTAATGCATGTACTTTTATCACTGCCACTGTTGTTGTAATAATGATATGGACTACGTGTTCTATTGAACTTGGAATAGCTTGTTCAACTTCTGCAAGTATTGTAGAAACCACATTTTTGCAATGCCGTGTCTTCTATAGCTGCATGCAATTCATAATTCTTTCTTACGGTTCTTGATTTTCAGCATATGGAGATTATAACATGGTGTGTAAGACATAATTTTCTGGAGAATGTGGGGTCCCGTTACAGCAATTTATCATCATGGTGTACTGCTGTCCTTGAAAGGAAATCAGCTGCAATTAAGCGTTCATGGCCTGAAGTACCAAATCAATCTCCTAAGTCCAGCATGCAGACTGGTTCCCTGTTCATTGAAGATGCTCTGGCCAATCTTGAAATTGAGCAGGGCCATATGCAAGAAAGGGGAGAAGAGTCAGAACTTGCATTATTGCTGAAGGATAGAGGGTTGTTTTTCAGGTCTAAGCTAGAGGGTTTGACAGCATGCTATCCATTTGAAAATCTTCGAGCTGCTGTTGATTTACTTTTTTTACATGGAAGTTCTGATTTGGTGCTTGCAAAGCAAGCAATTGTATCCTTTATCTATTTTATTTTTCTTAAATATGTTTCTGGTGATTATATATTCTCATTTTGCTGAACATTATGCTATCCTTTGTTTTCTTAACATAGAATTAGTTTCTTTATTATCTTTTTGATCGGCACTGGGCAACGCCAGATGAAAGTTGGCGACATATTGTAGATGACTTTTCAGCTACATTTGGTATAGCCAGGCATTCATTATTGGAATCACTTACTTTCTATCTTCTGGATGATCACACAGAAGAAACTCTGCAGGTAACAAAATTTCTACTTATTCTGATGCTGAATAGTCACTAATCTTGTCACCAATTTTACCTTTATCAAGGCAATGCATACAACGGTACAAATTTTTGTCAATTGTTTGCTAGCAGTTCTTGTTATTTGTATCTGAACGATGGGGTCTCGTGCTTTTATGATACAGAAATATAACATAAAAGTGAAATCTTTTAATTTAAGTTTGAAAATGCATATATTTCTTACTATATGTTGTTAATAGTACTGCTTGTCAAGCTAAATGTAACTGAATGCGGTTTTATTTCTTATCCTACTTTGGTCAAAGTTTTTAATACGTATTTGCCTTATGTAAAAGATCCAGAGATTCTATTACTAACAGGTAAAAACTCCTTTGTGAGAAAATTATACACTCTTAAGTTTGAAAATCTGCTATCTAGATCCATCATTGCATTCTTTATGCTATGCTTAAAGTGCTTAAATTTCTAACTTTTCTTTATGCTATGCTTAAAGTGCCTAAAATTCATCATATTTAATGTGTTGCGGTGACATATATTCTGTATTGACGATACTAGTGTATTTGACGCTATATTTTGGGAATTGCTACAACATGTTTCTAATCCTCTCATAATATAGTGAACTCTGTGCTTTCCATGACCCTTTGTATGCTGACAGCTGTTCACTGTACTTTTCACAGGAAGCTTGCAACCTTCTTCCTGAGATTTCAGGCCCATCAACTCATCCTAAGATTGCTCAAGTGCTATTAGAAAGGAGGAATCCTGAAACAGCACTGATGGTCTTAAGATGGTCTGGGCATGATGGATCTCAAAAGGTTTCTCTTAATGATGCTGTCACTGCTGTTCGGGTTAGGGTGGAGTGTGGGCTATTGACTGAAGCCTTTATGCATCAGAGAATGCTCTGCACCAAAGTCAGGGAAAATAAGTTCAAGGCTAGACCACTTCAAGATGCTTCTGATGATCTTAAAGGAGAATGCAGGACATGGGAAAACTGGGTGGAGATACTGGTGACTGAAATTTGTTGTCTTTGTATCAAGAACAATCTGGTAGATCGAATGATATCATTGCCATGGAATTTGGATGAAGAGAAATATCTTCATAAGTGCCTCTTAGATTATGCTTTCCATGACCCTTCAACAACTATTGGAAGTCTTCTTGTCATATTTTATCTCCAGGTAACTTCTAGCACTAATCTTTATTTGAGTTGGGGTTTGAAGAAAAACTGACTGATGAATTTACCACTTGAAAAGGGAAAAGAATGTCAAACTAAAATTTTCAATATGTGTAGTTATGTGACTAACTTGGTTAGGTTTCAATATTCCATAAGCTTTCTTTTTTATCCATGCTTAATTATAATGCTAGGTTGGTAGCAATTCTGGGATCAATGATATTTTTGTTTGTTGAACTGTTGATGCAACATTAACTGCATGTTTCCTAAGTCATCATATTGTAATCAACTGTGCTGAGCAGCCCTAATATTGACACGGGCTCACCAAACTCCATAGTAGGTACAATTCAAAAGCTACCATTTTCCTTCTCTTATGTTCATTTTTAGTTAAAATGCACTCACAGCGAAGTATTGATTATATATTGAAGCAAAGCTCCTTCTACAGCATATGAAGCAAACAGAGTCACTTTTGCAAATGATTTGACAAATTCATCTCTATAACCTTTTAGTTATTAAAATGAAAACTTTGCAAAAATCAAAATATTTGCTATTGGTCACTACTATCTAATTACCCATCGGTACTGAATTGAACATAGGGGTGAGGTTGGAAATTAATCAAACAATGATTGAGACAAGACTACGTCTCATCTAATGTTTGATTAAGATGTGGATTTTGAAAACCTGGAACTCTAATGGATAATGTTTTTTACTGTCACTAGCGCAAGACTCCACCGGGACTGCTAGATCAAATAGTTTGATGTTGAAACTTGTAATCTTGTGAATGATTATATTACAGTTATGTGCTGTTATTTCTATTCAATCAAGTTCTGATTTTCATTTTACTTCTAGATAACTCAGTAACTTGCTGTGACATATATTTCTCTGTTCCAGCGCTACAGATATGTGGAGGCATACCATGTTCATTCCAAACTTAAGGGCGTGGAGGAGGAGTTCATTTCTGAGAATTCTCTCAGTGAAGAAGTTTTATCCAGAATGAGATCAGCTAGTCACCACAGAGCAGAACTTGTTGTAAGTGGTAAAACCTTGTAGAATTTATGTGTGCATCTTTACTGAAAATGGAGCCTTAAACAGAGAAGTCGTATTAATTCTAAGTCTGATTTTCTTTAATCTAATCTCCCAAAATAGAATAGTGATCATCTAATTCACAAGCAAAAAAATAAATCAATCAGAGGGAAATCTTATGGACCAGGGTCCCCCCTCTGATTTGCTTTTGGTCAATTTTTATAAATTAATTCCAAATTGAACTCAAATCAATACCCTCAAAAAGATCCCAAAGACATGATTTGATTTAGCCATGTGAATTGAATTCAATTCCAAGAGTTCCAAAACAGCCTGTAAGTTTTTGGGTGCTGCCGTGCTGGTCCAACGAGCAGTGCTTAACTTCAATAGGTTTCTTAGAGCGAAATCATTTTGTCAATTGATGCAACTTAGAGCATATATGTTGGAACATCACTTTCTGTGCATTTCATAATAAGTATCTCTTGGGAAGAAATTTGATTAAAGTAACTGACCAAACTTTACCTTCTTTAAACAGGTTCAATCCATTCAGTTGCTTCCAAAAATTCAACAGGAAGAGCTTAAGACTGGAAAATTGTTACCTGAGGTCCATAATACCTCTGGTGAAGAAGTTGAAATTCAAGAAAAGGCTGATCGTCCCATGGCACAAGAACCAAAGTCAAGCAGTTTATTAATTTCCCTTCCTGCAGATTCTTCTTGGGTTTCTCGGACAAATAATAACATTACTGTTAAGCCATCATCTCATAAAACTCCACCAAGATTTGGTGCATCTATCAAGAATCCTCACCTGGAATTGGGTAACAATGGTCCTTCATCTGTTCTTCATCAAAGGTTATTTAGAACTCCAGAAAGAACTCAAAAGTATCAGGTTAGTCTCAATAAAAATTTCAAATTTGATGGCACCTCAACTCCTGGAATTCATCAAGGTAGTCACAAGAATACCACGCCATTAAAGGAGACCAGCAGAACTTCATTAGAAGTGCTTCCGAACAGCAACCTGCATCACAGTCTATTCGATGTAATCTCTCCAGAAAGGGAGCAAAATGGGTTTCCTAAGCAATTACGAAATACAAGTCCTCCATATTCCCGTAGGATTACTGCTAATCCAGTGGCTATGTCTGGCAGCAACAATGGTCTTCCTAATGATAAAAATGATAGATCTCGGAATAAGGGTTCTATAGATGATCCAAAGGACACAGCCTGGAGGTAAAACTAAATTTCTTTTCCCATGGAATCATTCTAGTGCAAAAAAACCTATTTTAATCGTTTCCTTTTTGTGTGCTTAATGGCAAAATAGTGCTCTTATATTCTGTTTGTACATATGATTCCGTGATATTTCATTGATAGAGAGTTCATTGTTGATGAAAGGGAGGTGAATGATGGGCTGCGATGGAGAACTGATGAAACCAGTGATGAAGAAGAAGAGCATATTCCAGAGAGAAGTTTTGGAGCTGGTTCTTATGCAGCAACCGCAAGCAGAGTTAGAAGAAGTAGATTTGCTAGAAGATGAACATTGTTTCCTTTCTGTAACCTACAGGTGCCTCTGACCTTCTATGGTCGCTTCTCTCAGGATCAGTGACAAGCGGGAAGTGCCCGAGCTAGCAGTGAAATGAAGCCATGATTATTTTTTTCTTGAGAGGGCTGCACTGCTAAGATTTTCTGGTTTCGATGGGAGGTATATAAGCCTAATGACTGATTTATAGTTTATGGACATGGAATATGAAATTCAAGCTATCTGTTATAGTGACCAAATATGATTTTCGATATGAGGCCAGAGAGCTGTGGTCAGTTTGTTGACATTATTGATTGAACATAAGGAAACATGGCTACAAAGCGATGAAAAATAAACAAAATAAAAGGCTAATAAAAACGTCATGGAAGATACCTCTGAAATTTTCTTTCACCGGCGCCCTCTACACTGCTTTCCAAAAATATTTTCTTTTGACGGTGGCTTCTACACTGCTTTCCAAAATTAGGTTGTGTATTTTTAGATGTTACTTGAACCTGTGAAGACTTGTGGACTGATATGTTGTTTTTTAAAGTATTTTATGTTTAGAAATGTATTAAAATGATATATTTTTTTTTAAATATTTCTGATATCATGAAAATGATATATAAATATTTAAATATTTAAATTTTAAATAAAAAAATTAAAAAAAGGAGAAGAACATAAAATATAGAAAATTTATAATTTTTTTTAAAAATACAAAACTAAATACTACCTTAGACTTAGAGTTGAGGAGAGGAAAAGAACGGAGAAATGAAAGGGTGATATGTCCCGAAACCCAAAAGTAATATGTTTTTCTAATTAAATTAAAATGCTGAAGTACATAATAATTTTCTTCAAAAGCATCAAATTAATGATAAACAATCTAATCACCGTCCAAAAACAGTTCCATACTTAAAAACCGTCCGATTAATCAAGATTTTTTAAGTCCGGTACTTGAATTTCATAATATTAGAATTTTTTTAATTAAAATATCATGATTATCTATTATTTATAAATTAAATAATCTATTATTTAAATATTCTGTATTTTAAGATATCATTAATTACATATCCTAAAATGACCAACCATTTTGAGAAGAATACGATTAGAAAATAAACAAATCATGCAAATTAATTTATATATATATATAAAATAATTTTAGATTTTATAAAAAAATAATATTTAAATATAAGATTCAAGAGACAATTCGAGAAAGCACACCCAATAATATGGTTAAAATGATCTTTCTGCTATTTTTAATGGTAATGTATGAAAAATAAAATTTGTCCCCATGTTTTGTTCTTTCTAACTTTTTTTTTTACTCTATTTCTCTCGTGTCGTTTCCACGATGCGTTTTACATAACTTTATACAAACAGTTTCATTTTTAAGGGAAATTACTAAAAGGGGCTTCACTTTGACCGATCATAAGTCAAAGCAACAGGCATCATCACTGGCCTCCTTTTTACCTCACATCTACTTCGGGGGCTTCGGTCAGGAAGACGTGAGAAATGGCAGAAACTGCGAAACTCCCAATCATAGACCTCTGCTCGCCTGATCGCATATCAACAGCCAATTCAATCCGTCAGGTCTTCATTTCACTCTCTTCTTTCTCTCAACCTTTTGTTTTATTTTATGCCATGTTAATGTCAACCTCTTTCTCAGGCATGCGTGGACTATGGCTTCTTTTACCTAGTGAACCATGGAGTGGAAGGACAGCTTCTTAGCAAAGTCTTGGAAGAGAGTAAGAAGTTTTTCTCTCTCCCCTTGAACGAGAAGATGAAGCTGTCTCGCAAACACCACAGAGGTTACACTTCATTTTATGCGGAGAAACTTGATCCCCTTTCGAGATCCAAAGGTTTTTTTTTCATTCTTTCTTCTTCTTTATTGTTCTTCATTTAATTACACAATTTTATTTGGCCCTTATCAATTATTTGAACACGGATTTTGGCTACTTGTTGTTTAGGCAATGTGATAAAAACTAGAACTTGATTGTCTTATTCATTGATTTGGATATAGGTGACTCAAAGGAAAGCTTCTATGTTGGTCCTGTGGAAGGGGATATGGCTCAAACTAATCTTAATCAATGGCCTTCACAAGGTACTTCCTTTCAGACACGTCTTTTTCTCTTACTGTTAGAACTTTTTTCATTACATTTTATCTTGTGTTTTGACACTTACATTGAAAACCATGGCATACCTTCACTGAATATTCCTCTTTTGTGTATAACATGAATGTTGCTACTTTGATCATTACTTAATTTGTTCTTTTGGTTGGGGAATTTCAGAAATCTTCCCAACTTGGAGACTGACAATGGAGTCTTACCATAAAAAACTTATGTAAGTCATGATCCCTGTAGTTTTTATATTGATCCTGTGTTTTAAAGAGTCTCGTCATGAAAAACTTGTTCAGGTCATGATCCTTGTAGTTTTTTTACATTGATTGTATGTTTTTAAATGGGTTTGCAAAGCCAAGTATTTATGATCTTGGTTGGTTATAGGCTGTCTTTCAATTTGATTTCCTAGTATTTGTTTTTTGAGTGTATTGAGATTGTATTTGTGGAAAGTGTGGAAGTAGTGGTGATTTTTGAATTCGACAGAGTCCTGTCCCTTTCATGGAAAGTTCTTCTCTAGTTAGGAAACTCTAACTTGGTATTTATGTCTTGATTATATATCTCCAGGAAAATCTGCTTGAAGTGGCAATTGTATGTTTGAGCACAGCTATCTTATAGTGGATTATCTGGAGTTTAATCTGCAAGCATGTTCATTATGTGGTTATTTGGCAATTTTACTTTAGTAGAAAATAGCAACAAAGTACAAAGTCCTATATGGTGTTACTTCTATTGTTTCAGGTCTGCTGGGAAAAAATTAATCTATTTGATTGCTCTGGCTTTAAATCTGGATGAAGATCACTTTGAGAAAGTAGGAGCCTTGGACACACCTAATGGCTTCCTTCGTCTCTTACATTATCCAGGTATGCTGGTCGAGTGTCCCCTTTTCTGGGTAATATACATGTCAGCATTTGTCAGCTTGATGCAAAACTGAAGATAGAGAAGAGGAAAACATGGTCATTCATTGATAGTTGGCCGGTCCCTTTGTTTTCTTATAAATATCTGGCCACCTAATTGTTAACTCAGGTGAACTGGGGTGTTTTAATGAGGAAATATATGGCGCTTCTGAACATTCAGATTATGGAATGATTACTCTTCTAGCAAGCGATGGTGTTCCAGGACTTCAGGCATGTGCATATTTCTCCGCTTGATGTTTCTTAAAATCTTGGGGACTTTAGTAGTGTTTCATGATGCTTGAATACAATCCTCACCCTTCAAAGTTTCAAGTGCAAAATATTTGGCCATCTTATCTTGATTCAAAATTTTAATAGGTTTGTAAGGAGAAATTTAATCAACCACGGCTGTGGGAAGATGTGCCGCACATAAAAGGGTGAGTTTGAAGTAGTTGTGCTTTATTGAAAGAATAACTGGTGTAAGATGTAGTGTTTTTAGAATGTTCAAACAGAGCAATTAACCTTAATAATGATTTGATCCTATGGATACTCGTGTTTTCTTCTTCTTTGAAACCAAATGAGTCATGATGACTTTGATATGATCATATTATTAATGAGATGTGAGCTGTCCAGTAAGTACTCCAGTCAGTGCAATTGTCGCTGTACCATTTTTGTTGAAATGAATTTGTGTGGTGGATTGCTGCTGGAAAACCATAAATCCTATATTCTTAAGCAGACATCTTTATCAGCATTTTAGTTGTATGTTCAAATTTACATGACCGCATAGTTAAATATAAATCTGCAGGGCTTTCATAGTTAACATTGGGGACATGATGGAGAGGTGGACTAATTGTTTGTTCCGGTAATTTACTATTCCTCTAATTTTAGGCATTCAATCTGTACATCTTTCCTTCTCTGAAGAATTTTATCATGTTTTTAAAGAAGTTTTTCTGTCCCACCCTTTGGTGCCTTTTGATTTAATCCCAATTCCATTACTTGTAGGTCAACACTGCATAGAGTGATGCCAACAGGACAGGAACGCTACTCTGTAACCACCTATTCACTTCTCTATTTTTTTGGGTTATCCTTTATGGACTTGTGCTTCTAATAGTTTCAACTCAAAATTCTACTCATGAGCCTCTTCTTTAGACATGCGAAATATTCATGTTCTTGAACTTTTAGGAGTTTCAATATTGTGATACCAAACTTCTTGTTTAGACGCTGACCTGCAGATTTTGCACAATGGTCAGTTTGGATTTACTTTTATGACAAGTTGAAAAATTACTGTATAATCCAATAGGATGGATAAGCTGTTAAATGGTTGCTTGGGGGAAGATTTTATAGCGAGAAACTTGCCAACTCAACTAGTATATGATATAATGTGATTCAAAATAGCTTTAAATGGAAACCTTTGCATCATGTATAGGGAATGAAAAATAACACTGGGTGCTTTATAAATCAAATTGTAGTTTATAAATATATATCTCAGAACTAAAATGCATCCTATATGGTGGAACAGTCTTGAAGGTCACAATAATGGTTCAACATGATGATTTTGATATAAACTGGCCTAACATGATAATGGTTATAAAAAGAAATGCAAATGACTGAAGCAATTACTTCCAAATGCTGTCTAAATTGAACTACATACTTTTTTTATGCCTTGTCTTCTGATACTGGATTTTTGTTTTGCTGTTGACCCTTTTTTGTGATAAAATGTGGCAGTTGGCATTCTTCTTAGATCCCAACCCAGATTGTGTCGTGGAATGTTTGGAAAGTTGTTGCAGTTCATCATGCCCTGCAAGGTAAATTAAATTTGTTTTCCTTGTAAAGTTTTCTTATTAGTACAGTGTGTTTACCTAGTAATCAATAGTAACTGTATCTCCATAATAGGGTATTGATTTTCATCAACAAACTAGCAGTATACATTATGAGAATATCTAACTCATTAAGTGTCCCCGAAAGGCCATACATTTTTCACTTGATAGATTTTACTAGTGTAGTATTCCGTATTTTTAACCAAGTTGTCATAGTGGTTAAGCTAGAAAATGCTGCATTCTATTTTAGCTAGCCACTTTGATAAAAGCGCACTGGTATGTACTCAGTTTCTAGCCACTAACGTGAAGTTCTCGTGCTTTTACAAGATTCGGGAACTTGCTAAGAATACTGAAATGGTAGTTTGACATGGAGGTTGACTACTTGTTTACAAAGATGTAGTGTATAGAAATCAAACTATTTATAAACGAAACGAGCTTTGAAAAGACCTTCAGAGTTCTATAAGGTGCCTGGACATTTGCTTTTCAAAAATCCGTACAATGGTGAAAACGGACTCCTGTTTACTAGGATTGTTGTTACTTTACATGTAAAAGTAATTATATTATCCTTGGTTTGAATCAGAAAATAGAAATAAATTTCTTTTTATTATGTTTGTAGATTTCCTCCCATTCGCAGTGGGGCCTATTTGGAAGAGCGATTTAAGCTTTCGTATGGCGAGTAAAAGCTTTAGATGATCAAAGACTGCTCGTATTGCTCTCAAAAGTGTAAGATCATAGTGCTATTAATTGGGATTAACTTGTATCTCACGGTTCTGGTCCTCAACTTGAGAGGTATTTAACAGTGATTTCTGTTCATTTGACATCCACTAATGACCAGTTTTCTGAAGTTCCAGTTGAAGAAATTTAGTCCTCAAGTTTCTTGGCCTGGAAAAGAAAAAATGCTTTAGATGTAAAGGTGACTGGGAAAATAAAAAATAGAACAGAAATTGGTTGACAGAATGATTGCCCCACCAATATGTTGCTTAGAAGTAATACTTGCTTTTATTAAACCAGATATATATGTTATGAGATCATAGAAATCTTACGAGAACCCTTTTTAGATGTCCCTTTCCTTTTAGTTTTTCTCTGCAACAATTATCCTCATCTTTTCCACCATTCACAGCCAATTCCAATGAACAAACAAGGATTAGCATACAATTCCAGGAGCAAATGAAGCAGTAGCAGGAGCAGAATTCCAGTAGCAGCTGAGGCAGAGTTGCAGAATTCGCAACGTGACAAATAGGCAAATTCCACGTGTAATAAGTGCAACAGAGTAGCTCTCTACTTAACTGAGAAGAATTTGTAGCTTGAAACACAAGAAATTCAATCGCCAACCTTCACGATCAATCTCTTAATAGCCAGAGCTATTAAGGGGCTGGTGAGGTCCTGGCCCCCTATCCCTGGAAAAAGAGATATTAAGTTTTCTTTTTTTCCTTTTTCATTAGTTTTTTTTTTAAAATATATTATCTGATATGCATTGGGATATTATCTTTTTTTTGCTTAAAATTATTTTTTTTACTAAAAAACATGTTAGCAATGTTTTTGTATCTATTTATTATTGATATTATCCATAGCATAACGTGTAACAAGAATCTGATCTATAATCTAAATATTATGTTTGTGGTGAAAGAGTCTAAAATAAGTCATTGTGTTAATAGCTTCTTCTTCTCCCTTCTGACTTGCAAAGGGAACACATGTGAACACACGTGTCGATGCACGACGAGAGAGAAGAAAATTATGAAGACTGAAAGTGAGAAGAAAATACGGGGGAGGGGAAGAGTCAAAGAGAAACAGTCAACTTCCATTCTACTCCATGCGTCTTCAAGAGACACGTGTAAAGTCTAAACCACTTACTTTAGTTTAGGGTTACGGAAGGGGGACCAGCAGAAGCATCACAGATGATACTGAGCCCAAGAGTTTGAAAGAAGGTCAAGCAAGGCATGCGCTGCTTGGGATTGTTGTTGAATCCACACCGTACAAAACAAAGCGAATCATGATTTGATCACGTTCACACCCTTTCCTTAAAGTTCACCGTAGTTTTCTTTTACACCCATCTTATTTTTATCCGCTCAAGAAGATAAGAATTCCGCCAATTATTCATATTTTAAAAAAAAATCGCGATTTTTTTTAAGATATATACTATTTTAATCATCAATATATCAAAACAATAATTTTACCATAAAACACATAAAAAATCTACTAGTTGTTTTATATTTTAAAATATTTATTTTATTTTTTTAAAATATTTTTTAATATTAACATGTAAAAATAATCTAAAAATTAATTTAAAATAAAAATTTTTTTTTTTCAATTTTGTTTTATAATCATGGTAACAAACAACGTAGAGGTCACATATAAAAATATACACGGTGTGGGCCCACTGGTAAGGTGGCGCTGGTGGATAAGTGAGGGGGTGATGGATAAGATTGGTTTGGTACCGCAATAATTAATAGCAATCGTACGATCAGAGATTCTAATCCTAAATAAGATGCGATTGTACGCTAGAATACCCAAACCCACTTTAATAGTACGTCCACGTGGGCTGGACCTGGCTCACCGACTTTACTATTTTATACTCGGATCACGTTGTGCTTTTAACATCGGTCCTCCTCCGCACACGTGTACCATAATGTTGCGGAAATTACAGTTGAACCTAGCGTGCGGCTCGTGGAAATAATTTAAGGTTATATTTTGAAGGAAAAAAGGTTTAGATACAAACCCGAAATTTCTGTATTATCTAATAAACTTTATAAACAAAATTAAAATAAAAATTAAAATAAAAAAAGTTAATATAGAAGTAAGGAGAAAGAAGAACGAAAATGTAATGAGATTAAATATAAAGAATTTGTGAGTTGGTGTATGTTCAGTAACATAAAACTATTTTTTTATTTATTTTTAACTTTTTTAGTTTTTTTCTTTTGTAATAAAAAAATTAAAAACATGTTCAAAATTATTATTATTATTATTATTATTAAAATACATCAATATTATAACTATTTCCAAAAACAAAATCATAATATATAAAAATTTTCTTGATATTTTATATTCGTAATAATCTAATTATAGAATGTTAATTTTATTTCATTTGAATAAAAAATTATCATAAAAATTTTATAGTCTTTGTATTATATTTATAGTAAAAATTAAATTTATAACACTAACTATATATATATTAATTTTATTTTTTTATATTACTAAAAGGTACGTGTGTAAAAGAAAAATATATTATTCATGTTTTTCATTGTTTGGAAAACATTAGAAAACTTGTAATGGAAATTGCCGAGAATGTGTCGTTAAGACTCTGTTTGGCATTGCGATTGTAACTGCTTTTGGGCGAAATTTGAATTTATTTTTTTTACATTTTAAAGACCGGCGGTTTGGTATTTTTAGATCATTTTGATGTGCTGATTTCAAAAATGATTTTTTAAAAAATAAAAAAACATCATTTTAATGTATTTCAGCACGATAAACACTTTGAAAAGCTACCGCAATCGTACTCCCAAACAGGCACTAAAACTTAAAAAACTAGAAAACTATTTTTTTTTAATATAAAAATATTAGATCTAAACAGTAAGTTCTGATCGGGTTTATAATTTCATGGGTGCGAGTTTTAAGATCCAATCAAGTTTAAAAGGTTTGATTGTTTTTTTTAAAAAAATTGGTGTGTATTTTGTTTTTCAAGAGATTGGTTTTTTGTTTTAATTTCTATAGGATTAGTCTGAGTTTTATAATAAAACTTATCATTTTCAAAGATTAACATGGATTGATTATTTTCTAAAAAACAATTAAATTATTTAAAATTCAATGTATTGAAAATTAATCTTCAAGTTTTTCCCCTTTTATTCAAATTGTTTTTTTTTTGTTTTTTTCTTTCTATAAAAGTATTTCAGTTTTATATTTATTTCACGGAGTTTATGGATCAATCCGCTATACTTGTTTTATTTCTTAACATTGAGTTTTTTATTCTATGCATACATTTATTTATTTTGATTATTAGTAATTTAGTTTCTGGTGTTGTATTTTTTTTATTCATATTTCTAACCTTGTTTTTTTATACACATATATTGAGAAAAATCTTCACCAGCATGCGAGGAAGCGCACGTGGCAAATGTAGTCATTGCCATTTAAAAAAGGTCAAGGATAAATAGAGGAAGCATTATTTAAATGAAAGTCACGACAGAATTTCCTATCATGGTCAAAGCATAAGGTGCCAAGCACTTCCATGCTTCCAAACTATAACCAAACCATCACAACAAGCAATTGCTCGAGATGTTCCCCGAATAATCTTCTGGTCTGTTTGGAAGTGTGATTATAATAGTTTTTTAAAATATTTTTTGTGTCGAAATACATCAAAATAATGTTTTTTTATTTTTAAAAAAATATTTTTAACATCAGCACATCAAAATAATATAAAAATACTAAAATATATTTATTTAAAATGAAAAAAAATTTCAAATTTTTGATAAACACCAGTTGTAACGCACACCCAAAAAAGACTTCGTCACCATACCCCCAATTTAGTATTTTAAATAATATTTTTCACCATCATTCCCTTAAAATCTTTTGGGCGATGACATCCATAACACACGCAATTAAATTCCACTTTTTTTTTTTATCAAATAAAAAAATAAAAAATAAAAAAAGTAAAAGAAAAGCAACATCCCATTTCTTTGACCATCCCTCCACGTCCACTCTGACAAGTCATGCAAGAACCAAGTTTGGAGTGTTTTTGACAGCGTAATAGTGATTTTTTCAAAATATTTTTTTGTTTTGAAATATATTAAAATAACATATATTATTTTTTATAAAACTTATTTTTGAATTGATATATTAAAATATCTGAAAGTACTAAGAAAAAATAATTTAAATAAATAATAAATTATATGTTTTAAATACTTTTAAAATACAAAAACAAAAAATTAAGAAATCCGAAAGACCGTGTTCAACGTCAACTAAATATGTCCCATCTCTCTGACCAGATCAACGGCCAAGAAAATAAACACGAAAACATCCCGTATAGGAGGCGATAATTATCGCCTCCTATATCTAGTAATCCTCGGACCTTAGCTACGGATATAAGGATATTGCCTCTCCCTCTTCTCTTTCTCTCGCTTCCTCCATTTGCTATTCTCTCTCCAATCTGGAGAAACAAAAAACACCATCTTTCTGTTCGGGTCTTGCTAATTGGATTCTATTAGATCCGGATTAAAACCAATTTCCGATAACCTGAACCAGATTCAAAGATGACGAGGCGGTGCTCGCATTGCAGTCACAACGGGCACAACTCCCGGACCTGCCCCAACCGCGGGGTCAAGTTGTTTGGGGTCCGATTGACTGACGGGTCGATCCGGAAAAGTGCTAGTATGGGTAATTTAAATCACTATACCGGGTCTTCTAATATGGGCGGCCCCCTCACTTCCGGGCCTAACAATCCCGTATCACCAGGTGATACCCCTGATCACGGTACTGCCGCCTCCGCCGCCGGTTATGCTTCTGAGGATTTCGTTCCTGGTTCCTCTTCGAGTCGTGAGAGAAAGAAAGGTTGGTTTGAATTATGTGAAGTGATTAATTTAATTATGTTTCAAATTTCCCTTGTCCTGATTTGATTTGATTTTTGATCATGAGTTCAGAACTGGGTTATCCTTCATGAGATTGGTTTTTCCATGTTTAAACGTTTAAAAAACGTGTTTCCTTATGCCTTAATTTGAATTCAATTCATAAAATCGCTGGTTTTTAGCTGGTACTTGGTGAAAAATTAGAGCAGCCGCTATATAGTGATCCGTACCAAATGAGACTGAAAAAAATCCATTTTTTTTAAATTTTATTTTGTTGAGAAAAACATTTTCTTCTTTTCCATAGAAAGAAAAAGAAAAAGTCCATGTTGGGTTGTTAGTGAATCCAGTTTATTGAAGTTTCCGATACATGGATCTTATTTCGGTGAGATTTTTTTTTTTTTTTTGGGGGGGGGGGGGTGTAGGATTTTTGTTTTGTTTTCTGGAAACAAATTAGGGGTTGAAGTTTACATTCTTATTACTTTAGTGCTATAAGGACTTGACAATGTTGTCTGTAATCATTTGTTTGGTTTTTGAAGTGAGGACAAGAAAAGAAAATTATACTTTATGCTTGGTTGTTACTTTGTTTTTCAGAAAGTGATAGGCTTGGCTTAAATAAGCAAATTGTTCTCCTGGGCACATTTTAGTGCTGTTTTATTCGTTCTCCGTGTCCCATTCCCATTTATGTAGACAAAACCTTATTGATATGTGATCTTTCCCTTTCAGCTATTTCATTTTTAGCTAGGCTGAAATGGAGTAACTAGTTATTTACAGTCCCCATAATTGACTGATTTTTTTGTTTCTTGGAAGAACGTCTGCCTCCGTGAGGAAGAAATCTTTGTATTTTTGGGAAATAAAGCCCCATCATTTAAAATGCTGAAATATGGGAATCTCTGAACACCCATATTTTAGGTTTGTCCTTGTATATTGAGGGTTAGTAGAGAAACGTAGGGACAGAAATTTCCATACAAGAAACTTTTGATGAACAGAGTCTTTCAAACTAGAAATGTTGTTTGTAGTGTCAAATAATCACAGATATTCAACAAGGAGTTGTGAGGAAGATGTGGTGTCAGATTTAAATGTTTCTTTTATTGGTATATCGCTTCTTCATCCTGAATGACTAATAACAAGTGGTGCAGGTGTTCCATGGACTGAAGAAGAACATAGGATGTTTCTACTTGGTCTACAGAAGCTTGGTAAAGGCGACTGGCGTGGAATTTCTCGTAATTATGTTATATCAAGGACACCAACGCAGGTGGCCAGTCATGCGCAGAAATATTTCATCAGGCATAGCAATGTGTCTAGGAGGAAAAGACGCTCCAGCCTGTTTGATATAGTTGCTGATGAAGTGAGCTCTGTTTTTTCCTTATTGTCTACCTGCGCAATGAATCACACATTCAAGTGCAGCTTCATCTCCATGCCACATGAATTATCACTCTATGCTTCTTCATCATGATATTCCACCCATCTCCTATTACCTCGTGATCCTTTTATTGATGCTTTGAATTTACAACTTCTCTATATGTCCATCCTTCGAGTTGTCTGATGTATATTTTTCCCTGTCCATTCTGCATTTGCAGCCAGGAGACACCCCGATGGCATCACAAGACTTCTTGTCTACAATCCAACAAGAGTCTGAAGTGCAAAGTGAAAATCCAGTGCCTGCCCCTCCTACTTTGGATGAAGAATGTGAGTCAATGGATTCTACCAACTCCAACGAGGGGGAACCCCTACCTCCTAATAGCTCACAGTCTGCTTATCCAGTAGTATACCCAGCTTATTTCTCGCCATTCTTCCCGTTTTCTTTTCCATTTTGGTCTGGACATGGTGAGGAGTCGACAAAGACAGAGACACATGAGGTTCTTAAGCCAACAGCAGTGCATTCAAAAAGTCTAATCAATGTCGATGAGCTTGTTGGCATGTCAAAACTGAGTTTGGGAGAATCTATTGGTCAGGATGGCCCTTCTTCTCTTTCCCAAAAATTGCTTGAAGGGTCACCAAGACAATCTGCTTTCCATGCTAATCCAGCCTCTAACAACTCGAGCATGAACAGAAGCAGCAGCCCAATCCATGCAGTTTAAAGGTAGCTTTGCTGTGATTGAAATCGTAGGTTAGTTCAGCGCTGATGAGCTTCACAATTCACTGTCTATATCAGACTATAACGTGCAGGCTGGTTTGGGTTCAATTATACATTCTTTTGTGGGATTCTTGTAATAATGTTGCTCTTTTAAGTACTAGAATTGACCTGTTCAAGTTAGTTATACTATTAACATATTGTCTAAAGTTATTTGAATCTTTAACGTTCTCTCTGTGCTTTCTTTATTCTGTTTGCTACACCTTCCTCCATTTATCAGTGCTGATTGAGAATGTCAGTCAGAAAACATCAACTGAAAACTGTGCTTATTTGACGTTGTAAGAATGTCTGTTACAAGTAGTTTCAACCAATCTTCATGGAGCTAGAGATAGGGTCGGAAACTGAACGGCTGACTAACACAAACATTTTCTTCTAAGTTTTGAGATCCATATCAAAACAAATCTTAAGCCGCTTCTGCAATGGCATGGGGCACCCTGTTGCATTTTCAAGAAACTTACGAGCATTGTCTTGTAAAACAATTATTTTTGAAAAGCTAATTTAAAAAAAAACAATTTTAATGCCTTAAATGGTTCTATATCAAATTTGATGTTGTGGAAAGAAATGAAATTCTTGGTTTTTTCTTTTATGGCTTAAATGGTTTGAAATCATTACCATATATTTTGATCATTAGAAATTTTAACGGATATAAAGTCTAGACAAGAAGGGCTAATTGTTTATAGAACGATGGTAACTTACCTACAATACATTCTACCTCAATTAAGTTGTATTGCTTGTTTATATTTATGATAGTCTTTTAGCATAATTGATGGTGAAATACAGAATGGGAGAGAGATGAATCTGTCAAGAGTGCGGTCTCGACTTGTGGGTGGTGTGGTTGCTTGCGCGAATGAGTTTGCGTGTGCTGATAGTCAAAGGGAGGAGGTTGTGGATCATTTGTTAGGTATTTTGATTTTGGTGTTTTATGGTGGAGTGAAGGGGTCGTGTTTTTTGGTGTGTGTGATTTTCTGGGAGTGTTTAGTGAGAATTTTATCATTTCGTAAAATGTGTTTGAATTTTATTTTAAATTAAAAAAATTAATGTTTTTAAATTATTTTAATATGCCGATGTCAAAAATAATTTTTTAAAAATAATAAATATTATTTTAATATATTTCTAAAAAAAAAATTTAAAAGCAATTTCAACTACACTTTCAAACAGACATTAAGTGACTGTAAGGAGATGTGATTAAGGTTGTTTTTTAAAATATTTTTGCTGAAATACTTCATAATAATATTTTTTTTTATTTTTTTAAAATTATTTTTGAAATCAACACATGAAAATAATCTAAAAATACCATAAAGATTTAATTTAAAATAAAAAATTCAATTTATTTTAAAATTACTTTTGAAACACAGTGCAAAACAGGAACTTAAATATATATTTTTATGTGCGTGTTCTTACTAATTCCCTATTGTTCTAGATTTTTTCTTCACTATTAATAGGAAATGCAATTTTATCTCTTATTTTTAATCGTTTGGTTTTCAAGCAACTTGATTTTATTTTAGCCGCTCAATTTTCTTGTTTTGTATTTTAGTTTTTTTATCTTATTTTTTTCTTAAAAACAAACATCAACTCGACAAAAAAAAAATCAACTATTTTAAAATGAGTGAGTTAATAGTTGAACCCTGGGTTGTCAATACTGTTCTGTTCTGGTCGGAACGCTCCGTGCCGTTAAAAAACCGAGACAAAACGGCGTCGTTTTCGTCTCGGTTTTAATTCTAGCCCGTTCTGAAAATACCGGCTGAATAGCGGCCGGAATGTCTCGGTACTGTTCTGGGTGTGCCGTTTCGGCCTTAAAATCCTTCTTATTTTGATTAACTTGTGGTTGTGTTTCTAATTTTGAGATTATGTTTGTTTGACTTTATGTTTATATTATATAATTTAAAGTTAATTTATCTTAAATTTTAATTATATTTGTTAAATTAATATTTTAATTTTTTTTCATATATATATATATAAAATTAATTATATATGAACAGTACAACCCCAAAATGGCATGCCGAAATGCTCCGAAACCGAAATATTTTTTTCGTACCAATAGAAAAACCGGAACGGTATTGACAACCTTGATTGAACCGGTCAAAATAATTTTTAAAATTTTGAGTTCTTTCAAAGCAATATTGAAAATGATGCAAAAACATCAAAAATATTTTTATGATTTTCTACTATATTTCACTGTTTTGATTTTATTGTAAAAAATAAAAAAAATTGGGTCAGATATAAAGATTTTAAATTTTAATTCTGTTTTTTTAATTAATATCCGTTTTTTTTTTTCGTTTTTATTTTCTAACTTTTGAAATAATTTTTAAAACAAGATTATATAAAAGTAAAGCATGCTTATGTTATAAGTTATTAAGAGTTATAAATCTACTCCAAATCAGCCCACATTCTTATTAGCAATATTTAAAAAAAAAAAATTAACTAACAGGCCTACTGGGCCGGCAGCCATACGTTCATCGGAAAGTGTCTCTTCCAAGCTCCAACGTGAAAACAAAGCAAAAAGAAGAGAGGCTGAACGAGAAGAGGAGAAGAAACAATGAAGAATGCTGCCTTCAATCTTGACAAAAGCACAACAAAATCGTCATGGCTCAAGAAAAAACAAGCACAGCCTCTCAAATCTCCGCTTTCTCTCTTACTGATTCTCTCTCTCTTCCTCTTTGTTTTCCTTTTCATTTCCTTCTTTAAAATCACCCCTAATTCACTTTTCTCCAAAACCATTACAGATAATCCTCTAATCTCGCAATGCACCAAATTCCAAACCCTAGCCCCGGGAGAGAAGTTCCTATGGTATGCACCACACAGTGGGTTCAGCAACCAGTTATCAGAGTTCAAGAATGGGATTTTAATGGCTGGGATTTTGAATAGAACCTTAATTGTGCCTCCTGTTCTTGATCACCACGCTGTTGCTCTTGGTAGCTGCCCTAAATTTAGGGTTTTGGGACCTAAAGAGATTAGGGTTTCAGTTTGGGATCACGTTCTTGACCTCGTTAAGACTGGCAGGTGAGTCTGCTCTCTAGCCTTTACTGGGTTTCTTTTGCATCTCATGGCTCTTGTGTCAGTATGTTAATTCAGTTTTTGATTCTGAGTTTATTTTAGGCAATGAGATCCGGTCAATATTTTGAGGATTCTTATCAGGTGGTGAGAAAACTGTAGTGAGGAGAAGTAGAACCTTTGCTTCTGGATATGTGAGAATTGAGATGTCTATCTCAGCTGATACTGTTAAGACTGTAAATAGATTTCCGAAATTAAGATCTCTGAGACTTACAATCATTTATTTTGAAGTTAGTCCCCTGTGGAAAACCAGCTAAATATTTTGTTCTGCTGTTTTTTTTTAAAATCAAAACCTTCTTTGTCTGAAAAAAAGGAATGCCAAATTGTTCGACTTAGACCAGTACACATTTTTGGAATTGGTTGAGTAATAGCCTTATTTTTTACTCTCAATTGTTGAGAAATGCAAGACTTGCACAGTATTTTTGAAATTATTTCCCAGCAGCCTGACAAGCTTTAATGTCTGCTCTGCTGTTTTCCGAGTGCTGGTGTATGGAGATTATGCCTCACAAGCTTGATATCTTGCTGTCCCATCAATTAATGAAGGAATACTCAATTTGCTTAAGTTTATTTGAATATTCCTTGCCCTTTTGTTTTGAAGAATAGGTGTATTATATACATATATTTCTTCAATTGAATACTCCAATCCTTTTCAATATCATCTTATGAATATTCCTTTGTTAATTTGCAGGTATGTCTCTATGGCCGACATCATTGATATCTCTTCTTTAGTACCTTCTTCCATTCAAGTGATAGATTTCAGGGTTTTTGCATCGCTATGGTGCAATGTGAATATGGATTTCACTTGTGCAAATGATTTAAATGCCCAACCTTCTTCGTTTGATAGCCTCAAACTGTGTGGTTCTATGCTGTCCGGGATTGATGGTAATGTAGATAAGTGTTTATATGCTGTAGATGAAGATTGCAGAACCACTGTTTGGACTTATAAGAATGGTGATGAGGACAGAGTGTTAGATTCCTTTCAACCTGATGAACAGCTAAAGAAGAAAAAGAAAATTTCATATGTTAGGAGACGCCAGGATGTATACAAGAGCCTTGGACCTGGTTCTGAAGCTGGAGCAGCCACTGTGCTCGCATTTGGAAGTCTTTTCACTGCTCCATACAAAGGTTCGGAGCTACATATTGATATACATGAAGCACAAAGGGATCAAAGGATACAATCTTTGATTGACAACAGTGAATTTCTTCCTTTTGTCCCTGAAATCCTAAATGCAGGGAAGAAGTTTGCTTTAGAGACCATAAAGGCTCCTTTTCTTTGTGCGCAGCTCAGGTTGTTAGATGGACAGTTTAAGAACCACTGGAAGGCCACATTTCAGGGCTTAAAACAAAAGTTAGAAATTTTAAAGCAGAGTGGATCTAAACCTGTACACATTTTTGTAATGACTGATCTTCCTCAAGGTAATTGGACCAGAAGTTTCTTGGGGGACCTGGCTAGTGAGTTGAACCATTTTAAGCTATACTTTTTGAGAGAAGAAGATGAGTTGGTCAAGAAAATAGCAAAGAATCTTGCGGTTGCTGGGCATGGCCTGAGGTTTGGATCTGTTCTGAGGAGCTTTAATGGAGAGAGCAGGATGAAGATGGATTGTTCACATCAGGGGTTGCCTGACATACTTTTGTACATAGAGGAAAGTGTTTGTAGTTGTGCTTCCCTTGGTTTTGTTGGGACTGCCGGGTCAACCATTGCCGAGAGTATAGAGTTGATGAGGAAATCTGATGTATGTTCTAAGTCCTAGTCTGACTGCAATTTGACAGTTGATCCTGGTTGTTAGATTGATGTATGCCTGGGATGGGTTTCTTTTGATCCCAGTTGACAGCATTGCAAGCATGATGAATCTGAGATTCCGCATGTATATTTTCAGCAAAACAAGTGTTGGTGCCAATCTAATGCAACCTTGTTCTATCCCATGATTCTCAGCGACCCAAAGTGCATGCAAGAGTAGAACTTTTTTGTCTATCGGATTAAAGGATCAATTGGCCGCATCATCTGCTTGGAGCTGGAGAAGTTAGGATTTTGTTATATATATAAAAAAAAAAGGGGACAGAAAAATTAGGACTCAAGCCCTGAAAAACACGGTTTGATTTTGTTTTGGCTGCAAGGAAAGTTTACTGATTAGTGACTAGAAAGTAAAATAATAATTAATTAAGTGCATGATTGACAGACTTTATTTTCCCTCTAAATAATAATTCCTTACTTCAGCGTTTAATGTTTAGTTTTCCAGAAAAGAAACTTGACTTCTCTCCTTTTTTTCGTTTTCTAAAGGGGGCGAAGAGAAGCAAATTACAATTATCTTTTATCTTAATAGTTTATGTTTGCCAATTTATATTATTTCACTGATAAATATACATATCATATTAAATCTTAAAATATGATTTTCATTTGGTTTAAATAAAATTAATAACAAAAACAATTATGTTATTATTGATAAGCACCCAAGTGTCTTGTACATGTGACGAGTCCATACATCAAAACTACATGACTTAATGAGAATCTACTGGTGCATTTATATAAATTAGATTTAGATTGGATTGACTAGACTATTACCATTGCTGTGTGTGGTATTATAATTATATATAAAAAATATAATTAAAATAAATCATCAAATTTAATGAATTCAATCCACAACGATAAGAAATAGTATGCATAATAATAATAATAATAATAATAATAATAATAATAATAATAATAAATGACATTATTATACTCGCAGCGGTAAAATCAGTCTGTTAATCAAATACTTGTACCAAACTATTAGACTAATTTCAAGAGTTCATAAAAAAATTTATATGACCAAGAAATAAAAATTGAAATATCACATAATACCTAGTTAAAAAAACACTGAAATGCTAACCCCCCTAAAAGTATGAAAAATACAAGGAGAGGATCAACAAAATCACTAATGGGAGCTTAATATTAAGCTTGGATCATTTTAAAACCTTTGATTTTGGCATTAAAATAAAATATGACCCCCTCTAGCAATCATTCTACAAAAAAAATTAAAGAGTAGTATGTGTGTATGTGTATGTACGTATATTCGTACATAGAACGCATAATTAAAGAGTAGTATGTATATATGTATGTATAAAGCAGAATTAAAGAGTGCAACCTGTAGATTCAATACGAAAAACTTACTTATGATATTCTGTTTGTTTGTTCCTGGATCTTTGCTTTAGGACCACTTCGATTACTAGAACCAAAGCTATGTTTCACGGCACGAACGTCTTTACAGATCGTAGCAAGTTTAATGTAGAGTATTGAGAGAGAGAACTATATTCACTTATATGAAAGACTTGTTATCATTATGGAGAGGGGAGTCCATATTTATACTAGAGAGAAAATGTTACTTAGCGGTTACCAATAAGTAACACCCCTAGATAAATAGACTAGGTTCATCCCTCATGGTTGAACCAATGCCAAACCGCACCTCTAGATATATAGACCGGGTTCATCCCTCATGGGTGAACCAATGTCAAACCGCACCTCTAGATATATAGACCGGGTTCATCTCTCATGGGCGAACCAGATCAATCCCAATAACCAACATCTCTCACTCGCCCATGAAGGGCTAGATTTATCTAATACATTATTTTTCAAACTTGCATAGAAATTTCATACTTGACGAACGGACCGTGCGACCTAAAGCACACAGAGAAAGGAGCTCCAATCTATATAAACCTAATATAGGCCATATAGGAGACATCTACTTTATGATTAATTATTTCTTAGAGTGTACTCATATACCCCAAACAGTTTTAGTTACACATGAATAAGTACAATTCAATCCCTCAAGAATTTCATACTCTATCCATCATGACAATTACATGTATTCTAAATTATATCAAATTTATTTAAATGATATGATCCCGACCGATGAATACAATCAATAAGTGTAGAACTAAAATTACTTTTTCTTTCACACTCACATCACTTATATCTGAATTAACTCGCTTTCCTAAGAATATTCCTTCAAGTCGAATCATTCCATGACCATGGGATATACTCCTAAAGTAGCGATCATTTATTCATTACCTCATGATATAGTCAAAAGTCACAAAGGGTAAGATTTTGAGATCTTAGATATGATCTCCAGGACTCACATAATAAAGAAGCAGGGATCCATTCTTTACTCCTGTAATGGTCGTGAGCACATGTAGTATGAAATACATGTTATAGTGGAGCGTACTCTTTTCATTTTCTAAAGACAAAGAGTGTATGTCGTTGCTCTCCTTGTTAGAGGAAATACACTATACGAGTCTTAGTCTTGTTGCCCAAAACAAAGACTTCAAATCAGAAATTCTCATTTGCTCATCGTCATTAATGACAAATGAATAATTTCATACTCGGCTTCAATCATAATAGACACATGAATGGTGGGAATTCATTCATGTTAATTCTTTTATTTAAGAATCTCATCTTGGTTCCAACCAAGGCAACTCTTTAATAATCATTTTGAGTTAAAATCGCTCCCACTAAGCCTAAGTCGCTTTTTGAGCATTAAAACTCAATTAGTCTCATCTCTACACACCTTACAAATGCTAGAGGCGATTGCTCATGTGAGTGAGCCAATCTTATTCTATCGACATACTTTAACAAATTGTACTATACGATACTCAACATATCCTTTCAGATATCTAGAATCCTTTTCACTGCCATCCAATGTTTCTGACCAGGATTTGATTGATATCGGCTAACCAATCCAATAGCATAACATATATCGGGATGTGTGCACATTATTGCATACATCAAACTATCGACAGCACTGGCATAAGGTACTCTGGACATTTTCTCCTTTTCTTCTAGAGTCTTGGGACACATATCACTGCTTAGGCTCAAACTTTTATCAACAGGGGTGTCTATTGGCTTACTGTCTTGCATGTGATAGCGCTCTAACATCTTTTTGATATAAGTCTCTTGACTTAAACCCAAAAGTCTTTTAGCGTGATCTCTAATGATTTTCACACCAAGAACAAAGCTGGCCTCACCTATATCTTTCATGTCAAAGTTTGATGATAACCACTTTTTGGTAGTATCAATCATCTCTTTGTTATTTCCAGCTATTAATATGTCATCAACATATAAAGAAAATATTACAAAACTATTGTCAGAACACTTTAAATATACACAATGATCTTCTTCCATCATTGCAAAACCACCCTTCAAGAAAGCTTGATGAAACTTGATGTTCCATTGTCTAGAGGCTTGTTTAAGACCATATATAGATCTATTAAGCTTGCAAACTTTGCGCTCTTGTCCTTCTCGAATCCTAAAGGTTGATCCATATAGATCTCCTCCTCTAGTTCTCCATTGAGAAACGCAGTTTTAACATCCATTTGGTATAACTCTAAGTCCATATATGCGACTATAGCTAAAATAAGACGAACTGAAGTAATTCTCACAACTGGTGAGAATGCATCTTTATAGTCAATTCCCTCTTCTTGAGTATAACCTTTCGCTACTAGTCGAGCCTTATAGCATTCTATTGACCCATCTGCCTTACGTTTAATTTTAAGAACCCATTTATTTCCAATGGATCTTCGTCCTGACGGTAAATCAACAAAGTCCCAGACTTGGTTAGTTTTCATCGACTCTATTTCTTCTTCCATAGCTTGAATCCATTCTTTGGCTTTGTGACCAAATAAAGCATCACTTAATGTTTGTGGCTCTTCATCATCTTGTGGAGCAATCATGAACGTTTCCCCTTCAATCTCAAATCGACGACGAGGAATTGGTTCACGAATGCTTCGACGAGGTTGAGATTGCTCATGATCTTGCTCCATGAGAGTAGGAATAGCCAAAATATCACTCCCACTGTTACTAGGAGGATTACTAGTCTCATTTAAATCCTTAACTAAATGGCTTGATGTGCCATAGTCTAGATTTTCCATTTCATATAATTGAAAATCTTGTTTAACCTCACCTGTTTTCGGAAAAACCTCTTCTAAGAATACAACATCACATGGCTCAATCTCTGTCACTCTTCCATCAGTTTTTTCACCAATAAATACAAATCCTTTGGAATGTTCAGAATAGCGTATAAAAATACACTTCTTCCCCCTATGACCAAGTTTCCCATATTCATGAGAAGTATTGTGAATATAAGCTGCACACCCCCATGGATGGAAATAACCTAGATTAGGTTTGATTCCATTCCATAATTCATATGGGGTGGATGGGACATATTTAGAGGGCACACGATTAAGTATGTAAGCAGTAGTTAACAATGCATCTTCCCAAAAGGAAATTGGTAAGTTAGCTTGCGCCATCATTGACCTAACCATGTCATACAAGGTTCTATTCCTTCTTTCTGCCACACCATTTTGTTGTGGAGTATAAGGAATAGTTAGCTGTCTAGCTATACCTTTTTCATCACAAAAACTTTTGAACTGTTCAGACAAGTATTCACGTCCTCGATCTGTTCTTAAAGTTTTGATCTTAGTGCTTAGTTTATTTTCCACCATTTTTATGTATCGAATGAAGCAATCCAATGCTTCAGACTTATGGGAGATTAAATAAACATGGCCAAACCGTGTGAAATCATCTATAAATGTGATGAAATAATTTCCTCCATGTCTTGCCCTCACATTCATTGGGCCACAAATGTCCGAATGAATAAGCTGTAATGGACTACTAGCTCTTTTAGCTTTGTCAAATGGTAATCTAGTTGCTTTTCCAGCAAGAGAATGCTCACACACGGGCAATTCCTCTTTGGAAAGTGATCCTAAAAGACCAGCTCGTGCTAATCTATTTAATCGATCTTGCCCAATGTGTCCTAATCTAGCATGCCAAGTTATGATATTACTATCTTTAATAGTGCTGGAATTTTGAATAACATAAATTGAAGCATCATTATTAATAGATATATTAACGGTGTCTAACACCATAAAACCATTTAATACAAAGCCAGAACCATAGAAAACATTATCCAGATATATCTTTACACAACAACCAACAAATGTCATTTTAAATCCCAATTAAAGTAAAGCAAGAACAGATACAAGGTTCTGTCAAACTTCTGGGGCGTAGAGTACTTCATGAAGATAAAGTGTGCGACCACCCCGCAAATCCAGTTTGCAGGTACCGATCCCAAGCACCACAATGGAAACATTATTCATTTCGCATGCTGCTCAACATCAAAATGCGAGCTACACGATCTTTGTGTTTATAGGTTTGATATGCTTCCATATCAAGCCTATGCTGAGCAGTGTCTCCTTGCTCAGGTTCAGCCATTGGTTGTGTGATTGTTTCCAGCATTTCTTGCTCTTCCAGGAGATATTCAATCTTACAATGCCAAACATCGTAATTCTTTTCATTTAGTTTGTCTCCATGGTTCAAATCAGCAATAATGCTCTTAGATGCAGCCATACTAAGCGCTATTAACACCAATAACAAATATTAGAGTATAGTACAATTTCAATGACATATATTGTCACTCCATTCTAAACTAAACAAATAATAATTGAACACATACTATGGAAACAAAAAAATGTTAAACACGTAATCAATTCCCATTTGTATGGTCTAATTATTATTGAATATTTAAATGAGTGTAATATTATAGTTATTAGTTTCAACTAATAACTCCCACTGATCAGGTTGCAGATATTATCAATGAATTATTATCAATTCATTGTTTATATTATTAAACACATGCATATAATGTAAAAAATTTAAATTACATAATTTATGCAGTTCAAAAATAAACAACTAATTGTCTTTTTTTTTAAATACAATATTAAGAATAATAAACTTCTTAGAATTATCTTATATTGTAGGAACATAAGTGGGGTCTCCAATTACATCATCTATTTCATCAAAGTCATCTTCTCCAAGTTTAGCCTGCTCAAACCATGGAATGAATTTAGCAGCAACATCCAAATGACTTGCGCTTCTTCCAGTGTGCCGTATACCCTTTTCGGCATACAGACTCTCCCTCTCAAGCGGCATTTCATCAATGAGATTATTGAAATCTAAGGATTTCAACCTATACTCCAATGATTATCGCACCGGATACCATTCCGCAGACAAAGGATTGAGAATGATCAACATTTGTTGTTCGATGTAGAATTCATAAACACTACTCATGGCCAGTCTAAGCATCCAATGATACATATAATCAATGTGCTCTCAGATTTTATGAATATGATTAATCACATAACTCAATAAATGATCAATTTGTTGTTCCCTATCCACTACAACAAAATATCCACAAACACATTATAATATTACAATCAATATGTAATGAAGGCATGTATCATCATTGTTTAAACAAAAGTACCAATAAAATTAAGCAATTTAGTTTAACAATAAATAAACTAACATCATAGTTTAAATAATTATTATAATAATAAATTGTTATTATTATTATTATTATTATTATTATTATTATAATAAATTGCCATTAATTGCCAAACATTTTTTTTTAAAATAAAATTATATGTAAATATATAATAAACTGCCATTTGGCAGTTTAATTGCATGCCCACATTCAACATCCTTCTTGTCCATTGGACTCAATTTGGCAGCAACATTTAGAATCAAAAAGATTTGGCAACTTTTGACTCTTGACAATTAATTTGCATTTGACAGTGGCTTATATAATCACAATAAAAATGCAAGCACACTTCTTTGACATGAATAATCGAACATCATGTATTTTTTTTAATATTATTATTTATTTGTACTAATCGAACAAGCACAATAATAATTTATAGAATTAAATACATAACTGATACTATTCTAATAATATTCATGTATATGCATGCATTTATTACATGATCATTTAATTATAAAAAATTATGATCTAGGCTCTGATACCAATGTAGATTCAATACGAAAAACTTACTTGTGATATTTCGTTTGTTTGTTCCTGGATCTTTGCTTTAGGATCACTTCGATTACTAGAACCAAAGCTATGTTTCACGACACGAACGTCTTTACAGATCGTAACAAGTTTAATGTAGAGTATTGAGAGAGAGAACTATATTCACTTATATGAATGACTTGTTATCATTATGGAGAGGGGAGTCCATATTTATACTAGAGAGAAGATATTACTTAGCGGTTACCAATAAGTAACACCCCTAGATAAATAGATTAGGTTCATCCCTCATGGGTGAACCAATGCCAAACCGCACCTCTAGATATATAGACCGGGTTCTTCTCTCATGGGCGAACCAGATCAATCCCAATAACCAACATTACATGGGGAATAATGCTTCCGCTGCGGTGCTTGGGATCGGTACCTGCAAACTGGATTTGCGGGGTGGTCGCACACTTTATCTTCATGATGTACTCTACGCTCCAGAAGTTCGATGGAACCTTGTATCTGTTCTTGCTTTACTTTAATTGGGATTTAAAATGACATTTGTTGGTTGTTGTGTAAAGATATATCTGGATAATGTTTTCTATGGTTCTGGCTTTGTATTAAATGGTTTTATGGTGTTAGACACCGTTAATATATCTATTAATAATGATGCTTCAATTTATGTTATTCAAAATTCCAGCACTATTAAAGATAGTAATATCATAACTTGGCATGCTAGATTAGGACACATTGGGCAAGATCGATTAAATAGATTAGCACGAGCTGGTCTTTTAGGATCACTTTCCAAAGAGGAATTGCCCGTGTGTGAGCATTCTCTTGCTGGAAAAGCAACTAGATTACCATTTGACAAAGCTAAAAGAGCTAGTAGTCCATTACAGCTTATTCATTCGGACATTTGTGGCCCAATGAATGTGAGGGCAAGACATGGAGGAAATTATTTCATCACATTTATAGATGATTTCACACGGTTTGGCCATGTTTATTTAATCTCCCATAAGTCTGAAGCATTGGATTGCTTCATTCGATACACAAAAATGGTGGAAAATAAACTAAGCACTAAGATCAAAACTTTAAGAACAGATCGAGGACGTGAATACTTATCTGAACAGTTCAAAAGTTTTTGTGATGAAAAAGGTATAGCTAGACAACTAACTATTCCTTATACTCCACAACAAAATGGTATAGCAGAAAGAAGGAATAGAACCTTGTTTGATATGGTTAGGTCTATGATGGCGCAAGCTCCATTTCTTAAAATATAGCTGTAAACAAAATAAATTTATAGAGAAAATAGAATAGTTGTCGGGGAAAAATATAGTTAGAAAAAACAAATTGCCACTCAATTTTGTAGTACTTGAAAACTCTAAATCATTGTCAAGATTCTAAATAATAAGCCTGTTATGTTAAAGAAAAAAAATAAAAATCATCATAAAATATTCTATCTAATGATAAAATAATTCATTCTCAAGCTACTTGGTGTTTAATTTTAATAATAAAATTTTTATTGTGCCTGTATGCAAAGGATTTGCTTAAACTAATAGGCATGCATGTATTTTTTTGAAAGGTAAAACAATTACTAAAATTTTGTCTGATATTACATTTTAAAAATGTTTTTTAAAAAATAAAATTTTTATTTTTATTTTTTATTTAAATTAATATTTTTAGATCATTTTTAGAATATCAAAGATATTTTAAAAAAAAAACATTATTTTTTTAGAAAAAATAATTTTAAAAATAAATTCAATCATTCCAACCAGACACATAAGTCTCGGGATCGAAGCCTGATAAAGGGATCTAAAAAATGATAAATAAAATCTTATTTATTCTTGAATTGAAAGAACAAAAAATTGATTTCTCAATTTTAGTCACGTCCATTTTAGATAGAGAGAGTTCGACAAACTCGCTCTATTAGATTCCAGGGGGCCACAAAAAACATAGCCAATGCTCTCATCTGAGCGTTCAAAAAAGAGTTACTAAAAGAAGAGAGACTTGGAGAACGCACGGGGCAGGCCCGATGGAAAGATAAGAAAGAACAGGTAGGTAAGACTTTTCCTTGCCGTCCATACTTCCGTGTCGGTATGAAATTCATGTTCTTTGCAAAACTTGCAATGATTAATTATAGATGGGAGATACACGGCAACAAAGGATCTCACACGTGCTTGTCAAAAAGGCACTGTAGCATTCACATCATCAAATATATCCATGTGGATGCTTTGCATGCTTTCAACAAAACAAATTTTATATATATATATATATATATATATATATATATATATATATTTGTTTTGATATATATATATATATATACACACACGCGTGAGTGCGCGTTCCACTCTCTCTACGACTTTGCCACCATATCAACCCCCAACCACCCCCTCCCCTCTCTTTCATATCGTGTAGAATCTGTTAGTTTTCGATTTGTTGGCAAGAATTTATTGAATTTCTTCGACTGGGCTTGAAAAAAAACAAAGAAAATGGAAGGAGTGGATATCCTGCCTCACGAGAGGAGCAAGACGCAGTTCGATGTGGATGCCATGAAGATAGTGTGGGCTGGTTCTCGCCACGCCTTTGAAATCTCAGATCGCATGGCTCGTCTTGTGGCCTCCGATCCGGTACTCTTCTTTCTTTTTTCTTTGGAATTGGAGGGCTAATTGCTTCTTTTGACCAAGCTTATGTTTTGTTATTTTAGCTCAATTTTTGTCATCTATTATTATTATTATAACCCATTGGTGATAGTAATTGTTTTCATCTAATTCAATTGGCTTGGATGTGTTTTCTATATTGATGGGTTTGCAGGCATTTCAAAAGGATAACAGAACTAGGCAAGGGAGGAAAGAATTGTTCAAAAACACTCTGAGAAAAGCAACTTATGCATGGAAGCGTATCAATGAGCTTCGCCTTACTGGTCCGTCCGGCTTTATTTTGGGATTCGACATCGTTTTGCAATGCTATTACTCCCTTCCCTTAATTGTTTTTGTTACAACCTCCCATTTTTTTATGATTTAGCTCTGGAAGTTGTTTTATTACAGAAGAAGAGGCTGGCAAACTCAGGTTTTTCGTGGATGAACCTGCTTTTACTGATCTTCATTGGGTAAGCCCTGCAATCTACACCTTGTTTTGCACTGTTTGTTTGTTTCTATCAATGTGTTTGTTGATTTGATATTTAAAGGTCGAGGTGCTCTTTACGATGTTCATTTTCTTGAGGATTATAAACAAGGCCTCTGAGTTATTTTTTTTCTTTCTTTTTTCCCGCGCGCGCGCGCGGGGTTGGCAATGGGCAGGGGATGTTTATACCTGCTATTAAAGGACAAGGCACTGAAGAGCAGCAACAGAAGTGGTTGCCATTGGCATATAAGATGCAGATAATTGGCTGCTATGCACAAACTGAACTTGGTCATGGATCCAATGTTCAAGGGCTTGAAACAACTGCAACCTATGATCCTGACGAGGATGAGTTTATCATTCATAGTCCAACGTTAACATCAAGCAAAGTAAGTAAACTGCTCATTAAGAGTCTTAAGTGATTAGTTTGAGATAATGTACGGAGACTCATCTTAAGATCATGTACGGAGACTGGAGAGAAGTGTTCATATTATCTGCCAATGTGATCAAACATCCATGTGATGCATGGAATTGAATTTGGCACAAGTGTGGAATGATGAACCAAAATAGGATCAAGAATTTTCATTCTTCTTACTGGAGAAGGATTATATCTCTACTGCTCTTCGTTTTGCAGTGGTGGCCTGGAGGACTGGGTAAAGTTTCCACACATGCTATTGTTTATGCACGCCTTATAACCAATGGTGAAGAACATGGAGTGCATGGTAAGCATGAACCACCCCCCTCTCTATTTATTCCTGAATCTCCCATTTTGAAAATGGTCTTCTGAGTATTTAATTAACTATATTAAAATGCAAATTTCAGGTTTTATTGTTCAGCTTAGGAGCCTGGACGATCACATGCCTCTTCCAGGCATAACCATTGGTGATATTGGAATGAAATTTGGAAATGGGGCATATAACACCATGGATAATGGTGTTTTGACATTTGATCATGTTCGCATCCCAAGGAACCAGATGTTGATGAGGTTGGTACTTCACATACCTCCTCCCTCTCTTTTTCCTCTCACAGCTTTGAGCAGTGACAAGTTTCTTGTAGGATCATAATTGGTCATCTTGAATTGACCCCACTTATAAAATTTGCATTGAAACGGTTGGAGGCTTCCATTTTATCATCAGTAGTTAATAGTGAAATTATGAAACTTATCTAAAGGTCAGGGAGTTTCAGATCGTGATTGCTCATAACACCAAAACTTTGCATGTTATCATTATACGATTGATGTGGTGATTTATTATTTATTTAGACTTTGGATGTTTCAGAGTCTTGCAGGTTACCAGGGAAGGGAAATGTGTGCAATCTAGTGTTCCACGGCAGTTGATTTATGGCACTATGGTGTTCGTGAGACAAACAATTGTAGCTGATGCGTCCTCTGCTCTGTCTCGGGCAGTTTGTATTGCTACAAGGTATAGCGCTGTTCGCAGACAGTTTGGTTCAAAAGATGGTGTGGAGACCCAGGTATACTTCAAAACATATTTCTTTATGGTAATCTTCATTCTGGGAAAATGCTTTTGCTAAAGCTTATACCCACAATCTGCTGTGTGCCCATAATCAACTGATAATTATAATTCTTTTTATAATTTACTTATGCATAGTTTTTTTATAATATTTAATTGCATACAATATTTATCTACGTACATATTAATGAATGTAAAAAAGGAAACACAAATCTATTTTTCAGCCTTTAGGATATAAAACCAGCCCTGGTCAAGGGTGAGATAGTGAAGGCAAAACCCTCTCCCTGTCCAGATCTTTTCCATCCTAGCTATTTTTTTTTTTTATGATACCAAATTGTGAAGACTGCTATGCATGTAATCAATACAGCTGTCCATGCATCTGTAGTTCAACAGGTTGAAATGGCTGCTAATCTGTCACACTAATTTTGAAATTACTATTATGGTACTGTGTAAATGTATCACTTGTTTCTTTGTTCCAAACTAAAGAGTATAATCTTGAAAAATGTGTTAGAAAGTGTTCTTGATCCCCTCTCTCTCCACTGGCTGATTGAACATTGGTATTTTAGTTGCTCCCTGAGAATGTTTCTAATGTTCTTGTTGTCTACTCTGTTTTAGGTGATTGATTACAAAACTCAGCAAAATAGACTCTTTCCTTTGCTGGCTTCTGCCTACGCATTCAGATTTGTTGGTGAATGGTTGAACTGGCTGTATACGGATGTGACCCAGAGGTTGCAAGCTAATGATTTTTCTACATTACCTGAGGCTCATGCATGCACTGCGGGCTTGAAGTCTTTGACTACTACCGCCACTGCTGTATGTAACTATTACTGACATTTTTCTACTTGAATTTATTGGTTGATTTTACTTTTCTTTGAACTTGGTTGAGTATTGCTCTCTGAAGGATTGACAGCATAATTAGGTTTCACAAGCCAAGCTGCTTAATTGCTCTTGAGCTTCATTCATTGAGCTTAAACTTGGTGATCTTAATTAAAACTAAAATCATGGTCCACTGCTCCTATTTTTAGCAGCTTCCTCATGCTTCCCTGTATTGTTTCACCAGAATAATGCTATTCTGGAAGGATGACCTGTTGAGTTCGATTTACTGTCTAATAAGCAACAATTCTAGATTAACACTGATAACCAATTTATGCAATTGAAGAATACAAAACTGTGACATACTGTTAGTAATCCACATGTAAGTATTTTTCCAAATGTCAGTGGATGAACAAAGATTTTTTTTATTATGGTATTCAAGCTCTTCTATCTTTTGCAATCAATTATGCTCTTGTATTTTATTTCATACGCACTTTATACCTTTGTGGAACTGGGTCTGGATGGCAGAGTTCTATAGTGTTAGCTTCGAGCATGACACTTTTTTGTCCTTATCTTTTATTTTCTTTTGTTATGATTGATCTAACTCATTAATTTTTTAAAAACAAAAATTCACTTTGGCTGCAGGATGCTATTGAAGAATGTAGGAAACTGTGTGGTGGCCATGGTTATCTTTGTGCCAGTGGGCTTCCTGAATTGTTTGCAGTATATGTCCCTGCTTGTACATATGAAGGAGACAATGTCGTGCTCCTTTTACAGGTATGGAACATGGTGTATCATCATTCTTGTATTTGATAATGTTTTTGTTTTCATTTCAGATTCTGTAACAGGTAGCGGTTGACGGAACATGGCGGATTATGCCTTATTTGATTTATATTTTTTATGATAGAACCCTATATTTAGCTTGATATACCAACATTGGAGAATTAAATTACAAATCAATTGCAATTTGCTATAATATATGCGATTTGACCTCTGTGCATGTTCATGGGCAAAGAAAGAAAACATTTCATGGCCAAGATGGGAAATACAGTGGTTGCGCTTAAAAACCTCTAGCCCCAATTACATCCATGGAACTCTTATCCTTGAACCATTGCATATAGCAGATCAGAACAGATCCTTGTATAAGATCCAGAAAAAATGGTCTGAAAAAAAGAAGAAGAAATATGAGGTCAAACTCTTGACTTGAAAGCTTGCCCAGGAAACTTGAATTGGATACTGAGCAGCAGAGTCTCAGAGTGAAAGGCTGACCAACTTGAAACCCCTCAAAACTGTTGACCAAATTACTATTCTCTTCCCACGCATATAAAATTAAGGGAATCTAACACACATTTGGCTCAGGAAGCATATGATGAACATCCATAACTGACATGGTAGAGGATGAGCGGTAAAGTGAGAACTGGTGGCTGGACTTTATCATGCATATTTTCTGAAAGATGATATTCTTGGCTAATTTAATTTTCCTGCCTTCTTCACATATTCAAGTATGTAACTCATCTATAATAATTTGAACTGCTTCTGACTTCTACTTAACAAACATTTTCTGTAGGTTGCGAGGTTTCTCGTGAAGACTGTTTCTCAGCTTGGTTCTGGAAAAAAGCCTATTGGAACAACAGCTTATTTGGGACGGGTCCAGGATCTTATGCAGTGTCGCTGTGAAGTTCAAACAGGTAATATCTTGTTCGTTTTGTTTCTCTTATGTGCCTTTTAAGCTGTTTTCATAATACTTAATTGTTAAGATTCGGTGAATGATAAGTTAATTAAATAAAACCAATAGGAATTCTGACTCTTGGATGAATTTGATTAGATGGTGATTGTTGGTTCCTGAAACACTTGCTCTTTGATTGCAATTTATCATCTTAATTTTCTCCAAAACATTAGATTTGAAATAGTGCATATGCATGTGCTTAAGTCGTCGTTTTTTATTCGATAAATGCAGCTGAGGATTGGTTAAAGCCTAGTGTAATGCTGGAGGCATTTGAAGCCAGGTCTGCCAGGATGTGTGTTGGCCGTGCTCAAAATCTTAGCAAATTTGCAAATCCTGAAGATGGTATGTTTTCTCTTCCTTGATTTAGGTTGAAATCCTTTCCTGTCAGTTCTCTTCTTCTATACTTTGTTTCTACCAAATATGTCATGGGAACACTAAAAGATGGTTGGAGCAAGGGGGATTGTTTTTCAAGGTCAAAGACGGCATTTATCAGCCCCTACTGGTGGCTAATTTTGACAAACTTTCTGGCCAGCAGTTTTTTAATAGTTTGATTGAGCTGATAGAAATCTGATTATGAAATTGAAATTTCTATATTCTACTGGATATATGCTCCCCTCATGCACTGATAGAGTAGTTTCTTTTGGTTCTTTCAAGGGTAGTTGTTTCTTGATGGATCACATGCCTATCCACTTATTCATCCTTTTGCTTCAGGTTTTGCTGAACTGTCTGCTGATCTAGTTGAGGTTGCGGTTGCTCATTGCCAATTAATTGTTGTTTCCAAGTAAGTTTACTCATCTTCATGTGCCAACTTAAAGCATGCCATGTCAGATTTAACTACCCGTGGACAATAGATGTTTGGCTCTCTAGTACACATGAGTTGACCAACGATACATTGTTAACTATATTTTCTTCATAATTTTTTTTGACAAGCCGATATAGATTGGTGGTTAGTTGTTAGTGTTAGGAGGGAGGGAGGAGCTGAACTGAATACTCACCACCAAAGGGGATTAATCTGACCTCAACAGCAAACATGAGGGGCTAGCTTGGCCATCTCTTGCCACAATTTTAAAACCTGGACCGACTTGGTGGCTTAATTGGGTTCTAGAATGGTCTGGGTTCATAGAAAAACCCACTTGAAAATTTGCCCAGTCAAAACCAGGAGACCTGTGACCCGGGAGACTTGGAAAAACTCGAGTGAGACCTAACTTTTTTTTTTATTGATAAAAATAGTGCTGCTTTGAATTAGGGAACAATTCCAAATTCACAAAGCTTGGGCAGCCACATGCAAAATAACACAAAATTAGAAGAGAAATTTTACATGAGAAAACAACTCCCCTAGTCTTTTTGCATAAGATTTTCCTATGCAGAATAGTATAAAATACATCTCTGCTAATCATTATGGCTAAACCCCATGTGAATATTGAGAGGTTGAGATATATGAGAAGATTGCAAAGGGGCCAAGAAGCTCAAGACCTGGTTTTCTTCAAATGGAACAAAACCCATGTCATGGATTGGTTGTGGTGTACAGAAGAGACTTGTAGCTTGTAATTTAGAATTTCCTTTCTCTTTGATCCATACTGATCAAGCTTTGGTTTTGACTTGGATAGTCACTTGTCTCCCTCTCTCACATACACAAGTAAACTTGTAAACCTTTTCACCCTAGTGTGAGTGGGAGAGGACTTTAACAAAAAAAAATTCCCTAATTTTTTGGGCTGAACTGGCTTGACCCGGGTCAACATAGCTGACCCGTGACCCAGCTATTTATCCGGGTTAACCTCCAGGTCGGGTCTTAAGACTATGCCTCTTGCATGGGGTGGAAACCTGTGGTGTCGTTAGAACCATGAGGCCACTACCAACGAGCCAAATACCTATACATTTTAAACCATTTCTGCTTTATGAATATCTGGTGTCTGGTAAAGTGATGCAAGCATGACTGATTTTTTAGTGAATTGGAGCTGTTCTCCGTGTCATATTGTTTACAAAGCATGATCTGAGATTTCCAGATCTTGATATAATCCACACTAATTTCTCTGCAATTTTTGGTGATTTGGTAATCTGAGAAACTAAAATTGGATGCCTGTCCCGATTCTTTATATTTTATGGTTCAATTTCCTAAACTTTCCTCATCTTCCAGGTTCATTGAGAAATTGCAGCAAGATATACCTGGAAATGGGGTGAAACAACAGTTGCAGAATCTCTGCTACATCTATGCTTTAAACCTTCTTCACAAACATCTGGGTGATTTCCTCTCCACTGGCTGCATTACCCCCAAGCAAGCTTCACTTGCAAATGATCAGCTGAGATCTTTATATTCCCAGGTGAGTTTCAGGTGTGATTTATTCTATATATCCTTTGTTATCTAAGCTCTAATCTGATTTCTGATGTCATGGTTTAGATCCGACCCAACGCAATTGCACTTGTTGATGCATTTAATTACACCGATCACTACCTCGGGTCAGTTCTCGGCCGCTATGACGGTAATGTGTATCCCAAACTTTATGAAGAAGCATGGAAAGATCCTCTGAATGACTCTGTTGTGCCTGATGGCTACAATGAGTATATCCGCCCTATGCTGAAGCAACAGCTCCGTAATGCAAGACTCTGAAAGAGTTCGATTCTGTGCTGTTGGCTCCATATGTCTTTGATTCTGTGAATAATAAAAGCTATTAAGGTTACCTAGACCGTAACCACCAGGAAGTTAATGTGGTTGAGCTTAGTTTCACAGAAGCTATTGTATTTCTATCATCCAAACTGAAAATCTGGTCGATATAATTGTATTTGTGGCAAATGAGCCATGGATAGTAACGAATTTATTTTCTTTAAAAATCTCTCATTACTCAATGTTCTAAACTTTTTTAATATAATAAAAAATCAGAAAAAATCTATGATAAATTTTAGCAGTTGTATTTTTGTTATCTATCAAATAAATTATTCGAAAAATAGTTAAAACATGCCTAACAAGCAATTAGTATGTTGCAGATAATAAATAATATATCTTTAGTCAATTTGATCAATTGTGGTTTTGTTATCTACCAATTAAATTATTACCAAAGTAGTTAAAACAAAATCATTAATCAAATTGTTTGTTGTATAAAATAAATTAATCATCTGTGCTGTAATTCAATGATTGTAATTTTACTGTTTGCTAATGAAATAATTCATGAAACAAATACAACATATATAACAATCATAAAAAAATTTCGATTCCAATTGTACAATCTATCGATTAAATAATTATCAAAACAACTTTAATAGTAGTAATATTCAATCACTCTTAGGCGGGGAAAAAATATTTCTAACTGATTCTATTAATTACAATTTTACTAATTAAATATGAAAATAATAAATTATAACACGTATAAAATTAATCAGTTTTTTACATAGAAAAAAAACTCAGTACAGCGCGCGGGCAAATTTGTTGGTTTATACTATTATAATTCACTAGCTTCTTGTAAATTTCTTTGATGGATGCATTGTTCTATGTATCTTCACTGTAATGACTTAGCACTATATATGTCGTTAGTGGCCAATAATCCCTTGTTTCAAGCTCTCCATCACACACATCTAATTTATTTCTCTTCTTCAATGAAGAATTCCACGAAACAAGAGTCCCGGAAAAGCTCTAAGCGAAATCCGGACCCGGAAAGCAATTGTGTAGGTGACAAACAGGCTAAGAGTAGTGGAAATGCCGGAAGGCACCCGTCATACCGTGGAGTGAGAATGCGTCAATGGGGCAAATGGGTGTCCGAAATCCGGCAACCAAAGAAGAAGTCAAGAATTTGGCTTGGAACTTTCTCAACAGCGGAAATGGCGGCTCGAGCACACGATGTAGCTGCCCTTACAATCAAAGGTCATTCAGCTCTGCTTAATTTTCCCGATCTCGCTCATGAATTTCCACGCCCGGCTAGTTCGTCTCCCAAAGATATTCAAGCTGCCGCTGCCCTAGCAGCTACCTTGAGCTGCAAGACAGGTCAAAAGGGCAGCGAAACTGAAGGTGGAGCCGAGCTGATGCTTCCTCGCTCCCTGGATAGTACATCGGCATCCACCGAGACGCGGGAGTATTCATTAAGCTCACCATTAAGAGATGATGACACATATATCGACTTGCCAGATATTTTGCAAGACATAAGCCATCAATTTGATGAGTTTTGCTTTTTGTCACCATGGAAGCCGGTTGGAACCGAGACTTCTGATGATGGATTTTGGCATCACGAGGAGCCTTCTTTATGGGAATACCACTCAAGTAGAAACATTTATTAAAATCCCACAAGTTTGTATACTGTTTTTCTGTGCGTAATTTCTCAAAAGACACAGAAAAATCAGTAAAAAATCAAAGCCCGAATGTAGTTTTGAAGATACTGTAAAAACCTGAGTGCAGCAGCTTGGATTTTCATGTCTTGACAAATTCATTAGGTGTGCGAGTGTGTGTAGCGGTGCCTGAATTATTTCCGGCAAAGTCTAATCATCTCCATAAATAATAATAAATTCATCATTTACTCGAGTGTCTTCTCTAATTTGTTGCCCAATCAGACTCAACGAGCCACCTGTTTTTGATAAATTTTGCATTTAAGATCGAGGGCTGAAGTCTGATGATGATCCTATCATTTATAGCAACTATACAGGTGGCGTCTAGCCTCTCTTTTCCATGCTTTTCTCTAAAGATCGATACAGTACTAACCGGCCGGCCATGTCCTCTAAAGATGTTTCATATGGATAAGCATTTATTTTCATATCTATAAATTATACTCGTAATCTCATCTAATATCTTAATTTTTTAAATAATATAATTTATTAATATAGTATTAGAGCCTTGTTAACCTAGCGATCATGAATTCAGATTTCATTACTCTAATTCTATTTGATTTATATGCAAATTTTAAATTTAAAAAACTTTTATTTAAAAGAATGTATTAGAAAAAATATAAATTATATATTGAGAATTCGTCTCCATGGGAGTAAGCTAGTTTGAAAACTAGAGGCGATTAGTGGAATTGCAATGTTAAAAGACAACATTATTGTTAATTGAAAGCATTTTTGTGATAAAATAATGACGTAATTATTCATCAACTCCCTGTCTAAATTAAAAATGGGCCCCTTGGTGTTGATAAATTACAGAGCTGGGTCCCAATGGACACAACCTTCAAATTTGATAATGACTCATGAAATGATACTATGTAAGGACACTATATTATAGAACGGATCATGTTATTTTCGATGTCCAATAATTTTCGATGTCCAATACTATGTAGTTATTAAAGATATGATTGTTTTTTAAAATGATTTTTTAAATTTATTTTTAACATTTTCAAATAAAATATTTAATTTAAAATAAAATATCTTTTGACTGAAAAGAAGACGCAAAAATGTTACATTAGATGGATGCCAAAATACGTGTGGATAGAATTAAAATGAATGTGCAAGTCATTTTCAAGAGAATTAAAGCCAGCCCCAAATAAAATTCATGATCAAAACTGCTTACAAAATTCACAACATGTATGAACAAGAGAAAGTGACCTATTTTGATGGCACCCAGAGGATCCAATGCTGTGGATTGATTATAATTATGGCTTTTATTTTTATTTGTGTTTACATGAAAAAAATCAAATTAATGTTTTTCTTAGTGTGTTTTTAAGATTTTAATGTGTTTGTTTCAAAAAATATATATTTTAATATACTCTAAAGCGAAAAATATTAAAAAAATAAAATAAAAACTAACGGCCTCAAATAAATAAATTACTATATATATTAACACATAAAAGAAATAATTAACCATGAAAAAACTAATCAAAAATGGATTTATTTAATGACATTTTGATATCATTTTAATTTATTCGAGCTTCGTTTTTGTTTTCAAATTCTTGGAAATGGAAATCAATTATATCTAAAACTGGATCCTGAAGAAAAATTATGAAACCCTAGTGATTGAACACTCGGGCTTCTAATATGATTCATGAAAACTTAAAATAAAAATAAAAATAAAAGATAGGTCTGGGAATGGAGCGAAAATGTGAAAGCAAAGGGAATCTAGGGTTTGGATCCAGAAAATCATTGAAGGGAGAATATCATAATTTTGGAATTTGGACTATTTTGACTTTTCGGGAACTGTATATAATAATAAGGATGTCCATCCAGGAAAGACGGGGGCCTAGTGGGGCCCGTGGCGCCATGTGTGAATAAAAATATCGAACGAAATGAAAAGGCACGAAGAAATATAGGCGGCCATTGAATTTTTTTAATTAAAATAATATATTTTTTATAAAATTAAAATTTACTTAATAAAAAGTTTGTAAAATCAAATGATATTGATTCAAATGAACTTGAGAATAATGAATTAACATAATAATAATGAAGAGGAGTAAGAATGCAACTAGATATTCACGTACCACGTATGATTTTATTACGCTTTCCTTTGAATGTTTATTGACTTATCAAAAACCTTGTTAGGAAAAATCCAATGAAAAAAACCCGAGTTAAGAAAAAATGAGTACAATGTGTATTAACTATCCCTCGAGAATGTTTCATTTTAAATTCTTAAGTTGTTGCATTTCAATATTGTATTGCAATCCTTCAAATATTGTAATTGATAGTGTTTTGGTGAACAAATTTGCTAGGTTATTTATCGAGCAAATTTAATGAATATCAATGTCATCACACTTATTAAGGTCATGTATGAAAAAGGATTTCGGTGAGATATATTTTATTCCATCTCTTTGATGTATTATTCTTTTAATTGAGTCATGCATGAAACATTGTCTTTATACAATATGGTTGGAGTTCCTCTGCTAGAGAACAAATCACATGTTTCACGAATAAGTTGAGTTATTAATCTCAGCCACATACATTCTCGACTTGTTTTATGGATTAAAAGTATTTCAGAATGATTAGATAAAGTGATTACTAATATTTGATTTTTAGATCTCCATGATATAACAATATTACTACACATAAAGAGATAACATGTTTGAGATAAGCCTTTTATATGGATTAAATAAATATCTTGTCTAAGCATATCCAATGAATTCATGATTACCAATATTTGAATAAAATGAGTCCATATCTATAGTTCCTCGTAGGTAATGAAAAATATGTTTAATTTCTTTTCAATATCTTCGGGTAGGAGAATAACTATTCTTTGCTAGCAAGTTCATAGAGAATGATATATCAGGTCGTGTATTAATAGCAAAATACATCAACATATAATTTGCACAAAGGTATGATACTTCACGACCAATATTTGAATAAAATATTCTGCAACATTATTAGATGTAAATGAATAAAATCAACTGTTTAGTGGCATATATGATGTTTATTTGCAAATTTATAAATCTTAGATGGTCTCACGTATAGAGAGATGCTGTTGAAATTTTATAAAATGTAGAAACCATTTAATAGTGTAAAATCAATGATTAAATAAAGAAACTAGTTAAATAGAATTTGCTTTGACAATTCAATTGTTAATAGTTGAAGGAAAAGTGTAGAGCATAGTTTTAATTATTATTGTCATTTTTTTAATTATTTTTTTAAATTTAGAAAAGGAAAAAAATCAAAGTTTAGGATTAATTTAAAAAAATATTACTGTAAAAATAAAGATATTCTATGAAATTAAATTATGTGAATAACCCAATTCCAACCCTAAAACACCCCAACAATTATCCTTAAAATTTTAAAAAAAATCGAATTCAATCTATTTTTATAAATACTATAAATATTAAAACCACCTCCATCAAATTGCTTTATTTTAGACTAGCTGATAAACACCAAGAGCAATCTTTTTTATAACCAAAATGTTGCTGTACAAAATATCTCTCCTCTTCCTTTTCTTTTCAGTGATTTTCTCTTTTCTCTCCACATTCATGGATTAAAACGTAAATAAAATAAAATTCAAGGCTAAAATGACAAAACCAAAAACAACATGGATCGAATATGGAGAGAGAGAATTTTAGAAACCTTTCCAGAGGAAAACACAATAGCAAAAGAACATTTCACACGTTTTAGTTTTGTTATCAAGGCCAAAATGATGTTTTTTTTGTTTCTAAAAGGTATTTTTAATAGCGTCATATTAAAATAATCTAATAAGTTAAAAAAATAATCTAAAATAAAAAATAAATAATTTTGAAATGCAGTGAGATACTGACAATTAATTAATTGATAATGCTCAAGCTTCAACCACTTCCCACTGCCACATACAAAGAGATACGACGATGATTGGGGCTCCCAAGAATGCTGTCACTGATGCATCCGCTAAAAAAGTTATGAGCAGAGGGGCCTGGACGGCTGAGGAAGATAACAAACTACCTCGCTTCGTTGAGGTTGTGAAATGGATCGAAATTTTTTAAAATTGAAACGGTTAAATGAGATTCTAGAATATGATTTATATTATTTTTTAAAATATCATTTTAAGTGAAAATTTTTGGGTTTGAAACTTTTACATGTCCAATTTACTTTTTGCCTGATTTTTATCAAATAAAATAGAAATATTGAGATTCAAACTCGTAACTGCTGGGTTAATAAGTGTCTAATATAATTTCATCTAAAACTTAATCCGATAAATAAAATCAAATATGGACTATTTTGACTTTTCGGGGACTGTAGATAATAATAAGGAGTGGGTCGGCGGCATTGGTTTTTTTGTTCTTAATGATATTGGTGTGGAATTGTTGCGTTGATTTTAATTATTATTTTTTATATTAATTGTTTTGGTGTGGGATTATTGTATTATTTCTAATTAATTTTTCTTGTGTTCATGGTATATTATGTGATATTTTTTCTGTTATTAATGGATTTTTTGTGAGTTTTTTGCATTATTGTTTTAATTTATTTTTCTGCTAATGATGTATCATTCAATGATATTTTTTCTATTATTGTGTGTTTTAGTCTATTTGAATTATTTTTGATAATATTATTAATTCGTATTTTTTTGTTGGGTGAATGATTAAATAGAGAAATTAAGGTGTCTAGTTAAATTATTGTTGTCATTCATTTTTTATTGTTTTTTGAGTTTTTGTAAATTTAGAACAAATTTTTCAAAGTTTAGGATTAATTTAAAAAAATATTATAAAGTAAAATTAAAATATTCTGATTATTAGATGTACATGAATAAAATAAACTGGTTTGTGGCATGTATAATAATATGTATTTACAAATTTATAAATCTCCGGTGGTCTCACATATAGAGAGGTGCTGCTGAAATTTTAAAAACTGTAGAGACCATTTAATTTTGTAAAATCAATTATTAAATAACATGGATCAAATACGGAGAGAAAACAAAATTTAGGAACCAAATTGAACTTCTCCAGAGGAAAACACTGTAGCAAATGAATAACTCACACGTTTTGTTTGGGAAATTAGATTTATTTTTAAAGTGTTTTTTATTTTAAAAAATATTAAAATATCCAATAAATCAAGAAAAATTAAAATAAATAATTAAAATAACTAACTTTAAAAAATGATTTTGAAATCAGTGAGAAACTGACAAGTAAATAATTGATAATGATCAAGCGTGGTATCTAGAAGAGATTCTCTCGGAAAGCCCTTCAACCACTTCCCACTGCCACATATAAGGAGAGAGATAATGATGGCTGGGGCTTTCAATTTTTTTATACGCAGGATAAGAGAGGCAGATAGACGCACGTGCCTCCCCCCGGCCGCCGCTTCATGAACTGCCCAGGTCCAGCATGCATCCATCTCCCTTATCTCATTTATAAATCACCATTCGAATCTCTTTCTGTCGCAACAATTTCCTGCTAGAAGAAGAACTGGTCTGTCTTTCTTATATACTTAAACTTCTTCATCTCTCCTCCCATGGCTCCCAAGAATGCCGTCACTGAAGCATCCGCTAAAAAAGTTATGAGCAGAGGAGCATGGACGGCTGAGGAAGATAGCAAACTAGCTCGCTGCGTGGAGGTTCATGGTGCAAAAAGGTGGAAAACAGTTGCACTTAAATCAGGTCAGTCTGATCAGTCCCAGTTTATCCTCATAAACAGCTAGCCCCTTTCATTTTAACAATTACATTTTGCTTACTATTATTATTTTTTCTGGATTACTGAAATCATTCTTATTTTCTTATATTTTGCAGGTTTGAATCGATGTGGAAAGAGTTGCAGATTGAGATGGTTGAACTATCTGAGACCTAACATCAAGAGAGGCAACATCTCACACGAAGAAGAGGACTTGATAATAAGGCTTCATAAGCTGCTAGGAAACAGGTTAATTATTCTCTCTAAACCCCTGCACACTGCTCTAATTACGATCGAGAGCTTCATAAGCTGCGTTTTCGATCACTGCTGTCTGATATGATAGCAATTTTCTGACATGTATATAGGTGGTCGCTGATTGCCGGGAGACTTCCGGGACGAACAGATAATGAGATCAAGAACTACTGGAATTCTCACTTGAGCAAGAAAATTACAAATCAAACTCGAAAGGAGAAAATGGCGGATCAACCTTCCACGACTCCAGCCATCATGCAGCAAAAGACGTCGGCCGACGCCATGAATGATCAGGTCGAGAGCAGTAGAGAAGCAAGGAACTTGGAGACCGGGAAGTTTGATGTGAGCGAGTTCCTTGACTTCCCCGCTGAAGGATCTTGTGGCTCGGAATGGGTTGATAAATCTCTTCAACTTGATGGGATCCAGTGGATCATCGATGGAGAAGAGGTGAGCATTATGTGATGATGTGATGAAATGGGTGTTTTCGCCTTGCGTTAATAAAAGGATGATGATACCTGATGTAAAGCCATAATTAAAAGCTGCTCCTCCTTACGGCTATGGTTTATTTGTGTGTTTTAAAAGAAATTGGATTTTGATGAGTTTATGTTAAAAATATATATTTCTAAAAATATTATTATTTATTGTATTTTTAAGCGAGAAATATTTTTAGAAATATCCATTATTTTACTCTCAAACATCCTTTCAGATATTTTAATAATCCTATTAAATGATAACATTATCGAAATCATCTATAAAAAAGGAAAAACAATTATTCAATCCGGTCCATTCTTTCAAACTCGTAATTGAAAGCTTAACAAAACACCGATCAATAAAATATTATAAGATAAAATTAAAAAGAAAAATTCCAATAAAAAAAGATATCTAATATGAATAAATAAATAAATAAATAAATTAAATTAAAGGGTTGTCTGAGAAGTTGCAGAGGTTGGCCCTGGAACCAAGAAGAAGAAAGGAAATACAAAAAAAAGCAAAAATAAACATATTTTTGGAGCACGCGCCACCCAAGAATAAAAGCAACGGCTATGAGGATTAAAACGTCATGGTGGAAGCAAGACTTTAGGCAATGGACAACACTATACATGTCATTCGAAGACAGCAGAGAACCCATGGACGTCTAAAAAAGATATCATGATTCGGTTACTGTTGCACGTGAGATAAATCAATATAAATTATAATAGTGTTGTTTAATTTTTGGTTCGGTTCAGATCATTTGGTTTGTTTATTTACTATTATTTAGTTATTTTTATACATTAAAAAATGAAGAAGCGTCTGTAGGTCATTGGACAACGCGACAGTTTGCTAAGCAAGAAGGGCAAGGGTTTGATTGATTTTGTTTTGTTTTTTATTTCTTGATTTTTTTCATTTTTCTTTATTGTTTTTTATTAGTTTTTTTATTTATTTTGATGTCAAATTATTTTTTCTTATAATTTTTTTTCATTTTATGTTTTTTTTTGTTAAAGTTATTGATTTTTTTTTCTTTGATTGAATTTTTTCCTCATTATTAACGCAATAAGAATAATAATTTTAGTTTTTTTTTTCTTGCTTTCACTTTTTTTATTGTTTTTGATTTTTTCATCGAGATAATTTAATATTTTTTATTGTCTTAGCAATAATAGTAATGATATTTTTAGATGTTAAGACTTCGATGTTCCTGTTGTAATAATAGGGTGTGTTAATGTGTTTCATTATATCAAACCTTGCATGTATAGATGTTATACTTTCTTTGATTTTTTCATTTGATTGAAATTGATAATATATTTGGTTTTGTTTTCAGCCCTTATATTTTTAATTTTTTTTATTTTAATTCTTTTAATTTTTTATAGTTCTTAAATAGTTTCTATTTTTATCTATGTTTATATATATGTGACTTTATTTTTGTTTATGTTTATATATATATGCTTTTAGTTTTGATTTTTAATTTTTATTATTTTCTCTTTTGTTGAGATAATATTTTTTCAAAAATTTTGTTCTTAAATTTTAGTTTCTGTTTATGATCATTTAAAAATTGATATTTCTTATTTGTTTTCCTTTGTTTTTTCTTTTGGTTTTTTTATTTTCCGTCAAATGATTTTTTTAGTTAATAATTTTTTTTTTATTTTGTTTGCTGTTTTTAGGCTTTTTTTATTCTTTTAATGATTTTATTTTTCCATTATTCATGCAATAATAATAATAATAATTTTAGTTTTTTTTCTTGCTTTCTTTTATTAATGTTTTTGAGTTTTTTTCTCATCGGAATAATTTACTAATTTTTATTGTTTTAGCAATAATAGTAATGATATTTTTAAATATTAAGCCTTCAATGTTGTTGTTATTATAATATGATGTATTAATGTGTTTTATTATATCAAACTTTACATGTATAGATATTATATTTTATTTTTAAACTAACAAAATCTATTAATTATTTCATTCCCAATAATTATAAAAAATATTTGTTCGGCCCGCAACGTAGTGCAGACAACTAACTAGTAGTAATTTATTTGTGCAAAAGGTACTACAATACCCTAGTTTAAATTCGATAATTACAAAAAAAGACAAAAACATGTCTTGACCGAGGCAAAAACAATTCAAATTCAAGAGCTTCTTGGCAATTTTAATGTGGAACTAAAATGAAAAGGTCAAAAATACCCTTCTCATCAGTTTTTAAACTTTTGACTCCAATGGCACATCAATAACTTTACTATGCAAAATTACAAATAGCATTTAAAAAATAATTATAGCCCTGCTTCCAAAAATCAAGGTGTGTTTGGTTCGTTAAATTTGAAAAACAATACTTATAATTAATTTTAAAAAGATATCTTTTTATTGTTTTAAAATACTAATGAAAAAAATAATAATTATTTTTTAAAATATTTTAATATATTTTTAAGCAAAACACACTTTAAAAAATAATTCTATCACATTTTCAAACACCTCTAAATAATTACTATAAAGTCAAAGAAGCTCACTTTATGATGTCAGCAAAAACATTAATACACGTTTATTTATTTATTTATAGACCGATTAGCATGGAGTTTCTATTTAACATTTTTTAAAAAGTTATTTTTTGTCTAAAAAATGTTCAATTAATTATTTATATAATTTTGATGTTCTGATATTAATTTTTTTTTTAATATATTTTCAATTGAAGAGCATTTAAAAAATATATTCTTTATCACAATACTAAACACACTTCATCTTGTAAATATCAAATGCACCATGATTTAATAAAAGTATAGAAATGAATTGTGAATAATTTTTTATATTAAATTTCACATAAATTTATGTGGTATTTAAAAAAAACTTGTAACTGTTAATAAAAAAGGTCTAAGAATTTTAAATAGTTTACATCCTATGAAAAAAAAATCTCCACCTGGTTTATATTGAAATATTGTATGAAATTTTTTTCTTGTAAATAATTTTTTTGCAACAAATAGTTCATTTATCAGCAAGCAGGAAAAAAAAAAGGGAGAGAGAGTAATGAAATTGATAGTTTAATTCATTTAACTCTCTGTCTCGTGCAGTTGGCTACATTAACTCCTTGGAATGGTCATCTTGGCTTCATTTATATCGCCTTTCTCACTTAGCATGAAAGGAATGGAATGAAAATGATAGTTTTGAATTTCTCTACACTCTATTTGTAATGAAATTGAAGCACGGAACACATTGATTCTACAACCTCCTGTTTGTCCCTGTAGAGCTGGTTTAAGCTTAGGGTTACTTGGACAATGGTGACGGTGTGATGTTGTTATCGGAAACTCACCTAAGAACTTAAGATTTTTAGGTGAGATATCAGAATCTTGTTAATCTAACGGTCAAGAGTTCGAATCTCACTAGTTTTATTTTATTTGATAGAAATTAAGCACAATATATTGTGAATCTGCATGCAAGTTTCAAGTCTAAAAAACTTTCACTTGAGGAGGTGTGTTATAAAATAATATAAATCATATCCCGGACCCAACTAACAACTTAAGCTTCCATGCTATGCTGTCTTCTCTGCACAGGAAATCTGGAAATGAAAATTCTCATAGTATTATGACTCGAGCCTTTTCAATTACTAACATAATGGAACAGGCTATAGGCGAGTGGGGTGGCAGCTGAGAGCCATGGACCATCCAGTAGAGCAGATTCATGACTAAAGATAACGCAACCTGCAAATCGCGCTGTACATGCCTGTATCATGAATTCTCATATTCATTTCTGCCTTTTCATTTGAAAGTATCAAACCATTTACAGGGACCACAACAGTTTTTTCCTGTGTGGGTTCATAAGCCTCCATCTAGTCAGAATTGATGCTGGCCATGTGGAATGTCTGACTCTTAATTTTGGCTCATCATCAATACTCGGCTGTACTTTGCCGACACCAAAATGAATCACTACGGTTGTGGGATTTGAATCCGGTTCAGCCTGCTAAACCAAATGGAGTGCAGAATCATGTGGAACAAATCATATCTGAGCGGTCTAGGGTTCCAAAGAAAGTGCTTTTGCACCATCTTCAAGTTAGCTAGCATTGTAAGATATCTTCTCAAGGGGATGGTCAACAGAATCTCCTTCAGCTTCGGGATATCCTTCTCTGCTATCACAACAGAGAAGGCACTCCAATCCAGAACTTCATTGAAAGGAAGAACAAAGTTATCTGCAATGATGACCGGAACACACTCGTAATAAATGGCCTCCACGATCCGAGGGCTGTTAACTTCATATCCCATTGGACATATGCAGTACTTGCTAGATTTCATATGCTGAACATAATTCATCTTTCGAGATATTCCGATGGGTAGCGGCCCGTATATTTTCATGTCATCATCTTTGTTGTGCCAGTACTTCAGGAGTGTCGGTCGGACCCTTCCATGCATATTCCCAGCAAAGAAGGCAAGGATTGGACGCTGTGATACTCTCAGACCACCACCGACATTTCTAAGAGGTCTTTTGGGACTCCTTATGGTAGTTTCAGGCAGGGAAACGTCCTGGCCAGCAGTGAAAATACCTTCAGACACATCTGCATTGCATAAAGCCTTCACGGTGTTTTTGGTTAGTTCCTCGTGCATAGTCAATGTGTAAGGTCCCTGTAGGGGTTAGAACATGGGAAAACTAGGTCAACAAAACATGATGACAGCAGGTGAACAATGTTCAAGAAAAAGAATTCCAGCATTCTCAAAGTAATTGAAAGAAAAATCTCAAGAACAAAATTCAAATTTCAAAACATGTATCAAGCTGCCCGAGTGCCTATGTGTGGACATTTAAATGAGTAAAACTCACATTTGGAAGACAAGTGAAAGTTGAACCAGGTCTACCCCCTCAAACAAGAATTATAATTATATTCAGCCGAGGTTGGTTGAGAAAAAAAGGATTAATCTTTTTGACCGAGTTAAAATTAATAACAGTATAATAATCTTAGTTATAAAATCTGAAATTAGTTCAGCGGGTCAACCTGAAACTCAACTGACCCGAGATTTAAATTGGTTTGAGTTTAAAATCTTTTTTAGAGAATTGACCCGTCAAAAATTAGATCTATCAGTGACCATGTCAACCTCGATAAAACATGGATAAAAAACCAGTCCATTTATATATACATATATATATATATATATATCTTGATGACAGTGATCACCGGATTATATGTTCAGCAAGAGCAGCTGAATGCTTCTAGACTTGTCAACCCAACGAAATCACAGACCATATGCAAATGCAGTTGAAGTTTCTAGACCATCTAAAATTATTTAAATTTTCTAACATGTTTCTTTTAGGCCAACATGGATGTCTTTGCATTTGGCTGCTTTAACTACACTAGATTTTTTTACCATCTTGAATGGGGCATTTGTCAATGGCAATCATCATCATCATCAATGGATGTGAAAGGAAAAACAACAGATGTGTCTCATGTCATTTAAACGCTGGAAAAATCTAGATTCCCTCATTTTAGTGGTGCTATCAACTCCCAGTCAAGATGATAGATTCATGGCTTTTCTTGACCAAAAACACAATAATTACCCCGAAAATTGCAATCATGTGTTTCCACAAAGATAGAGACAAGGAATTTAAAGTTCCACTATAAAGCATCTATCAGTGCTCACGAAATGAAATTGAAGATCTACAGAGAGGAGGATAAGAAATTACCATACCCAGTCATGGCATGCAGCAAGAAAATGGTCCCTTCCATGTGTGCGGTTCCAATATGGATACTTTGCAGCAATCATGTTGGCATAGTCTCGCATAAAGATTGACAGTGGTCTCAAATTATGTGAATTGGGCACGTAAACCGCTAACTCCAGCTGGCGTGCACTGTATGGAAGATAAAATAAATGAGCCTTTTCTGGATCTCTCGTGACAAACTCCCTGCTTTCCTCCATGAACTTCATAAACCATCCTTCAGAAGCATAGATTCCATAGAGATGCGGTTGATGAAAGATAGGCTTATCTCCATCTGGGTAGATGTAAACTTTAAGTATCGTTTCCATCAACTCGTAGCTTCTGAAATTCAGGTTGAATTTGTTTTCAAACACATATTTTTAAAACAATTGACACCAGTAGAATCATGTTGTTGGAAACTAGAAATAAGCTGACTTAGAACAGCTACAGATATGCTAGCACTGTGGAACAAAGGAGCACGAAGAAACTAAAAAAACAGAACCACCTCGACCACTTATTGATTCAATTAGTTTAAAATTGTTTCATACAAACGTTACTCTCCCCCACGACATGATAAAGATATTATATACTGGGCGAAGTATAAGGATTAAATTTGACATCCAAATATTAATAATTATTCACTTTCAAAGAGAAAAGAGAGAGAAGAAGAAAGAAAAGAATATTGATCCACTGAAGCTCAAGTGTGCACGAGCTATCTTGGAAGGAAGATTGTTGGGGTGTTTGTTTTTCAACCATGGTTTCTAAAAAAATTGTAATTTTTTTTTTTCATTTTAAAGACCGGCGGTTTAGTGTTTTTAGATCATTTTGATGTGCTGATGTCAAAAATGATTTTTAAAAAATAAAAAAAAATGTCATTTTAATGTATTTCGGCACGAAATATTTTTTAAAAAGCTATGAAAAACTACAGCAACAGCTCTCTCAAACACCCTCTATGTCGATACTAATCAAGTGGTACCATGGAAGGCTATCTTCAGACGTTGCTAATCAAGTGGTACAACCACCTTTTTTACGCACCGGCACAAGTGGTACATGCGTTAGCCACTTTCTCCCTTTTCATCCAATTTAGTCTGAGTATTTATTTCAATTTTAAATTCAATTCGGAAGCCTCAAGTATTTTAAATCATTGAAATTGAATTTTATTTTTCAAATCAAGTATCGACTGGGCACTGGATGTGTTTCTCTAACACCATGGAAGCCTCTCATGAATCCAATCAAAGCGATCCATCAAGTCCAATCCTAAATGAACTTGATTTGAAAGGAATAAAATTGAAAAGTGACTAATGGGAAACCCTGAACACTTGTTTCAGTTTCAAATTTGATCTCTAAGCTTTAATTGTTCTAAATTTAATCAATGAAATTAAATTTTATTTTGTTAAACAAGCACCATTTTTTTTTTCTATAGCACTAACCCTACATGAAGTCAATCGAATCAAATCACCAATCCTAAATCAACCAAAATTTGGATAAAATTGAAAAAACAGAAAACCTAACTTAGAGTGAAAAAAAACACAAATATGTTACAATCCACGGGTGTTTTTGTGTTTAGATCTATGAGAACCCTACATATTGTAGCTTCTTTTGTAATTGTAATGTGTTATTGAAGTTTCTCCCCAAGAGTATGGCGGATAAAAAAGCGAATCTTTGATTTGGACTTAATAATTGGGGGATGAGGCCTATGAAAGTGTCATCTGAACTGGGGGGGAAACGATGTTTTCTTGTGATAAAAGCAACGCAATTATGCAGCACTTATTCTTTCATTGCCCACATTGCAAATCGGTTAAGTGACTGTTTGCGATTAGTTGTGGTGATTTTTGAAAGTGTTTTTAGTTTAGAAATATATTGACATAATATTTTTGTATTTTTTAATATTTCTGACATCAGCACATCAAAATAATCTAAAAATACCAAAAATATTTATGTTAAAATAAAAAATAATTTTTTTTTTCAAAAACATTTTTGAAATGTAGTCAAACAACCCTAGGAGACTGTATTTCTAATTCTTCTGGACAAGAGCAAAATGAGATTTCTTGAAACCTAGGTTTCAAAATACAAAATATGTTTTCTCGTCATAACAGCAACGCAATTATGACTGTACGAAACGAACTATGCCTGTTTATATCGAATCTGGACAGGGAATAATAGATATAGTCATTCGAAGAACTCAAAATACAGGACTAGTATATGAAGTTGCAAGTTAAACTGAATGACACAAAATTGAAATGAGCTACGACTCAACAAAGAAAACAACCGAACTATATGAAGGAGAATTAATACTGCACCATTTTGTTTTCCTTGATCCATTGCTAAAGACCTATGCTTTAAAGTATATTCATAGTGCATGACCGTGACAAACCCAGTTGAGCTAGTTGTTTAAATACTGCAAATTCTACCCTCTTACAACTTATGCACTCCTTTTTTGTTTTCTTTATCAATTTCATCCAGTCACATCCTCCTTAAATTCGTAGATGCAACAGACAATGAAATGCCTACCTGTCTCCCTCTCTCCCTCTCTTCATATGAACAACTTAGCATAATTCATGGTATCTTTAAACTTAGGTGACAATAAACTGGCGGTGATAGAATAATAGTACTTGGGGGAAGCATTACATACCTCTTAAAAACAGAAATGTTGCGGAATATAGGGGCACCCAGATAAGGATCATCAATAACAACTGGGGCATGCTCAATCTCCCTTTTGGCGTATATAAGTGCATCATTCGGTGACAGGGACCAAATGAATTTCTGAATTGTATGGAAGGAGTTAAAAAAATTGTTTGTAGCAACTTCTTTAGCATAATTTTCAACGAAAAGGTTTAGGTTACAGTAATCAATGGCTGTACCTGTATACGAGGAGGTATAGGACTGCGAGGTGGAGGAAGAACAACCTTTGACTCATCATTTTCCTTGCTCTTCTTCTTTCTCCTTTTTAACACAGAATTTCTCGTTCGAGAGACTCTGGCTCTTTTATTTTTAGATGGCACTGTGGTATTCGGAGAAAGAACTGAAGCAGCAGAGACAGGAGGAAATTGTTGAGCTCTTGCTTCAGTAAGAGCCTCTCTTAACTGCATGCTGCCATTCAAGGAATCATACGATGAAACAGCTAGAGGTGGAGAAAGGAACCACATGTTCACTGTATGAGGAAATGCAAACGTGGGAACCAAAATTCCAAATATTGTCATTACCACACCAAGGAACAGCAGTTTTCGCCAATCAACTTTTTTCCAAGCGCAACACCATAATAATTCTCTCATCAGAACAACAATGGGTCTCCACAATGATTGTTTCATCAAATCATGGGAAAACAGTTTTTTGTCCCCTATCATCTATGTAGAGATCACAGTATCAAAAATATCCTTCATATAAATTATGAGCACATCAATCTAGTCCCTTGGGATTGAAGATTCAGAATTTTCACAGATTTGGTTGCCTGGGGAGGCCAAAACAACATTACAACCATCGGGGGAGCGTGAAAAAGCAGAATTTTGATAAATTACACCCTTCCAATCCACAACTCCAAAAAGGGCCAGCTTCCGAAACAAGAAACTGAAAACATCAATAAACTCAAAAGTGAGAAATTTCAAGCATTTAATCAATTCAATCGGAGTTACAATTAAACCACTTATGAAAGAAAACATAATCCATCCTGACAACATATCTTACAATCTATAGATTAACTAACTTTATATCGTCACAACAATCCAATCTCCAATCATCTGTGCACGTCACTCCTCTCCAAAATTTAGAGGTTATAATTAATAACCACACTTGATTACTTAAAAAAAACGGTTTTCATTTATATATATTTCTCAAAGCTGGAGACGGGACAGGTCCATCAATGGCATGCTTTTCATAATTTATACCAAATAAAATCCTCCTTGTACTTCAAAATCAACCTTAAGCAGTCCGTTATTGAGGAGAGATTAATGTGAGAAGGCAAATTAAGCTTGAGAATTAAAATTCAAAAGCAATTGGTGACTTGAAACAACTGTCAGAACAGATAGAAAGAAAGAAAGAACCTGGTGTTGGAATAGAGATTGGAGCAGAAGAGGATGGGATTGGGAGGGGACTGCACCTTGCGAAATTGGAAGGGAATGATGAGATATGAAAAGCTTTAGAGATAAAGGAAGGGAGGAAAGAAAGGAGAAAAGTGAGTTTTAACTGTCTGCGTGGAAGAGAAGAAGGGAAGGCATGGCGTTTGCAACGGACCCGGTAAACTGACTGTCCGTTATGCCTTAAAATACATTTTCTCAATTCTAATTCTAACAAAATTATATAACGATGTCGTTGCATCCATGTAATTTTGTTAATTTTCATCTTTATCCCTGTACATTCATCAATATTTCGCTTCTACCTCTATAGTTTAAAATTTTCAGAATTACTTTTATGAGATATTACAACACAATAGAAAATTGAGAAGGAAAAATGATAGAAAAGAAGATTTTATGAAATTAAAATATGAAACAGGGTTAGGGCTTTTTTTTAATTATTTATAATAGAGGATAAAAATGAAGCTATAAATGTTTTTTTAGGATAATATTAGGAAATGTCAAATTATAAGAGCAGAAGTGGAATATTGATGAATCTACAAGACAAAAATATAGTTTACCTTGACTATTCTTTGCCCCTCGCAGGGAAACGAAGATGAGCGTTTTCGGTTCGATTAGATTTTTATTAATAAAAACAATTAAATTAATTTTTTTTTGAAATTGAATTATATTTGGTTTAAATTGACCGGTTTCAGTTCAGTTTTTTAATTAAAAAACTAAAATATAGTTTTGGTTTTTTCTAACCAAAATGGGAAAGGAACTTGTTCTCTTTCTCTGCACCCGAGTTTTATCCTCTCTGTGCATGTCTATCACCCTTATGGTACTTTATTTGTTCATAGAGCTTGCAGAGTGTTTAATGGATCTTGAGATTAATTATGGTGCATGCAAGCTGGCCGGAACACCTTAATTATCAAAATTGAAACAACCAAAAAATTTGAACTAAACTAGAAGAATTAAAAAAATATAGCATATATTTTTTTAATTTAAATCAATTCGGTTTGATTTTAGTTTACCAGATTTTTATTTAATAAATCAAAAACTGAATCGGATCGAAATTTAAAAAAGAAGATTCTAATCAGTTTTTTCATCCTTTTAGTTTTTTTCAATTAACTTTTTTCGGTTTTCTTCGATTTAATCCATCTTTTCAGTTTTTTTCTCAAACACCTAAACACGGCCTCTCACCCTGTACAGCCAAGGAGAAGCAAATAAAACTCTGCCAAACACGTCGAGACTTGACATTCCAGCCAATGAAAATATACCACGTCATCTCAATTCCATGTGTAGCCCAGCCTACCACCTGATAGCGCAAAAATAAGACCCCACACGATGCACTGAATTGTGGTCTAATCGGGAGAAAAAATATTGTTTTTGTTTTAAATTGTTTTCTTATTTATAGAATTGATATTAAAATAAATTTTAAGTCATAAAAAAAATTATTTAATATATTTTGAAATAAAAAAATTATTTTTAAAGATAATATCTATTAAATCTTCATACATGTACGGACAGTTAACTACAGCGCCACCGAATCACCTAACTTTCAAAGGCATTTAACAAGAAACAGAGTACTTATTCGTAATTCCATATTTCCGTATTTAGTTCGGCAACATCCAGAACTTAAACCCCTTTCTCCTAGAAATTAAATAAAGAAAAAGAACCGTTCAGCTTTGAGCCTCTGTTAATATTTTAGATTAATTTTTGGTGTGTTAGTGAATTTTTCTGATCTGATAATGTAACTGGAACCATCTCTGTGATCTCCAGAATAGAATTAAGCGACTTAGTTTTCTTTCTGCATCTGTAATCCTAGCGCCTCCATGGCTGCACCCTTCTTCTCAACTCCGTTTCAACCTTACGTTTATCAGGTATCCGATTTCAGTCTATTTTCACAATTACGTCTCTATGATTGTTCGCTGATGTCATGAAATAAAATTTGAATGATGGAACTTGGATTTACGGTTTTATGTGGTTTGATCCCTCTTTGATGTTCATTGTTCGTGGCTGAATTTAGTGGTAGAAATGATTTGATATAAATGTGATCTTTTTTTACTAATTGAACAAGGTTTTGTGTAAAATGGGATTTTATTTATTTATTTATAGAATTAAGGAATATTTTGGAAATTGGCATCACTTAATTTTACTTTTTCTTTTTTGGATTTTATTACCTTTGAGGTTCTCACCTCATCAGCGAACGCTGATCAAACTATCATCTAGTTTTGTAGACTCTTTTTCCTGTATTAAGGAAGATTCTTGGTTGCTTGGTCTGTGAAGCTTTTTCGAACATGCTCTAGGTTAAAGTTTGGTTCTTCTTTGGCTGTTGCCTATGTCAATATAAATATGAATATAAAGATTTTATGATCAAAATGATGTAGATTGAAGATATAAGAAGAATGTGCGGAAGAAGACAATAAAACAGTAGTGATTGGTTGGGCAGGCTGATAAAGGGAAAATGAATTCTGATTTGAAGAGAATGTTGGAGTTGGTTCCGCTTCGCAACTGTTATGACCTAGGAAGTCCTACTGTTGTGTAATAGTTAAACTTAACTTAATTCACCATGCAATTTATATCATTGATGATTACAATAGATAGAAACCAATGTTGGGTGATTGGTTTCCACCTATTTCCTTTAGGTGATCATCAAAATTGATTGGTGTGGATATGCTATTTATTTTGCTAGTCCTGTGGGTATCATTCTTACTGGTTTGGTATCATCAGTTCTGCCCACTTTATGAAGTCTAATTTGATCCCAGGATCACCAATTTGTATTGCCTCATTTGTTAAGAGTCTGCGTTTTAATTTTGTAATATTACATACACTGAATAATCTCATGAGAGGTAATGTAATGTAGAGTCATCAAGGAGCTGTGATACCTTTCCAGATTTTAGGGGGTGAAGCTCAGGTGGTTCAGGTGTGTATGATAATAATCCCAAGTTTATGCCACTCCTATTTGGTTCTCTGTTCTAAATTTCTTCAATGGTATTGACTTTTGAATATTCAGATAATGTTGAAACCACAAGAAAAAATTATTGCAAAACCAGGTAAGGTGATTGAAACTTTATTTTCTTTATGGCTTATACATGTCTGTGTTTATCTTCTTTTTTTCCTTTCCTATTCTATTTTTTTATATGAATGAATTAATATCATTTAAAACAGAAACAGAAAATGTAGGAGCCAATCCCTACTGCAAAGAAAAAGGCAAGTTTTTTTGGGGCAAGACACTTTAACCAATCCCCAATCATAGCAAACATTAAAAAAGGAGGTTTCCTAATGGCATCTTTGCACATGTCAGTATTTCGTAATCTATTTTTAATGATAAAATATATATTATGTACAATACTATCTGTTGATGATGATTGTTTAGAGTGCCTCCTGTGTGTTTCTCTCTCACCATATAAGATCGAGGCAAGCACACCAGGATATCCTTGGGAGCCGAGAGACGAAGGATTTTTTATTTGAAGTTGGTGCTTTGCCCAATCAAACATCTTTTATTATGAAACACACATTTCGTTCACTATAATCATGCCGCATGGAACTGATATCCAAGTAAACTGCAGGTTCTATGTGCTTCATGTCTGGGTCCATTGAAATGGAGAATGTTTTAATCCCTGAAAATGAAGCGGGTGTTTGGCAGTGGTTTTTTGGCAAGGCTGTTACTAGTGTAATCTTCCGCAATCCTGGTCCAAGTGATGGATTTGTTGGAATTGCTACACCTTCTCTTGCAAGAATCCTCCCGGTTTGTGCTTCAATTATGTGATGTTATGAGATGCATTATCATTTATCTTGTGATATGAAGTTCATGATCCCAAATTTATAATTGAATATGGCTGGCCAATGTTTGTAATTTGTCTGCTCTGCCGGTGGTTTGTCTGCAGATTGACTTGGCCAAGTTTGGAGGAGAGATTTTATGCCAGGTAAAGCTAATTCACGCTTTTTGTTTGTGTCCCTGGTTTTGCTGATAAGAGTTTTTTTATGGTACTAGAAATTTTGCATTGAAAAACCTTGGATGCTCAAAGCTTCTCCTATTATTTTCAAAGTAGAAGCATGTTTTTTTCCTCCTTTCTCTTTACCTGCTGCAAATTTATGTCTTTGTGAAATTGTTGTGTAGCCAGATGCATTCCTTTGCTCCGTCAATGATGTGAAGGTCAGCAATGCATTAGATCACAGGGCACGTAATGTCGTGCCTACTATAGAGGTGAGATTATGTTTGTTTGCAAGCTCTCCATTCTGAATTTTCAATTTTGTCTGTTTGTTTTGTTGACTGACTGCCATGGTCATTCAAGCAATCTCTTTTTCTGTTTAAACCTGTCTTATCTTGATCTTTCCTCAAGTCATCTGATTTGTTTATTTTATGGTGATATTGATGCTTCTATAGGTATTTTTGAGGCAGAAGCTAACTGGGCAGGGACTTGCATTTATTCTTGCTGGAGGATCTGGTATGCATTTTCTGACATCTCAAGAATTAGAAAGTACTTATAAAAGTGTGGGTCTTCCCTAAATTCTATGTATGCAATTGGATAGGAACAGATTGGCCTTTTAGGCTTATCTCTGTGGTTTGGAATATCTTGGCAGGCTTCAGTGTCCGTTCATGCTTGTTTGCAACACCCACTCACTTGTTACCTTTCTGTTCTTTTCTTTATATTGTCACTCTTCTCTTCCATTTCTCCCTGTTATGCTTGATCTTTGATTGTATATGTTTTTCATGGACGTGTTTACTGTTTTTTCTGTCACACTAATCTCTGGATCTGTCCCATTTTGCACTGACCCTGGGAGCTTCATGGCTTTTGTTTTTTGCTAGTTGCACAGAAAGTCCTTGAGGTGGGTGAGGTATTAGCTGTTGATGTGTCTTGCATTGCTGCCCTCAATACCACAGTCAATGTCCAAATCAAATACAATGGGCCACTGAGACGGGCAGTCTTTGGGGTAAGCTGCTCTTTTATATAGATTTCACTCTATCTCTCCCTTCATTTTTTTTTTTTGTTTACTTTTGTCTTTGCTGTTTCAAGCCCATTTTTTAGTGATGTTGTGGACTTTCTCCTTATAGTGTGCTTGTTCTTCGATTATAGTAATCTGTCAGTACTCAAGGCTTCTTGCCTAACGTGATATTGTTAGTATGCTGAGTTGCACCTTTACACTGTTAGCATAACAGAAAAAGGATAGAGAATGAAAGCAGATAAAGTCTTTTTCTTGTTTAGGTGTTAGCAGCAAATAAAAACAACGCAGACTTTTTGTCTTTTTTCATGTAGAAAATAGTAGCTTATTTACTCTAATTTTGACCTGATATAAGAGTCCAAGGCTACCTTGATCTGTTTCGGCACATTGAAACCCAAGTGCTCATTTACAGGGACCAAACAACCACAACACAAAACAATGAATCAACAAAGTTAAAGATAGCTTCCTGGTTTATGAAAAACACCCTACATCACTTTGGTATACAATTAACATTTTGCAAGAATTGGCTGTTCTAATTTGTCTTTGAAATTGCAGGGTGACAATTTAGTAACAGCCACTCTAACAGGACCAGGCATCGTCTTTATCCAAAGTTTGCCCTTTCAACTGTTTTCTCAGCGCATTGCTAGGTAACATCATTTTTCTGCATGGCCAAAACTTTGATTTTATTTCTTTTTATGTATCCAGCGGAAGTTGTTACCTTGTATCAATTGAAGAGTCTGTTTTGATCTTTTCATTTTCTCTCATGCCCCTCCATTTGAGGTTTTATCAAAGCTAATTACTCTCCATTGCTAAGCTTGACGAAGTGAATGGTTTTCTGATTCACAGGGCAGTGACATCCCCAAACATGAGAGAGAATCCAAAGTTCTTTGTGCAGATTGCGATATTCTTTTTCCTGGCATATGTTGTGATTGTATCTTCTCTAATCTTGACCGACGCATGAGCCCTTTTTTTTTCTTTATTAAACCCCACATTATAGCCCTTGATCGAGCTTTGTGTTGCGGCTTATTGAATTTGAATATGACCACATCAATAGAAACAGAGGGTTTTGAATTGTTCTTTTTGGATATGTATATTTTGTTCGTTGTGATAGCTTTGGTCACGTTTTGAGACAAGAGAAACAGGAACAACTGGAACAGAAGGGATGGCAGCCGACCCCTTAGACTCAGCATCAGCTATGCTCTAACCTCAGATGGCTGGCGAGGGACATTATGAAATTGTGCAAAGAGTTGAGCAAACTTTACAGTGTTACAAAGAACTTCAAGACAACATAGCTATACTTGGGTTAGATGAATTATCCAAAGAGGTTCGCTTAATTATAATAAATGTTTATGTATTGTAGTTTGTTGGTTCTGTTTATGTACTTTATTTGGTTGATGAGGAACTAGACAAAACAAAATATTGAAAAGTATGCTCCATCAATAATATGTTCTACCTTCAAACTTGTAATGTTTTGAATCATGAATAGAAATTATTATTTTCATTTTAGTGTGAAAATGAGCATTATTTTTTAATAAAAAAAACTGAAAAGATTATCTTTCTTTATTGATCAAAATTATGTCAAAAGGGGATTCATAATCATCATAAAAAATAATTCATTGCTAAGAAGATAATTTTAATTTACTGTCATTTAAGTTATTTTTTAATATATATATATATAATGATAAATTAATTAATCAATCTAATTATATGTTTAGATAGAGGTATTGTTGAAGATTATTACGTGTGCTGATAAATAAAAAGAAATCAATAGATAAGTTTAGATCAAAATGTAAAAAAACCATTACTTCTTTTATAAAACAAAAAAAGCCAAACACTACCCCCCCGGCCCATTTCTTGGCCTGGTGGTCAGAGAGGGGGCTTGTCTTTCTCCCACCCCAGGTTCAAGCCTTGCCAGGTACGCCTGTCATCCCCGCGGTGCCTTACCTACTCATTGGATTTACAGGATATTCAGTGGGCCCAGAGATTTAGTTGTGGTGCGCACAAGCTAGCTCAGACACCCTGGTTATCAAAAAAAAAAACTCGTGTGTTTAAGTGTCGTCAACCTCAAATTCTTGTGGAAAACAAAAACATATGATACATTGATTGATGAGACAGACAACATTTCATTTTATATTGTCAAATTATAGTAAATAATAATGACTGAAAAATTAGAAACTTTTTTTTTATTAATAATATTATTGATTATCTAAAAAAAAGACAAGTATGATATTTAACTCTAGCTTCTTCCATCGATATATTTTCTTACCTTAAAGGTTACATGTTATCACCATGAAAATAATTTTTATATATATAAAAAACATCATGAAAATAAAAGTTTATTGGTATAAAACATAAAAAAAATTATAGATGAATTACTATATTCTCTTCAAAACACCAAATACATATAAATTAACTAAAGAACAACCGTTATTTTAAAATACAAAATAAACAATCTAACAAATTAGAGAAAAAGGTATTAATTTAGATATAAATTAAAAAATATCAAATAGAAGAAACACAAATAAAAAAATCAGGTGTTGCTGTGCTCAGTAAATTAAATTAGGCCTATGTGTAATACCATATCTTAGAAATGCCATTTGCCCCATTTCGTTAAAAAAAAAAAAAAAAGCCCAGTGACATGTCGCTTCCTTTTTACAAATTCCATATAAAGATGGGCCCTTTTTCGAGACGTTATCCGGAAGGCTGAGACTCCTAAACAACGCGTCAATTGGCAGCACACAAACCAGTAAATGAATTAGAAACCCGTGCAACGCAAGCAAGGCAATCACCTCCTCTCTCTATATGCACACCCACCAGCACTCTCGCGCTCACTATTTTCTCCCCTTTAACCGCAAATTCGTAAACTATCCTCCTAATCGGGTTCTTGACAAGCCCTAACCCTAACTTACATCCCTCGCTCTATCAAATGTGGTGTCTCGAAGAATCCCTCTAAATCTCTCGATTTTAGGGTTGTCGCAGCGAAGCTTCAATCAATCCCCTTTAATGATGGTCATCACTGCACCCGAGATTGTTTTCAAGTTCGTGATTTTTTTCTCCGTAATTGAGGATTTGGCGGCTGTTGTCCAATCGGGTCGGGTTTTGAAGATTTGGATTGGCTGATTTATCAGATTCAATCATTTTCCCATCAAGTTCGACGGATATGGGGTTTATTTTGCTTTAGTGGCGATCTTTCAATTACCGCTCACAAGTCCCGAATTGTTCGATCGAGTTAAATTGTGACAAGAGGTTTCTTGTTTCAAGGATTTGATTGGTCTGATTGCACTCAAAGAGAGGAGCTTTTTGCTATTGGTTGGGTTTTGAAGGTTTTTCTTGGGAAAGAGGCACGCGAAGCGAGCAGTTCTTCTTCATTAGTTGGTTTGATTGATCTTTACTTGAGGATAGAGAAAAAGGAGAGAGACAGAGAGAGTTCAATTTTTTGTACTGTTATCTTTTTTGGTTGAATAGCAGGCCTTGTTTTTTGAGAGGCACGGTTTTATTGTGTGTGCTGATGTTTTGATATCTGATAATATTTTTTATTAAATTAGTGGAAAGAAAAAAAAATGGCTGTGTATTACAAATTTAAGAGTGCTAGAGATTATGATTCAATCCCAATGGACGGTCCATTTATATCCGTTGGTACTTTGAAAGAAAAAATTTTCGAATCAAAGCATTTGGGAAGGGGTACAGACTTCGACCTTGTTGTCACTAATGCCCAAACCAATGAAGGTTGGTTTTAATTCTTTTTTTAGTTTAACTAGATTGTTTTTCACTTAGATTGTCCTTCGATTAAATTACAAACCTAATAGCAATGCAACTCTCAATTCTGGGTTTGCTTCTGGATTCCTCATTCCACTTTCTGCCCATGTTATTTTAGCACCTGGATTTGCACACTGATGCACATTATGGAGAAGGCTAGTTTGTTCCCATTGTATTCAGTTGCGTGCAAATGAGCTTTCTTTCCTGTGGGCAGTGGAAAGACCAAACAAATTTCATTCTGAATTGTTTGTAGATGCTTATTGGGGACTTTTGTTGTTAGACTAACTTCTTATGACTAGGAATGATTGGCTCCACCAAATGGGATTGCATTTGATGAACTATAAGTTTGGTTTTGTAATTTATCATTCTTGTAGTGTTTTATAGCCTTGTTGTTCCCTTGTTTGCAATTTCAGAGTATCTTGATGAAGCTATGTTAATTCCCAAAAATACCTCTGTATTAATACGCCGGGTTCCTGGAAGGCCTCGTCTGCCCATTGTTACAGAGCAAGAGTACTATCTCAAACCTTTAAATTCTTAATTGCTTGATTTAATTTATTTAGTTAAGGCCAATCTTCCTGGAAGATGGAGCATGAAATGTTTGGTTTGTGGAGCTTTCATAATTTATATCAGCCAGACATTTGTAGAGTTCTTGTGCTTTGTTTATCTATGGATTATGTATTAAGGGTGCAGTTTCCTCAAATAGGTTACTTTCATTGACTTTATGATTTAGACAGATCCTAAAGTGCAGTTCCCGGAAATTGATTTTCATTTTGTTTTAGCTTCTTGTTAAACAAATTTTCAGGGCTAGGTTGAGTTTGTCCTTGTTATATTTTGCAGGCCAAAGATGGAAACTAAGGTGGAGGAGTCCCTTCCAGAGAAGAGTAGTTTTATGGGTGCTGATTCATCTTCCATGAGATATGTAAGCTTGGATGCTGCCATCTTTTCCTTAATTGATTTGGTAATATAGCAATATAAAATATGAATTTGTAGCGTGTTTGTTATATGTGTGCTATTTGATATTGTAGACTGAAGACAATGAATGGGATGAATTTGGAAACGATTTGTATTCCATCCCTGATGTACTGCCTGTTCAATCTAGTAATCCACCGCCTGATGTGGCCCCTACAAACAAGGCTGATGAGGATGACAGAATTAAGGCATTGATTGATACCCCAGCATTGGACTGGCAGCGGTGAGATTGATCCTCAGTTGTGTTACATTGATATCTGCGTGCTTTTACTATCTCTGGAGTTATTTGTATGTACGCTTTATATGTAAAATTTCCATTTGGGTTTGCAGTCAGGGTGCTGATGGCTTTGGTTCTGGTAGAGGTTTTGGTAGGGGTATGGCTGGAAGAATGGGTGGGCGTGGTTTTGGTGATTTTCTTATTCCTTTGTGATTATTGCATTGCTTTTTGGTGTGTTTCCATAAAGCTAATTTTTTTTCGTGTGTGATTGTGTGCTTGTCCATGTTGGATTTGTGCTAATATTAGCATTCACTAAATATATTTTTGTTAGTTTATGCTCTTGCATGTTTACATCAAACATTTTTCCAACACACTGACATAAATGATTTTTTTGTTGTGGTCGATTAGGCTTGGAGCGGAAAACACCTCCACAAGGCTATATATGCCACAGATGCAAGATTCCGGGTTTGTAATTGCTCATATTTAAATGAAAACAAAGAAAATGTTTTCTGCTTAAACTTGTTGTACAGGAGAGCAGTATGCAAACCTTTAATTTTTGTGTCACCTTTATTCAGGGCATTTTATTCAACACTGCCCTACAAATGGTGACCCTAATTACGATATTAAAAGAGTAAAGCCACCTACTGGCATTCCAAAGTCAATGCTGATGGCTACCCCAGATGGCTCATATGCTTTACCTAGTGGTGCAGTTGCTGTTTTGAAGCCAAATGAGTAAGCTGATCTCTGTTTTATGCTTCAGTGCTTCCCCATATGGTTTAAAATTTTATAATGCCGACTATTAAATTCATTATGAATGTTTAAATTTGAACAGGGCTGCTTTTGAGAGAGAAATTGAAGGCCTACCTTCCACACGGCCTGTTGGTGATCTTCCACCTGAACTTCACTGCCCGCTGTGTAAGGAAGTTATGAAAGATGCAGTCTTAACAAGCAAATGTTGTTTCATGAGCTTCTGTGACAAGTGTTAGTGTTCTTTTTCTTTTTTCCCTGTATCACCTTGTATTGAAATTTCATTTGCCACCTGCCATGAAAATTGTTCTTCTGCAACATTAAATTCACTTTGAATCGGCAATGTGGCAGTACTTCTCCACCATCCTCTTCTTCGTTAGTTTTAGGAATGTCTAGTTGGCCTATTATAACTCATTTTATTTCTTTATTTGAGTATTTAGAGTATTCTTACATGAAGTTACCGCCCTTTTCTGTTTAATACAGGTATAAGAGATTACATCATCTCAAAGTCAAAGTGTGTGTGTGGGGTATCAAATGTCCTTGCAGATGATCTTCTTCCTAACAAGACTCTCAGGGATACAATCAATCGTATTTTGGAGTCTGGTAACAGTAGTGCTGAAAATGTAGGAAGTGCCTTTCAAGTTCAAGGTTTGTGCATATGTTTGTTTTGTTTTAGTTGGATAAATTTTGTGCAAATTCAACTATATGCATGATTAATTACATTCTAACTTTCTAAGTTTAGATATGGAGTCTGCGCGCTGTCCACCTCCAAAGATTCCATCACCCACACAATCTGCTGCATCTAAGGGAGAACATAAGCTGTCTCCTGTCAATGAAGAATTTCCAATTTTAAACAAGGAAATAGCTGAGGAGAAGCCTCTTAATGCTTCTCAGCAAGTTCCTGATAAAGTGAGGACTGCTAAAGCTGCGGATGTATCTGAGGCTACACATGAGTCAGTAAGTGTGAAGGAGCCAGCATCACAAGGAAGTGCTCCACTGGCTGAGGAAGAAGTGCAGCAGAAGCTGGCTCCTGGTGAGGCAGGTAATGGCCAATCTTTATATATACATTTATTGTTGTTGCTAGGGTGTGATGGAATCCTCTGTTTTCTTGTAATTTCACTTAGAAAAGACAGATGAAAGTGGCTTAATTGACTGTGATTTTTGCTCTTGCAGGGAAGAAAAAGAAAAGGAAGAAAGTTCGCATGCCTCCAAATGGTATATTGATTGCTATCTTTAGTTTTCCAGGATAAAATGGTTCTCTAAATATGGTTTCATATATAATGACTGATTACAAAAATGTTTGGATTGGCGATGTGTTCTTTATTTTAGGCTTGGTGGATTTGTATTTGTTTGAATTTGTAATAAAGTGTTGGTGTAAATATTTATGATTCCCTTGTTGAATGTAATGTATCATAGATATGTGGAAAGCTTCTCATGATCTTGCAGCTGAGAGCTTTATGATGCCTATGGGTCCCTCTGCCTATAATCCATATTGGAGTGGCATGCAGACTGGAATGGAAGGATACATGGCTCCTTATCCAGGTCCAATGCCCTTTATGGGTTATGGATTAAACCCTTTGGATATTCAATTTATGCCTCCAGATCCTTTTGGTGCCCAGGGTTATATGATGCCTGCTGTTCCACCGCAGAGGTATGCAGTTCTGTGTTTTGGTTATTTTTCCTGTATTGTCTCTGCAAGCTGACAAACTTATTTGGATTTTTCTTATCTCTCAACTGCTGTAGGGATCTTGCTGAATTTGGAATGAACCTGAATCTCAGACCTCCTCTAATGAGCAGGGAGGAATTTGAAGCCCGCAAAGCTGATGTCAGGAGGCGTCGTGAAAATGAGAGACGAGCTGAAAGGTAATATTACTGTTTAACATTATTTCTGAGTGGTTTAAGAAATAATGTAACATTTCTCGTGGTAAATGCATAGTTCTTGAACCATTTTATTAAATATCAGACCTGTTGTTTGGTGCTTAAAATGATACCCCACCCCCAAAAACACTTGCTCGCTTGCATATCCATCCCAAACCCTTGGGTGGCTTTGTAAAATATGTTATAATCAGCTCATTTTGAGTTTGATGATCATTTGCTTAAACCAGTCCCAATCACCCCCTGATTAGCAATATTATCTCCTCTCTTTTTTCATTTAATCATATTCTTGTTAATGTCTAAATAATTCTCTTTCTATAGGGAGTTTTCCAGAGATCGGGAATCAGGTAGGGAAGTGAGTGGCGGTGGTGATGTCTCTTCAATGAAATCTGTATGTCTTCTATGATAGATTGGATTTCTTTTTTTCTATTTTTGTACTGCATCAGGTACCTTCCATGGTTGTTGATCAACAATTTAGCCAGAACACTCTTTTGCTTTTCAATGCTAGAAAAGATAATTGATTATTATTATTATTATACTGGGGTTTCTGAGTCCTCCTCAACTTGAAAAAATCCTCATTTTACTTCCATTTTCAGTTTTTGGAGTTAGAACCTGATATTAACACCAAAGCCAACCCAGTTTGTGTTTTCATGGTTCCTCTGAGACTTTTTATTAGATTTGTCGTCATTCCCCTCTTCTCATGCCTTCCCTGTAAATTTTGTAAATCAATCTTTCTGGATTTGCTGGCACCATGTCCTTGAACAGAGCAATTCACTCTCTCCAATAAGGGTGTGACTCTGCTTCTATTTCTCCATTTGTTGTTTTATGGAAGTTTTTCTTTTTTTGACGGAGCAATCTAAATTCTTTTAAGTTAATCATTTGGAGTTGAGTAAATATTTTTTTTCCTTAGAAGTTAAAGATGGGCACTAAATATATCAAATCTATAGTTGGAAAAATAAGAGTACCATTGAATTCATGCCCTTTTTCAGCCTTAATTTTCGATGACAGAAGTTTTGTACGAGAAATTGATTATTGTGCAGGTTGGGTTTTTTTTGGCTGTAGTTAGAATTATAATATTAATAAAACGAAGAGCTTTTAGTCTTTGGAGGGGAAAAAAGCTTTTTTTACAAGTATAAATTTTAATAGAGCACTGAATGCATCATTAATAATTAAAAAGAAGGATAATAAAAATTAACTACGAGCTGTTTTTTCTCATACCTAAGGAAAGGAAGGCCGTATTCTAATAGCTGTTCCATGTCTGTTGGTGCAGAAGTCAATACCACAATCCAGTGTCGGTGGTGATCCCTATCATCATCGTCGAAGGTCAGAGAGATTATCACCGGAACATTCAGCTCGTGAGATTGACCCATTACCACCGCGCCCTTCTAAAAGAAAATCTGACTACCATGAACACAGTGATAGAGATGCTGATGATTTTAATCACCACGAGCGTGACCGTAGTGACCGTGATCACCGCCGCCACCACCGCCACCGTCCAGAATCCTCTTCCAAAGCTGTATCTGAGACTACCTCCAAACCCACTTCCACAACAGTAGCAGACCGAAAGCAAAAAGTTAGCGTGTTCTCTCGCATTAGCTTTCCTGCAGAAGGAGAACCCACCAGTAAGAAGCGCAAGGTATCATCCTCTAGTGAAGCAGCACCAGCAGCTACTGGTGGCGGCGGCCCTTTATCTTCTACACGGCACAAGTCATCGTCACCAGTTAGTAATGGCTATTATGATGACCACAAGTCATCTTCTGCGAAGACCAGAAAGAGCAGTGGCAGTGTTGCTGCCACGACCGCCATGGACTACGAGTCCAGTGATGATGACAGGCACTTTAAGAGGAAACCCTCTAGGTATGAGCCATCACCTCCTCCTCCAGCAGAGTGGGGGGAGGATGTTAAGCATTCAAGAAGAGACAAGGACCGGAAGCATAGATAAAGGAAGATTGTCCAAGTGTTTATTTTGTTGAAGGAAAATGAAAGCGGTGGGAGCTGCTGTCTTCCTGTTATTGGAGCAAGGTGGAGCTGTATTAGCTGCTGCTGCTGCTGCTGGTGGTGGAACCTCTCTCGAAAAAGGCAGAAATATGTGGAAGTCTGCTCAGCGAGTGAGCGATTGTACATCGAATAATGGGAGGTTCAACTGTCAAATATGGCTTGTGAAAGTGTAACAACCACCTCATAATTTTGAGTTTTTCCACTCCATTTTTCAAGTATATGTAACAAACCAAATTCCTCCCTCTTTTTAGCTGACTTTTTTTTTAATATTGTATTCGCCTACTCTTTATTTCTGCAATCAATTTCAACTGACTGTTTTTGTTCCTATCAAAGAAAAATGTCTACCAACCGATCACCGAAAAAACCCTATGCATTAGCTATTGGTTATAAAATGAATAGACAAATAAGTCATGGCCTAGTCACAATTTTCTCTTCAATTCCTATTCTAAAGGCTATCTAAGCATTTTCAGAGCTATGGAATGAATTGGGCATATTTGAAATGCTCTATGTCACCAAATTGAATATTCATCCAAACCAAGCAAGTGATTGTGAGTTGTGACCTCTTTATTTTGGTCAAAACCAAGCAATTTCTTCCTGTTTTTATTTGGCATGATCACTCCTAAACTATTGGACCTTGGTGTTATAGCAGGAGCAAACCCTTGTAGGGAAATAATGAAATTACTTTTAATTGAAGTGTCAGATCAACCATCCAAGAGAAGGAAAAAAAACTACAAAAGTAGCAAGTTCACCTATAATCGGTCCTCTATTCCTTTTTTATATATTTTAAATCAATTCTCCTTAATATTTTCTAGGAAATAAAGAAAAAAAGCAATCAAAACAAAATCCTTTAAGAGACTAGTATACGAATCGAGTAAGAAAGAGGGGCAAATTCTTATTGGTAGCTCTTGATAGCTAAATCCAAAGAAAATGAACGTCATTGACTAAAAAATAGCTATGATTTTACTCGTTTAACTTGGAATTTATAAAAAATATATAAAAAAAAAAAGGTTTTCTCACATTAAAAAAATGAAGAATAAACAAGACATCATTAAATTGCAAAGGAATGACAACCAAACATAGAAATTAAAGAACTTAAATCTCCCGAGGAAGAGCTTGTGATTTCTTTTAATATAAAATCCCGGTTGATTGAGAAAACCATAAGCATGCTCGAGAAATCAAGCACCTATCCTAAATACCTTCTGGACTTGGCCCATATTCTCATGGCCCAATCACCTAACGAAAACAAAACGAACGAGTAACGCTCCTATAAGAAAAATGAACGGCCGAGGGTCGCGTATCTCCGATTTACGATACCAGGGTTTTGTTTTCCTTACTGACCCAAGCGGCCAAGCCTTCTCTATTTTAATCTTGTAAACTAAAAACCCTAGTCATCAGTCAGGCACCGGCACCGGCACCGGCACCGCTGCCGCTCTGATTTAATGGGTACTCTATCTCTCTCTCTGAGACAACATTCTTTCTTTTCACTTACGAATATCTCATATCTCTTTTTTGTTTCTTATCTTCTGATCTGCTAACTTCTTTAGGTATTACCATAGACCATATTTTATATCTCTTTCTTGTCTATGTAGTCTCCTACTTGGCTATGGCAAGATTTTTATGCGAACTGTGCTACATGCATTTCTTGTAAATTCATTTTCAAAGAAAATAAATAGTACGCTACTGTTAAATTTTCAATCTAGTGAATCTTTAAGCATATCGTGAAGAGTTCAATGTTTTTGTTGGTGGGTTTGATGAAAATAGGGGCTTACAAGTACGTTTCTGAGCTATGGAGGAAGAAACAATCAGATGTGATGAGGTTTTTGCAAAGGGTTAGGTGCTGGGAGTACCGCCAGCATCCTTCAATTGTTCGTGTCACGCACCCGACACGCCCTGACAAGGCTCGCCGCTTGGGCTATAAGGCCAAGCAGGTAGTACTTCGATTCCCATTTTAAGTACGGGTCATGTGTTTCTGAGTTCTTAGTTGCACCGTTTACTGCTATTTCAATTGTCAGGTTTTGTTTGCTAGGTTATGAGCTTCTGCTACACTTAAGCTCTCCACATATTCTTTATTGTTGTATTTTGTTAACCGATCGAGTTTCAAGCGCTTTAATGTTACGGCTATTGCACTAAGTCTGGAGGGCATAGTTTGTTTTGGCTGATGTAGTTCTGTGCTACTATGTTAATGGACATAACCAGCCCGTGATCATGTTAATGTTGCGATTGCCTAGATAATGTGCTTTCTCATGTGCATTTTGTGATTCCTGCTGGTTAAGCAGTGACTTAATGCATATTCATTCTTCCCTAGGAGGGTGCATGTATGTAATGATGGAGTGCTTCTTGAGACCAGTGATATCAAAATAACTGATCATCTGACCAAATGGGCTATCTCTGTAGTTCTTTTCTGAATTTGTTGTTATTGTTGTCTTCCATTTTATCATCTAGTTGAACCGGGAAGAAACTGTCTGGATGTGAAAATTAGTAAGTTGGATTTTCACTCTACTTTTTATGTCCAATAGGAATTTGTGAGTTTGATAGTTAGGTGATTTTTTATGACATTGGAGGTTATAAAAATGGAGATCAGTAATGCCATTGTTGAACCAAGCTATTCCTGCCCTTTTTTTTTTCCGCCTCAATTTAGTTTCTTGTCTTTGAAGTTTGCATGGCCACCAAACAATTGTGTAGTGTTTTGTACATCTGCATGGATGCTGAAAATAGATTATTTCTAGGGATATGTTGTTTATCGTGTACGTGTTAGGCGAGGTGGTAGGAAGAGGCCTGTTCCCAAGGGTATCGTATATGGTAAGCCCACAAACCAGGGTGTTACTCAGCTCAAGTTTCAACGTAGCAAGCGGTCTGTGGCAGAGGAGCGTGCTGGCCGGAAATTGGGAGGACTCAGGGTTCTCAATTCATACTGGATTAATGAGGTTAGCAACTAAGTCTGAGTTTGCATCTGCCTCATTTCACTGGTCATTATTGCTACGTGTGGCCTGGCTACCTAAGAATCATACTTTCTTACTGTTATTCATTTACATGCATCAGTAATGCATTTTCTTCAACGCAGGATTCTACCTATAAATACTTTGAGGTAATCTTGGTTGATGTTGCCCACAATGCAATCCGGAATGACCCAAGAATCAACTGGCTCTGCAATCCTGTGCACAAGCACAGGGAGCTCCGTGGCCTTACCTCTGCCGGGAAGAAATACAGGGGTCTGCGTGGCAGGGGACACTTGCACCACAAAGCTAGACCTTCTCGGCGGGCAAACTGGAAGAGAAACAACACCCTCTCCCTTCGTCGATACCGTTGAGTCCAGTGATGTGCCTGCTTTCAAGTTGTCAATTGTTGGATGTTTTTGGAGGACATTGTGGTCATTGAGTTTAAAATTTTGGATATTGGAAATCTTGGCACATGCATTATCCTAACCCTATATACATGCTCCATTGCTAGATAGAGTTGATAAAACATTTCTTACGACCTACTAGCCTGACTTTTTGCTTGCGTTTTTTTTCATCACTACAAATTTTGAACTGGGATCGTTGTACTCTGCATGTTTTAAATCCTTACAGAAACAAATCCGAGCATGGCGCTTAACTATAAATCTGAATGATGTGTGGCATAACCAAATTTCCCTGCATCACTGGTTAGCGTCATTTTACCCGCTACCTGGCAGGCAAAAATGCAAGGAAAATTATGTTAACACTCGAGAGAACTTCATTGCACTCAGGTTAAACACCGGTTAAAGAATGAGATGTTTCCCAGTTACAACCTTGGTGTCATCAAAACAACCACAGGCCATTAGAGCCTACAAAATCCAGCACACAATACCATGAAATTGGTGCACGAACAGAGACAAAGGAAGCAGCATGAAAAAAAAATTCTAACTTGTTAAAGAGGTTGACTTTCTTGGCTGAAGCATAAAATTGATTTACCAGCTCTGAAACTCCGACCATACCACCAGGTACATATTTACTAGGAGGAACAACGACCACCACAGGATCATAAAATTGGAGCAAAGTTTTTGTATTCTGGTACGAGCTGCTAGTTTCACTGGATGCAGTGAGGCTCACCTTAAATCAAAAGCAACCATTCCGACCTGCCAATCACGCACTATCAACTTACTTAGCGCATAAACCAAACTCAGAATTTTTAAAAAACAAAATCCATTTCAATTTTCATTTATCAGATTACCAGAAACTTAAGTCATCTTTACATAGCCAAATATTTGAAAGAAAAAAATAATTTCTTATAATTAGAACATCCAGTTCGAGCGTCTAAGATTATATTTAATATACATCATGGACCTTTTATGTAAACTTCATGCATGCATGTTCTGATCTTCTAAACACAAACGATTCACTAACTAATAATTCATGGTTAATTAAATGATGCAATCCATAAACTGACTAATTGTGACAAGACTTGTGTAATAGCTCAAACTTTTTAAAACAATTTAAGCTATAAAATCATATATTTTTTTAATATATTTATTGCAAAAAATCAAATCAAAAACTAAAAAATAATTAAAATAACAATCGGTTGCATAGTCAAAATCATGACTTTTGCAATGGTTTAACTCAAAATTGTTTGTAAGATTATATAAATTTAAAAGTCAATTTATATTTAGTGTAAAATTATTTAAAAAACTTAAAAATCAATAAAATTAAACTTGGCTAGAATAAACTCGATAAACTATCATGGCAATGCAAAACGCTGGTGAGGTGAGTTTTACTTTCTATTTGCTTATTAATCTGTTTAATACAATCTAATGTTTCCCTTATTCATCCGATTCTCTTGTTGATACTCATTTTAGGGTTTTGATGAACAATGAGGGTCTCAATTGAACTCAAGATAAGGGCAATTGCTTGTAGGGTACTTCTTGCTTCCATTGGACCATTCGTATCTTTGATATAGCTTTTATGCTGCCCCTGTATCAAATAGCTGGAAAGTTCTAGGCAAGGGAAGGAGACCCTAAAACAACCTAAGACAATTGTTTTTATATTGATGAAAAGGAAATAAAGTTAGTTTTAATTTATACGAAACAACAAATTATTTGTTTATTTATTTTAATCTGGCTGATTGTTAATTAATAAGATTTTATAGACATGATTGTATTGTAAGTTTAACTATATATGAATTTTTATTTGAATTGTCTTTTGTATTGTTTATTTTGCTTTTATCTTAATTTTTTGTTATACCGAATTATCTATATAATTAGTTTTAAGTTTTATTTATGATTTTACAATCCGAGTTTACATTAATATTTCATGACATGACGTGTCAAAAAAATGTTTTTGAGAGCCTTGGCTTAGCCATGATATTCATCCATGACTTCCTGAATTGTGACAAATTGGCCCTTCTCAATGGAAAGCTGTGCTGCAACTCCAATAGCAACTGAAACCAACCCATCTTGCAAATCCACTGCAGGAGCTTTTTCACCTTTTGCTCGAACTGCAGACAAGAAGGTAAGGTGTTCCAGATAGCTGGATCCATGATGCAGTCCATCATATCTAAAAAAAACAAGTTTCATTTAGAATCACACTGGAAAGAAGCCTGGTACTACTTTCGTAAATATAACAATCCAAAACACTTTCACATATAGACTTCGAGGAAACTCACTTAACTCGGCGATCCTCGGCTTTCAATGTTTGTACACCATCCCTTCCTGCCGCACGAATACCAAAACGCACGATACTCTCTGGAACAAAGGCCTCTCCCTGTTACAAACACACAGTTTGAACAAAATGAGTGGAAGGAGTTGCACACATGCCCAAGAATGGAGCAGCATACTGGAAATGTAAGTAAATGGAACTGTTGGATGTTAAACTTAAAACAACAATACAATTGTATAAGTCATTTATACTGGAATCTTCCAACAATATGAAGCAGAAAATAGATGAGGCCAATGGCAAATGCAATAATAAAAAGAAAAGGGCGGATCAGCATTCACTTGCATGAATAAAGCTGATGCATATGTGTGCAGGCATAAGTACCTTTCCTATATCACCAACAACAGATATTTCTTGCTCATTTTTACTGCCCTCGGCAAACATGCAAAGGTCAAGCATCCCTCGGGAACCATTGTCAAATTCAACAATAACATATGCGTTGTCAATGATATCTGGTACCTGAACCAAAGCAAGGTCATCAATGGAACACGGGGTTATTTACAGCTCAAAAGGTTTCAAGGAATTAAATCTCATGAAAGGAAATATCAAGCATTGCAGTGCTTGAACTGTCAATAATCACCAAACTTAAAAAGCTACATGTGCCTGGATTCTAGGTTTTACTCACTCATAGATAGAACACTCAATTCATTTAGATAGAATTCGATGATCCAGCAAAAATAGCTGAAAAACTAGCAAACATGATCTGAAGATAATAAAAGTCAATTCCAATTTGATTACAGATACGTGTATCGAAAAGTCTCTCTTCAATTCCAACATCATTTCAGATATGCAAATCCAGAAAATCCTTTCCTCCTTCAGTCAGCAATATTCAGACTGGGTCCCATTTGACCAACTAGACCTAATCAAATGGACGACCAAAGCACAAGCAATTACATTTTCAACATTTTGTTGCTAAATGTGACCATATATCTATTTCCAAACCTCATCTATCAGAGTATAAATCATGAAACTGTGCTTTCTAGGTTGTAAATTGAAAATGTTATGACATAATTGAGCTCATTGACCATAGTCATACAGCCATACCCCTTCAGTGGCCTAACCAAGACTTTTCATGATGAATCTCTGTCTGTACATTGCCAAGTTTATTGTCCTCAAGGGCATAGCTAAACAAGTCAAAATGCTTGTCAAATGACTTGGATATCTTCAACGTAAACAGCGTGAAATTCTTCTTTTATAGTAAATAAATGCGCTGGAGAGATCAGCCACCATTGCAATGTAATTCTTAAGCACTACGAAACAGCAGGAAACATAAAATTTAATACAGATTATGGAGCTAGCTCAATTATAAGTCCAGGATTTTCGCAAAAAGACATGCACTAAGCAAATCCAGCTTCATTCTACCAACTTCCAAGTGCTCCAGAATACAAAATTAGCAAATTGCGTGATCATACCAATGTTAAAGCTCTTTCCTGTCAGCCACCGAAGCCCAAGTCTAAGACTAAGTTCCACTCCATGTTAGACTCGAACTCTCAGTAAAACAAGGTTAATATACTGAAATTTAGGGGATTGCTTACGCATTTGAATAGAAAATCAGAATATGGAATATGAATTATGATATCTTTATCAAATCATCACCGACATGATCTTACCTTCCCATCATATACCTCATCCTTATGATTAACATCAATAGCTCCAGAAGCCATAACTCGAACAGGATTCGCACCCGCAAACAGCTTCATCAAATCAAAGAAATGGCAGCACTTCTCCACCAGAGTCCCCCCTGTGTTAGCATTGAACCGGTTCCAATTGTCAACCTAATCAAAATCAGTAGTCAGAAACACTGAATTACCACAACAGTAAGTTGAAAAAACTAGTTGCCTAATTTACCTTAACCAGGAAAGGAAACCGATGTTCCCTGATTGCCACCATTTTCACTTGCCCAACAGCTCCACCCTTTACAATTTCAATCAATTTAGCTACCGGTGGCATGTATCTATACTCCAGTCCAACTTGCACCAGCATGTCTGTCCTCCTTCTAGCAGCGTCAACTACCTTCTTGCAGTCAGCAACAGTGGTGCACAACGGCTTCTCCACTAGAACATGATGGGGTTTTGGGTGGTTAATAATGTCCATGAGGATTCGATAATGAGTCATGTTCGGACTGGACACGACCACCACATCACAAAGTCCGCTGTCCAGTAACTCTTGGTGCCCTGAAAATACCTTCAATTCAAGTCACTTCAATGTTATTCACAGAACAAGAAAGTGAAGGAGGGTGATAATTAGCATTAGTTAACTGATGAGATATGATTATTGATATTAATACCTCGAGAGGCCAGCCAAATGATCGGGCTAATTCAACAGCTAGTTGTTGGGAGGGCACGTGAGGGTCAGCTATGGCAACAACGCCAACGTTTTGACTGCGAAGATGGTAGAGATTGATGAGGTGTTCTCTCCCCATCATTCCCACCCCTACGATTCCGTACTTCACTGTGCCATCATTCGCGACTGAAGCCATGGTTAGGGGTTTTTTTCCTTCGTTTGTTTTGACCTCTCTCCTCCAAACAATCCCTTCTAGCTTGTCGCGTGAGACGTCCAGACAAAACTAGACTGGGAATCCAACTTTTGTCTTCCGTAGAAAAAAAAAAGATAAATCACACAGTACTTTTTTAAAAAATATATTTAACCAAAAATAAAAAGTGTTGATGTTTCACGGTAAGCTAGACCCTTATTAATGGATTTCAACAGTAAAATTATTGTTTTGCTCGGGGGGTATGTTTGACTTTTATAGGGCACATGTGTGTCATTGGTGAATTGTTTGGGGATATTTTTATTTTTTTGGTTTTATTTGCACGATCAAACTACTTATTTACTCCTGAAAACAAATAAAATAACAAAGGAAGGGTAAGGGTTTTCAGTTTTTCCCTTTAACCATGAATAGTAAAATAACAAATTAATCCTCAAGTGGAAAACAAATAAAAGCTAATGTCGAGAGTATTTCTGGTTTCTTAACATTTTGTGAATAATAAAACTAATTAAATACCTTTAGAAATTACAAAAATAGAGGGTTGGTGTCGGGGCATGATGGTCCCCATTTTTTAATTGTTATCGCTAGCAATGGGGTGCTTAGATGATTAAATTTTTATTTTATTTTTTGGAGTAATTGCAGGCGCGTCTACCTGAGACGCCACCAATTACCTCTTGTACGCGTCTTCCAATCAGCACGTGTGGTGATGTTCAGTGGTTAAAAATGTATGGTCACCATGTTGCTAAATGTGTCATCATGTCCTCTTTTACTTGGCGGTGCATGTGTCATCGGGTGGTAGGCGTAGGATCATCGGTGGTCAGGTTTTTTTACCCCTTTTCTTCCTCTTACACCAACAAAATACATAGTAGTTCTTTTTATTTTATAGATATTTTATTTTAGTCCCTAATCTTTTAAAATCAAAATCCTGGTGAAGAGCTTTCAAGGCTGAAACAAAGGTACCTTGATGCGCGGGGGAAACAGAAAGGCCAGAGAGTCATCATAAGGTTGTATGGCTCCCAATTGAGGACATATCCTCCCCGTGGAATGAATCAAAAGGAAAGCTATTTGAGGATTTTCAGGAGATAAGAGCAAGTCCAACGGGGCTGTTAAAAGGGAAGCCAAACTTTAAGAACTAATATTTTAGCTTTTTTTCTCATGTTTAGCAGCTCCAACGAGGTTGCTATATTGACATGTAAAAATAGCATTTTGTAATTAAAATGCTATGTTTAGCACTTTGTATTTACAAAGCTATATTACTGTTCATATTGATTCTTCCTGACAAGCTGACTTCCAAATGCTTTTGCTACTACTCAATATTACTTGTAACCATTTCAACAGCCACAGAATAAACTTTTTTTTTCCTAGAGAGCAAGGTTGTCAAAATCGCGATTTTGACACGACACGGAAAGGCCTTCCAAAACTCGGATCGTAAGATCGGATCGTAAGATCGTAGATCGTACCCGAATTTGTCCGTACAAAAATCGTAAAATCACAGCTAAAATCGTGTGAGCAGAAAAATCATAAAATCGTAAGTAAAATATTTCTGAATACAAGATAACATAATTATGAACATAAAACTTAATTAGTTTAGGTTCATACATGATTTAAAATAACTTCAAAACACATTACAAAACAATTATATCCCTAAAATTTTATAAGTTAAAAACTAACAAATTTAAAACAAATCTTCAGCTGGCATACAATGTAAACTAAAACCAGTTTCAGTTTCATCCCCCTCACTATGTCCAAGAATTGCATCCATGGCATCACAATGAAAATGATTATTAGTACTACTACCGATGCTAACACCGATATTGCTAGTACGAGATTGAACTCCAACAATATTGAACCCTGAACTCCTTGAATTCAAAGTTTCAAAATCATCTTCAGTGGCTTCACATGTAACACTACAATTATCAGATCCTTTATAAACATGAAACAATAAAATAGGGCTCTCAAATCCATACATATGATCCTCAATTTCTTGAATTCATACGAAAATATCTCAAAACCTGATCAACTTAACCAAGACTTAGTTTGTTTACTGATGCAATTTGCTGTCAATCAATACAAGTTATAGTTTTGCATGAATGCACTTACCACAGTGTTAGTGAACAGAAATAAAATAAAATGGAGGACACGATTTATTGTCTACTAGTTAAAAGTTACCGAGGATCAGGAAATATAGTGAGATAAGGCTAAACTAGCTAGAGACCTCTACAAAACCAAATGAAATATGAATATGGAAAGGCATGAATTTTTGCAGTGATGTTATTCAAAACAAATCTTAAACTTGGTTAAGTCAAGTAACTCCCTAAATACGATGAAGTAGAGCTTCTTTCGTGTATAAAAATACATTTTACTACAAAGAAAAGAAAATCCCAGCAATCCTATAAGCAACCAAAAGATAATTGCACTAAACAAACTGAGATCAACTTTGTATATTGCATGGTTCTCACATTCATGATGGAATCCTATTGCTTATGTTGTACAAGTTTTTTATTAGTGGATTTAATTATTTCAAGCATTCCAAATCTCATAACGCTTGCTATAGAAATCAAGCACACAAATTTCTCTATATCAAAAGAAATCAAGCACACAAATTTCCTAGTTATTTCCTCACTTCACAAATTGAAGACCGATTAAACCCCATGTAACAATAGCATGCTAACAAATGATCCAGTGATCAATATCAATCACACGATGGGTTTTTTACACCTAAATGTATGAATTGCAGGTGTGTCTATCATGTCTTGTATTCAAATTTCCAGAATCCAGACATCTCTTCCTGTTATTACCAATCCCCATACTCAGGCCTAAGAATAAATATGTTGTTCATGAATTCACATGCTCCCAGTGCTATATTATGTTCTACAAAATTAAATTCGTTTAAACATCATTTTCAAAAAACAAAAAAGAGCTCATGCAAAAACATTTCATACATAAAATTCAGCAGTAGAGTAGCAGAAATTTAGAGAAATCAAAACTCAAACTAACGTGTAATAGCAGACTATTCAAGCGAGGACGATCTGGGGAAGAGAAGGATGAGAAGAACAGCTGGGGTACTAGGGAGGAGATAAGCCGAACTGAGAACTGACAATTTGGGGGATTTTGTGCTGAGAAGATTTTGGGGGTGAGACGTGAGAGGCTGAGAAGATTTTGTGGATTTTGTGCTGATGATTTGGGTGATTTGGGGGTGATTTTAGAGATGATTTTGAGCAGTTAAGAATGTTGAAATGAGAATGAAAAAATGAAATTGAAACTTGAAAGCCCCGATGACTGAACACCATGAACTCGTAAAATCGGACCGATCCGGTCCGATTTTAAGAGTTGGACCGATCCGGTCTGATTTTAAAAATCGGACCAATTTTAAACAGGTTTGACCGGTTTCAAGTTTTCTTTCCGAGTTGACCTGTTTTCCTGAGTTGACTCGCAAAATCGTATGATTTTGCGAGTCAACTCGCGTTTTTAATTACCTTGCTGAAGAGAAGTTCACATAATGAATTTAGTCTGGAATTGAATACTGATAACTTGCAAATAAATTTTGTGAAAGTGCAAATGAATTTAATTTTTTTTTCCTGGAGAGAAGTTCAATTTTTTTAATTTAAATATAATTAAAAAATTAATAATTATATTGTTGGAGAGTTTTTTCAAAGCAATTATTTAATTATATAATTTATTTCCAATAATTATATAATTAATTGTATAATTAAATTATATACAAAATAATTGCACTATATTTAAAATAATATATAAAAAAATAGCTAGACATAAACAAAAAAAAACTATATTTACACTATTCAAAAAATCATTTTAGAAATTTAGCTCTCAAAAATAATTTTTACCATTGGAGATGCTCTAATGCCATGGTACTCTGTCTATAACCCTCCTTGACAAAATATCTTCTATAGAAATTTTACTCTTTTTTTCAAATTTATCCTTTAATTTAAATTGATAGTATATATTATCTTTCATTTCAACTTTTATTCTTTTAATTTTTGATTTATTTATAAATTTTTAATATTTTTGATCTACAAGTTTTTTTTTTTTTTTAATTTTATCCTCCAATTTAAATTAATTATATATGCTATTTTTTATTTTGACCTCTATTCTTTTGATTTTTTGTTTGTTTTAAATCCCTTTAATTTTTTTCGATTTTAATGTTTTGATTTGTTACAATTTTATCCTCCAATTGAAATTAATTATATATTTTTATTTTTCATTGCAAAGCTTATTCTTTTGATTTTTTATTTGGTCTTAAATCTTTTAATTTCTTCGGTCCTTCTTGGTCAATTTTAATTTTTTTGTCCATATTATGCATCTATGCTTTTAGTTTTTGATTTTTGATATTTTTTTTGTTGGAGTTTTATTTTTATTCGGTTTAGTCCTGAAATTTTAATTTATGTTGGTGATCAATTTAAATTTGATATTTATTTTTTTCTCTTTGTTCCTTTTTTAGTGTATTCTGTTATTTTTATTTGTTCTTCAGATTAGATAATTTTTTATGCTCATAATATTTATTTTGATTTTGTGTTTTTGTTTTTGTTGTTTTGTTTGCTCTTGTTAAAAAGTTTTTTTTATTCTTCTTCAAGATAATTTTATGGTTTTCATTATTTGCGCAATAATAATGATAATTTTAATGATTGTTGTTTTTTACTGTTTTCTTGCTTGCTCTTTTGTAAAAGTTTTTTTTAATTCTTCGGGGCAATTTTTTTAATTATTTTCATTGTGTTGGACAGTAATGATAATAATAATTTTAAATGTTACAGTCATGATAATGATAGTAACATAACAATGGATTTTCATTGATGTTTTTTTATATATTGGATAATCAATGACTTATTTTTATTGTTTAGTTATTGTGGATATTTACAAAATGTATATTTTACTATAGTGTTTAATTAAATTAATTATAAAATGAACTAATACAGTGAATTCAATGATTCAAGTATCCGGATCTTTTTTTTTTAATGGCGATGATAATTTTTATTGATAATTTTGTTGAAATTTGTCAAGTAGATAAATTTATTTCAATTTAAAATTCATATATTTTTTAATCATAAAAAATAATCAATATTTATTACAAAACAGTGAATAACACGTTTACCAACAAATATATAAAGTGTTTTATTCTCGTTCCTAATTTATTTCTTATGTCTCAAATTCATCTCTAACGTGCCAGGAATTTCTTTTCTTCTTTTTATATAAAATATCGCAAATTAAATAGTTTCCCAGGATAGTTTTATTGGTTCTTTGAAAAGGTATCATAGAAAAGAAAATGCGATTATGAAAAAACTAGGGTTAATTACAAAACAATCTTCTTGGGCTGGTCAAAATTTTGATTACCTTTTATAATTTTAAACAATTGTATTTTATACCATAAAAGATTATTTTATTATATTTTTAAATTGAAAAAATTAATTAAAAATATAATTGTAATATTTCTTATTAAAAAAAAGAGAAACCTTCTCTAAGTGAGATTTTTTTTTTTTATTTTGTTCAGTTTTTTTGTACCCACACACATACACATGAGGGTACTCTGTTTCAGGTTTATTTTTTTTTTTATTGAATTATGATATGAAAAATAATTTTTAAAATTAACATATAATTGTAATTAGAACAAACTATATGATTTTTTATATATAATTATTCTAATAAACTAATAAAATAATCTTGGCTCCTAAGAAAACCATTAGATAATTAAACTGTCACGCGAGCGCGAAAACGGTGTGCGCCAATGCGCGGATACAAAGAAAACCGACATCTTTTCGAAATCAAAACAGTAAAACGGTGCACCACCTGTCGTTTAATCATCCATCATGAAATCATCAGCTTCATTGCGAGCTTCCACAAAACCCTAACCAGAACCCCCATATCTGCCAACAAAAGAATTCAACAATGAAATTCCGGTATTCCAGCAAGCTCCCTATTTTTATTCACTCCTTACGTCTGAGCCACCAACACCATCAGCGACGCCAGCTCTTCACTTCGCTTCTCAAAAAGTTCCGAACAACATCTCAAGTACGTGCTTCTTTCAATGGAAGCAGCGGAAATTCCCAAGGTTAGTTAATTGATTGAGCAATTCTCCCTTTGGTAAAGCTTGTTGAAAATTTTAGAAACTAAGAAACTTTGAGGTTCAAATTTGGAAAATCAAATCATTAGAAGTTAGATTATTTATTATTATGTTGGTTGCTGCGGTTATTAATTGGGGCCATGTTCATGCAGGCAATATATTTCTGGTACCTGGTGCAACCGTGGCCACTTTACTCATGCTCGGAGCTCTTCATGCTCGTCGGCTTTATGATGATAAGAAGGTATATTATTCTCTCTCTTCTACTTATTTCTTTCAAGTATTTTTCAAACATAAATGCTGTTACTTTCACAGCTTGCTTTCCAGTTTTCTCAGCTTGCAAATGGTCTTTTATGTATACACTGTATTTTGTTTTTCTTAGTGACTATCGTTTTTGTTAGTTCATGCTCTTCAAGAGTTTGAGTGTCATTATGTAATCTTTTATCTGCACACCTTTTGTTACAGTGCTGTTCCCTCTTGATGTCAGGTCGAAGAGGCGCGGGAGAAAGGAATTGAGTTTGAGTTCCAACCTGATCATAAAGTAATATGTTTATATAATGACCTGAAATCTAAGTTTTGATACTTTAACCTTTTATTTTTTTGGATTAAATCTATTTCGGTTATCAAATTCTGTGATTCAATAACTAATTTTTCTATTAATTCCTATTACTTTCTCAACATCAGGCGTCATTTCTGAGGATGTTACCTTTACGCTCCATTTCTAGACTTTTCGGTTCCTTGACAAGTGTGGTGGGTATTCTTCACCCTTTTCTTTTAGCTACAGGCTCTAGTTACCCCCTCCTCTGATACTATGACAACACAATTATGGAATAGGTTTTATGCACTGGCCAGCCTGGTCTCTGATTAATTTTTCATATAAAAAAAAAAACTTGATTTGACCACATAAATTCCTCTTTCCCTCTCACTTCCTTCATCATTGTGTTACAATAGCATTGGTGCTTTGCTATTTCTCTATGACTTGCTAAAGGAACAAAATTTCAGGAACTTCCTGTTTGGATGCGTCCACATGTTTATAGAGCATGGGCTCGGGCATTTCATTCAAGTATGATTGTTTACTGTTTCTCTGCTCCCTTTTCCTGATCAATACCTGTATTTTTTTCATGTTTTTATATTGTTTTTTTCTGGATAGTGTAGAGTATGTGAATTGTTAGCTAAAAACAAGGATGTACGAAAATTTCTATGCTTGTGTTCATATCAGACTTAGAAGAAGTAGCTCTGCCTCTTGAAAACTATGCTTCTTTACGGGAATTCTTTGTTCGGACCTTGAAAGAAGGCTCCAGGCCCATCAACCCTGACCCACATTGTCTGGTAACTGTTAACAAGCTTCTTATGGCATCTTAGTTTTCCAAGCAGTTTCAATTGCTGATTTGTTATACAACTTGCTTGTATATGTTTCATTTTTTCTCAGGTTAGTCCTGTGGACGGTACTGTTCTAAGATTTGGAGAGTTGAAAGGCTTAGGGACTATGATTGAGCAAGTCAAAGGTTTTTCTTATTCTGTTTCCTCTCTTCTTGGTGCTACCTCCTTGCTTCCCATGATAACTGAAGGGGATATGCACAAGGAGAGTAGTGAACAGCAAGGAAATCTCAAAGAGAAGAACAGGAAGTCATGGTGGAGATTTTCACTGGCTTCTCCTAAAATCAGAGACACTGTGTCAGCATGGTACTCACATATTAGCATGTTTCTGTTTTTCCCTCTATGTAAATGGATTTAATTTTCATTGCAAAACTGACATGGATTATTATTAAGCACTTTTCTTTAGATTAACCTAAAAGTAATGGATATAATGCTTCTAGAATTTGCAAATACGTATAATATAGCCATATTTTTTTTACTACACAATTTATTTTCATTGTAATCTGATGAAGTTATACTTCCAGATTTCATGGGAAATCTTAGCCAAGGAGTTGTTGTTCATGAGAAAATGCCATTGGAATTTGGGATTGAGATGGGGAATGTCAAGAATCCATGAATAATTTTGTTAGAACTAAGAATAGTGAGTAGTAATGAAGAGGTTCAATTGTAGTCACTCCTAAAGTGCCTCTTTGCCAGAAATGTGCCTTTACCATTTATGCATGGTTTCAAAATCTTGAAACGCGTATTAAATCAATAGTTTCACATGGAATATGGTATTGTCTTTCATTCATCTTCAAGATTAAAACTTGGTTGAGCATCTTAATATGTGTGATGCTTGTATTGCATTTTTCATGCAATGCATTTAGATCCTGTTACGTTGTGACATCATTAGCTACAGAAGATGCTAGGAGCGTTCTTTTTTTTTTATTTACATCCTCATGTTATGGATCTTTGATGCATTTACAATTACTTAATAAATGTTGATGGTTCCATCCATGAATAGGAAAAAAATATGCATATGGAATTCACCAAATTATTGCAACCTGGCATAAGTACCATTCTTGCATGAATTTTCCTGGGGCGGTCAGGATTTTGCAATCAAGGTTTCATGTTAATGCTTTAGGCTTTGCAGAAGATTGATTTTATGTTGAGCTCTATAGTCCTTTCCCTGTCAGAATTTCTGCTATGCATGGGCAATATGATCCTAAAACAAATGTTAAATTGGTGTATGCATTAAATTTTTATTGCAGTCCAGCAAAAGGCCTCTACTACTGTGTAATATATTTGAGTCCTGGTGACTATCATCGGATACACTCACCTGCTGATTGGAATGTTCTTGTCCGCCGACATTTTTCAGGTAATCCAATCAACTTCTTATTTACTTATGTAACTCAGTTTTTGGATTCAATGTGTTATTGTATTATTAATTTTACTCTTGAAATTAGATATGCATTCACTTTTCTTATCTTGATTTGAAGGTTCTTTATAGTTATCAGTCTATTGTGCTTGATTTCTTGTCTGCTGGCATTTTTCATGTAATCCAATTAACCTTGTATCTGCTCAGGAAACTCATTTTTTTGGCTACTTTGTGTCATTGTTTTATCATGTTTGGCCTTTAACTTAGATTTGCATTTGCTTCTCTTCTCGTGATTAGAATGTTCTTTATAATTGTTAATCTGCTGGTTGCTTAGGCTCCCATAAGATGTATTTTTTTCACACTTAATTGATGGGATGTGATATAAAATGGAGAACATGACAGCATTGCCCCTTTGAAAATTGGAATAGGACGGTATTAATACGTTTGCACAATTACAGTGCTGAAGAAAGAGGGAGAGAGGGCAGCTTATCTATCACCAGGAATGCTGTAGAGATAAATCCTTGGCTTTGTACTGATATATTTGCATACATGAGAAATCACAAATCATGTCTTTGTAGTGTTTCCAATGCTTGTTATTTGTTCATCGTTGTGAAGTGCGTCATATGGCATACTGGTCCTTTCAATAAGGTTGATATGAAATTCACACCTAGCAAGATATAGGAAGAACTCTATTTTGGTGCCTTGCCTTTCTCTCTTTCAGAGACCTTGATCAGATTATGTTCAATAGGATCACTTGATCAATGGGCAAATGATTTTTCTGGTTAAATTATCTTGGAACTGTACTAAACACAGTTGCTTGGGTTTTCCTGATGATAGCGGTCAAAGATTCAAATTGCACATTATGGCATCCTTAGGGAGGATGCCACAACAATCAGTAATTGGAAGATGGATAGCCATAATGAACAACATATTACCATGAGTATGAGGAGGATTTTAATCTGTTAGTGCTCATAGCACATGAAACAGATTGGTTCTGGTTCTAGAGGTGCACATTCATAAATGTGTTTGTAGCTGTCACCAAGTACATAAGGAAGAGCATGCTTGCACTGTGCAATTTGTGATATGCGTGGTCAATATTTTTTGTTGGATATTCTTGCATGTCTCTATTATTCCATTAATTTATAATTAACGTGACTTTATGCTGCTAATTTTTCAGTTATTATGTAGGGCATCTATTTCCTGTGAATGAACGAGCTACAAGAACCATCAGAAATCTTTATGTTCAAAATGAAAGGGTAATTTCTGATCTGTATCTTTTGTACTTAACATTAAGATTTGACAGTTTAGTTAGCTTTAATATTGTTTTTAATCTTCAATGCTTGTCCTTAATCTAGTTGGATTGGAGGTATTTAGTTGCCAAGTTTTGGAATGTTATATAAGATGGTGGAGAAGAGGTGAAGAGCTACTTCATGCCATAAAACTCTTCTTTTGCATATAATTTATATATGTATTGGAAATTGATTCTTCTGTTTACAATTAAAAATTATCAAAAACTTTAGTGGACATTTGCTTGATAGAAAGAACTAGAGTCTAACACATCTTTTCTTCATGAATCTGCGAATGTGCATTTTCACTCTCTTTCTCTATTTGTGGGTCACATCTTGTTACTATGTTATGTGGCAATATAACCTGCTACTTCTCCTCATTTGGCACATATTGACAAGCTTTCAACCTTTTTAGCTGTGGTAGTTCAGTGTAAAGGCTTCTTCAAAATAGCCTGACGGAATTTTCTTAAATGTTCTAATTTTTTTAGTCTCGAGTGTGCTCTGCTTAGCTACCCTCTTTTCATCTTCATGGATGTTCATTTCCTTTGCTTCATTCTCATCAGGTTGTGCTTGAGGGTCTGTGGGAAGGAGGATTCATGGCTATTGCTGCCATTGGTGCTACAAATATTGGGTCAATTAAGGTAATGCAACACAACAACAGAAATCCAGTTAGATTTAACTGTAATCTAGTGCGTCTCTGATGGGATGCCTCCAGCTGACATTAGTCTAAACTTCCATGCTGTACAGCTTTTCATTGAACCAGAACTTCAGACAAACCAGCCAAGGGAAAAGATACTGAATTCAGAACCTCCAGATGAGCGAGTATATGAACCTGAAGGGGCTGGTAAAATTCTCAAGAAAGGGGCCGAGGTTAGTAACACGTATAGATTGTATTTTGAGAATCATCCTTGCAAGTAGTGTCTTAAGGGGAAAAGGGAAATGAGAGATTTAGATCCAACATTGTATAGGGTAATTACTCAATACTCGTAGTGCTGCTATGATTAAATCAGGTGCAACATGCATGTTAGTCACCATGAGAGCTTGATTGTTCTGAATCTTTTCATTTGAAGATGATGTTTTTCATGGCTTCAATGATTGCTCCATTTAGGTGGCTGCTTTCAACTTAGGATCGACAGTGGTGCTCGTGTTCCAAGCTCCTGCATTAAAAATGCTACAAAACAGGGATTCATCTTCGGAGTTTAGGTTCAGTATCAAACGTGGAGATAGAGTACGTGTTGGGGAAGCTTTGGGGAGGTGGTATGACTTGTAAGAAAAAGCTTGGCGTTTGTGGAATATTAACAATAGAGTACCATTTATAAGTTGCAAGTAGAGGGCAAGCATTTTTATAGAACCACTACATCAATGAAGGTGGCGAGCTGATTTCAGACCCTATTTTTTCGGGGTTTGAAGCCTTCAACTGCTCAATTTTTGTTTCTTGAAGCACCTCCTTTGGTGATCATTGAAAATACTCGGTTATATCCTAGAGGTTTCGCGTTCAAAAACCAGCAGGCATCAGGCAACTCAGTCTATGGGACCGTACTTATGTGTTTTGGTCAAATGTTTTTTTTATTCTAATTTTGTCATATTTATACATTACTGATAGCTTCCACGGCAGGAAAAGTATTGAGCATCATCATTGATGATACAAGTAGTACTGTTCCAACATCTCTCTCTTCTATGTCCCAAAATCGCTTTTTGAGACTTGTAGCTTGCACTGCTCGGTTGGTTTGGCATATCGATTTTTTTTTTTTATGATTAAAGATCTGAAACCATCAATTTGGAGATCTAAGATACATGATTTTATGCATCTTAAATGACGTACTTCCACACATTAAAAACCATGAATGTGAAAAATTAAAAACAAAGCTTATGCATATAAAACATTAATTACAGCACAAAAAGAAAGTTGTGTATTGAATAGTAAAACTTGTTGAATACTTTTTTACTAAATGTTTTGATGCATCGAGAGCCTGCAATTCAATGTATTTGGGCTTAATCATGTGTCGATACTTAAGTTTAAGTGTGTGCCAAGTTCAATTCAACACAGGTTTGACGAGCTGAAAGATTTAATATGCTTGAATTCAATTATGTATTGAATCCAAATCAATGTGGTTCTCATAGATTGTCAAACCCAATATGTATGAGTTCAGTCATGTGTTGACCTAGGACATCATGGATTTAGCATGTTGCTAGACCCAATATACTTGAGCTCAGTCATATGCTATGTTTGAGCTATTTTTTTTCTTTCAATGTTAGAACCAGGAAACCTATCACTTTTTTTTTCACACAGCCCTTTCCTGTCTCCTCATGCACCCAATATAACTATCTTCATCTCGATTTAAGGATATGCTGCGAGTTCACCGCCAGACATGCACATATAGAGTATAAACACTGTCGGAGTTCCATAAAATTGATCCACTCCTGAGTCAAGTTCTCAAATAAATTCTACCAGATCTTAGAAGTTAGAACCAACCAGCATCGTGGGAATCTGATAAAAAAAAAAACCCAACATCCTGGCATGTTCCTGAGAGGAGATAGTTTCTATAGATGATAACAGTGAGTAAATGCACAAGAAGCCTCAATTCATGAGAGTAGAGCAGCAAAGGCTATCGGCTCTGATCAACCTTGCTAACACCATTTTGATCTCATCACACTCATGCATAATGCTTTTTCTCAGAGATGGAACCACAATAAATCTGTGAGACTGAGCCATGAAAAATCATTCTGTAAGAATCTAAAATGTTTCTGATCCTTGGGCATCCTGCATTGTTTTCACCACCAAGCATTTCAATTCCAAATGGTAGTTGTTTCCACGGTAGCTCCTAGCAAATAGGCAACACATTTCAACCACATATATTTTCCACTCTTTTCTACATTCCCACACGAAAACAGCAATTTTTGTTATTCTAACAGGTCGTTTCATAGCTCAGACTGATACAGATAGCATGAAAAAACAGAACAAAGTTTATTCCATGCTAATCCAGTAAATCCAACCATCAGGTAACTCACCAGTCATTGGCATAACCCAAGCTGCCAGGCATATCCAAAATACGAAAATGTATAACCAATTAAAACAAGCATTCTGCAGCGTCACTAGACATTCTAAATTCTACCAAGCAAATGCCCTATTCTCATACGCATCTAAAAAAGATCACAAAGACATCAATGGAGTGTCTATTCATTAGAACAAGACCAAACTATTTGGAAGAAATTTAACAAACTAGGACAACACACAATCACAAACATGTAAAATTTATTCAATCAAACAAAAAGAAGTCTCTATTTTGATCAAAAACATGGAATCAAACAAAAAGAAGTGTCTATTTTGATAAAAAAAAAAAATGGAATCAAACCACCTTTATTTTATAATAATCAGTTTTTTTTCCAACAAGAACAGATATAACAGAATTAGAGTTTCTGTCAATTACATTTGTATTTGCATAATCTGTCAAAAATACCTCATCTTTTTCTTGCATCTTCTTCAAACTCTTTAACTCATCCAGCACTCTCTTTCAATCACTACCACTCTATCAAAACTTTGCCCTGAGAATGTTAAAAAGAAATCATAATTTAAATTTCCTACTGATTTAACCAAAATCAACATATTAATAGCCCTACCAAAACCTAATGAGATTATTATGGAAGAATCAGTATAAATAGGCAAAGGCACACCTACGTCTGTTTGGAGTACGAGGAAGAAGAAGGGCCCCGCTTGTTACGAAACATCATGTAACCGACGGGTAACACCACTCCCATCATCATTATTGCTGCGCCGATTAGGTATCTTAACAGACTCGGTGGCTCCACCTCCATGATTCTCCTGTACTGCGCCCGCATAGTATGGAATGAATTTGCTAGTGGACAATGATAACAATAGATCTAGATCATCCATAATCAGAGAGGGAGAGAGACTTACAGGCATTCTTTCTTTCTTTATACGATAGAAACTGGATCGAACGAGTGTATAGTTACGGTAATTGTACTTCAACGACTGGAGATTTTCTCGCTTGGAGATTGATTGATTGTTGTTTGCAGATTCTTTGGGCGAAATCGTGGAAAAAAGATGAGGAATTTCAAGTTTCGCTTACTGGTAAGTACCTACCCGGACCCGAATAATTCTGTCCTGTGAGGTTGATTGGTCCAGCGAGTTCTATTGACCACTTGGTAGCTGCCACGAGGATATCAAAATGACCATCGAACCGGGTATCACGTGCCAAGGTCCTACGGAGTTTACATAAAACGACACCGTCAAAACAGACAGAAAAAAACAAAATTGAAAAGATTCTAAAAATGCGAGCTACAACAACCAACTACCCCGAAGGGTAAGGCCGCCAAAGTTTGGGGGGTGCCTTGGCCAGTGCTTGTCCTATTTTGGAAACTTCAAGAGAAATATGAATCTGACACAAAGAAGAGTGAGTTCAAGCATCCCTCAAGTATTTGGATTCGGAAGGTCCTTCAATTCGTCCCTCGATTCATCCTCTGTAGCCCACGGCATCCACGTTTTCCAATGCCCTGTAAGTCATTTTATTTCATTACAAAATGAAAGAGAGAAAGAAGAAATGAATTGTATCTGTGTCAAATGGTTAGGACGCTGTTGGTATTGTTGCGAAGCTCTCGGATTGTATTGCTTCCAGAGGTGGAAACATTCTCGTTGCTGATGTTTTCGTCCCTCATAACAAGAATGTCTTCTACTCTAGAAGGTATTACCTCAAATTTGTTATTCCGGTTACCTTCCTTATGTTTACTAAATTCTTTGATCAATGAAATTTTGTGAAGAAGCACGTGTAGTTAGATTCAGAAGGTTAGATTTGGCTCAATGAATTCTTGATGTTTTGCAAATGGGTTGTGTTTGTTGTGGTTTGGATTCAAGGAATGGTATTTTTTAACGTTGAATGTGGTTAGGTAGCAGCACAGAGGGATTCAATTGCTGACCTTCAATTGCTAACCATTTTCACCTGTTTGATCAATAAATTGTGATAGCAAGTGGAGGTGTATTCTGATTTATGTCTAATGTGGCAGTGAGTTTATTTTCGACCCCGTTAGATGGGCGCGTGTGCAAATGGATGAGGACTTTCTCAGAATTTCAAAAATGTTCGATGCAACAAGGTCTGTTGTCCGGGTGCCTAAGCTGGACCCCAAATTCAAGATTGCTATTATTGCTTCAAAGCAGGTGCTGTTTGTTGTAATATTTTTTTCCAGTGGGTTTGTTTTATACTTTCGATATTAATCTAAACCCGTGCTTGTCTTGCTGCAGGAGCATTGCTTGATTGATTTGTTACACTCATGGCAGGATGGAAGACTTCCAGTTGATATAACTCGTGTAATAAGGTGAACTTTTTGGAATGTTCAGGCTTTAGGTTTATTTATTTTGTCTAATTACGGTTTTTCATGCATTTCACGACAGTAATCATGGTAGAGGCCCAGACACTCATGTGATTCGGTTTCTTGAACGGAATGGTATTCCTTATCATTATTTGCGCACAACTAAAGAGAATAAAAGAGAAGAGGAGATCCTGGATTTGGTTCAAAATACTGATTTTTTAGTTCTTGCCAGGTACATGCAGGTAAACCTGACGATAAGGTTCAGAGGTCCTCATCTGTTTTCTTCTTGTGTACCAAACTATTAGAATCTATGTAGTTCATCTGATGAAAGAAATAGGGTTTCCTAGTTCATTTTCATCTCTGAAAGCCAATGGATATTCTTACAGGAAATCCTGTAATTTTATTTATGCCTGTTCCCTTTTGTACCCACAAAAATAATATTACATGCAATGGTCATGATGTATACACAGTTGTTGATATAGATGAGTCAATTGTGGCAACATTTATATTCACAAATTAAATCTTAACTGCAGATATTATCTGGTAAGTTTCTGCAGAGCTATGGAAAAGATATAATTAACATTCACCATGGTCTTTTGCCATCATTTAAGGGTGGGTACCCGTCAAAGCAGGTTAGTTTTTGTAGCCTTATTCTTAGGATATAGAAATTATCACCTGTGCAACCATTTCAGCTTTTCTCCATGACTCCCATACATTTTTAAATTGCTACATATTGTTGGCAGGCTTTTGATGCTGGTGTGAAATTAATTGGTGCTACGAGTCACTTCGTTACTGAGGAACTTGATGCAGGGCCTATCATTGAACAGATGGTAATTATTAAGCTATGAAGTTTCTTGTCTAAATTATCATAATTTCCAATCAATTACCCATTTTATTGAATAGAGGATTTCTAGATGCTGCTTTTTTCTAAGATCGAAGGCTGTCAAATGAAAAACTCTCGTTAACAGAGTTCAATATTGTGTTGAATTGGTGAAATAAGGAGTCAATTTGTAAGGAAAAGGTCATTTATTCCAGGCCTGAAAGCCCAAACAGGAATGTAACCTCTGAGATGATTGGATCAAGTTGAGTTAACTGAAGAGGAATGTAATAGTTTAAAAATTGCTTAACCACAATGTCTTTCTTTCTTTCTTAGTTTAAAAAAATCGTCTTTTTTTTGGTTTTGCCTTCAACTTGCTTAGTTTTTTCAATATCCTTGCTGACATGTTACAGGTCGAGAGAGTTTCTCATAGAGATAATATCCAGAGTTTTGTGCAGAAATCAGAGAACCTTGAGAAACAATGCCTTGCAAAAGCTATAAAATCATACTGTGAGTTGCGTGTTTTGCCTTATGAGGAAAACAAGACTGTTGTATTCTGAGGTGAAGACAAGGGGAGAGAGCTGTGGACTGTGGTTACAATCTGTATGTTTGTGAATCATTCATTTTTCTTAATTAAAATATTCCCGACACAAATGTTGAGATGATGATTGTTATTTATATTCCAAACTTAGAAGGTCACCTAGAGAAATTCAAGCTCTCTTTGGATTTGATTCAGTGAGAGCACCAGACAAAACTGATCTTCTACAGTAAGTTCATCTTTAGTTTGTACACTTGAAGGAATTACTTGAGCTATATACCAAAGTATCTGTGTTGATAATCCACCTCCTACATCCTTATAGGCGTCTCCTTGAAGATGTGCAGAGAGATTATGAACTACTCAAAGTGTTAGTTTAAAAGTGTTTTGCATCTTTTAAGGAGGATGTCTTTGTCTCCTCATGTACATTCCTCCTCCCTCAATAGTAAAGCCTCTCTTTTCTATTGAAAAGAAAATCTTTTTTTCTTCCTACATGTCATATGTTATGACCATAGAATTCAATCTGAAATTGGTTACATGTTGGTTAGGATGCACACTACGAACAATATGCATGCATTTTATTCGTGGGTGCTTCGGTCGAAAGTGAAATGCATGAATGATTATATATATCTACAAGGTCTGTTATATCTAGATTGTTACTTTTGTAGCATGCTAGATTTTGGCACCAGGGACTTCATCTGAAATAAAAGGCAACAAAAGGGAAGAAACCTCTTTCTTCGATGGCACACTGATACATGGTGAACTTTGAATTCACTGTAACAATGTAGAAGAGTTCTTCCGAGTTTGGGGACTCCATAGGAGAACGCTGTATGCATTTCTTACATTTACTTAGGTAAATTGTCCACGAGGGATTTTCACTTGTAATATCACTAGTATACCATTGTCACTGTAAAGTTCATTGAACAAAACTATCATCTGCTCTATTTTCTCGGAGAAAATTTACAGGTACCGATCATATGCTATGCTAGGCCCCATCGTTTATGCTTAAACATTTCAGGGAGTGGTCACTTGCTTCAACACAGCTGACTTGTCGAAGAAGACTTTGTATACCAGCAACCCACCTCTGTTTGTGAATTTTGTTCTGGCACTTGAACTCCAGTAGACCTTGTGCTGTTTTAATGCCGAAAAAGACTTCATCGGCACCAGTTTCCCTTTCTTTTCTATATGGCCATGCTACTGTCTCATCACAGACTCCATAAACAACACCTGGTAGCAGCAGAAGACATTCAGGTGTTAAAGGGATTTAAAACTGCAAAAAATTGCCGCTCAAGTATTTTGGATTTGCAACTGGAAAACTGCAACGCGAAGTTAACATGAAAAATGGCAGGGCGCACGCCACTGGAGAAAGGTCGAGACAATTTTTGCAAACACTTTTCGAGGTAATTAATTTATACCTTTTTGCATTTTGGACAAGGCTCCTCCAACGTGCTTGCTTTTGATCTTAATGAGGACCTGAAAAGATTTTTGGTGGTGAACGACGTATTTTACGACTTCAATAAACTATCGCTCCCAACTTTTCTCGAAGTATTATGTACCTGAGATTTCTTGTTGATGAAAACCGTGACATGTGTCCATCGCATCACTCCTGACAATTCCAATAGAGCAACTCATTTAGCACTTAGCCTCTGAAATCACTCAGCAGAAGTTTCATTTCTTAGTTTTTTCTTTTATCAGGAATTCAAGGAAAATCCAAAAGCAACAGAGAGCGCATGGACATGAAAATTAACATGAACGTGAACCTTTCTTTGTGTGTTGCAAGAGTTCACCGACACAGGGAGTACCCTGTTCTTCTAACGGGCCATTTGAAGAAGTCGTCCAGGGAGTGTCCGCCACCGCCCTATCATAAGGACTTATGGCAGCATTCCTACTCGCTTCTTTTGGTAATCTTGATTTTAAAGCTGCTTCTCCTCTCAAAGCTGATTTTGAGGATGGATCGAGGTATTTACTAACCAATGTTCCGTGATTGGAGATAGAATGAAGAAGACCGGGAAAAGATCGAGCGCATACCTGTTGCTGCCGCCGCAGTAAGGGTCATTAGATCACCTGGACTTTGAATATCTACTGCTGACCTCACAACAGAAGCCACACGATCATGATCAGCTCCGGCTGATTCTGCTAATTCTATGCAATGTGATGCAAGGAGTTCTGCAGCTGAGGCCAGAGCCGTGCTCATTTTGGAGCTGGGACCACTGGGATTTCCGGCAGCTGTGACGGCAGCCAAGGCTGCAGCTAGTCCGGCTATAGATACAGCAGAATGCATGTGCGCATTTTCCGTGCGTGCCCTGTCTTTCTTCTTCACTGCACTGCTGCTTCTGAATTCCTTGTGGTGGAACCATTTTCCTATTGATCCCGTCCTCGAACCCTTTGAATTTACCACCTTCCCTGACTGCAAAGTTGTGAAATAACTTGATGATAAGAATATAACGGATTATGTGCCCCCCCCCACCTCAAAAAAGGAGGAGGAGAAGAAGAAGCTTTGGATTACTTAATTTCGGATTTGAGAATGTTCTTGTTCATATCAGAAAATATCGAGGACAGGATGGAGAAATTCCAAATAAACTAGTAGTAGCTGCGAGGATGACTCACTGAGTGTTGTGCCACAAATGTCTCTGGGAATGTATTGGAACCCTTTTCAATGGAAAAGTGTTTCTGCTTCTGAGCCAGAGCTTTTGAGATTTCTGAAGCCGAGAGACTCCAGGATCTTGATAAAAAATCCATAGGCTCTCTTGGTGTCTGTGGCTGAGGAATTGCTGGCAGTGAAGATGCAGGTTTCAGCTCTTGGTCCTCCTCTAAATATTCCAGCGAACAAGTACTCTTAAAAGAAGAATAAAGTCCACTTTCCATTTCTTCGATTTCTATTTCAAGTATTCCAATCAAATTGTAAACCTTCGCGTCCTTGAGCTATTTCTTGTTCAGGCCAGTGATCTCTCTCCCTGAAATTTCAATGACTGCTGTTCCCTGTCAAAGATACCTCTGAGAAGGAGTAGAAGATACGAAAAATACTTGCAAATTAAACTATAAAGTGCAAGGTTTTAAAGAAGGAACATTTCCTGCAAACACCTGAAAGAATTTGGAAAAGAAATAGAGATGGTAGAGATCTGCTTTACTAACCTTGCAAGCTTAGAAAACAAGTATACAACTGCCTTCGGAACAAAGTGGTTATAAATATATATAACACGTAGCTACAAAAAAGGTTTAATAAACTTGCAAATAGAGGGGACAAATTAGATTTCAAAAGCACTTTTCAAAGTCTAGTGCTTCGAAACCTCATGAAATTAAGGTTGGGTTTCGTTAAAGGGATCAAAAAGACAGAATTCATCAAACTCGTAAACTAGTATAATTCTAAGTTTAGAGGACACAAATAGAACATTATCCTTAATAATCGGGGATTGTTTCTTAAGCACTCGTGCAAGAAAGCGCAGGATTCTATAAAGAGACAATGGATTATGTATTAAACTCTTGTACTTTTAGGAGGGTACGAGTACATTAAATATCAGTTTAGGGTTCTTTCTCTTCCATTTCAACAGCCTTGCTTGAAGCAGGACGGCTACTATTCATGTTTCTAATGGGCTAATCCTAATCCAGTTTAGTTATCTATCTCACAAAGAAAGACAGGATTAAGTTCAGTCACAGATTTTCAAATATATACTGTATTTCGATCTTATTTCAGTAACATGAGAAAACTCGATGAACAACTGCAGTAAGATATGCTAGTGAGGTGTGCGAGTGTGGGCTAGACAACAAGGATAGTCCTAGCTTGATCTCATATTTACATTTTACTGTGTTCATGGTTTGATCCCGATACCCATCGACAGTCTCGAGTCTCAGCCACTAGGACATCCAATTATAGACGATGTGATGCTAATTAGTATATTACTTGTTCATGACTGCTCATAACCATATAATCTATCTTCTTTCATAGAGAAATTAGCAGATTTAGTCTCATATTCGAGTTTTATAATCGTCAATATGATATTAACTGATAACTTATATGGTCGTTAATTTTAGAGTATGTAGAATTAATCGATGTGCGTTTAAGCTATTAATAAAAAAAACAAAAGAAGAAGAAATTAGCATACCCTATGGTCAAAATAGACGGTGCTGTCCAAGGATGCATCTAAATAATGTGCTAGTTAGTCAGTCACTATCGCAACATAAACCTAAAAACTACAGAGCCCTATAATTGGCGTCATCTAATCTGTGGTTGCGTTGACACGCCGACACAAATGCCAATTTTCATGCTCATATCACGTTTCAATACATAGGGCCTGTCCCATAGGAAACTTCATGCTTGCACTGGACACATACAGAGCTACACTTGCCACCTTGATCACCGACGGCCACTATCGGCCAAAGATTCCGACTTCCCTCAAATTTCAAATCGCAGGATGAGACGGCACAGATCATGAAACTAGATGGCCCATCTCGATGAATGATGTGACCAAGCCAGTCTGTACACGGTATATGCCTATAATCATCGCACTCAACACTGGGAGAGTATGGGACTTGCGTTGAGTCATAATTACAATCTGCTTTAACCCCCTTTTTATATGTATATTTATATATGTATATATAAATATAAATAAACTACAGATGCTCCATGAACTAACTCTGACTTCACGCGTGGAATATAGATATGCTCATCGACTTTTAACTTTTATGTATGTGTCTGTCTTTTTCACAACTTTTTGGTTTTAAGAAAAAAAATGTGATGATGAATTTTCAGTTATCTTTTCTCTACTCTCTTTCTTAAGAACTCCCAAAAGCTGCAGATTTTTAGATATCAAGTTGAGAAAATACTGAAACTTTTTTAATTAAATACTTTAGTCATAATTTTTTATGACAACATTCATGTGTTAGTCACATAAACTTTCGTTCGTTAAAGATGATATTCATTCTCTTACAAATAAATAAATCTAGGGAATGGAGCACAAATCCTGGACGTTTTCTTTTGTTTCCAGCAAGCTTCTACTATTTTTCTAACAAATCCCTTCGTGCCCCAGGTATCTTATAGCATCTCTACTTTAAAAAGACATTATCTATCACTTTTTATTTCCACTTTTGCTTTCAAAATCATTTCCACGGTGGGTAGCTAGATTTCTTTCTAGGAAGAAAAGGAGTTAAGAGTACACGTATGGTTGACTTTTAAAGTGATTAGCGATTCAGATCACCTTCATTCCGGTAGATGTTGCTCCGCTACAAGATTTAGTGGTTGTCTGGTAATGCAGTGCAAACTGTGTTTTTCTTAACCGTAATTTTAATTACTATAGGACTCATCAAAAACACAATTGAACCATTGTTTACAAGAAGCAGAAATTTCAAGTTTTTGTCGCGTTTCATTTCTACAGTGATTGCTATGTAGCAATATGAACGAAGAAGACAATAGCACAAATTAACCAGAGCTAAGAGGAAGAAGACGATGACACAATCATCGATCAACAACCAACCTTGAGACGGGCAGATCACTTGATTAGTGTTGACCATGCTTAATTTAACAGTATTCTCTTAAAATGCTTTATTTTCCCTTCAAACTTTCCATCTTATTTATGTGTTTTTTACCGTTTATATTTCCTAAAATAAAATAGAAAAGAACATGAAATTAACAAAAAGACTTGCATTATAAATAAAAATAAAAATAAAAATACAGGGATTAAACAATAATCTCTGATGTGAGCTAATTAAGTACTTTTGCTAAACCACGTAATCTTATAATTACCTTGTTACTTAATACATTTCGAAATTCCAATTTCTTAAGAGAGTTTTCTTTGCTCTTTTTATTTATTTATTTATACTGGTGATGGGCTCAGTACTTACTGTAGGCGATAGCCGATCCAACACCAGCAAATACAAAGAGAAGAGTGGCTGTGAACTCAGATTGATAAGCCTTGAGTAAGCCAACGCTGCCAAAAGCTATCTTCGCCATTACTTATGCATGCTTGTAATTGCGGTTAATTAAAATTCTAGAACACTTTGTTATTAGAATTATTATATTAAATTAAATTTGATGGTTAAGTTTAAGTTCTATTTTTTAAAAAATAATCTCATAGCACGTGATTTTTTTTTAATTTTATATATTATTTTTATATTAGTTATTTATTAACAAAAACTCCAAAATGAATAAGTTTTTGCAAACCACAAGTATTTTTTTTTTCATGTCTGATTTATAAGAAATATGTTAATGAGGAAAAAGACTAAAGGCCTGTTTGGCATTGCGATTCCACCGGCTTTTGGTCGAAATTTGAAAAAAAAAATTCATTTTAAAAACCGGTGGTTTGGTATTTTTAGATCATTTTGATGTGCTGATTTTAAAAATGATTTTTAAAAAATAAAAAAAACATCATTTTAATATATTTCGGCACGATAAGCACTTTGAAAAGGTACCGCAATCGCACTCCCAATCGATCTATAAAACAAATGAGATTTAAGAGTAGAGCAAGGATGAAACGGGTGGTATTTTAAAAGATTGGATGAAAAGTACACTTCAACCCTTTAATTTTTTAAATAATAATTCTCTAAATATTTTAAAAATCAAATTATATATAAAAAATTGATTGACAGGCCCAGGTTTTGGATTGTTTGGGCTTGCACACATGAGGCTTTTTTTAAGGGTCGGGTGCTTGAGTATTTATTTTTTAATTTTATCTTTTATGATTATATGTTTTTATTTTTCCTTTTTTTATTTCTCTTTTTGAGATAGTTTTTTTCCAAATGGATCTTTATTGATTTTTATAAGTTTTTTTTAATCACTTCAATTGGTTAACTTTGATTTTTTAAAAATAAAGTTTTATAATTTGTTTTGATCACACAAAAAAATATTTAATTTATTTAATTAAACACATATACTAAATTATCAATTACAACTAAGGTTTTTTCAAGTAAATATACTTTTTTTTTGTGTTGTAAAAAGAGTTGTCGAATCCAGAGCCAAGCACAGGTTAGATAGCTGGGTTCTACAAAGAAATGGTGGGCATAGTAGAATTTCTTGATTTGTTTTGATTTTTAAAGCAAATTATATATACAGCCATCTGACAGATAAACTCACTCACGAGAACCATTCAAAACAATTAATGGTGATAGCGCACAATTTCCAAGGCATCAATCCTTCAAAATATATAGCGAGAAAGACGAGCACCAAGCAAGAACAGATCGAGTTTTCGTCGGCAATTATTCAATGATCATGACGTGGACGAGTTTCATTGCACGTATATATGAATTAATTATAGACAGCATTAAAATAAATTGTGGTTGGTGTCTGAAGATCCGCCATTAAAAGAAAAGAAACTTCAACTGAGTACTCTGAAGCAGTGTTTGCTTGACTGGTGTAGAAGGTGGACATCGCATCGCAATTTGCCATGTTGCTTTCTGCGACGTGTAAGCGTTTCATGGAGGTTTTGTTCATGCGTTCAGCATAAACAAATTCCCACTTCTTACTCTGCTTTCTTGAGAAATATATTTGTTATTGAACTTAATTTACCAGACCTCACCTGTTTTCTCTTCTAAAAAGCAGCCTCTTCTGCCGCCCTTCACAGCTCGATTATCAACTTACTAGCTACATGCATGTTATATATATATATATATATATATTTGCTCATGTTTGATATATATTTTTTAGAGGAGAGAAGGGATCTAAAGGAAGAAGATGAAACTGTTGACCTGTATATATATATATATATATATATATATATATTTGCTCATGTTTTGATATATTTTTTAGAGAAAGATTTAAAGGAAGAAGATGAAACTGTTAACCTGTATGTGTGTGTGTGTGTATTTGCTCATGTTTGATATACTTTTTAGAGGAGAGAGATTTAAAGGAAGAAGATGAAACTGTTAACCTGTGTGTCTGATAGAGTAAATAATTTCTTAACGGGGAAAAACACTGGATTTGGTGTCTCTCCTTTTTTCTTCTTCTCAGTTTGCCTTCATCTCAAATCTTTAACCACAATATATATTAATTTATATTTTTCATAATTATATTTTATTTAACGTTTGATGAATTCAATTGAAACCCATTATTATTTATATATTATTTTTTAAGTTGGATAAAATATTATTATTATTATTACTTCACATCTCAACACTTGACCATCAAGTGTATGTTTGTTTGATTGTATGGTTGAGGTTGTTTTTGAAAATATTTTTCATTCAGAAATATATTTTTAAAAAAATATTTTTGACATTACATCAAAATAATCTAAAACACCAAAAAAATAATTAATTTAAACTAAAATAATTAATTCAAAAATATTTTTGAAACGCAGTGTCAAACACTCATTAAATCTTCTTCCCTCCACTCTTTTTCTTTTTTTTTTCCTTCGGGTTTTTAACCATATAGCCAACACAACTTTATTGTAACGTGCCCGTTCAAATCATTTGATGATTTTGTTTTGAATGTTTGCTACTATCTATCTATTTATCCTTAAAAAAACGAATAAAGAGCAAATCTTAAAAATCCTCAACCTATTTTTATTCTCAATTAGGTTCTTAATGTATCAATAGATTATCAATTATATCCTTCTGTTAAGTTAAATAACATAATGATTAAGCAATCATGTGATTTCTTTTTATCTCATTAAAAAACTACTGGTTTACTAGAATACTTTTTAATAGTTAAATATTTTCTCATTTATGTTATAATCCACTAAAAATAAATCACAATACACTTGATACTAGAATGTTAGGGAAGTAAATTTGATACCCAGTTATGAAAGGTTGTTTGTATGGTGTATGATTGCTAGTTGTATGTCCACGTGTTGGTGCAAGATGATTTTCAAAACCTGTTTTAATTAAAATAAATATTTTAAGAATAAAAATGAATTTAATTATATATATATAAAAAATCTGCCAAGGAGCTTTTTAAAAGCTCTGTCTATTTTATTTTATTTTTTAATTCATGGGATGATAAATTATTTGTCATGAAAGGTGGTGACTATCGTGGCCTAGTTCATATCTTCTAATTAAAAAAACTATAAAAACTCAATTCTTCATTCATTTTCACCTATTTTTTAGGGTCCAAATTAGTATAAATTATAATTAAAAAAACCCTCAAACTAATCCTTAGAATTAACATATACTTTGTGGTTGAAATTACAGTACGCGTAGACATCGGTTTCCTCGTAAAATGTGTTTCTCTCGCATGCCACCCAGCAACATGCCGTGGCACTCCTTCATTTGAATTGCTTTAATTAGTTGTTTAAAATCTCGGAAAAACATGATATATAAAAAGCCTGGCCAATATATTTTTTTTAAAAGGATAAATTTTGGGTTGAAGAAAACAATAAAATCTGGAAAGTGTCATTGATTTTTCTTTGGTGTGTGTTTAAAGGGATAAGTGAAGAGAAAGATAAAAACTACTAATTAATCCAATGATAAAAATTCGACCAAACTTGTTTAACTGATACAAGGACAAAATTAACCCTCATTATCTAAAGTAACTTTTAGTTGTTGTTTTTTGTAAGGAATTACGTGATTCATTGGGAGTGTCGTTTCATTTATTTTTTAAAGTGTTTTTTTTAAATGCATCAAAATTATTTTTTTATTTAAAAAAATATTTTTGACATCAACACATGAAAATTATCTAAAAACACATAAAAATAAATTTAAATTGAAATATAAAAATATATATATTTTTAAAACGTTTTTGAAACGCAATGTCAAACACCCTCTAAAAATTGCTCTTATATAGAAAAAGTATCAAGGAATATTATGAAGTTAAATTAAATTCCAATATTATGATGTTTTAATTAAAAAAAAACAATGACCAAAATTAACATATAAAGACAACCTTATTTTTTATTTTATTGTTTAAAAGACATGGAAAACTTCAATTTTGTTAATGAAGTTTGAATTAATACATTATCTAGTCCTTCATGTTTTAGGTTCTTACATTTATGTTTCAAACTTTATTTTTGTCATGTTTCATTCTTTAAGTATTGAAGGAGGATAGAGAAAATCACTTAAAAAGAGAGAGAAAAGAGAGAAAAGGGCTAAGTCTATCATATTCTAGCCATAACAGACTAATCTTGGTGTTAGTGAGTTCATCTTTCATAAGAGAGATCAATAAAAGTGGTTTTGCCCTTCATATATACCAAAAAAGTAGATTGATATCGATGAAAGTTTTTTATATGGATAAACATTTTTTTTGTAATACTGAAAAATTAATTCATGATATTAGCTTTGTTTTTTTATATCATAAATTAACTTAGCACTATAGTGGTGCCCATTAATAACTTAGGGGCTGTTTGGCGTTGCATTTCAAAAAAAAAATATAAAAATTTAATTTTTATTTTAGTTTTTACTTTAAATTTAAAGAAAGTTAGTGTTTTAAATCATTTTCATACTGATATCAAAAAAAAAATTTAAATTTTTTTAAAAATATATATTATTTTAATATATTTTTAAATAAAAAATATTTTTAAAATTAATTTCAATCACAGTTTCAAACAAAGACCACAACAATCCATCCATCCATCCCTAGACAAACTACTTATTATATATATAATTTGATTTAACATGTAGATTTTGGTGTGATCATTACATAATGATGGTGCCTGATTTCAGGAGAGGCACATTAGCTGCTTCCTCCATACGCAATGATCATTGGAATGTGGAGTTGTGCTTTTAATGATATTTTTGATGTGTTTATTTAACATTATATTTAAAAAAAAAATTGATTTTTGATTTTAAATTATTTTAAATTTTTAATATCAAAAATAATGTTTTTTAAATCATCCTAATATACTATTAAATTATAAATATTTTAAAAAACAATTTTAATTTTCAATATCCACACGATAATGATTATTAAATTGTGCGCAGTGTCCATGATTAGCTCCACCATCATACATGCCCCTATATGATAGATCACATGCAGGAACTTTTGGGCTACCTGCGATATCCATAAATAGACATTTGTGGGAATTATTTGTTAACACCATTAAAATACCTTGATTGAAGAATAATAGTTAGCATGGGCTCTAAGAGAACATGCTGCCTTTATTGCCTCCAAATCTCTAATCATGCTAGCCATTTATATTTATTTTTTTTCTTCTCATTTTCATATTGCTATATTCTATTATCCATCCTATCACTTGAATCCAGCAATATCAACTATACGATAAAATCACATTACATTTGAGTTTGTACGTCATAGACTGAATCAATATTTCACATTGGATTTTACTCCTCTGCGCAGAATTTGAAGGGGCGTACGTTTTAATTGTTAATGACGGGGAAGGAAGCACAAGTTTTGAATTTGAGAAGGTTTCATCATCCGACGGATACTCAGACGGTTTTTTCTCCCCTTGCAAACGAATGCAAATTTAATTGATTTTTTTATGTGAGTAAATCTTATTTTAAAAAATATATATTTTATGGGTCTACATAAGCAAATAAAATTTTAATTATTTCATGTTTTTAAAAATATATACGTTATAATTTAAACTCAAGATTTATTGTACAGATCATAAATTCTCTGTCGTCGTACCGGGACAAAACGATTTCATGGAATAATTGTTAACTTAGTCGGTAATTAATGTTCACTGAGGAGCCAGTAAGATTTTTATGAAATTATAAACGGACCCAGTGAGGACATATTAGGAAAAAACAAAGATAGTGTGGATAAATTCGGTGGAGGAGAAGGGGGATGCTGTCTTATATAAACCGCTGCCTGCAGAAAGAGGCAGGAAGACAACATCGACCAACACGAGTCATCAAGAGAAAGAAAAAAAAAAGTCCATGTATCTCTCCCCTCTTACGTAATCCCACTAGCTAGTTCCTCGATTTCCTCATTCACCCTCGAGTTTTGTTTTTAAATCCTTGGCAGCATGAATCCATCTTCGTCGAAAAGCAAAAGGAAGCAACCACAGCAAGCTCAGCAGGAACCAGGTACTGGATTAAGGTTTCTTGGTGTTAGGAGAAGGCCATGGGGAAGATATGCGGCAGAGATAAGAGACCCTTCAACAAAAGAAAGGCATTGGCTAGGCACCTTTGACACGGCTGAGGAAGCTGCCTTGGCCTACGACGGAGCCGCTCGCTCCATGCGCGATCCTCGTGCTCGCACTAACTTTGTTTACTCCGACATGCCTGCTGGTTCATCCGTTACCTTCATTATCTCCCCCGAAGACCAGCAGTTTCTACAGCAGCAGCAGCAACTCCGACAAAATAGCGACCACAATGACAACCTGTCTTCATTATTCTTCAATGCCCGCCCCCCCTCTCATGATCTTCAGCCGGGCTCGACTCCCATTTTCAACCAGGATTTCAGCTCTCAATGCCATTTGCGAGACGGATTTTCTTCAATGACTTCTGATGGAGATTTCTTGTACTGTCTTCATTATAATTATTTTTTATAATTATTAGAATTAAAATAATTAATAGAATTTGTTAATTCAAAAATAAAATATAATATTTATATATTCAAGGTTTGATATACTGAAACACATCAACACACCCTATTATAATCACAACAACATCGAATACTTAACATCTAAAAATATCATTACTATTGTTGCTAAGACAATAAAAATTATTAAATTATTCCGAGTAGAAAAAAAATCAAAAATATTAATAAAAGAGGAAGCAAGAACAAAAACTAAAATTATTATTGTTATTATTATTATTGCGTGAACAATGGGAAAATAAATTCAATAAAAAAAATAAAAAAAGCCCAAAAACTTTAATAGAAGAGTAGACAAAATGAAAATAAAAAAAACTAAAAATTATTAGCTAAAAAAAATCATTTGATGTGAAAATAAAACAATGTAATAAAAAACCAAAAGAAAAAACAAAGGAAAAAAAATAAAAAATATCAATTTTCAAATGATCATAAACACGAACTAAAATTTAATAACTAAATTTTTGAAAAAAATGTTATCTCAACAAAAAAGAAAATAATAAAAATTAAAAATCAAAACTAAAGGCACATATATATAAACATGGACAAAAATAGAAACTGTTTAAGAACTATAAAAAATTAAAGAAATTAAATTCAAAAATTAAAAGCATAAGAGCCGAAAACAAAACCAAATATATTATCAATTTCAATCAAATGAAAAATTAAAAAAATCAAATAAAGTATAACATCTATACATGCAAGGCTTAATATAATGAAACACACCTTATTATAATAACAGGAACATCGAAGTCTTAACATCTAAAGATATCATTACTATTACTGCTAAAATTATTAAATTACTCCAAGAAAAAAAATCAAAAACATTAACAAAAGAGGAAGTAAGAAAAAAAAAACTAAAATTATTAGGAAAAAAAAATTGACGTTAAAATAAATATAAAAAACTAATAAAAAACAATAAAAAAATATATATATAAGTGAAAAAAATTATATACCGGAAAAAAACGATTTAAAGAAAATAAAAACAAAAAAAATAAAACATATATAAATTTATAACAACAGAAACCCCTGACTTAGGCCTAGAATTATGCGCTCTATTCACTAAGCTACATGCATTTCTTCGTATAGAATTGTGAAAACATAAACATAAATCAGTAAATTGTCGAAGCAAATAAACGGAACTGAACAAATTGAATCGACCTGAAAACTGAGCAACACTATTATAATTTATAGTAATTTTTCTCATAAGATACAGTTACAGTACCATGATATCTTTTAATATATAGTATAATTGTAAAAGCTAAACCTCATATTTACGAAATGCAAAAGCAAATTTCTAGCTCAGAATTGCTTATTACGGAAATTTGGCTTCAGACAATTTCTTTTCGTTTTTCAAGAGTCAACTTCATCAACTCTCGCATCAAACGCCTTTATTTTCACTATGCCATGGATGTAGTATTATCAATAGCGAAATCAACAACTTTTTTTTATTATTAACCTGAATGTCCGGGTCAGGTTGCGCGTACCTCAACTAATCTCATGGGTCCTAAAGTTAATAATCATGTAAGTCTATAGCAGTCATCATATTAGCAATCACATTACTCTAACCTGAAACCACAGAGATAGCAAATCACGGAGTCTCAAGCTTGTACCATTGAGCCACCTATTAGATGATTGCGAAATATGCAACTTCTTCTAGGAGTCAATGTTACCTATTTTACACAAAGTTAGATTAATTAGAGGTGTTGATGACCATATTCAACTCAATTCACTCTATGATTTTATACTTAGGTTTAACCTTCTAGTGATATCTGATTTGAACAAAACATCTAAAGATAAAAATTCAAATCGTATTGAAACATATGGGTGAACAAAAACACCAAAAAACCAAGACACTGAAAAAAACAAATCGAGAAAAAAACTTGATTAAACTGATTATAATTTTTTTAAAAACTTCTAGTCCAATTTGTTTTCTTAAGGAAAAAACCGGTAAACTAAACTGGTTCAAATTAAACAAAATATTGTATAATTTTTTTCATTCTTCTGGTTTAGTTCAATTTATTTTAGTTTGCTTCTATTTTGGTTTAATGAGATAAATGAAAACTTAGTTAAAATAAAATAAAAAACACCTAAATTATTTATCAATTTTTTAGTTAAAAAACTGAACCGAAAACAATCAGTTTAAACTAGTTTTGATTTGATTTTAGTTTTTTTTGTTTAGTTGTTTTTAACTTTTTATTGATAAAAATTAATCCAAATTGAAATGATCACCCCATGAAACATGTGTATAACACTCAACATGAACAAGGTGTGTAAAAGAGGCTTTTAGGTATCAATTTGGGCGAGTAAAGTTTGCCCTCGTCTTGGCCCTGGGCTTTTTAAAGCTTGGCTGTTGAATTCAAGCCCTGTGCCGTTTTTCCTCTAGTCTTGTGAACCCATGTATTCAACCTATCTACGGACTGGAACAGCAAAACTGCAAACAGAGAAGATCAGTCGACACCAGCACAACCATGTTTCATTTTTTTATTATGTGATTGTTTGTAAATGTGATTGATTTTATTTTTAAAACTATTTTTATATAGAAATATATTAGAATAATGTTTTTTTTTATTTTCAAAACATTTTTTACAGCGTAATGTAGTGTCATGTCTCATCGCTATTGCTTTTTCTAAGCAGATATCCCAAGAAGAACTCCCCCATAATTTTAACTTGACATGTAAAGAATGGCAAGAGTAACAAGCCAAACCTATTACCCTAGCAGAGCTCGTCAAATTGCTAGAAGTGGAAGCTTCTTTTCTCACCTAATTGGTGATAATAATTAGGTGAAGCTCGAATGAAATCAAGACAACCGAATTTAAAAGAGCCATAATTGAATTAGGACTTGTTTTTATTAAGGTTGAGAAATTCTTATAGGTTAATGGGTTGAATTCGAAAAAGATGTTGATGAAGTTGAAAAAATAAAGTGGAAAATTTGAAAATTGGAAGTTGTATAAAAGAGAATAGAAAAGAAAGATTTGCAGAGGAAAAAAAAAAGTTGGGGAGGGAGAATTGAGAGTTGTAGCAAATAATAGAAAGAAAAATGATTTTTAAGGATTACTAACATGACCAATTTGATGGTGTGACTTATTAATTGATAGGAATATGATATAGCTTATATGATAATACTAATTTAAGTACATAGAAATTTTCACAACTATAACATTGTGGGATATGACATTGTTTTCTTCAACATTGAAATAAAAAGATTTTATACTGTCAAAAAATATTAAACTATAAACTAAAAAATTTATACATGTTTACGAAAGTAAAACAAGTATTATATATGTTAATAAAGTATAATAAGTTTGTTGATCCTAATCAAGGATTGAATTAGGAAGCTGAGATAAATATGATATTAAATATAAAAAAAAATATTGAATTTTTGTATTAGTTTAAAATTCAATAAAGTAATGTTTAAAATTTATTCTTGACATCAAAAGATCTTCATATAAAGCCAATGAAAACAAACATCAAAGTCAATCTTTAATCAATTTAATGCGAAAGGATTAAAATGAAATAAAAAAGTCATGCAACATAAAAAAATTAAATAAAAAAACATTGTGGGTAACTATTACAACCCATAACAGATTATGTTTTTTTTTTTCCTATGTTTCATTTCCATTATTTTTTTCATCTTTTTTCCATCTCACATGGTATTGCGTAATTATGATTCTAAGTATCATTTCATGGTTTATTGAGTATCAATTTTACAAAATTAAAGTACAATTGTTAAATGAAAAGCAAAATGACTTAATAAAAAAATATGAATGAGTAAAAAAATGTTTAAGGTGGTATATTGTTCGCATAAACAATGTTTTCATTCCAACACAATAATCAAAAGAAAATCAATAAATTTTTATTAGTGATCATAATATAGTTAAAAAAGGATAAAGACAAATTCAAACATTGAAAACTCCAACCTAAAAAAAGTATAATGTTTTAAAAGGTACAAATGCAAGAAATATAAACAACAATAAAAGTCTTCTACGAATAATATAAATAAATAGTAAAGTGGGAGATGAGAGATAAGGAGAGAGAAAAATTAGGTAAAAAAGAAATTAAAAAACTCAGGAACTTTTATCTTTTTTCTCCCTCATCCATAAATTCATGTCAAATAATATTCATAAAAAAATTCCCATTTAGCAAATCTTATCTCTTTTCATGTTGTCGTCGATGAATCTTTTCTCCATATACTATTCCTAAGACTATTGAGTCCACTCCAAATTCCATTATTGTTGTCCTTCCACTAAAACTAAATCTATCACTTTCTAACTCTTCTGTTTCTTTAGGTATAATTATTCAATGTGTTACACCAAGTCATCTGCATATGGCTCTGATATCAAGTCCTTCTACTAATCTGTATATTGATTTTGCTTCTCCTACTAGAGATACTACTCCATCTCAACATGCAGATTGTCTAATACCTTCTGCCTTACCTTCTTTACCTTAACCATAACATCAAAATATCGATTTCATGGTTATAAGAAGCAAGAACAACATTCACGAGTTAGAACTCCCTTCTAACTCTTATATTCAATATCTCATTCCAAGAGAACATATGACCATAATCTAACAAAAAGACTAAAACCAATTTGTTATCCATTTGTAGTTAAACATCATAATTGACATGAGGCTATGAATAAAGATTTTAACGCCTTATTAGATAATGGAATATAGGCTTTGGTTTCCAAACCTTCTATTGCTAATAATAAGTGTATAAAATCAAAAGAATAGTTGATGATGATATTGAGTGTTTCAAGGCACGTTTAGTTGCCAAAGGATTTTATTAATAAGAGAGTGTTGATTTTAGAGAAACATTTGAAACCACCTACTGCCAGGTTGGTTTTATCACTAATAGTCACTTATGGTTGATATCTTTACTAAATTGATGTGCAAAATGCTTTTTTACATAGTCTTTTATAAGAAGATGTATATATGACTCATCCTTAATTATCATACCATGTTTGTAAGCTATAAAATTCCCTCTATGGTCTTCATCAAGTACAACATACATGGTTTTCTTATTTGACCAGTCAACAAGTTATTGGTTTTATAGGCAAATAGATTGATCCTGCCATATATGTTTATATTCATGGATCAACACTTATTTACTTTATCTATGTAGATGGCATAGTTTTAGTTGGTGTTGATATTCATGCAGTTGACCGTATGATTAACTTGTTGTGAGACAAATTTGTCATAAAAATCGTTGATGGATTGATTTTTTCCTCAGCATTGAGGCAATAAGAATTGATCTTAGATTGCATTCATCCTAACAATGCCACATCCTTTATATCCTTGCCCACAACAAAATGAATAAAGATAAGTCATGTGTGACTCCAATGTTTGCCTCGCAATCATTAACTAAGTCTGATGGAATACCTTTTTATGACCCTCATTTGTATCGTAATATAGTTGGAGGACTGCAATGTTTTTCATTTACTCATCATGACCTTGCTTTGCAGTTCATAAGGTTAGCAAATATCTGCAACATCTACTCGAGTAATATTGGGTAGTTGTTAAATGCATAGTCTATTATTTGAAAAACTCAATTTCTCATGTATTACTGATTTTACCTACTACTCAACGATGCAAATTAGGCATATGATCATGATAATAAACCATCAATGATGCTTATTGTGTTTATTTGGGAAATAATTTAATTTTATGAGGTTGCAAACAATAAGAAACTATTAGTTGTACTAGCATAAAAAATCCAACAATGGTATCAAGTTTTTTGCCAATGTTGTTGCAAAAATTCAACGAATAAAATCTCTGTTAATTGATTTTTATATTCAACTTGCCCATTCTCCAATTATATGGTATGATAACATATGAGCTACTTACTTGACCAATAATTCTTTATTTCATGCTTGTACAAACACATATTGAAATTGATTTTCATCATATTCATGATTAAGTTCTATGTGGTCAGCTTCATGTTCAATTTGTTTCATCAAAGATCAATATGCAAATGCATTTATGAAGTCATTGTCCTTAAATAGATTTTTTCTTCTACGTGATAGACTCAATATTCGTTCATTGCCTTTTCGACTATAGGATGTATAGAAGAACAAGTCAATAAAACCAATTTAAATCTAGAAGACTCCTCCTGAAATGGAGGAGTACAAATAAGAAGTGTTTCAATTTTAAATATATACGTTATCTAGGTAAATAAGTATGATAATGATTGTATTTATGTTTTATTCAGAGTGTATTTACAAAGTCTTTGTATATGTACAATAAAAAGACAGTTGAAACTTTTAAAAAAACACTTAAAATTCTCTTCAATTTAACCACATGTCTTTTAGAAATCCAACCTTTTGATTCACAAAGTGCAAAAAAAATTATTCAATTTTGTCTTTATAAGAAAAACCTAATGTGTTTCTTCATCTTATTACTATAGAAAAATAAAGATTTCATTTATCTTTTCAAACTTTACTCCCAAACATTTCAAATCTTAAGCTTGTTATATCTCATTTTTTGTACTATTATTGTTTCATCATATCCCTCTCAAATGTATTTGGTCTATTGCATTATTATGTTTAAATGGAATTCAATATTAAAATCTAGAGAATAAATTATTTACTTATTAGATATGCAATACTTCTTTAATGCTATACAAATAAGTTAAAATCAAGGATGATTATGGATATTCATTTGTAAAATTCTATTATAATCATATCCTATCATTTATTTGTTGGGTGATGGCTTTAAATATTTATATTATATCCATCAGGTTTTTGGTATTCATTATCTAGGTTCTATTTATAATTCAACATAAAATAAAACAATAATATATACTAAATGATAAAAAATTATATATATATATATATTATGTTGTGGGGGAGGGATTGCATGTTGATATTTGAATATGAACAAATTATATTTTATCATGACACAAATATATATACATCATGGGTGTGTGCGTATGTTATGTCAATATTGGTGAACATATTATATTGTATTATTGCACAAATATATTCATCTCGGGTTATGTTTGAGTTGAGTTTGTCAATATTTGTCACATATAAAATAAGATAAACATTTAATACTCATCTAATTAGGTAAGTTCAGATTAATATTCAAGTTTGAAAAAAGTTCTTATCCCTAGTTAAAAATGATAACATTTGCCATCCTAAATTAAAGGGTGTCTCAGAGTGTGGTAATAATTATGTTTTAAAATATTTTTCACTTGAAAATGCATTATTTTTTATTTTAAAAAAATTATTTTTCATATCATCACATTAAAATGATCATATAACACTAAAATACAAAATTTAATTCAAAGATTTTTTTTTCAAAAATACTTTAGAAACACAAAATCAAGATGCTCTTAAAATTACTCCATATAATAATAAGAAATTTTATTGACTTGGTCTTTAATGATAATGAGATAAACTAAATGGTAAACTTACATCTAGAGTAATATATATATATATATATATATATATATATATATATATATATATATATATATACTTGCTATTGTAGCCATGGTTATATGAGTGAAATCTCTTGACAACGCTAACTCTAAAATGGCAAAGAGCACATTTCACTTTTATTCTTACATCACTTTCAACTATAATCTTGAAAAGAATGCTAGTGTAGTAATTTAGGGCCTGTTTGGGACAACTGTTGCTGTAGCTTTTCAAAGTGTTTTTCGTATCGAAATACATCCAAATGATATTTTTTTTATTTTTTTAAAAATTATTTTTGACATCAGCATATCAAAATGATCTAAAAACACTAAAACATATTCATTTAAAATGAAAAAAAAACTTCAAAAGCTGCGGCACGGCTTGAAAAAAGCCGTGCCAAACACCCTCTTAATCCTTTCGGGTTGGTTATAGAGCCTCAAACAGAAACCCAGTAAAAAATTATTCTTATCCAATGGCCCAACATGATAAACCCAAAATCTATGATCTCCAAATTAATTATCTATTTAGAAGTGTGGTTGATATTGTTTTTGGAAATGATTTTTATTCATAAATATATCAAAATGATATTTTTTTTTTAAATTATTTTTGATATCAACACATGAAAATGATATGAAAACAATAATCTTTTAATTTAAATTAAAAATAAAAAAAATTAAAATTTTCAGAAATACTTTTAAAATGTAATCTATAAAAACCCATAAGTGCTACCTAACCGTCTGTATATCTCTTCTTCCACGTAATCCTCTCCGGTTCAACCAGGACTCCGAAATCCACACCCAACCGATTCTAATCATTCCACCTGTTACCCTTTCTTTCTCCCAGCCCTCATCACCACCGTTAAACCAAGAGACCACACAAATCCAACCGTATTCCGATCAGCCACGATTTTACTGCGCTCTTTAATATCATCTCCAGTCATCATCAGACCTCTGTAAACTATCCACGTGTCCAATGTCCCACGTTTTCAAATTCTATCACTATCACTCATTTTCTGTGTATCTCTCTCTCTCTCTGACATCAAACTAGTAAAAAATCATATGTTTTCATTTCCTCATGTCTGAAAACACACAAAATATTAAAAATATCACCCACTCTCTCTCTCACTCAGACCTACCGTCTTTCAAATAACCGGAACCCTAACTCGATCCACCGGCAAATTAGAGATCCCGGTGAGCTATAGAGTCTCCGGAAACTATTGGCTTTGTGTTTCTTTTACTTCACTTGAGTTTAATTAGATTTTTGAAGTGTGTAAGAGGAAGTTAATTATTTTTTTCAGAGGTTTTGTTGGAAAAGTAGATGAGCGTACGATTGGGGAAGAGTTAACAGCAACGATTTCGTCTCCGAATGGAGGGAGGTAGCGTCTCTAGACTTACTTACTCTGGTACTGTTCATTTCCTACTTTTTTTTACTAGTAATCATACAAGCAGATAAGGTTAGAGACTATTTTTTCTTTTAATTTTGTTGCTAATAGCTTTGAAAGCTTAAAAGACCAAGTCTTTTTGTTTCTGGCTTATGAATAATTGGTAATTAGAAGAAGTTGTTAACATATACTGTTAAAGTAATTAAAGGCTTCAACAAGGTTTGAGTGGAATTCAGTTGCGTTCATAAGTTCAGCTAGATTGATTTAGAGAAGAAAAGAAGTTTCTTTTAGATGTTGATGTGGAGTGGAGATTTAACTTGTTTTAAATTCGGAAGATTTTTTTGGGGGGCTTAATTGGTGTAGCCTGTTACGAAAGTTCAGGTGACATGCATAAAAATGTGTGTGTGCGCAAGTCCAAACGCAAAAAGAGAGGAGCTGGTACCCCAAATCACAACACCTATAACTGACATGGCTATTAGCTAGACAAGTTAAAGATAAAACTGTAAAGGCAAAAAAAAAAAGAGCAACAACTTTGCCTATCTTGATTGTTGAAACAGAAAAAAGAAAAAGAAAATAAAAAATTAGCAGTGAGACCAAGGTGATTACCCCAGACCACAACACCTGTAGTAAAACTTCCTTGGTCCCTTTTTTCTTATTCATGTCATTTGTCTTTGCTGATTTGACATTTGTATCTTTTGTCTCAAATTAATTGATGCATTTTTGTCATACAGGCTGAATATGGTCTGCTAGTTTATTGTTAAGTTCTCCACTTGCAAGCAAATTTAACATGTACTGATAACTTTGTTAATTAATGTTTCTTCCCTGTATAGCTCACGATCTTTGCTGCTGCTGACATTGTGGGTCACTCTCATTTTTCCCAGGGCATGAGAAAAACCACCATATTTGTTTTTAATTGTCCTTTTTAAACTTTGCCAAAACAATGTTTGTGAATATCAAGTATTCTCCCCAGGAGATTTTTTGGTGGTAAGGGGGGCATGATTACCCTTGCAACATCTCTTGTTTGGTTGAGTTTGAGATGGGTATGTGTGCTCCACCCCCTCAGGGAGTGAGGTGGGGGGAGTAACGGTTGACCTCTAACTATATGATTATTTTTTGTCTTATTTATCTTAACACAAATAATTTTCAATGCTTACTGAGTCATATAAGTCTATTTTTTCCATAAAAATCTGCCCAAGTTTTTATTTCTAAGAAGGAAAACTGTGTCTTGGAAGAATGAGAAAAAAATCCATCTTTTGTTGTTTATAATGTAAGAACATTTTCCATTGAAAGTAACTTGTCTCCGTAAATTCCAAGGTTATACGTATTTAAACCTGGAAATCTGTTTTATTAATCAAGTAAATACAGTCTCCCTGTGTTTTTTTTTCGTGTTGATGGGTGATGATGATGTGATAATGAATGACATGTTTCTGATATTATCTTCACTTGTAATTTATTTTTTAAGTTTCATGGGATTCAGGCGGTAAGAACACCTAGTGAGACAGTTGAATGCAAAAAACCCTTTTGTTTCCTAGTGAGATAAGCTGTTAAAATAGTACTTTCATTGTCCATATGCTCGTCTTACAAGATACTGTGAACTATAATGCTTCTTCCTAGGCCACTTGCATCAACTATCTACTTCTACTGTATAACCAGGACAATGCATTGGCTGTAAGGTGCCAGGTAGCATATCTATGAGGCATACTAGAGGAATCGCTCCACATAAGTAGCACAATTAATGGAAAGGTTGGAGAATGGTGATATTGTAGTGGCGGGCGTTGTTATTTCACTCTCTGCTAAAAGGTTGTAGATTAACATGTGATGTTGGGTTAACTATTCGGTCATAACTATTAATTGTAAAAATTCTGTGCTTGTGTGCCTGCTTTTAATCCATGTAAGATGACATTTTGAATTTGCTATCTGTTGATTGCTTTTTTTCTTGCTGTTTTGTTATACAACACTATCTTTTTCTAACTTGGATGTATGGCCTTTGTACATTTGTAACTGCACTTGACTAGTCTCTTCTCTGTCTCATTGTTTTAGGGATACACCCATGGATTATGATGACAATGATTTTCAAACCCACAATCTTCATTTAACGGGTGAAGGAAGCAACAAATTTCCTCCTGTTTTACAGCCATATGCTCTCCCTAAATTTGATTTTGATGACAGTCTTCATGGATCATTAAGGTTTGATAGTTTGGTTGAGACTGAGGTTTTTCTTGGCATTGAAAATAACGAGGACAACCAGTGGATTGAAGATTACTCTCGTGGCACCAGTGGAATACAGTTTAGTTCAAGTGCTGCACAGTCTTGCTCTATATCAAGGTGCAACAATGTTTGGTCCGAAGCTACTTCTTCAGAATCTGTTGAAATGTTATTAAAATCTGTTGGCCAGGAAGATAATACTCTTGTACAAACTAATTCTAGGGAATCAGATGCCTGTGATGAACTGGGTTGCATACTAAAGCACATGGAGCCCAGCTTGAAACCGGAAAACAATACACCACCTAAAGTGGAAGTTACAGCCAATTTACAGGTTAAATTTCTGCCAGGTGAGAATGTGGAAGATTTATCAGTGTTAGATAATAATGTTGGAGGGCAGCAGCCTCTTGATGGTATTTCCCAGGATCCTAAAGGTGACTTATCTGTTGATAGTGGTTTGGGACCTTCAGTTGACCCATCTGCCATTAGTGTAGAGGCCAGACAACCTGTTATTGAAGGGAGCTTGTCAGTTGATGGTAATTCTAATAATGTTAATCACAGGGGAGATGATGATTTGGTGAATGGATCTTTGGATGACAGGCCACGGAAAGGTCCTTCAGGGATGCAGGATGGTGCCTCTGTGCAAATTATTGCTACAGGAAATGATGAGTCAAATGTGAAAGACGGTCCAGATGATTTAAATGACCCTTGTGATGATAGTAAAGTTCTGAAAACAGACACAGCTGAGAATCAGAAAAGGGAACCTGTATTAAGTCAAGAGGGCCGGATGGAGGATGAGAATCCCCACTCAGGCACAGTGGAATCTATGGAAGAAGCAAGCATCATCGAAACTAACACGACTAATTTAAGGGAACCTTCGTGCATAATAGGAAAGGAGCATCCTTGCCTGCCAGAAGACTTAGTGACTAGTGATCAGTCCAAAGTGGATACAGTTGGGGGATCAATGATGGCTGTTGAAGATAATACTACTTTTGAGAGGCATGAAATTGAGGATTCAAATGGTTCTCAATTGGATATCAAGAACTTAGCTAACAAGTGTGAGGTATCTCATCTGTCTGTTGAAGGCAGTGAGCCTTCTGAAGTGAAATCTGGTGGAACTAGCAAAAGTGATATAGGTGGTTTTTCTAGTTTTGAAGCAGGGCGTTCTTCAACTGAAGTTGTTGGAGAAACACATGCTGAGGGCCATGTTTCATCCTCCATACTTGCTGAATCGTTGCAAATATGTGGTGAAAGGGTTCCTGCTGATGGAAAGGACACCACAGAGCTTCCTTCTAACAATGCTAGCCCTGAAAAGGACTCGATAGCTTCAAGATTACAGTCAGATGCTGCTTCTGACAACAAATCAGGTATATGGTGAAATATTATTCCATTGAATATTACATTCAGCCTACGGAATTTATTTATTGCTAAAAGCTTTGCTTCTCTGTTGCATTATCAGATGGCTGCAGACGTGCTAATATGGTAACCTGTGATGCAATTGATGGTGTTTCAGCACCTTCTGGAGATGGCACGTGCATGGATGCAGTTATTGGTCACAAAGATGTCAAAATGTCACCTTTAAGCGGGATAAGTTCAAGTCCCTTAGATAAAGAGAAAGAAATTGCAGACAAAATTTCTGTGGAGGCGAGTTTATCTGATCTGAAGATCTCTTCTCAAGTGATAGCTGGATTAGATCCTGTTACTAAATCTGAAGAAGATAATTCTTCTGGTGCTGCTAGAAAGATGTTATGTGAGCCAGCTGAACAATCTCCTTTAATGGAGGATGCTAGTAAAATAGAAGGAACTCAATCAGAAATAATTAACAAAGTCAGCATGAAGTGCACAAAGGATATGGAAGTGTGTCCTGTTCTTTGTGACTCAACTGCAAACAAAGGAAATGATGCTGAAGTACTCGAAAAAGAAAATGATGAAAAGGGATCATCCAAAGTTTTAGGTGAGCAATTGTAATTTAGATTATATGCATGTGAGAATTTAAGTATTTGGTTCTGTTTTATTCTTAGCTCACTGCACTCTCCAAATTGTTTGTGAGGATGTGCAAATTCTTGCTGTGTAGTTTGCTATATCGTTTGAATATTTATGAATCTAGATGCCATCCACCAATTTTCTGTATTTCTACCTAAATGACCCTGTACCTTGTTTTTTAAAAAAAAATTGTATAGCGCTGTGTCTAATTATATCTGATGACACACTGTTTCCGTGCATGGTTATCAATAACTGGTACCTAGAAATGTTATTTATATTTTGGTTCCTTCCCCCTTTTCTCATGGTCCTGATATAGATATCCTTATTTGATTTATCCAACTTTCTTATTCTGATAAGAACTCCTGTGATTATGGCCATCCTTGCTGTAATATTTTCTTGTTATGCAGAACCAACTGTAAACAAGAATGAGATGCTAGGACCCATCTCCTCAGAAGGGGAAGAGTGTCAGGTGGATACTAGTCTGAAAGGGCAGAAAGATAATGAATCTGCCATAATGTGTGGAGATATAAGTGATGGGAAGATAGCTGTACTGAGCACAAATGGTTGGCCGTTTATTTATTTATTGTTATTTTAGTAATTTGTCTTTCCTGTGCCAGCCTTGTCCGTGGCTCTTATTTTATTTAATGGAAAAAAAATCATGGATGTCCCGGTAATTTTATACCTTTCAAACTTCATTTTACCTGTTTTGCTAGATTGTGGAAGTTGTGCTGATGTTGGCAAGCCAACCAGTGTTTCCCCTATTGCCATTGGAGCTGCTGGGGAATTTCAGAGTGAAAGTGACAAGGATGGAGCCAAATGCTCTGTGGAGCAGACTTCTGTTGCTGATAGCAATGCCAGCAAAGCTTTATCTTGTTCCCGGGATCCAAAAAAAAATGATACATCCAAAGATGAGAGGAGCTTCACTTTTGAGGTCAGTCCACTAGCAAATATGCCTCAGAAAGAAGCTGGCAATGAATGGCAGCCATTTTTCAACATACCAGCCACTAAAGTGTCACAGGTAAAATTTGGATGTGCACATTCTTAACTACCTTCCCATTGTTATCTGACATTATTTCAACATTACCTTTTATGATCCTTATCAACTTGTTCTTTCTTTTGTCTCTGTTTTTTTTGGCTCTTTTTGAAGATTGTGGATGCTTCTCCGTCGGCATCTGGCTTAGGCCAGATAGATCCCAAGATTGCTCAAGACCCTTCTCATGGAAGTCCAAAGGCGTGTAATGTTGCTGTGCGCACTGGTTCTAAAGGTACTTCTGAGCGTAAAACAAGACGATCATCCGGTAAGGCCTTGGGAAAGGAAAGTGCCAGAAAAGGAAATCCCACTAAAGAAACTGCTTCTGTGAGGCTAGAGAAAGGGGAAAAAATGAGCAACGTCTCCCCAGGCCCTTCTGGGATATCACAACATGTGCAATCGAATGAGATGCAGTGCTATGGTCATGTGGATTCCAGTACTATGAAACCATTTGTTCTCGCATCATCCACATCAAACCTTCCAGATTTGAATTCTTCTGTTTCTCCATCTTTGATGTTTCATCAACCCTTCACAGACATGCAACAAGTGCAATTGCGTGCCCAGATCTTTGTTTATGGTGCTTTGATGTATGTCTTGCTATTTTATTTTTCCTGTAATATTGTTAGTACCAATTTATTGTCATCTGTATGAGCAGAGGTGGAAAAATTAATTTCATGGATGTGATTCAGGTGCTTCTGGATGTCTTGGGTGGCATTCATTAACTCCCAGCTCCTCCCAAACCATAAGAAGGAAAGAAATAGGAATAAAAAATGAAAGGAAAATACAACTACTGAACTGATTTTCATTTGGTTATTGGATGTAAATGGTTGCTTTTTAATTTACAGGATCCTTCTGCATGTTACAAAAACAACCTGTTTGATGATTATGATTTACCTAAATCTCACTTTAATTTTGTTTGAAATAATTGTTACAGTCAAGGAACAGCTCCAGATGAAGCATATATGATATCAGCGTTTGGAGGATCTGGTTAGTGGCACTTTCCCTTGTTTTGCAGTACTTCTTGACTCTAAAGAGAAAACACATTCACTTTGGCAATGTTCTTGTAGATGGTGGTAAAAGCATCTGGGAGAATGTTCTACGTTTGTCTATAGAACGGCTTCATGGTCAAAAACCTCATCTCACAGCTCTGGAGACCCTTTTGCTGTCACATCCTGGTATCCCTCTGATTTCAAGCTGTTTAATCTTGCTTTAGATTTTGTTGAGTTCTAAGCATGGCAGAAATATTTAGGTGCCAGAGCTCCTGATCAAGCAATTAAACAGAGTAATGTTCAAAGTAAAGTAATCTCTTCACCAGTTGGTCGAATCAGCAAGGGCACTCCGACAATTGTGAACCCCATGGTGCCCCTTTCTTCACCACTCTGGAGTGTACCTAATCCTTCCAGTGACACATTTCAATCAAGCAGCATGCCAAGGGGTCCGGTTATGGATCATCAGCGGACTCTTTCTCCTCTGCATCTTCATCAAACTCCACAGATACGAAACTTTGCTGGTAACCCTTGGATATCTCAATCACCCTTTTGTGGTCCCTGGGTTACTTCTCCGCAGACACTTGCACTTGATACAATTGGTCGCTTTTCTGCGCAATTGCCTATTACAGAACCAGTTCAATTGACACCTGTAAAAGACTTATCCAAGCCAGTTGCCTCTGGTCCAAAGCATGTTTCCCCGGGTCCTGTGGTTCAGAGTGGGGCTTCTGCCAGTGTTTTCACTGGGAATTTTCCTGTTGCAGATGCAAAAAAGGTTACAGCATCATCCAGTCAGCCTCTTACTGATCCAAAGCCCAGAAAAAGAAAAAAGGCTTCAGTCTCTGAGAGTCCTGCCCAGAATATTTTTCATACTCACCTGCAAACAGAATCAGTTCCTGGTCCTGTTACCAGTTATCCATTGACTTCTTTTGCCATGACAATCCCTATTGTCTTCGCTTCTAAACCTCCTACAGAGAGATTTGTTACTTCTGTATCTCCAACGCCTACTGATATGAGAAAAGGGGATCAAAATGCAGAACAAAGGAACATTTTGTCAGAGGAGACCCTTGATAAAGTAAAGGCTGCAAGGGTGCAGGCAGAGGACGCTGCGAATCTTGCTGCTGCTGCTGTTAGTCAAAGACAAGAAATATGGAATCAGTTAGATAAGCAGAGAAATTCTGGGTTATCACCAGATGTTGAAACCAAATTAGCTTCTGCAGCTGTTGCAATAGCAGTAGCAGCTGCTGTTGCAAAAGCAGCAGCTGCAGCTGCCAATGTGGCATCCAATGCTGCATTGCAAGCAAAGCTAATGGCTGATGAAGCATTAGTTTCTGGTGGTTACAACAATCCCAGTCAAGACAGTGCAATCTCTGTTTCTGAAGGCATGGAGAGTTTGGGGAAGGCTACTCCTGATTCCATCCTGAAGGGTGATGATGGGACAAGCAGTTCCAGTTCAATCCTTGTTGCTACAAGGGAGGCTGCTAGATGGAGAGTTGAAGCGGCTTCTTCTGCTGCAATACGAGCTGAGAATATGGATGCTATTGTTAAGGCTGCCGAGCTGGCTGCAGAAGCTGTGTCTCAAGCTGGGAAGATAGTAGCTATGGGTGATCCTCTGTCATTGAATGAGCTAGTAGCTGCAGGACCAGAGGGCTATTGGGAAGTGGCCCAAAAAAATAATGAGCTGGGCTCTAAATCAAATGATATACGTAGAAAAACTATCAACATAAATACTGTTGGAGAAGGATCAAACACATCTCCTGTGCCGGGTAAGAAAGAGACACAGTTCAATAACTATGGGAAATCACCTGCTCTAACAGAGGGGTCCACTGTGGACCATGCAAGATTGTTGGATGGTTTCTCAAATTCTGGTGCAGCCACTTTGAAGGTTGCTAAAGGACGAAAGGGCTACAAGGTGTCTGAATCTGAGGATGGTTTGAGATCTTTGGGAACTATAGTAGACTATAATTGCATCAAGGAAGGGTCTCATGTAGAGGTTTGAATTTGCCATCTTTCCCTGTGTTCTATTAGTAAAAGTTTATAGCCTTAATATACAAAGCTTTTTTATGTTTTCACCTTTCCATTGCAGTCCATTGTTTAGTCTGTTCTGATGTTGATGTTTGCTTGTGTTTGATGATTTTGTGTTCCTTATTATGTTTCTTCATTGAGGTTTGTTTCATCGAGGGAGGTTTGTTTTCATCTTCGTTAACTTGTCGTGTTGCTTGCTTTCCCAGGTTTTCAAAGATGGGAATGGATATAAAGCAGCCTGGTTCTCAGCCAAAGTGATGGATTTAAAGGATGGGAAGGCATATGTGAGTTATACTGACCTTTCATCAGCTGAAGGTGAGTCATTGTTTTTATTATCAATCTATGGATTAGGAATTGGTAGATTGTTGATGCTTCTGAATCCAGAAAACTTGGAGAAATTTTGTGCTTATTTTCTACTTGCTGAATGTGCCTTTTGGCGTATGTATGATTGCTTGAAGAATGAAAGATGTGGCCTGTATGTATGTGTTGACGCAACTTCTGATGGGTGCACAGCTGCCGTAATATTTTTAGCTATGGAGTTAATTTTGTAAATGTTCTTACCTCCAGTTATTTTAATGTGTAAAGATCTGTATGAACATACCAGGAGTTATAGGACAACTGAAATGGGGGGTATTTTGATGCGCAAGATACGATCTATAGTAATGCCGTGCTCAACAGTGACAAGCAGGCATTGTCAATCCCCTGTACATACATAACCATGTGACAGAGTGAATTTTCTTGTTGAATTCTATTGTTGGCATCCTGCTCATCACAGCCTCTGGCAAGTAACTTGTTGGAAGAAGAGAGAATAATTGAAGCATTGATATTTTTGCACCCATGTGTTGATGTCGGTTTATCACATTTTATTTTTTTGAATATGTCCTGCAGCAGGCTCAGAGAAGCTAAAGGAGTGGGTGTTGCTAAGAGGTGAAGGAGATAAAGCACCAAAAATACGAATTGCTCGCCCAGTAAATGCTATGCCATTTGAAGGAACTAGGAAGAGGAGGCGAGCTGCCATGGTGGACTATATTTGGTCTGTTGGTGATAAAGTGGATGCATGGATACAAGATAGGTATGTTTCTATGCTACTCTATAGCTGTAGTACCGATATTTGACAGGAAATTTCAACACACATAAAGCCATGTTTAATGCAGAATAGAAATCAAAATCAGCAAAAGAGAGAAACTCAATCTTGAAGGGATTAAATCAAGATACTCTCAACCTTGGAGAAAATTCAAGTTTTTTTAATCAATAATAATTCGTAAAAACTGAATGTCTGCCGTGGGTGCTTATTTATGGGCACCCAATAAAAATAGGAAACATAAAGAAACTGGAATGTTGGAATTTAACTTAACTTTTACTAAAATAAGTAGTCCCAAAAAATCTACTACATTGGCTTGCATGTATGTTTCTGATACAAAATTGCAGGAGAAAAACAGAGAATATCTCACAACTGGATGCAATTAAACTAAGTTTTGAACCCTATTCATGTCCAGGTGCTATTGTATCATGCAATTAATCTCGTCAATCAATTTTAATTAAAAAGTTTGTATATTACCTTTATGCTACTTCTTTTTTTAATTCATTATAAATAGCAAAAACTGAAAGACATTATAGCTTGAAAATCTCCCTCGCCGGGGAAAAGAAAAAAAGAAACTTTTCAACAAGATTATATTAAGATAGCAAGTTCTCCTGTGAATTTTTAAGCCTTGTCTTCTGTAAGGGTTGTGAATGACAATCATCATTCCCTGTTGACTTTGAATGAAAGCTTCATTTCTATTCTCATGGTCTTCCTCTATTGTCCTCTAATGAATATATTCCCCATCTTCTGTGCTGTGATGGCATACCAAGGACATGTTTTGCATCGGTTCTGACTATTGTGCCATTTTTCAGTCCTCCCATTTAGTTCTTACTGTTGCAACTGTGGTTTGGCACATTTTAGATCATGCTACTCGTATTTTCCACTTAGATATGTGTGAGATATTCTTCAGCTTTCACTATTTTTATTTTTCAGTTGGTGGGAAGGAGTGATCACTGAAAGGAGCAAGAAAGATGACACCATGCTAACAGTCCATTTTCCAGGTTTGGATGATTGGTGTAGTTGAATGAATTAATCACATGGTTGTCTGCTTTTCTGCTGTTGGATGTAGAGTTAGAATCTCACATATGAATCTGTGTCACCCTATTTCCAGTTCAAGGAGAAACATCAGTGGTTAAAGCGTGGCATCTACGCCCTTCTCTCCTTTGGGAAGATGAGGAATGGGTTGAATGGTCTGGTTCAAGAGTAGGCACTAACTCTACCAATGGGGTACATTCATTTGATATCTCACTGGGTATTGACTTGAAAATTTTCATTTCTTGCTTGCACTGACACAAACTTGATGTTTTAGGGTGATACGCCACAAGAAAAACGACCAAGGGTGCGGGGCCCTGCTGTGGACGCCAAAGGGAAGGATAAGTTGCTGAAAGGTTTGGATTCTGGGGGCACTGATAAACCTGATGAACCTACTTTACTGGATTTAACTGCTCATGAAAAATTATTCAATATTGGCAAGAGTACGAAAGATGGGAATAGACCTGATGCACTCAGAATGGCACGGACTGGGTTGCAGAAGGAAGGGTCAAGGGTGATCTTTGGTGTACCAAAGCCTGGAAAAAAAAGAAAGTTTATGGAAGTGAGCAAGCATTATGTTGCAGATCGGAGCAGCAAAAACAATGAAGTAAATGATCCGGTAAAGTTTGCTAAATATTTGATGCCTCAGGGATCTGGATCCCGTGGATGGAAGAATACTTTAAAAACTGAATCACTTGAAAAACGAACAGCTGCATCAAAGCCCAAGGTTCTCAAGTCAGGAAAGCCACAGAATGTTTCTGGTAGAACAATTGCTCAGAAGAACAACTCAATGACTGCTGCAGTTTCTGCTTCTCATGGTGCTGCTACAGATCATGTTGCAAAGAACAAGGCTTCTATGAGCCATGTTGAAAATACTTCTGAAAAACATGACTTGACCGACTTTAAGCCCATATCTAGCTCTGTGGGAGGAGCAGAGGGTCCAATATTTTCATCCTTTTCTCTTTCTTCAGATACACTCTCCTCTAAGAAAATGTCCACATCAAATGCTAAACCTCAACAGGTAAGTAAAGGAAAACTTGCTCCTGCCGATGGAAAGCTGGGTAGAATTGAGGACAAAGTTCTCATTTGCAGTTCTTCAAAATCAACCTCTGATGTTGCTGAGCCCCGGAGGTCTAATCGTAGAATTCAGCCCACATCAAGAGTAAGTTTTAGAGCTCTTACTTCATATCCTGTGTCTATATTCTGCTCCCTGGACCTGCTTCTGCGAGGGTGGTACTGGGTAATGGCCTTCATTGTTTTTGAACCATTTGATGTGGTATGCACCTTAATTTGTTGCATCGAAGCATTGTTTTTGAACCATTTGATGTAGTGGTATGCACCTTAATCTGTTGCATCAAATCATTTTTTCATGTGGTAGTTCACATTCTCCCATCCATACAAGGCAGCCTGGTTTCTTCCTCGCCCCCCCTTTCCCTGGGGCCAATAGCCATGTGGAAAATGTATCTTCCTTTTGACAATCCCATTTTGATAAGAGGATTTCTACTCAACCTTGCATGTTATAGCTCATCCGCAATGTCCAGAGGCTCTTGGAGCATCTCTTTCTGGAAGATGTGTTTCTTTCTTTGTATTTGTTCAGTGAACACCTTCCAGTCCTAAAAAGAGGTTTAACAAATAAAATTTGAGGAATTGTGGATAAAATTCAAAGATAGCCTGTCTCATTACAAATATCCCTTCATTTGTGTTTATTGCTGGTGGAAGAGGAACCATATGCTAATTCCAGTTAATATTGTAAATGGTCCTAGAATGGTGAATTTCAAGATGAGAAATTTGAAGTTCTTTAAGATCATTTGATGGGTTTCTATTACCATTTTCCTGGGATCTTCTCTGTAACAGTTCCACGTGGTATCAGTCATGGATTTTCAATATGGAGAACTTTTCTGCTCTTATTATCCTTTTCGTGGCACTTGTTTCCCAACTAGATTAACGTCTTCATGCCTTTGAATTCCTGTGCTGACAAGCTTATTTATCAATCTTCCTGTTCACAGCTATTAGAAGGGCTACAGAGCTCCTTGATGGTCACAAAAATTCCTTCTGCATCACATGATAAAAGTCAGAAAAATAGGACTGCTGCTAGAGGTAACATCTCCTCGCAGAATTCACCGGGTATTTTAGGCTTCTATATATGTGATTGAAAATTCATGAATTGTTGCAGGGAATAACCATGGTTGAGAGAACTCTTGCAACGATGAGATCCAGTGCGAAGAAGCTCAATGGTCGCTGGACAACACACCAAGAGTAGTTGTGTATATTTATAATAGAGCAGTTAGCTAGGAATGGAAATTCTGCTTCCTTGGGTATAATGACGTGTAGTGGGTAGGTGTTCATATCAATTTTAGTTTATTTTGCAATGATGATTTGATCTCCTAGCATTTGATATGGAAAATCTCCATGTAGTTTGTCTTCAAATTGCGGGAAGCTTTACTGATCAATTTCATGTATACCTTTTGAATTCCCTTTTTTGGTGAGCAGTGTTTGGTGGGGATGGACATTTTCACTATCAATAAGCTTTAGTTTCATGTGTGGAATTTACTAATATATTTTCGCAAGGAGACTGGTTGAAATTGAACCGCTAGAGGTCCTCGAGCTACGATACCTGCGCGTGCGCGTGCGCGTGCGCGTGCTTTAGTTTCTAGTATGGAATTTACTGCTAATTTTAGCGAGAAGCTATAACACCCTGTCCGCGCGCGCAATTTTGATATTAGTAAAAAAATTGTTCCCTCGAATCGCAGACCTGCTCGTTCAACGGGTGGTTCGTTGCAATGTTATATTTATCTTAAATGTTTCGTTAGTTTTTTTTTTTGTACGGTTTTTTAAATCATAACATTAAATATAATAAATGAAACGACAGTTTACAAGGTGAGAAATTGATTCATTGAACCGCCAGCAAAAATAAAATTACTACTCATTAAAGAAAGATCGCAGCCGTACGGCAGTCACTTTCCTTTTCTATTTTTCTTTCTTCCGTGTGATGTGCACTTGAAGCAGAGGCGGCCTGTGTTGATCATAATCAACGATCGGATGGCAAAAGAGTGCAAGATATTTTCCCCTTTTGCAAGTTTTTGAGCTTTTCCTTTCGCATTACAAAAATACTGCAGTGGCAAGCAATTTCAAAGCATCCTACTGCCAGTTTTATGGGCGTGGAGAAACTAAGAACATGATGACACAATAAAGTCAGAGTGGGTTGATGCAACCAAACAAGTTCCATTGACTTCGGCATACTTGCAAACAGGTTTCCCTAGCAAAACTATCTATGAACATTGCAGCTCATTGAAGTTCCCTGTCTCCTGTACATAAACCCAGTTCATTCGCTGATCCAATCACTGTTAATGAACAGAAAAAGGAAAGCAGATACTAAATTTCAGAAGGCTTAAATTATGTTGCCACGATGATCTTTTTTTGTGCGCCAGTATGAAATGGTGACATGCTCGGAACATGAAATGTGGGAGGCATAAATTTTTGGGCCTGCTATTAGCCAGGAGCTGCCTCCATTTGTACCTTTAGTCAGGAAAATTTTCACCATCCTCCTCTCTTAAAGATACTGATTCTTCCATGCTTCTCTTCAATCTCTGGAGGCTATCGTCACCTTGATTCTCCCCAACATACTTGGAATCAACATTTTCCTTGAAGTTCATATGAATTCTACCTGACAGTAGATCTTCGCCCTTTCTGTTTTTATCATCTGTAAATGGCTTCTCACAGATACAAGATGGATATTCATGAAAGTCACCTCTTCCAGGCCTCACCTCATCGGGTTCTCCCATAAATCCTTTCTGGCTTGCTTTCACCTTTTTGGAAAATGTATCCCAGTCCATCTGATCCCTTGCCTTGAACAGTGCACTGAGCTTCTTTGCATTCGGTCTGATGGTCCTCTTATGCCCAGCATATCTCCTAGGATCCATCATATAAGAGAAACAAAAATTAGTGCAAATAAAAGGTATGTAAGAAAGAGAACAGTGAATTGCATGAGTATCTTTTACAAAAATTTATGTGATAAATGAAATGGCATGTTTTGTTACAAGCAAGATTTTCAAATATTGGAAGTGGATTCTATCATGTGGGGGGATAATAATTATGGAGGGAATAATTAATAATGCACCAATTATAAAAGGCGTATCATATAGTAAACATGTATTAGTAAATGTTCAACGCATCCCTTAAATTAATCAGTATATAATGTCTAGAATTTTTAATTTTGCAAAATATCCCTAAAACTACTCATTATATAAGGTCTGGAATACCTTGTATCACCCACCATGCATTTGATTATAACGACAAATACAAATCTTCATGAGAAAATATTATACTAAGATCCAAAAATTCAAGTACATTCAACACTTCACTCGCATTATAGACAACGTATAAAAAATAGGCACTATTATTTTTCAGAATTAACGTTCATGACAATTCAAGTTTAAACCACCAATTCCTTCCCTGTCCTCGTATCAAATTGAGGGCCAAAAACTAATTACAAGGAAAAAAATTACACATATTCAAGAGAAAAAAATTACAAGGACGAGAATTCTCACCTTCTACCAGCAAGAATCTTGGCCATGTTTCCATTGTTATTTGTGACAAAGACATCACTCTCATCACAGACAATGTAGTCAATGGCTGCCATGCGGGAAGAAAATGGAAAAAAAGATTTCAGCTCTTTGATTGCAAGCATCTCCTTCGTATAGAAGTTTGGGAAGAGTTCTCTAAGGGGTCTCAAAGTCTCTTCCCCGCCATATATTTCCCCAGATGCAACATAGAGGTATGTGTCATTAGCAAAACCAAGGGCGCGCAGCATTAATCCCACTTCATGAGGAGTGAGTGGACATTTTCCTCTCTCACGCTCTCCATCAGGGCTTAAATCCTAAAACATTGCAAACATATAATTGGGGTAAATAAAACAAATAAAAAAATCACTGGAATCCATCTTAAAAAAGTAGTTCTCATTTCTCCAGGTAATCACAAGAGAACAGTGGTGAAGTGGCATGACTCAATGGGTTGACAATCTTTATATAAATACAAAATTGGAGGTTACAAAGGAATAACATTCTTTTCTTACAGGTAATGTTGCCCATCTTTTTCTTATTTCACCAAGCTCAAATCTCTCTTTTTCACCGCCACCAAAGTAACACCCGGAAAATGCAAGCATGTCAGGTTCAAACCTGTAAATTTAAACAAATGGGCCATGAACATAGAAATCCAAATATACACAGACCCGTCAATATGCATGTCTCTATATAGCATCAACATGTAAAGACATATCTTGCGCAGAAAACTCAAACATCTGGATATGATAGTAATGCAGCTGAAATCCTTGCTAGAAAAAGGAGAGTGAGATACAGAAAGCAGTTCTTCTATACAAGTGGTCGTTCAAATTTATTTAGCATTAATTGGTTGCAAAGAAAATCTGATAAGCATCTCTACCACAGCCCACAATGAAATACACAACTAAATCCAGTGTTTCCTACCCTATTATCTTCCCACATGCTCGCACATGCACGTGTGTGTGACAAGGGTGAGAAGGGTGTGCCATGTAACAAACAGTTGTATATTACATATAAATTAGTAAACAGTCTAGGATACAGAGTAGACTCTAGCCTAGATAGGATCTCACCTGTCCCCCATAGATGTCTTGGCCATTAATTGGGGAAGAGACAGACATAATATGCAACAATGTTTTTGACATTAAAGCAGCAGAATAGTCTATTTTTCCTCGGATTAGACATGTCAGCTAAATTTTGAAGGGATACAAACCTCAAGTGGATTGCAATGTAACGTTTTGCCATTGTTCGCATTTTTGTCACTAGTCTCTCACCAATTTCTTGTATGGGTTTTGTAAATCTTAAAGCATGATAATTTGCCCGGCAGCGCAACTTTTGCAGCTCTTCATCAAGGTTACTTGCAAGCCTATAGTCAAACTTCGTCAACTGCACAGCCTGCAAAAATTCATATACTAATGCCTTGCTTACAACAAACCAGAACACATCAATAAAATACTTCACACCAGGAAGAAAGAGACCTGTATTTCCAAAACTTTAAAGAGAAACACAAGGGCATGTAAAGGCAGGGATAACTAGCTGGAAACTATCAGATTAAAAAGAATAATTAAAAGCTGAGGAGAGTGCCTTACACGTCTCCTCAATAATATCGGCAGAACTTGATCCAGATAATACTCAGGAGGGGATTTTCTTGGGACACGCATGGTATATGGGGGTTTTTCCATTGACCTCATGACTTTGTCAGGAACTCTTTTCACAATGGTGACATCTTTTGCAAGGTAAGAAATGAACCAATCAACGTCAAAAATGTTGACAAAGTCACTGCATACAAAGGGACATTTAATTAGGCAATGGGTGTCATGTTGAATATAAAGATGCAACTATGAGAAAGAAAAAAATGGTCTTCCAGATTAAATACTAAGCAAATAGAACGACAAATCCCAACTTACCTATTATCCTTCCAATAGGAGTGGTGATCTAGCTCAGGCACAACTAATGTAGCATTAAGAATCCGTGCAACAACCACAGCATCTGTTATCTAAGCAATTGTCATTTTCAAAAACACAACGCATTAAATATTCGGGCAGGGGAAAAAAAAGAAGCAAAGTGACAAATATATAACCCTATTTGATAAAACACTCTGAATCAACACATAACCTTCACTTACTCCAGTTCTTTGTTGGTTCAACCCTCCACTTGCAGCAATAAGCAAATACCCATTTGATGCCCGCTCACGTACGGCAGCTACGCATAGACTTAGCTTTGTTAGAAAGTTTGAACTCAAGAACAATGTCTCGGTATCTTGTTCAAACTTGAAAGGAAATAACAGAACTAATAAAATCTACTCTAACAGCCACTGATGCAATCCAGACAGAGCGAAATTGAACTTGTATTGTTACCGGAAGCAAAGATTCCAGTAAAAGCAACTTAAATAGAAGTTTTGAACATACGAGGAAAGTTACGCCCTCTTTCGCTACATCCATAGAAGAGATTCGAGTATTTTGATTTCCAAATATCAATTGCTTCACGTCGCCTTCCCTCCTGCAACACCATCCATTGCCACTTTACATCAACCCAATCTCCAAAAACATTCAACTTTTCTATTTTCACTCAGAAATTCTACTTTTTTTTTAACAACATTGCAGAATAAAACTAAAAAAATAAGAAAATTGAAAAACTTGTGATTTAATTAATACAGTACCAGCCTAGAGTAGAAGATGCTGCGCTTGACTAATCGTTGAGAGTACCACTCAAGATCAGAAGCCACGTGTCCAGTGAAGAGAGAAACCAATCCCAAACCAAACAGCATCAAACCGCAAACAAGTGACCACGGCACCTTCCTCCGCTGCTGCTGGGTCGCCGAGGATCTCCACCACCGCCAGTCATTGTAAATATATTTATGATCTTGATAATGCTTTCCGTTTAATTGGTTAGAAAGCGCCAGGTTCGGTTTTTCCGATAGCAAACTAAGCATCCAAGCCTTGTTGGCCACTCCCATTTACTTCTATTTCCGATTCTGCCCCTGTTTTCATCCTTTAATTTACTCAATTTGCCGCCGCCACCACCACCATGCTGCTGATCATGAAAAATGAGAGCAGAAGAGACAGGGTATAACCGTCAAAAAATAAAGCGAATCATGCAGAGATAATGGAAGCACTGAGAAATTAGGTCTGCAAAAGATCAGACTAATAGGCTACTACTAATATTTATGGATTTCTTTGTCAATTTTTTGAAAGGTGGAAGAGATTTTCTTCCTTGGCTCTAGAGAGAGAGGGCCTGTCTGTGTTGGAAAGTGAAGCCTCTTGATTCTGGGTTTATAAAGCAAATAAAATGCAGAAATTAGTTAATCATTTAATTGTGGTATTTGTTTCCTTCAATTAAAAAAACAAAAACAGGAGAGAGAGAGAGAGAGAGAGAGAGAGAGAGAGAGCAGAGCGGCATTTAAAGAAGTGGAGAACGAAAAACTCAAAGAACACTCCGTTAACGAGAGAGAAGACCGTTAGATAGATTAAATGGTTATATTTATCAGGGTTGAGGGGTATAAGTGGACTGTGCCATAAATAAGCGGCTTCTCTTATTATAAACCGTTACATTATTATTATATTACATTGCTATGCTCTCTAGATACGATACGATACGTTACGATACGATACGTGTAATTAATAATACACAAGTGCAGTTCTCGTCATGCTACATACATTTACTTTTATTTTTATTATTATTATTATTAGATGGCATGTCATCTTCTCTTTTAAAAAAACTGGACACATGAGCTTAGTTGTTAGGCTTACATATGCATGCATGAGCGTTATGTTAAATAAAAAATATTTTTAGCCTTTTCTAATCAGGGTTTTATAACATTATTATTTTTGGGTCATAATTGTCATATATTTTACATAATTATTTTTGGACCATAATTATTATTATTATTATTATTATTAATGATAATAATAAGGAACTATGATTACATGGTTCTAGCGTTGGGACCATAATTGTCATATATTTTACATAATTTTTTTATATTTCTTTACAATTATTAAGTTCATCAAGTGTTGGTGGATGATAATAGTGTGATCAATATCTTTTTTAATAAAATGATGGTATAAATGGAGAAACCTCTCCCCTAAAGACTAGATCCAATAAAGGGTCTTCTTATCAAGATAAAAAGATTAAGTATATTAGTGAAGGGTACCTTGAAAATCCCAATTAGCATGAACAATCTTTTTAACCATGTCTTTCTCAACATAAACCTCATGATTATTGATATGACCTTAGATCACACAATACTATTTTCGGTAGATATTTGTTATATCAAATCAATATCATTATTAACACCAGTTATTTGAAATTGAAGTTTTTAACTTAGATAACAGTAACCACAGTTCGAGGAAATCAAGTGATTTTAAATCAATATATCTTTACTTGATTGAAAGGTAAAAAATACCTTTAGCATTGGACCAAAAAATCCCTTGAAAGAGGTAAAGGTTACAACCTAAGTTATTGAGGAATTGATTGATGTCTTTTTATGGAAAAAAAATGCACATATATTATAAATCTACATCAAAATTGAATTTTATTAAATTTTATCAAAATTCACACATTCAATTGGAGTCAAACATGTGAGTCTAAGGGGCACACTCTCGCGACCCATGTATTATAAATAAAAGGTCTGTTTGAGATAGTTGTTGCTGTAGCTTTTCAAAGTGCTTTTCGTGCCGAAATATATCAAAATGATATTTTTTTTATTTTTTAAAAATTATTTTTGACATCAGCATATCAAAATGATCTAAAAACACCAAAACATATTCATTTAAAATGAAAAAAAAATTGAATTTTTTGGAAACGGCATTTCAAAAGTTGTCCCAAACAGTTTCAAAGTGTGTTCTTCCTAGTTTAAACCTGTAACATCGGATCTATTTTATAGACAAATCATTTTATCAAATTATAAATTTTATTTTAAAAATAGTAAAAACATATTAATATGTTTCTTATACAAATAATAAAACCGGTTATTGTTATTTTAGTTGAAGCCAATAACTTGAAAAGGTTGTCCTTTTCATTATAAAAAGAAAAAAAAAGAGAAGGGAAATACGGCATCGCGGGGAATGTTACTTGGAGCACTAACGCCGTTAAGTTAGCGGCACTCGTCAGGACAGCGTGTCAACAAACAAGTTCATTGCCATCAATCAATTAGCACAATCTTGTTGAAGTCGATCCCTTTTATTAACGTTTTCAGAAAATAAATCCTTTTATTTAAAGATAAAATAACAAGTCTTAGTTTTTTTGTTGAAGGGTTCATTACTGGGCATGGACCCCACGTGGACGTGGGAAGATCACCTGCGGATGCTAATTAAGAGCGATTGACAAGCATGCAATAGAAATTGATAGTTTGCAAAAATAATTTGCAGGCATTTAACTAAATTGTAGAAAACGATGTGTCATTTATTGAGTTCTATTATCACTAAAAGTGACCATGACATTGGAAATAAGGTCAAGTTCTGGGGGGGAAAACTAATTTCAATTTGACTTGCTAATTTTTTATATTTTAATAAATTAGCGATCACATAAATAGTGAAATAAATTATAAAAATATAATTGTGTCTGTAAAATGCAGTCAAATTGTTTTCCTTAGTATTTTTGGTTTAGATAACATTTAATTCCAATCAGTAACCAGCCCCGATAATGTCGATCCCCTTTTTATTTTTATTTTTATTTTTATTTTTATCATAGTAAAATCATTATTTTGCCATTAAAAAAAAAAATATATATATATATATATATATATTAAGATTTCAGTGATGGACTCTTTTTTCTTTTCAAAATAATTGCAAAATATAATTATGGTCATGCCCGTTGGAGAAAAACAAAATGAACATGCATAAAGAGGCTTTTTTTGTCTTTTTATAATTTTTTAAATAATTAAATTACAGAATTGCCCTTGATTTAAAGAAAAACTAAGGTTGCTTTACTTTATTATTTTTTCATGATTACCTGGGCAACCTCTGTTTGATTTAAATAAAATAATTTATCTTCAGCCACAAGGAAATATCATTACTTCGATATTCTAATTTTGTTTTATTTGAGAAACTAATTATATAGTGAAAATAATGACCAGAAATATAAGAACATGCAGGCAACACCAGTGTAACCAAGTAGTGCATGCATGATCAAGACAATTCTTGTCGATTAATGTTGTCGGCGATCAGCACCGGCAGATGGAATCTCCGATTAAAGTCAAAGCTGAAAATTCACTCATTAACGATTTTATTAAATGTTGACTTACATATAGTATTTTTTTTCCTTCTTAAAATAAATAAATTCACCCACCTTAATTATTAAGAATTTAGAAGATTTTAAGGAGGGATTAAAAAGAATTGATAGAATGCGTTCATCGAAACGAGGGGACGGTCGAAAAATCTTAAATAATGAAGTGATGAAAGGGCTCAATGTAGACGAAGACGCAGCTTTGCAAAATGAGTGGTGCCCTACTAAATACTACGAGAAAAACAGTACGTGGTCAAAACCTTGAAAAATCATGATTACGATGCTCCGTGTTATTAATTATTTTTAAATAAGTTGGTGAGTAGGCTAAAGTAGGATTATATCATGATGTGCCCCCGACCCAAACTAGTTGATCTTAACTTTATTTTTATTATTATTAATATGGTGTCGGGATCAGTTTGTACGTACCTCAACTAATTCCATGAATTTTAAAGCTGATAATTATATAAATTTTTAGTGACAATTATATCATATGTTATCCGGATCAACTTACATATACATCGACTAATTGATTTTAAAGTTAAAAAACAAAACTGTTAGTTGATCTAACTTTGTGTTTTAATTAGTGGTGTCTTCACTTGTTGGAGGTAAGCACGTTGAGTGGTAGGGTTTAAGAGATGGGCCTCAGTCTCAGACTGGTAATAACAGAGACAGAAGAAAAATATGAAGTTTTTTGTTTTCGGGTAGACATGTTGATAGGGTGTCTTTATCCAACTTTGCTGCCACCTCTGGAATCCAACAGCCCATTTAATCAGTCATTAGTTTAGGTTACAGTGGTTTTTTTCTTTTTTTGTCTAATTCACAGTGATAATTAAAATAATTGGACTCGCACTGTTCGATTGATAGATGTTCGATTAATAGATTGAAGTTGTCCAGCTATGGTTGGGTGTCAGGATTTTTCTCAAAATGACACCGCATTGATTGGAATCAATTACCCGGTGCAGTACTTTTAAACATGGCTCTCCTGGCTCTCCCCTTCTCCTCCATGAAAGAAAGGGAAGATGGAGCTCAAAGCCCATGGGCCTTCTGACTACTTGGGCCGCGTTGCGTGTTTTTGGGGCTGAAAATACTGTTGAGATTTTGAAGATATTGTAAAGGATATGTGATATAGCCCGATGATACCATGAATTTTGATCTTGACAGAGTTCTAGTGGACTGATAGTCTAATCCAAATCCTGACTTAGTACCAGTTCTTCAAAAAACATACACAAAATAACTCTCAATGCCCGTACAAATCAATTCTCCAGACCTTTGTGACTTAAAAATACACAAAAAAAAAAAAATTATTTCAAAAACAATTTCACTCTCTCTGTAAGAGTTCTTAGCTAGTAGCGGGAAAGAAAACCACCCATTCGATCTCCCCCGTACAACATCGACAAAGTAAATAGTATGTGTTGTTATTTCAAGACAAAAAGGTGGATACAATGATAACAATCACAGCATTTGGAACTAATTCGATTTAATTATAGTATTTGATTTGAATTCAATTGATAAGTAAACTGAATTTATGTATAAAAAATAAATGTTATATTATTATTATTATTATTATTATTATCATCATCATCATCATCTTCTTCGTGAGCTTGAGTAGTATTTTGAAAAAAATAAATTTAATATTAAATCTTTTTATTTTGAATTCTATTATAAGGGTTGATCTCTAATTTATTTTTGTAGTATTTTAAAAAATTGATTTCATTTGGAATTCAATTTTTAACACTTTAAAAGATTCCAAGCATGAAATTCCATTAAAATCTTTCAATTGAATTCAATTAGAGAATTCCAAACATGTTGACAAGAGATATTTTCAGTATTTTTTATTTTAAAAGTATAGAAATTCACTTAAAACTATATAACAACAAATTTATTTTAACACAATTTAATAGTAATGCGGCACACGTAATCGAAGTTCATTTATTTATTTTACTTGAAGTTAAATGTGTAAGAACCAATAATTGGACATCCATTACCAATAAATTGTGTGCCGCATTAAAAGGATGTCCAATTAAAATTAAATAAGAAAGGTAGGACGGACCCCTTGATAATTATAGTGACGAAGAAATAAATTACTCACGATGGAGATGCGCTTCTAGTTGTGCCCATGATCCATTGCGCCATGAAAGCGAAACCAAAGAAGTGTGTGAATTTTTTCCCATTATATATATCTGACTTGCGTAATGTCGAATTATTATTTTCTTACTATAAGAAAATATTTTAACTTTTCTAATATATTCTTAATAAAATACACAATTTAATTGTATTATTTAAATATTGATATGATGATATATTGAGTGTTTTTTTTATAAAAAAAATAAGACGATAATATATTAAATAGCTCAAGTTAACTTGTTAAATCTGCGATCCATATCAAAATAAATTATGAATGCTAATTTCTAATATATATAATATTAAAGGATAAAATTTAAGTTTAAAAAAAAACTCGGGTTAACCTACTAAACTCGTAATCTGGTTCATGAGATCAAGATAACTTTTAAAAATAAATTAAAAAAAAAACTATGAACATAGCTTCTAGCCGACATGATGTTGAAGGGTTAAATTGAAAAAAATATCAACTAAAAAAAGACAAATAACAACCCAAATAAGACTTGAATAACGAAATTAGAATAACTTTATAAAAATAAAAAATAACTATAAAGTTTATTTTTTAATAAATCTATTGTTGAATTGTCGTGAGAGAGAGTGTTAAGCTGGTCAAACATGTATATGGTATGGTTTTGGGTAATGAAAACAAGCGATCATCATGCAATACACTCCACGAGATAGTGATTCAGAAGGGAGTCTTAATTTGTTCAACAAACAGGAAACCATACACTAAACTCAAAACTATTAAAAATTCACTCATCCTAAATTAAAAAAATACATTACAATACCAAATCTCAGTCTTTGATAATTAATTAATTAATTAATATAAGATAATAAATTAAAATAAATAGATAGTCAGCAATATATAGACAGTGGTTTGCCGACCATATAATCAACCAACCACCCCAAAGCCAGAATCTCTTATGAAAAAGGAACACAAGGTCACGGCAGAATCTTCCTAGCTTTCCCCTCCTCCTTTAATTACTTGCTCTTCCATCTAATTTCCAAATACATAGAAATGATTTGTTGATTTAATACAAAATTGATTTAATTACTTCTCTCAAATCCAAACTCCCTCGGCTAATAATTACAAATCCTCTGATCCCCTGAGATAACAGAGGTACGAATCCCAAAACAACACCCAGTGCCCCCACAAATTAAAACAGCCAACTGCTATGATTCAGTTTTTCAGTTATTACAGTTTCCTAATCTCCTTCTCCTTCCTCTGCCTTTCCCGCCCTTCCTTTCCCGCCAGAATCTCACCAGACTCCTCGCCGGCTGTCATAACCGTCGATTCCCACAACACCACCACTTGGCATGATTTCTCTCGCTTCCTCGATGCCGAGAAGGGCAGTCAAGTCAGTGGCATGTCGGAGCTGAAGAAATACTTCAACCGTTTCGGTTACCTCCCGCTTCCCGACACGAACAATCTCACCGATGTCTTCGACACTCAACTCGAATCGGTTGTTCTTGCATATCAGACTAATCTAGGATTGCCTGCGACGGGTAAACTAGACTTGGGTACCATATCGATGATCGTGTTGCCTAGATGTGGTGTTAGCGACACAAAGACGCACGACACAAGGTTTCAGGCGACAAAACGTTTTGCGTATTTTTACGGCAAGCCTCGGTGGATACGCCATGCACCGGTGAAACTAACCTATGCGTTCTCGCGGAAAAATATGATCGACTACATAAGTTTAAAAGACACAAGGACAGTTTTCAAGCGTGCCTTTTCAAGGTGGGCACAGGTGATTCCAGTGAGTTTCATGGAAATTGAAGATTATCCGTCAGCAGATATTCGAATCGGGTTCTATCACAGGGATCATGGCGATGGAAAACCGTTTGACGGGATTCTGGGTGTTCTGGCTCATGCATTTTCACCCGAGAATGGGAGGTTTCATCTCGATGCAAGTGAAACGTGGGCCGTTGATTTAGAGGCAATCAAGTCAAGGGTGGCCGTTGATCTGGAATCAGTAGCTACCCATGAGATCGGGCATGTACTTGGATTGGCTCACTCTGCGGTTAAGGAAGCTGTGATGTATCCAAGTCTGCGTCCCAGGACTAAGAAAGTGGACCTCCAGATTGATGATGTATATGGTGTTCAAGCTCTTTACGGGTCAAATCCTAAATTCAGGTTTAGCTCCCTGTTGGCGTCGGAGAATTCGTTGAACAAGGGAATTGGTCTAAGAAATTCGAGATCATCAAAGTGGGCCGTTTCTTTAGTGGTGGGCGTTTCCTTTTTTTGGTGTCATTTCCAGGGCTATTATTTTTAGGCGTAGCAAAATCACACATTGTTCAAATGAAGAAATATAATTCTTTGTTTTTTTACCTTTTAATTACAGATTCTTTTATGAGATTGATATTCGTGTGAATCCGATTCTATTTCTTCCCCCCCGCACACCCAATGACCAAAAACTGGCCTAAAATGCATATATACCATTGGACCGAACACCTTAACAATATTGTCTTTCCAAAGAATCTTATTATACCTCAACTAGAAAGTCGAAACAGGTAAACAACCAACGTACGGCTCCGGTTGTAAATATGTGTCATGAATTTAGAGGGTGTATGAGAGTGTTTTTCAAAAGTATTTTTGAAAAAAATTGAAAATTTTTTATTTTTATTTTTAAGTTTAAATTAATAAAATTTAGTATTTTTAGATCATTTTGATGTGCTGATGTCAAAAATAATTTTTAAAAAATAAAAAATATATATTTTTAATATATTTTTAAATAAAAAATACTTTAAAAAACAACCACAATTACACTTATAAATAGAAAGCTTGTGAAGGAACCGGGATTTTACCTTTTTGGGCATTGACCCGTAAAATTTAAGGATATTTGTCGAAACAGGTAAGTGTCCAACACTGTTTGTTCACTTTCTAGGACACTTTATGCAAGGATATTTAACGGATAATCAAATATAAAATTTAAACAACAACAAACGATTCTTAATTTTCGGTTAATGTTAGCTAGATGTGTAACAACTACCACCAAGTACATTTCCAATTAATTTTTCTAATCAAGGGCTGACAAAAACAAATAAATCTTGGCAACTCCTTTTGCAGATATTCCATTCACTAACAAAAAGTTCATCTTTAAGCTCCGTGTCTTTTGAAACATGTCGACGGGGAGAATCAAAATCAAAAATAAAATGGGAAATAAATAAATATATTAGAATTGCTGACATGTCAAATCTTTTTATGGAAATTTCAATTCATTATAAATCAGAACATCTCTTTCCCCTTTCTCTCCTAAGAAAAATCTGACACTCTCCACACCCTTACAGATCCATCAATGATTTTTCTCATCTTTTATCAAGTTTGATTTTGGATGTGGTGTTGACTTTTAAGCTGGAATTTTTAGTTTTTATGTATTTTTTTATTTAGTTAATTAGGTGAGTTATTTTTAATTTTTATTTTTTTTAATTTGAGGAAACTCCAATCCCTAGAAAACGTACTTGGTGGATCTAGGTGAGCGAATAAAATATTGGTTGTCTCAGATTCTTACAATAAGTGAACGTCCTAATTCGAACTCAAAATCTTTTATATAGATCTCAAGTCATTTGTTATTACATTACGCTTTTTGAGTACAGTAAATAAGTTATTGATTAAAGCGTGAATGTTTTTTCTTTCTTTCTTTCTTTCGTTCTTTCTTTCTTTCAGGGTTTAGGGATTGGTATTCTAGGATTTCATTAAATGGGTTTATTTCACTTGACGTGTGAGTTAATTATTCTTATTATTTTTCTTATTTAGGGTTTTTCGTTTCTCTAACTGGATTCACCTCTTAATTATTTACGTTCATAATTTATGGGAAATGAGACTAGGATGGGGTTTTGTTGCAAAATTAAAATTGGATATGAGATGAATATTGTTGATAGTCATTATTTTATTTCCCCTTTCTATTTAGGTAACTTAGTGTTTTCTTTTATGATTAATTTACAATAATAACATTACAAACAACTTTTTTCTACAATCAAAGCCATTCTTGCATATAAAACTAACACTTTGATATATATATATCATTATTATTCGATAATAATTATGTTTTTCAAAAAGGATGATGGTGCTTAAATTTAATTTAAGTTTGGGTACATAAAGAATCTGTAAAATTTGTATAAAAAAATAAGAATATTACAGTTTGTGTGGTTAACACCTCTAAAATTCCTATCCTATTTATATACAGCTTAGTCTTTATAAACTCTTTCAATTGGTTCCATCATTTATCTTATATATATAATTATCACTTTTCAATACAACTTGATCAATATTTATATATGCATGGCTTAAACATGTTAATCAATTTAATTAACTTACACATTAGAGTTTCTGTTATTCCTAACAATAAAACTCCAAAAATAGGGAGATATATTTTGTTGAGAAAATTTAGAAAAAACCACGAAAATGGATATATAGGAAAGGACAATGGGTACTCACTCTATGATGCGCGAAGGACAGGGAAAGAAGACTGGTAGAGAAGCGTTCATGAAGGTTGGATAAACACACACACCAAAAACAAAACAAAAAAGAGATAAACACAAACAACAGAAAACTCCCAGACAACCAGCCCATGAAAGAATGCTAATTCCAAACTAGCTGGTTTTGTGTTGCACATGAGGAAAAATTGCCAAGGGTCTAGAGGGAAAAAGGCGAGGTGCTCTTTCTCTTTCTATGTGAATTCTAGCTAATCTTGTTAGAGAAATTAGTGCAAATTAAAAAGGGAGAGACAAAAAAAATATGTTGGCATCCTCCACAATATATGCTGGCCGCTTGAGTTTTTTGTCTGGAGATCATCGGTGAAGAACCAATACAGGGAGAATAATTAAAGAAAGTCGTCCCATTTGGGTGTTTTTCTCTGCTTGGAAGGGACATTGATTTTGCTGTGAGGATAGATATTTCAAAATGGTTTGGAACGGGAAGAAACAGACTGTCGAGGATTTGGTGATTATAGTAGGGCTGGTAATGGTGCAATTTGTCTACGCAGGGAACTCGGTTTTGTTGAGCTATCTCATGTCTATTGGCCTTAACCCTCTAACCATTGTTATCTTCTCAACGTCTGCCACCTTCCTTATACTCTCTCCCATTGCTGTTCATTTTGAAAGGTCTCTCTCTCTCTCTCTCTCTCTCTCTCTCTCTCTCTCTCCTCTCATCTCTCTCTCTCTCTCTATATATATATATCTATATGGGAGGTGAATTATGTTCGTGTTGCAGGAGCAAATGGCCAAAGGAATTCCGATTGAAGTTGATGATTCAGATGGTTTTAATTTCTTTTGGAGGGTAAGGAAATAATTAAAAATCATTTAAGATGATTTTTGATATTTCAATGTCATTAATCGCAATACTTAACGAGTGATGAAGGTTGAAGTTAGAGAGCTAGCTCTGTCCATATTTAAATGCCTGCAGAATTCAATTTTGTAATTAGTACTTTGTTTTGTCAGTATTGTTCTCTTCAAGGAAATCAATTCTGATAGGTTTTTGTTATCAGCAATTAGCAAACTGTTGTTTTCTTTGAACTAAACCAAGTACTAAGATGATCAAAGTGCAAATAAATCCTCAAGAGAACACCAAAGTTACCATCAGTTATTGTTCTCTTGCACAGGAAATCACAATGCAGGAGCACCAGTTTAGGTTCTGTTTGGAGTGTATCTTTTCGGAGGGCTCTCTGATGGCTCTCCAATATCAATTGAGGAGAAATGTTTCAGCTTATCAAACAAGTCATATGAAAGTCCTTATCATGTGTGACATAATTAGGTGCAGGAAAGTCCTTATTTTCATTTTGATCGACATACAGTGCCGACTACATGCTGCAGGCCTGTGCTGCTACATGCTGCAGGTCTGCCCATGTCATCAGCAGATTTGTTACCACTCATGCGTCAATCATTGCCAACTAGTACATTAAAAATCATTTTGGAATCTAGATTCTTTACCACTTCGGATGATGTTAGAGATATTGGTCTTTCGAGACCTCTGGGTGCTTGAATCCTAGCATGTTTTTTCTTTTTAATTTCTGCAAGTTTCATGTCGAGGTTTTTGCTTTTTTGAGCGAGGAGAGAGCCGACCGAAGAAAAACTAAGGAGAGAAAAGCCTGAAAAATGATCAGTCATTGAGCATTGCACTCAAATGGTTTTCTTTCTTTCCTATTTCATTTTCAGGGTTACTCTGTTTCAGTCCTTATTCCTTAAGGGGATTAAGTTGACTTCACCAGCAATGGCCACAGCCATGCCGAACCTTGCTCCAGGGCTTATTTTCATTATTGCTTGGACATTAAGGTATCGTTTTCAAATCTCTAATATTTCAAAATGTAAATTTCCTTTTTACAAAACATAACTGCCCACAAAAAACTTAGTTTCACTCCAATCTAACTGAGCAATGACAGTTACTTTGTTTGTGGATTGAAAAACTTCAAATGGGCCTTTCCCATTCCCATCGATGAGCTTCATATATATATTTCAGAGCACAGAGAATTACTCGAAGAAATCAAATAATGTTATCAGTAGCTATTCCTCTCAATTCGTTTCTGCTATTGTCTAGTGATTGTTTATCTGATCACAAGCTATGTGCAGGTTAGAGAAAGTTAAGCTAAGTTGCGTATACAGCAAAGTCAAGATTGTAGGCACAATTTTATGTGTTGTAGGGGCCCTCGTAATGAGTCTAATGAGCAGCACTGAGTCAGCGAAAGAGTCAAAGTCCTCGAAAAGCACCCCCCCAGGAGACATCGGCTTCGACACGAACAGGATCATCGGTTGCTTATATCTCATAGCAGCGGTTTTTGTTCTGTCAATCAATGTTGTCTTGCAGGTAATGTTTTAGATCAATATATAGTGAGGGAATTAATTAAGCACATTATCTTAATTTCCCAGATTGAGTTTTGCAATTTGCTACGTACAGGCTACTACTCTGAGTGATTTTCCGGCTCCTATATCCCTATGTGCCATCACATCATTGATCGGAGTAATTCTAACTGCGATTGTAGAAATGGTTCAAAGCCATAAAGTGGACGTTGGCTGGCCCCTGATGAAACTCGGGACCCTCATTTGCTATTCTGTACTGGTAATTTCACATCTTTTAACATTGATCACATGCCATGATTATTCGTTAAATTTTCTCATAAGAAATGAAATTTCTGTTTCAGATTAGATATTTTCAATAATTCCCTTTAAAATTCTATTTTGCGGCAAAGCGAGATAAAAGAAAAGAAAAGGTTCAGATTTGAGGACGGCAAATTGCACTCATACATTTATGTCGTGTCTTGAACAATATATCTCTGCAGTTTATCAATCTTTTTGACAAGCTTCTAATCATTTGGATGCACAGGGAGGTGCTGTTGGTGGAGCATGTGTGAGCTTCAATGGCTGGGCAATGAAGAAGAGGGGTCCAGTTCTCGTGGCCGTGTTTAACCCCATTGGAACAGTTATTTCAGTTGCCTTTTCTGTTACTACCTTAGGCGACAGATTTAACCTTGCAAGGTGAGCTACCCAGAATCACTTCGTAATTATACTGCACCCATAACTTCGTCACCATGTTATTATTCTTATTCTTCTCATTTGCAGCTTTGCCGGGATGTTCCTCATGTTCACTGGTCTGTACTTGGTGCTGTGGGCTAAGGGCAAAGAAGGTTTCTGCGATGGTGATCACCTGGAAAGTGAGTTTGATCCACAGAAGCGTCTCTTGGCTTGATAATTTGCGTCAATATTCAGATAGATTGCCCTAATTTGTTCATCCATAGCTAGTTAGATCCCATTCTTCTTGTAAAAAACTGGTTCCTTCTCCCTTAAAAACAACGCAGGGTTTAAAGGGGTAAGGTGAAAAAAGTTGTAGTAACAATGTAATCACAGATATATAAACACAGACACACGCGTAACAGTGACAGCAATTTGCACAGTGAAGAATTTGCACGAGAATTAATGATAACATTCGACAGAACCGCGCCAAAATAATAATACAGCTTGGCTACTGTGGAGGAGCTTCAATACTGGCACTGCCATAATTGTTGGTGCAAACTAGAGTCTATATAATAATTACGAAAAAGGTTTCTCTCATGTGAAACTTGATGACGTGTTCAGTCCAGACCACATCAGTCCAAGCCGAATTAATTTACAACGGCGAGAGTTTAGGGTTTTTATTTTCTGCCAAAAGCCACGTGATTTCAGCCTGTTTGTTTCAAAAACAAAATTGAAAAAAATTTAAAAAGTATTGTTTTTGTTTTATTTTAAAATAATTTTGACGTTATATTTTAAAATTATTTTTGAAAAAAATAAATTTTTATTTTATTTTTTAAATTAAAAAAATAATAATAATTTTAGATATTTTCATGTAATGATGTTAATAATATTTTTTAAAAAATATTATTTTAATATATTTTTAAATTAAAAATAATTAAAAAAAATTCCCAACAAGACTCTCAATCACCCGCTCAAAATATTTATATGTACATGTCGTTGATAATAGATGCTTTCATGTCATGTCATGCCAGTTTTTCAAGACACTTACATATTTTTAATTTGATAAATATTGATTTAATAAATTAAAATTATTTATATAAAACTAGATTTTGTATATCAATTGGGTAAAAAACTCAGTGATTGCTTTTAAATCTTCTAACATATGTCGGATTGCCATATTGATTTTCATTTAGCACTGTTTTTTTTAACTATTTATTGAGAGAGAGAAAGCCCGAAGTACAAACACAAGTTGCAATATGGAGACCATCAAGACCCGACAACCAAGAATGCGGATCCGAAGAAAGCATACCTGTTGGGTGATGTACTAGGGAAAACAAACACAGTTGGGTTGGGGGTGTCTACACAAATATATGCTTGTCCAAGAATAGCTTCTGTTTTTTTTTTTTTTTATCGTTATTCATAATTTTTAAAGGACCAGTTTTGTTCTTTTATATAATTATTATTGAGATATAAATTCATTATTGACAATCTCTAAAGGTCTCAAGTAAGGTTAAACAAAAGGTTTTTGTTGTTCTTATGGTTTAATTTTTATGGATTTTAGATTAAATATTTTATGTATATGACATATTTAAATATCTTCAACAAAATAAACACAAAAATAATTATATTAAACCCGACTCACGCTAGGACGTGTGCTTTTAGATGATCGAGGAGATAATTAAATTTCATAATAAATTAGCTCATAAATTTGATATTTAATATTTCTATACAAAAATTCTATGGATTTAATAATTAATTTCCTGAATCCAATAAAATTTGGAAAATATTTCAACAATTCATATTTTTTAATTCATGAGAATTAATGACAAAAGTTCTAATACAGATATTGGACTAGATTGATGTTTAAATATTTAGATAAGCTTACGAAAGGTTGCCGACATCTTTTCAATTTATTTGTGTGACCTTATCAACTTTTTTTTTCTTTTTTTCTTTTCTCGATCAGCTTTTTCCACTCGTTAATTGAATTATATGCCTTCCATTAGAAAATAGTGATCTCTTGTTAAGACTATGCTTTGCTTTTTTGCAAGGTGTGTGAATGAAAACTATGAGGGTGTTTGGCTGGATTTTCAAACGCTGGTTTGAAGCTTTTTTTCATTTTAAATGAATATAGTTTGGTGTTTTTAGATCATTTTGATGTGCTGATATCAAAAATGATTTTTAAAAAATAAAAAAATATATCATTTTGATATATTTCAGCATGAAAAGCACTTTAAAAACTACAACAACAGCTCTCCCAAACACCCTCTATATATGGAGACAAAAAGAGGGATTGTGTAATGTGACATTGCTAGTTCATGAACCTCTCGCTGCAAAGGGATTTTCTTCTCCTCCCGCAGCCACTAAGGATCGTAGGAGGTATATCAATTTTATTTTTATTTTTTCCCATAAATTAGTTTATTATATTAAAATTTCTTTTATATTTTAGCTATTATTTAAGAATTTACAAGCCTCGGATTTTTATTTCATCTAGTGTGTTATTTCTAACCTCTATTTCTACAAATAAAATCAAATTTTACTACTCTTGGCGCACCCTACTTATAGTAAATACATTGTTGATTGATTGTTTTTTTCTACGTAGAGTTTTTGTCTTATTAAGATAAAACTTAATCGTTTTTTAGCTCATATTTCAATGTTACACCTATTTTTATTTTGTAACTTTGATACTTGAGGATATATTTTATTATATAATTTTATACCTCAAATATTAAAATCCATAGTTAATCCTTAATACTTATTTTTGTAAATTCATTTAACTTAACATTGGGGATATGCATTACATCATAAAAATCATACCCTAGATATTAATTAAATAAATATATTTTTTGTTGTATTTTAAAATTAGGCTCCATCCTAGAGACCAAGTTAAATAAGTTAAACTTGAATTTGCATGGTATTTGAATATTAGGTTCTTAAGAGTTCAATTGAGTTTTCAACCATGCATTTATTCAGCCGGTTCTTACCAACCAAGTTATTGGTCTTTTTTTTTCTTTTTTTAAATGAAAAAAATAATTTTAGGGGAAATCTAAAATTAGATTATAACAAACACAATGGGGTAAATAATTTGTATTGCTAGATTAAATGATCTATATTGACCTCTTGACCTTTTAATATATATATATATATATATATATATATATATAATTATCATTAATGAATTTTATTTATTTATTGACAAATAATTATTTATTTATTTAATCAATTGTGTCCATAAGCTTTTTATTTATACTTAGTTTTAAAAATAATGTTGGAAAAGACAACATGTTCAATATATATGTATTTTCAAATAATGTTTTCAGCATGTGTAGCCTTGAATCATATTTTTTTATTTAATTAATTTCATGCATGTCTATCTTTATTATCATTTAATTAAATATAAAATCATTAAACCCAATCGTATCAAGGATCCAAGTTGCGAAACCAAATATCTTAGCCTATGTTTGACTCTTGATTTTTATTTTTATTTATCATTAATAACTTTTTAATTTATTTATTACACACATGGTTCTCAATGGAATATATATTATGATGGTTAGTTGTAAACTAACTACTCTTAATGCTTTGCTTATGTAATAGTTTTCTCAAATAATAATAATAATAATATCAAATAATAATAATAATAATAATAATAATAATAATAATACCCTGCAGCAACATAAGTGGACTCGATTGAGAAATATATTATGGTCCCTTGTATTGCTTCAAGTGTCGGATTTTATCCTTAATTTACTCCACAGAAAAGTAGAGTTCTTTTTAGGTGGGCGTCAATCACTAATTAAGATTCATCCATTGTTTTTTCTGCGTGTTTATTTGACAATTAATAAAAGGTTTCATTGCCTTCCCTTATAAACTTTGTGCTCCGGTCATCATGTCTAACACGTTACGTACCATTTCAACCTTCTTTATATTGTTGGCGATGAGCTATGACAAGCTCAAGTGTTCGAACTCCTTCTCCAGCAGCTTAATTAATTTTACGAATTAAAAATAGTTCACTACTTGTAACATTGGTTAATTTTATCCGTTTCAATTATCAATTATTTTTATTAAACAAGTATTTGTGAAAAAATAAATATGTTTATTTAAAAATAGCATTTTTTTTCTTTTTTAAGTTATTTTGAATATATGTGAAGTAGTTTAGCAACATGTTAAATTACTTAATTTACACCATGCGCGCGTGTTTTAATTTAATAACATCACATGATAGGTAATTGGTTAGGTAACTAAGCATTATATGCATGCAACTTGAGATAATCCCCCTTTTTAATCCACCTTTTTTGAATTTTCAAAAACAAAACTTGAGATAATGGATATGTATGTATGTATGTATGTATGTATGTATGTATTTGAATATATAAAAATTATTTTTTATATTTTTTACTAACCTTTTTTTTTAATATAGAAAGCAATGTCTAGGACTAATTCTATAAAAATTGATTCATCATTCTTGTTTTTTTTTTATCTAATTAAATTAAAAACAGCTTGTTTGATCTCCTAAATTTTATAACCCGAGTTATATATATATTTTTTAAAACACATTTATGACAACTAAATATATATTTTTTTGAGTAAAATTGAAAGCTGGTCTCTCTCTCTCTCTGTGAGAGAGAGAGACCTCACACACACACGGGGGGGGTCCGCTTGCACTAATTTATTACCATACACGATGAAAAGCATATGTATTAGGCTAACGATCTGAACTTACCTAAATCTTGCTCGAGAAAGTGAGTGTTTGCGTAACAGTTGATCTAACTTCGTAACCAGATTTCCAAGTATCATCTCATCTCCCTCGCACATATTCGGAAACTGTTTGTTTCTGCGGTTGTATTGCTATTTATTCAGATTTTGATTTTTTTCTTCATTTTAAATGAATTTTTTTTGGTATTTTAAAATTATTTTGATGTGCTGATATCAAAAATAATTTTTATAAAATAAAAAAATATATAATTTTAATGTATTTTTAAACAAAAAATATTTTAAAAAACAACCGCAAGTACCCTACCAAACATGCACTCACTCAAGCCGCTCGCCTTTGGTCAACTCCAACGAAGCACCGAAAATTAAAATACAGAGACATTTTCCATCCAGAGATCGAGAAAATAGAATCCAAATAAACGGCCGGATCTTCATTTCAATGTTTTTTCATGTCATCGTGGCCAGTGAAACCAAAAATCCAGGGACGTACCAGTGAATGTTTGTATGGTACCGGCCACAGGGTACGGTTCACACCTAGTCTTCTTGATTTGGCATTTCCCACATATCGAGGCATGTGGGTAAGGGTTTTTCTTCTTCTTTCTTCTTTTTTTGCCAGAAAAACGAAAACGTGAAAGATACCGACTTCTGGCAGAGATTTTTATACACTGCTGTTGCGTTCGTACTAAATAACACTGTTTATGCGTTTTATTACCATTTGTACCGTTCACAGGCTGCTCTGCTCATCTGCGGACCGTTTCCTATTTTGGCTGCCGCTAGGAAACCATTTTAGCACCAAGCGCCCCGTCAGAAGTTTTGTTTCTTTTTTCACTGGATTATTCATGCTGCTTGTATGTGTGTAAATAAATGTAAGAAAATAATATCAAAATTGTTAGAAACTTTTAACATTATGATAAATCTTGGTATAACGTTTTAAATTTTAAAAATTCTGATGCAATTTCGTTATTTAGCTTGGAGAATTACTCTGACAAGATATTGTTTACCAGGTAGATCCAAATAAAAAATACCAATATAATGTTAAAACATAGAATTAAATAAAAACTTCACATTAAACGATGGAATTAGAAAAAAAAATAAAGGGATGAAATTGAGAAAATATTTTTAGATTAAATGACAAAAAATACAAAAAATAATTTATCATCAACTCAATATTGAATGATGAAATTAAATTAAAAAAAGTATATTAAATGATAAAATTTTAAAAAAAAGGTAACAAAAGGGGGGCATGAACTCAAAAGGAAATAAAAACCATACTAAACGATGGAATTTGCAACAAAAAAAAGGCAGAAAACTTTTATAATTGGGGTCTTTCAAAATTGATTTTTTTTTATTTTTTATTTTAAAATAATTTTTTTTTGTGTTTTAGATTATTTTCATGTGATAATATTAAAAATAATTTTAAAAAATATATAATTTTAATATATTTTTGAATAAAAAATATTTTTCAAAAACAACATCAACCACACTACCAAACAACTACTGTATGATAAAAAAAATTAATTTACAGAAAATTAAAAATTAAAATAAAATATTATATCAAGGATAGAAAAAAACAAACAAATAAATAAAACAAGGACAAAAAAACTCAATGACTTATAAAAAAAGTCATGGGCTTGTTAAAAAAAAACTTGGATACGTGGAACCTAAAGGAAACCGGTGGTTATGGAGTCACCCATCCTCTCTTTTTTTGGTTATTTTTATCGAAATTTATCCCACCTTAAATCATGATTGTTAACTACTAAGTTTCACACACATATTTACTAATCAATCGAATTAAAATAATATATTAAATTAAAATTATTTTATTTTGCATATGAATTTGAACTCGCAACTTCATTTTAAGTCACACGTGTTAACCATTAAACTATAACATATATTTGATAATCACGGTAATTAATTGATTAAAATAATATATTAACATGATTTTATTGATTTGGACAGCAAAATCTACTGTATTTGATTTTGTATGGGGAAATGGCATTTCCTAAGCAAAGAGAAAATAGTTTTATGAGTCACAGAAGGATGGTCAACCTTCCCCATCACAGATCGGAGATGATGACTTGTAGCTTTCCCTGGGGCACGATGACGGCGGGCCATGGTGGGTTTTTTTGACACTTTCATCTGGTCACTAGTCTTGAGAAAAAAAGTCAATATTTTAGGACATCTATGGATTATTATATTTTCTAAACATATACTAGCTTTTATTTTTGTGAATTTAGCTATGGATGGAAGATATATATTTTTAATTAAAAAAACGAGGTCCTATTCTTAATGAATTTTTATATATACTATGCTTATTATTCACTCTCAAGCAAAGGATTCTCTTCACCTTTAAATTATTATTTTAATATATTTTTAAATAAAAAATACTTTTAAAATAACCGCAATCATACTTTCAAACAGTCACTTAGTAAGGAAACTAGTTCTTTCTAGCATTTCTCAATTAAAAAGTGATTTTTCTTCATTAAAACCACCAAATATTTTTTTTTAAAGAGCGGAGATTTTTTTTCTAGAATTAAAAAATTATTTGGTATCTTATTTTTTAAGAGATTTTATAAACCCATTTATGCGTTCTTTATCTCTTTTCAACAAAAAGAAAAATAATATACTTTAGGGTTGATTGTTTTAGAACAAAATTTAAAGTTTTCAAAACACAATAGTAAAAATACAAGAAAGGCAAAACTACTTAAAGTTAGAAAGACTATTGATTGAGAGCATGTTTGATATTGTAGAGATTTTTATTTTATTTTAAAGCACGTTGAAATAATATTTATTTATTTATTTATTTAATTTATTTTTGATAACATTGTATCAAAAAATATATAAAAAATAACATTATTTTTTTAAAAAATATATTTTTAAAATATAAAATTAAACTGCTAGTTGGGAAAACCAAAGAAGTGAAAATTATTGACGTCTAGGTTAGAAGGAATAAAAGCGGAAATTAAGGGAAGAAAAAAGGGCCTTAGGTGTCACTTGTAGCGTGTAGAGTCGAACAGCATTTAATTTTAAAAAGTAGGAAAAAAAACACCAGTGGCAAATATCAAATATACCCCTAACTAGTTTCGGCGTACTCGTGTCACGCGAAGAAGACGAGAGTGGATAAAGTATACAGCAAAAAAAGCACCTGCCGGCATGCGAGACATCTTACTGTTATGGTTGGCACAGATATCGCCCTCACAGAGTGGCGGAATATTATGGATTTTCTCAACGAAATTACCACGTAGTTATTAATGTATTTAAATACTTTAAAATAAGGTTTTTTTCTTATAAAAAATTAATAAATAAATACTCTAACAAAAGGTGAAGCTCAAGCTTGTAAAATAAAAGGCATTTACTCAAAAATGAAAAAATAGAAAGAAAAAAGAAGACGGCACGTGGTTTGATCACCAATGGCCCGCCTCAGAGGCTCGTAGCTGACAATAAGCGAACCAGCTTTCGTTGCCTTGTACAAATGAGCCACGTATTTTTTCAGTTCAGCTGCTTGCCTTCAACTGTACTTTTTATTACCGACTTGTTTTTTAAAATATTTTTTAATTAAAATTATATATATATATATATATTTGAAAAAATATTTTTTATATTAAAATAATCTGAAGATACTAAGAAGATTTAATTAAAAATAAAAAATATATAAAAAAATTGTTTTTTTAAATGTAAAAATAAATTACCTCTACTAGATAATAGTTGAGTCTGAAATGATGTCGATCCAAATAAAAGCAAAACAAATCAATTGACAGGAAATAGAAGCATGCCGTGTCATCTTCTGCTAGCTATATTGAAAGTTGGATAATATCTTAAATATGAGAAATTATTTTAAATTTAGCTCTAACAAAATTTTTGAACATTTATTTTGGATCATGATAAAAAAAATCTATAAAAAAAAAGAAAATCTTGAAAATTAATTCAAAATTAATTATATTTTAAAAGATAAATTAAAAACCTAACATCTATTGATAAATTTAGAAAAAAATCACAAAAAAAACTGAGCTGTTGGGCTTTTCTATTTCTATTTTTTGAGTATTTTTAACTCTCTTTTATAGCTAAATTGTACGGTAGCTTAATATTTTCAAAAACTAATAAAGTTAAAAAAAAGACTCAGATGTTATTTCTTTAAAATTATGACTGATATTTCGTATCAAAAATATTTTTGAAAAAAAATAATTTTTTTTATATATTTTTTAATTGTTTTGGTTTTTTTATATTGATTTTCATGTATTGACGTCAAAATAATTTTTTTAAAAATTATTATTTTGATATATTTTTTAATGAAAAATACTTCAAAAACAACACCAACCATACTTCCAAACAGAGACTTAAAATTATATGAAAACATTTTGAATTTTAAACCTGAAAAAATGAGGAGATAATAAAAAAATATTCTAGTAAATTTCCAAATAAAAAATACTTAACAGAATCTCAAACATTACTGAAATTGTTGAGTCCACTGAGTTCATTCACGATGAAAATAAAGAGATGACGGGTGGTGAAACGCAGGTTCCATTTTCGTTTTGGAGGGGAAAATGCACAACTCGGGGAGAATTTCAAACGAGGCCATGGATATGAATAATATCCCAAAAGAGGAGGGAGGTGGCGTTTCATATCATAAAAACAAGATGCATACTTCATAAATCAAGTCACGGAATTCAGCGTGATAAAGCTCGGCAATGGGACCGAACAAAATCCGCTTCATGTTTTCAAATTGCAACCAGCCCATGTTACAGAATCAATTTAAACTTGGAGAAGTAAAAAGATGGTTGGAGGTGTGGAGGCAATCGAGTGTCGCTGCGTCCCTTGAAAATATGAAGAGAAAAATAAAGTTAACAAAGACTAAAAAGAAAGTTAGTACACCATAATTGTCTAACTGGCACTATATATATATATATATATCGACTTCTACAAAGTGGTAAATGAAAAGAGTATTACCTGAATGGGCAAGGTTTGCATGTTACTGGTCCCTCTTTCTCCATTCATGATCACAAAAGTTTTGATTTTTTTTAGCCATTCTAAACAACCATATAGATAATAAATGGATTATTCTTGTTATTATAATACAAGTTTACAACTGTTTTTAATTTTAAAAAACCACAAAATTATAATTTTTGGGTTGTGTGTGTCTTTTGGTGGAGGAATGCTTGTCACCTACTCCTTTTAAGTTCCCCAAATTCTATATGCTTCTCTTATTGCCTTAAACGAAACTTTATAGAAAGAGGTTGGGGGGAGAGAGAGAGAGAAGGGGGGAGTAAAAAAAGCTTTGATCTTTGCTTGCTAACTGCTTCAATGGAGAGGCATAAATGCAAGCTCTGTATCAGAACTTTTCCGAATGGAAGAGCTTTAGGTGGTCACATGAAGGCCCACCTGGCAGCAACTCGGCAGCAACTCGGCGGCCTTGATCGTACTGAGTCATTTTCATCCTCGTATTCCACTTCTTCTGGTGAAGAAGAAGTAAAAGAAGAGCAAGAAATCGTCAAGAACAGAGAAATGGTTGAAGAGAAGTCTCTGGCTTATGGATTGAGAGAGAATCCCAAGAAAAGTTTCAGGCTTGCAGATCCTGAGTTTTCTTTTGCTGCTGAGACTGCTGGGTCTGTTGTCGTGCAAGATAGGGAGAGTGAGACCGAGTCAAGAAACCCAACTCGAAGACGATCCAAGAGGATCCGTAAATCATGTGGTTTTGGAGATAATCAGAAACAGGATATTGATGCCACCAAAGTAGCAGACTTGAAGAATCCGAGTTGGGTCGAGTCATCATCTCCTGCTGAGCCAGAACCGGTAAGTTCTGTTTCTGATACCTCCCCTGAAGAAGATGTTGCTAGGTGCCTTATGATGATGTCAAGAGACGTTTGGATGAGAAATATTGAAGAAGATTATGAAGAACAAGGCTGTAAAGATGGAGAAAAGTCAGTCGAGATGCTGCAGGAAGCAGAGGAGATCAAAGTCAGCAAGATTCGCGGGAAGTTCAGGTGTGAGAAATGCATGAAACTGTTTCGATCTTCAAAGGCATTGTCTGGTCACAAGAGGATTTGCTCGTTAAATGCAACAGAAGTCAGAAAATTTGCTGGTAGTGCCGACGCCAATGACAGAATTTTCGAGTGCCCTTATTGTTCCAAAGTGTTTGGGTCTGGACAAGCACTCGGCGGGCACAAAAGATCCCATCTTGTAGGCTCTGCAACTAGTACCAGTGGTGTTGCTGAAGCATCTGCTAAACTTGAGAACAATCTGATAGATCTTAACTTGCCTGCTCCAGTCGAGGATGATGAATTTAGCGTGGTCTCAGATGCCTGATCCACTGCCACTCAATTAGCACTCCGGGGAAGTTCATCGTGGGATCTGAGGCTAAAATGCCTTGTCTTTTGCATTCCAATCAAGTGGGTTGGTTATTTGTAGTTATCACAGACATATTACCTTCGTCTTTCATTGATAGATCAATGCTTATTTGATTTTTGGGAATTTTTGATTCACTGCCGACTACTGTTTATTTCTTTGCATTCTCCGCAAGTGCCTTGTCATTGATTTGATAGTTTAATTAGATGAACAGCGATTAATGTAATGTAGTGGCAGCTTCTTTACTACCATTATAACTCTGCTGAAAATTCATTTCTTTTTTAGTTTAATTCCCATCTCAATTAATGCTAAAAAAAACTCATTGCTTCAACTTTCCACAACCTCCTCTTTTTCTCGATGGTTTGGTGAGTGATTTGTTCAAAAGTTCACGTGTTCGCGGCAGCAAAAATTAAAGTGTGTATGAGAGTTGAAGTGAAGCAAGCAGCTCTACACCAGTGGTCGTGTGCTCTATTTCTTGTTGATTTCATTGATGAAAGCATATTTCTTGGTGCTTTCTTGTGGACCAATTTTGTTAATATGCCCTTCTAGCATCCACAATTGTAGTTCCCAGCTGTTCCTGTACACATTTGGAGGGATTATTTTTATTATAGTCTCATCATTTCATAATTAATAACTCGAATTTTCTATCTTGTCTCGGGCTCTGTAGTCGGGAAATGGCTGGCACCTCCCCTTCTCCTCCGCCGGAGTTTGTATAAAATCAATTATTTGAAACAGTTGATAAGTGTAAGGACGAAAACAACCTCTGCAGCATGGGGTGATTTTCCCTGGGCTGTGATTTGAAGGATGCGATGGATATCTTTGAAGCCGACTTGAGAGAAGATCCAAATCGCTTCATTTTCTGAATAAAAAACACTGCTACTATCTGCCTTGAAATTAACAATATGGGCAGGAGAAGGTGGCCTTGCGATCCTGTTCTTACCGAAGAATCGGTCACATTTATTATATTTTATGTTAAATAGCTTTTTATTTATATACCAAAGAATGGAACTGGCTGCAGGGACAATTTATTTAAAGGAAAAGGCTGTCTTCTCACTTATATTTTTAATATAAACACATTAAAATAATCTAAAATACACGGAAAAATAAATCTTTTTATTTTTTCAAAATATAAAACAAATATGCCCTGAATTTATCGGGCGGAAGGTCTTACATGTATACGACCTTAATGAATCCCAGCCCTTCCGGCAACCTTTTTTTCTTCTTGTTAAACTAACCAGAACAAAAGGAGAGAAAAGGAAAATTGAAGATTCGTTTCCTTCTTTTACAATCTACTGTGTTGATCGGCCTTGATGTCGGTGTCAAAAGAAATCCTTTCTTTCTTAGGATTGGATAAATCTTTGATTACTTTTGTATGGTGTGAAATAACACCCTTTTTTAATTAATATTAATTTAAATATATTTATAAACATATATTTTATTTTTATTTAATCTCTCCCTATAGTATGGTTGGGCTTGGAACGACTAACTATATTTTTCCTAAACCACATAATATCAAGGATGACCTCAAGCTGGGAAAACTTGTCTCTTTCACTTATCCATATCTTATCCTTGTATAGTAGAAGTTTTTTAGATTTATAATTATTAATATGATGATCACTGAAAATTTATATAATTATTAATTTTAAAATTTATATAATTATTAATTTTAAAATTTATAAAATTAATTAAGATATGTGCAAATTGATTATAGGGAATAAGATAAACTGAAATACGTAATTAATTAGTTCAGGGATCATTACATATTCCCTCATATGTCTGCATTTTCATGCCAATGCCAAATATTATTGCAGCATTCTTGAAATAATATCTACCTCGCTAGCACTTTCAATGCTTATAGGCTGTAGCACTAGCAGCAGTGACTCTTCCCCATCTGTGAGACAGGTCGACCCCACATTTATTCCTCTTTTTTTTGCATTTTTTGATTTTTGTATGAGCTTTTATAGCAGCTACATCTTTTATCATGCTCATGGTAAAAGCAGGAGATCGAATATATATATATGAATCCGGAAAAGAAGGCATGTATATATGAATCCGGAAAAGAAGGCATGCTTCTAATCTCTTCAATGATTAAAATCATATGAGAAATTGATGCTTTTGGAACACCAAATTCCTCTCTTATTTACCTCTTAAAATATGCATCGCCTACATGAAACTAATATATGAATTATCCAATTTAGTGACTTTTTTAATAACTATTTGTTAGTGTGATTGAAATTGTTTTTAAAAGTATTTTTCATTTAAAATTATGTTAAAATAATATTTTTTTATTTTTCAAAAATTATTTTTGATATTAGCATATAAAAATAATCTAAAAATATTATAATTATTTAATTTAAAATAAAAAATAAAAAAAAATATTTTTTAAATTTTATTAAAAATACTTTTAAAATATATTAGCAACTAAATACTTAGAGGGTAGATGAAGATAAGAGAAGGGAAGGCCAATAAAAGTAAAGGAAATGGGTTGCTCTGCCATTACAATTTACAGGATCGGATAAGGATAGGAAAGTAAATTGACAATGCAGATTTGGTCAGCATGAGCTGTGCAACTCTTTGTGAAAACTGGGACCAAAAGGTGAAATACCTGAACTGGATACGAAGAAGATGAGGTGGCAGCCCTTTTGGTCAACCCTTCCGTACATACTTTTCTCAGATAAATTCCAGCGGGCCCCTCCGTCCCACCGATTAAATGGCAATTTTTCTTAAACGATAAATGCATAGTTTTTTCGTAAAATAAAATAAAAAATACATCGTTTTAAAAACCATAGCTGCCTTGTTGAATTATGTAATTTGTTTGTGACACATCCTCATTTAGTTACCAAACCCACATCTAACTACTTAGCCATGTTTGGAAATGCGTTGCAACCGGTGATTTTAAAAAATTTGATTTTTTTTTCATTTAAAAAACCGGCGGTTTGGTGTTTTTAGATCATTCTGATGTGCTGATGTCAAAAATGAATTTAAAAAAATAAAAAAAAACATCATTTTGATATATTTCAGCACAAAAAGCATTTTGAAAAGCTACCGCAATCACACTCTCAAACAGTTTCTTAATATCAAATGCTATCGCAAGTTTGACTACATAATTGATGTTGAAAACATGGGACAACTACTATATGAACAATATCATTTTGAGATTTTAATTGTACCATATTTTAAAATCGTAACAACTGCATGGTGGTATTTATAATTTAAGACCACGAACATGGCTCATAAAACAATGGCAACATGTTTTTAAAAAATATATAAATAGATGGATATATAAATAGATATATTCAATAGATAGATAAAATAAAATAAAATAAAATAAAAACCACAACTCACAAAACGCCTCTGCTGTTAGCTTGTAAGAGCTAGAGGAGGAGATTTCCAAACTAACCCTTGTAGCGTGGAAGACATCAAACAAGAGTTAAAGAATATTTACTGTCATAAATCTCCATTCCATGATAATTTACTCATAATATGTGATTTTTTTGGGTGTCCGATTTACTGATTATTGATTAATTAGAAAATATTTTTGAGAAAACTCTCAAAAAAGTTTTCTAATTAGTTAATCCTATCGAGAAAGTGTGTTCAATGAAAAAAATCAAATGAGAGCATAAACATTTGTCAGCTAGAAAGAATAGCATGTCAAAATGGACATTAAGCTTTTGGCCAAATTTTGTCAGCCGTGAAACCTCTATTGGGTCCCTCGTTCTTTTCATCTTAGCCCTCATTTATTTTTCTTTAAGTGTTGATTTGAAATTATCATTGGTAATTATTTTTTTATGCATGACTATGGAGATCTCGTGGTGTCTAGAAAATATTTTTTTCACTCAATTTAGCAAAATTAATTTCATTGATATAAAAGAAGCAAAACTTCAGAGATTAAAATTGAAACTTAAACCAATTTTCATGTCTTTCTGTTTTTTTTAATCAAAAATCAAGGGTTCGATGTGCATGATTAGGGGAAATGTTCATGTCCTTTTATATTGTTTTTTTAGTCACTCAATTTATTTTTTTAATTTGATCCTTTCACATGTCTTTATCTGAGATCTTACTTGATAATTTATTTTGGTTATCTACGTATAACAATCCTGCAATATGAAAAAACATTTTGGTATTTGTATGCCAAAATAAAATTAAAATCAATTGATATAAAATAATTAAGGCTTAAATGATCAAAATAGAGACTCAAACAAATATGGTGAACTCAACTCAATAAACAAGGCAACTTTGATTGGCTCATGCAATATAGGCGTCAACGTGTGCAGGCTAGACACCGTGTTCTAGTGATGCATGCACCTTTCTTCGATGGCCAAACATTGACTTTCTTGGTGGCGTTGAAAGAGACACAACTATAGATTTCAAGTGATGTGATGCAGTCGATAGGTGAGTGGTGATAAAACTCCATCTTTAATGACATTTCTTTCTTTTCTTTCTCTTATCTCATTTCTTTTTTCAGAATTCACTTTGGCCTTGTGAAAACTAAAAGTTATCTTATCATCTTGTTTTTATATCAAATTTAATCTTTATTCTTTTAGTTTATTTTTCTCTGGGTTCTTTTTTATAATTGATTTTTCCCTTCATAATTTGATATTGAGTTTGTTAGAAATTGAGTTCATGATTTTTCTCAATAGATGATTCTAGTCTTATGATCGGGCCATGCGTTTCAATAGTTTAACATGCTAACTTGGATGACTTGAGTCTTTTTTCTTAATGTTTTTTATTTCATCATTCAGTGTTGAGTTGTCTAAGAATTGAGCTTTGTAGTATGTTTTTAGAAAACATTATTTTTGTGCAAGTCATCATGGATATATTCTTTTTTTACTTCGGTCTATTAACTATTTCTTATTTTTTTCAAATAATTAAATGAAATCAATTTATTGGACCCAATCAGCTCTAAACCTTGATCTATTAACATATTTCTTTTCTTCTTCAAAACATATTAGCAAAGCCTGAATATCTTTTCCTGTATTACTTTAAAAAAAGTTCAATTTGGATTGCAGCATAATGCAAACCACCTATCTAGTTAAAAACTAAAATATATTAGTCTTTTACTATAGATCATATTATTATTATTCATCAAGACTCAATAAACTACTTATGGTACGATTTATTGGTTGATTTACTTTATAGATCCCTCAAGTTTTTTTCATTCTTTACCCTTTGATCATTCAACTTTATATTTTTGCAATTTGGTTTAAGGAGCTATGTAAACAATATTTTATGTTTTATGATTTATTTCAGTTTGCATGTTATGATCTATGCAATATGTCTAGAATGACATGGTATTAAATGAAAGATTGATTTTATGAAATAGACTTTTAGTTTATTATTGAAAAAAATTGAAAGTAAAGGGGTCAAAATTAACAGAAGAAGCTTTTTGTCATTTGTACTAAGCCAAAGACAAGTAAAACTTCCATTTAGTTGCTCAAGTTTTAATTATTATTATTATTATTTATCATTTATTCCTTTTTTTTAGATTTTTACATTTCAATCCTCAGTTTCATTATTACCTTCATGATCTTGAACAAGAATATACTTTCTCATTCTAATTACAGTTGAACACTTTCTAAATCCTATAAATGTTATCAATTATATTTTCCACTTTATTGATAAAATATCTTGTTGTAAACAAAAATCTTTAATTATAAATTTTTAAGAGTTTAAGTAAAAAAAAAACTCCTAGTTATTAGGGAGGAATATCACCAAGAAAAATCTAGAACATGACATATCTTCAAGCGAGAAAAATCTTAATGAAAGTCAAATGGTGAAAAATGGTTTGGTGTGGAATCAATAAGGACATTATATTCTTAAGCTTTAATTAGTAAAAGAATACAATAGTCAAGTATAACTTGGTGTTTAAGGTGTGAATGTAGGCTTGTTGGCCATGTCACAAACAAGTTTACAATTTCTATCCCTGAACTTTTTTACTTTGGATAATCTAATTAAATTGTTGGTATTTAATTGAGATAAATTGTATTATTTGTTAATATTAATGGAATACCTAAATCACCCATTCTTAGATGTTATTTTTGTTTTAATCTTATAACAACATAGTTAACCTATGAAACTCACAATATAAAATTTGAAATCATAATAAAATCATGGTACTCACATAAAAATAATAGTTAAAAAGCTCATTTATAATGAACTAAATATTAAACGTTAAAAGCAAAAAAAAATAACCCGAGTAAATTTGTATTGGTGGTCGATGCATGCCATAATCCATGCTAAATTGTTTTGGTTGTAAGAAGAATAAAGTTAAAATGACACTAAAATTTCTAAGTAAAAAAAAATAAGAATCATATTATTGATTCTAATGAGTTTAAAAAATTCAAATAGTTTAATTTGCCAAAGTCATTTATATCCTTACATATTTTTCTGCCATCTGCGTAAGCCATACATGCAGGGAGTATTAGGCCATGTTTAAAAGTGTGGTTGATGTTGTTTCTGATAATGTTTTTTTGTTCAGAAATGCATCAAAATAATATTTTTTTTTAAATATTTTTAATATCAATACATGAAAAAGATCTAAAAACATAAAAAATAAATTAATTTGACTAAAAAACACTTTTAAAATATAATGTCAAAAAGGGCATTAAAATGTCTGTTTGAGAGTAAGGTTGATATTGCTTTTGAAAATGATTTTTATTCATAAATGCATCAAAATGATATTTTTTTATATAAAAAAACATTTTTGATATCATTAGCACATGAAAATTATCTATAAACATCAAATTTTTTAGTTTAAAGTAAAAAATAAAAATAAAAAATTTTAATTGTTTTTTCAAAAATGATTTTCAAACACACTCTCAAACACCTCTAAATATGCAGTTCACATACGATCATAAATAATTGGATAAAAAATACCAATGCAAACTTATCAGGATTATATACACATAAATCAATTAGATTTTTAAACAGAAATAGTGGATTTACCACGAAAACAAAACCTTTCAAGCTAATTGTATGTTAAAGACAAATTAGTAAATAAATAAATAAATAAGGAACCATAAAGCATACGCATCTCAGGCAAAATTGTATGTTAAAAGACAGACCCAAAGATTCGGTAAGAGAAAACATCCATAAAGCACTCACCTTATCATGTACACTGTCTGTTGTTGTCACCAAATAGACAAAATTCGTTACACTTTCAGGTTTCTTTCATTTCCAGCTCAGCAAGCTCTGCAGATTGTCTCAAATCCAGTGATTCCAACACTCCTCTCGACTTAATTAAATGATATTAGTGTTTAATGGGATTAGGATCGTGTTTAGTTAAATGAGAAAATTCATTGATCGAAACCTAAACCCAACCATTTGTGTGTTTGAAATAGTAATTTACAGTTTGTTTGGCTGTGCGATCCAACCTGTTTTTGACTGAAATTTGAATATTTTTTTTGCATTTTAAATGAATATGTTTTGGTGTTTTTATATCATTTTGATGTGATGATGTCAAAAATAATTTTTAAAAAATAAAAAAATATTATTTTGATGCATTTCGGCACGAAAAGCACTTTCAAAAGCTACCGCAACCGCACTCCCAAATATGCTCTTATTCTAACCATTCTAAACAGCAAACTGTTTTTCAACATTCAGGAAAGGGAAAAAAACAAAAGATATCATTAATAAATATTTAAGAAAAAAACTTAAATTTATTTTTGACAATAGTATATCAAAATAATTAAAAAAACTATAAATTTTCTTAATAAAACTATTTATTCCGTAAAAACAAGCATTTCCTTTAACCGCTCATGAAAGCTATATAACCTTCATATTTGTGAAACAGTCAGAAAATTGTTTTAACCTTTTACAATTACCTTAATTGTAGAAGAATTCAGTGCGAGACTAGTAATTATCCAAACAGTCATATTCCTCTTAGCCTCCTATAATATACTTGTTTGAACCTCATACCAATCATTTTAAAATATTAAACTATTAAAAATTATGGTTTTGGTATTTTATAAAAATGTAATTGGAATTTTGATAATTTTTTATGTAAAAATTCATCTTTTTTTTGGATGCGAGGAAACTCTATCTCTTGGAATGTTAAAGAACCAACTCACCTATCAACTTAAGCTTATAGATGAGGCCCCAGAATATGATTTATATTATTCTCTAACACACACCCTCAAGTGAAAATCATTTGAGCTTGAAACTTGTGCAAACCCACATTACATTGTGCTTGATTTTTTTATCAAATAGAATGAGAGTAGTGAGATTCGAACTCTTGATCGCTAGGTCAACAAGGCTCTGATAGCATATTAATGAACCAACTCACCTAAAAGCTTAAGCTTATAGGTGAAGCCTCATAATATGATTTATATTATTCTCTAACATGGAAAGCGCATTTTATCAATCCAAGTGAATGAGCGAAACTTCGGCTGTCCTAGATTCTTATACAGAATGCATGTCCGGACTCGAACTTGAGACCTACTGTGCAAATCACAAGCCATTTATCATCAAGTTACACTCCTTTTTGAGTAACACATTTATCAATTTTAATAACGAAATCAAAACTGAAAATAAAATAAAACTATAATTTGAAGTTTTTTTAAATCTATTTTTTAAGATGCACTCACAAAAACTAACACAATGCTAAATACATATTTAATGCTTAGAGCCACCTTAAAAGTTGAGCAAATATACATTTGGTTTCTATGTTAACTTTTAAAATTTATTTTTCATATCAGCATATTAAAATTATTTTTAACAAATAACAAATCCAATCTCAATTCTAAATATTCCATGCAAATACAACTAACTACCACCCAGTTTCAATATCCTTTAAAAATAAGATTTTTGTCTAATGTGTAAAATATTTATATCCGTCAGGCTTAATATCCTGAATTTTTATTTTTATCCTCGTGTTATAGTTTGTCCTTTTTTTTATTAGTATTGAATTAATTATAAAAAAAAGTTATTCTAACGATTAGAAACGTATTAAATTTGAGGACTAAGATCTAAGAATAGCTTACTATATTTTTTAAAATATATTAAATACTGTATCTTTAATCATTTAAAAAATGTAGTTATAATTAATACTTGAAATATTCTGAAAATATATTTGAAAAAAACTGGGATCTACATTGGAATGCTCATAAAAAATAAACAACTGGGATGCGTTCACAATTACAAAACAAAAGTTCCACTACAGCAGGTCTAAATAAAAAGATGGCGTTACAAGACACAGGGGAGCCCTTCGTTGTCTTAAAAATGACGAGTTGACTTGCCTGCGTGCAGTACTAGGTTTTTTTTATATACATATTATACAATGGGTATAAAGAGTAGGTACTTGTAAACGTGTGTAATTATGTTAATAAAGAAGTATTCAGATTCACTTTCCCTTCTCTCTCTTTCTCTCTTATTCTTCGCTCTCGAATCCTTAAATACCACTGTGTTCTTAGCTTAGTCTATAATTCAATCATAGATCTTCCTATGTTATAACATGGTATCGGGGCTCATAAAGTGCTCACGCAAATAAATCAATCCAAATGAGTGTTTTCCGTGATCTGCATCTTCAATTTCATTGTCTTCTCAAATATCTCTGTTATGTGGTTCTTGCTCGAATCTATGGCCATTATCTGTGATATTGAGGCTGTGTAACTCATTTTCTCTAAGTTTTGAGCTTCTTAAAAATGTATGTACCGTCTTTCTCCTTCTTTAATCAAGCAAGGTACTGTTCATCTTCTCCAAATTTCTGTATTTCCTTAGTTCTTGAGCAAATTGAGTCTGAATACTCATCCTTGACGCTTCTTAGAAGGTGTTCAACATCATCTTCAGTTCTATCCTGCAGGCGGTCAAAAATTCAAGTCCGTCATGTCATGCGGTGCGCCTCCATGTCCTCTATCTTCCGTCACAGCGCGTTCCGGTCATAGGTGTTCGGGTAAGCGGCGACGAATAATTTTGTGTCGGTTGTCGGTTTTCTCTCTCCTGCCGCCACAAATTCAGATCTGATCCCTGATGTATGTAGAAAGTTTATTTTGGTCCCTGGTGTTCTGATTTCGATGTTATTACTGTTTTCTGTAATTGAAAGTTTGATTATTTTCAATTGTGCCCTTCAATTAAAATTGAATATATAAAGAAGTTTTCATTTCAGTCCTTATTCTTTTGATTTTTGATTATTTTTTCGTTCCTTTAATGTTTTTCGGTACAGATGTTTTAATTTATTTTAATCTAGTCCTCCAATGAAAATTGGTAATATACAACTTTTCATTTCGGTCCCTCTTCTTCTAATTTTTTGGTAACATTACACAACAATTAAATTTATTATTTCATTATTATTTTGGTCCCATGATTTGTTTTAGTTTCAATTTTATCTTTCAATTGGAATTAATCATATATTTTATTTTTCGTTTTGGTCCTTATTCTTTTAATTTTTAATTTTATATTAATTCATTTGTTTTTTTTTAATTCTTGGATAATGTTTGTTTTTTATTCATATTCATACATCTATGCTTTTAGTTTTTGTCTTTTTTTTTCAGGTTTTATTTTTAATTGGTTCAATCTTGAAATTTTAATTTATGTTGGTAATCATTAATATTGAATTTTTTCCCCTTTATTCCTTTTTTTTGTGTTTTATGTTATTTTTATTTATTCTTTGGATAAGAATATTTTTTATGATTTTACTATTTGCGCAATAATAATGATAATTTTAGTGATTATTTTTTAATTGTTTTTTATAAAAATCTTTTGCTTTTTTTTAATGATTTTTCAGGGCAATTTAATTATTTTAATTGTTTTGACAGTAATGTTAATAATAATTTTAAATATTATAGTAATGATAATAACAATAGCATAAGGATAGATTTTCAATTTATGTTTTCGTCTTTTTGTGAATAAAAAACTTAACTACTTATTTTTGTTATATGATTATTGAGGTTTTTTTTTATATTAATTGATTTAGTTTGTTTTTATTCTCAGACAATGTTTAATTTTTATTCGTATTTATACATTTATGTTTTTAGTTTTTTTTGTTGGGATATTTTTTTAATTGGTTAAATTCAGAAATTTTAATTTATATTGGTAATCATTTTAAAATTAATGTTGCTCCCTTTTTTCCTTTATTCATTTTTTTTTTGTGTTCTGTTATTTTTATTTGTTCTTTAGATTAGATGATTTTTATTATTTTACTATTTACGCAATAATAATGACAATTTTAGTGATTGGTTTTTTATTGTTTTTTTTTAAATCTTTTGCTTTTTTTTTAATGATTTTCAGGGCGATTTAATTATTTTAATTGTTTTAATAGTAATGTTGATAATAATTTTAACTGTTATAGTAACGATAATGACAATAACATAAGGATAGATTTTCTATTATTTTTATCTGATTTTCGGATAAGATGATTTTATGATTTTTATTGTTTGAACAATAATAATGATAATTTTAGTGATTATTTTTTTTGACAAAATATTTAACTTTTTTTAAAATTATTCAGGTCAATTTAATGATTTTTACTATTTGGGCAGTAATGTTGATAATAATTTTAACTGTTAGAGTAATAATAATGATAGTAACGTGAGGATCAATTTTTAATATATATTTTCTTCTTTTTGGAGATAAAAAATTAACTACTTTGTTTTTTTATTATTAATGCAGGTTCTTTCACAATTTATATTTTGTTTGTTTTGTTTAATTTAAATTGAATTATAAAATGAACTAATCTTAATACAATGTATTCAATAATTCAGATATCTTTTTGCTTTTTTTAATGACAATAATAATTTTATACTGCTTATTTCATTGAAACCTACTAAACAAATAAATTTATATCTATTTAAAATTCATATATTTTATAGAAAATTTGTACTTCACAAAATTTCTACACAAATTATTATTTTTTAAAATTTATATTATAATAAAAAAATCACATATAATTAATATTTTTTATGTTAAAAAAAAATAATTTCACCCGCGACTAGGCGCAGGTACCATGGCTAGTGAATCTATATGCGATGTAGATTCTTCATTTATACTTTGGGATCAGTAAAAACAACGCCCTTATCAAGAAGAGATCACTTCGAACCTTTCGTGCAGTGAAACAAAGATTTAAAAATATTAAGATATTTTCAGATAAGGTGCTTCTCTCCCATCCATGAATGTGTATGCTTGTAAGAGCAAGTCCAATGGTAGGAGCCATTTTTAAGAGCTAAATCTGTAAAATGGCTCCTTGAATAGTGCTTATATGGCTCTTGAGTGGATATGCTCTCCAATGGTAAGAGCCATTTTGGAGAGCCATTTTGAAGAGTTATTTTTTAACTTATTTTAAATAAAATTCAATTATTTTGTATATAGTTTAATTATACAATTAATATGAGTAAGTTATATAATTAAATAATTGCTTTTGAAAAACTCCCAAACAATAAAATTATTTTTTTAATTATATTTAAATTAAAAAATTAATTTAAATATAATAAAAAAACCACAATATTTCTATGTTTTTTTATGGTTATTGTATTTAAAATTAATTAATATTACTTATTGTCTTTGAGTGTTAGAAAAACTTAAAAAAACAAAATAAACACATTAACAAATAACCAATAAGTTCAAGCATAATTAATTAAAATACATACTCCTACTTTTTATTCTAAATATTATTATAATAATTAATAATAATAATAATAATTATTATTATTATTATATATAATAATTATTAAAATATAATAATAATTATTATAAAAACCCACCCCCCGTCAAATCCCTTTCATTTCAATATATAATAATTATTAAAATATAATAATTATTATTATAAAAACCCACCCCCCGTGCAAATCCCTTTCATTTCAATCACAACCCTACCCATCTTTATCTTCTTCCTCCAGCGCCCCCCACACCTGTTTCTTCTCTTCTGTTTCCCTCATTCTGCTCCCTGCTCTCCCCTCTTTCCCATGGCCCTTTCTTGTTCAAGTTTCAAGCGTGGGTTTCAAATATCAAGTGAGTTTGCTGTAAAATATATGTGTTTTTGCAATTTTTCAATTAATTGATTTGTTGTGTTGATGTTGGTTTGCTGTGTTGATTTTGCTTGGCTGTGTTCATGTTGGTTTTCTGTGTTCATGTTCGTTTTAACGGTAAAAAAATTGGCAACGATCGGATTTTGGGTTTTGGCTCCCCGGCCAAAACCTGTGAGAATGCCTCCCGAAAATAGAAGAGGCATTTTGCCTCTTCATTTGGCTCTCCTCGTTGGAGTGACAAATTTAACAAAAAGAGCCATTTTTTTTAAAATATGGCTTTGCCTCCTCTGATGGCTAGTCCCGTTGGACTTGCCCTAAGACTTTTACTTGACTTCTTGTTTATATTAAATATATAAAATGATAACGTGAAAAAAATAAAAATAAAAATAAAATCTCAACATAGTATAGATCCAAAGAAATATTAAACGCAATCCTTCTACACTAGCTTCGAATGTGGAAATGAAAGATCAGCGAAAGCAATAACTTAGGAGAGTGACTAGGGGTCTATTTGGGACAACTGTTGCTGTAGTTTTTCAAAATACTTTTCGTGTTGAAATATATCAAAATGATATTTTTTTATTTTTTAAAAATTATTTTTGACATCAGCACATCAAAATGATCTAAAAACACCAAAACATATTCATTTAAAATGATTTTTTTTTTGAAATGCAATTTCAAAAGCTGTCCCAAATAAGTTCTAGATCCGGGAGAAAAAGAGAGAGAAAGTATAATAAAATGTTTTAATTTCATGGGGCTGTAGACTGGGATAAGTGACGTGGCATATTAATTAATATTAATTAATTGTACCCTGCTATAATAAATTATAGGATGTGACTGAGCACCATAAAATCTATGGTGATTATTGTGAGTAAATTAAAGACCATGACCATACCCCTATAAAAATACGTCTCCTTTCACTAATATTTATTTTAGTCTTTGAAAGTTTTAAAAAGTTTAATTTAGTCATCTAAGAGGACATTACATATTGTCCCAGCTTAAAGAGCACAAATAAATAGTTTAATTTTCAGGATTTTTTTCTTCTTGTTTTTTTTTTAATTATGATAATTAAGTTTCAATAGTATAGCAAAAATAATAATTTATTCGACAATGAGAACTATTTTCTATTCATCTTTCATTTTTTATTTAAGATATTCGATAGTGTTTTGTTTGACATTGTATTTCAAAAATATTTTTGAAACAAATGATTTTTATTTTATTTTTATATTAAATTAATTATTTTTTGGTGTTTTTAGATCATTTTCATATACTAATGTGAAAAATAATTTTTAAAAAATTAAAAAAACTAATTATTTTAATATATCTCTGAATGAAAAGTATTTTAAAAAACAATTTAAACCATACCTCTAAACGGGCACTAAATCTAACACAGAAGACACTCTCTAAGTGATTTTTTTTGGAGTATGAATGAGATTATATTTAAAAGTATATTTTGTTCGAAAATATATTAAAATAATATTTTTATATTTTTTAAAAAATTATTTTTAATATTAGAAAGAAAAAATCTAAAAATAATTATTTTTTTAATTTAAAGTACAAAAAATAAAAATAAAATAATTTATTTTTTCAAACACAATATCAAACAAAATTAGACTCTAATTTACTGTATACTTGTTTCCAATCCTCGTGTTGCTTCGAAATCATTGTAACTTCAACTCCTAAATACTTAAATACTACTATTACTCACCAATTTACCTCCTTAAACTATAAGATAATAATAGATTGTGCCAAATTAATTTGATTTCCCCCCCACTAAGTTGAACACAACCATAGTGCCTTTTAACTTTAATTATTTGTTTTTGAATCTTGCTCATCATGAAAGAAAAAAAAAATGCTAATTACCTAAACGATAAACCATGTGGATGTTTTACTGTGTACACAGACTCGGTTTACTATTCATTGCTATAGTGTAATTACTATTTTGCCTCCAGTACAATTTTTTTTAACCCCCGGGACCGGGGGCATTTTCGGATTTTCCACGGGACACAGATGACATTTCCAGATTTGTTGCACAGTAAAACGACGAAAATAACCCCAAAAAACAACAAAAAATTTGTGTCAGGACCAAGGCTGATTCGATTTTTAAAACAAATTACATAGTAAAACGTAACAACCCCCGAAAAAGACAAAATAGTGTACAGTAACTGGGGTCATAGATGTATTTTCCCTGACGGTTTTTTCATGAATATCAATATGTGCAGGGGTGTGTGTGTCATTATCCATTTTACATACAAGTCCCTGGTGTATGTAAAATGTTTACTTTAGTCCATGAGGTTTGGATTTCGAATTTATTCCTGATTTCTTTAATTGAAAGTTTGATTATTTTCAATTGTGCTCTTCAATTAAAACTGATTATATATAGAAGTTTTTATTTTAGTTCTTATTCTTTTGATTTTTGATTTCTTTTTGGTTCCTTTAATTTTTTCGGTACAGAGGTTATGATTTGTTTTAATTTGGTCATCCAATTGAAATTGGTCATATATGCTACTTTTCATTTCAGTACTCCATCTTTTAATAGTTTAATAAAATTACACAATAATTACCTTTAGAAATGCCATTATTTATTTTGGTCCCAGGGTTTTTATTTGTTTTAATTTTATCCTTCAATTGAAATTAATTATATATTTTATTTTTCATTTTGGTCCTTATTCTTTTAATTTTTAATTTTATATTAATTCATTTTTTTTATTCTTGGGACATTGTTTTTTTTGTTATTCGTATTTATGCATCTATGCTTTTAGTTTTTGTTTTTTTTTTATTGGGATTTTATTTTGAATCGGTTCAATCCTGAAATTTTAATTTATGTTGGTAATCATTTTAAAATTAATATCGCTCCCTTTTTCTCTTTATTCGTTTTTTTTGTGTTTTCTATTATTTTTATTTTGTTCTTTGAATGAGATGCTTTTTATGGAATTAATTATTTCATTCTGTAACTTATTCTTTTAATTTTTAATTTAGTATTGATTTTTTTTTATCTTTCCTGGACAATGTTTATTTTTTATCCGTATTCATTCATTTATACTTTTAGTTTTTGTTTTGAATTTTTGTTCATTTTATTTTTTATTTGAGTTTTATTTTTATTTGGTTCAATTTAGAAATTTTAATTTATGTTGATGATAATTTTAAAATTAATATTGCTCCATTTTTCTCTTTTGTTCTTTTTTTTGTTTTATATTTTTTTTATCTTATTTTCAGATTAGATAATGTTATGATTTAATTGTTTGCACAATAATAATGATAATTTTTTGTGAATTTTTTTTATTGTTTTTGGAGAAAATATTTTACTTTTTTTTTTAAATTCTGCGAGGCAACCTAATGATTTTTACTGTTTGGGCAGTAATGTTTATAATAATTGTAACTGTTATAGTAATGATAATGAAAGTAACGTGGGATGAATTTTCAACTTATGTTTTCTTCTTTTTGGAGATATAAAATTGACTATTTATTTTTGTTAGTTGATTAATGCAGATGTTTTCATAATTTATATTTTATTTGTTGTGTTTAATTTAAATTGAATTATAAAATGAACTAATTTTAATACAATGTATTCAATAATTCATATATCTTAATCTCCTTGCTTTTTTAATGATGATGCTAAATTTATGCTGGTTATTTTGTTGAAAACTACTGACATATAAATTTATATTGATTTAAAATTCATATATTTATAGAAAATTTGCACTTGACAGGAATTTTGTATAAATTTATTATTTTGGTTAAATTGATATTATAATATAAAAAATACACACAATAAATATTTTTATATTAAAAAAAAATATGAGGTGCAGAGCATTGGCTAGTGATCTGTCTATATGAGGGCATTGGCTAGTGATCTGTCTATATGAGGTGATAAAAAATAATTTAACTATGTCTTTAGACCCCCTATGTGTACACACCCACCCACCCATACACACGCCCACCGTATACACACACCAGCCCATACACACGCCCACGCGCGCGGTAAAACGAAAGCACCACCACCCCCACCTCCGCTATTTTTTCTTATTTTTCTTTATTCTTACAAATAAAAAAACGAATTAAAAAAGGAAAAGGAAAAAAAAAAGACGAAACTCCTCTTGTTGGGTAGTTGGTGCCAAATCGAACGCTTTCTCGCTCTGGCTCTCGATTCTCTCTTCAGATCCCTCATTCGATCTGTAAGTTAACTTCTATCCTTTTCATTTCTCTTAATCCGATACGGTCAATTCAGCCCCCAAATTCCTGAATATATATTTTTATTATCATTTGATCTTAAGTTACGCCTCTCTAATTACAGAGAGATCTCCTAACTTCTGGATCTCTCTGATTTTTTCCTTTTGGATCGTTTTAGTATTTGGATCTCGAGGTCTCATTGCATCACAGCTCATTTAGGGAAAACTGGAAGGTTAAATTGGTCTTGAAATTTTTTGTAGATCGTTAGGGTTAGATCATCGGTTTCTTAGATGGCTACGAGTCCTCCATTTAATGTGATGGAGGATCAGACGGATGAGGATTTCTTTGATAAGTTAGTTGATGATGATGATGATTTTAGACCCACTAATTCGGATTCAGGCCCTAAGTTCACTGAGGGAAGCGATTCTGATGAGATGAAAGCCTTTGCCAATCTCAGTATTGAGGATGCAAAAGGTGGATTCGAAGGGGAGGGTGAAATCAATTCGGTGGATGCTGCTGCTGCTGCAGCTGCAGCATTGGATGACGTGAAGGTGGAAGAGAGTAATGTGTTGGAGTCAGTGAAATCATTGGGCTTGTCAGATGAGTTGGTTGAGTCTAATAATGATGGAATTGGATCTGCGGTTGTGCCTGAGACTGTATTTGGTCAAAGTAGTGAATCCATGAAATCAGGGGTTAAGGAAGTGGGCTGGGGTTCATTTTATGCAGATTCTGCAGAGAATGGGATTGATGGGTTTGGTTCATCCTCTGATTTCTTTAATGATTTTGGAGGCAATTCAGAGGATTTATCAGTGAAAACAGTTGAAAATGTTGGTAATTTAGAGAATGTGGATGGTGGAGGATTGGACAATTCAGCCAGTTACCAGCAATATCAAGATGGCGCACAAGTTTATGCCGGATTGGTGGAGAGTGTGAATGATCAGGACTTGAATAGCAGTCAGTATTGGGAAAACTTGTACCCTGGATGGAAGCATGACCCAAACACTGGGCAGTGGTATCAAGTGGATGCTTTTGATGCTACGACAAGCATGCAAGGCATTGTTGATGGTGCTTTGGGGGGTGAATGGGCTTCAGCTTCTGCCTCTGATGGGAAAACAGAGGTTAATTATCTGCAGCAGACTTCACAGTCTGTTGTGGGAACTGTGGCTGAGACTAGTACAACCGAGAGTGTGTCTAGCTGGAATCAGATTTCTGAAGGGAATAATAATGGTTACCCAGAACACATGGTTTTTGACCCACAATATCCTGGTTGGTATTACGACACAATGGTAGGGGAATGGTGCTCTCTGGAAAGTTACTCATCATCAGTGGAATCAACAACTGTTCAAACCAATGGTCAACAGAATCAAAATGGATTTGCATTTAGTGATCCCTATTTGCAAAATAGTAGTAGCACATATGCTGAGTATGGCCAAGCAGACAAGTATGGTTCACAAGGGTATAATAGCCAAGGCCAACATGGAAGCTGGGATGGGTCTAATGGTAGCTACAATCAGCAGAACTTGAATATGTGGCAACCTCAGACCACTGCTAAGATAGATACCGTTTCGAATTTTGGTGGAAACCAGCAATTAGGGAAATTATATGGTTCGGACTTTTCCATGAACAACCATGTGAATCAGCAGAAAGCTATTAATTCTTTCGGGACGGTTCCATCATATGACAAAGCAAGTCAAAGTAATGGTGAGGTTAATGGGCTTGTTGGGTTGCAAAGTTTTGTACCTGGTGGGAACTTCAGTCAGCAGTATGATCAGGGAACTGGAAAGCAGAATGAACAAGCAGACTTTTCAAATGATTACTATAGCAGTCAGAAACAAGTAAGTGTCACCCATCAATCATTTCAGAGTAACCAGCAGTTTTCTTATGCTCCCAACACAGGGAGAACCTCTGCTGGCCGCCCTCCACATGCATTGGTTACTTTTGGATTTGGAGGGAAGCTCATAGTAATGAAGGATGGCAATTCTCTCAGGAACTCATCCTTTGACAACCAGGTGAGGCTCTGAAATAATCTCTTTTGTAGTTCTTTTCCTCTTTTTTCTTTTTTTGCATCGTATTATGGGTGTTAACTGATCAACCTGGTTGTCAAAAGTCTTAGTATTTTGTCACTTTTCTCACAAATTAAAAGAAACTCATTTTTTTCTTTAATTTTGTTGAATTCTCATATTGCCTGTGAGCTGATAATGTGTGTTTATTTCATGTAAAGGGTCATGTAGGAGGCTCAATCTCTGTAATGAATTTGATGGAGGTTTTGTCAGGAAGTAGTGATAATGCTTTGAGTGTTGGAGGGAGCACTTGCAGTTATTTTCGTGCTCTCTGCCAACAGTCATTTCCTGGTCCTTTGGTGGGTGGCAGTTTTGGAAATAAAGAGTTGAATAAGTGGATTGATGAGAGGATTGCACACTGTGAATTGCGTGATGTGGATCATACAAAAGGCAAAGCATTGAGGTTGCTTCTTTCTTTGCTTAAAATAGCTTGTCAACATTATGGAAAACTTCGATCTCCTTTTGGATCTGACATTTTATTAAAGGTAAATTACAAATATTTATTTCAATAATGTTTGTCATATTTAAATCGCACTTTATATGTCAACATTCTTAATTTCCACTCTTCTTGCCCCAGTTTTTTTGCGCTCAGGGAAGTCATTCTGAAATAGGAAATAGACATTGCTTTATTTTGCATCACATTTTATTTTATTTTTTCATGTGACCGTTGCCAATTCATGCTCTGTCACCCATTCAGGTTTATAATAGCTGATTTTAAATCCTCTAACAAAGAAAGTTGCATTCCTCTATTTGGTAATTTGGTGTAAGTTCTCGTATACTTTTGTTTGCTCTGCAATGAGTTTGCAAGAAAAAAACACGTTGCAATATATCTTTAGCTTGATGTTTCAGGTCAGTCTTTATAAGTACAAGGCTATGAAATGCCTCTCCTTTCCCCCCATCAAAGAGTTGGAAATAAAAACTCTCTATACTTAGAACCCCACTTTCCTTCCTTATCTCGTGTGATGTTTTTCTGAACGATATTTGTAATGTCTCAAAGAGGAAAACTGTTTCAAGCCCACTTGGAGTTAATTGGCATTGCTTGCTTGAAAGAGAGTTGGCTGGACATGCGTGAAAGGGCATGCTGAATGGGGTGTCCAATCTTTAAACTAGAAAAGAGCTGGTGATCCAGCCCACTTATGAAGGCACATGGGCTACCTGAAGCATTTAGGCAGCCTGCATGGAGTATCACTATAATCTACTTCATTTAATTAAAATATTGCAACAAGTGTGTTGTGGGTTTGTTTTTCATTTCATGATGTAGCTACTAATATTTACTTTCTTTCTATTTGATTTGACATCATTGAGTTTCACATAATCACCTTACACTTTATGAAGGCACATGGGCTACCTGAGGCATTTAGGTAACCTGCATGGAATATCACTATAATCTACTTCAGAGTATCACTATTATCTACTTCATTTAATTAATATTGCAGCAAGAGTGTTTTGGGTTTATTTTTCATTTCATGATGTAGTTCCTAATATTTGCTTGCTTTCTATTTGATTTTACATCAGAGTTTCACATCATCACCTTACACTGCATATTATGCTAAATTTAGTTCATGATTTTATTACCGCAATCATTTCTGAAGAGCCACATTTAGAGATGACTAACCTGGCCTGGCATTTTTAATGTCATTTGAATTTTTGTAGGAGAGCGATGCTCCAGAATCAGCTGTTGCAGAACTTTTTGGATCTGCCAAGAGGAATGGCACCCAATTCAGTGAGTTTGGTGCCCTTGACCACTGCTTGCAGAATATGCCATCTGAAGGACAAATTAGGGTATCTCGGATACTTCTTTGTTAATTCTTGCTACTGTACGGACATTTTGTCAATCTTCTTAAAAGATTCTGATGCATGTTCCAGGCAACTGCTTCTGAGGTACAACATCTTCTGGTTTCTGGTAGAAAAAAAGAGGCCCTACAATGTGCACAAGAAGGCCAGTTGTGGGGACCTGCACTTGTTCTTGCGTCGCAGCTGGGTGATCAGGTTTTTTTGTTTGTCACTGCCATCTTTTTTATTCAGATAATTTGACTTACAAGGAAGATTGTCAGATATTTACCCGCCTCTCTCTTTCTTTTGTACTTTTTTGGGGCTGGGGTGATACAGTACTATGTCGATACTGTCAAGCTAATGGCACTTCGCCAGCTGGTTGCTGGATCTCCTTTGAGGACATTATGCTTGCTAATAGCAGGGCAACCAGCTGAGGTATTTTCCACAAATGCTACTGGACATGGTGACCTTTGTGGTGATTTTAGCACACCTCAACAGCCTATACAGGTGAGATATTGATGCATGAAAACTGTAATCCTACCATATCAAGGGCTTAATGCCTGTGCTATGCTGATTCTTTTTGCTAAGCACATTTAGGGGATCGTAAACTTGATCGAGGTTTTTTTTGTAGTGATGGAGAATTTTTTGAGTGCAGTCAAGGAAAAAAGAAACATATTTTGGATTATGTTGACTTGACTACTAACCTGCTATACCATCTGTGTTGTTTCCATGTAATGGACATTTTGCTAGCTCTCAAGCTATAGAATACCTAAGCTTTCTCCTCAATCCTGTTTATTAGGATACTGAATGCTCATAGGCTTTGATATGTCCATCATTTCATTGCCATCTTTTCAAATTTAAATTTTTTGTTATGGTAATATATCTACCTTTCATCGATATGCACCTTTTTTTTCTCTTCAAAAATTAAAATTTCTAACCAGTTTTTATCGGTGTATAATTTTGTTTCTCCATGTTTTGATGTCAACTACAGCTAGGAGCAAATGGAATGCTTAATGATTGGGAAGAGAATTTGGCCGTCATAACTGCTAATAGAACAAAAGATGATGAACTTGTGCTCATACATCTTGGAGATTGCCTATGGAAGGATAGAAGTGAGGTATCTTTTTTTCTCTGGCCCTTTGTTTGGTGGTTTCTTACGAAAACCCTGTATCCTGAAACTTACATGAGAGTGGTTACTCAGATTACTGCTGCACACATCTGCTATTTAGTAGCAGAAGCAAACTTTGAGTCATATTCAGACACTGCAAGGCTATGCCTAATTGGAGCAGATCACTGGAAGCATCCCCGGACATATGTTAGTCCAGAGGCTATTCAGGTGCTCAGTAATTTTGTTTGACTCTTGCACGTTTTACTTGTGATTTATTTATAGTAGGTCATGTGATGGTTGCTTGTAATGCAAATGGACAGTTTGTTCTAGACCTCTAGGTTGGGTAGATAGGTTGTTTGGTTAATTATACAAATCATTGATTGGAATACAATCTTACGAACAAAGTTGAGAATGGTGAAATTTTCAAGTGTTTATTGTGATTCCAAACTCAACCTTTCTGTCTAATATGATTCCACACTCAAACTGTCTTTCAATGGAATCTTATTTGATTTATTTAATGGGGTGTATTGTCAGAGAACTGAGTTGTATGAATACTCAAAGGTGCTCGGTAACTCCCAGTTTAGCCTGCTGCCATTTCAGCCATATAAGCTCATATATGCATACATGCTGGCTGAAGTGGGCAAAGTCTCTGAATCACTCAAGTAAGTGGATGGGAATTTTCAAGTAGTTCTTTATGTAATTGTTCTTCAGTTGCCTGAATCTGGTGACTTCATTCAGGTATTGTCAGGCTGTTTTAAAATCCCTAAAAACTGGTCGAGCTCCTGAAGTAGAAACATGGAAACAATTAGTACTGTCCCTTGAAGAAAGGAGTAGAGCCCATCAGCAGGTAATGATTAATCGTTAACTCTTACTTCTTTTTCTTTCTTTAATTCTCTGTTTTTTTTCTCCTTGTTTTATTTTCCTTATATTTTCTGACTATAATGAAATACTCTAATTTCAGGGTGGATACACCACAAATTTGGCTCCTGCAAAGTTAGTCGGCAAGTTGCTCAACTTTTTTGATAGCACTGCACACCGTGTTGTCGGGGGCCTACCACCACCGATACCATCAGCATTACAAGGAAGTGTGCAAGATAGCCATCACCAACTGGTGGCTCCCAGAGTCTCAGGTAGCCAGTCAACAATGGCCATGTCATCACTTATGCCTTCTGCTTCGATGGAGCCCATAAGTGCATGGGCAGCTGATGGAAATAGAATGACAATGCATAACAGAAGTGTTTCAGAGCCAGACTTTGGTAGAAGTCCAAGACAGGTTTGTTATCATCTGCAAATTGAAACACTATCCTTAACTGCTTGATGTTCATGTTAATTATCACATCTTCTTACTGCTTTGTGGGACGATCAGGTTGATTCATCAACAGAAGGAACTTCATCCAGCGCACAAAGCAAGGCATCAGGCCCAGTGGGATCATCTCGGTTTGGTCGTTTTGGTTTTGGTTCACAGCTTTTGCAGAAGACTGTCGGGCTAGTCTTAAGGCCTCGGTCAGATAAACAGGTTGATTGATGTTATGTGATTTCTGTTTACTTTTTCAGGGATAAAATATGTAGTCTCTTGGCACTTGTGTTAACTATCATTTGTGCTGTGACTGAAGGCTAAATTGGGTGAAAAGAACAAATTTTACTATGATGAAAAGCTCAAGAGATGGGTGGAGGAAGGTGCTGCACCCCCGGCTGAAGAACCAGCCTTTGCTCCCCCTCCAACAACTCTAGGCTTCCAGAATGGAGGGTCTGACTACAACTTGAAATCTGCATTGAAGAGTGATGTAACTTCGACAGATAGAAGCCCAGTGTTTAAGAGTCCCACTCCAATGGACCGTACCTCAGGGATTCCACCTATTCCAACCGGTTCAAATCAATTCTCAGCTCGTGGGCGCATGGGTGTACGAGCAAGGTAACTTAGAAGTCATTTGTTTTCTTCTCTGAAAAATGAATATCATGAAAGTAACAATACTTGTCAAAAAAGAATTGATGATAAAAAAATAAAGTGAAGGTTGGACATAAATGTTTGTTTTATTTTACTAAGAATCTATTGGTGTACGGGGTAGAGGGAATAAGGGAAAATACATGAAGGTTCTATCACTTTGAATTGGAATGGCCAGAAATATGACTAACTCTGCAAATTGCTGAACTGTGTCATGGGGTTTAAATCATTACATCATCCGTCATGATCAACCTTTTCTGTTTCATGTCATAATGGAGTAAAGTTCGGTACATGGAATTGGATTGGGCTGGACATGACACAACAACATAACTTGTATTGGTGTTGAGTGTGGACATGGGCAGGTTTTATACTGTCCCTTGACCAAATATCTGTCTGCACCTAAGGAACAGTCTTGTCCAGTCCAGTCCAGTCCAATCTGCTCACCAAACACACCTGATAAGTCCATCTTTTGGATCTACGGGCACCTGGTTTGGACATCAGTGATCAAGTTGCAAATCTGTGCTCAGTCATTGGTAAATTTTGTTGATAAGAAAAACTTCACAGATCTAGGCTTTTATCTTTTTGGAAATTCAACTGAATGACGTTATATTTTCAACTTTTACAGGCAAAACATCACTTGAAATTCCATCACTAGCTCACTTTTAAAAAGCTTTGAGCCCAGCCTACACATGTTGGAACTTGAATTACATTGAGTTCCTAAATCCTAATTCATCTTGTTATCCAGTTGAAATGTGTGGCTAATTTGATGAGTTTTGAAGAAGATTTACTTGTCTGGGTTAAGGACTTTTGTTTGGTTTCTCTATTCCTAGTGATTTAATGAATACAAATTAATCTCAATATGTTTTTCATGGGTGTTTAACAGGTATGTTGACACCTTCAACCAAGGGGGTGGAAGCCCAGCAAATCTGTTCCAGTCCCCTTCTGTTCCATCTGTCAAACCTGCTGTTTCTGCAAATGCAAAGTTTTTCGTTCCTACACCTGCACCAACACATGAATATTCTATGGAAGCTATAGCAGAAAACATACAAGAAGATGGTGCAATTACTGAAAACCCTTCTACATCTAATATGGATGAGAATGGCCATTCACACCCTTCAACATCTTCGGCATTGACTATGCAAAGATTTTCAAGCATGGATAACATTTCAAGGAAGGGGGCCATGATAAATGGCAATGGCCCTGTTTCATCCCACTCGCGACGAACAGCATCTTGGAGTGGGAGCTTCAGTGATTCATTTAGTCCTCCCAAGGTGGTAGAATCCAAATTGCAAGGGGAGACGTTGAGCATGTCCACTTCGTCATTTATGCCCAGCAACCATTCCATGACTCCTATGTCAAGTAGTGGCAGTTTTGGTGATGACCTTCATGAGGTGGAACTTTGATTTGAGTAATGGAGATGTGCATACACCAAGTTTTGTTCCTTGTGGTCATGCAATACTCGGATGGGAACCATCTTGCACATCCTGGAAGATGCTTGGTGCTGCCGCATCAGAATGGGGGTCATGGAGAAGCAGATCATGTTTTCTATCAAATTTCACACAAATCCACCCCCCTCTTAAATTTATGTTCAAATGCAGATGGCTAATGTATTACTATAATCTTAAGCCTAGATTTTGTTTGAATATCACAGGAGTTGCTACCATCTGAAGTTTGAGGAGCTGGTTTCTTGACCATAAATCAAAGAGAGCCTACTTTGGCACAATTGTACAGCTAGTTCATTTGTTCATTTGTTGGGAAGAGGAAATGTCCATTGAAGTAGATAGTAGAAAGCCCCTAGAGTTCTTTTCAAGGGGAGCATAGTGTACTCAATTTTCTCAGAAAAAGAAAAATAAAACGTTTTGTTTGTTCAACTGCATTCCCATATGTGCTTTTTGAAGTTTAATTATTACATGGAGGGCTGCTTTTGGCCAAAATGGTGTCAATTCTTCAAGTCGCCTGAGCGAAACAATCGTAGATTAAGATTCATTCGATCATATGATTCTAAAGTGGGACTCAAGTGTGCTAATCTAATGTTCCTTAAGTTTTTTTTTTTTTTAATTCCCACCCTAATATTTAGCGTTACTTTTCAATCATTTGTCATGTTATGATAATAATATTAATAAAAAAAAGGGTTGCATAATTTATAGACATTTAATTGGATTGGGTTGGAGGTTGGATTGAGTTGACCCATATTTAGGGTTAAAATATATCAATTCTAAACTTTTTGGATGGTTGAGAGTTGACTTTAATTGTTTAAAGTGTTGTTGTTGTTGTTGTTGTTAGTTATAATAATAATAATAATAACATAACTAATTAATTAAAAGAAACTAAAAGGATAGTAGTTTTGATATAGTATTTTTAACACTATGAATTATAATATTAAAATTATATTTTCATCCTTGTCAACAAAACACAATTGAACTTGTCAGCAAGGGTATAGTTGTTTTTTGCACGCTAAAATGACTGATATACCGTTTAAAGCAAAAAATAATGCACTGGTAGGCAAATATTTATTTTTAGTTTTTCATTTTAAAAGCATACTAAAATAACCCGCAATTAAATTCTTCTTTCAATTTAATGATCCTTTGATTTTTTTTATTTTTCCTCATTTTTTTAATTGTGATTTTTTTAATTATTGTTTTAATTTAATTATCTTTTTAGTTGCACCCTTCAATACTTTATATCATTGTTTTAATTGGATTATTTTTTCAATTGCATCCCTTGATATTTTAATTCATTTTTATTTGAGATTTGATCTTTATTATTTTAATTGCTATTTATTTTGTTTTTAGTCCTTTTCTATCATAACTTTTTTTTATCCCTCAATATTTTATTGATCAAGATTTTGTTAATTTAAAATTTGACTTCATGATTTTTCTGAGTTTGTCTTTTATTGGATGATTCCAACCTTAGAACTAGATCATGGGGATCTGAGCTGGTTTAGGTCTTTTTCTCTCTCCAGGTTGTATTATAATTGTTTTTATGATTTTATCTTTATATAAAATTATTTTGATCTCATATGATAGTTCATGAATTTTGTTGGGTGATCTAGATTGACTCAAGCCAAAAAAAATTCCTTCCAATTTATATGTTATTATCTATGGTTTTATCATACTGCTAAATTAATCAATGTTATTAAATCCAATAAAGTCAATAACCCGATTGTTAGGTTTCTTCTACTTCTTTAGTAACATTATCATCCCTAAACATTTTTTTCACATTGAAAAAAAAAATCCGACTTATGACGTAACGCAAGAAACCAATCTAGTAATTATCGAATACACTTGCATAAATAAACAAGGTATTGATAAAAAGGTGTTAGGCATCTTTTTTTTACTTTTTTCATATAAAAATGAGACCAACTATGTGATTGATGAACACTTCTAGGATTTTACCTAAAATCCTCAACTTGAAGATGTCATAAAATTATATCTACACATATGGTTGTATTATTAATGATAAAACCCAAAAAAAAGTTTTTTTAAAATCAATTAATATAAATTTTTTTATTAATATTTTTTTTTATCCCTGATATGTTTAAAAGGTTTTATTAGTGAAATTTAGACAATATTTAATATAAAAGTTTTACTAATAAATATGTCATGATTTATATAATAAAGAAAGAGGAAAGAATTCCATGGTTTTTTTAATTTATAATAACACAAATCACCTTTTATTTTATTTTAGTTCTCCATCAAAATTATTCGCAGTGTCTTGACTCACGTACATAGAATTATTTGCTTTGTTTATTAAGTGGTCGTTTGGTATTGGGGTGCAAAATGCGTTTTAAGGAACGCAGTTTGCACCCGTTTGGTAAAGGTTTTGCCACAATTTTATTTTTTATGGGACCCATTAAAAACACAGTTGAACCATCGTTTACAAGAAACAAAAATTTGATGCTTTCGAATTTCATTTTGCGTATGTTTCATGGAGTACAGTGACTAAACCAGTTCATTCACGACGCAACAACATGAAAATCTCTTGCTTCGCAATTGAACGGTGAGAAGAACACTAATTGCAGGCACACCATCGACGGTCTCTCTCACTCTACAGCGATAACTCTTTCTCTCTCCGCAACAATGACTCTCTCTCTCCATAATCGGGGGCAACTCCCGGAGAGCACCATCATCATCCCCCTCAACACCGGTAACTTTTCATCTATGCCAGAAGCTCCGCCGTGACCTCCAGCGACAACAACAAGTCACTACATGGAAGCAGCAGCAACAGACTTTCGACACTCCTCCCGGCCACCATTTTTGAAGTCACCACCACAGGAAGAACCACCTTGGCATCCTCTGCCCGTCGGCATCGACAGTTTAGCCTCTCATCATTGTCGGGCGACTGCTAGTGTTCACGTGAACAACCCGATGCACTATTCATATTTTAAGAAGATGTGAACTATGCAGCACACCGTTTCACTCAATATATATGCTGGACTTGGGCTGAATCTACTCTCGACCCAGCCCAAGTTCAGCAGAGATGGGCCTTTTCATCCAACTTGGTTGGCCCGGCCCATTTTGTTGGGTTAGACCCAATCTTTTTTTAAATATATATATATATATATTTTTTAAAAAAAATGTAGATAAAAATCAGTCTTGGTGAAAGGAAAAGGCGCGTGACTTCGTTTTACTCCACAATCTCGTTGTTTTTTGATTGATTATGAATTAGAAACTTGCAACTGAATTTGGCCTTAGAATTATATCTCTATAACTGGATCGCAAATGTTGTTATTAATGACATTGTTACCAGATGTTGTTTTTCGATCAAATAGTAAGGGATCGTAGAGGTATTCACATATTGATTTAGTTCGTGATGAAATTGCAAATAATTTGATGGGAAAATAAAAAAAAATATATAATTTACTTGAATTATTAATTACATTTTATTGTTATGATTATTAATCTACAATATTTTAAAAAAAACAATATATATATATATATATATATGTGTGTGTGTGTCCTTTAAAGTAATTTCAAAAGTTGAAAGCAGTATAAAAAACATGATAACCAAACACACAAAACTGCTTTTCATTAAACCTCAAACTCAACCACAGTTTTAATTAAACATTTCAATTTCAGTTATGAACCGCAATTAAAAGTGCTTTTCATGAAATTATTTTTTTTAAATCTCAACCATAACAGCAACCGCAATGCCAAACATATTCTAATAGTAAAATCCTTATAAATGACAAAGCATATCTATATTTTTCAAAATACTTGCAATTCCATTTAAGACAAAACAATTATTTTTTTATATGATTGTCTTTGAGTCTTGACAATCTCAAAAGAAAATAATCAACACCACCATCACACTTTTAATAAGATTGATACAACTCTAATATTACTTGTTACTCTTATTTTTCTACTAAAAAGATCATTGCTTCACAACTTATCAAGACCTTCGTTCACTAATTTCCCAATTGCATTATTATAGGTAAATTATTTTTTATTTTAAATAAATTATTTTTTATGTTTTTGTATTATTTTGATATACTGATATCAAAAATAATTTTTAAAAAATAAAAAAAATATCATTTTAACATATTTTTCTAAGAAAACATTTTAAATAACAATTTGAATTATAATTCAAAACAATCCGTAACTAGATGCAAAATTAAACGGAAAGAGTGTTGAGATGATAATAATAAAATAGTTTTTAATATATCAAGACATGGTTAAAATGTTTTCAAAAATGGTTAAAATGGTTTTAACATCAAAAAATGTTTATTTTAGCTTTTTCAATCATGATTTCCAAAAAAGTTACAATTTTTTTATTTTTATTTTTATTTTAAAGACCGATGTTTTAGTGTTTTTAGATTATTTTGATGTGCTGATGTCAAAAATGATTTTTAAAAAATAAAAAAAATATCATTTTAATGTATTTCGACACAAAACACTTTTTAAAAAGCTATGAAAAACTACAGCAATAGCTCTAAAAAACACCCTAAACAGCCATCATCTCAGTAATATCTTGAGAAAAGAGAGAGAAAAATCAGTAAAAAGTATCCCATCCACACAGCAAATGGATTCGTCTCTCTTGTCTCCACCCACAAGAAGGGAAAAAAGGAGTCAACAAACCATTGAAGAAGTAGAAGGGGCGGGCCATCCGAGTCTCGTATTTTGGCCGACTGAAGCCTAGGATCTGGTGAGTGAATCTGTCGCTCCCACCGCCATTCGCTTCCTTTCCCTTCAAACAGGGGAAAAACGTCACCCCTATTTTCTCTTCTTCAATATATAGAGGAGAAAAAGAAAATCCCTTTACCGTCTCTTTCGATTATTAGAGATAGAGGTTTCCTCTCTTTCAAGTAGCAAGAACAATTTACTCAACAGACCAATAAAAGTTTAGTGTCTCAGCTAACAGACACTGAGAGATAGAGATTATCAGTTCACTCATGGCGGACCAACACGATGACTTGGAACAATTGCTTGACAGTAATCACTCTCTGTAAAACCCATGTTTTGATTTTATATATAGAGAATGTTATAATAATATTTATATTTCAATCTCTTTTACAGGTGCTCTTGATGATTTCCAGAATCTCAATCTTGCTCCTGCTTCTCGAAGGTCTTTGGCAATTCTTTTATTTATTTCCTTACGTTATTTTTGTGTGATAGATAATAGTGAATTTTGAGCTATGGCTTAATTTATAGGAGTGGAGATGGTAATGGAGAGAACAGCAATCAGAAAGAGAAAGAGATTTGTCTTCCTTCATTGCCAACTGGAGTTCAAGGGTTGGGAATGGGATTGCCTGACTTAAAACGCAAGCAAAAAGGCAAACAAAAGGTTTCTAAAGCATCCCATGTTGAGGAGGCTCTTGTTAAGCTTAGAGAACAGACTAGGGAGGCTGTTAAAGGATTGGAGTCTGTCACTTCTGCCTCTAAACCTGATGATTCTAGCCAAGATGCATTTATGGATGATTGGGTTAAGCAGTTTGAGGAGCTAGCTGGTTCTCAGGTACGTCCTTTTGCTTTCTTATTCCTTTTCTCTTTGTTTCGTAACGGATTTGTTTGCTTTCAATTGTGTTTCTTCGGTGGTTTAATAGTAATTGTTGACATTTAGGGTGGTTAAAAACGAGGCAGGATTTTTGATGATTTGTATTCCACAAGCTTATTTTCCCGTTAGGAGGATAGCTTTTGGATCACTCTTGAGTTTTGGGTTGGAAATTTGTGGTTTTGAATATCAGGTGAGATTGTGTTTGGTAATTGGGTATTGATTCTGTCTTAAGTTCTGGATCAAAGGGTTTACAATCTGATCATCTGCTTAGCAGTTGTTATACTGTAAGGCTCGTTTATGGTCAAGAGTTCTTAAGAAATTTATATGCCAATGTTATCCTTTTTTTCTTCCTAAGATAGGTAGGTTGATTAGGTTGTGGTTTGATATATTTGAATATGGCTGATCATCACTGAGATGCACTGCCTTGCTTGATTCTGTATTTGTTAAACGTATGTTGATGGAAAACCATGTTCTACTACTGAAGGAATTAGACTATGTTTCTGTCAAAAGCTTCTTGTGATTTGCTTACAGGGATTTTGATGTAGCTATGCTTTGTAATTGCACAAATCGGTGACACCCTTTTGGCTTAGCCTATAAATGTGACCTTGGCGAAAAGTGACAAACATATAGTATGTACAAGTTCTGTAGATTCATAATTTGTCAAGGAACACTAGGCATTCATGGGACACAAAGTAATTACACTGACTTGCACCATTACCCTTAAGCGCTTTCTATAGAAGCTTTCCAAAATATGCATCGCATGGCCTCCTTTCAGTGAAAGTGTCCGAACATGTACCTATTTCATAAATAGCTTGATTTTTTCTTGAAAAAACCTTAATAGTCTTAGGAAATGCATGCATAGATCTGATTTGCTACATGTAGTGTGATATTCAAGTTTGGACTAGGTTATTTGTATTTTGTAAATGTCTTATTGCAGTATTATTTTGCTATGCTTATCGATGTCTTCTCCTGGAATATAGACTTGTATTTTATTCATATGAATAAACTAGTGAATAAAACTCTCTTATACCTTTGATTACACATGATTTTGATTTGGTCATGAGCCCCTTCTTTGTTGCATATTGAATGTGGTGTAGTTGAGCACAGGGCTGGTTGAGCTTTGTGTAATAAGGGCTAATTGCCTCGATCAATGATTTGAAATTGATTAAGTAATAAAAAGATAAGTTATTGAAGTGTCTAAAGGTAAAGCTGAGCTGTTATCACTATTAGACACGAGCCAATATTATTCAAGTATGGAGCTTGATTATCAAATTCAGCTTTCATTCCTACCCCTGGCTTTATCATATTGCAGACCAAAATCTCGAGGGCATTTTCATTTCATGTGACTAGGGTAATCACAAAACTGGGATTCAATGTCATGTTTGCAGCATGCCTACAACGAGTATTACACATCAGTAGCATGGGCATACATTAATGGCCTGCTTGAGTTGCTAAGACTACTTTGAGATGCCATTTGTTAGGAAACCATGGCAGGTTTACATTTTGGAGTGACTGTCGCTTTGACATGTTGCTCCAAGGAGGAGATTGGGAAAACACTATTGATTTACATGGTTTAAAATACAAGTGGAAATTGATTTGGCACTGCAAGCTTCAGTTGGCTCTTCTTCATAGTTTTTTTTTTCTCTGGACCTCCATTGACCCCCAGTCTGCTTAATTCTTAGTGTTCCTTGTCTCCCCCTTGTCAAAAATTGTGTATTTAGACTAAAGAGCATTTGAACTACAATGCTTTTCATGAATTTTATGCTAACTTGCTTCCTCTTCTGTAGATAGTGTGTGCACTGATTTTTGGGGTTTTCAAGCTCTATAATATCTTTCTTTTTTTCTTGCTTTAATTTTCTTCTCCAGGACATGGAATCTATTGTGGAGACCATGATGCAACAACTTCTATCTAAGGAGATTCTTTATGAACCCATGAAGGAAATTGGAGAAAGATATCCAAAGTGGTTGGAGGAACACAAAGCCAGTCTGTCCAAAGAAGACCATGGGCGTTACTCTCATCAATATGAACTCATAAAAGATCTTAATGATGTTTATGAAAATGATCCTAATAACTATACCAAGATATTTGATCTCATGCAGAAAATGCAAGAATGTGGCCAACCACCAAATGATATTGTCCAAGAGCTTGCTCCGGATATTGATTTTGCTAATCTTGGCCAACTGTAAGTTCTGCATCTCAACTTTTGTCTCAAATCTTTGACTCGGGTTTTTTTCTTAAAAAGAAGAAGAAGAACAGCCGGTCAGATGGCCAACAGTGAAATCATCCCTCTTTTATGGCCTGTCTGAAAGTCTTGTTGCTCTTGAGAATTCGACTACAATTGCTATTAGAAGAAGTAAAGGATGACCATATTATTTAGGAAAGGAAATAATGACCATTGACAATTGTTGTCTTTTATCTTTATATCAGATAGATGACTGGTTTCTCTCTGTTGCAGATCTCCAGAAATGCTCGAGACCCAGGGGAATTGTTGCATAATGTGAAGCCATTTCTCTCCTGTTTCTCGTCCACTTGTAGTTTTCCTCTATCAGATAGGCATTCCTCTTGATATATTTCTGCAAAATAAAACTAGCTTGCTTATATTGTAAGTATTTTAACAATTACTAGGGCTTTGGATTCATGTTAAACTTGCAAGTTGTATCTGATTTGAGGGTTTCCTCGAACCTAGATTAGTGGACAGGGGGGGGCTTAGAAAAGCAATTCCAACAGTAAATTGCTTGGTCATTCTTTGAAGCAACCTTGTTTATAAACAACAATCATGTGATTGGTGAACCATTTGAAAATGATCTGCATTATTACTTGCCCCATTCAAACTCCATTTCTATGACCACGCATGTTTTTCATTTCATCCTCCTTTCAAACTCCTTTATTTTCAAAACATCTCTCTGTCTTTACTATGTCATTGCGAATGGATTGGAGCGTTTAAGGTTTTTGATTTGGATTCTTTTTTATAAAGGTGATTAAGAGAGTGATAACTTTTCAAAGTGTTTTTTTTTTTTATTATTATTTTACTATAAGCGTAAAAATAATTTAATTCATTTGAAACCCAGTTTTAGAGTAATAAAAGATGGCCGCTACAGAAGATCTTTTTGTTATTTTCAAGTGAGCTATATAAGCGCGTGCTATCTTCACCGGGGGAAGGTCGGGTCTGCGCGTTCGAAGTTGTGAGGGACTTTGTTTTTTGCAATCCAAATGAGTTTGACAAGGAGAATGCCTTCCTCCACACCCCCACTAACCTTGGTTCAGATACAAACAAGAAAGGTCAGGCGTTTAAAAAATATTTTTTAAAATAATCTTATTTTTATTTTAAATTAGATTTTTCTGTATTTTTAAATCATTTTAATATATCAATATTAAAAATAATTTCAAAAATATTTTAAAAAAACAACACCACCACCACAAAACAATTTCTAAAGCATAAACTGAAAATCCAGCCCACGAACACAACTTCCACGATTTGACTTGACGAATGAAAGAATAAGAGTAGGGATTTACAAGAAAGCAAGGGAATAAATGAATGGATTCCTGCAAGGGCAAGAAATCAAAGAGAAGATTACAAAAAGAATGCGTGAAGGGAATGAGAATCGCTGAAGCAATGCCATTGGCTACGCATCAGAAGGGGCTATCCAATGCCTTCCGTTGACAAAACTCTTAGCAATGAACTTGTGGGCAGATGCATAGTCCAGCTCTCTTGCCCATGAAACGCCCCGTACTGCTTCAGCTCCTGGCCCCCAGCATTTATACACTCCGAAGAACACTGTCCTGTTACGATGAAATCCAAGAAAAACGCCGATAAACAAAAATAACTATCAATTCATTTGTGAATGAATAGGTTTTTTTCCCACTGTGATGCATGGTATTTTTAAAATATTTAAATAAAGATTTGACATTTGAGTTGTCAGATTTCCAAGTTAAGCCAGGCATGGTTTTAAAGAAAAGGTTTAATTAAGGGAGTGAGAGATATGTACTTGTTCTTGTTGCTGGCATGGTCCCAATCATCCCAGCCACCGTGGGCTACGACATTGTCAAAATAGGTGTAGGAATAGACTATCCTCGAGTACTGGCCCATGGCCCGACCCACATAGAGTGGTCCGGTCCCGGTTACCCTGCAGTGAAGGAAAGCAAAGCCTGTTTTCTCGTCGGGAGAGTTTCTATCCTGGGCTGCAATCGATCCAAATCTGGTGGCTATCGAGTGTAGCTCACAGTCCTGCACCGGCCAGCAAGTTTTTTAGATAAAAAAAGATAGATTTTTCTTTGATAGTTTTGAACGAGAAATCCCCCCAGAGTTTATAGGAGAAATCTGACTATATTCTGTCATAATTAGGGCCTGTATGTGGCTCCAATGATATGGTTGATAGGCACTTTATAGAACCTAAAGAATATTTTCCCGCAATCACGAACAATAATTCCGCTACAAATGGGTCACGTTGATCTACCTTCTAAAAAAAAAGAAAAAAAGAAAAGGCCCTCACATCGATCGAATTTAACCTAAAGAATAGCATCTTGAAGTGTTTTCTGATAAATAAATATATAAAAAAACCTAAAGTGTTGACAAGGGAGAACGTTGCTTGGGATTTATTACTCTTCTTGGAGGAGGGACAGCTATTTGAAATAGTAAAGTTATTATTATTATTATAGCATTTTGAATAGTATAATTTATTTATTCATGTGGTCCTTCAATAGAAAAAAATATATTTTGATAAGTTATTTTGTATTTTACAAAGAGCAAGAAAAGAAATACTAATTAAATTTTTTATGATTTTATAAAAAAAAACATATAAATATAACTCTTTATTTTAACAGAGAGATTTTAACATTTCATATAAGTATTTGTTAAAAGATACAATATCAATAAATAAAAATTCATTTTGATTATGTATTTTTTTTCCCATCTAATACCGCTAAGTCCCGTTTAGCATTGCATTTCAAAAATATTTATGAAAAAAATTGATTTTTATTTTATTTTTAAAAAAAATATGTTTTGAAATAATTTTTATGATTATGTTAAAAATAATTTTTAAAAAATAAAAAAATATTATTTTAATATATTTTTAAACAAAAATCACTTTAAAAATTAATATATATTATATTTTCAAAACATGTACTAGGTAGTGAATGTTAGCAGTGCCTTTCATGCTCTTTCCTGAGGCCTGCTTTTCGCTGCTGGACGACACCTCACGGGCACTGACACCTAAAATTGGTGTCGAGGGATAAAAAAGCACTCTCTCTTTTTTGACTTCAAACAGGAAAATGCAACAACATCCTTTTCTTTCTCCTCTGAAGAATCTAATCATTTACTGTCTGTATCTTTCTTTCTTCTTCATTTTCTATAGAATTTGTGTGTACTGTGACCACTCCACTGTCCATATCCATGTCAAGATGGTGAGTCACAGTCACTCATGCATATTAATTTTGTAGAAAGCTTGAAATAAAGCAAAAAACCCTAATATTATGCAGTAGTTAGAGAGACAACAATGGAGTAAGTAAGAAGAGGTGAAAGTATCTTACTCTGTACATGGAGCGGCCATTCCCAAAAATAAAATCTATGGAGCCCTCAATGTAGCACTCCTTGAAGTAATGTCTCCCTGCATCGTCGCAGAGAGTATCTTGTGCACCGTAGAACCCACAGCCTGCGAAGTAAGCCTTATCTCCAGATATGCGAAATGCCGCAGCTTGCCTTCCCTGCATTCCTGGCATCGGCGCTGGTGCTGTGTTCTATATATACAAGTTGACCATGTATTCAGTTATGAGTTTAAGCAAATATTGCATTATAATTTGTATATAATTAAGCTATATAAGTACTAAAAGGGTTGTTTTACAAACCCATTAGAAGCCAAAACCCCAGAAGAACATACAAGATGATAATATGTAAAGATTCTCAAGAGCAAATTCATTTTGTTGATAAATTTGTTTCCATTAAGAGTTAAGATTCTCAAGAAAGAGCAAATTAAGGTCGCATGCAGCTCGGATCAACCATAGAAATATCTACGCTGAGAAGAAATTTAAGACAAGGTTTCGAGGAGTAATTATTAATTAACTTTTGCTGTATATATATATATATACCTTGAAGCTGATGTTTCTAGCTGAGAAATAATTAGCAAAAACAGAAACAGAAGCGGTCCTGTATGTACGCAATTGTTGGCCATTGGCACCACGATCACTTGCTCTGTCATGCCATTCGATGACTGTCACGTCTCTCCCTTCTCCTTGAAACGTTATGTACGGCTTGCTCGCCGGCACTGTCACCTTTTCACTGTACCACCACGACAGAAATTTTGAGTAACAGTAATAATACGGGAGCGGTGCAAATAACTTGGAAAAAAAAAAGTATGTCGCTAACAGCCCTAAATAGTTCTTAATTTGTGAGTAAAACCAGAATATATACATGTAATATCCGGCGCTAATTAGTATCATCACATTTTTCCTGTTGTTCTCCGGGACAGCATCAACAGCAGCTTGAACGGATAAGAACTCGCCGGCCCCGTTAACATCCACGGTGATCTCACGGTAACCCACTGGTCCAACCCACTTGTGATGGTTCTTGGTAGAGTTGGTAGAGGCAGTTCGATTGAATGGCGATGACTCGACCGTGTACCTGTAAGTAGAGCTTGTGACTAACAATGGTGCATGCAATAAAAATGAAGTAAGAATGAAGTAAGAATATAAGAACAAGAAACTATAACTAAGAGAAGCCATTAAAAGTCAGGGAATAAAATAATAGAGGTGCAGATCGAGAAGAGGGATATGGATATGAAGAATTAATGTCTTATTGAGAGAATTTCTTGGACTTGACAGAGATCCTTGATTTGAAGATGATCAGCTTCATGAGAGAATATGGTTATATATATACACGCACAATATGTAATGCAATGAATGATCGATAGAGAGATGAACATTAATTTATAGCACGTTTAATTTAATTTGTAGGGATTTTATATTTTCTTAAACATCTTGCTAATTACTTTACAACGGTCATTTTTCAAGTTCCCTCGCTTTTAGGGAACAACATACCTACGGCTGTATACGTTTGGCTGTGTTTTACTTAGTCGGACACTCTAGCTACTGGACCTGGGATACTACGAACCTAAGCTAGTTAGTGTCTTCCTGAACTCCATTTTTTGTCTTTCAATTATCTGGGCAGCTCTAGATCTTGAATTTTTATCTTTATCCTTCTGTTAATTGTTCTTACAGATACATCAAAGCAATGCCAGTTACTAATAATGATTTCGACCCCTTACTCTCAAGAAAAATCATGCCTCGCGTGATCACTAAGATTTATCTTTCTTCAGGGGCTTGTTTGAAAGAGAGAGTTCATCTACGAGACTATGAAAACGTTTTAAGAAAATTTAATTTTTTCGGTGTATTTAAATTATTTTGATTTGCTAATTTCAATTAAAAACATTTTTTTTAAATGTGTTTTTTATGCATTTCTAAGCTATAAATAAATAATTACTACTAAAATACCAAACATGCTCAATACGAGTACTATTAACGTAACAAAAGAAGCAAATCATGAGCATAATATAAAATATAGATATTTTATTGGATTAAATATTCAGGAAGGAAAATGCTGAAACAGGAAATGTTAATAGTTGTAGCTAAAGAAAGCTAGCTTTATACACTATAAATATATATATTTTTTTAAAATTATTTTTATTTTAGAAAGTGGTTTCTTAGGACGAGCTTTCCACACTAATCACGACAAATTAGGGCTTAATTAACGGCAGAAAAATTAAAATGTATACAATGTTATCTTAATCAGTAGCTGTAGAGGGCACCCACTAGTCATCTAAATCTGAAACGGTCACCTTACCCCAATTATGGTCGAGGAATGGCGAAATAGTATTTTGTATTGTTGTCTGTATATTTCTGCCCAAACGAATATTATGATGGACCCCACTTTTTTTGAAAACCCTTTTATTTTTCCGAACGTTGGGACTCACTCGCCATGGACGACTCTCACGCCTCCTTCGATTGGGGCATGGGACAAAAACCATCCAAACTCATACACAGATTACCTTTTGTGAGGGGAAAAAAACACTAATCGGCCAAAAGTCGCCGGTGATGATTGGATTGGATTGTAGGTTTGGACCCCAAAAGATGCTTTCTTCCTGTTTTGGGTTTTTGTTCTGTGGGGCAGTTTTGTTTTTGGCAGACAACTCAGGTCTGACTCATTTTGTCTGTTCTAACAATCCTTCTTCAGTATACTTGTGGTCGAGACTCGAGAGAGGATTGCGGGATATTTGTGGGATACAATTTGAATGTGTAGGTTTTTAAAATAAAAAATAGGTTTTTTTTTTTGTTTAATAGCATATTTTTAATAATTTTTTAGTGAAATAATCCAGTTAAAAATAAAATGGATGAAATAGAATAGTTTGCGCATGCTATGGTTAGAAAATAAGGTATTTATAATTTCTCATTATTTATAATATCAATATTCATATAAAAGTAAGATGTTATCATCACAGAAATCTCGACAATGGAGAGATTTAGTGCCTGTTTGGTACAGTGGTTGAATTGTTGTTTGACCAAATTTTGAAGAAAAAAATCATTTTAAATGAATTTTTTTTGGTATTTTTAGATCATTTTGATATGTTGATTTCAAAAATAATTTTTAAAAAATAAATAAATAATATTATTTTAATATATTTCTAAACAAAAAATATTTTCAAAAGCAACCACAACCACACTTGGCAGGTGACTCAATTTGTTTTTGACAACAAATATAACTAACTTGTAGCAGTGTCGTTGGTTTCATTTCATTTGAATGTCTTTTTTGAGGGTTTTTCTTCTTCTTTTTTCCTATTATTACACATGTCCATTTAATAATTTTGTATGGGTGTCACTATTTTAAACAGTCACAAGTTATAAATATTAAATTTGTCAACCACAACATGTATAAATTATGTTATTTTGTCTACAAAAAATTAATTGTGTAATTCTAACAATATTTCTATTCTATTGTGTTAATTTAGAGAAAAAAATCAAAATATTTGTGGGATTCAATTCGAATGGGTAGGTTTTCAAATAAAAAATAGTTTTTGTTTGAATTTAAATTAAGTCTGAAAAAACTATTTACGTGTGGGTGTATTATTTATAAATAGAATTATAATAGTTTATAAATAGAATTATAATAGTTTATATGCCTGCATTACTGTGTGATACCAAATATTAAAATAAATAAAAAACGAAAAGAAAAGTAATGGTGTAAGAGAATTCTTTGTCGAAAAACTAAATTATATTGAAAGGAACGATGATGTTTTTGTAGCTTGGGCTCTATTCGATGATACAAAGAAATGTCGGGTAAGGGATGGATCGGATTTATGTGTGGGGATTAGTGCTAGTTTGACATTGCGATCCCACCGGTTTTTGGCCGAAATTTAAATTTTATTTTATTTTAAAGACCGGCGGTTTGGTGTTTTTAGATCATTTTGATGTGCTGATTTCAAAAATAATTTTAAAAAAATAAAAAAACATCATTTTGATGTATTTCGGCACAATAAACATTTTGAAAAGCTATCACAATCACACTCTCAAACAGGATTGCAATTATCAGCCAATATATCTTTCAGAACACCTAAACCGTTAGAATTGGATATTCTTGTTAGGGATCCGTCCTAATTCTGACAGTTAAATATCTGTTGGACCTTTATGAATTAAAAAAGAAAATTCATACACCAATATATATATATATATATGTATTAGCTAATTCAAACACTGCATAATAGAGCTTATTAGCTAATTCATTCGTGTTATGGTTTAGATAAGATTTCAAGTTGACTTTTAAAACAAGAGAAGAAAACATTGGTGTTATGAATGTATTTTTCAAGATTATATAAATTCTGAATTTTTAAAGGATTATATTTGCACATAGAAATAGATTGAAAATATATAAATTATAAAAATATATCTTTTTTTTTTTTATCTTGAAGGTTAATTTTAATCGCTAAGAACATATTATTCTTGTTCTAATAGATACATTACGGAGAGAGAGAAAAACTTATCTATCTAAAACTTAATAAAAAAATAAAAGATATATTGCAATAATATCTTTAAAGTATTATGAAATCATATAAATAATCTAAAAGATGAATCACAATCTAAAAAGATAAATTAAACACTTCTAAACCAGAGAGGATGTCAATTAAACTTAAAATATAGTGATTTTTTTAAAAATATTTATTACTGATTTTTATTTTCAAAATTATTTACACTTTGAAAATTCTTTGCGTGTATGTTTTGTTATATTCAATGTTCATCAATTATTTTATCCACGTTGGTTCATGTAATTTAGTGAGAAATTGTGGATTTCATGTTATGCATGGGTCTTTCCGCCTCTATGCCTTGGGCCAGGTGTTTGGGCTTGGTTATTCTATGTTTTTTATTATATAATACTTAAATCAATAAATTATATAATAGAAATAGTGTTTATTGAGGGTAATAATGTATATATGAGGGGAAAATACATGTAGGATGTGAATAATTTATCAGAAAGAGAATGAAAATGTATATTAGAGTGCATATTGTGTTTATATTGTGCTGTGTTGTTATGTGATCTTTTGTTTTTTTCTCTTGTACTTGGTGATATGAGATGTTATAGACCTTGATCACATGAATTTACCTTGCATTGTGTTTAGTTGCAATGAGAGTAATCATGGGGAAAATGTATTTTTCCTCACTCGCTAGTATCCTGTAAAATAACTTGGTTTTCTAGGAATTTGCATAAGTTGAACCTATAAGTTTTTTTTTTATAAAAAAAATCTACTGATAAATAATTAAGATTATATTGTTTATGGTCTTAGTTGTGTCTTATGGTGGCTTGTTGAGATACCAAACAGTTACTACTCGTGTTATGTTATAGGTTGAACTAAAACAATATAGACAAAAAAAAAAAAAAAAAAAGAATATCCAAGTTATGTAAAGATCGAAGTCAAACTTGAAAAATCCTAACTCAACTTCTTACTTCTTGTCGAGTTTAGATTTCAAATTAAATTGTTTATAAGTTGTTTTGGTATGATCTAGTTAACTTAACAGGTTCAAAATATATATATAAAAAATCAAAGGATAAAAATATTAATGATCAAATGCTTAAGTTTAAAGACAACTTGGACGATCAATAAAATATTGTTTGATTTTTTAAAAACTAAATATATATATTTTTTTAAAAAAAAAATATTGAAAGGATGATATATTGAATTGATCATGGTTAAGTCGAGTTAACTCGTTAAACTGTGACCTGAATTAAGAACTCCAACAACAACATATTTTTTAAATATATGATAATAAATAAAGACCAACTCGAAATAAATATGGTATTAAATAATAAAAAAAAAATCATCAAGAATTTGATATTAAAGATTAAAAAAAAAACAGTTCATGCTAGGCGGGCGATGAGCCATTAAGTTAGTGTATGTGTGGCAGGTGTCTGATTGGGCAGAATAATCTAGTACGTGGCGAGTCAATTTTCAACAACTTTTTTGAAGAAATATGTGAAAGGCGTTTGTGAAGAACATCGATGCTTGGGAAACCTGTAAGATGACCAACTAAAATCTAGTTCATGTAGTCATCCCAGAAAATAAATATAGTTTATCTATAACTTTATATAAATGTATTAACGTTTTAATTTCTTAGATAATTATATTATTTATATTATATTAAATATAAACTATATATATTAATGAAAAATTAGTCTTAGGTCATTGAGTTTTATTTTAATTAAATTAAAATCATTTTATGTTTTTTTATAATAACAATTATTTTATGTAATTTGAAAATAAACACTATTGAGTTTCTTGATTAAGAATTATCACACATTATATAAAATCAAAATCAAATTTTAATGTAATATATTAAGTTATTGTGTATACGATAAAAAAAATATTATCAGAGGGAGCAAAGAAAAAGAGAGAAATTCTAGGGAGATGGTTTCATAAATTGGACCGCATAATGGGCCGCGTATCCCATTGGAAGGGTACGGGCCTGAAGCATTTTATAGGACCTGGGCCGTCTCATCAATGACCAGTTTGTCTTGTTAAAGTGAGAAGGCTTGATTGATATGGTCATAAGACTCATAACCAGTGCCTGCCGCCTCTGCTCGCTATGTTCTTTATTTGTTTCGAATAATCATTGTGTATTATTTTTTTAGTAATTAAAAAATATTAATATTTGTTCCTTGCTATCGTTTTATTTTGGTATTTTAAAACACTTTAAAGTATTTCTAAACAGTTTTTAATTGCTTATTTAATCCAATTCGGCTGGAAAATCCTGATCCTACTACCTCGGCCCACATTATCAAATGTAAATATTTCTTTTTCTTTTTTATTACTAGAATGCCTAAATGCATATGATTGGTATTATGGGTACGTGAGTAGTGTTTGATTGTATTAAAAGTTTCTTTTCTTTTCATTTCATTAAATCAATATAGAAAAATTAATTACTCAAAGTACATAATAAATCATTGTGTAACTTAACAATTCTTAATAATTAAAAAAAATGAATGAATCAGGGTAAGTTATTTTTTTATGAATGGAATAAAATTAATTAACCATGATTTATTTATATTACAAAAAATTGGAATAAAAATTATTACTCAATTTTTTTTAATAAAACCCATTTTAAGTTAGTTTAAAGTTAAAATAAATATCTCTATTTGTTGTTTAAAGGTTTGATAGTAAATCATGAAAAAAAGATAATGGAAACTATTATTTTATTATATCTTATTTTTCAAATCCAAACAGAATATAAAATTATTTTTTATTATATAATCTTATTTTTTTTATTTCTTGGAACATCATTGTATTAATCTATAAAATAGTGGGATCGTAAATGGTAAACATTTGTACAACAACGGAGTATTAGAAACGAAACGAAATGGACTAAGCTAAGCAAAGAATCCAAATCAAGCAATCATCATACGTCTACAATGGCTGCTTTTTCCTCCACCAGTAACAGCCGATCAATCTGAAGCGCGAAAAGGTTGCCACAATGAGACAGTGAACGAGCAGAGGAAGCTGAATGCAAAATCAATCTTCCCCATTTATCTTTCCTTCGCACATAAACAACCACCTCGAAATCTGTCGAGAATCATGTGAATCTTTCAAGTCCCCCCGACGAAATCTCAATGATTCGAGCCATGAGGCCACTAATACAGCTTGTTGAATCCAGAAGGCGGCGAAGATTCACCCAGTCTAGGGAAGAAATTTTCCCTTTCAAGAGAAACTTGAAGGCTTGTCATGATCTTAACCACTGAAACCCAGATGAAAGGTGCGGCACAGAATGCGTAACCAAAAACAGATAATGCCCTAACGATGCCATTCGAGTATAATGGAAATGCCATGACCAAAAGGACCCCGAATATCCCTAGACATGGAGTCAAAACTGGCAACGTCGGCAGCATAAACGCGTTGATCGCTATTGTGCAGAGTGCAAACGAGCCGAGCAAGTACAGTCCCCAGCCTAATAATGGATGAATTGTGCAAGGAATGATGATGAAGGGGAGTATATAGGCGGCGAGAATTGACCATATTGCTAGCATCTTCAGACCGGTTTGTATTACGGAGCTGTTCTTTTCTGTTCGCCGATAGCACAGCTTGTGGATATTTGCCCGCGCCAGTCGTGTTACTGCTACTATTCCGACGTAAACTATGCACTGAATGAGTGCCATGGTCGTCTCTGCTCCGTATCTGCATTAGAAATACTTGTCACCGAGATTAAGAAACAAGCTTACAGAATTTCATGAAATGTCTGGCAGCTGAACCGGTAGCTTATGAGTTTTGACCTACCCTATATTTTGACGACGTTGTTCATGCCATTTAATGCCCAGTGGCAAAACAGGCCACGACCACCAATACCATGGTTTCAACCACAGAGCACCAGGAAAAGTGATCACGCTGTTGGGCCCGCAGGGTACGTTCCAGCGGAGTCTAAGATCTGAAACCATCATAAACCAGATATCGTCTCGTCACTTTGATCATAAATTTGCAAATTTATCACATGATTATTTGAGCATTCTTGATTCACTCACAGTAATAAGTGGCCTCCATTTGGTATCCTAAAGGGAGTCTGTAAGACCCGTTGACTGTGGAGCCATTTAGAGGTGGATGAAACATCGGCATATCAAGCAAGTCAGGAAAGTAGCTTCCAATAAAACCTTGGTCTGCACCATCTGGGTTGTCTTTCCCGATTTCCAGCTGATGAAGCATGTCGTTAAACACTTCCTCGGATGGCTGCAATTCCAAATTCATAATGCCAGACACGAGTAAAAAATAAAATTATTTTCATACATTAAACTTTAAAATAAAAAAAGCAACGAGGGAGAGGTGGGTTATATCACTACCTGTAACACAAAGAGGCCGGTATGGAAGATACAGGGGTTGATGAAGACTGCACAGAACTGTCCACACTGGAACAACTCATCAGGTTTTCTGAGGAAAAGATTGTCAGCATCAAGCATGACCACCCTCTCGTACTCTACCAATTTCCAAACATAGAGTTTATTCAGCGTTAACATAAATCTCCTGTCAAAATTGGGCTGCTTCCTATATGGATTATCCACATTTTCCACTCTCATTACCCTCGCACCATCTTCCTGTTCCCTGAATCACAAAACATCAACCTGTTACCTGTTTTTATCAATACAGGCGACGAAATCAAAGCTGTAACACAAAGAGCTCATAAAATTTGATGACTTAAAAGATTCCATGGAAGGAAGGTTTTTTTTTATTAAAATCAATATTTAGTATCTCTAGCTCGGCACTTGCAGGTTAGGGCTTTCGAGCAAGCACCGCTATATCAGATAGAAAATTAACAATTTTGCCTAAACATATATGGCATTCCAGTGAGAGGCCATGCCAGTTTCACATGCAAGGAACGTTCTAATAATGTACAGCCACAAAGCACAAGCAAATGGGTTAAATATTTTATAAATTATTACAGTTCATATAGAATAGGAGTAAAATTGAAATAAATTAATTAATGTTTTAAATGAACAGTGGATGGTGGTTTAGAAACACCCAGATAAACCCTTTCCGCCCTTCATGATGCTACGCATGAGACACCATGGCATAGCTGGTGATGGTGCACGGATTTTTCATTGAAAAAGCTGCCCAAACAGAGTGGTGGCCATCGGTGTTGAATGATGAACAGCAATATTTTTACCAAATAATTATCATGGAATTTCTAAGACTTTTTTTGGATGCAAGGAAATCTAATCCCCGGAAAATGTATTTTGTGGGTCAAGAAGAGCTAGTAAAACCCTAATTGTTCTAGATTTTTACAAAAAGTATATGTCCTGATCTCAAGATCTGTTGTATAGATCTCAATCACTTTGTCAGACTGCAATTTCTAAGATGAGATAAGGTAACCAAGATTTATAGGTACATTGGATTATAAGATAAACACAGCATCTCCTACACTTACAGTTTCTTTCAATTTCCTTGCATAATTCTCTCTTATACCTATTTGACTTGAATACTTGAAAGTTCTTTATTCGAGGATACACTTGTGGTGCTTCACCAGTGACTGAGATTTTGTCTAAAAAAAAACGGCAATAAACCCAATCACAAGTCCCATGTTAAATCCACTCGATCACACCCATTAAAAAACCCGATTTCTATGAAGCTTCTCTTTTTTTTTTTTTTATAAATTCTTCAAATATCAATAGCCAATTATTCACCAAGGTTATCCTTGATTATTCGTCCCCGCAACATCCCTTCTCCTCTTCCTCGCCGTCACACACACACACACCATGCACATACACTCACAGGCAAAAAGAAAAACCTCAAATCAGGTCCTAGATGCCTAAAACTAAAAGCCTTTTTTTGTTCGTGCGTGGATTTTAGGGTTTCTTTCTTCCTCTAATTTCCCCCTGTTTTTTCCAAGTAAATAATTAAATGTTTTATTTCCTGGTTTTTTAATGGCAGTTCAGGGAGGAAAAATACTTCAGATTTTTTGTTGGAAGATTTTCTTACATGTGCTTGCTAGGGTAACGAGTATTTAAAAACTTGAGAATTCATAATTTTAATTGTAGATATTCATTACCAGCTAGAGATATACAGTAGATAATATTTCTAAGGAACTGTGCTAAAAGTATATACTCAATACGTACGTTAAAAAAAGAGGAAAAGAAAAGAGTGTCGGAGCTCGGTGTTATTAGCCACCGGAGACTCCACTAGACCTTTTCCTCTTTCTTGGAATAAATTAAATTGTCAGCTGATGATTACTATATATAGATTAGCCTCTTCCCTTCCTAAAGCTATTGATTATCGGGATTATATTCAACATCATGGAGTCGAGTGCGGCTGTCTATTTGCCGGCCCTTTCTATGATTATCATATGTAAAATGACCTAGTGGGACCGCTTCTTATCTCTTTATACCAAAATTGTCAATTCCGTTCTGTTCTGATCGGAACGTTCCGTGTTGTTAAAAAAATCGAGATAAAACGGTGTTGTTTTTGTCTCATTTTTTATTCCGGCCCGTTCTGAAAATTCCGGCCAAATTCCGACTGGAACGTCTCGGTACCGTTCCGGCCTTAAAATCCTCTTTATTTTGATTAACTTGTGATTTTTTTTCTAATTTTGAGATTATGTTTGTTTGACTTTGTGTATATTGTATAATTTAAAGTTAATTTATCTTGAATTTTAATTATGTTTGTTAAATTAATATTTTAATTTATATATATATAATTAATTATATATGAACAGTACAACCTCGAAACGGCATACCGAAACGCTCCGAAACCAGAAAGTTCCGTTCCAATAGAAAAACTGGAACGACGACTGGAACGGTATTGACAACCTTGCCTTATACTGCATAGAAATGTATATTTCAAGAATTAAGTATTTCTTTTATTTTATTTTTGGAGATTTATAGATTTTAATCAGAAATATTTATGGTTTTAGATAAAGGGATTTGAAGCAGACTATATTAAGGAACAAAAAAAGTCAACCAGTAATCTTTCCTTCCCCAGATGGCATCTTGGTTCAAGGAAAATCTCCCCTGGAAGAAGCATTTTTTAACCAAGCAATCACTTCCCGCGATACGAGCTCCGTGGTGCAGTAATAGTTGTTTTTTAAAAATATTTTTTATTTAAAAATATATTAAAATAATATATTTTTATTATTTTTAATATTAATTATGAAAATAATTTAAAAATACTAAAAGAATTAATATTAAAAACAATCGAAAAAATTCAAAAAAACTTTCTTTTAGGTTCCAAACACCTACTGTTGATGTAACGTTTAATGGAAACTCCCTAGTAAATGGCAAATGCTAGAACAAGCCATGTCACGTGCTCTTTCTGAGAAGGTTAGTTGCCGCCACCATAAAAATGGATAGTGCCAGCTCTATCAACCAATAAGGTTAAGGCCCCAATTGGATTCTTATCAGAGCTCCATAGCTTTCCTTGGTTTTATTAGCAAGAACTGTGGATTAAGAACGTTGATGAGAAAAATAGGTGTTGAATTATTGATCCCCGCCCCAACCCCTATGCTCCTCATCCGCAAATTGATTTCAACAAAGATTACCTAATACCAAATTTTCTTCTCACAAAAACATTATTAATTGTAATAAACACGAGAGAGAGTTTAGCGGCAGCCAAAAAATAGCAATCTAAGCTGGACTGAACTGAGATAACGGAGGGAGAAAAAAACCGGCGACCTTAAATATAGAAACGAGAGGGAGGGAGGGACGCTTACATGGTACGAACCCAACGGCGAGGAACATCGTGGGAGGCAATGACGACGAGATCAGCGTCCACGTGTAACTGAGCAAGGGATCTGAGCATGACCCGTATAGCGACGTAGAACTCGAAGTCTCTTGGTGTCCCCATGTACATCATCGTCGCATAGGCGTTTTTGTGCCGTTGCGGCGGACCTTCCTGCTCCATCTGGCCAGCCTTCACGACCTCTCCAAACGCTGTCGTTTTATACACAGCGAACACTAAAAGCAACAGAAACCGCAGCATTAACCAAGGCTCTCGACAAGAAGCCATGGTGGGATTTTCTGTATTAGTGGTGGGTTTTAAAATTATATGAAATGAACTAAAGTTGAACAGCCCTTTCAATTTAAAGAAGAAAAATAGAGAAAAAAGAGAAGAAGGAAAGGTAGATAGCTAGCGATGTCTTGTAGTTTATGAGATGACTGAAATAATATATGGTGTATAAAATGAAGCTCGTACGCGGAAATTGGCTTGCTTGCCTTCTCAATGTGTGCACAATTAGCCTATATCGTAAACTACCTTAGAGGGAGAAGGGCTTGTTTGGATTGGGGAAATTGAAGCATACATGGAGAGTTCTTATAAAGTTTAAAAGCTTTGGATTTGACAGGCAATTTTTTTATTTATTAAATTGTCTTTTAATCCTGTGAAAAACGATCTCCGCCGTTGGTTATGGCCAAAGTGGGTTTTGGACTATAGTACCACCCATTATTGACTACTTGGTATAATGCAATTATCATTTTACTATTTTAACAAATTATTTAATGAGCATGCTATAAGAGTTACTACGGTTTTTTCACATGGTTTATTAGTTACTAGACAATGCCCCCGCGCTTCGCCGCGGGCGGCACAATATTTTTTTCAATGTGAAAAATATTAATTGTGTATATTTTTTTTTATTATAATATAAATTTAGCTAAAATAATAAATCTGTGCAGAATTCATGTCAAGTGCAAGTTTTCTATAAAATATATAAATTTAAAATCGATATAAATTTATCTGTTTTGTAGTTTCAAACGAAATAATCAGCATAAATTTATCATCATCATTAAGAAAGCAAGAAAACTCGGATATCTGAATTATTAAGTTCACTGTATTAAGATTAATTCATTTTATAATTCAATTTAAATCAAACAAAAATAAAATAGAAATTGTAAAAATACCTACAATAATCAAATAAAAAATAAGTTGTTAATTTTCTATCAACAAAAAGACGAAAACATAGTTTGAAAATTCATCCTGACGTTATTGCCATTATCATTGCTATAAAAGCTAAAATTATTACTAACATTACAGCCAAAACAATTAAAATAATTAAATTGCCATGAAAAAAAAAAGCAAAAGATTTTTATAAAACAACAATAAAAAAATAATAACTAAAATTATCATTATTATTGCATAAATAATAAAATTGTAAAAATCATATAATCTAAAGAACAAATAAAGAAACAGAAAATAAAAAAAATGAATAAAGGGAAAAATAGAGTAATATTAATTTTAAAATGATCACCGATATAAATTAAAATTTCAGGAAAATCTTTAAAAAAAATCGAAAGATTTTTATTAAAAAATAATCACTAAAATTATCATTATTATTGCGCAAATAACAAAATTATAAAAATCATCTAATCCAAAGAACAAATAAAAATAAAAGAAAACATCTAGCCATGGCACCCGCACCTCGTCGAGGGCGGAATCATATTTTTTTCAACGTAAAAAAATATTTATTATGTATGATTTTTTTTATCATAGCATAAATTTAGACAAAATAATAAATCAGTATATAATTTTTATGAAGTGCAAGTTTTGTATAAAATATATAAATTTTAAATGAATATAAATTTATTTGTTTAGTAGGTTTCAATGAAATAACCAGTATAAAATAAGTTGTAATTTTCTATCAACAATAAGTTGCACTGTAGATTGCAATAGTCTTTTTTTCCCGTCATATGAATAGTGGAATAACGTTTTCATCTTATTTGAGGATATTATGATTATTGTACTATGCACATAAATGAAAGAAATTGAAAATATCTCTAATACCATGATATTATTCAAAACACACTTTACATAATAAAATGAATATATAAAAAACTAATATACATTTTTAGAAGTTCTACGCCGCACGCGCCATCAAAAATGTGCATGAGCTCTGAAATTGGCGTCGCACCCGAAGACGCGCCCATAACACCGCTATAGAAAATATAATTGGTAAATTACCAATACACCTCTATAACCAACTCTTGGATTTTGTCTTATAGGGGGTATATACGTACTTATAGAACTTATAATATAAGCATGAAAACACTGTAGCAATCCATGTTTTTTTTTTTTAAATCAGTCCGGGAATTAGTCGTGGTGTGCTTAAGCTGGACTGGAGACCCCAGTCATAAAAAAATTATATAAGTGAACAAAAAAACGTATAAGGAAAAAAAACTAAAAAGTAATAATAAATTGGTTCGGAGATTAGTCATGGTGTGTCCACGCTGGCCTGGACACCCCGATTATCAAAAAACAGATTTGGTTCAAGGAGTAGTGGTGGTGCACTTGAGCTGGCTCGGAGATAGTGGTTATTAAAAAAATAAATAAGCGAAAAAAAATGTATAAGTGAAAAAAAGAGCTTAAGCTGGCTGAGAGACCATGGTTATAAAAAAAATGTATAAGCGAAAGAAAACAAAAAAAAAAGTATAAGCGTGAAAGCACTGTAGCAATCCATATTGTTTTTAAAAAAATTTAGCCCAAGAATTAGTCGTGGTGTGCTTAAGCTGGTCGGAGATCCCGGTTATAAAAAAAATGTATAAGTTAATAAAAAAAATAAAAAAAATGTACCAGTAGGAAAGCACTTTAGAAAAAAAATGTGGGTCCGGGGATTGTCGTGGTTTGCATAAGTTGGCCTGAACACCCTGGTTATCAAAAAAATTTGGATATGGAGATTAATCGTTGTGCATTTAAGCGAGCTCGGACACCCCGATTATTAAAAAACAAAAAATAAAAAAAAATATATAAGTAGAAAAAGAGAAAAGAATATCATAAGAAAAAAATGAAAAAAAATTATAATAAGGAAAAAATACAAAAAAAAGGTAAAAAAAGAAGAAGCAAAAAACAGAGGAAAAAAAGAAGAAAAAGAATAATTAGGAAAAAAAAAAGCAAAAAAAAAACAAAAGGAGAAATGGAAAAAAAAGAGGAGCTTAATCATAAAATAAAATAAAAAAGCAGAAAAAAACGCAATCAGTAAAAAAAAGAAGAAAAAAACTATTGCAATGTGTGTACAGGGCGTGGGTGTACAGTGAAACACCCACGCCTTTTATATATATAGTAATAATAATATTATCGGAGATAATTTGATATTTCTATATATTTTCAAAATAATATAGTGACTAAATTAGCATTAAAAACAAATTTTATCAAGTTGGTAATTGAGATTTTTTTGTCTTTTCAAACCCTTTTGCTATAGTAATTATCAAATTGATTTTTTTAAAATAAAATTGATTGGCACATACAATATACGCATCAACAAGTGAACTAAAAAAACAAACTCAAAATCTTTATCGCACCCTCCGCGAGAGCGCGGTGTCGCGACGACCCTCTCCACGAGCTGGGGAATTCAATGTCAGGGTTTCATCTTTATTTTTTATAGAAAAGGGAGCCGCCACCTAGTATTATGGTTACTAGAAAATCTAAACTGGTCTTTCAGAGATTTTAAGGCAAGGGTCTAGTTGCGTAAATGGAAGGTTTTAGCACCCCTAGTACGCCCTACCTAAGGTAGGTTGCTTGGTATTTTGGTTTGTCTTATAATTGCTATATTATTAATCTTTCAAAAATATATTGGTTAAATAATGATGACGAATTATTCCCGTAAAAATATTTTGGACATTTACCACTTAAAGGTTTTTTATCCAAATACCAACAATGAATAATAACAAATTATCCCCGTCAATATTTTGGATATTAACCCTTTTAGGATTTATTTATCCAAATATCAACAGTGAATAATAACGAATTATCCCCGTCAATATTTTGGATACTAACCCTTTTGGGATTTATTTATTCAAATATCAACAGTAAATAATAACAAATTATCCCCATCAATATTTTGGATATTAACCCCTTTTAGATTTATTTATCCAAATATCAATAATGAATAATAAGAATCACCAAAAAAAAAGATTTTGATATTTTTGGAATATTGGCCAATATCCTTTGGATTTTACAAACATGTTGTAAAATCCAAAAATACAAGAAATGATTTTTCTTTTCAAAATCCATGCTAAAACATATTTTTCCTTCAAACTCCGAGATAATATATATTTTTTGAAAGAAATTTTTTTTTCAAAATATGTTAGTGTATTGGCCGTATGCAAGAAAACAACATATTTTTTTATCCTTTTTTTAATAAAAATATTTTTTATGCAAATTTTGTATTTTTATATTTTTTATTATTTCTTTTTCGGTGGGTTGACTGTCAGCCCACCTAAATTTGGGCTGAGCTGGGCTGCCAGCAGCCACCCACCACGAGCTAGGCTTCCAGCCTATATGACTGGATGCCCATAATCTATATGGGCTGGGCTTCCAGCCCAGATTTCTTAAGGGGGGTCAGGCCGGGCACAAAGCCCGGCCTGACCAGCCCACTATCCACGTGCAGGGACAGTGGGCGAGGGAGTGAATAATTCACTCCTCCCGCATGCAAATAATAAGGAAGATGATGAACAATAGGCTTTTGGAGTGTGATGAATGATGTACCTGTTAACACCTTTGGATAGAGGAGGTCGAGGTGGTTCTTCCTATCGTGGTGGCATCAGAAATGATAGTCTGTGGTGGTCGGAGTGGACGTCAGAAAGTGGCGTGCCTACGTCGCAGCCCCTGCTGCTAACCTTGCCTGGGACCGTGGTTTGGGTCGCCTGTGGAGGAGGAGCTTCTGGTGAGGTTGGAGTGGTGCAAGGTGGTCAGAGTTGGTGGCTGCTGGAGAGAAAGGAAGCGCCAGCATGCTGGTTTTAGTGAGAGAGAGACGGGGGAGAGAGAGAGAGGCCATAGACGAGGGGAATGAAGATTAACTAAATTTTTACGTATATTTTTCTCTGTATTCTCTGCTTTTTCTGTGTTCTTTCGTCAATTTTCATCTGATTTTCACGATTTAAACCTCAATTTCATAATTCGCTCAATTTAGCCCCCAATTTCGTATAATTGGGTTTGAAAAAAAATTCAATTCGGTCTCCTAAAATTCCAACCTTCTCAAATCAAACCTGTATTAACTTGAGAACTTGATTTCTCATCGACTAAACCCTTAATAAAATTAATTTTACATACAATTAAGTCCTTACACTTTAATTAAATCCTTTGATCGGACCTTAAATTAATCCTCCAACGCAATTACCTTTTTATATTAGCCAATGGTTAAGTCAAATTGGCCCATAAAAATATACGCATATCTTTCGACTTAATTTTTATGCAAATTTATCAGATAATAAATTACTTTAGCCTTAAATCTGTGCTTTCTTTCATTTCTGGGCACAAAAGAGGTATGATCGAGCTCTCGAAAACGTCCAAAATTTTCGCCTTGATTTTCCTGCCGACACCAACCCCTTTTATTTTATTTTTCCTTATTTTTGGGTAGATTTGAGGATAACCCAAAATTGGGTTATGACAATCTCTACAAAAAAAATGAGAATACACTCTAGAATGACTAAATAAAAAGAAAGGAGAAAACATTAGAAATAAAAGAGAAGAGGTATTGCTTAGTGTATAGAAAAAACTCCTTTTCAATACCTTTTTATATTGATTTTTGGTATTTTGGTATTTAATTTATGCCATTTTACCTTAATTTGCTATCATTATAGGGGGAAACTATCAATTTAATAAAATAAATTTTATATTTGATTGAGTAGTGAGATTGAAAAGAAAAATCAATTTAATAAAATAACAAAAAAAATCAAAAGAATGAGGATTAAATTTGAGTTACAAAATAAAAACAATGTTTTGATTGAAAGATAAAATTTAAAAAATAACTTTTAGAAAAAAGACACAAAAAAACAAAAATCCAAACAATGATTATTAAATTAGAAAAGATAAACCATCAATTTGAATTGAATAATGCAATTGAAAACCAATAAAACTTTTATCAAAAGGATAGGCAAAAAATTCAAAGTCAAAATAATGAGGACCAAATTAGAGAATATAAATAAAAATAAGACTAAAAATTAGTTAAAAGAATAAGAACCAGAGTTGAAATATCAACAACCAAGATGACCAAACTTTAATTTTTTTTAAAGAGGATAGACAAAGTGATGAAAAGAAAATGTCAATTGAATAAAAACTAGACCATATCGAAGACACGCGACACAATAATAGAAAAAGAACATGTTAGTGGTTCCAACGATACAATATAATAGCTTTTTTGGATACCGAGAGAGGCCACGTGTTGTAAAAATGTAACGTACTTCTTCTATACACCACACCCAAGTTTGTTTGTTTTTTTTTAGCCAAATATCAAAATACACCTGAGTTAAGTTTATGATTATAGAAAAAACCATTGTGAAAAGGAATAAAAAGCCTATTAACTTCAAGTTTAAAATCTTTGCTTTGAAGAGTATTTTTATTGTTTTACCAAATTACCCCTGATTTGATATTTTAATAACAAAAAAATAATTGTAAAAAGATGAATTGTCCCTTTGACATTACATTTAGTTTTTTTTCCAGTAATATTTTAGTCATTTTAATGTGCAGTTAAGATAAGAAAATAATCATTTGTCCTGAATGAATTTTGTAATGTCTAATAAATCATGTAAAAAGACTTCAATACTATTGAAAGCTAGTGTTAAGTTTTTTGAGCTTAAGTGCAATATAATTATTACATTGTCCAATTAAATCTGGAGCTACAATACTTTTTCAAGACTATATAGGTTTTGTTAAATTTTCTCTCAATAACCTAAAAATATTTTTGGCATAAACATGGAATCTTTCTTTGAATTGCACAATAAATTTGTAAAAATAAATAATCTAGGCTAAAAAAGCATACATAAATTTAATCTTTTATATTGTTTTTTAAAATAAAAATGATGTTGATTCGATTAATTAATAGAATAATTTTTATTTATATTACCCATTTATTATACACCATAAAATAATATAAAATATAACGGTTTTTACACCTTAAAAACTAAATGTTTCTCCATGTAAAACAAATTGTTCAGTTAGCAAAAGAAAATTGTTGGAGAATAATTTTCAACAAGATTTTAATTTGAAATGTGAATAAACCTTATATTTAACTTCATCTCAAATATATTCACTAATCATATTTTAAGAAAAAACTAAAAAAAATAAAATTAAAAGGTTCAAAATATTGTACAAATTATACATGCCTCAAGTTGTTGATCTCTTGAGAAAGACCGTCCACTGGCGTGACCTACAGATTTCGGTTATGATTGACACTATATTTCAAAAGATCTTTTAAGAAAATTTAATATAAATTATTTTTTTAATATTCTTAGATTATTTTTATGTATTGATAAAAAAAATAATTTTAAAAAATAAAAAATATATTATTTTAATATATTTATGAATAAAAACAACAATTTCAACTACTATCTCAAACATCACATTACGGGCATCCAGCCGCTTTAAACAGGATAATAAAAATCAAAATCAAAATAAGAGGAAATATCAAATCGAGTCCTTTCGAAGTTGTCTTCATGACCATTTGGAATTTGACATCGGTTTGTTTCTTAATTGCTTCTCTCCTACCTTAGGGTCTGTTTGGTATTGCGGTTGCTGTTATGGTTGAGGTTGAAAAAAAGCAGTTTCAAAAAAAGCGCTTTCACTGTGGTTCAAAATAAGCAGTGAAGTGTTTGGTTAAAACTGTAGTTCAGTCTGAGGTTGAAAAAAAGCAGTCTTGTGTGTTTGGTTACCAAGCTTTACATGTAGCTTTTTACTTGTGAAATTACTGTAAAGGGCGCGCTTAAGCCAGCAAGGATACCACAATCATAAAAAACAAAAAAATATATATAAGTAGAAAAAAAAATTAAAAAAATATAACCAACAAAAAAATATTTAATGGAAAAAAAATCAGGAAAAAAAAATAATCAAGAAAAAAAAACAATAAAAAAATTGGATTCGAGGATTAATCATGGTGCATTTAAGCTAGCCCGGACACCTCGATCATATATATATATATATATATATATAGTGGAAAAAGAAAAAAATTAAAAAAATATAAACATAAAAAAAATTTCATGGAAAAAAATATAATCAACAAAAAAAAAAGAAAAAAAAAGCTATAAAAAATTGCATTTGATGATTAATTATGGTGCGTTTAAGCTAGTCAAACACTCTGATTATACAAAATAAATAAAAAATAAATATATATAAGTCGAAAAAGAAAAAAAATATAACCAGTAAAAAAAATATTTTATGAGAAAATATGAAAAAAATAGAAAATAACATAATAACAAAAAAGGCAAGAAACAAAAAAAAATAGAAAAAAAAGTAATAAGAAAAACAAAAAAAAACAAGAAAGAAAACCAGGAAACGAATAAAATGAAAAAAAAGAAATGAAAAATGTAAATAGGAAGTAGAAATCAAAAAGTGGTCTGTGTGGTTTAAAAAAAGAAATGAAAAATGAAATGACATATCTTTATTTCAGAAATAAAATAAGATTAATTTAGATGATGGTCTGTGTGTGTGGTTTGCTGCGGTTTGCTGTGGTGTGGAGAATTAAGTTGCAATTCTATTTTGTCAAAAAGCAGTTATTATCTGCTTTGCAAAAACCAGTGGTTGGAACGCTTTTATTGGTGGGCCCATGGAATTGTACAGCTGGTTTTGGGTGTTACCAAACAGCAATTACATTGCTTTTTTTGGAACGTGGTTTGGACCACGTTACCAAACGAGCACTTATTAAATGGTTGGAATCGAATGCGTCTCCTTCCGGATGACGCGTGTGCAAATAGTTGTTCATTAAATGATTACATGCGGAAGAATTTGCGAAAAAACTTCAAATATAAATTGAGGTTCTTGTAATTGGATGGACGGATGGTGATATGAATGGGTTTGATTGCAAATCCTTGATTTTTTTCTATAAAATAATTGTATTTAACATATCATTCAAAGGAGGAATAGACAACTGAATCTTAGTGATGGAGTTGATTGTCCATTAAAAAATTATGTTTTGTTAGTGTTATTCATGTTTTAATATAAGAAAATCATTTTATAACAATGATTGGTCGTTAGTTTATGTATCATGTCATGTCTATTTATGTATCATGCCATGCTTGTCATGACATGTGCAATACATTTAGCATGAACAATAACTCACGCTTTGCATAAAAAAAATTATGCTTGCACAAACAAAAAAAATAACTCAATTTTTTCATATCTTATGAAAAACTTGAAAATTTATAAAATAACGATGAGACATATAAACAAACTAGGTTGACATTAAAGGTGTGTTTGATATTGCTTTTATGGTTTAGGTTTTAAAAAAATAGTTTCATAAAAAGCACTTTAGTTGCGTCGTTAGTTTATGTATCATGTCATGTCTATTTATGTATCATGCCATGCTTGTCATGACATGTGCAATACATTTAGCATGAACAATAACTAACGCTTTGTATAAAAAATATTATGCTTGCACAAACAAAAAAATAACTCAATTTTTTCATATCTTATGAAAAACTTGAAAATCTATAAAATAACGATAAGACATATAAACAGACTAGGTTGACACTAAAGATGTGTTTGATATTGCTTTTGTGGTTTAGATTTAAAAAAAAACAGTTTCATAAAAAACACTTTAGCTGCGTCGTTAGTTTATGTATCATGTCATGTCTATTTATGTATCATGCCATGCTTGTCATGACATGTGCAATACATTTAGCATGAACAATAACTAACGCTTTGCATAAAAAAAAATATGCTTGCACAAACAAAAAAAATAACTCAATTTTTTCATATCTTATGAAAAACTTGAAAATCTATAAAATAACGATGAGACATATAAACAGACTAGGTTGACACTAAAGGTGTGTTTGATATTGCTTTTGTGGTTTAGGTTTTAAAAAAATAGTTTCATAAAAAGCACTTTAGTTGCGTCGTTAGTTTATGTATCATGTCATGTCTATTTATGTATCATGCCATGCTTGTCATGACATGTGCAATACATTTAGCATGAACAATAACTCACGCTTTGCATAAAAAAAATTATGCTTGCACAAACAAAAAAATAACTCAATTTTTTCATATCTTATGAAAAACTTGAAAATCTATAAAATAACGATGAGACATATAAACAGACTAGGTTGACACTAAAGGTGTGTTTGATATTGCTTTTGTGGTTTAGATTTTAAAAAAACAGTTTCATAAAAAACACTTTAGCTGCGTCGTTAGTTTATGTATCATGTCATGTCTATTTATGTATCATGCCATGCTTGTCATGACATGTGCAATACATTTAGCATGAACAATAACTAACGCTTTGCATAAAAAAAATTATGCTTGCACAAACAAAAAAATAACTCAATTTTTTCATATCTTATGAAAAACTTGAAAATCTATAAAATAACGATGAGACATATAAACAGACTAGGTTGACACTAAAGGTGTGTTTGATATTGCTTTTGTGGTTTAGATTTAAAAAAAACAGTTTCATAAAAAACACTTTAGCTGCGTCGTTAGTTTATGTATCATGTCATGTCTATTTATGTATCATGTCATGCTTGTCATGACATGTGCAATACATTTAGCATGAACAATAACTAACGCTTTGCATAAAAAAAATTATGCTTGCACAAACAAAAAAATAACTCAATTTTTTCATATCTTATGAAAAACTTGAAAATCTATAAAATAACGATGAGACATATAAACAGACTAGGTTGACACTAAAGGTGTGTTTGATATTGCTTTTGTGGTTTAGGTTTTAAAAGAATAGTTTCATAAAAAGCACTTTAGCTGCGGTTCAAATAAATTTTGAAGTGTTTGGTTAAAACTGCTTGTGGTTTGAGATTAATGAAAAGCAGTTTCATGTGTTTAGTTACTAAGCTTTTCATATTGCTTTTGACTTGTAAAATTACTTTAAAGGGTGTGTGTGTGTGTGTGTGTGTGTATTGTTTTTTTAATTTTGTAGATTAATAATCATAAAAATAAAATGTAATTAATAATTCATGAAAAAAACATATATATATTTTTATTCTCTCATTAAACTACTTGCAATTTCATCACGAACAGATGTTTCTCTTCCATCAGGACTGATCTGTATCTACATATTTTTTTAAATATATATTTAAAAAAACAGGTTGGGCCGAGAGCAGGCCCAACTGTGCTGGACTTGGATTGGGCCGAGAGCAGGCCCAGTTCAAGTCCAGCTTAAAAGTTGAAGACGTGAAACAGTGCGCTACACTATTCACGTCTTCTTCATGTGACAGTACAGCGCTACTGTGCATATGAATTAATTCACGTGCACAATAGCTTTCGACCGACCACGACGATAACTTCAACAGCCGATGTCGATGGTAGAGGAGACCGAGGTGGTTTTTCCTGTGATGGTGGCGTCAGAGATGGTGGCCGGCGGTAGCGTTGGAAGGTTGCAGCATCCATGGCTGCACTGTCCTCTGAAGGTTGCTTCTCGTCCATGACTGTCTTCTGTGTGAGGATCGAAGGGTTGTGTGAGAAACGAAGGTTATTTGTGAGGTCTGTGTTTTGTTCTCCCAGTTGTCTCTCTCTAGATCATGCCCCTGTTGCATTGTCCATGGAGGAAGCGTTGTCGTGGAGAGAGAGAGAGAGAGAAGCTCTGGTTTATCACATTGAAGGAGGAAGGGTTCACGATCATTTTTGGGGACAAAGAAATTGTGATGAAGATGGTGCACCTTCATCTAGTTGAAACTGCGTTTTTGGTTGAATAAAAAACAGATAAGAAGGTGCTTGAATTATTTTGGCAGCACAAAGATGCTCTGCCTTCGTTAATAATAATCAATAACTATAGTGGCTTAACGAACTATCCGTGAAACACATGAAAAGTATAAATTTCCTGCTTATTAAGAAACACAATTTGGCTCGATTTTTGTTGTGGGACCCATATCAATTCATCTGCATTTTTGCTTTACCAAACGGGCACTGAATATAAGTTGAAATTTCAACTATTTAAAGCCTACTTGTTTTCAAGATAGAAAAATGTTTTTAAAAAAAAATAGAGTTTGTTTTACTCAAATTAATTTTCTTATATCGTTTTAATATATTAATATAAAACATAAATAAATAGCTAAATAATATATATTATTTTAATATATTTCTACATAAAAAATATTTTTAAAAAAAAACTACCACCTCACTATTAAAGTCAAAACACAAAATACTTCTTTTAAATTGTGTATGATCACATACCAATAGTAATCAATCATGCTTTCGCTTTCAAATGTGCGTGCTGAGATGCTCCTCCGACTTGTCAACCCAAATATTATTTTGATGGAGACAATTTTCATTTGGTCAGCACTGCCACGACCTTAATTATTATTTTTTCTTGTTTTTTTAGCTCGAGCCATCATGCTAAATAAAGTAATGATAAAATAAAATAAAATAAAATAAATTATGGCAGGCTGAGGATGAGCCGGCTAAGCGCCGGGGCCACGGGGATCAACGTTGTTATAGACCATTTTTTTAATTAATTTCTCCTCCCCCAGTTCAGCCACAGCAATTGAAGAAACGCCGTTACTCTGGGGTGGGTGGATTGATTAAACAAACCAAGGACGCGAAAAGAAAAAATAATAATTTTGTATAATCAATTTAAGTTTGTTTTATTTCTAAGTCGAAAACTCCTAATAGTTTAATTATAATATATATCAACGGAATCAGGAGCGGAGGAGGGGTGGCCGGCAGCCCCGCCCCTGCATCATATTGTTTTCTCCCTGTGCATTGTTTTTGACCATTGCTTCTCAAGTGTTATTGATCTGTGGCATTTTTAGTTCTCGTTATCAACTGCGTTTCTATGGATTCTTACGCACGAAACGTGGGAAGGTTACTTTCAACTTCAATTCCTAGGCTGAATTCTTCTTCAAGTGACATTGATGCATACCTATCTTGTTTTTTTTTCTCCCTGCAAATCATTAGTCAGAGGAAAATTAGTCTCGGGGCCTCCAGGTTTCTGTATTATATTGGTATAACGAATGATTTCTCAAAGTATTCTAACTTTAAATATTAAAAACCAAACCTTTCATGCACAATCTTTACTTGGCTAGTTCATGCACAAGAATGGGATTTTGATTTTTCTCAAGATTTTTATATCCAACCAAGCCATATGTCCCATATGTAGGCATGATCCTTCCAAGATTTGTTTTAATATGTTCAAATATGCTGAGCTATTTTTAATTATAATATAAAAAATTAAATCTTGATCACTTAAAGATCCAATTCTTTTAACTTTAAAAAATAATATTTATGATAAATTTTCCTAACTTAAGAATTGTATAACCACCCGGAATGCTTGCAGGATGTTATGAGTCATATTTGAAATCTTTATGAATAGCAATATCGTTCACTATTGCTTGTCATCTAACTTAAAATGTGTTGGATACACATTAATTAGTTTATTAATACATCGAAAGATTAGATTTAATAACCTTTAAAGCATTATCAATATGGATAAAGACTTCGACGACAACCATGAGGTATACAATTTATAGTAACACCCTCTCTTTCCATCCCCTGCTTTTTATTAAAGCCTTGTTTGATGGAAAGTTGTTTTTTTAAAATAATATTTTAATTAAAATGAAATATTTTATTTTATTTTGAGTGAAATACACTTTCCAAAAGTTGCATAAAATTAAAAAAATATATCTTGTTATTTTGATGGTTATATCAAATTTATCCCTTAATCTCTTGATTGCTATACATATATATACATATATATATATACATACATATATGTACATATATATATAAAAATACATATATGTATATATATCACTTATAATTCGATTTTTATATCAACTTTGATATATTTTTTTTTTTTATCTATCATATTTGGTACTCATTTTTTATTGCTATTTATTTTATTTGAAGTAATTAATGAAATTGAATTTGTTTTCTTTCACTTTCATCATCTTTTAACTTCTTCTTCTTTTTTTCTCAAATCTGGCCCATATAATTTTGATTGTTGTTTATTTTATCTGAAATAATTTATAAAATAAGTTTTTCTTTCTTTCAATTTGACCTTTCAACTTTTTTTACTTGTTAGATTTGATCCAGATCCTTTTCATAAACTTAAGAATTTAAATTAAAACATCATGAAGTTATTTTCTAGCTTATTTTCCATTAAAGAACAAAACACTAGAAGAAAAAATATTTTTCATGATATTGCCAAAATATTGAAAATCAATTCAATTTTTATCAATACTTTTTCTAAAAAAATACTATTTTCCCGGGCTAACTTTTCATTCCTTTTCTCAACATTTAGAACCAAAGAAACCTCATCCTTATAAAAAATAACAGTATTTCCAATAAAGCTCAGGAGAAGAGAATGAAGAATGGGGCTGTCGGATGGGAAAGGGAAAATTATCAAGGTCATTGAAGTTTGGGCTAGTAGTAGGACGCATGGCCTTTTTAGCAGTATTAAGGCTAATTTATAACATAGATGGGCCGGGCCAGCTAGAAAATTGGCAGGCTAGGATTGGGCCTGGCCTACTCTAGAGTCGAGTACATACCTACACAACTTATGTGGTGAATGATTTTATTAAACGCAATTTATGGGGGGGCAATGAGCATAAAATTGGACTGGCAAAAGTTTTCTCCTTTCCACCATAGCACCAGTTTAAATTTACTAATCTGTTTGTTTTTCTGTCTATTTGTCGACATCTTTTCAGGTCTACCCCAAAAAACCAAGAATTGCTATTTTTTTTATCAATTGAAACAAACAAATAAAATTAAATATAGAACTATACTTGGGAACATTTTATTTTTTATGCTGGGCTGGCAAATTACGAAATTCTGGATTGGGCTGGTCTGCATTCCCTTAGTCCAAGTCTTCAGTAAATACAAAAGCCCAAATGTTCCCCATGTACTTGCATGTTTGTGTTTGGCACTGTCTATTTTTCAGATACAGCTTTTATTAGGTCCTGAGTCATCAATACCAGTTGGATGGCAAAAGGAGGGGAAAATAACTATTTTTGAAAGAGCACTGGCATAGCCAATAAGATGCGAGTCCATGGAGAAAAGAAGAGATATGTGATGATCATTGAGAATATTCTGAGATCTTTGACATCTAAGTAGGTCTATGTGGTTTAGATGGTCTCTAGATTGATGAATTGCAAAGCAGCCTGCTTGTGCAAGAGCAAAGAATTATTGGCCATGTAATGAAGGAACAAGCTTTGAAAATAAGTCAGGAACACCACTCACCTGGGAGAGGAAGCCGCCAGCGACGGTGTAGAGACCGTGTTAGAGGAAGAGGGCGGCAAGGGTTGAGAGCTACATTTATCATGAGCTGGGGCATTTTCAATATCTTGATTCTGGTTGTAGTGACCATATGAGCGGAGACAAGCAGTTATTTTCAAATTTCGATTGAACATCCAGAGAGAGTAAAAGTGGTGAACAACTCCGGTTTGTGTCGAAGGAAAAGGAGACATCAAAATTGAAGTGACCAGAGCTGTGCAATGCATCTCTGGATTGTTCTCTGTACTAGAATTATTGGTCAACCTCAAGAAAAATAACAGCCAGTAAAAAATATAGTTTTGGACGAGTGCATGCATTTCCTCCCCTTTTTTTATCATGTTTTGCAGGAACATTTCAACTTTTACACCCACACACATCTTGAGCTCCACCACACTTAATTCGAAACTGAAGTTTACGGAACCTGTATTAGTGGAGTAAATAAAATGCAAATATACTACGTCATCAAAAGGTGAGTCGCGAGACTTGAACCTGAAACCTCTTCTTTTCTTTTTTAATTTCAAGGGAAAATCATAGCAAGACTTCTAGTCAACTAAATTGTCCATCACATATTGGATTCCTTGAAGCAAACAATTTTTATGACAAAACATGTTTTACAACGAGTTCACCACTTGATGGATCGAAGGTTGCTTCTAATAGTGTAGAACAACAGTTACCTGTGTTTGATCCACGAACTCCAACTGCCACAGGCTGTGACAGAAGTTTCACTCCTTGCTTCCAATATCTTTCATCTAATGCATGTATAACACAGATGAGTTAGTGCTAGACAAAAAAGCTTCCAATTGCTCTGACAACTAACAAACTTTACTTTTAACTCTTCAGAAAGATAGCAATGCAAAAATAAAAAATTACATAACACAGAAGATTGTCAGACAAATACAACTTTAAAGCAGGCATGATAGGTAGCAAAGCTTTGATTGAACCAACTACTGTGGAGAATAAAATTGTACCTGACCCTGTAGTTAGCACAACAGAGTTCTTTGAATCCATCACCCAATCAATCCACAGCACAAATCCATGGCACATCCCTTGCTCTGTAAATTCAACCTGCAGCGAGCACTCATTTTTGGGATAAAATAGTAGAAGACTAAATTCCACAGATAAAATATAGCCAAAGGAATTGCCCCACAATGTTCAGCTCAAAAAATCTTACTAATAAATAATTACTACTGTTACATCATAGACATCAACAGAAGTAATTACTAGTAATTCGTCTGTATTGCTCAGTAAATATTTCTGGTGAATGAAAATTCTAAGATGACAAGCACTTCCAGCTCACAAATTATATAGACGTTTGTGATCTACTCACATAGCATGAGCTCAAATTAACTAATAAAATTCAAAGACCATGTTCTAGCAGCTCACATCATTTTATGCCAATGATCTATCAATACCTAAACATGCAATTAACCTATTCTCATCCATTGCAAAACTAGATTGGATTGAAAACCTTAGCTTACAAATTTCAAGTGTATGTGGAAAAAATTAACCAAAGGAGAAGATGCACACTCACATAAAACCACAATTAGATTAGAGAACAGAAACCAGCTCCTAGAATAGGGAATAATGTTTGGGAACTTGGATCCAAGGAAACGGACAACCAAATCCCAACCCAACACTAATGTCCCTGGTGATCACTGTTACAGAACAATGACAATGTGAGGTGAAGATTTATTACCTGGGCTTTTCCATAGCATGGACCAATAGATTTTGAGAAATCAAATTCCATGATGGTAAATGTCTCACTAAGTTCCTAAGAAATTCCAATAGAATCGTATCAATAACAATGATGTTAACATATTCTGGAAAAGAATACAATGTTCTTGTAGGCATAAATTTATCTGTATCAGTTACCTTAGTCTCCCCACACTGCCATATAAAGAAAGGCAGAAGTGGACCCTCTTGAGGTTCAGGTAAATCACCACAGGCTCCTAAGGTGTTATTTACAATTGAATGGTCAAAGTCTTCTATCTTGCTTAAGCAGCGACGACTTTTCCAAAGATCCTGTATAGAAGGTATCCGATACCAGTTCCATCACTAGCCAAATACCAGGTTCAAAAAACTAAAAATAACAAGACTGTTTTACTCTTACTGGAAGGGACATCGCACAAGCCTTCAGCATTGCTTTACAAGGCATTACTAACACATCTTCAGCAAGGACAGAGTCAAGCATAGTCCGTTCCTTCCTAAATTCCAAATCCATGACAAGAAAAAGGGTATCATATAAATTAGTTGAACAGACGGCGTGCATTGATACTATAACATATCTGTCCCATTAATGCAATGCTGCTTATTAGAGTATACCAAAACCGAAAGTTTTGCCATGGAAGCATCCCGTCATTTCCATAATAGTATGGTTCACCAATCAACAGATCAACCTGCAATCAGAACACACAAAACTCATATTTTGATCAAGTCTGTTTTGCAGTAGATCAAAAGCAAAACCAAGTCAAATACTCTAGCTTAGTTGTTGAGTAAGAGCTCAACTACAGGAATTAGCATTTCTCATTCTAATCCCATCCCCAACCCAAGGGCCACAGCCAACAACGAAAAGACAAGCACAACAAAATTATTCAGACTGAACCTCAAAAATTACAAACTGAGAAAGTAAAAGCAATATGTGAAATGTCAATTAGTAACAAAACTAAGATACCTTCTTCTGCTTAGTATCATGCAGAGTCAAGTATTTCTTCTTTTGAAAAACTTCTACCCGATCTGCTGCAAAGCCATTAGCATCAGCAACTGCCTTCAAATACTGCACACCACTCTCTCGCAATCCGGGAAACAGTGCTATCACTTTTGAAGTTTTTGAGAGATGTGCTATAAGAAGTGATAAGAAAACACTATCGTCCGCAACAACACATAGCGGATGAACTCTTTCCCGCAACTGAAAAATGCAACTCGCATTACAAAAAGGTCAAGGCACTGAAAATGACTCCAGAGAGTGAGAGAGAGCCAGGGAGCTCGTACCAAATTTTTCAAAGCTGTTAACATGCAAGACCTCCATTTCCTATCTCCATAGATTGCAATTCTTTCAGGAGACAATGTGAGGTGAGAATCTCCAGAACTGGAATCACCTTCCCTAATCTCAGTAGCCTGGGTTGCAAGATTATATGAGACCCTTGTATCAGAATGAACAGCATGTAAATGAACCTCTTCACCCTTGGATATGGGTAGACCTTCTCCTGGAATGAACCACACACACTGTTTCCAGTGATCACGCCAATTTCCAGTATCTAGTGAAGCATTAAACCAATTTCATTAGAGGAATCAGTACAGACCATGATGTTGCAGCACAAATCTTTAAAAAAAATGGTTTAAATTTCAAAATGCATCTTGTCAGTTCCTTGAAATTCTTAGGTAAATGGTTTAAATGAAAACCTAATCTTCTCAAGAGTGTATCTGAATAGGAACAAAAATGAACAGCTCACTTAAATTACCTTCTCATAACATACTTTTTTCATGACTTAGGTTTCAAAACAATTCGCAAAGGAGCTAATATTTATTCAGAATATTGCTCCTATCTGCTGCAATTTCGAATTCTTGACATTGATCTAGTCTGTTCTGTTAAAATTTAGAACTCTCGGGCACTAAATGATGTCAAAAGATCCACTTTTTCATACCTCAGGAACAGTCCACAGGATCTTTCTTTTTTTCCCATTATAGACAACTTCTATAGCTCATTCTCAACTATTTCACTAAATTGAAGATCCCACAAGATTGAAAACTTTCACTGTTGATACTACCTCGTCAGCAAATCATGATCAATTGCTGTTCTATTTGCATAAACATCCACAAAACATTATCAGTCATTTAAACCCTTTCTTCATTGAATCGCTCCACTTCCAAGGATGCAGTATGTGCATGGTTATAGCACTTTAGAGTGGAATAAAAAAGTGTCCAAGAAGGGAAAGGCATTTGTGACTTACATGTGGCTATTGGTGAAGTTATCCATCCAGGAGCAGTAGAATAAAAGATTGTCCCTTCTGAATCAAGTTGAAGAACCCACCTGAACAAACATAAATACAAATTTCATAGCTGTCCGAAATATGTGACATAAACAACAGAGATAGGCTTACCATGATACTACAGCATGAACTCTACCATCATTAGTTGCCTTGATGAGCACTTTAGAGTCCCCTTGGCTGTCTGGCCGTTTCCAAAAGTCAAATTCAAAAATTTTGAAGGGTTCTGACAGCTGAATGAATCCTAAATTGAGCAACAATTAAAGCAATTTTCCTCTCAAAGAAGTCAGAAGGATAGTGATCAATGTCATTACCAGATTTATCTCTTTTGATATTGCATCACATTGCATGGGATGTTGTTGTGTTTTGACACCTATAATTGTGTCCAAGCCAGATGGAACAAGACGAATGCTGTCGGAGGCTTCTTCCTCATTGCTAGATAGATCATGCAGCTTCCAAAGGAACTTGCTTTCAACCAGCTTGGGAAGGAGAAAATGTTGAAAAGGAAAAACAATCAAAAGATGAATAAAATGGTCAAGTTTATGAGATTTAAAGCCAATTGAAAAGTGGGGGGGAGGGGGGGGGGGACACTTTAGGGCCTAATTTTGAACTAACCTAGGCCATTCAGCTAAACTTTATAAGGCAAAATATCAAACAATTTTCCAAGGTTCGGTGGAGGGAACATTATATCAATTTAACTAGAAATCCTTACTCTATGTTAATAACTATATTTATCCTTCTCTAATGGATATGTATCTGGCAAGATTTCAAGTTTCCTGTAGATACACTTCATGATGAATTAGTCAGCCACACAAGAATTCACTTCCATCCACGTACAGAAAAATTGAAGCAAATTATTCCGGACTGTAGTGAAGCCTAACAAAACATATTCACATTCTGATGATGTAACTTATTTCTGTTGAGTTTTCAAAGGTCCCAATGAATACTGATTTCTGAAGAGTAGCTCATGTTGGCTCTAATAGTTGGAGAAGAGAGATTTGAAAGGTTTTTGTTCTTAACACTACATGTAACAAATTTAGTGTCAATAATTATTACTCAGAGCCCTTGCAGGAACATTGAGTTTTATGCTGTCCTATATTGTATGCGGAAAAGGTCATAGCCTCATAGGCAAGAGATGATAATATGAACATTAGATGGTAAAAAGCAACAATTGACATGTAAAGTAACATTCTCAGAGAAAATAGAGTGTCAAGAATACTTCCAGAATAAAAGGAAAGGAAACGAAGAGTAGATGGTCTATGCAAACACCTGGCCATAAGTCGTGGCTCGATACGGCACAGTCAGTGGATTGTCCACCAGCAGCTTGTCATGTGCATGTTGTAGAGTCGGTATTAACCCTTCACCCAATAACTCTGAGTCTAGTATCTCACTGACCTGCAATGCAATTAAATCAGAATCAAACTTCATAAGTAGGCAATTCCATAAGCTTTAGCTACCAACAACTCACCAAACCCAATCTATGACTTCATAACCCCATTTTTTAAATAACATGTAACTTAGCATTGGTGTTACGTTAGGCAGCTTTACAAAGTAAACAAGCGTTGCAGCACCCGCGAAGAAACGAATGTGTACGAAGAACACGAATTACTATACTTACAAGAACGTCAGCTCGAGAAGGAATATCGACACCAACTTGGAGTTCATCGGAGCGTTTGTTAAAAAAATTAACATTCTTTCCCATGCCATTTACATGCAATACTTTTCTCATTAATTTCACCATAGGAAGGTATGACTCGCACGCTGTTACCATCCCCTTCTTGCTATCATCGCATGTCCCCATTGCTCTAGCTGCCATCATTGACAGCAGCCCTGTTCCAGCTCTGCCACCATATAATAATAATAATCATAATTGTAATTGTAATAATAATAATAATTGTAATTTAAGAATTTAAAATTTAGAATATTTGATGTACCCGATGTCTAAGACGTGGCAAGGTCTGGTTATGGTCTTGTCAATGGCTTCACGGAATGCTCTGTTTCTAGCATCGTCATTAAGCATGTCCAAATACGAGGTCGTGGCTAGAAGTGCATTGCTGGAACTCTTGAGAGTTTCTTCTTCTTCTTTGTTTCCGTCTTCGATGATGACCCATTCAGAATTACCAGTGAGCGGGTCGAGTTTGAGCTGGAAGACGCGCTGGGTCGAGTCAGAGTTCATGGGTCGGGTTTGTGTTGCAGATGGAGTTGGAGTGGAAGTGAAGCGGGTGAGTAGTGAGTGAGTAAGAGTAAAGTGAGTTAAGCCGAGTAGAGGGAGAGAGGGGATTGTTAGGGTTTTGGAAAGCAGAGAAATCATGAGGAAAAGGCTGCTGGATTGAGTGGGGCATGGTGTGAGATACGATGCGGCAGAGTGAAGGTTTGCCTTTTGCCTATTGGCATGGTGTGGGTTAGAGATCTCCAAATTAATATTATAATTTTTTAAATAATATAAATATAACATTTTTTATATTTATAATCAATATCAATTGTATTTTAATATATATAATAATTTATTAATAATAAATACTACTATTTCAATCAAAATCATTTTTTATATAATATTTTTTTAGATTTTTTGATTAAATATATAAAAATAGTTCTTTGACTTAGAAATTTAGCTCTTCAATTCAGCTACGGGTTCGAAGTCTTTTTTTATTAGATTTATTTTTAATTCTCCTACTGTAGTTGCTCTTAAAAGTCAAAACGCTGTTTTCTTGAGTATCATATCTATTAATTAGACCAGATGCCCTTAAATTTATTGTAATTGTAGTAATTCCCCAGCTTTGAGATTACGACTTTTTGCTGTCCATCGCCCTTTTCAAAAATATTATTTTTTTTTAGTTTTAGTTTATTTTTATATATATATATTTAAGTCATTTTGTTTAATATGTTGATTTAAAAAATTAATTTTACATTTATTATTCACAATAACTCTTTAAATCACATCGTCTGGATTTTGAAAATACTTTTGTTTTCTTCAATTCAAAATTATGAGAGAATGAATATGTATTTTATAAAAATAAATAGTTGCTCGCTTATGCTAAATTAATTTAAAATTAAAATCATAATAAGTTATATATATATATATATATAAAAATTGAAAAGTCATTTTCAATTCTCTATCATCAACAAAAGCCTCAAACAATAGTCTCATGTCCAATTTCAAATAACAATAAGGATGAAATGTAACCATTCCCTCGTAAAATGAAGATACAGTGTAATAAATAAAACAATAGAGGCAACTGTGTGATAAAAAGCAAGTAAGGTGACTGCGCGAAAATTTGTTTTCTTTTTTTCTTATGAAGTCTGAAATCTTTTTTTTCGGAAATTCTGATAAATTGCGTGCGATAGCGGAGGTCGGCAAATGGCGGGAGCGACCCCAGCATGTATCTTCTGCCGGATTGCCACCAAATCCACTCCCACGACTTTCCTTTACTCTGTTCGTTTCTATCTTTCAAACTTCTGTTTGGTTCTGTCGCGGCCTTTTTTTTTTCTCAGCAACCAAACGGATCATTTCCGAAATATTTTATTACAATTTTTTTTGTCCTCCTGCAGGATGATATGGTGGTCGCGTTTCAGGATATCAGCCCTTCTGCTTTCAGGTTTTCCAAAATCATTTTCTCTGTTTTCTCCTTTAAATTATATGATAACGTCATAGATTGGTACGAGCTTTCTCTAATTTAAATCAGGGTTGGATGGAATCCAATAATATCTTAATGGGGAAAATTATCCAATCTGTAACTGTAGTTCACCTTTAATTTTATAATTCTGGTTTCTTAAGATTTAATCATCATGATATGTTTATTTTTGTGCTCGTGGTCTCTTGATTGATGGATACAAACATGGGCATTCAAATGAAATGATGATATAGCAAACAAGTAGTAGTCCTGAACTCGGACAGACAGCGCAAGGGGATTCTAAACCATTTAAATTCCAGATTGACTTTAATGGCGCCGTGTTTATGAAACAAACTATTGGTTGTCTTTTGGTTTTAAAGACATGTTCTTTCGTTGAATCGTATTTTTTTTATCAAACACATGCCAAACACATTAAACACAGGAGACATGTGTTTGTTCTATAGCAAGTATCTGTCTTGTTTCTTTCGGTAGTTCTTCTAGCATCGTTTGGGGTGATCTTGTATGAGTGTTTGATGCCAGTTTTGTCTCCTCACTTACTCTTCTTACTAAACTCTTTTAATATTTTCGTAAAATGTTACTTTGGCTTGACCTTGTGGTAGGCATTACTTGGTGATTCCTGTGGAGCACATTCCAACTGTCAATGAACTCCAGAAGAGAGATGAAGATTATTCTTTGGGTAAATAACATTCAATATAGCAGTTCATTGGTCTGAACTTTGAAGTTTGAACTGGTACATGATGTATTCTTTTGTCAGTTGTCTCACGGCTAACCAATGGTTACCGATCTGTTTTTTCAAGTAAATCACATGTTGGATGTGGGGAAAGCACTACTACACCAAGATGCGCCTCAGTCAACACAGTACAGGTAACTGGTTCATGCATGAAAGCACCTGTGCCATGATTTCTATGCCTTTGGTCGGATTCGCGTATGGTGACCAATGCATAATATAGATGATTTGTAGATTTACATGTGAGTGTTGCTTTAAGCAACATATGAAGTGTGTGGTTCAGAGTAGAAAAAGTTTTTGAAGAATATGCTTTAAGGGGATCATAAGCATGTATCATGCTATAAATAAAACATGCTAGATTTCTCTAAAGCTCATTTACTTTGCACTGAAACTTCACTCCAAGAACAAGTTTAATTAAGAAATTATTTTTCTGTCTGACAGATTTGGCTTTCATCCGCCTCCATTTAACAGCATTGACCATCTGCACCTCCATTGTTTGGCATTACCTTTCATACCCAAGTAAGCAATCTGATGATGTTTGGCAAGTACTGAAAGCTTTTATTCTCTTGATTATCTTTTCAGACATTAATTGCCCTTAAAATGAAGAAATTTTAATTCATGAAGATATTGAACAGATGGAAATATTTAAAATACACGTCTTTAGGATCCCTTGGGTTTATTGAAGCTGAGGAGCTGCTGGAGACAATAAAGCCTTCATAAGTATTCACTCCTTAGGTGGGTTCATGACTTGATTTCTATGCTTTGATGCTTTGTTCTCTCTAATGTCATTAACATTGTATTTATAATACTGGTTTTTGATATCAAAGACCAATTAAATTCTTTCTTTCCCAAAAACCTTGAATACATTCTGTAATGTTCAGATTTAATCCAGACCTGTTATATGATTTTCAGTGTTGCATGTAAGGTCTTGTCTCAGGTTCTTACAGCATAATATACAACACCTTCATGGATAACCCTGTTTCAGGAATGAATGAATAAGAATATATGCTAATGCAAACTATGTAACTCGTGTAATGAGATCAAAATCAGCTTGAAATGGCCTTTTAAGTGTTGATATTCATGGCTTACTACTGTAGAGACCGTAACTTTCAGTATTTGAGTGAGTACTGATGAAGACATAGTGATCCATTTTTGGGTACTGTAATGATCTAGAGTAGGAGTTCCCAGTGGAAAGTAAGTGAAGCAGGAGCAATTAAATATGCATGCATGCCTACCCTCTCTCTGAAACTGTCTTCTTTACAAATTAAGAGCTGTTTGATTGCTACTTATGAACCGAGTTTCCAGCTATCATAGTGGGTCCTTGGATATTTCTGTAGATCTAACTGTTAAAACTTGTTCGGGAAAAAAGTCCTCAAGGAGCGTAGCGTATGGCAAAGAGCTTTGGATCTGCACAGTAGATCTTGAATTCGAGTCAGAGCGTACACCCCTTATAAGAACCTGAGACAGTCAGGGTTTTACTCGCTCATCTAGGCCCAAAAAAAATAAAAATAAAAAGTGTTCAGGAAAAAAAGAAAAAGGATTACAGCCCAGTTGCCGTCCCATGGGTCCTTTTGTTTATTTTACTTTGTTATGCTATGCTGAAGGAATTTATTCCCCCTCTTGATGGAGATTAGTGAATGGTTGGAAATTAGTTGGCGTGGCTCTTATGGAGCAGTAAATGGCAGTTAATTCAAACTGTATTTTTGGGTGTCATCTTCTAGGCCGTCAAGCAGATAACTTGGCATCATGAATCAGCTCATCTATATTTGTTGCCCAAAACTCCAAAAAGCGTGGCAAAACCACCCTGCACGGGATGAAAAAAACCATTCACTGCTGTAGTGAAACTTTTATTTTTTTTTTCCTTTCAAGGAAAAAATTATCTTTCTTGGGTTGGGGTTAATTTCGTCTTTTTTCTTATTTCAACAATTCATTGGTCATCAAAGAGCTGTACAAGGATATTTTTATATATATAAAAAATAACATTAAAATGAATAAAACACTTCTAAAATTTAAAAAATAAAGCTGTTAATTGATGGTATTTGTCTTTTCACTTTTCTCGATACAAGAAAAGATGTCTTTATCATTGGAATCAAGAAAAATTAACGTGTGGGGGTATTATCTTTCTTCGTCTGATATAGAATATAAATGGGTATTTTTAGGTCTTCTGCTCTAGTGTAAGTCGTAAGCTCATCTAGATTCCGGTCACCCGTCGCGGACCACCTGAAATCAAAGAGAACAACAAAACCATTCCTCAGATGAAGACCAAGAGTGATTCTAAGACCAGAATCTTCTGCTCTCGTAATGTTCCCGCTTCCTTAGCCAATCGGTTGAGTACTGGTTTCGGATTTGAATTGACTAACAACCTGGGCCGTTACTGGGGAATGCCTCTTCTCCATGAGAGGCTTAACTTAACAAGAGCACGGTCAGGTTCATAGTGGATAAAGTGCAGCAGAGATTGAATGGGTGGAAAGCGCAGCAAGAGAATTATTAAATGGGTGTCTTCTTCTTTCCTTTGGTAGTTGGTATGGGACACGGTTCTTTTTGGGAATGGTTTACCTTGGGCATGTAGCTACCAAATAAAGTCTGTCTGCTATGTAATAGCGTAGGCAGGATAGCTATAAAGTCCCTCTTATTGTGATAGTTTTTTTTGTTAAAAAAATAGAATTATTTTTATTTTTTATTTTAATATATAACACCCCTTATTAGCAGACTTAATGTGTAGAACTGTTATTGCTCACCCCATTCTTAACACCAAACAAGCCGAATGCTCTAAAAGTTTAGATTGGTTGGTAAGGGGAATATTGTGATAGTGGTTGCAAAATGTTGCAAATTTAATATTATTAAAACGATTTGAAAAAATAAAAAAAATATTTAAAAAAAACACTTTTAAAATTTTTATAGAGGGGTGATCATTGAAAGAAAACTTTGTCCCCGTAAGCCCTTCATCTTTTGATGTCTGTGTTAGGTACTGAATTCTCAGCACATACCTCTTTTTATTTTTATTATTATTATTATTATTATTATTATTATTATCTTGTAAATCATGATTAGTGAACAAAAATAATGTAGACGGAGCTAAACCCTTTATCTTTTAGGCTGGTTCCACAATGCAGAATGTGACAACACCTCTCATTTTAAGATAGGTGTATCTTCCAACCATCTAAGTAGGTGGCAGTTGTAGCTTGCAGCAGTAAGAGTTTGAAGTTAAAATATTTGTTCTTTTATAATCTCAAGTTTAAGGCCCGTAGATAGATGATCATTAGAAGTTTACATGATTATTAATTTTAGGTCCATAAAATTAGTTAAGTTACACAGAAATTGACCAGATACCCATGTTAATAAAAAAAAATAGATATACTTTCCATTATGTTAACATATTTTAGGCAAATACGTATACTAAAGCCACCATAAATTCTGGGGGACCCATGTTTTCTGTATATCCTTCCGGCCAGAAAAATAAATAGTTATTTAGCCAATTTAAAACAAAACGATGCTTATAAATAGAATCGCGGACATCATTGCTATACAGCTAAGTAGGAGCAAGTGGATGTTTGTTTAGGTTGGGAATTCTATTTTTTTAATAATTGTGCTTGAGGATGCGGTAATGATGATTTTTTATATTGAATTTTATTTGAAAATTAATCAAAAAATATATTTGATGTCAACATATAAAAACAATTCAGAAATATAAAACAAAAGGATTTCATTTTTTTACTGATTTCTATTTGCATGGGAATATCAAACACAATCAACTTTTGATAAGGAATACGGGCAGCTGGCTCTCACCAAATCACGATGGACTTTTGTTCATCGAAGCATGGTGTTGGTGGAATGGCAAAAAATTATGAAGCTTGGCCGATGGAGGAGTCCTCTTTCGATTACACATGGTCGTGGTGGGTTCATGATGCTATATAACAATGATATCGTAGTGAGTGATGGGCATTTTCGAAGTTTGAGTGACAAAATTATAAAAAATAATTTTTCAAAGAAAATTTAGATTTGAGTGACAATAGAAATTAAATTTCATTTTAAAATGACTTTAATAATGGACATTCTATGCTGGTTTTGTGCATTACATGGAATAAATTGTTGCAATTTCAACGTTCAAATTTAGAAAGTTAAAGATGAGAAAAAGCTTCGTGATCACCATGTGTCTATTTTGAATTATAGTGTATGATGTTTTTTTAAAATATTATTTTAATTGAGTATATTAAAATAATATTTTTTATTTGTAATATTACCCCATCAAAATCATTTAATATCATTAATTTAATGTTTTTCAGATAAAAAATAATTTGACGAATATATTATAAAAACAAGTTACAATAAAAAACAAACACTCACATGATCAAACTTTCAGATTTACCCCAACCTCGAGAATTTTATCCACTTAAAGTAAAGAAAGGGTAAGAGGCGTGTATATATAGCAAGAGATGCTCTATTTTTCCATCATTTCACAAAATGAAATTCAAAGACTACATTTGCATTGCATATCAAAAGTGTTTTTAAAAAAAAAAAAATTATTTTTATTTTAAATTTAAAAAATAAAATTATATTTTTAGATTATTTCATGTGCTCATGTTAAAATAATTTTTTAAATAATAAAAAATATAATTTTAATATATTTCTAAATTAAAAATATTTTCAAAAACAATTCTCAATTACTCTGCAATTTAGTCGTGTTTTATGATTTGTTTAAATGATGGGGTTGGCTTCGATGCCCACAATGAGGGATTGACAACCCTATTTTCAATTTATTAAGGCTTCGTATAAGATTACGTCTAATAATATTTTTTTAAAATTCTAAGTTTTTTAGAAATTTCTACATGTTACTAAAACTTCTCTTTCCTAATCCAAGAGAATTTTGAAGTGGGTGGGAGTGAAATAGCTAATCAAAGGGTCCATGGAGGGTGTCGGCCCGGAGAGAAGTAGCTCTTTGGCATGTACTGCAGGTTGGCGTTTACTGGAGGTCCTTGCCAGCTGATCGCCACTCATCGGCATTTCTACCGGTTCGCCAACCTCGAAGTCCGAGGTGAAATCAGTGGCTGCCCTCAGTTTTTACAAAAGCTGGGGAGGTGCAGGGGGCAAAGGAGCAGAGCGAGTGGTAAATTACTATATTTCATAATAACCCCCTCGTACTCTATGAAATTATCTCTCTAGTCCTTGAAAAAATCTTAATATTGAAATGTGTCTTCGACAGTCTTTCATAAGCTGTTAGAGCGAAAAACAATTTGACAACTTTGTATTATACCTCCAATTACTGATATACAGAAGCTGAGAATTACACGTGAACGCATAAGAAAGTGTTGTTTGTGACCGGACCGACGTGTAAGGCATGGATACTAACTTCAAAAGCTGAGAATTTTTTTTTCCTTTTCTTTTTTCTTTTTTTATGGGTTTTTTTAAAATTGTTTTTGTAGATTTTATTTTTTGATACTGGGATGATTGAGAGAATTTAGTTTTATAATTTTTTTTATATATAAAGTTAGTGTGATTTGTGGATTTGTCAAGGTAATTTAAGGTGTCATAATTGCCCCAATTTATGCTTTTGGTGAGTTTTTTTTAATTGAAATTATTTTTTTATTTTTTTTTCTCTCATGGTTTTCTTTTTAAAAAAGTTTTGAAAAAAATTATGTTATTAAACTTTATCAAAGGACAAAAATTAAAGGATTTAGGAAAACCATCATTCATCCATTACTCGTTGCATTGTGGATTGCAATAGAAACCCGTATTGTTATACCCTTTTTTCCTTTTTTTTATAAGTTTTTAAATTTTGGTTGTTTTTTTTTTTTCAATTTTTTTCTTGTTGATTTCATCTTTTAAAATCAAGATTATTGAGAATTTAACTTCATAATATGATTTTTTATTTTGCCTTCATATAAGATTAGCATGGTTTACGAGTTCGCTAGTATAACTCGGATTGCTCTAGTTTACAACTTTAGTTTTTTAATTTAACTTGATTTTTTAATTTAAATTGTGTTATTAAACTTTATAAAGTAACAAAAACTAAAGGGTGCGAGGAAACCATTGTTCACCCATAGACATTACACTATGGGTGATAATAGTAATCCATGGTGTTTTGCTCTCTTTTTGTTTGTGTTTTTAATTTTAATATTTAGATGAATGAGAATTTAATTTCATAAATTATTTTCTTTTATTTTTCAGGTTTGACAAGGTATATCAGGTTACCCTAGTTTACGAGTTTGATAGGGTGTTTTTTTTTAATTGAGCTTGATTTTTTATTGTTTATTTTTTAATAAATAGTTTCAAAAAAAAATTATGTTATTAAACTTTATAATGTCAATGGACCTATTCTTAGGTATAGGTGGTTGATTCAGTTCGCGATTCTAGCAATTTAGCTTTTTTATTAGTTTTTGTATTTTATCATTTGATATCGAGTTAATAGTTTTGAAAATAAAAAATAAACTATAATTATAGTAGAGTTCATAACTCACTTTACAAGTTTAGTTTAATTACTCGATTTACAGTTTTTACAAGTTTACCTACTAATATTACATGCCTTTTATTTTATTTTTTTAATCGTTTATAATTTATTTTATTCTTATTATTGACTGAAAATATATATATTTTTTAAATTAATTCATCAAATAAAATCTAATAATACTATTAAAAATATTCAGCACACTCTTAATATAATTTTAAAAAATCTGATCCGAACTCCTTCTGATAACAAGTCAACAATACTTAGTTCGCTCGTGTGTGTGTGTGTTGTCGATCTCATATAGTAGATGCGGCAGTAAAATCGAGGAAAATATTAGGTGGATGGTGGTTCAATGCACCATTCAATCTACTGGGCACGTGCAAGTTACACGCACGAGTGCTAAACAAATTACAGGACAAAAATTCGGCAGGTTTATCCATACGCAAGTACCCATATTCAACATCAAACAGGACCAGACAAAAAGCCCCACGCTATCTTCATGCATGTTTTTTAGAGTAATTGATTTTGTTTTTTAATGTATTTTTATTTGTTTAAAAATAGATTAAGATAATATTTTTTTTAATTTTTTTTATATGAATTTGTGGATATAATTTAAAAACACTAAAAATGGTTAATTTAAAAAAATATTAAATTTTAAATATTAAAAAAATATACTCATTAACCGGTCAGTCCTCGAACTTCAGACTCTTGCTAATCTGTCCCTGTATTTTCTTTGCTCTGGCATGTCCATCCATGGCTAGATCCCTTCCATATAATTGAGTTTATTAAACTCTGTATTATGAATGTAATGATATAATCACAATTTTGAGGCACATGGCATTAGAAGAAGAAGAAAATATCATTTTATTTTGTTAAATGACAATTAAAAATATAAAAATAATAATTTTAAATAAAAATATATACTCTTTTTTTCCAAATAATAAATAAGTCTATCTAACTTAGAAGATTGAGTGCTTGTTAATGATCCTGAGGTGTTCGAGAGAGTGTATTTCAAAATTACTTTTAAAAAATTATTTTTTATTTTTTAAAATCATTTTAATGTATTGATATAAAAAATTAATTTTAAAACATAAAAATTATAATAATATTCAAATAATAAAAACTTAAAAAATAATTTTGAACACAATTACGAACCAGATATATATATAGAATTTATACTGGCTCGTAGCTATCGAAAAGAAAAGAAAAAGGGTCAAAAGTCTTCAGAGTAACAGTACAATACTTGAATGTTACTCTAGGGCCCGGTTCAGTGCCTTAAGTTGACTTCCCTTTTGAATATTCAACTGGAATTCAATATTTGTATTTAATTTAATTTAATTTAATTTAATTTAATACTCTTCGAAGGGGCTTTGATTGGTTTCTTTACCATGTCCTGCCCTCTGTATCCAGTTAGTTCATTGTATTAATTAAAAATTAAGAAACTAATGATGCTTATCTCTAACTAAACTCCACCCAAGACAAGACGGGTATTGGTAATACTTTGCTTCTCTAAGGTAAAGTGAAATCAAATCTTACAACAGACTCAACTCCAAATATTACACTGTTTTTTAAATATTTAATATTATATTAATATTTGCTTTTTAAAATATTTTTTATTTTTTAAAATTATTTTTAACGTAATATATTACAACATATGAAATCATATAAAAACTATTTTGATTTTTGTAGAGAATATTTTTAAAACATAAAATGTTTTACATCTTTTTAATCTCATGTTTATTACTAAATAATATATTAATATTTTATTTAATAATTTAAATTTGCTTTGAGATGATTTTTAACTTAATATTGAACTCTTATTAATTAAATAGTTATGAATTTAAATCTCACAATTTTATTCATATTTAATAAATAATAAATATAATATAGTGTGAATAGATATAAATTTCAAACCTAAATAATTTTTATTTTAAAAAATAGTATAAATTATATATTAAAATCTTACTTAAACTTAATAATTTAATTTATTTTTAAGATTTGATGATTAAATGAGATAACATACCTACCTCCATATATACAGGCCTCCCCTGCTAGCAACCTAAACTCCCCCCGGATCTTCCTCCTCTCCTCTCAATCCTCAATCCTCTTAAAGACTCTCAGCCTTCTCTCTCCTGAATCAAATTCAAATTTCGACTCCCTTTTCTATCTCTATGATCCTCCTCTCTTCTTAACCGGGGAAAAAAAAAAGGTCAACTCATGGCAACTTCTCACTCTTTGTTGCTCTGTTTCATACTCTGTTTCACTCACATTTTTATCTCAACTTCTCAAACTCTTTTTCTGCCTTTAACTCACTCCCTCTCCAAAACTCAATTCACCTCCACCCACCACCTCCTCAAATCCACTTCCACCCGCTCAACCGCCCGCTTCCACCACTATCACCACAACAAGAACAGCCACAGCCACCGTCAAGTCTCCCTCCCTCTCTCTCCGGGTAGTGATTACACACTCTCCTTCACTCTCAACTCCCAACCCATCTCTCTCTATCTTGACACTGGAAGTGACCTTGTGTGGTTCCCATGCCAGCCTTTCGAATGCATTCTCTGTGAAGGCAAAGCTGAAAACGCGACTCTCGCTTCCACTCCACCACCAAAACTATCTAAAACTGCCACGCCAGTCTCTTGTAAATCGTCTGCATGTTCGGCTGTGCACTCCAATCTCCCAAGCTCCGATCTTTGTGCTATTTCCAACTGCCCGTTAGAATCCATCGAAATATCTGATTGTCGAAAACATTCTTGCCCCCAATTCTATTATGCTTATGGTGATGGCAGCCTGGTAGCTCGCCTTTACCGCGACTCCATTAGGCTACCGTTAAGTGACCCACCTAACTTGATATTCAATAATTTCACATTTGGTTGTGCCCACACCACGCTCGCCGAGCCTATTGGGGTTGCCGGGTTTGGGCGGGGAGTCCTTTCGTTGCCTGCTCAGCTTGCTACACTATCTCCCCAACTCGGGAATCAATTCTCTTATTGTTTGGTGTCTCATTCGTTTGATTCAGACAGAGTTCGTCGACCGAGTCCACTCATTCTAGGAAGGCATGATCATGATGAGAAAGAGAGAAGGGCAAACGGCGTTAATAAGCCTAGTTTTGTGTATACTTCCATGCTTGATAATCCAAAACACCCTTATTTTTATTGTGTTGGACTTGAGGGTATTTCTATTGGCAGGAAAAAAATCCCGGCACCGGAGTTTTTGAGGAAGGTTGATAGAGAGGGGAGTGGTGGGCTGGTGGTGGATTCGGGGACTACTTTTACTATGCTGCCGGCGAGGCTGTATGACCTCGTCGTGGCAGAGTTTGAGAACCGAGTCGGGCGAGTTAACGAGCGAGCTAGTGTTATTGAGGAGAATACCGGGCTGAGTCCGTGTTATTATTTTGCTAATAACGTGGTGAATGTCCCAAGCGTGGTGCTGCATTTTGTGGGGAATGGATCCGGTGTGGCACTGCCTAGGAGGAATTATTTTTACGAGTTCCTGGATGGTGGTGATGGGAAGAGGATGAAGAGGAAGGTTGGTTGTTTGATGCTGATGAACGGCGGTGACGAGGCTGAGTTGAGTGGTGGGCCCGGGGCTACTTTGGGGAATTACCAGCAACAGGGGTTTGAGGTTGTTTATGATTTGGAGAAAGGAAGAGTTGGGTTTGCAAGAAGGCAGTGTGCATCTTTATGGGAAGCCTTGAACAAGAATTAACAAGCCTGAAGAACAGGGTTCCGTGCTGGTGTTTATAGTGCTGGGGTTTATTTCATATGAGCACTTCACTTTTTCGCTTCTGGCATTTCACGCGATAATGTATAGTGAAATGTTTATAGCTTTGCACATAAAAAGGTGGGTGTGAGAAGCGAAAAATATGAAGTGCTATAAAATAAAATGCTTTTATGTAAATTTGGAAGTGAAATACAGATTACTGAGTTTTTTTATATATTTTATTTTAAAATTTATCAAAATAATTTTTGATATCAGTATATAAAAATATCAAAATTATTTTATATAATTTAAAAAATAAAAAATAATATTTTTTTCAAAAATATTTTTGAAATTCATTGATGCTTATAATTTGTACATTATTCAATGAGGTGGCAATGATGATGCAGAGTGTTTTCCACAACCCCCCTTCCCCCATTATCGTGTGTTCGTTGAAGCTATTTAAATTTTAATTTCCAAGATCTGTGGGTACTGGTAATAATAACTAAAAATACTTTTGAAAAATTAAAAGAAAATTGTTTTTAAAAATAATCTTATTAGTATTTTTAGATATTTTAATATATTAAAATCAAGATTAATTTTTAAAACATAATAATAAAAATATTATTTTAATATATTTTCAAATAAAAAACATTATTACACACACTCATCATGATTATCAGCGACGGTAGTTAATGTTACCGGAAGGAGTTAACTTTTCAGCCGGTGGTAAGATATTTTCATATCTGCTTGATGCTGTAAAATTTGATATTCAAGATTCTAGTCCTGGATTGGCTGCGCATCGTGTGATTCTTATCTGAATGGCGGCCTTCTGTTGGACTGCTTTGTCAGGTACGTCGTGATCGTATCCGTAGACTATTATAGGTTATTTAAAAGTACAGTTTTGCTTATTTTTTAAAATAATTTTGTTTTAAAATATACTAAAATAATATTTGTTTGAAAAGTATTTTTATATCATTACATTATTAAGACAAAATTTATTTTTAAACAACCAATTTTTTTTATATAAAAAAAACATGTTATAAATTATTGCTCGGGAGTTGATAGATTGAATTGATTTTTTTTAGATATATAAAAAATCATATGTTCAATTTGTTTTTTAGTAGAAAATGTAGTTTAAAGTATACAAGAATTGATATGTTGTGGATTGATTGATTTAAAATGTCTAAAAATAACACAAACAACGAATAAAAATATAATTTGATTAAAACAATTAAATAAAAAACTCTAAAAAATTTAAAATCAGATCACCTTGAATTAACTTATTAAACTCATTACTCAAATCACAAGACATTAATAATCTTATAAAAAATAAATAAAAAAATAATAAACACAATTATTAACCAATTCAATGTTGAAACATAAAACTGATAATAAAATTCAGCTACAAAATTAGTTAAGTTAACTAAGGTTAAACTTTTGCTTGAACTGCGAGTCTAGTTGACCTCGTAAAAAAACAAATTATAAAAATAATATGTAAAACTCATTATCGAGTTCATGAAATTAAAATAACTTCATAAAAAATAAATATAAAATTTAATACCCAATGAACCCAATGTTAGATATATATATATATAAAATGAAAGTAAAAAAAAAAAAAATCCAAAAACTTGAATATCAAAGTGAAATAGTCCTTCACATTTCACTATTGATTGCTGGAAATGCAAAAGACATTTTAGTATAATTTTATTTAATAGCAAAAAAACAATAAAATGCCAAAGCTTGTTTTCTTTACATCAAAACTAAAGATTTCTGGATGTTTCTAGAGACACTCAAAAAGTAAGAACCCATCAACCGTGCGATTGATGACAAATCTAATGTTGTGTGCCCCTTGAAAGTTTAGATATTGTGCTGGAAGGGACGCCATCGGGGCCTTTTTGACGTTAATTATTCAACGTGCTACGCGTCGTGTATATTTAAAAGCTTGGTAGCGTGAACCGTCAGCCAAGATATGCATAAAGTGATGGTGCAGCTGTCGTCTGGTAGATATTTTGAATCTTTATGTGATCGGAGCACTCAAAATCCACCGGGAAACGGGTTAGGCTGATTATCACGGCTTATGATTCTCCTGCTTTTCCGACGCTTGGTCGGGTGCCACTAGCTCGAGCCCTGCCACACGGCACCTCGTTTATTTTGCTGTGCGAGCAAACCAGACTCATCTCTGGCAGTTCATGTGATTGTTGCTCAACTACTCGTCATATTCATGCATGCTAGACCGTTCCGGATAGGGAATTGGAAAAGTTCAAAAATGTTTGTGTTCACTTGCTTCTATGTTGATGAGGCTCGGGTTCTTGGCTCTGAAGTTTGATTTGATAAATACTAAGTAAGTTGTCTTGGAATTGTTGATTGTTTTTTTTATTATATATACATATATATTCACCATGAAAAGAATTAATTTCGGGATCTTGTAAAAGAGATTATCACTTTTAATTAACTTCATTACTAAATTGAATTCTTTCTTGATACATGCACAATGATAGCGTAATATAAAGAATAATGAGTAAGATGAAGGTTAATTCTCAAATGACTTTAACTATAATCTTTGTAGAGAAACATAGTGATTCTATTAGTGTATATTTGATGTTTTTGATAGTATTTTTTATTTATAAATATATTAAAATATTATTTTTTATTAAAAATATTTTTTACATAAATGCATAAAATAATTTAAAAACACTAAAAATTAAATTTAAATTAAAAAATAATGATGTATTTTTGAAACAAGCAGAATGTAACGTTGTTACTAATCGACTTTCATTAAGGTTCAATAATGAAAATTTATACACCGAATATCTGTTGAAAGTGTTTTTCTTTTTTTCAATCAAAAGGGACACATGATGTGATATTCAAGCCACCAATTAGGTCACTCGTAATATTTTCGAACGCGGTTGTGATTAGCATATTGATTTCGTGTTTGTTTGATACTATTTTGAAAGCAATTTTTTTTATTTTTAAATTATTTAATGTTTTAATATCAAAAGTAATTGTTAAAAAATAAAAAAATGTAATATATATTTTTTAAAATATTTTAAAAATCAATTCCAACCACAATATCAAATAAACATGAAAACTTATTTAACAATAATTGAAGGTTTGACTTAGAATCCAAGATAAAGTTGTTAATCTTAGTTATTACAATCTATTATTTTTAATAATTGCTTTTAATATTTTTTTCAGTTGAAAATATATTAAAATAATATTTTTTAAAATTTTATTTTTAATGTTATAAAAAATAATTTAAAATAAAAAATAACTTTCTATCGAAAAAAACACATTGCTCTCCTTGCAAAATTACAGCAGCTTTTATTGCTCGGGTGAGACGAAGTTCAGCTTCCACTGCACAATGCAGCTCATAGATTAGTAGGAGCAAAAGTTACATGCAAATCAAAGCTTGTTTCTGACCGTTTGATTTTGTGTTTTATTCCTTTTTAATTAATTCTTTGATGTTTTTAAAACGCGCTATTATTAAAAAAATATTTTATAAAAAATATTAATTTAATATAATTTAAAATGAAAAGTATTTTGAAAAAAATATTAACATGCTGACGAACACCCACGTGTACTACAACTCCATTACAATTTGTTTTTTATTGTTAACGGGAGGGGCCTCGAGAGAATATATATAGGTACACCTCCGTAAGACGAGCTGGCAAGGCAGCAAAGGAGGGTCAACTCATTCATGAAAAATGCTAACCAGCTGTCAATAGTTAAACGCATGGAGACACAACTCACCTTACACCACTTCCGTTCGATCCATCCTTTTACGATGAAGACATTTCTGTATATACAGCAAGGCTAGGATTCTAATTACAGAATGAATTGACTTGTCAGAGAAACCATGACGCTAGTTTAAACGAAAGCAGTTAAAGTTATTTTTGTTATATTTTTTTTTTGAATATTTTTAGTTAATGTAAAAAATATTTCATTCAAAAATATATAAAAATAATATTTTTTTTCGTTCTTTATTGATAATTACATTTGACTTGAATTGAAAGGGTTTCGTTTATTTTATATATGTTTTAAATTGCTTTAATTTTTTTCCCCTGTAAACTATTGTATGCAGGGTGGCGGAGTGTTGCAGGTGGCAAATAGAACAGAAACGCTGCCAGGGTCTTCCCTGAGATGAGGTAAAACGTGTTCTCAATTCCCGAAGAGTCAGCAATTAGCTTGTTATGTCTTTGTTTCTGTCACTCTTGACACAGCTGGCTATCCTTGTTTTTTTCGATGAAATTATAGTTTTAAAATATTTTGAATTTTTTATTTTATTTTTTAATATATTTTTAAATAGTCTTTTTAAAAATAAAATAAAATTATAATAGCTTAAAACTAAAAAAATACTTTAAAATATTACCATTGCTACAATACTAAACACCTATAAAAATAAGATTTATAAAATAAAAATACTATTTTAATATATATCCAAATAAAACATATTTTTAAATACAATTTTTATTATGGTACGTGTTTTTCTATATGCATTCCCGCGTATGATTATTTGGCCCCACCATCTCAGCCACAGGTTCCGAAGTTTACGAGAAAAATGAATGGACTGCGAGAGCTGCTTATAGGAATTTGTTTTAATAGGTTATCTTAGCTTATTAACTATTTTTCATTATATATAATTGTCTTAGTTTTTAACTACTAAAATTAAAGAGATTTTTATTACGTAAAATTTAAATGGACAAACCTATGATTTTAATGTCTGCATTTCAAAATAATTTATAAATATTTTAAAAAATTAGATTGTTAGTCAAACTATTTTTCATCTAATCGAGATTATACAGTTAAAGTCAAAGATATCATTACTTTTTAGTTTATATAATAATCTTCATGATCTATAGAGTATGCTTATAACCCACCATGCTTGCTCAAATTTCCTCTGAAACTTGAGTAATTAGAAAGGTGTTAATTATTAAAATAATTACATTATTTTGTTTTATTATTGTCGAGAGTAGAATAGTTTTTGTTTTTTTAGTCTATATAATATTTTTTTTATATTTAGATTAAATATTTTAAACATTGAAATATTCATTAATGAGATTCAAGTCTTCTTTCTAATTTTTGTATTTTTTTTAGTTTATCGAGCTTCTCATTTTCCATGGTTCTCAATCCTCCATATGTATTCCTTGATGTCCATCCATCTTTCTATCGGAATTTAGCCATCCCCATCAATCTTTTTCCATACATCGATTCGTATTGCTTTCCATTTCGCTAGATCACTCTTTTTATAACAATGTAGATCATATCTATTTTTATTTTATTTAATAAAAATTAAATATAAAATAGTGTGGGATTATATAATTATTTTCACTCGAGAAAATGTATTAAAAAATAATATAAATTATATTCTAGAATTTTAACTAATATTTTAAATTTTTAGATAAAATAATTTTTTAACTTAAAAGTTAATGAAAAGAAAAAAAAATTTGTTTTTGTTTTTGTCTATAAGATAATGATAGCATTTGTCTTTACGTGCGTGGAAGACTAGTTTTGAGAGCTAGTGATTGACCACTGACCACTACAAACAAGGAAAAGGGCGAACCACTTCGAAGCTTAGACTTTTTGCCACCTACCAGCCAACAAGCAAATTAAAGGGAGTCCTTTTTAGATTTGCATATTTTTTAAATTATAAACACCCATTATATTAAAATCATCACATGAGTTAAATTGTTGTTTTTATAAAAATACATGAGCAAAACATGTTCAAATAAAAGCCAATCTGTAAAATATAAGAACTGAAGTAATTTTTTAAAATACAAGAGCAAAACAGTAATTTGTTCAAAACATGTTCGACCATATGTCTTGCTATGGATGAGTTGCCAAGAGCAGTGGTCAGTGTCATCGGCAGTTGGGGGTGGAAGATGTTGATCAATCAAGTTGTTAACATGAGGTCCCGAGCCTGTTTATGGGCCCTAGAGGGCCATTTCGTGCCTTTTCTGGGCTTTGAGGACCTGAGAAAGCAAAACATTGCATAGCAAAGGAGCAAAAACCGTTAATTTCAGTTAAAAGTGCGTGGCTCCATGCCCCCTCTCATGCCATGCTTTTCTTGAAAAAACTTTACTGTTTCGTGAGGCACTCCTATATTTGCTAGCTGAACCAAAAAAGAAAAAAAAGAGGTTACTTGGTAGAGATATATTCCATCCCGATGGCAAGCGTTGGATTGCATCCGATGCTTTCTTTATTATTTGCTGCTCTGCAAAGGTTTAGATGTCTGCCTTTATTTCTCGTTTCCTTGTTGCTTTTTTTTTGTATAACTCGTATAAAATACATCTGCTGTCAGGCTTACTTAATTTGGACAAACTTGGATTCTGCAATCTCTTTCTGTTTCAACAATTATTAATCTCTCATGGGTTCGTCTTGGTTTTGGGCCCCTGATAGGTTTCCTCACTGTGAGTTGTAACCAGTTTGGCAATTTCCTTTTGAGTTGAAATTTGTCTCTTAACTCTGCGCACCTGAATTGTGTCTAGTTTGATAGTATGTGATGTTGCAAATGCCAGACTAATTGAAGGAGACCTTCAAATTTTCGTTACTTTTAGCCATATGATAGTTGCTGGATAAGTGAATGCAATTTGATTCTGCAGGAACAGATTCTTGTAATCTTGTGTTGATGATTCTTTTTGACGAATGCGCTCATTGAGTTGATTGGATATCAATTCATATGTTTAAACAAAAGGAGACTTCTCGGGAGATAATCATATTGAGAGGTAATGGGGAAGGCGAGGAAACTTCAGACTCGAAGAGTTCTCAGCTAGGAAAAGGAAGGACAAAATCTATCCATCCACCCATTGAATCCCATTGGCTTCTCCATCCTTCAGAAGAAAGTATACCTCCTTCTTCATTGCCTAAACCAGGCATCAAGTCAATGTTAAATTACCCTCAAAAGATTCGGAACTCATTGAAGAAACTTGGAAGGAGAAAAGGCTTGCGAATAGTCCTTGAAGGAGTTCCCGATACAAAATATGAAAAACTTGTTGATTCTTTCCGTGAACAACTTTTGGCTGAAGCCCATTTAATGGAGAGGCAAACTGACTATCATACTCTTTTAAGGCAAGTTCGATCGTATCGGTTTTAGTTTTAATGCCTGGAATGATATATTGTAAGCCAATATTCTTGGTTATTGATTGTTAATTTACCATAAAATGGCGTTTAATGTAATGCTTGTCAGGTTTCTCCGGATGAGAGACTTTGATCTTTCAAAAGCAAAGGACACGTTTGTGAAATATCTCAAGTGGCGTGAGGAATATGGGGTTGATACAATTCTGAAGGTGAAGAACGAATTTATCTGTTACCATCCATATATATATATATATATATATGGTTTGACAATTGACATTCAAATCCAACCATTCCTTTTATATTAACTTCTGCCATATCGAGGCCGACCCTTGCCTTTGTCTGTAAATTCTTCAAGGGGTTCATTTGTTTGGAACTCAGTGCAGGATTTTAAGTTTGAAGAATATGGAGAAGTAAAGAAATGTTATCCTCATGGATATCATGGGGTTGACAGAAATGGAAGACCGATATATATTGAACGGGTCGGGATGGTAGACCTTAATTCCCTGGTGCAGGCAACTACAGTTGACAGATTTGTCAGATACCACGTGTCTGAACAGGAGAAGACATTGAATTTTAGGTTCCCTGCATGTTCAATTGCAGCTAAGAGACATATAGCATCCATCACAAGTATTTTAGATGTGAAGGGAGTGGTGAGCATCGCATTCAATTCCTGTATCTTGCAAATTACCAGAACTGAGAAAGAGTTGCATGACTTTTACAAGTCATAAGTTTTGTCTCCCTGTCTCTTTTCTTTCTGTTCATGTTGGGGAAAATCAAATGATCCTTTTGTTAGTTATATTTTCAATTCCGAGTCCTGACCAATAGTTTGATTCTTGCCTTTGCTTAGGGAATGTCCAATTTCTCAAAAACTGCGAGAAGTCTCTTTGTGGAAATTCAGAAAATTGATAGCAACTACTATCCAGAGGTATAGCTTTTCTTTGAAGGTTTAGTTAGATCGATGAAGATCTTACTGCAGAAAAAAGGGCGATCTTTTTTTAAAACAAGGAAGAACCATGAACACAAAACGATACCATCACAAGTCTAGGACGACTTCTTTTGTTTTAACATTTTTTAATCATCTTATTTATTTACTTATTTTGAAGTATCCATGCTTCACAGCTAGCCATGGAAGTTTTATTTTTCCACATTTGATCTTTTTGACCTCCCCTTTTCCTTTGTCATGCTTTATTTTTTACAATTGTTATAGATGGGAAAGCATGTCAAAACATTCCAGGTCGACAAGTTTGACAGAATTGGTTCATATATAGTTGCTTTCATGAACTTTGATTCGATTTAGGAGACATGGCATTCCAGCTCTGACAGATGCAATCATGCTGTAGAAAGATGTGCTCCAGCAATAGCTAGAATATGCGCTAGTTTATTGTTGATCAATATTCTGCTTAAGCAAATGGTAACAAGATATCATGTGCTGCATGTGACTAATTCTTATTTTATTATGTTTTACTATCCTGGAAAATATGCTGATATGTTTTCTGAAAAACGATTTTTAAGTTCAACCATCGATTTTGTTTAAAGCTGTTAATCGAGAGGTAACTCAGCAGCAGTCTCATGGGTCATTGAATTCAGAGAAATCCTAGTTGATGTACTGGTTATTGTATTGCCTGGATTTTGAATTTCTTAAGGATCCCTGATAGACAAAAAACACAGTCAGAATTCGTTGTGTAAATGAAATCGAGGACAGAAATTGACAAGCACGATGGGGTCTATATGCTTATTTTGGTATGGGGATTTTCAGATTCTGAATCGGCTCTTTATAATCAATGCTGGAAACGGGTTCAAGATGCTGTGGAAAGCACTCATGGCTTTTCTTGATGCACGAACATTAGCGAAGATTCACGTAAGGATTTTTCTCCCATTGAAAAACACAATTGCATTTCCCTTCCCAAGCTTCATGAATCAAGTGTTTGTTCCAATCGCAGGTTTTGGGATACGACTATCTAAGTAACCTGCTCGAAGTAATTGATAAGAGGTGCAAATCCATGCAAATCTCTGGCTTATACATAAATTATTATTCTGAAATCATTGCTAGCTTCGGATACGAATTCTTCTTTCACATGCCAGCACCGCTGAGCTTTCCTATTTCCTTGACAGTAATTTACCGAGTTTTCTGGGAGGTAACTGCACATGTTCTGATTATGATGGCTGCCTGTTTAGCGATGAAGGACCTTGGAAGAACCCTGAAATTCTAGAAATGCTCGAGGTTAACTTCTGGGTGCAGGAAACACTCCTTTAAACTGTTTTACATATTTTCCAACCTGAATTCAGTCGAGACTTCCGTTAGTGTTTAATTTGTTCATTGCAGTCAGCTTCTATAATGGAAGAGATGTATGATAGTGAAGCAGATAGTGATGCTGCTTCGGAGGAGGCTATGGTAATTTTGATCCATTGATCGCCTACTGGCTCTCTAGAATAGTGGTTTTAATATGATATGATAGAATCTCGACCTCCCTGCCAGCATTTTTACCTGCTGAATAATGCAGGGAACGACACAGAATGAAGATTGCGGTGACGACGGAGAACATGATCGGAAAACAGAAGCTGCCGGAAACACTGAGGCACAGAAAATCCACGCTCTGCAAGTTGCTCTAATGGACACCAACAAAGTAAGTGATATACACTCAACTTGTTTCTGACAGGTTTAGTATATATACGCCAAGTGCTGTTCCTGAGTAATAGGTTGCGTTCCAGGAAATTCAAGCTCTGAAAACCGCTCTTGACAGCACGAAGACGGTGAGCCTGGAAATTTTTATGGTTTGTTGCTTCCATTTTCAATCTCGTCGAGGTTTTTTGATTATCAAATCATTCTCTCGCCACACAGGTTTTGGAACGACTTGAACAGCATATTAAAGCACTGGGAGGTGGGAGATTAAGCTTATAAACCAGCTTGCCGATCCCGAAATTCTGTTCCTGTTATATATATCTTAATCATCTCACATTGCCACAGAAATTATGACAATTGTGTCAAGATCATCAATCTATCCAGCTGTGTTATAATGTTTGTTTGTGTGGAGGTAAAAATATATTTCAAGAACCCTTTCCTTCCGGAATTATTTATAGTTGTTATAGTGGGAAATCCATAAGATACTTTTTTTTTAAAATTATTTAATATTTATTTTTTATGTTTTTATATTATTTTAGTAAAATGACGTTAAAAATAATTAAAAAAAAATAAAAAATATTTTAAAAAACATGAAGATGATTCCAGTAATTTGGGAAGTAAGTGGAATGTGACGATATAACAAGGATAAATCTTTTTTGGGCCCCATTGTCAATTCTAGATGAGATGTACTCCACTATCTTCATAGCTAATTAAAATTAATTACTAATCAAGTCATAGAAAAATTAAATGGTTTTGTTGGGTTTTTCCATGTTGACTCTGGATTGAGTGCTTCTTAGTGTTGTTATCTGCAAACAAAGTGTCTTATATATTTAGTAGTTTTTTTTTTTTTTTTTTTTTATTTTTTATGGTTGAGTCAGTTTAGTTATGGAGTTTTAGGTAGTATTTGAGGGTGTATTGCTTTTTTAAATGAATTTTATTTAGAAATATATCAAAATAATATTTTATTATTATTAGTTTTCAAAAATTACTTTTCATATCAACATATCAAAACAATTAAAAAATAAAATAAAAATATTTTCAAACAATTTTTTTTTATTTATAAAACATGGGTCTTATAGTAAGAACAAACAACCAGTTAATTGTTTATAAAACTTTTAAAAAAAGTTGAAGCTTTTTATGTCATTGAGAGTTTAATTGCTTTTACCTAAAAAATATTATTATTTTCATTATTGATGTTCTTCTTCTTCTTCTTCTTATTATTATTATTATAACAAAAATTATAAACTTGTTTTGAAGGATAAATCAAAAACTATAAATTTTTTGACAAAGGGTAAGGGAGACAAAATAATAATAAAAATGACAGAATTAAAATAAAATATTATTAATATTAAAAAAACATAAATTTGATTTGAAAGACAAAATTAAAAACTATAAAACTTTTGACAAAAAATTCAAAGGAGAATATAAGAAATAAAAAAAAGTACTAATTTGAAAAAGATCATCTTCGCAAATTGAAGTTGAAGGACTAAATTGAAAATAAATAAAAATATAACATAGGAGAAAAGGACCAGGATTAAAAATCAAAACTAAGAGAATGGATTTACAAACACTAGTGAAAAATAGGGTTGGCTTTTAGAAATATGGAACTATAAAAGGAATAAAAAAATTAAAAAAAACTGAAATAAAAAACAAAACACATGAGAAATTGTAATTGAATGATTTAAAAAAAATCTATAAAAGAATTATTATGAAAGATGAAATTAACAATGTGAGAGAAAAAAATTGTATTTTAGTGAGAGATAAAAAAAGAAAAAACCCAACCATCAATGATAATTTGACAAGCATAAGCTTACACACTCCATCCAATATAAAAGAGGTCACAATAGTATAACCAGTGAAACAATAAAGGACTAGATTTGATCACCGAATGATGCCGCACGCCACTCATATGACACGAACATCATATATTTTTAGAACACGCGTCTACAATTTTTTAATTAAAAAAATATATACCAAACACCCCTATCCCCCTTTAATTACACAAAATATCAGTATGAAAATATTAAAATACCCTTAAAACAAAGTTTTTTTTTTTTTTTTGTCTTTTATAAGGTTTAAATCGTTCTTTCACTCTAAATAAAACTTGAAAATACCCTTCTAACAACTCAACTTCATCATTTTTTATTAGTTAGCTTAAAAAAATGTTAACCTGAGTCGAATATATATATTTTCATTTTACCACACTATTTTTTTAATTTAATTATTTAACAATTATTTGATTCGCATTTAATCACAATGCTAAAATAACAATGACGTGATCTTTTTTAAAAACTAGATTGCTATTTGATTTTTAGTTGAAATTCTAATTTTTATTTCCAATATTTCATCACATAAAAATAAAAATAAAAATAAAAATAAAAAGCTCATAATTTTAATGTAATTAATGGTTTTTTTCCCATCCCACTTGTAATGAAAGCGGGCCCAAAGGCTAGTTGGCTAGTTGCTAGTAATATTTATGGTTCTTCAAGAATATCGACCGCACGGGGCCAATCTAGCAAGCAGCTATCATGGAGATTCAATTATTGCTTCCTTTTCCGGTCAATTCTTATGCACTCCAAACAAAAAATTGAGCTTTTGATTTTTTGATTTTGGCTTATTTAAATCACAAATAAATACCAAAATGAAAATTTGGAGAGGACTGAAGCTGGATTTTGTGTAATTTTTAATAATTATTTTCTCAATTCTCCATGTCTCTATAATATATTATATATTAGATATACGATGTAAATTATTTTTTAAAATTATTTTTATTTAAAAATATATTAAAATAATATATATTTTTTAAAATTAGTTTAACATGGACACATCAAAATAATCTTAAAAACATAAAAAAATAAAAAATCAAATAAATTTTTTATTTTGTCTTAAAATATTTTTCTATAAAATTGCCAAACTGGATCTAAAAATAAATTAGAGGATATTTATATTTTTTAAATTAATAGGGAATCCCAAATCCTCTCCAAACCTTATGGAAAAAAGTTTAATATGTACTTCATAATAATCGTCATTATAGCAAAATGATTCCCTTCCGTTTCAAACGCGCGAATGTGTATGAATATTATTTTAAATAATAAAATCAATTTTATTTGTAAAAAATCAATTTTTTAATGCATTTTAATTTGAAAAAAATATTTAATTGATATTATTTTTAATATTGTTTTATAATTTTAACAAGTTTATGTTAAAGAAATAGATATAGAAAGTATTTAAGACCTTGATAAATATTGTTTTTTAAAATATTTTTTATTTGAAAATGTTTTAATATATATATATATATATATATATGTGTGTATATTTTGATGCATTAAAATGATGAAAAAATATAAAATAATTATTTTCTTTAAAAAATAAAAATTAGGAAAATGATTATATACAACCGATGCGACAAAAGTCAGTACATTTCGTTTCCAAGCCTAGGCAAAAGCGAAGCCCATCCCTCCCCTCTCGTGTCTCTCTCTCTCGATCTGTCCGCCCTTCGATCCATCTCGTTTACAAAACCAAACAGATTCCTATATTTATTTTCGGATCATTTTTTTTCGACCACCAGTTACTTTGTTTTGTTTGACGAGAAGATGAGCACGGGAGAGCTCCTCAGCATCGAACCTCTTGAGCTCAAATTTCCTTGTAAGTCACCGATGCATGGTTTCCTTCCTTCCCTTCTTCATCTTTCTTTATTTCTGCTTTTGATTTTCATGTATTTTGTTTTTGGATTAGTTGAATTGAAGAAGCAGATCTCTTGTTCTCTTCAACTCTCCAATAAAACTGATAATTATGTCGCTTTCAAGGTATATTAATTTTCACCTCCATTTCATTCTTTCTGTTTGTTTTTTATTCATCTGGATCAAAAGGGTTCCTGTCTTGAGAGAAATTATTATATTTCATGCAATATTTCAGCTCAACAATTACAAGAACTGTAACGAACTCAAATCCAATATTTTACAATATAGATTTGTGGGATATTCAAATCTCTAATTATGTTTGATGCTTAGGTCAAAACAACAAATCCCAAGAAGTACTGTGTCCGACCAAATGCTGGGATTGTGTTGCCTCGCTCCACCTGCGATGTTATTGGTACCCATTTCGTTCATTTAATTATAATGTTTTTTTTTTTTTAAATAGATTTTTTGTGATCTAATTTTTAGTGCTGCTTTGTAATTTTTGGCATTGATTTGATTTAGTTACGATGCAAGCGCAAAAGGAAGCTCCTCCTGAGATTCAATGCAAGGACAAGTTTTTGCTTCAAAGTGTAAAAGCAAATGACGGTGTCACCACGAAGGATATTAATGCAGAAATGGTAAGCTATGTGCTTACATTTAATTTGTTTATTTTGCATGTGGGTTTAGTTATGGATAGTGGGGTTATGGCTTGTGGTGATTTTTGGCTGTGCAGTTCAGTAAGGAGGCAGGGCATCTTGTCGAGGAGTGCAAATTGAGAGTGCTTTATGTTTCTCCCCCTCAACCACCTTCTCCTGTTCAAGAAGGGTCTGAGGAAGGGTCATCTCCCAGGGGTTCTGTGTCGGACAATGGGAATGTTAATGGCGCTGATTTATCTACTGTGAGTACATGAGACTATCTTTTATTGATTTTTTCATTGTAACTTTCCATCATCCTAAAGGTGTCGATGCCTTGCTTTTTGTTGTTGGACATAGGTATCAAGGGCATTTGTTGAGCGGCTTGAACCTCAAGAAAAATCTTTGGAGGTAAAATCCGGCTGCATTTGTTTCCTGATCAAATTATTACATGCCTTGTTGGGTAGATTTACTAGAAAGCTAAGTTGTATTTTCATGGATAGGAGCTACGATATATGTACCTCATCCTTTTATACCTTTTATACATGTATAAGAACCTTTCCTCCAGCTTTTGTTTAACTTATGGTTTCTAAGTCAGCTAACCATCCATGTCATTCATCAAGGTCCCTGTTGAGTTGCTGACAGTTAATACATTCTACACCTATACTGAAATGGTTAAGGATGGGGTCAAGCTGGCATTGGTCTCTATTTGACCAAGGTGGTCTGTGACAATGTTATTTTCTTCTTTAGATGAGCTTGTTTGGACCCCTAGACTATCACTTCTGTCATAACTCTCAAGCGAGCTTTTAAGTTCCAATGACATATCACTTGGTGTTTGAAGCATATGGGTGTTGATGATTGCTACCTAATTTTAATTAGGTTTATTGGAGTGGTAAAATAATTGGGCTTTGCTTCTTCCGGTCAGGATTGCTGCTATAATTTTTTATTCTTTCTGTAGTTATGACTGCAATGAGATATTCATCAAATCAGTATTTTCTATCTTCCATGTGGAAAGTTGCAATGTTCTGGTAGACTTTTTATCTAGTGTTTACTTCACTCTAATTTTTGTCATGTGGGGTTCCTTCTCTAGATACATACCTATTTATTTCTTTCAGTAATTCATCCTAGATGGATAGATTGAATTCCTTTTCATTTTCTCCTGTGAAATTAGATTCTAAATCTATCTATTGAAATATAAGGTTTATCTCATCATGCCATGTATTTCTAAGCAAGCAAAAAATAGACCCCCCCCACCAACCCACTCATACACGCACTTGCTGTGTGTTCAACTTGACATTTAATTCTGTATATGCTATGCTACAGTGGGATTGCACATGGTGATTTTTTGTTTTGTATGAACCATATGTCTTGATCAAGGATGTGATAAATTACTCTGTAATAAATACTTTCCTTAATTGCAGGCAAGAGCTCTTATTTCTAAGCTGACTGATGAGAAGAATAATGCAATTCAACAAAATAACAAGCTGCGTCAAGAATTGGTGAGTCATTAAGTGTTTGTTGGCAGTTCTCTTGTAAGGTTAGATTTTATAGAGATTCAATATTCTGAGTATTGGTCTTGACTTCTTTGTTGTCTTGTCTCCTTGCCTCTCATTTTCTTTGCCCTTGTAGAAGGTCATGTTTAATGTAGAAAGTGAGAGAAGCAGAAAGAATGAAACTATACAGTCTGTCTCTTCTGTCCTTTATTCATATGAAATTCAACCAGAGGTGGCTAAATTTCCGAAATCAGAACATTACTCACCCTCTAAAATTCTTGCATTGCAAGTTATGTATACCTGTAGGTCCTCCAAATCTTTAACGACTTTCAATCCTGCATAGACTACTAATATAACTGATGCTTTATCTAGGAAAATAAGATATGCAGTCTGCAACAACATCCTGCTGCTGATATTCTGGAATTTTACACAATGCCAATATATGCTAAAAATTTGTACAATACTCAATTCTATTCTCAGAGCATCATTCATGGTCCTTTGCCCGTGATGCACAGGTTTTGGAGCTCCAAATCAATGCCTGAGCAACAGAATAAGCTTTCCCACCTTACTGTAGTTGACAGGCTGAAACCTGTTACTTTTTATCAGCAAACACCAGCATCAGTATCTTAAATATTTTTTCTTTGGATTTTTCCTGCCTATTTTTAACCATCAAACCGAATTTCCATTTTTTTGTTATCAATTATTTGACTTCTGGCTGTCTTTAGTGAATTTAACAGACATTACCTGACTTGGGATGAAAATGATAGGTGCTAGTATTGTTGGATTGTACTCGCTAGCTGCATCTGGTCCATCATACCTTTTGTCTGCAAGCTTTTTTAGGAAATCCATGTTGACACTTCCGCATCTTTTGCTATGCATTCCTTTTTCTCTATTCATTCCTAATTGAAAATTTTACCATCCCTGTAATGACTGCCTTATTAATCAATTTGATGTGAGGTTAATCTTTCATAATATGTTCCCTTTCACCCAGCTATTAATGGAAATAGAAAAGAAATTTAAAGCTGGATGATATGGTGCCATTTTGGCTCAATGGTTTTATCATAAGCTCCTTAAGTTCAATGCGGAATGTTGATGCTTATTCTAATGTAATTAATAAACAATCATCACAGGACTGCTAAGAGGACATGTTATGCATCTGGATACTTCGATGGGATGTTTGGTTTGCGATTAGGCTTGGTTTCCATGACTTCTGTTGTCTTTTCATCCATTATACTTTCTGCTATCATATCTACTATCTCATCTTTCCCATTTATTTTTGCCTTCTGTTTCAGTAGATCACCATTTTAGCTTTTCCTTGATTTTCCTGTCCCCAGTTCACTCCATAAGTCAGTTTATTAGCGGCGAGTTTGTATACTCAGTTGCCTTAGAACTGCCTTTTTTTCTTTCTTTGTTCAATCGCTTTAAGTTAGAAAGCTCATGTAAGAAAGAGAGCTCAAAGTTTTTTATTGTGATAATTGCTGTAGATGCCTTTCTCCGATTCCTATGATCTTCTAACAGTAGCACATAATTGCGTGATGACTTATGATGCAGGAACTCCTGAGACATCAAGGCAACAAAAACCGTGGTGGTGTGTCGATAATGTTTGTCATCTTTGTTGGCTTGCTTGGCATATTTTTGGGGTACTTGGTGAAGAAGACGTAAGCAATTGCCCTCCATATATATTTGGCCAGAAGTTTCTTCCTTTTTTCCTTTCCTCACCAGTCAAAGAATGATGGTGAAAGGAAAAGAAACTAATGAACAGAACTTGGTGGATTTCTTAGTTTTCTGAAACTAGCATAATTATTTAGGTAAGGTGATATGCTGTATGTAGCCGCTTAACTGCCATGCGGTGTGACCTGTGCTTTTATTGACCTTCACGAGGATTCTTTTTGTAACCCAAGGTGGTTGATTTTTATTCTTCTCTTTTTCCCTCCCCCTTCAATTTGAGAGATTCTGGTGCTGGGATGCTAAGAAGTATTTAATAATCCACACAATTTCGTCATGCTGGAAAACCAGAGAGATACATGGCTTCATTTCGTTTTTGTTACTTCAATTCTTCTCTTTTCTTAGATTTCCTCGCACTAATCATTTCGATCAATTACTATTCTTGTAAGAAAAAAGGTGGTGTTTTCACTCGTGTGCAGATGGAGGTAATTCTAGGACATTGTCTCTCCACCGCTCTGGAACTTTCTGTGCCACTCGCCACATTTCCTAGAGGATGACTCTAAGCTTCTTATACAATCAAACCCACGTGCTCCTACAAGTTGCTTCACCACCTTAAACCCCACACCAAGACAAGCAACACTTCTCCGGTCCAGAACAAAATGGCAACACCCACCGCTGCTCTGTCTGCTAAGCTTACATATAATAAATCGCTCTTCCACTATCCATAAAACATTGAAAATACTCTTATCTAACAGCTCAACATTTCTCTAATCTTGGACGTAAAACAATATTCACTGTTGCAAATTTTATGAAAAAGTGAAGAAGATTCTTGTTTAACAATTCTAAATTTTATTGACAATAAGTGTAAAAGAGTATTTTTACTGTATTAAAAATTTAGAAAAAACAAAGCAGAGCTAGCTTTTAACTTTTCTTTTAATGCAAGTAATTCATCTAGTAAAGAAATGACACGTGGGCGTGAAAAAAAACTGTGTTTTGATTGGCCACAGTATTTACCAACATACAAAGGTAGCTGGGAATGTTTGTTGTCTGACAGAGGTTAAATTGTTTTTGAAAATATTTTTTATTTTAAAAATTGTTATTTAAAAATTTAAACTAGACTATATAATATAATTTATATTATTCCTAAAAGGTGAAATGAAGAACAATGTTTTGAAGTTATACTCGAGGTGGCATCAAATCTTTACAAGCTCGATGGGATTAAAGGTGAGATGAAGAACGGTGTTTTGAAGAACAGAGACGGAACGGACAAGGGTGGTAAGGATAAACTTAAATGATTTCTTGCAAATGGTAGGCCAGGCCCTTCAGAATTTTTATATACTGGGCCCTGAAAAGTTCCGTAGCCCAAAACAATACCCTTTTATTGAACGCCACCGGTCCCATTAACTGAGAAATTGCGTCGTCGTTACATTTCATAAACCCTAAACCCTCAAAAATAAAATAAATCCCCCCATCATCAAATCAATAATCCCATTCCCCTGTAAATAACAATGGCTTTCTCAAGTTCAGCACTAATCTCCAGGCTTCTCCGCTTGAACCACCCTCTCCCTGTTGTCACTTCCGCTCGCTCTTTCCACGCCACCACGTCCACGCTCAGCGCTCCACCCAAAGATGACCCAGCCGATTCCACTCAAAGCCTCGAACAAAATGAAGATATGGAAACTCTTGCAGAGAAAGCTTCAAGAATGATCAATGATATGAAGGAGAAAATAAAGTCTATCAATCCAGGTTATAATCATTACTATTTTTTTGTTATTTCTTTTGTTTTTGTTTCACAGTAAAAAAAAGTAATAGCTGATAAATTTCACTGCTTGTCAGATTTTCAATTTCCAAATTTCGATAATCGTGAAGACTTTGAGGGCCTAACGAAGACCGCACATCGGATGGTCAGTGATATGAGAAAGAAAATAAAGGCTGATCATCCAGGTTAGTTATCTTTGACCACTCTCTTTTTGTTCATTTTGTAGAGTGATAATCACAGGCATATTCTGCATTTTTTCTTAAATGTTCTAGTTTAGGGTTTAAAAAGGCCATTTATTTAGTTGGCCATGCTTTAAATTCCTTGAGAAATTTTTGGCCTAAGTGCTATTTCAGCTGTATCTTCTAAACTTGCTTATTATTTTCTTCAGTGCTAGGATCTTTCATCGATTTGTTTTATTGATTAATCCTTGGAATATTTTTTATTTATATCATAAAGTTCAGTTCTCCCTTTGAGTTTTGAACCGAGGCTATCGAATTTTTCTTTATTTCTTTTTTATTTGATGTTGACAAATTTCGAATGAAAATATTACGCGCTAGGAGTAAATTTTTGAAGTAATGATTTTTTATGTGGCGTTTGAAGAAAATTTTCTGGAAGAGTATGTGAAGAGAAAGTATTGCTATTCGTATCGAATTATATAAATTCCACTTGTAAAACCACCCCTGGTAATCATTGCTGTTCCAAGAGCATGGAGGCTAACAATGGCCGGGCCTGGGCTTTTTTCCCCCTCTCCCTGTAATGGATTAGTAATGCCTCCCTTTAATCAAAATTTTGTTTGTGTGTGTTTCGGAATTTATTCAATTTCAGAAGTTAGCCCAAAATTTTGGGAGGTGCTTTACTGGCATCCGTTTCAAGATGAAGGAAATCAGCTTCCATATGACGTGAAAGTGGAAGATGATTGTTGGCGTGGGAGGGTTGACATGCCTGGAATTGGAAGCAAAGGAGTGAGGGTGTGGTTTGAAAACAACACTTTACATTTCAAAGGTGAAGAGAAAGATAAGAGCCCGTTTCATGATGCTAGAAACTATTCAGGCAAATTTAATATTCCTGCTAGTGAGTATCAGATTGATAAGATTAGTGCTGTTATGAATGATGGGGTGCTTAACATTGTCATTCCCAAGATCGATGGTGCTTTATAACTCGCACTCATTTTTTTTCTTAGTAGTTGGCTGTGAATGGTTTGAAGTTGGTCATAGTTTAGAAGACCCTAGTGATTTCTGTATGTTATAGCAATGCTTTCTTTCTTGTAACTATGTATGCATCCGCATTTGAATGAGTTATTTTTTTTCTTTTCAGATGATTTGAGAACATCATCCCAAAGTGTTAATGTATTGAATGTTTTGCTTGTTTAACTGAATTGCATTCCTAGTTTGTTTACCAATTTAACTGCTGATTTGGTGGTTATTTAGCATCAAGTATTCATAACAATGAGCCAGACTTCCACATCATGGTTTATACTCTGTTACCCCTATTGTTGATGGTTTATAATCAATGTCGATATATTTTCTGTAAAACATTCTCCCCAAAAAACTGAGAATTTGAGGACAAACCATGTTCAAACTCAATTTTGAGGTTTAATATGGTTACTAAAGAATTTCATAACATAACATATCCAGAATCAGATTTTTATTTGTTGGTTTTTTTATTTGGAGTAAATTTTAGGAATAACATGATATTACAAGTAACATGGATGAAATGACGTGTCGATACTAAATAATTATTGAAAAGTGTTCTGGGTTAAAAAACACAGGTGTTCTACCTAAAACGAGAGCTCGAAAACTACCCTTTCTATCGCAATGGTCTTTTAGACCTTATAAGCATCCATGATAGCCAGTTGTTGGCAGTTTGGATAATCAGAGGATTGCTGTTAGCTTACCACTTGGAGCTAAACATTGTCAGTAAAATTAATGTGCGAGAAAACGAGGTTAATTTTTTTTAATTGTTTTATCCCTCGTACTGAAACTCTTATCTTCTCAAAACTTTCAGTGATTAGCTGGTAGCATAAGTTGCCAAGATTATGGCAGCCAGGCAAAGAAAGATTGTATGTATACACATGAGTAGCACTTGCTGTGAGAGTAGAGGATTTGAGTGCCAAACCCCTTCGAAAATTAAGTACTTGGATTCCTACCTATAACGTCGTGAAAGAAAACAACAATTAAATGGATACAAGCAGAATTTGTGGATGAATTTAAAGATCAAAACCAGATAAAGAAAAGGTTAGTTAATTTCAATTGATCAATATTTCAGGGCAATTGTTGACCAATTAGCCCAAATCATGCTGTAACTTTGGTGCCAAAATTCACTGAGATCCAGCTCTATCCTACTCTAGTTGATAAGAAAAGAAATATTAATGGCCTTAGGTATTCTGAATTCCATTTCTTTTATTATTTGGATGAGCAACTAATAAAAAAGCAAATAACCCTGCTTGCATACATACGTGTGAAAATTGATGGAGAAACATGCAAGATGGCTCTCTAAGAGAGAGAGATTCTGAAAACAATACCTCGTCCAGTACATGGCTAACTATCCCTAAAACCAGTCCATATTATTCATGTTTTCACCGGAGAAAGACTTCTTAGCAAGCTCTTGGAAAGCAATATCGTCCATATTGAGAAGCCCACAATCAGCTGGCATCTCTAAATGTTGTCCGAGGTCACCAGAAACTGAGAAATAAGCATCGCTATTAGGAAGATTATCTAGTGAAACATTGCATCCTTGGTCCTGGTGCAGTTGCTGTACATTTTTCGTCGATGGTTGCATCTGAGATGGTCTGTGATAATGACTTCTGCCATAAGGCTGCGTTTCTGCAGTCGCAAAGCTTTGGTATTTTGCACTTTCGAGTCCAAAACTCAAGTTGATTGGACCCTTGTGGCTCCCCAAAGAAGTTGGGGTACGAGGAGGACAGCCAGTGAATTGCTGCACTAAGGCTCTAAAATTAGCAGTGCTGGCATTGACGAGGGTTGCCGGTGTCCTCTTGGAAGCTCTAGACCTCCTTGTGATCGGCTTCAACCTCTGATCACCAGTACTTGATGTAATTGAGCTGGTTGGATCTATGAAATCAGATGCCCCACTCGTTGCAACAATGGTGTCATCCGAGAATCCAAAGGAAGGTGTTGCCTGGCCATGAATCTTGGCTTGTTGATAGAGGTGCACCCATTCGCTCGATGGACTAGCCGTAGTGTCACCCATGGTGGCTTTGGTTTGTACTCTTCAATTCTCGGTATGATACCGTGTTAACACGAGTTATTTAGTCTGGAACGGAACAGACATGAAGGTTAGTCATATATATGCTGGGGAGACAACCTTTGGTCAAAGTAAAAGTGCATAATCTTCACCATTCCTTGGGAGAGAAACAAAGACCGAGCCACCTCGGGCCCAAGCAGGTGTAGTTTCCTGGAAACAACATCTGTTTTCGTCAATGAGATCATGATATCAGACTTAAGGTAACCTATAGACTAGAAGTAGGTTATTTTTGGAGCTATTTGAGATTGTCTTCGCATCGTGGTCAGAAAATCTTGTTTATATTAATATAGGATCATCAAAATAATATTTCCAGCAGCACTTATTAATCCCATAATGTGCATTCCCAACCACCACCGCCTATCTCTCTTCTATTTCCTCTGCATCAAGCCTCCTGCATCCATCAAATCCCTGGCCTTTTGTCTGAAAACCTAAAACCATTGCCTTTTCTGAAGTTCACCTTCTCACCTATCTAGTTTTTAGGTGAGATGGTTCTTTAATATAGTATTAGAACTTTATTGACCCAGCGGTTACGAGTTCGAATCTCATCACCTCATTCTATTTGATAAAAAATCAAGCACAAGATAGTGTAAGATTATACAAGTTTCAAGCCCAAAAAACTTTCACTTGAGAGAGATTGCTAGAAAATAATATAAATTATATTCTAGGACTTCACTTGACAGCTTAAATTTTTAGATAAAATAGTTACTTAACACTGCTAAGGAGATGTAGATGCCTTCGGTCCATCCAGAGGAAAACTTGCTGTCTGCATGCTATCATCCTCACGATGAATTTTTGAACTAAATTTCTTACACTGTTTCCTTTGGACGGGCCGGATCCATCTATATCTGCTTAGCTCATAGGTGTGAATCATGTTAGAGTATGAACTTTATATAGTTTTCATATCCTTGATCACCAGCTTATAAATTTATCATTATCTCTATAAATTAAGATCCATAAGAAAATGATTTGATTATATTTAAATTATTGCTAGGACAGGGATATACTGATAAGTCTCCATCGCAGTACTGACTTTGATTTTTCAACCTAAGACATATATCTCTAACGTTCACACCCGGGTTTCTATTGACTAGAATCGAACATCCCATTGGGTTGTAATGTCCCTTCGATTCAAGAAACGTCAATAAGCCATTCCATTTCCTTTTTTTTTTTTCTTTGTTTTTCCCACTCTCTTTGTTTTCTTTTCTGTAAATTATTTAGAAATATGAAAAAAACACCCGTCTTCCCAGATAATTAAAGGCATTTTCTTCGTATTATAAAAAAACTTTGTCGGTCATAAGAATGGACCGATGAATGGTTAATTTGCCTTTTAACTTGGCTATCTATTGTTATATAGCTAAACGGATAGTGTGATATTGTAATATTACTTCTTTTTTAAAAAAATTACATGAAATAGGACTTGTAACAGGAACATGTACACGATCAACAATTCATTAATTTTCATGATCTTGTTGTTGTCTTTCTCACGGAATATTCACCATATATGTAAATTTCTAGGAAACTCAACGTGAACATATAATTATTTAATATTTTCAAGAGGTGTGGCGCGATAGCAGAGAGTTTATGATTTGTACAGCAACTCCCGAGTCCGAGTTAAAATATACACCTTTGTGTTTTACTTGTTTATCTACACCTACGAAGTATACTTTTCAAGAAAAGAGTTTCTTCCTGTCAAAATCGAATTTGTCGTTATCTCCCCCAACATCTGTGCCATCACTATGACCCTGCAAATTAAATAGTAATATCAGAATAATCAATTATCGTTTCACAAATGGAGCTGCTGCTGGTGCTGATGATATCGAAGCTGTGACGTTTCACAAATGGATCGTGTTCCCACTTATACCAAATGGAAACGAGTAAATGCCTTAGGACTCGATTGGATATTCAGGAAACTACCTGTAAATATGATTCCAACAAGCTCTTGCCATTAACTAGTTATTTGGCGTATATTAGATAATTTTTTAGTGGAAAATAATAATCATGCAAGCTTTTTTATTTTTATTTTTTATTTTTCTATTTATAAAAAACTCTAATTATAAATCAAAAGCCTAAGCATGCATTTAACTAAATATATTGAGAACTATTTGTACCAATAAATACAAGAAATAAAGTATTAATATTTGTATTCAACTCGTCTCGATGCAAATCGAATATTTTTTTAACGCAAAAGAATTAATGTGTATATGTTATTAATGTTTTTTTGACATCGAGTAAAAAATATAACTATAAATAAAAAAATCAATGCTTACATATACTAAAATATAGTAAAGATAATATATATTAATAAAAACATGTAAGTTCTTAAGTTAATTTTTAACGTGATAGAAGAATATAGCAACGTTGCAATTGCTACAATGAAACACCATCATTTTCCTAATATTTATATTATTAAATTTTCAAAACAAGGTTAAGGTATTATTAAATTTATATTATATAATTTTTCCATTTCTATAAGAATATATCGTTTTGTTTTAGTAAATGAATAATAATTAGCTTGCAAAGTAAGCAAGTGTAAAAGATGAGGTTTTGAGAAAACGTCACTCTCCAAATTCATAATGATGCTTTGACCATCATGTGAGTTAATTATCTTTATTAAAATAATATTTTTTTAATTTAAAAAAATGAGTGGTGATACATGATCGAATTGACTGAATCACTTAAATTCTATCTGTTTCAATCCAATTTTTCTAAATAAATGATTTGTCTAATTTAATTAAAAATCAAACTTTGAATTCTATATGTTTTAGGCTAACTTGTTAGACCAGACGATGTTTAGCAATTATGATTACAAAAACTATGTTAAAAGGGCAGGGGATGTGTATACCTTGCTCACGAAGGCACCAGGTTCCCCTTCAATTACCCTTTTGCCCTTTCCTCTATATCCAGCTGCCAGAGTTCTTTTTTTCCAAAAATAAATAACTAAATAAAAAGTCATTTATATTTATGTACCACTCTGGATGTTAAGATCCAAGACTCGGCATCATAAATCAATTTCCATCTTCCCTAAACTATATTTTTGTCTTTGTAGATTCTTAAATGCTCCACTTCAGTCCCCATAGTCTATAACTTCCTAATATGACCCCTATAGTTATTAAAAAGTCCCAATTTTAGCATTCATAACAGCCAACAACAAGCTCACTTTGTTTTGTTCGTATTTTATTTTAGTTTTTCTAATTTTCATCTCCATAAAAACACTAAAGAAACTCAGAAACCAAATTGAAAATGCAAGTTATGCAATTATTCAGAGCAAAATTGGAGCTTTAGTGCCTGTTTGGGAGTGCGATTGCGGTAGCTTTTCAAAATACTTATCGTGCCGAAATACATCAAAATGATGTTTTTTTATTTTTTAAAAATCATTTTTGAAATCAGCACATCAAAATGATCTAAAAACAAGCTTTAGTGCCTGTTTGGGAGTGCGATTGCGGTAGCTTTTCAAAATGCTTATCGTGCCGAAATACATCAAAATGATGTTTTTTTATTTTTTAAAAATCATTTTTGAAATCAGCTCATCAAAATGATCTAAAAACACCAAACCGCCGGTTTTTAAAATGAAAACAAAAAGAAAAAAATTCAAATTTCGGTCAAAAACCGGTGGGATCGTAATGCAAAAGAGGGTTTTAGTAAAGTGGACGGGTGACGATGAAAACATTTTAAACTATGTAGAAAAAATTGGAAATCTCTTCTTTTTCGGTGACCTAATGCAATTACGTTGAAAAAGAAAAGAAGAAGAGCCTGTTTGGCTGGCGTTTCAAACGCCGATTTGCACTTTTTTTTTCATTTTAAATAAATATGGTTTGATGTTTTTAGATCATTTTGATGTGCTGATGTCAAAAATGATTTTTTTAAAATAAAAAAAATATCATTTTGATATATTTCGGCATAAAAAATACTTTGAAAAGCTACAATAATAGCTCTTCCAAACACCCTCGAAGAAAGAGTTGCTTATAACTTAGACCCTACAGCCAGTCCTTAAGTCTTAAAAATCATTATTCATCTTTGTGGTTTTAAATCCACCTGTGACTTGGTCCTTTTGATAGGTCGGCAATTTTTTATATCCTCTTAATTTTATATATTTTTAAAAATATGGATAGTCAACTTTGTCAAAGGAGTAATTGATTATTTCCAATACCGCAGGAGATAATTAATTAATTATGATAAATTACAGGGACCAAATTGTAATGAACAAATGAGAGTACATATATGCTAAGGCAGGGACAGATTTGGACAGTCTTCTTTCCCTGAGTTGACTTGGACTCCATGGGTTAGGTACATAACAAGGGCAGGTGAATCACGAAACCCTAAAAATAACTTGAGAGATTGAACTTCTCCTCTTTGATTTTTATATGAATCAATTTATGGCCAACCACCCTTTTATTTTTTCTAGGTTTGACTTGAGATGTTTGAATTTTTTTAAGTTTTGAATTAATATTTTAATATATTTTTAAATAAGCTTCTTGCCATGCAGATAGTGCATTTATATTTTAACCTTTTCAAAGCCAACATGATTCAGGTGGGTTCATTATTTTAGTTGTCCAAAATATAATATTATTTTCTTTTAATATTCGGTTATTCTCTAAAATATAATTCCTGGAAAATAAACTATTCAGCAATAATTGCAAAGTATTAATCTAATTGTCACACAAAGAATACACTTTGTTATATCATATTAAATCTTGGTAGGCCTTTTACTATTAGTCATTTTAGCTAGTGTGTGTTTTGTAATGTGGTGTTTTCCAAAAGTGTTTTTTTAATATTATTTTTTATATTAACATAGTAAAATTATAAAACACCTATTTATTATAATTTAATACTTTTTTAAATAAAAAAAATAAAAAGCACTTCAAATAAATCACCTAATCACAATTTCAAATGCCAACCATATACCTTGAGGTTTCAATATGATATTTATAACTTGCTATTATAATGGGATAATTTTGCATTTTTTAGGGTATACATATGCATTACCATAAGCTTAGGTTTTTTAAAACAAATTTTAGAGTGTTTTTTTCTTTTGACAAAAACATTAGTGAAAAATAATAAATTCTTGTTGATGTCATTTTCTTTTGAGTTTTAATATAAAGTACAATAAAATGAGGTGGTGTTTTTCTCACTCCATAATTTATTATTAGCACTCCATTTATTGTAGATATTAAAGCACTCTTATTTAATATGTGATATTGCTATTTAATTTTAACTTAAAAAAACACTCCTTTTAAAATAATAAGAAAAATATTGCATATAAAACATTTTTTTTTGTTTTATCTTAATTATTTGATTTTTTTACTTTATAATATATATTCTAAAAACAATATATTCTCGAGGATTTAAATTCTCAAATAGGAATCTATCTATCGATCTATTTCATAATACATATATTTAATAGTGAGCTATTAGATTATTGACTCAGGTTGTGTTGAATGTCAGGTCAATTTTTTTTAATTTAATTGAGGTTATGAGATCAAGATAACTCCATATTTTTTTTTAAAATAATAATTACAAAGCATGAATTCCAACCCAATTTTAAAGGATAAAATAAAAAAAATCAATTAAAAATATAACAAAAAATAATAATAGAAGTCAACCCGAACTAACTTATTAAACCCACAACTTGAGTTGTAAGACTGGGATGACTTCATAAAAAGCAAAAGAATATTTTTTATGAAGTTCTATTTCTAACAAATTCAACATTAAAGGTCACAAAAAGATCAAAAAATAAATAGAGTCAATTTTGATCAACCTGTCAAGCTCGCGACCTGAATCATGAATATTAGGACAATTCCATAAAAAATAAATTGGAAAACAATCACGAAGCTCAATTTTCAACCAACCTAATATTAAAAAATAAAATAAAAAAATCAATTAGAAAATACATAAAAAAATAACTCGAGTTTACTTGTTGAATCAATTTTCTGGATCATGAGATGGAGAAATAAAAGAAAATTATGAATACTTGGACAGAATCTATTATTTTTCTTGTATATTTCATTTAAGGATACAAAGAAGGTCCTTTAATTTTCAATAAAATAGACGAAATACATTAAACAAGCGTATTCTAGTCTCTATAATAAATAATAAATAATAAATAATAAATAATGGAGTGACAAAAGAAAAATTGAAATGGAATAACATCTCATTTGTATAAAAAGAAACAAGTCAACCTAAAAATTAAGAGAAGAGAATTGGGGAAAAAAACATGACAAGCAAAGTAAATGACAGCATTTGCTTATTGTGATTGTGTGTCAATTTTTGAAATAATATGTATCATAAAAATAACCTTTTTTTTTCCTATTAATTTCTATTTTTTAGGCACTTGCATAACCTTTACAATAAATTTTGTTTTGCAAAACAAATGAAGAATTATAAGATTTTATACAGTTTCCATTCCTTTCATTTCCTCCATCCAAACATTACAGAGACTTTTTTTTTTTTTTTAATCTCCATCAATTTCTATCCTCCCATTTCAATTCTTTGAATTTCCCTTCATACAAAATATAAATTGAATGTAAAACTAAAATAAAATAATTTGAACTCACACCATGATTTTGTGGTTTTTACTTTTTAATGTGTGAATGCATGGAATAAAATACAGAATTTATTCGAAATCTACTCAACGGAATACAAAAAAAATAAAAAAATATAAAAGAAAGCATGATTTATATGTTCCTTTTTGAAGGCAAGTTGCCATAAAGACCAAGAACAAAGCCTAGCTCCAACTTCAAAATCCAAGGTTACCGGTTTCCAGCAATGCTGCAATCCTGATCAAGTCTTGTAAATAGAAATTCCAAAAGGAAGTTGTGAACTAGGTCCCTCCAACTACTATTTTCCAATACTTAATTTCCAAATTCTAAAATTGTTTCCACACTAATAACTGTCACAGAGTACTAGAAACGAGAGGGGGTAACCAAGCCCTTCTCCATGAAAGGGAAGGCCACAGCAAGAAAACACAGCAATCCACAGCAAGAAAACACGACAATGATGATATTATACAAGTATATTTACATTTTGGGGTGATACCATTGCAGCCCCTCAGCGTATAAGTTGTGAAATAAAGTAACAGAAAGATACAAGATTGCAAGTTCTATGTTTAGTTCTTCACCTCATCTCCATTTTTAATTATTGCCCACAGCTTTGAATGGAATTATTTTTCTCCTTCTACTCTACAGTTATTTCCAAGATGGTGGTAAGTCTGGGTTTTCTATATCTTCTAAGAAGTAAAGACGAGCACACAACACTTACAGAAGAGAGAGCCATGCAAGCACCGGCTACCCATGGTGGCAACACGATCCCTAGAGAAGGAAAGAACATCCCAGCAGCAATAGGTATTGCGATCACATTGTACGCCATGGCAAAAACATAATTCAATCGAATGCGAGCGAAGGTTTTTCTCGAGAGATCAATGGCTGTGATTACATCCTCCAAGTTATTCCTCATCAATACATAGTCAGCAGCTTCTATGGCAATATCTGTCCCTGCACCAATAGCCATGCCAACATCTGCAGCAGCAAGAGCAGGAGAGTCATTGATACCATCACCCACCATTGCTACTATGCTTCCATCCCTTTGAAAAGAATGGACAACATCTGCTTTGCCAGCTGGCATTACTTCAGCCCTAACATCTTGAATGCCCACCTGCTCAGCAAAAAAGTACTTCAAGACCTTCAAATATATATATATATATATATATATATATATATATATATATATATAAACTTTCAGACCATACAAGGAAAACCTGGATTTATTTTCTGTACAAAAATAAAGCACACCCGAAGTTCATCGGTATTTTCTTTTTCACAAAGAAAAATCACAATAGTTTGTTTTTGTCCTGCGAGCAGGCAAGGTGCCACTAAATTCAGCATTTAAAGAGCCATTTAGCATAATAACAATGACCAACACAAAGCTATTAAGGGAGCACTTTGGGTCAAAAAGAGACCTATCAATAACAGTACAAATGAGAGGGAATGAGCACTATATGATGCCAGCAACCAACAGTTACCTAATCAACAGAACTAAAAAACTATATTTTGTTTCATGTGGGTTACTAAACACATCATCATGGACTGTATAACCACTACTATAAACTGTTACAAAACATATGTCATAATACAAAATTCACTTCATGAGAGGTATAGAAAAATATTATTTTGGTAAAGATCAAAACGAAATGATCACAGCAGAACATCAAAGGATTTGAGATTCTATTTTCTTGGTGGAATTAGGAGAAACATAACAGATTGATCAGAACCAGGATATATGAATAGGTTTTTTCTATTACCACAAAGTTGGTGTCTACTTTCATTGAAGAGTAGACAGCAACAAAGTGATTATTATTATAATTGTGTGAAAATAGATTGTCCTTTTGTGGAATTAGCAGGTACTTCTACCAAAGTTTCTGGATAAAATTGAAGGCAAGGTATCATAGAAATTACACAAACCTCCTTAGCGACTGCTCGTGCTGTCCTCCAATTATCCCCTGTCACCATGACTGGTTTGACACCCATTTTCATAAGGCCCTCAATTACTACAGAAGCTTCTCTCTTTATCGGATCTGCAATCCCCAAAATACCAGTTATGTTGTCATCAAATGCAACAAGGACCCCTGTCTTGGCACTTTCTTCGAGCTCCACTACAAAATTTTCTACTTGGTCTGGAATGGCAATTCCACTTTCAGTCATCAGTTTCCGGTTACCAATCTGTTAAGGATACAGTCCCAGACATGATTGAATATCTTTCTAGAGATTAAAGCTGCAATATACGTTACAGGTTTACACCAAGAAACTCACCAAAATTCGTTTTCCATCTATGAAGCACTTCACACCACTTCCAGGATGAGCCAAGAAGTCTGAGACATCAAGAAGCCACCCAGAGATTGTAGACCCTTCGCTGGGGGTTTGGCCATCATTGGTTGCAGGAGGTTCATCAAAGAAATGGAAATGGCGTGCATATTCCACAATTGCTTTTGCCAATGGATGTTCACTGCTAGCCTGAGACAGTGAACAGGTAATGGGGAATCAGAGGTTGCCTTTATATTTTTTAATAATTATAAAGAAGAATGGGGGGGAGGAGGGGGTGGTTTCCTTCGATACCTAATTATGTATAGCATGTCACATGATGCATTATGGCGTATATTCCTTTACTTTTAAATTATGGGTAATTTCTGTACCACCCCCTTAAAGGCACTAACCTCGAAACCATAAATGGACACCAAAGACATTACCAACGGTGCTCTAATAGAATGTGCATGCACACACAACATAATAACACACCCAAATATACATTTGTCAAAAAGAAAAATGAATCACCTCTGCAGAAGCCACCCATCTGAGAAATTCTCCACGACCCATTCCAGTGAAAACTTTTACATCAGTAACTGTGGCTTTTCCCTGGGTTAGAGTGCCTGTTTTATCCAATATCACATACTTAATCTTCTGAGCCCTTTCCAAAGCATCTCCTCCTTTTATCAGCACACCATGGTTAGCACCAACCCCAGTAGCAACCATGACAGCAGTTGGTGTTGCCAGGCCAAGTGCACATGGGCATGCAATCACCATCACTGAGATAGAAAACATGAGGGAAAAAACAAAGTAATTGCCATTTTCTGGAAGCCATTCTTCCGGGTAAGCTCCAGAAATTCCACTAATGTACCTGCAAGAAATTACAGAAAATATTTAACCAAAAGTCATGAATACAACTGCAAAGTTATCAATATATGTATATATAAGATACCACATCAGGAAAGCAAAACAAGCCATGAAATTACCAGCTAAACAATGTCACTAATGCCAATCCAACAACTGTAGGAACAAAAATGCTTGCCACCTGCAACTCATAAACACATCTAGGATGAGAAGAATATAGAAGTAAGAGCATCTGAGCGCATTCTGTTCATATGCATAATAGTAGCAATTCTAGTGGGCTTACGGAAAAAGAGTGTGGCCAGAAAGAAATGAACAACTGGATATGCATACAAAAAAAGACACAAGTGTGATGGTTTTAGCTGGTTTTGTAACCAAACGAGCTAAAACATCCTGTTGTGTAAAGAAATTGAGAGGAACAGATAAAGACAAACTTGATTGAGAGGTTGAGAAATTGATTGAATCCTTAGGCACTGTCCCAGTGATGTTATATCAAGTAATACATCATTCATATCTGTAAAAACAGCCTACAGAAACAAGAACCATAAAATATTCCAGCAAGACAAAATGGCAATCTTAAAGGTGGTTTATATTCTGATCATACTCATGTCTCTTCATCCCAATAAAACCAGCTCAAATTTTTAACAATAACAAAAATGCAAGTGGACCTTTTGCTCATCAAAACAAGGGACAACTAAGCTAATGCATAGCATATATCTGGCATATAAGAAAATGGATCAGTAACTTAACAAGGACATGTATTATAAATGATATATTGGCAACAGAAAACAAGTGTTTACCAATGGTACGGTTTACTTAATGCAAGAAAACTCATTTAGTTAAGATGGATAAGCAAACAACAGGAAATGCAGTCCCAAAGCAGATGTCATATTGCCATGAAAATTTTCTGGCAGAAAGATAATAATAATAATAATAATAAAAAAATTAAAATAAAAATAAAAATTAAAGCACATAAATGCTACTTACATAATCAGCAAATTTCTGTATTGGAGCTTTGGACATCTGGGCTGTCTCAACCAAACTAATTATCTGGCTCAAAACAGCATCTGATCCTACTTTAGTAGCTTGTATGTGAAGAGCACCATGTAAATTTATTGTGCCACCAACAACTGGTGAACTAACTTCCTTCAGAACGGGTGCAGATTCACCAGTTACCATGCTTTCATTAACATGACTTGAACCCCATACAACAACACCATCTGCAGGAACTTTGGTACCAGGAAGAACTTTTAATATGTCACCAGGTTGAATAAGTAATGAATCTATCTCCCTTTCTGCAATGCACTTTCCACCTAGAATATGAACCAATACCTGCTTAGTTCTTCAATGATTTGGTTTTCTTTATTATTATTTTTTTAGCCTGACTAAGATTGACAGGAAATTATCTATATTTTGATATTGGCAATAGGTAATTTAGAAAACATTGAAAGAGATCATTTTGAACCATATCTCAAGTACAAGAGGTAAAAAAAGAAAAGACAAAAAAACCTTTGTCTTTGACAACCAGCAGTGCGGTTGCTGGAGCAAGTTGTACTAGTTTCTTGATGGCATCTGATGTTTTTCCCTTGGCAAGGCACTCCAAATACTTTCCCAACAATACAAATGTTATCAGCATGGAGCTTGTTTCAAAGTATGTTGGAGACCAAAAGCCAGTGACTGCACCATATAGTAGCGCACAAACAGAGTAGAAGTATGAGGCTGAAGTTCCCAATGCAACTAAAACATCCATGTTGGTTGAACCATTTCGAAGGGCTCTACCAGCTGCCACATAGAACCGCTTCCCAATTACAAATTGAACAACACTCACCAATGCCCACTTTAACCAATCACCCATTAGGAAGGGTCCACAGCGCCAGAGTAGCAAGGAATACAACAGTGGTATGTGAGGACAAATTACTCGCATGAAAAAGATGGGAATCTGGATCCAATTCATCAAATGTCAATGATGAATACAATGATAAACAATTAAAAAAGACCAACAAAGATACGAATAGATGCCTATATGGGCTTTTCAAGTATACTCAGAGAATATGTCATGGTATGAAGATTCCCAGAAAAATGCATAAATACACAACAATGCCTTTTCAATTATCCTCAGTCCTTAGAACAAACCAGGAAAGAGTGTATAGTTCAAGCTTGTGTATGCAAGCAGCAGATAATGATACCAATTGTAAACTAACACCAATGCCTTCAGCAACCCCCACACAAATACTCATAATAGATAAATAAATAAATAAATAGGAATACCATATTGAAGAGGCAATCAAAACCACTAGCATGTTAAAAAATACTCACACTAAGAAGCAGACTGGAAATGAATAGTCGAAACATAACAGAAATTTCTTCAACATCCTTAGAAGTCATTCTTGAGTAAGGGTTAATAGCATGTAAGTTGAACTTCCCATTGCTCCCTCTCTCAACTCCATCAACCAAGGATCTAGAACCTACAACTTCAGGGTCAAAGAGAACTTCTAGTTCACTGGATAACTGGTTGTAACGGAATTGCCGTACTCCATCAAGCATTACCAGTATTCCCTCTAAAAGCTGCACATCCTTCTCACTGAATATCCCAACAACTCCAAGTAAAATTTTGTCCTGTTGATTACTCTGTACAAGAGATGCATCAAAGCCTGCATCTTCAATAGCATTCACTATATCATCTTTGCTAATTACAATAGGGTCATACTCAACTTCCCCTAAAGAAGTAGCCAAAGCCACCACAGCCCTTTTGACACCAGGAAGACTTCTCAAAATACCTTCAACAGAGTTCACACAGGCTGCACAGGTCATACCTCCAATTGTGAATTGCCCCAAAAGGGTTCCATCTGGATTTGTTTTTAATATACCGGGTTCAGATAGAATCTCTGCTTCAAAACCTGCATCCTCAATTGCATTCTTGATATCATCATCCTGAATTAAGACACATTATAAAATACTTCAGTAAATTTATGTAAACAGCAGTTAAGCCATGCAACGTAACAGCCCATGCAGTTTTCTGAGCCATTACAGAGAAGGAAACCATGTGCCATAAATTTCTCAATAGTAATATAAAGTTATAAACATCTCAGAGAATCCGTTGTCAAGTTGTCTTTAAGCAACCGTGGAAACTCATTTTCATAAGCAACAAATACACAACCTTGAAATTCATAAATGTTGAAGCATTGCAATCAAGTATGGGGGTTTCTAGAGTACCTGAAGATTTCATTTTACCAAACCCCATACCCCAGAAAGAACCAGAAATGAGGACCTAGAATTTCAAAGCCGAACTTTCTGAGTGTATCCATGCATAAAAATGTAGGAGCAATAAATCTTTAACTAGAATGCATCCCGAGTAACTGATAATATAGTATATGCCCAGTTGCTTGGCTTTATCAATAGCAAGGTCAAAGCATATCTTTTTTTTTTTTTATCATGTAGGACTAATATGTCTTCTTAGATCTTTTTCTAACATCAGAAGCACTATAACCATAAAGAAATTCCTCAATAAAATTCTATCCAATGATCCATATATGTATATCAAAAAAACAAAACTACCATGTTCAAAATCATATGAACTCAACATCGATCAGAAAACTATCCTAGTGCTTAAAGTGCATCAGTTTTAAAAACTTTGAACAGCTAATAATTCAGCTCAAAACACCATGCTATAAAAACAACTTCCAATCCATCATCAGCTAAAAAAAAACACAAGCTGAAAATATAGAACTTCTTCAAATTTAGTACTAACGTACGATCCAACTCGGTACCATAAACTAGTAACTCAAGATATACCAAAACAAAATTTCAAAATAACCAACACAAAATCAAAGTTACTACCTAAATCATATGAAGCTGCGAATTTCAAGAAACAAAAAAAAAGTAACAAAAACATACATGTCCTAATTCACAATCAAGCTCCAATATCAAAATTCAATTAGCCCCCACCACCAATACCAACGTACCTTAACCAAAGCTGGGTCGAATACAACGTCAGCTTTATTTTGAAGCAAAGCAACAGAAGCTCTGAAAACCCCATGAATACTCTTCAAAGCTGATTCAACAGAATTGGAACAAGCAGCACAAGTCATCCCTGTAACTCTCACTTGAATTCTCTTAAAACCATCTTCTCCAATCTCAATTGCATGCGAGTCATCATTATGATCATCCCGGATTTCACAGGAATCAAGAAGCCTAACATCCTCCATCACGTCATCGGTGTAAACCATAGCCGGCGGGGATTGCCGGGTGCCGGCCACCTGGGTCAACTGGAGGTCTCTCATGCTAAGTGACGTCAATAAGGGTCACACACAGAGCCAGTCTCTCTCGATGTAATCAAAGAAATTTATAATGGAAAGAAACATGGATGAAAGGGAGATTCTGGGAGGTAGAGAGGGGGGGGATAGGCCTTTTGTTTCAACAGCTTCTGGACGTAATAATAAAGCGTTTGTTTATTTTTGTGTTTTAAAAATATATACTTATTCTTAATTAATTATCTTGATATACGAATGAATTTTTTTATATATAAAATTAAATAAGTCCTATTTTAATATATTTTTAAATAAAAAAAAGCTTTAAAATGCCATTATTATTGTAAACTCCCTCTAAGTTTGGAAGTGCATAAATGCCCTCTGTACTTGCATGTTGGTGGTTTTGTACTACCGTTAGACCGCTCTGTTTCTTTTAATATATAATAATAATAATAATAAATAATAAATAATATTTGTAAGATTAAAGGGGAGAACATTAATTAAGACCTTCTACATTACCAATTCTGATCGCGAGAGCATGATCTCACATGTTCATATACAACAGTGCACCAATTTGAGAACGTGGCGTGGCCTTTTTTTTGTTGAAAAAATTCATTTTTTTATATAAATTAAATGGATTGATAAAGCTTAAGTATGTGGTGTTTTTATTGTTCTCAAAACATGGTTAATTCTCTCATATTTTATTATGAATTACAATAATGTATTTTTTTTATATTTTGATTCTTAACCTCCCCCGGCGGAATTAAGCCATTTTGAAATCAAATTATAACTCAATTCTATAATTTTGTATAAAGAGGGATTGAGTTTAAAGAAAGACGATTGAAGTGAAAATAGTGGGTAACATGATTGATATATTGAAGAAAACTATCAAACATTCATCTAAGTCTCTCTTTCTTAGTTATTAGGTGATTAGTCCCTTATATTTTATAAAATTCAATTTTGGTACTAAACCTTATTTTTCTTCTTTTTTTAGTTTTTCTATGGTTGGAGGAGAGAGAGAGTAAGTTAATAGATTTTCTTAAAGAGAGAAAGTGTTTGTTGGTGAAGAATCCAACAACTAAAACGATCTTTTTTTATGTCAAATAGTTTCATGTGATGAGAGAAGTTAAGATTAAATATTTCTTTTTTATCTTGAAAACACTTAAAAAATCAAATCTAACCCTGAGAAGTTTTTTTGTTTCAAATGGATTTTGAGGGGTTGTTTTGTGCTTTTCATGACCAAAGATTGGTTAAACAACATCTCTAGGGTATTTTCAATGTCTTTTTTTTTGGACAAAAAAATTTGAAAATGATTTTTCTTTATAAGTAAAAAAAAGAATCTCGTTAATCCAACCATTATATTGGTCGAATTTTTGGAATGAACAGACGGTATGTCATTTGTTGATGCAAGTGATGCATTTTTTTTCCTGATGCATAGGGTGGACAATGTCCACTCCATTAAACTTAAAAAGGTCATTACTTGATTAGGCTAGACGTTAGGCCTATCCTACTAGGTCCGAAGCCCATGACGTCATTTTTTGTACAAAAGTAATACATTAGTTGATATTTTTTTCAAATAAATCTTAGGTTTGTGTTTTAATTACCTTTTGATTTCTTTTCAATAATATTGAGTTTGTTTAGTTTTTAAAGTGATAAGTATGGTTCATCTGTGTTTTTTTTTGGTTCAATTTTATACAAATTATTTTTCAAAAAAATTGGTTTTTTTATCAAATTTTTTACAAGTGCATCCTTGCATTTTTTGTTTTGTTTTTACTCATTAAATTTCATGTGTGTTTTGTTTTTTATCATAAATATTTTGTATTTTTCTATTATAAATCTAATCTATTGCATGTTACCAAGGGAGATGTTGGGGGTATTAAGAGTCACCATCTAGTTATTTGGTTTAGGTATGCTAGGAAACCCAAATATACTAATCTTATTAGAGGTTTGAAAGGTAAGGATCTAATATGGTTAGGGAAGGTGTTAGCACCTCGAACACACTTGATTTAAGGTAAGTTGTTTTGTGTGATTTTAACGTGGTTTAAGGATTTTGTGGTTTCTTAGCTAGTATTTTTGGTTTGGAATTTATTTTTATGAATAAATCTAGCTTTATAAATCTCTTATAGACTTGTATACCCAAATAAATTTTTATATGATAAAATACATGTAGGTGCTCTGACAAGGTTCACTTATCTTGGATAAATGATGTTTTTTTTTGTATAACATAATAAAATATTTTTCTTTAGCATAATCATTCCCTTATCTTAGATCTCTAAAGATCAATAAAGGTTTTTAGTAATCATAATACTATTAGGTGATGACTTCTCTTTCTATTTTTATCATATTTTCAAAACATAAACAAAACTTTTATTTTTATAGGTTTGTCTTGATGTCGGGTGCAACAACTAGAAAACAAATCCTTTAAATTAACATAAATTCTTTTCATTTTGGTGTTCTCAATGAGCTTTTTTTTTAAGAAAAATCAACCTACTCCTTATAGTCCCAATCTAATAGAATACTTAAGCAATAATGAGCATATATTCTCAATTTGACCTTTTGTATTTACTTATATATTTTATCTTTTTTTTGTGTATATATATATATATATATATATATATATATATCAATTCACCAAGGAAGAAATATAGGTCATATATGAGTTTTGACTTCTCCCTCGAGTCTACAATACCATATCCCTGTAGAAAAAGAGAAGGAAAATAACAAAAGATCATAATAGACAAAAACAATTAGAGGGCCTTTTTCATCACAAAAACTTTTGAACTGTTCAAGCAAGTATTCACATCTTCGATCTGTTCTTAAAGTTTTGATCTTAGTGCTTAGTTTATTCTCCACAATCTTTGTGTATCGAATGACGCAATCCAATGCTTCAGACTTATGGGAGATCAAATATCAAATAAACATGATCAAACCGTGTGAATCATCTATAAATGTGATGAAATAATTTTCTCCATGTCTTGCCCTCACATTCATTGGGCCACAAATATCCGAATGAATAAGTTGTAATGGACTACTAGCTCTTTTAGCTTTGCCAAATGGTAATCTAGTTGCTTTTCCAGCAAGACAATGCTCACACACGAGCAATTCCTCTTTTTTGAAAGTGATCCTAAAAGACTAACTTGTGCTAATCTATGTAATTGATCTTGTCCAATGTGTTCTAATCTGGCATGCCAAGTTATGATATTACTATCTTTAATAGTAATGGAATTTTGAATAATATAAATTAAAGCATCAATATTAATAGATATATTAACGGTGTCTAACACCATAAAACCATTTAATACAAAGCCAAAACCATAGAAAATATTATCCAGATATATTTTTACACAATAACCAACAAATATAATTTTCATCCCAATTGCAGTAAAGCAAGAACAGATATAAGATTCCGTTGAACTAAGCATAAAGTACATCATAAAGATAAAGTGTGTGACTGCCCTGCAAATCCAGTTTGCAGGTATCGATCCCAAGTACTGTAGTGGAAGCATTATTCCCCATGTATATCTATATTTTTCCCTTTGGAATTCAACGAAATTCCATAAAGACAGTTCAATCCCTTGCTATGTGGTCGGTTGCTCCTAAATCTACAATCCAAAAACAAACAAATTCAGCAGGCATTAAACAACTGCTAACATACAAGTTAGAGTGATGATCGTGGTTAAACAGTACCTTTGACTCAGTGCAATCACGAGCAAAGTGACTAGGTTTACCACAATCAAAATAATTTATTTTCTTGTCTTTCTTACCGCCATGTTGTCCACATTTGTGTTTATATCCAATATCACTTGCTTCTTTCCCTTTCTTGCCATATTTGGGGCCCTTAGCCTTATCCTTTTTATACTTGGAGTCATATGTTCCACGTATTTTTGTCTCAGACATAAAAGCCTCATTTATAGTCTTCTCAGCGTGAAGTCGATCTTCTACAAGCTCGACATGACGAGCAACATCATAAAATGTTTTGATGTTTTCATTATGGGTAAGGTTAACACACATGTGTTCCCAATTGCTTGGCAAAGAGCGGATAATTTCTTGGACTTGTTGTTCATCAGTAATTTCATGCCCAGGACCCCATAATTCACTGATCATGTTAGATATGACTGTAAGATGCTGCCTCATCATCTAATTTTGGCGCTTCTTATAGCCATAGAACTCAGGGTTAACTGAAGAAGTCTAGTAGTGAAGGTTCCTTCATACTGAATCTTTACTGCATCCCAAACAGATTGATCTGAACGATGCCTTTCAAAATGCAATATTATATCATTTTGCATGCTGCTCAACATCAAAATGCAAGCTACACGATCCTTGTGTTTATAGGTTTGATATGCTTCCATATCAAGCCTATGCTGAGTAGTGTCTCCTTGCTCAGGTTCAACCATTGGTTGTGTGATTGTTTCCAGCATTTTTTGCTCTTCTAGGAGATATTCAATCTTACGATGCCAAACATCATAATTCTTTTTATCTAATGATACATATAATCAACGTGCTCTCGGATTTTGTGAACATGATTAATCACATAACTCAATAAATGATCAATTTATTGTTATCTACCCACTATAACAAAATATCTAGAAACACATAAATATTATAATCAATATTTAATAAAGGTATGTATCAGTATTGTTGGAAAAAAATTTACCAATAAAATTAAGCAATTTAGTTTAACAATAAATAAACTAACATCATAATTTAAAAAATTTATATTAAAATTTTCATTACTATTATTATTTTAATAATAAACTATCATTAACTGCCATTTGGCAGTTAATGACAAATGGAGAAGACACACGATCAGGAGAATGTGCATGTCTTATATATATATATAATAAACTGTCATTTGGCAGTTAATGGCCAAATAGATTATGTAGGCCAGGATCCTTCTACTGCCCATTTTGGCAGTTAAATAATTGCCATTTGATGCAATTAATTTGTATTTTTGGCAGATGTTCGACAACCTGCAAATGCCTTTTTCAAGCTCTGCATTTTTGCAGAGTTGGCCGAGAATTTTTCCTGGGTTATTTGAATGACCCACTTAATCTGACTCACGGTGATTTTATACATAGTATATACTGATCATTTAATTATAAAAATTTATGATTTAGGCTCTAATACCAAACATTTTAAAAATCAATTTCAATCACATTTCTATACAGGTTTTAAGTCGACCGTGTACAACTTATATTCAAAGCTCATTTAACTTAGTAATTCCTCTTTAAAAAATCTTCAGTGTCTTATAGGTTAAACTTTAACTTATATAGTTTTCACTATGTAAACCACTTAGAAAGGTTTGTAATCTTCAAAAGTAGGATATAACATATTTTGGGTTTAAGTTTTAGCTAATAAAAAGGTATTTAAGACTACAAATTGTGTTTTTGACATTTTAATTTTTCATATTAAAATGCTTGAAGAATATTTTTTTTTTTACAAAGTGTTAACAATAAATGTGGAAAGACCTTACATTTAATTTGATCGCAAAAGAGCACATTAACAATGATGTTACAAGCCAACCCTATTCAACACCAAATGTCTTTATAAATGGGGGGCAATTCGTAATTATTTTAATTTTCTGGCAGTATTCAATTAAGTTTAGTACAAGGTCCAGTTTGTAATTTTCTTTAATTAATTGTCAGTTAAATTTATTCATGCATTAATTAGTAGTTAAATTATGTAATAGGTTAGTGGGTAAGTGAGAAGTTAATTACGGGTGCAAGATTGTACTGAACATTTATTTAAAGATTGGAAAATCAATGAAAGGCATGAATCTTACTCACCAAATTGAGATTTCTCAACTAGAGGCCCTGACTCCTTGAATTGCCAGAAAAACTATCAATTCATGTCCACTTCATTTTCCACTAAATTACTTGGAGTTTAACAAATGGTATCAGAGTCACGTTCCCGCGACATGGCTGAAGGCACCCAACTCACACAATTGTCCGTTACAGTTAAACATTTACAAGAAGTAACTACAGCTTTGCAGGAAGGACAATCCAGGCATGGATTGCTTATGGAAGGGATATTACAACAATTAAACAATATGACAACAAGCTATGATAGCCTAGTACATGTTAACAACCGAGGGAATTTAGGGGAAGGCACTTCTCAGAATACAAGGGTTCATGCAAAAACCATTTTGAGGGGTGGAGGAATTCAAGCTCAACCTTTACGCTTGGAATTTCCTCGATACGACAGGGGCAATCCTAGCGAATGGATTTTGAAGGCCTAACAATTCTTCAATTATTTTGAAACACCGGATGATCATAAGATGGAGATCACATCTTTCCATATGGAGGGTAAGACATTAACTTGGTAATACTAGTTGAAGGAATCTAGCCCATCAGCATCTTATGATGAATTTATGGAAGCCATTCGTATCCGATTTGGGCCGTCAGCTTATGAAGACCCTATAAGAGCATTCCCCAAACTAAGACCGAAAGGAAGTGTGGAAGATTATTAAACTGAATTCGAATTCCTGTCTAACAAAATCAGTACGTTAAACAAGGAATTTCATATCAGTACCTTCTTAAATGGGTTGAAGGATGAACTATGAATTACCGTCACCATATTCAAGCCCAACACCCTAGCAGTTGCCTTCAGATTAGCACACCTATAAGAGGAAGAAGTTAACAGGAACAATATCCATATCAAAATAGACAACTACAAAATCATCCCTATAGCCCCACATTCAAAACCTAACACAAAACACCAAACCAGAATCCAACCACCAGATTACCACCATCTCAATCAATCCTCGGGCTACTAGCTCCACCAAGACCTGTTCCTGCATTTAAAAAACAAACCTTATCCTGTTAGGAGAATAAGTTCAGATCAGATACAAGAAAGGAGGGCAAAAGGGCTGTCTTATTTCTATGATGAAAAGTACCAAGCTGGGCATCGATGTAATAGACCCAGATTATACTTATTAGAAGGAATGGATTTTGAAGAGGAAGAAGGAATGGAAGAGGAAGAAATTGCAAATCAAATAGAGGAGATACCTGTTGTCCTGCAAGCTGAATTGCTAGGTATTTCCTTGCATGCGATTGCAGGTGCTTCATCCCCAAGAACAATGAGATTGGTTGGAAAAATTGGCAGATATTTAGTTATAATTCTCATTGATACTGGAAGTACTCGTAGCTTTATTGATATAAATGTAATCAGAAGGATTAAATTAGAAGTAGAAGGCAGTAACCTGTTTGTTCAGGTTGGCAATGGTGATACTCTTCCCTGCCAAGGTTATTGTAAGACAGTAGTGATAGAGATGCAATAGTGCAACATTATAACTAATATGTTTGTATTGAGACTGGGGGGATGTGATGTGATGCTGGGTGTGGATTGGCTAAGAAGCCTAGGCATCATTAGATGAAACTTTGTTGATTTAAGCATGAGTTTTGCTATTGGTGGGAAGAAATTCACCTTGCAAGGCTTACAGAGACCAAACAAGACTATTGAAAAGGAGCAAAGTTTGAGCAGAATCAACTTGGCAGAATGCAGAGGAATATGGCTACAATTTATGAAGATTGAGGGAGGAATAGAAAAACACATCAACACACCTGTCATACAAGTTGTTTTGCAATAATTTAAGGCAGTATTTTAGAAACCCAGAGGGTTGCCACCACTTAGAAGTCATGACCATCAAATACATTTACAAGATACTGCCAAAGCAACAAGTGTGAGACCTTATCGATATCCCTATTACCAAAAGAAAGAGATAGAGAAGTTGGTTAAGGAGTTGTTAAAGGCTGGAATCATCCAACCAAGCCAAAGTCCCTATGCATCACCTGTTTTGCTAGTAAGGAAGGCTGATGGAAGTTGGAGAATGTGCATAGATTATTGAGCCCAACAAAGACACAATTAAAGCTATGTTTCTTGTACCCAACATTACTAAATTATTGGATGAGCTAAATGGTGCAGAGTATTTCTCTAAATTGGATTTGAGGTCAGGTTATCATCAAATCAGGATGAGACGTGAAGATGTGCAAAAGACTACTTTTTGTACTCATGAGGGACACTACGAATTCTTAGTGATGATTTTTGGCCTCACAAATGCCCCAGCAACATTCTAAGAGCTAATGAATGACATATTCAGACCTCATCTTATGAGGTTTGTTTTAGTGTTTTTGATGATATTCTTGTATATAGTAAAACAATAGAAGAACATGTGAGACATTTAAATGTTGTCTTAGAAATTTTACTAAATCATCAATTTTATGCTAAGGAATCTAAGTGTATTTTTGGCTGCCGTGAAGTAGAGTATTTTGGTCACATAATCTCTAAGGAAGGAGTCAAGGCAAACCCTACAAAGATCTCAACAATGCTGAAATGGCCTGCACCTAAAAATCTTAAAGCATTAAAGGGATTTTTGGGCTTAACTGGGTATTACCAAAGGTTTATGGTGGAATAGCAACTCCCCTTACTGCCCTGCTTAAGAAGAGCTCTTTTAAGTAGGATGAGAAGGGTATTTAGATCTTCACAGAGCTTAAAACAATCATGGTGACCCCCCCTGTCCTTGCTCTATCAAATTTCTTTAAGACATTTATGGTAGAGTGTGATGCTTCAAAGGATGCTCCAGGGGTTGTCCTCATGCAGGAGGGAAGACCCTTGGATTACTTAAGTCAAGCACTTAAGGGTAAAAATTTATTTTTATAAACTTATGAGAAAGAATTTTTGGCTCTTGTCTTGGCAGTACAAAAATGGAGACACTACACTACTTGCTAGGATACAGGTTTATTGTGCGTACTGATCAGCAGACACTCAAGCATCTACTCGAGCAAAAAATAGGAACCTCTTTTCAGTAGAGGTGGATAACAAAGCTACTAGGCTTTGACTTCAACATGGAATATAAGAGTGGAAAAGGCAATAAAGCAGCTGATACACTCTCAAGAATGCCAGAACAACCAGGACAGGAAGAAATCCTACAAGGTGAGGTCAAGGCATTTAGCCTAATTAAAGGTGCTTGGTGGGAGGCTCTTCACCAAGACTTGCAGCTGATTAAACTACTCAAACAATACCAAACAGGGGAACTTGACCCCCTTAAGTACCATTACAGAGGATGATTCTTATTCTACAAAAAGAGGCTCCACTTGGGCACCCTTAAGAAGCAGCAGGAGCAGATCATGAATCATTTTCATAGCAAGCTCAAGAAGGAGTTTTTTTGGACAGGTATGAGGAAGGACATTAGACAGTTCATCAAGGAATGCGAAGTTTGCTAGAGAAACAAGACAGAAAATCTTAGGCCAGCTGGGTTGTTGCAGCCTTTACAAATACCCAAACATGTGTGGATAGATATTAACATGGATTTCATAGAGGGGCTGCCTATGTCTAAAGGGTATAGTGTTATAATGGTGGTGGATCGATTGAGCAAATACAGTCATTTCATACCCGTGGCTCACCCATACACGGCAACAACAGTAGCAAGAATTTTCATGGATAACATTTTCAAATTGCATGGTATACCTATCAGCATAGTAAGTGATAGAGAAGCAATATTCACAAGTAAGTTTTGGCAAGAAAATTTTCAATTGAGTGGAACAAAATTATTGATGAGCTCAGCATACCATCATCCCCAGACTGATGGACATACATAAATAATGAACAAATGGCTAAAAAGGTACCTTTGTTGTTTTACTAGTGATCGACTGAAGGACTAGGACAACTGATTAGCCCTTGCTGAGTGGTCTTGCAACACCTCGGAACACACTTCTACGGGGTTCACACCCTTCGAGTTGGTCTACAGCCACCCACCTCCTCGCCTCCTACCTTACAAGCTAGGTACCATAACAGTCCAAGCGATGGATGAAGAACTAAGAAGCCGAGAGCTCATCTTGTCCCTAGCCTGTGAAAATTTACAAGAATGAAGATTTATGCAGATCGAAAGAGATAGAGAAAGAGTTTGAAGTGGGAGACTGGGTTTACCCGAGTCTTCGCCCCTACCGACATGTCACTGTTGGGATGAGGAAGAGCTTGAAGTTGTCGCCGATGTACTATGAGCCCTTTCAGATTCTTCAAAAAATGGGCACCGTTGCATATAAGCTAGATCTACCTCAAGATTTGAAGATCTACCCCGTATTCCATGTCTCTTGCCTGAAGAAAAAGATTAGGGATCGAATCAATATCAACTCGAAGCTGCCATCGATGATGGACAATGGAACCGTAGCTCCTGAGCCTGAGCAGATACTGGAGAGAAGACTTAAACGGAAGGGAAACAAAGTTGGGGTTGATCTGGTGGTTCAATGGAAGGGAGCTGGCAAGGAAGATGCCACATGGTTAACGCCGAGGAAATGAGGCGGGGTTACCCTGAGCTTGTGGGCGAGCTTTCTGAGGGGGAGATTATGTTACAAGTCAACCCTAGTCAACGACAAATGTCTTTATATATAGGGGGCAATTCATAATTATTTTAATTTCCGGGCAGTATTCAATTAAGTTTAGTACAGGGTCCAGTTTGCAATTTTCTTTAATTAATTGTCAGTTAAATTTATTCATGCATTAATTAGTAGTTAAATTATATAATGGGTAAGTGAGAAGTTAATTACGGGTGCAAGATTGTACTGAACATCTATTTAAAGATTGGAAAATCACCGAAAAACATGAATCTTACTTACCAAATTGAGATTTCTCAACTGGAGGCCCAGGCTCCTTGAATTGCCGGAAAAACTATCAATTCGTGTCCACTTCTTTTTCCACTAAATTACATGGAGCCTAACAAATGATTGATAACTATATATTCTTCCTACATCAAACTAAGATAATCTTGTTAGATAGAGAAATAAAATTTTGTTGAATACACGGGGTAAAAAGCAAAACCATTCTTGGTTAAATTTGAGATTTATATTTTAGCGTCTTTACCTCGAATCCCCAAAGGATTGATGTTAGAACTTATTATGATTGAGTTTTTGGAAACAAAAAAACTTTCCCCATTCAAAAAGCTGGGTTTTCTTATCCTTCCACCAAAACGTAAAGTTTCCTGGCAAAAATTAATGGACTGATGTGGCTGGCATCCATTCGCACCCACTTATAAAGTGTGAAAAAGTATGCATGCATGCGCATTGCACAGAGACACACTCACTGGATCTGTTGTTATCAATGTTAAATCCTGGCATGTGCTCCATCATAAGTTTTATGCTTTCTAACCCATCAAATTTTATCAAATTCGAATAGCATGATCATTGAGAGGGTGGTATGGACTTTAGCAGAAAGAAGTCAAAAGGGTTATGGTTTTCTTGCTGGGATTGACGTGACATGTTATCTAGAGCAGGAAGCAGCTGTAATTTCAATGACCCAAATGAGTTATACAGTGTTTTGGTTCTTCTACGATCACCCAAACAAGCTCACACAGATGGGAATATGATATTTAAGAGGACCGTGGTTTTCGTTTAGGGTTGGCGGTGGTGTGGCCACTGACCCATAATAAATTGTTTCTTATCTCAATAATGGATGTCGTGTGGATTGGTGGCTGATGTAAAAAAAGATTGATGTCGGGTCACTAAACGACTCTTTATGAACGTTACGTGCTTACGCGTGCTGTATCAGAGAGTGGAAAGGATGACAGAAAAGAGTAGCTTTTAAAGTCGGCGACATTGAAATGATGGGTGAGGATGCTAAGGTGATTGATGGAGGCTGCTTCTAAATTTACTGGGCCAGATTTATTTGCTGCCTGGTGAACGGACATCCTTTCTAGAATAACTCCATTCGGGCTGGCTTTGGACCAAGTTTCTGTTAAACCAGAAAGCAAACTTGCAGTAATCAGGAACAAAACAGCGGAGCAGAGAATTGGTAGCGACAGTGAAAGCAATAATAGCTTCACCACAAAATCTCACCTCTCGATTCCTTCTCCGCATGCAACTCTTCCAAATATCCCTTCCTCCTCCTCCTCCTCCTCAGGTAAAGCCCATATCACTCCTTGCAACATTTTATAATGCTGTGTATATACATATAAGACTTTATTTCTACGAAAATCTTAAGAAAGCCCAATTTCACGCTCGATTTATTATTATTTTACTTGAAAAGAGCATTGCAATGTACTATATATTTTCTTCTTACATGCATGGTTGAATTAACCAGGTCTCTCTCTTCTTCCCTGTTTTGAAATTCTTTGGAAAGAAGAGTAGTTTTAAATAATTGGGTTTATTTTATATAGGAAAAAGGATTTGGATAAAGGTTCCGTCTCATACAACAATGTCACGTAGGAAGCATTAGGTCGTGTGCTGTAGGTTTATCTAAGGTAAAACCTATCTTAGCCACTGCAAATGATCAATGGTTCGATCCTTCTGCCGCAGCTAATCAAGTTTGCAGTGCTCTTTATTGGCTGGAAAAATGGGACAGCATGGATTAAAAATGAATTAAGAACACGGTATAGTAGGAGCAGATTGGTTGAAACTATCGATGAATCAGGACTTATTCTTGGCTCTCAACTATTCTCAATCTGATTACAGAAAACATTATTGCAATTAATCATATTATTAAGTCTTTGTGTTGCTGGTCTTTCTTGCAGGAAGGCCTTCAAAAAGCGATAGAAAACATTATTCTTTGATCGATGTTATTATTCCATATGTGATCGCAGGACATATCCTTCTTCTGAGACTGTTCTAGGGAATGGATTGTAAACATTTTGGGTTTGCAATAAAGTTGTGGCAGGTTCAAGGCCTAAGACTTTATGCAAAGCTTTTGTGGGTTGAGAGTTTGAGGCTGTTTCCGAGTTCCCTTCCTGTTCTAAGTTTCTATTATCTGCCGATTGACTATTTGGAACCAATAAAATCATCCCAAGGTTGTGATGTGAAATGGAGAAATATTGGATTCAATGTCAAATCAGAAGGTTTTTATAGATTACAATTCATATATCTTGCTCATCATGGAGCAGCCATGGAAATTGCATGCTGGTTTTGAGATACGGAATGAGAGCCAACATGGCATTCGAGAGAAGGTTTTGGGCGTTCCAATTTGTGATGGGGAATAACTTTTGTAGGTTTTGGCAGGAGGAAAGTTTGTGACATTTTAAAGGTATTTTCTGCATTCGAAGTTGCTCAGCATTTAATTACAATGGCTAGCACGAGAGGAAACTTGGGAAGTCTGATTATAATTAACAAAAACACTATTTTTCATCTAAGTTGCCGGTTTAAGAGGAGTTGATTTGAATTATTGTTTTCATTGTTTTTTTTTAAATAATTGTTTTTTATCATTCAATATTGATTTGGTTGAAAATTATCTTTCATAATATTTTTTATTTGTTATCTATGATGTTATTTTAATCTTATAACCCGAGTTGAGGGCTTCATAAGATTTTAAGTTATTTTTTAATTATTGTTTTTATATCATTTGATGTGCTGATATCAAAAATTAGTATAAAAAAATCAAAAAATATTATTTTAATTTATTTCTAAGTAAAAAAACACTTTGAAAAGTAACCACAACCATGCTCCCAAACATTATCAGGCTTTTCTCATAAATTATTTTGTGTTTGTTTTACATTACATTTCAAAAACTTTTTGAAAAAAAAAATTCTATTTTAAATTAATTTTTTTTTTTATGTTCTTAGATATTTTTATAATAAAAGTTATTGAGTTCATTTGAAGATTAACGATCGTTCCAAATTCTCTCAAAATGAATAAAAAGTGAAGCAAAATGTAAATCCTGATTCTGGTTCCCATGAATGTGGTTGCATGGTAGAAAAAAGGACCTGCAAAATTGCGACTTTTTTTTTCTTCTGAGATGGGAAACCTGTGGATGAAAAACAAACATCGCCTGAAAATTCAAAGGGCTCTGGGATGCCAATCTTCCCCGTCCTTGTCAGTTCTGAAACCATCCACATGCAAAGATTAGAAAATTATGATTGAAGTTTACATGGGCCGGCCATGAATGTGCTGTGTGTTATATAAGACAATGGTGAGTTTGTTTTGATAGTTAAATTGTGTTTAAACATGTTAAAAAATAATTTAATATATTTTTAAGTAAATAAAAATAGTTATTACCACCATTAAACATTTAGCTGAGGTGTGCTTGCCCAGTGAACAAGTTGGATCTTCTCTCTGTATGAAATGAAAAGGAAAGTTTTAGATCAGTATGATGAACCTGCATAAGTGTTATATGGATCCATCACATTTTGAGTGTGCAGGCAGGCTCATGGCAGGCTGAATTCATGCGATCATTCCAAATAGATAGTTCATGCGATCATTGCACATAGATAGATCATCGATGATAAGTTGATTGATTGGAGAATTTATTAAAATTTCATGTCGTTTGGCTTCATGTTTCTCTCCTTTAGATCTTCATGATATAATGTTGCGACAAAATTGTATAAAGTTTAACTCCATTAAAATCACATGAACATGAACCCATTTATATCCAAGAATATCTTCAAAAAACGTGATATGATAACAAAAAAAGTTATAATTTGTATAATAAATTTCAAATTCAAATTAAAACACTTTATCTTTATAAGCGCTTGAAACAGTCAATACTCTCATCCAAGAACATTAAAATGTTAGATGTGAAAATGGAATAGATTGATGGTAGGAATCAATAGAGTAGGTGCCATCTTAATTCGTCTCAATCTTTCACCAACAGATCTCATCATGGGGTGGGGGGGGGGGGGGGGGGGGGGGGGGGTTGATGGTGGATCAGACCTAACATAATGGAGTAGGGTCAAAGGGGGTAGGGAAAGACCTATGGTCAAAGAACAGAGACAACGATGGGCACTGGAATACCTGGTGTCGGGTCCCCGACTCCCCGTCCTCATTCACCTGTTTACCAAAGAGTACACAGAGAGTGACAAGGATTTCCATCTGCATCTGGAACTTGTAATCCCAGAATCAAGAAAAATGTAAATAAAACAAGCAATGGTCCTGCTGGTAGTGGTGGGCCACCCTTTCTCTGAGCATCCATCATCGCCTGTCACCACTTTATGACCACCACTGATCATGTAGGGTTGTGAGGAGGTAAGCACGGTGGTGCTACCTCAACAACAGCCTCCGCGGATACCTCAATTATTCACTCGACACCCATCTACAAACATCCTTCTCAATCCCAGCCTCGTGCATCCCACTCACTCTGCTATTTCTTGAGAACGCAGAATACAGAAGAAACCAGGTTTCGATGGAGGTGGATTTTTTTATATAGTACGGAACACGCGCAAGCACAAGCAAGTAGGTGAAATGATAGAGGTATGGAAAGAGGCGTAGCTTTCAAGTGTTGGATGGTCACAAATAAGTCACAGAATAAGCCAGCCCTCCCTCATCCTCACAGATAAGTTTGTGATGATAATTGTTTTTCATTTGAAAATACATAAACTCTCTTTAATATTTTAAAATTATTTTTTATTTACAAATATAAAAATAATAATTTAAAGTAAAAAACAAAGTTTTAAGAGTGTTGAAGAGTATGTGATGGTTATTTTTTAAAATGATTTTTTTACTTTTAAAATAATTTTTTGTTATTTTTATAAAGTTACTTTCATCATCATCCCATCAAAACAATTAAAAAATATAAAACAAATTATTTTAATGGAGATTGCATGGGCTAGAATTTCTTCGTAAAGTCGAAGCTAGAAGTTCTGCATGCTTCTTTTGATTTACAGTGGAGAGTTAGAACTTCTGTAGAGATGGAAGATAAAGCTAGAAGCTCTGTCGTTTCTTGTAAACCTGTTGTTCATGAATCCATAACTCGCAGTCGACCCGAGTTAACCACTGTAAGTTCTTACTGTTCAGTGTCAACTTTGACGTCACGATCAGAGTGCAAATGACAACAATCCCACTTCATACTTTAGATAATTGTATTATTATTATTATTATTATTATTATTATTATTATGAAATTAGATATTGAATAATGACAATTTTATATAAAATAAATTATAAAATTTAAGTTTTAATTAATTTAGTATTAAAAAAACTTAAATTAACCTGTAAAATCTGTGACACGGGTTATTAGATCGAGATAATCTCATAAAAAATAAAAATAAAAAAATAATCAGAGTTAATTTACCATATTCATAATTTTGAAAATGTGATAATTTTATAAGAAATATAAAAAATGCAAACCTTCTGTTCATGAATATTTTATTATAATAATACACGTCGGGGTGGAAAGCAATTCTGTTATGGTGAGTGACAGGCTCAATGATATATGATGCGTTTCTAAGAGCAATTGTCAAGTCATGTCGAGTGGGGTTTTCCTTTTTATTAATTGAGTTGCTGGTCAAAAAGCTCTCATCTTGATCGATACATTCATATGAGCATCTTCTTGTGGAAACTATCTTTTGTTTCATGCTTTTCCAGGCTTTCTAGAAAGTTATGGCAATTTGAATACAATTCATAAAATCTTTCAAGAAATTTTCCATCCATCAAGCACCGATTAGTTTCGAATTTTCTCTAAAATTATTAGAAAAAACAAAAAAACGCTTACAGTCAAGTGAGTTTCATGAATTTTAAAAAAATACACAAAAGATTTTCATGGAGGTAATTTCATGTCCTCAATATACTTCCCATTCATACCCAAAATCTATAGGGTTTAAAATTAATCGTTTTTTTGCCTTTGTTATTTAATCATTTTGATAGTAATTAATAAGATTTTTTTTTTAATGCGAGGAAATTTCATTTCTCTCCCTGGAAAATATATACTTTGTGGGTACATTTGAGCGAGTAAAACCCCGATTATCTCAAGTTTTTGTAAGAGATGCACGTCCTGCCTCAAATTTAAGACCTGCTTCATAGATCACAAGTTCTCTGTCATCACGCTATGTTCTTTTAGAATAGTAAGATGTTTATCGTTTTACAGAAACTCAAAAAAGTCATTGAGATAACAATTTTTTTATTTTTTACTTTTAAAAAGATCGTATGAGTATAATTCTACTGAGTTATATTGACAAATCCACATTTTATGAAGTTGAAGAAACTTTTAGAGCCCGGAGATTGTAACAATAATAGTGATTGGTACATACAAGTGTCAAGAACAGCCAGTGGACGAACAAAAATTGCAGACAAGGATTGATTCTATCTCTGGGAGAGAAAAATAGTTAGAACTTTCCATGTTTGGAATAGTAAGAGAAAGGCAGTAAATAATTAAACAAGAGGCAGGAAGAACCAGTGGGTGAATTGCTGGTGGCAAAATGAGCAGCCACCGTTGAATTCCTGTATCGGTTGGGTAAGGGAACCTCTCCTCTGTCATGATTCACGCGCCTCGATTGTTTATTTGTCGTCGCCACTGCAAATAAATATAGTATTTCTTCAAATTCAATGCTTTTTTTTTTTTAAACTACTTCGAAAGTACCGAGAAAATTAAAAGGGAAAGAAAATTCTCAGCACCTTATATTTTAAATCTGAATTTGGTAGATATGAACACATCCAAATAAATGGAGTTTGTTCTCTCTTTTTATCTGAATTTGGTATTTTTTATTTTTTTTTACTTTGAAAAAATATTTTGATATGATATGCCGCTGAACTGAACGTGTGCCACTTGAATTTATATTATGTCCCCAAGCGGTGTGGCGTTGTGACAAAGAGTTTGAGATCTGTACAGCAGTTCTTGAGTTCGAGTCAGGACGTGTATTTTTTATAAAAATCTTTGATATTCGAAATTTTACTCACTCACCTATACTACAAAATATATTTATAAATAAAAAGGTGTGCCACTAAATGTTTAATGTATATATGCAATGTTCTTTCGGTGCCACCATGCAGTCTGCCGCCCGAGCCCGAACTAACTAAACTGGGGAAAGGCCAAGTGGAGGCGATGTGCCCTTACCCCCATCGTATTTATCAGCTCGCGAATAAACTAACCCTTGCCACCAATTTCATGGCTGAATCTTTGACCAGAATTCAACAAAACAGTACTGAATACTAACATAAGAGGGACCAAAATAAAGCCTTTAATCTCATTTTTCATTTTTCATTTTATTTTACATATATACACTGTGTGATGCCGCAAGGTTCTTATCAAAGCCTATTTTCAGTTAATTTAGTAGTCATTAAAATAAATAATCGAAAGAGTTTTAATAATTTAAATGCCCGATAAACATATATTTATTCAGTCAAAAACTTTTGGTGGTTGAAGAATTAATCTACAAGTTATTGTTTTGCCCAAAATCATATTGTTCAATCTATTTGTACTTCAAAACACATAAAAAAATATATGATTAACTCAAAGCCACCATTAATCTTATATCAAACTCTATCTTTTTTATATAAAAATCACTCCAAAGTCTCTCAACCGGTTAAGCTTTGACATTATCATTGTGGCAAGACTTAGCCTATCTGTTTTATTTAGTTCAACACGCTTCAAATACTATATAACAATTCTTAAAGTTTTATTTTGTTCAGTTTCATGCTATTGAGCATAATTCAATATCGATCTGTTGGATCAATATGAAACTTTACCATAAGATTCTAAAAGAATGTTTCTATTTTGGAGTAAAATTAAAAGTCAATCAGAACTCGGGAAGACCTTGTGCTATATGAATTTTGTTATTTATTTCCTTTTGACTTATGAACTTTATTTTTGGAAAATATCCTCTTCAAATAAGGATGTGACAACTTGTTTTGATGATTCTTTGTGATTCAAGTTCAGCCTTAGATTCTTTATGGTGAACATTCAATTTTCTGTTTGAGATTAGTTGTTGATATGGTTCAGCTTATAGTTCAACCTTGGGTTTTTCATGATGGGTTTTACTTGGGATGTATTCAATCAGATTGAGGTTCTCATGGATGATGGGTTCAACCCATTTCTTTTGGTTGGTAATTCGGTCAAATCAGGTCAAATTATGTATGAGAAATAAGTAGCAAAAAAAGCTTATTTAAAATTTGTTTTTTGTATAATTTGATTCATATTAATGAATATAAGTTTAGGCTACAAGAGATCCAAAGTTGTTTTGGGTTAGTTAAGATTTTGGGATCATATCATATTTTTCTAGTTTATTTCAGACTTCTTAAGGGTGTCAAAATCTGAATCTAGTAAATTAATTTTATATTTTTATTATTTTGTTCTTAGTTTTTTAGTTATTATTACTTATTTTGATCAATTTTATAAGTGAGCTCAAATCAACTCATATATGAGATCTATTAGGGTTATTTAAAGGATTATGTATGTATTTTGTATGTTACAAAGCCAAACAACCATAGATTTATGAATATAAACTTGTGTTTTGCATGATGTAACACTTTTTTGGTTGGGGTAAAGATCAAATCGAACTTATCAAGGTCTAACTGACCTTGTGGTGTCATTCGATTCAATTACAATAGTGCTGGGGCATTGAGACAAGTTTTGATTGTGTCATACTTTACAAAAATAATTTTTCGTTTATTTTGTAAGAAGTATCATCTTCGTTTGGGATTTACTTGACCATGAGAACAAAGTGTTCATATTAAGTCTGGTGTTGTTTGGTCAAACATGTATGCAAATCTTTCCTTTTCAATTACCCTCATTGTTTGACAATTAAGACCCATCAGAGGATTAGCCATGGTGATTTGGAGTAATACTAGTCCAAGCTAGCATATGTTTGATGTTGTAGTTAACATTATAGTTTGTCAATACTCAGGATCTATATAAGAAAATGTTTATGTTATTGAGGTCATATGGTATTGTGTGACACTAATAGGTACAATAGAGGAGGTTGATTAAGCAAGGACAACATTATGAATTTTGCTCACATTGTTACAGTATAAAAAAGTGTTTGCGGGCTTAAGGTCCTAGTAAACAAGAGGCTCTAATTTTGTTTGGTGAAGGAATAAAAGTTTTTAATCGTGTGCTTAATGAAAATGGTGTGGTATTGTCTTTTTGAAGTATCCAATCTTCAAAAGCTTATGTTGCTCTTGTATTCATATGCCAAGACTCGACACCTAGGGCATGCACTGGGAAGAAGGACCATGTATGAGTGTTTAATAATGCTGAGAACCTTAACCGATGCAAGATTACATTACTTAGAATGTTAAATCAATCATGAAATTTAACAAATCCAAAATAGTTAGGTTATAACCAATATTTAATAGATTTAGAGGAAAAACATATGCAATATTAAAAAATTAGTGTCTTAATTATATTGTGCAAACAATTATAATTATATTCCTAACAATATTATTTTCCTACCTTACTTTTTATTGGAAAATCTTCTTCTCTTAAGCATCACCTAAATAAAGAAAATCCAACACCAAAACATGTAATGATTATGTGATTATGAGGAGAGATAATTCTTGCTTTTTTTAATTTTGTTTGATTTAGGATTTTAGAGTTCTGATTAAAGCAAAATTAGATGAAGAAAACAAAGTTTATTCATCTAGTGTTTTGGGGTTTTGATTGAAAAAACAAAAAGATATGAAGGAAGAGAAAGGAAAAGGGGATGGTTAATTCATGAAAACCATAAAAAATAACAATAAACTTTTTTATAACCATAATTAGTTCTCATTGAATATTCATGATTTTTTTCTTTTTACAATTTATTGTATATCATACTTATATATAATTATAAAAAAAGAGTAATTACAGATATAACCATAAAAGGTCTAATCTCATTTTAAAAATATGGTATGATTGGATGATTTTCAAATAGAACTATAATGATTAATTTAAATAAAAAATTATTTTAAATTAAAAATATATATTAGTAGAAGGCTAGACTTGTGTGTTTAGTCTTAAAAGAAGAGGAAAAAAACTAGGCTCATATGGGCTTCAACTAAGCTGGATTGCCTAGCATTATTTTTTATATATTGAGTGAAAAACATATTGTTTACTTGTTATAAAAAATATAATACATAATTTTATGATAGTTTTTAGGTCCAATTTTTAGGTTGTTTTAACCAAATAACACCTTTAAAAACATCCTAGAGATTTACCATAACCCATTTATAATCCTATAATACTCTAATGGAACTCCATGAACAAAGAAAATCAAACCAAATCTAAAATATCCATACAATACGACGTCCCACAATTGTTGTAGCGATTTTTAATGTTCACATAGATACAAATTACTATGGATTGTGACAATAAAATTACCATTTCGCCCTAGGTCTGAAAAATTTAACCCCCGGGAACAGGATCATTTTAGACATTTCTAGGACACATGGATGGTAATTTGAAATTCTGTGCACATTAAAACTACTATTTTACTCCTGGGTGTTGAGGACAGGACGCGAAACAGTTGGGGGTGTTTTTATTTTTTCACAAAATCGTGCATAGTAAAACTACAAAAATAACCCCTGAAAAAAAAACAAAAGGCAAACCTAGGTCAGGGGGTATTGTAGTGCTTCCACTCCCGGTTTTTTCTTAGATATCACTAGGTCCAGGGGTGTACAAGTAATTTATTATTTTTTATTAACTCTTTTTCCGAAACATTGGAGGTGCGTCGTACGGACACGCTGAGAGTGTTTCATGCGTATGCGCCAATCAGGCAGCGCGTGCAGGGTCTCTATGCGATGGAAACTGCCCATTCGTCGTCTCACCTATTGCGCCGCCATGTCCTCTACCTCCAGGCACGGTGCGTGTCATGTTAAGGTGGTCGTGAAATCACCGGTGGACGATTTTTCTTCCCTCCTTTTTCTCTCTCCTGTTGCCGGAAAGTACAGTACAATCCTTCATATTTGTAGTTGTTGCATTTTCGTCCCTAATCATTTGATTTCATTTTTTTACTGATTTCTTCAATATAAATTTTGATTGTTTTCAATTATGCCCTTCAATTGAAATTAATTTTATGTTGTATGTTTCATTTTAGTTCTTAATCTTTTGATTTTTGGTTTGTTTTGGTTCCTTTAATAATTTTGGTATGCAAGTTTTAATTTGTTCTAATTTTTTTAATGTTAAAAAATATAGTTTCGACCACAGCGAAATAGCTAGTCCAGATATATATATTTGAATGAACTGTGTAGGACGGTAGGTAGTAAAATAAGAGTTTCTAACAAATAAAACAAAAGGCAGAGAGAAAAAGGAGTAAAAAAGAAAAAACCTCGTTGATCTTTTTAAGGGTGTTTTTTTGTCCCCTCTCCCTCTTTTTGTTCCGTTAGAAACTTGAAATTCACAGTACCAAAGATCACCCTGTGGCTCTGTCTCTAACACGCGCCCTGTGCATACCTTACCATTCACAGGAATAGTTGCCCTATTTTACTAGCTAGCCTCCAAATTATTTATTTATTTATTTATTTTTCATATTCGTGGCTCAAATACTGCCATCTATATATATTCCCAAATTAGTAGAAAAACATTTGCAGTGTTTCTCGTTGCTTGATTATCCGTTAGATTCAAATATCTACACCTTCTAAGTCAAACTACACTCACTTTCATTTTGTCAGCCTTTCATAAATGTTTTTGAAAATAATTAAAAAAAATTCATTTTTTTATATATTTAAATCATTTTCATGTGATAATATTAAAAATAATTTTTTAAAAATAAAAAAAAATCATTTTGATGTATTTCTGAATAAAAAAACACTTTCAAAAACAACTTTAACCACACTTCCAAACAATCACAAAAAATATATCCTTTGGCCACCTTTTGAGCTAATAGAATATTTAGTGGTTTATATTTTTGAATCTTCACTATTTAGGCAATAATAAATAGATCAAAAACATGACTTACGGCCTGTTTGGGAGTGCGATTGCGGTAGCTTTTTAAAGTGCTTTTCGTGCCGAAATACATCAAAATAATATTTTTTTATTTTTTAAAAATTATTTTTGACATCAACACATCAAAATGATCTCAAAATACCAAAATATTTCATTTAAAATAGAAAAAAAATCAAATTTTCAGCAAACACCGATTGCAATGCACTCCCAAACGGGGGCTTAATTTGATAAGCTTATTGTGCTGTATAAAAAAACAATTAACATATCAAAGCATGGATATTCAAAATAAATCTTAAAAGAGACAATAGAGAATTACTTTTTTTATTATGAATTTTTCTATTTTTTAAAATTCTAAATTATACAAGACAAGTAGATCTATTTCTAGGGGAAGAAATTGAAATCAAGGGTCATGGATATTCAATACACACAAAAATATATATATTTATAACGTATTATTCATTTTCTTTGCTTTTGGCCACATCATCAATAATGGTTGATTCAGTGTATATTTAATAATTGATTGTGCTCAAATATTAATAAAGCGTTTTCAACGGTAAGCTTTAGTAATGAAGTCAAGTATTCTTGCATCGATCACGCATCTTATTAGAAGGAAGAACTCTGCGTTTCATGAGTATTCATCATTCCACATCTCATCCACTTAAATTAAACTGCTTGGTGTTAGCTAGCTTTGTTTTTTATTAGATTGTAAATTAGCTATAATACTTAACATCTAAGAGCTTTTTAATCATTAATTTAAATATAATGGTGATTCTGTAAATAACTTGACTTTTTTCACGCATTAGCGAAGATATAAAGTTTTATTAACCTATAAATTCTGGGAATTAAGCTATAATTTTTTAAACATTAAAATTACTAGATGGTTAGTGAAATTCCCCCCCACATTAAAATTTTTGGGTAATGGTCAAAAAGTAGTTTTGTGCTCGATAATCTGACGTGATCGATTGATATGACCTCAAGATACAGGAAAATTTAACATTTAGTCCTGAAAAATACAGCCAGAAAAAGGGAAGAACAATTAGATTCGGATACAATTTATGCAACAACAAAAAAAACCATATATATGTATATACGTGCAAATTCCATTGCATGGACGCAAAATTGGAGTGAAGAGCCTGGCCAGCTTTCAGATAGACATACAACCTCTATCACCACCTAAAGTCAGCAATGGAAATGCCCAGGCAAAATCCTATCGCGATTAGGATCACCAAAGAAAGAAAGAAACAGAATTAAATTCTTAAACAAACATTCCATGCAATTTCTGAGTCATGCTAGCTAACTATACTGATTGATTTAGACCATGGTCCACCTTAAGACAGCAGATTATATATGAAGCCCCCTCTTTCGTTCTTCTTTTTTGAGTTCTGTAGACAGTTACGAGAGAGGAGCCCTATGAGGAGATCCCTTTCTCCTGCTGCTCAGAGAGAAGAAATTCCCCGGAAGAAAGCCACTTTTCTTCTTCTTCTTCCCTAGGACCTCCGGCTCATCGGAGCATGACGAGCCTCTGTGTTGTGACGGGTTCTCATAAATGGAGCTCGGGGTAATTTGTCCATCATCATCAATAATTTCAGAGCTGTCCATCCTCAATCCCTCAAACTGGGAAAATGCAAAATCAGATTCATCAATCCTGTACAGAATAGCCGAGAGATCATCCCCTTGATCCACCATGTGATTAACCTGCAATAAGTGTACATTTCTAAGTCAATGAGCATGAAAGCCAAAAGAGGAAAGAAAAAAAAAAGCCCCAGAAATGGAACGTGAAAGAAAAATGGAGACTTCATTAAAAAAAACAATGTGCTAATATGAAAGCAAAAAAATCTCTAGAATTTCAAGCAAATTTTGATCTTTTAATACTACCGGAGACAACTGAAACCCTCAAGCCTAACAGGTAAGCTAAGAACACATCCACTCAGGGAGAAACTCACACCCAATGATTCCCTTTCTGGCATTCGTATTGCAACCGAATCAACACGGTAATTACTCCCCCTTTACACACACACAAAGTCCTATCCAGTTTATAGAGTGTGTGTGTGTGTTTAAAAACATCTGAGAACCCATATTAATAAATTAAGATAACTAATGAAATAGACCTTGCATGAGAGAGAGCAGAAATGGAATGGATCTTGGAGTATCCTGTCGCAGGTGAAGCAATTGTTGGTTGAGCCCTTACAAGATCTTGACTGTGGTCTCTGATTCAAGAATATCACTTTGGCACTGTTTATTATATAGGGCTGTCGAACGAATAAGAACAGCTGATATCATTATCTCATCTTCTTTCTTGTTTTTTTTTTTACATAAAGATCACTCGGTAGTTTCGAAAATATTTACCTGAATATAAGAACAGTCAATGAGCTTCTCAAGATCCCCCAATCGAATCACATCATGGTAAACATATCTTCTCACCTGTTAGATGCATGGTATCAAATTAATTACACCAATAATTCACCAGTCCATTTCTTGGTAAAAAGAGATTTTATACTAAAATGGTCATCCAACGGAGCCGTTATATGGAATTCACCCTTTGAATTCAAAAATCATTAACAGGAGTATATGAACTGTAATCGATGAAGTACAAACTAATGTTGTGAAGGCAACGGTCATGTGAGCTTACAGCATCTCGGGGTACAGAACTGTATTTATTTCCTGAAAGTGATGTAGACTTTTACCCCCACCATCTTAAATTCTAGGTGAAAAGGTCAGGCAACCAGCCTCTCTCATCATAAGGAAAAACACGGATAGCAAAAGAGTTTAGCAGAGAAAGAATTATGAACCCGAAGCTTTTATACTTGTATAAATTGTACAAGAAAATGAACAGTAAAAAATGCGGTCAAACTTTCGCTTTCTTGAAAGCAACAGGTGAGGAACCTTGGCAGAGGAAATGGATAGAAAAGAAATCTTCCACATGAGGGAAACAAACCGAATCCAAAAGGTGGGAATCAAGTGAGACAAGATAACCCATTTATGGACACTATACACTACAATAAAAAAAGTTAAGATTTCGTGATGGAATCAATCTTGAGAAAATCTTGGTAGAAAGAAAATATAATCAGAACAAGTGTTCAAGTTGCTCGATGTACAGAAAGGAAATTGACCTTGGATTGTTAGCTTGTTTTTATTCTACGACTTGTAGAGTGGTTGATTTCACAGATTTTTATATGTATTTATGCAGGGAGAGAGTGATAGAGATGAACCACATACATGGGGATAAGAAACTATTAAATGATGGGAATTAGGAAACCGAAAGACACATGCCAATAAATAATATTCAGAAGCTAAAAAAACCCATGACGTTCTTTGAAAAAGACTTCTGCATCAAAAAATCCAGAGAATTATAGAAAACTCCCTCCAAATATTTTATGAGGCAAACAAACATCCACAATTGTGCAGACTAAAAAACTGCAAAACCAGAATTCTTGGAGGAGACAGAAGAGATATGGAACCTGGACTGAATTTTAAGATTTGTGAATTAATTTCAAAGAATTATCAAGACCTCATCAAATAGTTCAAGGTGACAGGTCAAGAAAAACTCCGTAAAAGGAGCAAAAAAAAGGAGTTCGAAAAAAGAGTTTAAAATTGAAAATTGTATGTGAATCACATGGGGTGTAATTGATCGTGAAAGGAAATTATGAACTCAGAGAAAACCCCCCTTACAAGTGAAGAACTTCCGGACAAAAAAAGAGAGAAATAATGGATACCCACCAAGGAATCAAACGATTTGTTTAGCTCGAAAAGAAATCGAAGCCTTTACAAATATCAGATTTTGAGAAAACGGTGAAGTTATTTATAGGTAAAAAACGACATGCATAAGCACAAGGAATTCTGATAGGCAGCCATGTAGAGACGAATGGTGTACCTGGAGGAGGGGATGAGGGCGATGAGAAGGCAGGCAGTGAGGGCAGATACTACGGCAGCAGAGCAAGCAGAAGACGTTCTTCTCATTCTTTCTGCTATTCTCGTGGACCCCGCAACCTCCAAAGAATGTCTCTGCCATCAATCCTTCTAGCCATGCAGGCTTCATACTCTTACTGCTCACCACCATCATCATTTCATCACCACCACCACCTCCAGCTCCATTCCTGTTCCTTGATGATGTGTTATTATGATTATTATAATTGTACCTGTTCTCTCTCACCATCTCTCGCTCTACCTTTTTTGGAACTTGTGATTCAGTATGGACACCGATGATCTTGATAAAAACAAAAAACAAAAGAGCAGATGAATTTTGATTAAAATTATAAGAGCTCCCTTCAAAATCTTGGAGAAACCCTACACATAATTGTAATACTCTATGAAATGCATATGGCCTAGGAGTGTGTATATCTTCTCCTCTATTCAAACCCAGTAGCTTCCAGAATTATTGTCGTTTCTAGCTAGATGAGAGATAAAAATGAGGGAAATTCACTAAAGTTAAAAACTTTTTGAGAGGGTGTGTGTGTACTGTACATTGGTGAGGGTGAGAGAGAGAGAGAGAGAGAGAGAGAGAGAGAGAGAGAGAGAGGATGTGTTCGTTTGGCTGAGTCAGTGTTGAGGATAAAAATGGTTATAGAAAATAAATAAATAATAATAATTGTAAATGGAAAATAGTAGAGAGACGAAAAGCCCATTTACAGTGGTAGACATAGAGGTGTTTTTGGAGGCTAGAATGAGAAAGAGAGTAATTACTGAAAAGAAAGAAAGAAATTATGAAAATGGTGAGGTGTGTGATGGGGAGTGGTGTCAATTGCAGGAAGACAGCCCACCAATCCGTACCTTGTCTTCTTTTCTCTGCCTAATGCCTACAACACAGCTTTGTATTTGAGCGCTCCTACCCAAGCACCCAGCCACACCGCTCCACTTTTACCAAAATGACCCTCTGTGCGCGCCCGCCCCTCTTTGATGTTTTCTTCTTCCCGATGACCCTGACTTCTTTTCTTAATAAGGCGCAAAGCACATCTGTCTTCTTTTACGCTGTCTGATTTTTTACTCGCTGTGTTTTGTAATTTTTAAAACATAATATTTCTATTCCATTTTGATTAAAATGATTTTATTTATAAATAAAAAACAACCATCGTCGCGCTTTTAAAAGCTATCGTAGATTATTTGTTTTAGAAATTTATAATTTGGATTTTATGTAATTTTAAGATAATCATTATATTCAAAAACTCTTCCATAATAAGGTATTGATTTAAATAAAACTGTTACTCTTTACTTTGTCTCGCAATGTTATATTCCAAAACACATGCTTTTTACCAAAAAATAAATCTTTATTTTATTAAAATTGTTCGACAATCATATTTTATAGGTTTAGATTAACGAGTAAAATTTTAATTGTTTTAAATTCTTATAAAAATTCAAATTCAATATCTACTATGCAGATCACAAATTCTATTACTACCCCGACTGAGAGTGTATCATGGTATCATCATTCTCATAACATGATAGGTTCAAAAACAAAGACCTGTAATGTTTCGAGCTCTGTAAATTAAAAACACAGTGATTTGTAAGTTTTTTTCTTGAATTTCCTTCTATTCCTGTCATTTATTTTTATTTTTGATTTAATTATCTCATGTTATATTTATTAAAAATTCAATTTAATAATTTATTTTTGATCGGGTTATCTCAGTGTAAGAAACTCGTTTCAATAGTGGAAGAATCCTTGATTTTGCACAAAACTTTTTTTTTTTTTTGTCTACCAAAACTTAAAAACTAGGGTGTCGAAATTGAAAATGAGGGGGAAATACAACCTCCTTTTACCTAATATTGTTTGTCAAGATTCATTGAAAAATAAATGACCTGAGATTTTCTTTTTTAAAATTCTATTTTGGTCCTTTTAGTTTATCCAAAACTTCATTTTTCTCTGTTCACGTTTAAGTCTTTTATTTAAGAAATGAGAAGGGAAATTATTGGAAAATAAAACATGAAAGAAAAATCATCGGCTGTCCATATTAATTTTTAAAAAATATATGTATTCATTTTTCAATCTACAATTATGATTTTTTTTTAATGTTAAAAACCATTGACAACACTTGCATATTATTTTTTGTGTTAATTTTTCTTTTACTCAATATGCAGTAAAAACACGGTAGACTAAGACGATATTCGAGAGTGTGATTACCGTTGTTTTTTACTTAGAAATGTATTAAAATAATATTTTTATTTCCTAAAAATAATTTATACATCAAAATAATCTAAAAACATTAAAAAAAACTTCATTTAAAGCACAAAACAAATTCAATTTTTTTCAAAAAGCTTTATTGGACTACTTCCCAAACTAGTTATATCCAGAACAATACCATTAGTGCAATTGTTATTTAAGTTGAAATTTCCCAATTGAAGCATGATTTTGAATATGTTTATGCATGATTGAATTCTATTTTTGTCAAAATACTATATTTATATTTCCCCAAGCTTGACAGCTAGATAAATGACAGATACAAGAGACACCAAAATGTATTTTGTTGAAAAAACAAAAATAAATATAAAAAATAAATTTATCTCTGGTATATATATATTTTTTTAAAAAAAAACACGGGATGCATATCTCCTTTGTTTTTATTGTATCTATCTTTTCTTCCATAAAACAATAATCAATTTTTTTTAAGATCCTTTTCTTTTATGATCATATTCCTTGATATTAAGTTTATTTATGTATGTCCATATCAAAATAAATTAAATTAATTAATTCAATGAAAATTGAAATAAAAATATTTTCTAGTCAATATTGAGTTGGTTGAAATTGATTTTTATATTTTATTTATTTATTTGCTTTTTATAAAATTATATTGATCTTATGAACTAAATTGAGAGTTTATCATGTTAACCTGAGTTGATGCTAATATCTTTTTTATTTTTTGTTAATTTAATATATATTTTAAATTTCCTATTTTAATAATAGATTGATTAGGAATTGACTATAATTTTTTTTTTCTATAAGATCATCCTATTATGATGACCCGAGTCGTAGATTTAACAAATTAAATCTGGTCAATTTAATATATCACAATCTCGATATTTTAAAAAATATAATTTAATATGTCAATCGCATTAATATTTTAAAAAGATACCATTCAATATCTATCCTATTTATAGTTTGTGATTAGTTATTTTTTATATTAAAAAATATATTATCAATGCTTGAACAATGTTTTTATTATATTAAAAAAAAATAACATGCAGTTGAGCATAGACTCGATGGTCTATTTTTGAACTAAATATAAAACAAATCATGAATGATTTTTAAATAGGGAACATTATATTTTAAAATAATCTTCTTTTCCTAGAAAGACAGGAGGAGCCTGTTTAGATAGCGTTTCAAACGTCGGTTTGCTGTTTTTTATTTTTATTTTAAATGAACATGATTTGATATTTTTAAATCATTTTGATGTGCTGGTATTAAAAATGATTTTTAAAAAAAAATTATTTTAATGTATTTCAGTATGAAAAGCACTTTAAAAAGCTACAACAACAGTTCTTCCATACACTTTCTAGATCTTTAAAATGTTGGAGCGTTAAACATTGCAATTTACAACAATCTTTTCAATAAATAATTGTGGAAACAAATCACTCAATCATTTGATTTAATTGTTTTGGATTTAATTCATATTCAACCATCAAATCAAAAATATCGACAATAATCTCTTTTAGAAAATGAGATATAAAAATCTCACGTAGATATAGATGAAACTAGGCGCTGTCTAGATCTTTGGGAATCAAACAAATTGAAATTCTCTCCTCTCTTTTCCAAAAGTGAGTCAAAAAAATCTTTAAATAGGAAGAAGAGAGCATCGAAAATAGTTTTTGACACGAATTAAAAAAAAAAAGGTTTAATGATAATCATGATTCTGGGGCTTGTTTGCCCTTTCCGATCCCTGTTCGTTGTGTTTTACCACCTCTTTAAACATAGGAAATCCCGAATTACAAGACGATGCATTATTATTTTCTGTAAAACAGGATGTCCTTTCAGTATTTTAGGGTTTAGATAGGAGTGGTCATTTTGTCTCTATCGTCTTCATACACAGCAACTCTCCTCGGTTTGTAAGCTTGTCATATGACATAATGTCGTGCACATGTACAATACGGTCGGGCCCTTGTTGTGTTTTTCATACTGTATTTTAAAAATATTTTTTATTTTTATTTTTATTTTTTATTGTGTTTTAGATTAATTCTAAAATGTTTTTTTAAAATAAAAAAATATTATTTAATATATTTTTAAATAAAAATTATTTTTAAAAACAATCTTAATCATAATAGTTAATTAATTCATCTCGCCGGATATTTTTGTTTTGGTTTTTCTGCCTGAAGAACAGTATGTAAACGTGGTCTTCAGTTTTTATATTCGTTTAATTCATCGAACTCCTAAATCTAATAAACTGAACGTATTGAATTACTCAAAACACCCATTTGCAGTCTCTCTGTCTGTTCATTTTGGAAGCCGTGTCCCATTTCAGTCTCTACCGAATTTGATATTGATTGGAGTCATTAAAATTCACCGCTGAATTAGGGTTTTATATATCCAGCCTACCGGGCCGGAGTTCAATCAATCGAGAAGACGAACCGTTTTTTATTTTATGCTCAGATAACAATGGAGGATTGTTGTCTCTGACAATCCTTGCGAAGAAAAGGTCTAGTTTGAGTGAATTCGATGGATGGAGTTGCCAACGCAATACAACGTGCCAACTAGCTAGCTGATATTCTCCATCGGAGGCCCGGTTAAGGATTCCAGTAACCCGTGTATCACTGAAATACCAAAGTTAAAGGAAGCCATTGTCGGTGATGGTTATAAAACATTACCCGGGTCAAATCCCGAGTTAGGGTTCGAGAGAAGTTAATTATTTTTCTGGGAAAAATATTATAAAAATAGGAATCTGATCTTAAATTCATCTCATCAATGAATCAAACAGCAAGACCGACAGCTCAAAGAAACTCATCTTCCTTTTCTGTGATCTGTATCACTGCCACCATCATCTCCCTTCAATTTATTTCACCTCTACGTTCTTATGGATCACACCTGTGTACTACTAATGAAACATAATAATTTAAAGTTATGGAAAGAATTTAAATGGTTTTCGAAGATTTCAGTTCCGCTAATCACAAAAAAGCCATAAAACTTAGTGAATGCCTGATTATCATTTTGTCCCCATCAAAAGCCCATTTGCGGCCGAAGGGCCTATATCCCTGAATATTCAAGCCCGTCAAACAAGCTGAGAACGAAACATCCGTTGAATTATTATTATTTTTTTCCAATTTCCACCACTAAACTGAAAGTTATGTTAGATTAATGTATTACATATTAAATGAAAATCGTGTTTTCCCTAAAGAGTCGTCAAAAATAATAATAAAAAAGTCTTAAAAAAGCTAAATATTGATTTCTTAGTTTTTTTTTCATCAGAATTTTTTATACGACGAAGCTTGATTTCATGATAAATTATTTTCTTATCAACTTTTGTATTTTGTATTTTTTATATTTTATAAATAAATACCTTCAGCTTAAATGCTATTTTATGAAGAAGAAAAAAAAGAATGAAACGTAATAAGAGGGGTGCCAAAATTACAACATCATGAGAGAGAGAAAAATCAAAAGATATTACAAAAATCTCGTGTAGTAATTCGTGATTTGTTGATCTACCGCACTCGAAATGACTTTCAAATATCACGGTGTTCCAGTTCGTTCATGGTCATGGTCTGCATGAAGGAGAATTTTTGGAGTACCATTTTTTTTTTATTTATAAAATAACACAATGTAAAAAATATTTAGAAAAATAGTATCTTTTAGAGTCATATATAATAATAGTAATTTGTGAGTCACGAGTGTCGTCTGTTATTTTTGCAGAGTGAAAAAACAAAAAATATAACATTTAAAAAGGAGATAGGGGATGAAGAAAGAAAAAGATTCTAAAAACACACAAAAACTCTAATGTTAACACAATTGGTACTATTAAAAATATCTTGACAAAACAAATTTAGCAAAACCATATGATGTCACCAATGATGACTAGAATGGGTCAATGAGCAACTCAAAGGCATGTGATTCTAGATACCTTTGAACAACTTGTGGGACCTACTACATTCATCATTACTTTCTTTGGTGTTATTGGGTTTGTCTCGTCAATATCTTTCCAACGATATTATTAATGTTATTATCAGAGCTTCAATATGTCTACAAAGCTATTTTTTTCCTTTTTATTTTTCTCATCTCTACTAAAAAATAAAAGAGATCTTAAAGGCATACAAAACCATTGATACTATTAGAACGATTTAAACGAGACGAGTCCAATGATACCAAAAACAAATAATATAACTTTTCCCTTCCCACTTTCATTTATATTTTATGAACAAAACTAAAAATCTTGGTGAATTTATTGTGCACCTAGATATATATTACTATTCACCATATTAATCTAATTATTATTATATTCTTTCAACAAAAAATCAATGAATATAATATATAGGGTAAAATGGTCTTTTCTTAGGATCCTTGAGTTGTTATGCAATTAATTAGGGAAAATTGAGTCTTTTATCTTTTAAATGCACAATGTAACTAATATATTACCTTGAAATACAAAAATATTTAAAAGATTGAATTAGGATAATTTGGTATTTATACATTTTAAATGCTTAGTGCAATAACACTACTACCCTAACAATGGTCTTTTTTTTTTTTAGGATCCAAGCATTTTTTTTTACAAATTGTTTTTTGTAATAAACAAGTGGTTAGGGGATGATTCGGTCTTTTGATTAATATAAATATTATTTTAAAATAAAAGTGAATCGTGTTTGCAACACACACACACACACCAATTAGTAACTGATGCTCTTACCCTTCAAGCGGTGAGTGTGATGTCATCCCATGTCCAAATGTTGCCTTCCAAGGCAGCATTGAAAGTGTTCAACTATAGTTTTTCAGTGGTGTGACTCATGTAGATTGCTACATGGTGGTAGGAATCTTGTGGAATTTTTTCTTCTCTTCGTGTTTTCCCTCTTTTCTCTTGGACAAAATATAAAGGTGTCATTTTTTTTTATTGAATTTGTTCATCATTCTTTTGATTTCTATTTGTTTTGTTTTTTTAATCTTTTCGGATCAACTTTTTTTCTTCAATTTCTCCTTTTAATATTTGATTTTATTTAATTTTTATATTAAATTTGGTTCCTCATTCTTTTAATTTTGTGTTTAATATCATCCATCAACATTTGACTTCAAATTATTTTTATATAAAATTTAGTCTCGCATTATTTTTATTGTTATTTCTTCTATTTTGGATCTTTTTTATTGCATTTTTTTTTAATCTCATCCCTTAAAATTCTGATGATTTAGATTTTTGCTTCTTTTTTTTTCGGGTTTGCCTTCTATGAGGTTAGTCTCACGGTTATGACTATGGTCACGAGTTTTAAAGGTTAACACGGATGAACTTTGGTCTTTTTTTATCCTTTTTAAAATTAATATTTTTTAATTTCATCTTTTAAAACTTTTTAGGATGAGGCTAGATTTATGGAGAAAAAGAGGAAAAGACTTTATTATATATGTGTGTGTGTGTGTATAATGAAAGAAAAATAGGATGTAGTAGAAAAAGGATGATGAGGTTGCTTATAGTTATAACACTTTTGAATTTTGCTAATGAGATTTATAATGAAAACTAATGAGAAATTATTTTCATCAACAATCTCATCAAAAAATAATGACATGTCATATCACCAATGAAATTATCAAGAAAATATTTGTTGATTTCTTCATTATTTTTATTATGTTAGCTATTACCGACAAAAAAATATTTCATCGCTAATTAAACTTGTATTGTCTAACAAGTATTTATGTCACAATTGTCATTAAACATTATGAATAAAAAATATTTTGTTTTTAATTCCATTGTTATTTGACAATTTTTTGATAATGAAAAAAAGGCTTCCTAATTGATTTAGTTTGCACTTTTTTTACAAATTATATTTCATTTAGAATTTAAATTAATACTCACTTGTATATCTAGCCCAATACATCAAATCTCATTAAAACTCTGAAGTTAATCATGTCTAGACTAGAAAAATAATAAAAATGAGTGAAGTTTTAGGACTTACTAGTTAAATTGCCCGCACCGAACAAACAATTTTTATAACTGTTGAAATTGAAATAAATAATAGATTTTACTAGTTTAAAAATAAAATATAACATCTATACATGCAAGGTTTGATATAATGAAACACATGAACATATCTTATTATAACAATAGTAACATCGAAGGCTTAACATCTAAAAATATCATTGCTATTATTGCTAAGAATATAAATATAATTAAATTATCCTTAGGAAAAAAACTCAAAAACATTAACAAAAGAGGAAGCAAGAAAAAAAAACTAGCACTATAATAATTATCATTATTGCAGGAATAATGAGAAAATAAATTCAATAAAAAAATAAAAAAATCCCAAAAACTTTAAGAAAAGAGCAAACAAAAAATGATATAAAAATATTAGCTAAAAAAAATCATTTCATGTGAAAAAAGAAGAAGAAAGAAAATGGATTTTTTTTAAGAAATATCAGTTTTATTATTACTATTATTGCTAAAACAATAAAAAATATTGAATTAGCCCAAGGGAAAAAAAACTAAAAAGATTAACAAAAAAGGAAGCACGAAAAAAACTAAAATTATTATTGTGTGAATAATGGGAAAATAAATTCAATAAAAGAATAAAAAAACCCAAAAACTTTAAAAAAAGAGCAAACAAAAAATAAAAAAATGATAAAAAAATATTAACTAAAAAAATCATTTCACGTGAAAATAAAAAAGAAAGAACAAAGAAAAAAAATAAGAAATATCAATTTTCAAATGATCATAAACACAAACTAAAATTTAATAACAAAATTTTTGAAAAAAATGCTATCAAAACAAAAGAGAAAATAATAAAAATTAAAAACAAAAATTAAGAGAACATATATATAAACATGGAAAAAAATAGGGACTATTTAAGAAATATTAAAAAAATAATAGAATTAAAATAAAAAATTAAAAGTATAAGGACCGAAATGGAAACCAAATATATTATCAATTTCAATCAAAGAACAAAATTGAAAAAAATCAAATCTTCTGTATTGAAATATTCAGGGATTTCAAAGCAATCCAGAAATTAAAAGAATAAGGAGTGAAATGAAAATGTCATATATAATCAATTTCAATTTCATGACACAATTGAAATAAATCAAAACTTAGATAACATAAATAAGAACCATACATCACAATTAAAAGATAAGGAACTAAAATGAAAACGCCATATGAACCGGGGGCTAACATGTAGTTTAGGGTGAAGGAGAGAGAAAAGGGGAAAAGAAAGTTTAACTGTCCAACGTCTCGTCCACTACCATTGTATGAGGACACACACCACACCATGAGAAAAAGAATATGGCGGCGCATCAACAGAGACGTCGGATGGACATTTTTGGCCGTCAGAATCCATCACACGCACCTTCAGAAAAGGGCCTGAGGCCGAATACTGTCGGCTGCGTTTGTCACACGCGCCCACAATATTAGGAGGAAAAAATAAAAAAATAATGGTCAATCACCGTAGCACCCTTACAACCATTTCTTCATTTTTGTCTTTTTCGAGGGATAAAATAGTTATTTTACTGTGTAAAGAAATATAAAAAATAAATAAATCGGTGACCCGAACTGAATCAAACCAAAAATGTGCAATTACCGTGGCACCCCTCCAGACCAAAACTGATTTCTGTCTTTTTCGAGGGACAAAATGGTTATATTACTGTTTCAAAATAAAAAAAATCAGTAAGCCGACAAACTGAACCAACCCAAAAACTTAGCAATACTATTATAATCCACAGTGATTTATCTTACAATGCACAGTAACTGACTCATGAACTCTTTTAGTATATAACTAGTTAATTGCCCGCACTACGTTATAGGCGAAGCAAGCAATTTTTATAACTGTTGAGATTAAAATAGAATATTTCTACATATAAAGTTTGATACAATGAAACAGATCAACATACACGATTATAACAACAATAACATCGAAGTCTTAACTTCTAAATTTATCATCACTATTAATGCAATTTTTTTTTATTAAACTAACCCCAGAAAAAAAAACAAAAAAATTAACCAAAAAAACAAGTAAGAAAAAAAACTAAAATTATTATTATTATTATTCTTAATATTAATATTATTATTGCGTTAATAACAAAAAGAATTAAATCAAAGACTAAAAAAAGCCTACAAACATTAACAAAAGAGAAAATATAAAATAAAATAAATGATAAAACAAAAATAAAAATTATTAGCTTAAAAAAAAATCATTTGACTTGAAAATTAAAAAAATTGACCGTACTACGTTGCGAGCTGAACAAACAATTTTTATAATTGTTGGGATTAAAGAAATTAATAGGATTTGCTAGTCCAAAATTAAAATATAATATCTATATATACAAAATTTATAATAATAAAATAGATCACCACACCTTATTATAAAAATAGGAATATCAAAGGCTTAACTTCTAAAATTATCATTGCTATTACTGTCAAGACAATAAAAATTATCAAATTATCTTCAGAGGAAAAAACTCAAAAACATTAATAAAAGAGTAAGTAAGAAAAATAACTAAAATTATTATTATTGTTATTGTTATTGTTGTTGTTGTTGTTGTTATTGTGTTAATAATGACAAAAAACAAAAATAAATGAAAGACTAAGAAAATCCTAAAAACTTTAACAAAAGATCAAGCAAAAATAAAATCAAAATAAAAATTATCAAGCAAAAAGAATTCATTTGACTTGAAAATAATAAAAAAAAACCCATAAAAAAACTAAAAGAAAGAACAAAGGGAGAAAAAAAAAACAGAAATATCAATTTTCAAATGATCATAGATACAAAATAAAATTTAGGAGCTAATTTTTTTCAAAAAAATATCATCTCAACAAATAAGAAAATAACAAAAATTAAAAATCAAAGCTAAGAGCACACTTATTCCAGAAATATAAAAAATAAAGGAATTAAAATCAATAAGTATAAGTATAAGTGCCGAAATAAAAATCAAATATATTATTAATTTTAATCAAATGAAAAAATTGAAAAAATTGAAACTTATATACCAAATATATTAAGCTATTTAAACCCAATCCGGAAATTAAAAGAAGGAGAACCGAAGTGAAACATTAATATTTATTTAATTTCAATTGAAGAACTCAATCGAACTAAATCAAAACGTATATAATAGAAATAAGGACTATACATAAAATTAAAAGTACAGGGACTGAAGTGAAAAAACAACAAAACTTGGGGCCTCTCCTGTACTTTTGCGTGCAGAAGAGAGAGAAACGGAAAAAAGGCTTTAACCGGCCATCATCGCGTCCACGACCACCGTGTGACAAAACGCACGGCGCCGGGAGGAAGACCACAGAGAGGCGCATCGAGAGAGACGCCGATAGCCCATTTCCGTCAACCCGAGCATCCCTAACACCCCACCTTAACAGGGCGTGAGGCGGAATACTGTTGGTCGTGTGTTCCGCACGCACCGACAATATTTTGAAAAAAATAATAAAAAATGACGGTCAATTACCGGTCATCAATTTTGTCTTATTAGAGATTATATCCGTATTTAGCCATTTTCAAAAAAATAAAAAAAATAAAAAAGTGCGTCGGACCGGACCGGACTGAAAATATGCAATTACTGCGGAGCCCCTCCTCTTATAAGCCATTTTTTTTGTTTTTTCAAGGGACAAAACCATTATTTTACTGTGCAAAATTGAAAAAAAACAATAAACCAGAGACCCGAACAACCCCGACCCAAACCCACCCGAAAATTGAGCATTAAAATTAATTGATATTATATTAAATCAACTTAACTTTCGAGAGTAGTTGTCTACTATTATTGTCTATGAGTGCATCCTATATATATATATATATATATAAAGAAATTCTTAATATGAGAATTCATATAAGCCCGTGAATTAAACTTAATTTACGAGGGGTTGCTATATATACTGTAGCTATTTGCCTATCTTTAAGAAATAGAAAGAACATTCCAAACGACCCTGCTCCACTCTCTCTCTCTCTCTCTCTCTCCAAATATGGGGTTAAAGATAGCCATAAAACACTTCTCGATGTGCTTCCTTTTTTTGTGTTCGGTGCAAGAAACAGCTGGTTTCACCAAGAAACACAAGCTAATAGAATTCCAAGCAAAGCTTCAACAAATGGTGGCCTCAAGCACTCCCATTCCACCACCTCCCCCAACCGTCTCACAAACCAAACAGGTAGAAAGACTTCTCCCCTCCAAATATATTTGTATATTTATATATTCGTGTGTTCTTGACACACACATATACACACGTTGATGCATTTTTATTGATATATATATATAATATTTTTTAAGAGCGGGAGAGTGTTTTATCCAATTGGCTATGGAGCGGATCCAACTGGGGTTCAAGACAGCAGTGATGCCATATTGAATGCTTTGAATGATGCCTTTCAAGTGAAAAACGGGCAACAGTTGCTACCTGGTGTGAATGACTTGGGTGGTGCTGTAATTGATTTGCAAGGTGGAAACTACAATATCAGCAAGCCCATCAGATTTCCCGCTTCTGGTGGAGGCAACGTTCTGGTTAGTCTAATTTGCTTTTCCTTTCTTTGAGTTAACTTTGAATATACGTGCCACATGCTATCAGTGATACACAGCTTGTTAATCTCTTTACAACGTATTTAAATCCTTTAGGGCATGCATTTCTTTTCTCTTTCCACTTTTTCACGTGCAACCATAATTATATGTTCTTGGGCTTCTAAAATGGTCGGGACGGTAAGACCTTGGAAAGAAATTTGAAGATATTGAGGCAACTTTGCAAGTGGGTCTGTGCCGCTTTACAATTCTGCAGTTTTTCTGCATGAAAAGGCATTAAATAAGGCAGCCTCTATAATAGCAGCATGGCCACCTGTAATCAGAGTGTACACTTCAACAAAAGTTACTGCTTTATGCAAAACAGTGGTTGGGTTGGGTAGAAATTTTCAATGTAGAAATAAATGACCGTCAAATATCAATCAGTTACCGTCAAATTCATTAGAGAAAGATTTGAGTATATTTCAATTTCATATGCAAACCCATTTAGTAATGAATAGGATTAGAGCTTATATTAGTGGATTATTTTAAGGTCATAGAGGATTAGGGTAACAATTTGTCCCTTTTTTTGGGTTGATAATTAAGGTCATAATTGTAAAAATATTTTTGTAGGGGAGGGGGGGTTTTAGTTTTCTTTTTGCTATGCAATTAGTGATATGTTGGTGTGCTTAAATTATTAGGTAAAAGGAGGAACTTTGCGAGCATCGGACATATTTCCTGGCGATCGGCATCTCATAGAAATATGGTCACAGAATTCTCAAGTACTTGATAAAAGAAACAAGGCACATGATCCTAATGGTTTCCCTGCTGGAAAATTACAAAATGGCGCCATTCTCTACGAGGACATCACCTTCCGGGACATCCTTTTCGATTCGGGATATAGAGGAGGAGGGATTTTCATTGTCAATTCAGCCAGAATTCGAATTAACAATTGCTTCTTCTTACACTTCACAACAGAAGGGATTTTAGTCCAGGGAGGCCATGAGACCTTCATATCTAGCTGCTTCCTAGGTCAGCATTCTACCGTTGGAGGGGATCCAGGCGAGAGAAGTTTTTCAGGCACTGCAATTGACCTTGGGAGCAATGATAATGCAATCACAGATGTTGCGCTGTTTTCAGCAGCCATTGGTGTGTTATTAAGGGGCCAGGCTAACATTCTCACAGGGATACACTGCTATAACAAGGCAACTGGTTTTGGTGGTGTAGGAATCATGGTAAAACTATACGCATCACTGACCAGGATAGATAATTGTTACTTGGATTATAATTCTATCGTCATGGAAGACCCTGTTCAAGTTCATGTTACTAACGGGCTATTCTTGGGAGAAGGCAATATAGTCTTAAAAGCGATCAATGGCAGAATTTCTGGAGTTAATATTGTGAATAATATGTTCAACGCAGACCCGAAAGGTACGACTCCTATTGTAGGATTAGATGGGACTTTTACTAGTATTGACCAAGTTCTCATCGATCAGAATGATGTAGTGAGCGGCATGAAATACAAATCAACAGTGGGGAAGCTAACAGTGGCCGGAAACGCAACGAAATGGGTCGCAGATTTTTCGTCGGTTTTGTTGTTTCCTAACCAGATTAATCATTTTCAGTACTCGTTTTACATTCACGGAATGCCTAATGGGTTCCCAACTCATGCAATTACAAATGTGTCAAATAATGTAGTCGTCGTGGAGAGTGACAAATTGGTCAATGCAGTGGTTTCTGTGATTGTTGATCAGAGTAGCATCGCCGGTGAGAGTAATGCCATGTAAATATAGCCATTGTAGTTCTCCCTAACTCATCGAAATCATTAAGATCGGTTCTAGTGAGATTCAATGGGTAATAAAGCCTAGAATCATGGGTTGTCTGCTACTTCATTGTTTCTTACTCTCTCTCTCTCTATCTATCTACAGTCTACACACACTATGTCGCAAACATTGTTTTCAAATTCATGATTTGACTCATAAAATTATAATATTAAATGAACAAATATGGTAAAATTAATTAGAAAAATTGGATTTGTTAAAGTCATTAAAATCAGTTAGAATAGTAAAATTGGACCCGTTCGGTCTGAATTCAAATAATTTTCATGTATTGATGTCAAAATAATTTATTGAAATTAGAGTTAATACTAGGGATATCGGTTTTGGTATCAGTAATAATACTAATAATCTTTTTAATAGCAATGTTTTTGATGAATTTATTAGAAATAGTGAGGAAGATGACGATAATAAGGTTAATTTTATTTACATAGCACGCCAACAAAATATTTGTTTTAAATTTATTAGTTTTTATCTAATAAAATTTTATGGACATAATTGTATTTTTAAGTTATTTTAAATCATGTATGAATTTTAACTAATGAAGTTTTATGACCATAATTATATTGTATTGTATTCAAAAATATTTTACTATCGATTTTATAATTTTACAATTTTTATATAAAAATATTTTACATGCAATTTCAAAAATCAATTCTCATCTTTCAAAATCATGATTATGACAACGGCAAGCTTTTAGGGTTTTACTGTTTTCGTGTTCTCTACCTTGGTCAAACAATGCTTACTGTGTAAGAATAAAAAAATAATAAGTAGTGCTATTTGTTTCGAACTTTAACTCATAGAAGTTGATGAAAGAAGAAATAAAGAAAACTAAGAAGCTTCTAATAAAGAAGCAGAAACACATCGCGCAGTCAGCGCTTGCTCTCAACTCGCACATCGGTAACTCACAAAGGATCTCTTTTTATGCGTGGTGAAGAATTGCTCTTTTCGTTGTAAGAAAAACACGTAATTAAACTAAAGGATAATCCAATAGCGCAAACAAATCATCATCCGATAACAATGTGATCAAATTAGAAACGACAGATAGATGAACTCATGGAAAGATTATCAGTGCAGAGAAGCAAGTCCAATTCCACAGAAAGGCCAAAAATATCAGCCCAGACGAACGTTTAAATGTGTGTCCTGGTGCTGTCATTTCTTCAAAAACCAGCTATAACCCTATTGATAATCCTGTTGCACATATTTTGTGATTTATTACTACCCCAAATTGTTGTAGCTGATCAAAATGATGAGATGTTTCTTGGTATTCTGCTTGTTAACTCGTACAGCAAACGAGTTGTTCCATCCAGCAAGAAAAGCAAACAGAATTCCAAGAAAAGCTGCAAAAGTTTACCACCTCCTGTCATTCATGTCAAAAGCACAAAACTTCACGCAAAAAGGTAGTGAGAGATGTTTGACAAGGTCAGGCTATTGATATAATAGTTTTTGAAAAAGGAAATGTCAAGTATTAATCCCTTGAAATATACCAACTTCTCCTTTTATGTTTTTCACTGAATTAAATTATATATATCTCATGATGCGTATTTTTTTAAGGATAGAGTATTTTATCCAATTAAATATGGGGCGGATCCAAATGGGGAGCGAGACAGCAGTGATCGAGACAGCAGTGATGCCATATTGAAAGCTTTAAACTACGCATTTCGAGTGCAAAACGGGATTGAATTGTTGTCTGGTATCAATGACTTGGGTGGTGTTGGGATTGAATTCTTTGCATAAATACATGTTCGTCTATAGTTTTATTTAAGATGTTTTTTAGATTCAATTTCATATATTTATTATAAATTATTCCCTGTAGTTATCAAAATTAACTACTGGAAATGAATCCATAAGGTACACGCGGGAACTCTGCGGGCATCTGACGATTTTCCAAGTGATCGTTACCTCGTTGAACTTTGGCCACCAAATTCTACGGCAGTTCCCGAGCCTTCCAATATCCATCCCGACGGGGAGGAGAAAACAAATGTTGGGATACACTACGAGGACATCACCTTTCGGGACATCCTATTCGACTCAATCTATCGCGGAGGGGGGATGCTCATCATTGATTGAGCAAGAACTCGCGTGCATAATTGCTTCTTTATCCACTTCGCAACAGAAGGAATCCTAGTCCAGAAGGGCCACGAGACCTTCATATGTTGTTTCCTGGGACAACATGTAACAATTGGTAGGGATCCAACAGAAAAAAACTACACCGGAACTGCCATTGATCTTGCAAGTGATGATAATGCAATCACAGATGTTGCCATTTTCTCAGCTGCTATCGGAGTATTATTGAGAGGCCAAGCTAACATGCTTACCGGGATACACTGCTACAATAAAGCAACTGGGTTCGGTGGCGTAGGAATTTTAGTGAAACCAGAAGGATTCTTGACTAGAATGTATAATTGTTACTTAGATTGGACAGCTATAGTCATGGAAGACCCAGTTCAAATTCATGTGACGAATGGTTTTTTCTTGGGAGAATCTAACGTAGTATTAAAAGCAGTCCAGGGTAAAATGTCCGGGGTAACCATTGTAGATAATATGTTCAAATCGGATGCAAATTCTTTGAATTCTATTGTTCAATTAGATGGGGATTTTGCTAACATTGATCAAGTGGTGATCGATAACAACAATGCCATCGGTATGACTGTGAAATCAACGGTCGGGAACATCCATATTAGTATTCCCAGATCGGATCAATCATTTCCAGTACTCTTTCAATTTTCAAGGGGTTCCTGCGGCATTCCCAGCACATGGGGTGACCAGTTCATCGAATAATGTGGTGGTTGTTGAGAGTGACAAACTTGTCAATGGAGTGGTTTCTGTTGCCGTTGATCAGTATAATAGGAAGGGAGAGTAGGGGTTTAAATTGCTCTGAATATTGATCATATTTGTGAATGCACTAAATTCATATTTTAAGATTTTTATTCCATATGACTTCTGCAAATTAAATTGTTCTTTTTGTTACAGTTCTATTTCAAATAAACCTCCAGGCTTTAATTATGTTTTGAGTGCTTGTTAACGATTGAAAAGGAAAAGGAATAGAAAGCAGAGGTAGCCATGATGGCTAGTTTCTTTTTAGTTTAATAGCAGAATTTAAATACTGAATTGTACATGCTTTTGGTTAATAAATAAAATATAACTAAAGAGGTAACTTGTATTATATTGTGAGCCAACTAATTTGTTTTTCTAATATAAAAATAATAATAAGACAATATGAATTATTGACTTAATGTTAAACAAGCCCTATTAATTTGATAATATTTTTTTAAATAAACAATAATTAATGATAACAAATAATAAGGTAGTGTCATACTCCAGCTGAGGAAAAAAAGTATTTTAAAGATTTGGTATTGTTTTGCCAAAAACACCAATTACCCACCAAAAAAACTTATCAAGATGATTCAAATGCCATTGTGAAAGACTTTATAATGACACCAAGAAAGGTTATACATGTGGTGAGAGCAATGATTTAAAAACTAAATTAAATAAAATATCATGAGATGAACATCTTATATTTATATTTAATTAATTAATTTAACATAATTCAAAAAAAAAACTTCTAAAAAAAAACTAAATTTAATAAGGAAAAATTAAAAGACCTAACATAACTTAGGTCATTATCAAAGTTAAAGTCCTATTAAAAGTGAATAAAAAAAATAACAGATTCTAATTTCCAAATAAATAAATGCTTAGGGCTTAAACTAAAAAACATAAGCTAAAAAAAGAAGAAGCAAATCCGAATAAATTTTCTAAACTCGAGTTAATCTTCCAAACTTATAACTTATAAAATCCTAGATTCAAGCTCAATAAAGAAGCTCAATTAGTAAATATGATGGTGAAGCTTACATAAAAAAATAGTTGTGGAAAAATAAATAGCAAATTAAAATTATAATGATCAAAGTGGTAGAAAAAACTTAACAAGGATGAGATCAAAAAAATTAAAATGATCTCAAATAAAAAAATATGAATCAACAGGATGGGGACCAAATATAAAAGATAAGAAAATCAAAGAGGATGAAATTAAAAAACAAAAGTGACAAACAAAGAAGAATGGGTTGCATGCATCAAATCAGAGGTTCATTATCGGCATAGAGGGAAGCTGAGATGAATCATATGGCATCTCGAAAGCCATTGTATGATCGTCGCATGGCGTCTATTACACTGTCCAAAGAGTGTAGACACAATCCACGTGTCGGCTTGTGTGTTGCACATGCTAGCAATGCTTCTTTTTTGTAATAATATCTATATTAAATCAATTACAAGAGCTCCTCAACTAACCTGATTATTGTAAAAAGAAAAAACAATATGAAAAGACGCAAAAGGCCTTTGGACTTCAGTTATAAAAACTGTCTCTAGGTCAAATGAGTCATTTTAATATTTTAAAAAAATAATAAAAAGACAATAAAGCCTTTGGAGCTAGACTTATAATATTTTGCTTTTAAAAATGATGAAAAAGTTTTACTATGTTGAAAATTTATATAAAAACCTTATTGCTTAAAAAATGTTTCCATCGCACATTATCTCATGTGCCACAATGCACACAATAAGCCCTTATAGTTTTTTTTTTTTTTTAATGATAATGCTTTAAATAATATGATATTTTTTGTTGATATCTTTTTAGCGTGTTTGTGTAAGGATGTAAAGTATTATAAACTTAATGATATGAAATATAATTTTTTTTAAAATAGAAGATCAAGTGAAAAAAAGAAGCAAACTATAGATAGTTCAATGTAATTAATTGTACCTACCTCCAAGCTTGTTCTTGAGTTAAACTTAAAAATAAGAACAATTCAAGATTAGGGTAAAAAAAATTTAACCAAAATTTGGTAGAGTTTCCCATTAAATCTCAATACCATGTTATCAACATCAAACACAAAATCATTGTCCAATCATCTTGGACACGATCATTTCAAAATTTTGTTCTATTTTTTCTCACATTTCCAAATTCTTATCAATATACAACATATTTAGAAACAACAATTAAATAATATAAATACAAGGAGATGATCAAATACATGCATTATATTTTAAACAAAATAAACAAGCTAGACATATAATATTCCACAGAATATTTCTTAAATTAAATTACAATACCTTAATTTATAAGTTTTTTAATTACACAAAAAAGTTATTTCTCAAAAGTCTACACATACGATCCAAACTGCATCATAAGAAAAGACATCTTATAATAATTAACAACCTCTTTGTTGCTGAGATGTACCTGAAAAGTATTTAATACAAAATATAACAAAATCACATAATAAAATATAATCTCCTACAATTTTACCTTTTTTTTAAAAAAAAACTAATGTTATTAAATTCAAAGTTACATTGTACACTAAAATATTCAATTTTACTTCCCATATTAAACCCTACTATTTAGCTCTAGACATTTATCTTAAAACATGGTGTTAATCCCTACACCAAGACAACTAGCTCGCACTACCCTAAACAAGACGCTAGTTCCTAAACCAGGACAACTAGCTCACATCGTCTAAAACCGGGCACTAATTTCAAAACATGACAACTAGCTCGTATCCCCCAAAACCGAGCGTTAGTTCCTAAACTAGGAAAACTACCTTACTCTTGATATGAAATTGCAAAATTTAGAATTTAAAAGAACTAATAACAAGTGATTTTGATTTCTAGTAATAAAACAATCCAATCAATTTTAGTTATCTATTACCTATCATAATTTTGTATTAACTGTTGAAGAGTGCCTATGGCCTCACCAATACCAGCAGGTACATCATATAAATTTAAAAGAAAAGATAAAATAGATCTCATAGTTTTGAACCCAAAAGCTTTTGTATCCTAAAATCAAGAAAAATAATTTATCCTTGCATGACTATCAAAACACTAAGGAAGAGAAAATATGAAAACATAATTTCAGGTATAAGAAAAAAGTTAAAGTATCTATTCTTCTTTTTAGTCATCCCTTTCTTCAGCTCTATCTCTCTCTTTCCTTTTATAAGATAAAAAAAAAAAAATTGATCCTGATATTCCTATCAGTTTGTTTTTATAAAAAAAAAAGAACTTTTCAAAATAGATAATTTATATTTAAATAATACAATAACTATTTTTTTATAAATAAGGAAAAATAATCTTACATAAAATCTTCAAGATTTTACTTTTGAATATTATGAAGTTAATTTGCCCAAATAAAAAGATCTTTTACATATGAAGCAATAATTTCCAATTTGGTTAGGATATTTGGGAAGTAAATTGAATTTGTTTTTTCACAAACCTTTTTAATGACAGAATTATGGGTTGTCTTAGACAAATCATATTTCTTTCATATGAGATTTTTTTCTTTTGATATTTTGAAGGTTGATATGACTTTATGTTAGGGATCCAACACAATCGAGTTTACATCAAATAGATTTTTTTATCTCAAGATAATCCAAGTCAAAATGGTTGAAAGTGAAAATTGATAAATGTGAGACTTATTTCTGAAAATTGCGATTTCCATGCTTTTTTAATTTATTTTATAGATCATAAATAACATATATTTTCTTAATTAAAAAAATAACAAGACATAAAGCTACTTGTCTCTTACATTAGAAACCGACTTAAAATTCTACTTGTAGTGTAATGTAATGTAGCGTGGGGGAGAAGAGGACTAGTTTTTACTAAACCAAATTTATAACTCAAATGCTCAAAAATGCAAAAGAAAAGAAAAGAAAAAAACAAAGCTCCCAACAGCCACAAGTAATTAATGCCAATTAATATTTTTTATAGAGCCAAATTTGAAATAAAAAAATGGGCATTAAGTAGCATTGAAATTAATGCCAATTTCTAAACTACCATGGTAATTATGATCATTGAATGGCTTACGCTCACAGCGCTTTACTTCTCTTCTCGTTGTAAAAACAAGGTTTGTAACAGGTATGATGGCATTGAGATGTGATTCATGCTAGCATTATGAACGAGTTGTAAAAATTAATAGAAGAAACTTACGGATTCCATTTGCGAATTCCAAAATTAGATCTAATTATAGATAAAAAAAACTTGGAGCTTCGTCCTCAAACTTGTTTGTGTAATTCTTTCCTTTTCTCCCATGTAGATTTCTTTCTCTCTTTTAACATCTTTCCATGTTTTCTGCTTGACATGGCTAAAGAACTGTACGTTAACTTGAATATCATATTCTTTTCATAGGAGTTTATGCTGGCAGATCGGCCAACACAGAATATAAGCCGATGACCTCCCTTGAAGCGGCACCAGTTTAAGACGATGGAACCTTTCTCAGCATGCTGTTTTATTTTATTAATTCTTGTACAGGGTGCAGCTTGTTCCATCACGCGACAGACGATGATAAAATTCCACAAAAAGCTGCGAGAAATGGAAGGCTACCATCCTGCCAATGCTACCTTGTCATTTCCTAAGGCACCAATCACCAAAAAGGTGAGACTTTCTTTCTGTATTACAGTGACCATGCATGGATCGACTTCCTATACAAGTAACAGACATAAGTGAAAGCTTGTGTACGCATGTATTGCTTTTTATCTGGAGTTTATTCGATCAAATGTAATAATTCTCATTGGATTTCATTGAATTGTTAGAATAGAGGGAGAGTATTTTATCCAATCGGGTATGGAGCAGATCCAACCGGCGCACGAGAGAGTAGTGATGCCATAAAGAACGCTTTATACGACGCTTTTCAAGTGCAAAACGGGCTAGAATTGCTGCCTGACGTCCATGACTTGGGCGGTGCTGTGATTGACTTGCAAGGTGGAAACTACAAGATCAGCAAACCCATTAGGTTTCCTTCTGGCGGAGGCAACATTGCGGTTAGTGCTCCTCTTCAATTATTTCATCAGAAGATAGATTTGTTTCCCTTGGCATAGATTATAATTAAGTTTTGGATAATTCGTATTAGTGTATATATGAATTACGAATCTCTAACCTTAGATATTGGCACGAACCCTACTCTACAATTAGGTGAAAAGAGGGACATTGCGAGCATCGGAAACCTTTCCTGGTGATAGGCATCTTATTGAGCTATGGTCACCAAAGTCTAGGATGCATAAAAAAAAGGTTTACTATGAAGACATAACCTTCAGGGATATTCTCTTTGATTCAAGCTATAGAGGAGGAGGGATCTTCACTTTGAATTCAGTCAGAATTCGCATCAATAATTGCTTCTTTATACACTTCACAACACAAGGGATTCTGGTCAGAGGAGGCCATGAGACCTTCATATCAAGCTCCTTCCTCGGACAGCATCCGACAGTTGGCGGGGATAAAAATGAGAAAAAGTTTTCAGGGACTGCCATTGATCTTGAAAGTAATGACAATTCGATCACTGATGTTGTAGTTTTCTCAGCAGCCATTGGTGTTCTGCTAAGAGGAGAGGCAAATATTCTGACAGGGGTGCATTGTTACAACAAGGCTAATGTTTTTGGTGGCGTGGGAATTATAGTAAAGCCAACTGCATGTTTAACAAGGATTAGTAATTGTTACTTGGATTTCACCAACATTGTCATGGAAGACCCGATTCAAGTTCAAGTCACAAATGGGCTGTTCATCGGAGATGCCTATATTGTTCTGCAGTCAATCAATGGCAAAATTTCTGGATTAAACATTGTGGACAACCTGTTTAAAGGGGAAGGCAGGAATTTGAACCCGATAGTGGAATTAGATGGCAATTTCACCAGAATTGATCAGGTGGTGATTGAACGTAACAATGTGAGGAGCATGAGCTTGAAATCAACTGTGGGGAAACTAACTGTGGCCGGAAATGGAACGAAGTGGGTGGCGGATTTCTCGTCGGTGCTGATATTCCCTGACAAAATTAGTAATTTTCAGTATTCTTTTTATGTTCGAGGTGTACCGACAGAGAATGTGGTGCATGCAGTGACCGATGTATCGAAAAATAGGGTGGTCGTGGAGAGCAACAAGGTCGTCAATGCAGTTGTTTCTGTAGAGGTTGATCAGAGTAGCATGGTTGAAGAGATCAACCACTTGTAATTAACACATTGAATATATCACATTTCTGCCATTAACAACGGATAAAGCATAACTATGTTCGTATATATTGTTTTCTTTATACTTTATAGCACCATGATTTATTTTTATTTTCACAACCAAGTTTTAGATATTAATTCAAACCATTCAAGTTTGCTTGATTCCCCCCCTTATGTTTTTTTAATGGAGTTTCATCTTCAACATTTAAGATTGGACTTAGTTTTTATTTTCTTCCTATAAGATTTTTTATTTATTTTGTGAATGACCAGAGTTATCTTATATTTTTTTTTAAATATAGTTTTTTAAATTTAATTAACTAATTAAATATAAACATGAGTTACTTATATTATGATTTTTTTTTCTGTTTCATACTTAATCGTTTACCTAATTAGAGATCAAACTCCATTAATTTTCAATTCACCTACTATATGATTTTTTACTTGTTTTAAAAATTAACCGGCGTTATCATGATTTTATTTACTTGCCGTTCTTTATTAAATTTAGTTTTTTTTTAAATATATTTCATTAAAATAAAAAAATTAAATATGATCATGAAATATTGATAATATTTTGTTTGCTTTTATTAAATATTTAATGCAGAAAAAATAATAATTTGGGTGCAGGCAGCGGTGTAGCCCCAGCACCATAGGTAGTCATCGTCTGCACCCATTCCTTTCCAGCCCCGTAAGTATATAACTCCATTCTGTTCTCTACGGAATAGATCATGAATTTTACAGAGCATTCAATGGTCCATTCTCATGCATGCATGCATGCTGGCAAACAAACACACAACCTGCGAAACAAACATTGGTGGTAGTTCAACACACAATTATCTAAAACATCAAATCATTGTGCTTCAACACACAATTTGATCTGAATAAATCAGAGACCAAATTCCACAATATTTTACACTTCTGATTGTTCTGAGCACCGTAGTCCTTGAGTCCATGACTTGTCTGATTCCAGGCCATGCTGCATTGCTTCTGTTTAGCACAGCACAGTTCTATAGACAAATATTACGCACACCAGCGTCGAGAATTTACAATGATAGATAGAATTGATACAATTCTACTTGAATTAAGTGCTCCATTTTGACTCACTCCTTTGTTTACAACATCTCTGGTTTGAATTGATTTAAGCAATGTATCAAAGAGAACTTAATCAGTACCAGCAATCTGCAACCTCATCTTGTGTATCCTGCACATGCTGCTTCTTTGGAGGTCCACAAGTTTTCAGGTTTCCTCTATACCGGTCTTTCCCAGGTTTGGCAAGATCAACAAAAATTAACCTGCCATCAATAGTCTGATGATAAATGGTTAAAACAACATGAGTTTTCCAACTTCAAAGTTCTTGAAAAGACAAGTTCAACGTGATTGTCCCAAACCTTATGGTCCATATTTTCCAGGGCAAGGATGGCATCATCTTGACAAGTGTATTGAATAAATGCATAAGGCTTAGACCTTTTAATGGCTTCATCCTTCACAAGCTTCACTGTCATAGATTGCAAATCAAAGGTTATGTAAAAGGTTATTATAAGACTTCCAATTTAAGCCTATTTTTTGAATAACGAGGAAAGATGTATTTACCTTCAGCTATTTCACCAAAATCTGAAAATTCCTTTTGCAAAGTGGCTTCACTGATGGAATATCCTAAATCTGAAAGTCAAAACTCATAACCAGTACTTCAAAGGAGATTAAACAAAAAAAAAACCAAACCCGCCCTGTAAGATTATGAGAAGTTTGACCATCTCATTGGAGTTCAATAAAGATGCAAACAAACAACCACACTCACAAACAAGAAAATTGTTTGCAATGTTATTCTTATTTTTTGGCTAGACTCATAGAAATCCTTGTCCAAATAGTCCATTATCCTTCATATGAAACCCATGATGCTAAGCGCAACTCTACAGTATAAAATGCCATCTTATTCGTTTATCAATTGTCCTTGTGGACCTTCTATATTCTTTCAAATACCAAAATTAAAGAATACACACGAGTTCCACTAGAAAGAAAGAGCTTGGACCATCGAAATAGTTTTTCTCTTCTCCATGCTACTTCAAAAGGTGCATGGATTGATTGTATTTGGAGCAGCATTATATATTGACCACGGAATTGAGACATGAAGAAAAGGCATCCCAGTTGACTTATACCATGACACTTAACTCTCACCTAAGAATAGAAGTTTAGAGGCTGGACGCCTTGAGACTCCCAAGTGTGTGCTTAACTGAGCATTTGCAAACCTCCAGAATAAGTTGGAGATAAACAAGGGCAGAACTTGGTCTTCAAGGGTTCTTGGTTATGATACGAGTAAGGCATTAAAAAGGGACATTATTAGTAGTTTTCTGAAACAGGTTATTGTAAGCTTGAAAAAGTATTCTACATGCTGCCCCTGAAGACAAATGCTAGAGGAGAGTATTGTGAGCACGACAACAAGGTGACTACCTCAGAAGATACCAAAGTCACCAACATTTAGATTGTCATTCCAAGTCGTCTCCTTGTTTTGAATTTGAATTGCCAGAGTCAATTAAGGATGACCAATAAAAATCCAAACCCCATGCTGTGAGCATTTTCCCCGCTACTCTAGATGTGGAGGGAGAAGAAAAGACCATTAGACTTGCAAAAAATAGGTGAAACAAATTTGAAACTGAACACTGAAGATGTAAGATTTCCATTTGAAGAAAAAAATTTCTTTTTAGAACAAAGCTAAAAAAAATTATGCAGCAGATGAAAGCCACTTCTAGAAGGAAAACCTGATTGTCAGAAACATCTCTTCTCCCTCAAGAAGCCACAATGATGGTTATAAGGCAAAGAAAACAAACTATTGTTGTTTGGATTCGATGTTTGAAAATTAGTTTTCCAACATTTTCAGGAATAAAGGAAATGCAAATTTTAGAAAACCTTCGACAAAGATGCACATTGGCATCAATATTTTCTTTGTACCATCATAATAACCAATTCTGAGCTGACTAGGACTGGTTTTCATGGATAGCATTCATCCTTACAGAACTATGATATATTGAGTCAATGATTTTGTGATCAGAAACTCTGTGATTTAAGCTCAATTATTTGAGCCAGTAATATCTTTAACCTCAGTTAATTGCACAGATTACATGAATAACTTTCAAGCAATAGCCCATAGGACCACCTTAGTTCAGTCAGCCCTTAAGCCTGCCAAATACGATCATGTTACAGTCTTACGCAGGGAATGGAAGCACTTGCTACAGACCAATCTGTTTCAGATGCAATGCTGAAAAATCATTCCAAAGTCACTGACAGGACTCATGGTTCTTTATAATTACCCAAAAACCCCTTCAGCAACCAGTAAAGGACCTAGTCCTGACATAATATGATGATGGCTTCCACTGATACTTAGACCTTTTTCTTTCATGAAGAGCAAGGGCAGGTTCTATGATAATGAAAGCCCTATTCTCCATGATAATCACTTTTCCAAGCATAACAAACTCAAACTTATATCTTTCACAAACTCCATTAGTTATCATTTTCATGAATAGCATGGGCAGGTTCTATGACAATCAAACGCTATTCCCCGTGATACTCATTTTTCCCAGCATAACTATCTCAAACTTATATCTTTCACAAACTGGTTAGCTATCATTTTCCTTGGGAGTTTTTTTTGAAAACTTCTGCTGTTTCTTTCCATCATAAGTACAGCAAGTGCAACGAATTCCATCTTCTCAAACCTAGACAAGCACATTGGCCTGCAAAATGATTCAACTTCTTCCTGCATTAGCGGTAAAGAGCTAGCACCTTGGAATATTTTATTTTTCACCTCCACTGACCAACATTACCTAGGCGTGGATGTTCCTAGGATTACTTCCTGTAAAGATTAATGTCAGCATTCAAAAGCTTCCCCTCCCAAGCTAGCAAAACAACTAAAGCTCACGCAATTGAAGCCTAAGCAACATAGGGATCAAGCTACCCAACAGCTTTTTGTTCATCATGTATTCTTAGATTGTATAGACTAAATGGTCCAAGCCTCAAATAACTTCAATACTATTCAGAAGTCGTCTTCCCAACGTTAATCATGCAAAAATATAGTATTTGGCCTCATCTCATCGCCTGAGCAATTGCACCTCAGTCACCTTTGGGAAACCTTTTATTCTGTTTGAAGCAAACTTGAAAAATCCAACTTTTTGCTTAGAATAACCAAACAAAGAGCCTTCATTGGACCAATCAGACCATGGAACTATTCTCAAAATCACCTAATTGGAACTGAAAAAAAGTACTAGAAGATAATTACTGATGGTGCTCAAAAGCAAGCAAACAATTTGATTTCTTTATTCAAATTATCTATTTTCACATATATTTTTCACTCCAATAAATAAGAAACTGCAAAAGAAAAGTAATCCAAAGACCCCCACAAAGACTTAACAGTCAAAGAAGGGACTTACTTGTAACCATAATTCTGCTTGCAAGAGGAAAATTAGGGTTGGAAATTGCTGCCCTGAGGTTCAGTGTTTTTGGGTTCTTGAAATTTCTTTGAGATATTGCGTTTGCCAACGTGGGTTTGAGGATAGAGACACCTGTTTGAGACATCATCATCATTACCTCCATGTCTTTTCTCTTTTCCAATTCCTTACTTCCCTCAGTCGTATTTCCTACTCCAATCAGTTGCCCTATGTTACAACAACATGTTTGGTTAAAAAGACAAGGATATTAGGATAATATTAGAGTGAATTTATATATTTTCAAAACATAATATAAAATGGGGTTCCTTCTGTTTTTATTATCCAGGTCTATTTTGTCCCAAAACAGTAATTAAATACTATTCTATTAGTGTTTAAATGTGTTAGAACATAATTAATCATGCCAATGGTTCTAACGACAAAACATATTTTTAATTGCCCTAAAAAGTAAAAATCAAATCAAATAAAAAAAGGTTTCCAAGCTTTAATTCATTTTTTCTAACATGAATCACCTCTATTGAGTTTTTCTCTCAAAAGCAAATATATAAACACCAAAAATCAAAGTTATTAGGGATCAGAATCTAGGTATTTGAAAGCTTTCTGTTTCTTTAAGTTTTTCCAATGACTTTTCTTTTCTCTCTCAACATTTAAGAACTGAAATGTAAAACAACTGAAGTTTTTGATATGATAAAATATAAAATAGAAGATACCAATTTTAAAGGAGAGTTAAAAGTGTGAGACAGAAGTGTAGATTCACGGGCCTTATCAACAATAAGTGCCTGTTTGGTTAAGTGGTTGAATTGCTGTTTGATTAAATTTAAAAAAAAAATTAATTTTTTTTAATTTTAAATGATTTTTTTGTGTTTTTAGATCATTTTAATGTACTGATGTCAAAAATAATTTTTAAAAAATAAGAAAAAAATATCATTTTGATGTATTTCTAAACGAAAAATATTTTAAAAAACAACCACAATCACACTCCCAAACAGCAAATATGGGAAAAGGTTCTCAATTTCACTCATTGTTCTCTTAATTTTGTTTTTTATAGTCATTAAAAATAATTCATGTGAATTTAAAAGAAATTCAAAATTAAAATGCAAAAGTGTAGATTTATAAGTCTCATGAATAATAAACTTGGAAAAGACTTTCAATTTCAATCATTGTTTTTTTATATATAATTATATCTTTTACCATCATTAAAAATTTCCCCATGTCAAATTGACATGTCATTCAATTTATATATAATTTTCAACAATTCGAGCACACATAAATATGCAATTTAAAGAAAATGAAAAATTATAGAAAGAAAAATGTCGGAAAAAAACTATCAATTATTATCGATGTTAAATTTAATCATTATTCTTTTCATTTTATTTTTTTGCAATCAATAAAATTTTTTAATATAATAGTATCATGTCATACTAAAATAACTTTTAATAAACCATTTAATAGTTGACACAAACGGAAGAAACTGAAATTAAAATATTTGTTTTTTTTTTTATGGTTTCAGGTTTGAGTATATAGTTGTTAATTTTAGGGGTAAGCAAAAAAATTAATCAATCAATTAAACCGAGAAAACCGAAATAAAAATAATCAAGAAAATCAAACCGATAAAAAAATCAATTAAACCAATTCTAAAATTCTAAAAAATGTCCGGTTTGGTAAAGAAAAAACCAATTAACCCAAACCGAACCGAATTGGTTCGGTTAAAAAACTTAATATAAATATAAACTTAAAAAATCAGCAGCTAGCACTTCAACAGCAGCCGCCTCTCGGCCTCTCCCTCCCTCTGCAACCAACCATTACCCTCTCTCCCTCTGCAATCTGATCTACATCCGTTACCCCCAGTTCGACAGTTCCTCTTTATCATCGTTCCCATCCGGCACGGTTGCAGTTTATAAAAGGTAAGTAAATTGAACCTCTGTTTTATTTCTTGTTATCTCTTATAGATCATCTGTGCTTCCTTTTCTAATTGAAATGAATCATCTTCAACCTTAAATTTCAGCTATTGTTCTTTATGCTTTGGGGACTACTTATCTGTTACTGTTTGTAATTATATTTTTGATTTTGTTTTTGTTTTTGTTTTTGTTTTTTTGTGGGGATTTCAGGCCATATAGTTTGTCAAGCAGAAGCTGAAAAAATGAGTTTTTTGTAGATTTTTGTTTGCCAATAAAAGTAGAGAAGGTAGGAGTTAAAACTTTCCAAATGAGCTTGATTTCAAGATTAAGGCATTGTTTACCCAATGGGTTTTCTACAAAACCCACAATCCCTCCTTTAGTGCCATTGAGTTTCAATGCTGTGCTATCTCGGGGTTTCGCTGAAGCTGCTAGGAAAGTTGAGGAGGAAGATGAAGAAGAGGTGGAAATTGATCAGAGGAGGCTCCCAACTGATTATGATCCAGCTACTTTTGATCCTACAGAGCATCGGAGTCCTCCAACAGAGCGTGTTTTCAAGCTTGTTGATGAGATTGCTGGGCTTACGTTGATGGAAATGTCTGAACTGGGAACCATTATAATGAAAAGGATGAAAATGACAGAACCACCAACAATTGGGGTTTTGAAGGGCGGTGCTGCTGGATTAGCTGGAATGGCAATGAAGGCACCAGCAGCTGCTGCTGCTAAAGAAGAGAAGAAAGCTGAGAAGACTGCTTTTGAATTAAAATTGGAGTCCTTTGAAGCAGCTTCAAAGATTAAGGTAATTAAGGAGGTTAGGAGTTTTACTGATTTGGGCCTTAAGGAAGCAAAAGATTTGGTGGAGAAGGCACCATCGGTGTTGAAAAAAGGAGTATCAAAGGAAGAAGGTGAGCAAATAATTGAGAAGATGAAAGCTATTGGGGCCAAAGTCGTGCTGGAATGAATGGAAGCCATGAGTTTACCTTCAGGAATTTTCTAAATCCAGTTATTATTCACTTCCCCATTTCTCATGCGTTTACTGAATTTCAATTGTGGATTTGTTGGTCCTCACTCCCTTACAGAGTCCATCCGTGAGCTCTTGAAATTTGACATTTTGATACACAATGCTCGATAGGTGTGTGACTCAAGTTTTTTTTATGGTGGATAACGTTAACTGTGTGGCTTCAAATGTTCTTTAACTCCATTTTCTTCCTCTATTTTTACATATTTTTTTAATAAAAGAAACCGAAATCAGGCCAGAATCATTTCTTATCGATAAATGGAAATAAATCAGGCTAGAATGTTGCCTACTGTTTCTTTTATATGGATATCCAGTATCTATTTCTATTTTGTGTTATCTCTGCAATCCTCCAAAGTGTCTTAACTTGGATGAGAAAGAGCAGGGTACTTGTAGTGATAGCGCTCCATTGAATTTGATGTTTGAGTGGCTACTTCTAGGAGATGGGGGTTTACTGCCTGTGGAACCAATCCCATAACACGAATCGGCCAAGATTGAGATTTTTTGAGCTTTGAAGCGGCTTATGAACTTGGGATTTCTCTAACAGCTTTGATGTTACTAACTTGACCGATTCATCTTCTATTGAAGTGCGTTTATGCGCGTAATTGAAGATTTTATATCTAAAATTGTTGTTACTAAAATGATTTGAGACCCTCCATTGGAGCATATCCTGAAGAAAAACTCGGTATGTGTAATCTTTAGATGTCCTTATTTACTAAGATATCATAAAAACCGGTCATGGTGAATATCATAGTTTACATAAGCTACAAGTCAAATTGACCTATTAATAAGAAACTATGCATCAATTCATGTAGAGTAATAAATCACGAAGAATTATTTCAAGTAGCTATAGAAGTTCACATCGCGCGAGCAGATATAGAAGATCTCAAGAAAACATTAGATTGAAATCAAAGTAAAAGCAATACATAAATCAAAAGAACATAAAGGAAATATATAAATAAAGCATAAATTCATGAAAGTAAATCGCAAAAAATAAAATAAAATAAAATATAAAGATATAAATAACTCCTAGCCCGTCTCATACAAAGAAACCAATAACATAGCACTAAAAGAATTCTTGTCAGTTGCTTCAATAACTCCCTCCAAATTGGATCCTGCGCGAGTAAGCTCCGCAACTTGAACTTCTTTTGAAGCTGTTCTTGCCTTTCTTTGATTGACAACAGGTATTTAGTACGACAGGCCTTCACATCGCAAGATTAACGTTTGATTCAAAGGTATGCTATTTTATCTTCCTTCTATGATGCAATCAACATGGTATATTGCAGCCATTCTTAATTCTCTCGTTCCATTACACATTGAAAGAGAGCTGCAATTTACATCCTGAACTAGCCTGCTGATCTAACCATTGCCCTGAATGTAACATACTAGCCTAGGGTTCTATGTTGCTACAGGGAACAGGTGTTATAGTTAACACCTCAAATGAAGGTATTATTCCAAGTCAGAGGATGAGTCCATGAGGAGATGGACCTGTGAATCAATTAAGTGATTGTTATGCAATATTGTCAAGGTCTATCGTAGATGGACATGATACAGTGATGCCAAGAATTGATCTGCTAAATTTCCATGGATAAAAACCTAGAAGCTGGACACGAAAATAAAAGAAATTCTTCAAACTAAACTATATACCAATACAATAGTGGGTTTAGATAGAATCATTATGCCTTAATGGCAAGGCAAAGACTCAGTATGAAAAAGTTGTTTTATGGAGGAGAAAATTTGGCATTATGCCATGGCCAATGCTTAAGATTCTCGAACCTATAGTATCGATATAATCTTTTTAAACAAAAGAATCCAATAATGCCATGACCAAGAAGAAGAGACTAGGAATTTTCTTCTCGCATAGCATGGATCGACAACCAAGTAAACCGCCACCAAAGGCTTTTAACTATTCTAAGAAGTAATTGCCTCAAAACAAAACTCTTAACACTTTATATAAGGAGAAAAAAAGGTTGGGGCAATATTTTAGATGCGAGGAGAAGTGTGCACATGGACATTATTGTAGAATGAAAAAAATGCATGTGATGATAGAGAGTGGAAGAGAGTGGGCTCTTTCTTGGGTGTGGAGGAAGGTAACAATTATGAAATTACAGATGAACAAGGTATAAATATTTTAGATGGATGGTAGATTCATGTTAACAGGCACATGAGAATTAGTTGGGAAAAAAGAAAGAGAAGAAGATTATCATTGCTGAACAGTAACTTGGATGATATACATGAATCAAATCGCACCATTCTTGACATAATACCAGGATTGTAACAAAACCTGGAACCATAACAGATTCCCATCCCTCGCTAACCTACCACAACACATGCATGGGATGGATAACCTCTTTCCAATGGGAGCCGTACAAATCAAGCATATTTGGATACAAATTTAACTAGAATGTAATCTCACAGGGTGCGTGAAATGTTCTTCCTCGGCATATGGCTTCTAAATTTTCTCCAGCATAAGAGCAAGATGGTGATACCTCCACACCTGTATCAGACCAAGCAGGCAAAAAATAAAAAAATCGACACTACTTCTTCGCAGATGGAACAGTGATCTGAAAGATGAAACTACAGCTCTTTTCCACTCTCCGCTGATCTTAGTTCTCAACAAAACTTGCACAGGGCGGAACCCATCTTGCGCAAATGCCATACAGCGGAACTCAAAAAGTGAATTCATAAAATAGGGACAACTTGCACAAGTTTTTAATTTTAAAATGAAAAACTGTACTTTAATTCACATCCCATTAATCACTCGGAAGGGTGATCATTCTTTCTTCCGGGAAACCCCTGTTACTGGCTAAAAAGAAACGAATTAAGAGTAACACCCATGGTTGAGCATGAATAAATCTCGTCTCTAGTGTAAACAAAAGAAGATAGTACTAAGCTAGTAGGAGCCCTTATTTCTGGTTCATCTCAATTCACTCGAAGAAGAATTGATCTCCAGGTCTTCAATGATCTATCTATATTCTATTCCTATTTCTATAATGAGGCACTCGCATAATTTTCACAATTATACTGTGATTATAGCAAGCAAAATAAAGCATGAAATTACCAGTTGCATATAAAGGCACCGAATGTGTCAAGAAGCCACCAGCTGCAACCACCCAGCGAGAATGCAGTCGAAGAACAAGCAGCCGGGCACTCTCAGGAGTGTCATAATTTGATCCATTGGCATTTTTTACAGGTGCAAATTCTTCTTCACGTGGTACCTGGACTTGTATTATAACAATTTTAAAGTAAAAATAGAAAAAAGAACAAGGTTTGATGAAGCAGGAGTTGTGATCAAAATTACCTCAAAAAGAGCAGTTGAAGGAGCATATGGGAATGCATCAAATATGAATTGCTCTAGTTTTAATCCCATCGTACCACCATGAATAGAAGGAATTCTTTTCTCAGCTAGATGGTAACTGCATTCACAATGAAGGTGCTCAAAATGATTAATAAGAATACATTCATTCAAAATATTCGAAATTTAAAGCAAAGTTCAGGCTGAATCTTGGACCTTAGTTCTGCATCATCATCATCATCATTTTGTCTTATTCTAACATGAAAAAACCATATACAGAATATTGATTGTATACATTGACCAAACTGGTGGAGGTAGGATATAATCTCTTAAAGACTAAAAAGTAGCTCAGCTAGTCCTATACTTTTTTCACTCGCAGGGGTTTGTAAATCCCCTGCTTAACCCCGCCATGTTAGCTTAATCTTTTATATTCTTCTCAAAATTCAGAGTGTGCTAGAATCAAGTGAATTAAAGGAAACACGCTGGTAATATCTTCTCTGTTTCTCTCAAACAATCCAAGCAAAGTTGCGATTAATTTTCTACCAATTTATTTCATAAATTCTACAGATTAAATAGGGAAAGCAAAGGAGCTGAAGCAATATCCATATTGAACAAGAATACACATAGAAAAGATGTCAATGACGCAGGAAATATAAACTGCACATAAAACTATGTGGAGTCCTTGCTTACTATTATATGTTTCCAATGTGAGCATTAATCAACAAAATCGTGCTAGAGGAAAGTGGCGTTAAAAAAAGCATGCAACTACATTGGAGGAAATAATAGACATATCACATAGAAATAGCTGAATCTTATTCAACCACATGCTGTCTATGCAAGAGAAAAAGTCACTGACATGCTGTCTTTCTCAAGGCCATTTGCCACTTGGTTTAGAAAATCCAAAGAGAACATGTTCAAGCACACCTGAAAAAAAAAAAGCAGTCATGATAGTGTCAGCTTCAGGAAGACAGCGTCCAGAGAATGCTAAACCATGATCAATTCATTTCCTATCAAAGCACATTGCAAGCCATAATGAAAACTGAAATATGATGAAATACCATTATCAAATATGTACCAATACTTTTTGGAACCATTTTCAATTGTTCACTCCACTTCTAATAACAAAGTTTCATAGAAGTCTGCACACTGCAATGTTTCAAGTAAATATGTGCACTTCTTGCCTAGAGTATCTAAACTAGACACTGTGAATTCTAAAGCATGGGAACATCAGCTCATGCGATTCCAGAAATCATCTATTTAAGTCTCATTCAACCATATATAAACCTGATTGAAACTATTGAAATAAAACCAATTAAATAGAAAAGAAAATGAAATAAAAGACAGAAATTGTGATCTCTCATTCATAACATCAAACATTATTGAGCCCAAGAAACTCATGCGAACTTCTGACAATCAATAATTTGAATTTTTCATCTGGAAACGCAATATGTATAAAAGCACAAGATAAAACAGACTATACATTACTCCAACAAAAACGAAGGCGTCCAGTTTGTTGATTGATTGCAGAAGCCAGTGACTGATCCAGCTCACTGTATTCAACCACAATAAGAGGTCCACCTTTACCTTGCCTTACAAAAACACCAACCTTTTCTTGGGGGTATGCCTGCAATCAAATAGCTTATAGCTGTTAAGCTGCACTAATTTTGAGAATTTCTGTTATACTAAAAAAACACCAAATCCAACATTTGATTAAAAGTATGATAAGAAAATTGGCTTCTAAATTTTCTAGATCAATGCATTCAACCACCACAAACTGCAATTTTCTCTCCATTCTTTAGTAACTTTTTTCATCCTAGTTGATTACTCAATGCCTTTCGTTTTTATAACCCCTCCTGCTGACTTGTAGAACAGAACCTTGTAGCAGAAGTTTATATTTTTATCAAAGATGTTCTCAACATACAGGAAGATTACACACCTTACGGACAACTTTTGCTGCAGCCGCTACACCTTTATCAATGAAATATCCCAAAAAAACTGGATCAGCTACACGAACCTGCTTTCATTACACGAATCACTACATCTTTAAATATGAAAACTTATGGTAATTTATAGAATGGAAGGACTGAAGAAGCTGAAAGAGAAAATTCACCAGTGCATTGTCAACTCCATAGCAGTCCACATACTTGATTCCTCTTGAGGCCATATCCTCTAATAATTTTGAATATTTCAGCGCTGAAGACCAGTTAAGATAAAACCAAGGCAATAAGCAGCCAATCATAATGAGAAAAACAGGGAATTGAGTTGAGAATAGGTTTAAAAATGTTGTAGTAGGTTTTAAAATACCTGAATATACTCCTCCATTCCCATCCGGAGCCTTAGCTACCTAATTTTAAAAAATCAAGAATTAATATCATAGTTGAAGTAAAAGTTAAATTTAGACCCATCAAAACATGGGAAGATATACTTTTGAGGAAAATTGAAGTCATCAAAACCTATGAAGGATTCCAAAGAAAAAACCAGGGGACTATATTATCATCTATGTGGATTAAAAACATCTTGTGGACTCTAATTAGCTCATTATGAGAAGATATACCATACCCCAAATGGAGTCTCCATGATAAATCTGCCATCCTTGGAAACACAAGGTATGGTGCCTTGCTGGAAGAAGGTAACCTGCATCCAATAAGTCTCTCTTTCAAATTAAGCAAAAAAGGATAAGATAATAGATGGAGTTTATCAAGATAGTTGATGAATTGAAGCTTTGTTACCTGATCTGCTTCAAGGCCAAAGTACTTGTGATTTTCAAAAAACAATCGTGTGGAATCATCAGTAAACCGGCTGGTCATTATGTACCAATGTATCAAAACTGAGCTGCCAGAACCTGCCCATGATAAATTCATATGATAAATTTTAAGGATAGCACGTCAAACAAGGCATGAAGGTTCAGAACCTAAAGGATAAAGCCTAACCTTCGCTTGAAGCTTGGGCTGCTAGTCTTTGGACACACAAAATTCGCTCAGCTTGAAGTTGAAAGAGTGACTTGCCAGATGGAAGCCCTATATCTGAAATGAAAATATATGGTGTGAATACAGACAATTCTGGAAAAAATTGACATATATTTTCATATTCAAATCAATAAAGTTCTCAGTTTCAGATATATCTGACTAGTATATGAAATGTCATGATATTCTTTTTTTATTGGAGAGGAGTTAATTCTAAAGTTAATCATGTACATATAAGCAAAAAAGAGGAATTTACGGAAATGATTCTTGATATTTTTTTTTAATTGAAAAAACCTTATTCAAAATTAAAATAAAAAAACCTTTACAAACTTGTAGAGAAAAAGAAATTGCACCAAAAGTTCCAGAATCAGATTTAAAATAATAGAGCTTCAGAATCATCTATTTCATCAATTCTTAAAAACACTCAGTTGTTATCTTACATCCAAGTCCGCCACTAAATTATCTTCTGCTTCAATTCATATACTTAACATGTGATTACCCACATTTAAATGCATTTCATTTTCTCCATTACCTCTAGCGAGTGCGTTTGCAGTTTTGGATGTGAGTCTGTGTCTGTGTGTGCAGTAGCTAGGCTAATATTCCAACTTAACAAGACAGAATCAACTAAGAAAGAAAAGAAACCACAACTGATGAAATGGTTTTCCAGATCAAAAGAAATTGACAATTACTCACTGAAACATCCTTTTGGATCTGAACTTCCAAGCCTTGTCCCCTGGATATTTCAGTTATTAAAAAACACACCAAAAACCCTGTCAAGCTCACATTAGAAATGGGGCAACTAGTAATAGGCAAGTATAAAGGAGAAATGAAACAGGACATAAAAGATCATATACACATGCAACACAAGTAAGAATGTGTCCGCAACCATCCAAGCATGAAATATATTAATCCCGGATAGTTTTTGTAATTCAACATAGTAAAGAGTTCTCAATACGAGGACAGGGATGAAAGAATCTTACAAGCTGGTCCACAAAATGAATGGCTCCAATAAATTAACAGATAAAATAATATATATAATTACTGAACATCACTGTAATCGTTACACTAGTTTCTAATTAAATTTTGCTGGTAAGGAAGTAGATGATATATGCCAAATCCTCACATCATTCGATCTCAAGACAATTATTATCTCAGAATTTTCCCATCCACATCCAATGATGCTAAAACTAATCCCAGGACATACCACTCTTGCTGGTCTTAAGATAAAAAAAAACAAAACAAAAAACAGAAAGCATCAACCGACATATCTTCTGTGAGTAAATAAATAGATACAACATACAATAGATTCTGATGAAAAAAGTGTGCAGAGTTGCCCGAAGCATCTTTTAGATATGTACTACTAATAATTATTCCTGAAAGAACAAATCACAGCCCTTACTTTTCATTTATTATTATCTAAACATATCGAGTAGCAAAATTGTAAAAAGTGGGCTTCCATAAAAGCAACATTACACAAACCGAGTGAGAGAAAGACAGACAAACCTTCTGTAACAATCATTCAAGAAATAGTGTTTAATAAAGTAGACAGTGACTGACTACTCACTCATCGGTTCCTACTTTAACATCATTAATTGATCATACACACACAAATCCAATTATCGAATTGTCTTTGCGTAGACATCATCCCAAAAGGTACACAACATACCATAATCATGCTTGTAAAAGTGTGATAAATAAAAAGATGCAGGTATGTATGAGTGCATTGCCTCAAGCAACATACAGCAGCCACTTTTTAAGTTCAAAAGTATTGAATTCACAAGAAAAAGAAAGAAAAGGAATTAACAATTTAACAATGATTACTAAAAAAAAGGGAAAATAGAAGTACCTGGCCACCAGATAATAGCACAACAGCCAATTTGCCATTAGAGATTGCTTTCAATCCCATCTTCCACCATCTCTCCTTTTCTTCTATCGTTCTCTCTTCTACCGTCGACACGGTATTCTCCGGAACCGGCTCAATTGCCGCCACCGGTAGCCCTGTAAATTAATCAACAAAATGAAACTATAAATTATCTACACATTAATATTAATTGATTAATTGCAACACACGATTAGAGAGACCTTGAGATCGAAGAGAGCATCGAATTATCCGATTCAACCTCGGAAGATCTAAGCTCTGCAATCAGTAATCAGATATAGCGTAAAAAAATTTAAGGAGAAAAAGAGAGGGAAGGAAGATCTAATATAAGGACAGAGGTGAGGGTGCGTGAATTGACCTCGATGTCCTTGACTAGGAGTTCTCGTTCTCCAGGAGAGAGTTCATCCCAGAGGGCAAAAACGTCTTCCTGGCCATAATCTTTAAGCCTCTCGAGCAACGCTTGTGGAGGTAGTGATGGAAGTGCTCCGTTGTTGGTTTCAATAGGTTCCCTCATTTCAACAAGAAAATTCTCTCTCTAGATCTCTCTCTCTCGGTCTGTTTGTTACAGGTTTGTTTATATAGAGAGGGGGGGGGGAGGGAGCGAGCAGAACAGTAGCAGCTATCAAGTTTGTTAGTTTGTACGTCGTATTCCCCTCCCCTGTGAGTAACTAACTACCTTTTCTATCCCGTTAAATTACGGAATTGCCCCTCTGTGGCAGTTTCAAGTTTCGAATGATTTGCTTATGTTTTCTCTTGGGTGACTCAGCTTAGTCCCCTGCATTTAAATAAATTCTCGATTCAGGCTCCTTGCTATCGATTTTATCAATTGAGTCCTTCACCCCTATACATTAGTTTGCCAAGTCAAATCTTTATATCAAGTGTCCATTTTTTTTTATGTTTTTAAATCAATTTTGAAAAAAAAAGATTCTTTTTATTTTTTTCTTCACTTTAATTTTTTTTGTATTCTTAAACCTTTTTGACATGCTAATATTAAAAATATATTTTAAAAATCAAAAAAATATTATTTCAAAAGATTTTTAAATTCAAAGCACCTTTTTAAAAAAAAATCCACAACCATGTGAATTTCATTTAATAGTGTTTCGATTTAAGTTTCTGTCTTAAATTAAAGACAATGACTAGGAATTTTTCACATCATTTAACAAAAATAAAATAGCATGTGACCTATTTAACATCAACTTTAACGATTTTACTGGAAGAATCCAATTACGGAAAGATGTAGAATAGATGGGACTTGAATGATAAAATTGGTTATTGAGGGATTAAACTGAGAAACATATATAATTGAGGGACGGATATGATACATACAGCTTAGCACATTCATGTGTGGAACTAATGGATGGAGTGCTAAGAATTGACTATCTATACATGGGGGTACATGGAAATCACATCCTCTAAATTTATTGATACTAAGCTCCAATAATTCCTATCTTCTTCTTCCTACTTGCACCATATAAGTAATAAATTATTAGATGAGCTTAATTTACTAATTTATTCAAATATTTTGTTATTGATGTATCTATTCATTATTTTATTCTATAAATAATACTGTGTTATTGAAAAATGTTTGAAAGCGTGGTAGCAATTGTTCGTTTTTGAAGTGTTTTTCATTTGAAAATACATTAAAATAATATTTTATTATTTTTGAAATTAACAAATTAAAAAGATAAAAAAAATAATTATTTTAAATGATATTCTCAATCGATTCCTAACTATAAAGGGTCGCATATTTTTTTCAGCGAAAAGAAACCAACAAATTCTGGAATTAGATGTGTTAAAATAAGAAAAAATCAAACAGCTCATCCTGATCAAGACAGCAAGCCACACTGTAATTGTTTATTTTTTTATCTGTCCGTATATATAATTTATTTATTTTCATCATTATTAGCTTTTTGTTGTCACGCGCATTGCTGGCTGTGCCAAATTAACAAGTAGAGAAGTGGCATTTGTCGAACAATAAATAAATACTTTCGAAAAAGAAAAACACAAAATGGGAATGACTTTATTAAGGGAACAAGCTTTTTTCTTCTTTAATCAACAACCATATATATAAAAATTATTTTGATATATTTCAAAATAAAAAATATTTTAAAAAAATCTATACCCACTCTCACAGCCCTGATGGTACATTACAGTAGCATTTTCAAAACTATTTGCAGTAATAAGAAAAATTCCTTATGCTTAAAATAAAGACGGGGTGTTTATAATAATATATACTTATTAATTAATAACTTTATAATGTTTTGAGGTTGTTGTGATGACAGTATTAAGGTGGTTGAAGGGTTGGGGACAGGAGGGTGGGGGAATTTATGTAACCACCAAACAAAACATTTGGAGGTTGCTTACATGGTGTGACTGAGGGGCCTACTTAACAAATTTGGACCGTCTTGCCAACCCGCTTGATCTTAACCTTGTTTTTTAAAAGATTTCTTTATTTCCTTCAGTATTTTTTTTTCTTTTATTACAGCTAAATTAATTATATTCGCTCGCCAAGACTACTGAAACCATTTATAAAGAAGGTACATATAAGTTTTTTTTATATTTTAAAAGCATACCATAATGATAAAATATTCTTAGAAGTAAAAATTTATAAACTAGCATCTATGAGTTTTATGTTTAACGGGGTAAACTTGAACTAGCTTGATTCATATTATCCAAGTTATATGTTTGTCTTGCTAACTTGGACTGACTTGACCTTTTTTCTTATCTTTTTTATCCAATTTCGCTCTTATATACTAAATAGACTAAAAATTAAGCTACATCATTTATTTATTTAAAAAAAAAATTATTTCTCAAGGGTTCGTGATTTTTTTATTTGATTCATTTGCTATTGTTACCTATTTTTATAATATATTTAAAATAAATTACTTTATTTGATCTATTAAGTTTGGTCAAAATTACATTATTTTCACCTGAATATTATATTTTACCAAAACTTTAAACTCGTAGCATAAGGCAATTGATCTCCTCATTTTCCTAACTGTATGAGCTGGTGGACAAGCATAATGGTTTTCTTTTTACTTAAGATCTTGGTGAGATCATAAGTATTGGTACTAGTTGATGGCAACATAGTATGAACTGGAGGGTGAGGTTTTACTGGAGGTTGCTCTGTTTTGTTGAAATTTTGTAACAGATTATCCAAATAAATTCTTTGTAATTGAGGATCATCAAGATGTTTGATGGCCTCAAGAATGAATTCTTGGTCCTGAGTAAGGACGCTGACTTCGTTGAATTTTGAAGTATCAGAGGTAGCACTGGAGTCTGCTAACTCATCGACTTGGAATTCTTCTTCAGAAATGTCTGAGGAAGAAGGGTCTGTATCTAAGGTTTCGAAATACAGGTTTTGTATCATATTGATAGTGTCATCATCAATATTGAGCTCATGGAGTTTCTTTTGTAGTTTACAAAATGCAGTTGTATGGCCTTTTTGGTTGCATTTGTAACATGTAGCATTTTTCCAATCAAAGTTTTTGTTCTTTGGTTGAAAGGGTTTTGAATGTTTGGTGAATTTTTTGTAGGGTTTATATATATATATTTGTGAGAGAAATTTAGTTAATGAAATCAACAAAACCCATAAGCACGTTAAATATTGTGATTAATGTGCATATCGTGTATATATAACGAGGTATATTTCATCAACCCCATCTTGACCCCAACAAATAATTGTTTGAAAGTGTTATTATAGTTATTTTTTAAAGTGTTTTTTTGTTTAGAAATGCATCAAAATTATTATTTTTAATATCAACACATGAATAATGATCTAAAAACACTAAAAATTCTAATTTAAAAACAAATAAAAGAATTAAAAGCATTTTTGAAATGCAGTGCCAAACAGAATTAAACTTTATTTGATAATACATCTCATGTTTTTCATTTTAAGCCATTAATGAGAAAAGGAAGAAGAAGAAGAAGGCTTTTTTTATTTTTTATGAATAAAAAAACAAAGGACACGAACAAACCCACGTAAAGGACCTGAAGAAATCTAATAGAGTAAAACAAAAAATTAGATAAACTATAGAGTAAAACTAAAATATATCAAATAAATAATACTATATCTGAAATTATTAAAACAATATTGTTGTACATGATGAAAAATCACTCGATTATATATGAAATGACGATGAAGATGTATGAAAATAATTATCCTATATCAAGTTAAACAAATTGATTAATATAAGAATTTGAAATACAATTAATTTCAGTATATCAAGTATGATTTAGTTGTTACAGTAGGGGAATTATATAGGAAATAATTACAATACAATTTTAGCTAAAATACAACACATGTATAAACTAGCAAAAAATCAATTACCTTATTATAGTAATAAACGGCTATTAGGACAGAACAACTATATTTCAACACTCTCTCTCAAGTTGGAGTATAGATATTTATCATGCCTAACTTGTTAATTGCGTCATGAAATGTTTTCCATGAGACTGTCTTTGTGAGTATATCGGCTAGCTGATCCTCCGACCGAACAAATGGAAATTCAATAATTTTCCAATCAAGATTTTTCTTAATGAAATGCCGGTCGACTTCAACGTGTATGGTATAATCATGTGGTACAGGTTATATGCAATCTCAATAGCTGCCTTATTATCACAGTGTAGACGTATGGATGTCTCATAATCAATCCTCAAATCTTGTAATACATGTTTTATCCATAATAATTCGCATACACCATGAGCCATATCTCGGTATTCTGTTTCTGCACTTGATCTAGCAACCACTTTCTGATTCTTTCTTTTTCAAGTAACGAGGTTTCCTTATACAAAAGTAAAGTACCCTGACGTTGATCTCCTATCAGTCTGATTTTCTGCCTAGTCTGAGTCTGTATATCCTTCAATTTCATGAACCTCATTTTTAGAGAATAGTAGTCCCCTTCCTGTTGCATTCTTTAAGAATCTCAAGATTGATACACTTCAATCTGACAATGGTAAAGAATTTTGGATTAATTTTTAGGGGATTTCTTAAGTCATCATGAAATTAGACATCAAACCTCGTGCACATATACTTTATAGCATAATGGTCTAGCAGAACGAAAAAATAGGCAGATTCTAAAAATCGTTCGGACTTCTCTTTTTGGTATGCATATGCCAAAGTTCTATTGGGGTTAGGCAATAAAGTTAACGGTCTATTTAATCAATCAAACACCATCTAGTATGATCGGATTCCAAACCCCTCAACAGAAGATGGAATCCCTGCACTCCATCCCTCATCTACCAAATCTAGAGCCATAAATATTTAGATGTACGATATATGTTCACATACCTAAAATTCAACGGGGTAAACTTGATTCGTATGCGAAACGATGTGTTTTTACAGGATACTCAGAATTCCAAAAAGGATACCGATGTTATGATCCCCAACGCCAGAAGATGCATGTGACCTTGGATACATTGTTTCGAGAATCAAAACCCTACTATTCTAGAGGAGCTTATAGACCTTCTCTTTAGAGGGAGAGTAACAAAAACAATGTGTTTTTACAGGATACTCAGAATTCCAAAAAGAATACCGATGTTATGATCCCCATTGTTAGAAGATGCATGTGACCTTGGAAAAAAGAGGAGTAATTAATTTAACCTAATTGAATAAAAAATGTAGGTTAATCTATAATAAAACACGCTTCAAAAACCAGATGATATATTTTTGGTTAACTCGAGTTGACCTTTTCAATCTATTACTCTAGTCTTTCCTCTAATTAACAATCAAGTCAAATTTTAAAACTATAATAATAATTATTTTTATTCTTACAATGACCCGAGTCAACTTGGATTGACCATCCATACTCATGACCTTGGATTCCCCATTGGTAGACCCTTGTCAGGTGTTAAACTGTGATGATAACAATTTTTATTCTTACATTAACTTGGTTTAACCTTTTTGACCCATGATCTAGGTATTTCTCTGGGTCAGCCTACAAGTCAGACTTTAAAATTATAATAATAATTATTTTTATCATTATATTGACATGAGTTAATGATCAACCTAACCATAGAGTTAAGTTTGAAAATTATAACAATAGATATTTTTATCATACATGTCTTAGTTGAAGAATTTTAGAATTGAGAGTTTTTTGCAAAAATATTTTAGTAATAAAAAAAATAATAAATAACATTTCTAGAGATATCTCCCCTATGTACTTTCTATTTTGAAAGGAGGTAAATTTACTCCAAAATTATCATAACAAAATTTATTTTTATGTTTTTATTTCTTCAACCAAACATTTTTTTTCTCCATTTATATCCAAAATATATTTAATTACTATAAAGAAATACTGATAAATTGGAAAGAATAAAATATATTTAAACAAACTCACATTAACGAAATCTCGGGTTCAAGTTTGTGCGATATCAAAATATTACAGCTTTGTTGGTCAATGACATTATTACAATCTAAGATTTCTTTTCTTATTTTGCAACATCTTAAGAAATATATTTTCAAAACGACGGTATGTAAAGTGCAAGAAATTTCAACATCAATTCGGTAGTTCTTGCTGTCCAGTTCCATGTACTGACCTGGCAAAAGAAGAAGAAACCAGAGACATAAAATCTAATGAACTGAATCTGTCAACGATCAAATCAAGCAAGGTCAAACTGCAGAAACCAGGATGAGAACATGAATCCAGCAGTTGTCGCATTATAGTCTATAAGTTTGAGTATTACAGTATATTCAGGATGGAATTTGAGTGAAACTTATTCAATTTATGAACAAGGGTCAAAAGCTGCTCTCCTACTCACAACTGTCCGTTCGGATGGCTGTAAACTCGAAAAATAAGCCAGCTCAACTTGCCTGATCCACTGTGACGAAAACGCTGGCCGGCACGGCGACATCAGACTCAATCACAACACGGTTATCAGAAACATTCCTTAGAGCATGGCTAGGAAAAACTGAGCCTCTTGAACTCAGTGAGTACTGTACATGATCGATAAGGTTAGGAAACAGCAGCACCGGACTGAAGTCTATAGTCCATGAAGTGCCATTCCCTTGAACAGAACCTTTTGCAGCTGTTGCTTTCAGACTCATCCCGTTGACATTATTCCTGTCCACCACAACCTGGTCAATCTGGTTGAAAGGCCCTTTCGATTGGTCCAACTGAACAATCTCAATCCCCTTGTTAGATCCAGAAAACATGTTATCAACAATGGTGATTCCCTTTGCCAGACCTTTGACTGATTTAAGCAGGATGTATGCATCGCCAAGGAAAAAGCTGCTAGAGATCGTTAGCTGCACTGGGTCCTCGGCAACAATGCCGGAGTAATCCAAGTAACAATTCACAATCCGGGTCTGTGTCAAACTAGGCAGCTTCAAATAAATCCCAGTACCTCCAAAACCTGTTGCCTTATTATAACAATGTACACCGGAAAGTGTGTTCGCCTGACCTGAAATCATCACTCCTATAGCAGCTGAGAAAATGACAACATCTGTAACAGCGTTATCATTTCCCATCAGGTTGATTGCAGTGCCTGAAAAGTTTCTTTCTCCCGGATCACCACCTGCGGTGATGTGCTGGCCAAGGAAGGAGTTGCGGATATAGGTTTCATGGCCATCTTGGACTAAAATCCCTTCAGTGTTGAAATGTGAAATGTAACAATTATCTATGCTAGTCCTGAGTGAGTTTATAACCGAAATGCCTCCACCCCTGTAATTGCAGTCAAGCATGAGGTCCTTGAACGTTATATACTCATAGTTATAGGACGGCGACGGCGAAGCTGATAAATCAATAAGATATCCATCTGCGGGGAAGTCATCTGAGGCTGTTAATGTCCCTCCGCTTATCTGTTCAGCCAAAAAAATGATATTAAACTAGTTATGACTGTAAGTGAATAATCAAAATTGACAGACAGAAAATCAATATTCAAGCTTCTACATGAGGTGGTTTTTTCCTTTCCAAGTTATGCATATTTTTCAAGCTCATATTATGGGAGTATATCAAAAATTATTTTTTAAAGTGTTGTTATTTTAAAAATACTTTTAAATAATATGGTTTTTTATCCTTTAAAATTTATTTTTAATATCAACAAATCAAAATAATTTATATATACACACGCTATTGGACTGCGATTAAACAAAGATCGACCATTCCAAACACAAAATTATTTTGAAGCAGAGATCAATCACAAGCTGGTGTCATAAAAAATGTTTACTCCCTGGCACCAATCTCGTATTGCCATGTGGCACCTTATACCATATAATGAGAAGAGAAATACGATGATAGACACGCATGGCAAATCAAGCATGCCATGGGTAAAAAAGACACATTTCATATCTGTTAAAGAAATTTCAATTTCTTTGTGAAGACACGTACCATAAGGTTTCCAACTCCAGCAGCCGGCAATCGCAGAGGTTTGCTGATCCTGTAATTACCACCCTGAAGATTAATGTAAGCACCTCCAAGATTGGCGATTCCCTTCATCAAGAACCCTACACTGGGACCATTAAATGCATCTGTTATGGCTTTGAGAAGGGCTTCTGTACTGTCTAATTTCCCAGTTGGATCTGCACCGTATGATATAACCTGATATACACGTGAACGAGACCCAGATGGCTGGTGCATAGCCTGCGTCATCATCATCAACAAAACTGTCAGCAGGAATTACTCAATTATACCAGCAAAGAACCTACCAAGATTAATTAACCAAGCACTATAAATGGTCTACCTGGGGTGCCGGAGCTGGGGAGGAAGAGGACGAGGGAGTGGCCAATTGTCGACGATTTAGCAAAGAGTGCTTAAAAGCTTGCATATTTTGCATTTGATCATGATAACGACCATCAGTAGAGAGTTTCTGATGATCGAATGGAAGAGAATTCTCTCCATTGACATGAACTATGAACAAACTAGCCAACCCCATAATAATCATGATCATTTTTCTTTGATGCTCCTTACTGTACGTGTTCAAGAGAAGCTGTTGAAGAAATAAAAAGGCGTTCGTGTATAAATTTATAGACAGAGTTAGAGAGAGGGAGAGGCATATAAGCAGTAACATGGAAAGAGGAGGGCGTAACTAAGATCTTACAAGCAAATATAATGCTTTCTTTCCCATATAGCTAGGGATCATTTATGTGGCACCTATCTTTGGGTTTTCCTTCTTTTAATGCCGGAGAACTAGGATATATGTAGGAGTTACCTACTTCTTACTTTATGTATCCTAGCAAGTTTGACATTCTGTGGGGGGAAAAGTATTTTTACAAACCACGGCAATTCGGTCATGCTATGAGAAAATATCTGCAGGATCAAGATTACTTGAGACAGGACGGTCTTCAAAGCTTGCTCGTGAACAAATTATATAACTTTATGTGATGATGTGGTTTTTGTTTTGTTTTTGATCTATGTCATGATCATATGAATAAGCACTGCTATTTTTCAATATATCTTTTTAAACATGTAGCTGTCTGCCTTTGCAAAATTACAACGTTGTTTGTGATGTTTCGGTCTGCCTGTCCCATACTCCCATGTCCTTGATTATAAACCAAACCCTGGTATTGAAGCGATAGTGTAGCGGTCGGTGGCTGTGACTTTAACCAAATAACACCCTTTTTTCCATATTAATATTTTTTCATATATATAAATAATAAGAATAAAAATTAAAAATAAAAATAACTGAGAGGACAGCAACAAAATTCTGTCAATCTCTTATTTTTTATAACCGAGGGTGCAAGGGATTGGTGATAGAGGTTTGGACTTCTACAAAACAAATTTTTTTGTGGGATTTAAGGATACTTTAATAATTAAATCAATAACTTTATGACGATAAATTATAGTAAATGAACATTAAAATTCTAAGATCTATTTGTTATTAGTTTATGCATGATAAACTAATTTACTAGTGTAACCGGGCTTTGACATTTCATATATATATTAGCTGGAGTTTAGGTAGTCCTTTCTTATTCACCATAAAAAAAATAAAAATAGATCAACTTAATTAAGATCTCAGCCGTCCAGTCTTCTAAAATAAATACGAAACTATTTAAGTTCCATTGAAAATACACATAGAGGAGTGTATTTAATATGTCAGCGCAGAGTTTGTTCTTCCTCCTAACCCAGCGCTGGGTAGAATTAAATTCATAATGATTATGAATATAATTATTTTAAACAGCACAACTCACAAGGAGGTCAGGATGGCCGAGTGGTCTAAGGCGCCAGACTCAAGTTCTGGTCCTCGTGAGAGGGCGTGGGTTCAAACCCCACTTCTGACATTGTTTTTTCATACCCAAATGAAACGTAAAGGAGATGATAAATTTGATGTCAAAATAACTTTTAAAAAATTAAATAAAATAAAAATTATATTATTTTAATATATTTCTGAATAAAAAACAAGCTTAATTATATTTATAAATATATTTTAATCTAGCAATTCTTAGTTGACCTTTGACCGGTAGATCCGGGTAAACCCATAAACACGCCCTTTTCTTTTACAATTATATTATTTAAATTTTTTAGATTCCATAAAGATGTTTATACAAAGGGAATATAAGATTATGAGTTTCAACCACAATGGTTGGCATTTCCGTTTGATGATTTCTACAAGTTGGCATGTAATTAGTGAATGAGCAAATTCGTCCTCTAGATTGGGGATGACAGAGGAAATTGCTTGTATTTGGCATTAACTTTTGTAGTGTTATGTGTCAAGCCAAGCATTTGTCATTCTGTAATGATGGATGCTAGAAATCAATATAGTATGAATGTTCTTCTTCCTAAATGAATTTCAAGTATTTGTAAACATCAGCGCATATAATTCCAAAAAAAAACACCTTCTTGTATCACATTTATATTTAAAATCGTTGTTTTTTTATATGAAAAAAACCCCATCCCTAAAAATCTTATTTTATGGGCTCGGATGAACGAGTAAAACCCCGACTATTCCAGGTTCTTATAAGAAGTGCATGTCCTGACTTGAACTTGAAACCTGCTATGCAAATCACAAGTCTTTTGTCATCACGTCACGCCTCTTGAAAATTATTTGTTGATGGTTATTTGATGGAGGAAAAGAAATATTGTCTAGCTCATAATCGCATCAATTTTATTGCATTGCAAAGCATTTTAGCTCATAAAGAGGAGTAAAAAGATATGGAATGAGTCTCATTTGCTTGTGCTAAAGATAACTGAGGAAAAATGTTTCCTCAAGTGTGCGTTGAACTTTTGTTTTGAGAATAATGTGTAGGAATGACTAAATTTTACTTTGACTTCTACAAATAGTTAACGGTGATGATTGTGTGTGTGTATATAAATATGTTGAGGACAGTTCAAAAGAGAAAGGCTAGAATGCAATCTTTTATAGATATTATTAATAATTGGTGCGATAAAAAAATACATAGAAGTCTTTATGCGATGATATTTTGGTTGAATCCTTGATTTCAATATGATGAAAATGTAATAGATAAACATATTAGCACCATTTGTGTGCTTCTAGATGTGATTGAGAGATATGTATATGGAAATGTACCTTGGCAAAGTAAGATTATAAATGAGATGATGTTGTTTTAGAATGTTGCATATGACTTTGATCGAGTGTCCAAATAATTAAATCATTATACCTCCAAGTACATTATTTTTATATTTAAAAATATTCATTGATATATTTTACTTATTAATTTTGTATATAAATGAATGATGGATTACATAAGTAGCTAGTTCTCCAATTCTACAACATTCAGTTATATTAAATATTGACTACTAGAGACTTACATAATCATTAATTTCAGGACCCATAAAATTAATGAAGATGCACGTAAGCTGAACGGATATCTATGTTAATAAAAAAAAATACTGAATCAAATTTATAGTTACTAAAAATGTGATATGAGAGGAATTAAAGTATTTTTTGAAATATATTCACTCTAAAAAGAGAAATAGATCGGAGCATCAAAGGGTTAATGACCTTTGAGACTGAAATAAAAAAAAAAAATTCATTTCTCTAATTATTTTAAAAAGTTGTACTAATTGAATTATTATTTTCACCTCTACAATACCCGCTATCCCAAAAGCAAGCAAACCTGGTTAGCCGTTAGTGGCAACACATAAACCCAAAACCTGTTTGAGCAAAGGGAACAGAATCAAATGACGCCAGCCTTCCATCTCTTTAACTCAAATCGCTCCTATCTCAATCTCAAACACTATCTCCGTCTTTCTCATTACACCACCACAACACCGCCATCAATAGCAAAACAATTCCAAGAACATCATCGTCACCAACATAACCGAACAAAACCCCTCCTTTCAAGCCTTGAAAGAAAAAGCCACCAACCTTTGATTTCCCTCATAAAATCATGCACCCAAAAGTCCCTTTTGCTTCAGATCCATGGCTATCTAATCCGCAACTCGCTTCTTCACTACCCTACCATTTCTCTCCCTTTCTTGTCTCGCATGGCACTCTCTCCCATCCACGATATCGCAGATTCCCGCCAATTTTTTTCTCAAATTCCGAACCCATCTGTATTTCTATACAACACATTAATAAGAGCTTATTCTATGAGTAACTCTCCTATTGAAGGGTTCCTTATGTACCAAGAAATGAGAAGGAAAGGTTTACGTGCAGATCCTGTATCTTTGTCTTTTGTTATCAAGTGTTACATTAGAGTTTGCTCGTTAATTGGTGGCGAACAGGTTCATGCAAGGATTTTAAGTGATGGGCATCAATCTGATAGCTTGTTACTTACTAACTTGATGGATTTGTATTCGCATTGCGATAAGGGTAGCGAAGCTTGCAAAGTGTTTGATGAAATGCCTCAAAGAGATACAATTGCTTGGAACGTGTTAGTTTCTTGTTGTATGCGTAATCGTAGGACTAGAGATGTTTTGGTTATATTCGATGGTATGCTGAGTGGTGAGTTCGGATGTGAACCGGATGATGTAACGTGCTTGCTTCTACTCCAAGCATGTTCAAACTTGGGTGCGTTAGAATTTGGTGAGAAGGTTCATGGTCATATTGTGGAACGGGGGTATGATAATGCAGCCAACTTGTGTAATTCGCTTATAGCAATGTATTCGCAGTTTGGGAATATGGACAAGGCTTTTGGTGTGTTTAAGGGCATGCACAATAAGAATGTGGTTACATGGAGTGCTATCATTTCAGGTCTTGCGATGAATGGATACGGGAAAGAAGCTATTGGAGCATTTGAAGAGATGCTAAAAATGGGTGTTTTGCCTGATGATCTGACTTTTACTGGAATTCTTTCCGCTTGTAGTAATTGTGGGTTGGTTGACAAGGGGATGGTTATCTTCGCTAGAATGAGCAAGGAATTTGGGATAGTACCAAATATTCATCATTATGGATGCATGGTTGACCTTCTTGGTCGTGCTGGTCAGCTTCATCAAGCATATCAGCTTATAATGTCAATGAGGATCAAACCAGATTCAACCATTTGGAGGACTTTACTTGGGGCTTGTAGAATTCATCGCAATGTTATACTTGGAGAACGTGTTGTTGAACATTTGATTGAACTTAAGGCTCAAGAGGCTGGTGATTATGTCTTATTGTTCAATCTGTATTCTTCTGTTGGCAATTGGGAGAAGGTGACAGAATTGAGGAAGTTCATGAAGGAGAAGGGGATCCAAACCACACCTGCCTCTAGTTCAATTGAACTGAAAGGTAAGGTCCATGAATTTGTCGTGGATGATGTTTCTCATCCACGAAAGGATGAGATTTATGAGATGTTGGATGAGATTTGTAAGCAGCTGAAGATTGCTGGTTATGTTGCTGAAATAACATCCGAATTGCCCAATTTAGATGCAGAAGAAAAAAGGTATGTTCTTGCTTATCATAGTGAGAAATTGGCTATAGCTTTTGGAGTTCTTGCAACACCACCAGGCACGACAATCAGAATAGCAAAGAATCTCAGAATTTGTGTTGATTGCCACAATTTTGCCAAGCTCCTCTCAGGGGTTTATAACAGACAAGTAATTATTACAGATCATACTCGGTTACACCATTTTCGAGGAGGACACTGCTCATGCAATGATTATTGGTGATGATACTTTGATAATATCTTCGTGAATTTGAACTTTGATAAACATTCTCACAAGTTAGTCGGCAGCTGGGAAGTTTTCTTGCAAACGCTAAGCTCATTGATGAGAAATTTTGGATTCCAGTCAACCCATTTGATTTGGCGAGTGAGATTTCACTCTGAATACATCTAATTGTGTGCAGTCCATATGTGAAAGGCATCCAAATATGGTTTATGACGATGCACTCTAAAGTTTTCAAAATATTAAAGGAGGAGGATTTGGGATCTTTTCAACAGTGGCGGACCAAAGTTTGGTGAGTTTCCTGAGTTCCCCACAAAATTCCTTGAGCAAAAGCCGTTGGAATTATGAGTTTATCCATTGGAAGAATCCGTTTTGTTATTCTTGATTAAGGTATAATGGTGGCTTGGGGGAGTTCTGTTAGTGAGAACTACACTGGCGAGACCGAGCTCTTGGATATCATGCAAGAACTAACAAAACTGACAAGAGCAAGAGATAAGTGGTATACTATAGTATATAAATTGGAAACCGAGCTCCATATCAGTACCTTCATGTCTGTTACCTATATATATATATATATATATATATCAGCAAAGCCATTGCAGATACTTTCTCTACATGGAAGCAAAGCATTTCGATAGCATTCTAGTCACACATTGAATAACCTCACACTCAAAACCAAGATAATCCTTAAACAGTATTTAGGACACAACTACTAGGTAAGAGTTAAGGAGTTTGTAGGCAAGCATGCCCTCCTTTCCAAGACGCATTAAAGATTGACATGTGGTGGCTTGGTCCTGTTGGTGGAGAGGGTGGTTCCAATTCGGTTCTTTTGGTTGGTTGCAGTATTTTTCTCAGCAAGCCTGCTCCTCAAGGTAGCTGTGACATTTGACCGAAGACTCTGCTCCTCAAGGTTCATCTTTACAGGAAATGTGAAATTCACAACGTTCCACTATCATCAATTTCTTTCTTTAGTAAATGCGATGCAAATTCATCAGCATTTCATCGGTGAAATCCTCACCTTCACAAACGTCAGCAGGCTTTGCTCTATCAGACTTGAGCTTATTGCTTGGTTACAGCTTTTCGTTTGCTTTCATTTCTCAGTCTGCTTCTACGGTGGTCAATCACTAATGAATTTATCCAGGTATGGTTTTGACCTGTGGTAATTATTGGATTTGATTTTGGCTCCTACTGCAGTTTTTGAGTTCTAGTTTACGTGATTGAGGATTCTCTAGTGATTGTGGATTGCTTCTATTTTGCTTTGTCCCTTTTCATTACTATATTTAGAATCATTTATGATTCTTTAAAAAAAGATATAGCGGATTTAATTACAGAGAGCAATTACTTAACAAAGTGAAAAAAGAAAATCTAAAAACACTGCAGATTAGGCCAGTAGTACTCGTAATGTTAATGCAGATTCTCGTAATTTAAATATATTAAAAATATTTATTTTTTCTTCAACTTCCTTATTGTATAGAAGTGATAAGGGGTCAAGGAATTCAACATAGCACACAAAATCTACTAAGTTTTGAGTATCAAAAGAAATTAAGGACCTGTGAAATATCCAGAACAAAATACTCGTCTTTTTAGGTGACTCAATTGGAGTTTTGAAACTTTATTTACAACTAATAATACATCATAGACTTTTCTTAAACCTTTTTTTTATTCTCAAATATAAGTTGTTGAAATCCTCATAATTAGGTTCTTATACTGAGAACACAATAATTTTTCTCTTTATAGACATATAATTGAACACAATAATCTTTCTTTTTTTGTATATCATTTGTTAAGAAACCATCTCATCTAAAAGCTTAAACTGTTAGGTTAGATTCCAGGATATGATTTATATTATTCTCTAACACATCTCATCAAGTGAACTTTTTAGGTTTGAAACTTGCACAGACCCATACTACCTTGAGTTTTGGTTTTTCATCAAATAAAATGAAAATGCTGAAATTGAAACTGAAACTTGTGACTGCTGGGTCAACAAAGCTCTAATACCAAGTTAATGAACCATCTCTCCTAATAGTTTAAACTGTTAGGTAAAACTCTAGAATATGATTTATATTATTCTCAAGCATCGTTATGCTCTTAAATGACTAAAGTTTTAGTGGCATAACTGGTTGTAACATGAGTGAAACCTAGGCAATTAGTGCACTTAACCCTGTGCAATGCTAGACTTTTTAAGCATGAATGATTAATCTAACGTAATGTCATAACTCTTTAAAAGTCTAGCAAAAAACTACAATTAACAAAGACGACTAGATATCTAATATCAGTAATGAAAGAGGGTGATAAACAAGAATAACATATAGAAATGGACTGGAAAACTTTTCATGAATTAATGGTTTTTCAGAGTATGTTTGTTTTTAAATTCAAAGGCACTTTTGTAGTCATTTAAGGTTATTTATTTATTATTATTATTATTATTATTTCTAATTAAGTTTTTTGGTATTTTTAGATAATTTTGATATATTAATGTTAAAAATATATAATTTCAATGTAATCTCAAGTGAAAAACATTTTGAAAAATAGTTGTTATCACAATATAAGACCAACTATTTATAATATTATCTAGAAACATCTTTCCAGGCTTTCAAGTTCTCAAAACCATCTTTTATAACTCAATAACACACACACACACACACACACACACACATATATATATATATATATATATATATATATATTTCCAAATTATGGTTTTAAAAGAATGAGACCACAACAAAAAAAACCAGCACATACTGTAATTGAATTTATAATAGCAGTTTTTTTAAAATATCTATTTTTAATATTGTATTAAAATTGATGTCAAAGTCTTATTCTTATTTTTAATATGACTAAGTGCAGTATTTACATGTAAAATTTCATCCTTTATTTTAATTTTTTTAAGTGAACTTATTTAAATTTTCATATCATGGGTTTTTCTATATTATTATGCGCAATAGGCTGCCTTCGCCTTTTGTATGTTACCCTCTCCATGTTTTCTTTTCTCAATTTTATTGTCAACCACATCATGAAGGGTGATAAATAATACTACAGCCATAATTTTGCTTTACTGCCAATAATGCGAGGCTTCTCTGGGATGCTTGTCAATAATTTCACCATTTAAACCTAAAAAACCTCGTTCCTTCAGCAATCATCGTCGACTCGCAATATCCAAGCGAGGAGGTTGATGATGACAGATTTGGCGGTGTGAAATAACAGCCACAGCTATGCTTCCAGGCATATCATTTGGCAGGGCATATGAACAACTATCACTACAAGGTCAGGACATATCAAGCACCACCGCCATCAATCATTCTCCGCAAATAAAATATCCATTAACTTGCCGCCACCCCATTACTGTGGGGTCGTCTTATTATTCAAACTACTTGATAGTTGATACGCCATGCTTTCTTTTCCAGTTTTTTTTATTAATATAGGTGTTCAGGTCAATTTTAGTTTGCACGTGACCATCGTATTAATAACCACGGGATTTAATCTTGAAAGCACATAAAAAAACAAACTTTTCATCTTACCATTGGTCAGATGGTTTTCTTTTCCAGTTTTAACATCCCATGATGAAGCGCTGATCAAAGTATCATCTGTAAGCAATTCATCTAAAGCAACAAGCCAATAGCAACACCTGTGCTGAAATTAAAGTATGCAGGGAACAACTAGTGCGAATCGGTCCAATGCTACCAAGAGACAAAAGAAGAGCATGAATAGCAAAAACTAAAGACACGTTAGAACATGGCCGACTCTCGAAAAGGACATCAGCAATGAGGCAAATGTAAATTACTGCACTTTAGCACCTTTTTACAGGTTAGGGAGGGTCCCACTCCCCAGGATTACACATACTGCTATCCCTACCACTAAACTTCCTTCCTGGCAATTTGCTTCTCCCTAAGAAGTTGAGATGGCCAAGAATCAGCTGCGGTTGGATATCTCGGATGTGGTTTGCTCACGTTCGAGGTAGCCATTGGAAAACCTTGGACGTGATCAGGACTAATTGGAACCACAAAGACAGTCGGTGTCTGCTGCAATGCAACAGCATCTACAGCAGGCAACCTGAAAGAGTCTGCCGGAAGATGTGGTGGTTGCTGAAATTCAGGAGGAGGCACATTTAGATCAGGCTTTGATTGTGAAGCCGCTCTCATTTCAAGTTCACCGTGCAGTTTCCCAATTTGATGTTCTAAGGCAGACTTCTCCTCCCACAGCTCATTTTTCTCAACTGTTACATAGTGAGATTCAGATAAGAGAGCTACCTTTTCCTTCTTGAGGGATTCAATCTGCGTATGCAAGTCCTTTAATAATCGAGTTGTTTCACACAGCATAAAAGCCTTCCCATTATTTGGCTGACTCAATTCTGTTCAAGAAAAGAAAATTCTAAAAGATTAATCCAGTTTGCGATGAATACAGAAATTATCGTAAGAAAAACCATTGAATTTACCAAGAGCAGAGGCTAACTCAAGAAAGAGCTCATTCAATTGCTCACGCTTCAGTTTCTCCCTCTCAGCCTTGTGAATTCTTTTCGGAACTTTCCCCTTATTCTCCCCGGCAGGAAAGCAACTGTGTCACACCACAAACACCATCAATTTAATTCAAAATAAATAAAAAATAATAATTCACTCTTTTTTTTAAAAAAAAATGGTGATTTCTATTGCTTTGTTATAATTCACTAAAACCTACCGAATTTCAGTCACATCCTCAACTGTTTCATTCAGCTCTGAACTCATGCTCTACCCACTCAGAAAAATCTGCAATATAAAATAGCAAAAACCCATTTAGTTGAAAAAAAAGGAACCAGAAGAAAATCAAGTTTCCTCCTTTTCAACTAATTTCTCAAAAACAAACAAAACCCAATACAGATTTCGATAACAATCAAATCAAATTAAATAACAATCAAAGAGGAATACCCCAGATGAAAATAATGAATGGCCAGAATAATCAAAACCTTATAACTCAAAATCAGAGCCGAAAAAACCCCAAGAAAGAAAGAAGAAGCACAAGCCAAGTTTCCAATTATTTGATTGAAACAACGTTGGCTGTAAGAGAAGTTAGAGGAATCTGTAAAAATTGTTCCGTTTAATAATAATAATAATAATAATAATAATAATAATAATAATAATAATAATAATAATCGGCACAGGGGACATTTAGGAGAAAGGTAATGTGAATAAGAGCTGAAATCAAAATTAATAAGCAGCCACTTGTACTTTAAAATATTCGCAAAACCCGTCAAACTATCATCTTTAAACAAGATCGAAGTCCAACCTTCGATCTCTTCACACCACAAAGCTTTATCAGCAATCAAACAACAACAGAAACGATCTCATCAATAAAAAGGAGGGATTTTCGATTTCATTACCTCAGGGTTTAGTAGATTGAACCAAAAATCTAGAACGCCTGATATGAGATGTTTCGATGTTGTTGACGGGTCCAAGAACCCTGGTGTTTAAGGAGGTTTCTACTGTTGCTGTAGAATGAGAGAGAGGTAGCGGATTTCTTTTTACATGTATCTCCCTAACCAGAAGCTGCCGTGACTGTTAGAGAGAGAATTGCATTTCGTTAAGAGAGGTTTTCGGGTAGAGAAGAGGGCTGAGGTAGATCGAAAGAGAGGAGTGAGCTTGATAGTTATGTTCTGACGAGGGAGGGAGGGGAGGCGAAGGTGGCTAGGTAGTGGTTTCTCTTATTTGGCTGCCGCTGCTGCTGTTGTGCACAAGAATTCGGTGGAGAGCGTCAGACTTTTTGAGAGCATCTAGTGTGTCTGGCGAGGGAAGCACGAGCACTTGAACCTATGGGTATTATATATATATATATCACAGTGGTATGACCTCTAGATGTCAGTGCTGTGCCTAGATTTATTGCTAACTAATATGTAAGTACAGTACATGTCTGGTTCCTTTATCAACTTTAACATTTTTAAAGTGTTTTTTGTTTGGTTTTTGGAAAAAAATAATTTTTTTATTTTTATTTTTTAATTTAAATAAAATAATTTGAGTGTTTTTATATCATTTTAATATGATGATGTCAAAATAATTTTAAAATTCAAAAAATATCATTTTGATGCATTTCTGAATGAAAAATATTTTAAAAAATAATTTCAATCACACTTTCAATCAGACACTTAAACTCCTCAGTGTTTACCAAATGGATATATATCTTAATTCAAATAATAAAAAATATAACTCGACTCAACTAGTGTAACATGCTTCATACGATCATCATAACTATTTTATAGAAAATAATTAAAAAAAATTATAAAACTGAATGCTCATCATTTCGATATTGAAAAGTTAAATTGAAAAGAACACTCAAGTTAATTTGATTCCACATGTCAAACTCATGTCAAGAAACCAAGATATCTCCATGAAAATCAAATAAAAAAAATTAAATCTCTTTTCTCAATTAATTTAATATTAAAAGATAAAATTTTAAAAAATATATAATTAAAAAAACCTAATTTAATACAGCCAATTCACCAAACTTGTGACTGATATTAAAAAACCATGATAATCACTAAAATAATTATAAAACTTAATTTTCAATCATGATGAAAAATAATTAAAAAAAGGTCAACAATAGTTGTCAATAATTCTATATTTTTTATAATTTTGGGGATAAAACATAATTTTATTATAATAAAAAAAAACTCAAATAATTAATAAATGATCAAATAAGCCACAAGAAAAGATTGAATTACTGCATAACTAAGGTTACTAATTTTTCCATTGAAGGTCAAAATAGCAACTTTGATGTAGCACCCTATAAAAATTTTAAAAAAAATCTACGGCTTAAGAATATAAGTTGTTTTTAAAATATTTTTTATTTTTAATAATATGACACTAAAATTATTTAAAAAATAAAAAATAAAATGTTTATTTGTGTCTTGTAGGTGTTCTGTCTCCGCCAGAAATCGAAGCAGCGGAAATAGAAACCGATTTTCAACGGTCTGCCTCTCAGATTTCGCATTTCATATTATTTATTTTCCATTTCCAAAATTTCTTACAGTTTGGTTTTAAATTCTATTTATGACGTGTATATTTTTTTTCCAAGACCATATCCTTCTTGCTTGAATTTTTTAAATCCCTATAAAATACATGTTCTCTTTCAGTTTTACACTACTTCATTTATTTATTTATTAAAATATCATTTAATATTTGATTAATAAAAAATTAAATTTTACAATTTTTTTCAGTTTACATTTTATGAGATTATCCTTGTTTCATTACATGAATTAGAGGTTTAATCGGTTGACTCGAGTAATTTTTTATGGTCTTTATTTAATATTGGATTGATTGATTGATAATTATACTTTGTAATTTATTTTAATTTATTTTTTATGAGATTATTTTAGTTTTATATACAAATTTAACATGTTAATCAGAGTTATTCGACTTATTTTTTTAGTTGAATTTTATTTTTCTCATTCAATATTGAATTAATTAAGAATTGAGTTTAATAATTTTTTTATTTATTTTCTATAGGCTTATTAAAATCTCATGATCTGAATAAAAAATTCAAAAGATTAATTCAAGTTGCTTTAATTAAAATATTGTTGTTTTAATAAATATTTTTAAAAAATATATCTTGATTTTTTTAATTAAATTATATTTTTATTATTGTGTAGATTATCTTTAGACTTGTTAAATCAACAAATCATATCAAATCAATTAAAAAAAAGAGTAGGAGAACAAATTCATTAAAAAAAACATAATTAATAACGCAAACACTTGGTAGCAACATGACACATGGGTATGGCCTGGACTCGAGTTTCACGAAATTGTTGTCCTTCTCTTCCGACTTTCACTCACTGAGTTTATCAAAATATTATATGATTACTGGCATCAGTTCATCTCTTTACTCTTGACGTCTTTTTTAATGCTGCCCCTTTACTTTTATTTATTTATTTGTCTAGCCCTTCTGCTCTGGAAACGAGGACCCATGATCTGCTAGCTTAACACGTGGCCTACACAAGCCATGTCTGAGTGATAGTATTCAAAGACTGGAAAGAGAAGGCAGTCTTATGTAATGGCGACATGCCAACCACAGAGGGACTGTGGGTGTAATTAACCCTTGTTTGTGTCTTGTAGATGTCGTGTCTAAGCCAGAAATCGATCTTCAATGGTACTTTAAATTCTATTTATGATGGGTTCCCCCCCCCAGAATCAGAGTCTTCTTGCTTGGTTTTTATTTAAAAAAAAAACAAAAAATTCTTATCCATTCTCGTGCCTTTTCTTTTTAAATTCTACAGTCGTTAATTTTCTGAGTTTTAGAATATAAAACAAGATGTAAGGGCACAAGCCCCCCGACTGAATCTGAGCCTGTCTTTTTCTCCCATGACTGTTCCCTGTACTTTATCCGATTCATATATATATATATATGTCTGTCATTTGTTATAGTATGTATTTTGTAAGAGGAGTTGACCTCTCCTTTTACTTGTCTCTAACAGTCTTTGATTCTCTCTCTCATTGAAGGAAGTAGAGATGGCAGGACTGATACAGAAGTTTTTCATCACGTCATTGCTTCTGTGGATGGCTCCTGTCGCAACCCTAAATGCTTTTATCCATGAATTGTTGATCCTCTCACAATCCTACACGTGATCTTGTTCCTCAAGTTGCTCTGTAGATTCAGACTGAATCGTGCCTGTGCCAGTATTGTGTTATTTGCCAAGCAAATGCTTCTAGATTTGTCTGTTATTTGATCAAACTCTGATACAATTAATCCCTCCACCGACGTATGTTTCAGCAAATCCACTGAATCCTTCTTCTCAACCTGCTTCCAAGTATGATTTTTCACAAACTTTCTTGTATGTGTTCTTCTGCAAGATAAGTTTGGTGAAATCATTAGCAACAAGCTTCTCTCTCCTTACAACAGGCTGTTACTTTGCTCTTAAACAATCAAGTCTGTCAATATAGTTATCGCATTCTCCATTTATATGGCAATGAAGGAACCCTGATCAGATGAACATGAGCCAGATCCAGCATTTCTTTCTGAGGCCAAAGCTAGCTAGTGTGAACCAGCATGCGGGTGTTGCTGGGGATTCCATTGTTGAGGTTGAGGCTGCACTTGCTGTTCTTCATCATTTTTTGTCTCCCCTTTTTACTTAACTTGTAAAATATATAGGATCACAAAAACCAACATAAACATCAATACCATCATAATTATTAATATTTCTCATGAGTTAGACAAGTAATCGTCCCATCTTTAATATCTTTATAAGCACATCAATTCTTTGTCAAAATCTCACCTTTCGTTCAACAACTTTTACCCATTTAATTCATCTTAATAACATATAATTTCACAAATTTCAGTCCCAAAAAATCCCCACATGGTCGCCACTACTTGATCAAATTCCCAAAAATCTTCAAAAGTTTCTATTTTAATATTTATTCATGCCTTTACAGCCCCAATTTGCTATAAGTTCATTCAATTTGACACTTCAATTCAAAATCATATGAACCCTAGAAATTAAAATTGGTGATTCCTTCCCCTTTTCTAAAAAACAAGAAACAACATTAACCGAGGACAAGTTACTAACCTTTGTTATTTTAACTCATTTGGACGAGTTCTTGCCAAAATATCCAAAACTCATGTCAACCTCTTTCAAATTTCTAGCTTCCTCTCATTGTTTTCTCAAGCTCTCTAACTCTCTAAGTTTAGCCATCTGATTCGTTTTCTCGTGCAGAAACTCATGCCTATGCACGCTGTCGAGCCCATAGATACCTGACATTTCATTTTTTTTTCTTTTTGTATTTTTTAATTGAATTATTTTGAAATTTCTAATCATGCCATTAATTTTTAAATGATACTTGAGCCTTTAATTAATTGACAATTAATTTTTGAATAATTATATATAAACCTAATATGCATAATTTTCTAAATATGGATGAAATATATGTTTTCAAAACTTTTATTATAATTTTTCTAAAAATCATCACTGTTATATACTTTTTAATATACTCTCATAGAAAATATCAGTTCATCAATTCATTGTTTTGCCATACTGTTAAATAAAAGAAAGAGTCGCGCCCGTTTGACTGTGAGTTTCAATCGGCGTTTTGCTGAAATTTGATTTTTTTTTCATTTTAAATAAATATGATTTGGTGTTTTTAGATCATTTTGATGTGCTGATGTCAAAAATAATTTTAAAAAAATAAAAAAATATCATTTTAATGTATTTCAGCATGAAAAACACTTTAAAAAACTACCACAATAGTACTCCCAAACAGGCAGAGCATCATGCATCATGAGATCACTTATGATCATATGTACCTATATTTTAACTTCACGTTTTGGCCTTTAGTGCTAACAATTAATTTATAATTTATTAGTTCACATAATTTTTGTTTTATTTCATTAAAGTACATATCAACTTTTTAATTTTTAATTAGTTTTTTCCATGATGCAAGAAAGTGCTTTCTGAATACTAGCATATTCTTCTTTAATATTAATAATGCTTGGCCATGACTCTATGTTGCCTGCCCTTTAGTGGGTTCTACTAGTTTTCCGAATAAAGTGCTTCTGTATTAAAATAATATATATTTTTTTAAAATGTATTTTTTGCATCAGTGTATAAAAACAGTCCAAGAACACAAAAAATAATTTAAAACTAAACAAATAAAATAAAAATTCAAAAAAAATTGAAAGCACAATTGAACCTAAATGCCATATAAAACGGGAGTCTAGAGTTTGCTAAAGGAGGTGGGGGGTTTATAAGTGCATTTTTGCGACAGTGATTAACATTATTTTTGAAAATATTTTTTATTTAAAAATACATTAAAATAATTATTTTTGGACATTAACATATTAAAATAATCTAAAAACATAAAAAAAAATAATTTAAAATAAAAAATAAAGATAACACGTATAATCGGCAGAAAGGCTCTAGAATATAGAAGATCCTCAATGATTTAACTGAAATTAGCCCATCAAAAGATGTTGGCAGCACAGCAGTTTTGAGTGCGTGTGATTTGAGAAGCAGAACATTTTAGAGGCTACTCTGCATGCACATCCTTGATGAGAGAAACTGGACTGCCACTAACCATTTTAACGAGTGCAAAGACAGCCTATAAGAGAATCAAATCTACCTGATGTCCAAAGCTCAAACATTTACATGAACAATTTAATCTCATGGCTTTCCAACCAATCCCATCCAGAAACCAAACAATCTCAATCTGTTACATTGAAACAAAGCTTAGCCTCATCCCAAGGGCCATTGATCTCAAACTTGTATTCCTGAATTCTTATGAGCCAATAAGGGCAGACAACACTTATAAACACCAATAAACCAAGCAGCAGCATGAAAAGTAGGTGGTGCAGTGTATAAACCAGAGCCAGGGTCACAGCCATCAGCCCAAACGAAAACATAAGGTGCAAGCGGAAGGAGAATTTCTTGATGCAGTAAGTCACAAATGGAGCAAAAAGGAAGACTTGCAAGGAAAATAGCATGATGGCAAATACATGCAGCCTTGATGGAAGGCGAGATGCAATAAAAACTGAAGCGACAACAGAAGCATTTAAGGATACACAACTGGTCAAGCTTGGATTTTTTAGGGCCACAGGAGCTGTAATGGTCGATCCTGAATAGTCATGCAGGAACAGATGAAGTATGACAAGTGTAACAGTAACTGCCCAGATCGAGTCCGAGCTTATGGACCTTGTGAGAGGGTGATAAACAGGAGCCAGCATGTATAACCCAGTTGTGAAAAAAGAGGTATTGAGAATATAATGGAAGAGTAGATTCAAGGAACGCATTTCTTTGGTTAAAAGAAGAACTAAAAAACCTGATCCGAAAAGGCTTGCATCAAGCAGCAGGAGGGAATTTTCATCGAGGGTTGATTGAAGGGTGTGAGCCCAAACCAAGCTGACAAGAGTAACAATGCACAGATACTGAGAGATAGAAACTGAGTCCTGCATCACCTTCAGCAAGTCCCGCTTGACAACATTAGCATTCATGACCATATCTTCAAGAAAAGACTCGTCAGTGTGATTATCATCAAACCCAGGCTGCATTCCTCCATATGCGACTTTTCTCCACTTGGGACGAAGCAGGCTCTCGCTGGTGATGTTATCCATTGCAATCCAACTACTCTATCCGACCCCTTGCTTTCAGACAATCAGCGAAAGCAAAACTCGTACTACGACCAATCCCATTGAAGACTGTCCTGCTACTTTTAGGTTCAGTCTGTTGCTTCAAGAACCTGTTCAATTGCAGGCAACATAGATCACTGTCATTTTACATCAACGAAAAGAAAGAATAAGTACTAGGACCAGCTATGCATACACAGAATCGATCAGCGTTGGCAAAAGGATACAAAAAAGGGCGTAATGGTAGTTAAAATAACCCATTTCCATTACCAACCCGGACCATGATACCTGAAATGATAACATTAACAGTGCTTCAATCAGCTTAACATACAAATTATGAGAACACTCCAATCCCGATGTAGTCGTAAATTCACGGGCTGCCTTGTTTTTGGCATATCTCCCTCTTTCTTTCAGGTCCATCTACATTTTCAATTTTTTTCCTCCATGAACCTCAATTGCTGAAGGAAAAAAAACCACGGTTCCTAATTTCCTTCGATGCTTCAATTTCCCGTTAGATAAATTTAACAGATACTGTGTGGAAAAAAAAGGGTTGAACAAAGAATGTCTTAGAAAGAAAAGAAAATCAGGTTGCCAGGTTAAACCGAAACTTCCACAATCAAGCAGCTTTTGAAAGTGAAATCAAAACACCAAGTCAAATGAGCAATAATAATAATTCAAACCCAGGTGATGCTTTATTTTACCTTTCAGAATTCTCGATCGATCTGGGTCATCTTCTCTGTTTGTTGCCTTGATTCTCTCTCTTCTCGGACTGAAAAACTTGCGAAGAAAACGCGTTTTCTTATTCAAAAACGAAAAACAAAAGGAGTACGAAACGTTTTTATTAGACAGAGTGGACCCACTTGTGTATGTGGAAAAGAAACCGGCGTCTTTGAGATTCCAAATAACATCGAATCAGGAAATCCGACCCGATAATAAAAACACGGATTCGGAGACGAGAGCAGAAAAGGCCTAGAAACCCTAGAAAAAACCCCGCCCAAATTCTACAACAACCATCAGCTGCTCCTGAAGAAAGGAGCGAGATTTTAAATTCTGAGAGAGAATGGGAAAGAAGAAGAAGAGAGTATCGTCAAAAGTATGGTGCTATTACTGCGATAGGGAATTCGATGACGAGAAGATTTTAGTACAGCACCAGAAAGCCAAGCACTTCAAGTGCCATGTCTGCCATAAAAAGCTATCGACCGCTGGTGGCATGTCCATTCACGTCCTTCAGGTCCACAAAGAGTCCGTCACCAAGTAATAACCAAAAGCTCCGCTACTCCTCTCTCTCTCTATCATTTTTTTTAATCTCTTACCTTTTTAATTATATTTTAGTTCTAGTCGGAGAGTGCGATTAATTAGAACCATTGATCATTCATTTTGATTAATTAGGGTTTCATCAGTTTTCATTATTGGGATTTTTTTCTCTTCAAAATCATGATCTGTTCGGCTATATAAATGTCTGTTTATTGGAATTACAAATTCCAGCTTGCATGCTATACATTACTTGTTGTACAAGACTTTTTCTTCTGTGGGGTTTTCGATATGTGTATGTGGGATTGACTGACAATTGACTTGAGGAGAATGTTATGCTATTTTTTTTAATTATTATTTTAGGTATCAGAATTGTTTATTTTTCTGATGATTTGGTTCAGTGTTCCCAATGCAAAACCTGGAAGAGAAGCGACTGATATTGAAATATATGGAATGCAAGGAATCCCACCTGATGTTCTGGCTGCTCACTATGGAGAAGAAGGTAAGGAAGTTGACTGGTGTTGTTTTCTGTAATTTACTTTGTGTCAATGATTGTTTGTACTTGCCTAGGATCATTACTTATGTTAATTGATTGATTTTGTAAAGTTTTATGCCTTTTCATCTTAGAGTTCTGTTGTCATTGCTGGAATTGAAACTTGGGATTTTAAACCTTTTTATTTGTATAGTTTTTTCTTTATTCCCTTAACTTGCAAATAGGCTGAACTTTTATTCAGTATAAACTAGTTTATGTCATTTTTCCTGTCTTATATTTTTGCTAATTTCAGGTAAAGTTAAAGGTACTGTTGAATTCTAATTTCTCATAATACAGTTAGCTTCTTTTTTATCTATATTTTTATCAGTTCTGAGTCTTCTCACAGTTTCTGTTACTGTACTAAGAGTTTAATATGTAGAAGTTGTTGGTATTTATCACATGAATTTCGTTTACTTCTGATTGATTTATATTTACTGCCAGAAGATGAGACTCCATCAAAAGCTGCTAAAGTGGAAATTCCATCAGCTCATCTTGTTGGTGGTATGGTGCCAGGACCATTGGGTGCTGGATATCCTCCACGACCTCTTGCTGCAATGCAGCCAATGTATTTCTTCTCTATTCTCTACTATTAGCAGATTACCACATCCTTCTATACTAATGTGTCATCATTTTGCAAGTAGTGAAATGCAGTGCTCTCATCATTATCATGATTAATGCGGTTCTTTTATGTTTATATCTCACCATTTTGCAGGCACTGAAATGCAGTTCATTAGTGTTTTGGATGACTGCGATTTTGAAGCACTTTTTTATTGTTCTTGCTTCATTCATCTCAGTAAAGTATTATCAAAACTAAATATAAATTAGCTGAGAAGGGTTTTTGTGGACTACTATACCCAGATTAGGCTATTGACGTTTAATTGTGTTTATTCGAGTATAAGGCAGCAAGTGATGAACAAAATACAAACCTCTTCATCTATATTTTTGTTGTTCTCCTTTCATGACAAATGTAATATGTTTTAACTAAACCAGGTAATCCAGGACACTAACCATACAACTGTGTTTCCTGCTTATCCTAATATGGCCACTACTCAAACTTTGGCTGTTATTAAAACCATCTTGTAAAAAATAGAAGATCACCTTTGATCCTAGTTCAGGTCCTTATACTCTTGGTCCAGTTCAACTTTGGAACTATCTGTCTGTCCTGAATTTTCTCACGATTCTGTTTTGAAGATTTGAAATATGTGACATATAACCTGACTAAGTATAGAAGTGAAACTTCTGAATAATTGTGTGTTCAGCTTTCAAAACCAGTTGAATCTTTGCCCGTATCAAAGGTTATGGGGTCCCCATAAAAGTAAACAATCACCAAACATGGCTTTATTATATTGGAATTATTTGGAAAATATAGTTATTCATGCTGTCAATTTATGTGCAGAGGGAAATCGTAATTAAGTTCTCATCATATTTTTGTTGGTTTTTGGCTACAGGTATAATTCTGCTGTATCAGCTCCTCATGCTGGTTGGCCGGTTCCTCCTCGTTCACAATATTGGTTGCCACAGCATCCTGCAGTTTCAATTCCTCCTCCTGCCCCGATCACATATACCCAGCAGCCACTATTTCCTGTGCAAAATGCAAGGCCTCCTGTGCCATCAACCATGACACCTGCACTCATACCTTCACAAGTAACTCCTCCAGGACTGCCCTCATCCACACCACCTGTATCACAGCCATTGTTCCCTGTTAACAATAGTTTGCCTCAAAGTTCAACATTTTCTGCTCCTTTGCCTTCATCAAGTGTTTTATCAAGCTTACCTGCAGAAGTTAAAGGTTCAGTGAATGTGCATTTGGGAGTCAATACTTCAGGTTTGATTGTGGCCCCTTGTTGATTTATTATAACAGATCCTCTTTATATGAAGAAAAAAAAGGGTATTAAAACAGATCGTGTGTCTAACTTTTGTCATGGTTGATTTAAAAAAAGTGTTTATTTTCATTGCTTGTAATAGTTTCTTGGGTAGCATTCATGCTATCATATGATCATACACTACTACAATTGCTTTTATTAGGACCCATCATACCATCTAAGTTTGCATTTTGCTCCTTGAATGGTACTGTCTCATTTCAATTTGTTTATAGCATCTGGGACACTAGGCAATACACATTCTTATGCCTCTGGTCCAAATACCGGTGGCCCTTCAATTGGACCGCCCCCAGTAATTGCAAACAAGGCACCTGTCATCCAGCCAGCTGTTAATGAAGTCTATCTAGTTTGGGATGATGAGGCAATGTCCATGGTAGGTTGTTTTGTGTTAAGAATGCTTTCTTTCAGTAGTAGCTGATAAATTCTCAGTTGTTAGACCTGCTAATGGTTTGAATATTTGCAGGAGGAAAGAAGAATGTCTTTACCAAAGTATCAGGTGCATGATGAAACTAGCCAGGTAAGTTATGACTACCCCTTTATTATTTGGACTTGGTTTGCGCATCTAACCAGATGGGTAGGCTTTATGCTTTTTGTTTTCAGATACAGTTGTTAACACATTGTTACCTATTTAGAGAGGTATTTCTGTATGAATTTTCAATTTGTCTTTTTCTTAACTTGTCAACAAACCCACAGTTTGCAAATGGTTATGGGCCTTGTAGTCAAGTATCTTTTGACTTCTAATGTCCATATTGGCTGATGGGCATGCTGTTTCTGTTTTTGTTCTCCGCGATTATGTGGTTTGCATGCCAATGCCAGGGCTTTGTGGTTGTCAGATGATTCAAGTAGTCATGTTTGTTAATTATGCCGGTAGTTAGCTATTATTGTTTTGACAAGCTTGCTGGAATCAAACCGAGGATTCTCCTTCATAACATCATTCTCAGTTAACAAAAGTGTATGTATTGCTTATTCTTCTCCCTGTTCTTGACTTTGAAATGTGGGGTTTGGGTGGAACAAGATGATACCCAACAGAGTTTTGCCCATTCGTAGCATGATTACAATTTATTTTTATCCTCGAACAGTGAACTCAGACTTGGCCCAGGTCAGCTTCTTTCGCAAAGTTTGGCATCTTTCGCAATAGGACCAAGCTTTCAAATATCTGGTTTATCCAACTGATTTCTGGTCACAATTCATTTCTTCTTCTCATTGTTGTTGCTTGTTGCAGATGAGCTCAATTGATGCAGCTATTGACAGAAGGATATTGGAAAGCAGGCTTGCTGGTCGAATGGCATTTTAGAAACTGGAGGCTATTTGGAATCTTTTTGCAGATGTGAAGCCCCGCCGAGCACCGCAAGTTTCATATTAATGCATGGGGATCCCTGGTCCATGTTTGCATCCTTCAGGATCATGCTTGTGTTGTATTCTTTACAAGGTAGTGAGATAAAAAGAGGCCCCCATTCCTTGGCATGCAGGATTTAATCTCGAGGGATGGCGGCAACATTCTTTCTGCTCCTTTTCATCTTTCTTTCCCTTTTCACCTTTGAAAAAAAAACAGTGCAAGCCTGTTGAGTTATAAATTTTAGTTCGCTTTCATTATCCGGCTCAATCTCTTGCCGTCATTCTGCATGTACCTTGTGAAACTTGGAATTGCGTCCGCTGTGAGCATTACTTTCCTCCTTGTTTTGTGGATTTAAGTTTCATCATTCATTAAATCGCAGTGGGGTTCGTGATTTTCATTTCATATAATGTTTCTGAAGGAGAAAGTGTATAACTACCCCAATTTATTTCATTATTAACAAATGAAACTAAAGATTTGGGGTGTTCAAAACACTGTTCTCCCAGTAACAAAGCAGTGCAGCATCCACAATGTTTTCTTACCGTTGAAAAAATGTTGCTTTATCTTTGTATGCATTTAACGAAGCAGCTGATATCTCTTGTAATTTTATTTTTTTATTTTGATTTTGTCTTTCATAATGGTTAATTGTTTTTTATTTCCATTTGTTCTTTATATCAAATTTTTTCAATGCTGCTAATATTGTTTTTGGTTTTGTTTTCATTTATAATAATAACAATGAGAATAATAATTCAAGTAATCTATTATTCGGTGTTGTATTTATTAAAAAATAAATTTTGTAACTTCTCTATATATAATTGTATTGTTATCATTATTAATATCATTCTTATAATTGTTTTTGTTATTATTGATATTCTTCATATTATGTTATGAGTTATTGTTAAAATTATTATTAATATTACTAATAAAATAATAAAAATTATTAAATTACTCCGGGGAATAAAGAAACTCAAAAATTTTAACAAAAGAGCAAGCAAGAAAAAAAAAACTAAAACTATTATTACTATTATGTAAATAATGGAAATAACAAAATTACCTTGAAAAATACAAAAACCTAAAAACTGTAACAAAATAGAAAAATAAATAAATAAATGACAACAAAAATAAATATTATTAGCTTAAAAAAATCATTAGACTTGAAGAATAAAAAAAAAAAACAAAGGGGAAAAAGAAGAAATATCAATTTCCAAATTATCACCGATATAAATTAAAATTTAAGGACTAAATTAAATAAAAACACAACCTCAACAAAAGAGAAAATAATAAAAATTAAAAACCAAAACTAAGAGCATATGCATATAAAAATATACAAAAAATAAGGATCATTTCATGAAGATAAAAAATAAAGGAATTAAAATCAAATAAAAAATTAAAAGAAGAAAGGCCAAAATGAAAAAAAAATATATGATCAATTTCAATTGAAGTACAAAATTAAAAAAAAATGAACTTTTATACTGAAAACATTAAGAGATTTAAAATCAAACCCAAAATTAAAAGAATAAAGATTAGAATAAAAAAATATATATAATCAATTTCAATTGAAGGACATAATTGAAATAAATTAAACTAATATTACAAAAATCAGGACCAAACAAAACAATCAAAATAGCAGGGATTGAAATGAAACCACCATAAACCAAGGGGATTTCCATATAATTTAGGCTGCAAAAGAGAGAAAAGGAAAAACAAAAGATCAACCGACCACTGTCATGTTACCAATCACCGTGCAATAATACGTGTAACACCATGTGGAAGAGGACATGATGTCTCATCTAGTGAGACACTGAATGGACATTTCGAACCACTGGACGATGCTGTACGCGTCGCCCGAATAGAGCATAAGGAAAAATTGTCGATGCGTCAATCAGATACGCCAATAGTGTTCTACAAAAAAAATTTAAAAAAACATAAAATTACCTAAACACCCCTACAACTGACTCTTGGATTTTATCTTTTCTGAGGGCATATCCGTATTTGTATTGTTTAGAAAAAATTAAAATACCAAGAACACCTCTACCGATAACTTTTGGTTCTGTCTTATTTGAGGATAATATGGTTATTTCACTGTTCAGAACAGTGTAAAATTTTAAAATACCCCTGGATAGTCAACTGTTTGTTGTTTGCTGGTAGGAGTAAAAACATAGTTTTACTGTGCAAAAATACCCAGAAAAGACTTAAATGCCCTCGAGTCTAATAGTTAAAATTTTATGCACTACGGGGCAAAATGATAATTATATTATTACAATCCGCAATAATTTGTGTATACTGCTACAATTAAAAACTCACATGGTTTACCTTCTTTTTTAATGGAGTGTGACACATCAATCTCTCTCTCTCTCTCTCTCTCTCTCTCTCTCTCTACAAAAACACAAACTTTCAAGTAAACTCACCGCCTTGTTACTCATTGTGTGGAACCCTCTCTCTCTCTCTCTCTCTCTCTCTCTCTATGAGAACACCAATTGTCGAGTAAACACATCGCCTTATTACTCATTGTGTGGAGCGTGATAGGTCAGTCACTCTCTTCTTCTATGAAAACACCAGTTGTCAAGTAAACTCATTGTGTTTCAAAAGTATTTTAAAAAAAATGAAAATTTTTATTTTTATTTTTAGATCATTATTTTGATATACTGATATCAAAAATAATTTTTAAAACATAAAAAACATTATTTTTGATGGATTTCTGAAGAAAAAACTTTGAAAAACAACTTTAACCGCAATCCAAAACAAGTAATGCATGAACGTTTTCTATATATGCCTGCATGTGTTTTATTCGATCTATGAAAACTGTATCTCTCTACCCTATATGTTTTATTCTATAGAAACATTTATAAAATTATTGGGGGTCATTTTGTAGTAGAGTTCACCATAACATAATATGTTGATCAGTTCTATAAATAACATCTTTTGACCCAATCTATTATTTTCTGCAAAATACTGGATGCGAAAGGCAGCCATTTTACTGGCAGATTCAAGTTTGCCATTCTTTTTATTTTATTTTTTTTAATTATTACTTTCTCAATTATGACCTGTGGCCGATTCTGGCTCGTCAATGGTATTTGTGCTTAGGCTGTTAAAATACCTTGGGATGAAGATCAACTATCTATGAGCGAAGAAGCTATGAAGAACATTTCATTAAAAAGGTTAATGAACCATGTTCATCGGGTAAAGCTTGGATTTTGAGTTTAGTTAACAAGGTCATGACATATTCTATATGTTTCTGTACGCAAAGAGAGAGTTGGTCTGGTTCCCACATCTGCTGGAAGATCTAAGGTTTAAAACGTATGTCTTATTTCAGGAAATCCCGGTATGCATTGAACATCAGTTGATCGATTGGAAAGAATTTAGAGATGGTTCTCCTACGATTGAACAGCATTTCATCACTCCAAAACTAAGCCAGCGAAAGATTCTTGTGGGGAAGAAGGGATCAAAAACTGGGCAAGCTACTTCCATTTCTAAGATTACTGCTAAGTTTTTTCTTTTGCATCTTTTACTGCAAAATTCTATTCACGATGGCTATCTTCACGCACAATTGGCTAGGAAATAACGAATTAAGCTGAGATGGGAACGCTAAGATGGATGCTCTTTTACAAAATAAATAAAACAATAAGGCACTAGATAAGATATGAGTGCAATCCAAGAAACTTTACGTGGCATCCATCCAGAAGAGCAAATTATCTTTTCGGGGGTGCTGGTATTCCTGCTTTTTTGTCACTGTAGCAGTCACCGACCCTCAGGTCATCACCGTACTGTTCTTATTAGCATCCATTGTTTATTCACAGAGTAGGAGGATAGGTGTTGAAGAGGGCTGGGTCCATATTCAAGAGGGAACTGCACCTCACCCTCCATGTTCGACTAAATTACTAGATCAACAATTCGAAGAGAACAGAAAAACATGTTTTAGGATTGAAGTGGGTTAACTTAACTACGATAGGGTCCCATCTTTTGTTTTTTCTGTGTTACTTTTCTATTACAGCATGTATATTTTTCTGCAATTTTTTGAATAGAAATTTAGTGGTGCCAAGCCATGATCCCTCGAGATTCTGTACTTCTGTAACTTTGTATGATGGCTAATATTATAACTCCTTGGAATATGAAATGCTCGCCTTCTCAGTAGCTAGCTGCCATATAATGTGATGCTGCCGTAGCTTTCCTCTGTTGAGGGGGCGTTGAAGAAACTATGTATTCCGTCGAAGCTCAGAAACACGATGGATGATGAAGATAGGAGGCAGCCACTTGATGCTGTGACGCCAAAAACAATTTCCTGATTGTCGGTGTTTTTTTCTAGTGTTTTCATTTAAAAATTTATTATTTTTTACATCAATATATATATATATATATATATGAAAATATCCGAAAATATTAATAAAATTTAATTAAAAATAAAAATAATTTTCTTAAAACTTCTTAGACGTTGAAGAAAAACAAATTCTATGGACTGCGCAATGTCATCCTACTGTAGGCTCACTGAAGCTGACATGCCAGGCTGTGGAAGGGTGATCCGAAAGATGGAAAAAAAAAGTGTCGGATTTCAACTCAAACAGGTAGGCGACGGTGTATATTTTCGTAATTTCGTTTGTGCCATCCTTGATCGGCCTCCACTTGGCTTGGAAAAAATAAATTAAAATTTGTGGCTGGCTGGCAAATGTGCAGTGTTATTTATTATAATCGGCTTGCTAGAAACCAGTAAGCTCATTTATTCACCGGTTGGATCATGTCATTCATAAACCACATCATAACTACTACAGTATATATGATAATATAATTATTGAAATATGATGAGAAGGTCATGTTATTACTGTATTGATTAATATGTATTTTTTATATTATTTTGATATATTGCTATTAAAAATAATTTTTTTAAAAATAATATTTATAGAAGCATGTTCTTCCATTCCTTAATTAGTGTTTGTTTTATGGCTGTTTGGTAGTGCGATTGCGGTAGCTTTTCAAAGTGCTTTTCATGCCGAAATACATCAAAATGATATTTTTTTTATTTTTTTAAAATTATTTTTGACATCAGCACATCAAAATAATCTAAAAACACCAAAACATATTCATTTAAAATAAATAAAAAATTTAAATTTTCAGCAATCAAATATAATGATAACAAAAATAATTTTTTAAAAAATAAAAATATTATTAGTTTAATTTATTTCTAAAAATATTATATAAGAAATAATTACTAACACATTTGCGTAGAAAAATCCAATGTTTGAAAGCAACTCAAGCTGTGAGTGAGATTACGGGAGGTAGCAGAAAACAGATTAGAATAGATATATAAGTTAGAGAAGGGCTGGCTGCGAATTAATTAAACAGTACAATAAAACGTACGAGACGAAAAGGTAATCTCTCCTAATCTACACTACGACTAATACCACTCTTTTATGGTGCTAGCCACCACAGCTATTTTCATCCAAAAAGAAAAAACCAGTTATAATTAGCTAAGCCAATTAACCGGTGAAGGACTGAAATGGAATGGTGAGCTGATCAAGGAGTCCAGTAACTGGGGTGGTGACTGTAGGCTCGTAAGCAAAACCATGCAATTCTTCATCATCACCTCCAAATCCATCAATGGAAGAACAGGGAGGAATCCATTGCCATATCTTTCTCAAGATGTCAAACAACAAAACCTTGATCGATCCTCGGATAATGATAGCAATGAACTCACCATGCCCAACACAATCAAACCCATGACCAACTTCCAGTTCCGCAAACTGTAAGTAAAGTTGCTGCGGCATCCTTTCGATCTCGATCCATGTTGTTCCACAAGGTTGCAGGCACCAAAGTCTCAGGCTCTTTGGCACGTTGAGCTTGCTCTTCTCCACTGCTGCGACAAGGAGGAGTTTCCCCCTGCTCTCAACCAATCTTGGCGAACGTAGGAATCTCCGCATTGGAGCTTGAATCTTGCACCAACTGTTTGCTGCTATTTCATAAGCCAAAACGCTAAACGGGTTGTAATTCATGCAGTAGAATATGTCGTCAACACAAACCATTTGACCTGATTCAAGGCTACAAAGCCTTGGCAGAGAAGAAGTAGTGCCCCATAGTGAGTAAAACCCACCGGCATCAATATGAAAGTTTTCGGTGGATAAGTTCTTGACTGCATATGGAGAAATCAAGTCATCACCTGCAACAGCCACATCAATTGAGGATGGCCCAACTCTTAAGCCAATTGAAGGAAAGAGACGCGGTCGTAAGGTTGGTGGCAATTGGGATAGATATCCAATAAGTGGGTTGCATAAAATGATACTCTTCGCACCAGCCTCGTCTGAGACCCAACATATTAAGCCACCAGAAACAGCAGCAGGAGAGAACCCAGATGGAACCAAGGCAAAAGATATTCTATACCATGCAATATCATATGGATCAAAGAGGTATCCTTCACAAATATTGGTTGTAGTAGCGTTTCCGCCGCTATCACTGGCGCTACTGTTGTTTCTATAGATGTAGCTTTTTAGGCTTTTGTGCTTGAAGAACAGGAACCAATGGTGGCGTGGTGATATTTGGATGTAGAGCTCGAGAAAACTATTGGAGAACAAGAGCCCATACCATCTCTTGCAGACACAACGAGCTCTGAAAAAGGCTGGAGGTGGAAGAAAGGCGATAACACGATCAATCAGCGTTAGTGGGAGTTTGCTCCATATCCTGGTGTCCATCCAAGGACTGGTAACAGTAACATCAGCACTGCTAGTTCCTGGAGTGAAAGTGAAAGTGTAGGAGAAGGGTAAGGGCATGGAGCTGTTGAAAGCACCTTCCATTAGGGTTACCTGGGCTAAAGGGTCTTTTTTTATTAGCCTGCACAAGGAAATGGAGATGGTTTGAAAGGACTTCTATTTTTAAACTGAAGTCTTGTTTTTTCGCTCTCTTTTCAAGGAGAAATAAAGAAAGGCCAGTGCTGGTCTTAAGTTTATCGAAGCCAACACCTAACCTGAGGTACTTAGCGAACAGAAAGGGCTGTGTTTTGGTCTGGTAGCAGCGTAAGACTGCAGGCAATCATATGGGAAGGTCTCTGTTTTGTTACTTCAATGGACATGGAGAAACGAAGCTGAAGGCAGGTAACGCTGAAGTCAGGTAGCAGTAGGAAAGAAAAAGAACATGTTTCTAGGGTTTTGAATGGCAATGGCTTGTTCGTGAGTGTTAAATAGGAAAGGAAAGCGAGGCCTCGGCCACCTTTTCACTTCCCATGTCAATCTTTTGGTGAAACAATGCAGTGATTCTGATACTTTTATCTTCGCCGCTCTATCCATTCAGTGTTTCCATGTCAAGGCCGAGGTAGGAAGGACAGGATGAAGTGAGAGATTGCTAATGTCAGTGATTATTCACTGGTCATGGATACTGAATCTTGATTACATCCCATCTTTGAAAAGTTGAATTAATAATATAGCATCTTTCAAAAGTAAAATTAATAATATGATTTTTTAAATGGTATAAATGTAAGATATATATATGTTGAATTTAATAAAAATATATATATATTTCAATATATTTAATATTGATATAATTATTTTTTAATAAATACTGAGTAATATATTTGTAATTAGCTTTTTTATATAAAAATATATTACATAAATTCTTGGACAATATTTAAAAATAATTCTTCAATTTAAAAAAATTATTTTAGCACTTTAATATAGTTTTTTTTTTAAGGATATAAAATTAAGGGGTGAAAGCAAAAAAACATGTATTTTACTTTACTTTTTTTTTAGTTCTCCCAGTTAAAATACTCTAAATGATCAATCTTAATTTTGAGATCCAGAAACAAGTCATGACGAAGAAAAAGTCAACTTAATCACCAAGTGAACCAACCTCTAACTGGCAATAAAACAACCATCAGAAAACACAAAGAAGAAGAATGGGAGGGGGGGAAACTAAATAAAGAAAAAAAAAAAGAGGAATAAAGAAATCAAAACGAAAAAACTAAGATTTCTAGTGCTTGGATTTTTCATTTCAAGGAATGTCGAGTCAGACGATCAATACAAAAATGAAAAGGAAGAAGAGGGTCACCCGTCCATTTCACCACATGCCTCTTAAACCATTAGAGCATTGACACTTGAATTCCACTCGCTGACACTTCTTTCCCTTGACCTAGCAACTTTCAGCCAATTCCAGCCATTCTAAGAGGTCAATTTCAAAACCTAATGAATTTTGAACAAATTTTAACATATTATTGAGTTTTTATTATACAAATATTAATTATTGTGATGACTTTTGAGATAGAATGTGTCTTGCAACAGATGTGTTGTGAGATTTGAATGTTGGAAATTACCTTTTGTGCCCCTCATGATACACTCATGTTTTTGATCATGCAAAACTATGACCATGGAAATAGGTCATGGGGTTTGATCATGGGGATCAATTGATTGATCATGAGGATCAATTAATTGATAATGGCTAATTATCTCCTTGATGGAAAGAGAAAATTGGAAAAATAAATTAGTGAGTGGGGTCCCTGATCTATCTATAAATAATAGCTTGTGTACTCCATCTACGGTTACTGGTAGGCATAGATCAGAAGGCTCCTCTCATAAAATATTTTATTATTTTTCATTGTTGTTGTTGCTTTGGGAAAAGCTTGGTTGCTGCTGCTATTGGGAATTCATTTAATTTCGGTACTTGAGCAACAATGGCTAAACGTATTTATAATCTAAATTTTTGCTGCTATATGTATTTAGCATTCGATTATTTAAAATATATCTAACATTGAAATGTAAGGTCCATATAATCATGTGGTAATCCTGGAGCATAATGCCACCAAGGGTTTAATTTTATTATGGGATAAAGTTGTAGACAATACCATGCGATGAGAGGGCAACATGTTCTTGATTTTAAACAAAATCTTAATGTATTATTTTATTGTATTTAAAATATCTTTCATCTTAAAATATTGTGATGTATTAATGGTTTTATTTTTCATAAACTAATCTAGGATAAATTAATTGTCACTAATCATTGTCCTAGAGTTTTGATAGGTGGGTAATAAGATTTCTTAATACATTACTTTATTGTTTCACGCTATCTCTAAAATATCATTGAAATATCTTCTTTTTTGTAATGTTTTGATGTATTAATGATTTTATTATTCATAGACCCGCTAGGATAAATGAACCATCATAAATTGTTGTCCTAAAATTTTGGATGGATAATGAAATTGCTTAATACATTACCTTTTTGTATGAATCTTTTTTGCTATATTGTGGTGTATTAATAGTTTTATTATTCTTAGAACCTAAGATAAATGAATTGTCACCAAGTGTTATCCTAGAGTGTTAATAGGTGAATAATTAAACCATTTAATATGCCATGTTATTGTGTTTCAATATATCTTTAAGATTTTCCATTTTTATATAAAATATATATTCCATAAAAATAACAATGACCCTTTTGTTGCTTGAATTTAAGTACTCCATGTTCATGTGTGTTAAAAGCTAATCATGTGTTCTTATTTGAGAATATTTTTGTTTGGTGGGATGAACAAGTATAAGATAGGTCAATGTGATTTCAAATAGATTCATATGGACTCTAGGAATGTTTTGATCAATATAATCTTGAATAGGCTTATGCATTTATTTGAGTATTATTCTCTCAGGTCCAATGCTTGTGTTTCAAGAGTGAGAATTGACCCTTGTTACCGAACCGAAATCTCAAATCGATATCTTAGATCATCATAGTTTTTACTTGTAATAACAAACACTTATATACTAGTTTAAGAAAATCTCGACATCTGAATGCAAAAAACACATTTATTATTAAAAACAAATATGAAACAATTTACTTTAGGTATAACGAGTGAACTTGCCCGCGCGTTGCGCTGGGTTTTTTTATGTTGAAAACCGATTGATTTTATGCGTGTTGTAATTGATTATTTTAATATTTAAGTACTAAAATTGTAATTGAAAAATATATTAGAAACAGATTTTTTTCCTGCCTAAAAAGTGACTGGATGGTGTTACTGCCAAAACTCTTTTGATAATTATTTAATTTGTAGATTGCACAATTGAAATTGAAAAAACTCTGTTAAAATGATTGGCGTGTCTCGTGTAACATACATATTGATTGTTGTATATATTTTATTTGTCTCATTAATTGTTTCATTAGCAAATAGTTAAATTACAATCGTTGAATTTTAGCACAGATAATAATTTGTTTTACGCAACAAACAATGTGATCGGTAGTTTCGTTTTAACTACCTTGGTAATAATTTACTTGGTAGATAGTAAAATCACAATTGATTAAATTGACCAAAGATATATTATTTGTTGCGTGTAACATATTAATGGTTTGTTGGTAATGTTTTAACTACTTGACGAATAATTTATTTGACATATAGCAAAAATGTAACTGCTAAAATTTATAAAAAAAATTCATATTTTTTCTTTATATTAAAACTATTCTAGAGAAATGAGATTACATTAATGTGAGATTTTTAAAAGAAAAGTCAATTTATTTTTTATATACAATTAAAACGTTAACATCAAAATAATATCATAATATATTATTATTATTATTATTATTATTATTATTATTATTATTATTATTATTCTAAATGTCTTATCTATAGTAAAATAAATACATATAAAAACTACATAATCTTTAATTTTTTAAGCGGATTATTTAACTAATATGGATAGCCATTTTTTTAAAAAAGGACCATTAACAATTTGTTATATATTCAAAAATTTAGTGCTGCCAGTAGCGAAACTTCGGATAATTTTTATTTTATTATTGTAGATAGTTTAACATATTTTCTCAACTTGTTTTGTCAACGTGTGGTTTTATATTTTTTTCACGTCATATGACAGCTGAAATATCATAAATTTAAAAGAGACGCATAAGTTATTTTTCAAAAAAATAACATTGACCAAAGAATTTATGTTACAATTCTTATAGCTGTCATTATAAATATTATATACATAATTAATATTTTAATCATTGTTGGTCATATTATCAATGACACCATAATTATAGTTAAAAAATTATTTTTTTTAGTTTATAAGATTTATTTGTCATATTATTATAATAAACGTATTTTAGAACACTTATCGTAAATTATTATTTTATTTTAAGAGAATAAATAGGTAATTTATATATATATATATTAGGACGTTAATATTGAACAAATATAAAAATATATACTTAGCCTCATATATTTATAAGAAAAACAATTCACAAATAATCATCATTATTATTTTAAATGTCTCACCTACAATAATTAGGAATCTTGACAATGAAAAATATTAACAAAAAAGCAATAACCAAAACAAATGAAAAAAAAATTGATTACATTTTAAAATATTATTTGACCTTAAGAATAAATAAAAGAAAATTAAAAAGGAACACAAAAGATTAAATATCATTTTTTAAATGATCACCAACACAAATTAAAATTTAAACTTTAATTTTTTTTAAAAAAACCTTGATAATAGAGGAAATAAGAAAAAATCAGAACAAAAACCAAGAACATGCATATATAACTATGAACAAAAATAGCAATCATTACAGAAATATATTTGTTTGCCTATTCCTTTATATATATATATATATATATATATATATATATAGGAATAGGCAAACAAATAAAATAAATGACAAAAAAATATATTGTTAGCCTTAAAAAAATATTTGCTATTTTATAAAAAAAGAAATAGTAATTTTCAAATGATTACTACCACAAATTAAAATTTAAAGACTAAATAAAAAAAACACACCCCAACAGAAAAGAAGATAAAAAAAATATTCAAAACTAAAAGAAAAAAAATATATATATATATACATAAACATGTACAATAATAGGGATTAATGCATAAATATATAAATAATAATTAAGGAACTCAATTTCAATAGAACAATTAAAAACATAAGGGCCAAAATAAAAATAAAAGATATGATTGATTTAAAGTTAAGGATCAATTTGACAAAAATGCATACTTTTATATAAAAAATATTAAGAGATTTAAAAAAAAATTAAAAGAAGAGGGACCGAAATAAAAGTGCAATATATAATGAATTTGAAATGAAGGACAGGATTGAAAACAATACAACCTGCTGCACTAAAAATATTAAGGGATGTAATAGAAAATCGAAAGATTAAAAGAAGGACTAACATGCAAATTGCATATATATCAATTTTAATAAAATGATGAAATTGAAACAAATCGAAACTTCTATTACAGAAATCAAGACCATACAAAACAATCAAAAGCCAATGGACTAAAATGAATTCACAATAAACCGAGGGATTGAAGTTTAATCCAGTGCTGAGGAGAGAGAAAAGAGCGCAAAAAGTTCAACCGACAATATGAGCCTTTACGTAGATCATTAAAAAGCACGCGCCACGCCATGCGACCATGGACATGGTTGCGAATTGTTTGCACCTCTAGTTGAGCAATTTTCACTGTCTTATGAAGCCGCACGCGCCACCTGCATTGAACACGGGAAAGAAACGCGTTGACGTGCCCTATACGGCCTACTGACAGCGTTGTCGAAAAAAAAACAGTAAAAGGAGTCAATTACGAACACACCCCTGAAGCTAATTCTTGACTTTTGGTCGTATCGGGAGCTACATACTTATTAACACATTTTTCAATTTCGTGCAATGTCTGGAAAACCCTCGGCATCTGTTCCTTGCTTTTTGTCTTATTGGAGGGCTTTATCTTTTATTCCACTGTGCACAAATGTTTAAAAAATCAACATTACCCCCCGTTTAGCTGCTGGTCAATGCGTGCAGGGAGGGGTAAAAGCATATATACACGACCGAGCTAATGTAGGTTCGAAGCAGCAGATCACATATCCAATATACAGTGGTTTTGAGTTTGGGTGAACAGAAGATGACCGATCTACTTTAGTTTTTTTTCTAATGTACAAAACATCAACTATCTTTTATATTATATAATCAATCCTTTACCTAAAACACCCTAGGAGAAGGTCACTTTCCCCTCTACTTTTATCAATTTTTGCATGTAATTTGCCTTGATATTTATTATGACTAATCCTATCTTATTTTTCGTTAGATCTTTTGCGTATATCTGCAACTTATGTTCTAAAGTTGCTAGTTTTCATTGTTATGAATTTCAACAAGTATTTGATAGCATAATTGTTAATATGATTTATATTATAATATATTTAAATTCATAAAAATTTTATTTTGGAATTTATTTAATAGATTTCACAATACTCTCAAACTTTTTTCTAATTAATTTTAAGACTAAAAATATAAAGGCTAAAAAACACCAAAATGAACATATTATCAAACAAGGCCTTAAGTTGAGAACTAAAGCACCTTTACATGTTAAGTTTAAAAGTAAATAGATAGTTAAAGATAACTAAATTAGATTATGGACATTAGATTAGAATAATCTTATAGAAAAAAAAACATGAGAAATTTGAAGATCAATTCCTAATAAATAAAATAAAAACATGATAACTCCATAAAAAGGTGAATCTTAATATCTAGAAAATAAAATATTAAATGATGAAAATAAAAAAAGGTTAAAAAAACTCAATTTGAGCCTACTTGAATCAAGATGCAAAATCTGACCCATTCGTGATACCAAGGTGACCATGTTCAAAAACAAATTTAATAATATCATAAAATTTAATTGTCAAATAACTTAATGTTGAAGGACAAAAAAATAAAAAAAATAGATTTATTTTTTTTATAAAAAATAAAAAAACAACATGAGTTAATCTAGGTTAACTCGCAAACCTTGCGCCCATATAAATCACGGAATCCTTGAACCTGACTAGATCATTAAATCATGAAAAAAAAATAAAATAAAAAATTAAATTTAATAGAAAAAAACTCATGAAGAATAAAATTATAATGATAATGACATGCCTAGGAATGTTTCATGATCAGTTAAATAAGCTTTTGTTTTATTTACTCATTTCCACATCAAATTAAGCTACCACATCATGATACTTTAAATAGATACAAGCAAAATTATAAAAAATCAATATAAATTATATTTAATCTGATCAATGGGCGAGTATAATGCTGGTGTGTGTGTATAATTTGTTGCATAAATTACTATATTATGCTCTTGGTTGTATTTTAGATACCACGTGTATGCTGCCTTAAATTCTATTTTCCAGCCTAATTAATTAATTATTAGAAAATAGAGTATCAGCAATAATTATTAATGTTTATTTTAGAGATAAATACAGAAAATAATATAATATTGTCGAGCATAGATAAAATAATTTGAGTGCTATTTTATCTCTCATTATTTTTCTAAAAAAGAAATTAATAATTATTTTTAGATCTTTCTAAAATTTTCCAATTAATTACCCTGGAGACTATGCAAGATCGTTTTTTTTAGCTTTCTTAATCTTATGAGGTTAAATGAAAATAGAAAAGAAAAGAAATCTCAGTATCTAATAATTTTCAATAGCAAAAACACCATAAGATATATATAATTAATATGTTTATATATCTTTAATATAATTAATATTCATGTAACAAGATCATAATTTTATAATTTACAAGAGGGTCATCAAAGAAGAGTCATGCTTTTAATCATGTCTAGAATTAGTAAGTATATTTTTCGAGTTTGTTTGGTATTAATAATAATTATTTTTTATAGTATTTTTTATTTTAAAATATATTTTAATATTAATACATCAAAATAATATGAGAATATAAAAGAATTAATTAAAAAATATAAAAAATATTTTAAAAATACCAAAACAACCACGTTATTTCTCACTAATTTCACATTGGAAGGTGTTGGGGCAACTAGATTTCCTCAACGAGTTATTGTAAATGGTTACTTGATGAAAGTAGAATGCAGTCTTTTTCGAAGATCACAGGATTTCTAAGTTGTAAATTATTTTAATGGCTAACGAATTTTTGGTTTTTTTTCTTTCAAAAACGACACTGCTCTGATCGCACGGTGAACGGGTCTGACTCTTTCCAATCATTATAGTTACTCTTGCCAGGCTGGCATTTTGGTCAAAACTTCCTGTGGAACATCGTAACCTATTTGTTTCACTAGTATGATTTATTTTATTACCAAAAAACAAAATGCGGTTTGATTTATTTTGATTGATAATTTGTGTAAAAATGTTTTTAATATCCTAAATATTAATATATTGAAATTATTGAAAAGTATTTAAAAGTATTAATTTAATATTTTAAAATTAAAATTAATATAACAAATATTATAAAAAAACAAGTAATGCCGAAATAGATTCTAAACCAAACAAGCTATCTTACCACTTGGAAAACTTCAAATCAAGTAAGAATTTACGCAACAAATTGTTGCTACCTCGCCAAATTACCTTAAAAACTAACTGGACTGTGCTGGGGGGTGTTTTTGGTAAGAAAATAGGATGAAAGATTTTTTTTTTCATTGTACGAAATTTGCAGCTGCTGCAAAAGGGATGAAATTGGATGGTTTGTGGTCTTTATGGGATCAATAATACATGGGATGTTTTTTTATGACATATTGTACAATATTTGCAGCATGAAAATTGAGATGAAAATGATGTTTTCTTGGGGTTTTTTAGGTAGAAAGTAGGATGACAATAGGAGTTCTTACTACTTTAAAGCAAATAACAAAAAAGAGACAAATTTAAAGGGTGTTTTGGCTTGATTTGTGGCAGGGTTGAGTGAATTTAGGACTATTTTTTTAAAAAAAATGGACTGAGTTCTCATGAATAATCTATTATTAGTATTTTTATTTTTATATCATATACATAATAATTAAAAAATTTATTAAAATTAAAATAAATAAAAACCATGTCAAAATTAACAATTAAGTGAATCTCTTAAGGTAGCATTGCTAAGGGTCAAGCAACGCCTGCTCTCAAATACATCAAAAAAAAAATATATAAAAATAAGAAACAGTAATTTAATATTCTTTAAAATAAATACAATTAAAAACAAAAACACAGTACCCAATACACGAAGAAGAGCTTCGATGACACAAAAAAAATACCATAAATTAGTCGGCAGTTAATTGTTAATCTAATATTTATTATTATTATTATTATTATTATGTGGTCGAGGGTGAGACATCATATCGAACAACACACAGTGAACTAGTGTACTTGACTAGAGAGTTGTTGTCAGCTCATACGTCCAGTCCCATCGCTGTGTTATGGAGGCCTGAGACACAGTCCGGCGTGAACTACAAAAAGCTTAGGTTTTGACAAGGTTCAGTTTGGTTGACGACGCAGCACTAGTGATAGTAGCAGCAGGTAGGAGGAGGACAGCTTGGTAGGAGGCATTCATTATTATTCTACTTATGAAGCTCACTGTGGCTTTTGTAGCCAAATCGACACCTAATCGTCTTGTTTCTATCAACCCTAAGCTTTCATCATTGTCTCAGAATCTGCGCTTCAAAAGTGGACAAAATGGGAGTTATCAGATATGGAAAACTCATACTCGTCTCCTCCTTTTGGTAATAAGATCACTCATCGGATTTGGAAACTGGGTTTTCCTTCGACTGACCTCTCTGGTTTCTCTCCCACTTTTCAATGGATGGTGGATTCATTTGTATCCTTGTTGACGTTGTTTTATAATAGGAAATTTTGAGTATAGCAATTGTTTTTCATTTAAAATATATTATAAATTGTGTTTTTTTTATATCACTCACTGCGTAGACAAACACCACCTACCTGAACACTTCAGAGATCTTTCTTCTCTTATGCTTGTGAAGAACCAGCAACCGAACTCATGGATTCTAGATTCCATCACAACTTATAATTACATGGGTGTCGTCACAGATCTATTCAGATTTCATCTTAGTTATATCCGGGAAAAAGGGCACAGATTCATACGCAAGGGTGTTGACACCCCCAACAATTCTGAGGATGGCGAAGTCAAATTATGTTATTGTTTCCATTCCAGGTGACAAAAACCAAAAACAACAAACAGGTCATCGACAAAAAGAGGGTACGAGAACTTTAGAAGTAACGTGATTGCTACGATGACAGCCATGATAGCTGTTGAATTTGCTCGAGTAGATGAACGATCGCGAAAATCAGAAGATTTATCCGTTCATTATGTTATTGTTTCTATCTATGATTTAAAAGTATTAAAAAAACGATTTTTTTAATTATTATTTTGATATTTTTAAATTATTTTGATATAATGATAATAAAAATAATTTTAAAAATAAAAATAATATAATTATGATAATTTTCTATACAAAAACGACTTTAAAAATTAACTTCAATCACACTTCTAAATAAACTATATACAGAAATAAAGTGGGTGTTTGGCGCTGCGGTGTGACCTGCGTTGCGGTTTACCGCAACGCCAAACGCTAATTTAACCAAACACCAAATGAATTTTAAGTGGTGGGTCCCACAAAAAAAACAGCGTTTGCGGCGCAATTTGAGAAGCATCTGTGAGATGCTTTACAAAACGCGTTTTGTGTTACAAAACGAAATAATAAAGAAAAATAATAAACGCAAAATAACATGTGGACAGACAGGGAGCAAATATTAGCCACCCATCGTCTTCCCCAACTCCAGCGACAGCAACACCGGCCACCAAGGTAGATAGCGCCAGCTCATCCTTGTCTCTCCCCCAACAACAGTCTCTCTCTCTCTTTTCCTTCGTCATTGCAGCACAACAAGCTCTCTCACTCCTCCAGGTCTCTCTACTCGCCAACTCCTGCAACAGCTCCAGGCCAGAAGCAGCACTAGCTCCACTGTGAGCTCTAGTAGCATCCAACCACCACCTAAGCCTTCTTCTCCAGCTTCGGGAAGCAGCAACGAAGTAGCAAAGGAGAACGACAACACAACCCGACAACTTCCAACGCCCCGTCCGGCCACCACAAGCCTCCATTTTGAACGCCACCACGACAGGGAGAACCATCTCGGCCTTCTCTACTCGTTGGTACCGGCAGTTCACCCTCTAGTCACAGTCGGCCATGTTATGAACAGTAACATGACCCTGATTAATTTATGCAAAACAAAATAAAAAAACGCACCGTTTTGTGTGTTTTTGCCTGTGCCTGTTTTTAACGATTGGGTTGGGCTGCTCTTGGCCCAGCCCAAGTCCGACAGGGTTGGGCCTTTTGGCCCAACTTGGCTAGCCCGACCCATTTATTTGGGTCAGGTCCAGTCCAATTTTTTTTTAAAATATAAAAATTATATTTAAAAAAAAATAAAAATTGTGTAATTTACTTGAATTATTAATTATATTTTATTATTATGATAATTAAATCTATAATATTTTAAAAAATATATGTGTGTGTCCTTTAAAGTAATTTCACAAGTTGACATTAATATGAAAAGTATGGTAACCAAACACTCTGAAACTGCTTTTCATTAACTTCAAACTCAACCACAGTTTTAACCAAACACCAATTTCAGATTTGAAATGCAAGTAAAAACGTTTTTCATAAAACTGTTTTTTTTCAACCTCAATCATAACAGCAACAACTGTGCCAAGCAGGCTCAAAGACTGTAACGGTGGTTGGATTTTAAGATATTATTTCTTTTAAATTTGTGTTAAAATATAATAATAAATTAAAAGGTTGATATTTACGTATAATAAAATAATATATTTATTATCGCTACAGTATCACTATTGTAAGAAAATAAAATAAAAATTAATTATGCTAACTTTTTTTTAGTGTGTGATAATGTTTTTTTAAATAGTTGATTTATAAATTATATTTTCGATCGAGGGTATTCTCGAATTCAAGAGAAAGTAGTACGGGCTGACAAGTTTTGTCTTGCGGGCCGTGGCATACGACAAAAGCTAAGAAACGATTGTTTTTTGACATAAGACTATGTGTAGCTCAGGTAGCTTAACACGTCACGTTTCAGTTTCTTAGCGGTCCTGTCGCATGCAGCGGCGGCGGATGGATTCTTAAATCAACCAATGCTAGAGCCCTGGGATTCCACAGCCACCGAACGACCCAGGGTTCGGACCAAAGGCTGAAGCTCGAGACTGGGAGATTGGTTTGGTGCTAGCGGACTCGAAGGTTGGGCCAAGCAAGTTGACCTGGTGGCGTGGCCATGGCGGGTTGATCGAGCCCTAAAGGCCGGACCGTCTAGTTGAAACCCTGGGATTAGCTCATTATCATTTAGGTACCTTCACCATTAAATATTGCTCCTCCATCGAGACTTTCCATTTTAATTTGTTTCGCCAGTAGTGAAAAGTACTAAGAAAATAATAATCTAAAACAAAAAAAATACAGAAACTTTAATTTTCCAAAAACACTTTTAAAACACATAAATAAATAAAATTTAAATATTAAATATAAAGACATGCGGGGTAAAGGATTTTACAGGGGGGTTTTGAATTTTGTGCCTTTTATTTTTTTCTTCGTTAGCATACATCACAAATATAAAATCACAAATAAATTTAATATTTCTTTTATAATATTATTAATTTTTATTTTGAGTTAATTCAATTGAGACCCCCTACTATTCTTTTCATTTTTTACTAAGCATCTTTTAACATTTGTTTGTACTCTGTAGCACTTTTAAGTTTTGAATTTTTTTGATGCGGGTAAACTTTATTCCCGATAAAATATATTCTATAGGTTAGATGATCATCTAAATTTTAATTATTTTAAATTTTTATAAGAAATATATATTTTGACTCGAAATCAAAATTTTTTATAAAAATAGTAAATCTTTTTACCATCATGACACCTCGCTAGAGACCTTGAATTCTTAATTACCCTCTTGATTTTTTTTCATCCAAACTGTCCCACCTCATATTAAGAAAAGGATCTGCTTCTTTGATCTCATGGGTACTCTCAGTAATCTGCACACCGAAATTTGGTTTTGTAACTTTACAAAGCTACGTGCTTGTATCGTAGACAATCACGGGTTTCTCCATGTATTTATTTCTTGTCTAGAGATTTCTCTTTATTGTCAAAAAAAATCTTCGCAATCTCTTTGTTTGATTGAGTTTTAGAAATTGTTTGGCACAGCGGTTGAACCGCTGTTTGGGCAAATTTTAATTTTTTTTTTCATTTTAAATGAAATTTTTTTTGATATTTTTAGATCATTTTGATGTGCTGATATCAAAAATAATTTTTTAAAAATAAAAAAAATATCATTTTGATGTATTTCTAAACGAAAAGCACTTTCAAAAGCAACCGCAACCATACTTCCAAACAGGCACTTAGAGTCTTTGAAGAGTAAGCTACTGTTAATTACAAATTTATAACCATATGGAAAATATTTTTTACATGATTTTTTTTATATAGAACAAATTTTATGATATTTGATAAATAAAAATAAGAATAAGAATAAGAACAACAACAACAACAATATAATTATAATAATTAATAATAATGATAAATATAAAAACTATCAAAAAGTGGTTATATGAAAACAATATATGATGATGTCATGGTGGAGTTTACAAAAACACCACTAGGGAAGGGCAATGGTGTGGTTGAAATTGTTGAATCTTATGGTCATAAAATGAAAAAATGAAAAAATAAATTCATTATATAATAAAATGAGAAAATAAGTTCCTCTACAAGGATACGAGCGATGGATAAAATATTATAATCAGGGCGGAACTAAGATGGTGCAGGTAGGGCATGGCTCCTCAAAGTAGCCCGTACAAGAATAAGAGTGAAAATAAAAATAAGAAAATAAATTTTATATTTAATTTAAGAATGAAATTGAAAAAAAAATCAATTTAGCAAAAAAACCTGAAAAATTAAAAGAATGAGGATTACAATTGACAAAAAAATAAAAAAAAATAGATTGAATGGTGAAATTAGAAACAAAATTAATTTAAAAAATAAAATAAAGAGGAACATATTGATAGAAGTAATATACCATAATTTTAGATTGAAGGATAAAATTAAAAAAAAAACTTTCATAAAAGGTCCAAGAAAAAATAGAAATTAAAACAAAGAGGACCTAATTGAAAATAATAAAACCATAAATTTAGATTAAGGAATGAAATTGAAAACAAATAAGAGTTGTACAAAAAAAAACCAAGGAAAAAAATATAAATCAAAATATTAAAGATCAAATTAGAAAAAATAATATATGTCAAAATGGAATTAATGGATAAAATTTAAAACAATAAAATTTTAGGAAATAACTAATAACATAAATTAGAAATCAAAATAATAATTATTGAATTTGGAAAATGAAGTTCAATCATTTTAGAGGGGGAGAGAGAAAAAAAGGAGAAAAATAGAAAGGTTCATCAACAATAAATCAACCACTCAACACCTATAAGCACCGTCTTAATATAAATACAACATGATAAAAAATATTTTTGTCCATTAGAGCACGCCATCCAAAATGTGTAGACACCTTCCTCACCCGCTTGAATGTTTTGTTTATCGTGACATAATTTTACTAATATAATATTTTCATTTCAATTTATTAGTACTACTCACACACCATCCTAGTGAAATTATAAAGTTCATTTTTTAATAAATTAAATATTGAAAAATAAAATAAAAAATAAATTTAATTATACAAAAAGATTAAGAAAAATAAAAATTAAAAGAATACAAATAAATTTTAATTCATTCCAATTTATTATTATTACTCACCATCCTAGTGAAATTATAAAGTTCATTTTTTTAATGAATTAAATATTGAAGAATAAAATAAAAAATAATTTTAATTATACAAAAAGATTAAGAAAAATAAAAATTAAAAGGATACAAATAAATTTAATATTTTATTAAAAGTGAAATGAAAAATAAAAATAAAAATAAAAATAAAAAGAATGAGATCAAAATTAACATAAAAATAAAAATAAATTAATTCATATCAACACAATGGCATTTTTCATGACATTGCAAACAAATGGGCCGGGCATCTAAAAGTAGATGAAAACGGGCTTCTCTATGCCAAAGCCCATACGAGTAAGGAGGAATAGATGATGCCCAAATCTACAATGAGATAGATAGATAAGAGCTTGCTGGAGTGAAGGATCTCATTCCCAGTATACACAGTCAAATGCTTTCAGGCAGACAGAAACAAACATTCTTATCATTCAGGTTCGGTTTCATTCATCCAATCTCATAAAAGGGTTTTTTTTTTAACTCCATTTTGAAGTTAATAAATTTCGGATTTTGCAGTTAATTAAGTATTTGGAGTCTAGGGAACAGCAGAAATATCAAAGTAATCTCTTCTATCTACAAATAGCTCTTTTGATACATTTTTTATCTTAAAAAGGAAAAAGGAAAAAGAAAAAGAATTACTTCCCAGTCATTGCAGGTTTGAAATAGTAAATAGGAGTAGAACATTTTCAAGACAGAGTAAATTATGTGGAAACTGGAAAGATCTAATGATTATAACCATGATATTCTGATGCTGCTACCCTAAATTTCAATCCCTCTTATATTTTGCATTATGGTGGTGTATAACTAACTATAAATGAGAATTTGCAGTATTCAATTCCTGGAGAGCAGGTAAAGTGTTCTTGGATTTATTTATGCTGTCTTTTTTGGCAAATCACATCTTAATTTACTGTGCTTTCCCTCTTATTATACCATCAAGTTGTGGCGTAGGATGGTGTTGCTGTCGCTTGGTTTGTTGAACCCAACGCTGGTCTCAAACAATTTCTTAATGGATCTGAAACATGTTTTATATCAATTTGTGGGATTAAATTTTTAATATTTTTGAAGAAATGTGCTGAGGGGTCAATTTTTCTCCCCATAATAGTCGTCAGCATTTTGACAATCATAGCGTTCAGAATCAGATTGTTTATAGTTATTGGAAATATCACGTAATTAATGTAAATTAATATCCCGTGATTCTCTATTAGCTGCTCCCGTGATTCTCTATTAGCTCGTATATTCATTATCTAAAACAGTGTTGACAGTTAAAGATAATTTCCTGATGAGTTATCAATCAAGGAGCTGATGAATCTCTCTCCACACTTTTAGGCTAACTACTCGACAGTGATTGAATCAATAACTATAGTCAATTCTAGCTTGGATTTGGATTTCAGTGTCAGGGAATTATCGAGACAAATGTTCTATTTCTAATAACTGATGCAGCTTGTCTTGTGATTTAAGTTTTCCATGATAAGTTATGCCTTTTGAAATTACACCTGTAAAGCCAAACGTCAACTTTAAAGGAAGCAGCGGGGAGAGAGTAGTCCTATTTTGCTAGACCCGCCGGAAGATGAGCTTCAAGCACCTCAGGAGAAGAGAAAATGGGCGATCGAAGAATGTACAAGTACTGATTCAATGAACCTGGAGGTGATGGAATAGTTTGTTGTCTAGGGCAAACTAATGATAGCACCACCTGCTTGGGAGCCCTAATTGATTCGGAGATGAGCCGAGGCCCGAGGGTGGACAATCAATTTTCTACCTCTAACAGATTTTAATGTTGATATGATGATAGGGACGATCATCTCGGCATGCGTGCCTTTCATAATTGTTGCTTATTGTTGTTTCCTAGTTTAGAACTAGGGTTTGTAGGAATGGTCCTTTTTTCATTAATTTTTTTTTATATAAACTCAGCTAGCCTGTGACAAGTATGAGTGACCGATAATAATTGCTAAATAAAAAAGAAAATGACTAAAAACTCATTTTGAATATTATCGTCTGACCATGACAAATATACACGATAGTTGGCAATGAGCAATTTTCAATCCTTTTGTTACTAATAAAAAAGGAATGTACGGGGATTCTTGAGGGTATCAGCAATGGCAACCTTGCAACCATCACCAAGCTCCCAGCACATCGCAATATCAAGAGTGGAGAGTGGGGTCGGGGGCATGGAAAAGAAGAAATTAAAAAATAAAATCGACTGAGAAGGGAGACGATAGAAAGTCGAGTTGGAGGGCATGATAAACTCTGAAACAACATGGGATAATGGAGTTTTTGAACACTAAAGTTTACACGATTTGTGGCCAATGGTCATCAATCAATCCAATAAAGAGTCCACCGCAACCAGCACCACCAAAAGTAGACGCTATTTGAGATTCATATATCTAAATGATATAGCTTTTTGTTTTTTAATTAATATTTTATATAGTGTAGTTGCCACTATAGTATCAAAATAACCTAACATCACGCCCGCACTCTCTTCATTTTCGTCCATCTCTTTAGGTCAATGAGGGTTTGATTGCAATCTCAAATCTTTGAAATCCCACGAGGTCTATCAGATAGAGTGGATAATCATGTACCTGTACATCTCTTCTTCCATCATCTCCTCCACCCCCACCTCCTCCACCTCATGTCTTTTTCTTGTTCCACTATTTTGGTCCCTTAAACTTGAATGATGGTGAAGGCAATGGTCAACAGCTTTTCTACTCTGTCTGGCTTGACAAATCAAATCATTATAATTCCAGGACCAACGCCCCCTTCCTCCTCCTCATCCTTGGTCATGGTCTTATTTCTTCTTTTAATAGTATCGCTACTGTCTCCTTGCCATGGCGCTACTGTCTGCAATCAAGATGATCAAGGCTCTCTCCTGTCCTTCTCCTCCTATTTATCATCTCCTTTGATTTGGGATCCTTCCGCTGATTGCTGTCTCTGGGAAGGAGTTGATTGCAATGAAACTGCAGGTGGCAGAGTGACCAGTCTCTCTCTACCTTTTAGAGACCTTACTGGCACCCTATCCCCATCTCTTGCCAATCTCACAAGCCTCGCACATCTCAATCTTTCACATAATCGCCTGCATGGTCCTCTACCAGTTGGGTTCTTCTCCTCTCTCAGCGGCCTCCAGGTCCTTGATCTCAGCTACAACCATCTCGGTGGTGAGTTACCATCCGTTGATACTGATAACCCTATCCCTATCACGATAGTAGACTTGTCTAGCAACCACTTCGATGGGGAATTAAGCCATTCCAACTCATTTCTCCGGGCAGCCTGGAATTTGAGTAGACTTAATGTCAGCAATAACAGCTTCACAGGCCAGATTCCTTCCAAAGTCTGCCATATTTCTCCTGTTTCCATAACCCTCCTTGACTTCTCCAGCAACGATTTCAGTGGGAACCTTACTCCTGAATTAGGGGAATGTTCCAAACTTGAGATATTCCGCGCTGGTTTCAATAATCTCTCGGGGATGATTCCTGATGATCTGTACAAAGCAACATCACTTGTACATTTCTCATTACCTGTCAACTACCTCTCTGGTCCAGTCAGTGATGCTGTGGTCAATCTCACTAATCTTCAGGTTCTCGAGCTGTACTCCAATCAGTTTTCCGGCAAGATACCCAAGGACATAGGCAAGCTCTCCAAGTTGGAACGGTTGCTGCTTCACATTAACAATCTCGCAGGTCCTCTGCCTCCATCTCTGATGAACTGCACCAATCTAGTAAAATTGAATCTGCGAGTCAATTTCTTGGCAGGAAATCTCTCTGACTTCGATTTCTCCAAACTCCCCAAGCTTACCACCCTCGATCTTGGTAACAACAACTTTGCAGGTTTCTTTCCCACAAGCCTCTACGCATGCAGATCACTAGTTGCAGTTAGACTTGCCAGTAATCAGATAGAGGGACAGATCTCACCTGACGTAACAGCGTTAAAATCTCTGTCTTTTCTCTCAATTTCCGCCAACAACTTAACTAACATTACTGGGGCTATCCGAATTCTGATGGGTTGCAAGAGCCTCACTGCTCTCATCCTCTCCAATAATACTATGAGTGAAGGTATACTAGACGATGGAAATACATTAGAATCATCTGGATTCCAAAATCTCCAGGTTTTGGCCCTAGGTTGTTGCAAACTCTCTGGTCAAGTGCCTTCCTGGCTAGCCAACATCAGGAGCCTACAGGTCATAGATCTGTCTTACAATAAAATCAGGGGTTCAATTCCTGGCTGGCTGGGTAATCTCTCAAGCCTTTTCTACTTAGACTTGTCCAATAACCTTCTTTCAGGAGGTTTTCCACTGGAACTCACAGGATTGCAAGCACTAACATCGCAAGAGGCTGTTAAACAAGTGGACAGAAGTTATCTAGAGTTGCCCGTGTTTGTCAAGCCCACAAATGCTACCAATTTGCAGTACAATCAGCTCTCTAGCCTGCCACCAGCTCTATACCTTCAAAACAACAACCTCAGTGGCAACATCCCTGTACAGATTGGCCAACTTAAGTTCCTTCATGTGCTGGATCTCAGTGGTAACAGATTCTTCAGTAACATCCCCGATCAGTTATCGAACCTCACTAACTTAGAGAAATTGGATCTCTCAGGAAATGAGTTATCTGGAGAAATCCCTGCTTCACTCTCAGGTCTCCATTTCCTGTCGTTGTTCAATGTTGCCAATAATGAACTTCAAGGACCTGTTCCATCTGGAGGTCAGTTTGATACTTTCCCCAGTTCTAGCTTTGTAGGGAATCCAGGGTTGTGTGGTCAGGTTTTGCAGCGATCCTGCTCCAGTTCACCAGGAACCAACCATTCTTCGGCTTCTCATAAAAGCACAAACATAAAACTCGCCATTGGACTTGTTGTTGGTATCTGTTTTGGCACCGGTTTATTTATTTCTGTGCTAGCACTGTGGATATTGTCCAAGAGAAGGATCATTCCTGGTGGGGACACTGACATCACTGAGTTGGATACAATTTCCATCAACTCTGTATTTCCTCTCGAGGGTGACAAGGATGCCAGTTTAGTTGTTTTGTTCCCAAATAACACTAATGAGATCAAGGATCTAACCATATCTGAACTCTTGAAAGCCACTGACAATTTTAATCATGCAAACATTGTCGGTTGTGGGGGTTTTGGTATGGTGTATAAAGCAACATTAGGAGATGGGAGCAAATTGGCTGTCAAGAAACTCTCCGGAGACTTGGGTCTGATGGAAAGAGAATTCAGAGCAGAGGTAGAGGCTCTTTCCACAGCTCAACATGAAAACCTGGTTTCCCTGCGAGGCTATTGTGTGCACGAGGGACTTCGCTTGCTTATATATTCCTTCATGGAAAATGGGAGTTTGGATTACTGGTTGCATGAGAAGACTGATGGTGCATCCGACCTGGATTGGACCGTGAGGCTTAAGATTGCACGGGGTGCAGGTTCTGGTCTGGCTTATATGCACCAGATATGCGAGCCTCATATTGTGCATCGTGACATCAAATCTAGCAACATCCTCCTTGATGAGAAGTTCGAAGCACATGTAGCAGACTTTGGACTGTCCCGGCTGATTCTTCCTTACCACACTCATGTTACAACTGAGCTTGTTGGAACTCTGGGTTATATTCCTCCAGAGTATGGGCAAGCATGGGTAGCTACTTTGAGAGGAGATATATACAGCTTTGGAGTTGTTATGCTTGAACTGCTGACTGGGAAGAGACCTATGGAGGTATTCAATCCAAAGATGTCAAGAGAATTGGTTGGCTGGGTGCAACAAATGAGAAATGAGGGTAAACAAAATGAAGTCTTTGATCCTCTCCTGACAGGAAAGGGTTTTGATGACGAGATGCTGCAAGTCCTAGATGTGGCCTGCATGTGTGTTAGCCAGAATCCTTTCAAGAGACCAACCATCAAGGAAGTTGTTGATTGGCTCAAGAATGTTGGCCAAATGAAAACAAGGGTAAGTGGAAAATAGCCTTCAACATGAATTAAACAGATATGTATACTTGCACAAAATATGAGGGTTGTTTTGTTCATTGTTTTCGGATGTAAATAGATAATTTTCCTATCATATAGGTATATAGACGTACAGAAAAAGATATTACAATTTATAATCAGTTATTAACATAGGAGTCTATGACTGTAATTTCATCTCCAAAACATGCAACCTATCACCTAGTAGCACATAAAACAGCAGCTTCTTGCCTAAAACATTGCAAACTCCACATGGTCATCTCCAATACATGCATTACCTGTATCACTACTTTTTTTATAACTGAACCAATCTAGATTCTCTATTCATTTACCTTCTATTTGCAACAGACCATAGTCATTTACAGAATGTTATCAATATCATTATTATTTTTTAGTGCAATAATGGATAAATTAAGAAAGTCCAAGGCCACTAGAGAACCAGTCCAATAGCATCAGGTAAAAAAATATAAAGCATGCCTGGAGGAGGATTAGTCCAGGGCGCGAATGGAAAAGATCAGGAGGAACCCATCCTGTCAATGTTCGTAGAGAAGGTGAAGTGTGATGTTCAAGAATGAAGTGAGTAAACATGCAGACGCACGCACACTTGAAGACCTATAACTTTTAGTTGGTACACATCCTGAAGGTTGAAGAAAAAAATGAGTATATTTTGCGGGATACAATTGTGAATGACGAGGAATTATATAAGATGATAAGGGCGCCTTTCGTTTAAAGAATCACAACATTGCAAGTCAAATGGGTCTTGAGTAGGCAGATTAAAAAAATTCTTATCAATCAAATCACAAATCGAAGTAATAGCATCATCAAAACACATAGAGCCATCTTTCTTATCTTTCCATCAAAAGTAAACTAAAAAACTGATAGAAGTTATTGCAGTCCTCAAAATGCTCTTCTAAATTTCCAGCTCATGCCTTTAGAAGTTCCATTTGAACAATGTAGGGCATCCAATGAACAACTTCTTTTCAAAGCAGCCATTAGAATGGGTGGTAACTAAATAACTATACTACAAGATGAGATTCTCTATAGTCTTTATCAAACAAGATAAGATTCTCTATAGTCTTTAGCAATGCAGATGTTTATCTCTTCGGGCAAGATACATGGCAGAGAACTAAAAGCTCAAAGCGTATAATGATGCATAAAGCACTAATCACTTACTTTTAGCCAAATTCTAGCATTTGGCTTAAAAGTAACGAGCTAAGAAGGAAAACAGAATCCAAATATCAGAGAAAAAAAAATACAAGTGGTTAGGGATGACGCGTCAATCACTAAGGGAGGACGAGAAAAGGGAAAAGCATAATCACTTACGTTTTAATGAACCCAACTTTAGCATCTGGAAGTTGAAATTGCTGCTTCTGCCTTTGTCAGCTCCGTGCGAAGTATGCATTAAGACAAACAGCTAGCCTGCAAGGGAAACACTAACCAGCCACGAGTATACATTGATGTAAAAGTTTGTTTGAGTAAGAAATTATTTTGAAGTTCAGTGCTGTGCTTGAGAGCAGAAAAAAGAAAGAAAAGAAAAAGGGTGCTGTTGGACAATGATGAAAGCGATGCGTCTAGGCATAACGAGAGAGAACAAATTCTGCCTGCCTGCCATTGAAGAAGAAGTAGAACAACAGGGATCATCGTTGTTGTTGCCTCCATAATATATGATCTGTTGCAACTTTGAGAGGCAAAAAGCAAAGCAAGTACCCCTGCTACTAATGGATTCTCCATATAGGATGTAGTGTTGTAATGTCAAAAGTAAAATGCTTGGTACTGCTACCTTGGAAATGGCAATGGCAATGACAGAGACAGCCATCTCAATTTCAATCACCACCATTTCCGACACCAGAAAATATTGATGATGGCGCGCGCTCGCGCGCGCACACACACACCGCTCACCCAGCACCCCACCTTTCCTGGACACTGGATATTTATGTTATACTAGCACTATGATTATGATTATGCTGTGGGCAAGATTTTTAATTAGTTTTTAAAACAAGAGAAGAAAACTGTGTTATGAGTATGTTTTTAAGTATCAAGAGTTTTTTTTAATTAAAAAAATATTTTTTTATATTTAATAAAAGAATTACAAATTATTGGAACTAAAATAACGAAAAAAAGTTGAAAAAGTAATTAAATATTTAAGCAAATAAGTAATCTTTGTAATAATTATATATATATATATATATATATATATATATATATTTAAATGCATCAGGCAGATACAACTCATTTATATAAAATATTTATATAAAAAATGAAGATGGATTGTAAGAATCTTTTCAAACATTTATTCTAGGTTGATTTAAGAAAATTATCCTAAGTGGTCTCTTAAAAATATATTTTGGATATGAAAGTTATTAACCTAGAACACCAACCTAAGTTGATTCATTTATTCTAGGTTGATTTAAGAAAATTATTATTATTTATTTAATTTTGACATGGAAATCATTAAACTAGAATAATAATGAAAATTGGTTTGTTTATTTTAGACGGACTTGAAAAAAACTGAATTTGAACACAAAAACAATTAACCTAGAATAACTATAAAAAATAGTTATATTTTATCTAAGTGGACTTAGAAAAATTGAGTTTTCATGGGGTGTTTGACAATGCATTTAAAAAGTGTTTTTGAAAAAAATTAATTTTTTTAAATTTTTATTTGTATTTTAAATTAAAAAATTTGGTATTTTCATACCATTTTCATGTGCTGATTATAAAAATATTTTTTTTTAAAATATTATTTTGATGCATTTCTGAATAAAAATCACTTTAAAAATAATATCAACCACACTACCAAATAGACACATAATCTATCTCAAAAACCATTGACATGGAATAATGAAAAAAAAATCATTTATTTTATGCAGGCTTAGAAAAAATAATTTTTAATATAATTTTGATACAAAAGCCATTAACTTAGAAAAATGACCAAAATTGATTCGTTTATTGTAGATGGGTTTGGAAAAATTGAGTTTTGGTATAATTTTGATGCAAAAGCCATTAATATAAAATAATACCCAAAATTGGTTTGTTTGTTCTAGGTACATCATAGTTGTCTGTTTCGTTCCATTTCGGCCGAAACGTTTCGTACCAGTTAAAAAATGAGATAAAATAGGGTCGTTTTTATCCTGGTTTAAATTCCGTCATGTTCCGTATTTTTTGGCCTAATACCGGTTGAAACGTTCTGGTTTCGTTCCGCCTGTTCCGTTTCGGTCAAATAATATTTTTTAAATAATAAATAATTTTACAATATCAATCATATCTCTTAATCCGACTGTTAGATTGAGATGAAATTTTACGAGGAGTCTATTTATATATTTATAAATATTATGTTAAATTTTTAAAGCAATCAAAGAATGTAATGACTTTACAAGATTGGTGATGACATTCTTGTAATATTATACATGTTCATAATTTTATCTAGAAAAATCATTTTATTGTGTCTTTTTTAGATTAAATTGCACAATTCTAAATAAAAAAAAATTGGATTTGAAATAATTTTTTTTGAATTAATATATATATATATATATAAACAGTGCAACTCCGAAACAACGCTCCGAAACGGAAACATTTTGTTCAAATTGAAAAAACGATACACCAACCGAAATGGTATTGACAACCTTGAGGTAGATATGAAAAAACAAACCCTAATATAATTTTCACAAGAAAGTCATTAACCTAGACTAATGACCAAAAATGATTTATTTATTCTGGGTGGACTTTTAAAAAAATCAAGTTTTAATAATAAAAAAATATACAAAGGTCAGGTCATTAACATAAAATAATGATCAAAATTGATTTATTTATTCTAGGTAGATTTAAAAAAAAAAGATTTTGAATAACAATGTCCACATCCAAAATCATATCCAAATCATAAAACAACTTCACAAACCCAACATTAAATAATCCTTCTCGACCATCCAAACAGCATTAATCAAACCAAATTATTTGAAAATAACATATATATTAGCATGATTTTACTTCCAATAATCACATGACAAAACCCAATCAACACTAACAATTTCCAATCTCATCATCAACAATATTTCTCAAGCATTCATAACACCATCACCAAATAGAAATCATCCTTCAAAACATTCTAACATTTTTTAATCATCTCAAAATAATAATCTTGCAACTATAATTTGACATAAACCCCTTAAATATAAAATTCTGAAACCCACAAGTTTGAACACAATCTCAAAAAGTTAAAAAATCATTTTTGAGAAGAAAAAAAAAGGTGATGCAATGATTAGCTTGAATCTAGACACTTATACTATTAGAACTCAAACCTTAGAAAATCATAAGCATAAGTACAAGAAAGACACCACAAAAATAGTTGTTCATTGATAAGCTAATTTTAGTTCTTTTAAGAACAAAAAAATATGAGTTTTCCTCACCTACAAACAAATCTTATTATGAAATCAAAGTTTGTAAAAAAAAAAAAACTCTTACATACAAGCTAAATAACCTATTTATAATAGGTAGAGGAAAATCCTAAATAATTATTAAAAAAACAATAATTAATTTTTAAATAAAATAGGAAAGAAAATATAAATCAACTAGGAAATTGATATAAATCTCATACACTAGCTTCCAAACCTTATCATAAAGTCTTCTCGATGTATAGTTGACCTTAAAAAAACTCTCTAGAAACTAGTAAAACTCTAGCCCTATCTAATGATAAGATTGAAAATTGTGATTGATGACATAAAATTATCTATTAGAAAAAATTAGCCTAAAATATCTTTGAGTAATAAGGAATGTTGTTGTTGATTTTACATTTTCTAAATAAGCATAAAAATGTTTGTAATAGTTATTGACCAATAGTTTCCTAGTAAAAAATGAAAACTTCTAAAACTCTACCAAAATATTCTATATTATATTTTCTTGTAGAGCATAATTGATTAATTATACTGCTAGCCTTAGCCTAAGATGGGTTTGAGTTATGTTAATTATAAATGAATTAAGTTAATTACAGGTTATCTCATGTGTTGAAGCCTTTTTATGTCATCCTTGAAACTCATCCAACATCTCCTCTAGCTTATTGGCATTTAGTTTTACCCATTGCACTGATCTGATACATTTTGATGTTTTTAGATTCTCGGTCATAGGTGATGATAAAATGAGTAGGTCATCTCTTCTCTTGTGTTGCCTCCAATTGTATGAGAGATTAGAGATGTCTTCCGTTGATACAGCTAAACATTTATCTGATTCTTTTGGTATAGCTCGATTTAGATTCCGTTCAAGCTTCTCCTCTTGTGTTGTTGTTATCATTTTATTTTATCTGGGGGTGTTTGAATCAATCAGTATCAATTAAAGTATGGCATTCGTCTTAAAATTAGGATTTAGCATTGGCACCAGCTACAGCAATAAAATCAGGAGTCCGCATCAAGTAAAGTATAGAAATCATACATATCCAATATATATTTGATCACAGATCTTATTAGATTCCAACATTTCCCATGTGAACTGAGCTCTGTGCATAGATCACATCACAGAGATCCAGTTTAAAATGGAACATGAGAGAATAGTACATATGATCCACAGATACAAATACAACCCAACAATTACATGATAGATTTTCCCCTCAAATTCTTTGCAGGTTATACCATATACTCAGTGCGTGTTACTTACCAAAAAAGACTAATTATTTGAGAGCTAGACATTAAGTAAAAGATGACAAAAGTACAGGGAAGCAACCTTTGACAGTCATAATAAGAGGTTCAAAGATGCGTCCCTCCATATTAATTTTCATAACCAGCTCCACTGATCTTCATAGATGCTTGATGACCAGTCGGTTGGTGAAAAAGGAAGAGTCAGCTGTGAATTTAATTAGTCAATGATCTCCTGCGGTCTGTGAACCCAAAATCCTGTTAGAATTGATGAAGCATGCTTTGAAGATAAGAAGATTAGGCAGAGTTTGTGTAATAGTTTATGTAATTTCAGTATTTTACTATTCATAACAAGTTTTGTGTTAATATGTTAAACAATAATCTCTCAAGTGTTGAGAGTCCTAGTTTATTTCAAATTCATGTTCCCTATTGAAATATATGAAATATATCTGCAAGCTGCCATGCGTAGTAAAACAGAAGAGGCAAAACAGAATTTTGCAGATACAAGGAGAGCATGCAAAACAGAATTCTGCAGATACAAGGAAAGCATGTCAGCAGAGAAGAATCCGGAATTACAGTTACCTAAACAAATTACAACTATGTAAATTAGCTGTCATTGTATTACGCAGCTGTCATTTTCTTTCCTATTTTATGTCCTTCTATCATGTATATAAACTCCTCTGTAAACAGCTACAATGATATAACACACAATATATTTGTGTTCCTTTTTCTTCATGGTATCAGAGTTGGTTCTTAAAGCTCTTGAAATTTTTTTCTTCTTCTTAAAACTCATTCTATGGAAAACCCAGCCGAAAGTGATAGTGCAGATAACACCAACAAATTATTCAAAGGTGTTAGTGCAGACAACACCAACAGGTTATCCAACACTATGGAAGGGGAGCCAAACCCTAACCAACGTCTAGGGTCAGTCCTCCTAAATGAGTTTAACTATCTTCCTTGGTCAAGAGCTGTGACAATTGCTCTCGGTGGAAGAAATAAACTTGGCTATGTCAATGGCCATATTAAACTAGTTGATCCTTCTTTACAGGATTATGAATCTTGGCAATGCAAAGACCAACTAGTTATGTCTTGGCTGCTCAACTCTATGGAAAATCACATTGTAGAGGTATTCAGTTACTCTGAATCTTCCTTAGAATTATAGGACTCAGTGAAAGAGATGTATGGAAATCAGAACAATGCATCCCGCATCTTTCAGCTAAAGAAGGATCTTGCTAATTTACAACAAGATGGCAAAACTTACGTTCAATTACTCAGGATGATGAAGAGTATGTGGAATGAACTTGCATTATATCATCCTCTCACTACTGATGCAAAGGAGTTAAAGAAACGTGAAGAAGAGGATAAATTTTTTCAACTCTTGGCTAGTCTTGGTTCAGACTATGAAGATCTTCGCAGCAGAATTCTTATGAACCCAGACCTTCCATCTCTTACCAGTGTATGTGCAACCATTCAACGAGAAGAGGCTCGCAGAAAGGTTATGAATTCTGACCTTAAAACTCCACTATCTGAAACTCATGCTTATACTGCTAATAAGGCTTTGAATTATGGAAGACCTTACAAAGGCAAACGCCCTGAATTAAAGTGTCACCACTGTCACAATATTGGCCATTCTATCGGAAGGTGCTGGATTCTTCATCCAGAACTGAAGCCAGATTTTGATAAAGGAAGAAAACCTTAGAGGGACTATGAGTCTAAAGCTCATATGATGACTGCTCACTCCTGTAAATCCCTTCCCAGCAACATTGATAGTTTCTCTGTCAATCCAACCAACCCTTCTCAGTAATTTTGCTGCCTATCTTAAGGAAAAAGGTGACACAGCACAACACAACACAACACCAACTTCAACATCTAGTTCCGAAGATCTCATTGGAAAGTTTGCTAGCTTCCTCACAAACTCTGCTCACATTCCACCAGAAAATTCAGAAGGTATTTTGGCTGCATTTAAAATTGCCTTAGTTGCCAGTAATGTGCATGATTTTGGGTCATTGATTCTGGTGCCACCGATCATATAACAAATAAACTGAACAATTTATGTAATTTCAAAGAGATTTTTCCTCCAACTCATGTGTCTGTCGCAAATGGAAAACATGTATCTATCAAAGGACAAGGGAAAATTAAAATATTATCTCACAATGTCAAATCCTCAGTGTTATATGTTTCCTCTTTTCCTTTTCAATTATTATCCATTGGTAAAATCACTCGAACACTAAAATGTCGTGTTATATTTGACACTCACCGAGTTATTTTTCAGGACCTCGCAACCAAGAAGATGATTGGTGAAGGTTTCTTTCTTCAAGGACTTTACTATTTTTCAAGTCTTAGTCTCCCTCAGAATATCAAAAAAGCTTCTGCTCTTTCCTCTCTTTGTCAGGAGCAATCCTTATGGCACCAACGTCTAGCTCATCCCTCAGATATTGTTCTTACCAAATTAATGCCAAATTTGGAGATAAAAAATATTGCATGTGATACATGTCATTTGTCTAAATCAACTAGACTTCCATTTCTATCTTCATTATCTAGAGCTAGTAGGATGTTTGACATTGTTCACTCCGATATTTGGGGACCAACTATTGAATCATTTGATGGTTACAAATATTTTGTTTCATTTGTCGATGACTTCTCTCGTGTTACTTGGATTTATCTTCTAAAATTTAAGAGTGAAGTTATGCATATTTTCCAAAAGTTTCATATGATGATCATGACGCAATTCTCTACAAAAATTAAAACTCTTCGATCCGATAATGGCACCGAATACATGTCCAAAAACATGACACATTATCTAGCTACTCATGGTATTTTACATCAGACAAGTTGTGTTGGCACACCCCAACAAAATGGGATAGCTGGGCGTAAAAACAGAGACTTATTGGAAAAAACTAGAGCCTTGATGATACAAATGCATGTTCCTAAAGTATTTTGGTCTCATGGATTATTATCTGTTGTGTATCTAATCAATTGGCTACCTAGCCGAATTTTATCTTTTCTATCTCCTCTTGAAGTATTGCAGAAACATCCACCGGATCTATCTCATTTAAGAGTATTCGGTTGCATATGCTTTGTGCATCTACAGTCACATTATCGGGACAAGTTTGATCTAAGGGCTGCAAAATGTGTTTTTTGGGGTATTCTTCAACAAAGAAAGGATATAAATGCTATTATCCTCCCTCTAAAAGATTATTCATATCAAGAGATGTCAGATTTGAAGAACATTATTCATATTTTTCCCACAATGAGCATGAGGGATTGACTGAACTGTTTCCCTTACCCAGTCCAGCACCTATCGATGTAACACCATCTTCTTCCACATTACCTGCTGCCACCAATTCTTCATCATCAGTTGCCCCACCTGCTGCCACCAATCCTTCAAGTATTGACAGTCTTACTACTGAAGAGAATGATAGTTCTAATCATCTATATGACACAATTGATGACAGCAACAACTACGACACACAACTCTCCATCACAACTGCAAGTATTCCTTCTATTACTCATAGTATGGATTCTGAGGGTGAACAACCACAACCACGAAGAAATCCAACTTGCCCACTGTGTTCCTCCAGCTCGACTATAAGATTTTGTCACTTATATACCAAGGCATCCTATCTCTAATTCTCTTACATATCAAAATTTATCAGTCTCACACTCTGCCTTCCTTACTGTCCTCTCTAGTGTGCATGAACCAAGAAATTTTCAGGAGGCTAATTCTCAAGAAGAATGGAGGAAGGCTATGTATGAAGAATTACAAGCTCTTGATGAAAACAAAACCTGGAGTGTGGTCAAACTTCCCAAAGATAAGCGTGCTGTCGACAGTCGATGGGTGTACAAAATTAAGTTTAAATCGGATGGGATAATTGATAGATACAAAGCATGCCTTGTGGCTCAAGGATATACTCAGACCTTTGGGGTAGATTACAAAGAAACTTTTGCACCTGTTGCAAAGATGAACACTATTCGTGTACTGCTTTCTGTGGCTGTGAATAACGGATGGACGATGAGTCAAATGGATGTTAAAAATGCCTTCTTGCATGGAAATCATGATGAAGAAGTTTACATGAAATTGCCTCCTTGTCATCCTCAAGGCTCTAATTCTAGCTTAGCATGTCGCCTCCACAAATCCATTTATGGGCTGAAGCAATCCCCTCATGCATGGCATGCACAACTAAGTGTTGTTCTTGAAGATATTGGATTCACACGAAGTAATGCAGATTCGAGCCTATTTGTTCATCTTGAACCCAAGGTAAAATTAATGATTCATGTTGATGATCTCATTATTGTGGGAAATGATGGCACAACAATATCTCATCTTAAAGCTACTTTGAAACAACATTTTCCTATTACTGATCTCGGCAAATTGAAGTACTTTCTTGGAATTGAGATGGCTTCCTCTCACAAAGGGTTGTTTCTCAACCAACGCAAGTATATTCTTGACTTGCTTAAAGATGCAGAAATGATGGATGTTAAACCTGCTCCTACTCCGTTGGATAGTAAATTGAAGCTTGACACTATTAGTAAACCCCTACGGTCTATTAATTACTATCAACATCTTGTTGGTCGTCTTATTTATCTTACAATAACACGACCATATATCACTTACGTAGTTAGCATTGTTAGCCAGTTTATGCATGCTCCCATAATTTTTCACCTGAATCTCGTTAAGCGGATTATGTGCTATTTAAAAGGCTCTGCTGGACGTGGGATCGTTATGAAAAATAATGGTAATACTCAAATCACTGGTTATAGTAATTCCGATTGGGCTGGCAATGCCATTGATCGCAAATCAACCATTGGGTTCTGTGTATTTGTTGGTGGTAATCTAATCTCCTGGCGTAGTAAAAAGCAACATGTTGTTGCGCGATCTAGTGCTGAAGCCGAGTATCGTGCCATGGCGTCAGCAACATGCAAACTAGTTTGGCTTAAAAGTTTGCTACTCGATATGGGTTTTTCGAGCAATCTTCCAATGACATTATTTTGTGACAATCAAGCTGCCATGCATATTGCCGCTAACCCTGTGTTTCATGAGAGAACAAAACACATTGGAGTTGATTGTCATTTTATTCGCCAACAAGTTCAGCTACAGATTATTGAATCGTGTTACATTCGCAGCCACGATCAACTAGCTGATATATTTACAAAGGTTTTGCCTTCGACTCACTTTCATCAATTATTGTCCAAGCTTGGCTCAATTAATCCCCTTAATCCCGCTTGAGGGGGAGTATTGAAATATATGAAATATATCTGCAAGCTGCCATGCGTAGTAAAACAGAAGAGGCAAAACAGAATTTTGCAGATACAAGGAGAGCATGCAAAACAGAATTCTGCAGATACAAGGAAAGCATGTCAGCAGAGAAGAATCCGGAATTACAGTTACCTAAACAAATTACAACTATGTAAATTAGCTGTCATTGTATTACGCAGCTGTCATTTTCTTTCCTAATTTATGTCCTATCTTATATATAAACTCCTCTGTAAACAACTACAATGATATAACACACAATATATTTGTGTTCCTTTTTCTTCATTCCCTGTAATCCTTATAAAAAGAATTTTCCAATTTAATAAAGCCTATGTTCTTCCCGAAAGATTGTTGGTTTTTGTTCATACGAATTTTCCAGTTTTCTTCAGGATTTTTATTGTTCAGATTCAACAGTAACTGTTTAAAACAGTTACTGATCAAATCCTTACAGATTTTACAGTGGTATCAAAGCAGAATTCCTACGGGATTGAGGGACATTTTGAGTGATAAATACAGAGAGTTTTGAGAGCTAAACACAGAGTGATTGAGTGCAAAAAAGAAGTGAGTTTTTTTTATCAAAACATGTCTACCTCTAGCAAACACTGCTGCTGCAATTCCATTTTTTTCTAGGGAACACTATCATATTTGGGCTGTCAAGATGAGGTTTTATCTAAAATCTCAAGGGTCGTGGAATGTAGTAATGTTTGATGCTGATCCACCAGCCTTGTCAGTCAATCCCACCTTACTCAAATAAGAGCACACGAGGAAGAGAAACTGAAGAAGGACAAAGTCATTACATGTCTACACTCTGGACTTGTAGATCACATCTTCACAAAGATTATGGATTTGGAAAAACCAAAGCATGTATGTGACAAACTTCAAGGAGAATTTGAAGGGAGTAGCAAAGTCAGAACTGTTAAGTAGTAGAGTCAAAATTGTTTAACTCTTTGTCTTGAAAAGAGAATTCAAGCTGATGAAGGAGAGTGAATTTGTCAAAGATTACTCTAAAAGATTACTGAATATTATGAATCAAATGAGGTTGCTTGGCAAAGTGGTTGAGGATCAGAAAGCGGTAGAGAAAATGATGGTGTCTATGCCATAAAAATTTGAAGCCAAAATTTCAGTAATAGAAGAATTTTGTGATTTAGGCAATCTTACAATTGCAGAATTAACAAGTAAACTTCATGTCCAGGAGCAAAGGGTAAAAATGAGAGATGAATAAGTTGTTGAAGGAGCCTTCCAAGCCAACTCCATAGGAAGGAATATTGGAAACATGCATCAAAAGAAACAATTCAGTTTTTCAAAACCAAAAACTGAGATGATATTAAGGAAACAAGGTTTTTTGCCCTGCTCTCATTGTAGAAGAACAAATCATGCTGATAAGGATTGTTGGTACAAGAACAAACCTTTTTTGAAATGTTCCTTCTACAATAACCTTCGTCACAATGAGAAGTTCTATAGAGCCAAGAAGAGACAGCTACAACAGCCTATTCAACAATAAGTAAATGTGTCCGAAGAAGAGAAAGAGGATGATGAACACTTGTTTATGGCATCTCAGGGTATCAACATATATGGAGCAAAGGTTTGGCTGATCGACAGTGGCTGCACTAGTCACATGACCAAATATTTGGCGATTTTTTCTTCCATTGACACAATTTGACCAAGAATCAAGTTGGGAAATGGTGATGTTGTCCAGGCTAAAGAGAAGGGAACAATTGCTATCAACACCAGAAAATGTACTAATTTCATCAATAATGTTCTTTACATTGCTAAACTAGACCAAAATCTGCTAAGTGTTGCTCAAATGTTAAGGAATGGATATGAAGTTTCCTTCAAAAATAATTGTTGTCTTATTACTGATATTCATGGATCAGTATTAGCAAAAATTGAAATGAATGGTAATAGCTTTTATTTAAAGCTTCATTCAATTGAAAGATATATTTGTAGTGTCATAGCTGATGACATTCTCTTATGGCACAAACATTATGGCCATTACAACCTAAAGTCATTAAAATATATGCATGATACTGGAATGGTTGATGACATGCCTGAAATACATGTTGATGTTCCAATATGTGAGGCCTGTGAATTGGGGAAGCAACATTGACAACCATTCCCTCTAGGCATGTCAAGAAGGGCTAGCAACAAGCTGAAGCTGATACACTTAGACATTTGTGGACCAATGATTACAGCCTCATTGAATGATAGTCTTTATTTTATGTTGTTTATGATGATTTTAATAGGATGTCTTGGGTGTATTTTCTGAAGAACAAATCTCAAACACTGTCCATGCACAAAAGTTTCAAGCAAATGGTTGAAACTCAGTGTGATCATAAAATAAAGAAGCTTAGAATTGAAAATGGAGGGTACACTTCGGGAGAATTTAATGTTTTTTGTCAGGAGGCTGGAATTGTACATCAACTGACAATACCATATTAACCCCAACAGAATAGGGTTGCAGAGAGGAAGAATATGACTGTGATGGAGATGACAAGGTGTATCCTTGTTGAGAAGAAGCTACCTAAGTTCTTGTGGGCTGAGGCAGTGAATACCTTAGTGCATTTACTCAACAAGCTGTCAACTAAGGTTGTGTAGGACAGGACACCATTAGAGGCTTGGTCTGGGGTGAAGCCTATTGTCAAACACTTGAAAGTGTTTGGTTCACAATGTTACTTCCATGTGCTGTCTACAAAGAGTAAACTTGATTAGAAGGCCAAGAAAGGAATTTTTGTAGGGTATGCTACACAATCCAAAGGCTATATAATTTACAATATGAACTCAACAAAACTTCAGATCAGCAGGGATGTTCATTTCAATGAAAAGACTTGCTGGAATTGGGAACTGAAACAAGGTGATTTGCAACATACCACAACTTATAAATCACCTGTGGAGCAGGATGGAGATCTGCCTGACATTGAGGGAACTTTAGACACTCAAGTTTTGAAGATAAAATCAGTGGCTAATGTATATGAGAGATGTAATTTGGTACATGTTGAACCTTCCAATTACTCTGAAGCTGCAGATTCTCAAGTCTGGATTGAGGCCATGAAAACTGAGATTGAGGCCATTGAAAGAAATGGGACTTAGAAGTTGACAAATCTTCCACAGAACAAGAACGAGATTGGCATAAAATGGGTCTTTAGGACTAAGTTCAATTCTAATGGCTCAATTTTCAAGTACTAGGCTAGGCTGGTTGTAAAGGGTTTTGCTTAGATTATAGGAGTGTATTATGGTGATACATTTGCACCAGTGGCTAGGCATGACACCATTTGGTTATTGCTGGCTTTGTAGGATATAAGGGGTGGACATTGTTTCATCTTGATGTCAAGTCTGTTTTTTTAAATGAGATACTTGATGAAGACATTTATATCCAACAACCTGAAGGCTTTGTTGTTGATGGACTTAAGCATAAGGTGTATAAATTATACAAGGCTCTTTATGGCTTGAAATAAGCTCCTAGGGCTTGGTATAGTAGGATTGATGCTCATTTGGTGAAGCTAGGATTCAAGAGGAGTGAAAATGAAGCCACCTTGTACTTAAAGCAAGATGGTGAAGGTTTGCAGCTGGTGATATCATTGTATATGGATGATATGTTGGTGACTAGCAGTAATTCTAAGTTATTGATAGAGTTCAAGAGAGAGATGCAGGATGTATTTGAAATGTCAGACCTTGGCATCATGAACTACTTCCTGGGAGTAGAAATTCTACAATGCAGGACATGTATTTTCATTTTATAGAGAAAATATGCGATTGATATACTAAAAAAATTTAATCTTGAATCATGCAAAGCAACAATAGCTCCATTAGCATTAAATGAGAAGATATCGAAGGATGATGGAGACAAGCTTAAGGAACCTCCTGCATATAGAAGCTTAGTAGGTAGTCTGCTATACCGACAACAACAAGGCTTAACTTGATGTTCCCAGTCTGTTGTCAAGGTTCATGAGCTCACCTATAAGTGTGCATATGGGAGTTGCCAATAGGGTGTTGAAGTATTTAAGAGGAACATCTGATCTTGGAATATGGTACACCAAGACAGAAGAAGTGAAGTTAAGTGGATATGCTGACAATGACTGGGTAATAAGTATAGATGACATGAAAAGTACCTTAGGGTATGTTTTTACCAATGGAACTGGAGCAATTTGCTAGAATGCAAAGAAGCAAAATGTAGAAGCACAATCTACAGCTGAAGCAAAATACATTGCCTTGGCAGCTGTAGCAAACCAGGCAGTTTGGTTGAAGAAAGTATTGGGTGATCTAGGTCAAGAACACAGCTTAGCCACTAAGCTCTTCTGTGTCAACAAATCAACCATTGCAATTGCATAAAATCTAGTTCAACATGGGAGGACCAAGCATATAAATGTGAAATTTCATGCTATAAGGGAAGATGAGAAGAATCTACTCATTAAAGTGCATTACTGTCATACTAAAGTGTAACTTGCAAATTTAATGACAAAAGCTCTCCCTCCAGCAAAATTGGAGTTCCTGACGATGAAGATGGGGATGTCCAAAGCAAACCTCAAGGAGGAGTGTTAGAATTGATGAAGCTTGCTTTGAAGTTAAAATGATTAGGCAGAATTTGTGTTTTAGTTTTAGTAGTTTATGTAATTTCAACATTTTACTATTCATAACAGGTTTTGAGTTGATATGTTCAGCAATAATCTATCAAGTGTTGAGAGTCTAGTTTATTTCAAATTCATGTTCCCTGTAATCCTTATATAAGGAATTTTCCAATTCAATAAAGCTTATGTTCTTCCCGAAAGATTGTTGCTTTTTGTTCATAAAAAATTTCCAGTTTTCTTCAGGATCTTTACTGTTCAAATTCAATAGTAACTGTTTAAAATAGTTACTATTCTAGATTTTACAAAACCAGTATTGGATTGCTCTCCAATCAGGTCAAAAAAAGGGATTTGTTGCACTTACCAGTAAAAACTCAGAGCATCTTGAGAAAAAATAGATATGTCAAAACACCCTTGCCCCAAAAAAATCCATTTACAACAATAGGTTTTGCACCAAGAAGCAAATCAACAATCTCTCAAGTTTGATTTTGTAAAAGCAAATCAATTGTAACTTTAATTGATTCTTTCCAAAAATAACAAATCAGAGGAAGAGATAGCTTCAATATAGGTTACTGGATCCTTATCTACTAAATAAGTGAAAAATTCATTTTCAAATAAAGTTTCTTTTTTTATCTCTTACTCCTTATTTCCTCAATGTGAGTTTCATCAATCCTATTATTATTAATAGGTGCATGAGAAATCTTTTCATTTAATGGATAAATGTTTTCAAAGAATTCTATATTTTTTTTGTTTCAATAATAGTATTGTGATCTAGCTTATCGCTTTTAAAACTAGAAATCTAAATGCAATGCTATTTTGGGCATAACCAATAAACATATAGTTAGAAGTTTTTGAACATATCTTTTTTCTTTATGGTTTAGGTAGCATAACCTTAGCTAGACACCCTCACACTTTTAGATACTTTAAATTTATAGAAAAACTTTTTCATAGATTATATGGTGTTAAACCAATTTTCTTATAAGGAATTCTATTTTGTAAATGAAATGCAAATAAAATAGCTCCACCCCATAAATTATCATGTGTAGAAGAACTAAATAGCATGACATTCATCATTTTTGTAAAGTTCTATTTTTTCTTTCAGCTACCCTATTTGACTCGAGTGAATAAGGTGAAGTAACTTCATGTATTATTTCTTTCTTTTCACAATAATATTTTATTAGAACATACTCACCTCCTTTATCTGGTCTAACTTGTTTGATTTTTTTATTTTGTTGATTTTCTACTTCTACTTTATATAATAAAAGCATGTTATAAGCTTTATTTTTACTTCTAAGAAAATAAAGCTTTGTATATCTTGAAAAATCATCTATGAAGGTCACATAATATTACTTGCCTCCTTTAGTCATAGTTTATTTAAAACTCCTAAGTCTCTATGTATTAATCTTAGTAAGTTAGTTTTTCTTTTAACATATGTGGATGTTTTCTTAGTAATTTTAGCTTCAACACATAGTTCATATTTATTCAGAGATGAACAATTTAAACTAGAGATTAAACTAAGAGAGTTCATTTTCTTAAGATAAGATAGACTAACATGTCCTAAACTAGCATGTCATAGATAAATACTATCAAGCAAGTCATCAAAAGAAGATGTGTTTTCATTCATATTATAAGTAAGATTGAGTACAAAAGGTACATGGTTACAATATCTTTTCCCCACTAATACATTATTCTTTGTCATTATAATCTTATCAAATTCAAATGACATTTTAATCCTAAAGTTTCCCAACAAAACTACAAGATCAAGTTTGCTCTTATATTAAGGACATGCAACACCTCATTCAAAGTTAACGTCTAACATCTAACATCTTGCCCGAAATCAATTTCAAAAGGACTGTGCCTTTTCCAAGAACATTTGTTGTCCTTGAATCTCCAAGGTAGACCACTTATTCTCCATCCTTAAAACGGTGTATAAGTGGAGTTTTTTTTTATTTGCACATATATACCTAGTAGTATCAGAGTCTACCACCTAATTTTTCTCATTGGTCACCATATTGACTTGACAAACAATCATATCAATGATGTCTTCTCCTTCAACCATGTTGATTAACCATATTTTTAAGAGGATTGTTGTTTATCTTTCTATTTTGGCATTGAGGTGAATGGTGGCTAGGTTTGCCACTCACAAAACAATTTTCTTTTTTTATTGAAATTGTTGGTTTGGGGTTTGAACATAATGGTATTGTTACCATTGGACATAAAATTATTTTTATTAAATTTATTCTCATACCTTTTTTTTATGAATTCCCTTCTACAAAGTTAGCTTTGATGGTCATCTCATTCTTCCTGGTAACTTGAAATTCCTTTCTATTTGTGTCTTGAATGATGATATGGGTGATAAGATCAATCAATGACAATTGTTTATGCTTGGGCTTAAGTTGTTTGTAGTCGCTCCATAAATTGGGAAGTTTTTTTATTAGTAGTCCAGCAATTAATCCTTCGGGAAGGTTGATATTTTTGCTTAATATCTTCAAGAAGTCTATAGTATTCGTTAATTTGAGATTTGATATCTTTGTCATTAACCATTTCGTAATGGTAAAATTTTGTAATGATAAATTTTTGTTTCCCTGCATCTTTGGCAATATATTTCACCACCATGTTGCTATATATCTTCATTGCTTCCTTGTAGCTATAATATAGATCAAACAACCTGTTGCATGTTGTTGCGTGATGTCCTGAGAGGGGTCTCTTCTGGGTTGAGGAGTCATCACCTAGTTGTTCAAAGTCGCTAGGAAAACCCGGTTATACTGGTCTAATTAGAGATTCAAAAGTGAGGGACTGGTTGCGTAAAGAAAAGGTATTAGCATCCCTAATACAACTTACCTGAGGTAAGTTACATTGTATATTTTGATGTGATTTGAAGTTTTGATGTGTAATATTTATTTATGTGAATAAATCTAGCTTTTTACAATTTAATATGAGTTCATGTACCCAAATAAATTCTCATGAAAAAGATCCATATAGATTAAAAATGATCACGTATCTTGGAAGATGGGTGACTTTTCTGCAATTGATGTATCGAAAAAATATTTAGATTAAAAATCGATCATTGGTCAAATTAACTCTGAGAATTTTTTGATTGTTTCTAGATATTTAAATATTAACCTACTTATAGATCCAACATTTATTATCCCAATTTAACCATTAATTCTGGTGAATTAAGTTTACAAATTATTTAAATATAAGTCAAATTATCGACAATTTAATAAACTTGTTATTTAATCTAGAGTAATTTTTATGCAAAGATTTGGTCGTATGCAATAAAAAATTGTGTTGAGTTATCATTTTTTCTCTAAACAAAACTGCAGTAAAATAAAATTGCAACACATCAACTTTCTATTTTTTATTATCATTTTTATTACAATTCACAAATTACATAACATTTACAAATAATAATAATAAAAAACAATAACAATTCAAATAAACACATAAATATATAAAGTTACAAAAGACCTCGGTAACAATGTCAAAACGTCGGAATAGTGTGATGCGAGAACAATCACTGGCGCACCCATGCGCCGTCGCTGGTGAAGCAATAGAAAAAGGGGACCGTGTAGATCTTCCCTTTCACTTTCTCCTGCCAACGGTGTCCTTCAATGGCGACCTGCAAAAAATAGCAAAAACAACAAACATAACACAAAACAATGTTGTAGATCCCTCTTTTTGGATCTATCCTAATCTTCCTCCTAATTTATTTTTCTTTCTTCCTCTTCAAAAGGATGTTGGGGATGGTCTAGGTCACCAAAGGGTGGAAGAGTTGGAATAGGAAAGGGAAGGAGCTGCCAGTTGAGGGGAATTTTTAGCGGTTGGGGATCTCGATTGAACTGGTTGTTAAGACTAGGAATAACTTGTTAGGGTTCTGTTATTAGAAGTATAGTTTGTTAGGGTTTTTGTTATTAGAATTGTCAATTAGTTATTAGTTAGTTAATTGCAATTAATTGTTTGTTAGGAATTAGTTTGTATGTTGTACAAGATCCTATAAGTGGGTCTTTAATATGTGAATAAATGGATGATTTCTAGTTTTCTGTAATAGAGGTGTGTATCTGCCAATTGTGAATTTAACAATTGGTATCAGAGCCTCCAAGTGGGGAAGAAAGAAAAGGGAAGCACAAAGAGTTTGAGAGAGAGAGAAACATAAAGAGTAAGAGATTACTGTGAAAATGACTACCAAGGAACAATTCGTACAAGCCTCCATTCCCAAATTTGATGGATACTATGATCATTAGTCCATGATGATGGAAAATTTCCTAAAAAGTAAGGAGATGTGGAGCTTAGTTGAGGATGGGATCCCAGTAGTGATACGAGGTCCAACTGCTAATGAAGGGCAAAAAAAAATAGTGGAAGTTGTGCTTAAGGATCTGAGAATCAAGAACTTGTTCCAAGCCATTGACAGAGAAATCATGGAGACCATCCTTGACAAGGGAACAAAAAAAGCAATTTGGGATTCTATAAGGTAGAAATACCAAGGCTCAACAAAAGTTCGAAGGGCACAATTGCAAGCACTAAGAAAAGAGTTTGAAACACTGAGCATGAAGGAAGAAGAAAGGGTTGACAAATACTTGTCAAGAATGCAAACAATAGTAAACGAGATGAAAGTTAATGGAGAATAGATACAACAAAGCACAAAAGTTGGTAAAATTATGAGATCATTGACTCCTAAATTTAATTATATTGTGTGCTCAATAGAGGAGTCAAATGATCTAGACACCATGAGCATTGATGAACTTCACGATAGCCTTCTAGTGCATGAGCAGAGATTGCAGGAACACAAATAAGAAGATCAAGTCCTGAAAATTGTCTATGATGAGACAACAAGGGGAAGAGGAAGAAGTTCATTCAGAGGATTTCAAAGCAGAGGAAGAGGAAGGAGCAACAACTCAACAAAGAACTAATTGAATGTTACAAATACCATAAATTGGGGCATTTTCAATATGAATGCCCAAAATGGATGAAAGGAGCAAACTATGCACAACTTGAGGAGGAGGAAGAAGAAGAAGAAATGCTTTTAATGGCACATGTTAAGCTACATCATGCAAAATGAGATGAGGTATGGTTCTTAGACTCTGACTGTAGTAACCATATGACTGGCAACAAAATATGGTTCTTAAATCTAGATGAAGAGTTTAGACAATTTGTGCAGTTAGGAAATAATTCTAAAATGATAGTGATGGGCATATGGAGTATTGGGATGGAGGTAGATGGTACAATACAAGTAATTACACAAGTATATTACATACCTAAATTAAAGAACAATCTGCTAAGTGTTAGACAATTACAAGAGAGGGGATTAACTATATTGATACAAGATACAAGTAAATTGTTTCATCCAACTAAAGGTCTTATTAAAAGAAATAATATGTCTATAAATAGAATGTTTGTATTACTGGCCTCTATCAACCCTAAGGAACATACATGCTTTCAAAATGTCACTAAAGATGAAACATATTTGTGGCACTACTGACTGGATCACCTGAGCTACAAGGGACTTAGAACCCTGCACTATAAGAAAATGATAACGGGTTACCTCTTCTAAAGGGTCCAACAAAATTGTGTGTGGGGGTGTTTAATGGGAAAACAGCACAAGGACTATTTTCCCAAGCAAGGTCAATGGAAAGCCATAGATAAATTGCAATTAATACATGCTGATATCTGTGGTCTAGTGACTCCAGAATCAAATAGTGGAAAAAAGTATTTGATTACCTTTATAGATGATCTCACAAGAAAGACTTGGGTGTTCTTTTTAACTGTAAAGTCAGAAGCTCTAACAACATTCAAGATTTCAAATTGTTAGAGAAAAGGAGATTGAGAGAAACATATGTTGCCTAAGAACAGATAGAGGTGGGGAATTTACTATGAAAACTTCAATGAGTTCTGTAAAACAAATGGCATAAAAAGGAAGCTCACATCTGCATATATCCCACAGCAAAATGGGGTTGCAGAGAAAAAAATAGAACTATTATGAATTTGGCTAGGAGAATAATGATTGAGAAGGAGGTTCCAAAGGAGTTTTGCCAAGAGGCTGTTAATTGGACAGTTCACTTAGTGAATCGAAGTCTTACTATTGATGTGAAAGACAAGACTCCAGAAAAAGCCTGGAGTAATCTCATCCCTCCAGTAAAACACTAATCAAAAAAGGAAAAAACTTGATGAGAAGAGTATAAAATATGTGCATTTGGGAATCATTAATGACTCCAAGGCATACAAAATGTATAATCTAGTCACCAAGAGGGTTATAATAAGTCGAGATGTAGTTTTTTGTAGAATATAAGAGTTGGAAATGGTGCAAGGAAGAATCAGATGACAAGGAAAGTGTATTAAACTAGGGGGGACAGTGATGAAGAAGTTGATGAAGAAACTGGTGTTGAAACAGGAGATACTCCTAGAGAGGATTCCATTGAAGTGAATGTATTGGAAAACAATGTGATCTCATCTGATGATCTAATTGAGGGTAATACAACAGTTATAAGTAGAACACAAGGGAGAATGTGTAGTGATGATCTAATTGAGGGTAGTACAGCAACTACAGGTAGAACACAAAGGAGAATATGCAGAAAACCAGCATGGATGAGTGACCATATAACAGGGAAAAAACTGTTAAAAGATGATGAGGTGCAAAATTTGGTGTTTTATACTGAAACAGGAAATCCAAGCACTTATAAGGAAGCATCAAAAAGTTCAGAGTGGAAAAATGTCATGGACTATGAAATTCAAGCTATAGAGAGAAATAAAACATGGGACCTAACCAGTCTGCCTAAAAGTGCAAGAGCAATAGGTGTAAAATGGATATATAAAACAAAATTAAATGAAATGGGAGAGGTAGATAAGTAAAAGGCCAGATTAGTTGCCTTGAGACATGCACAAAAACATGGGATTGATTATAAGGAGATATTTACTCCTGTGGCAAGATGGGATACCATTCAGATGATCTTGGCACTAGCAGCCCAACATAATTTGTATGTATATCAATTAGATGTAAAAAGTGCACTTTTACATGGCAAATTAGAAGATATCTATACAGATTAACCTAAAGGGTATGTGCAGAGAAGAGAAGAAGAAAAGGTACTCAAATTAAAGAATGCTTTGTATAGCTTAAAACAAGCCCCACGGGCCTAGTATAGCAGAATAGAAGCTTACTTTCTCAAGGAGGGATTTGTGAAATGTCCAAGTGAACACACTCTGTTCACTAAAACCAAGGAAGAAGGAAAGTTGTTGATTGTGGGCATTTATGTGGATGATTTGATATTCACAAGCAATGACAAAGTAATGTTTGATGAACTCAAAATCTCAATACAAAATGAATTTGATATGACAGACTTGGGAAGGATGAAGTTCTTCTAGGAGTGGAGGTGATTCAAAATGATGAAGGTATTTACATCCATCAAAAGAAATATGCACTAGAAACATTACAGAAATTTGGAATGGAAAATAGCAATGCTACAAAGACTCCTATGGTGCCAGGATGCAAACTAACTAAGGATGAAGAGGGCGCCAGATTTGATTCTACTCAATATAAGCAGATAACTGGGAGTCTAATGTACTTAACTATCTCTAGGCCTGGCTTAATGTATATGATGAGTTTAATGAGTAGATATATGGATAACCCAACTGAATTGCATATGATGGTTGTCAAGAGAATCTTAAGGCCTCAAAGGTACCTCAGACTTAGGAATTCGCTACAAGAACGGAGGAGAAACTGATAGAGTGGTGGCCTATTCTGACAATGATTATGCAGGTGACTTAGATGATAGAAGAAGCACTTCTGGATATGTATTCGTAATGAGTTCTGGAGCTGTGTCTTAGTGTTCAAATAAACAAGCGGTGGTTACATTGTGAACTATAGAAGCTAAATTTATCTCAGTTGTAGTGTGTGTTTGTCAGGCTATATAGGTGCAAAGGATTCTTAATCACCTCAGCTAGAATCAAGAAGGATGTGAGATCTATTGTGACAATTGCTCAATAATTAAATTCTCTAAGAATCCAGTTATGCATACTAGAAGTAAACACATAGTTGTTGGATACCATTTTTTAAGAGATCTGTCAAAAAATGGAGTGGTTGAACTCAAGTATTGTTGCACACAAGAACAACTAGCTGACATTATGACTAAATCATTGAAACTTGATGCATTTGTGAAGCTGAGGGAACAACTGGGTGTGTGTGTAATATTAGTTGAATAAACTGATTACTGGAAGTAATTCAGTTTAAGGGAGGATTTGTTGAGACTGGAAATAGTTTGTTAGGGTTTTTGTTATTATAATTGTCAATTAGTTAATAGTTAGTTAATTGTAGTCAATTGTTTGTTAGGAATCAGTTAGTAGGAGATGTATGTTGTACAAAATCCTATAAATGGGTCTTTAATACGTGGATAAAGGGGTGATTTACAAAATCCTATAAATGGGTCTTTAATATGTGGATAAAGGGGTGATTTCCAGTTTTCTGTAACACAGGTGTGTATCTGCCAATTGTGAATTTAATAATGGTTTCAAGAGGAGGACAGTGAGGGTCGGCTGTGGTAAAGGGGAAGAGCTGGGAGGCTCTGCCAGGGAGAAAGGCTGGCCGAGGAGGAAGAGGCAGGCTAACGGTGACCGGTCGTTTGCCGGTTGGCTGTTCGTTGAAGGCAAGGGAAGGGAGGCTGTGCTGACAGTGAGAGCAGGGGCGTAAATGTATCCCGCATCTTATAGGGAGTCCAATTACTCTCTCCCTTCTCCTCTTTTGCCATTATTCGACGGTGAGACGGGGGACAGCTGATACAGGTAAACATTTTCTTTTGGTATAGCTCGGTTCAAATTCCGTTCAAGCCTCTCCTCCTGTGCTGTTATCATTTTATTTTATTTGGGGGTGTTTGAATCAATCAATTTCCATGTTATATTCTCATTCCCAGTGACTCAGGGGTTCGGATCATTGAACCACCAAAAAAATTATGCCACTGATTATTTATACTGATACCTGGAAGGAAATGGCCTCTGGACGCAAAATGAATATCAAATTCCAAGTGAAGCTATTTCAATTTACTAGAAAAAGAAATGAAATGATACCGAGATAAATCATCAAAGCGGACGTTCTGGTTACGTGAGCTAAAAATATCAATGGAAAACATGGGTCTAGGTATCTGTCATGGAAAATTATCCAATGCCTTGATTGAACTGTGTTTCAACCGCATGTTTAAAATCCTGTCAGTTTCGGTTGGATGCTTATAATATGCAAAATCAGTGGTCCGCATCAAGTAAAGTATAGAAATCATACATATCCAATATATATTTGATCACAGATCTTATTAGATTCCAACATTTCCCATGTTCACGCAACTGAGCTCTGTGCAGAGATCACATCACAGAGATTCAGTTTGAAATAGAACATGAGAGAGTGGTAGAGATGATCCACAGTTACAAATACAACTCAGCAATTACATGATAGATTTTCCCCTCATCTTCTTTGCAGGTTGTACCATATACTCGGTGCGTAAATTAAGTAAAAAGAGGACAAAAGTACAGGTTGCAGTAAATCAAGCCTTGTATCAACAGGGAAACAACCTTTGACAGTCGTAATGAGAGGTTCAGGGATGCGTCCCTCCATGTTAATTTTCTCATAATCAGCTCCATTGATCTTCATACAAGCTTGATGACCCGTCGGTTGGTGAAAAAGGAAGAGTGCAGCTGTGAGTTTAATTAGTCGATGATCTCCTGCGGTCTGTGAACCTAGAAACCAGAATTGGATTGCTCTCCAATCAGGTCAAAAAAAAGGGATTTGTTGCACTTACCAGTAGAAACTCAGAGCAGCTTGAGAAAATAGATATGTCAAAACACCCTTGCCCCATGAAACCAAACCGACTGGACCAGATATGCGAGGTCTTATTGTGCATAACGTAAGAGAAATATATATGTGGGCAAGGAAAGAAATCAAGAAATACATGTTACAGCTATAGCTAGAGTATATTATATGCTATAGCTGGTTGACTAATCATCACCCTGAATATACCAGCAAACAAGCATGGTGGCGCAACGGCGGAGGATGTAGATACGAGCACGTTGCTCCTTGACCAAGGCGGCACACTTGGTGGTGAAGCCATACCGCTTGGATCTCCTAGTAGCAGGGGGCTTTTTGGCCCCACCGCTCTTGTTGTATACTTGGTACTTAATCTCAGCCATGCCTGATCATGAATGTTTAAGCTAAGAGGTGTCCCCAAAAAAAGCTCACCGGAGAGCTTGAAGATGGCTATGAGGGGAGGGATCTATATATACAAAACACAGTGCCATTAGAGGGTCAAAAGCCAATTAAGAAAGTTGACCGTGTTTTGAAGGAAAGCAACTAGGGGAGTGAACATGGTCAGTTTCGAAAAATGAGGGATTTGCATGGGAAGATGCACCTTCGTTTCTAGAATAATTTTGTTCTTCTGTGTAGGTGTAGATCAGCAGGGGGGAGTGCACGCGGGGTTTAAGCTTTTAATACAAGTGGTACGTGCAAATTGATGTTTTTAAATCCTAGAATCGCTGTCAAAAATCTTGTTTTGGAGTGTCATTAGCTTGGGAAGAGTGAATATATTAAGATTACATGATGGATTAGAGAAATGGCAAAGTGCATGCATGAAAGGTGGAGGTCTGCTTAATGAAGACCAGGCATTGGATAAGGCCCAAGGGGACATGGTCCCGGCAATTTGACCTTAATTTTGAGGTAGGAAGTTGGTTTTGTTGGATATCCCCTTACTCTACCAAACATGGCTCACCATCGCTACACAGGGATTATTATTTTTTTTATTATTGTATTTTTCAAGAAAATCTCAATTATTCGGAGAAAATAAAAGAAATGTTTCTTTTCTTGAGCAATCAAGTGATCCACATAACCAGAGAGCTAATCCACCAAGTAAATTGTATCAATCCATCGTAGTAAGAATCTAAGGCTCAAAATTAATTTGCAAAGTGTATCCCTTATCTTAATTGAGTTCTAGTTCTACATAGAACTGTATGCCACTACACACTTCAAATTAAGAAAAAAATCAAAGCATGCGTCTAATAACAGGTATAAAAGATTATTTTAGTATCCATTAATTTGAGATTGTTGGAGACTGATTGTGGCTAGAAATTATGATAGCACCCTAGATTAATTTATTTATTTTATAATCGGGCTGTCCGGGCTAGATTGCGTGCACCACAAATAATCTTTGGATCCACTGAACATCCTGCAAGCCCACCCTAAATTATTTTATTTGAGATAAATTATATTTGTGTGCTCTTGACGTGGTTTAAAGATGTTGATGAGTTCCTAAATGATAGTTCATTTATGGCTTAGAATAAAGATTTGCATATATTAATAAATTTGGTGTTTTGAATTTATTATTCATATGTTTTTACTTTATTATGGCTCGTATGTCTAGATAAATTCTTAGGAGAACAATCTATATAGATGCTGCTCTGACAAGGTTCACCGAAAAAGTAGTTTTCACGGGAATATATAAAATAAATAATTTTGAAATTCCTAATCAACTCCTAGTATTTAAATATCAGCTTATTGATACTCCAAATGATCTTTCATGAACTTTGCTGAGTTCCCAATCCTTGGCTTCCCAAAGGTGTAAACCCCAAGCAACCTTTTCATTACATCCGTCTGTTGGTGCAGCGCCACCATAGCTGGGAACAAATTAGCAAGTTCCTCACCTAAGCTATTTCTTGAGCTCCATGAGCATGCTCTTGAGCTTTTTTCTCACAGCACTGCACGCCGTCTCCTTCACCTTTTCCGGCAGGAACTTCTGATGACCTCCAGCAGGACCCTCCTCGGAGGCAGAAAATTGAAATCAGTTCCTTAAATGATGATTTTTCAATTGCATCAACCACGTTCAAAACTAGCCAATATAAATTGCCGGACATGAACCTAGGCGATCTCCCTTTCATGTCTTCGTGATTCGTCTCTCATGTCGTGGCTATTGAAGTTGAATTCAGCAACATGTCAATTGAGGGCCGAACTCCTTCAACGGTTTACCCACGTCGCAGAAGATAGAGTAAACGGCAGAACGCACAGGTCAGGCAACGGGCTATTCTCAACTTCCAGAACTGAAACCATTATCATCATCATACAATCAAGTATCCCAGTGGAAAACAATTTCAGTTTCTTATACAAAAACTTTACTTTCAACTGGCAATATTAATCGATCCTTCAAATTTTAAATTAGTTACTGACAGGCCTGTTAAATGTTGATCCACATAGACAAATTGACAAAAAGTTAGACAACTCGCCTTTATTATATAAAAACGCATACTTAACTCATCAACGAAACTAGACAAGCCAGCTATCGTTTAGCAATGCAATTCCTGTTCTTGATGGTCTGATGTGTTATGAACACTGCACGTGCATGTGATAGTTTCCTGTTTCTTTTTTTTTAACACTGTGGTATGCAAATCCTGGCATTATTCAAAATGCTGTTCATGACGTTCTTGTCCTGTATTTCTGGATTTAGAGAATGGAGATTCTGTTGGAAATCTTTAATCTGAAAAATCTGAAATTGATAGAAATTAAAGAACAAAATATTGGAATGAATCACATTCAATTCATTCCATAAAATCATAAATATTGGAATGAGACATTCATTCATTCCATAAAATCATAAATATTGGAATGAGACATTCATTCATTCATTCAATTTATTCAATCGAAACTTTGCCTATTTATAGGCTTACAAAAACTAGAAATTGAAATAAACTAGAACTCTCAATAGACTAGGAGAGGTTATTGGATAAGGATAAGATTTATGATAAATCCTATTAGAAATAGTAATCAAAACTAATTAGAACTCTATAGCTAAAAAGAGAGCTAATCTCTTTAGAATCCTACAACTAAAACTTTTTATCTTCAAAGCTAATCTCATTAAAATCTAACACTCTTCCTTGAGATTTGCTTTGGATATCTCCAACTTCATCTTTAGGAACTCCAATCTTGCTAGAGGAAGTGCCTTGGTTATCACATCATGCTGAACTGGATTTTCATCAACTCTGTTTTGTCCCAAATCAAAAACAGCATAAACTTCAAATTTTGCTCCTCTTGTCTTCGTGTACCATTTCACACGGTCAACAATACAAATATGAGTTTGAGCTTCAAATTTCTGTGGCAAAGAAACCATCATTTTCTCTACCACCTTTTAATCTTCACTCGCCTTTCCAAGCAACCTCATTTGATTCATAACATCCATTAATCTGCGAGAATAATCCTTGAATCCCACAGTCCCGTAAGAAAACTGCTCTGATACCAATTGTTGGAAATCTTTAATCTGAAAAATCTGAAATTGATAGAAATTAAAGAACAAAATATTGGAATGAATCACATTCAATTCATTCCATAAAATCATAAATATTGGAATGAGACATTCATTCATTCCATAAAATCATAAATATTGGAATGAGACATTCATTCATTCATTCAATTTATTCAATCGAAACTTTGCCTATTTATAGGCTTACAAAAACTAGAAATTGAAATAAACTAGAACTCTCAATAGACTAGGAGAGGTTATTGGATAAGGATAAGATTTATGATAAATCCTATTAGAAATAGTAATCAAAACTAATTAGAACTCTATAGCTAAAAAGAGAGCTAATCTCTTTAGAATCCTACAACTAAAACTTTTTATCTTCAAAGCTAATCTCATTAAAATCTAACACTCCTCCTTGAGATTTGCTTTGGATATCTCCAACTTCATCTTTAGGAACTCCAATCTTGCTAGAGGAAGTGCCTTGGTTATCACATCATGCTGAACTGGATTTTCATCAACTCTGTTTTGTCCCAAATCAAAAACAGAATAAACTTCAAATTTTGCTCCTCTTTTTTTTTTTTTTTTTTTCTTTAGGAACTCCAATCTTGCTAGAGGAAGTGCCTTGGTTATCAAATTTTGCTGAACTCCAATCTCATTTTTTTTTTATATAGTTTGGATCATGAGACTGCGATAATTTCATGAAAAACAAATCAAAAAATTATTAAACCTTATCTCTTAACAACTTAATATTGAAAAATGAAATTGAAAATAAAATCAATATAAAAAAGAAATAAAACAGCACTAATCAACTCGAATAAATCAATTAAACTTATGACACGACTCATAAAAACATAATGACCTTATAGAAATCAAATCAATAGAAATTATTAAGCTCAATTCTCGACCAATTCAATATTGAAAGACGAATATATATATAAGGCAAAAATATGCTTAAATTTACCCCTGAAAATCTTTCAAACCCGCAACACAAATCATAAAAACCGAATAATTATATAGAATTTTTTTTATAAAAAATCACAAATCTTAAATACCAACTAACTCAATATTGAAATATGAGAATAAAAAAAAAATGAAATAACATGGATTATAAGACTACAATAATCTCATGAAAAATGATTTGAAAAAATAATGAACATAGATTTTCAATTAATCCAATGTTAAAGGACATTGATAAAAATCAATTAAAACAAGACTTAGAGTCCACTTGCGCAAAACTTTTAAACCCATAACTCATTTCATGAGATCTGAATTACCTTTTAGAAGACAAATAAAAAATATTATGAAAATCAATTTTCAACACCTCAATGTTAGAGGATGAAATTGATAAAAAGAGAAATTAAGAAAATGACAAAAAAAAATACAAGGAAACCTAGGTCAACTTGCAACTCTAAGTTATGAAATCATCATTACCCCATAGAATGGAGATAAAAAAATTTAATGAAACTCAATTTTCAAAAAAAAAATATTAAAAAATAAAATTAAAAATATTAATTTGGTAAAAACAACAATAAAAAAAATAAAAATCAAATTTAATACAGAAAAAGTTTGATATACCATTTTGCTCATTTGAGAGTGTTAAGCATGAAAATTGAGGCAAGAAAAGATAAAACAAAGAGAAGAAAAATAATTTATCAAGCCAAATTGGATGCCCTTGTTAACTCATGGTGGTAAACCATGGTGAGATTTTCGAAGGAGATTAAAGAAAGGCAAAAACAGATGTTAGAGGCCACCACACAAGATATCAAGGGATGTTTAATACTGTATTTTAAAAATATTTTTTTATTTTAAATTAAACAAATTTGGTGTGTTTAGATCATTTTCATGTATTTATGTCAAAATAATTTTTTTAAAATAAAAAAATATTATTTTGATGCAATTCTCAATAAAAAAAACACTTTAAAACACAATATCAATCACGCTCTCTCTCTCGAACAAGCACTAAATGCGATAACCTCTTCCACACGTTGACACATGTTTTGCATACACCAACAATTATACCCAATTCTCTACCATTTTCACTTGAATATCAAGTTTTGAATTTATTAATAAAGTTTTTATGGTTATGAATCAATGCAATCAATTTTTTTTCCCAAACCGAGCATTGATTAAAAGTTGATTTCCTCTCTCGATACTATAAGAATCCTAAGTGAATGGAATCAAAGTAGGCCATCAATTCTAATCCAAAATCAACCAAACATAAAAAGGGCAAAATTGAACCAAAAAAAGAAAAAGAAAAATAATGGGGATTTATAAATTATAACGTTTACTAGGCCTAATTCCCATGCTACATTGCAAGCCAGACCATAAGCTAATTTTGCATATAAAAAAATGCACTAGCCATGCTATTTATTTCTTCATGTGATAAAATATTTAAAATGGGAATAAAAAAAACTTAATTTAGTATATCATATTAAATTAACCAACCACCATATATATAAATAAATACAAAAAAAAATCTTGTTTAACCTAGCGCGAAGAGCAAATTAATCACTTGTGTAATTTGATTAAAAATAATTTGGAGTCGACATTTTATTTTAACCTCTATCCAGCCCCATCTCAAAATGTTAAATAACATATATGGATATGCTAAAAACAATATATTACAAAAAAAACGGAAAAAACATTATACATGGCTTCCTTTGGTCGAAACCCTGGTTGGAGGAGCATTCATTTTGGGCCACTAGGTGGCATATTTTTTCTAAAAACAATTTTTTTTATATATTTTTAAATTATTTTAATATACTAAATTAAAAATAATATTTTGATATATCTTTAAATAAAAAAATATTTTAAATTATAATATCTATTATACTTTCACATAACCCTAGCAATCTTCTAACCTTACATTGTGTTTTAAAAAAATTTAAAAATTTGTTTATTAATTTTTTTTATATATTTTTAGATCATTTTTATATACAAATGTTAAAAATAATAAAATATTATTTTAATATATTTTTAAATAAAAATAATAATTTTAAAATCAAACTCACATTTAAACCGGCACTACAACTGCTAATAGATTGAAAAGAAGAAAAGAAAAAACAAATGCCACCGACCGCCGACATGACTCGTGGCTATCATTAATAAGGTCAAAAACGAGTGTGATACAGCCGTGGAAAAGCTGTTGAGTTGAACGCCAAGTCGGTGAGGTACGCCTACACGCAAAATTGACAAATTCATCCCCTCTCCTCTCTCGTGTATCAAAAACTTTTTTTCCCCTTTCCTTTCCTTTATATGAAATTTTCAAAATAGATATTAAAAGGTGATGCGATGATTGTAATATATAAATTATTTATGTGTTAATATATTTAATTCCTAAGTTGAAAACTTATTAAAAAAATCAAAGATACACACTAGGTCCATCTTATTATATATACAAATAATATAATATGCTGATCAAGTTAAAAAAAAATACAAGAAAAGTCTTTGGTAAACCAAGGAAAAATTCATATTATAAGCTTTAGGTTACTGAATATATTAAATATTTCTTGATAAGATATAAAAATAAAATAACAAATAAACACTTCATATTATCTGTACCTAGATTGTATAAAAAATAAAAAATAAAAGAAGATAGAATCTATTACGTCATTTCATTTCATTGTAGTAATTAAAATATATATTTTTTGTATAAATAAACTAAAAACCAATCTGATAATAAATTGTAAAGAAAAAAATAAAAGGCTATACAAATAAATAAAAAGGATGGAGAAAAAGAAAAAAATATGATATAGGATCCTAACATGTGCAATGTCTATAGATTGTGTCATAAAAATAAATGTAATAAAGCATCAATATCAAATTAATTTATAATTCTCAAGGGGCGTGACGTGATGATTAAAAACTTGTGATTTGTATAACATGTCTCGAGTTCGAGTCAGGACATGCATCTCTTATAAAAATCTGAGATAACTAGAGTTTTTTCTTTGTCCAGACCCACAAATTATACTTTTCGAGAGGTAGATTTATCACAAAAGATGTTGATGGGACCACAAACGATGCTGTCTTTGATGCATTTCCAGATTTTGCTTTTGTCTTGTTTATCTCTGAATATACTGTGTGTGTGGGCTGTTTTAAGAAGCAGATTGGTGCTAAACTGTGGAGATCAGTTCTGGGTTGAGAAAAGTTTTCTTCTTTTTTCTGGGAAAATAGAATCTCCAGCTAAGGACAGTGATATTAAATATAAACTCAATTTCATGTCTGAAATTACTGGTTTCAGCTTTGCTTTCATTGTCTATCATTTAAGAAACCCAAAATGTATAGAATATTATCAAGAAATAGAAGGCATCTTTAAAAAATTAATAATATTTTTTTGCTCATTCCAGTTGTTCATCCCCCCTACACTGGTTTTTGATTTCCCGGATTGTAATGTATCATTTGTAGAATGAAGGGGCAATCATTGCGTGGATATCTAGAATAAGTTAGTGATCCTTAAAGAGTGTTAGGTTGGAGATTTCTGTTGGTGATTGTTGAATATCAAGACTGTTTCAATTTTGAGTATTAGGGAATTCGTAGAAGCCATAAATCATTTAAAATACACATAGTTGATACTCATTAGGCTGAATTCTTGATGCTTTAAGCAGTCCTATATCAGTTAAAAGGTGATCCTCTCTGACATTGATGAATATTGTACCTCTAGATGCGTCTGACAAGCAAAAGGGTTACAAAGCATTGCCAAGCCACCCTCCTCTCTCTCTCTCTCTGTTTCACACTCTCCTGTCTCCCTTTTAATATAGGGTCTTATATTAGTGGAGTTAAAAATTACTTTTGTACAGTGTTGGGTCTTTTTCTAAAAGAGTTTTCCCTGAGAAGTCCGAGTTATCTTCTTTAATTTAGCACCCATAGAAGATGGATGCATGTAAATAGGAACAGGGAAACTTTTAAGTGTGATGCTTTCATTCGCTTTTCGCTTTCCATCTCACCAATCAATTTCCATGGTTTGCTAGAAAGCCAGCCAATATGGACACATGGTCTACATCTAGAATTAACCAAGTCATTGCTGTAAGAAAGGAGTTTACATTTTTCTTCCGTCAGCTTGGCAAGAAAGATAAAATATCAATTTCCAAATGCTCATACAATGGCTAAATATCACATATCGAGCTCCAATTCTACATGTTAGACGATTAAGTACTGCAATACTGTCACCAGCCTGTGATCTGAAAAGAACGAATTGCTATTGAAATTTTTTTAGTTGGCAACAAATATGGTTGATGATTGTCTCTCTACTGAGTGATACATCTATCCTAATTTGTTACTTGTTTTTCATGCAGCCTCTGCTCTAAGGGTCATGTACAGCAGTTTGAATTCACCAGGGCAGCTAACACAATGGAGCGCAAATGGGAATGATCCATGTGGGCAGAACTGGAAAGGCATTACTTGCTCAGGCTCACGAGTTACAGAAATGTAATCTTCTGTTCTTTCGGATATTTAATCCGTTAGAAAGCTATTGACTCTGATCCACCTACACTTTGTTTTTTCTTATATTTTCAGTAAATTATCCAGTCTTGGACTTTCCGGGTCATTGGGATATCAGCTCACCAGTTTGACAGCAGTAACAAACCTGTGAGGTTACTTATCCTATATATTTTGTCAGTCCCAATTCTATACATTTCCATGTCTTGACATGTGATTTATTGAGTTCTGCAGAGACATGAGTTATAATAATCTTGCAGGCAACATACCGTATCAACTTCCTCCAAACTTGCAGCAATTGTATGCTTCATTCTTCATTTCTTTCTTAGTTGAGTTAGTCCTGCCTTTTTCTGATTTTTCTGATTTTGTGATGATTTACATTTGATGTTCTCTTGTGCTCAGAAATCTTGCTAATAATCAATTTACTGGAGGAATCCCATATTCCATTTCTCAATTGCCTTCTCTTAAATACTTGTAAGTAATTTCTAGTCAATAACTCTCCATTTCAACTTATTAAAGGTACAAAGCTAATTCTTTTTCCTTTTTCTTTGAGAATGTAGAAACCTTGGTCACAATCAGCTTCAGAATCAGTTGGGAGACATGTTCGGACAACTTCCTTCTCTCTCTACTTTGTGAGATCTTCTCACACATTCTTATTAAATAAGAAAATAATTTTACTTCGCTGCCTACATTAGTTTTATTGAAGGGTGTTGCTTGATTTCTCTGTTGCTTTGACAGATTGCTACAGTATCAACGATTCTTTTGTTATTCTTCTACTTTCTCAACCTGCTTAAAAAACTAGGGTTGATGCTAAAGCACTTCTCTGTCAGTAACGCAACAGGAAAACTTATGCAGATGCATATTATGTTTCTACTTGAGACAACGTTGTTAGTTTTGATTACTGCTTTTCTTATTATCCTCTATAATGTCTGCTGCTGAAAAAATTTGGAAGTCCCATTTTTTCCTCAACAAGTAGATCAAATTGATGTTTGTTCAGTAATATATCATGTTAAATATATCTATCTAGTTTTATGGAAGAAAAAAGGAAAACAAAGTAACAATCATTTCTCTATGCCGTTACAGGGATTTGTCATTCAACTCACTGACTGGTGATCTACCTCGGAGTTTTAGCTCACTTTCAAGTATGGAATCAATGTAAGTTTCAAATGGTCTTCTCTTATAGTAGAACTTCATACATTGTCTTGGCCCCTTGTCCTTAATTCATCCTTTGGCAGGTATTTGCAAAACAACCAATTTACTGGCTCTATCAATGTCCTTGCAAATCTTCCTCTTGAAAATCTGTGGGTAACCAGCGTTTCTGTTAAATTCACCAGGAGCATTGTCTTCTATCCGTTTGCAATTAAGAAATCGTATTGCAGCTTATTATATTCAGATTTTTGTGTTTCAGGAATGTTGGAAATAATCGTTTTACAGGTTGGATCCCTAGCCAGTTAAACAGCATCAATCTACAGTAAGCATTTGCTAATTGCAGCATTAAGGAAATTGTCATTATTGTCCTTTTGTTTCATAAGAAAAAAGTGCATACATATTGTAATCTGAATATTCTTGACAGGAAGGACGGTAACAATTGGAACTCGGGACCTGCACCCCCTCCTCCACCTGGTACACCTCCATCCCCTAAAGGCCGGAGCTCCCGTGGCAATGACAGCCCATCAGGCAGTGGAAGCAAGAAATCAGGAATAGGGGGTGGTGGCATAGCAGGAATAATCATATCCATATTTGTTGTTGGGGGGATAGTAGCATTCTTTTTGGTGAAGAGAAGATCCAGGAGGTCCTCCTTAGATCTAGAAATGCATGATAATCAGCCATTTGCTCCTCTTTCTTCAACAAATGATATACAAGGTAGACCCTTTTTTACAAGCACTTTTCTTTCTATTGAGCTTCATGGATGAATCATTCGCAAGTCCACTAGCACTACACTGGTACAGTAAGTCAGTGCAGCACTAGTATTGATTGCATCATTTTACCTTTTTGCACAACTGCATATTGTTTGTTACTTTACAGACTGGAAGTAAGGAGGATGGCTTTGCAATTTATCCACTAAGTTATGATTTATTAGGATGCTTTGCAATCTATTCACTTTTGTTGCTGATAATTTGACAGAATTAGAACTCAAAATTTGAAACATCAGTGATTCAGGAATATAGTTTAAATGTCTACGAATTAATTGCTCAAATGAAAAACACATACATAAAATACTTTCAATTTAAAGGCGTCCCTTTTCTTTTCTCATGTATAACATTCTATAGTGAAAACCTTAGCCTATCTAAGTTGTGGCACAGCACTACCCCGTAGTTAGCTCCAAATGAACTTGGTTGACTTGGAAACTTCTAGTCCCATAACTTTAAAAAAGCAGTACCATGTCGAGCTTCACCACTTCAGTGTAGCTTGAGGTCCATGTCGTGAGCTTCTTGGTTTCAGAAACCATCACACTTGACATTTTTCTTTTTCTTAATATGACCTTTGTCTTGTGATCTTGTCTTTGAAATTGTACTGCAGATATGAAGTCCATGCAAACTTCTTCCATGGTCAACACAAAGACATTTGACACCCCAGTCTCAATAAATCTGAGACCTCCACCTATTGATCATCACAAGTCATTTGATGAGGAGGAATTTTCACCAAAGCCCGTTGCTGTCAAGAAACCTGTTGCTGCTCCTATAAACGTGACATCGTACTCAGTAGCAGACCTGCAGATGGCTACTGGCAGCTTCAGTGTTGACCATCTTCTTGGTGAGGGGTCTTTTGGACGTGTTTATCGAGCTGAGTTTGATGATAGGAAGGTATACTTTTATTGCCTTTCAAATCAATTTGGCTATTCCAGTTAAAAGGATAAAACATAATCTTCTTGGACATGTCTGCTCCATTTAATACTTTATGCTGGGCTTTCCATTCTCCATTATGAATAACATACCCAGTCAGATAATAAATGCATTTATGGAAAAATGTGTACGGGTCTGGATAGTGTGATGGAAAGTGTCTGTACAGGAAGAAATTTTGTTCATGTTTCCTTGTGAAAATCTCTCTTAAACATGCACACTCTCCCTCTGCTTTATTAAGTTGTAACTTCTGCTTTGCCAACACTTTAGGTTGTCGCTGTGAAGAAACTAGATTCAGGCATTCTGCCCAGTCATATGTCCGATGATTTTATGGAGATAGTTTCAAGCATTTCCCTCTTGCATCATCCAAACGTGACAGAACTAGTGGGTTATTGTTCAGAGCATGGACAACATCTGCTGGTGTACGAGTTCCATAAAAATGGCTCACTGCATGACTTCTTGCACCTATCAGATGAATACAGCAAACCTTTGATATGGAATTCCCGTGTCAAGATAGCTCTGGGGACTGCTCGGGCATTGGAGTAAGTTCAGAAAAGGAATTCTATAGTTCCAATTGTTTCTCACTAACATCAAATTTTGCACCCCCATAAAAAAAAATTGAACACGTCCTTGTCCTCCATTTTCTTTACCTACCATTATCTATCATCTGCTTTATTGTTCAAATACTGGGGGCAAAGGGATTGGGTCATTGCCACTTGAATGATTCAACAAAAATGATAATTGTTAATTATTTAGTTCCATGGTATGAATATTAATAATGTAAAAGCCCGAGGTGAACAAAACAAGGTGAACTTTTTATCAACTCATTTTCTGAGCATCTAAAACCTTTACATATGAAGAAGTTGCTTTGGCACATCTGTTTCCACTCCATGTGAACAGTCCTCATTCTTTCTAAGATGCACGACATGGCCTAGACTTCTGTTAAAGAATTTTGATGTTGGAATCTAGAACTTGCTATGATATTAGTGATGAGCTTCCTGATACTCAAAGGGGTTTTCTTCAGGTACCTGCATGAAGTTTGTTCGCCATCTATTATTCATAAGAATATCAAGTCTCTGAATATATTATTGGACACAGAGCTCAATCCACATCTCTCAGATGCTGGCCTGGCAAGCGGTCTCCCTAATGCAGAACAGGTTGATCATGAACCTTCAATTTATTGAATACTTCTAACGTACGCAATAACCTATCTTCTTTTGCTTGCTAATCTGGTCAAGCTCTCCAACTGAGAACCTGGTTCCAAAATTCATGATGTGGTAGTAGCATATTTTTAGATGGTGCAACATCTAGGATTCTGGGTTTTTTGTATTATGTAAGAACTACCCAGAAAAATACAAGTGGTTTCATGGTTGCAAGTTGGCTTATTTCGCCTTCATTATGTTGCATCTGAGGAATCAATTAGTTCATGTTGTCAAATGTGCAAGATTTTCCTGGATTCCAGTGAGTGAATCCACAACCACTTAATTGGTGGTGAAAAGCTTCGCATCTTTTATTTGGTCCTTTTGTACCCCTATCTTAGTCTAGAGGCTAGATTAATCTCTAATCACTCACAGCTATTTGCTGAACTTTTTTTCTGAGGCCTCTGAATTTCACAACATGCAGGTTTTGAACCAGAATGCAGGTTCTGGATACAGTGCACCTGAGGTAGCTATGTCCGATCATTATACTCTGAAGAGTGATGTTTACAGTTTTGGTGTGGTCATGTTGGAGCTTCTAACCGGACGTAAACCATTTGACAGGTGAAATGTTAACATAAACAATATGATGAGAGAGATGATTTCATTGCCATAATCACGCTGATAATCCCATTTACTAACATAATTATAACTAAAGATGGGATAAAAATCAGTTTGTTCCTAATCTCATTGCAATGTTAATTGTTAACAGCTCCAGGCCTAGATCTGAACAATCTTTAGTTCGCTGGGCAACTCCTCAGCTCCACGACATTGATTCCTTATCCAAAATGGTTGATCCAGAACTCAAAGGGCTCTACCCAGTCAAATCTCTTTCCCGCTTCGCTGATGTTATTGCTCTCTGTGTCCAGGTAATATTTTGCTTGAATGAGGGAACTTTGGTGAGGTTGGGGGAAGGGTTTTTGAAGTTTGGTACCATATTGCAGTTTTTACCGAAACATAGATATTGGAAGTTCAGATTCGCAGTTTGGCAAGTTTTGGGCATACTGCATTTCTAGAAAAGGCAAAGGGCGTGTGCTAAATGTTGTATGAATTTAAGTTCTGATGCTAATTACCATTGTTTTTGTGGCAGCCTGAGCCAGAGTTTCGACCTCCTATGTCAGAAGTGGTTCAAGCGTTGGTTCGTTTAGTGCAGAGAGCTAACATGAGCAAGAGAACTATCGGAAACGAACAAGGAGAAACACAAAGAGCTGACAATCCAGATGCACAAGACTATATGTCTTGAGATTTTCTGCAAAAACATTGATTTCTTGCGTTGTTGTCGTAGATTGATAGCCACCCCCACTTCCTCACACTTTTGGTTTATTGTACTTTCAAGTTCATTGAACGTAGTCTTAAACACATGATACGAGAGTTCAAAGCTTGGTCCGGTAAGGAAAAAATAACATGGTTTAGCCTAGTGTTTTGTTTTCTGGGACTTTGTGATGCCTTCATGACAGTTCATTATGGCATTCTGCATGTAGATATACTCTTTATTTTTGTCTTTTAAAAATGGTGATGATATACTTTGTTTGTAAGCGGCATCCCTCTCGTAAGCAATCACTCTCATAATGATTTATTTAACATTGAAAAACAAGAGGATGTAGGTTTATAAAAAGCTTTATGATCCAAAATTTATAAGAGTAAATATTTTATTGAAGTTACTACTCCCTTGATTGGACAATAATTTAAAGTTATGAAGGCTAAAATAACAGTTTTTGATGAGTTTTTATTACTTATTTGAACTCTTTATCAAAAAACAAAAATTTAATGACCCAAATATTGAAGGTTTTTTAGGGTTGGAATAGGGGTGGTCAAAGTTCATCTCCTGCCCCTCTTTCATCAACCCTCTCTCTCTCTGAATTTTCAACATAAAAGAATTGAAACATAAAATAAAAGAAGTATGGAGACCCAAATATAAATATTGAATATAATAGAAATCTAATTACAAAAATAAGTCTACTAAATGATAGCCTGATAATTGGAATGTAATGAGTTGCAATTTTTTTTTTTTATTTTTTTTTAAAAAAGGAGTCATGTAACTAGTAGTCATGTCCGAGCCAAAATCTTTTAATTTTGATATTCTGCGTATTCAAAATTTATCTTTCCCTTCAGCAAAGAGTTGCATGAGTTGGGAAAATTTGAATGATCTACTCATACTCATCAGCAATGGCACCTACCTATGCTACATAACAAATGACAGATATACAAAGAAAATGCTAAACTACATTGACTATCTAAACTTTGAAACATCCTTTGTATTCAGACTAAAGTTCTTGCAAATCTCTGAAATCCCAGAGTCATCGAGGCCATTTTCATCTGCATGCTTATCATGAAGTTCCTCAAGCTCCTTTGATGGTTGCAGCACCTGTTTGCAATTTCATAAAACAAATAGAAAGCTTTACTAAATAGACAGAACGACTATACCTTTGTGACCTATGGAATACATATTCCTGCATGGATCTCAAGGACACTAGCCATCAATGTGGAGAATAGAGTAATATTCAAGGATATATTCAGAAACTACAAATCTAACAACCATTTGTCAAATCTAGCATCCCAATTCCCAGGTGCATAAGATATTACTAAGAGAAAACTACTTCATGACCATGAAACTTATTTAGATATGCTCACTTGAGATTTTTACAAAAGAATCCACCTGGACTTAGTTAATTTAGCAAAATGTTCAAGGCCAACAGTTCAAATGAAATTTCTAATCCTGTAAAACTGATAGAAGAAGTCATACCCATAGAGAATCTTGGGAGTTATGGAATTTATGCCTGGATTCCTCACTCTCAGGCTTGCTTCCCTCGGCAATTGGAACAACTGAATTGTCAGCATATGAGCAATCTGACACTAGCTGAAGAAGTTTCTCACTTCCCTACGGTATCAAAAGGCACAAAAACAAAAAAAGTATGAAAAATGAAACTGCATGTCGATGCATAAGTGAGTGGCAGAATATGATGATGAAAAAGAAAAAATTAAGATACTTTAAGGAAACATGGTACTGAACTTTATCAAAAGTAAGCTTTCTCATAGAACAATACAAACTGCTTACACGAGTGCAAAGCAATCCAACTTCATTTCCATCTTTTCAAATCATGCTAAAGATAAATAACACACCTTAAGAGCTCGCCAGTTGGAATAACTTCGGAATAAGAGCCAAAAGAACGGGATGTTGGGCAGAGGCAAGACCTAAATAAGAAAGAGAACAAGGATGCAACACACACACAAAAAAAAAAGAGTAATAAGAAACATGATAATTCATCTGCTAGTAATTCCTAAAGCATGAAAGGATAAATTTCAAAACCAATAATGCATGGAATCACAATGGAAATTGACATTCTTAAACTAATGCATACGTACAGCTAATGCACTTGACAATGGAAGTAGAGTAACTGAAGCATAGAAACATGTCCTGTGGATGGAAGCTCCCCTGATAGTCAGATAGTATCCATTTCAGGAATACAGTAACAACAATACAAAATTCACAAAACCCAAAATCGCATATCCAGTGAAATTAAATACATGCTCTTTAAGCTTTAAACCAAGTTAAAATTAAAATTCAGAAATAATTGAATTTTTAACTAAGAAGACAGTTAGGGTTATGAAGAATCAGTTTTCTTTAAGGAGCTTGACATTATACAAAAAGCTTAGCCCCTAAGAATTGTCAATTCTCAATGTCCTTACACGTTAGGCAAGTAGAGCTTTCTTACATCTCTCCAGCAAAGGGCTTGACACTCATACGCTCCTTCCAGCTAATTTCATTAACTTGGTGCCATGTCTTGGAACAGACACGACAATATGTCAGAAATAAATAGAAAATGAGGCTTCTATTTGAGCCTCCTACTGTTCTGGATCATCCATAAAGAAACCTTCAAGCCATGTATGACGCTGTATATAATTGAATTCCTTACAAACTATTTTGGTTCACTTCCAAAAGAATTACCATAATTTTAAAAGGACAATCTCAACATTTGAAAGAAAAGAGACTCAGTAATTAAGAAAAACAAAGAAATATACTTAACTGCCTGATAAATGAAACAACACAGGGGAAATCAATTACCTTGAGGCAATATGTCTCAACCTTCGACGCACAAGGCGTCCATTTAAACTGCAATGCGGTAAGAAAAAAGTAACTAGAGGGTTAACTACAATAAGGATGCAGACTCTAAACTTGTTCTACTTTCGCATTGCATTGCTCTTCAAAGCATGAAGAAAAGGAAGACATGCACTAATCTAATCACCATGTATTAAACCAAAAGTAAATAAAAGAGGATAAGAGAGAGAAGTGAACCTGGAAGGGTAGGTAATTTCAACACGAGTGACCTCCTTGGATATAGATTTCAAAAAAATCTCAGATGGCTTAATCCTTGACAAAAGCATCAATCCCAACCTGAACCCCTCAAAGATTTTCAATACAAAAAATAATAATCAACCTCTCATACGATACCAGCAACTTGTAACTAGTGAGTCCACTTGCTAAGACATAATAGAAAAAGAAAAAGGCAAAAGGAAGGGATACCCGTGAAGCTTATTCTTAAAAGTGCCTTCAGGAGCCTTCTCCAGACCCGTCCATGCTTTATTCATCTAGTTAGCCAAAAAAAGATCACACATTTATGAATTTCTTTCAATGGGTATTCAACAAAATTAACAAACGATGGAGAGAGAGAGAGAGAGAAATGTAAGACCTTATTGGAAGCATAATCTATAAAAAGTTCCACATTTTGGGCACTAGAGTTGGAAGAAGAAGAGATCTTTTTCCAAAGGTCTTTGAGAGTGGAATGAGTGTGGGCAGAGGCTGTGTCTTCAAGGGAAGGGTCTATTGATCTACTAAAACACCAGTTTCTTCCTTTCACTGGAAACACCACCAATCTTGCTCTCATGTTTCCTAGTCAGGGAAGAACAAAAAGACCCGGTTATTTTCTATTGCTCTCCTTTTGGTATTCGTAAGGCGGACTCCCTGTCTGATAATGCAAACAATAAACCAAAAAGGAAAGAATTTTGTTGTGTATATCACAAAGTAAGGGAGCTGAGCTGGGGGAGGGTGGGTATTGACTGAAGAAAAAGAGATGGAAGGAAGCGGCGGGCTTTCTTTCACTAACAAAACAGGTTTTTGATTTGCCGTCCCTCATCACTTCGCATCCTTGGTGGGCTAGCTTCTTTTTTTTTTCTTGCTTCAATTTATTTTTAAAAAGCTTCCAAAGTTATCAACGTTTCCCTTTGAGAATCTCTTTAGGTAAGAAAAAATTATAATTATAAACAAACACGAGTGAAAAAAGAGACAAAACCTAATCTAATTGGGATTAGACTGTTATATAAGACTGAATTTTGGATATGAAGATTTTTACCCTGTGAGAAGTGGTATCAAGATGCAGCTGATTCCAAGATCATACAATGAAATCATGGAAGTTATTCAGGAATGAGTGGTGCTTCTTAAGAGTTTGATATGGCAAACAAAAGAAGGTAGATAACATTATATCATTGATTGATTAGGGGAAGCTATGGAAAGCACCGAAAGGATGAAAGTTCGTACATTTCTCTTGCGTCAAAATTGAGTGAATGATTGGTAGCTGTCGAAGAAACTATTTCCATTACGAAATGGACACTAACAAACACATTGAATGATTGCAAGAGATCTGATGTATTTATAAATCAATGTAAATGAGCAGCCAATTAACACAATGCTAGATTCATGTGCAACTCGCATGTTCATGGTTGATTGATTACTGAAAAATATTGGTTTGACGTTGAGCAACAACCACACCTCCAATAAGAAAATAAATTGTAAGGCATAGAAAATTGTAGGTATGTCCATCCTGTCATGTGTTAGATTGTGTTGGGCTAATAAAAGGTGTGCATATAGGGCTGGCTGTGAATTTAGATAATTATGATATCATTACTGTCTCGATTTCTTGAGAAAAACCAAGATCGTGTTGATGCCATATCTGATTAAGTTATGATTGTAAGTGAATGGTGTTCATTTTTGTCCTAGAAAAGGGGTAGGGCAACTCTGTATTAACCATTTAACCATAATCTTAGCTAGTGTTAGAAAGAAGGTAATTATAATTAGATTAAAAGGTGATTAAGATGAAAAGGTACAAGGATAAGAATATAAAAAAATGTGAATGTGTTTATTGCATTGTTCAGGAAAGAAACAAGGAGTTAAATGTACCGTCTAATTCAGGCAAATATAAGTGGTGTATCCATCGATAATTTGAGCATAAGCTGCCAACTCCGAGGTAGCAATCCTTCAAAGAAAGCCTCTTTGAATACTAAGTTCACAGATGCAAGGTAGTCAAAATCGAGATTTTGACACGAATCGGAAAGGGCTCTGAAAAATCGGATCGTAAGATCGGATCGTAAAATTGTAAGATCGTACCCGAATCTGTCCGTACAAAAATCGTAAAATCACAGCTAAAATCGTGTGAGAAGAAAAATCGTAAAATCGTATGTAAAATATTTCTGAATACAAAATAGCATAATTATGGACATAAAACTTAATTAGTTTAGGTTCATACATGATGTAAAATAACTTCAAAACACATTACAAAACAATTATGTCAATAGAATTTCATTAGGTAAAAACAAACATATTTAAAATAAATATTTTAATGATATGCTATATAAATTAAAATCAGTCTCATGTCCGTCATTTTCCTCGTTATTTTTAATACATTTATCAAAAGTATTATTATTGAAAGGATTATCAGTACTAAATTACTAATACTGGTATCAACAGTCAACATCAATATTATTAGTACTAGCTCCAACTCCAACAAATTATTTTGACATCAGGATATGAAAATGATGTAAAACATCAAATTTTTTTAATTAAAAGTAAAAATTAAAAAAATTTAAGTATAAATTTTAAAGTTAATATTACTGATTTTCAAGAGTGATTCCATGATATATATATATATTTTATTTTTTATAAAATCAACACAACAATTTTATTTTTTTATAATATATATTTTTTATAATTTTTTTAATATATATATTAAAAACATTATATATATATATATATATATATATATATATATAATTTGTCCGATGTGGGACAAATTGCATTTGTCCCACATCGGACAAATACAATGTTCTCTCAATTGAGAGGATTTTAAATACAGGCTAGTAAGGCTACAGCCGAGAGACTCTTGGCTGGAGAGTGTGGGACAAATTGCATTTGTCCCACATCGGACAAATACAATGTTGTCTCAATTCCTCTCCTTTTAAATACAGCCGAGAGTTTCCAGGGGAGAAGCCGAGAGTCTCAACTCTCAAGTGTTTCCTTTTTTAATTATCCCACATCGGATGAAAAATAAGAAGGTAAATTTTTTTGTGTATAAATATAAGAGGTGATTAAGTAAATCGGTGCAAGATTTGGTTTTAAAATAATGAAAAATCTGAATCATAAAATCAGACCGATCCGGTCCGATTTTACGAGTCAACCCGATTTTGACCGGGTTTGACTGATTTCGATTTTTATTTCCGGTCCAACCAGGTTTGCTGAGCCAACTCGTAAACTCGTATCTTTCCGGTCCATCCAGGTTTGCTGAGCCAAGTCGTAAACTCGTACGAGTTTGCGAGTTGGCTCGCGAGTTTGACTGCCTTGCACAGATGTAATAAAAGCTTCTGGGCTTGTGATTAAGATTAGCAAAGGAGAAGTACAATTGCGGAGAATCGTCACTAGCAACACAAGAGGAGGTGATGAGAATTCTTCAGCTGCTGTCACTAGTTGTTAACACCACGTGCATTACAAAAATAACTAATCAACCAGAAAAAACTATGTGCAAAATACAAACACCTATTATGGTACACGCTAAAATACATGCTATGGTAAAATTCACCAACCACTAACTGCATCGGGCATCAAACAGGGAGTTAATTCCAGATTTATTGAGTATCCATGACAAACCAGCCTCACCGGCGGATTATCACAATGAACTACTGTGTATTGAAAAGGCAGCGCATAAGGAACACCATCGGCCAATTTCCTGTATCTTCTTTATTCATTTTCTGCAATGTAATTTGGTAATTCACCTTGGCAGAGGTATTCATCACAAGAAGATGCTGATTCCCAACCCTTCCGCAACCGAAAGATGTCCTCAGTGAAAGTGGATCCAGAGGCTCCGATGAAGACACTGGACATAGCACAGATTGCCTTGTCCAGCATAGCTTCCACCTACAAATGAAAACCCGATAAATTCCTTTCAATTTGAGGCGAAACAATGACAGTAAGTAACATACAGCATACGCTCATGTCATTATCATATGTGAGATTTGTAGGGACTATTGAATTCACACATTGTCTTCACATTGTTCAAATTAACAGAGCAAATCAAATGCTTTGAGAACTTATTTTCCAATGTAGAAAGGCACCAAACTGAGTGCATTTCAATTATGTCCAGGAACAATAGGATAAAGCAGGAACAATAGGATAAAGCAGGAACAAAAAAAGGAAAGAGAAAAATCATGAGTGAGACAAATGGAGGAACACTATCACCATTATAATTCTATAAGATGCCAAAGTGGGCCTCTCTCTAATCTCTAACAAAATCAAATATAGGCGAGTCATTCACATGCATGATGGATAATTATATGTCATCAGCGGAAAAGAGTTCAAAGCACTTCTTCTGCACATGACTCGGAATAAAGTTGAAACTTATTTACTTGAACCACAACAAGAACTGCAACAAAACCTATGAGTAGCTCTTTCACTGAAGGGTTTCATAAGTCTTTATGAAGATAAATCTGATAAAAATAGAACATGCCAGAAAACCAATTTTGGTAGATTTAATACATTCACAATATGGAAGTAGTGCATAGTACAGTGATCACTTTAGCAAAACAAACAGCTAATCAACAGGGATCATTTAACAAACAGCTAATCAAAAGGGATCGTTTAACTCATAATCAGCAAATAAATTTATCTCAAACCAGGTAGAGAGTGATTTCCTTTAGCCCATGCTAAAACAGGAAATCAAGAAATCTAGTCTTACCTGAGAATCTTCCTGGAGGCCATGTCTGTATAACAAAGCATCCCACTTTTCAGCTGAATTACGAGGAGGACGTTTAACAAGTGGAATGGTCCTTCCATTCACCACAACTAGTGACTGCAGCAAACTGGTTTCACTTTCTGCCGCATCTGTGGAGAGATATACCACAGGTGCATTGGCTCTCTCAACCACCCGAGCAATGCAATCTGCCGCTTGGGGAACGGGATAAAAGCAACTTGGCTTCTTGACATTGCTGGAAAATATACAAGGATTCTTAGAGGCATCATGATGTCTACCTTCTCAATAAGGTTAAAGAAATTCTAGTAAATACGCCTTCATAATGTTTAGAACCCAATCCGATCATGGATGCTGATTGGAGCAAGAAATAGATGTTGCTCTAAAACAAGAGAACAGTTGCATTTTAAGTGTTATTCTCCAAAACTGTCTATGAGATCTTATATAAACAAATCAGTCTGTATTCAAACAGTTACACCATGTCTATAAATATAAGTATAGAGTAATAATTTGATTTAAAAAAAAATGAAGTTGATGCATAAAGCCACATATACACAAGCTGAAAAACACACAGCATATGCACTTACTTGCAACCAAATCATCATTTAAAACGCCCCATCCCTGTTTTTCTTTCAGTTTCAAATTCATGGCACAAAATTACAAGGAAACTCCTGATCACCTTTTGGATAAATACTAAATCAGGCTAGTTTGTAACAGTACATCTAATTTTACAGATGCTTTAAGATTTTGACTGTAACCGCCACAAACAAGTTATCAAGTGGGTACTAGACTCTAGATAGACGTAAGAGTTCCTTTCCCCCATCCCCTCCTTTATGCTCTATACAGAGCAAAACAGTTCATACATGAAAAACAAAGAGGCAAAGAGCACCAACTGCAATGAACACAAAGGAACAGGCATGAAAAAAGCAACACATACCAGAACTTCAAAAATCCATGACGCCGAAAATGGAGAGCAATGAAGTTGCTCCCCAAGAAAGTTTGAATAAACCTCTGCGCAGTAAGCATAATTATCCTAGTTGGCTCAATCAAAGTCTTGCATTTATGAGCAATAGGACCACCTGGCTGCATAATCCATTCTTCCTCCACATCAGCAAAAAACACATCTCCCACAGCAATAACATTATCATCACTCACAAACTTCCCCTCAAGATCCTTAACAGTAAGCTTGCTTGGCTTTCTAATATCCTCCTTCCATGGGGACTCAAGTTTCCCCATAGAAACCCCCAACCCCTTCAACTTCTTAACATGTTCTTCATCAACATAACATGGAGTAGGATCAGAAAAATAACAAAAGAACCTATCAATATGGGGTTTATTCTTCATGGTTTCCACAAACTCTTCGAAGGTAACAACAACCTTCCTCCCCAAACAATCATTTACATGCTCGATATCTAAAACCCTATTATACTGATAATCAAACCTGGAGCTCGGAATAACCAGGATCCGATTCAACAATGCAGCGAAAAACATATGCTTCTCTAAACAAATCAAATGGTTACTCATCTGCCCAGATAAACAAAGCGCGAATAAAAATTTATCCGATTTCGGTTTCCATTCTAATTTTTTTCTATCAGCGAATCTCTGATCCACTTTGTTTTCACATCTCTGGAGGAAACCACCGGCATTGCTGAAATCTAAATCTGATGACGATGAAGACACATTTCCTGACTCATGAGGGGCTAGTAAAACCTGTTGAATTTCTTTATTCAAAGAAATTTGTTTTAGCAATGCAGATTTCATCTCTTCAAAGGAAACAGAATTGAATTCCTTTTCTAACAATGTGGAATTGCTAGTGGAATTCCAGAGAGAGGAAAGAGAGAGCTGCTGCTTTTTCAGCAGATAAAGAGCGCGTAATTCGGATTCTCGCATTCTGACAGAGAGAGAATCTCCGACTTTCAGATGCGTCGAAAATAAATTCCGGAAGTTGGTGGAGAAGGAAAGGAAAAATATCAAGAGAGGGAGGAATATTATAGCAGCGGCAAACAGAGTGTACCTCTTGTTGAAGTTGAAACGGTGTCGTATCCGAGATTCGACATCGAATGTAGTGAATCGTCGGCGAGTTGGGGAGGGGGTGGGGAGGAGGTCGTTTTCGTGGTGTTTTCTGTCGTTTTGCTCAATCAGGTTCTCGCGATCGTCCTCTTCGTCTGACGAATCTCTCTCCATTGGGCGGGGTGCTTGGTTCGCTTTTTTTTGGGACAGTGTCGTATAGTGGGTTTGAGATGAATGTGAAGGGGTTATATACGTATCCTTTAGAGTGAGAGTACGGGAGGGAGGGAATGATAATGAGATCAGATGAGGGATGGAGGTGGTGGCCCTGGTGGATGGAGGGTAGAGAAAGCGGAGGAGGTTGGAGATAATTAAAGAGGAAGCAAAGCAAATATGATCCCTCAGTCGTCGGTGGCGGATAATGACATCACACCCGCCTCTCTCACTCTCTTAGCTTCACCGGCCCGGCCCAATTATTTGTTCCAGCTGTTTGTGGATCTGCCCTGATCATTGTGCTCCAGATTTGTTCCATAGTATAATAATAATAATAATAATAATAATCAATTGACTTCTAATTAGTCCACCTCTAGCTTCTTTTTTTAATATAATAATATGGGACCACTATTTTTCTGAAGCCTATCGAATATAAATAGCATATTATAAAATTATCTTCTACACTCATTTCAATACAAATTTAAATAAGATTTTTTAAAATTTTTTATTTTTTATTATATTTATCACTATTTAAATTATATATTTACATTTCTGCAAATTATAAATATGCTTTATGTTTATTAGAAGATCATATTGACTTGTCTCTTTTATTCACATCAAAAATTTTATTGTGTGCTTACAAATTTAGTATATAGGCCGGAAACCTTGGACTTGTGAGCTATTGATCCAAAGTAAAGTGAAAATGTCATTTATGATTGAGGTATAACAACCAATGTTATTAAAATCGCGGTTTGACTCGTAAAATCATATGATTTTATTAGTCAAACGAACAAACCTGGTAAAATCAAGTTAAAAATCAAAATCCACTAAAATCAATCTAAACACGGTAAAATCGGGTAAAATTGTAAAATCGAACCGAATCGGTTCGATTTTATGATCCGACTTATCCCTCGTCTACTATTCACGTTAATTAATTTCCTCAATTCTTCTTAGTTCTTACTATCTTCTCATCCCTCTTGGCTCATCTCCTTTCATCTCTCAAATCTTCCTCTCCTCTTACCTTAGCAGAAGTTCAATTCGTCCCTGTCGATCTGTAAGCTCATCGTCATCGTCACCTTTCACCAATCTTTAATTCGTCACCTCTCAACGTTAGTTTATGAAACTAACCATATAGTATAGTTGTATTTCACAACTCTAATAATCAAATTTGGTCGGGTCTTTCTTTTACATTGGAGGAATTGGGATATGGCTATAAATGAGAGACTGATTTATGTTAAGCTTCTGTATTTCATGAGCAGAATCCAATGTTGTAAATGTGATCCATTGCATGCTCTTTTAGTGTGATTAATCAAATAGGAAAAGCAAAATAAAAATGAATCACAAATTGATTGTTAGGGGTGTTTGACTATTTGGGTTGATTCTATTGATTGATTGGGAAATCCCTACCAGTTTCTTTGTAAATCTAATGTGATTAATCAAAATTTCTTGATGAAGTGATCAAGATGAGATGGATTCTTGACTTTGCTTTGTGCACTAAACAAAATGATGATATTGAAACTTTGCAATATGGGTAATATATGATGTCGAATTTGTTTTTGTTGCTTCACTTTCTTTTGGATCAGTGTTTGGTTTGATTATATAACATTATAAAAATCTTCAAAATGGGATTAACTTTTATGTCTACATATCATCTGTAGAGTTTTGAGTAATCAGTCATTTGGGCATATGTTTAGAACTTCGACATAAATTCTAACATTTGTTGTCATTTTGTACAATTAGGTATTGAAATTTCATGATTGCCTGATTGGTGGATGTGTAAATTCCAGCATTGTACTGATCATATTAATGTTGTTATGTTTATCTGATTCCTATTTGGGTTATGTTATATGTTGGTGCTTCCTGAAACTATAAATTCATTATACTGATCATATTGATGTTGTTATGTTTATTCAATTCCTATTTGGGTTGTGCTATATGTTGATGTTCCTTAAAACTATAAATTCATTGTACTGATCACTTATTGCAGGCTGACATGTTGTTATGTTTTATATGTTCAATAGAGTATCTCTGACCAACTTTTCAATTTGGTGGAAAGTTTACTACATCTTTTTAAGATTTCTCACTTTATTTTCAGCATTTGTGGTTTATTTTGGACTAAAAGAACATTTCTTTTTCTTTCTTTTTTTTAGCAGTAAACTTGTCCTCCTGCCAGGTCATAATTGATGATGCATCTATAATTTGCATAGTAACAGAACAATAGACTTGATGCTTACGATTTTATGATTTTTCTACCAAAAAAATTTTACTTGCGATTTTATGATTTTCTTATACGAAAATATTTTACTTATGATTTTATAATTTTATGATCTGAGTTCAAAATACAATTCTGTGTATGACAAAAAAGCGAGTTTGACAACTTTGATAACAACATGATGTACCATTTTTATTTTGTTTGATAATTAGTTCTCACTAAGTTTTCTTATCATTGTATTTTTAAGAATTTTTATATTGTTATTTTCTATTTTTATCAAGGATTTTTTATATTGAAATTCATTTGGATCTCATGGATCTTGGAGACACCATTATAGATGATAATAAAGCATTTAGTAAAAAAAAAAAAGAGGCAAAGCCTATGATATTCTTACATCGTCATCATCTCCATAAGAAGTTGAAAATAGAGTATCTCACAATAAAAAGAATCCTCTTATTCTTTGACAAATTCTGAAAAGAAAGATATGACCATCAAAAGACAGTTATTTCCCTATAAATTTGTTATGATTGAATATATTTATGATTGCAGGATTTTAAATCAGTAAGTGAATATACTTTTACAATGTTTAATATTAGTTCATTGAAATTATATGGAGATAATGTCACCCATAAAGATATGTTAGAAAAAAATATTCTTTGTTTTTCATGCCCCGGATGTACTCCTGCAACAGTAGTATAAAGAACAAAGTTTTAAGAAATATTTTGAAATGATTTTATGTCACTTTACGACTAAACAAAATAATGATTTTTTAATAAAAATCATTAATCACAGCAGATTGGTTCTACTCTATTCCCTGATGTGAACATTGTGAGATATAATAATAATTTTGGTCATGTTCATGATAGAGGTCATGGGTAAAAATAATTTAATTACCATAACTATAATGATCATAATTCATCAAATTCTAACTAACCTTCAGAGAATAAGGAGAAAAAAATGGAAGGATATATATAATAAGGATACCAAGAAAGTAGAAAACATTTGTTATCAATGTGGAATGAAAGGGCATTGATCTCATACAAGTTGTATGACCAAACATCTTGTTGATTTATATTAGTCCTTATTGAAAGGAAAAGAGAAAAACATAGAAACAATTTTTTTCATCCACATCAAGAAAATATGAATTTGCATCATAAGCTCATTATGGATGGTAGAGATATATACTTAATAGATAGTATGACAACGCATATCATTCTCGGACTTAAGCAATATTTTTCAAATCTAAGAACAATGAAAGCAAAAGTAAATACAGTATTAGATTCAACAGACTTAATTAAAGGCTCTATAAAAGTCGGTATAACGCTTCTTAATGAAACATAATTTATTATCGATAATGTTTTATTCTTTACTAAATCAAGGAGAAATCTGCTAAGTTTTAAAGATATACGACCTAATGGGTACCATATTGATACTGATAATAATAATGGTGTAGGATATTTTTACAGGAAACAAATATGTGGAAAATTACTCATTTTTTCTTCATGGTTATACTATATAAGTACTAGTACAATTAAAGGCAATGCAATAATGAACCAAAAGCTCAATGAACCAAATAATTTTATTATTTAGCATGATCGGTTAGGTCATTCTATATTAATAATACTACAAAGAATTATTAAGAATTCACATGGTCATCCATTGAAGAACCAGAAAATTCTTCAATGTAAGGAATTCTCATGTGCTGCTTATTCTCAAAGAAAAATGGTCATTAGACTATCACCAAAAGTTAGGATTGAATCCCCAAAGATTTCTAGAATGCATTCAAAGTGATATTTGTGAGCTCATTCACCCACCATGTAGATCATTTAGATATTTTATGGTTTTAGTATATGCATCTAAAAGATAGTCACATATGTGTTTATTATGAACTCATATTCTAATATTTGTGAGATTACTTGCTCAAATTATTAGATTATAAGAACAATTTCTCAACCACACAATAAAGATTATTCATCTTGACAATGCTAATGAATATCCATCCTAAGTATGTAATGATCATTGCATGTTATTTGGGATAAACATTGAGCATCATATTGTCCATGTTTATACTCAAAATGGTTTCGTTGAATCATTTATTAGTGCCTTAAGTATTACAAAAGCATTACTCATGAGAACTAAGTTTCTTGTCTCTATTTGGGGGGACACTATTTTACATGCAACAACACTCATATATATTAGACCAACATCATATCACAAATTCTTCCTATTACAATTGTTTCTTGGTCATAAGCTAGATATTTCCCATGTAATAATATTTAGTTATGCAGTATATATTTCAATTTATCCACCATAATATACAAAGATAGGTCCTCAAAGAATGTTTAAATATATATTAGGTTTGAGTCTCCATCAATAATTAAATACATTGAACCCTTAACAAGTGATTTATTTACAACACATTTTGTTGGTTGTCATTTTGATGAGACCATGTTCCCAACATTAGAGGTAGAAATTAAATAGTTTGATAAATATATTATATGGAATGCATTTCCATTATTGAATTTTGATCATCGTACAAAACAATATGAACAAAAAGTTCAAAGTATACTTCGTTTGCAAAACATGGTAAATCAATTATCGAATGCATTCACTAACTTAAAAGGAGTAACTGAATCCCATATATCAATTGTAAATGCTAGCCAAGATTGAATTCCTAAAAGGACAATTTGCTAAAATATAGTGAATGAGTCTAAAGCATGTTAAAAGCATGGTATATCAATCAGTTCAAGAGATAAAAATCATTGAAAAAGAAAAGAGTAAATAATCAAGTTGACATTATTGAGAAAGAAAATATTCATGAGGATATAGACATAATTGATCATAAAACCCCAAAAGAGGTTCAAGTACATGAAAATAGTAAAAATAAAGAGATCTCAAAAATTATATCTCTACAAAAAAAAAACAATAAAACTTAAATAAGATAGTTGTCCATAATATTTTTCATATAATATAGCACTTGAAATCATTAATGAAAATAAGGATCTTGAGCCTAAATCCATCAAAGAATGTAAACGCATAAATGATTTATTAAAATGAAAAGAAGCAATTCAAGTTTAATCAAATTTATTTGCAAAAATGAAGTTTTTGGACTTATTGTCCAAACACCTCAAGGTGTATATTCAATTCGATACTAATGGGTATTTTTGCGAGAATAAAATAAAAAAAAATGAAATCATAAGATATAAGGTCCGTCTGGCTAGTGGCACAAGGGTTTTCACAAAGACCTGATATTAATTACAATGAAACATGTTATATTATATTAGATGCAATTATATTTTGTTATCTTATTAGCCTGACAACTTGTGAAAAGCTAGATATGTGCTTAATGGATATTTTTACAACCTATTTATACGGATTAATTGACAATAATATATATATATATATAAATCTCTTAAGGGTTTAAAATGCTCGTATCATATAATTCAAAGCTTCAAGAGGTTTACTTGATCAGGCTACAAAGATTTCTATATGGGTTAAAGAAATCAGAACACATGTTGTATAATCGTATTAGTATTTATTGAAAGAATGGTTTAATAACAATTTTATATGTATATAAAAAGTTAGAATCTGATTTTTCTATCATTGTATTTAAAAAATTTTGGAACTCATGGAGAGACACCAAGGACAATAAATTATTTAAAGAAAGAGTTGAGATGAAATAATTATGAAAACAAAATTGTTTAGGCCTGCAAATCAAACATTTAGCAGATAAAATTTTTATTTATCAATCAACTTACCCTGAGAAGATCCTTAAAAAAAATTATATGAAATCCAAACGAGTAATGATAGATGTGATAAGAGGATCATACTCAATTGGCAAATCAACCAAGCTATAATAGATGAGTTCTGACTCTCTTAGAGGTTAATCGATAGCTGAAAGGATGTCAGGAAATCCTTTAGCTTTGTGAAAATAATCCAAGATTTAAAGGCCATCCTTCTTGAGTTTATTCAATTGATATAGAGTGTTTGTTTGGCAAGCCCATGAGGTTGTAGAGAATATTTTCTCCAATGTGAACTAAAAATTGCTAGAAGTTTCAAGGTCAATGACATGTGTGAGAATGAGTTTAGAGAGAGAAGAGAATAGGGTACTTAAAAGGACTTATAAGGGTTATAGAAATAGGAATATCAGTGGAAGTTAACCGTAGCATTTTGGGAATAACATAGTACCATTAATAAAACCAAAAAGCTTTTGGCCACTAATGTAAGGCATAAGTTGAGCCTTCCATGATAAATAATTGTCACTAGTAAGTTTGAGATTTATATGGTAGGCAGGGTAAGTAGGTGTACGAGGAACATCAAAATTAGAAGAGGAGATGGTAAAAGATGACATGATGCACACATATCAATAGGCTCTAATACTATAAAAATATATATATATATTTTTGAGTTTTAGCTTCTCATGATTATTTTGGTATCTTGGGGACAACAAAAATCATTTATAGATAGCTTATGTTTTACGGTAAACAACAAAGATATGAATTTAAAGTTTTAAACAAATGTAAACCACTCATTTATCTTGACCTTATCTTATCCATGGTCATTCTGAGATTTTGTTGTTATGTTTTTGCTTTGAATTTGAGGATGTTTTCTGTCTCTCTCAATAGTAGAAAAAAGGTATGGATATGGGTCCTAAAAACCGATTATGTTGGCATGCAGTTAGATGAGTGCTCCATGCCAAAAGATAACCGATGTGGTCCTAAAAACCGATGATGTCGGCATGCAGTTAGACGAGTGTTCCATGCCAAAAGATAACCGATGTGGGTTTTATCCTAGGGGTTTAAAAGTTGAATGCTGGGCGAAAGAGGTCATAAAATCTCTTAGGGATTGTGTAAGAGAGCTTCATGGAAGATGTGGAAAAGTGAGTGTGTATAATGAGAAGTTGATTCCTGAAATTTAAAGAAAGTAAAACTGAGAAAGCAGAGATTGAATAAGCAATGAAGGGAAGTTGATTTTTGTCAGTGGAAACTGAGGAATTAAAGAGGGCAAAAGTGCTGTGTTTCCTGGTTTGATTAGTTTTTTAGGGTTTTAAGGTGCCTGTTATTGAAACCATCAACACAAGCATCGATGATTTGTTTGGGCTGAATATACATATCTCTTGGTTTTTAACTAACCAAGAAACAGCTAATCTAAACAAATCTTAATTGATTTTACAGAGGGAAGAAGCGGGGGGGATAATTTAAGGGGAGGAAAGGGAAAAGGTGGAGAAAATTATGGACTCCCAACTCAGCCGCTCTGAGAAAACCTACTCTCCTATCAATAGTCCTAAACCCTATGCTAGCTACCTTTGCTCCCACGTCTTCCGTCGATCTCTCCCTTGTTGTCGTAACTCGTATGTACATCTGAAGGAAACATTTTTGGAGTTTGCAAGGAACCACATTTGAAGTTCATGAAATGCGTACGTGGTTCATATTTTCAGCTTCTTTCTAACTTTATTAGCTCAGATAATTCAGGAGAAATAACATAAGGCAGGCGCATTATAGCTAAGAGGCATAAAGAACAATTGGATACAATTTGGTCTGCCTCTGCATATATATTAATATTTGAATCTCACATGGAACAGCTACAGAGGGACCAAGAATGCACGCAGTGAATAAAAAATTGTTTGCCTCTAAATATTACATGCTAGCTATAAAACAAAATATGATGGATGATAGATTTCATTAACGCAAGACCCTCGGTTAAACTGAGGAAGGCAATTTGTGTTGAGCAGGATTGTTGACCTCTCCCAACGATCAAGGAGCTGAAGAACAGGTGAAGATGAGAAGGGGCGTAAATGTTTCATATTTGGGAAATTCTATGGACTGTCTCAACCTCCTTCCGTCCCTTCAACGAGCCTTCCATGAACCCATTTCTTAGTAGCAACTGATTTGGAAGGTGTCTCCTCTTTGACATACTGAACTCTAGATCCATTTGGTGAATTAATCTTTTCAGACGTGAGACTCCCGTTTGGTTCCACTTGGTCAGGTTGCTTTCCTGAACTTGAATGGTCTATGGTTAAAGAAGGCAAACTATATGCACTGGAGCTTAAAGGGAGAAGTCCCCCCTGACCATTCAGTATATCATGGGAGACTAAATTACTGAAATTGAGATCTTCATCTTTACTAGTTTCCATGATCATGGTCCCATTTACTTGTCTCAACTCTACTTGGTCCATGCTTTCATTGCCTGCATGTATTTCCTTCTCATCCTCACTAACCAGTTCAGTTAGTGTAAGAGATGGGTATCTGTCATTCACATTAGATATGCTATCACTGGATACATCATTCCCTCTATCCACGGATTCAATTGATTGAATTGCTTCAGCAATAAGCTTTCTGGCTTCAGTTAGGGAGGCACGGGCAATGGGGCTCTTCATTGCAGCACCTTCAAGAGCGTTAGCAGCCTTTTCAGCTTCCACAATTAAAGACCTGTAGGATATCTCAAAAGATGATTATAGTTTCTCTACACGAAAAGCAGTCTAATATGTTGGTGGAAGGTTCAAATTGCAACAAGATGGGTTCATCTAGCTTCATTACTGCTACCACTTTCCTTTTCAGCAACAATTCCCAGTGGGGACCAAGAACAAATGAACTTAACTAGTTCGATGGGATAGTACCAAACACGAAGGCTGAAAATGATGGATTGAGGTGTGTAATGCATTCATAGTGCGGGTTACTAAATTCAACTTTAGTTTGTATTCATATAGCATGTCATGTACTAGGTTTGCAAAGTAAACCATTACCATACTAACCTTGCTTGTTCAATAGCTTCATTTTTCTTGGTTTCTGTGGCAGTTCTTTGTGCTCTGATGTTCTTTATCATTTCCAACTTCGAACTTGCCAAAGGATCCTTGTATGATGGTGTCTTACTTCTTCGCCTCAACTGCTGGATTGGGCTTCTAGTATTCCCTTTTTCTGTATCACTACTTCTTCTCTTCGAGGAGTCCCATCTAGCAGACTGTGAACTACCACTTGGCACCCGCCTTGGCTTTCTTGCAGCTCCAGCTTGTGTGCCATGAAATTTACTAAGGCCAGAGTAAACTCTTTCACGGTATTCCTAGCAGGAACAAAGAAAGTTGATTGATTGTAATAGGGGATGAAATATGTGTGAGTTAACAGCTGCAGAGTTGAAGTAGTTGAAATTTATATCACATGTCCTAATTAAACTCAACTCATAAGTCATGAGTATGCAATCAGCAAAAGAACATAGAGTTGGCTGAATGATGAGTAATACTAGAAAGGCAGACAGAAAATGATGGAAGAGTATTTAGACAAGAAATATCAGAATATGCATATGTCCAGATCAACTAATTTTTTCACAGGTACATCAGGTCCCTACCAGATATTTCTGATGAAAGAAAACTTTATGACTAGACAGTTACGACATACAACATGTCATATGTCTTGGCCAAGCAACATCATGAATACTTATTCCAAAATTGATTTTTGTTTCGTGCCTTGCTCTTTTTTTTTTCTTTTTTTTTTCACCTCTTCATTTACCACTAATCTAATGGTCCAGTATCAGAATTCAGGATCAATATTCATTGGAGGAGACATATAGCATCAAAAATACCAGAAAGAACTCACAGGATCAGCCCATTTCGCAGCAATGGCTTCTGATATTTTTCTTCTTTGTTCAAGGGATTTTGGTGCTCTTTTGCTACCTTTTGGCCTAGGCGATGTTTTCCTTTGTTGAACGCTCTCAACCCATTCAACCTCAAGCTGTTGCCTTAAGATTTTGTAGGAATCCCACTGCAGCTCTTCCTCGCCAGTGTAGCCTCTTCTTGAAGCCTCTGCAATTAAATTCTGCCATTCAAAATAACAACCTTCCTGCATCATTTGCTTCTCACGACGTTTTTGCCACCCCAACCTAACTCCATGCCCAATTTTCTCCCTTGTCTCTTTGCTGTAAGAAAACAGGAAATAGTGCACAATTTTCAACTTCCAGTCAGAATGTTTTACCCAGGTAAAAAACAATGTAGAAGGCAAATTAAGCAGTTAAGTGACAGAACCTTTATTAGCGTTAGCAGCAGAAATGGTAGTTTAAATCAGATTTGTAGCAAAAGAGGCAAACAGAGAATTACCCACCTCTGTGCATGTCCAAGGCTGGCTAGCTTCATCTTGATCTGCATAGCCAGATTTTGAGTGAATTATACAATTTAACATGTCAATCCTATTCATAGAGTCATCATATGCAAAATCTGTGAAGCCATATCATCCATACCTTATTGCTGTATCCAATACATGAGCTAAAACAATCTTGTAAAAGTAAAATTGTCCATGAAGGTGAGTTGGATGAAGAAGATCAATTAACTTATGAATGGTCAGGAAAAGGAAAGTTTCTTCTTGGATGAACCATAAGTAAATCGATTGAGACAAATCATGAACTCAAAAGAACAGAGAAACAAATTAAAGGTCAAAAGATTCAATCAGTTGCTGACTACAGTTTTTCTTAACATTGTGCACAACACAAGTCAGATGCGACGGCCAACATCAATCATTGGTCATTGCAGTAAATCCATTAATTCCACCACAACACCATAGACTAGTGTAACTGACCAATTTACTGTCAAAGAACGACCTACTTGGCACTTTGTGAGAACCAGCCAGATATGGGAGAGTAAGAGCTAGTTTGGTGTTGTGGTAAGGGTTGACTTTCAAGGGTGTTTTTCACTTAAAAATGCAATAAAATAATATTTTTTTTATTTCTTTAAAAATTTATTTTTGATATCACCACATCAAAATGACCTAAAAACCCCAAAAATAATAATTTGAAGCAAGTAAAAAATATCAATTCTTTTCGAAAACACTTTTGAAACGCAAAAATAAGCATACTCTTCTAAGCATTATTTTGGGATGTTTGCAGTTTTTGGGAAGAGTTTCAGCTGGCTAGCTAGAGAAGCCTGCATTTTTAAAGCAATAATCAAGAGACAAAGGGATTGAATGTCCTAGAAAACTTCATCAATTCCTTTGCTTAAGCTTGTATCAAAGTTTATTCATCTGAAAACTGGATCCATTTATAGAGTAGAATGTAAGCTTATCGCCTCATGCCAGGGGAATATATAAATTATTCTTACATGACATCACCTTAGGATCCTGCATTGCAAGCTTTGTCCTTTCTCTAATCTTCTGAAGGGTTTCTGCACAAGTATCAAAATCTTTTAGTAACGGCACCAAATTACAAGTCAACAAATGAAGAAAACAAAATGACAGATGCAGAACTATGTATTTAGTTATTGCTTACCAGGACTATGTTTCCTGCCTTTGTTCCATGGCATGTTCCCTTTATTTGCATTAGAAATCCTTTTCCGTCTCAATTTTTCTTTGTCATCTAATGCCATCGAGTCTTCACCTGAAGAATCAACTTGAGCAAGCAAGGTATCTGAATTGGCAGCAATTTGTTCATTTTCTAGACTTGTTTTCCTTTTTCCATCCCCCTTGCGAACTAAAGACTTCGGTTCAAAGGTAGCAACAGCTTTGATCTGAAGTCTACTCCTCTCAAAAGCATTTATCTTTCTACGGAATTTGATGGATTTCCCAAGTGATAACAGCCTCTTATCATTACCAAAGGTAAATGGGCTTGAAAAAACTTTGCAATGAGCATTGGTTTGAGCTCCTAATAAACCCAGATGATTTTGCAAGGAAGCCTGAGCAGTAGCAATATCTGCCCACCGAAACCAACCATTAAAAAATTCAGTGATACGAAAAGTACTCCTACAAGTTCACCGCATATAGACAATGAAGACCCAAAAACCCAAGAAAGTCCAAATAAAAGGAAGAAACTTGCATGCTAACACCAGTCTTTTGTACAATTACAAGACAATAAAAAAAAAAGACAGTAAAGGGGGGGGGGGGGGGGGGGGGGAAGAGAAAGAACCTAGTAAAGGCATTGATGAGAGGTCATTCAGCTAAAAGCAAAACCAATTAGCTCAAATGGGCACCTGTAATACATGAAGCTGTTGAGATTTGAGAAGCAGACTCAAGATTTTCTAGTCTTATATGATATAAAAAAAAAAAAAGTCAGGGAGAGTGAAACGGGTGTGTAGTTTTATTTTTGAAGGAATGGCAGGAGGAGGGTAAGACGCAGAATCTTGAAAGAAGTGGAGGAGACAGAGCGAGAGAGCCACACGTAGTGAAAGGGTGGTATCCGTCTGTGTATTGGTTGCTGAAGAGTAGCAGCGGCAGCCCATAGCCCATGGACTTTGAGTCGGCCCATGGACTTTGAGTCAATCTGATAATTATCAATCTTAAAACCTTATGGGCTAATAGTTTTAGATTTATAAGCTGATCCCGTTTTCACACTTATGGGCTTTAGCTTGCATTTGTCATTCAACATCTTTTAGGGAAAAAATGCTTCGAGATTTTTTTCAATTTTTATTTTGATCCTTTTAGTTTGAAGATTACATGTTTTTGTTAAAAACTTTATTTTATTTATATTTAATTCTTGGGTTTGAGAAAGAACAAAGAAAGTCATCAAAAAAACTAAAGAGAAAAAGGAAAGCAATTGGTTGTCTACATTTAGGTGACAAAAAAGCTTATTCTTGATATCAATAACTTCTAATAGAGAATATGGATTTATTAAGGTGTTTATCACCTATTATCTTACTAGTAAAAATATTTTTTATCGATTTAATTTTGTATTTTCGAACAAATTTAGAGGTGTTTTGGTTGATGAATTAATTTATTGGTGTTATAATTGTATTTTTAGATAAAAATAGGTTGATAAATGATTATTTTAGCTTAAAAAATCTTAGGATTGATTTTCTAACCATCTCTTTCCATGGTTAAAATTTGAAAATGCAGACAACAAGTCATGTGCATGAAAACATCGTATCAAGCTTATACAGGAGTTGACCTAATAACATACATAATTGTCTTTTTTTCATATGAGTTGGGTGCATTGATCATTTAGGTGAGTCATCTAGTTTTTTTCTTTAGTTTTTTTTCTTTCCATTTAGGGCTGTTTGGGAGGGCGGTTGCGATTGCTTTTGAAAGTGCTTTTCATTTAGAAATATATTAAAATGATATTTTTGATTTTTTTTAAATTATTTTTGACATCAGCACATCAAAATGATTTAAAAACACCAAAAAAATTCATTTAAAATGAAAAAAATAATTGAATTTTGGCCAAACAGGCACTTAAACTAAATAAAATATATTAATTAAAGATATATCTAGGGTATTTAATTAAATATTGTTTAATTTTTATTTGATTCTCGAATGAGAATATTTGTATTTTCAATTTTTTCTCCTTTAGAGGTTTTAAGTTGATAAATATTTTTTATCTTATTTTAAATTATTTAGATTTTTTTTATATATGTTCTGATTGTTTTTTATTTTTATTAAATGAATAGCATGTAATAAAAAAAAATATTTTTGTTGGAAGTAAACACATTAATAAGAAATGATGAATTACACTAACAAATTAGTTTTCTTCAATGATATTTAAATTACTACTCTTCTCATAAAAAAATATTATCTCCATATTTATATAATTAAATATAAGCTTTAGTACCCTACAAAGCATTTTTAACTCTTTTTTTTTTTTTACTTTTCACAAAACATATAAACACAAGAATTCTTTATTTTATTGTTATTCTATGTTAAACTATTTTTATTGAAAAATGATTTTGAATAAAGTATTAATTTTAAAAGGGAATGGACTACACTTTTAATTTATCTCAAATATTTACACATTAACCATGTTTTTAACACAAATCTCTAGCAATAATATAGACAGAGAGAGAGGCAAGGGGGATTTATTTTCCCATCCAATTGTTATCCCCTAAAAGAAAATATTTATATTTTATGTTTTCTTTAATAATATTTATTTTTGAAAAAATAAAAAGCATAACCAGTTTCATTATCAATTTTTTACAGGTCACCTTATAAATCAAAAAAAGAAATGGGCATTTATTAAAATTATTTAGTCATTCATGATCAAATAAATAAATAAAAAATAATTCCTCCAGGGGAACAGGGAAAAAAAGGGGCAAATGAAACTATACAATCTCATTTTTTTACATATATATATATATGTAAAAAAATGAGATTGTAATAAATAAAACAGAGAGGTGGCCGGCAAGCGAGGCTTCCTTTATTCCCGGAACTTTCTTAAAAGGTAAGAGCCGCTGTGTGTTTTAATCAGTGTTTTACTAAAATTTGATTTTTATTTTATTTTAAATGAATATGGTTTAATGTTTTTAGATCATTTTTAAAAAATAAAAAAATATTATTTTAATGTATTTTGATATAAAAAACATTTTAAAAAGTGACCGTAAACAGGCATAATCCCTTCAAGCAGCACGTCTGTGTTTGTGCTTTCAAACGCTTATGAAAACCATTAACGCTCATGATGAGGTTAAATCTTATCATTCAAAATCCATCATTTCGTCTTTGACATTTATTTTATTTTCTCTCTCCAGATTTAGGTAGAAACTAAAGCCCGAAATGGTGGCAAAGGACTTGGCTTAATGATGATGTTGTTTATTTTTGCCGTGGTAAAAACCATGTTATATGATTATTTAAAAAATAAAAAACTTGTTTGAAAGTAATTATTTTATATATTTCAAATAAAAAACAATTTAAAAACCTGCTCCAATAAATTTATAGGTGTAGGGCCATGACGCCTTATACGAAAAGGAGGGTCTGGTCTCACTTTGTGCTCGTTGACTCCTCTCTGCACTAAAAACAAATGTACAAGAAACCGATGGTTTAGCAATGAAGTCATTTTCAATTACCGTATGTCTCTTTTGAAAATAATAAAAAAAAAGGTGGGGCTAAATCACAGTTTTATAAAGCATTGAGAAATTTCAAGCAATCAAACACTATTTAAATGTTTGAATATTTGATAGAAACTTTATTTTGTACCAAAAATGTCCTTAATTATTAATTGTAAACAATATAAACAATTTAAACAATAAATAAAAAAGGGTATCGATTGGGATAATCAGACAAGAAAAATAGGTTGCACAGGCAACACCCTCGCTAATGAATGGAAAGGTTCCACAGTTTTTAAATGGTGCTTAGGGGTGTTTGGGAATGGGTTTGGAAAATATTTTTGAAAAAAATTGAATTTTTTTAATGTTTTAAATTATTTTTATGTACTGATATAAAAATAATTTTTAAAAAATATAAAAAATATTATTTTAATATATTTTTGAATAAAAATACTTTAAAAAATAATTTTAAGCACAATCTCAAGCAAACATAAAAGGTAGCCAAACACAACTTCTGTTATGTTGTTGGAAGCCAAACACCACACTCTTTCTTTCTGATGGGGAGGTGTGTGTTGATGGTAACATATTAGTTAGGCTTTAACAAACTTTTTTCTTTTCCTTCTTCACTTCTTGGGAATTTATTTATTTATTATTCAAGAAAATCTTATTTCTTGAAAAATGAAAAATATATTTTATAGGTTCAGATAAAAAAATAAAATCTTGATTGTTCCAAACTCTTACAGAAAATGCACATTCTAACTCGAACTCTAAACTTGTTGTGCAGATCTCAAATTCTTTTAAAATATGCATTTTTATTTATTCACCGTATCAAATTTGATTCATATTTTTTTATTTTATTTTCATGATAATTTCATTTCTTAGTGTGTTTTTTGTTGAAGTTCATCATTATTAATTTTTTTTAAAAATAATTCAATATAAATTTCTTTAAAAAAAAAAAAGAATGTTCAAACATTTTTTTTCCTTGCAAAAATGAGTATAGCCCGCGGAACACTTAAATGAAGTCAAATTTCGTTGACGACAACGTCGAAAGCAGGTGGTGATTAGCGGTTTTTTTGGACGAACAATCCGGGGATTAGGTGCCACTTTTCTTGAATTTTGTGTCCGAAAAAGTGTTTAATAAGCCATGTGAAAAGATCTTAGCCTTGATCCCATTCAGGTTAAGCTTTCAAAACTATATTCCTCAAGCTTGAATCTCGCAATCCATCAATGCCTTTTATCAGGCATCTGGCCGGTCACGGGGGGCTTCTATATGTGTTTATATATATACACATATATAACTGTATTGGTATAGCGTTTCTTCTTCTTCCGAAAACAGCGAATATAATTTTCCAAAATGATTTTATAAATTTCCACAATATATTAGACGAAAGCATGGTTGAGCCGTGGCTGGATGACCCAGTCAAGCACCAGAACACCTTCTTGATCACTCAACAACGACGCTTTTTGAATTTTCAAAGTATAGTAGAAACCCACTAAGAGATCGTGCAAATCTATGATCATAGAGATATAGATTATGGGATTTGATTATTGGGATCAATTGATTGATCATGGTGATTAATTGTCTAATTATCTCTTTGATGGAAAAAGAAAAATGACTAATAAATTAATGAGAGGGGTCTCTGATCTACCTATAAATAATAGTTTGTGTATTCCATCTACGGCTACTGGTAAACATAGATCAGAAAGTTTCTCTCGTAAATATTTTTATTTTGACGTTGTATTGTTATTGACATGCATACAAGCACACAGCTGCAGTTCTTCGTGCAGCAGCAACCATCCACAATACATACAAAACACGTGTGCATATATAGTTTATATCAGTTATTGTTTGTTATAAGCTGTTAACAGAAGTTAGTTGAAAAATTAACAAGAATTAGTTATTTAGTTAGTTATCAGCTCATATATATATAGATGAGAAGTATATATACGATGTAATAGGAAACTGAATATTTTTAATACAATCATATCATTCAGTTCAATTCTCTCTTTTTGTTAAATTCAATATGGTATCAGAGCTTTTCTTTTGAAAGAACTGTCTCAAATTTTTTTTCATCAAACAATGGCTGCAAATTCCAGTTACAATGCAGAAATTGATTCTGCGAATCCTTTATTTTTGCATCATGGAGATAGTCCTGGAGCCATGATTGTCTCGAAGCAGCTTATTGGTGAAAATTACAACTCCTGGAAAAGAGCAATGGTAATGGCGTTGTCAGCCAAGAACAAGCTCAGTTTTGTCAATGGCACTCTGCCTAAGCCTGCAAACCTGCATGATGCTCAAGGTCTGGCATGGACCAGATGCAATAATATGGTACTATCCTGGATAATCAACTCTGTTTCAACAGAGATTGCTAACAGTATCATCTACATAGATGATGCATCTGAAATCTGGACTGATCTGCAAGATCGTTTTTCTCAACATAATGGACCAAGGATTTTTCAACTACAGCAATCTATCTCCTGTTTGTCACAAGAAAACAATTCCGTCAGTACTTATTTTACTGCAATGAAAGGACTTTGGGATGAATTAGCCAATCATCAGCCAGTTCCTGATTGCACATGTGGAGCCTTGAAGACTATAATGGTCTACCATCATCAGCAACATGTTTATCAGTTCTTGATGGGATTGAATGAAAGCTATTCCCAGGTTCGTGGTCAAATTTTGCTACTTGATCCATTACCTTCAATAAATAAAGTGTTTTCACTTGTTGTTCAAGAGGAGCGGCAGCGTATGATTTCCTCATCAAGTCCATCATTTAATCAAAATACCACTGCCCTGTTAACAAAGACTATGTCTTCAAGTCGATTTGTTGGTAACAAATTCAATGTTCGTAAAGATCGACCTATTTGTTCTCACTGTGGTATTTCTGGACATACCATGGAAAAATGCTACAAGCTTCATGGTTTTCCACCTGGGTATAAGTTCAACAAAGGCAGGAATATAAACATGAATTCCAGTGCTCATCAGGTTTCTGGAAATCAGCTTCCCATCACCTATGAGCAGTGTCAACAGCTTCTGCAAATGTTCAAGCCAACTGTGACAGATTTGAATGCATCTGCAAATCAGGTTTCTTCATTCACAGTTAAAGATTCTGAACCCGAGATCATGCAAGGTGAAGGTATGACAAGTGCAGATGACTGTTTAGCTAAAACTCTTTTTTCCACATCAGATTTAACACATTCGGTTTTTTTATCTTCTGCATTTCCATATTATGAATCTTTGATCTCCAAGCCTGCTACAAGCCCCTGGATAATTGATACTGGGGCTACAGATCACATGATCTGCTCCATTACTTTGTTCACAACCATTACTTCCATTGTCTCTAAGTCAGTGCGATTGCCAAATGGTCAATATGCATCTGTAACACATATTGGAACTGTCAAGATATCAGAAAACTTTATCTTGACAGATGTGCTTTGCATCCCCTCATTTTCATTCAATCTAGTATCTGTTAGCAGATTGACCCAAACACTACAATGCTGTGTTATTTTCTTACCAAGCTTCTGTTTTGTTCAGCATCTCACAAGCTGGACAACGATTGGTGTGGGTAAAGAGGAAGGAGGTTTATACCATTTGCTGCCAAAGTCATTTTCAGTTTTGTCTAGAAATTCGGTTTCAATCAACTCTGTAAATTCTAGACTATGTCATTCAATCAATAATGTCTCAGTTCCTATGAATTCATCTAAAGATTCTGTTACTCATGAATTGTGGCATTATAGATTAGGGCATCCTGGTGCTTTCCCCATGAAAATACTTTCCCCAATGATCCCTCATCATTCTGTGATGAACCGGTCGACCGGTTCATCAAGAGCAAGTCTAACCGGTCGACCGGTTAAATCCAACACCATTTGCAGCATCTGCCCCCTAGCCAAACAGCATCGGCTACCTTTTTCTCACAGCACATCCACCACTAAACAGTCATTTGACTTAATACACTGCGATATTTGGGGCCCCTTTTCAACCAAATCCATTACTGGTTCATCATACTTTCTAACAATAGTTGATGATCATAGTAGGTTCACATGGATACATCTCTTAGACAATAAATCGCAAGTCAGAAATCATATCCAGTCATTCTTCAGACTAGTTGAAACACAATTTGATATCAAAATCAAAACATTACGATCAGATAATGGACTTGAGTTTAACATGCCTTCTTTTTATGCATCTAAAGGGGCTACTCATCAACTTAGTTGTGTCGAAACCCCCCAACAAAATTCAATTGTTGAGCGCAAACATCAGCACATTTTGAATGTTGCTAGAGCCCTTCTTTTTCAATCTCATGTACCTCTTCAATTTTGGGGGGACTGTGTTCTCACAGCAGTCCATTTGATCAATAGAATTCCTTCACATATTCTGGAAAATAAGTCCCCTTATGAAGCATTATTCAAGTCCATTCCTACATATTCTCATCTGAGAATATTTGGTTGCCTTTGCTATGCCAACACTCTTCTAAGGCATAGGCATAAATTCGATCCTAGAGCCAAACCATGTATTTTCATTGGTTATCCATATAACATGAAAGGATATAAACTTTACGATTTAACACTTCATAGTGTGTTTGTATCAAGAGATGTGGTATTTCATGAAAATATCTTTCCTTTTTCTCTTCAAAATTCTGTGTCCACTAATGACCTTGTTTTACCTCTGTCTACTTCTTTGCATGACACAGAAGACTCTATACTCAATCCTTTACCTTCCTATTCTTCGACAATACCTCCTGTCAATCAATCATCTTCCAATCCAGTCAGTCCACACTCACCCCATTCTGCAGAACCAATTCCTACAAATTCCCCATATGTTTCAAGTACTTCTCAACCACATAGAAAATCTACTCGAGTCAAACACATTCCTAGCTACTTACATGATTATCACTGTCATCTCACCTCAACTTCAGAACCCACACCATCGTCTACAGCAGCAGGTATCCCTCATTCTTTATCTTCAGTCCTTTCATACAATAAACTGTCACCCTCTCAAAGATGTTTTAGCCTTTCAGTCTCTACACTTGTTGAACCTGCATCTTATTCTCAAGCTATTAAGCATGAGGAATGGCGTGATGCAATGGATAAGGAAATCAAGGCACTTGAACTCAACAACACATGGTCCATTGTTGATCCTCCTGCCTCTGCGCATGTGATTGGTTGTAAATGGGTTTACAAAGTGAAGTTAAAGTCTGATGGGACTTTGGAGAGATATAAAGCTAGATTGGTTGCTAAAGGGTATAATCAATGTGAAGGATTGGACTATTATGAGACGTTTTCTCCAGTGGCCAAGATAACCACTGTTCGTGCTTTACTGGCAGTTGCTGCAGTCAAAAATTGGCACCTCCATCAATTGGATGTCAATAATGCATTTCTCCATGGACATTTAGATGAAGATGTTTATATGTCTTTACCTCCCGGTTTCATTAGTAAGGGGGAGTCAAAAGTTTGCAAACTTCACAAGTCCATTTATGGACTCAAACAGTCTTCAAGACAATGGTTTGCAAAGTTTTCCAATGCTTTACTGGAATTTGGTTTTATCCAATCTAAGGCTGACTATACTTTGTTCACCAGAACTACCAAGGACTCTTTCATTGCCTTGTTAGTTTATGTTGATGACATTATCGTTGCCAGTGATAATTCAGAGGCTGTCTCCCAGTTCATCAAATTACTCAATGCTCGGTTCCAGTTAAAGGATCTTGGTCACCTGAAATACTTTCTGGGTTTGGAAATTGCTCGTAGTGAGCTTGGTATTTCTTTATGTCAACGTAAATATGCCTTGGAAATTCTTGAAGATTCTGGTATGTTGGCATCCAAACCAGTTCATTTTCCAATGGAATCCAATGTTAAATTTTCTAAAGATGATGGTCAGTTACTTGATGATCCTTCTAGTTACAGACGACTTATTGGCAGATTGCTATATCTTACTATTAGCAGACCTGATATCACTTTTTCAGTTCAGGTTCTCAGTCAGTTTATGAACATGCCTCGTGTTCCCCATTTAGATGCAGCACACAGGGTTCTTCGTTACATAAAGGCCTCTCCTGCACAAGGATTGTTCTTTCCTGTCAATTCTACATTACAGCTAAAAGTTTTCTGCGATTCAGACTGGGCTGGTTGTGTGGACACCAGGCGCTCTGTAACAGGCTATTGTATTTTTCTTGACAATTCTTTGATTTCTTGGAAATCCAAGAAGCAATCTACGGTGTCCAGGTCTTCAGCCGAAGCTGAGTACAGGGCAATGGCTTCTACTTGCTGTGAGATCGTGTGGTTACGCAGTCTCCTTCAAGATCTTCAGGTTCCTCCTCAAGTTGCTCTTCTTTATTGTGACAGTAAGGCTGCCCTTCATATTGCTGCTAACCCTGTCTTCCATGAACGCACCAAACACATTGACATTGATTGTCATGTGGTGCGTGAGAAAATTCAATCAGGGGTTATTCGCACTTTCCATGTTTCCTCTGCTCATCAACTCGCGGATCTCTTTACAAAGGCCCTTGGTTTAACTCAGTTCTCTGCTTTGGTATCCAAGATGAGCCTTCTCAACATTTTTTCTCCTTGAGTGTGTCTCATCTTGAGGGGGAGTATTGACATGCATACAAGCACACAGCTGCAGTTCTTCGTGCAGCAGCAACCATCCACAATACATACAAAACACGTGTGCATATATAGTTTATATCAGTTATTGTTTGTTATAAGCTGTTAACAGAAGTTAGTTGAAAAATTAACAAGAATTAGTTATTTAGTTAGTTATCAGCTCATATATATATAGATGAGAAGTATATATACGATGTAATAGGAAACTGAATATTTTTAATACAATCATATCATTCAGTTCAATTCTCTCTTTTTGTTAAATTCAATAATTGTTGTTGCTACTTTTTGAAAAACTGTATTGCTGCTGCTGCAATTGAGAATTCATTTTCAATATTGGAATAATAATAATTAGAGATATTTATAATTTAAATCTCTGCTGCTACGAATATTTAGCATTCAATTATAAAATATGTATAACAGGGTGGTCTTCGTTGATCTGGGAAAATTATGCACACAAGGAAATTACATTTAAGAAGGCACAATTTCCCGACGAAGATGAGTTTTGCGTAAAATAAATGGGTTCCATAGCCAGAGCCCCCTGTTTCTCGACGAGGGCATCTCCTGCAAAGTCTCATGATGTGAATTTGTAATTTACCCAAATAAAATAAAGTATTTTGATATATTTTAACATTAACATATTAAAAGACGATGTAAATACATTAAAATATTAAAAAAAAAACATGATTGGATGGAAACATGTATGTATTTTTGTTTTAGATTCCTCGATAACCTACTTTTATTTCAAAAATGAGTGCTGCTGCAAGTAGAATACAAGGAACCATTGGCATACGTACACCAGAAAAGGATTACACTTTAGTCAAATTACAGCAATACCGCCACTCTAGGAAAAATTAAGAAGATGATTAGTAGCAATAGTAAGTAATGATTGAATAATTTTGAGTTTGAAATTTTTAATCCAATTACAATTTGAAATCAAGACATGATCCTGTTGCTTGACAGGACTTTATTATGGAATCCTAATTGTTTTATCAGGTTTAAAGGGCAGAAGGGAAGCACATGAATGTAAGAAAGGTCAAAAAGATGGAGCACCGCACCACCTCCTACAGTAGCAGACGTAACTTTCTGTGAGTAAAGAAAGGGACAGTCTTTCTGTATTTGTAGGTTAAGAGACTCTGGCCGGCATTTGTTTGCTTAATTTTAAAAGTATTAATGTTCAAAATTCAGACCCAAGAATCGTGGTCTACTTCTGTTCCCTCTTCAAAAGTCCAAGCCACCACTCTTTCAATTCTGATTTACCATTCTTATTGAACACACTCGCCGATTTTTCCACTTTCCAGTTTCTGTTACTCTTCTTAGTCTGCTTTTATACTCATGTTCATTCAAAGAAATCTTCATTTGAGTTTTGAAGCGTTCTTTCACTGTCTCTTGTAATTCTCAACTGGGCTTGCTCCTCTGCTCATTTTGAGTCATAAAGTTTGAGTCTTTGGAGTTACAATTTGTTATCCGCCATGGGAAGATTGGATGACTCAGCAACAGTTGAAATAGCAGGGAAGATTATGATTATAGCAATCATAGTTCTGTTCTTGGTGGTGGTTTTTATTATCTTTCTTCATCTTTATGCAAAATGGTTTTGGTGGCGCGTTGAAGAACCCACTCAACCTCAACAATCTCGCCGCCGCCGCCGCCGCCGCTTCGTCTTTACCCCTGGTCAAGACCCGGTAAGAAGAGGGCTAGATCTCTCTATACTAAGATCCTTACCAGTAGTGGTTTTCCAGTCTAAAGATTTCCCGGATGGACTAGAATGTGCTGTTTGCTTATCTGATGTTTTAGAGGGAGAAAAGGCCAGGTTGTTGCCTAAATGCAACCATGGATTCCATCATGATTGCATCGACATGTGGTTCCAGTCTCATTCTACTTGTCCTCTTTGTAGAAGCTCAGTAGCACCACAAGCTCAAGGCTCTAGTGGTACCAGTAACCTCATTGATTTGGAGCTGAATATTCAGTCTCCAGAGGAAATTTTGATTTCTGGGTATTCAATGGACTCTCCAGATTTTCCTACAAACGTGTTGTTTTGGGGGGATCAGACTCAAGTAAGCACTGGTGGTGGTTCCATGGAAGAAGGACCTTCTTCAGCATCTTCTGCACCATCATCTTCATCTTCAGCTGGTGGGGGGCATGATGAGATGCTTGTTATTGATGTTCCTGTGCAAATTACTGATAATCTTGCTGAAGATCAGGAACCCAAGTTGCCAACGCCTACGCGGCTGAGGTCATTGAAGAGACTCCTGAGCAGGGAGAAGAGGGTACCTCCTAATTGTTCCATTGGTTCTGTTGATGTTTAATCCCGATCTTGAAATCAGCTACAGATGCCTGAAGATATAGCATTATCTCGGCATCATTGGGCTCTCCCATTTTGAGAATTGGTGTTTCTAATTGATGATGAATGAGACTTCTTTGGCTGATTAGCTCAGTGTCATGTGATTCTTGACGTTGAAATGGCAAGGTGTAATTAGCCTGTTGTGCAAGTTCTTGCTGGTAAGTCTGATCTCGCCACAGACGTTTGTATGAAATGAATATATTGGATTAGAAGAGAGTAGTAGCCCACCAGGCTTCTCAGCTTAAATTGATGAACCAACGTATCTCTGTCAACAGAAGATGTAATTCTGTAACTTTTCTGTTCCAACGTTGATTCATCTGTTATAGAGCTGTTAATACATTTGTTCCTTGTTTATGATTCACATGCCACGGGTTGAATGCACTTCAGATATGTATGAAATCATCGATATATTGCACAAAACTGGGTTGAATGCACTTCAGATATGTATGAAATCATCGATATATTGCACAAAACTGGGTTGAATGCACTTCAGATATGTATGAAATCATTGATATATTGCACAAAACTGGGTTGCATCAAGTGTTGGACAGGCTCCAGAGATGTTGAAACTTCCCTTCGAACTCATCTTTGAACAGCCCACTTGTATTACTGTTCTCTAAGTTGGATAAATTTTGTGTTCCATGGCGTGAAATTGCATTAGTTGGCATCCATCTCTGTTGTGGATTTTGATAGCTTCCTTTGCATCAGTCAAAAATCAAAAATAGGCCGGATGAGCAACACCGCCACTCTTACCATATAAGTTGAGTTTTATACCCCGTTAGTATTGAGATTCAATTGAGTTTTTAATTTCTTTTTAATTTTTTTATATTATTCTGATATACTAATATAAAAAAATATTTTTAAAAACAAATTCTATCTGCAGCATCGTATTCTCGGCAGACTCTCTGTCCTTTTTCATCGCCCATCTCTTGCTTTATATCGCAGTTCTTTCCATAGTTATTGATCTCGTTCCGTTCCGGCCGGAATGGCCGGAACGGCCCGTCCCAGTCGGAATTCCGGGACAAAACGGCGACGTTTTTCCCCGGGTAGAATTCCGGACCGATCCGGCCGTTCCGGCCTAATTCCGGCCGGAACGCCCCGGTTTTGTACCGGTGGTCCCGTTCCGGTGTAATCCCAAACGACGTCGTTTACACTTGAATCAAAACGACGTCGTTTAGGAGTTAATAAACCCCCCCAGACCAGACCCAAAACCCATTTCCCCGATTCCAGAAATCCCTAAATCAATTCCCCCAATTTGCCGATTTCTTTTTACCCAAATCGTTGCCCTAATCTCAAATTGATCTCAAATCAGCTCACAAATCCAGTAACCCATCAATTAAAAAGCTCAATTTGTAATTTCAATCCCTAATCTAGCTCAAATTCTGAATTCGTAAATTGAAAATAAAAATCACGGCGGCACAATTTGAACAGCACGGCGGCACAATCTCTTCCACACGGCGGCACAATTGACCTTGCTCGATTCTTCTTCCTCAAATCTTCAGTGAAAGGTACACATTTGAGGCCCCTAATCCTTTAATTTTTTGAAAAAATGAAAGTGCCGAAACTTGGGATAATTGATTAATTGATTACATTTGTATGGAATGTTTAATTGGAAGATGTTCATTCATGTTGTGTTCCTAATTAAACTGGGCATTCTTGTTAATTGTGATTCTGTGAATGATTGTTGATGAATTTTCGGAAAGTGAGTTATTGTGAAAATTGAGTTTGATTGTCAATTTGAGATGGAATTGTATTGTGCCGAAACTGGGCATAATGGTGTATAAACTGGGCATTCTTGTTAATTGTGTTTTTGTGAATGGTTGTTGATGAATTTCGGGAAGAGAGTGATTGTGAAATGTTGTTTGATAAACTGGCCAGTGCATAATGTTGTTTGATAATTTGATGCTGTTTTGAGGGAAATAATACCAAGAGGGTGTTGGAAGTAGTTGTTCCTGGGAGCAATTTGTAGAAGAGATATGGGTTTGTGAAAAATATTTCGAATTTCCAAATTAGTGATCGATTATAGGGGTTGATGATATGGGTTTGTGAAAAATATTTCGAATTTCCAAATTAGTGATCGATTATAGGGGTTGATGATATGGGTTTCTGAATGAAAGAAAATAAATAAGAAAAAAAGATAAACATGGATTTTGTTGATTTAACTACTGTGTTTAATGTTTAGAATGTGGATGATTTTTGGTTAGATTTTTGAATGAAGATTTGGAAGAAAAAATCATAGGACTACTAGTTAAACTTGAACTGTTAAAGACTTAAAGTCTCAACCAAAAATGCATGTTAAGAGGATAGGAAAGAAATAGGTCATCATACTAAATGATTTTGTGTTTACTATGCATGATACTTGATATGCATGGTATATTTGTTATGTGTTGATGTGTGAAAGCAATGATGTACCGTTATGTAAAAGGTGTTAGATTGAGATAAGTATATGATTGAATCATTGATTTGCTTATTATATTCCATAAAACATGTAGGATAAGATTCCTAGGTCAAATGGATATTCCAAATTTCCAATAGTAGTTTGAAAATTATATATTGATGTAAAAGAGATCACTTGAGTGATACATCAAATAGATTCTTAGAAATCATTAGTATAAGAGATATGGGTTTGTGATTCATTAGTATACTTTGATTATGATTTATATTATGTTCCATTAAGAGATTCATGTTTTGAAATCCAATTTGGTATGGATTTCAAATTGTGGAGTAAAGAATGATACATGCCTAACTTGTGTTATCTTTTTAAAACAGATTAAATTACATGGCTGAAAACTCATCTAGTGGTGGGACTTCAATTGCTTCAGCTCCAGCAAGATCAGATGATCCAGCATGGGCTCATGGACAAGTGGTTGCTGGTGTAAAGAATGCAAGTATATGCATTTATTGTAATAAACGGATCAATGGTGGTGGTTTTACTCGGTTGAAGTATCACCTAGCTGGTATTAAAGGTGAAGTTGAACCTTGTAAAAAGGTCCCTCCAGATGTTAAATGGCAAATGAAACAAGTGGTAGATGACATGACAATGGAGAAAGAGAGAAGAAAAAGAATTAGAACTGATATTGGAAATGCTCAATCAATTTTCAATGATGAAGAAGTAGAAGAGTGTGATGCTGCAAATCCTCGTTCGGGTGATATACGTTCACAAACAAGTAGAAGAACGACAGTGCAAGGAACAAGTACATCTAGAAGAAGGATTCCTTTATTTGCTCCACGAACTACCCCGGGTTCCCAGCCTAGTATTAGAAGTGCAATGGCTACTAAAGAGATGGAACACAATGCAAGAAAAGCCATAGCAACATGGTGGTATGATGCTAATATACCGTTTAACAGTGCTAATTCGTATTATTATCAGCCAATGCTAGATGCCGTAGCATCCATAGGACCTGGGTTTAAAGGCCCATCATTTCATGATTTAAGAGGACCACTTTTGAAAGATGTAGTTCATGATGTCCATGAATACATTTTAAGTATCAAGGCTGATTGGAGACTTTATGGATGTTCAATTATGGCTGACGGGTGGTCAAATAGGAGGAATGCACCAATTGTGAATTTCCTTGTCTATTCTCCGAGAGGCACCGTATTCTTGAAGTCTGTTGACACTTCAGGACTTCGAAAAGATAAAGAGACATTGCTGGAGATGTTTGATGAAGTTGTCAAAGAAGTTGGACCAGAGAATATTGTCCAGTTTGTCAATGATAATGAGGCTTCATTTAAGGCTGCTGGGAAAGCTTTGCAGCAAAGGTATGGCACCTTTTTTTGGTCTCCTTGTGCTGCCCATTGCATTGATTTAATGCTAGAAAATATTTGTGATCCGGGATATTTTCCAATGATTGATGAAACCATTAAAAATGCAAGAAATATAACCAAGTTTATATATAATCATGCATGGGTTCTGGCTTTGATGAGGAAAGAATTCACAAATGGACATGATTTATGTCGTCCTGGCATAACAAGGTTTGCAACCCACTTCTTAAGCCTCCAATGTTTACTGAAGTTTAAGAATGAGCTTCGACAGATGTTTACTTGCACAAAATGGGTTGAATCAAGTCATGGCAAAAGTCGGGTTGGAAAAGAAATTGCTGCTATAGTTTTAGAAGATAAAGACTTTTGGCCGAGATGTGCACATATAGTCAACGTCAGCGAGCCTTTAGTACGAGTTCTAAGGTTAGCAGACAGTGAAGAAAAACCATCAATGGGATATTTATATGAGGCAATGGATAAAGCAAAAGAAGCCATCAAAACAAGGTTGAAAAATAGAATGTCTCAATATGGACCATATATTCGGGTAATTGATGCTAGATGGGATAAGCAACTTCATAGTCCATTACATGCAGCAGGATGTTTTCTTAATCCTGGAATATTTTTTAGGCCTTCTTTTTCAAAACAAAAGGAGGTAACTCGAGGTTTGCTTACCACAATTATGAGATTGGTTCCTGATTGTGATACTCAAGATAACATCAGTGCCCAAATTGAGGAGTATAAGAGAGCAACTGGTGATTTTGGTATGACCCTAGCTATTCGTCAAAGAGAAAAGTTAAATCCAGGTAATAACTTTTATTTTTTATGATATAATGTCTTTTTTTTTATCTATAATATTTGATTTATTCAAATTTTCTTATCTAGTTTTTTGGTGGGAGCAATTCGGCAATGATACTCCAGAACTTCAAAAGTTTGCAATTCGAGTTCTTAGTCAATGCTGTAGTGCAACTGGGTGCGAAAGAAATTGGAGTGTATTTGAATACATCCATTCAAAAAAGCGAAATAGGCTTGAGCACAAGAGATTAAACGATCTAGTATTTGTTCGCTATAATCTAAAGATTCAACAGAGGTAAAATATCAATATTATTATATTAGTAATTATTTTCTATTACATTGCTATTAATTTTTTAATTTCTTTCGTGTTTATTCTTTTTAGGAATATGAGCAGAATAAGAGATGCTTTAGATCCCATTAGCCTTGACAACATTGATCTATTGAATGAATGGATTTGTGAAGAACCCGGTCTTCTTGATGGAGAGGACATAAGTTGGGAGAGTATCGAAGCACCTTTCGCTACTTTAAATTTAGATGATGAAGAGACATGTGTAAATGAGGAGAATGAGCTTGGTGGAAATGACCAGCTATTGGAATGTCTTGTTGACGACTTTCCTTATGTTCCACCTCAAGATCAAGATCCTTATTTTTATATTAATGATGTAGAAGATGTTTGATGTATTTTTCTTTTATTTTAGAACATTTTACTTTCATGATATTTTGGAATTTTAAAGATGTTTCTAATTTTTAGATTATGTTTGTATTGTATAATTTAAATTTCATTTATCTTGAATTTAAATTACACTTGTTAAATTAATATTTTATTTTTTTCATATATATAATTAAATAAATATGAACAGTACAAAACCGGAACGGAACGCCGGAATGCACCGAAACCGGAACGTTCCGTTCCAAACAAAAAACCGGAACGGTACCCGGAACGGATTTGATAACTTTTCTTTCCCTTTCGGTCTCTTTTTCTGTGTCAAATAGTGGGGATTCCTTCATGTTGACACTTGGGAGTTGGAGAAGTGTTTCAAAATGGACGAGGTGTAAGTTATCTGGGTGTGTTCAATTTGATAAGCTCCTGCAATTTGGAGATGAAGTGCCCCCGATTCCTTCATCTTTTTTATTTTTCTCATCATATGCATCAAATATTTTGCAATTTGGATGAACAGATGCGCAAATGAGGCATAAAGCTCAATTGGTGTTATATACTAAAATTAGCCAAAGTATTAGAGTCTAAATTAGAAAGAAAAAAAACATATCAAATTCATAGATGATAAATGGAAGACATAAAGTATCTACATAGTACATGATTCTTAAAACAAGAAATGAATAAATAGTTGTTTTAAATAAAGTGAATGACTAGTACTAAAAAATCATCTTATATAAAGTGAACGTTGAACTTTCATATTTAAAGAAAAAGGCAAGTAATCCGAGAAGAACAACTGATAACCAATAGGTGGTAATTCTATAGCCGATAGCTTTGTAGGTTTGTAATTTGTTTTTGTAATGAGTATGCTTGCGATTTCAATTACAATTATCTGCCAAATCTTTGAGGAAAATAAAGAAATAAAGATTAAAAAGGAGCTTCATTGCTCATAAAAACAAGGATGCTCCTTTAAGTTTTCCAATTTTTTTAGAAAAGTAGGATAATTGTATTCTTTGAGCGATGCTTCTTCCTATTTTTTAATTATTATTTTTTCTTTTCTACTTCAAAAACCATATGAATAGTAATGTAATAATTCTCGGGTTTTACATACCTAAATAATTACTCGGAAATGCCTAAGTGGTTAATTCGATTAATAAGAAGAACATTATTTCGATCTCGGATTTCAAGTTTCACATATGTTATTGGTTTCTAAGAGCAATTCTAATCGGAGTACTATTTACAGAGCTAAAAATAAAAAAAATAAAAAAATTTAGCATGTTTGTTAATTTTTTACATTCTTTATGAGCTGCTATACGGCACGAAAAAATTTATGACTCATTGTCACTGTTCACTCGCAATTTGATCTGGTGTGCCGCGTTGTTCGTCTACCTTTTTTTTTGTTTTTTTCGTTGATGAACAGTGGATTAGCGAATTTACCCCCCATAAACGACAAAAACCGCCGCCATAATCAGGGGCTGCGTCGTCATTACGCTCATCGGACCGGTCCGGCCTACCGGTCTTCTGCTTATTTTATTATTATTCGAAACTGGCTAAATACGACTTTAACCCCCAATAAGACAAAAAAATGCGGCTTGGGAACAAGGGCAGGAAGGTAATTGACCTCATTTTTTAATTATTTTTCTGCTGCATGTCAGAGCATGCCTTACACGTGCCAGGCCTTTGTTCTCCCCACGCCCTATTGAGGAGGCGCGTGCAGGCTCTTACGAAGGCCGAAAAAGATCTTCCAGAGTCTATCTCGCTTCGCCTCAACGTGAGCTTCCTCCCGCGGTGGCGCGTGTAGCCTACAAACGTCCGTGGACACGGCGGAGGGCATTTGAAAGCGCTGGCCATGTTTCTCTCTCCCCTGCACGTAAAAGTGCAGGGGAGTCCCCCATTTGTTGTTAAATTTCACTTCGGTCCCTTGACTTTCAATTTTGTTTTTTATCCTGATTTTTAATATATAAGTTTTGATTTAGTTCAATTGGGTCCTCCGATTGGAATTGATTGAATGTCAATGTATCGCCTCGGTCCTCCTTCTTTTAATTTTCGGATTGGGTTTAAATTATTCAATAAATACGGTACAGAAGTTTTGATTTCTTCAATTTCATCCTTTTATTAAATTTGATTTTATATTCAATTTTCATTTTGGCCCTTATACTTTTAATTTTGGATTTTAATCCCTTTATATTTGATTTTCATTTTGGCCCTTATACTTTTAATTTTTTTTTATTTTAATCCCTTTATTTCTTTTTATTTCTAAAATAATCTCTACTTTTGTCCATGTATATATAAGTGTGCTCTTCATTTTGATTTTTAATTTTTGTTATTTTCTTATTTGTTGAGGTGATATTTTTTCAGAAAAAATTAGCTCTTAAATTTTGTTTTGTATCTATGGTCATTTGCAAATTGATATTTGTGTTTTTTTTCTTTCTATTTATTCTTTCTTTTTGTTTTTTATTCGTTTTTTTATTTTTATTTTTATATCAGATGACTTTTTTTTACTTGATAATTTTTTTTCTTTTGTTAAAGTTTTTAAGATCTTTTTAATCTTTCATTTATTTATTTTTCCATTATTACCATAATAATAATAATAATATTTTTTTTTCTTGCTTACTCTTTTGTTAATGTTTTTAGATTTTTTTCTCTCGGGATAATTTGATAATTTTTATTGTTTTGACAGTAATAACAATGATAATTTTTGTTTTTGTTTGATCTTTGGTTGAGGTTTTTAGAATTGTTTTAGTCTTTCATTTTGTTTTCTTTCATTATTAGCAGAAAAATAAAAAAATAATTATTATAATAATAATAATTTAATTCTTTTTCTTGGTTACTCTTTTGTTAATGATAAAAAAATATAAATTTTATACTCTTTTGTTTAAATTTATTTCTTAAATTTTTATTTTTTATATTTCAAATCTAATATTACTTGGGAGAAAAAACAACTCAATTTTTTTTCTTTTAGCATATTTACCTAGATTATCTACAATTAAAAAATATACGAGTCGCTTCCCGTTTCGATTACATTGTTCATTTTAGACGGCAAATAAGTCATTATAGCACGCAAAAAATTTATGTTTATTTCTTAAAATTTTTACAATATTCTTATTTATAATATGTCAGATCTAATATTATTGGGGGGGGGGGGGGCAACTCAATTTTTTTTGACAAATTTACCTAAGTTCTCTGCAATTAAAAAATATAAGAACCACTTCCCATTTCAATTACACTATTCCTTTTAGGAGGGGAAAAAAATTATTTGTGGCATATTTGATCTATTATAATGTTACTAATTAAATATTTAAAAAACTAATTACAACATGTCAAAAATCAATAAGTTTTCTGCATAGAAAAAAACATAGCGCAATGCGCTGGCAACCATACTAATTATACAACGCAAAAAATTCATTTCTAACATATTTTATCTATTGCAATTTTAGTAATTAAACATTGAAATAACTAATTATAGCACGCAAAAAATGTAAGTTTATTTCTGCAAAAAAAATTTATTTATAATGTGTCGGATCTAATATTACTGGGAAAAAAATGTAATTCATAAAAAAAATTATCTACATTATCTATGATTAAAAAATATACAAACCACTTTCCATTTCGATTAAACAGATTTCATGAATTATAATTTTACTAATTAAATATTAAAATAGCAAAATACAATACATATAAAAACAATCAATTTTCTACATAAATAAAAAACTCCGACAAAAAAACATAAATCATGCTTATTGATGCAGCCAGCGAATGTGTTCCACAAGCACTCACCATGAATTAGATTAGAGGTTTTGGCTTCTTGCGCGAAAATGGAAGACAACAACACTTATATGCTACTGTAAATTATTATTAATTAAAAAAAAACTAAGTGTGGCAAAAATATTGGAGCACAAGAAAGAGTTGTTTTTTTCCACTTTGATCATGGATATCAATGCAGTCTGTTACACAATCATTAAAGTGTAAATCAATCCAGAATGCATTGATATCCGTTGGCATTGACCAATATACGAGGGTGTTTGTTTGGGAGTATGGTGTGATTGGTGATGTAAAAAAAGTTGGTATTTCAAATGTTTAGTTAATGTATAGATTTGAAAAAAAACATGTGGGATACTATTTTGTTTAAGTTTATTTGTTAAAAAAAAAATTACAATATTTTCATTTCTAATATTTGAAATCTAATATTACCGGGGAAAAAAAACAACTAAAAAAAAAGGTTGGCAAATTTACCTAGGTAATACTCATTGTAACTATTCATTGGCATTATCTACAATTAAAAAATCTACGACCCACTTCCTATTTCGATTATACTATAAAGTATGTGAGACTAATTATATGTTTTAATATTTATTGAATATTATCGCCTAAAAAATATAGAGAGAAAAAAATGACCTACGATTTCTTCAAAAAAAAAACATTAATATCGGTATTCTTGAATACATTTAATATAATAATATGATTAATAAATCTTATAAATATAACTTTGGCTTTGAATTTAAATTTCTATTTTATACTCTTTTTTTTGTTATTTTAATAAACGGTGACCTTCTTTTCACATTTTTTTTATTTTTTAATAACCGTCGTGTCTAAGTCTTTTCTTTTAACCGGGTTTCTTTTTTTTGTGTTTTTTTTAACCAGAGTATCTGTGACAACAAATTTCTAACAAATCATTTCACCTTCTTAGCAAATTTTCTAACAAATTTTATCAAAAGTTTTTTAGCAATAGCAATATTCAATCACTTTTTGGTTGAAAAAAACCATTTTTCACAGATTTTATCAATTAATATTTTACTAATTAAATATTAAAATAACAAAATACAACATTTATAAAATCAATCAATTTTCTACGTAGATAAAAAAGCCCAGCGGAGCGGGCGAATTGGCTCGTCTAACCTATTTCACATTTGATTATCCTCCCTCGAACCACCCTAAGTTCCAGCCTCTGACAAAAATGTGTTGATCGGTGATACCGTGATAGGTTCCTTAGACATACAGGTGTAAAGACGCAGAATTATCACTATTTTCTTTATAAAAAAAACAAACTCGGGGGTACCAAAAACAAATTTGCACATTACTTTTAAGAAAACAATAATAGAATTAATTATTATTTAGTAGATGGCTCTATACTATAAAATTGAAATTTAGAAGTTTATTTCTCTTGTTATCTTAAGTTTTAAACCATGTGATTACTAATATAATATGATTAATTGAAATATATACAAACTGGTCCGAAAATACATGTTAATAAATTATAAAAACAATTGGTACAAAACGCAACTTCATCATGATTGGAAACAAAATTCGATGAAACAAAATTCTGGGCATGGTTGGAAAAGCATCGCCATTGAATAATGAAGCTTTTGCAATGAAGTGCTCGTTTGGCATTGTGATCACCCACGTTTGCATATAAACAGATTGGATTTAGTGTTTGGTTATCCTCCAACCGGAGGTTTGTGACATGGATCCCACAACCAATTTTCCTCCAAATGCCGGTGCAAGAAAAGCAACGATTTGCTGCTTTTCTTACTGAGATTAAATGGATGGGGGTTGCTATATATATATATATATATAAATTAATTAAAATATAAATAATGTTTATATAATATATGTTTATCAATATAAAATATATATTTTTAATATTAAAATAATCTAAAAATTAATTAAAATATAAATAATCTTTACATAAAATATGTTTATTAATATAAAAAATATATATTTAATATTAAAATAATCTAAAAATTAATTAAAATATAAATAATTTTTACATAATATATGTTTATTAATATAAAAAATATATTTTTAATATTAAAATAATCTAAAAATTAATTAAAATCAATTTGCAAAGCTTGGTAACCAAACACACAAAACTATTTTTTTTCAACCTCAGACTCAACCACAGTTTTAACCAAACACTTCACTGTTTATTTTGAATCGCAGTAAAAATATTTTTTTTAAAACTGCATTTTTTCAACCTCGATCATAAAAACAAAAAAAATACCAAACACACTCGAAGACCTCGTCGCCATCTCATGGACAACGTTGGAGCATTTGCAGCTGAATTCTCTGCCAGGAACAGACGTTGGAACATTTGCAGCTGAATTCTCTGCCAGGAACAGCTGTTACCAAACATGTTTCTAAGATTTATAGATCCAACACTGTGCTAATGTCACTGTTCTTGGAGTTGGAGCCTGAAGCACCGCCGAATCACAGAATATAATACTGATCCTTTTAGCTTCCCCAAAAGGACTGGTGTTGAGATCACGTGGTAAATCCACATGACCTTCTACCAAATGTTTTTACAAAACAATCAAAATCGTTCAGAGTCACTAGACATGTAGCAGTCAAAGAAAAGCACATGATCCCACTGCTATCAGATCCCAATTGCACTTTTACTAGTAATTTGAAAGAAAAAAAATCAGTCAAGTTAGGTATAAACCACTTCTACTTATATGAACATGGTCTCATTCTATCATATCAGAAATCATTCACTTCACTTGCCAACATAAAAAAGAGCAAACCACCAACAAAATGAGGTCACACTGTAGAGCGCTGGCTGCTCTTGCTCTTATTCTTTCACTACTTTTTTCTGCCTGGTTAAACAAAGCTCAAGCAGAGGGTCGTTCTTTGGCACCACCATCTACCACTTCAGTGTCAAGCAAGGCTTCAACCTCGCAAGCTTCCAAAGATTTGCAAGCAAATAAGAACCCATTTAAGAAAATTGGTTCAAGCTTCAGAAGAATACCTCCGAGCAATTCAAATCCCACACAGAACAAGTAACTCACGACAACAAACAGTTTCAAGACCTTTTCCACCAATTGCAGTTTTCTCGTAATTGATTTAAATACCCTGTTTTTTTGTCCCAGGTGCAAGCCTTCACTGGGCGACGGAAAGAATCACAAACCGGAAGATTCAGAGCCTCTGCGGCATTGAGTGTAGATGCTCCTTTTTTCTCTTTTTAGTTGATGTCAATAGCCAAAAGTAAATGCAGTTCGTATCGCATTTACAATTTTTTGCTACCATAGGCACAGACAATTAAGTTTTGCAGTAAAATGTAAACCCATCAGTTTCTTATATGTAAAGTAAATGATAATTTCATCTGTTATTTGAGAAGGTCTATGATTCACACATTCCAGTCTACAACAAAATACTCTTAAACTGAATAAACTTCGAAGCTAAGAGCAAGGTAAAAAATGCAATAAATTAACAGATTGCACCTTCACTCCAGTACTCAACAATCTTTGCAACTAAATTGCTACGCTATATGCTCTACGCAACAAAAGTGAGGCCTTACAAAAGTGTCAGAAGTAGAGAATTCATACCATCAAACTTTCAACTTCTTTCTTGAAGCTTTAGATTGCTCCTCTTGTCCATGTCGTTTGTTCTTCTTCAGGTCAACAGACAGAAAAGGTTTCTGATTTACACTCCCTGATGCAATCTCAGAGGCACCACCATGACCCCTCTTGTGCTTCTTGTTTTTCACTTTCATGACATCATCAACCACAGCATGTTTTACGTATTTCTCTGATGAGGCCAAATGATGATCAATCTCTTTCCTCACATCCTTTATTCCTTTTGTGAGTGATGTGCTCTTGGAAGTATCAGCAAGGAAGGAGTCACTTTTTGATGACTTGGCCTCACCAGATCCAAATGCAGCATAAAACTCTTTGTAAGTTGATTGTTTAGATGCTTGTCTTGATCTCCACTGATCAGGCCGGTTAGCATATCTGTCATAGTAAAGCAAAGGAAAAGGGAGACAAATATCAACACAATAGTCAATTAGCAAAACCAGCCAGCAAATGCCACATGCTCCATAACTATCAACTATCATCTTGTTTTCCCTATTGCATTACTGCCCATGTAAATTAATTTCAGATCACAATACAGGGTCCTAATTGGAGGGAGGACAAACCAGAAAAATCTTATCATGACTCTTATTACCCATGAACAAATGCAAAAAGCAAGTAGATTTCACATGAGAACTGATCACCTTAGGAGCTCAATATTCTATACTAAATTATTTCACGTAGCTTACCCATCAATATCTAATTTTCTTAAGAGGTAAGGGCCTTGCTTGGTCTTGGGAAGCTCACTTTGCACGGATAACAAGTCTGATGCTATAGCTTCTCTTAGTGACAAATTACTGGCACTGAAGCACTTTTCAACAGTAAATGAACCAGAAGAGTGCATTGTGAGCTCTCCAAAATGTCCTCGTAACCTTCAGAAGTAGAGTAATCAACATAAGACAAAAGGAGAAGAGAGAAATGAAATGAATAACCAGCTAAGTAGAAAATTCAGTATTCAGAATTGATGAAAAATAAGAGTTCTATGTTGGATTCCCGTATAAGAATTAATCTCTGAATCCTTGATTGTAAAACACCTGAGATATAAACCACATATTTTCAAAGAAAATAGTATATTCAAGATTGATTTTGCATTACATGTCACCAAGGGTAGAACGGCTAAACCTAGTTTAACTTTGTTCCCAAAATGAAGGAAAAACAACTACACTTGAAGGTGTAAGGGGAAAAAATAATTACAAATTGGAAACTGATTCTATCATGGTTAGACTGGAAATAATAAAACTTTAACCCCAAAATTACCCCCTTTCCCAAGCAACTCCTTCAATTATTATTCAACCAAAAATAAAGGACTAAGAAGAAATTAAAACTCCTGAAAAAGATAAACCACCAATACAGTAGCATGACATACTTATTAATTAGTCTGTGCTTTAGTTTTCCAGATGCATTGGAATCTAGAAATGCTTCGATTGTACGAGCTCCCCCTGCATCCTTTGCAGCTTCAAGGACATGGTCAGCTTCCATGGATGTGAGACTTGTAATATAAGGCTGTATGAGTTGCTGCCAAAATACCAAATATGAAACATTAAAACAAGGAATGAAAAGATTTCTAAATATCTCTAATAGAAGCCAATTAAGTAACTGAGTATGTTGGAGGTTCCTAGCACGCCATGATAAAATAAGATAAATATGAATATTAATTGCAGTAATGAACTTCTAAGTAGCCAGATCATAAGCACATTCGAAATTTTACAATACCTAGTTCCAGAAGAAGTTTTTGAAGAGAGATCAATGCACATATGAATACATGTGTGTGTGTGAATATAGTCAAGAATATGAAGGCATGAGCCAAAACAACATGAGGTTAAAGAACAGGGTAGGCGGCTGTGACAGACAATGTGTAACCCTGTCCAGCTTCATACCATCAGAAACTTCTTTATTGTTTGGTTCCCCACATACCTCTTCCTACAGGGGATATGATTACCACCCTCCCCCTGGTGAGAATGATCTGTTAAGTACCCAAATAAATAAGCTTAACTATAAGCTACAGCAAGTATCAACAAAAGAATACACACTTAATTGTTTTGAAGCACAGAACAAAGAACAGACAATCTGAATAAAAGTTCAGCAAGCAAGGGCTGATGAGAAAACTAAGCAATTATAGAAAGACAAGCCTCACAGGCTTTGAGCTAACTTCAATCCTAAATAGACACAGCAATGTCAAATCATCTGCCAGACTTCTAAGTTGGTAAAGAAAATAAACCACACCAAAGCAGAAAACACCAGTCACTTTCCTGTTTTCCCAGCCAGAGGCTTTTTTACAAGAACCAATTACAAACAAACAAAAAGAATATTTCCTTGAAAACTCAAAGACTCAAACCAACAAACCCAGATTCATGAATTCCGACAGAAGGACAAGAAGATTAGTAATAAACCAATTGTATTTGTATTAGATTGAATTCATGAAACTAATATATCAAGGTGGGTTTGGAGAAACAAATACAATGGTTAAAGATTGGTTCAAAGCAAAACTAATTAACAAAGGCAAACAACCAAGTCCACTAGTAAATCTGTCTACGCCAAGTCTCCAGCTCAAGATCAATAGAACAAAAGCAACTGTGCATGAATGGTAATACAACCACTTTCTAATCATTAAACTATGATGGAGCAAATGTTTGTAGAATTTGTGAGTGGTGGTGGCTGTGAGAAAAAATGGAATATTGGTTGAGTTTGAGAGCAGGACAAGAATAAGGGACCCAGTACTGCAAAATTTGTAAATGTATGTTCAATGTCGAAGTACACCAAGAGCACAGACCACGCTTGCAAGCACATAAAAGAAAAATCAAATTTGAGAGACAAATGACGGGTCCGCAGCATAAAGATTGCACAGCTATCAATCCAAATGCATACTGTGCAAGGAAAAATATTTGCTTCAAATCTGTCCTGAATGGAACCAGTCACAAAATGGTCATGTATTGATCGGGTGGGGGTGGTGTTGTTGGCATCATTAGACACAGTTGCTAGGCATCATCCAACAAGACAACATAACATAGGATGCTGGTCACTAAAAATGGAAAGGAAAGAAAAGGAGCTTCCTTTCTCTGACAAAAGAGGGACTGCTTCCAGTGCTCCATAAGCATGATTCATCATTAGTCAAAATGAAACCAGAGGCTCACAACAATTGGCTTTGTTTCCCTATCATTTTTATTGCTTTGCTCTTAAAAGCAAACATACAACAAAGTCAAGTGTAGATGATAATGGACTTGAGCAATTACAAATGCAGAAATGAGACAAAAAAACTTACATTTTGAAATTTAAAAACTGTCTGCAGAATCAGAGAGCCCATAACATGGATCCTGGAACCACTTGGCCACTTCCAATTGGATTTTTCCACACAAGCAAAGTAACTTTCAAGAAACAATATTCGATCAACAACAAATCTTGGAGACTCATTTGGCAAACATACTGCATCGGCGAGGGCCTTACAGACCTACAACAAGTAACAGGAATGCATGACTGCCACTGTTAGATTATGCACCTGTGTATATTAATAATGATTCTTTCCTGTTCTTTTAAATACATGTTAGTGTAATAATCTAATATAAATTGTTTTTCATCAACTTGAAAAAAAATTTCAATTTTGTTTCCTAAAATTATTTCAGAATTTTAACACATGCATGTATCAAAATAAATAAAAAATGTCAAGCAAGATAAGGTGTTTGAGTAAAAAACCTCGTGTTCATGTATGTGAAGCCTTTGACTTGTAGCAATAAGTGATGCAATAACTCCTGACCTCCCCATTTCAAGAAGATCCCTAAATTTTGGACCAAGTTCCTCCCAGATAAACTCCATCTAGTAGTCAAGAAGATAAAAATACTGCATCAGAACTCAAAAGAAACTGTAATTTCTTGCACCGTGAATTAGTTGTTGAGTGAGTATGATGGTTAGCTAAACATAACAAAATTGTACTAGCCTGTTAATGTACCAGAATAACTTGAACTCATGAAAAAGAACTTCCCATAATATTACAGCCTAATCTTGGTGCAAAAAGGTAAGTTGTGCTGAGATTTAGGCAAATATTCAAAAGATGAGAGGTAAGAACTATAGGCTGAGTTAAGAGAGATGCAATCTTATAGAACGTACTTGTTCCTGATCTCTTGCATGAGAAATGAGGGCTTGAACGACAAAATTGCCACAATGATGGGATGAAAGCTCAAATAGAGATTTCCTGAAAATCTTTGTGAACATTTCATCATACAAGCTTTCAGGACTCACTGCCAGGATTACCTGTAGATTTGGGAAACTTAAAATTATCAAATTTACAAATAGCTACTATCTAGAGAGAAACAGCACAGTAAAAAAGTTCACATGTTACAGCATACACCCTTGACAACAATGTGTGATTATCCAAAATTCCAAACCACTTCACATTACAGGTCCTTAAAAAAAATATTTCAAAATAAAAAACCAAATGCACAGAACTTGCAATCCTATGGAAGCAGCAATGTTATTGTTACCATGGAATAGCTTGCTCAGATAAGTGACAGTTGGGTTAAGTGTGTCAACAACCAGATAGTAGAATAATATAAACAAAAAAAAGAAGAAAATTGATGGTATTTCAGGACTCACAGTAACAGAGCCATTTCATAAGAGGACACCTGCAGATACTAAACATTTTAAAACTGTTTATGGGTAAAATGATAAAAATTGCGCCTGGGAGATAAATCTTTAGTACAACAATTTGGTTTACATTGAAAGTTTATTAGTATCTGTAAGCATACTTGTGGTTGTAAGAACAAATGATGAGGATGACTCTTTCTATTAGAACCTTTTCATTATGATTCAAACTTGAAAAGTGTAGAAATAAATCCACCTTAATCAGGCAAACCGGGAGCACAATGTAAAAACAAGTAATCACATTGATACAGATGCAATTTGAAGATATGACATGATACATAGGATGGATGTGACTAATTAATGGATCACAATGATTTACCGAATTAACAATTTGATATGTTACTCACCTCCATTAGGTGGCTACATGCAGCTTCTTTCATTAATTCTACAATGTCACCAACCGCTGTCATTTCTATGAAGTTTCCTTCTGTTAAATTTTCTTTTCTGCAGTTGAGTAGGACCGGAATTATCTGTAACAATTGTTGATCATGCCCAGCAAATAACTTCAAAGCTGTCTGCCAAGAGCAAAATGCCAATTAAATAGCATGATCTTGATTAAGACAATTAAATCATATGAATAAATTAAACCAGCAAACAAGAATTTGCAGGACTCAAGTCACTTAACAAAGTGCAACAAGCACAGGACAAACTTCCTTAACACCAACTCATCATGGGAGGTGGCGGTGTGTCTATGGGTATGGGGGTGACATAGTCTCTGAACACAATGAAAAAGAAAGGCAAGAATAGCTTTCTAAGCTTAAGAAATTTAGTTGAAGACTGGCATGATGATTTTTAAAACTCAGACAAATCTTCTGGAGACTATATGTCTCAGCTTATAACTCCTAAATCAAGTAATAGCCACTTATTATTCATATTTCCATAAAACATCAATAAAGCATGTAACAAAGATACAGCACAAGGAGATTCAAGGGGAAACTTTCCAACATGCCTGCAAAACCAAACTGCTGTACTGATCAACTAGAAGGGATTTCACATCTTCTTCACTACATTTCAACATTCCCAATACAAGAAACTTGAGTAAACCAGGAAATCCTTGATGACGATGTGATAAATTGTTCCCAGGGGCTGAAGAAGCGGTGAGGTTCAAACGCTCTGCCAAAATCATTGATGGTTTTGCTCGATGGAACTCTGGGGAATCTAATGGCACTCCTCCACAAAGACAAAGAAGACTTCGGAAAACATGAGATCCATGGCAGTTACACATCATATCAAAAGGACTATCTACAATTACCTGACAAGGATCAAATCAAATATAAAAGAAAATAACATGAGATCCAAAGCGATTGCATATCATAATTACATAATTGGTTATAGTTACCTGACAAAGATCAAATCATATTTAAAGGGAAAGCAAGTGTCATTAAAAACCATACTCTACTTAGTCATTTACTTCTTCTATGGAGAGGATGGCAATTTTTTGCCATTTCGCTGAACAAAAACTGCCACCTAATTAATACCTTGCATAAATTAGTTAGAGTCTCTTCAATAACAGAATAAGCCTCATCGTCCTGAAGTTGCATGGCTAGAGACTTGAGAGCTGTCTCGGCAACATGAGAACCGGACCTATCCACTGAAATTAAAGGAAAGACCTTTGCACAGCCTCGGAGGAAATCGCAAAGATGGTCCACATTACATCCCTCAAGTAGGATTTGCAGAGTGTGGCTTATATAATAATCAGTTGCCAGCTCAAATTCTTTGCCTCTAGCTTCTTCAAGAGCATTACCACATATTACCGGACGCTCCTCCAAATCAACCCCATCACTTTCAAAAAGATTTACAATCTCTGAAAAATATTTGGTTGTTTCAGGATCAACCTGTTTCCTACAAGCAAATTCCACTATTCGGTTACATTCTTAAACGTTGGGGGGGGGGGGGGGGGGGGGGGGGGGGGGGGGGGGGGGCGTAAAAGATATTTCCAAAAAAAAAAAAAAAGGCAAGGCAGATGGTACTGTACCTTACAATTGACGGCTGTGGCTCAGAGAAAGTATTTTGATATTTTGATGAGTTTTTGGGTTTCGCAGTTCCATCAGTCGCCCGCCCGGAAACACTTTTGTTGGAATGATCAGCATCAAAACCAAAACTGCCATTCTTGGTCTTCCTGCTCATACCCTTATTCTTACTGCCCTGATTATATGATTTATCCTCCCTGCCCATCAAGTTATCTTCCACCAAATTACAGCAACTCCTAGCTCTTCTTGATGCTAAAGCTTTTGAGCCGACAGAAACCATAAGCACCCCGGCAGCAAGGCTTCTTGCCTTCTATGTAATAAATTGACAGGATTAAAAGAAAATCAACTGAGAAACACAAAAACCCACCTTAAACCCTAATTGGATTGGCCATACAGCTTATAACCGTTCGTTTTCAAACGGTGGCGTCTCCTAATGAGGCTTTCGGGCCCATGAATTTATTTGTTAATATGGGCTCCTTTCTTTTGTCTTCTTTAAACTTGATAACGGTTCAGGGCTCGTAGGTCCATCCCTACTTGCGTTTCAATTTGCAAATTTAAGTGGGTGTTTGGGCGCTGTCAAACCTGTTTTTGTGTTTACTAAACCTGTTTTTTTTAATCTCAATCACAACAGCAACAGTTATGCTAAATAGACCTTATATTATATATCATCCTTTACACTTGTCTTCGATAAAATTTGAAAATTATAAAAAATGATTTTATTAACAATAAATAAATTAAATTAAAAAGCATATACACTGATAAATAAATAAAAAGTTGTTAGTGCTAATTAAATACCAAGAAAAGCAAATTTTTCTGAACCCTAACTATCATTTTTATTTTTTTATTTATTTAAAGAAAAATTGCAATGACCTCTTAAAAAATTATGAATAAAAAAATTAATCATTATTTTAAAGTTAGAGAAAATAATTTAAAAAACAAGAGAGGATATTAAATAAAATTTAAATAGAAAAAACTAATGCAAAGGGAGCCTAGCCTGATAAAAAAAAGCTCAGACCTGTGCACTTGCTGAATGGAAAACATTTTCTATCAATGAACACTTCCTGAAAGATCTGAATTGAAAGAAAAAAAATCAGTGGGCAAAGTGACAACAGCAGAAATGATATATAAAAAAAAAGGAATAAAAGGGGCTCTAAACAGGGGAGCCAACAGAAAACTGTGAGAAGATAAGCCCTGGGTGCAGAAGATTATAAGTGTATGATTAATTTTGTGATGATTATTGTTTTTAAATTTTTTTTATTTAAAGATATTATATATGATATTAGCCTATTAAGATAATATCAAAAAATTATTTTGAAGAAAAAAAATCATTTATTTTTAAAATATTTTTGAAATGCAAAAGGAGTTTATTTGGTATTGTAATAACATTGTTTTTCTTTTGAAAATATATTATTTTTTAAAAAACAAATTATTTTTAATATTAGCATATCAAAACAATTTGAATATACATAAAAAAATTTAATTTGAAGCAAAGAAAATAATAATAAAAATAAACATATTAAAATCATGTGTAAGTTACAAATGACCTAGTTTTTATCTCTTTTAAAATTTTGGAACATTTTGGAAATTCCACTCAAATTTCAGTCGGAACATTCTGGTTTTGTTATGTCCGTTCTGTTTCGGCCAAATAGTATTTTTTAAATAATTAATAATTAATAATTTTACAATATTAATCATATCTCTTAATCCGACTGTTAGATCGAAATGAAATCTTACGAGGAGTCTCTTGACATATTTATATATATTATGTTAAAATTTCAGAGCAGTCAGAAAATGTAATGACCTTACGAGATTGATGATGATATTTTCATAATATTACACATGCTCATAATTTTGTTCAGAAAAATCATATTGTGTTTTTTTTAAGATTAAATTGCACAATTCTAAAAAAAAATATTTTTGGATTTGAACTAATTTTTTTTGAATTAATATATTTAATTATACACACACACATAAAAAATATAACTCCGAAACGGCACGCCGAAATCAAAACATTCAATTTCAAGTGAAAAAATAAAGCACCAACTAAAATGGAATTGAAAACATTGTGTGGAACATTATGGTAATGATTGTTTTTTAAAATGATTTTTTTAGAAATAAATTAAAATAATATATTTATATTTTTTAATTTTATTTTTTATATTGATGTTTAAAAGAATAAAATAAATAAATAATTTTTAAAAAAAATATTTATTTCTTTTTTGAAAAAAAAAGGAGCAAAAACAAACAGGCTAAACGAGGATAAACAGTGGGCGCTGAAAACTTGTTTCAGATAATTTTATTAACCAATTATTGAAGTACCTGTCATTTGCTGACTTCGCAAGCCATCGTTCAATAACAAAAACTACAATGCTTCGAATAAATACACTTCCACTCCCGCTCTCCAATCTCTCATCATTCTCTTCTCAATCCCAGAAATCCAGACCCAACTATTGCATAATGATGAATTACACAAAGGCAGCGTCGTCTCCGGCCTTCAATAACAAGAAACTCTTGTTTCGCCAGCTTTTCGAGAAGGATTCCTCCACTTACACCTACTTGTTGGCTGATGTTGCTCATCCTGATAAACCTGCTCTGGTTAAGTAGACTCGGCCATTTACACCCTATCTTTCTTTTTCCTATTGAGAACTTGAGCTAGAATTAAAATTTGCTGGTTTATATGTTGTGGTTCTCTCCCCCTGCAGTTAACTGATCCAGTTGACAAGACAGTAGACAGGGACCTTTCCCTTGTAAAAGAGCTGGGGTTGAAGTTAATTTATGCGATAAACACTCATGTTCATGCTGATCATGTGACTGGAACTGGCTTGATTAAGGTTAGAATACTCCTTTTACTCCGCGTGCATGGTTTCATTTCATGTCATTGATTGTTATCTCCTTATTTTGCAGACTAAGGTTCCTTCTGTGACATCTATTATTGCGAAAGCAGGCGAATCGAAAGTTGATCTTCACGTTGAAGCTGGTGATCAAATTCATTTTGGGGATCTTTTTCTTGAGGTGATAATGATTTTATTGCTTTTGATGCTGTTGTTCGGCCCTAGGGTACTTTTTTTATTAATTAATTCTAGAATAAAAGAAGATAAATATACCCAACAATTTGTAATCTGGTTATAACTAACCATGGATTTCTGGCTAGATTACCAGCTTTTAGCTGTTATCTTAACCGCAACAACGGGGCTCCATGGATAATGCCCATAATTTTTTCTTTGTTATTGAAATTGGAGAAAGGCTATTCTCTTCAGACACTAGAAGTATCAGACTTCAATCAAGCATAAGATTTGAATGCATTGAGGCATGAAGAGCGTAATTTATGAGGGAGAGAAGTGCCCTGCAGATCGAATGAAAAAATAAATAACCATCTAATTTTGCTACTAGTTGTAGAATCATCATATACTTTTTTTTCTTCCAATTAAATTACTGGGATGGAAAATAATCATACATTGTTTATTATTTTTGCACGCCGCATCCATCTATTTGTCTGTCTTTATCATCATGCATATCTATTCTTCTATATTTCTGTTTTGGCAGGTTCGAGCTACTCCAGGTCATACACCGGGTTGTGTTACATATGTTACTGGAGATGGGTCAGATCAGCCTGAACAAAGGATGGCTTTCATCGGAGATGCATTGCTGATTCGTGGATGTGGAAGAACTGATTTTCAGGTTTGACATGTTTTATCTTTTTGAATGTAACTTACTGGGAATTTGAGGGCATTTTATGGAAATTATTAAGCAGCATTTTCAATCTCATTAATTCTACTTACAGGGTGGAAGTGCACATCAACTCTACCAGTCAGTACATTCATAGGCAAGAACATTAGATGAGGAATAACACATGATTTTCTATTGAACAAAAGAGAGAATTAGTAATATTTATTTAACCTTTGCCCCATTTTTATGGAACCAGATATTTTCATTGCCCAAGGAAACCTTTATCTATCCTGCTCATGATTACCAGGGATTCACTGTATGGAGCCATCTCTTACCTTTTTTAGATTACTAGATCTGTCATGCAGCTGCTTATGCTGAACCTTTGTGTGACCTCCAGGTCAGTACTGTTGGGGAGGAAATGCAATATAATCCCAGACTGACCAAAGATGAGGTGATGCTTTTGTTCCTTGGTGTCATGGCCTGATCTTTTTAGATTATATTTTCCTTGTGGAAATCATTGTTCTTATCCAAGTATTACTTGGTAGGTTACAACTTACTAGTATTTCATTGTAAGATTTAGCCTTTAACATATCAATCAAAATTAAGCTCATCATTTAACCTACTGATTTCCTATGAGAAGAGGTTGATTCTTAGTTTACTCGAATATTACCAGAGCCTGCCAAATTTTGGAATTTCCATATTTATCTTCTTTTTTCCACCTCAAGTCATTGTCTCTAAGTAATGCAATTCTTGAAATAACCTTTTTCTTCTTTCTGTAGGAAACGTTCAAGAGTATCATGGAAAGTAAGTAACTTCATCTATTTAATATTCTATTCAATAATACTGATAGTTTTTCTACATCTTTTGAAAAGTGAATCTAAAGATTATTCATTGTTTACAGATCTGAATCTTCCATATCCAAAGATGATTGACATAGCTGTTCCTTTAAATTTGGTCTGTGGGCTGCAAGATCTGTTTGTGGAGCCTGTTGATGCCTCGTCAAACTAGATATAATCAGGTGCAGTTTTCTTACAGTATTGCTGGATAAATGAGTTAACTTGGTCTAGATTATAAATAAGTTATCTGCATTGATTGCTCTGGTGTGTTTCACTCATGTACAATATCATATATATAAAAGGACGGAAAACACCCTGAGATTTTATTAGCGATAAACTGTGGCTCCCTCATTACCCTTTTTTCAAAATGCATGTATTTCCTTGTAGCTTTGCAACCCATTGAATCCTTGACAAACAACACATAAGTCGGTTGTTGCAATGAATGCAACATCACCACCTGGTATTAATGTTATTAGAAAATGGACATGGATTACATTACAAACCTTACAAAAGTATCATAAAAAATTAAAGAATGTGTTTGTACAAATTTAAAGAATAGGTTATCCATAAAAAGTAAAGGCATTAATAAAACTATGAAATGACCTATATTATCCATACTCATAATTCTGTTTCTAAACTCTTTAGTAGAATTGGGATTCAATCCCAGACGCCAATATAGGATGAGAAAAATATGCTGCTTCATTCGCAATTCTCACTGTGATTGCTCCTGTGCTCCCAAATACAAGAAGTGGATATTCAACCTGATTATGGTCCCTTTTGTTCAAGCGGCATATGGGTTCCTTCACATTTGCATTAATGTAGTTGAAATTGGATGCATGCCAGTCCTGTTGTATTCACTAGTAACTCCCCATTGTCATTACATTTTTCCCCCATTCATAACGAGGTTTAGCCTCGCCCTCCCTAATGCGAGATGGATTTGAATCCAAGTCACTCTATACCATGTCAATTGATTTTTATGTAATTGAAATGGACTGGGGACTCAATTGGGCTACTTGGTCTGAAATGAAAAAGAATTGATGTTTGTTGGAGGTTTTCTGGTGGGATTTTGAACAAGGACTTGGTGCCTACTCAACCGACCTTTTATTTGTTGACTTGTATAACTGATCACTCCTCTTCTAGTGACTTATTCTCGAATATAAACTTTTAAGGAAAAAAGCCTTCAAAAAAAATTACTCTCGGAAATTTTAGGTTTACTAGCTTCTAAATTTTTTAATGACAGTTGATCATTACTATTATGTGCAATTAATAAAAGCATTACCAATTACCATTCACTAAGTTTTAGTATACTGATACGAATAATTGATTCTCGATTTGGAAGACTTAAATGTATACTATGCTTTTATGACTTCAAAGTTATCTAGTCGAAAAGTTAACTTGTATAATTTTAATATTCAATTCTTGCAGTAAACTTTTTCTTCTTTCTGCCGGAAATGTTCAAGAGCATTATGGAAAGATCTTCATCTTTTTTGATATTCTATTCAAATAATACTGCTAGTTTTTTTACATCTTTTGAAGATTGAATTTAAAGATAATTCACTTTTTACAGATCTGAATCTTCCATATCCAAAGATGATTGACATAGCTGTTCCTTCAATAATGGTCCGTGGGCTACAAGATCTGTCACTGAAGCCTGTTGATCCCTCATCGAACTAGCTATAAGCAGGTGCATTTCTCTTGCAGTATTGTTGGATGAAGGGGTTTACTTTGTGTAGATTATAAATAAGCTATTCATAAAAAAAAAAGTTACCTGCACTGATTGCTCTGGTGTTTTTTACTCATCCACAATATCATATACATAAAGAAAATGGAAAACACCCAGAGATTTTATTAGAGATAAACTTGGGCTTCCTCATTGCCCTCTTTTCAAATTTTTTATGTCAAGTTGGCTCAACCGCATCTCTAACATGGCCTAAATGTATTATATGACTTCAAAACTATGTAGTTGAAAATAAGACTTGCATAATTTGTAGTTTTCGGTTATGGGGTAATTAATAATGTACTTTTTTGGTCTGAACTATTAGCTCTATAAGCAATTAAGATTGTGAAATCAGTAAAATGCTTAATTGTAACCTATGTTTTCTGTTTGCATATTCACTAATAACATATATCATTGAAGTATTATCTATATCTCAAAAAAAAAACTTGTATGTGCTGTCACTTGTTATTGTGCAATTATGAATGTCAGTTTCATAAATAATTAAGGTTCAGAATTCTAAAATCTTTAGAATATATTACTGGTCCTTTTTGCAACCAAAAACTATATGTTTCATGAATTTCACTTAAAATTAGTCAATTTAAATCTAAAATTACTTGTTTGTGTATCAGAAAGAAACGTGGCCAGAAGCCAAAACATGCAAAGGAACTACACTACACTCCTCCGGGGCATACAGCCACCAATATAATAATAATAATAATAATAATAATCCCAGTAGGAGGCTTGAACATAAACTGAGAAGGGCCAGATGGCTTGAACTTTCCTCACCTCCATTTGCTAAATAATCTGTGCAACCATTGGCTATTGCCATTGCGATGAACATACTGAACCTGACCTGACCATCGACGGAGCAACTCCACCACCCTCTCAGATGCATCAGCTACCAGCGAAGGAGTGGACATGCACAGGTGGCACTTACCATATGCGTGGCAGAATCTGCCTCAGAGGCCCAATTATTAAAATGTATGAAATCCAGGGGGGAATTATGTTAAGAAAAAACACTATTGAGTTCTTTACTTGTACTTAAATTTTTTAGAAAATGATTTTTAATTATTTTCATAATCATGTTAACTAAATACTTATTTAGTTTTTATCCTTTAAATTTGTTAACACCAAGTAGGTGTTTGAGAATGCAGTAATGATTGTCTTTCAAAGTATTTTTTCACTCGAAAATACATCAAAATAATTTTAAAATATAAAAAAATTAATTAAATAAATCTTTTTTTTATGAAATGCTAGGTAGAATATAATTCCAAACATCTAAAATAAGGAGTTAATACTTTTTTACAAAAACAATTAATTAGTGCATAGTAGTAATGGTTATAGCCATGTATATCCTATGAATTTGCAAGAGTAGCATTGATCAGGTCTTGTTTATTATAAAATTGTTTCTTAATTTGTTTTATATCTATTTCTTTTATTTGTCATTGGGAAAAAAAATATAAAAACATGTTTAATAAATAAAAAACTCTTAAAGCACAAAACAAAGGTTTTGAGGGAAAAAAGTACACAAGATTAAATAAACCAAACACCACTTTTGTGTACAGAAATTGAAAAAATTCATTTTGTTTTTAAATAGAGAAGTAAAAAAATATGTATTTTCAAGAAAATTAGTCTCATTTTCATTCAACGAACTTTTTTTTTTTTTCTATTTTCAACTTCTTAGAAAGTTTTTTCTTGAAAAATAAATTGTTTTTATCCTAAGTAAACAAGAATTTGAGGTTTTGAATTCATATTGGAATGGATAGCCACTAAAAAAAGAGGACTCCAGCCATACTAGTCAACCAACTGAAAGAAACATGCGAAGTTCCTACTATCAAATCACTAAAGTACGAGTTTTTTGATCTGGTTGACTATCACTTCCGGCCTAAACGACTTGGGATAATCTGAAAACCAATAGAATTGTTGATGGGATGGAGATTTGAAATCAAATAGTAGAGTTTGATCCATCTAGACAATGTATTTCTTCCTCGAAAGTCTCTGCATGCGTCGTGCTTTTTGACATCCGATTACCATCCAAATGGAGGGTAACAGAAAATGTGTAATCGGATTCCACACCAAGATTTTCAATTTTCAAAATCTTTTGCTTCCACCTTGGAACAAGCACTTCCTCTTTACTTGCATGGATTGAATAACATTTCACCACTTATTTAATTGATGGGTCCTCGAGCCGAACTTAAACGTGATTGCGTGTTGGGAATCCCACACCACCACCACCACCACCACCATTTGTGTGTAAATCCACAAATCCTTTTCCTGGTTGCCAGCCGTTCATAAGGCAACAGTATTATTGTTCATGGAATATTATTTATAGGAGATGTATTTTCAATTACGTGACAAGGCAATGGATCAACTTCAGGTTTAAATTAGTCTTTGGAGCCCGCAATTCAATGAATTCGAGATCCGAACACTCCCCGTTTATCAAAAATAAATAAATTAGTCTCTGATTTTATTAATTTTAAACACCCTTTCTCTGTAATGATGGTCTGAGAAATCCCATATTATAAATTTGCAGAACTCTTGAATAAACAATTGTTTTATCTAATTATAATGAAGGAACGAGTCCACAAAAACTTGTACTCCCTCGGGATGGTAAGCCGAGATTCTTTTCTTTTCCCGTCCACTTTCCTGGCCGGTGGGAAGAGCTCGGAATCTGACCTCTTGACAACCCAAGAACAAAATCCCAGACAATTGATTATAATTTTCAGAGCAAACTGAAAACGATGGTCATTAGCGTGCGTATTCAATTCACTTTGAAAATTCATAGACTCCCCTGATGTTTACTCTTAGAAGGGAGCAAGAACAAGCTACACCCACCCACCCACCAGTCTTCATTTATGATCAATGCAAGTGGGTTTCCAGCTCATGTTGAAATAAAAAGTCCACTAGGGTATATTAGATGCAAATACCTTAATCTTCTATTTTTTAAATAATATTCTATACCATCGGCAGAAATAAGACGTGGATATTAATTTTAAGACTCATATATCGATATTATTATATATAATATACTAAAATAATTCTTATTTTTTAAATATAAGAAGCAGTAATAAAAAACAGGGACAAAGCCCATGTACCACGGCACACAAGCTGTGGGTGCTTCGGAGCAAATGGCTATTATTTCTTGGAGTCTACAATGATGCAAATTCATTGGTCTAAGCAACCAAATTTGATAGTTGAAAATAATAATTTTATACTTAATTTCATGGCTGCTACGGCATTTATGTTTGCCGCAGATCACTCTCCCTCCCAACCTCCCTTGTAGGGTTTTTCTTCCTCTACATCCGTATTTCATTGTCATTGGCCTTCGAGTCCCTGGACATTCCAAGAAAAATTAATACGAACAGTCCCCTTATTTTAAATTATTAAAGAAAATAAAATAAAGAAATTGAGGGGAAAAAACCCTAATCACCAAGGAGGAAAAATCATAGGATGCCGATATATACCACTCAAGCATCATGAATACCATTATACACGACAAATGAGTTCCGTAAATATTGTATTAACTTTTGACGATAACATGCTTTTCTGTTTGCGCTCCGTCGTCGACGAGTTATAATTTTGTTTTTTTAAGAAATATAAAACATAAAAGCTACTTTGATATATATAAAAAAAAAATTAAAGTGAAATAAAAAAATTTCATGTAAATATTTAATTAAACAAATTGATAATCACTTGTATAAATAAATGGAAAAAACACTCATTAACAATAAAAAAAAATTAAAAGAATTGAGTAGTGATCATAGATGTAGGACGTGCCAATAAAAAAAAAATATTTAAAAATTCAAAAGACAACATAAAAACACCAAAACATATCTTATGACCTTGACAATTACATAAATATCGGTGTAAAAGTATAAAATACCTCAAAGTGCAAAGTTTTATTTTTAATATTTTCTTGGATTAAAAACATACCTCAACTTAACATGAATAATAAAAAACAAAAACCTCATTCAACAACCATTTTTTTTTTAATCTTGGAGGCAAATGATTATTCTCAATGTTAAGAAGCTTATGAGAAATAAAATAAAAACTCTAAATCTTGTTGATTTAGAAGGTAATTACATATTTTTACTGTGTGAAAAATAAAAAATACACGAGCACAACTATACAATCTTTCAATGATCAATAGACTAATGAAAATGACCAAGTCACCCCAACCTCAGAGCCTAATTTTTTTGCCATCCAAGGACAAATATATAATTTTATTATATCAATCTATGATAAATTGTTTTTGTTGCTAAAATAAAACTCTCAGGCCCTAGATTTCATGTTAATTGATGACTATTTTCTTTTCTTTTTTAAAAAGAATGGGTTGATTGTTGTTTTTACAAAGTTTGTGCTTAATATTATGGTTCACGATAGTTCTTAAAAATATATTTTTTTACTTGAAAATACATCAAAATATTTTTTTATTTTTAAAATTAGATCATCAAAATTATTAGAAACACTAAAAACATATCAATTTAATGCTTTTTCAAGTGAAATGCACTTTTAAAATGCATCAAAAAGTAAAAATTAAGGCATTTCCAAACACACTTATTCCTACCAATGACCAGTGGGAAAAATAATATATTAAATCTTAGTTTTATAAAATAAGAAAACGTAACACAATGGAGTCTAAAGAAGAAAAGTAACTCCATCCATAGTCACCAATTCCAAGCTCTGTCAGGAAAGGGCAGGGCAGCAACGAAGGTTCCTTTCAAGAACTCATAATGCACGGCAAATATGAAAATTACTTCTGCTTCTTCGTTATCGTCAAGCCTGATGTATTGGAATCTCAGCATGCATTTGTTCTGTATTTTCATTAATTTTACCTGATAGGTCATCAACCTACTACATCATAATTATTTTTCCACGATATCTATTTATATCAGTGACATTATGTTTTAAAAATATTTTTTTAAAAAATTGTTTTTTTATAAATTAATTTTTTTAGTGTTTTAAGATCATTTTCATGTATTGATGTTAATTATTTAAAAAAAATACTTTTAAAAACAACTTAAACCATATTTTCAAACAAACAATTAAGATGGATTCCCAAACTCCTCATCGTGCTTTATAATGACTATTTTAGGTTATATTATAAGCTCGAATAACCCAAGCTTGCCACCGCACATGTTCCATGAACCGAGTGGGTCTTTGGCACTGGGGTGTGACCTGCGTTGCGGTTCACCGCAGCGCCAAACCACAATTTAACCAAACATAAACTGAATTTTAAGTAGTGGGTCCCACCATAAAAACAGCATTTGCGGCACAATTGGAGAAGCACTCGTGATATGCTTCTCATAACACGTTTTGCATTATAAAACGAAATAATACCAAAAAATAATAAACGAGCAGACAGACAGGGAGCAAAGATTAGCCACCCATCGTCTTCCCCAACACCGGCCACCAAGGTTGACAACGCCAACTCATCCTTGTCTCTCCCCCAACAGCAGCCTCTCTCTCTCTCTTCTTTTGCCATTGCAGCACAGCAAGCTTTCTCTCTCCTCCAGCTCTTTCTCCTCGCCAACTCATGCAACAGCTCCCGGCCAGAAGCAACACCAGCTCCACCGTGAGCTCCAGCAGCATCCAGCCACCACCAAAGCTTCTTCTCCAGCTCTGGGAAGCAGCAACGAACAGCAGAGGTGAACGATAGCTGTGTAGCCCAACAACTTCCAACGCCCTGTCCGGCCACGACACAGCTCCATTTCCAACGCCACCATGACAAGGACAACCACCTCGTCCTCCTCTAACCCTCGGTACCGGCCGTTGACCCTCTCATCACATTCGATGAACAGTGAAATGCATAGTAAATGCATGCAAAACGAAAACGAAAGGCAAAACGGTGTGTTTTGTGTTTTTTTCTTTAAAACCAAACGCACCGTTTTGCATTTAGTCTTATGACTTGGGCTGGGCTGCTCTCGGCCCAACCCAAGTTAGGCAGGGTTGGGCCTTTTGGCCCACCTTGGCTGGGTCGGCCCATTTATTTGGGTCAGGCCCAATCCATTTTTTTAAAAAATATATAAAAATCATATTTTAAAAAAATTAAAAATTATGTAATTTACTTGAATTATTAATTATATTTTATTATTATAATAATTAAATCTATAATATTTAAAAAAATATGTGTGTGTGTCTTTTAAAGTAATTTCACAAGTTGACATCAATATGAAAAGCATGGTAACCAAACACTCGGAATTGTTTTTCATTAAACTCGACATCAACCACAGTTTTAACCAAACACAAATTTCATTTTTGAAACGCAGGTAAAAGCGCTTTTCATGAACCTGCTTTTTTTCAACAACAACAGCAACAGTTGTGCCAAACAGCCCCTAAGAGTAAAATTTTCTTTACATGCGAAGCCTGGTGCAAGTTTTCGACAACAGGACGGTGGGGCTAGGATTTTAGGAGATGAAATTATGGCCTGGCCTCATAAAGTTTGGACCAAATCCTAAAAGTACGAGACTGTTTTTCTCAAACTAGATAGATGAGCTCAGCAAGACGTGGGTGATGATGAAATGGGCTTAGTGATCCGAGATGTCGTACCTTATATAGTACTATTATTCTTATTGTTTCAAATATTTTATATGTATATTGTTATAAAAAGAATAAATAATTCACATAGAAGAACAGAGACATCAAAATATAATCAACAGAGACAAGAGAGAAATACTTTGTTTATTATGAATTCTTCTATTATTCCAAAAAGTTGTAAGGAATACAAAACAAGTGGTCTCTTTATAGAAGAAGGAAATGAACTCAAGGGTTATGGAAAACCAAGAGTTACTCAAGAGTAATGGACATTCAATACATATAAATATAATTTATTATGAATTTATAACACTTCCCCTTGAATAACCATGTACTTTAAATTCAATGGAGGACTTTATATAAATACTTCAAGATCCATATATGAATACTTCAGGATTCATTAAAACAATGTCAAATTACCTTATTAAAACCTTGCGAAGAAAAACCCAGTGGGAAAAAACCTAAGCGAAGGAAAAGGAGTACAATTTGCATTGACTTCCCCTAAAAAATACATGTCTTATGACAAATCTTTAAGATGACGCATTCCAATACTATGGACAAGTTTCTTAAAAGTTGAGGCTGGTGAAGACTTTGTAAATAAGTCTGCTAAATTATCACTTGATCTGATTTGTTTGATATCAATTTCTCCCTTTTGTTGGGGCTCGTGAGTATAAAAGAACTTTGGTGAGATATGCTTTGTTTTGTCTCCTTTAATATAGCCTCCTCTGAGTTGAGTGATGTAGGCAGCATTATCTTCAAACAATATTGTGGGACTATTTTCAATGGCTAACAATCCATATTTTCTCTTAATATGCTGGATAATTGATCTTAGCCAAATATATTCTCGACTTTCTTCATGTATTATGATAATCTCTGAGTGATTTGATAAAGTAGCCACTAATGATTGTTTGATAGATCTCCAAGAAATTGCAGTACCGCCATAGGTAAATAAATAACCTGTTTGTGATCTACCTTTACGTGGATCAGAGAGATAACCTGCATCTGCATATCCAATCAATTGCGAATTTGATCCACAATAAAATAACCCCATTTTGGTTGTTCCGTGGAGATAGCGAAATATATAGTTGACTCCATTCCAATATCTTTTTGTGGGAGTAGAACTATATATTGCCAATAAATTTACTGCAAAATATATATCTAGTCTTGTACAATTTGCAAGATACATAAGTGCTCCAATGGCACTAAGATATGGCACTTCAGGACCAGGAATTTCTTCATCCTCTTCTGGAGGTCGAAAAGGGTCATTTTTCACATCAAGTGACCGAACAACCATAGGTGTACTCAAAGGATGAGCATTGTCCATATAAAAAACGCTTTAGGACTTTTTCTGTATACATCGATTGATGAACAAATATTCCATTTGAAAAATGTTCAATCTGTATACCAAGATAAAATTTTGTCTTTCCAAGATCTTTCATCTCAAATTCATTTTTTAAATAGGTTGCAGTTTCTGTGAGCTCTTCAGGAGTACCAATAATATTTAAATCATCAACATATACTGCATTAATAGCAAATCCAGTTATTGTTTTCATAATAAAAATGCACGGACAAATCCCATCATTCTCAAACCCTCTTTTTAAGAGGTATTCATTAAGACGATTATACCATATTCGACCACACTGCTTTAACCCATATAAAGATTTTTGTAATTTAATAGAATAAACACTTCTGGGTTCATTACAAAAAGCTTCAGGCATTGTAAATCCTTCAGGGATTTTCATATGGATGTCTTTATCTAATCATCCATATAGATATGCTGCAACTACATCCATTAAACGCATATCTAACGTTTTTAAGACCACTAAACCAATTAAATATTTGAAAGTAATTGCATCCATCACTGGAGAATAAGTTTTCTCATAATCAATGTCGGGTCTCTGCAAGAAACCTTTTGCAACAAGTCGTGCCTTCTATCGCACAATTTCATTATTCTCATTGCGTTTTCTAACAAAAATCCACTTATATCCAATGAGTATAACACCTTTAGGTGTACGGACTACAGGTCCAAATACTTTACGTTTTGCAAGTGAGTCCAACTCTGTTTGGATTGCTTCTTTCCACATTGGCTAATCATTTCTATATCGACATTCTTCAACAGTTTGTGGTTCAAATTCATCATCACTTCTGGTGATGCCAAAAGAAACCTTAAATGCAAATACATCATCTATGATAATTTTATCTCGTTCCAAAATCTCTCCTGTATGAACATAGTTTATGGAGATCTCATTATTTCCAGGTACCTGGTTTCTCTTCAAGAGGTCCCTCTTCAGGAGGATCAGTATTAGGAGATGATTTGGATACAAGATTTGATGTTTGCTTTATGGATGAGGACTCTCTAAGAGTACCATCATCTATTCATTGGAGCTTTTGTTTTCTAGGATTTTTGTCTTTGGCTCCAATAGGTCTTCCACGCTTCAGGCGTGGTATAGATTCATTTGCTGCTATGTTGATCTTTTTCTCTTCAGGAATTTCAATTCTAAATGGAGCATTTGCAGTAGGAATATGAGATTTAAATACCTTTTCACTACTGGTGAAAATATTCAGTAATTGATTTGCAATATTTTGTAAATGAATTATCCTTTGAACTTTAAGTTCACATTGATTTGTTCTTGGATCAAAATGAGATAACTTCGGGTTATTCCAAGTAATTTCTTCTCGTGCTTCAGGCACTGAATTTGCTTTCCCTAATAATAGGAAAATGTTCTCATCAAAATGGCAGTCTTCAAAACGTGCCTAAAAACATCACCAATCAATGGTTCAAGATATCTAATAATAGATGGAGAATCAAAACCAATATAAATTCTTATTCTTCTTTATGGATCCATTTTAGTCCTTTGTAGGGGTGCTACAGGCATATATACCGCACAACTACAAGTTCATAGATGAAATATATTTGGTGGTACACCATAAACAAGTAGTAAAGGGGAATAATTATGGTAAGCATTTGGTCTAATTCTAACTAGTGATGCAACATTTGATATAGCATGTCCACAGAGAGATGTAAGCAATTTTGATTTCATAAGTATTGGTCTTGCAATTAATTAAAGTCACTTGTAAATGATTCTGCTAGACCATTTTAAGTATGTACATAAGCAACAGGATGTTCAACATCAATTCCAATAAAAGTGCAAAAACTATCAAATGCTTAAGTAAACTTACCAGCATTGTTCAATTGAATTTTCTTGATAGGATAATTAGGAAATTGCGCTCGTAGTCTGATAATCTGTGCTATTAATAACAAATGCAATATTTTAACTGGAAAGTAAACAAACATGTGACCATTTACTTGATGCATCAATCAATACCATAAAATATCTAAAAGGTCCACATGGTGGATGAATAGGCTCACATATATCTCCTTGAATTCTTTCAAGAAAAGATGGTGATTCTATAAGAACCTTTGATGGACATGGTTTGGTAATTAATTTACCTTGAGAACATGTAGCACATGGATTTTCACGTGGTAAAAGAATCTTCAGGTTCTTTAAAGGATGCCCATATGTATTCTCAATAATTTGTCTCATCATTATGGATCTTGGATGTCCAAGTCGATCATGCCAAAGCATGAATTATTTTAGGTCGGAACACTTCTGGTGTATCACAACATTTAATTCAATACATTTCATGATCGTATAATAAATTTCGGAAAAGAAAGCAGGTAGTTTCTTAAGTGCAAGCTTCTGGCCTGAAATACATGCAGTTATATAAAAATATTCTTTTTTATCTTTATCTATTGTTTCAATATGATAACTATTAGTATGTATATCCTTAAAACTGAGTAAATTTCTTCTGGACTCATATGAATATAATACATATTTGATGCTCAATCTTGTGTTATTTGATAACACAATATTAGCTTTTCCATAGCCTATAATCATGTCTGCTGGACCTGATTTTGTAGTGACATTAACTTTGGTTAATGTCAAAATACTCAAAGTATTTATTTTCCTTAAGAATTGTGTGCGTTGTTGCAATGTTTGCCAAACATAAATCTTCATCATAAAAAGTCATACCACTATTCATTATGTCTCCACTTCTGGTGGTATGATGGTGTACTTTTAGAAGGAATATTTTTTCTCTTTTTCCATTTATTTCTTCCATACTTATATCCTCGATCCTTTCTTGTCTTCTGGACAAAAATTTCATTCACTTCAGGGAATAGTTTAGAACCTTTTGAAATTATGCACTCTAGATTGTTGCTGCAGGACAATGTTTAAGACATGAAAGTAGAGAATGCTTTCTCTAATATTTGATCTTCTGTGGCCATATCTTTTATTTAGATTTTGCCACATATTATTTCCTTCTTTGATGGTCTCTTAAAGATTCATAGCTTCCAGATGAATCTCCACGTCAATATTTCATGACAAATAATTATTTCTAAAAATATCAAAAGCAATAAATTCGCTAAAAAAATCAAAAGCGATAAATTCAAGCCTTCAAGACTATAGCTTATTCAGTTTTAGAAATAATAGTTCTTCAGGAACTGCATTTAATTTATTTAATCTTTCAGGAAAAATACTAGTTCTTCAAGAATTGTTTTTAATTTGTTTAATTCTTCAGGAACATCAAACCTTTAAGACTAATATTTATTTAGCTTTAAAATACTAGTTCGTCAGGAACTATATTTAATTCTTTAGGAAAATTGTGTTACTAGTTCTTCAAGAATTAGTATAAATTAAAAATATTATACACACATTTAATTAAATAAATTAAAAACTATATTGATTATTGAAAAAAAAGTATTAAAGATAAATGAAGATAAAAATAGAAAAAACAAGAGACAAATATACATAAAGATTTTTGACCTCACATTATTACATTTCGATCCAGTTATGTGTTAATAACCTGTGTATCAAAATTATTTTTTTATTTAATCAAATGATAAAAAAATAGAAACTCATGAAATTAATTGAATAAAATAAAATGAAAAAAATATATCATACAATGACACACATGTTAAGAATGATTTTAAAAAATAATTTTATTTATTTATATAAATAAATATAGATGAATTAAAATAATTTATCCAAAATTAAATGGATGTGAAATCATAGTTGTTAATTCCGTTCCGTTCCGGTCGAAACGGCCGGAAAATTCCGTTCCGTTAAGAAAACCGAGATGAAACGGGGTCATTTTCATCTCGGTTTTAATTCCGGCCAACTCCGGAAATACCGGTTAAATTCCGGCCGAATCAACTCGGTACCGTTCCGGGTGTACCGTTTCGGCTACATAAAAAAATCATTTTAATTTTTAACTCTTAAATCAGCACACATCTGATGTAAATACACCAGATGTCACTGACCTGAGATCATCCCAGGTTAAATATTTTTGCAAGCTTCTTGATTGAATTTTATAAACACAATTATGTGCCTTGATGTGTGTTTCATCGATGTGGGATAACTTCAGTTTTTAAAGCCTTGGGATGTAAGCTTTTGGCCATTTTCAACGATGTGGGATGGGGAGTACTGGGATTTGGGAGAGCTTTTGTCCAGCGGGACAAAATTGATTTGTCCTGCTGGACAAACATGTAAGTTTATATATGTGTGTGTATATATATATATATTAAAATTAAAAAAAACATATATTATAAAAAAATAAAAAATAAACCAAAATCAAAACAATAAAAAAATATATATATTATAAAAAAATAAAATTGTTGCATTAATTTTGATTTTATAAAAAATAAAAATTATTTTCATATATATAATTAATTAATTATATGTAAACAGTATAATCCAGAAACGGTACACCGGAACGCTTCGAAACCGGAACGTTCCGTTCCAATCGAAAAACCGGAACGGCGACCGGAACGGTATTGACAACTTTGTGTGAAATAATAAAAAAAATGCTATTTAAAGTAGTCTAAATAAACATGCTAAAAGAGAAATTAGGTATTGATTTAAATCTGGATAAAAAAAATTGAAGAAAATAAATGGAAAGGGAATTAATTAAAAAAAAAAGTCAGGCAATATTGGACCTTACAAGGGAAGTAGCGAGCCAGGCTTACCTAAACAGGCTTTCACTGTTTTGGTGAATAAAATTAATAAACAAAAGTGGTGGCAGAGGATATAGCCAGATGAGGTACAGTACTGATTTTCGCAGCACCCAAGTGGTTGCCAGTCTGGCGGGGTACATGGTTGGCGGCTAATTAATTTTTTAGACCGTCGCTTTTGACTTTTCTCTTTTTTCAATGATACAGCCAGCCATATGGGCTGGCTTTTGGATAAGCAGCGGTAGGTACCTCCATTGCTCCTTCCAGCCACATTTTAAATTATATTTATTGTCTGTTTTGGAGTGCGATTACGATAGATTTTTAGTGCCTGTTTGGGAGTGCGATTGCGGTAGCTTTTCAAAGTGCTTATCGTGCTGAAATACATCAAAATGAGGTTTTTTTATTTTTAAAAATCATTTTTGAAATCAGCACATCAAAATGATCTAAAAACACCAAACCGCCGGTCTTTAAAATGTAAAAAAAAAAAAATCAAATTTCGGCCAAAAGCAGTTCCAATCGCAATGCCAAACAGGGCCTTAAAGTACTTATCGTGCTGAAATATATCAAAATAATTTTTTTTTTATTTTTTAAAAATTATTTTTGAAATCAGCACATCAAAATAATCTAAAAACACCAAACCGCTGGTTTTTAAAATGAAAAAAAAAATCAAGTTTTAGCCAAAAGCCAATGAGATCGCAATGCCAAACAAGCATATTTCTTCTAGTTTTGCCTTCAATTAATTGATAATAAAAATCCCACCCGTTTTTTATGTCAATTTTATATTTTTTTCTTAAATTTATTATCATGATTTTTTAGCAAGGTTATACCATGACAACTTTATACTTTTTTTTTTGAATGAGTCATGATAACTTAATATATTTTAATTTAAAACTTGAATTGGATAAAAAAAATTCATTAAATCAATTTTAATAAAAATATCAAATAAGTTTTATAATATAAATGTGTTTTTATATATTAAAAAAATAATCTGAAACCTCTATCCATGGCAAAGCTAAAAAAAATAACTTGAAGCCAAAAAAATACAGACATAAAGACATATCTACTGATTCAACATCAATTACGATCTTGTTTATCATTACATTTCAAAAGTATTTTTGAAAAAAATCAAAAAAAATATTTTTATTTTAAGTTACAATTAATTAGTGTTTTTAAATTATTTTCATATGTTAAGGTAAAAAATAATTTTTGAAAAATAAAAAAATATTTTAATGTATTTGTAAATAAAAAAAAACTTTCAAAAACAACTACAACCACATTACCATACCATCACTTGCCTATCTGACATTATGAAAATTATTTAAAAACATTACAAATATTTAATTTAAAATAAAAAATAAACTTTTTTCAAATTTTATTAAAAAAACATTTCTGACACAGTAATTCTAGTGATGACTTCTTCTGGTGGCTGCACATTGCAGTCCAGTTGTAACGTGCAGTGCGTCGAAAATCTAAAGTTTTCAAGATATTAAAAAAAAGCGAGAGGGAAAAAGCAGTACCTTTTAAGTTATTGTTACAATTTAATATTAAAAGTATGATTTAATTAAGTAAAAGTTAAACATGTAAAAATGTGAAAGCTAAGGTTAGATAAGAAAGGTGTGTCATCATAATGGTCGAGTGTTGGGTTAGTAATGGAGTCAAGCAATAAACAATTAAATTATTATTATTATTATTATTATTATTAAAAATAAAACAAATCAAGTTAAATGATTATTATTATCATTAAAATCTAAAAGAAAGTAAGTTTATCCTTGTATCATGGTTTAATCATAAGTTTGATAGGTTAATTAAGAATTGAGTTTCACATTTTGATTGATTTGCTTTCTAATTCTAATCTTTTGAGCCAGGTTGGGCTTTAACCCGAGATGATTTAGATTTTCTCCCCTATTTTAATTACTTTTTTCTAATTTTATTATCTCAATATTTTTTAAAAATATTATCTTATTTTTTAGCTAAATTATGATTTTACTTTTATTCTAAGTTGTTTTTAGATCCGTAAAATTGACCAAATCACTTAAAATTAACCCGTACACAATTAACTTTATTTTTCTATTAAAAATAAATTAGTTAGCACCACATAGTTATTTTCTTAAAATGATAGGTTTTAAAATATTTTTTTACATGATTATATACAAGATTTCTGCTGACTGAGGACTTCAGGCTTATTTGGGAGTGTGATTGCGGTAGCTTTTCAAAATATTTTCGTGCCGAAATACATCAAAATGATGTTTTTTTATTTTTTTTAAATCATTTTTGATATCAGCACATCAAAATGATCTAAAAACACCAAAATATATTCATTTAAAATGAAAAAAAAATCAAATTTTCGACAAACACCGGTGGGATCGAATTACAAACAGGCACTTCAATTAACTCAGTAAAAATAAATATGTTGAGTAACTTTAATATATTTTACTCATATAAAAATATCACAATTCATTGCAATAATATCCACGTATATAATTGTATTAATTATCAAATAAACAAATTTAAAAATAGACAGAGAAGCATCGAAGATAACGGATAATCCCAGTTCTTCAGTGGTTCTCAGAATTCCATGCAATCAAGATTTAATAGAAGAAGAAAAAACTGAAATAATTCTCTTAGCTGTCCTTTTCAACCACCCAGCCGCCACTTCTCTTAACAAAATTTCTCTCGCATAACCATACATAAAATGACACCGTTTTGCTATTTCTGCAGTGTCAGGATTGTGATGGTTAATATAATAATCATATTTATATTATTATTGATTTTAGAATTTATGAAATTATTTAAGTTAGTACAAACTGATCCGCTCAAGTTAATAAAAAACAGATTGTCTCGCAAACCCCGTCCTTCCATTATTACTTGCTTTGTTCCTCTATAAATGGGCCAGGCACCAACATGACTGAAGTTCACAGTCCTCCCCTTCTCTTCTCCATTGCTGCTAGCCAAGATGCCCCAAGATAAGCGAGGCTTGACTGGAATATCAGATTCCGGCAAGCACATTTCTATTTTCAAGAAAAATAAAAAACTATTCTCAGTTGTTTTTGCTTCTTTGTTACTGGTTACTGCTATAATTGCCATTGTCACCGGAGTAAATTCACACAAGAACAGCAACAATGAAGGGACGCATGCCATCGTCAAATCCTCATGCAGCTCCACTCTATATCCTGAGTTGTGCTACGCAGCTGTTGTCGCTGTCCCTGGAGCCACCAGCAATTTAGCTAGCCAGAAGGATGTCATTGAACTTTCCATAAACCTCACTACCAAAGCTGTTCAGCACAATTTCTTCACCGTAGAAAAGCTCATAGCCACCAAGAAACTCACCAAAAGAGAAAAGATTGCTCTTCATGATTGCTTGGAGAATATTGACGAGACTCTGGATGAGTTACACGAGGCCTTAGTGGATCTCAATGAGTACCCAAACAACAAATCTCTTAAAAAACACGCTGATGACCTCAAAACCCTGTTGAGCTCTGCCATAACCAACCAAGTAACATGCTTGGATGGTTTCTCTCACGATGAAGCAGATAAAAAGGTGCGCAAAGCTTTGCTGAAGGGTCAAATTCATGTTGAAAAGATGTGCAGTAATGTACTGGCAATGATCAAGAATATGACAGACACAGACGTAGCAAATGAGCTCAAGACCACGAACAGGAAGCTCGCGGAGGAAAAAGAAGGTGATGAAAGTGGGTGGCCGGAGTGGATGTCAGTAGCTGACAGGAGGCTGCTGCAATCTTCATCAGTGACTCCGGATGTGGTGGTGGCGGCTGATGGAAGTGGGAATTATAAGACAGTATCAGCTGCAGTCGCGGCTGCGCCAAAGAAAAGCAGCAAAAGGTACATAATTCGTATCAAGGCAGGTGTTTACAGGGAAAATGTGGATGTACCGAAGGACTTGACAAACATAATGTTCATGGGAGATGGAAGGAAAACAACCATCATTACAGCAAGCAGGAATGTGGTTGATGGAAGCACAACCTTCAACTCTGCTACAGTCGGTGAGTCCGATATATATTATCTCATCCCATTCCTTCAGCATCTTTTCTCTATTTATCTGTTTGTTCATTTCCTTTTTTTATTGCATTTTCCTCGATGAAATTTGGGGGTGTTATCACAGAATTGTTAGACTTGTCGATGGGCCGGGTCCATTGTTGCTGAAGTTAGGAAAATAACAAGCATTTCACTGAATTAGTGACATTTCAAATGAGTTTTCGAAAAACAAATTGTTTTTATTTTTTGCTTTAATGTTTTTGTTGATATTTTCAAATTATTTTAATGTATTTGAACATCTTTCAAAATAAAAAATAATTTACAAAAAAAACCACCAAACAAATCATGTAATCTTATCTTAAGCTTGAAAAGCAGTACTTGTGGATTAAGAAAGAAAGGGTGAAAAGAAAAGTGGACTTCGCTACAAATCAAACGTAGATATGTCCATAACTTTATAAAAATCAAATCCAAATTATAGCTCAAGTGTCATTTTCCGTTCTCTTTTTTTACCAATAGTGCATTTAATTTCTAGTAGCTAGTTGACTTTTAGGGTTTTTCCTTTCCTCCTTGTGACTTGGCCAGTCCTTTTCGGTGGGACTGCTTCATGCTTGCGTGATTCTTCCATATCTTCTTATCTCATGGCTCCTTCAGCTATATGGCTCCTAAAAATTATCGACATACTGGTAACCGACACTCCATTTTTGGACGTTGATGTAGTGAAAGGATTGCTAATCGGCAAATATTTCACATCACAAGTTATCTCCTTCATTTTTCTATCTGCTTATGCATCATATCGCATATTTTAATGTCAAAAAAAGCGTATGCAGTTTTGTTAAATCTTTTGCGATGATTAGAAATTTTTGTCCCCAAAAGAACAAGCGTACTGTCAAAGAACTCGGATTTGAGATTTGTTTTACAAGTTTCGGGTTTTTGAAGACAGAATATGTTTATGTTATAAAAATTTGAGATAACTAATAACTAAAATAATTAGAAATCGATTCTTTCCTCCTCTTCATTCATTCTTGTGGCTGTGGATGTCAAGCACCGTGTGGCCATGATGACAAGAAATAACAAATATTAATAAAGTTAGACATTAATTAAAGTGGGTCTTGGTAGATGATTAGGTTTGAAAATGAACCCCACAATTAATTTCGTGTCCCGACTGATAGAACTTGACTGGTACGTATAAGGACGTTTATTTTGTTTAATATTTATTGATTAATTGAGCTGAAAACGTAGCCAATGTCTAAATTTGGACATTATTGAACGTCTGGTAATAAAGATGATTAATCAAGCAGTTAAAAAACATTAATTTCTTTCAGCTGTGTTAGCGTCTTTCCATTGCTGCTAGATGAAGGAGCAAAACTCACTAATCATATTATCTTTTGAGACACCCGAGCTTTCCTTGTAACATTGCAGCTGCAGTGGGTCAGGGATTCCTAGCCCGAGGCGTAACTTTCCAGAACACAGCCGGTCCTTCCAAGCACCAGGCCGTGGCGCTGAGGGTCGGGTCTGACCTTTCAGCATTTTACGAGTGCGACATGCTGGCCTACCAAGACACCCTCTACGTCCATTCAAATCGTCAGTTTTTCATAAACTGCCTCGTGGCAGGCACGGTGGACTTCATTTTCGGCAACGCTGCAGCTGTTTTGCAGGACTGTGACATCCACGCTCGCCGTCCCAACTCAGGCCAGAAGAATATGGTGACGGCGCAGGGCAGAACGGACCCTAACCAGAACACCGGGATCGTGATTCAAAAGAGTAGGATCGGAGCCACTTCTGATTTGCTACCTGTTAAGAGCAGCTTCCCAACATATCTCGGCAGGCCATGGAAAGAGTACTCGAGGACTGTGATCATGCAATCGTCCATAACCGACGTGATACAGCCAGCCGGGTGGTTCGAATGGAGTGGCAGTTTTGCACTGAACACGTTGTACTACGCAGAGTATCAGAACTCGGGGGCTGGTGCTGTAACCTCTGGAAGGGTAACCTGGAAAGGGTACAGGGTGCTCACAAGCGCAGCTGAGGCTCAAGGATTTACTCCTGGCAATTTCATTGCTGGCAGTAGCTGGTTGAGGTCGACTTCCTTCCCGTTCTCTCTCGGCTTGTAAACTATATATCCTCTTTAATTACGGTATATCCATATGTATGTATGTGTGTATGTATCAGCTGTACTAATTATTAGTAATGATTAGTAAGTGTCTGGTGCAGCCCATGAATGATCCGGTATCGATTGATTGCCGTCGAACCAAGTTGTTAAAACCATTTTAATTGTCGTTTTATTTTTTCTATTGGTACAAAACGTTTCGGTTTCAGAGTATTTTGATGTGCTATTTTGGAGTTGTACTATTCATAATTAATTAATTATATATATATGAAAAAATTTAAAAAGCAAAAAAATTAAATATAATTTTATTTTTTATAAAATCAAAGTTGATAACAAATTTCTTTTAATATATATTTTTTAATTTTTATTATTTTTATTTTTGCATTTTCAAATTTCAATACATCTCATAAACAATATTATATATATATAGTGCTGGGTCACATCACTAACAAGCATGGTTGTTAAAATCACGAGTTGACTCGTAAAATCGTACGATTTTGCGAGTCAACTCATTAAACCGTGTTAACTCGGGAAGAAAAATCGATTGGGTCAAACTCGGTCAAGATTTTACGATCCTCTAAAATCTGTCAAAATTTCAAAATGAAAGCCATTTCCCAGGAGCAAAACTACAAAAAAATAAGCAATAAATTAACAGAAAAACTCATTTTCGAAGAAAAATGTACAGAACTGAACTCGGAAGGACGCGAAACAAGCAAATAAGTTATCAAACACAGAGAAGTTAAAGCAGAAGGAAGATAATCAGAGAGGTGAAGCCTACCGAGAATGAAGATCAGAGCATAGAGAGAACAAATCTGGAGATTTCAGGCTCTAAAACCTAAATAAACAAACATCAAGAGCTCTATACATTTTGGATTGTTAGATCTTGATCGTAGAGACAGAAGAGAGAGTCCAGAATATAGAAAAAATAAATATCTTCACAAAAAGAGAGAGAGCATAGAGTAAGAAAGGACGAGTGTGGGTATTAATAAAAAGATTTTAATAATTGTTTTTTTTCCATAATTATCTCTTGCTTCTTTTTTATTAAACCATGAGGCTTTATATTGATTCGTCTCTCTGTGGTGCTTTAACTATAGTGGCTTGGGTGACAGTAATCATGGTTTGGTTAATAAACCAGTTTACTGTTACGATACAAAAGAGTAAGAATTACTAGATTCTCGGCTCCCTTTACAGTGTGGGTCATGGTTGTTAAAATCACGATTGACTCGCAAAATCATATAATTTTACGAGTCAACTCATTAAATCTTGTTAATTTGGGGAAAAAATTGATTTGGGTCAAACTCGGTCAAACTCGATCAAAATCATTCAGAATCGTAAAATCAGACTGATTCTCTCTTTATATATATATATATATATATAATCACTCTTAAAATTTATACTTAATTTTTTTAAAAAAATAAATTTTTTATTTTTTACTTTAAATTTTATATTTTTTATATCATTTTCATGTCCTAATATCGAAATAATTTGTTGGAGTTGGAGATAGTACCAATATCGGTGTTGGTATCAGTATTAGTATTGATAATCCTTTTAATAATAATATTTTTGATGAATGTATTAAAAATAACGAGGAAAATGACGGTCATGAGCCTGATTGTAATTTATATAGCACACCAACAAAACATTTATTTTAAATTTGTTAGTTTTTACCTAATGAAATTCTATGGACATAATTGTTTTGTAATATATTTTTAAGTTATTTTGAATCATGTATAAACCTTAACTAAAGTTTTATGGTCATAATTTTATTGTATTGTATTCACAAATATTTTACTTACGATTTTACAATTTTCTACCTACACAATTTTAGCTGTGATTTCACAATTTTTGTACGGAAAAATTCAGGTACGATTTTACGATCCGAGTTTTCAAAGCCCTTTCCATGTCGTGTCAAAATCATGATTTTGACAACCATGCTAACAAGTAACAATGCAAAAGTGCTAGAGGTAGATTAAGCCATTAAGGCATTAAACGGGAAATGAATTTTTCACTGTGGCCGAAACCGAACACCCGAAGTGATTCCGGGGTGTTTCGGCCGGTATTTTCGGTATAGACCGGTATTTAAAACGAGATAAAAATAATGCTGTTTTGTTTTATATTTTATCTGATACGAAATGTTTTGGCCGAAACAAAACAGTATCAATAACTTTGCGTAAAACTCAATAAGAGGACACGTTCTCGCATGAATTTTGCTGTGAAGAAACCAATCACGCATTGCTAGAAAAATGATATTATCGACATAAACTTATTTTAAAATATTTCTAGTTAATTTTATTATTATGTGTTTTTACTAGCTATACAAGTTTTTTGTATTTTTTTATATATTTATTTCTTCTTTTATAGAACATTAATCAAACAAAACTTTAAAAATAATCGCAGTTGTTACATTAAGTTTTATACTTTTTTTTATTCAAAGAAAACTTACCCCTGAAAAACGTGTTTTATAGATCTAAATGAACGAGTAAAACCCCGGTTGTCTCAGACTCTTATAAAAAGTATATGTCCTAACTCGAATTCGAAACCTGCTGTGCATATCACAACTTCTTTGTCAACACACCACGTCCCTTGAGAACTTTCAAACCTTAGTCGTCTCGGGCTCTTATAAAATATACATCTTAACTTAAATTTGAGACCTGTTGTGGAGATCACAAGTCTTTTGCTATTATGCCATTAAATTTTAAACAAACAACGAGTAATATTGTCATCCACATTCCAGCATGAAGATTGACAATGACTCTAATCATGTGGCTCATTTCTTCGCACCATCTTCTTCTTTCATCGGACCATTACCAACTAGTGTATGGAAATAATTGTGGATCCATGAAAATTAGTGTGTTCATTTCCTGTATTCGAAACTCTTCGTTGATTTCTTATCTGGGGCAGATTCATAAGCCTAAGGTCTTCCAATGAAATTGATTATGACTGCGATAATTCAACACAAGAATTTATGTAACATGAAATAGCGTTTTCATCATCGAATGAGAAAAAAAACCCGACTGAAAGCAAGCAGAAACACAAAAGAAGGGTTAAAATGGAATGGAAACAGCGCATGGTGACATGTTGCATACAATGTATCATTACAACCACTGTTCATAAAAGGAGAGACATGTCATTACAAAATCAGCCTACATGTCACATGTTCTTATATATATTGAAAATTTGAAATACAAAATTAGTCATTTTTTATACGTTCTGAAACCCAATAAAACAAAATCAACCTTCGTCATGTGAACATTAAATTTTAGGGTGTGTTTGATATTGTTTTTGCTTGTTATTAAAGTTTTAAAAAAACAGTTACATGAAAAGAACTTTTTAGCTGTGGTTTATAATAATTATGTTAGTGTTTGGTTAAAACTATGATTCAGGTTGAGGTTGATAAAACTGTGAAATTACTTTAAAATGTGTATATATATATATATTATTTTTTATATATTATAGATTTAATAATCATAATAATAAAATTTAATTAATAATTTAAATAAATTAGATACTTGTTTTTATTCTCCTATCAAATTACTTATAATTCCATTACGAACTAAATATAAACAGTGTAAAGAATTGTGGGAGAAGATTTTGTTTATTGATATTGACATGATGAATATATATACACAGCAAACTCCTATGAAGGAGGACAGATTATCGTAACACACCACAGACTCCTATAAAAGAGGGGAGATTATCGTAATCTAGCAAATTCAAAAATAATTCAAATGACAGGATAATAATAGTCGTTATATCTCTTAACACTAAATTCATACATGAAGTCATTTGTGATCCCTAACTGCTATTTGATCGAGGAACAATATATTATAAAATATCATCTGAAATAAAATTAAGATTGCGAAGGAAAAAATATATTATGATCTCCTTCTAATAATAATTATTTATATTTTAAGTACAAATACTCCCCAACCCCTCTTCTCATCTCCGGAATACCCCCCCCCCCTCTCTCAAACACTCCCCTCCTCTTACCCAATAGCTAATATGCACAAAGTAGGAAGAGAAATACTATTTTGTTGTGCTATACAACCAGAATCAAATCCACATGAATTTCTATGTCCTTTTTACTATTTTTTTCATCTATTGTAATGGTAAGGCTAACATGGAAGCATACCATGTTTCGATGAGTAGTCTCTTCAACTGTGCATCTCCTTCTTCTTCCTTTTCTGGTTAAGCACTCGAAGAGGAAAAGCAGCTATGCACAGCCCCCCATGCTTTTAAAGTCTTTGAAATTTCTTTTAGCGAGTTATTTTTTATGTTTTTCTCAATTATTGTAATATGATAATATAACAAATAATTTAAAAAAATATTATTTTAATATGTTTTAAAACAAAAAAAATATTTAAAAATCAACCTTGATCATAATATAAAACAATAAAATCCTACCCTTCATAAACTTGAAGCCCAGCAATAATTTTCAAGCCTATCTCATCAAATGGGCTTGGCCCATCCACAAAATAAAACGATGAAAGGCATCGTGGTAAAGTGGGTGGAATCAGCAGAAAGCAGAATTCTGATCACTTTTGCCTTACCGCTTCAAGTAGATTCCTTCCATGGAGAAGTGACGACACGAGCCAGCCAAATTTCTCCCATTCCCACTCCCATTCCTACACTTGCATGGAACCTCTTAACGCTCGTCGTTGTCATCCAGATTGGACGATTGTTAGGTAAGTTTAGACCCTGTTTTTTTCACGTAGTCATGGTTGATTTTTTTAAGTATTTTTTATTTATAAATATATTAAACCAGTACATTTATTTTAAGAAAAAAAATCCATTTTCAACACTAAAATGCAAAAAACAAAAGTAAATCTACTAGGAATCACGGATAGAGTTTCTTGGCAATTAATGTCTTTGAAGGCCCTGTTTGCACTGCATTCTAAATGTAATTTTGAAAAACAAATATTTTAAATTATTATTTTGATCATTAGGTTAATAATATTTTTTAAATAAATTATATTTTAAAAAACAATCACGTTCAAGGACAGCTATATCCTTTATGTCCCCCACTTCCAATCGGAGATATTCTTTATGTGCTTCTTTTCTTGTCCTGTGTGGAAGCCAACCAGTTGCCTGTTGACACCTTAAGTGGCGAATCTTTTAATTGCTTCTATGTCATAATTCAACTTTTTTTTTTATATATATAATAAAATACAATGCCCAACTGAAGCTTATCATTTTCTAAGCAGCTATTTATACGCGGGGATCTATTTTGAGGATTTTTTTTTAATAGCCGGTAAACTTCTTGGGTATCTTGATTAATTTTTTTTTTAAATCCCAAGATGTACATTTCAAAGTTGTCAATTCTGTTTTGTTCCAGCTGGAATGGCCGGAACGTTCCGTTCCATTAAAACAACCGAGACGAAACGGCATCGTTTTTATCTCGGTTTTAATTCTGGTCCGTTCTGGAAATTCCGGCCGGAACGTCTCGGTACCGTTCCGGGTGTGCCGTTCCAGCCTTACAATTCTCTTTATTTTGATTAACTTGTGATTTTTTTTCTAATTTTGAGATTATGTTTGTTTGACTTTGTGTTTATTGTATAATTTAAAGTTAATTTATCTTGAATTTTAATTATGCTTGTTAAATTAATATTTTAATTTATATATATATAATTAATTATATATGAACAGTACAACCCCGAAACGGCACGCCGAAACGCTCCGAAACCGGAACGTTCCGTTACAATGAAAAAATCAGAACGGCGATCGGAACAATATTGACAACCTTGATACATTCTATTCTTATCGAGATTGGTCCAAGTCTTGAGTTGGGTTATAAATTGACACTAATAAAATACATGAAGTTGGCTTCACTAGTTCCCACCCGAGTTTTTCTAACATGCAGTAAAATAGATTATTTCCATAAGCTGCCAAGGCAGCTGGTAAGGTGGTGCATGAATACACGGTGAGCCCTCAATGTTGAAATACATTTTCTTACGTGACCGTGAGATATGAAAAGCGCGGACGTATTATAAATTATATTATATGGTCTGCAGATAAGTGCAGGGACTTGATTATTGTTTTTGGGTGGGCTGCTCAAGAACCAACAGTCCGAGCGAGTGAAACAAGGAGCTGATTGAGATCAGAATTATGCTATGTTTTACACCGCGTGTTTCTAAAAAATATTAATTTTTTTTTTATTTTATATTTTAAATTAAAAACTTTCAGATTATTTTCATGTTAAAAATATTTTTTTAATAAAAAACAATTTCAAAAATAAATTTTAGTTAGATTTATTAATCCGACTAACTAAATAAGTGATTAAAATTAAAGATAGCCTTCATCAAGAAGAAAGAAAAAACTTGGGCTATAATTGCACTCGAATGTCTTCCTATAAATAAAACAAATAGAAGAACAATTATGTTGACAATTAAGATAAAAAAAAAAGAAAATAAAAAAAAACAGGAAAGAAAGAAATAGGGAGGAGGGATGATTGTATGCGCAATTAACGGCTGGCTACACGGAGTGAGATCCTCCGTAGGCACCCCCATGTGGCCGGGAAAAATATATATAGAAAGAAATCCCATCTAATAAATAAATCGAAGTCAAAAAAAGACTATTGTGGTGCTGTCCCCTTCCCATCCAGGTTGATATTGTATATCAAAAGTAATTTAAAAAAAATAAAAAGAATTTTATTATATTTTAAATTATTTTTTTATTTTTTAAATTATTTTGATTTTTTAAATTATTTTAAAAAAATATTATTCTAATATTTTTAGAATAAAAAATAATATGAAAAACAATTTCAATTATACTTTCTAAACAGGTCATCGGTCAATGCATCGATCATCAGTAGAGCTCCCTCTCTAGTTTAAAATGATTTATGATAATATTACAAAAAAATCAAAATTTAACAAAAAAAATATAGAAAAATCACCTCCAACACATCCCTATAAATCCAAGTGACGAGTCCATGTAACCTCCTCTTTACGATAAACTGAGAGGGAGAGAAATAGAGGGCTGGTGTAGCTTTATCTAGGAGGGAGGGTTAACACTTAACAGGCTGTCTGCATTTATGGACCCATAGGTTGAAAAAGTCTGTAGAACAAGGAATTAGACCAACTCTTAGAATTGATGGCGAAAAAGAACCCCTCTAATTATTATTATTATTATTATTATTAATGAAAACTAAGAAAATTTTACCAAATCATGAGCATCCGGCCCAGCAAACGTAGGTCATGTTTAGTTAGAAGTGTTTTTGAAGTTATTTTTGATTAAAAATATATTAAAATAATATTTTTTTTAATTATTTTTGATATTATTACATTAAAATAACTTAAAAATATTTTTAATTTAAATAAAAAATATTTTTTTATAAAAAAACATTTTTAAAACGTAATATATAGCTGTTTCATTTTTATTATTACAAAACTAGACTATGGGCATTAAAAAAACAATTAACATAATGATGGGGTTAGTCCATAGCATAATTAACCACCGCGTAAAGCATGGAGGATGCTGCTGCTTTCAACTTTCTTCGAGTACACGCACCAATACCCCCCTGCAGTTTTCAACATCAACTTGGCTCAAGCTACTCGGCTGGATCCCCATTTTGTGTTGGTGTCAACGTTTACCAGCTAGTTATTTTCATGTCTGACCATTATTTTTAAAGTATTTTTTATTCGGAAATTTATTAAGATAATCTTAACACCACTAAAAATAAAAAATAAATGGATGGATAGCATGGTGATAAATAAAAAAATATCTAGAGAAGAAGCATCAAGGAAGAAGGGGAGATCCCACCTTCTGTGCCTCCCTTGCTTTTATAAAAAGACACCAAGCTCCGAGCCAAACCAGAGTCCCCGTTCAACGAAAGCTCACGCATTTTCACACCACCGATTTAAAAGCTCAGCCGCGCTCCCTCGAAAAGCCCTCACATTGTTACCAGGCAAAGCTAACTCGCTCCCTACACTGAGTTGAAAGGAAAGAAAGCAGAAAGCCATTTATGGACTCTATCAATTCCTTCAAGGGATATGGTAAGGTGGATGAGGCAGGGCAGCAAGCCTTCCGGAAAAAGTCGCGTAAGCGTTTGATCATCGTCGTTGTCTCCTCAGTTGTTCTTTTAGCTTTAGTCATCGGTGCTGTTGTAGGGGTTGTTGTGCACAAACGAAACAACAACTCGTCACCCAACCCGGTTCCTCCTCCTGAGTTGACTCCAGCCACTTCACTCAAGGCGGTTTGCAGTGTGACTCAGTACCCGAGCTCGTGTTTCTCCAGCATCTCTGCCCTTGAAACGGGCAACACCACAGACCCAGAAGTGCTTTTCAGGCTCTCTTTACATGTTGCGGTGAATGAGCTCTCCAAGCTCAAAGACTACCCCGATAAGCTCATACAAAGCATTGCTGACCCAACCCATCAAAAAGCCTTGAACGTCTGCACCACAGTGTTTGATGATGCTGTAGATAGACTGAACGACTCCGTATCGGCAATGACTGTTGGCGAAGGTGAAAAGATTCTATCACTATCTAAAATGAATGACCTGAAGACTTGGCTCAGTGCTACCATTACTGACCAAGAGACATGTTTAGATGCTCTGAATGAGTTGAACGCTACAAAGAATTTTAACCAGACACTTGTTGATCAAGTCAAGACAGCAATGGAGAACTCTACTGAGTTTGTTAGCAATAGTTTGGCCATTGCTACAAAAATCTTGGGCTTGTTGTCTGATTTCAAAATCCCAATTCATAGAAGGTTACTTGGATTTGAAAGAACCCATTATTCAGGGTTTCCTCAATGGGTTAGTTTGGGAGATAGAAGGCTACTTCAGGCGTCTAATCTGACGCCGCACGTCACAGTGGCGAAGGACGGTACCGGGGACTGCACGACCCTAAGGGAGGCGGTTGGAAAAATTCCAAAGAAGAGCAAAACAAGATTCGTCATACATGTTAAGGCAGGTGAATATAAGGAGAATGTGATCCTGGACAAAAGCAAGTGGAATGTGATGCTTTATGGTGATGGGAAGGACAAGACAATTGTTTCGGGAAGTTTGAATTTTGTTGATGGAACTCCCACCTTCTCTACTGCCACTTTCGGTAAGTTCTGCTTTCTCTATTTGATAAACATACCAGTTATGATTTTGGATCTATGCATTTGGATTCTAACATATCGATATATGCATCCGTGACTCGAACTTCACAATTGTTTTCTTGATTTTTCCATGCGTCTTTCTTTGTTTCACATTGCGTAATCATTGCCCAAAATTTTGAAACTTTGAAAGACACTCGACTGGAACCCAAATCCATATTGTGCCATGTGAATGGAACATGGATTTGAATGCCCACTCCCCCATGTGAATTGATGGCAGCGCTTACCTGAAACTCTGCTGGTCCCTGTAAATCTTGCTTTGAGCATAAAAAACTAGATTGCATCTATTCTGTGGAACCCACCATGTGCTTGTCTGTCTTCTGATCTATAACCATTATTCCTGATGGTCCCACTTTTCCCCCCATAATCCAAACCAGGTAACGGGCCTGCAAAGTACGCATAGAGATACTAGGACTTGACTTATTTGTAGATTTTACCACCGTCGCTAATGGAACTAACGGGTTGCTGTAGTTAGTTTCCAGGTTAGAGGTAGGTAGTGCTCGACACTGATAGGCGTGGCCGCAGGGAATCTAAATGCTTTCATGTCAGCATAAAGAAACTTAAACGACAGCGCACGTGACTGGTGCTCGTGCTGCTTTGTTACTGTGGTTGTGTGGGCCGGCACCACTTGCACTAGAACGTGCGTTCTTTCTGTCTTTAGTGTTCTCACCCACCACAGGCCCTTCAAATCCAAAAGAAAAGATTCAAATCTAAGTTGATTTCTGCATGCTTTGCTCTTACACTACTCTAGGAGGGTGCTGTTAGGTTCGCCGCATTGATAGCCAAACTGACCAGTCAATTCTGATATAATAGGGTCATGGATCATTTAATAGCCGCATTGATAGACAAACTGACCAGTCAATTCTGATATAATAGGGGGTCATGGATCATTTAATAGCTAGTTGTTCAAATATTTGATTTTTTTCCCAGAAGATAATTCCCTGGAAAATGAGTGCTAATTATTGTATACTGATGTGATCACCAGCGGTTGCGGGAAAGGGGTTCTTTGCCAGAGATATCAAGTTCATTAACACGGCCGGGGCAGCAAAGCACCAAGCAGTGGCCTTCAGGTCCGGCTCCGACATGTCCGTATGTTTTCGGTGTGCATTTGATGGGTTTCAGGACACACTCTATGCTCACTCAAATCGACAATTCTACCGTGACTGTGACATTACCGGCACCGTTGACTTCATTTTCGGCAATGCTGCGGTTGTCTTCCAGAATTGCAACATTCAGCCCAGGCAACCCTTATCCAACCAGTTCAACACCATCACAGCTCAGGGAAAGAAGGATCCTAATCAAAACACTGGCATTTCAATTCATAAATGCAAATTTTCTGTGTCAGGTGATGTTACAGCCCCAACCTACCTTGGCAGGCCTTGGAAGGATTATTCCACAACTGTCATTATGCAGTCCGACATCGGGTCATTCTTAAAACCATCAGGTTGGATTTCATGGGTCAGTGGTGTGGATCCACCGGCCACCATTTTCTACGCAGAGTACCGGAATACTGGGGCTGGTGCTAATGTTGATGGAAGGGTTAAATGGGCCGGTTACAAGCCAGCTCTTACGGTAGACGAGGCAGGAAAATTTGCCGTCGACCCCTTCGTCCAAGGCAGCGAGTGGTTACCGGAAACCAGTGTGACATTTCAATCAACGTTATGATTTAAAATTGTCTGGAAGGTGTGATTTTGATCAAGTGCCGGTCAAGCTTGGTAAACTGAAGAATCTCCAGAAGAGAAGAGGATGATTTTTACCTTCACTGCTTCTTTCTTTAGAGAGGAGTGGCCAATGTTTAAAATTGTCTTCACACGTTCTTCTTTTGTTACACATTTTATTTTTTATTTTATTTTTTAATTAAAAATGTTGAAAGAGTTTACCCTCAATATACACGTGTACCCTTTTCAGCTTTCCACCTCTTTTAGAAGACTTTTGTTTATGCTAATTTTTTTTATAATTAAGTTTAATGTGAAATCAGCAGCTAGTCTTATATATATATATACACACACGAGCATATACCCACGTAATGTGCCGGAGTTTTTTTATCTATGTAGAAAATTAATTGTTTTTATATGTACTGTATTTTGCTATTTTAATATTTAATTAGTAAAATTATAATTGATAAAATCTGTATAATCAAAATGGAAAGTGGTTCGTATATTTTTTAATCACAGATAATGTAGGTTAATTTTTTTTTATGAGTTGCATTTTCCCCCAGTAATATTAGATCTGACACATTATAAATAATTTTTTTTCCAGAAATAAATTTACATTTTTTGCGTGCTATAATTAGTTATTTCAATGTTTAATTACTAAAATTGCAATAAATAAAATATGTTAGAAATAATTTTTTTACGTGGTATAATTAGTATGTTGCCCGTGCATTGTGCTATGGTTTTTTCTATGTAGAAAACTAATTGATTTTTTACATGTTGTAATTAGTTCTTTAAATATTTAATTAGTAACATTATAATAGATCAAATATGCCACAAATAATTTTTTTCCCCTCCTAAAAGGAATAGTGTAATTGAAATGGGAAGTGGTTCTTATATTTTTTAATTGCAGAGAACTTAGGTAAATTTGTCAAAAAAAATTGAGTTGCCCCCCCCCCCCCAATAATATTAGATCTGACATATTATAAATAAGAATATTGTAAAAATTTTAAGAAATAAACATAAATTTTTTGCGTGCTATAATGACTTATTTGCCGTCTAAAATGAACAATGTAATCGAAACGGGAAGCGACTCGTATATTTTTTAATTGTAGATAATCTAGGTAAATATGCTAAAAGAAAAAAAATTGAGTTGTTTTTTCTCCCAAGTAATATTAGATTTGAAATATAAAAAATAAAAATTTAAGAAATAAATTTAAACAAAAGAGTATAAAATTTATATTTTTTTATCATTAACAAAAGAGTAACAAAGAAAAAGAATTAAATTATTATTATTATAATAATTTTTATTTTATTTTTCTGCTAATAATGAAAGAAAAAAAAATGAAAGACTAAAAAAATCCTAAAAATCTTAACAAAAGATTAAACAAAAACAAAAATTATTATTGTTATTACTGCCAAAACAATAAAAATTATCAAATTATCCCGAGAAAAAAAAACCTAAAAACATTAACAAAAGATTAAGCAAGGAAAAAAATTAAATTATTATTATTATGTTAATAATGGAAAAAATAAAATAAATGAAAGATTAAAAAGATCTTAAAAACTTTAACAAAAGATCCAACAAAAAAATAAAATAAAAAACATCAAGTAAAAAAAAGTCACCTGATATAAAAATAAAAATAAAAATAAAAATAAAAAAACGAATAAAAAACTAAAAGAAAGAACAAATGGAGCAAAAAAAAACACAAATATCAATCTGCAAATGATCATAGATACAAAACAAAATTTAAGAGCTAATTTTTTTTGAAAAAATATCACCTCAACAAATAAGAAAATAACAAAAATTAAAAATCAAAATGAAGAGCACACTTATATATACATGGACAAAAGTAGAGATTATTCTAGAAATAAAACGAAATAAAAGGATTAAAAAAAATTAAAAGTATAAGGGCCGAAATGAAAATCAAAGGGATTAAAATCCAAAATTAAAAGTATAAGGGCCAAAATAAATTAAATATATTATCAATTTTAATAAAAGGATCAAATTGAATAAATCAAAACTTATGTACTGTATTTATTGAATTATTTAAACCCAATCCGAAAATTAAAAGAGGGAGGACCGAAGTGAAACATTGATAATCAATCAATTCCAATCGGAGGACCCAATCGAACTAAATCAAAACTTATATAACAAAAATCAGGATAAAAAACAAAATAGAAAGTCAAAGGACCTAAGTGAAAAGTAACAATAAATGGGGGACTCCCCTGCACTTTTACGTGCAGGAGAGAGAGAAACATGGCCAGCGCTTTTAACCGGCCTCCACCGCGTCTACGGACATTTGTATGATAAACGCGCCACCACTGGAGGAAGCTCACTTGGAGGCGCATCGAGAGAGACTCTGGAATCACTTCTCCGCCCACCGTATGAGGCCGCACGTGCCCATCACGCTCTGACATCCAACAGAAGAAATAATAAAAAAATGAGGTCAATTACCGTCCTGCCCTTATGCCCCAAGTAAAGTTTTTTGTCTTATTAGGGGCTAAAACCGTATTTAGCCAATTTCGAATAATAATAAAATAAGCAGAAGACCGGCGGGCCGGGCCGGTCCGGGCCGGGCCGATGTGCTTAATGACAATGGAACCCCTGATTCTGGCTGCCTTTTTTGTCGTTTTCTAGGGGTAAAATCGCTAATCTACTGTTCATAAACAAAAAAAAGGGATGAACTCGCGCGACACACCGGATCTAATTGTGGTAGAATAGTGCATATGAGTCTACATCTACAGTGGACCTACATGAACTACCAATCTGTTTTAGTGTTTTTGGTAATATATATATATTATCAAATTACACGTAGTTTATTAGAGTTAATTAATAATTATACAGTATTAAAAGTAATTAAACAGTCCCTTTGCCATTGTTGATTTGTCAACTGCTCTTAATCTTGTGTAGTTTTTAAAATTAAAGAAAAAAATTCATTCTTATGATTATATAATTAAAAAATATATAATTAACTCGATCAAACAATTGAAAATTCTCTGTAAACAACAAATAGCCAACTCCATGGTGATTTTATTTTTCTGATGAAAATGGCACCGTCGACTGTGTATACCGAGTGTTGTGATGTTACCAATAACACAAATTTGTATATATATTTTTTAAATCATTTATACTAGTTGGAACAACACGACCACTAGATTAAACTAGCTATGACACCCGCGCCTCGTCGCGGACAAAACCATATTTTTTTTAATATAAAAAAATATTAATTATGTGTGATTTTTTTATCATAATATAAATGTATATAAAATAATAAATCCGTGTAGAAATTTTGTGAAGTGCAAGTTTTCTATAAAATATATGAATTTTAAATGGATATAAATTTATTTGTTTAGTAGGTTTCAATGAAATAACCAGTATAAAATTATTATTGTCATTAAAAAAAGCAAGAATATATCTGAATTATTGAATACATTGTACTAAGATTAGTTCATTTTATAATTCAATTTAAATTAAAGAAAACAAACAAAATATAAATTGTTAAAGAACCTGCATTAATAAAAAAAATAAGTAATTAATTTTTTATCTCCCAAAAGAAGAAAATATATATTAAAAATTGATCCTCACGTTACTGTTATTATTATTACTATAACAATTAAAATTATTATCAACATTACTGTCCAAATAGTAAAAATCATTAAATTGACCTGAATAATTTTAAAAAAAGTTAAATATTTTGTCAAAAACAAATCATCACTAAAATTATCATTATTATTTTTCAAACAATAAAAATCATATAATCATCTAATCCGGAAATCAGATAAAAATAATAGAAAAAAAGAGAAAAATGGAGCAATAGTAATCTTAAAATGATTACCAACATAAATTAAAATTTCAGAATTGAACAAAATAAAAATAAAACTCAAATAAAAAATAAAATGACAAAAATCCAAAACAAAAACCAAAAGTTTAAATGAATGAATATGGACAAAAAATACACATTATCCAAGAAAGAAAGAAAAAAGGAATCAATACTAAACAAAAAATTAAAATAATAAGTGCCAAAATGAAAAATAATATATATAATTAATTTCAATTGAATGATAAAACCATAGCAAATCAAAACTTTGAGACTAACAAAGAATAAAGGAATTTTTAAAAATATTAATTGTTTGTATTTTTTTTATTCTAATATAAATTTAATCAAAATAATAAATTTATGCAGAATTCCTGCCGGGTGCAAGTTTACTATAAAAGATATGAATTTTAAATCGATATAAATTATGGTTTTCAATGAAAATAACCAGCATAAATTTATCATCATCATTAAAAAAGCAAGAAGATTTGGATATCTGAATTATTGAATTCACTGTATTAAGATTAATTAATTTTATAATTCCATTTAAATAAAAAAAATATAAATTATGAAAATATCTGTAATAATCAAATAACAAAAATAAGTAGTTAATTTTCTATCAACAAAAAGACGAAAACATAAATTGAAAATCTATCCTTATGTTATTGTCATTATCATTAATATAACAGTTAAAATTATTATTAACATTACTGTCAAAATAATTAAAATAATTAAATTGCCCTGAAAAATCATTAAAAAAAGCAAAAAATTTTTATAAAAAAATAATCACTAAAATTATCATTATCATTGCGCAAATAGTAAAATCATAAAAATCATCTAATCCAAAGAATAAATAAAAATAACATAAAACACAAAAAAAAGGAATAAAGGGGAAAAAATTTCAATATTAATTTTAAAATGATTACCACCATAAATTAAAATTTCATGATTGATACAATTAAAAATAGAACCTGAAAAAAAAGACAAAAACTAAAAGCATAAATGCATAAATATGAATAAAAAATAAACATTATCCAAGAATTAAAAAAAACAAATTAATTAATATAAAATATAAAATAAAAAGAATAAGGACCAAAATGAAAAATAAAATATATGATTAATTCTAATTGAAGGATAAAATTGAAACAAAAACAAATCTTGGGACCAAAATAAATAATGAAATAATAAATTTAATTGCTGTGTAATGTTATAAAAAATTATAAGAAGAGAAACTGAAATGAAAAGTTTTATATATGACCAATTTTAATTAGAGGACCAAACTAAAATAAATTAAAACATCTGTACCGAATAAATTAAAAGAACGAAAAAGAAATCCAAAATCAAAACATCAGGGACCAAAATAGACTTCCTGCACACATCAGGAACAAGTTCTGAATTTGCGGTTGTAGGAGAGAAAAAACCGATAACTGACACAAAACCTTCCACCGCCGCTTACCCTAACATCTATGACTGGAACGCGCCACAATGGAAGATAGAGGACATGGAGGTGCACCACCTCATTTGATGGAAGTGAATTTGTAACCGCCTGAAGGAGGCTCACGTGCCTCCTCCAGGGTGCGTTCACGTGGAACGCCGCTGGCGCGGTCGGATGACGTGCCAGGAGTTCCCCCGAAAAAAATAATAAAATAATGGTTAATGACCTACACACCCCTAAATCCACCGGTATTCACGAAAAAACCTGAGGGGAAAATACAGACCTTCCCCGTTCACTGTACGCTATTTTGTCTTTTTCGGGGGCTGTTTTCATATGCGCACTGTTCGTAAAATTTGTGAAAAAACGAGAGAGCCCCTGCCTCCTGTGCACTATTTTATTGTTTGCAAGGGGCAGATTCATTAATACACTGTTCATAGGCGGAAAAAACAAAAAAAGGAGCACATGCACGCGCGAAGCACTGGAGCAAATATGCAGTCCACAGTGCAAGGTGTCTTAGTGCACAGTAAAAATGGCCACAGTGAAAAGGCAACGCGTTTTATATATATGTATAATGTATAAGGACCGATTCTGAGTTTGCGACGGCAGGAGAGAGAAAACCGATAACCGACACAAAACCTTCCGCTGCCGTTTACCCGAACATCTATGACTGGAACGCTCCGCGATGGAAGATAGAGGACATGGAGGCGCACCGCTTGATATGATGGAAGTGAATTTGTAACCGCCTGAAGGAGGCTCACGTGCCTCCTCCAGGGCGCGTTCACGTGGAACGCCGCTGGCGCGGTGGGACGACGTGCCAGTTGTTCCCCCGAAAAAAATAATAAAATAATGGTTAATGACCTACACACCCCTAAACCCACCGGTATTCACGAAAAAACCCGAGGGGAAAATACAGACCTTCCCCGTTCACTGTACGCTATTTTGTCTTTTTCGGGGGTTGTTTTCATATGCGCACTATTCGTAAAATTTGTGAAAAAACGAGAGAGCCCCTGCCTCCTGTGCACTATTTTGTTGTTTGCAAGGGGCAGATTCGTTAATACACTGTTCATAGGCGGAAAAAACAAAAAAAAGGAGCACATGCACGCGCGAAGCACTGTAGCAAATATGCAGTCCACGGTGCAAGGTGTCTTAGTGCACAGTAAAAATGGCCACAGTGAAATGGCAACGCGTTTTATTTATATGTATAATGTATAAGGACCGGTTCTGAATTTGTGGCGACAGGAGAGAGAAAACCGATAACCGACACAAAACCTTCCGCTGCCGTTTACCCGAACATCTATGACTGGAACGCTCCGCAATGGAAGATAGAGGACATGGAAGCGCACCGCCTGATATGACGGAAGTGAATTTGTAACCGCCTGAAGGAGGCTCACGTGCCTCCTCCAGGGCGTGTTCGCGTGGAACGCCGCTGGCGCGGTGGGACGACGTGCCAGTTGTTCCCCCGAAAAAAATAATAAAATAATGGTTAATGACCTACACACCCCTAAACCCACCGGTATTCACGAAAAAACCTGAGGGGAAAATACAGACCTTCCCCGTTCACTGTACGCTATTTTGTCTTTTTCGGGGGCTGTTTTCATATGCGCACTATTCGTAAAATTTGTGAAAAAACGAGAGAGCCCCTGCCTCCTGTGCACTATTTTGTTGTTTGCAAGGGGCAGATTCGTTAATACACTGTTCATAGGCGGAAAAAACAAAAAAAAGGAGCACATGCACGCGCGAAGCACTGTAGCAAATATGCAGTCCACGGTGCAAGGTGTCTTAGTGCACAGTAAAAATGGCCACAGTGAAATGGCAACGCGTTTTATTTATATGTATAATGTATAAGGACCGGTTCTGAATTTGTGGCGGCAGGAGAGAGAAAACCGATAACCGACACAAAACCTTCCGCTGCCGTTTACCCGAACATCTATGACTGGAACGCTCCGCAATGGAAGATAGAGGACATGGAAGCGCACCGCCTGATATGACGGAAGTGAATTTGTAACCGCCTAAAGGAGGCTCACGTGCCTCCTCCAGGGCGTGTTCGCGTGGAACACCGCTAGCGCGGTCGGATGACGTGCCAGTTGTTCCCCTGAAAAAAATAATAAAATAATGGTTAATGACCTACACACCCCTAAACCCACCGGTATTCACGAAAAAACCTGAGGGGAAAATACAGACCTTCCCCGTTCACTGTACGCTATTTTGTCTTTTTCGGGGGCTGTTTCCGTATGCGCACTGTTCGTAAAAGTTGTGAAAAAACGAGAGAGCCCCTGCCTCCTGTACACTATTTTGTCGTTTGCAAGGGGCATATTCATTAATGCACTGTTCATAGGCGGAAAAAACAAAAAAAAAGAGCACATGCACGCGTGAAGCACTGGAGCAAATATCCAGTCCACAGTGTAATATGTCTTAGTGCACAGTAAAAATAGCCACAGTGAAATGGCAACACGTTTTATATATATGTATAATGTTTATCTGTGATTGTAGTTGCATTTATTTTTTAAAATATTTTTGTTTATAAATGCATCAAAATAACATTATTTTATTTTAAAAAAATATTTTTGTCATCATAACATCAAAATATCTAGAAATATAAAAAAAAATTTAATTTAAAATAAAAGATAAAAATTAAAATTTTCAATTTTTTTCAAAAGCGTCAGCTTAGTTGTTGCCAACAAGGCAGCCCATGTACCTGTATTATTTTTTAAAAATATTTTTTTAATTTATGTTTTTTTTAGGGTGATATTTTAAAAAAAAACTTATGTTTCCATCAAATATTATAGCAATTTTTCATTACATAAGAAACACTATGAAATATAATAATGAATCGGTAATTTTGTTTTTTAGTTGCTCAACTTTTTTTCTTTTCAACTTCAACTTTCTTTTGTGTGGTTAATGTTAAATTGGAACTTAGGGTCTGCTTCTAATTTGGATTGCATGTGATTATTGTGGTCCAAAAAATAATAATTTTTGATCAATGTTTGGTTTGGGTCATAATAACATCAATATCGTTGATTTAAAACAATTAAAGTTTCGAGGATAGATTTGAGAATTGATAATTCAAGGATTGATTTGAATGAAAAAGAGAAGAATTAGAGAGAATTGATGGTGTATGAGAGAGGTCAAATTTAAGAGGCAAATGTGATAACTTCTAATATCTCCCTCCCCCTCTTCATTAGGGTTATTTTTTTTAAAATTTGATTTCATTCTTATGATAATTGTTTTTAGTAAAAACAAAATTTCAATTGAATCCTTCTATATTTTTTTTTCTTTTAAGAGGTAATCTTAGTCTATAATCAAAGTCCCGTGTTTTAAAGATTGACTCGGGTTTATACAAGTTTTTTTAGAGTTATTTTCTTATAATAAAGTTTATTTTTTGATTTCATCCTGTAATATTTAGTTTGTTGGAAATTAAGCTTCATAGTTTTATTTTATGAGATAATTACAGTCTTATGATCCAAGTCATGAGTTTGGAAAGTTCACCCAAATTGATTTAAGTTTTTTTTCTTTTTTTTTTTTCAATTCTTATAATTGGCATAAGGTTTATTTGAAATTGAGATTCATCATTGTTTTTTTACTCTTTTTCATAGGGTTATCATTGTCTCATAAACTGGGTCGGGTGTTTGACGGGTTAACCTGAATTGGTTTTAAGTTCTTTTCTTTGTTTTTCTTTAAAAAAGATTTATTTTGTAGTTTCTTCTTTCAATATTAAGTTAATTGATAATTGAATTCTATAATTTATTTTAATTTGATCTATATAGGGTTATCAAATTTTAATTATCCATGTCGCAAATTCAAATGGTTTGTTAAGGCTAACTTAAGTCATTTTTTTAGCCTATTTTTAAAAAAATCTACCCCCCCTACTTTTAGCATTTGTTTGCAATTGGACTTCATAATTCTTTTCAATTTGGTTTTTATAAGGTTATCTTCTTTTAATGTTTTCTATCACGAGTTTGGTCAAATTGCGCGAGTTGACTTAAACTATTTTTTTCATTTTTTCTAAATCTATTTCTTCTCGAACCTTTCCTTTAGCATTAAAAAAACTTGAAATGTGAAAGTGACCTTAGGATTAAAATAAATCTATAAAAAAAGACCAAAAAAGCTTTGTTTTGCATGACTTTATTATTGTTGTTGTTGTTGTTGTATGGATAATTTTGTTGTTTTTTTAATTTTAAAAGTAAAATACTAAAATAACCCTTCCAATTAGGGATAATTTGGGTGATTAGCACATGAAATGAAAATAAATGGAAAATAAACACAAAAGCATTTTTTAAATGAAATTGCACACTTTTAGGATATTGCGATTCTAAATCCTTGCATTAATTAAATGCTATTTTTCTGAACCACGATATTGGATCAAATGTGGTGGTTTTGAATAACAATAAAATTATAATTGATGTGGTTTAATCAATTTCCATGACAAATCGGTTTATCATTTCACAGATATCACTTAAATCAGTATACCATTTTACATTGAAAAATAGAGTTAAGCATCCTTGTGAAAAGTAAATTTTAGAGATTTTAGTTGATTTTTGAGCTTACAAGGATCATAATAATGTATATTTTGATGCATAATATATATGTGAAAGAAAAAGTTCATAAAAATCTTATTTTTTATCCGAATTAATCAACCAATTCAAACCACTAGATAAATAAAACTAATTGGTTGAGCCAAAAATTTAGTAGCAAGGCTATTGCCCCTCGCAACAAGTTTTTTTTCAATTTCCAAATATAACAAAAGGATATATTTTTTTTATGAGATTTATTATTTACTTTGTTAACTTGATATTTAATGTAGTTAATAAATTTGGAGAGTTAAAAAAATCACAAAATTAATAATAAAAAAAAATGAGAGTTTTCTATATCTAAAATTCTATCTCACTTTTAAAAAACTTTCAAAGAACAACAACCAAAGTCAATAAATTCTCATCAATACCGATAAAATCTCACATTACATGATTACAAATAGCCCTAAAATTGTGAAAACAAATACACATATATACATACAAAATGAATCTCAAATATATCAATAATACAATTTTCAAGTAATTAAAATTCTAAAACTTATAAGCATAACACATCTATCTATCAACATCTACGTTATCTCCTTAATTATCCAGACCATCAATAGCAAGGCTAGATCTAGCTCCTACACTTACCTGAATGACCTTGTCCTCACATCTTCAATAATTAATCTCTTTTCAAATAAATATTTAAATACAAGGACTCAATGGTGCGACATTTGCTTTCTTGGTCATTATTGTAAAGATAAAGATGTGACATCTTGACCCTTTATTAACATTAAGTCAACATATATATTAATAAAAAATCAATATTAAATTAAAATATTAATACATGAAACTCAATAATTTAAATAATAAGGTTCTACCCTGCCTAGCGCTTTTTGTTTTCAATTTTTTTTTTCACTTTTTTTTTCTCTTTGCTTTTTTTTTCATTTTTATTTATTTTGATTGTTTTTTTATTTTTTTATTGATTTTGACGTTTTTTTTTATTTCTTTTTTTTCACTTATGTTTTTTTTTTCATTTTTATTTATTTTGATTGTTTTTTTTTTTTTTTTTTAAATGATTTTGATGTTTTTTTATTTATTTCATTTTTGTTTTTTTCACTTATGTTTTTTTTCAAATACAATTTATTGACATTTTTTATTGAATTTTTTCCGATTATTAACTCAATAAGAATAATAATATTAGTTTTTTTTTCTTGCTTCCTTTTTTTATGTTCCTTTATATTTGATGTTTTGTTGAAGTTTTTTGGATTTTTTTAGTTTTTCATTTTTTTTACTTTCATTATTAACACAAAAAAATTAATAATAATAATTTAATTATTTTTCTAGCTTACTCCTTTGTTGATGTTTTTTAGGTTTTTTTTCATGATAATTTGATAATTTTTATTGTTTTGACGGTAATAACAATAATAATTTTTATTTTATGTTTTTGTTTGATCTTTTTCTTTTTTTTCTTTTTTATGGTTTTTTTTCTTTTTTTTAACAGTATTTTTTTTATTTTTTCTTTTGTTTTTCGCTTTTTTTATGGTTGTTTTCTTTTTTTGTTCTTTTGAACAGTATTTTTTTTCTCGTTTTTTTATGGTTATTTGAACAATGATTTTTATGGTTTTTTGAACAGTGATTTTTATGGTTTTTTTAATATTTTATTTTTTTCATTATTAATAATAATAATAATAATAATTTAATGTTTTTTTCTTACTTACTCTTTTGTTAATGTTTTTTTATGTTATTTTCCTCTCTGGATAATTTGATAAATTTGTTTTTCTTTTAACAGTTATAACAATTATAATTTTTATTTTCATTTTATTTTTTTGTTTGGTGTTTTGTTGAAGTTTTCAGGATTTTTTTAGTCTTTAATTTTTTTTCCTTTCATTATTAACACAAAATAATAATAATAATAATAATAATTTAATTTTTTTTTCTAGCTTACTCCTTTGGTGATGTTTTTTAGGTTTTTTTTCATGATAATTTAATAATTTTTATTGTTTTGACGGTAATAACAATAATAATTTTTATTTTTATTTTATTTTTTTGTGTGATCTTTTGTTGAAGTTTTTACGATTTTTTTAATCTTTCACTTATTTATTTATTCTTTCATAATAATAATAATGATGATGATTTTTTTTTTCTCGGTATAGTTTGATAATTTTTATTATTTTCAAGTGAAATGATTTTTTTCAGGTAATAATTTTTATTTTTGTTTTATCTTTTATTTTTTTTATTTGCTCTTTTGTTAATGTTTTTAGACTTCTTTTAGTCTTTGATTTAATTTTGTTTTTTATTAACGCAATAATAATATTAATATTAAGAATAATAATAATAATTTTTTTTTCTGACTTGCTTTTTTTTCTCTCTAGGTAGTAATAGTGATCATAATTTTAGATGTTAGCACTTCGATGTTACTGTTGTTGTGACAAGGTATTTTTATCTGTTTCATTATATCAAATTTTACATGTAAAAATATTATATTTTAATCTGAACAGTTGTAAAAATTATTTACTCCGCCCGCAACGAAGTGCGGGCCCATCAAACTAGTGTTCTCTAATCGACGTCAATACTGCTATATTTTAGATTATTGCGCTTTTTAATAACAATATTTATTAAATATCATGTTTTTAAAATTGTGAAGATCAAAATGTGTTATTTTATCAAAAAAATAATAATTCAAACAATATTATTCTATCAAAACTTGCAGTTTATTGTGGTAATGTTTTTTTAAAAAAAACTTCAAATAACTTTAAATATGTTTAGCTAAGTGTGCATATATAATTAAACTTATATATAAAAATTACATACACATGTTATATAATTTAGATACTCGAAAGACTAGCCATCATTTCCACGACATAACACACTTGGGTGTATTTGATATTACTTTTGCTTTTGTGGTTGATGCTTTAAAAAAAACAGTTTCATGAAAAACACTTTACCTGTGATTCAAAATAATTTTTAAAGTGTTTGGTTAAAACTGTGGTTGAATTTGAGGTTAATGAAAAACAGTTTCAAGTATTTGGTTACCAAGCTTTTCATATTCCTTTCAACTTGTGAAATTACTTTAAAATATGTGTGTGTGTGTGTGTGTGTGTGTGTATTTTAAATATTTAATAACTATAATAATAAAATATAATTAATAATTCAAGTAAATTAGACACCTGTTTTTATTTTCCCATCAAACTACTTGTAATTTCATCACGAACTATAAATCCATATGTGAAAGTCTCTGCGATCCCAGAACAACATATAGTAAAATATCTTCTGAAACAAAATTAGGATTGCGAGGCAAAAATTATATTGTGATATTCTTCTAATATATTTATTTATATTTTAATTAATTTTTAGATTATTTTAATATTAAAAATATATTATTTATATAAAAAACTTTCAACAGAAAATATAATAAATAATAAACTATTATGTAAAAAAATACTCCCTCCCCAACCCCCCTTCCCTGCAGCCCTCTCACACAACCACACACAAAGCAACAAACGAAACACATGGAAAAGAACAATTTGCTACTTTTCATGAAACAGAGTTTTTGCAGTTTTTGAGATTGGACCCACATAATTTTTTTAACTTCTCTACATTAACCAAACACCCAAAACAACAACTTTTTCTATACCTCTGGTCACACCCCATTCCCAAACGCCTTCTTTAGCAATGGAGAGGGAAAATAAGGGATGAGAGAAAATGACTAAGGGCATGTTTGGAGTATTGTTGAGATTATTTTTTAAAATACTTTTTTTTTAGAAAATTTTTAAAATGATATATATTTTTTTAAAATTATTTTTGATATCATCCTATCAAAATAATATAAAAATATAAAATAAAATTAATTTAAAATAATATATTAAAAAAAAACACTTTTAAAACCGCCATCTATATTTACAAGATCATCAAAGACCATCAATACATTATTTACGAGATCATCAACGATTTTTACTCCCATTTTAAATCGTAGATGTTGAGATTCGCATCCGATGCCCTTACATCTTTCATGTCGAGCATTTATAATCATAGTTATTGATTCCGTTCCGTTCCGGTCGGAACATTCCGTTCCATTCATAAATCCGGGACAAAACGGCGTCGTTTTCGTCCCGGTTTTAATTCCGGTCCGTTCCAGAAATTCCGGCCAAATTCCGGTCGGAACGCCCCGGTTCTGTTCCCGGCGTACCGTTCCGGGTTCAAAATCTATTTTTTTTATTTTTTAAAAATTATTTTTGACATCTATACATCAAAATAATTTAAAAACACCAAAATATTTTAAATAAAAAAGAATTAAAATTTTAATTATGCTTGTTAAATTAATATTTTATTTTTTTCATATATATATAATTAATTATATATGAACAGTACGACACCGAAACGGTACGCCAGAACGCTTCGAAACCGGAACGTTCCGTTCCAATCGAAAATCCGGAACGATACCCGGAACAGTATTGACAACTATGTTTATAATAGAAATGGGTGGTCAGATTACGATTTGGTTTGTGCTGAAGAATCGATTTGGAAAGCGAGGAATTGAGTATGAAACACTACGTAGATATTGAGTTATTCGATTCCTCGTTGAATGGTCAACCTAACACATCCAACAAATGCGTGCCTCATGATTTTCGTGTCACACAGGCAGCCGCCATTTATTACCGTGACTAATTTTGTCGTTACTATGAGCTGGCATTAGAACATGCTTGCTATGAAAGTTTAGAACCAAATCTGAAGTTGAACTCCTCCTCTTCGGCCTGTTTGAAAGTTTGATTAAAATTATTTTTAATATTATCATTTTAAAATGATTCAAAGTTTAGAATAAAAAATAAAGACTTTTTTTAATTTTTTTCAAATGACACTGACAAACAAGCCCTTCATGCCCGCCCCTGTTTTAAAGAACCCTGTGGGCGCAACTGAAAGACCAGACAGACGGCACGGCATAGCTTGCCTGTTTCATTTTCCAAAGTCAGTTTCATAGAGAATCGGCCCCGTTTCAATTTTTCTAAGAGTCCATGATTGTTGCTTGATAATAGTTTATTGAAATTATTTTGAATTATAATTGATTTGATTAAAATATATATATTTTTTGTTAGAATTGATACACATGATAAAGGACACGTATTAATATTTATTTTACAAATATATTTATGTACGTGCATTTAATTATCAATATACTGTAAAAACAGATATACCAATTACACTACCTAGCTTTATTGTTACATTATACTTATTACAATCTCATTAGAATTATATATATTTCAATGCAATGTAATTATTACTTATTACTAAACTAAAAAAACCTTATCATTAAATAAAATTAATATTAATATGAAAATAATCAGTATAGTTTTTTAAAGTACATTGATTATTAAAGAATAAACTCGTGCCTTTCTTGTTCATGTATCAACAATCTCCATCACACTCTAAGAGCATTTTCAACTGGTAAGTCATATATGAGAAAACAAACTAAAATAAATATTTTTTTGGTTTTTGTTCTTATTTTTATCTGCTCCAATGCATGAGCCATTTCAATAGCTAAAATGACTCTTTTCATTTTCGGGTGTTATTTCTAGCATTTCAACTAAAAAACCAAAACATTAAAATAAGTAAAAAAAATTGTTGCTGAAGCTAATTAAAATAGCTTTATGTTCTTTTCTCCTTCCTTGCACTCCTTTGCAGTTTGCTAATCCTAGGCTCAACTCTCCTAGAGAATCAATCAATACAATTTACTGTTAGATTTATAAATTATTTAAATTTTATATTTAGAAATGGTGTGCATTTATTCATAATTTGTATGTTGATAATGTTGTTATTTTTATTGTATTAAATAGATGTTTTTATAAGTTTATTAATATTAAAAGTTTGATAGAATTTGAGTTTATTAATACTGTAATTTATTAATGTTGTATTTAAAATTTAAAATATTGCTGGTATTTTATTTTAAATTCATTTTTTATTTAAAAATATAATTTATTGTTAGAGGGTTTTTTAAAAATAATTATTTAATTATATAACTTACTCCTATTAATTATGTAATTAAACTATATACAAAATAATTATACTATATTTAAAATAATATAAAAAAATAACTTTTTAAAATAATTTTTATCATTATAATACATATCAACAAAAAATTTATATATATACTATTTAAAAAATCATTTTAGAGATTTAATTGTTCGATTTTTCTTAAACACAAGTAATCAGCACCAAGAACTGAGTTCAGAAGTCATCCAGTGGCAGGTCCCACGACCTCATGCTCATTTCTATACAAGGGAGGTTGGGCAGAAAAGAAACAGCTGCCAGAAAGGGCTCGAAAAGACGCAAAAGCCCCTGTCTCCTCTCTCTCTCTCTCTCTCTCTCCTATGCTTTCTTGTAGTCATATTTCTCTCGGGCGTGATATTTCACACCTTTCAGTCAAGTAATATCTGTACAGATATATAATAGGATGCGGAGATCCGTTTTGGGGTCAGCTAAGGCCCTTTCATCCAGCTCCTGTCAAAATCATTGTAACGTGCTGCTGCCGCGTCCCTTATCCTCTTCTCTCTCACGTTTCCTCTCTTCTACCCCCGCTCTTGATTCTCCACCTGCTCCTCCATCTATGGCTCCTGTTTCTCTTGATACCATCAATCCCAAGGCACTTTCTCTTCACCATCAATCCTGCTGTTTTTTCCCCTGTTTGGTTCTTGATTTTGTTTGGATTTTTCATCTTTTTTTTGGGCTATTGAGGTTTATATGATCTGGGTTTAGGCTCCAGCTTTGTTTGTTTTTTCTGTTTGTCTTAGTTGTTTAAGACTCCTTTTCTGGCTATTGGGTGTGCTTGATTTGTCTTTGCCTTTTCTCTTATGGATACATGAATGGTTGGATAGACTGGAGCCTTGATTTAAGCTTCAAACTGGAAGTCCAGTAGGCAAGGCACATGGGCCTAGTGAGATTCATTCTTTCTATGTTTACCTCGTCAAATTTTATTGCTTAATTTATTCCAAAGTTTTAATTGTGCTTAGTGACGATCCCATATTTTATAGAGTTTGATTAAGAATATGCAAAAGCTCTTTCCGTATTCCTCCTGAAAAAACACCATTATTTATTTCAACAAGTCAAGGGCGGTTTAACCGTGGGCTAAAATTAGAGAAGTGTTTGGTTTATTGGTAGCTTCTCATGAACTCTCTTCCTTTGTTTCCCATAATTTTTGTATCCCCCCCCCTGCTATTCCATTATCATTTATGATGTTCTGTTTCCCAGGTTTTAAAATTGAATATGCTGCCGGGGGCGAGATTGGTACCCTTGCACAGGTAAGTCACAGGGTGCCTTGGGGGGGTGGGGAGGCACTCAAAGAGAGAAAGGGCAGGATGTTCTGTTGGCGAAGGTGAAAAGATTCTATCACTATCTAAAATGAATGACCTGAAGACTTGGCTCAGTGCTACCATTACTGACCAAGAGACATGTTTAGATGCTCTGAATGAGTTGAACGCTACAAAGAATTTTAACCAGACACTTGTTGATCAAGTCAAGACAGCAATGGAGAACTCTACTGAGTTTGTTAGCAATAGTTTGGCCATTGCTACAAAAATCTTGGGCTTGTTGTCTGATTTCAAAATCCCAATTCATAGAAGGTTACTTGGATTTGAAAGAACCCATTATTCAGGGTTTCCTCAATGGGTTAGTTTGGGAGATAGAAGGCTACTTCAGGCGTCTAATCTGACGCCGCACGTCACAGTGGCGAAGGACGGTACCGGGGACTGCACGACCCTAAGGGAGGCGGTAGGAAAAATTCCAAAGAAGAGCAAAACAAGATTCGTCATACATGTTAAGGCAGGTGAATATAAGGAGAATGTGATCCTGGACAAAAGCAAGTGGAATGTGATGCTTTATGGTGATGGGAAGGACAAGACAATTGTTTCGGGAAGTTTGAATTTTGTTGATGGAACTCCCACCTTCTCTACTGCCACTTTCGGTAAGTTCTGCTTTCTCTATTTGATAAACATACCAGTTATGATTTTGGATCTATGCATTTGGATTCTAACATATCGATATATGCATCCGTGACTCGAACTTCACAATTGTTTTCTTGATTTTTCCATGCGTCTTTCTTTGTTTCACATTGCGTAATCATTGCCCAAAATTTTGAAACTTTGAAAGACACTCGACTGGAACCCAAATCCATATTGTGCCATGTGAATGGAACATGGATTTGAATGCCCACTCCCCCATGTGAATTGATGGCAGCGCTTACCTGAAACTCTGCTGGTCCCTGTAAATCTTGCTTTGAGCATAAAAAACTAGATTGCATCTATTCTGTGGAACCCACCATGTGCTTGTCTGTCTTCTGATCTATAACCATTATTCCTGATGGTCCCACTTTTTCCCCCATAATCCAAACCAGGTAACGGGCCTGCAAAGTACGCATAGAGATACTAGGACTTGACTTATTTGTAGATTTTACCATCGTCGCTAATGGAACTAACGGGTTGCTGTAGTTAGTTTCCACTTTCCAGGTTAGAGGTAGGTAGTGCTCGACACTGATAGGCGTGGCCGCAGGGAATCTAAATGCTTTCATGTCAGCATAAAGAAACTTAAACGACAGCACACGTGACTGGTGCTCGTGCTGCTTTGTTACTGTGGTTGTGTAGGCCGGCACCACTTGCACTAGAACGTGCTTTCTTTCTGTCTTTAGTGTTCTCACCCACCACAGGCCCTTCAAATCCAAAAGAAAAGATTCAAATCTAAGTTGATTTCTGCATGCTTTGCTCTTACACTACTCTAGGAGGGTGCTGTTAGGTTCGCCGCATTGATAGCCAAACTGACCAGTCAATTCTGATATAATAGGGGGTCATGGATCATTTAATAGCTAGTTGTTCAAATATTTGATTTTTTTCCCAGAAGATAATTCCCTGGAAAATGAGTGCTAATTATTGTATACTGATGTGATCACCAGCGGTTGCGGGAAAGGGGTTCTTTGCCAGAGATATCAAGTTCATTAACACGGCCGGGGCAGCAAAGCACCAAGCAGTGGCCTTCAGGTCCGGCTCCGACATGTCCGTATGTTTTCGGTGTGCATTTGATGGGTTTCAGGACACACTCTATGCTCACTCAAATCGACAATTCTACCGTGACTGTGACATTACCGGCACCGTTGACTTCATTTTCGGCAATGCTGCGGTTGTCTTCCAGAATTGCAACATTCAGCCCAGGCAACCCTTATCCAACCAGTTCAACACCATCACAGCTCAGGGAAAGAAGGATCCTAATCAAAACACTGGCATTTCAATTCATAAATGCAAATTTTCTGTGTCAGGTGATGTTACAGCCCCAACCTACCTTGGCAGGCCTTGGAAGGATTATTCCACAACTGTCATTATGCAGTCCGACATCGGGTCATTCTTAAAACCATCAGGTTGGATTTCATGGGTCAGTGGTGTGGATCCACCGGCCACCATTTTCTACGCAGAGTACCGGAATACTGGGGCTGGTGCTAATGTTGATGGAAGGGTTAAATGGGCCGGTTACAAGCCAGCTCTTACGGTAGACGAGGCAGGAAAATTTGCCGTCGACCCCTTCGTCCAAGGCAGCGAGTGGTTACCGGAAACCAGTGTGACATTTCAATCAACGTTATGATTTAAAATTGTCTGGAAGGTGTGATTTTGATCAAGTGCCGGTCAAGCTTGGTAAACTGAAGAATCTCCAGAAGAGAAGAGGATGATTTTTACCTTCACTGCTTCTTTCTTTAGAGAGGAGTGGCCAATGTTTAAAATTGTCTTCACACGTTCTTCTTTTGTTACACATTTTATTTTTTATTTTATTTTTTAATTAAAAATGTTGAAAGAGTTTACCCTCAATATACACGTGTACCCTTTTCAGCTTTCCACCTCTTTTAGAAGACTTTTGTTTATGCTAATTTTTTTTATAATTAAGTTTAATGTGAAATCAGCAGCTAGTCTTATATATATATATATATATATATATATATATATATATATATATATATATATATATATATATATATATATATAGAATTTGTCATGTGTATTCTTTTATGTTATTTATCAAACAAGAGTTGATTATCAAATTACACGTAGTTTATTGGAGTTAATTAATAATTATACGGTATTAAAAGTAATTAAACAGTCCCTTTGCCATTGTTGATTTGTCAACTGCTCTTAATCTTGTGTAGTTTTTAAAATTAAAGAAAAAACTTCATTCTTATGATTATATAATTATAAAATATATAATTAAGTCGATCAAACAATTGAAAATTCTCTGTAAACAACAAATAGCCACCTCGATGGTGATTTTATTTTTCTGATGAAAACGGCACCGTCGACTGTGTATACCGAGTGTTGTGATGTTACCAATAACACAAATTTGTATATATTTTTTTTAAATCATTTATACTAGTTGGAACAACACGACCACTAGATTAAGTGTCTATTTGTGAGTGTAGTTGTATTTATTTTTAAAATATTTTTGTTTAGAAATGCCTCAAAATAATATTGTTTTATTTTTAAAAAAAATATTTTTGTCATCATAACATCAAAATATCTAGAAATACAACACAAAATTTAATTTAAAATAAAAGATAAAAATAAAAATTTTCAATTTTTTTCAAAAACGTCAGCTTAGTTGTTGCCAACAAGGCAACCCATGTACCTGTATTATTTTTTAAAAATACTTTTTTTTAATTTATGTTTTTTTTTGTTGAGGGTGATATTTAAAAAAAAAAACTTATGTTTCCATCAAATATTATAGCATTTTTCCATAACATAAGAAACACTATGAAATATAATAATGAATCGGTAATTTTGTTTTTTAGTTGCTCAACTTTTTTTTTTTTCAACTTCAACTTTCTTTTGTGTGGTTAATGTTGAATTCAAACTTAGGGTTTGCTTCTAATTTGGTTTGCACGTGATTATTGTTGTCTAAGAAAAATTACATTTTGATCCATGTTTGGTTTGGGTCATAATAACATCAATATCTTTGATTTAAAACAATTAAAGTTTCAAGGATAGATTTGAGAATTGATAATTCAAGGATTGATTTGAATGAAAAAAGAGAAGAATTAGAGAGAATTGATGGTGTATGAGAGAGGTCGAATTTAAGTGACAAATGTGATAACCTCTAATATCTGCCTCCACCTCTTCATTAGGGTTATTTTTATTAAATTTGATTTCATTCTTATGATAATTGTTTTAGTAAAAATAAAATCAATTGAATCCTTAAAAAAAAATTTAAAAAAAAAAGTTATTTTTTTCTTTTAAGAGGTAATCTTAGTCTATGATTAGAGTCTCGTGTTTAAAGGTTGACTCTGGTTTATACAGGTTTTTTGAGTTATTTTTTTTAGAATAAAATTTATTTTTTTATTTCATCCTGTAATGTGTAGTTTGTTGAGAATTAAGCTTCATAGTTTTATTTTATGAGATAATCACAGTCTTATGATCCAAGTCATAAGTTTGGAAAGTTCACCAAAGTTGATTTAAGTCTTTTTTTTCTTCCTTTTCTTTTCATTTTTTGTCATTAGCATAAGGCTTATTTGAAATTGAGATTCATCATGTTTTTTTACTCCTTTTCATAGGGTTAACATTGTCTCAGGGTCAGGTGTTTGACGGGTTAACCCAAATTATCTTTATAGTTTTTTCTTTGTTTTTCTTTAAAATAATTTTTTCTTTGTAGTTTCTTCTTTCAATATTAAGTTAATTGATAATTGAATTGTTTAATTTATTTTAATTTGATCTATATAGGGTTATCAAATTTTAATTATCCATGTCGCAAGTTCAAATGGTTTGTTAAGGCTGACTTAAGTCATTTTTTTAGCCTATTTTTTTTAAAAATCTCACCCCACCTCCCCAATTGGACTTCATAATTCTTTTCTTTTCAATTTGGTTTGGACTTCTTAAACTACTTTTTTCATTTTTTCTAAATCTATTTTTTCTCAAACCTTTCCTCTAGCATTAAAAATACTTGAAATGTGAAAGTGACCTTGGTGATCGTAGGATTAAAATAAATCTATAAAAAAAGACCAAAAATATTATTATTATTATTATATGGATAATTTTTTTATTTTTTTAATTTTAAAAGTAAAATACTAAAATAACCCTTCCAATTAGGGATAATTTGGGTGATTAGCACGTGAAATGCAAATAAATGACTAATAAAAACAAAAACATTTTTTAAATGAAATTGCACACTTTTAGGATATTACGGTTCTAAATCTTTATATTAATTAAATTCTATTTTTCAGAACCACGATATTGGATCAAATGTGGTGGTTTTGAATAACAATAAAATTATAATTGATGTGGTTTAATCAATTTCCATGACAAATTGGTCTATCATTTAACAAATATCACTTAAATCAGTATACCATTTTACATTGAAAAATAGACTTAAGCGTCCTTGTGAAAAGTAAATTTTAGAGATTTTAGTTTTTGTTGATTTTTGAGCTTACAAGGAGCATCATAATGTATATTTTGATGCATAATATATATGTGAAAGAAAAAGTTCATAAAAATCTTACTTTTTATCTGAATTAATCAACCAATTCAAACCACTAGATAAATAAAACTAATTGGTTGAGCCAAAAATTTAGTAGTAAATCTATTGCCCCTCGCAACGAGTATTTTTTTTCAATTTCTAAATATAACAAAAGGATATACTTTTTTTATGGGATTTATTATTTACTTTGTTAACTTGATATTTAATGTAGTTAATAAATTTAGAGAGTTAAAAAAATCACAAATTTAATAAAAAAAAAAGATGAGAGTTTTCTATATCTAAAATTCTATCCCACTTTTAAAAAACTTTCAAAGAACAACAACCAAACTCAATAAATTCTCATCATACCGATAAAATCTCACATTACATGATTACAAATAGCCCTAAAATTGTGAAAACAAATACACATATAGACATACAAAATGAATCTGAAATATTTCAATAATACAATTTTCAAGTAATTAAAATTCTAAAACATATAAGCATAACACATCTATCTATCAACATCTACGTCATCTCCTTAATTATCCAGACCATCAATAGCAAGGCTAGATGTAGCTCCTACACTTACCTGAATGACCTTGTCCTCACATCTTCAATAATTAATCTCTTTTCAAATAAATATTTATATACAAGGACTCAATGGTGCGACATTTGCTTTCTTGGTCATTATTGTAAAGATAAAGATGTAACATCTTGATCCTTTATTAACATGAAGTCAACATATATATTAATAAAAAATCAATATTAAATTAAAATATTAATACATGAAACTCAATAAATTAAATAATAAGGTTCTACTCATATAATACATTTAATGATAAGTAAATAAAACATAAATTTAGATTATAAATCATTACAATGCTAGTGAATATTACAAAGAAACTAAACCGTGTGGGGAATTAACTGTAGCTCCCCACACAATGCACTGTGGATTTCCACAGTGCTTCCTTTTTCTTTTTTTGGCTTTTTTTTTTACGTTTCATTTTTTTATTTAATTTTTATTTTTTTCTCCCTTTTTTTGTTTCTTTCTTTTTGTTGTTTTTTTTTGTTTTGTTTTTTCCTAATTATTTTTTTTTCATGAAATTTTTTTTCCTGGTTATATTTTTTTTCCTTTTTCTACTTATATATAATTTCATTTTTTTTGTTACGTTTCATTTTTTATTTATTTTTCTTTCTTTTTTGTTTCTTTCTTTTTGTTGTTTTTTTTGTTTTTTTTTCTAATTATTTTTTTTCATGAAATATTTTTTTTATAACTAAATCTACTCTCATTTTCCTGTGGATTTGTACAGTTTTTCCAATTGTTTCATGCAGCTCCTTATGGCGTTATGGCAGGAGGCAGAAATTAATTAGCGTCCATTTTCCAGTTATGATAGTTGTTTCTTGCAACCTTTTTCCCTTATTAATTGCTGCTCTTTATCATTTGTCAATATTTATTTTATTTGTTTAATGTGTCAATTATAGATGGATCCATTAATTAATGCATGTTCAATCATTTTAATTAATGCATGTCCAGTCGTTTCTCATTGCTTCATTGATGCGCAGCCGATAATTAATGCTCTGTGGCCATGTCATTTGTTGCGTCCATTAACATCTTTTCACTGCTTTATTGAAAGAGATTCAATGATAAAAAGATCTTTTTCTCATAAAATATTTTCCCATTTTTCAAAGATTCCCTCAGTTGTAGCCCTCCGACGTGTACCATAATTAAGAGCCCACCACCACAATAAATATATAGATGTGAATTCAAAACAAATTGCATTATTGTGATATATTCCCTCTGCACGCGTTTATTGAGAGAAATCATTGGAAAATTGAGCAGCCTTTTTTGCCATATTCATTGCAGTTAATGCTCTTTGTCGTTTGACAATATTTATAAATGTGTCACCATTATAAATATATCCATTGTTTAATGCATGTTCAGTCATTTCTTGCTGCCTCATTAATGTGCAGCCGATAATTAATGCTTCGCAATCGTGCCATTTGCTGAGTCCATTACTGTAGTTGATAATAATTATTAATTAGTGCATGTGCATCAATTTTTCCCTCTGCACCCGTTTATCAAGAGAAACCATTGGAAAATTGTCCAGCCTTTTTATGTCGTTTGATGATGAAATAGGCGGCCCTCTGTCTTTTCACAGAGGATTGATGCTTCACCTCAGCTCTGGACGGCTGTAGTGAACACATGCTTTAGGATATCAAATCTCTTCATTTTATTTAAATAGGTCATGACCATCTTATTTGTCTATTTTCCCAGATTTTAGTATTCGCTCTTTGTTTTGCTTCGGTGTAAGCTTTGATGTTTTTTCTTCTGTCATAGTCTTTGCTTTGTTGCCTCTTCTTCTATATTTGTTGTTGCTTTTTTTAATCTCAATTCTTTGGTTTGTTGTTTTATGCAGGTTTCGTCCTTTCATTCAATCGACAATTCTCACGTTTTTAGTTTATTTTCCCACTGGCTTTGGTGTTTCCTCTTTGTTTCAATTTGATGTTAACTTTGAGGTTTGGTCTGTCGTGTTTGCTCTATTTTCTCTTATTTAATGTTAATTTTGGTTGATTTTTACACGGATTTCTTATTTTATATTCATTTTCGTTGATTTTTACATGGATTCCTTGGTTTGTTCTTATGTGCAGGTGTTCTTAGACTTTGCGTTTTATGGGTTCTGTTGGTTCATCTTTTATACTACCAGATTGTTGTTATTGCTAAGGTTAGCTATTTTCGAGTGTTGTTGGTAATTAATTCTTATCCGTGTTTTGTTGTCTGCTAAATTTTGTTGTTTGGCTGATTGGTGTTATGGTCTCAGTTTCTTCTATCAATTTTTTTTTAATTATTGGCTCTTTTACACAAGAATTTATGTTTGCTATATAACATTTTCAAACCTCCCACACAAACAATGCATCGGGTTACCTAGCATAAATAAACAAAGTAGTTAGTGTTTAATGCATACTGATCATCTTTTGCTCTCTCGGTTTGCATTGTTAGGAAAAGGATTTGATCTTTGGCCTACCTTAGGAGGGGGGGAAATGTAAAGAATTCCAATTTGGTTAGCTAAATTCCATTACACACATGCAGGGTTGGCAGGGAAGAGAATCCATAATTCTTTCAGGTGTTCTGGTGCTTATATATTAAACATCCCATTTGAGTGGACGACAATTAAAGGAAATGGGGAAGAAGGAGAGATATAGAGAGAGGGAGAGAGAGTAGCAAGGAAACAATGTTTGCAGCAGAGAATGGACTCAAAGGTGACCCCAGACCAAATTCACTAGAGTTTGTTCAATTTGTGAGTGATCCTATTGCACCTTCATTACCATGTATAAAATATTAACTGAATCAGTGTTAAACTCAACTAATTAGACAAACAAACCATTGAATCAAATAACAGGAGGGTAGTTGTTGGGAGCTCTCGATGGAAGTTTGCTGTTGAGGTGGCCTAAACCAGGGTCATCTAAGGGCTAAGGGCTGAACAAAAGCACCAACAGAAATTGAATTATCAATCACCAACAAAACTAGAGTTTTTGCTGAGATTCTTTGGAAAAAGTATGGGAAATGCCTGTATAAGATGGGTTATAATGTGTATAATATATATATATATATATATATATATATATAAGGGAGATGAATGGGTTGAATTGTGCAATTGTGGCCGAGCAAAAACATAGCAAAGATGGACAAACAGAGTGTTATGATGAAACAATGTAATTTAATTTTCTCTTATAGATTTCAAATTATTTCTGTTGCTTTTAGGATTTAATTTTCAATTATATATGTAAAATTTAAAAAAAAAAGAATGATCTTGCTTGGGCTTTGCTCAAAAGATGAGTTTGTGCAAAAATGTTGTTGTTGCTAATAGAATCTACCTTTCATTAAATAGCAAGAACAAGAATGAAATTATTTCATCTTGATTCAATATTTGTTCCTGTTATTTATCTATTGTTATGTTGATTTTTATAACCTATTGTCATTGTAAAAATCTGAACATTCTGCACTGGGTTTAGATACATTGTCTAATTACTGCGGTTGACTTTTGTGTTAAAATCGTTCAAGTCATAGATAAAGCTCCATATAACTTAGGCAAAAAAGTCTCAAATAAAGCTTTTTTGTTGTGGCTAATTGTTGTTTATTTGGCAAGAATTTTACACGAAATTCCCATAAATTTGTTTTGGAATAGTTATATTAAGAGTTGAGTTTTGGGCTACGCTTCCTAAAACAAGAGATGAGAAGTATTACTCGCACACTGCAGTTGCCTTTGGTCTTGCATTTATTGAAGCTATGAATAAACACACAAAAAAAGAGCGCGCAAAAGTCTGAAATATGCATTCTCTAAACAAAAAAAATGTCAGGGGAGTTGTTTTATGTAAAGAAAAACAATTGCCCGGTATTTGCCCGTGTTTGCCCATACATTTGCTGTTGGGCTTGCTTTTTCTATGCTATAGTATTTAACCAGTCATAGAAAACTATATTCCAAGAGTTTGGTTTTAAACTAGGTTCTTCAACCAAAAGATGAGATGCATTGGCCACATATTGCGACAACTTTTTGTATTGAATTTGATGAAGTTATTAATGAACCCTTGGTGGCATACTTATACAAAATCTGAATTGACTATTCACTTGACAATTAAAACATGATGTAAAAGCTATGAAAAAATTAGCTTAGCTTTATTAGCTAATGTGGAAAAATAAACATTTCGACATGATGTAATTAAATAATTAACCAAGTTGTCAAAACAGGCCCATAGTCAAATAGTTCATTAGGAAAAAAAACACAATGCATCTCATGTAATCTTTTTGCATCATTGTTTGCTTACTGGATATTTTTCCACGTTTTTCCCTGTAAATTCAGAATTCGAATTGCATTAATGAAAAAAGGACCTTGATATAACATAATCTACTCTATGATAATTCACCTGCCTAGAAAATAATGAGCCCAGGCAGCTAAAAACATGTCTAACAATTAATTAATTTGCTTCATGAATCAAATAACTCATTTCTTCTTAATTTTACCAGTGACATTTTTACTATATGCCAATTGAATAATTAATAAAATATTTAGAACAAGCTTAACAATGGTCGCATATTGCGTCGTCCTTTTATATTGAATTTATTATTAAAACAACTTCCTCTAGCAATCAAATGTTTTGCAAACTTCATCGTGATTAGATTTTTTTTTTATTCTCATCTATTGGAAACAAAACAATAGAGAGCAATCACATAGAAGTAATTTGCATTTTCTATGTTATTGTGCATGTTCTTTTGCCTAATGCTGAATATCTTTTCTTTCCTTGCTAGCTTTTTTTTTTAGTGTTCTTTGATGTTTCTTTGACAAAATATTATATCATGCAGTGTCTCTGCTTCTGAATATTGCGTTTCAGTCATATTTTGCATTACGTTAGTTATCGTTCACACTGCCAGTTTGTATTGTTATTGAGGTTAGTTAATTTATGTTTCAAACTTTGCTTTTGTTTTTTTATACATTTCTATTGTGCTCCATTTCATGCTACTTCCACATTGACACTCTTCTTTTTCATATTAAGCATATTTTGTTTTAATTGCTTATGCAGTGCCTTAGTTTCTTTTTTTTGCCTTTGGTTGTATATCTTCCTCTTCTTTCATACATCTTCTTCTGTTTTTGGTTGTATTTCTTTCATGTATCTTTTTTGGAAATTGCTTTTGGTTTTTTTCCAACATAATTAATTTTTTTCATGTTGGCAAATTTTATAAGCTTTTCGCATCTTCTTTGGTTTAATTATTTAGATTGCTAAATTATTTTTTCCAGTTGTTGGCCTACTCCTTTAATATTTCAAAAAAAAAACAAATTGTCTTTTTTTTTGTCTTTCTTTGTTGGTTTTATTGGGTTTAATTTTGTTCGCTTTAGAGAGATAAAAAAATTGCCTTGCTATAAAGTTAACTAACAATTCTTTTTAACGGGAAAAACTTTGGTTAGCACCCAGCTTCGTTTTGATGCATAAGGGATTGAACCATTATGATACATTTACGAGAAATTTATTAATGAATTTATTTAGATTGAACAATTAATGCCATAACAAAATGATCATTAAACAAACAAAATATTTGGTGATATAATTGAGAAAATATTTTCATTCCGTGTTACTTCAGTTTAGATTTTTGAGCTACACTTTGTTCTTTTTTTAAAAGCATTAATTTTTTAATTCATTTGAAATAAGTTTTTTATTTCAATTTTTTTTTCCTACAACTTCAATTTATACAAACATGACTAGCAGACAACAACGCTTACAATCATCACATGCAATTAATAATGAACAAGATTCTCCATTTAATGCATCAGAACTAGAAAATGGAACTCATGTGTACTCAGTTGGTGCATTAACACAGTCATCAAGACTGGACTCGAATCTTAATCTTGACCTTACCAATGGCCAACGCTTTCCATTATATCAAGGCGAGACATCATGCCCACAAGCATCAATGTGCTCTCAAAATCGGCATGATCATCATGCTTTCTCTTTTACAGACAATCAATCGTGTTCATCACAATCATCATCTCGATTGTTCACACAAGATCTTGGTGCAACTGACTTAACCTGTGCTGATCATAATCTTACGTCTTCTATGGATTGGCAACTAGCAATTGGGCAAGCTTCGTATCAAAGAAAGAGAAAAAGTTTGCTCTCAATTTATTTTCTTTGCTTTTGATATATATATATATATATAATATATTTATATATTGCCATTTTTTTACACAAATTTTGTTCTCAGGAACTTTCAATGAGTACATGGACTTTGGGGACAAAACATTCAAATGTTGTCACTGCAAGGCTCTTTTTTGGCTTGACGAGAGGCTGGCACCCTCTACTAAATCCAATCCAAAATTCACTTTATGTTGTCTTAGTGGGAAAATTAAGCTTCCACGACCATTACCAACACCTCATCTTCTTGATGACCTTCTTAACCCTATGTTTGGTCAAACATCAAAAAAATTTCGCACCAATATTCGTGCCTACAACTCCATGTTTGCTTTTACATCAATGGGAGCCAATATAGATCAATCAGTTAATCGTCAGTCTGCCCCATATGTTTTTAAGATCAATGGCCATTGTCATCATCTTATGGGGTCTCTGTTACCTTCTGGAGAGGATGGTCCAAAATTTGCTCAGCTTTATATTTATGATGTTGCAAACGAGATTTCAAATCGTTTGGCGTAATTTCCATGTTCAAACTCTGCTTCATCCTTGGATGAAACCATTGATAATGATCTCATTCACATGCTTTCCTCAACTAATTGCTTGTTTAGCTTATTTCGCCATGCTTCACAGAAACTTTCAGAGTCTACTAACCCTGGGTATAAATTGCGATTACTTGGTCAAAGAACTCATGACACTAGACAATATAATGATCCATCTTCTGATGATATAGGCTGCTTAATTGTTGGAGATATTGGTGAACATCGATCAGAGCGGGATATAATTATAGAAACTCGATCAAAGACTTTGCAAAGAATCTCTAAGCTACATTCAAAATTTATGGCATTGCAATATCCTCTTCTATTTCCATTTGGTGAAGATGGTTATCGAAGTAATATTAGCTTTGCAAATCATGATAATCATAGTTCCAGAAAACATCACAAAGTATCAATGAGATCTTTTTATGCCTATCTTATTCATGAGAGAGAATATGGGGAAGACACTATTACAAAAGGTAGTCGTCTTTACCAGCAGTTTTTAGTTGATGCTTTTGCTAATGTTGAAGAAGATAGGCTTGATTGCATTAGAATGAACCAAAATGATCTTCGATCTGATCTCTATCATAACATCAATGAAGCAGTGCTTAAATGAGACATTCAAGGATCATCAACTGGAAAAATTATCATGCCCTCTTCTTTGACTGGTAGCCCGCGATACATGATAAATAATTATCAAGATGCAATGGCAATTTGAAAAGCATATGGTAATCCTGATCTTTTCATTACATTCACATGCAACACAAACTGGCCTGAAATCCAACGAGAGCTTAACAAAGACAGAGCTTATAAGCATGAAGACAAGCTTGATATAATTGCACGAGTTTTTAGAACAAAGCTTCTTGATATGTTAAAGTTCATAAAATCTGGTGTCCCTTTCGGGAAAACAATTCCTGGTAATATAATCATTGCAATTTATTCTTTCCATTATGGTTTTTTTTAATAAAAAAATAGCATGTTTAATTGTATTTCATAATTTTACAGATGTCTGTGCAATTGAGTTCCAAAAAAGAGGACTACCACATACACATATCTTGATTTGGCTTGCCTCTGAATTCAAATTCAAAACTGCAGACGATGTTGATTCAATTGTTTTAGCTGAGTTGCCAGATAAAAATCTTGATCTTTTATGCCATGAAATTGTCTCTAAATTCATGCTACATGGTCCATGCGGTGCTGCAAGGCCAAATGCACAATGCATGTCAGGGGGTGTATGTACAAAGTAATTCCCAAAAAAATTCAGAAGCTCAACTATTTCTTCTGAGAATGGATTTGTTTATTATAGACGCCGTGAATTCCGTGATAATTTTGTGCTAAAAAATGGAGTTATGCTATACAATGACTATATTGTCCCATACAACAAAGAACTTTTGATGCGTTACAATGCACATATAAATGTTGAGTTGTGTTGTCAGTCAATGCTTATAAAGTATCTGTTTAAATATGTCAACAAAGGGCCAGACAGGTGTCGCGTCGTACTCCAGCGTGATACAAATGATGAAGTTCAAGCATATCTTAATTGTCATTTCATCTGCCCTTATGAAGCTGCTTGGCGACTTTTTCAATTTCCAATCCATTCAAGAAATCCTGCAGTTGAAAGACTTCAAATTCATTTGCCTTTTCAACAGAATATTGTTTTCTCTGGTGATGAGTCTCTTCAATCTGTTCTTAGAAGACCAAATATCCATAAAACAGTGCTTACTGAATGGTTCAAATGCAATAAAAAAGATTCTGATGCAAGGGAGTTATGTTACTCAGAATTTCTAAGCAAATATGTTTGGGATTTCAGGCAAAAGGAATGGGCTATAAGGTCAAAAGGGTTTAGCCTTGGGCATATAACATATGTGCATCCTGCTGCTCGAGAACTGTATTTTTTAAGGCTACTTTGGAACCATATTAAAGGGTCAACAAGTTTTGCAGATTTAAGAAAGGTTGGTGGGATTGTTTATCCAACATTTCAGCTTGCTTGCAAAGCATATGGCCTCTTAGGAGATGATAAAGAATGGTCTGAAGCTTTTTCAGAAGCAATAACAAATGTGTCATCCCCACAACTTAGACAGCTTTTTGTTAGTATTATTTTATTATGTCAAGTTGCTGACCCTTCATCTTTATTCAATCATTTTTGGCATTCAATGCACGATGACATCGTACATAAGTTAAAAACATCTTTTAACATGCCAAATCTCATTCTGCCTGATCATCAACTTAGAAATTATGTGTTATATGAGCTTGAACAACTTTTCAATGCTTCCACAACAACACTTCAAGATCATGACTTGTCGATGCCTGATGGACAATTATTGACTGAAATTACAAACAAGCTTCTAAGAGAGGAGCTTAATTATGATTTAGCCGACCTTAAAATGCAGCACTCTGAATTTCGCTTCTCTCAACAATGGAAATTAAAGTTATTTATGATTCAGTGGTTGAAGCCATCTTTAATAAAAAAAAAACAGGCTTTAATCTTTGTGCATGGCCATGGAGGAACTGACAAGCCTTTTTTATGGCATACAATAATCAACCGCATCAGATCTGAGGGGTTAATTGTTCTTGCAGTATCATCATCTAGTATTGCATCTCTTCTGCTTCCAGGTGGTTGTACAGCTCATTCAAGATTCAAAATCCCGCTTGCTATTGATGAATTATCAACATGTGCCATAAAGAAAAACACTCATCTTTCGAGCCTTCTTCAAAGAACCTCTCTTATAGTTTGGGATGAAGCACTGATGAATAATAAATGTTGTTTTGAAGCCCTTGATCGTTCATTGCGTGATGTCCTTTCAGGTTGTGACAATTGTTGCAAAGACCTCCCATTCGGTGGAAAAACAATTCTGCTTGGTGGTGATTTTCGGCAAATATTACTAGTTATTCCTGGTGGAACAAAAGAACAAATAATCAATGCTTGTTTAACCAGCTCAACTTTATGGCCCAAATTTACTGTGTTGACTCTTGAAGAAAACATGCGTCTCTCTACAAATGGTCTGACATCTGAAGAAAAGGTTGAAATTAATGAGTTCTCCAAATGGATTTTAAGTGTTGGTAATGGTGATATATCTAATTTGCCTTCGCTCGATGGATCAGATGATTGTTTTGTTAGTATTCCTTCGGATCTACTCCTTCAAACTTCATGTGATCTAATTTCAACCATGGTCTCAACAATTTATCCTGATATTTATAAGGCTCACATGGACCCCTACTATTTTAGAGAAAAAGCTATTGTGGCAACAAAGAACACAATTGTTGATGAGATCAATGATTTTGTTCTTCACATGACACCTGGTGAAGAACACATCTACCTCAGTGTTGATTCTATTTCTACATCATCAAGAGACAGTGACAATGCCGACTCTTTATATCTAACTGAATACATAAACCAGCTTGAATTCAATGGTGTCCCATCTCATACCCTTGCTCTAAAAATCGGAACACCAGTTATGTTGCTTAGGAATATCAGCCCATCTATTGGTCTATGTAATGGGACTAGACTTATAGTGACACAACTTTCATCAAGAGTCATTCAAGTACAGATCATAACTGGGTCTAACATTGGCAATAAAGTATTCATACCAAGAATTGTCTTTCCAATCAATGAAACTAGATGTCCTTTTACAATTAAAAGACGTCAATTTCCTATGAGATCATGTTATGCTATGACAATAAATAAAAGTCAAGGCCAATCATTAAAAATTGTCGGTGTATTTCTTAAAGAGCAAGTTTTCACCCATGGTCAACTTTATGTTGCTCTCTCAAGAGTCACTTCAAAAAAGGGTTTGAAGATTATTTCATGTGATAATGAAGGGCACCCTTCTACTTATGCAAAAAATATTGTCTACAAGGACATTATAAGCGCTCTTGCAAAAGGTTTTATTTTTTTTTTCACTTTAAACAAATTAAATAAATAATTTCTCGTTGTTTACTCATTAATCTTTTGTAGATTATTAAAATTACATTTTGCATCTGGAACTATTTCTTTGTTAACTGTGCACTGCCTTATCGACCAGCCTTACTATTTCTTTTGTAAGATATCAAGTATCCTTATATGGTGTTATACCTTTTTGTAATTGTTCATACATTATGCGCTAAATTTCTTCTTAGTTTATAATCATTAATTCTTTTTTTGTTTTTTTATCTTAACTCTTAAGGTCATGGCTTTGTCTGTCAAAGGCATTAAGAAATACAACTTCTACACATCCTTTTGTGGAAGAGTTTGTCGTGTTTGGATTCCAAAGCTCAATGGACAAACAAACATTTTTAATTGTCTCTTCGTTGATGCCACGGTGAGCTTATATTATGCACCATTGTTGTATCAACTTTTTTTTTCATGCTTGTTGCTATTTATAAAATAACTCACTTATGTGTTAATAGCAAGTGCGTATAAACATGTTATAACTTATTTTTTTTTAAAAAAATGCAACTTTACAAATCATCCACCTATGTTATTATTGAACAAAGTCAACAAAGACTTACTTTACACTTAAAATAAAGTTCAAACCCTGGTTGATTGAATTAATGAGTTGTTTGGCAATTGCCATTTATAAAACAATACCATATGTATTTACTTTTCCATGAATAGTTTTGCTTTTTTAACATATTATCCTCCATCAAAAAATTTGAATTGTTTTAGCAATAGTAGTTATAATAATATTTAATGAAAACTCAAGTTATTTTTTTTACTACTAATATTAATCTATTTTTATCATTTATTGTATTCTATTTTTTGCTATGTTTTTTAGAGCTTTTGACTTTTTTATTCTTTGATATAATTTTTTTTTCATTATTTACACAATAATAGTAATAATTGTTGATTTTTTTTCTTTCTTTATCTTTTTTGAAAGTTTTGGATTTTTTCCTTATACATGCAAACAGTGTTGGGACAATATTGTAGCTCCTCACACATTACACTATTGATTGTTACAGTACTTTTCATTACAGTATTTTTTTTCCTTTTTTTCTGATTATTCTTTTTTTTCTTAATCTAAGCTAAGAGTAGAGATGTATAGATACAAACAAAAAATTAAAAATTATCTCAGAAGAATAAAAAAAATCAAAGGATCGAAACTAAATAAAAAATTAAAACTTAAATACAAAACAAAAGTTTTTTTTTAAAATTTAATCCCAGCGGCAGAGCGCGGGTTTATGGCTCGTGTTCTCTAATCGATGTCGATACTGCTATATTTTAGATTATTGCGCTTTTTAATAGCAATATTTATTAAATATCATTTTTTTTAAAATTGTGAAGATCAAAATGTGTTATTTTATCAAAAAAATAATAATTCAAACAATATTATTCTATCAAAACTTGTAGTTTATTGTGGTAATGTTTTTTTAAAAAAAAACTTCAAATAACTTTAAATATGTTTAGCTAAGTGTGCATATATAATTAAACTTATATATAAAAATTACATACACATGTTATATAATTTAGATACTCGAAAGACTAGCCATCAATTCCACGACATAACACATTTAGGGTGTGTTTGATATTGCTTTTACTTTTGTGGTTGATGTTTTAATAAAATAGTTTCATGAAAAGCACTTTAGCTGCGATTCAAAATAATTTTTAAAGTGTTTGGTTAAAACTGTGGTTGAGTTTGAGGTTAATGAAAAACAGTTTCAAGTATTTGGTTACCAAGCTTTTCATATTACTTTCAACTTGTGAAATTACTTTAAAATATGTGTGTATATATATATATATTTTAAATATTTAATAATTATAATAATAAAATATAATTAATAATTCAAGTAAATTAGACACCTGTTTTTATTCTCCCATCAAACTACTTGTAATTTCATCACGAACTATAAATCCATATGTGAAAGGTTCTGCGATCCCATAACAACATATAGTAAAATATCATCTGAAACAAAATTAGGATTGCGAGACAAAAATTATATTGTGATCTCCTTCTAATATATTTATTTATATTTTAATTAATTTTTAGATTATTTTAATATTAAAAATATATTATTTATATAAAAAAAACTTTTAACAAAAAATATAATAAATAATAAACTATTATGTACAAAAATACTCCCTCCCCAACCCCCCCCTCCCTGCAGCCCTCTCACACAGCCACACACAAAGCAACAAATGAAACGCATGAAAAACAACAATTTGCTACTTTTCATGAAACAGAGTTTTTGCAGTTTTTGAGATGGGACCCACATAATTTTTTTAACTTCTCTTCATTAACCAAACATCCAAAACAACTTTTTCTATACCTCCGGTCACACCCCATTCCCAAACACCTTCTTTAGCAATGGAGAGGGAAAATAAGGGATGAGAGAATATGACTAAGGGCATGTTTGGAGTATTGTTGAGATTATTTTTTAAAATACTTTTTTTTTAGAAAAATATTAAAATGATATATTTTTTTAAAAATTATTTTTGATATCATCACATCAAAATAATATAAAAATATAAAATAAAATTAATTTAAAATAATATTTAAAAAAAAACACACTTTTAAAACCGCCATCTATATTTACAAGATCATCAAAGACCATCAATACATTATTTACGAGATCATCAACGATTTTTACTCCCATTTTAAATCGTAGATGTTGAGATTCGCATCCGATGCCCTTACATATTTCATGTCGAGCATTTATAATAGAAATGGGTGGTCAGATTACGATTTGGTTTGTGCTGAAGAATCGATCTGGAAAGCGAGGAATTGAGTTTGAAACACTACGTACGTAGATATTGAGTTATTCGATTCCTCGTTGAATGGTCAACCTAACACATCCAACAAATGCGTGCCTCATGATTTTCGTGTCACACAGGCAGCCGCCATTTATTACCGTGACTAATTTTGTCGTTACTATGAGCTGGCATTAGAATATGCTTGCTATTGAAAGTTTAGAACCAAATCTGAAGTTGAACTCCTCCTCTTCGGGCTGCTTGAAAGTTTCATTAAAATTATTTTTAATATTATCATTTTAAAATGATTCAAAATTTAGAATAAAAAATAAAGACTTTTTTTATTTTTTTTCAAATGACACTGACAAACAAGCCCTTCATGCCCGCCCCTGTTTTAAAGAACCCTGTGGGCGCAACTGATGACCAGACTGACGGCATAGCTTGCCTGTTTCATTTTCCAAAGTCAGTTTCATAGAGAATCGGCCCCGTTTCAATTTTTCTGATTGTTGCTTGATAATAGTTTATTGAAATTATTTTGAATTATAATTTATTTGATTTAAATATATATATATATTTTTGTTAGAATTGATATACATGATAAAAAGGACATGTATTAATATTTTATTTTACAAATATATTTATGTACGTGCATTTAATTATCAATATATTGTAAAAACAGATATACCAATTACACTACCTAGCTTTATTACAACATTATACGTATTACAATCTCATTAGAATTATATATTTCAATGCAATGTAATTATTACTTATTACTAAACTACAAAAACCTTATCATTAAATAAAGTTATTATTAATATGAAAATAATCAGTATACTTTTTTAATGTACATTGATTATTAAAGAATAAACTCGTGACTTTCTTGTTCATATATCAACCATCTCCATCAGACTCTAAGAATATTTCCAACCGGTAAGTCATATGAGAAGACAAACTTAAAAAAATATTTTTTTGGTTTTTGTTTTTATTTTTATCTACTCCATGAGTCATTTCAATAACTAAAATGACTCTTCTCATCTTCGAGAGTTATTTCTAGCACTTCAACTAAAAAACAAAAACATTAAAATAAGTAAAAAAATTTGTTGCTGAATCTAATTAAAATAGTTTTCTGTTCTTTTCTCCTCCTTGCACTCCCTTGCAGTTTGCCAATCCTACGCTCAACTCTCCTAGAGAATCAATCAACACAAATGGCAAGTCCAACATGTTCATGGGTTTCTTGACAGTCGAAATGAGATGATATTGGTGGTGATGGAGAAGGAACCAGTGGTGGTGGAGGAGGGGATGGTGATGCTGGTGGCGATGAAGAAGGTGGTGGATTTTGTGCTCTTTGTGTTGTTGGATCTGATTTTTGTGATTTGATTTTCGCATGGAAAACAAAGAGGGACCGTGTGTGTGGGGGTGGGGGGGGGGGCTGGGGGAGAAGGGAGAGAGAGAAAATAGAGGGGAGTAATCGGGTTGGTGGTGGTTAATTATAATTATAATAGTTAGTATAAAAAAATAATTATCTAAATTGATAAATTATGAATTTTTTTATCAGTTAGCTTAATTACATGCTTTAAATTTATTATTACATTTATAAATTATTTAAATTTTACATTTAGAGATGGTGTGCATTTATTCGAAATTTGTATGTTGATAATGTTGTTATTTTTCTTGTATTAAATAGATGTTTTTATAAGTTTATTAATATTAAGAGTTTGATAGAATTTGAGTTTATCAATACTGTAATTTATTAATATTGTATTTCAATTTAAAATATTGCTGGTATTTTATTTTAAATTCATTTTTTATTTAAAAATATAATTAAAAAAATAATTTATTGTTGGAGGGATTTTTAAAAATAATTATTTAATTATATAACTTACTCCTATTAATTATGTAATTAAACTATATACAAAATAATTATACTATATTTAAAATAATATAAAAAAATAACTCTTTAAAATAATTTTTATCATTATAATACATATCAACAAAAAATTTATATATATTATTTAAAAAATTATTTTAAAAATTTGACTCTCCAATTTTTTTTAAACAGAAGTAATCAGCACCAAGAACTGAGTTCAGAAGTCATCCAGTGGCAGGTCCCACGACCTCATGCTCATTTCAACACAAGGGAGGTTGGGCAGAAAAGAAACAGCTGCCAGAAAGGGCTCGAAAAGACGCAAAAGCCCCTGTCTCCTCTCTCTCTCTCTCCTATGCTTTCTTGTAGTCATATTTCTCTCGGGCGTGATATTTCACACCTTTCAGTCAAGTAATATCTGTACAGATATATAAGAGGATGCGGAGATCCGTTTTGGGGTCAGCTAAAGCCCTTTCATCCAGCTCCTGTCAAAATCATTGTAACGTGCTGCTGCCGCGTCCCTTAGCCTCTTCTCTCTCACGTTTCCTCTCTTCTACCTCCGCTCTTGATTCTCCACCTGCTCCTCCATCTATGGCTCCTGTTTCTCTTGATACCATCAATCCCAAGGCACTTCCTCTTCACCATCAATCCTGCTGTTTTTTCCCCTGTTTGGTTCTTGATTTTGTTTGGATTTTTCATCTCTTTTTTGGGCTATTGAGGTTTATATGATCTGGGTTTAGGCTCCAGCTTTGTTTGTTTTTTCTGTTTGTCTTAGTTGTTTAAGACTCCTTTTCTGGCTATTGGGTGTGCTTGATTTGTCTTTGCCTTTTCTCTTATGGATACATGAATGGTTGGATAGACTGGAGCCTTGATTTAAGCTTCAAACTGGAAGTCCAGTAAGCAAGGCACATGGGCCTAGTGAGATTCATTCTTTCTATGTTTACCTCGTCAAATTTTATTGCTTAATTTATTCCAAAGTTTTAATTGTGCTTAGTGACGATCTCATATTTTATGGAGTTTGATTAAGAATATGCAAAAGCTCTTTCTGTATTCTCCTGAAAAAACACCATTATTTATTTTTACCAAAGTCAAGGGGCGTTTAACCGTGCGCTAAAATTAGAGAATGTGTTTGGTTATTGGTAGCTTCTCTTGAACTCTCTTCCTTTGTTTCCCTTTATTTTGTATCCCCCCCCCTTATATTCCTAGTTTATCATTTATGATGTTCTGTTTCCCAGGTTTTAAAATGTGAATATGCTGTCCGTGGCGAGATTGTTACCCTTGCACAGGTAATTCACATGTCTGGCTGTGTTATGCACTTCAAAGATAGAAAGGGCGGGATGTTTCTGTTTAAAGTTTGTGCTTTTACTTACTGTGATTTGGTTAAAGGAGGTTTATGTACTGGATGTGATCATGTATTTTCCTTCATTTTAAACAGGCGTTACAAGAAGAGTTAAAGTCTAAGCCAGGTTCTCACCCCTTTGATGAGGTGTGTTTCTTATATCTTTGACATTTTGTCCTTGTAATCTAGGTGTTTATCTAGCACGATTAAGCTGTCTAAGGTAGACAAATGATTTTGTTCCTCAATTCGTTCTTGATGCTACTGTTGTATTGTGCTGTGTTGCTGTTTTGTTGGCGACAAGATTCAAAGGAAATTTTCAGTACTTCTGGATTTCTCAGATAGCAGATCTCACTTGCTGGAGTTTTAATTTTCTAGGAATTGGCATTCTGTTTCAACTAAGATAATATAAAATGAGTTTGATCAACTCCCATTAAAAAAGAAAAGAGAGAAGCTTCATGCATGTTTTCTTTCAATTGATATCCTCTAAAGGATTCATTTTTATTTGTTAATCATCTTATGGCAGATACTTTACTGCAATATCGGAAATCCTCAGTCTCTTGGTCAGCAACCTATCACCTTTTTCCGTGAGGTAAGTATGTTGTGGTGCTTTGTAGGATACTGTGATGTTTTCAATTGGGTTTTTTCTCCATGCTGATTATTTTTGCTTTAGGTTCTTGCATTATGCGACCACCCTTCCATTTTGGACAAAAGTGAAACTCAGGGTTTGTTCAGGTATTCAAACTTCTCATGCTATCATTGATCTCATGCGATCACTCTTTACTTTATGCTTGTTTCCACCATGATTGAAGAAAGATGATTTAAGACACAAAAACTAAAGAAGACTAAAAGTAAAGAAAAAAAGAAGCCAAGATTTAAAACAATGAAAGAAAAGCTATGAAGAAGAGAAAATTTAGAGGAGAAATAGTCGTCCATTATTTTTATCAATTCATCAAAAACTCTCCCAAATTGAAAAAAAACATATAAATCATTAACCCTAAAACATCTAGCTATTGGGCTTAACTTATTAATTAAATGTCTTACATAAATAACCTAAATAAATAAAACAAAAACAATAAAATAGACTCTAATGGGTTTAGTCTCATAACTAAAGAGTGATAGGTTGGGTCATCTTTCGTCGTCCCTTTGTATATACTAGTGTAATTTACGGTGTGAGTTTGTTGTCCCCACCAGCTCTTCCAAGGGTGGAGAAACTCGATTCCATCTAGTGTAGCTCCGAATAGCTCTGATGATACTCCTAAAGATCTAATCCAATCTGCTGCAATATATCTCTAGTCATCTAAATGCAATTTGAATTAGGTCGGCCCACCAAACGAGCTACTGACTGTTTAGCTTCACTATCTATGTTGAAAATAACTTGTGCATCCAGAATAACATCAATGTTATCTTTTTGTGTTGATGTCAAGTGTAAGGGTCATCAAGAGTGAGATTAGGTGGCATCTCAAAGGCATAATTTGAAATATGATTGTGCACAATGTGTCTTTTTTGGTATTGCGACTGAGTAGTTTGGCAAAGTGATTTTTATCTGAAAAAGGTACAACAACAAAAGCATTGAAAAGCAACCCAATTGATTGTTACCCCAAAGGATTAACCAATTATAATTCTAGTGGACCACAAGAATCATTCGAGTTGAAGAGAATCATGTTTTTAATTGGCTTAAAGTTAAGGTCATCAGGAGTGGGATAAGGTGGCATCTCAAAGAGATAATATGAAATACGATGTGGCTTCTTGTATATAATTGGATCCTCAATGCTAAATGTAAGATAATGCTAAAATCAAGTGGTAAATCAATAACATTAATATTTGGACCAACTCTTTGTAGCATTTTGAATGGCCCAACACTACATGCCTGTAATTTTTTATTAGTTCTCGAAGCATACTGGTCGAGTGTAATCCTTATTTTAACAACCTTCAACATTAAAATTCATGATGTCGTATATGTAAGTAAACTTGAAGTTTATGTTGCATATTAATTGTTTGAATTTGCCTAGTGATTGCAACATACAAATCCTGAACTCTATGTGTAAATGACTTAGCTGACTCAAACATTCTATCATGAGGAGAAAGGCTTTATAGGCTTATATACGTGCACAACTTCAAAAGAACTTGTGTCAATTGATGTATTGACAGAACTATTATAGGCAAACCGGGTTGTAGGAAGAAGTCAATCCTAATTCCTATTATGATCACACAATAGATATCTCAAAACATTGCCTAAACTCCTATTAAGCACCCTGTTTTAACCTCAAGTTTAGGGTGGTGGGCGCTAGAAAATTAATTCTCACCATATGTTAGAAAATTTTACATTAATAACTAATAAGTCTAATATTCTTATCCAAGACTATGGTTTTAAGAAGACCATACAACTTGACAATCTTGTCAAAATAGAGATTCACAACTCTAGAAGCATATGTGGTTTTAGTGCAAGGGATAGAATAGGTATTCCTATAGAAATGATCGACAACCACAAAGATTGTCATGATTCTTTGAGTGAATGGAAGCCTAGGTACAACATCCATATTTACATCTTTGTCAAGGGCAAGTGGAAACATGCAAAAAGGTGTAAAGACAACTGTTTTGTTTTCTATGCTTAGCTAGTTGACATGCTCAACAATGATCTATCAACTCAGCTACATCTCTTTCTAAGTTACACTTAAAGAACCGACGTTCAATCTCTTCAATGATTTTATTTCTCCTAGAGTGTCCCGAAAGACCTCCATCATGATTCCCTCACCCCAAAAAATCACGCACTTATGTGTTCAGGATACAAAGCTTATTATGCTTAGATAATTACCCTTTTTAAGTAATAATTATCTACAACACGATCAATCTCATATCTCGATTTCTTGCTTGACAAGATTCTTATTTATTAAAGCCTTTCAAATCCAGTAACTTCAAAACTCATTACAAATAAAAATGTTACCCAGTGACTCTGGTGACTCAAGGCTCCTGTCGCCTTATTTTTCATTTCAAATTTATGTTTCATTATAAATGAATAAACTTGCAAATACTCAACCCAACGACCATGCTTGTGATTGAGCTTCTTTTAGGAGTTGAGATAGCCTAGGGTCTCATGTTCAAAATAAAGAACAAATTTATGTGGTAGCAAATAATGGTGCCAATAGCAGGCCTCACTACCGTATAAAATTCTTTGTTATAGGTTCAGTGTTGTTTTTTGGCCTCATTAAGTTAAGCTACAAGGTGATGTGACATTGACGTTTCAGTATTGGGTTGATGGTGAAAGTGATGGTGTGGCAGTGATGTGGCTATGCAAGTGTAATTTGTTTTTTGTAGTACTGTATTTTTTTTTATCACTTTTGATGAAAGTCTCCCACAAGATTTAGAGTTTATGAATGGTTTTTGAATTTGAGAATTCAAATAAGCCATGGATTGTTTAATCGTGAGAACACTTAAAAAAAACAGCAACCATGTTTCCACAGTTGATGCAGAACAAAAAAAACAAAAGACAACTAAAAAAAGATGAAAAATGCTGAGAATTAAAGCAGGACCCAAAAAAATAAAGAAGACTAAAAAAAGCCAAGAACTAAAGCAGGGAAAGAAAAGCTAGGAAAAATATTAATTTTAAGGATTGTTTAACCTTGTTCTTGACTCTGCCCTTTTCTATTGTTTAGATTGTATACAAGAACTCTCCATTTTTTTGAGTTGGTGAACAATTGAAGGATATCTTATACTTCTCTGTGAATATTTATAGTGCCGATGCCATAGAGAGAGCTTGGCAGATTCTTGATCAAATTCCTGGAAGGGCCACTGGTGCTTATAGTCACAGTCAGGTTATAATCGAAGCTCTCACCTTGTGGACTTTATAAAGTTCCATTCAAATGGGATATTTGTGGTGTAGAACATAACTCATATATCCCTCTTCACATCAGGGAATCAAGGGACTGCGTGATACAATTGCTGCTGGAATTGAAGCCCGTGATGGCTTTCCTGCTGATCCAAATGATATTTTCTTGACAGATGGTGCAAGTCCAGCGGTAACATTTAATCCCATATAGAAAGATAATTGTGTATTTACTGTACTCGCTTCAAATGAAACTAACTGTTTGTTTATTGCCAGGTCCACATGATGATGCAGTTACTGATACGATCAGAGAAGGATGGCATACTTTGTCCCATTCCTCAGTATCCCCTGTACTCTGCTTCAATTGCTCTGCATGGTGGTACTCTGGTATGTCTTTTGTATAAAAATGCTATCTGTCCGAAGTTATTTGGTTAGCTATCCCGCTACCTTTATTTTTTGGGGACCTATGGCTGTAAGCCCAGCATAGTTTAACCAAGTTGATAATTGTTTCATCTACTCTTCTTGTTGCCCAGTTGAAATGGATGTGATCTAAGAGAAAAGTTTGAACATTACTATTTTGCTTTGATCATTGAGTTTGAAGTAAAACTCTGTACTTGTTTCAGGTCCCCTACTATCTTGATGAAGCAACTGGGTGGGGCTTGGAAGTTTCTGAGCTTAAGAAGCAGTTGGGAGATACGAAGTCCAAGGGAATTACCCCTAGGGCCTTGGTTGTGATAAATCCGGGAAACCCAACAGGGCAGGTAAACAGTAATTAGCTTTACAGAGATTTTCAAACAAGCGAGAATTTTAAACTTTGTAAATATTGCTCTTACAATGGAGCCAATAACGTCTGGCTGGCTTGAATAATTTAACTACTTGGTTCATGCCTCAGGTTCTTGCAGAGGATAATCAGCGGGGGATTGTGGAGTTCTGCAAGCAAGAAGGTCTTATCCTTCTTGCAGATGAGGTAGGTGCTTGCCAGTAGTTTTGAACTAGTGTTGCATTCTTGACTTCTTACCATGTGTAGGTTGATTGACCCAATAATTATCTAAATTTCATACAGGTTTACCAGGAGAATATTTATGTTCCTGAGAAAAAGTTCCACTCATTTAAGAAGGTTGCACGGTCTATGGGGTATGGTGAAAAGGATATATCTATAGTATCTTTTCAGTCTGTCTCTAAAGGTAAGATTGATTTACAAGTTAAAATTAAGAGATCCTGCATTTTTCTGATTAAATATGTGAAACATGTGTCATTTGTAATGTTTTAGGTTACTATGGAGAGTGTGGAAAGAGAGGAGGTTACATGGAAGTCACTGGGTTTGGTCCTGAAATAAGAGAGCAAATATACAAAGTTGCATCTGTGAATCTATGCTCCAACATTTCTGGTCAAATTCTTGCAAGTCTCATCATGAGCCCTCCTAAGGTTAACTTTTTTAGTAACTTATTTGTTTCCTGTGATACTTGGATTTATGATTCAGGATTAGACCAGCCTAAGCTTTGACAAACTTGATTAAGCATTTGGTGTCACATTGATAGCGAAAACACGGAAAAGAAAGAACTCTAAAGATTTTACTTATTTTATATCTCGTCTGATCTCCATTAGTCATGTGTGTAGGTGGGAGATGAATCATATGAATCATACTATGCTGAGAAAGATGGAATCCTCTCGTCTTTAATGAGACGTGCAAAGGTCAGTTCAATGCAGAGCCAATATAATGCATTAGTTAACATAATCAAGATAAAATATTAAATTTACAAGGAATAAACTGAATTGTGAAATAATCACAAACTTTTGTTAATTCGATTTTTGAGTAAAAAATGTGTATTAGTGACTTTTTAATGCTTCTCTTTGTACTTGATGTATAGTAGATGTGTGCTATGCTTTGGGCATTTCTGATGTCCAGTTAGTTGGGAGTTGAGCATGCTCTCTTTTTTCTACCCTCTTTTTGATCTGAAAGTATTGATAATCATTTGTTATGCAATGCTAGACGCTGGAAGACGCATTCAATAATCTAGAGGGTGTAACTTGCAACAAAGCAGAAGGGGCAATGTATCTCTTCCCCTGCATCCGCTTGCCTGAAAAGGCAATTAAAGCTGCCGAAGCTGCAAAAACAGCTCCAGATAACTTCTATTGTCGTCGTCTTCTCAATGCTACTGGGATTGTTTTTGTTCCTGGTTCTGGCTTTGGGCAGGTGAGTTTATTTACTTTGTTTGTTGAATAATTGTGCAACAAACAAATTGTATTTCTCCTTTGTTCTTTTGACTGATCCTTTGAATTGATGTTTTTCGTGCAAGATTCCGGGCACTTGGCATTTTAGGTGCACCATACTGCCTCAAGAAGATAAGATTCCATCAGTTGTCTCCCGTCTCACTGAGTTCCACAAGAGTTTCATGGAGGAGTTTCGCGATTGAAGGATCGTTGCTTTTAAAGTCTGAAAAGTTACTTAACTTCCCCCTTGGCTGCTACTGGATATCGACCTAAGAGGAGATACCTGACCAGGTATGAAAGTAAGGGCAAAATAAGATGGTAGCCCATCATTTTAATCACAACGATGGATGTTACCTTTATACATTTTAATCCTTCTTTTTTAGGAAGGATACATAGAGGTTATTCTTCATTGTTTCCTCCATCAGTGTTTCCCCTTGTTGTGATCGGAAAAGACCTGTTAGATTGTAATCACATTTCTTGAAAACGAAGCTGAGAAATCTTTATGCAGCACAATTGGCCTCAGTAATGATATATTTTCGCATCCTCTTTATTCTCTGGCAAATGAATACACGCCCCCAACCACGTGCATTCCTCGTGGACCTGTGAATGTGCATGGTGCATGGTTTGTAATCACATTTAAGCTCCAACTAATTCTTGAAAAGTTGTGTCCGTCCCTGCGCACGTTAGTCCTGTCCTTTCGGATTTGATTCTGGCTTTCGTCGCTTCTTAGATCACATAAACAAAACCACGTAACATGTTTAGCCTAATAAGCTATTTGGCCCTCAAATTTTTGTTGTCTCTATCGTCTTGCCGTGTTTGTTATTGCCTACTCTCTTCATGGACGGTATTGCTTGCACATATTTATTTGTACAGTTACAAAATTTAATTTAAAGCATCAAAGAATATGCTAGTCTTATTAATTGTCGTATCATAACAGTCGGATCCGAACTAACTAATCTGAATATGTAGGGTTTTTTTCATCGATAATTTCTTTTTACTAGGCATGAATATTATTTTATTTTTTTGTTAAATAATAATTATATGGTAAATATCTACATAAATACTAGTGAATAGAATATAATTTTTTAAGTTTTTTACCTGATAAAATATAAAAATACATATAAAAAATCCGTCCATGAATACTCGTTATCATCTCGGATTGCTGTGGCCTTGCAAATAACTTGTCTCATGCAGACTAAGTTTTCGGGAAAGAGGTAGTTAATCGGAACTGGATGCTAGCAGTCCCCTGAGAAGCCAAGTCTTCCGAGAGAAATATTTTCTTGCGGAAATGGAAGGGGATTAGATTTTGTTGATCCATGTTAGCAGTTTCGAGGCCAGGGACAAGGATGATCACACTTCTCCCGACTTTAGTTTAACAATAAGAAAACCATACCATTGGCCAGATATCCAGATAAGGAATAACATTGACTCACGCCACATTGACCTTAAAATTGAAGAAAAACATCGACTCGCACCAGTTACCGGTCCAAATAAAACATTTAGCTCCACTCAAGTGGAGTCACCAAATGATTCAAATCCCATAATATAGCCCAGTTTAGAGAAAAATTGAACCGTTCAAGCAATTAAGGCAACAGGGATATATTCTTAAGGAAATTAACATTGTTTTCAAAGGCGGCTAATGACTTCCTCCACCTCAGCAGGGGTGTATAAATGGTATACAGGAGCCACCTTGGCAATGTCGACATTGTTTGGAGTCACCTGAAATCAATTGCATCAACCAGTCAGTGATAATGAACTGTAATCGATACAACGAGAAACAGCTCAATTGATAATTGAAAACGGATAAAGAAGTATTGCATGCACACAAATCTCCCAATATACTAGCAGAATAATGGTTTCCACCTTTTCTTCCATGACTTGCTTAAGAATAGAAAGGGCGATTGTCTCAGCTTCTTTAAGAGTGAGGTCCTGCACATGATTGCCAAGATCAATTTGTGTTCCAACTTATAATTTAAAGTTAAAGACATGATAGAGGAAAATTAAGAAGGCTATTGAACTTGTTTCATTGGCAAGGATGACAACTCATCATCATTTGGGAACCTTAGATACAGAGGTTCGAAAGATGCAACCATCCGGCAACCTTTTCACTCAAACTCCATTGGTCTGTATTACCAAGTCTTTTAGTGTTCTAGGGAAGGGTAAAGAGGCAAATATGAATCTAAGCAGCAATACCTTGTTATATTGCTCCTGCAGAGTGCTGTCTGCACCTTCTGACCCTGAACCAATAGCCTTTGCATTGCACTGCCAAAATGTGCCAGATGGATCTGTGTAATACCTGCATAATGGAATTTCTTGTTTTAGGCCGAAGAGAAGCAAAAACACAAACAATACTGCTGTTAAAATAACATATTTTGTAGCTAAAGAAGCATGGAGGAAAGGGAATTAAACATGCTAATATATCAGCTCAGCCACAAGAATTGGGGTGGGGGGGAATTGAAGAGAGATTATAGGTAGTTGACATGATATGCATTTGAAATTAGTAGTTCTCATGGTGGTAAATGCTCCTACTTTGGGCCTAGGACTAAGGCCCCACAAAATAATTCAAAATAAAATAGGAAAAAAGGATGCCTCAGATAAAAACTACGACCAGTCCCATACTCACCGTTGAAGTATCAACTAGAAAGTGTCCAAACCAAATGGAAAAACAATTACAGCCATTGTAACCGTGGTAATGTAATTATTTGAAATGAATCTAACACATAAAAAGGAAATTAGTAATACTTACAAGCTGGGTCCTTTCTCATCGTGACCAGCAATGAGAAGAGACACCCCAAATGGACGAGACTGCAAAGTAGAATATTCTTCATAAGTAAAAGCATAGAACAAAGTATATAATAACGATCTCCGTGTTCATCCTTAGATTATGGCATGAAAAAATGTTTGAATAACAATCATTTGCATGTCAAAGTGGCATCAACAGAAACTTGCCCTTTTTTTTTTTCTTCCCAAAGCATAGGAGGATCTGGCAGTGCAAGCATTTTCAAGATAAACCACTTAAAGAAAAATAGATGCACCATAGCAACTCAAGGAACAATGGTGATCACACATTTCTGGTATTTCGTAATAAGGAGCAGTTAATGTATTTTCTAATATGGTGAGTATCACAATTGAATTTCAAAGATGAATACATGAAAATGATATTCAAGAGGAATAGTCATACAACTTTACCAGTAAAAGGAAAAAGATTTTTAACATCTTTACCCAATAGGGGCACATCATAATGAATAAAAACAGCAGTGGCTTAGGAATGGGCCATAAAAAGGATATCATAAATGAAGAATTGAGAACTTAAATAAATTTTTTTATCTAAAGGTAAACTACTATTACCATGGATTCTTCATCACCTTCACCAAATCGCAGGGCCAAGTCACAGAGTGCTTGTGTTGTAGATTCCACTGTCATAGGCTCACCATACGAGAATCTATGGTTCTGAAGAATGAATTTAAAAAATAAAATAAGTGGAGGAGCAATTTCACCATGCCCTAGGCATGGCACCAGAGGAAACAATTACAATTAACTTCTACCTGAGTTTCAACCCGGGCATGCTCAACAAGTGTACGAGCATCTGCAATTAGCCCGCTCATAGCACATCCGATACACTCATCAATTTCCATGACTTTCTCCACGCTACTGGGCTCCTGAAAATGAATTGAACAAAATGATGACTGAAAGAAAGCTATATTCATCTACATTTTAAACATTACCAAGTGTGACCAGGAAACAAGTTCTCTATGACTAAGTTAACGTGTACTTCCAACACAACCAGGACAAACCTATTACATAGAAAATAGTAGGACTGCAGGAACACTTATTCCGAATATGACTTATCAGTCAGATTTTAGGATTGCTGCAGACATATCATGGAAAGTTTCTAGAGCTTATGCATCATGACAGTTCTGTTATTAATTTATAAGGCTCTTCAGGAGTCAAAAGTCAAATATAAAGAACTACCACTTCATTGAATGTATTATAAATTCCAGATCCACAAGTCTCATTTCAGTCACTCCAATATGCAACCATGCATAGAGGAAATTCAAAACATTATATTCTTAGAAACAAACCGAAATCATCAAACTGGCAAATCAAGGTGATCCACTCTTAGGATTATCAAGTCAGAAGTGAACCGAGTATGTATTATCCTAAAATGAGAAGTGGATACGAGGAGAAAGAGACAAACCAGCAGGGGTGAAGTGACACGCTTCTCAACTGCAAGCACAACACCTTCTTTTGTCTTTAAACCAATTGCAGTTGAACCAAGCTGTAATTGAAATAAAACAGAACTTAATTTCAATCATGTAAAAAACAGCTCAACCTCATGAAGACCACAAAAAGAGAAGATTGAAAGGGAGGCCAAACAAAGGCATTATTGTGAAGTAGAAGTTTTTTTAAAAAAAAACAATCAAGATCACTAACCAAAAAGTTTACAATTTGGCATGCTTCTTAGAAAGGAGAACTGAGAATTTTCCCATTGAGATGGCTCATAGTGAATGTGTTATTAATCACATACTCTGACCATGGGTAATAAAGCATCAACATGGCAATGGCAATTCATCACACACTCATATTGTCACACTAAACAGCCCATATAATTAAAAATTCCATATGTTTCTCAGATAATCATAAATCTTACCGCTTGACAATAAAAATATAACAAAAGGGAGGCGAAAAACAGTTCTCCAAGTTCTTACAAACACGTGCATATATTCAATCATTAACATTTTTTAGCTTATTTCTATACATTTAAGGACTTATAATTTAAACCACTTCATACATTTAAAGGACATTCCTAAAAGCTAATTAATTTAAAAATATAGCTAGCCATCAATATCTACTTCTATGAATTATTAGTACCAATAAACAATAAAAAATACTGTCGATAAGAGAGAAATTATCAAGTACATTCACGGGCTCCTTGCATTTGGTCTCTTAATTATTAACATATAGAAAACCGTAAAAATTTGCCACATCCTGTGGTTTTAAAAATAACATCTGTCAAATATTAATGATGAGAACTTAAAATTTATACGATAACGCAGTTAACAAGACGAATCCTTCAAAACCCAGTTGAAGAATCCACAAAACAATCTTATCCTATCCAAATAACATGCACAAGACCGAACGCTCAGTAATGGGATCTGAGTAAAATATCAAAAGAAAAAAAAAATCAGAACATTTTCAATGGTTACAGAAAAGGGTTTTGAAGAGGGGTTTAGAGGGTTACCTTGATGGCTTCAATAGCATATTCAACTTGAAACAATCTTCCTTCTGGAGAGAAAGTGTTGACTCCTCTATCATACTCGGTCCTTTTTTTCAAAATTTAAAAGCATAAAACACAAATCGTCAAAGAAAAAAATAAAAACGAAAGGAAGTTATTTTATGAAAGGGAACTGATAATGGAGCTTATTCATTACCTTGTGAGAAACATCTTTGATTGAATCTAAATTGCTTTACAATTACTTGCTCTTGAGAGACAGAGAGTTACTGTGTGAGTATGCTTTGCTTTTGTAGCCAGACGGGCTGAGCTCTCTGGACTTGTTTTACAAGGCAGCAAGTCCGAAACGTTTCGTGATTCGTTTTCCCAACAGTGTCGTTTTTGGGCTGAATAAAACGGAGTGTTTTGAATCCGCCTGTCAAATTTAATGGGCTTGTTTGGGAAGTAGAATTAGTTTTGGAGAATATAGGTTTATTTGTCAAAATAAAAGAAATGGCATTTTAAGTAAATGTTATTAACCGCTTTGCTAAACTGATCTTATAATTAATTTCAATTTTACAGAGTTGTAAATTCAAAATCGATTTAGTCTTTCTACTTGTGTGGATAATATTTGCAAGATTTGATGTCAAAATATAAATTTAGAAGAATTTGAAAATCAAAAGCCAAGCGATGATTTTTGTTTTTTTTGTCCCCAAAGTTTTTTTTTTTTAATTTTTAGTCTTTGATGGGGTTTTCACATTGTAGACATTAAAATTTTAAAATGTCACCTGTGACCCATAAATATTTATGAATTAAATTTATTATGTGTGAGTCTAATTAAATTTATTGTGTAAAGTTAAATTAAAAACTTAATCTAAATATATTTTATAGTTCTTACTTCAATGCCCTTCATATTAAGAGGATCTTAAGTAATTTCTATACTATTCTCTTCTAAAATATCTTGTACTCAAAGGATATTTGAGGTAAATTGTATTTGACTCGTTTATAAATAGGCAACAAAGTCATTAAATAAAACACAACAAGAACAAGTATACAAGGCCACAACAATAAGAAAAAAACAGAAAAAGGACAACAGATAAAAACTAAACATAAATACTTGATAATTCTTTAAAGAAATTTAAATTCCATAAAGGAATAAAAAAATCAAAGTTCTTTTTCTTCATCAAAACAAGCTAAAAAAAATAGAGAATCAAAATCTTTACTTTCTTCATCAAATCAAATCAAGTCATTATATCACATGATTAAAAATTTTAAGCTTGTGTGAATAATCTTCACCAAGTCCTTCGTCAAATCAAATCAAGTTAATATTTCATGTGATTAAAGTTTCTAGGTTCTTGTGGATATTTTTCAGCCAAAACAAAATTTAAATCTGATTGTTGAAAAGATGATTTATGGAAGCGAAGAATCCTTCAGGAGAGCTTTTACTTTTCCTATAATAAAAAAATATTGTTTTAATTTTGACACTATTTTTTATATTTATTTTAATGCAAGATAATTTTGTGTGTACATATATTTTGTTACAACCTTTATATTATTTGTGTTTCATTCTCTCATTCAGAGAGGAAAGAGGTGGTTGAAAATAAAAATATGATTAAAGAGAGAAAAAATAGTGAGATGAAAAGTCAATTCTAGTGTCAACAAATTTCATTAGATATGAAAAGTTCTAGTAAGATGTTTTTTTGGTTTTCATATTGCCTAAGAAAGCATATACAGGATTGGAAAATGTTTGAATTTGGGTTGATTTTTAGTTTTTTATTATTGATTATTTGCTAATATGAGGCTTTAAATGAGCTTATTTGGATCTTTAAGATGTTTTTTATTTTATTTTTAAATTCAGCTAAAAAATGATTGAAAATTACTTTTTAGAAGTTTGTTACATTAAGGGTGTGTTTGGTATTGCTTTTATTTTTGTGGTTGAGGTTTTAAAAAAACAGTTTCATGAAAAGCACTTAGCCGCGGTTCAAATTAAGTTTTGAAACTGTGGTTGCGTTTAAGGTTGAAAAAAAACAGTTTCGTGTGTTTGGTTATCATGCTTTTCATATTGCTGTCAACTTGTGAAATTACTTTAAAGAAGACACACACACACATATAAATTGTTTTTTAAATTTTATAGATTAATAATCATAATAATAAAATGTAATTAATAATTCATGAAAAAAACAGATATTTGTTTTTATTCTCTCATCAAATTACTTGTAATTTCATCACGAATAGATATTTTCCTTCCATCAGGACTGATCTGTATCTATATATTTTTTAATTTTTGTTTTAAAAAACAAACTGGGCCGAGAGCAGACCCAACCAAATTGGTTCAAAGCCCAACTCTGTTGGACTAGGGTTGGGCCGAGTGCAGGCCCAACCCGAGTCCAGTTTTTTTTAAAGGAAGACGTGAAATGGTGCACTGCATTGTTCGCGTCTTCTTCACGTGGACAGTGCTGTGCACCGTTCACGTGTCTGGTCGGCCATGACAAGAGCTTCAAAGGTCGACGTCGATGGATAGAGAAGGCCGATGTGGTTCTTCCTGTGGTGATGACGTCGAAAATGGAGGCCGGCGGCAGCGTTGGAAGGTTGCTGCATCCATAGCTGTCTTTTTCCTCGTGGTCGTTTGGTTGAGAAGCAGTAACTGTAGTGCCATCGTCTTCTTAGTTGTGCCATCCATGGCTATCTTCGTGCCTGTGGTCGTGGCTTCTCGTTTGTGACTGACGAGTGTGTTTCAAGAAGCAGCCGCTATAGTGGCTTCACGCATTGCAAATCGATCGCAGGAAAAACATGAATTTTCTGTTTATTACAAAACGCAGTTTGATCGATTTTTATGGTGGGACCCATTGCAATTTTTTTCTGCTTATTTCGTTACCAAACGCTGCTCAGCTACTTATCGATCGAACCTCTGTTTCGATCGCAATGCCAAACGGACACTAAATACCATTTATGTCTGATGTTTTTTCAAACAAGATTATATAGTTTATTTTTTAATATTAGCAAATGTTTTTTATACAACCTTTTATTATTATTATTATTTTTATTTTTATTACTATTACTATTACTACTATTATTTATTCCTTCAAGTTTAGTTAAAGTTGATTATAATTGAATAAATACGATATTATTTCATTAGGTATAGCTAATTCAATATTTATTTTTTATTGATATTCTTACTCTATTTTTTTTTTTAAAAGAGTTGACATAATGACCTTTCTGGCTGCTGTATTATCATTGACTTGCGGAACTTTTTCCTTTTTCTAAGACTTTATGGAGGTTATCGCCGGCATCCCAAATATATTTTTGGTATTTATATACCTCTCTTCACTCTCATTTCTGAATCGTGTCAAAGAGAAGGTGGGAAAAAGACTTTAGAGGGATCTGTCTACAAGCCTCGTCTCTACTCTGGATATAAATCATAGTTTCTACAAATATTAAAATAAAATAAAAAATTAAGTAAATTACATCATACTCCATATAATTATCCCTAAATAAATTCTATGATCCAGTGACTTCTATATTTTTGTTTACATTTCATCAAAAAAGTAAATTTAATATCAATATATTAAAATGATATAAAAATATAATTTTTTTATTAAAAATATTTTTAAAAATCAGTGAGTGACTACACATATTAAGGGTTTGTTTGTGAGTATAATTAGAGTTGCTTTTCAAAATATTTTTAATTTAAAAATATATTAAAAAATAATATTTTTGATATCATCATATTAAAATAATATAAAAACATAAAAAAACTTTAATTTTAAATAAAAAATAATTTTTTAATTTTTTTTTCAAAAGTATTTTGAAATACAATCATAAACACCCTTTAAGGTTTCTTGGTGTATCATCATTTTATTCGGTCTAATGATTTTTTTTTATATAAAGATTATTCACCTAAAAAATTAATCACTATCTCAACAGTACTGAATCGAAAAAATATCTGAACTTCATGAGCCTTGTTGTTTATTTCTTTGTTTTTTTTAAATATATATTAAATTGTTTTCATGTACTAATAACAAAATATTATTTTAAATAAAAAAACAAAAAAAAAACACCTAAACAGATTGATGGGAGTGGGTGCATGGTGTTCCGTGTTGAAAAAGTCTATGATGCTGCTATGCTAGTGGTACAAGTGGTATCACTTTTTATTTTTATCATCATTCATTAGGACCCCTTGTTAATTACATGAATAAAATCAAAATTTCTAACCATCGCTATCTTTTAGGGGCTCTTTGAAAAATTATATTTTATTATTATTTTAAATTAATTATTTTTTATGTTTTCAGATTATTTAATATGCTTATGTCAAAAACAATATTTTTAAAAATAAAAAATTAGTATTTTGAATCTTTGATGCAATTCTAAACGAAAAATATTTTAAAAATAATTATTACCAATAACTCAAATTAGTATTTTGAATCTTTGATGCAATTTTAAATAAAAAATATTTTTAAAAAATGATGTACATTAAATATAACAATAGCTAATGAAGGTGTAATGCTTTTTGTCCCAAATTCTTATGGTCCATGCAAGGTAAGAATTCTAAGTTGATTTGAGGTTAAAATATTAAAATTATGGTATATTAGATTAACTTGGACTAATAATGATTATTATGATCTAGAAAAATAAATTAAAAGGTTCAATTATAATGAAACAAATATAGAGAGTTTAAAAAAATTAAAAAAAAAACAAAATAAGAAAGACTGGAGTAAACTTAGATTGGTGGCACAAGACTAAATTTTTCCAGACACAAGAAGAACAAAGTTAAGATAACACTGAAATTTATATAGAATTAATTTTTTTTGAGATTCAGACAATTGAGCTGATCGAGTTGAACAAGTTCGGTTTATTTAATAACATAAAAAAGAAGTATAGTTTAACAACATTAAAAACCATAGGAGAATTCTCTAAATCTTCCAAAATCATAACCCATAAACTATCATATCCAGGGTCAATCAAGAAATTTCAATTAGATCGGCATCAAACTGTAAGATCACCACGCACGCGCCGTCCAGAGAAAAAAAAATACTGAGATAAATCAAATGATACGACGTGACATTGAGTTCGACACCTCAAATTAGTCGAGCACATCATTTAAAGATGCCAAAATAACTGACACGTGCTCGTCATCAATTTATTTATTTATTAAACAACCCATTGCTCTGATAAGAAGTAGGGTCATTACACTGTCATTTGAAACATGTCCCTAAACCATAGTTGATAATCTTAAAATGACAAACACATCCCATAAAAATAACCATTTTTCTCCGATGTCATTTATATCATTTCCATTATATTATTTTTTGATATAATTTTACTGTTCCAATGGAAAGGAAATCCCTTTTTTTTATTTTTTTTATTAATGTTGATTATTAAACTCTCTTGTCAACCCATGTTAATAAACATTGATAAGAGCAAGTGGAGTCATGGTCTAGTGGAGAAAGAGACTTGTTATCAAACCTTATATGCATGTTTGTCATTCATGTAGTGTCTTATTTGTGCATTGGACTTGAAGGATGTTCAGTGAATCCAGAGATTAGTTGAGATACATATAAACTAATCCGAACACCCTGATTATAAAAAAATAAAATAAAATTGATAAGATGCTCCTACATGGATGATACAGGCGAATAATTTTTTGGTATGCTCCTTAAATTATGTCACTGTCATCAAATACGTGGAGAGAGATAAAGTATCTTTATTAATGTGAAAGCTATGAATAGACCCACTAACCAATGCATCAGAAGCAAGGTAGCACCACCCCCAACTATATATATATATATATATATATATATATGTGTGTGTGTGTATGTATGCATGTATGTATATGTATGTATATGCTGACAAGGCATAACCTAAACAATAATTAAATATATCATACCTACAAAACACTCTCTAATCCACATATTGGAAACAACTCTTGTTATTCTATTGCTACAAAGCTACAGCAGCTGGAAGAACAGACAAACACTCCATTTCTTTCTCATCTTCTTCCTGTTCTTCACGCATATGATCAATGGCTGTAACATGCTTTTCTTCTCCTCACATCCTCGTTCAAAAATCAGGACCTGTTATAAAGCCTGCAAGCAAATTTTGGATGCTTAAACAGAGCAGTCATATTCAACTCAAGAAAGCACCTGCACTTTTAGTCAGATCCTCCTTGAAAGACAAGGTATTGATATTCCTGTACACCTTCAAATTCTGGAAGTGGATTTATGATCATCGAAACGCTGTTTGTTGATAAATTTCTGGTCAACTTCTAACAGGTTTTCGAGAATCAAGCCGAGGGCATAGTTTGTTATAGAGATGAAAGTGGGGAGATAATTTGTGAAGGATTGGATGAAGGCCCTCGTTTTCTCCAGCCTCTTCCAAGCTCATCATATCATTCAAGGTTTGATTTCTCTCACCCAAGTAGCATACTGCAACTAACCTCTCTTTCTCTTTTATCAGTCCCTCCATTGTAATTGAATGATACCTTGATTGACTTTAGAGATGCTGAGATCATCAATCTTCTTCAGCAAAGATTGCATCAGATTGTTAATGGTGGCGAGTTTAGCAATACTGAGAATGGTGTTATTGCTGGGAAAGAGGACTGCAATCAGAATGGTTTTAACAGATTTTGCTGATCAATCACCAACTCTTGTGTATCCGAAATAAGTTCCAACAAAACTGAAAAGAAAAGCATTTCTTCAATCACAAAATGTAAATAGCAAGCACGAAGCACTAGTCTATCTTGAAGCATTTCCCTTTTCTCTTTTCTATTATGCGTATCAATGTTTCAGTTTTCTGCCATTTGCGTGCGCTTTTTTCTTTCTTGAAGCGAATACGTGTGTGCACTCGCCCCTGGGAAGCAGCTTTCTAAAAATGAAAAATCACCCCTTGATCATTTTGCCTATCATTAAATTGATAAAATTTGCCAAATATGTTGCAGCCCACGTCCATTAACGCACCAGCAAATTAAAATGAATAAAGAAATCATTATTCCATAGCTAAAGAATGGTCTTTGCACAAAATGCTTTGCCAAATAAATCAGGACATTCACCATGGAGACAGAGTAAATCCATTTGTTATGCTAGAAATCAAATAGTTTGAATATCTTAGAAAAGAAGAAGAAGAAGAAGAAGAAACATGCGTCAGAACACCTACAGAAGGATCTGAATATGCCACAAACAGGTAGCATGATGAAACTGTGAATCGGCAGATCATTTGGCACGCAATTACTAAAACAGAGGTCGTTTGACAATGCACCCAAAGTTCAGCTTGCAACACAGTTATTTAACTGGCTCTATTTCAGTGAAGTAATCCAAAGGGTCATTAAGTTACCATGCAGAAAAAAAGGCGCCAACGAGGCTGGACAGACATTTACCGCCACCGAATCAAATGTTACATTTTGGACATATCCCTATCCCCACCTCCATAATTCTTCACAAAGTACTAGGCTACCTTGAGAGAGAGAGAGAGATCCAACCATGGAAATATAGGCCAAAAAACATTGAATATGATTTACAGAATGAATATCAAAATCAGCACTAAAATACAAGACATAATATTAATTTGGAATACATATACATGTTGCAATGCTAAGATTTTTTTTTTAGATTTCAGGGAAGGCCATCCAAATATTATACCCCCAACCGAATCTCATGGCTATGACAGCCTTGTTCTGCATTTCCTAACAAATAATTATGAGCTTCTCTTAACTAAAGTTACAGCAATAATTTCTATATATATATAAAAAAAAAGGGAAAATTAAGAATGAGAGAAAAATTGTGGGAGGATCCCAAAATTCAACTTTAAATGTACAAGAACACGGACCCACAATATCAATCAACTGAAGTCGCACCATGTGTGTTCTCTTCGCCAAAATCAGATTGGGATTTACTTGGAATGATGATGGGAGGGGACCATTGATCCGGGACCATCAAAAAATAGGTAGTCATCGCTTTCCTGAACCTTTTCTTATATTGCTTCGGAGAAATAACAGTTGGCGAAGCATTCCTTGGACCGCCAAGTATGCCTGAAGCCTTGACCCATGTTTCCAAATGCTTGTCCCATGTATACTGCCTCATGAAATCAATGATCCCAAGTACTAACTCATGCTTCTCTTCATCCACCCCGACCAATAATGAGTAATCCATTACATCAATCGACTGCATATTTACAGCAGTGACATTAATAATGGACAATAAGGACTTTTCTGCTTTAAATGCTGAATAACCAAAGCCAGCTACATACATTTGATGAAAAAACAATATATACAAGGAAAGAACGAAAGAAACACAGATTTGAAACTTACTGCAAGAAAAGAAGTGTCATTCCAGACAGCTCTTTCCAGCAGCCGCTTAGCCTTGTTTCCCACGAAAATGGGAGAGGTCGGCATTGCTTCAATCAAGTTCTGATCCAGCAGAACCTTGTTGCTCCCACTAGAATCAGGATTATACCGTGACCGGGAAGATCCTTTAAGATCATAAAGGCGGGTCACTTTCCTCCTAAAAAGAAGGTTTTCCATAACAAGAACATCCATCCTCGTTTCTTTCCCACCTTTCAGAAGCTTTGATGTAACCTTTCAACATAAAACAAACAAAAAACTGCAATAAGTTGCCTGCAACATATTTAATAATCTTTATGAAGTTCATCCGGGATCTCTGTCATTAGCTGCAAAAGTGAAAAGGCCAGGATTCTCAATTTTTTTACTCCTTTCAACCACTTTTTGCAGCCATTTTCATAGGAATGAATGAGACAACATAAGGACTTCCCATATAATAGTTAAGAACTTTAAATACAAAAAACAAGGACATTTTAGCCTAGTTTGGATTTGAGTCTCAAGAATAAGCACCTGATAAATTCCCAAAATCTTTGCCAGGCATGTTGGACTCCTCGAGCTAATTGATTCGGAGAGATACTTGAAGTAAGCAGGAGCAAATTTTATAAATGACTCCAATTCTGTTTTTGTGACTTGTTTGATGATAAAGCGATCATCCAAGGTTTTTGCAAAGAAGACATTGCTCTTGCCACCTTGAGCTCCCCACTTCTTACAACGACTAAGAGAGCTTATATAATCAAGTTCAGATGGACAACATATACTCCTTATGGCTTCAAACCGTTTTGCATAGTAGCATGTCACGGAATATCTTGCCTTACCAATTGGGCTGTCATCTCCAAAAGAAACTCTGGCATGCACAGCCTTTGTGTAGGAGGCTGGGTCCAAAATCAAAGAGCCACGTGATCCATACATGGATAAGATGCTCTCATCTGTAGATCCAAAACTTTTAAAAGAATCGGTACTTATTTCATCGAAAGAGTGGAATGACTGAGAAGGCGTCATATCAGATAAACTTAAGAATGAACTGAATTCTCCAGAGTCTAGCTGGGCATGATATTCTAGTGATACTAAAGCATAAGATATAAGACTTGTGGGTTCATCGTCGTACACAGGAATGACGATGTCATTCACACCCACAGGCAGAAGCAGCCTAGCCCGATCTTGGAGTTCTAGCTTCCTAAAGGATGAAATATAGACAGGGTTATACTCCCTCAGACTATCAAGCTTCTCAGAGCTTGTTAAACAATTCTTGTTGAACGAACGATAGAAACTCAAGAAGGGCATTCTTAGCCAGATCATAGAATCTTCCATGATATCAGGGTCCTTGGCAGACAAAGCAGGGGAAGGAGAATAGCACACTTTGGATCCAACTTTTTCTTCAACATGGCACTCCAAATCTACCCCCTCCAACCCTACAACTGTGGTTGAAGACTCTTCCATAGCTGAATCAGAAAGCCTACCGTTATCATCCTTAAATGTCCCACTTCCAGGTTGATTCTCACCTATCCATGCAGCTTCAAGGGTATCCGATAGATTTGCCATGACAGGATCCTGTCCATCAGAAAGGGTCCTAAAACAATTTCCACCAGATTCCTTAATGGCAGATAGATCACGGGCAGGCATAGCAACAAAATGATTAGCTTGACCTCCTTTTCCATGACCGGGACCTTGACAAACATCTATTTCTTGACCAGCTGCATCGCATTGGTTAGTGTTGCTACCAAAGCCTCCTTGCTGGCTAGAGGCTTTAAGCAGCTTGGCATCAACAGAAGGAAAGTCACAGCTATTGGATCCTGGCCTGCATGCCACATTTTCTTCAATGAGCTTATCACTATTAGCTGCCCCTAGCAATTTCTCCTCCTGTCCTGAAGTTGAGCTGTTTGAACCATCATGGAGGCGGTTGTTATCTAAACTAGCTGCATAAACCAGGCGGTTGTCCCACATGTAAGACTGGAAGAGTAACTGTCTCCGCAGTCTGTTGATCTCAAGAATGTCAATAACAGATTGCCCATTTTTCAATTCCTTGTTCAAGACTTTGTGGAGTGACTCCTGAAATAGTAGCGAGGAGAGTTTAAAATACAAGCATTTTTCTACAATACTTCCACACAAAGAATTGTGAGAAGAAAAAATTCTGAAAAATTTTAGAAACCACAAGATGCAACAGATATAATATTAGTCCCAACTATATGCACTTTTTTACACAAAATTTGATAAAAATGATTGTGAGGAAAATAAATATTTCTAAGAGAACTTTATAGAAGCCAGGAGATGCTTTCCGTAGTAACATAGATGTGAACTACAAAGGCAGACAAGATAATTCACAAAATGAATAGGATAAAAAATAATATACTTGTACTTTAAAAACACTTTTTACCCAATGACAGCACATTTTGTGTGTAGAGAATTGTTAATTATTCTATTCCATAATTGTGATTCTATTAAAAAACATGGCAAAATTCCCATTCAATGATTTGAAAGCAAATTTCAGCAGAAGTTAAGTATCTCTAGCATTACATATATTAAAATTACTGGCTTATCATGGTTACAGAAAAGTAACAGAATTAGGGAAGATTTTGTACTTAATGTAACTTAAAGAGTCCCTATTCACATGATAAGTGTCCACTACAGGAATGGCTCGCATATAATGCTTCAGTAATGAATGACTAGAAGATCAGCATGTATAGAAAGCCTCACCTCAAATTCCGCCTTCTCCTTTTGCCACATCGATTCAAATTCTGCAATTTGGCGTCTCGATTCAGGTAGTTTCATGCGACTGTTATGTTGCTCAATCTTACATAGTTTCTCTGATATTTGACTAAGAGCATTGAGTACTTCAGAAAATAGAAGCTCTGCCTGATTGATCACCTGTTAATAAGACAATTAAAAACTGTATACATGTGTAAGATAATGAAAAGTCCATAAAGGGGATCATGGCACCTCATCGGTTTCTTTCTGCATCCACTCTTGATTCTCAGAGCTGAAATCAACTTTCGCGGGTGGAAGGTACACAGAGAGAACATTAATCGATGCATATCGAAAGCAAGCAACCATTTTCCCGAAACTGCACATGTAAAGGCAGTGTGAGAGTGAGAAGGCCTGTTTACAAAGTTGAATGCCTCCTTTTCTGCTCCTATAGACTGGCATTCAGTGCCGAATGGACATACTTAGGCACACAAGCTTGATAATCATATAGATTAAAAAAATTCACTAAATACACAAGAACATTGAAGAAAGTGGTATTCTAGTGGATATAACCCAACACGGTCCTGAGTGACATCTTGCTTAATATTGTCCATAAAATAATTCTCAGTATTAGATCCTGCATAAATGCTACGATTGCTTTATTTTCACAAGATGTAGTGACTGTATACAGTAATGAATTTGTATGATTACTTACAGCATAACATGATGAAGAAATTAACAAAATTACCCATAGAAACGAAGACAATCCCTATGGAGAGAATGACCACAGCTTGCCACCCTGCTCGCAGCTGCATGATTTGAAAAACTAAGCTCCAAAAATTTCCCAAAAGATAAACCCCAGGCAGCATCTGACATCACTACTCTTCGAGTAGCAGGAGGAAAACCATTGATCCGCGGACACCTCAGGCATCTGTGCCACATCCAAATTTTTCCATCCTTTTCACCTGGTAAGAGTATTTCCGGCAGCTTCTTGACAGATATAGTGAGGGTTCCTTGCCTGTGAGTATAACAGTGAACATGTGCTTCTGATGGCATCTCACAAGAACGGCAGCTGTAACTCTGAGAATAATTGATCTTTGTCAAGTTCAAAATGTAATAGCTGTTTCCACATAACAAATTTGAGAGAGAGATAATTTACCTGGTCAAATAAATGGTCACGCAAAAACCGACCCAAAGGTTTGTCAAAGTTCCCATAGTATTTGAAACGGATGAGATGGGACCTCTCACAGACAGTCCCCTTCCACACACACCGGGAAGACAAGGAAACCAAAATGCTCTGATGATCTGAAGGAGAGGGCGGAAACTCTTCCTTTAAAGGTTCTGACTCCTCAAGGTTCCTTCTAGAATCTTTTTGTGCAGATGATACCTCTGAACTTTGAGGATGGGCTGTGATTATTTCATTGAAATCACTCTGGGAAAAGTTCATTGCAACACCATCTGAAGACCCAAAACCGTTAATATTAAGTTGATCACCAATGGCAGCCAAACCATTATTAACTGGAGTAATTTCAGCCACCAGAGAATCTGCAGAATCCATTTTGTTTTTGTCCTCAAATGTTTGGTAAGAATCTGACACAACTCTCACCGTATAAGGAATATCAGAACGAAATTCAGTTGAATTGAAGCGAGATTGGGTGGATGCTGAGGATTGAGAGCTGAGACCATCTGCTGCTTGTACTTTGTCAACGGAAGAACTGGTCATGGTTGAGACCAGACTGGCAGTAGGGGCGCTATTGGATCTTTGTGGTTCATTGCTAGATAGCAGTCCTTGAGTTTTTTCATTGGCAGCAATGGTGAATCCAGGTACAGTTGATATGGATCTCTCAATGCTTGATGGTTTATCTGGAAGTGCTACAGTTATTGGAGAATTCAACAGGAGTTCTGGTAGAGTGGCTCCTTCATCAGCGAGAAAAGAAGTCTCCAAAGCCAAGTGATATGCTGCAAAAACACCATATTGGACCACATGTTTCACTTTCTTCAACTCATCCCCATTGGCACCTCTAAGTAAAATCTGGGAAAACAGAAATGAAAGGTAAACACAACTTGCCAGCAATGAAATTGAAAGCAGCCTGTAAAACTAAATAGCTGTTATATCAATGACATAGCTAGTAGCTACAAAATTTGCACAGGTATATACAGCTAGGACCACCACACATTCCATAATCCAACCAAGATAATTTCCTGAACAGAAACTCTGAAAATGTTTTCAACAATATTATAATGTGTATAATCATCAGAGTAGATAAAGCATCAATGCAATTCAGAAACCTGATTCAGTTTCCATCAAAACTTTTAACCTCAGCAATTTCTTGTAAAGTGATACTAAATATGGTATTATCATCATCTAAGTTTCAGGGACTTGCCGTAAAACCCAATGGCTTTGGGCAGCCTTCAAAATACATTAATGTCTTCACCAGTTTTTTCCCACTATGCCCAGCAGTACCAAGATCTTCCAGAAATCTCCCCACGTGGAACTTCTCACAGTACCCCAACTTCGGGGAAGAGAGATGATCAACAGAAGGGACTATTTGAGCACCTGTACAGCGGGCTATACGTTCTAAAAGTGGCCTCTTGATATTAAGCACGAGAGATATGTCTTTTGCAAGAAGGTATTCCTGTGCATATCGCGATACTGAATTCTCCACTAAAAGGACATCAGGGTTGTGCGCATCTATCTTTGCCACTGCCATCTTCAAATGGTCCATTTCCTAGATAATGATACAGTTCTAATAAGAAACCAAAAAAGAGAACAAAAATAAAGTTCCAGCAAAACACGCAATTGCTCTAGCACATTGAGAGCAGTGAGGTAGAAACTAAAGCATAAAGGCTGAGAAGAATGTTTAACAATCAAAACCTGCTGTAATAGAGTATCAAAACTTGACAGGTGGTTAGAAACTCGCTGGTACTCAAGAGCCCCTCCAAGGATCAATAATCGAGGTTTCTCAATTTTTGAAGTCATTCGACGATGAGCAATGTTTTTCTTACAAACAACTCCTCTGACCACCATACTAGAAGAAGATAAATCAAATCAAAGCAGGTAAAAAGAAACTTATAAAAACTGCAACAAGAAATGCAGACAAAAATAAATCCACTTTTTAAAAGAAATGCCTTTTATAATGCAGCTATACGAAATTAAAACATGTATGAGATGACATCGCAGCGTTTCACCATATTGAGGAGTTATCTAAAAAAAAAGTGGAACAAGGTGGCCTAAAGATGGGAAATGTAAATCAAGGTAGTAACTACCTCTCACAGCGGCGTCCAGAAGCAATGCATTTTACTTTCACATATCCACCAGGGTCCATTCCTCCACCTTTGCTTGTATCTGGCTTTAGTAGAGTAGCAGCCTCCCATGACAGAGATGTGATGATCTCCAACCAGCTCTCCTTATCATTTTCATCTCCCACAGGAACATTCTCAACCTGTAACAGTTGAGATACCAAAGCCCTAAAATGCCCATCAACCACATTCTTCATAACCTTCTTGTGCTCCTCTCCTGATCTATCTCTGTTACGAAATTCTCCACTTCCAAAACTGCTGGAGGCACGTAAATATCCCCACTCTCCAGCAGCATCCTTGTCATCATCATCATCTTCAAAAAAACCAACTTCCCTCTCATCTTCTTCATCTTCTGGCTCCGGAGGGAGCCAGAGCAGTCCATTGTTCTCAAAATCAACAGGTTCAGTGTCACCATCTTCTCCACTGTACATAGAGGAAGGTGCTTCACATTCATCATCCATCTCATGTTCATCCTTTTTCCTTAGCTGTGAACTTCCTTCCAAATTGTGTGAACCAAAACTGTGGTTTGATGGAGAACTGCTTAAGCTTTTTGGGTCAACAGTTTCTCCATCAAGATGATCCTTGCGAGATCCACCATCATTACCCATGTCATCAAACTCAACTTGATGATAGTAATCATTGACTTGTGGAAACTGCCTTGTTTCAGAATCAGACCGATATGCACCATACTCGTCATCATCGTCATCACTTCTAGTGCCAAAGCAGAATTAAGGATTTAATAATTAATTGCTAAGCATTAACAAACATAAACATCTTACAAATTACTAGTACTATCATGCTTGTAAACAGAGATAAGTCTAAGACTCAAGTCTCTGCCAAGGGTCTGATCTTGGCATGCTGAACTTTAAACACGAGTAAAAGATCTTTTCATCTTTGAGTGCAAAAAGTTAAGTTCTTTCAGCTTGACGAGCCATTGCATAAGCATATGTCAACAGACCTAGGCTGCTTCCATTGGAGCTAAGGATCTTTTATCTTTGTGGAGTAAAAAGAGTTGATTCTTTTGGCTTGAGACACCATTACATGGTGAACATATGGCAACAAACCTAGACAGCAACATGTAATATTGGATGATAATAAAGGAATTACTAAACACTATCCTCTAAAAGATAACCACTTTCACTGGCTTATAAATGGCACATTGATTTCTTCGACCTTTGCCTTGAAAAAAGTATACTAGATTGTTATCTTTCTATACATTTCTAATGCAGGCACCGGATAATAGCTGTATGTGAAGTGCTAAAAGGAGATATAATCAACATACCTGTTCATAGAAAATGTATATCCATCTGGAGTTCTATACTCTATGTCAACAACAGGGTCTTTGCTCCTAGCTGATGCCACTTCCCCTTGCTTATCAGAACTGGTGTCCATTTCAGAAGCTTGAGGGCTGAGACCTGAACTGCTCTGAGCTTGCTGATTAGGCTTAACTAAGTATGGCATTGAGCCAAGAGTGATGGTACTACTGTTAGCTGTTCCGCTAGATCTAGTGCTGATAAAACTTGCTGCAGAAGGTGAAGTGCTAAAATCCAGGCAGGGAACCTGGATTCCATTATCAGAAGTAGCTAAACCTTGCTGCCATTGCCTGAAACAATAATTACACACCCTAATCTTCTCCCACTCTTCCCGAGCGGTCCCTGGATCACAAGATGGAACAGGAACTGAGTTGGCTGTACACTTGGCACAGAAAACTCGGCCACAAAGTCGACAATGATGTCTGCGATTAAATACTGTAAATTGAGAATCACACTCGTAGCATACCCGACAACTCTGATCGGGCATCCAAAAATCCCTTGACACGCTAGCAGGCTCAGAGCGCCAAGGGATCCAGGATTTCAAAAGGCAAATTAGCTCAGAGAACGTCTTGCCAGAAGTTTCCATCTAAAACCAATCCTTACAGCCCCGTTCATTATGCTATACTCATTTGGCACTCTTAACCAACTAGCAATATTAAAAGATTTTCATCTTGAATTATTCGTTTCATCAAACCAAGAAACAACACCAATCATTCATGTCATCACTAAACAACCAATCACAAAAATCCCCCTAATCAATCTGAAACTCAAAGAAACCACTCCCAAATCCAATAACCTCAAACATGCAGTTCCAACTTCTTTATCACTCCTTAACCCAAATATGACCTCCAAACAACTAGCCCAAATCAAGAAACACCCTATTCAATCACGATAAAAAACACTAAATCAAAGATACCCAGAAGCTCAAAACTGCAAAATAAAAACCCTTCCAAAACGATCTAAGCCAGTACAATTTACATAAAAAACCCTCAACTTTCAAGGAAAAAAAAACCCATCCAGCCCTTTTCAGCTAAATTGATCAAATCCAGAACCCCCAAACATATCTGCCTCTAATCTTTCCTTGCATAGAGAAGAAAAAAAAGGTGTGATTGAATGACACAATACAATACTTTGATAGAAAAGAAAATACAGACTTGATTGCTATTACCTTAAAAAAGACAATCAACAACAACATAAGATCTTGTTCTCCAAGAGATTTATGACACGTAGTCAAATCAATCCGTGACAAAAAAGAAGAAGGGTAGAGTAGATGCCGATTTGCAATGGAAAGGAAAAAAAGAAAAGCCTGGCTGTCAACCTAGATAGCGATTCTCTAAAAGAAGCAATAAATTTTTATGATCCTGCAAAATCACCATCATCATCTATTTCTTCCACTCCTCTTTCTTGTATTATAAATATATAAACAAAGCTGCTCCATTTAATGACATGAGAGAATAATAAATAATTAAATAAATGAAAAATCCAAGAGCACCTGGAATTGGAAATAAATAATAAATTTGTGTTGAGTATATGATCAGACAATCTTTCTATATCCAGCTATGTATTGTATTTGTAATTCATTCACATACGAAATTGTGTAATAAATACACACACACACTCCTATCAAATAAATTATTTATTTTTAATTTTTTAACTTATTTAAACTCATAAATAAAGGTTTTTTTTCCCTTTTTTTTTCTATGGCTAAGATAAACAACTTCTTCGTTGATAAAATAAAATAAAAATAAAAATATTTTTTTTTGATGACCAGAGAATGCTGAAAAAAACTAGAAAAGTTCAAGAATACCCTCAAATTTGAGTCACGGAGGAAAGGAGTGGGTGGGCAAGTGCTAGAAAGATTGTGGATAAGAGGGACAGATAGGTATATGGCTTATGACTTTTATTTTCCTTTTTTCTGCTTCTCAAAACGCGTTTTTTTATTGTTTGCTTTTTGCTGACGTTGCCGGCCATTTTTATTTGGGAAGCAAAGAATGCTTTTTTTTTCTTCCTGAAAATAATAATAATATTTATTGTCATTATATAGCAAAAACTTGTATATTCATTTTTTATTTTTAAATTTATAGTGATAGTTTGGAATTATAGTTGGTGTTGTTTTTTAAAATAATTTAAAAAATACATTAAAATATTTTTTATTTTTAAAAATTATTTTTGACATCACTATATATAAATAGTTTAAAAATATAAAAAAATATTAATTTAAAAAAAAAGGACTTCAAATCTATTTCTCCACCTGTAAAACTCTCCAAATCCCTTATATACTTTATTGTTATTATGAAATTGAAGAACATTAAATATCCAAATCATAAAAGATGTTTGCAGCAATTACTATACTGACGGAGAATTTGAGTTTGATGATTCCCGTCTCCAACATAGCCGGGCCAGGTCGGGCGTTGGCTGCATCAGACCAACCACTCTATCCCTAAATATTTTTTTAGATGAAATTTTTGTAAATTAAAAAGCAAAACATGCTTAAAGTTATCTTCGTTAAGTATCAATTGAGCTTAGTTAAATATATGCTTAAAGGAATCTCTAAAACAAGCGGTGTTGATGTTGTAAGACATCATAAAACAAACCTTAATTTAATGTAGTTAAATTAATAGCATGTTAGAATTATATCAACTCGACAGCCCAAAGTGAAAGATATCATCGATAATCATGTAATAGGTGATTCGGTAATGAAAATTTGAGATTAAAAAGTTTGTTTCTCTTGTAATCTCAAATTCAAATCTTATTATTATTAATATTATAATCACTAGAGGCTTATATAATTATTAACTCTAGAATTTATAAAATTAGTTGAAATACACATAAATTAACCCGAATATCCACATTAATAAAAAAATATCATCACTTGATTGCAACTGGGGATCCCTGAGACTTTGATTGATAAATATGTATGATAATATGTTATATACTGATATAAAAATTATTTTTTAAAATATTTTTTTGTTTAAAATATATTAAAATAGTATTTTTTTTAACATCAACCTATTTAAAAATACAAAAATAATATAATTAAAATAATTCAAAAACTTTCAAATCAGCCCTGGCCGTTTTCTTCATATGTTTATCCACAACGTGTATAAGTAATTCTCATTTTATAAATATCTTTTTTATCTTATGCTGGCAATAAATCAAATCATAAGAAGAATGTGTTTGACATTGCTTTTGCTTTTGCAATTGAAGTTGAAAAAAAACAGTTTCAAAAAAAGTATTTTTACTGTGGTGCAAAATAAGCAGTGAAGTGTTTGATTAAAACTGTGGTTGAGTTGGAGATTGAAAAAAAAACAGTTTTGGGTGTTTGGTTACCAAGCTTTTCATATTGCTTTTAACTTGTGAAATTACTTTAAAGGGTGTATATATATATATATGTGTGTGTGTGTGTGTGTGTGTAAAGATTGTAAATTTAATAATTATAATAATATAATGTAATTAATAATTCATGAAAAAACAAATATGATTTATGTATAATATATATATATATATATATTATATAAATAATATATAGATTAGACTACAGACCACGTTCTTAAAAGAACTCAACCACCTCGAACACAAATAATCCGAAGACAAGCAGGAAGAGAAGGAGACACATACATATATTTTTATTTTTTAAATAATATATAGATTAGACAAACTTGTGAAATTACTTTAAAGAAGACACATATATATATATAAATTATTTTTTAAAAATGTATTCTTATTTCTTGTACTTAATAAATTAATATTTACTATATTTACCAGAGTTTCAAGACGTTTTTTTAAAGCTCACAGGATCATGTATCTAGCTTCAGATAGCTGTTTTTATATATATATATATATATATATATATATATATATATATATATATATATATAGAAATTGATGTTGTTTTGAGAAAAAATCCCGGCAACTTAGACTTATATATTTTAATGATTTTCTTAATCATACCATATCAAAATTGATTTAATATTAGTAAAATGGTGATAATGTCTTGCAAAAAATATGTGCAAGAAGGAATATATGTTTGACATTGTGTTTAAGAAGTGTTTTTGAAAATTAATAAAAAAATATTTTTATTATGTATTTTTAATTATATTTTTTTGATGTTTTAGATTATTTTTAAATATAATTTTTTTAGTATTGACTTGAATACAGTAAGTGATGAGCATGTTCTACCAAAGTTATTAAATCCGTTCCGTTCCGGCCGGAACGGACGAAAAATTCCGTTCCGTTTACAAAACCGGAACAAAACGGGGTCGTTTTTACCCCGGTTTTAATTCCGGACTGATCCGGAAATTCCGGCCCAATTCCGGTCGGAACGCCTCGGTTCTGACCCGGGCGTTCCGTTCCGGCTGAAGAGCAGAAGCTGACTGGAGATTGGAGTGGAGATGAATATTTAATGAAGAAAAGTTGAGGAAAAAGTTTAGTTGTCCGATGTGGGACAAGAAGAGTGAAGATTGAATTTGGAGTGAAAGTCTTTAATAAAGAGAAGAATTAAGACTTGAGGGTGTTTTATTTGTCCGATGTGGGACACATTATATTGTCCCACATCAGAACAATTTATCCAGCCCACATTGCAACAATTTGTCCAGCATTCGGCTGGACAAATTTTCTATATATATATATATATAATTTTTTTAATATATATATTAAAAAAATTATAAAAAATATATATTATAAAAAAATAAAATTGTTGTGTTGATTTTATAAAAAAAATAACAAATATATATATATATATATATATATATATATATATATATATCATGGAATCACTCTTGAAAATCAGTAATATTAACTTTAAAATTTATACTTGATTTTTTTTTATTTTTTACTTTAAATTAAAAAAATTTAATGTTTTTAAATCATTTTCATATCCTAATGTAGAAATAATTTATTAGAGTTGGAGCTAGTACTAGTAATATCGATGTTGAGTGTTGACACCAATATTAGTACTGATAATCCTTTCAATAATAATACTTTTGATAAATGTATTAAAAATAACGAGGAAAATGACGGGCATGGGACTGATTTTAATTTATATAGCATATCATCAAAATATTTATTTTAAATTTGTTAGTTTTTACCTAATGAAATTCTATGGACATAATTGTTTTGTAATGTATTTTTAAATTATTTTGAATTATATATGAACCTTAACTAATGAAGTTTTAGCCATAATTATGTTGTATTGTATTTAGAAATATTTTACTTACGATTTTACGATTTTTTATTTATATCATATTGTGTTCCGAATTTTACTTATTTATTTTTTTCAAAATCTGTTTTTTTCTTTTCTTTTTGAATATATAATTTTCAGTACTATTCTCTTTGTAATTATCTTACTATGGTATTTACTATTTTTTTGGGATGCATAATAAGAAATTCTAATATTTTTATATTAATGATGTAGAAGATGTTTGATGTATTTTTCTTTTATTTTAGAACATTTTACTTTCATAATATTTTGGAATTTTAAAGATGTTTCTAATTTTGAGATTATGTTTGTATTGTATAATTTAAAGTTCATTTATCTTGAATTTAAATTATACTTGTTAAATTAATATTTTATTTTTTTCATATATATAATTAAATAAATATGAACAGTACAAAACCGGAACGGAACGCCGGAATGCACCGAAACCGGAACGTTCCGTTCCAAACAAAAAACCGGAACGGTACCCAGAACGGATTTTACAACTATGTGTTCTACACGTTCTGCGTGGAAGTGTTATCTTCAAATACTGTGTTTTAAGGCTTTTTCAGTTTTTTAATGTGCAATGTGTTCTTTAAAATGATTCAAAATAATTTATGCATATGTGAGCTTCTTGGTCGGAGACATTACATTGAAAAATAGCTAAAAAGTAAGACTATTTCACTCTCATGCTCTCACGTTTCGTGAATTGGAAAATGTGATTGTTTATTTGTTTTTATTTAATCCCTTTATTATATTCTTTTTTTTGTGTGTGTGTTTTTCAACGGCTAAGAGTTTTGTTTAGGTGTTTTTAATTTTTTATATTGCTAGAAAAAACAGGCTGAGTTTGCCAAAGATCTTTTCAATGTTTTTCTTGAAGCTTGATTTTGTATTTTTAAACCAATTTATAAGTTTTTAAATTTTAGAGATTAGTTTGCTGAGACTAAGAGGGTGCTTGTTATATCTTTTTAGATGAAAATATTCGAGAATAATATAAATTATATTTTGGAGTCTCATCTAAAAGCTTAAATTTTTAGGTGAGATGTTCCTTGATATGGTATTAGAGTCTTGTTGATCCAACGATCACGAGCTCGAATCTTACCATTCTTATTCTATTTGATAAAAATCAGGCATAAAGTAATATGGACCTATGCAATTTCAAGCTCAATCTGTCCAAAAAATCCAGGCTCGATTTTCCAATATTTCTTTGGTTCTCAAAACTTGGCATTTATACAAAACGTTCATCCACTGTTTTTTTTTTGTTTTTTATATTAATATCAGAACCAAGTTAATTTGTGTATAGTTTAATTAATTTTACAAACTCTAAAATTAGTAATTATATAAATCTCCAATGATTTATCTATATTTTTTTTTTATAAGGTAGACGATATATTTTCAACCTCTTAGGTTAAAAAAAACACCAACAAAAGGAAAGGTGTAGGCCACACTACACATAAATGTTTTATTTTAGGGTCAAACCCGCTAGACCATTGTCTATTTAGCCAACTATACGGCCTCTATTTGTTTAGCCCATTATAATTTATTTATTTTTATTTTTAATTAAATTTCATTAAAATAAATAACTAAGAAATATTAAGAGCATTATTATACTAATACTATTTAATTTATATTTAGTTCTTAAATATCATTTTTATTCATAATAAATGTTTCTGTCATGAAGCTAAAATATATTTTTGTGCTAAAAAAATATTTTTTAATCAAACCCAAACAATGCACGAATAAGTTAACTTGCTAGGAAGGGAGGGGGGCACAACTTCTCAAAGTTTATTTTAGTATTTATAATTATACAAGTTATTCAATTATGCCCTGAACAATTATAGAATATGCTCTTCGAAATGTTTGTAAAATCAAACTCTATGGATTTATATTTTATTTTATTTGATGTGTATTGTAATAATTTGTATGAGAAAAAAATAATGAAACCGTTTTCTTATTAGGTAATACACACACATCACCAGTAATATGTACTTAATTAAAATCATTTTATACATGGTCACTTGAACATTTAATTCAAATAAAAAATTAATTCAATAGAATTAGAAAACTATAATCTTAAATAATAATTAGTAGGTTAATATTTTGAAATGTTTTTCTATTATTTCTTGAAATAATCCAATAGATGTGTCTTGGGCAAAACATCGATATTTCTTTATTTTTTTAATATTATTCCATTATCTTTATTTTTAAAAGACCATTTCATTATATTTTAGAAAAAAATGATTAAATAAAATAACTAAAATTATTTTTTAAAGGATTATTCCATTAAATACCATTTATATTTGAATATGTTTTTTATATGAGACTATGATATTATCATATACTAGGTCTTCATGATTGTTTTTCTCTTAGGATTAACAAAAACAATAAAATAAAAAGTTCTAAATCTTTTCTAGATATTTTTTCATCATATACCAATCGATTTAATATTTATTTTTGAATGATATTGCTAAAAATAAAGATATCTAATCTCTTTTTTATTATAATAACAGGACTAAAGTTAACTAAGTATAAATATTGAGAGATCAAATTGTAATAAGTAGATAACAAGGAAGAAGAAATGAGTTGGCACAATAACCAAACACAGGAGAGATAAATCAAAAGAGAAAAAGAAATGAGATGTCAGAAATACATGAATCTTAGATGATGACATCTCTATAATTACCAAAAAAATCTCGATAAGATAAATTCAAAGACACAAAAAAGCAACTTTAAAGTTGACGACGAGTCTCACAAATCATTTAAAGGTGAAGATGTGGTTTATTGATGTGTATAACACATGCGTTAACATCAAAGATTTTTGATTTATTGATGCATTTTTCAAATGCACCAACAACGAGAAAAAAATAATATGCTAGCATGGGGATCACATATGCCACACACAAACAAACAATTTAATTTTCTAAAAGCGCAAGTTGGATATGTGCCTCTATTCAAATTATGCTTATATATATATATTGAGTTGTGCTATTTAGCTATTCTATTTTTATCATTTATAAGAAATAACAGCTCACCAACAGTCTGCACATAACAAACTCACCAGCTGTACCCTCTCTCTGCATCGTAACCTCCCTCACTCTGTTATAGTAATCACAGGAATATTGGTGCTCCTTCTGTTAGAATAATTCCAGGATATTCTGTTGGAATATTCTCTCTGTAAACTTTATATATACACTCACTGTAATACACTGAATATAACTTTTGCTTAAACATTTTATGGTATCAGAGCCAATAAGCTCCAACGAGCATTCAAATTTCTTTCCCATGGCAGAAAACATCCATGCAACTTCAGTCACCATTGTATCCAACCCTGCTATTACAGCACCAAACTCATTGATAACAATCAATGCTGCAACACAACTGCCTCTCAAACTCACGCCAACAAACAACCTGACTTGGCGTGCCCAGCTTAATGCTCTTCTTATTGGTTATGATCTCATGCAATACGTTGATGGCACCTATCCAGAACCACCCAAAACCTTGAACGACATCGCCAACCCAGCTTACACATTCTGGCTTTGACAAGATCAGCTCTTGTTGCACTCAATCATCGCCTCAGTTTCAGAGCAAATCATGCCCTTCATTGCTTCTACAACAACCTCTCGCATGGCATGGGAGAAGCTGAAAACTCTCTACGCAAATCGATCAAGATCTAGAGTTATGAGTCTTAAGGAACGACTCACAGCCACCACTCGTGGCTCTAATTCTGTGCGTGAATTTTTAAATACCATGAGAAGCATCTCTAATGAACTCTCAATCATTGGTGAGCCACCTAGTGATATTGATTTGGTTGTCCACATTCTCAATGGCCTTGGTCCTGCATTCAAAGAAATTGCTGCAGCAATTCGGGCTCGTGACAACCCTATAAGCTTTGAGGACCTCCATGACAAACTTGTTGAGTATGAGAACTTTCTCAACCGTGAGGAGAGAAGTGCTATATCTCCCACTATCACACTTAATGCCACTCATCGGTCTGGACACCATCACCCCAAGCATTATAATCATCACAGCAGACCATCACCAAACTATCGTGGCCATCAACCCTTCTCCAACTTTAACAATGGCTATCAAGGCTCCAATCAGAACAACAAAAAATGATCAAGTTTGGGATACAAGGGCTTCTGCGAGCTATGTGAACAACAAGGTCATAGTGCCAAACGTTGCCCCCGAGTTTGCCCTGACTTCCCCCCAGCTCCCACTGCCAACTACACTGTCAATGCTACCTCACAGCCTCAGAACTGGCTAGTTGACTCCACTGCCTCTAACCATGTAACAGATGATCTCAACAATCTCTCCCTGACCTCAGCATATGAAGGTTCAGATGCAATTGTTATAGGTGACGACACAAGTTTGAACACCATTCACACTGGACATACCACTCTCTCTTAAATCCAACCATTTCACTCTGAATGTTTTGTGTGTCCCCTCTATCAAGAAAAACCTGCTTTTAGTCTCTCAATTTTGCAAAACCAATAATACATCTATTGAGTTCTTTCCTGTCTTCTTTTTGGTGAAGGATCTTTACACAGGGATGCCTCTAGTTCGCGGCCGGAATAACCATGATGTGTATGAATGGCCTCAATCCTTTCCCCCCTCAATCTCCCGTCATGCTCTAGTTGGTGTCAAGACCCCGCTTATAAATTGGCACAGAAGGCTTGGCCACCCTTCCTCACGTATTTTGTGTCGTCTTGTTACCTCTTATGCTCTTCCCTTCTCCAAGATTCCTAGTGAAGCCAACTGTGACTCCCATCTTTGTAATAAAAGCCAGCAACTATCTTTTCATGTATCCTCTCTAAAGAGTCACAGTCCATTAGATTTAATCTACACTGATGTGTGGGGACCTGCTCCCGTAACTTCAACCAAGGGTTCCTGTTTTTACATCATCTTTATAGACCATTTCACCAAATACATTTGGTTCTATCCTATGTGCCACAAATCTGATGCTCTTACAATATTTCCCAAATTCAAAGCTACGGTTGAAAACTACTTCAAAAAAACTATAGTATCCATCTATTCAAATAATGAGGGCGAATACATTGCCATGAAAGATTATCTTGCCACTCATGGCATCTCTCATCTCATAACTCCTCAACATAATGGCATTGCCGAACGTCGTCAACGACATATAACAAACACAGGCCTCACCATGTTACACCAAGCTTCACTTCCCCTCTCCTTATGGCCTTATGCTTTTCAAACTGCCACATATTTTATTAATCGTCTCCCCACTCCAATTCTCCACCTAAAATCACCTTTTGAAACCCTTTTTGGTGACATACCAAATTATCTTAAACTTCGTGTATTTGGGTGCCTATGTTACCCATGGCTGCATCCATATACCAAATACAAACTCGACTCTCGTTCTTGTCCTTGTGTTTTCTTAGGCTACTCTCTCACTCAAAGTGCTTATCACTGTCTTGATCTTACCACTCATTGTTTATTTGTCTCTCGCCATGTTTGGTTTGTTGAAACTGATTTTCCATATGCTTCTCATTCTTCCATTGTCCAGACTTTATCCCACTCTTTTCCCCAACAATCACTTCTGCCTGTTATTCCGTCACCATCTTCAGCACCTCTCTCCAGCTCTTCCAATTTCTCTCCTTCTACCATACCAGTTTTATCACCTACAATCCTCTCACCTGACACGCAGCCAATCATCATACACACATGCTAGCCAACACCTCCGTGCGAAGATGCCTCTACTTATCCCAGTTAGCCTCCCCTACCTTCATCTCCCTCACCATCATCCCAACAACCACTACCACCTATCTCAACCCATCCTATGATAACTCGTGCCAAGAACAACATATTCAAACCCCGTCAATTTCATGTCACCAATAAACACCCTCTCCCTGTCGCCCTTGCACCATCTTGTGCATCACAGGCACTTAAACACCCATAATGGAGAGCTGCCATGTCTAATGAATTTAATGCTTTAACCCGTAATGGCACCTGGACTTTGATTCCTCCCTCTCCGCAGCAGAACTTGGTAAGATGTAAGTGGGTATTTCGGATCAAACGACACTCCGACGGATCTATTGACAGATACAAGGCTCGTCTCGTGGCCAAAGAATTTCACTAACGTCCTAGTCTTGATTACATCGAGACCTTCAGTCCCGTAATCAAGCCCACCACCATTCATATTGTCCTCTACTTAGCCCTTTGGCATAACTGGCCTATTCAACAGCTTGATGTGAATAACGCCTTTCTTCAGGGTTCATTGTCTGAAAATGTCTACATGGCTCAACCTCAAGGTTTCATTGATGAACAACTGCCTCACCCTGTCTGTCACCTTCGCAAAGCCATCTATGGCCTCAAACAGGCTCCACGTGCCTGGTATAATGAGTTGGCCACGTTCCTTCTATCATAGCAGTTCATCAACTCCAAAACTGACACATCTCTATTCATCTATAATTCTGGTGGAATCATTGCTTATTTCCTAATCTATGTCGACGATCTTCTTCTCACTAGAAACAATAAACAACTTTCTAACTTCATTCACAGCTAACTTGTCCTCCTGCTTCTCTGTTAAGAACTTGGGTGCCCTTCACTATTTTTTAGGGGTTGAAGTTGTTTCTAATCCTACTGGTTTTTTCTTATCTCAGCAGAAGTATATTCATGATCTCCTCATCCGCACCAAAATGACAGAAGCAAAGGCAGCCACTACACCATTTTCCACCACCACCAGCCTCACTCTTCACGATGGGTCTGCTTCAATGGATGCCAGTACATTCCGCAGTGTTGTTGGTTCCCTAGAGTCAGCCACAATTGCAGACGCGCCGTTTCTGACAGCCACCACGCCGCTGATAGTCAGCCACCGTAGCAGGCCAGTTTCTTTTATAAATAGCAGCCATGCACGCTGCAGAAAGGGAGGAGAAAAACTGGAAAAAAAACACCGAAAAGAGGAAGAGATTCTAGGCAAATTACAGTGATTTTTCGCATCAAAAACACGCTCAATAAACCTGAAGTAAAAATATCACCTTCTTCTTCGTCAGTGTCACTCTCTCTCTCTGGTTTCCCGTCTCTCTCTCTAGTTGCAGACTCCCGTCTCTCTCTCTCCACCGTTGGCAGTCGTTCGACCACCCCAAAACCACCTCATCATCACCGGTTACTTCTCCTCTACACCAGAAACATAAACACACCTTCAGGCGAGGCCCCCGGTGACAGTTTCTGCAACTGCAACGTGTACATCGCGACTTTGGAGGCTTCCTCCAGCCACCGTTGACGACGCCACCACCACTGAGATAACCCTTTCAATCTCCTCTACCCAACAGTACTAACAGGTACACCTTTTTACATTCGAAAAATTATTGTTCAACCATCTTCTTCCTCTCGCCGATTGCATGTAGTGGGACATAATTTACGTCCCACTGTTCATGCAGGCCGGGCCAGCACCTTGGTGGGCCGGGCTTTGTTCACGGCCCAAGTTATGAGGAAAGGGGCTTCCAGCCCATCAGGGGCTGGATTTTCGGCCCAGCCCACGTACAATGGGCTGGCAGTCCGACATTATTTTTAAAGCTGATGGGCCGGGTTTTTTAACGCGGCCCAAGAAAATAAAGGTCGGGCTTCTAGCCCGTGAGGACTGGAAGCCCAGTCCCCTCAAGCTGGGCTGTCAGCCCACTGTGGCTGACAGCACAGCCCATAAAAAAAAAAAAGAAAAAAAAAATATTTTTAATATTCTTGAAAGATATATATATATATATATGTTTTTTTTTTTACTATTATTACAAAAAAAATAATCAAAATATAAAATGTGTTTTCGTGCATACGACCGAATTCCAAGATTTTTCAAGCATATTTTTCGTAAAAAAAATATGGTGCATCTTTCTCACATTTTAAACGAAAATTGGATATTGTAACCAGTTTATGATTATCCGTTGGAAGTCGGCCAAGATATCAAAAATAATTTAACAATTATTTTGTTTTAGCTTTCGCGGTGTAAATTTACATTGTAAAGTACACTCGCAGATAAAAGAGATTTCTACTACAGTGTAAAATTACATTGTAAAGTACATCCCTAGATAAGAAAAAAATTTCAACTGCGGTGTAAAATTACATTGTAAAGTACACCCGCAGACAAAAAATGTTTTTTTGAAAATGCAGTGTAAAAAATATATTTTTCAAACACAGGAAAAAACGATCAAACAAAAATGCAACTTGCCATAGATAGGGTGCACTGGGGGTGATGCGTCTTCCCCTTGCACAACAAGTCCCCTTACCCAAGACTCTCGCAGACCACTAGGTTCTTAGTGACCGTAATACTAGGTGGCGACTCCTGATAATTATAGTCATAAATTTTACGGCTATAAAATAAATCCTCCATTTCACCGTGCGCCGTTGTCTCTCCAGAGAGGGATGACGGGGCGCGAAGCGCGTAAAAAATCATCGTCGCGTCAAGCCTTCTCATACTCAGACTGGGCTGGAAATCCTGATGACCGCACCTCCACAACTACTTACATTCTCTTTTTAGGTGGCAATCCTATTGCCTGGGCCTCTCGCAAGCAAAAATCAGTTACTCGCTCTTCTACCGAGACAGAGTATCGAGCCATCGCTGCCACCGCTGCTGAGTTAGCTTGGGTTCAAAACTTATTGACTGAATTGGGTGCCTCTCCCTCCATATCACCAATGATCTATTGTGATAATGTAGGCGCAACTTATCTTTGTGCAAATCCAGTTTTTCACTCTCGCATGAAGCATATTGCCATTGATTTCCACTTTGTGCGTGATCATGTCACCAAAGGACTGCTTAGAGTCTCTCATGTCTCTACAACTGATCAGCTAGCTGACGCTCTCACAAAACCTCTCTCGCGACAATGGTTTGTACTTCTTCGAAACAAGATTGGTGTCTTCGATGGAAGCACCATCTTACGGGGGTGTATAAGAAATAACAGCTCAACAACAATCTGCACATAACAAACTCACCAGCTGTACCCTCTCTCTGCATCGTAACCTCCCTCACTCTGTTATAGTAATCACATGAATATTATTGCTCCTTTCTGTTAGAATAATTCCAGGACATTCTATTGGAATATTCTCTCTGTAAACTTTATATATACACTCACTGTAATACACTGAATATAACTTTTGATTAAACATTTTATGTACTATTGTTTTTTTGAAAGAAAAAAAACTCCTTTCATTCTCCAAATTTATTGCATTATTAAGAAAATAGATACTTTTTTAAGGTTCCATAAGTAAGAACAAAATTAAATTAAAATAATAGAACTAGTGATTTATTATGCATACACTCATATCGTATTGTAAATCTGTAAATTCAAATTATCATATTTCTATTTCCAAGAAAAACCAAGTAATCAGACCGTAATGACAATTCAACTTTTTTTGTAGGATATATTGATCATTGTTAAATTGAAAGGATAATTTAGTATCCTAATGTTTTTAAAGCATCATATGATTACTAAAAACCCTTAAAAAGCAAAAACAAAACACAATTCACCTGAATGAGTTTTTTTAACCTTTATTTTTTTCATAGTACAATGACTTAAATTCCCTTTAAAATCAAACTTTGTAGGCTTTGCTTACAGCTACATTTTCATCATTTTATTTTTTATTTTTTGTAATTTATGTTGGGTAGGGGTAAGCAACTCTTTTAATATATAAAATATAATTTCAAGAAAAATGTTAGGTGTGTGTATGGGTGCGACCCACTTTATTCAGGTGGCATGTGCGGTGTAGTTCGACTTTCCAAAATATAATTGTCTATTTCGTTCTGTTTCGGTTGAAATAGTCGAATGTTTCGTACCATTTAAAAAAACAAGACAAAATAACATCGTTTTTACCACGGTTTTAATTCCATCACGTCCTAGAGTTTTTGGCCAAAACATTCCGGTTTCATTCTACCTGTTCCGTTTCGGTCAAATAGTATTTTTTTTAAATAATAAATAATTTTACAATATCATTCATATCTCTTAATTCGACCGTTACATTGAGATAAAAATTTACGAGGAGTCTCTTGACATATTTATATTTATTATGTTAAGATTTCAGAGTAATCGAAGAATATAATGATCTTGCAAGATTAATGATGACATTCTCGTAATACAATACATATTCATAATTTTGTTCAGAAAAATAATTTTATTGTGTCTTTTTTTAGATTAAATTGCACAATTCAAAATAATTTTATTTTTGGACTTGAACTATATATTTTTTAATTAATATATTTAATTATATATACATACATACATAAACAGTATAACCCCGGAAACGATGCATCAAAACGCTTTAAAAATGAAATATTCTGTTCCAATTAAAAAAACAAAACAACAACCAAAATAATATTGACAACTTTGTTCCAAAGTGCCTTTCTAGGGTAGCATTGAATGTGTCTCATCTCCATTGTCAGAATGGTGCGACACATGTTTTGTGCATCTGACGATTGAACTTCAATTAAGTGTACATATTTTATTTTGAATCATTTATTGAATTTATCTAGTTTTTCAATTTTATCCCTTGACATTTAGTTTTTATATAAAGTTTGATTCTTTTTTTCTTTCCGTATCGTTTCTTTATTTGATATTATTTTTCAATCTTAACCCTTAAAATTTGATTTATTTTCTTTTTATCTCTAACTTGGTCCTCATTCTCTTACATTGTTAACAAATAAAGTCATTGAGATCTTTAAAAAATATTATAAAGATATGTTTTTATAATATTGATAAACGTTTATCTATTATATTGAATCATTGCTGAGTTTTATCTTTTTATTTGTTATTAATATTTAATTTTCTAATTATATTATTAAATTATCTGAATTTATTAAAAAGATCAACCCGAACTATGTAATGACAAGTTGATATTTAGAATGGTTAAAAAGAGATAGAATAAAATTGTATTTAAATAGGAGTTGCCAACTGCAATTACAAAGCAACCATTGATTCACCGACAGAGGTATATATAAATCGACTTACACAATGAATAAAAATAATTAATTCAATTTTGTATCATATTATGTCGCTGTAGCCGGCGGTTCCTCTATCCATACCTTAATAAATCTATGCAAATAAGTCTTTTAATCCCAGAAACATCAACTTGGGTTAATTATTTTTTGCCAGCCCATTTACTTTACAAGGCCATAAATAAACAATAATATTTCATTATGTCAACAATTTAATTATGATGGAACAACATCGAGATTTAAAAGTAAAAAAGCTATCACATTATTTTTTATATCGTTTTTGAATTAAAAAGAATTAATAATTACCATGGTTGATTTTGCTTCAATTTTGGTTCTAAATTCCTGTATAAATAGGGGGTGTTCTACTGCAGGCTCTAGTACTACATTGGAAAGATATCAAATCAATTACTTTTTTGGTTCGTGGACTTTTTTTTTTTTTTTTAATTTATAAGCATAAAATGACGAGCATTTTAATATTAATAAATCATAATTCTAACTAATCCTAGTGTTTATTTCATTAATTTGATCATGCTTTCTCCCCAGTCGATTGATCTTCTGGTCCTGCAGCTGCTAACCCTTATTCACGCCCAGTCATGTGAGTTATCCGATAAGAACAAGAATGAGGAGCACCTCAGAATATATACATGCTGCGGTGGATGTATCTGTTATCCATTGTTGGTCTTGTGGCCGAGCGTGTAATCTCTCAACTTCATTAAATAAGCCACGTTTGAGTAGTCTTTAATCGGTTGAATTAAAAAAAAACATTTTTAAAACATAAAAATAAAAAAATATTAATAAAAGCCCCATATGACATGAGGCATGGGGTCAGTGTAAAGTGATAAGGTTCGATGGAGAGCACAAAATAACAAAAAGGGCAAGCAAAAGTGCCATTAAAAATGATATTAATCGGCTTTATGATATCTTTGTTTAATGTGGACGAAGAAGTGGTCAAGAAATAAGATAAACAAAATGCTTGGCCAAGTTTTCTCCGGTTCAAGTTTGATTATAGCAAATGGTTTTATATTTATTAATCATTAAGAATACTGTTTCAGGCATCTCTTACGACATCAAAATTTAAGACGTAATGTCTACTTCCCGTACATATCTCCTTTCTCCATAATTATTTGCTGGCTATGAAACCAACAATTTTGCTGATAAAACCAATTAGAGGATGTTTGTGAGAGCTGTTACTGTAGTTTTTCAAAGTATTTTTTATGCTGAAATATATCAAAATGATATTTTTTTATTTTTTAAAAATCATTTTTGACATCAACACATCAAAATAATCTAAAAACATCAAACCGTATTCATTTAAAATGAAAAAAAAGCTTCAAAATGGCGTTTGAAACGCCAGCCAAACACTCTCTCAATAGTAGCTTGACAACTGCGATCAAATCTTGTTTATACTTGGGAGAAAGAGCTAGAAGTGTTATATGATGACAAAGAACTTGAGATCTGTTTTGCAGCATCGGTTTGAGTTAAGACATGTTTAATTTATAAAAATCTAAAATAATCAGAATTTTATTCATTTAACTCGGACAAAAAAAATATAATTAAAAAGTGAGAAAGAATTGTTTTTTTATGTACTAAAGCTCAATGAGCCTTTAATCAAGTAAACAAACACATCGTTTTAAAACGATAAAGACATCGATTGGTGGGCAAAAGAAAATTACGTAAGCCCTGCCTAGCTAGTTTCCAAGTTGCTCTATAATATTATTACATATACTTGTATTTAAAGCACTATGAAGTGACAAAATTCAACTTGGCAGGTGAGATGGGAAAGGTTCATCCCCAAGCCCTTGTTTCTCCAGACCCTTGCTACCTCTCTTCCAAACAAGAATCATTCACAGTGTGGATGAAATCTCTGGTACTGAGTCGAAAAGGCTGTACTGTTTTCGACTCAGATGGCCGAGTCGTGTACCGGGTCGATAACTATGACAGCAAGAGCAGCAATGAAGTTCATCTGATGGATTTCAACGGCAAAGTCCTGTACACCATTCTGAGAAAGGTAATCTACACAGCACCATCTTTTTTTCTTTTTCTTTTTTCATATTAAAGCTGTACTAAACTTCCCTTTTTCTCTGACCAGAAATTCAAGTTGCTGGGGTTCTGGGAGGGCTACAGATGCGGCGGTTCAGAGATTGACAGGACCAAGCCTGGCTTTCAAGTAAGAAAAACTTTGAGGTTCTTAGGAGGAGATTCACCATGTAGAATAACTGTTGGATTGGACAAGAATCGACCATGCCAGTACAGGATAGAAAGCTGGACCAGCAAGTCAGCATACAAGATAGTAGACCAGCGCGGAGCGCTCATTGCCGAGGTGAGCCGGCCACTCGATCTGGCCTAATTTCTTTGCTTTAGGAGACTGTATATACGAGAAAGCTAATCAGTGTGTTATCTGAAAATTAAAATTCACAGGTAAAGAGAAAGCAATCAGCAAGTGGAGTTGTGCTGGGAGAAGATGTTATGACTCTGATGGTGGAGCCCTTCATCGATCATTCTCTGATCATGGGGCTTGTCGTCGTGTATAGCCTCATCAGCTTCAAAATGTAATGTTGTTTCACTACAAATCCTTAGGCTGCTCGTTCTTTACTTGTATAGCTGTTTTATTACTCATGTCTTTTCAACGTACAAAATCGTGTTCATATGAATATAAGGAAATTCTTTCTGGAAAGGCTCAGCCGTCAAAAGAATTTCAAATTAATTACTATTTTGAAACACTATACCAAACCCACCTTTTCTTTTTCTATTTTTTTTTCCGTCGAGAAAGAAAACGATCTTAATTATCTCTCCGATCAAGACACAACCTGTGTCTGATCTTTTCCTTCCACTCCTGTCAGGCGTATCTTCACAAACCAGCCTTCACTCGTTAGCTGAACTGAGAAATTAAATGTTTAACTTCTGATCTCTTTTTAATTATATATTGGAGGATGAGCTTGCAAAAGGTCTAAGCATATCGATGACACTATTTTATTTTATCTCTGGTTTAAATGATATTGTTAAAAGAAAAATATCTGAGATAACTTCTTTTTTTTTTAAAGCAACCGACTGACCAAGTTAAAATAAATAAATAAAATGATGTGGCTTTGTTGGATTTGGATTTGGATTGAGATTGGGCAGCTGACAAATTTAAAACTCAAGATCCACACATCAAATATATCAGTTTGTAATAAAATAAATTGACATGGAACTACTAAAAACAAATCCTGTCTACAAAAGAAAGAAAGAAACTTGTTAACTCAAAAGGTTAAGAAAACATGTTTGTTTTCTTCTTTGATCACACACTAAAAAGGTTTGTGAGATTCAAATTGAATATGTTTTTGTTAAATTTGATTTTTTTTGCTTCAATAAATTTAAAAAATATAATTTTAATGCATTTTTGAGTAAAAAACATTGTTCTAAGGTTTTGATATTAAAATTATAGTGGAATGATTCACAAGAGTTATTTTAGTGAAGATATATGAGAGAGAGAGAGAAAACAATAGAGACATATCATTAGAAAAATCTTGAAGAAAAGAATTTAATAACGCTAATAAAAGTCATCAATGATAACGAGTCACAATCTTTATCTAAAAGAAAATGAGAAATTATAATGAGGAGAAAAAAGATACAAAAAAACTGGGAGGCACAAAAGGTTTTGATTACAACACCATCAATACCATAAAAAAAATTTGGATAAAAAAAATCTAATAACACCAAGAAAGATTATCAATGATGACCATAATGGGCTACACTCTCCACTAAAAGTAACTAAACAATTACAATGAGGAGAGATGAGAGAAAGAGAGAAAATAAACTCTAGTAGAACACCGTAGCTATGATGATAACACCACCGATTATATAAAAAAATCTCAATAAGATGAATCTAACAAGACCAATAAAGATCATCAATAATGAATGGAGTCAACTATATGCATCACCTAAAAAGAGTGATCTACCTGTCATATACAACCTATTTTGGTCATTTTTAGTGACATTTTATAGGTGTTGTTGGATGTACTACTAGAAAATTGACAAATAACAATGAAATTATTAATGGAAAATATTTTATAACTAGATATGACTTTCATATTAAAGAGTATAGTGAAGGTAAAAATACCTTAATAATAAAGTTCATGTTAAGAGATCAAAGAATATAATATATTTTTTTTATTCAAAAGCTATTGGTATGATACTAATAGAGAAATTCAAGTAGATTATTATCATGATTTGATTGAAATTAATAAAAAAGATAGACTTGGTAAAATCAAAAATATTTTTATTTTTGCCAAACAATGCCAACAAGTGTATTCCAAATACACTCTTCTTTTAGGTATCATAATAAATTTCATTCATTATTGATAGTAAAAACCAAACTTCAAAATTGTGTTCAAATTATTAAAGATGATAACAATAAAGTAACCTGGGCTGACAATGTTTTTCAAGAAGATAAGTTAATTGATCTATAACGAGTTGATCAATGTATTGATTCAAAAGAAAAATTAAATTTTTAGGTTGCTAAGAATACTCATATTTATATTGATGAGTTAAATAATATATTGAGTACCAGTGAATAAACAAAAGTTTATAAAAATAATAAAATCGACCAACGTTAATTACTGAAAAAGATGATGATGGACATGACAATGATAAAAATTAAGATAAAAAGATTTTAATTAAAAAGGCTTTAGAATGATTTTAGGGACATGAAAATGATTTTAAAACACAGAAGATAAGAGTACACACTCTAAGATATAACATTTTCTCTTTCTAAAAAGGTTTAAGAGATTTCTAAAAATCATTTAGTAACAACCCTTAATAGTTAACCGCCATTGTTAAATAGAAATGTTATTGTTAGATGTGACACATCTACATAATACAAGCATCCACAACATTGTTTATGAGTTTGGTTAAGAGAGGAGAGTGAAAGTATTTAATATTGCATAGCAATTTATGAAGAGTAGATGGAGTAATTTAGGGTTGGGCACCTTTAATATTTTTGTTTTCAAGAGGCTGTTTGATATTTTAGTTTTAAATAATATTTTTATATTAATTTATATTGAAATAATCTAAAAGCATCGACCAAATTAATTTAAACAAGAATAAATAATATTTTTAAAATATAAAAATAAATAAATTTAAAGTTCGATTGATTATGAAATAATTAAGTAAAGTAAACTCGAAAGTTTTGCCACCCATCATGGGTTTAATAGAATTAGGTATACCCGTCATCATTGTATCAATCATTGCAGTACATATAAACATATATAAATAGTTATTCAGTAATTTTTCATACCCGAGAATAAAATTCTTTTCAATTATTTATTGTAAAAGAATTATTTTCGGTTAAATTTCAATAATTAACTGATGAATTTATAAAAATATATACATTTTAAAAGACGTCTTTGTCGTTCGAAGCCTCCTTTGAATCGAAATTATTCTGATCATTTTCCTTCCAAAAACCTTATACTTCCAATCTACAAGGCTAGTCCTGTAATTATCAGCACATGATAATAATAATAATAATAATCCTCCATTACCAAAGGTATCTCTCACCGGAACTCCATCTTGCGTTAACAACTTTTTTTCTCTGACGCAAAATAACACCCATAAATGTGGTGGAGATCGCCCTCTTTCATTCTGGACAAACAACAAAGCGACACCGTTCCCCATCAACGCAACCCCCCAGATACTCTCCCTCTCCCTCTCCCTCTCGCTCTCCCATCCCCATCACCTTTCTCCATGGCAGACACTCTACAAAATCCCAACCCTCAGAACAACATCTCCGCTTATTACCAGACACGCGCCGCCCACCACGCCGTGGTCACCGGCGACTGGCTCGCTCAGGCCCAGGCTGCTATCGGCCGTGACCCAGACGACTCCCCGGACACTACTGCTGCGACTGTCGCCGGAAAGCCGTTTAGTGTGATCGATGAGTTCAATAGCTGGAGGAAGCAGCCTGAATTGGCGGAGGCTGTGGCGGCGGTCAGGGCTCTTGCCGCCGTCATCAGGAATTGTCAGGCTACTACTATGATGGAGCTTGAAATTGAGCTTAAAAAGGCATCTGATTCGCTTAAAGTGAGTGTAATTTTGTTGCTTCCTAGGAGTATTGTTTGATTTCATTTGGGGCTAATTGTGATTTTATGATAAAGTCTTGAATTTGAAGAACAACTATGTGCATGAATTTTCTTCATTTTTGTAATAAATACTGATTTTCAATAGGAGTATTATTATTAAATTCTTGAAGTGGAATTTGGTTTTTTATTGTCTGGTCTTGATGATTTACCCTATCTGTTGTGTCCAGTCATGGGACACAACATCGATATCTTTGACAGCAGGTTGTGATCTGTTCATGCGATATGTGACCAGAACTTCTGCTTTAGAATATGAGGACTTCGATTCAGCTAAATCTCGGTTGATCGAGCGTGCGGAGAAGTTTGGGGAGATATCTTGCAAGGTATTTTAGCTAATTACTGCTAGATGTTGCAATGATTTTTCTATTGGGTTGTTTCTACGTGCCATTTATGCCAATATCGACAGTAGAAGGAATTGTTGTTTAATATTGCAGGCACGTAGGATCATTGCCATGCTTAGCCAAGATTTTATCTTTGATGGTTGCACGATTTTGGTGCATGGTTTCTCCAGAGTTGTGTTTGAAGTTCTGAAAACAGCAGCTCAAAGTAAAAAACTCTTCAGAGTTTTCTGCACAGGTTCTGTATCTCAACACTCTTGTATATGCTTAGAGTGTCCCTACCATACTTCAAATTATCCTGAACGTTTACTCTAAAGCTAAAATGGGCACAAGATCATAACTTGCATACTGCATTTTTTTCTTACGACTTTTTGCTTGGTCAAAGCATGTGTAGAATAGAAGGAAAAAATCGCATCGCCCACCCCCTAAGCATGGTGCTGGGCTCAAGAAAGGAAAATGGTGCTGCTCATTTTACATATAATTACCTCCTCTCTGTTTGTAATGAATAGATCCTCTGTCTCTAGCCTTTTATTTTGAGACCAACTTTTTTTTTATATGGTTCTTTCTGGGTTACATGTTCACTAATTTATTGTACTTGTTAATTGCAGAGGGAAGGCCTGATAGGTCAGGATTACGTTTGTCCAATGAGCTGGCCAAGCTTGATGTTCCTGTGAAACTCCTTATAGACTCTGCTGTGGCATATACTATGGATGAGGTAGACATGGTATTTGTCGGAGCAGATGGAGTGGTCGAAAGTGGAGGTATAATCAACATGATGGGAACATTCCAGATTGCATTGGTTGCACACAGCATGAATAAGCCTGTTTATGTGGCTGCAGAAAGCTATAAGGTATGCCAATCTATACCTTTAGGGTCTGATAGATAATCACACATCTTTTCTCATTGGTAATAAACCAGCTACAGCCAGTGAATAGTTTGAAACTGTATTTATCATCAACAGAAATTTAAGTAGGAATTTTCCTGCGGGTTTGGTTTTTTAACTTAATGATAGTTACATATTGATACTCTCCTTTCCAGTTTGCTCGTCTCTATCCTTTGGACCAGAAAGACATGGTTCCTGCTTTATGCTCGATTGATTTTGGGGTGCCCATTCCATCAAAGGTTGAGGTTGAAACATCTGCTCGGGACTATACTCCTCCTCAGTATCTGACTTTACTCTTCACTGATCTTGGTGTACTGACCCCATCTGTAGTCAGTGATGAACTCATCCAGCTGTACTTGTAGGCTGTGTTTGAATGTAATTTTGTTTGAATTTTTTCAACTTAGCTACTGATCACATGACTAGTTTTTGACATAGTGCATGTGGAATACCCTTGTATTCTATATATATATTTTTGACAATTTTGAATTCAATCAAATAACATTCAAGTCTGGACAGGCAAAGTTGCACCTTTTAAAGTTGGATCCATGGTGAAATTTTCTAGATGACGTGAATTTGGTGATCAAGAGCAAATGCGACCAAGCCCTTCTAATGGAAAAGTTGCATCTACTAATATTTTCTCGGGCTAAGTTTTTTTATTTTGAAGAGTATCTTGTCATCTCTTTGTGAAAATTCTTCTAAAGATATATTTTTACAGGATGGAAATAAAGTTTAACGTTTGGTGAAAGTGATGGATTTTATATATATATGGTTCTCAGCAGAAGTCATCGTGGACAACCCGTTTGCAAGGAATATCCTTGAAGGTAAATTATGACTTCTTTTAACCAAGCTTGTAAAACTGGATTTGGAATTATTTGCAGAAATCACAAAGGGGAAGGTTAAAGATGGCAGGGCTGCCCGATGGTGGTGTTGTTGTTATGAGGCGATGACAGAACAACAGGTAGTGATTTTAGATAGCCAACTCAGGTCTTCGTGGAAACATACTCTTCTTCCACGTTGCTGAAGGCATTTGAATGTGAGAAGGATATTGAATTGTGTGATTGGTAAATGAGAACTCTCATAGGAGACATGAAGCTGCTGCTCACATGCTGTCGTAATTTAGCAGTAATTTGGTTCGGTAGAAAAGCTACTGCTACTGATCTGTTGTTAATGATGGATTTTCTATTGTTTCAGTGTACAGGGGACACAGTCGATAAGAGAAGCCTGCCAAGAGGCTTTCCTTGCCAGGTATCAGATTGTGGAATTGAGAATATATTAACAAAAGCTAACTGGATTATAAGGGAATTACCTACGACTATGTTAATCATATATATATATATATATATATTATTGAGGAGATAATTTGGTTTTTAAAAATAGTTTATTAATTATATTATCTAGGGAATAATTTAGTTTTTTTAAATATATGATTTTAAAGTATAGTGAGATAACTAAAGAACTCTTAGAAACAAAGACTGCTATTCAAAGTTTTTATTTTTTATTTTCATAATGATTTATAATCAAGTTAATTTAACAAAAACCTCATGACTTGTCACAAGCTTGATGTATTACCTTGATTTTTTTGATTGATTTTTTCTTAGAATTTTATTCAACATTTTATTGATTGAAAATTAATTTTTTTTTAATTTTCTATAAGGTTATCTTGGTCCTATGACCCAAGTAGGGACCGAAGTAGTGGGTTTAATGGATTAACTTGAGTTGACTTAAATTTTTTTTCCAATTTTATCCTTCAATTTTAGGTTGATTGAGACTTGTGTTTCACAACTTAATTTGATTTGCTTTCTATGGAGTTATCTCAATCTCATGATCAAGATTAAGGATTTAGTAGGTTAACCTGTGTCAAATTGGATAATTTTTTTTAATATGTTTTCTATAAAATTATCAAGTGTCGTGATCTAAGGTTGCAAATTTAGTGTGTTAACTCAAGTTTGTTGGTGTTGGTTTTTTTGTTTAATTGATTTTTTTATTTCACCATTCAAGATTTTATTGGAGGGGAATTGAATTTCATAATGTATTTTAATTTGCTTTAAATAAGTTTCTCTTACTTATATGACTCAATTAACAATTTTTACTAGTTAATTTGGGATGACTCAGATTATTTTAGGTTATTTTTAATTGATTTTTTTTCTAATTTCACAATTCAACACTAGATATTTATCAAAGTTGAAAAAATTATTTTAATTGAAGATTAGTTATTAGAAGGTTAGGTTTTGTAAAATGCAAACCTATTCATGATGCTAAAGATTGCAAGTATAATGTTTCAAAAGATAATAGTAGTTGATCTTAAGAGGAAAAAAAATGTCGAAGAAAAAATTATTCTTGACTCACACAAACTAAGCGTTGCAGCTTTGATCGCCACTGTTAGTGATGGTGAATCAATATTATTAGCTATATAATCAATTCCCCCAAAAAGTAAAAGAGAAACAATTATTGCTATCCTGAGCAACTTAAAGTCACTAAACATGCTGAAAATACAAAGAAATATCAAATGTATGTGAAATGTTTTTTGTATGCTTATATGTAAATGATTTGATTTACACTTGTAATGATAAAGATATATTTAGAAGATTTAAAAGGTCAATGGTGACTGAGTTTGATATATATGATTTTAGAATGTTATAATATTGTTTTTTAGCTTTGAAGTGGTATAATCAAATGTCAAACTTTATGTTTCTCAAAAGAAATATGTTTAAGAAATTTAGAGAAGTTTTGAATGATGAATTGCAATTTGGTGAGTATACTACCAAGTATGGTTTTAACTAAATAAAGACCAGGAAGAGATATAGGGAATACATCGGAAATTAAAGTGTTGAATAGAATTCTAAAACATGGAAATTAATATACATTTAACGTTACTAAGATGAGAGCTATAAAAGAAGAGAGCTAGAACATGGAAATTAATATACATTTAACGTTACTAAGATGAGACCTTAATTTAATCTTGGTGGAGTTAGTTTAATAAAATCTTTCTTTCTTTGAGAGGGAGGACCTACTTGTCAGAGAATAATAAGAAATCATTTCACCTAAAAACTTAAGCTGTTAGGTAAAGTGTAATATCCTACATCGGCGGGTGAGAGAGTGGTAGCTGGCCATATTAAGAGTGCTGGTTGCAAACTTGTTATACGTGTTTTGGAGCGTCAGACTCAGAAGTGGGCTCGCGTCACTAGGAACAAAACCGTGAGGGCGGTAAGGCCCAAAACGGATAATATATGGCAGGTTGGGTCTGACTGTTACATAAAGTCTCAAAATATTATTTATATTATTCTCTAACAAATAGCTGCTCTTAATTATTTTCCCTTCTACCAAACATAATTTTAGGATAATTATTTAACTCAAAGTGTACAAGATCGATTAGCATCATTATCCTTCAAAATAGTTTTTTTTTTAAATGTATTTTTGTGTTCATATTTGTTGATAAGGGATTGAGGCAACTTAGCAACTAAGAGAAGTATAAATTAGATGTATTCCTAAATTTTACAATTAATACAAATTACTTCCAGTAAATGCAGTAACTAACAATATAGTTAAATTACTTAAAAAAAGTAAAAAAAGAAGAATTTGCCAACTTTGATAAGTCTACATCCATATCTTAGTGCTTGTTTGAGAGTTTGGTTGTAGTTGTTTTTGAAAGTATTTTTTTAGTTCAGAAATGCATCATAATGATATATTTTTTTTAAATTAATTTAAAGTAATATTTACTTTTTATTTTAAATTCTTTTTTTTTTAACTTTTTTAAAGTAATTTAACTATATTGTTAGTTATTGCATTTACTCGAAGTAATTTGTATTAATTGTAAAATTTAGGAATACATCTAATTTATCCTTCTCTTAGTTGCTAAGTTGCCTCAATCCCTTATCAACAAATATGAACACAAAAATACATTTAAAAAAAAGTTTTCTTATTTATCTCTAGTTTGAAAGACACTTTTCACGGAAAATGATAAAAATATATTTATTTATATAATATTTTAGAAAATAAAAAACAACGGAATGGAACATTATAAAACATTGAATGAATCAAATAAGTCTCTAGATAAATACTTTTTAATTTTTGTAAAAAAAATATAAAGAGTTAAAAAAACACGTGTTTTCAATTTTCTCTTTTTAATGCATGTTCTTAATTATTTTTTTGCTGAAAGACTAGTTTTTTTGGCAGAGAGATTGTTCGATGATGCGTAATATTATAAACGAAATTGCTAGAAAATAAAAAAATGAAATTGCTAGAAAATAAAAAGAAAAAGAAAAAGAAACCCATATTATTAACTGGATGCATACCACGTTTAGAAATATCTAAAAAAATCTCATACAATTTTCACGTTTCTAATATTTAAACGGTGTCTTGTTCTTGGTGGGTCACAGACATATCAACTTGCTCATTCCCAAATTCTTTAGTTAATGAATTTTGAGAAGTTCAAGCCAAAACGGTCAGATTATTGAGATAAAGACAGAAAGAGACAATGTTTGATATTGTATTTTAAAAATATTTTTAAAAAAATTGATTTTTTTTATTTTAAATTAAATTGTTTTGGTATTTTTAAATCATTTTCGTGTGGTGGTATCAAAAATATTTTTTTTAAATTTAAAATATTATTTTAATATATTTATAAACTAAAAACACTTTAAAAACAATCTCAATCACTAATATCAAAAACATTACTACACAAAATTGCTAATGAAAATTAAGCATTTAATTTTTTTTCTCTCTTACTAAACAACTGGCCACCAAATCTGCTTTTATATGCCCATCTCTCTCCTTCACATCACCCGCCCTGTTTATTTTCCTCTGTCTCCTCTCATCACAGCAAATGCTAACAAATTTCAAGATTCCCTTCAAAATGGAAGGGCGTTTGAATGAGGAAGCCATAGCTAAATCCACTTATGCAAGCTCAAAGAAGGGCTTAATGGTTGCTGGGTTGCAAACCCTATTACTAGAAGGAGATATTTCTAATGTTGTCACTAAATCTGCTTTGAAAACTCATCGCCTTCAAGTCCAGGCTAGCTCCACTGAACATGGCTACCTCAAATCATGTTGCTTATGCAGCAAGATATTGAGACTCGACAAGGATGTCTACATGTACAGGTATTCCTGGAGATTCGATAGCCATGTCAGCCGACCTAGTTTCATACGAATCTGTATTCTTCCATTAAATTTCTCTCGCAAGATTTCTGAAAATTGCCAATGATCAATATGTGTGATTGCAGGGGTGATCAAGGATTTTGCAGCAAAGAGTGCAGAAATAGGCAGATAGTTTTGGATGAAATGAGAGAACTAGAAGCGTCTGGCAAGGAAAGGTTAAAATCTTATAAGCACTGTAGTTCTACAGCCGGCCGGCATGAGACTCGCCGGGTCCTGGAAGAGCTCCGCCGGAGTCATAAACCACTTCCTCATGAAAACCACTGGACGATAGCCTCCTAGCTAGTATACTTCAACTTTTTTTTGTTTTTTTTCTTGGGTTTGTACTGAAAAGATAAGCGGAAAGGAACGAAAAAGTGACTAGTGGGGATTTTTAAAGATTACTTGTCATATGAAACAGCAGATAAAGACGATCCCTAACCTAAACTTTCAATTATACGAGTATTGCTGTGCATGTCCATCACCATCATTTCTTTGTTTCTTACAATAAGAGCAAGAGACAGGGGGTGCCCATGGAATCTGCAATGACCCTTTTTAATTGGCAATCGTGCAGATATTTTGCTTGCATTATCCCTACCTTTTTTTTTTCACGAGATATTTATCGATGATTACTAAGTAGATGTTTTTCCAACGTTAAGATTAATTTCTGAATTTCGGACTTTTACATGTAAATTCTGAATACATGCTTAGGATTCTGAACACAAATCTTTTTCTATCTCACCAATCCCTCCCGTGTTCTTAAACATTTCAGTTTAGAAATACAGGACTCTATATGAATTACTTCAACCGTAACTTCCATGTTACTCTGCAAAATATATCTTGTTTTTACTAGTAATCGACAGAATTATTAATAAACATTTTTCTTAACCTATTTTCGAGCAGAAAATAAAAGTTGTCAAGTATAATTTCTCTTTTACTTACGATACATCTTTTTATTGGTTACAGTTCTTGTGATTACTTTATGAGAGAGAGAGAGAGAGAGAGAGAGAGTTGGGAAGATAATTGAATTAAATACAGAAGAATAATACCAACTTGTCACGAGATAATTCTTGTTTAAACAGAAGGGTGATATTGTAGTGACAACAAGGCATCGATCCTCTTTATTCTCCCTCAAGATGAACCCTAGAAGAGAATTCCAATCTTGAATCTGAGATTAAAAAAAACAAGCAAAGGAAGAGGTTTAGTTAGTGCATCAACAAATTGATCTGCAGAAGAAACATTAGCAACATGAAGAACTCCAGATTGAGCTTGTGTCCTGATAATATGAAAATCTATAGCCACAAGCTTCATTAGCTAGGTGGCTCTAACATTGTCATCATAAATGATTGGGAATCAAGGAAGTTTGACTTCAATATCAGTTAAGACTATTAGTGGAAGAACAATTATCCTTATGAAAACATTTTTTATTTATGAATTTTGTTTTAGAGGGTAAAGCCAGAGTATTTAGTGAAGTGATTAATAAAAAATACATGAAACTTAAAGTCATTATGTGATATAATTAAAGGGGTGTAGACTTCTAAAAATATTATTTCTAGTGACTTCTTTGGCACAAGTGTTGAATTGGAAAAACATAGTTTTTTTTACTTTTATTGCAAAGATAAGCATTACATGGAAAGTTTGATAATAAAAAGGAAGATAAAGTTAGGTGACTGCTAGAAACAATGTGTTTTAGAATTGGAAATGCAAGATGTTATTCTATGATGCTATTCAAGTACACCATTTTTAGTTTGTTCTCCCAATAGTGTTGCCCTCTGCAAAGTTCCTTAAGAAAAACTTGTAAGAATTTAATGAAAATTTTATTAGAGTTGCGAAATTGAGATGTTAAATTAAATTCCTTTACATTTTAGAAACACAAAGAATATTCTTTATGTCACATCTCGATGGACGTCGTAGTGTTGACTAAATATATATAATAAATATTAGAGTTATCATTTAATAATTAAAGTTAATTAAGGATCCTATAATATGCATTGATTCTAGAGACTCAAGTTAATGGTTAATTATGCTTAAAAGAAGGATGACATCACCCTTACAACATCCTTTCTTATGCAATGTTATTTTTGCTATGTATTTCCTCTTAAATTTATCTTCTTAATTATCATTAATTATCCTAACTGTTTTCAGTTTTTTTATTTAATTTTCATTTATTTTATAAAAATATTGGCATCGTCCCTAAAAATATGAGACTTATTGATTTGGTTATTAATAAAACTCTTGACATTGTTACCTTTTGTTAGGAGATTGTTGTTTTGGTTATTTCGAAACACTATCATTGGTAGCCTAAGAAGGAAACTAATATTTTATAAGGTTTTGACATATATCTCTATAAAAATAATAATTTATCACCTAAGCGGTTTCTAAAATAGTTATTGGACCTATAAGGATTGGAAGAAATGAAATTGGGCTTTAGCCTATTTATTTAGGGGGATCAATGTTACTGAACCAAAGATAGTGGAGAGGAAGGTGTAGTGAATGGTATATTTAAGTATGTTTTAGAGTTTAAGAAAAAACAGAGAAAACAATGGTTTGACCTGACTTGAAAATTCACTTAGATCAACCTGTGATCCAAGATAAACCATAGGTAAAAGACCCTTTGACTTATATATATTGTAAAAATAAGGTTTCTTTAATTTATTTATTTATTAATTTGGGTCAACCCAAGTCGAACCTCTCAAGTTATGAGTTAGGCTTTATTCTTGGTCGACTATCGATTTTAATTATAAAATTATGTCAATAGTCATTTTTACTTTTATATTGTTTTAGGTTAACTCAAGTTAACTATCCCAACATATGGCTTAGGCCTTGCCCTAGGTTAAACTCTTAATTGAGTTTTAAAATTATAATAGTAACTATTTTTATCACTATGTTGATTTGGGTCAATAATTAACCTATATTATAACCAAAGTTTGGCCTTGGGTTAACCCTAAGTAGGGTTTTGAAATAATAATTATTATTATTTTTATCCTTATATTGAATTAGGTCAATGGTCAACCAGGCCTGTGACTTGTGTCTAATCCTAGGTTAACTCTTGAGTAAAATCTCAAAACAATGATAATAATCATTTTTATTTTTATATTAAATCGAGTCAATGAACAATCTGACTTATGAACTTGAATTAGCCCAGTTCAACCCCTAGTTGAGCTTTAAAATTATAATAATAATAATAATTATTTTTATCACAATGTTGACTTGGGTCAATGGTTAATTTAATATGTGACTCAGGTTTGGCCTTTGGTTGACCTCCAAGGCAGGTTATAAAACTATGATAATAACAATTTTTATCTTTGTTTTGACTCAGGTCAATGGTCAACCTGACTTGTGACTTGAGATTAGCTTCAAGTTGAACTCCAAGTAAATTTATGACAACAACCATTTTTATTTTTATTTTGACTCAAGTCAATGGTCAACCTGATCTGTGACCCAAATTTGATCCTGAGTCGACCCCAAGTCGGGTTTGAAAAATATAATAATAATAATAATAATAATAATTTTTATCCTTATATTAACTCAGGTTGATAGTCCTAATGTCGACCTTTGTTTCAAGTTTTAAAACTACAATAATAATAATATTTATCCTTACATTAACCCCATTCAATGGTCAAGATAACCCATGACCCAAACTTGGTCATAGCTCAACCCATAATTTGGATTTTAAAACTATAGTAATTATTATTTTTATCCTTATATTAACTTAGATAAACTAAATTAGCCCTTGTGTAAAGAATTGAACAAGTTTTTGTAACCCGTTTTAATAGGATTAAAATTTCTCCATTATAATAACCTTTGAAATGATATAAAGTAATTTTTGTACTATCTAGAGGGTGTTTGACATTGCGTTTCAAAAGTGTTTTTAAAAAAATATTGAAATTTTTTTATTTTTCTTACTTTAAATTAAAAAAATTTGGTGTCTTTAGACTATTTTCATGTATTGATGTCAAAAATGATTTCTAAAAAAACAAAAAAAACATCATTTTAATGTATTTTTTGAATGAAAAACACTTTCAAAAGCAACCGCAACCACACTCCCAAACAGGCACAAAGGTGATCTAAACAATTTCACAAAACATTTTCCAGCATACCAAATACTACCTTATTTTTGTATTGTTTTTTGGTATGTTCTTTTCATGATTTAAAATAAAAATAATGAAATGATTGGAATTAACTAAGTTTATTGAAAATATTTCATTTAAAAAATATATATATACAAAAATGAGGGTCTAATACTGAATTACAATAGTCTAATATAAACATAGTTTGGTGATTTTTAGGGAAAGTTGTATCATTGTTGGTATTGTTGGTGATGGGAAGATTTAAGGCATTTTCGATCATAAAATCACCTTCGTTATTGTATGGAGCATATACTTAGAGATTGGTCAAGTTAAATGTAACAAGGTGAGAGACAACACTATCCAAAAGTCATGTTAGGGTGTACGAAGTGTTGTTTGCAAGGTGAGCTTGTGGTTGACATAGTGAACCGGGCATTGATGACGAAGAGTGGTTAATTGGTATTACGAGGAAGGAAGGACATCTTTCTGTTATGTGACCCTGAGCTGTATACATTTACAGTAACGAAGATATAGTCGAGGAGATGGACATTTTCATTGTGTTAGATTAGGTCTAACAATGGTTGAAACAAGTGACTGGGCATAATTGAGTGATGGTTGCCAGCTCGTGGTGTTGAATGGATGCCAGTTCTTATTTGTGCAATTTTTTGGATTTGTAGTGACTGGAAAGTATGAGTGCTCTTGTGTTTTTGTTTGAAGGTACGCCTCAAAATTGAGCAGTTTTTTAAGAGGTTCTTTAAAGATGATAGATGTATCTCTAGCTTGGAAACCTCCCACTTGTCTCTAGTAATCTCCGAGACCATCAAGGATTTTATCTATAATTTCTTCACCAAATGGAGCTCTAAGAAGAGCAAACTCATATATTTGAGGTGTTCTTGAGTTGACCTTTTAGTTGTTTGATGCATCCATGAGAGGGATTGGTCTACATATTGGCAAGAGTTGTCCAAGCTTCATGAGAGGTTTGGACTTGTGCAAAAAGGTTGAGATAAAAGGAAGTAGAAAAGGCTGCAGACAGCCTTCACGTTATTTGTTGTGAAAAAAATGGCCCTTGCGACTTTTATGTAGGAAGAATTTCAGGATGTAATTACATGTGACGCAGGAGAGGTTTTTTCTTGTTTTATTGCTCTATTACATTGCTTCGAACTTGTCAAATTATGCCATTGACAAATGCCTGCTTCGATGCCCATGAACACGTACAACATAGTAATCAACAACATTTCTATGAGTGCTGAAATTGGAGCATAACATTTTATATATCTTTGCAATTAAGTTTAGAAGTTTTGAGTCCTTTTTTTTAATCTCTTGTTGGAGTAAAGGCCTGCATCACTTGCAGAGAATTCCAACAAACCAAGAATTGATTTACATAATCCTCTGTGATTACAAGAGCTATAGTTTAGGAGATATGATTTGATTTCCATTTGTAATTATCTTTCCCATTTTTCTTTGTATTCAAACTCTACACTCTATTTAAATGAAGACAGAACACCACATTAGATAATGTGGTTTACAAATATTGTTATGGTATCAGAGCAATCCTTGGATTAAATCCCTCGATCCACCTATGCCTAATACTTCTTTCTCTTTCAAAACCATGATTCACATGGTTACTATCAAACTTTCCTCCATAAATTATCTTCTCTGATGAAATCAATTTCTCCCCCTCCTTCACTGTCAGAATCTTCTCAGCCATGTCGATGGTTCTGTTACAACACCTCCACCAACTATCACCTCTGATTCTTCTTCTTCTTCTCAACCTAATCCAAATTATGTGGAATGAAAACTTCAAGATCAACGTCTTCTCAGTCTTCTCTTCTCCTCATTGACTGAAGAAGCCATGACTGAAGTTCTTAATCTATGACTGTTCATGATGTCTGGCTTGCCTTAGAAAATTCCTTCAACCACATCTCTAATACCCGTGAGCTTTGTATCAAAGATGATTTGCAACTCATCAAACATGGTACCAGCAGTGTCACTAAATAGTCATGTTTATTTAAAGCTTTATGCGACCAACTCGCTGCAATGGGTCGCCCAGTTGAAGATATAGACAAAGTTCACTGGTATCTCAGAGGATTGGATATTGATTTTGTCAATTTTTCAACTGCCCAGATGTCTCTTACTCTATTACCAACTTTTAAAGATTTAGTTCCCAAAGCTAAGAACTTTGAAATTTTTCAGAAATATATGAGGTCCTCCTCCACTATCTCCTCTGCTTCCCTCCATCTTGTGGTGGTCATTCCTTAAAATTCTGTCATTCTCGAGGAGGTCACAGTGGTGGTCGTAGTTATAAATGTGGCAAACAGAATTTCTATGCACCTCGATACCAAATCTGTAGTATTGAAGGTCACACTGCTGATCATTGCAGAAGACGTTATGATAATGCCGAGCCAACAACATAGGTTGCTGAAACCTTTACTACAAGTTCACCCTCAAATGGCTCGGATTCTAATTGGTACACTGATACCAGTGCTTCTGCTCACATGACTCCTGACCTCTCTTAATTGGACAAGGTTGAGCCCTATCATGGTAAAGATTGCATTATAGTAGGAAATGGTGCCTCACTTTCCATTACCCGCATTGGCACGCTCTCTTCCTCCTCTAATTTTCAGCTTTTGGATGTTCTTATTGTTCCTCATCTTACCAAAAACTTGTTATCAATTAGCAAATTGACCAATGATTTTCCTCTATCTGTAACTTTTGTTGATGATAATTTTGTTGTCCAGAATCAATTAATAGGAGCGGCAATGGCAAAAGGTAGACGAGAAGTGGTTTATATATGCTGGAACGTGGCAACTCTGCATTTGTTTTTGTCCTTAGAAATAAAAACTTACATGCTTCCTTTGAATTATGGCATGCTTGCCTTGGTTATGTAAATCACTCTATTTTATCTCTTTTAAATAAAAAAGGACATTTATTTCTTACTTCGTTGTTGCCCAAACCATCTCTTTGCTCTACTTGTCAGATTTCTAAGAGTCATCACTTGCCCTTTTCTTCAAATAATTCTCGCTCTAATGTTGTTTTAGGACTCATTCATTGCGATATTTGGGGTCCCCCTCTTGTTAAATCTAATTTGGGTTTTCGTTATTATATGTTATTTGGATTTACCCAATGCTATTAAAATATGATTTTTTTTTATGTTTTCATTCAATTTCAAAAATTGGTCGAAAACCAACACTCCACTAAAATCAAGATTTTTCAAATTGATGGTGGCGCTAAATTTGGAAACAATCATTTTCAATCTCATCTTCGATAATTTGGCATCCACCATCAAATGTCTTACCCATACACTCCTTCCCAAAATGATCGAGCTGAGCGTAAACATCGTCATGTGACCGAAACTGGCCTTGCTCTCTTTTTTCACTCTCATGTTCCTCTTTCACATTGGGTTAACGCTTTGATCAGAGCAACCTATATTATCAATTGATTGCCTATGCCTATTCATAGTAATCTTTCTCCTTTCAAAGTTTTATTTGGTAAGTCTCGTAATTATGAGAATTTCCATCCTTTTGGTTGTTGAGTTTACCCATGCCTGCGTGATTATGCACCTCATAAATTTTCTCCACGTAGCCTACCATGTATTTTTCTTGGCTACAGTTTATCCCATAAAGTTTTCTGTTGTTTTGACACTAATAACTCTCGTCTATATATTACATGACATGCTCGGTTTGATGAAATTTTTTTCTTATTTTCAAATACTTCCAGTGCTGCTTCACTTGCTGACATTAGTTTTTCAAATTTCTTTGAACCTTGCGAACCTGAACTCTCCCAACACATCATCTCCTACTGTAACGCAAGTCCCTTCTACTCGTCATGTATGTGCAGATGACTCTGTTGTTGAGCCTTTGCAGGTCCCTTCTACTGTCACGATGGCAACATCTTTTTCATCACCTGTTGTCTTGGAAGCCTCTGCTATTGATACGGAAATGGCACCTTTTGTTAATCCCATGGACTACATTCATGCTCCTACTTCATCAACTTTTTCTACCTCACATCCAATGATTACATGTGCAAAATCTGGGATTTTTAAGCCACAACATCTCGTGCATCTCAGCCTTGTAAGATCTTCCATTGATTCATACATTACTTGCCACCTCTAAGCGTATGGGTTTTAACCAAAAACTCAGCTTGGCTTGCTGCCATGGATGACAAGATCAAAGCACATGAAACAAATCATACTTGGGTTCTAGTTCCTCGGCCCTCCAACACTAATATTGTCGGGTCCAAATGGGTTTTTCAGACCAAATTTCTTTTTGATGGATATGTTGAACGTCTAAAAGCTCGCCTTGTTGCAAAGGGATATACTCAACTCCCGGGTCTTGATTACACGTCTACCTTTAGTCCTGTAGTCAAAGCCTCTACCATTCGGGTTGTTCTTTCTCTTGTCATGTCTCATAAGTGGTCCATCTGTCAACTTAATGTGAACAATGCCTTTCTTAATGGCATTCTTCAAGAAAATATGTATATGTTGCAGCCACCAGGATATGTTGATCCTCATTGTCCCCTTCATGTTTGCAAATTACTAAAGGCCATATACGGCTTGAAACAAGCACCTCGTGTTTGGTTTCAACGCTTCAGTTCATTTATCCTACCAACTTGGTTTTGATTGCAGCCACGCGAACACATCCTTATGTGTTTTTCATGTGCAAGATGCTCTCATTTATCTTCTCCTATATGTTGACAACATCATACTCGCAAGCAATAACACAACTCTCATTATTTGATTTATCACTCAGTTGCACTTTGAATTTGTTGTCAAAGACCTAGGACAACTAACTTATTTTCTTGGTCTTGAGGCAACATATACACCTGATGGTCTTATCCCCAATCAAGTTAAATATGCTACTGATGTCTTGGCCCGTGCTCAGCTACTAGATAGCAAACCAGTCTGTACTTCCAAGATTGTCTCTTAATGACTCTCCTCTGATGGCACACCATTTTCAGATCCAACTCTCTATTGTTCCTTAGTGGGTGCCTTGTAGTATTTAACAATCATATGTCCTGATCTTCCCCATTCTGTAAACTTAGTTAGTCGGTTTCTTCATGCGCCCACTAATATCCACTTGCAGGCCATCAAGCGAATCCTTTGCTATATTAAAGGCACACTTCATTTCAGTCTCAATTTCACTTCATCTTCTTGATTGGGCTTAGTTGCCTACTCGAATGCTGATTGGGCTGGCTGCCCAGACACTAGACGATCTACTTCTGGTACTATATTTTTCTTGGCAATAATCTTGTCTCTTGGAGTGCCAAGAAACAAACGACAGTTTCTCATTCCAGTTATGAATCTGAGTATCGAGCTCTCGCTCATATTACTGCTGAGGTGCTATGGATCAGTCATCTGTTACAAGATCTTCGGGTTCCTTTAACTTACCGGCCTCTTCTTCTTTATGACAACAATAGTGCAATTTTCCTCAGCTCCAATCCAGTGTCCTACAAGAGCGTCAAACACATCGACCTTGATTACCATTTTCTTTGTGAGCTTGTTATTACTTGTACTCTTCGTGTGCAGCATGTTCCATCAAATTTACAATTGTCTGATGTCTTCACCAAGAGTATCTTCAAGAATGTTTTTATCTTCTTTCGATCCAAGCTATGAGTTTGTGTTAATCCCACTCTTATCTTGCGGGGGCTGTAGAGAATTCCAGCAAATCAAAAATTGATTTACGTAATCCTACGTGATTACAGGAGCTATAGTTTAGAAGATATGATTTGATTTCCATTTGTAATTATCTCTTGTAATTATCTTTCCCGTTTCTCTTTTTTTCAAACTCTACACTCTATTTAAATGAAGACAGAACACCATAACAGATAGTGTGGTTTACAGACATTGTTATCACTCAATTTGCATGTTAACAAGTAGTTCATGTTTGGTTCCTTTCAGAATAAAAATTCTGATGATGTTTTATCAAATATATAATTGGCCAATATTTTTTGTTTTTTTCTAGGCGTGGTTGTGGCTCTTGTTATGGCCACGGAATAAGATCCAGTAAAAGTCAACCTCAAACTCCTCATCAATGCTAAAGAAATTACTTATAAAATCTGTAAGTATTATAAAATCGTTTAGGAGTTAATATCTATCAAGGGCCAAAGTGCTCTTCATGGTATTGTTTTGTAAGTTACGATACAAAATTCAATAACTATCAGCATATAATTTTTTTTCCAACCCAAGAAAGTCGCTTCTCTGTTTTTTTTTAGGTTTGTTATCGTTGATGTTATTACATTGTTAGGGGCTCAACAATCTTGAACTGTTGAGCAATTATGTTTAGATTATTATAGACAAAGTAAACAATAAAAAGTACACTAAGACAGAGATCATCGACCTCAACTTGATCATAAAAATTAGAAATTGATAGCAAATAAACAACAAAGGTACATGGAACTTACATTAATCGAGGAAGAATGTTTATGGATTGGGAACTTTCAAGACATTATTCTAAATGTATTTATCAATAGAAAATCAGTTTACATTGTCTGAAGGGCTAAAGTAACTAGAAATACAAATCAGAATAAGACAGATGAACATGAACAGGAATTGGGCCACTACTTGACTATTGATTTTTGCCTACAATTATATATATAAATTAGTAGTGCTAGTGTGGACATTGTATCATGTGAAGTAATTCAATCTGGTTTACAATATTGTAATTTTACTCTTTACTTCAAAAATATTTTGCTTTGCACAAGGTAAAATAGTATATTTCTATTGTCGCAATGCGTGCTCATGACATTGGGGTTTTAAAGGAATTGTTGCCTAATTGTTTGATTTAGAGTTGCTAGAAAATCCAAGTATATTAGTTCTATTAAAGATTTCAAGGGTAATGGATTGATTATGGCTGGATAAGATATTAACACCCATAGTGCACCATATCTTAGATATGATGCATTGTGGTTTGAGTGTGGTTTAAAGGTTTAAACAAGCTCTTAACCCAAGTCTGTGTATGAATTGGGATTTATTAGTATGAATAAATTTAGTTTTTTTACTCTATTTTGGGCTTGTATTCCCAAATGAATTCTTATTTGAAGAAATCCACGTAGGTGTCATGACAAAGTTCACATATCCTGGAAGGCGGATGAGTTTTCCACGACTCGTGTATCATGATAAAAAAATATACTCTCAATTAAAAATTGGTGAGTATGTAGGATAACTCTTAAAATTTATTGGTCAATTACTGATATTTTGAATACCAACTTATTTGTAGGTCTAATATTTATACTATAGTATTCACCATTAGTTTTCATGAATCAAAAAAGAAATATTGGATTATTGAAATGTTATTTAAATACTCATGGATTAAATAAACTCATTAATAAAATCCTAAAGTATGTGCAAAAACTTTTTTTTATGAAAACTAAAACCCACCATATTTTTTATTTTTAGTAAAAATATAAATTTTTATTTTTGAGATATTTGATTGTATGCAACACACAAAAAGACATTTTAATGTAACTATTTATATTTTTGTATTTTTATAAAACCATGTTTGGAAAAATCACATTTTTATTCAAAATAAAATTACCTAAACATCGTAAAAGGGAGTTTGTCAAACACACCTTTAAGCCAAGAAATGCTTAACAAAAATAAAAGACAAACAAACAAGTCCTTAACACCAGTCAATTTCTAACTAAACAGAGTTAACCAGAAAAGAAAACCAAAACAAATTAAATGTCAAAAAACATAAAACTATAAGATAATCTAACAAATTGATCAAACATAATACAAACAAAAAACATGAAGAGCATTCATAAAGAAACTCGTGAATATCGAACAAAACTAATTTTCAAGTAATAAAAGACATTATCATGTTCACAATCAAGCACAGATCAAGAATCAAGGGTTTATTGGCTTCTATTATTACTCAAACATCATGATTTTGGTAGAAATAGGTTTTGATTCTAAACCGAAACCCTAAGATTAAAACTCTCAAAACATGTTATCAATGCACTAAAGATTATATAATTTATAAATAATGATATATGAACATGTAAGAATCATAATTGAATCAAAATAAGCTCTAAAACGAGTATATACAACAATGTTCATCGGATAAATATGAAAAACACAACCTAGAAGTGCCCAGAAAAGGTGAATTATTGCCAAGCCCAGAAATGCATATTTAAGGTTATTAAACACATTGTTCTTAACATGTGCAACTGTATTAGAGTCAACACATCAATAAATAACACCAAATCATTAAGAAATATGTATATGATCTGTAAGTTCCAAAGTTGTCAAATCATCACAACTTCTTTTTCCATTAAGTTTGAATCCAAACTTGGTTTTGAAAACTTATTTGATTATGACCAAATTAATAAACCCATAAAGTTTACATGTTTTAATACACTTATTTATACATTACTCAAAACCAACCAAAAAAAAGTATATAATTTATCAAAAGAAAAGGCTTTAAAAACCTTTTTTTGCATCAAAAAACTAAAAAAACAGAAAAAGAGATTGAAGGATTTAAACAAAACAACATAATCAACATCACAACTACATTGAAACTCAATCATGCTTAAGCCTTAACTTTTTCATATCCAACACATCAATATACTAAAACAAACAATGCACCACACTATAAACAAAATGATTTCGGATAAAACAGATCTTATAGACTTCACCTTCATAGTTTAAAACTATACCTTCCAAGCTTTAAATCTTTAATGGAGGCAAGTTGATACTACTACCTATTTATCTCTAAACTTACCAAGGCCAAAGTTGTTTTTCTTCCTCTCTCACCCATCTCTTCCTTTTTTAATTATCTCTCCTTTTTATAGAATAAGCCAAAGGTTTTAGATGAGTTTGTTAGGGCTCTAACAAACCAAAATCTAGCTAGTTTTACCACATAATCACTGGTTCGGGATCCAAGTGGTTTTGTAACAAACTTGAAGGTCATGAGAAAGTGTTTCTATCCTTTTGATATTGAGGGAAATGTTTTAAACCCTTGATAAAAATCATCTAAGCTATTTTTAATGTCAACATGAGAAAAAATTACATGGTTTTGTGCAAGTGGGTGTGATAGTCAAGGCTAACTAGGCAGGTTATTTTTATGGTTTTGTTAAAGCAACTCCAATGTCATAGAATGAGTATAATGAGACCCACACTATCTTATTCTTGAGTTTTATCAAATAGAATGAGGATAATAAGATTCAAACTCGTGATCTCTAGATCAACAAATCTCTAATACCATGTTAAGAAACCATCCACATAAAAATTTAAACTATTAGATGGTGCTCCAGAATATAATTTATGTTATTCTCTATCAATTTTCTCCTCAACGTTTGAATGATATCCCTATTCCCTCTTTGCATTATATCCCTAATATTAAGCACTTAAACGTGGAATTCCATGTATACTATCATGAACACGAGCTTGCTCTGGCAGAAAGAAGATTCGACTTTCTTGTGGAAGTTTTACTTAGGATTTGTTGTTCCTTACATCCCCAGGCAGTGTTTACAGAGAGTTTCTTTGCTTGCAGAGATTAAAAGGATAAGGTTGCTGTACAAATTCCCGAATCAAATGTTGGCACAATAACATTGAAGGCTGAAATGTGATGCTTTCTTACTCGAGTCACTGCCAACTCTGACAGAATACTTTTCATGTTCAAATGGTGATATCATTTGATTCCCTTACATATCCATGAGTTTGATCCTAAACGGGGGTACGTACCTCTCATCTGCTACCTGAAAGGTAACAAAAATATTTTTTCGCTGTTGTTTTTAAGGTCCTTATACTTGCATCTTCTTGCTTCAACTGAGTTTAAACACAGAAAATGTCAACTTGCCATCTTCCCACAAACATGCAGGTCAACGTAGAAATACTATCGTTTCTCTTATTCAACCTAGAAGCATTTGATTGTTCTTTCACTAAAATTATGTTCAAAAAAAGGAAGAAAAGAAAAGAGTGAATATAATGAAATTAGTGGATATAATGAAATTGGTGGCGAGCACTTTAGCGTGGATTGGATTTGCAAATCTGCTTGTCCACGAGGAGAAATGGGCTGCTAGAAACATACACAAGGGAACTCCTAGTTAGAGATGGCAATGAAACCCAAATGTGATGATTGTCGTCCGTTCCCTGTTTTTTTTTTTTTTTTAAGAAAATGTGTTTTTTAAAAATACTAATTTGAATTTGATCATAAACCTGAATCAAATAATTTTTATATTATTTTAATTAGACAATAAAAAAAATTAATTACAATAACCTGGAAGAAAAAAAAATTATATATATATCAATTTCCAACCCAAAACATCCTATATTGAAAAAACATGAAGTTCAATTCTCAATCAATAAAATATTAACAAATACAATAAAATAAATGTAAGAAGATTAAAAATGACATTTAAAAGAATGTTAATCAAAATTGAAATACAAAATAAATTTTAAATATTATTGAAAGGATAAATCAATTTATCAAAAGGACCCAAAAAAAGAAGAATAAAGATTAAAAGTAAAATAAAAAAAAATGATTGAATGGTGAAATTTAAAAGAAAAATAAATTTCATAAAAGAAAAAAGAAATTGAAAATAACTAGGATCAAATTAGTAAAAATAATATACCATAAATTTGAATTTAAAAATAAAATTGAAAACAAATAAAACTTTTATAAAAAAACAAGAATAAAAATAAAAAATTAAAATAATAAGAACCAAATTAAATAGAATAATATATGACAAATTGAGATTGAATGATGAAATTGAAAGTAAGTAAAACGTTTAAAAAAAATAAGAAAAAAAATTAAAAATAAAAAGAATAAAGACTAAAATTAAAATATAAACAATTAAAAGGACAAGGCTAGCATTTTTAAGAAAGAAGAGAGATAAGAAGAGGAAAAAAGTCACACTTATAACAAGTTGCAAAACCTCCTATAAACTAATGTTTCTTGTGTACACGCTAACTATTTTTTACAGTTTTAAGTATTTTTTATATTTGTTTAAAAAAAATCCCTCTTATAACCTAATAATAAGAAAAACATAATTGAAAAAAATACAAAAAAAAAAAAAAAACCTTGAGGGTAGTTTTATTTTTTATCTTTCAATAGTATTTTAATTCTTATATTGTGTCCATTTTTTCATTGTATGTTTCTAGTAAAATATCAAATTATCCCTCATCAAACACAATAATTATGAAAACCTAAATCAAATGGAATTTGAAAATTACTAGTAAATAAAGAAAATTTTGAAACAACATTTTATTGGCCTAATTTGGATACTATCTCTATCTCAACTAGTTGAAGTAAGCTAACCTATTATAAAATCAAACATATATAATAAATTGATCAAGTTTCAACTCGATTCAACCATCATATAAAAACTTATACTTATTTTATTAAAAAAACTTGTTTAACTCTTTAAAACAAACCATTTGGAGAAATCATTATAGCATTTTTTAATTTTCACTCTCTCGCAAATTACTATGGATTGAAGAAATAACTTTTTAAAACTCTTAGTTTTGTTCTTAAACCTTTTCTTGCACAATTGAGCTTTTTATATGTCTTCATTAGCACCTAATTGCATATTTTGTTGAAAACAAGATGGGATTGAAATTCATACGATCAAAGTGAAAATAGAAGGTGAAACAGGTGGCGAATTCGAATTTTATTTGAATAATATATTTTGATCCCTTTATTTTTGGTTTATAGGTGATTAGTTCCTTTATTTTTCATAAATTCTATTTTGGTTTCAAAGCTTACTTTCTTTATTTTCCATTTTTTTCATGAAAAAAAAAGAATAGTGCTAAATTTCAGTTTAGAGAGAGAAATGATCATTGACAACAATTCTGGGCACTAAGATGGTTGAAATCATTATCAATGGGCTCCATTTTATGAAAGTAGTTTCACCCATGTGTTTTCTTCCTTCTCCTTGGCCAAGAAGGGAAATCTAATATCATGAATGTTTTTGGGTTTGGGTTGATTTTTATTTTAGTAGTCTCTTGAGGGTTTTGAAACTATGCATAAGTTTCAATGTTTTTATGTTGCTTTTATGTTTTTGAGTCAAAATTGTTTGAAAATAGATTTTTAAGCCAGGAATACTATGACCCCATTTTCCAATGACCTTTTGATCCACAGATCCTATACAAGGCAAATAATGTGTTGTTTATTTTAAAAAAAAAAACATATTGTACACCTTTAAGAAATCAATAAATAAGTAAAAGACTGTGTCTAGGTAAGTGGAAAGGCTATGCACCTGAGCTCCTTTAGTTTTTTTTTTCTATTTTATATTTAGGTTAATTTTTTTTTATTAAACTCAATTAAATCTATAATCCAGGTTACAGATTTAACATGTTAATTCATAATATTTAGCCTATTAATTTTTATTTTTCTTTATTTTTTTTGCTTTTCAATTAAAAAAACACAATTTCATCATTTGTTATTAATGCTTTATTTTTTTTATTTAACTCAAACCTAAAAAAATGAAATTTTACACCTTCTTATTAATGATCTACTATTACTATGTGCTTATCATGGATTTTTTACTTTTAAAACAAAATGTTTCATATAAAAAAAAATTATCATGTTTTATTGTTGTATAATTAAATGGAAAAAAATCTATGTGATATAAACATTTATTGAATCTAATGACTTATGTCGCAAGTTTGTTTAGTTGACTCGAATCACTTAGATTTTTTTAATTAAATGTTATTTTTTACTTATTTAGTCCTTCAATATTTAGTTAATTCAGAGTTTTTATCCAAGATTATCCTCGTGAATTTCACAAGTCAACTTAGGTAGATCAAACTTTTTTTCCATCTCAATATTAGTTTAAATTATTATTCAATTTATTATTAAAATCTATTATTTTGTTAGAAGACATGTTACATAAAATATTATGCTTCAACACGCAGCTTGACGTAAGCTAATAGAGTAGTTACCTAAAAACTAAAACGCATAGAGTGTTTAACCATAGAGCCAACACTATATACACATGTACAAAAACACTAAAGATGACAATGTGTTTTTTTAAGTAATTTATCTTTGTTATTTTTTAGTTCATGGTTGAGAGAGGAGAAAAAGAGAAAGGTCATTAGATTTCAACGGTGAGAAAAGTATATTGTTAACACTAATTTAGACCACCGAAATAATTGATATTTGTGTCAAATGATTTCATTTGATGAGAGAAATTCATATTAGATGTTTTTTTATATTGAAAGATATGAGCTCGGATAAATTTTTAATTTTATGTCGATTTTAGTTTTTAAAACGGTTTTTTGATTTTTTTTTTTATTAAAGTGTTTTTTCTACACGCAAGGAAGATAGAGTCTGGGGGGTGTTTGTATCATCCGACCAACAAAGGAACCTATGGGTCACCATTGCCCTGTTAATTGCATCTTCTGACTTCAATCAATTCTATTCACCTTTGACCACAAACATATTGGTCCACTTTGAAATATTTTTCTATTTTCAACTCTGCTGTCAATTCTTTTTTCAGCATGGAAACACCAGATTGTTCATGTACCAGAGCTCTGTTAGAAGCAGAAGAACCGTTGATTATAAAAACTACCCCTCTTGATGGCCCGTTGCTCTGTAATAAAAGATGGATCCTATTTATGTTATTATACAGATTCAGATTCTCATGGCGATGAAAAACAGTGTAATAAGTAAATATTCTGCCTAGCTCAATATGATGAACAGAGTTGTGGTGGAATCATGAGATCAAAGGCGTGTTTAGAACTCTGAAATATATTTTTAAATTATTTTAATATATTGATATAAAAATAATTTTCTTAAAAAAAAATATCATGTTGATGTATTTCTAAATGAAAAATATTTTGAAAAACAATATCAACAAACAAACCCGCAAGGAGGTGTTTACGAAGCATTCAAAAAATAATTTTTAAAAAATAAAATTGTTTTACTATAAATAAAAAAAAATAGTGATTTTAGATCATTTTGATGTGTTAATGTCAAAAATAAAAAAATATTTTAATGAATTTCTATATGAAAATCATTTTAAAAAACAATTACAATCTCAAACAAAGTTATTAAATCCGTTCCGTTCCAGCCAGAACGGACGAAAAATTCCGTTCCGTTCATAAAACCGGAACAAAACGGGATCGTTTTTACCCCGGTTTTAATTCCGGACTGATCCGGAAATTCCGGCCCAATTCCGGCCGGAACGCCTCGGTTCTGACCCGGGCGTTCCGTTCCGGCTGAAGAGCGAAAGCTGGACTCTGGAGATTGGAGTGAAGACGAGTATTTAATGAAGAAAAGTTGAGAAAAAAGTGTAGTTGTTCGATGTGGGACAAGAAGAGTGAAGATTGGAGTGAAAGTATTTAATGAAGAGAAGAATTGAGAGTGTTTTATTTGTCCGATGTGGGAAACATTATATTGTCCCACATCGGAACAATTTGTCCAGCAAAATGCTGGACAAATTATATATATATATATATATATATATATATATATAATTTTTTTAATATATATATTAAAAAAATTATAAAAAATATATATTATAAAAAAATAAAATTGTTGTGTTGATTTTATAAAAAAATAACAATTATATATATATATATATATATCATGGAATCACTCTTGAAAATCAGTAATATTAACTTTAAAATTTATACTTGATTTTTTTTATTTTTTACTTTAAATTAAAAAAATTTGATGTTTTTAAATCATTTTCATATCCTAATGTAGAAATAATTTATTAGAGTCGGAGCTAGTACTAGTAATATCGATGTTGAGTGTTGACATCAGTATTAGTACTGATAATCCTTTTAATAATAATACATTTGATAAATATATTAAAAATAACGAGGAAAATGACGGGCATGAGACTGATTTTAATTTATATAGCATATCATCAAAATATTTATTTTAAATTTGTTAGTTTTTACCTAATAAAATTCTATGGACATAATTGTTTTGTAATGTATTTTTAAATTATTTTGAATTATATATGAACCTTAACTAATGAAGTTTTATAGCAATAATTATGTTGTATTGTATTTAGAAATATTTTACTTACGATTTTATGATTTTTTATTTATATCATATTGTGTTCCGAATTTTACTTATTTATTTTTTTCAAAATCTGTTTTTTTCTTTTCTTTTTGAACATATAATTTTCAGTACTATTCTCTTTGTAATTATCTTACTATGGTATTTACTATTTTTTTGGGATGCATAATAAGAAATTCTAATATTTTTATATTAATGATGTAGAAGATGTTTGATGTATTTTTCTTTTATTTTAGAACATTTTACTTTCATAATATTTTGAAATTTTAAAGATGTTTCTAATTTTGAGATTATGTTTGTATTATATAATTTAAAGTTCATTTATCTTGAATTTAAATTATATTTGTTAAATTAATATTTTATTTTTTTCATATATATAATTAAATAAATATGAATAGTACAAAACCGGAACGGAACGCCGGAATACACCGAAACCGGAACGTTTCGTTCCAAACAAAAAACCGGAACGGGGTCCGGAACAAATTTTACAACTATGATCTCAACACTCTTAAATAGCTTCGTAATACAACTTCAATTAGGGTTACAAAGTTTAAGCAACATTAAATAGTCCCTTATAATATATAAAAACCAAAGGTTTTAGCCATGCGCGGCTTGTTCAGAGTATAATTGAGATTTGCTTTTCAAAATATTTTATTTATAAAGATATCAAAATTATAATTTATTTTATATTTTTAACATTATTAAATCAAAATTACATAAAAACATAAAAAATTACTAATATATTTTAAAAATATAATATTTTTTAAACACAATGTAAAACATGCAATTGATTTCGAGACATCATAATGGGCATGCCAACTTCCTTTCATGTGTGTGTGTATAATTAATATAATTAATTGATCTCATGAGCTACTTTGACATCACTGTCTTGCTTCTCGTGTTGCTAAAGACAAGAAGACAATAATGCTAAAGAAGTAAAGACAAGAAGACAATAATTGAAGAGAGGATCAGCATAAGAAGGTAGACGATGAAAGAGGACACGACTTTTTTATCTGCAAAAGTCTAAACTACTTGCCATTAAAAAAGCAGAAAAAAAGAGATTAGAACAGGAAAACATGGATAGAATAATTAAAAGGAGTCTGCTTTGATTCAAATATCAAGACCAGGCCCCACACCAACATCCCCATTTCTATCTGTCTTTCTTTTTTTACTGTTTAATTATCTTACTTTTATTTTTATATGACAAACTTGGCCTATTCCTTCTCCTTGTTCTTGGCCCTAGCCAGGAAAGCTCTCCCTGTGCTAGCTTTTCACCGTTCAAATTCGGCATTATTTATGATTGTATTTCAAAAGTATTTTTTAAAATATTAAAAAAAATTATCTTTGTTTTAAATTAAATATTTTTTATGTTTGTATATATTTTAATATATTAATATCATAAATGATTTTAAAAAAACAATAATAACATTTTAATATATAAATAAAAAATATTTTCAAAACTAAACTGAAATATCTACCCTCCGTAGTCCCCACCACCTCATGGTTGGTTGAAGATTCTCGTAAGGTGAAAAAGAAAGTTGGCCAACATTTGTTCATCCATCATTTCGAGTCAAAATCATTCATCAATTGGTAAAGGATGGTGTTTGTGTTTTCTACAGCATTGGCCCCACCTCCATTCTTACCTTCCAAGCTCAATCATGGCTGCTTATCGACGACTGTCTGTAGCCATGCGTGGTGGTACCACTGCAAACAGTTGGGGGTCTATCGAATCCCATCCAAACTCAACGTGGTTGCCGAGAAGAAAAACTAAAAAATCAATTCAATTTTATTATCCAAAAATAAACTTAATTGTTTTTATTTGAATATTTGAGACTTTGATTTTGATTTTTTTTTAATTGTAGTTTTTAAATTGTTATTTATTTTTTTCAAATTTGTTTTTTGAAGTCAAGGTTAGACCCGTCGGTTTACCAATACCAATTTTGTTTTTGTGCTAATAGTACACTTCATTGTGCATAGTACATGAAACTTCAACCAAACCCTGAATCGTGCATAGTACTAATGGCCCGTATCATTAATAAATGTGTTTGATAGTACATTAATGATTTTTTTAATTAAGATTTATGAAAATAATATTTTTTATATTTTATTTGATTTTAATATTAGAGCATCAAAATCATTGAAAAAATATATAAAATAAATAAAACACTTTAAAAGATAGGTTGAACCATAAAAACAAACAATTGTTTTTTAAACTTGGTAATTAGTGCTTTTCAAAATAGCACTTTTCTCAAAATTACACGGAATAAAATAATTTTTTTTTAAATAACATATTTAATGGCTTGCCTTGTTAAGAATAGCATAACCATGTATATTCTGATATTCCATTAAATTTTAAATTGACTAAAAATAATACTTTTTATTGACTGAAACGAATCATGTAATTAGTAATTAACATTCTAAGTGAGGATATTCTATTAGATTTTAAATTGAATAAAATTAATATTTTTTATTGATAATTATTATAATTATTAATTAGCTAAGTCAGGGGATCGTATTGAATTTTAAATTGACTAAAAATAATACTTTTTATTGACTGAAACGAATCATGTAATTAGTAATTAACATTCTAAGTGAGGATATTCTATTAGATTTTAAATTGAATAAAATTAATATTTTTTATTGATAATTATTATAATTATTAATTAGCTAAGTCAGGGGATCGTATTGAATTTTAAATTGACTACAACTAATCATTTTCATTGATAGTTATCATGATTATTAATTAATATAGGAATCTTATTGAAATTTAACTTGACTATCACTAATTATTTTTATTGATAATTATCATAATTTTTAATGAACTTGATAAGTTAGTAAATTTTATTGAAATTTAAATGAATTATTATTGAGAATAAAACGACTCTAATAAATTAGTTATTTTGATGAGTTAAATTTAAAAATATTAAAAACAAAGATATATGGAGAATTATAGATTATATTACTCCAAAAAAAAAGATAGAATCAAAGTACGTGAATACCATACCTCGCTAGCATAAATTAGAATTTTGGATACTCCCAAACTCGTGTGCTGCAAAGAATAAAGCAAATACATTTGCTATTTATATGAATAATAAATCAAACTAATTTAATTTTTTAAATCAACCCATCTCTTAACTTGAGTGCTTAGCATGAAAGACAAGGTATGAGGTTGTGGATTTTAACGGTAAGAGCATGTGCTCTTTTCTTTAAAACAAAAACATGTCCTATTGGATTACAGGTCAATCGTTATCTTAATGAACCAAAAATAATAATAATAATAATAATAATAATATAGTAGCATGTGAGTGAAAGCATTGTAATAATAATAATAATAATAATAATATAGTAGCATGTGAGTGAAAGCATTGTTCATGGGACAGTTGTGGCACTTGGACCAAAAGAATTAACACTAGCTAGTAGAGGTATTACAGTATTTTCACATGTCTCATTACTCATTACCAAATTGTAAGGATATAAGTAAGTTTTTATTTTATTTTAATTGCATACTAAAAAAACAAAAATACCATTGAAAGAAAAAATTTAAAAGTGGTGCAAGGGGTAATTTTATAATTTCATAATAAGTTTTTTTAGTTATTATCCAGTTAGATGAGATGTAATTTGGAGTTTGACAAAACACAAAATAAAAAAAAAATAATAATGAAACAACTAAAATGCTCTTAAAAGAAAATAAATACATAAAATAAATTAGAGTATAGATACATCAGTGCTAAATTGTGCTTCTAACTTGATGTATAAGTCAATGAAACCTTTAATAAAACTTGGTACCAAGTTGCCATACCAAGCACATGTACATCCTCTCAAGGTTGTAGAAAGTATCTTGTATATTAAATCATAATCTTGGATAATCAACTCTTAGATACTATGTATATTTTGCACATGTTCTTTTAGGTCAGCCAACCTATTATAGTTATCAAACTCATTTCATGTAAATGTAGTCCTTAAAAAGTCGAGTGCTTAATGACATTTGAACAATGGAGAACTCTCAATTGATGGAGGCTAAGACATAGCTCTAGTTATGCTCATACACAAGTCTTCTTTTAGTTTATTGTTTGTTGGACTCCTAGAATCTTGGAGAGCTTGATATAGAATGACAATTATGGTGATAAATGTTTATCCTATAATAACTAGGGGGCGCATTCAAAATATTTACTCTCTATATAAGGATGGCAATAACACAATTGATCCTTTGAGGAACCTTTATTAATGTAATTCTACCTAATCTTCTCGGGATAATGTAGTCATCTACGGACTCTTGATGCAACTAGTGGTCTGGGCTTTAATACATTGTATATTATTAAGGATGTGAAGACTTGTAGGGTGACAAAGTCTGATCTTGCTCTTAAGTTATCAACATGGCTTGGAAGAGGAGTCACACCTAACTACTTACTTGTTAAAGCTCTTATTAGGTAAGAGTTTTGTTGCAACGAGTAAATTTTTTCAATGTCCTAGCATAGGTGGGCACTGGTTTGTCATGGAATGACTTGGAAATTTCAACAAAACAAGTAACAAAAAATAATATTTTTTTATTAGTTTTTCCACAAATGGCATCACTAATGATGTTCTAAGAACGCAAGCAGCCTAGGAACAAGACTTCAAGTTTGATAATTAGTTAATCAATTGGTTTTTTCAATCTCATCCATACTTCCTAATCAATGTGGTTGATAGCTTATACTTGGTACTTGGTAGGCCGAGGAGGCTTGTGGCTAGTACCTATAAAAAAACTCTTTTAATAGAGGTGAAAACTCTCAAATGCTTAAATAAGTATCTTTTAGAGAGGAAAAGAAAATATTAGAGCTAGCTTAAGCATTAAATGATCTTTGAATCCATCAAGGGATGTTTTAAACAAGTGATCATAAAACTGAAGTATAATGCTAATTTAAACACTCGGAGGTCAAATAAATTATTTTTACATGTGTTTATAAAATTCAAATTTATTTTAGTTAAAGACGAGGTTACTTGCTCGCCATTGCGCTGGGCTTTTTTATGTAGAAAACTGATTGATTTTTTTTGTGTTGTATTTAGTTACTTTAATATTTAATTAGTAAAATTATAATAGATAAAATCTATTAGAAATAAGTTTTTTTTGGCTAAAAGGAACATTGTAATCGAAACATAGGGGAAGTAGTTCGTATATTTTTTCATTGTAGATAACTTGGGCAAATTTGTCCACCCATTTTATTTATGTGTTGCCTCATATTTGTTTTTTTTAATGTAATATTATATCTGAAATATTATACATAAAAACATTGTAAAGGTATTTTTTAACCAAAACAACCTAATATCTAAGAATTAAATTTTTCAAGAAATACAACCTAAACAAAAGAGAAAATAATAAGAATTAAAAACCAAAATTAAGAGTGTGTATATATAAACATGGAGAAAAATAGAGACTATTTAGAAATATATCTAAAAAATAAAGGAATTAAAATAAAAAATTAAAAATAATTTTAACCGAAAGATTAAATTAAAACAATTAAAAGTGTTGCAAGGAAAGAAAAATGATTCTTTTATTTCTTGATTTAGTTTCGATCCATTTATTTTTTCTGTAATTTTGGTATAACTTTAAATAATTTATTTGTATTTATGTATCTACACTCTTAGTTTTGACTTTTAATTTTTATTAGAATTATCTTTGTATTAAATATAGTTTTGGTTAAAAAACAGAGTAAATTAACCTTTGATAGTGTGAAATGAAAGTAAAACTCTCTCTTTATTTGTTATATTTTTTAAGGCGTTAATATTAAACAAATATTAGAATATATAATTATTGTTAAGAGAAAAACCTTTAAAATAATTTTTCTCATTATTTTAAATGCATTATCTATAATAAAATCAATATAGTAAAAAACTAAATAATTGAAAGTCTAGTAGAGTGATTATTTCGCTCTAATATATAGCATTATTAAAAAAATCAAGAATCATTAATATTTTTTAACATGTTATAAAATTTGATTTTTTATGCGGCGAAACATAGGGCAATTGACTCATATATTTTTTATTTGTAGATAATTTGACCAAATTTTTTCTCCTGTTTTGTCTATGTATAGCTTTGTATATTTTTTATTCATTTAATATTAGATATAAAATATCAGAAGTCATTTTTTTACAAAAACAACATCGATTAATAAATTATCTTTATTATTATTCTTATTGTTATTCTCATGATTGTTAAATTGTCACAATTATTAAAGCTATTATTGTAATAATTATTGTAAATAATTAATATTCTAATCATTACTACAATATCATCGTTGCCACTATCATTATCGTTCTAAAAAGAAATTCAATTTTTTTTTAGTTTCCAAGATTTGTTTTTCATATTATTATATTTGAAGTATTTAAGAATACTAAGATTAAATCAATTTGAGAATTTAAAAAAAAACTTCATTTTTTGTATATATATTTTAAGGTGTTAATATTTAAAAATATCAAAATATATAATTATTTTAAGAGAAAAATACTTAAAAATAATTTTTATTATTATTTTAAAATGAATATATAAAAACCTAATATACAATAATAATAATTATTATTATTGTAAATATTTTTGCTATAGTAATAACCGATAGTTTTATAGGCTGATTATTTTGCTTAGATACATAGTATTATAAAAAAAATATAAGACCATTAATATTTTTTTGCATTTTAAAAAATTTATTTATGGCTACAGTGAAGTGAAGAGCAATTGGTTCATATTTGTTTTTCATTGTAGATAATTTTTTTTCATATATTCATTGTCTTATGATGGGGTATTTTAGTATTTAACCATTTTTTAAAAAACAATGCTCAATAATATAATGCCCCTGGTCTTTATTGTGTTGTTTTATTGTGCGCAAAAAGATAAAAAAATCAAAACTATCCCCGGACCCAAAGCTAAAAGACATAGTAAATAGAGGGGGAAAATAATAATTTTACTATTCTAATCTACAATATCTCTAATTTTAGATGAACAATTCAAAATACTATTTATTACTATTTAGCTTATATGATAATGATAATAATTAGTAGTCATCTTCAACGGATCAATCTCCAAAATCTTTAAACATAATTATTTAACGTTTTCTTTGACTTTCAAGCTTTTGAAGAGAATTAAAAAATTCAAGTGGATTTAGAAAAATGTTGATAAATAACCAAAAAGACGTGGAGGTTAGGATAGGCATTAAGTGAAAGACATAAAAAGGTAGGGAGGAGACATTGGCGAGTTTACATGCATGTTATGAGATTGGCCTGTCATCACATAACCCACCATCTGTGTTATTTCAAGATCTATGGGAAATTAGAAACACGTAAAAGGGAAGAATGTAGGCTATACTTACCCTCTTCATGCTCGAACTAAAATAAACACAAAATAATAAAAATATTATATATGCAAAATAATATTTAATATTATTGAAATTGAATGGGGTTTTGAAAGTTTCCTCTGATCACGTGAGGGCATAAAGCTTAAAGAGAGTTAATGGATGGCAGCTTAGCAATTTCAATTTCTTTAGTAGAGTCCAAAATTAAAGGTTAAGAAAAGAGATAAATCAAAGTGTTGGGTGGTCATTTGCTTTGGCTGATTGCTTTTTACCATTAACATCATTACATATTTGATCTGGTAAAGCGGGAGACGTTTAAACTCTAAAATTCTAAATTGGTTGGCAATGGAAGCGTTTTGGAGCAACGAGCAGAAAGAAAAAGAAATTATTATCCCAAGAAATAATATAACATAGCCACCCGTTGATTTAATTCGTAGTTTTTCAAGGAGCAATAGAGTGCAAAAGTCCTTCTTGGCTGTGTGAGGTTGTGCGCAATACAAGTAAATAAATATTTATTTATTTATTGTAAATTATTTTTAAGATAAATATTTTTTTGGAAAGTTGAAAAACAATTTCGACTATTTAGCTATTTCATAAAAAAAATATTTATAATTGTTTTATTTTAAAAAAATATTGTTAAAAAAATTAAGATAAGATTGGATAGATAAAAAAAAAGTTGAAAGAAATTTAAATTAAAAATAATAATTTTATAAATTATTTTAAATAAAATAAATTAGAAAATGCTTGGTCATTTCATTTTTATTAAAAAGTTTCAGAAAATATTTTCTAAGGAAAAAAACGCTTTTCTTTATTCATGGCCAGTTTTTTTTTACTGCTTTTTTTCCTTTACCAACTTATTGAAAAGTGAGAAAAGTGCTTTCCAAAAAAGTGTTTGGCTAGAAACAATTGAGTTAGATTAGTATTAGGAAAACATTGGAAGAGTATTTTTTGAAAAGAAAAATTAAATTTTGTTTTTATTTCAATTTAATTTTATTTTTTATTTTTAAATTTTTTGATGTGCTGATAAAAAAATTAAAAAAATATTATTTTAATTAAACATGCCATATTTTTTCATAATCAAATCCAATGTATCATGCAAAAATCTCAAGTAGGCTCGACACAATTTTTATCCTTTCAAAACTTTACACTCCATGTTCCTTTTTAATATATAGATCAGGGACCATAAATTTATTTCCATTACAAGCTGTCGTTTCCATTTTTAAGCTAGGGTGTCTTAAACTAGCAAAGTCATGTTCTGCAACTTGCGAGCTATCCAATTGTGCTATGATAATGAATTGCTATAAAATAATTTAAAAAATATATATTGAGATGCTTTACTATTTATATGAATAAAAAAGCATGACATGAGTCTGTTTGAGAGTGTGATTGTGATTGTTTTTGAAAATAATTTTTGTTCAGAAATACATTAAAATGATGTTTTTTTTAAATCATTTTTGACATCAACACATGAAAATGATCTAAAAAAAATTAAAGTGAAAACTTCAAATAATTTTTTTCTTCAAAAATACTTTTAAAATATAGTGTCAAACAAGCACTTAAAATGATAATATAACTAGTTTGTTGCACGTGCTTTGTTAAAGATACAAATTCAAGGTATTAGTGATATTTTTAAGAGCATATTCAAAAGAAAAACAATAAATGTAAACTCATAACATATCAAATTGACCTAGTCAAAATCCAATATGATAAATAAAATTATAGGATGATAATGATGATAATGTTTAAACATTATTTTTGAATATACAAATAAAATTGTCAGGACAAAAAAAACTATATGACAATATCATTAAACTTGACCTAGTGGTCAACTTTTAAACCTCTCGACGTGCACATTGTTTAACCTAAGCTTTATTTAAAAATATAATTTAACTTAATAAATAAATAAATCAAGGTTACACTATTTTTAATATTAAAATGATAATATATTATTTTGATCTATTAAATTCATGAAGAGTACATGAATACAATCACAATAATCTAACCTGATTGGGTTGTCTATCATTTTCTTTTTTTTGTTTTCAATTTTCTCTCTCCGGTTAAAGCATTATTGTGATCTGGTGATTATATTGAAGAGTTATATGATAATCAGAAATTAAACTTAAATAAAAAAATTGTATGGAGTTGTAACTCAAACGCTACCGTGTGAGAAAGATCACCGTATTAAAGAGCAAGTGCATGCGACTTCCTCCAAGTTTCGATGACAACATTTATCGGTGTCATATAAATTGTCGTGATGGGAACTTTCCTTCCAAGGCCGCACGAGGCGGTGATGGAGCTATGGTGTGTCCTGTTTACCATTTATTTTATTTTCCTCTCTCCTCCCCTCCCCTCATTTTCATATCGATATTTTAATTAATCCTATAAATTCTAAAAATATCTAAAATCATAAAAAAAAATTAATCCCAAACTTATACTACTATCATATTATATGGTTATCCATTTCGGGCTTATTTTTGTCTTCCTTTTAGATATAAAAAGGACAGCACAATGGAAGAGCTAAACAAAGCAAAGGACAAAAACAAAAAAAATAGCTTTTATTTTTTATTTTCAAAACTATAAGAAAAGAGTTATATTGAAGAATTAAAATAATATTTTTAAGTTGAAAAGTTTGATCAAAAGAGTGAAAAATTATTTAATATTTCTATGCAAAAAAATAGTTATATTAAAATAAAATTGACTATTCTAAATTATTTTTTTCTATTAGTACAAATATAAAAATTGTTATATTTATACTATTTAAAAAATCATATTATTAATTGATTTATTTAAATAGTTTTCTTACTTGGGAGATGCTATGAGAGAATCTTGTACGAGGACTATAGCCACGTGGCTATCTGAGCAACTGTCTAGGTTCGAGTCTGAATGAGCCTCCGATATCAGTAAGGTGCCCCAATTAGGACGTGTGTTTAACCTGTCTCGAAGAGAATAATATCCAACGGTAGAAACTAAAAACAGACAGTTCTACCAACAAGAGTCAATGTCACGTGCGAACTGTCTAGCACGTGAGAAGACAGTCTGGTAAGTACGTCTCCGATCAAGCTATCAGAATATTCAATGGCGATGGCGAGTGATGTGGTTGATTGCATCACTTGACGCGGCAGGAGGGTGGCCATGCAGCTTACTTTTGTCGCTGCTACATTTACTCCAACTCATATGGTTGTTAAAATTATGATTTTGATACGATATGGAAGGAGTTTTGAAAACTCGGATGGTAAGATTATATCGTAAAATTGTATCTGAATTTTTCCGTAAAAAATTGTAAAATCACAGCTAAAATCGTGTAGGTAGAAAAATTATAAAATTGTAAGTAAAATATTTCCAAATACAATACAACATAATTATGGTCATAAAACTTTATTAGTTAAGGTTCATATATAATTCAAAATAACTTAAAAATACATTACCAAAATAATTATGTCAATAGAATTTCATTAGGTAAAAACTAACATATTTAAAATAAATATTTTACTGATGTGCTATATAAATTAAAATCAGTCTCATGACCGTCATTTTCCTCGTTAGTTTTAATACATTCATCAAAAGTATTATTATTGAAAGGATTATCAGTACTAATACTGATACCAACACCGATATTACTAGTACTAGCTCCAACTCCAACAAATTATTTCGACATCAGGACATGAAAATGATTTAGAAACATCATTTTTTTTTAATTTAAAGTAAAAAATAAAAAATTTTAAGTATAAATTTTAAAGTTAATATTACTGATTTTCATGAGGATTCCATGATATATATAATTTTTTATTTTTTTATAAAATCAATACAACAATTTTATTTTTTATAATTTTTTTAATATATATATATAATTTGTCCACCGAAAATGCTGGACAAATAGCACTGTCCTACATGTTTGTTCAGTTTAAATAATCTTCACTTTTCAGCCGAGGCAAGCAAGGTTCAAATATTTCCTTAATTTATCCCACATTGGATAAATAATTGAGAAGGCAAATTTTTTTATGTATAAATATAAAAGGCGAATGAATTGATTTTAAAATTTTGAAGCAGCAGGATCGTAAAATCAGATCGATCTGGTCAGATTTTATGATTTTGATCGAGTTTGATTAAAATTAATTTTTCTACCCGAGTTGACATGATTTAATGAGTTGACTCGTAAAATCAGACAATTTTACGAGTCAACTCGCGATTTTGACAATCATAACTCCAACCTTTTGTATTGAACTGGAAACGGAGTGCCGATTAATATTTTCAAATAAATATCAAAACACTGACTAAATCTCTACTTGCTTTTAAAAATATTTTTTATTTAAAAATTTATATATTTTTTATTTTAATTAAAATTATGTTTTTATATCAGCTCATAAAAATAATATAAAAATATTATTTTTTAATTATTTTTAAAATACAGTATAAAACACTATAAAAAATTAATAGAATTTTTTTAAGAAATAAAATATATGTGATCAGCATATTTATATGTCGTTATTTTTTGAGAGTTTTTATTTTTATTTTTAAAAAATTATTTTTAATATTAATATATTAATACAAAAAATAATTTAAAAATAAAAAAAATAACTTAAAATAAAATAAAAAAACAAAATTTGTCTTGAAACACAGGGACACTCTCTTCGATTTGCCATTCCCTACATTAGTGCTTGAGAGTGTGTTACACTTTCTCGCACTTCCATTTTCACTTAAAAAGACGAAGAATGCTCAGTCAGTAGCAGAGCTCGAGCACTCTTCTTCTATCTTCAGTCACAATGCTTTCTCTCCTCTTTCTTCTTTCTCTCCTCTCCGTTGCAACCTCTTCTTCAACAAATGAGCAACCAAGAACCTTCATTGTCCAGGTCCAACATGACACCAAACCCTCTATTTTCCCCACCCACCAGCACTGGTACATTTCCTCTCTCTCCTCCATCTCCCCTGGAGACACGCCCCGTTTGCTCCACACCTACGACACCGTTTTTCATGGCTTCTCTGCCAAACTTTCCCTTACTGAAGCCCTCAAGCTCCAGACCCTCCCTCACATCATTGCTGTCATCCCTGAACGCGTGCGTCATCTGCATACCACGCGATCTCCCCAGTTCCTCGGTTTGAAAACAGCCGACAGTGCTGGCCTGCTTAAAGAGTCGGATTTCGGGTCCGATCTTGTGATCGGAGTCATCGACACTGGAATTTGGCCTGAACGACAGAGCTTCAATGACCGTGATTTGGGTCCTGTCCCGTCCAAATGGAAAGGGGTTTGTGTCAGTGGCAAAGACTTCGCTTCAAGTTCTTGTAATAGAAAGTTAATAGGAGCTCGCTTTTTCTACAATGGATATGAAGCAACGAACGGAAAAATGAACGAGACTACCGAGTACCGGTCACCACGTGACTCTGATGGTCATGGCACTCACACCGCTTCCATTGCTGCCGGAAGATACGTGTTTCCCGCATCTACATTTGGCTATGCACACGGAGTTGCTGCTGGAATGGCACCAAAAGCTAGACTTGCTGCTTATAAGGTTTGTTGGAATGCCGGTTGTTATGATTCTGACATTTTAGCTGCTTTTGATGCCGCTGTTTCTGATGGGGTTGATGTTATTTCGTTAAGTGTTGGAGGCGTTGTCGTGCCTTACTATTTAGATGCTATTGCAATTGGGTCTTTTGGTGCTGTGGATCGTGGGGTTTTTGTTTCTGCTAGTGCTGGTAACGGTGGACCTGGAGGTTTATCTGTTACTAATGTAGCTCCATGGGTAACTACTGTTGGTGCTGGAACAATTGATAGGGATTTTCCAGCTGATGTTAAGCTTGGAAATGGGAAGGTGATTTCTGGTGTCAGTCTTTATGGCGGGCCAGGTTTGGCTTCTGGGAAGATGTATCCAATAGTTTATGCTGGGAGTGGTGATGGTGGAGATGGTTATTCTGGTTCTCTGTGTTTAGAAGGCTCTTTAGATCCTAAGTTTGTTGAAGGGAAAATTGTATTGTGTGATAGAGGGATCAATTCTAGGGCTGCTAAAGGTGAGGTTGTGAAGATAGCTGGAGGGGTTGGGATGATTTTGGCTAATGGGGTTTTTGATGGCGAGGGTTTAGTTGCTGATTGTCATGTTTTGCCTGCTACTGCTGTTGGTGCTTCTGGTGGCGATGAAATTAGGAAGTACATGTCCGCGGCTGCTAAATCGAAGTCCTCACCTCCTGCTGCTACTATTGTTTTTAAAGGGACCAGAGTTAATGTCAGGCCTGCACCAGTGGTGTCTTCATTTTCAGCCAGAGGGCCAAATCCTGAGTCCCCTGAAATTCTGAAGCCTGATATTATCGCTCCTGGTTTGAACATACTTGCTGCCTGGCCTGATAAAATTGGACCCTCTGGGATTCCATCTGACAAGCGAAAAATTGAGTTTAACATTCTTTCAGGCACATCAATGGCTTGTCCACATGTTTCCGGCTTAGCTGCTTTGCTAAAGGCAGCGCACCCTGAATGGAGTCCGGCAGCAATAAGGTCGGCCTTGATGACAACTGCTTATACAGTTGATAATCGAGGCGACACGATGCTCGATGAGTCCACTGGAAATGTTTCTACCGTGTTAGATTTCGGTGCTGGTCACGTTCACCCACAAAAAGCCATGGATCCTGGGTTGATCTATGATATTACATCTTTTAATTATGTGGATTTTCTCTGCAATTCAAATTACACACTCAAAAACATTCAAGTGGTCACTAGGAGGAATGCAGATTGCAGTGGAGCTAAAAGGGCAGGCCATGCAGGGAACTTGAATTACCCTTCATTATCTGTCGTGTTCCAGCAGTATGGCAAGCATCACATGTCTACACATTTTATTAGGACAGTGACGAATGTCGGGGATGCAAATTCCGTGTACAAGGTTACAATTAGGCCACCTGGTGAGACTTTTGTCACGGTTCAGCCTGAGAAACTTGTGTTCAGGAGGGTGGGGCAGAAATTAAACTTCCTTGTTAGAGTTGAAACTACAGCAGTGAAGCTCGCACCTGGGGCCTCTAGCATGAGGAGTGGTTCCATAATTTGGTCTGATGGAAAGCACACTGCCACTAGTCCCATCGTGGTGACTATGCAGCAACCTCTATAATTAGCTTGGTCTTTTAAGGAGTTTGGGGTCTTAGGAATTTTGCTCTTTTTTCACTCTTTTCCATCACATGTTATCTGTATCTCCGTAAAATGAAAATGTATGGGAGTTTTCTATATCAGAAACCGAGTGGAGTTGGGGTTTTTTGTATGCTGAGTGAAGCCATGATTTGCTTGAGATAAGAGGTGACGATTGAATTCGAAGCTGTAATCTTTGTAGTCAAATCGCAGAATCAAGAATGGATGTAGAAAATGGTTTGTGTAAGGATTATGAAGCCAAAATGTAATGAAAAGATCTCACTTTTCTTTTCAGAAACTCTTGGAAGTAGAATCTTGAGCTATTTATTCTACTGTTTAGGGCGTGCAGTGCTCTGTGCATGTGGGAAAAGATGTGCTACATATGATTGTTCATTGAATCGTATTTCCTAGTCAAAGTAGCGGAATGTGAAAGAAGTAGCTGAAGAACAAGGACCATATAACGACAATCATTAGGACAAGAACCATGTGGGGTTGTTAACTTGATGTTGTAAATTAACGTATTTCCTTTGATTTTTATGCCAGTGATATATCATGAGCCTTGCTGCTTTTCATGGGATGCAAAATTCTGGTGTGCTTATCACAGACAGAGGATTTAGATGGATTTTCAAGCAGCTGTGGACCATTATCCTGTTATATTACACGATCGTTTTCCAAATCACTTTGCTCATAAATCTCTCTCGCTCTGCATAAACAAGATTTAGGGAGAGTATTACTTGATGGAATAAGAATTAACAGTTTGTTGGATAAGAAACTCCAGTAATTCAGCTAAATCCCAGAAAACCAAGAATTATAATGAATAGTAACTCGAGGAGTGAGTTCAATTTTTTGTTGGAAACTTCCAAGTAAAATTTCGGCTGTCTCATACTCTTATAAAACCGTTAACAAAACATCTTAACAAGTAATTAATTATATTTAACAATTAGGAAAAATACCATGAGCAAATAACATAATTTTTTAATGATATTTATATAGAAATTATTTAGTTAATTATGATAGCTAAAAAATAAATAGTATGCAAGCTTATAAATCAAAGTGAGGTACTTAAATATGAAATGGAATTAAAATAATTTTCTAGTTTGCTTACTAAGCATATTGAATGAAGGAATAAAATTATTGATGTTAAAAAATCAACTTATTTATTTAAAATTAAAATGTTTCGTCACTTGGTGCAAACAAACAATCATATTACTTATAGTTAATCTCATTTTAGAGCAAAAAAAGATGCAAAATTAATTCTTTCGATTTTTTATAATTACCCATCATAAACGAATAAAAACCTAACAATTTGTATCTTTAAAAGTAAATGTTCTTACTTAGAAACAAAAATGAAGGTTGTTGTTTGGATTGCTCATTCATGGGCTGACTATACAAAATGAATTGGCAAAATCAATTCCTTGTAGGCCGAAAAACCTTGGACCCGAGTATGTGCGACTTCACCTAGTTTCCCTTTTCTCTAACCGTTTTGGTGCCCTGCAACCTAGTTTTTAACTCTCTATTTTTCGGTGAATAAGCTAAAGAAAATTATATATTATTTAAATGCAGGATAAAAAATATTACATGATCAAGTAGTCTTGTTGTAGAATAATTTCTCATAAAATTTCAACCTAAAAGCGAGTGGGTTTTATTTTTAATTTAATATGAAATAAGTCAATATAAAAAAAGATTGGCCACATATTTAAGACCAATTCTTGTTTTAGTAGTTCATTGTTCGCTTGAGTTGCATGTTGGGTTTTTTTTTATTTTACTTGTATTGATATATTCAATCTAGGGTAATTTTAGATGAGTTATTACTACAAAGAGGCCCCCTTAAATTATACTTTATTATATGTGTTCAATAATAATAATAATAATAATAATAAAACAAGGATTTGGGTTTTAAAAGCATTATAAAATATAATATTTATTTATTTTATTCGAATCAAATTATTAGTAATACAAAACCAAAAGAGAGTTCGATGTTTCACTGTGGAGATTCTCACATCATATTTCATTATGAATTCACATGGTAAATTGATAATTTTATCTTCCATGGTAAAACCTATATAACTTGCTTTTAATGAGATCAATTTGTAATTACATGCTTGGATATAGTGTTTATTTCCTGCTTTTTTATTTGTATAATGCATTGTTTAAAACAATCTTAAAGGTTAATTTCTCTTACTATTTGGTTATAATGCATCAATGGAATTTTAGGTCATTTTCTTGTTGGTTTTTTGTTGATATCATGTAGGGTAAAGGACAGAATTATCTTTTGATAAAAGGAAAAGAAAAGTGAGGGAGAGGAGCTCGTTCTTTTCAAGCAACGTGTGCAAGATCCTTCGGTGGTGTTAGGGACGACTCGCCTAGATTTTCATGGTAGATCTGTGTATGTTGGGGCAGACATATGTTATGGCTTTAGTTGATTTTTTTTTTTATTTAAAAATTGTTTTTTTAATTAACTTTATTATTCCAGTTAATTTACTTTCGAACAGTTCACATATTTAAACGAGCTTGTTGCTTCGCCATTTGATTTTTAAATTGTTTATGTATATATTGATGTAAGAATACATATTAAAATATTATAAAAACTATATCATTTGTCTCGTCATGTATACAAGTCAGAAAAAGAAAGCACTCATCTTGATGGCATTTTCCGTGCAATCGTTTTCTCCACCCACTGTAAATTGGAACCCATCATAGCAGTGGCAAAATGAAAACGACCTCAGCCTCATCATGTTCCTTTCTCTTCGTACAACCTCACAACATCTTCATCATAGGAAACCAAAAAGGTTTATTTTTCTTATTTTCTTCTTCTCCCTCTTGTTTTTATCCCGCTTCTACCAGCTACTGTAGACATAAAATATTTAATACTGTAGTTATTTTTTAAAATTAAAAATTTATATCACCACATCAAAATAATAAAAAAATCATTTTAAACAAAAAAATAAAATTCAGTGTTTTTAAAAAGCATTTTTGAAATTTTACAAACACCACCCATAGGTCTCTTACAAAGTCGGGTGGGCGTTGGGACATGTAGTGGGCTCAATTAATTGGGAATTTGGGATAGTGTCTTGTCCTCGCACCCTTGAACTTCATCCTGTAATAATAGTTTGGGCTGGGTCCCTATTTGGTCCAGAATGGTTGGGCTTAGGCCCCTAAATTAATGAGATTTATGATGGGCCGAGAAGATAAAATTTGTAGAGAGCATAAAGCCCTCTTCGTGTTCGAGCTGCGCCTCAAGTTCACTGTGGAATAGAGTTATCGACAAAAATACCAGTTTACAAGGTTGTTACTGTCTCAGGTTGGAGAAGTAGATATTGAACAGCTGTCTGTTTGGTACGCTAAACAATCATGTGATTATAGCTAATCCCGAAGTCAAAGTAGTAGAAAAGGTGGGTACGATTAGGCCACTTCCTATATCTAATATTTTAAAATGAAGGATGGCATGTTCATTAAGAAATATTTTAAAATACGTGGGAAAAATTAAAAAATAAATTATTGTAGATTGTGATCGTGATTTGTTTTTTATTACACTCTTATAGGTTGAATTAAAGGCCAATTAATACACATTTATTAAAGAATAACATGATTCAAAGATGGGAGACTAAGATGGAAAAAAAAGACAAACAAAGATAGTTTTTCTAAACATGGGGCTAAAAATATGTTATGGTCCTCTAACTTTTAAATTATAAATTTTCATTCTAAATTCAATTCTAGTCTCAAACTGTCAATTATATGTTAATAAGTGAATGAATAGTCAAACCTAATTGCAGTTGCTGTTGTGATTGAGGTTGAAAAAAAATAGTTTCATGAAAAGCGTTTTTAGTTGTGGTTCATAACTGAAATTGAAGTGTTTGGTTAAAACTGTGGTTGAATTTGAGGTTTAATGAAAAATAATTTCGTGCGTTTGATTACCATACTTTTCATATTGTTGTCAACTTGTGAAATTACTTTAAAAGACACACACATTTTTTTAAATATTATAGATTTGATAATCATAATAATAAAATATAATTAATAATTCTAGTAAATTAGACACTTGTTTTATTCTTCCATCAAACTACTTGTAATTGTATCACGAACTAAATCCACACGTGAAGGTCTCTGCAATCCTTTGCTATTTGATCTAGGAATAACATCTGAAAAAATATCATTAGGAACAACATTTGCAATCCATACTGATTTTTAGGATCTCTATCTACATGTTGTAGAGATATAATATCTAAACCAAATCCAGTTGCAAGTTTCTTATCCATAATCAATTGAAAAGCAACAGAGTTATGGAGTAAAACGAAGTTACGTGTCTTTCCCTTTCATATGGTTGATCTCTATCCATATATTTTTTATTTTTTTCAAATATGACTTTTTTATTTTTTTTAAATAAAAAATCAGGTTGGGTTTGACCTAACCAAATGGGTCGCCCCAACCCAATTGGGCCCAAAGGCTCAACTATACTGGAATTGGGTTGGGCCAAGAGCAGGTCCAGCCTAGGAGTTTATGCTGAAATAAAAATGGTGTGCTGCATTGTTCATGCAAGATGTGAACAGTAAATTATTTTGTTACGTGAACAGTAACATGACCGACAATATGAGAGGCTCATCTATCGATATCGAAGGATAGAGGAGACTGAAGTGATTCTTCCTATGGTAGTGGCGTCAGAATTGGTGTCATATGGTGACCGAGAGGAGCATCAGAAGGTTACAGCAGTTGCTGCTGTCACTGGTGCTGCTTACATCGGGGCTTGCTGCTGCTGTTGGAGGTCACGACAGAGCTTATGGCGTGGAGAAGAAGCTATCGGTACTGAGGGAGATGGTGGTGGTGCTCTCCGAGACTGTTGCTGAAGGAGAGAGAGGGAGTTGCTAGTGACTGTGGGGAAGAGAGAGGGAGTTGTCGTGATTGTGGGGAGAGAGAAAGACCATCGATGATGGTTATGAGAGGAAGACCACACTAATGGTTTAAAACTCGGTGCCAAGGTAATATCAATCTTTGTCCTTACATGATGGATATGGCAGTAGATTTATGAAAGCAGTAGAATTATGAACGCGACTCGTGTATTGTTTTTGCAAAATCATTCTTCTCCACAGAACACGTTCATCGTGTTGGTCTGCGTATGCATTCGGGCTAAAAGCATCGAAAAGATGCTTTTCAAAAACTGCGGTTAAATCACAGTTTTTGGTAGGACCCATAGTACAAATTTGTGGTACGAAAATTTACCAAACAATTTGGCTCTGTAGTGAGCCTCAACCGTAGAAGCCACCACAAAGCCAAACACCCATATAGTATCATTGATTCATTATTGCAAACCATATGATAATAAACTATTTTTTCCTATACTAACAAACTTTAAAGGACCGACAAATTGCGAGGAACTTTTACATATTCGACCAAAATTTGTTAAGACACAAACATTTTAGTTAACTACTCATGTAAAATGCTATAACGTTCAATCCACTATGGATGAAATAATAAATCAGTTTTATAAAACTGTTATCATATACAATCGGTATAGGATATTATTGATCATCACCAATTTGACACCTTCAAGCTATTTCAATATCATTATAATTTAATCCAAGTCCATGACAAATAGTTTCTTTAATTTCCTTAATTATCATTTAACAACAAATTGCATTACCCTAAATACTAATTGCCTATATTCATAACAAATTCAAACAATTTTCTAAAATTTAATATCATTATAATTGCATTACCCCAACCCTTATTGCCTATATTCATACTAAATTCAAACAAATTTCTAAACTTTAATGCAATGAATACTTGAACAAAATTAAACATGATTCATCGTATCAAATCTAATTGATGTTTTCATTCTCAATTGAATGAAATCAAATAAAAATTTATAGTAAATTAAAATAATTTAAAGAAAATATCAAATTCAACAACTTATCCACAACCCAATACAATGTATGATTCTTCATAATCCTACTAAATTCATGCTCTATTATATGAAATCATTAAGTGTGGTTGATAATATTATTAGTTGATTCCAATCATTCCACACAAAAACCCTAATTTACCGATTTATTCAAAATCGAAAGCAACATATAATTTATTTAAATTATCTATCTAACTTATTTTCATGATAAATTATATCAATTCAATCATAATTGATGGCAATCATAGTTAATTTATTATTAAACCAATAAAACCTAAATCATCTTAAATCGTAAAACAATGATTTAGTTTTAACTAAACCAAACAAAAATTCATAACAATATAATATATTTATCTTGCTTGGAGGATAAGAGAAAAGAATGGAGCAGAGTGGCAACAAAGGATTTTGAAGAGAAATATTTTCTATGATACTTAAAGGCAAATATGAGTTTGTTTTTTTGGTGTTTTAAGTGCAAAAAAACCAAGTTATTGGTGGTTTTTTAGAGAGAGGAAGGCTATGGAAATTAATTTTTCTTTTTTTAGAGAGAGTTGTATCTGCATGTGTTCTTTAATCCATTGAAAAGATTCACGACATGTCATGCCTTTAAAATGTGACACGTTAAGTTATCGTACTTTTAAAAGACAACATGTTTAATTGTCACTCTTCTAAATCATAACAACTATTTTGTCACGTTTTAGAGTAGTGATATATGGTAAATATGGTGCTTTAGAAAAGCAACAAGTGAAAATATGTTATTTCACACAAACTTTTTCAAGTGATATTCCCCAAAATAATAATTAGGTTACAATGTTGATTTTAAAAAGAAATATTACCCGTATTAAAAATGTGTTTGTATCATTAATTTGTTTTCCAATGGTTTCATATGTATATTATTTGATTACATTTTTAATATTTTTTAATTAATTTTCGCTTGTGTCTTATTTGTAATATTTTTTTTTAATATTGATAGAGTTTGTCAAAATAATTGACACAATCTTATTTTCCTCTAAAAAAGAGTTAGTTGTAAAAGACAATACAAGGATAAAGTTTTATAAATCTTTTTGAAAGGTAAGAAACAAAGCAAATTATTCATGAAGGAGAGGTAATTAAGAAGAAGAAACCTTTGTATATGAGTCAACTTAATTACTAGGCAATGTAAAATATTAATACATGGACACTATAATTTATACACCAACTATAGAGTGGCTGGTATTTCACTTTAAATTTACACAGTAAAATATATATTTTACCCATCATAGTTAAACCATATAACTTGTTTTTTCTATATTGTGTTAGGTAATGAGCAATATTTTATTTTGATAAATTAGAAGGAAAAAATTAAAGAAAAGTGAGGGAGAGGAGTTTGTTCCGTTAGAGCAACATGTGTGGGCTCCTCCAACTGACAAATGCCATCATTCAATGGCATTGAGGGTGACTTGCCAAGATCTTCTCAAGGGATGGGCATGTGCTTGCGATGGATATACATTATGGCTCCATGAACTTTTTTCATCTTCTCTTTTCTCTCTTCTCCTTAGTAGAATAAGTGTCTTTTAATGTGTTTTTCATGTCCAATTTAGTCATTGTTCTTTGTATTTATGTTGATTTATTCTTTTCTCAATCTACTCTATCATAGGGTTGTCAATTTCATTCTGTTTTGGCCAAAACATTTCGTACCAGTTAAAAAATAAAAAAAAACAGCGTCGTTTTTACCTCGGTTTAAATTCTGACCCATTCCAGATTTTTCGGTCAAATACTGGTCGAAATATTCCGGTTTCATTCCGCCCATTCCGTTTCGACCAAATATTTTTTTTAAATAATGAATAATTTTACAATATCAATCATATCTCTTAATCCGACCGTAGATTGAGATGAAATTTTACGAGTCTCTTGATATATTTATATATATCATGTTAAAATTTCAAAGCAATCATAGAATATAATGACCTTGCAAGATTGATGATGACATTCTCATAATATTATACATGTTCATAATTTTATTCAGAAAAATCATTTTATTGTGTCTTTTTTATATTAAATTGCACAATTCTAAATAATTTTATTTTTGTATTTGAACTATTTTTTTGAATTAATATATTAATATATATATATATATATACATAAACTATACAACTCCAAAACAGCACATCAAAACGCTCCAAAACCAAAAGATTCTGTTTCAATTGAAAAAATAAAGCACCAACCGAAATGGAATTGACAACTTTGGTCCATCGTCACTTGGTTTTATTTGATTTTTGTGTCAATTTTGGTCCTCATTTTCTAAAATTGTTGTTTATATAACTTTTTTTAAAAAATAATCTCCAATATAGTCTTTATTCTTTTGATTGTTATTAGATTTTATTTCCTAATCCTATGTCTATGTTCATAGAGTTAACAGATTAATTCGAGTTGACTTAGATATTTTTTCATTGTTTTTTATAATTACTATTATTTTCTTAATTACGCCTTTCAACTTTGAATTGCTTAACAATTAAGTTTTATATTTTTACTCAATTTGCTTTCAATGAAGTATTTTTCATATCACAGATTTAATATGCTAACTTAGTTAGAAACCAATGCTTTTTTCATCGATTATATTATTGTCATTATATTTTTTTTCATATTATCAAAACCATATGATCTCATTAAAATAGTCAAGTTAATAACTCAAATATTGTATTTTTTTTATTTATGTCGCCTTCGCATTTCTTTTTTGCAATGAAAAAAATAAGTTGGCTAGTGTTTTGGCAAAGTTCATCTATCTAGCTTTTTTTCTAATAAAACATTATTTATGTAGAAATTGATATAAAAATAAAAATAAAAATACAAATAATTTGTCTCGTCATAGTACAAGTCCAAAGAGAAAAACAAATGTGTATCTTGATGGCATTTTTCGTGCTCTCGATTCGCGCACCGTCTGTAAATTAGAACTCGTGCCAGACGTGTCAAAATGAAAGCGACCCATGCCTCATCATGTTCCCCTTTCTTCCGACAAGCTGAAAAGATATCCATGCTAATATACGATACGCTCATTTATAGTTGTTTGACGCCATTCTCCACTTGATTGAGCCAAGACTTTGAATCACTGGATGCCTAGTCAGCCTCTTGAATTTATATATCTACTACCTTTATCAATTATGATAAAATATTTATCATGCATAAATATAAGATAATTAATATATTTACCTATACATGATAAATATTTCATCATAATTGATAAGTTAATAAATATATTAATTCAATATATATTTATTGCTTGTGTGTGTAGTTTTTCTTTATTTAAATAATAAATAGATATTGGTTAATCAAAATGCTAGGATGGTTTGAAAAAAAAATCACAACTTGTTGTCTGCATTGATATAAGAAATAAAAATAAAATATTTATATAGAAAATGCATTGCTTTTGATACAAGAGATGCGATTTTTCATAGAATACGTATGGCATGTGTGTATATAAGAAGCTATAACAAGCAAACCTTTCGAGTTCATATGTGTAATATATAATATAGATGTGAAAAATTGTTCACTTAATAGAAATAGTGTTGCTATAAAGCATGCATATGGCACGGATTCATCTCAAATCTTCATGGCGTGAATTTTTCGTGCCATGAATGAATGAAATGGGAAGTTATCATAGAAACTAAAAAAAAAATAATAGCAAATTAAAGCAAAGAGTTATGTAAAATAGAACACTTTTGAATGCCACAATTCAGAATCATAACATTTAATTGATGTAGTAGTTCTCAAAAATGAATGGTATTCATGTTGTTATTCCCTATGCTCCCAATAATTTACCAGCGCAAATATTTAACGATGGAGTTTGGTTGATATTGTTTTTTAAAATATTTTTTATTTAAAAATATATTAAATTAATATTTTATTTTATTTTTTTTAAAAAACCCTTTTGAAATGCAATGTCAAACAGTATTTTAGTATAATAGCCTCCACATATTGTGTTTTTCTTCTTCTATTAGTTTATGATTGATATTGTAGTTTTAATTGTATTTGATTCTATTCTAAAAACAAAATATTTTGAAAATATATTAAATTGATATTTTATTTAAGTTTTTCCAGTAATTTTGATGTGCTAATGTTAAAAAATTTATAGTAGTTATTCCATGTATATCTATCTACAAATTCTCTAGGTTGTAAATCTAACGAAAAAAGTTCTTATAAGATTTATTATTTCTATCGCATTTCAGAATTGCAACAATTAATTGTTGTCGCATTTCAAAACCGTGATATTAATTAAATGTCATAGTTCTTAGTCATAACATCATTTGAATTATAGTAGTTATTCCATGTATATCTATCTACAAATTCCCTAGGTTGCAAATCTAACGAAAAAAGTTCTTATAAGATTTATTATTTATTTTATAGATTTTACATTTAGTTTATATAATAATTTTAGAGAGTAAGAAATTGTCAAATTTCAATACAATTTGGGCATAATTTTATCTATTTAAGAACTACACCTAAAAATTTATTTTGTTTAAAAATACTCACAAAGAACCACAAGAACCAAACTAACAACTTGTCACATGTCATAATCACAAGTAGTCTCAAGAATGCAAGTAAATAAACATATATGCATGAAAAAGGAATATGAGATAATTAAATTATATAACATTCTGGTAATTGAAATCCAAAAATATATTAGCATAACTCATATATCTATTTAAATTTACATTGTCTAATGGATGATCCAGGTTCATCAATAGCACGATGACATCCTACTCATACTCTTACAGTTTCAGGAGTTAACATCTTTTAAAGTTATCAGGTTCATTGTGAAAAATATTGAACCACTAAGATATAATTCCTAGACAATGAGTCAATCTAATATTAATAAAACATTAATGTTAAATTAAAAGATCAATAAATAAAATGCATCATTTATTATATATTACTTCTATTTTTTTACTATCTGTAATATTTTAAATTTGTTGAGCATGTTGTTTTATTGCATGTACCTAGATGGAGAAACTCTCTCGAAATCTGGTGTAATGACCCGAAGTGTGATACTTATATACAATATTAATGCCTCCTCAAAAACATTGAAGACTAAGTGCCCAGTCATAAGAAATAATAAAAGTAGACCTAGAAGCATCTCTAAATTAAGAAGGAAGAGGTATTATTTCATCATCAACATTAATAGTAACATCATCATCAATGTCATAACCCAATTTTTGGGTTACTCCCCAAAATAAAATAAAAATAACAAAAATAAAATATAAAGGGTTTTGGTGTCGGTACAAAAATCATGGTGGACATTTGGAATATTTTCTGAGCCGAATCGTATCTTTTTTGTGCCAAAAAATGAGAAAAGATACAAATTCAAAGTAAAAATTAAGTCAAAAATCATAGTTATATTTTTTATATGCCAATTTGATTTAATCATGGGCTAATTCAAAATATTATTATGTTTGAGAATTAATTTAGGATCCAATTGAAGAATTTAATTAAGTGTAAGGACTTAATTATGCTTTACATTGGTTGAATTAATTTTATTGAGGGCTTAATTGATGAAAAATCAAATTCTTGAATTTAATTCGGGCTCAATTGAAAAGATTGGAATTTCTAGGGACTCAATTGAATTTGTTTCAAGCTAATTGTGCAAAATTAAAGGTCAAATTGAAGTTTAATTGTCAATTAAGGGCCAAATTGCGTAAATCAGAAGTGAGGGACCAAAGTGAAAAAGGCGCTCAAAATTAAGGCTATTATTGACATTCTGACAGGGACACAATTGCACAAAAGTAGAAATTTAAATCCAATTGGGGGTGCAATTAGAATAATTATAAATTGAGGGACCAAAGTGTATTTCCACTTTATAAGAAACCTACACCCGCTGCTGCCTTTTGCACTGCCCCCCGATAGCCACCTGAGCGCTCACCGACAACCCAACGCCGACAGCCACCATCGCAGGCACGCTAGCAGCCACCAGCCGAAAGCAGGCCACCATGTCGCCGACCAGCAGCCACCGTGTCAGGCCGAGCACACCTATAAAAGTCGCCATGCACGACGGTTTGGGACAGGGGGAAAAACTGGAAATTTTACTTCTCTCTACAAGCAGCCCCTGTCTTCTCTCTCTCCACTGTTGCTCCCAAACTAACCGTCCACTAGCCTTCTCTCCCTCACCGTGAGCCTCCCCTCTTCACCAGTAACAAAAACATATCTTCAGGCGAGTCTCTAGCGACGTTTCCCCGTGACTGCAACGTGAAGACAGCAACTTCGGAGGCTTTTTCCGGCCACCACAGGCCACCATTGCCAACTCCGTCACGACCAGAAGAATCACCTCGACATCCTCTACACAACTGTATTAACAGGTAAGCCATTCCTCAAACTCGAAAAATCACCATTGTACTGTTTATCTTCTTCGCGGGAGTGAATTAATTCACTCCCGCTGGTCGGGTCGGGTTTGGGGCCCGACCCGAGTATAAAAGCCTGTGGGCTTCTAGCCTGTGAGGACTGGAAGCCCAGACCAAATTTTGTTTTAATTTAATGCTATGCATACTTGGCCAAAATTAACACAATCCATTGTATCAAATCTAGTTGATATTTTTATGCTTAATTGAATTAAATCAAAACCAAATTTATAGCAAATTAAAACAATTCAAAAAAAATATCAAATTCAGCAAGCTATCCACAATTCAAAACAACATGTAATTTGTCATAATTATAATATTTTCATGCTCTATCACATGAAATCATCAAGCATAGTTGATAATGTCATTAGTTGATTCTAGTCAATCCACATAAAATCTCTAATTCAACAACTTATTAAAAACTCAATGCAACACAATTTATTTAACTTAATTTCATGTTTAACCATATCAAATCAATCATAATTGATGACATTCCTAGTTAATTTATCATTAAATCAACAAATCTTAAATCCAACCTCAACCTTAAACAATGATTTAATTTTAATTAAACTAAACACAGATTTATGACAATGTAGTACGTGTTACCTTGCTTGTAGTATTAAAAAAAAGGGGCAACGGTGGAAAAAATGAATTTTGAAGAAAAATCTAAGATTTAGGAGATTTATATGGTTTGATTTCTTGGTGTTTCAAGGGGAAGAAACAAGTTATAGATGAGTTTTTTTAAAAGAGAAAAAAGTTTGTGTACATTAATAGTTTGTGCGAGGGAGTTGCATCTATCCATGTTCTTTCATCCATAGAGGGTGATATGTTGGGTTATCACGCTTTCAAAGTGCAACGTGTTTTATTTAGAAAATATGGTGTTTTAAAAACGTGACAAAGATGAAAGTGTGCTATTTATTTAATTATTTAAATCCTTATAAATGAAAACATTTGAAGGAGTAATATTTATTTAATTAGCATACGTGATATTTAAAACCTGAGTTATTTTTTTATTAAGTTTGCACAGTTTCTAATCAAGTTAGTTTTCTGTTCTCTTTCTTTCTTTAGACAGGCATATAAAATTATCTTTTATTTAAATACAATGACCTAAAAATAAGATTTAGTTGCCATAAATACACACACAATGAACCCATCTTAACACAATAACTAAGAGTCCGATTTTAATTATTTTCTTTAATTTTATTAACTTTATGCTCTGTATGTATGTAAGGTGAGTATATAGAAGCTAAAGATACAAGCATGGATAAAATTTTATAAATCCTTTTGACCCAAGAAGTCTTTCTAAACAATAGTGTATTACAAATATTTTAATTATATTTAAGAGAAAAAAAAACATCAATATGACTACAATTTTAACTTTTTATTTTTTTTCGGGGTAATTATAAAAAAATTGAAAATTGTCGTAAAAGAAGAAGAAGCAATTCTACAAAATATTGAATGGTATTCACGTTGTTATTCCCCATGCTCCCAATAATTTACCACCGCAAATATAAAATGTGATGGAGTTGGGTTGAGATTGTTTTTTAAAATATTTTTTTATTTAAAAATATATTAAAATAATATTTTATTTTATTTTATTTTAAATATTTTTAATATCAACACATGAAAATAATATAAAAATAACAAAAAATATTAATTTAAAATATAAATCCTTTTGAAAATGAAATTCAAAAGAAATAAAAGAGAAAGAAGACGAAACGATCATCCTTGCAAATTGCTTCAAGTGGCAGAGATTCCATGCATGGTTTTCAGAAAAGGAGCGAAAAGGACGTGGGAGGTTCATGCACTTGCTATAAACTGCCGTCTGCGAGGAAAAGATAAAACAGTGAAGGTCTTTTACCGATCCTCTTTAATTTTAGGTTTTGAAAAAAATGATTTGTAAGAAAATTAATTTAGTTATTCATTACCGTAAATTCTCTAACAGTAGACCAAGAGCCAGTCATATCTGTCTACTTTTCCAGCCTAGAACGGTGGAGTTTTCAGCTTGACATCCAATGCTGATCTGTCAGGCTAAATCATATCTTTTATTGATTTTTCGAGTTCTTTATTTCAAAAATAATATATATTTTTTATTTTTTATTATCGTTGCTTGTCACAGTATTTTTTATTTTTAAAAAATTAATTTTGATATAATCTACAACTTGCCTGCTTCGTCATGGTGTTCAAATTAAAGGTTCAATGTTTCTGCCCTGCTATCGAGTTTCTATTTAACAATCAATCACAATCATTATTGATATTAACAATGTTTTAATTACATTTATTTTAATGAAATGGGTTTTAACTTTGTTTCCTCAGTGGAGTGGTGGACACCCGACCCCGCAAGTTGTAATTACTTTACAATAGAGGAATAGACCGTCCCTAGTGGAGGTTTTTAAAATTCTATTTTTTAAATTGTTTTTAATGTGTTAATATAAAAATATAAAAAAATATTATTTTTTATAATTATAAACACCCTCCCAACAACCCTTAAGGCCAAAGCATCTTAATTTCTTTCCCATAATCTTTGATCAACATAGATTACTTTAACCTTGAACATGGCTGGTGGTCTGCACATTCTTATCCAGTCACGTATGGATTTATCAAAACTAAATTACATGGATAATCGAGGAGATGCATTTATAGATTAGGGCACATGTCCAAGCCTAAACAGGAGGTCTGGTTTCTGGTTTATGCCAGACCAAAATGGTTTATAGCTCAAAAAAGCTATAACTTTTCATCTCCCTGTTGAATTGCCCTTGAAATTGTACAGGAGTTTTGATTGCTTGTTTTTCCTCTGTAATTATGGAATTACTAATTGGACCATAAAATCTTTAGACATACATAATATTGTCTAGTTTCAGTAAATTTGTGATTTTTCTTATTATTTTCAAATTTTATACATCGTTTTGAATTCTATGGTTATTTTTATATTCTTTTCTATATCGAGGTAGGGTTTATTGTGAGTAATCATTTTCAGCGGTCTAGTTCGATTTTCATTTATAAAAACATTTAAATCATTTAAAAAAAATCAAAACTGAACTAAAACAGTTTACTTTCTTGATAGAATCCTTATATATCCCAACTTTAAGAAGTTTTAGGATTTTTATCACCCTCAAACTCAATCATATCTTGATTTTCTTTCTCGTTTAACTTTGATGATATGTCATAATTGTCCTGATATCTTTTTCATTTCAGTCAATTAACAATATAATTCTTTAATTTGTCTATAGGATATCTTTTTCATTTCAGTCAATTAACAATATAATTCTTTAATTTGTCTATAGGATAATTTTTCATCTCTGTCAATTGATAATATAATTCTTTAATTTGTCTATATAACTTTATTACCGCTAGTCAAGAAGTTAGGTTTACATATTTTTTCATCACAATTTCTTAAACCTTTTTAATTTGTCTGTGAATATATATAACAACAACATTATATTATATTATATTACACCGCGTTGAAAACACTGAAACCACCTCCATGTCAATGGTTTTCCAATAGATGAAAAATTATTTATAGAATCCATATTTAAGCATATCTGCTGATGAGAGGGACTGGCTTCCATCACAAACCGATGGAATCGACAGCTTTACGCTTCAATTTGGTTCGGATGCTCTCTCTTTCAATGGTGGCAGGCAGGTTCCATATCAAGCCAGCTAGTTTGTTTTATACCATGATCTTTTCTCCTGCCGAAATACTATAAATCTCTCATTCAAGTTGAGCTAATGGATCATCTTGTTTCTCTGCAATTAGATAGGGTAAGAACAGTGCGTGCGTGCGTGTAATCTACAACTTGCTTGCTTAGTCACGGTGTTGAAATCAATGGTTCAATGCTTCTGCCCCGTCCCAGCTTCTGTAATTTATCAATCAATCACAATCATTATTACTGCTTTTACGTTTATTTTAAGATATTTATATCTCCAATCTCTGCATCAAAAACGTCGTTTCCTCGGTGGAGTGGTGGATAAACCGCCCCAGCAAGTTGTATAATATTTTAAGAAGCACCAGAGAGGAAGAGACCAAGCTTGAGTATACATTTAATCAATCAACGATATTTATCAATCGACACGCGTTTGTTTAACCTTAATCACGATTAACAATCCCAGGAACAAGTCCTGGGAGTGAAGGGCAAGAAATGGGTTTCTGGGAACATTTTGGAATCTGCCTTCAGAGTAAAATAAACGTTTTTATTTGATTTTATCAGTATCTAGCTAGATAGTAAAAAAATCGACTCGATTTAAACTAGGGTTGTCGGATTCGTTTTGTTTCGATAGAAATAGTTGAAAATTTTGTACTAGTTAAAAAAAAAGGGACAAAACGACATTATTTTTATCTTAGTTTAAATTCCAGTCCATTCTGTATTTTTCAATTAAATACCGGCCAAAATGTTCCGGTTTTGTTCCACCCATTCTGTTTCGGCCAAATAGTATTTTTTTAAATAACGAATAATTTTATGTTATCAATTATATATCTTAATCTAACTGTTAGATTGAGATGAAATTTTATGAAGAGTTCTTGATATATTTATATATATTATGTTAAAATTTCATAGCAATCAGAGAATATAATGACCTTACAAGATTGATGATGACATTCTCGTAATATTATACATGTTCATAATTTAATTCAGAAAAATTATTTTATTATGGGCTTTAGATTAAATTGCACAATTCTAAATAATTTTATTTTCTTGAAATATATAATCCAAGTCATTTGATATACATGAAGCACATTCTACACTGATTATACACGAAACAATCATAAAAGAAGACGAAGAAGAAGAAACGTTGATCATTTTCCTCTGACTTTGACAGAAGCCTCGTCATAAAAATTTATATGTTGTTGCCTGTTAATTTTTTCGGTGGTGGCACACGTATTTGCTTTTCATTTGTTTTATTTACTTCTACCCCCATCATCTCCGTATTCTTATTTTCTCTTGCAAATTAAAAAAAAAGAGCATAATATATACTCTCTTTTTTTACTATTTACTTTATTGCTTAAGCTAAAAGCTAGCTTACAAGGTTGTCGCTGGAGTTCAATTTCTTTTTTAGCGTAAAGAAAATATCTGGATTATAAAAATTATTTTATATTATTATTGAATTCGACAGAAAAAAATCAAATTTAAAATCTTTTTAATCATCTCCTGCTTATCCCGAGTTTAAAGATAAACTTTATCATGTTAGGTAATTTATGCTGATCACCATGTTATTGTTTAAAGATCTTTATCACTTGATTCATCACATGCAGTCTTCTATATAACCATCTTGGTCATGGCTTTGTGTGGCTCGGCTTATGGGATTGTGTACCGGGAGTTTAAATTATGGAATTTGATGAGGTTTGGTTTATAGAATTCTCAACTTATTGCATTTTTAATTTCAGTGAATAGATGTGGTAGAAAAAAAGTACAAGGCCAAAAAATAAAAAATAAAAAGGAAATGAGAGTTGAGCCAATAGCCCATCCTCCAAAAAAGAGAGAGAGAGGCCAGCAAAAATAGACTGGCCAGCAAAAGAAATCACGACAGCGGTGACCGACTTACAGTCCAAGAAACGATGGAGAAGAAGAGAGAGAAAATAATTCTAAGCAACTCTACTCTCGATAAAGCAACTTCATGTAACCGAGGTATATATCACCATATTAGAGGAAGGCCGTGAATACACAGCCACTAAATAATCACAAGATATAATTATTTTTTGAATATTGGTATTCTAGTCAATTTATGTATATTTTTATTAATATTATGGATTCTAAAATTAATGATTAATTAAAATCTCTAATAATCTTAATCATAGTTGTCAATTTCTTTCTGTTTCGGTTAAAATAACAAAATATTTTGTACCAATTAAAAAAATAAGACAAAATGACGTCATTTTTACCTTGGTTTAAATTTTGGTCCATTCTAGATTTTTCTGGCCAAATACTGTTTGAAACGTACCGGTTTCTTTCCATCCGTTTTGTTTTGGCCAAATAATATATTTTTTTTAAATAATGAATAATTTTACAATATCAATCATATTTCTTAATCCGGCTGTTAGATTAAGATAAAATTTTACGAAGAGTCTCTTGACATATTTATATATATTATGTTAAAATTTCAGAGCAATTGAAGAATGTATTGGCTTTGCGAGATTGGTAATGACATTCTCATAATATTATACATGTTCATAATTTTGTTCAGAAAAATTATTTTATTTTGTCTTTTTTTAGATTAAATTGCACAATTCTAATTAATTTTATTTTTGAATTTGAACTATTTTTTTTGAATTAACACACACACACACATAAACAGCACAACTTCAAAACGACGAGCCGAAACGCTCCGAAACCAAAACATTTCATTCCAATTGAAAAAACAAAACTCCAACCGAAACGATATTAACAACTTTAATCCTAAATGATGTAGAACTTAAATTGGTAATCTCCGTGAAAAAAACTCAGGACCTTACCAGTAGGGTGACATCTCTTTGCTATACACTGTTTTTCATCAGAAATTTGGTAACCTGGAAACTGAATGGTGCCCCTACCTGATTAGGGTTTGGTTTTGCAAGAATAACTTGAAAAAAATTCTTGAAATCCCATTGCACTAGGCATGGAATGACGCTACTGAATTTGAAGTTCTCGAGATGTATTTAAAAAGCTTGTTAACCTTCCTCAGAATACATACTACATTCGTTTAATTCTCTTCTTTATTCTTGTTAAGGTACCAAAGTCTCTTCCCTGGGCATGGAATTCTTTATTTCTCGATCAAATTTCCAATTTGCTTTTCCCAAGTTTCTTTTTTTTCATGGCATTTTCTTGGTGTGTTTCCTAGAAGTGGTGGCTCCTGTGGTCACAAATAAGCACTTGTAATGGGCACGACCACTTCCATCCATCCCATCTTCATCTTCTTCATCTACTTCATTTGACAAAGTTTCATAACTAACTAGAGCTCTCTTCTTGCGCCCGCCTGCACTCTCCAAAGTTGCAGGGTTTGAGGCTCAATCACCATGTATCATCTGCTTCTTTGCTTCGGTTCATTCAACCCTTTTGACCGACCCACATGAAATTGCTTTCAGCATTCGCTTCATTCAACTCTTTTGTCCGACCCATATGAAATTGCTTTCAGCATGGTCCATATGAAATTCTAAATGTGATATTTCACTTTTAACATTTATGATTTTAGCTTTTAGGTGAGATGATTTTTTAACATGGTGTTAGAGCCTTATTGACTCAGCGGTCACGAGTTTGAATCTAACCACTCTCATTCTATTTGATAAAAATTAAATACAAGGTAGTGTGGGTCTGTGTGAAAGTTTCAAACTCAATGAGCTTTCACTTGAGGGAATGTGTTATAAAATAATATAAATTATATTTTAGGACCTCACCTAACAACTTAAACTTTTAAATAAAATGATTTTTTAACATAGTTTATGTATTAATTGTTGACCACCCTTATAACTCATATCTTATGGTTTTCTAATCTTAAAGAAAAAGTTTAATAGCCTAAGAAAAAATTCACAAACAATAGAAAACAAACAAATTGAGCAAACCTTAGAAAATACAAACCTAAAAAGAAAAACCCTTTGAAATACTAAAAAGAGAAATAAAAAATATTTTTATTTTGCGTTTTAATGTTTTTCAAAACTGAAATCTATTTAATAAAACCCAATAAGAAAAACTGAAGTTGTCATATAATTAATACATAGAACTTAAGATTCTTATGATACATAGGGTGTTTACGAGTGTAATAATATTGGTTTTTCAAAGTATTTTTTACTCAAAAATACATTAAAATAATATATTTTATATTTTTATATTTTTATTTTTTATATTAGCATATTAAAATTATCTAGAAAATAAAAAATATATATGATTCTTAATAACGTCGTAATACTTTATCAATGTTATAGCTCAAACAAATAATAAAATAAGAATGGAATTTCAAAATAAAGAAAAAAATACAAGCAAATTACATAAGCAATGACCTCAACGAATAAATATGTCGACATGAGCGTGTGGCATGCACACAACTACCTCAATATAATAAGCTATGTGAAGATAATTGAGATCAAGTAATAACAACGTAGATAATATATAATGTTTTTCCTTAGAACAATTTCAAGGAATGGATCAAATGATTGAGGTTAATGTTTTTAAAAAATACTTAACTGCATAAAAAATCCATGTTAAATACATTTATAAAATCATAAAAACAATTAAATCTTAGTTAACAGTAACTCCAGCGGGAGTAGATATTTTGAAGAGTCAAATCTTTAAAATAGTTTTTTGAATAGTGTATATATTGCTTTTTTGTTGATGTGTGCTTCAATGGTAAAAGCCATTTTGGAAAGCTATTTTTTTATATATTATTTTAAATATAATAGAATTATTTTGTATGTAGTTTAATTATGCCATTAATTATATAATTAATATGAATAAGTTATATAATTAAATAATTGCTTTTAAAAAACCCTCCAATAATATAGTTATTAATTTTATATATAATTTTCTAATATATATTACATTATTTTCTAATATATATATTATAATATATAAAGAAGGTGGCCCCAAGGTGGGGCCGAAATTTTAGCTTTCTCTCCTAAGCAGCTACGGGCCTGTTTGGGAGTGCGATTGCGGTAGCTTTTCAAAGTGCTTATCATGCCGAAATACATCAAAATGATATTTTTTTTATTTTTTAAAAATCATTTTTGAAATCAGCACATCAAAATGATCTAAAAACACTAAACCGCCAGTTTTTAAAATGAAAAAAATAATTCAAATTTCAACCAAAAACCAGTGGGATCGCAATGCCATACGGGCACTACAAATAGCAGCTAATGGAGAGGGTGTCATTTTTAGCTCTGCAAATAATACCTTATTATAATGCAAATAATTAAACAATTGATATTTTATTTATACATTCTCATATAGCACTCCCGCTGCAATTGCTCTTAATACAAAGCATAGCTTGAAAAATATTATTTTTATAATTCGATTAAAATATGCAAAGGTAAAAAAAAGAAGAAGGTAAACTAACTTTGTGGAAATGTAAAAACCAAGCTCACGTGACAAAGGTGATAATGGCATCCAAAATCTCAGCAACTTGACAACCAAAAAGGCTAAAATAGCAATTTCACATCCAAGGGCAATTTAAGATATTATTTTATTAATTTGGTTATTTAAAACAGCAACTTCTTGGAGATGCTCCGAGTGCTTTCCTCCCCGCCTATTAAACAACCTCTTCCAACCACTTGTACCAAAACGCCAACAATCACTACCTACAAATTATTGTCTCTTAGAAGAAAAGGAAAATCACCATCCAACCACTCTCTCTCAAAAATCTTTTCAATCACACAGCTGTGAAGCAACCCACCGGTATAATCACCATCAGACAACATGTGTGGCGGTGCTATAATCTCAGATTTCATCGCTCCGACAACCACAGCTCGATGTTCTAGGAGGCTGACCTCGGACTTTGAGTGGTTTGAACGGAAACCTTTCGACAACAAGAAGCTCTCGAAGCCAGTTGGTGCTGATCCTGAAGATGATTTTGAGGCTGATTTTCAAGAGTTTAAGGATGGGTCTGATGTCGAAGAGGATTATGATGTCTTTGTTGATGCCAAGCCTTCTTCTTTCTCTTCGTCTGAACCTTCTAAAAAACGCGGGTTCTCTCCCGGTAACAATTTTTTCCCCTTTTGTTTGCTGTAGTCCTAATTTTTCTTGCTTAATTATCACGGTTATAGGTTAAGCTGATTGTAGCTTAGAAATGGGTTTTTGTGATTTTTTTGGGGGATCAAGTTTCTTGGCTATCGCTGCCACAGTATTGAGAGTACGCTTTGCTAAATTTTCTTTGAACATTTTTTTTTCTAGCTTATTTTATGTCTTGATTTTTGATATTTTTTTGGCAATTTTGAACTTTATAAGATATACATGGTAGGTCATGGTGATCATAGTTTATTGAGGTGGCCTGTGGTTTCTCTATCTCATCATATTGATATGAGATAAGTTTTAGCTGTGTGTACTTGTTCACTGATCATTTTTGCGGGATTAGATTTGTGTTCCCCCCCTTTTTTTTGCAAAGCTTATACATTCATGATGCAGATCTTGTAGTTATCCGCTGTTTTCAGGAATTTTTTTCTATATTAAAGGTTGTTTTTTCTTATTTAGTGTTGGGTTATTATTATGTTTCGTAATTATTGCTGTTATTTTTCGGTTGTCTTTTTGTTATTAAATCTAGGACTTTGATTTGTGGAACCATCTTTTTTCATTAAGCTTTATTGTTTAATTTGTCCATTGCTCCTTTTTGGTTGTTAGATTTTGTTCTGTTGTGCATATAGGCATCGCTATCTATTCTCTTCCTTTAAGCTCTGTTTGTTTTCTTGTAAGTAGAAGGAAAATAAATGATGAATAGTGAGAATTCAAAGCTGTGAAGTTTAAACCTTTTGAGATGGGGAGCAAAGTCCTCTCTTATCTGTGGATTCTGGATTTTTTATGCTGCTGAATGCATTTTCTGATTTTGCGTTGCTTTATTTTGGTTTGGTTGAAGTATATTTTGGACTAAATTGGTTGTATAAGGTGTACTGATTTTGTTCTGGGTACAATTTTAGTATTATTATTATCTAGCTAAAAGATAGGACTTGTAAAACCAATTAGATCTAAACTTTATGGATTCTTCAAATCATTAGCTGTTAAAGTCTCTGCACTTGCATAAGAGATCTGTGTAAAATGCTTCTGGTGATGATCTCCCGCTTTTATCTGAGGTATTAATAGCTAATTTTATTGAGGGGTTCTCTTGGTTACATGATGTTGGTGTTAAGTAAATTGAATGTTAATTTGATTGGGTTTCTCGCTTAGTCTAAATTTGAGAAAATCAAAATTGATGAATTAATATTTTGTCAGACAATAAGCTACATAGTAAATAATTATTGAATTGCAATATGACTCCAGGTTAGGAAAATTTTGCTTCAAATTTTGATTTCATTTGTGATTGTCTGAAATGATTGTAATATCATTGATATCAGAAATTAAGTGATTGCTGTTTGCTGATGAGTGTTGTTTCTCTTTTCTGATATCTTTATAGTCTTTTTCTCATGCAGCAGCACCTAAAGTATCTGCGCCTCTGTACTTAATATCTTTTATTTTTGGTTGTTATTGAAGGTCCTGCTGCTGTTATATCTGCTGGATCCAGTGGACTTGCTGAAATATCAGCAAAGAGGAAGAGAAAGAACCAGTTTAGAGGAATTAGGCAGCGTCCATGGGGAAAATGGGCTGCTGAGATTCGTGATCCCAGGAAAGGGGTACGTGTCTGGTTGGGAACATTCAATACTGCAGAAGAAGCTGCTAGAGCATATGATGCCGAGGCCCGTAGAATTCGTGGCAAGAAAGCAAAGGTGAACTTCCCCAATGAAGCTCCATGTGCTTCAGGAAAGCGTCCAATTAAGGAAAACTCAAAGAAACGTCTTACAAAGGCAAATTTAAGCCAGAATTTCAGTTACTCGAGCAACCCAGAAATGGATTATAATAATATGGGCTTTGTGGAAGAGAAACCACAATTGAACCAGTTTGGAATAATGAGTTCATTCTCGGCCAATGGAGATTCTGGGGTGACGCCCTTAACTCTTTCTGACAATGCTCCTATGTATTTCAATTCTGACAAGGGGAGCAACTCATTTGATTGTGACATGGGGTGGGGAGAACAAGGCCCAAATACTCCTGAAATCTTGTCTGTTCTTGCAGCAACTTCAGAAGTTGATGAATCTGTCTTCGCGGATGCTAATCCTCAGAAGTTGAAACCATACTCTGAGAATGCAGTGCCTGTTGAAGAGAAGAATGGAAAATCTCTGTCCGATGAGTTGCTGGCTTTTGACGCTCAGCTGAAATACCTTCAGGTTCCAGATCTTGTGGGTAGCTGGGAGGCTTCTCTCGATAGCTTCCTTGATGGAGAGACAACTCAGGATGGCACAAACGCAATGGACTTGTGGAGCTTTGATGATTTCCCCTCTATGGTTGGGGGAGTTTATTGAGCCCACTTTCCCGTGCTTGCTAGGTTTTGTAAATAATAAGGCCACATGTTTGTGAGTTTCATCTCTACATGTTAGTATTGTGCTCAATAATGAGTTTCATCGATAATTGCCTCCTTTCATTTTGCCCATGTAGGAATGGTTGTTTATCTGAGATGGGAATGGAGTACAGCACAGCACAGCTGAACATGGTTAAGCCTTGGTGTGGGAGAAGCATTTCTCAGGAGCTTTTTCCAAATAAAAAAGTAGTACATTCGGTATTTTGTTCCCGTTTCATTTCATTTTAAGTCATTAGACTTTGGATGTTGGATATGTTGACTGTAATTTTACTTTGTCGTGTGTTTTGTTCTGAAAACTGAGGCCTTGAATTTCAACCGTGATTGGTTTCCACCCCTGGCCATCATTTTTGAATCATGATTAACCAGCCGTGATTACTTTATGTTGATAAAGCTATGGTATGGAAAGCAACGAGTTACTAGCAGTTGCCTGCCGTTAAAGTTGAAAAGTCTCCGTCTGTCCAGATGCAAAGAATGATGAAGTCAAGTTAGGGCAGCTTTCACTATTTGTATTATTAAATAATGCATCGTTCGTATTTGCTTGCCGCTGCAGGTGGAAAGGTGATGGTGCTCGTGAAGGGTCATCATCTTTTCCTTGATAAAGTGATACTGTTTTAAATTCAGCTCCTGCGCCTGGTGTACGGGAGATTGAGCCAATTTCCCATCCGTCGACCGGGCGGCATATACTAAAAGGTGATGGTTTTCAAAACGCTGTCGTGTGATATTATTTCTTCACATGTCAGCTTCCCGTCATCTCCTCGCTTTAAAGCCAAAACTGAGGTGGTGGATTAGAGGAGCGATATGGGATGATGGGGCCCTCTAATATTTTGGGAGATCACAATATCTAGGATTGCGAGCCCTCTCTCTCCCTCCCAGACTGTGATCTCTGAAAACTGTGGTAGAAAAGAAAATGGGATTCGTAAGGTGTCTCGTGACTTTTTTTTGTGCATCAATTTTTGAGCTGCAAAAAGCTGTAGCAGCACCGGCTATCTGGCCACTGTTTGTCTATTAGCAGCTACAGGGCTGTGCCAGTTAAAATTTCTATTTTGCAACCTGATAGCAACTCCAAGAGTTTGGCCAAAGGAAAAGATAATAAATTTTAGCTTTAATTTTTATAGCTTTTATAGAAGTTATATTAAAAAGTTAAAATAATATTTTTAAATTGAAAAGTTATTTCCATACATTAATTAAAGAGGTCAAAAATTTATTTAATATATTTCTATGAAAAAAAATGGTTTTGATTGTATTTGTATTAGTTAATTATTATTAATAAATAGTTATATTAATATTATTAAAATAAAATTGACTTTTCTAAATTGGTTTTTTCCATTTGAGTGTATATATATACAAAATGTATATTCATATCATTCAAAAAGTTATATTACTAGTTTGACTTCTCAAAATAGTTTTTTTCTTAGAGATGCCTCTAACTAAGAACAAGAAGGGTCATTTTGGCTCCTATCTCGTGCTTACAAATGACTGAAATGTGTTGGATGAATTTGGTTTAAAATTTTTGCTCGGTAAGAAATTCAATTTTTAACTTGTTTCTCTTACCTCCAAATGCCTTGAAAATATCCTAGACACCTTGATAAACCATTTGTCGCCATAAATAATGAATTAGTCCAAATCCTTATATCAATCTCAAATATACAAAAACCTTTATGATGTCATATCTATTTTTTATACATTTTAAAGGTAAAATAACATCTAAATGGAACTTCCTTTATTGAATGAAACATATTAACACTAAGATCGATTATTTTAATTGCTAAAATCGGTGTAGATGATTATTTTTTCTTTCTATCATTGAAATCTGATGACATTCTCTCCTCTCTCAAACTAAAAATTAAAAAAAGAAGAAAAATAAAGTTTAGGATCAAAATTGATTTTTGTTGAAATTTCAAAAATTGAGGGACCTAATATTTATAATATGAGAGATATAAGGACTGTAATGAATGTTTCACTAAATTTCCAAAAGTGCCATCCATTTCCTTTATGGTTTTAAGTTTGATCCTTGATCCGTCAACCTTGTCCTTTCTTGATCAAATTAACTAGTCCTTTCTTGATCAAATTAACTAACATTGGCTTTCAATTATATCCTGTAAAGATAAATTAAAAAAAAAGGTTTGGGGATGAACAAAATGCATTATAGCAACCCATAATAAAATAAATATATATTTATAGTGATGTGGGCTATAATGTTTTAGCCACACCTTTTTGTTTATTGTTAAAAGTCAATGCTCAATTATTGTTGTTGTACCCTCCTATTGTGTTTCAATGCTTAACGAAAGTTATAATGTAAGAATGTAGGTGTTGCATTTTCTCCTGTTTAATTTCCAGTGCTATGTTTTGAGGAATAAAACTATGCATAACTTATGAATCATACGACAAGAGCAATAATCCCAACCCCCTGAAACATTAATTAATTTTGGTTATGTCAGCATTTCATATCACTAACGAGTTCATAGAATGTTGATTAAAAAACCAACTATTTCTCTGGCTTCATATTCTCCATGAAGGAATTCCAACAAGATTAATTCGAGCTCCTCAATTCTATCAACCCGCTCGTAGTTGTAATGCTGAAATTGTCAAGATCTATCTCACCTAAAAGTTTAAGTTGTTAAGTGAGGTTTCAGGGTATGATTTATATTATTCTTTAACACACACCCTCAAGTGAAAGTCCTCAAGTGAAAGTCCTTTGGGCTTAAAACTTGCACAGGTTTACACTATCTTGTGTTTAATTTTTATCAAATAGAATGAGGGTTGTGGGATTTTTAAAGTATGTAATCTGCAGAATATGAGAGAATGAAGAAGTAATTGCAGAGATAGAAAACGTGTTCATGAAATTCAACTTTATTGATTATGAGTACTGGTTTATATAGCCACTTCTTTGTAACAACCAACTGTATGGAATGCATGATGGAACAACCTTCAATTAAAAAATACAATAGATAATAGATTTAACAGAATTGAAACAACTTCACCACGTCAAACTTCATTTTCCATCTGTCCACTCCTTCAATCTCTCCCTTAAGCTAATTTTTCCTGGAACAAATAGCTTAACTCAGCAGCATCACATACTCCTAGAGCTCTTCGAAGCTTATGGAAGCCATCAACTTTCAATGGCTTGGTCATAATATTTGTTGTTTGATCTTCACTTCTACACTGGACCAAAACAATAGATCCGGCTTTTGTAAGGTTTCTCAAAAAGTGATACCTTACGTCTATGTGTTTGCTTCGGCCATGCATCACAGGGTTTTTAGAGAGTTTAATGGTTGAACTATTATCACACTTGATACTCATGCATTTCTCCTCACTGTGTTCCAGTTCTTCCAAAACTCTTTTTATCCAAATTGCTTGACATGCACACACCATTGCGGCCATAAACTCAGCTTTTATGGTTGACAATGTAACAATTGGTTGTTTCTTTGATCCCCATGATATTGCACCAGAGCTCAGCAGGAACACATACCCGCTGGTACTCTTTCTGTCTTCTATGTCACCAGCATCATCACTGTCGGTGAAAGCTAATAGATCACCATTTTCACCCTTTTTATAGTGTATGCCATAGTTTGTAGTTCCTCGCAAATATCGAAGAATTCTCTTTGCATCTTGTAGATGAAGCTCTGTGGGTAATGCCATGTATCTACTTATAAGATTAATCACAAACATCATGTTTGGTCTTGTAGTTGTGAGATAAATGAGACTCCCAACTAATTGCTTAAAAAGTGTATCATCAACAAGAGTTCCAACCTTATCTTTACTAATTCTGCTTCTTGGCACCACTGGACTGCTTACCTCATTACTCTCCAACATACCAAACCTTTACAGGATTTCTAATGCATATCTTCATTGACATATGAAGATTCCATCTTCTTTCTACATTACTTCTATCCCGAGGAAAAATCGCATGTTTCCTAAATCCATCATATCGAATTCTCATAGCATAGACTTCTTGAATTCTGATAGCATGCCATCATCATTACCCGTAAAGATTAAGTCATCAACATAGATGCTCACGATTATTATTTTTCCAGCGCTGCTTCTCTTGGTGAATAAGGTTTGCTCACTTTCACACTTCTGAAACTCTGTATTAAGGAAATAAGCTTCAATCCGATTAAACCAAGCTCGTGGGGCTTGTTTTAATCCATACAGAGCCTTGTGTAATTTGTAGACCAAATATTCCTTCCCTTTCTTCACATAACCCTTCCGTTGCTCTACATACACGTTCTCACACAATTCACCATGAAGAAAGGCTGACTTGTGTAGCTAATGCTATAATCATCATTACTGTGTCCAGCCGTGCCACTGGTGCAAACACTTCGGTGTAGTCTATGCCATATTCTTGAGTATATCCCTTTGCTACCAATCGAGCCTTGTGTTTGTCAATTTCTCCATGTTCATTGAATTTTGTTTTATACAGCCATTTGGAACCAATCTTCTTTGCTTCAACTGGTAATTAGGTCAAGGTCCATGTTTTGTTCTTCTCAATTGCATCAATCTCTTTGTCCATGGCTTGTCTCCATTTTGCTTCTTTTTCTGCTTCCTCAAAGCTAAATGGATCTTCTGCTGCTACTGCTTAAGCCATGTATACTTCATCTTCACTTAACTCATCTCCATTCACGTAATCATTCATCCAAACTGGAGTATGTCCAATCCTTCTTCCATTAACTTCTAGATTGTCCCTTGCATCTTCACCCTGCTCCCTTGCATCTCCACTCTACTGTCTAAATTCTACTTCACAATTATCAGTACTGACATTCCCACTGCTGTCTATTCTCTCTTCACTCATGTTCACATTTCCTCTAGTATTTCTATTACCATCAGTGTCTACTCTCCCTTCATCCATACTGGGATTCACTCTAGCTTCTGCTCTCACTTCATAATTCACTCCATATCTTTCCCTGTCACTCATTCTATCTTCATTTGCACCCTCACTCACCATTCCCTCTTCACCTCTCTCATTGTCTTCTTCTTCATTGATGCCATCCTCTCCCCATTCTAGATCAACTAGAATTTGTTCCTGATAGTTCATATCCCAATCCCACTCTCTCTCTTCCTCAAAGATTACGTCTCTACTGACAGTAATTCTCTTGGTTCTGAGATCATACAATCTATATCCCTTCGTCTCTTTGCTCACTCCTAGCAGAACACAGGAAGTGCTTCTTCTATCCAACTTCCCCCTCCTTGCACATGGGATATGAGCATGGGCAAGACATCCAAATACTAAAAAATGTTCCACTAAGGCTTCATCCCACTCCAAGCTTCTTGTGGTGTGACCTCCTCAATTGCTGATGTTGGACACCTATTCAAGACATGGAATGTCCAGTTTCCAGCTTCAGCCCAAAAGTTCTTTGGGACTCTTTTATTTGACAACATGCAGCGAACCATGTTCATTACAGTTCGATTCTTCCTTTCAGCTACCCCTTCTGTTGGGGTGTATATGCAGCCGTTAATTGCCTCTTTATTCCAATGTCTTTGCAAAAATCAGTGAATTCATTTGAAGTGAATTCACCTCCTCCGTCTGTTCTGAGGCATTTAATAGGCAGTCCCTTCTCCTTTTCAACTAATTTCTGGAACTGCTTGAAATATTGAAATGCTTCCCTCTTCTCAGCCAACAAATATGCCTATGCCTTACGAGTATAATCATCAATGAAGCATAATACATACCTTTTCCCACTGTTGGATATAGGGGATATGAGTCCACAAATGTCTGCGTGTACAAGCTTTAGTGGTTGAGCTGCTCTCCATGTAGCCTCCTTTGGTATTGCATCTCTGTAGTGCTTCCTGGAGATGCAATCTGTACATATTGAGTTTGATGCTTGAAACTGGGGAAGTCCATGCACCATATTCTTGTGGAGCAATGTTTGCAGACCTTTATGGCTTAAGTGGCCATAACGTCTATGCCATAGTTCTACTAGTTCTTAAGTGTCTGTGAGGTTGCACCTGTGATCGCCAGAATTCTCTTGATTTTGAGTCTGCAGTATAAACATCCTGTTTGCACTCATTTTTGTCTGAATAAGCAGTCCCCTTACAGGATGGTATATTTTGCATGTCCCTCTGTGGATTAGTATAGTCAGGCCATTTTCTCATAGTTGTCTTAGGCTCAGGAGGTTGTTATTGAGCTCAGGCACAAAGTAGACCTCCTTGATTACCAAACACAGTCCACTTATCAGTAGCTTAACAGGTCCTTTTCCTACCACACGCATCCTGGTGTTGTTTCCCAATTTCACCGAGTGTTGAAAGTTTTTATCAAGCTGTGTGAACATACCTTGATCTCCACACATATGGTTAGAGCAACCAAAATCTAAGAACCATGGGTCATTTTGTCTTCCCTTGTATATTTCCACGTGTGCCATCAACAACAGTTCACCTTCATTTTCACTTTCTACATAATTAGCTTCTTTGTTTGAGCTTGAACATTCATATTGGAAATGTCTAAGCCTATGACATCTGAAGCATTCTACCGTGGCTCTGTTGAACATTTGAGATGTTCTTCCACTGCCTCTTCCTCTAAAGTTGCCTCTTCCTTTGCCTCTTCTTCCAAATCTTTCATCATAGATCCTGAGAGCTTGATCATCTCCCCTGCTTCTTCAAAACTTCTGCTCATGGACAATTAATGAGCTTTGCAGCTCGTCCACTGTGAGAGTATTAATGTCCTTGGATTCTTCAATTGAGCAGACAATATAGTTAAAGTTTTCAGTAAGAGTTCTCAAGATTTTCTCCACAATCTTCATGTCTGGCATGTCTTCTCCCAAATTTCTCATGTTGTTCGCTACTGACAATACCCTGTCAATGTAGTCAGTTACCAATTCACCAAATTTCATCTCGAATACCTCAAAATTCCTGCGAAGGATCTGAAGTTGAGCACGTTGTACTCTTGCATTTCCTTGATATTTAATCTTCATGGAGTCCCATAGTTGCTTGGCTGTATCCTTCTGAGTGATTGTTTTCAGAATTGTTTTGTCTATTGATTGAAACATGTAGTTCTTGATCTTCAAGTCTTTTGGTTTCATTTCCTCCAAAACTTTTCTTTCTGTTGATGATAGAACATCTCCTGCAGCTCTACGAATCCTGATTCAACCACGCTCCAATACTCCTTTGATCTTAGAAAATTATTTATGAGCATACTCCAATGCTCATAATCTCCATCGAATTTAGGTATGCAGGGTTGTGCGAAGTGATTTGACTCTGCTATTTGTTTAATCTGAGGCTCTGATACCACTTGTAAAGTATGTAATCTGCAGAATATGAGAGAATGAAGAAGTAATTGCAGAGATAGAAAACGTGTTCATGAAGTTCAACTTTATTGATTATGAGTACTGACTTATATAGCCACTTCTTTGTAACTGATTTGTAACAACCAACTGTATGGAATGCATGATGTAACAACCTTCAATCAGAAAATACAACAGATAACAGATTTAACAGAATTGAAACAACACCACACCAGACTTCATTTTCCATTTGTCCACTCCTTCAAGATTCAAACTCGTGACCGCTAAGTCAACACAAATTTCTCTTCCTTGTTTAAACGTCTCCAGAACTTTTGATCAAACTATCTCAAAAGCAAAGGCAAGGAGGAATGTTGTACATATGAAAATATTAGGCGATGTTAGACTCCAACTTCGGTTATCTAATCTAACATTGCCCAGGATCAAGGTTTGTTCCCCTGCTTGGTATTTTTATTAAGTGAAACCAATTAAAACTATGAAATAGATTGCATTGAAATGATATGAGAAATATTTCCTTATCCTCATAGCCAATAAAAATTGAAGGGTGGAGGAGTCTGTTTCTCTAGTTAGCATAGTGAAATTCTATCAGATCCATCCAAGTCCAGAGAATGATTTTACATTTCAGCCTCTCTGTTTTTTCCCCTCTATATCTTACAACCTTTTAATCAAATTCTATGATTTTAGGTTGCCCTGGAATGTGACATAGATTTGAGATTTGTCTTGCAGGTCCTGGTTTTGAGTCAGGGCGTGCTCATCTTATAAGAGTCTAAAACAGCCGGGGTTTTACTTGTTTAACTCGGACCTACAAAGAGTGTCTAAAAAGAGATGGGTTTCCTTGAATTCAAAGTGTTTTTCTTATCATTTCCTGTCTCCATTTTTACCCATGTTGAGGCTTTTTGTCTTCTGAGATTACCAATCTGCAATTCCACTTTTCAGGCATCATTTCCTGTTAATTCTGAATCAACCTCCAAGAAATGTACATGAGCTTTGTATTTATAAAGATGGCGAAAGTCACTCAATAGCAAGGATTCATGTACATAAGATAAAAAGTACAGAGGTTATTCTGTTGATGTGTTAGTCTACTACTAACGATCAAGCTACTGATTTCTGTAACATCTCTAGATTGCTCAACATCTCATATCTATGACTGTTCGTGAAATTTGAATCAAAAGTTCAACAAGTCTAAACATGTCAAATCAGATTTTTAACAAAAACCAGCATCACATTTGATTTTACAAGTGAGAAACTAAATTTAGAACTTATTGCAATTACTTAAAATTGATATCAAAGAGGACAAAGAAAAATATATTCTTTTTGAAGTTGTAAGAAGGCCAACCTGGAGGATAAAAAGAAAAGGATCGAAGGACTGATTTAGTTTAAATTTTGTTAAATAAATTTCATGGCGATCCACCCAAGATATGAATGCCATAATGCAGCAGGGGACCCCATTGGCTCACAAAATGAGAGGAGGAAATGCCAAAATGAGTGTAGACAATAGTGTGAGTCACATCTCAACAAACCACCATCGATAGGCCTATGAACAATTACATGACTGCTGCCTATATAGATGGCCAGTCCGTGAATTATGACAGCAGAATTTACAGACATATAAGCTGGAAGTTTACCAAACTTGATCGTCAATGATGCTCCTTCACCTTTACACTAATCTAATATCAATTGTACGTTAAGTTGCCACTCAAAGAGGTGCTCGCTAATTATTATTCTGACTTTCTGCAACAAGCTTCACAGGTGAAATGACAGAATTCACATTACAGCAGCATAGCGCACAGAAATTAAAAAAAAAAAAAAAACCCTTTCATGAAAACACTTTCGTCGGATGAGAATTACTTGGTGGACGAATACTAGACTGGAAGGTGACAGATTCAGCAGAAAGAATGATTCTGGTTTTTGAAAGAAAGGTATCTCAAAGGGATATGCACGCCACTGAGTTTTAATATGATTCTATGTTGGCTAATTGATAGAACACCAGAGCGACACCATGCGAAGGTCAACATCAAACTAGCAAATCAGTCTTCAATCATGCGGCTGTTAATTTTCCTGGGGAACTTATTGCAAATGATGCATTCTTTTCAATTGAGTTTAGATGGGATTGAAAATAAAATAAAATAAAATTCTTTTCAATTGGGTCCAGATGGTCATTAGAACCCATCACCATACAAATTTACTATTTAGTTTTGGCTACAGCACAATTCTGTGTTCATCCTTCTGTGTTGAGCAGGTTGTCTTCTCATCCCTTCTCCCATGTTTGAATTTCTATTTTCTACCCCAAAGCTCTTTTCCTTTTACAAGAATGAGCAAAAGATTGTTAAGATACTCGAAAGCTCATTGACTTTGGAAACTTCCTAATCATTTCTTTTCATGTTCCTTTTTTTATTCATATTACACTTCATCGGTCAGATTTTGCCTAAGACATTGTCCAACTCTTTCATCGCGTCAAACTTCCAAAAGTTGACCACAAATTACACACCTGAATCTCAACTCCTTGTTTAAAACCTAAAACTCCCATCGATCGCATTCTCTTAAACAAAGTTAGTCTTTTCTTGAGATATACATACCTATATGTATAATTCAGCCACAAAAATGAAGTGGTGGCAAAGTGCCTGAGTATTTAAAGTCAAGCCATAGAGACCACAAGGTGCCTGTGATTAATGGAGCAAAACGAGTAAGGTATGGCGAAAAGGATAAGGCAACACTTCTTCTATGCTTTTTTTCTTCACGCCGTCCTCATTCCAGCAAGATGCAAAGCAACATCCGAGCATCCGAAGAAACATGGTGTTGCCTTCTTCATCTTTGGCGATTCATTTTTAGATGCCGGCAACAACAACTATATCAACACCACAACTCTCGACCAAGCAAACTTCTGGCCTTACGGGGAAACCTACTTCCAGTTCCCCACCGGTCGTTTCTCTGACGGCCGTTTGGTACCGGATTTTATTGGTGAGATATGCAAATCTCTAGCTGTCTTTCTTGTTTGTGCAACTCATATCTTTGGTTAACCAATAAATATTCTGTCTGCTCTGTTTCGCTCCATATATATATAAAATATATACCATGTTCTCTTATAATCTTGTGCATTATTTTTTGTGGTTCAACATTGTAGCTAAATATGCAAATCTTCCATTTATCCCACCTTTTCTACAACCTGGAATTGATCAATATTACTATGGAGTCAATTTTGCGTCTGCCGGAGCCGGTGCTTTAGTCGAAACATTTAAAGGGGATGTAAGTATATTATTACAATGGAATTACTTTCTGCTACATGCCATATTTTGCATATAGTTATATAAATACGCATGTTATTTAGGGAAGCCTTTCCGCACATAGACGTGCTCTACTTTTCAAACAATCCAACTCACTGTATGGATTGAGAACTTTTTTCTCTTTTCAACTACTTTGTATTTCATGCTCTCCATGAGAAAGCAGAGACCTTAACCTTTTTCTTTTTTTTTTATTAAAAAAATAGAACTTACTCGCATGTTAGAAGAACGAAAATGAAGGATAGAATGAGGTGAGGATTGGAGATCTAGAGACTTTCCTCCCCTTCTTTTTCTGCTCCAAAGATCTAGAGACTTTGATTCTGTTCATATTAGAGGCTTGAAAATTGAAGTTTTTGTTTCGGCGCAAATCTTAAAAAAGGCAGTGTATGCTCACCTCAAGACAACCCTACTTTCATAGGCTCGATGCACCTAATTTTTCGGGTCCACGAGCTCTTAAGTGCATCCTTGACACGTGAAAATCAAGGAGAAGGCCCTCAAAACTTAATGGCATTCTGACCCATTTTCTAGCCTTCGATAAAAGACATGAAATTTGTACAGCTTTAATACATTTCTGAAGTCAAGATGGATGTGGTGGAGTTACCACACACCACACACAAACCATGAAAATGAAAGGATTTCATTACCTAGGTGAATAGTAGCACCAAACTAGTCATATCGCGTGACTTTCCCCCCCTCCCCATCTTTTTCTAGGTGATTGATCTTAAGACACAGTTGAGATATTACAAGAAGGTGGAGAATTGGTTGAGACACAAGCTAGGCAATGATGAAGCCAGGATGACCATATCAAAAGCTGTACACTTGTTTAGCATTGGAAGCAATGATTACCTGAGCCCTTTCTTGACCAACTCCACTGTTCTAAAGTCATACACAAACTCCAAATACGTCGGGATGGTCATTGGCAACTTGACAACAGTCGTTAAAGTATGTACTGTTTGCCTTTCTAAGCTTTTGATACAGATTTGTATTTTCTGAACTTTATTTATTTATGTAAATATCAAAATTTGTATTGATTCCGATTTGACAGGAAATATACAGGTTAGGGGGCAGAAAATTTGCGTTTATCAATGTGCCCCCGCTGGGCTGTCTACCCACCATCAGAATTAGCAGAGCAGCTAACAACGGCAGCTGCTTGAAAGAAACTTCACTGGTTGCAGCATTACACAACAAAGCCCTTTCCAAGCTCCTCCGTGAATTGGAGAAGCGATTAAAGGGTTTCAAGCATTCACTCTTCGACCTCAACAGCTTTCTCGAACAAAGAATCAACCATCCTTCTAAATTCGGTATGCCCTACGATCTATAACTCTCTCATCTCTTCAATGCGGGAATTTGTGGGCTCAGACCCAGATTATTGTGGTCCTATTTCCTTTGTCCTTGTAGTTTACTTGATTAGACCAATGAAGCTTTCCTGGTATGGATTGGCCACTGTATATCTAACATTGCTTTATGTTCAAAAACTTGGATCATAAAGGTTTCAGGGAAGGGAAATCAGCATGCTGTGGAACTGGGCCATTTCGAGGGGTTTTTAGCTGTGGAGGAAGGAGAGTGGTGAAGCAGTTCGAGTTATGTGAAAACCCTAATGAACATGTGTTCTGGGACTCGATTCATCTCACTGAACAGGCTTACAAACAATTGGCAGATCAAATGTGGGGTGGAGGGGTTGGCCACCCTCATGTTCTTGGGCCTTATAATCTGATGAATCTGTTCCAAACATAAGCAAACAGTATATGGATTCGATTCTACTCGTAATAGAATTTTGGGAAAGGCTAGCTGTCCTTTTTAATTCTTATGTGTCTTATCAATAAATTCATCGTGTTATTTTTATTTCTTTTATTGGCAATTTCTACGTTGCGAATTATTAGAGGATATCGTGGAGCCAGATACTTTTCTTCCCTGATTACCAAAATAAGAAATTACCACTGTAATATTCATGGCCAGAAAGGCTAGCTTTTGTGTTTTTGTGGTTTGCAAAATACCTGTGAAATGATATGAGTTATGAAATTAAGCTGATGGATTTTTTGAAACGAGTGGCATTCAATCATAAACTAAATTGGTATTTACACTATAAAAAGCCTTTTCTTGATGAATAAATCAGAGATTTTTCGAAGACATCTTAAACTATAGATTTGACTTAAATGGGCTCATTGAGGCACAAAACAAATCTAGTTAAAACAATTACAAAAATTGTTTATACTGATAGCAGTTGCTTAGTCGATACTGTGTAAAAGACAATTGAAATTTTAATAGAGCTAATAATTAGCTCAAAAACACTTAAAATACAGAATTATAGGAAATCCTGTTAGAAGAAAAATCTCAGAGTAAATTTTATAGATTCATGGGAGAAAAACATAATTGTGGAAGTCCTCGTTTGTAATCAACCTATAGGTAAAGGTATATATGAATCTAGGACATAACAAAGCATCCCAATGATTCATCAGAGAATATTGTGAAAGTCTTATAAGAAAGCAGCACACATGAATGCAAATGCATAGTTGAGCTTTGTTTATAATTGTTTTTCCCCATATTTTCAATAAAGTATATTATCTATTATATGATTATTTGTTTCAAAATCGAAAGATATTCTTACAAAAGTAATATTTGGAATTTTATTTTTATCCACTATTAGATAAATATAATTTTGATTTTTTTTCTAAAAATAGTCGAGCACCAAAATGTGTCATGATGTTAAGAGACAATTTTTGCCTTGTCAAAATCTAGAGAAGCCCGCATTTGAAGTCCTAAACACCCATTGCAACTCATCAAACATTGACCTTGACTTTATTTGAGTTATAATACATTTGTCATTCCTATTAAACGCTTTGAAAATGATAATTAAGCTCAAAGTAATTAAATGCTAAAAATATGTCTAAATACAATTAAAAGATTTAGCAATATGGAATTAAGTGTGACTTGGTTTGGGTTTCACCACCTTTCTCTATATAGAGGTTGGTATTTATTCACATGGACAAGATTAGATTTGAGATGAAGAGCAAAAATCTTTTATTTATCCTTTTACATATAAAAAAAATCTTATTGTCCGCTTTTGAGTTTTATATTTTGTTTTTTAGCAATAATCTAGACTAAGATCTTCCCTCACACAAGGGGGTATATTTTGGAAGCATTCAATTAATTTATGACATTCTTATAATACAAAGAGTTATGAAAGAAAAAGATTATTACCAAAGAGAGCTAACAAATGGTCAAATGAACAAAAATGTTCTTTCAAATAAACAAAAAAACGATGAAAAAAATGAAAGAGATAAAAATGAAATAAAAAGAAATAACTCCATTAAGTGTCCTATATTTGCAAGGTCCAAATTAGAAGATAAAATGTTAGTGACAAAGCATAAAATACAATTAGGAGTATTGAAATTGAAATGAAATCAATCAATGTCAAAATAGAAAGAGATCTTCACACATGAAAAGTCATCCTAGATCTTTGAACTTTAAACATCATTTGAGTCTTATATATCCTTTATTTAATAAATATAAATCATAGCCTACATTCATGCATATAAAAGCCATTGAGCTTTCCTTGATTTTTCTAGACATTATCTACTGAGAACTAAAATATATGCAAAATTTCATCATTGAATGACATGTTTTTCATATTTAACCAAAGAAGTTTATTCTTCATTAATTATTCTAAAAAATTATATCTCAATGGTTTCGTTCTAATAATTAGACTTAAACATACACAATTCTTGAAATCTTATGGTCTAATCCCCAGGCAAAAAAGTCAATTTTCAAGTTACATATAATCATCGATCAAATTCATAAGGTCTTATTGAGAATAAAACATGTGATAAGACTTTGATTTAAAAGATGAAATGATGGTGAAATGGGACAACCCTTAATAAGTGATAATATATATGCAGTCAACTCAAGTAGGGGTAGTTTTTTCACGAGATGTTTTGAGGAAAAAATACCATATTTAGGGTACAATCCAATTGAATGAGCAATATTATGGCTTAGATAGTCAATAAATTTTCAAATAAAAGACAATATTTATTATATAAGGTGTAGGTTGTATGACATATAAATACCAAAATGGATTATCAGTATAAATAAACTTGAGTAGGATGGTGAACCAAGAGAAATGATAGATTAGAAATATAATTTCTTAACATCAACAAGAAAAATGGATTACAAAGAAAGGAAAATTATATTTCAAGTAGGTAAGTATGCTTTTATGTCACTCACCCATGTTAATCCTCTCATTTCTCTTATCCCAAATTGATCCTAAATCAATCATTTTTTCAAGATCTTATGTCGATCATTTTTTCTTTTTAACGATCCTAAGTTTATAATTTTTAAAAGATCCCAAGTCAATTATTTTTTAATGATCCCAAGTAGATTGTTTTTCAAAAGATTCCAAGTCAATCTTTTTTCAAAAGATCTCAAGTCAATCATTTTTGTTACAATCCAAGTCAATTATTTTTTTTTTCTTTTTAACAATCCTAAGGCAATCTTTTATTTCTTTCTTTTCAATTCAATTGTTTTTCAGAAGATCTCAAATTGATTTTTTTTCTTCTAACAATCCCAAGTTGATCAATGTTTTGTTTACTCTTTCTAAACAAATAATATTGTTTTCATGTTCTCATTTTCTTTACAAACTTGCTACACAAAACCTATAAAGTTTATAATATCCTTGCATTGTATATATTGTAATGAAGGGGCAATTGTCATCAACTAATTTTGATATGTTTATTTTCAATTTAATTTCTTAAGAAAAGTTAAAAATAAAAATCAAACGACAGGGACTAATTTTTCTTAAAGTATTTTATTTATCAATGTGCAAGAATATTAGGACCACGATACATGTTTTTTTTCTTGATAAAAACTTTTGAATTCAACTAATTTTTTTTATTTTAAATTGTAAAATGATAAGTTTTGTGTAGAATTTTAATTTCTAAATATATTAAAACTCTAGAAATATAAATACAGATTATGGTTCATGAGAAATGGAGGACATAAAGGGACAAGAGGAGACACAGAGAACCTTGTAAAAAACCTCTTTTCTTGCTATCATATTAATCACTTAGAGTTTGTTTTTATAATTTAAAAATATTTTTTTTAAATACAAATATTTGAATATTTTCATTATTAATATTAAAAATATTTTTTTAAAATTAAAATATTATCTTAATATATTTTTAAATAAAAATATTTAAAAAAACAACCATAATGATACTAAACACGATACCAAATATGTTGTTAGCCCAAATCAGCCATTCCTCACAAACACAACCTAGATTTCATCAATCTAGAAAGAGACTACAATTAATGATCTCTCTCAAATTTAACAATCTTATCAATATAAAATTATGCTAGTATCTACACTAATATTCCATAGATGTTTATTTACCATCAAGATCATGGATAAAGAGTTTTAAAAAATTCTCATCGGTAACTTCTAGTCTATTGAGGAGTCCATCAATAATAAATGTACTCATAGAATCATAGATAGAAAAAGCATGCCAAAAAAATTTATGTGCTTCATTTTATCGTTAACACTCTCGATACATTCAGTATATCACCAATAAGAGAATTATATGTAATGTCATTGATGTTTTTATTTTTATTTCAGCGTATCCATCGGTAAAATTACATATCACCGACATAATGTCATATGTAATGCCGCCAGTGAGTTAACAATAATAATGATATTTTCAGCAATTCTTTTTTATCTCTGAAATATATCGATAGACTTATTATGTCGTTGAGCTAATAGTAACAATGATATTTGTTGTAATTATTGTCAACTCTTGGTAATAGGGTGTTTAATTATTTAAAGATATAGGGTCTGTTTGGTATTCCAGTTGCTGTTGTGGTTGAGGTTTAAAAAAACAGTTTTATAAAAAACACTTTTTTCTGCGGTTCATAACTGAAATTGAAATGTTTGGTTAAAACTGCGGTTGAGTTTGAGATTTAATAAAAAGAAGTTTCATGTGTTTGATTACCATGCTTTTTATATTGTTGTCAACTAGTGAAATTATTTTAAAGTACACACACACACTAGCCAATGCCCACGCGCCTTGTCGCAGGTGACACCATATTTTTTTCAACGCAAAAAAAATTAAATATGTGAGATTTTTTTTATTATAATATAAATTTCGGTGAAATAATAAATCTGTGCAGAATTTCTATTAAGATAAAAAGAAAAACATTTTCACAAAACAACAATAAAAAAATAATCATTAAAATTATCATTATTATGGGGAAAACAACAAAATCATAAAATCATCTAATCTGAAGAATAGATAAAAATAACAGAAAACACAAAAAAGTACAAAGGGAAAAATGGAGCAATATTAATTTTAAAATGATTACCAACATAAATTAAAATTTCAGGACTGAACCAAATAAAAATAAATCCCTAATAAAAAATAAAATGACAAAAATAAAAACAAAAATTAAAGCATAGATGCATAAATACGGATAAAAAATAAACGTTGTCCAAGAATGAAAGAAAAAACTATAACAATTAATAGCAAATAAAAAATTCAAACAATAAGAACCAAAATGAAAAATAAAATATATAATTAATTCCAATCGAACAACAAAAATGAAACAAATAAAAATATTAGGAACAAAACAAATAAATATATTTTAAAAAAAAATTGTAGTGTAATTTTGTTAGAAAATTAAAAGAATAGGGATTGAAATGAAAGTAGCAGACATGACTAATTTCAATTGGAGGACACAATAAAAACAAATTAAAACAAACTATATAATTAATTTCAATTATAGGACAATTGAAATAAATAAAACCTTTGGACCGAAATAAATAAAGACATTTTAAAAAATTGTAATGTTTTTTAAAATTAAAAGAATAAGGACCGAAATGAAAGATAAAATATATGACAAATGTCAATTGGAGGACCCAATCAAAAGCAATTAAAACCTGCATACTAAAATAATTAAATAACCAAAAGTAAAGCAGAAAATTAAAAAAATAAGGACTAAACTGAAGCCCAACATATATAATCAGTTTCAATTAAAGGGTACAATGGCAACAAATCAAAAACTATATTAAAAAAACAATAATGAAATTGAAATCAAAAGCCTAGGGACTAAAATAAACATTGCGCAAATATCAATGACCGATGCGTACTTTCGGGCGGTAGGAGATAGAAAAGGAAGAAAAAACCTAAACCCGTCCACCGGAGCTTCCCAATCCACCGTAAACAAACATGCGCCGCACCAGGAGAAAAAGGACATGTCGGTTCACCATGGGAGACGGTGGAAGCAGATTTTTTACCACCGTGTGGAGGCGAACGCGCAGCCTGAATGGCGCGTGCAACAGATACATTGCAGACACGTCCGTACGACATGCCTGCAGTATTTTTGAAAAGAAATAATAAAATACTGGACAATTACCTATACACCTCTGGACCCGCCTGATAACCACAAAAAACCACCGTGGAAAATATAGTAATACCCCCGATTTCGGCGCCTATATTTTGTCATTTTTGAGTGTCAATTTCATAGTTATATTGTGCAATAAATTTAGAAATATCATCCATGTCCCCTAGAAATTGCGAAACTATCCCCAGTCCTGTTTCCCTTTTTTTTATCATTTTCGGGGGCTATTTGTGTTGTTTTACTGTGCAACAAATCCGTAAATACCATCTATGTTCATTGAAAAATTTGAAAATACCCCAGGTTCTGGGGGTTAAAAATTTTCTATTCCTAGGGTAAAATGATAATTTTACTGTTGCAATAAATAGTAATCTGAGTCTGTGTGAACAGTAGCGAAGTCTACATTAAAACGAGGACGCAATTTATTGTTTTAGTTAATATTATTTTTTAAATATTGTATATTTAATAATCATAATAATAAAATATAATTAATAATTCAAGTAATTTAGACACTTGTTTTTTGAGAATACGTTTGAGATTATTTTTCAAAGTATTTATTGTTTTATTTTAAAAAAAAATATTTTTAATATCGACACATTAAAATGATGTAAAAAATATACAAAACAATTAATTTAAGAAAAAAAAATTATTTTATTTTTTTCCAAAAGTGTTTTTAAACTCAACCTGAGAAGTTGACCCGAAAGACCCAAAATCTAGCACAAATTCAGTAAAAACCAATTGATTTAATTGATTTTTTAGTGATTTAGTTGACCAAGCTAAACAAATTCAAGTTAAAGCTATTTATTTATTCTTGAGAAGAAAATTATGTTGTTTTAATTATAGTTATAAATTTAAACTTGGTGAGTCAACGTAGAAGTCTAGAAATTTGTTTTGAATGATCCAGTGGAAACCTATATATTTTCAAATACCAATACACTAATTTTTTTCAAACTCTGTTAAAACCACAATACCAAACATCTACTTAGTGGTTGCGGAGGTAATGAGAGCCATGAAAAGTATTACTATACGGTGTGTAGAAAAAAAAGTTTAATTGAGCATCTATATTCTTAAAACATGCAATTTTATCCTTTTCTAATAGCATTATTGACTTGAGCTAATTAACCACCATTTTATTGATTTTGTTGCCAATCCATAAAAGTTAAAAAAACATAAGGGTAAGACTACTGAATGCCAAAAACACAAGGGACAAATAGTTGATTTTCCCTGAAATAATTGTTCCTGATAGTCTTATCATCATTAGATATTGAATAAAGTAAGACAACATCAATCATTAAAGTAGAAAAAGATAATGGATAAAAATAATATATTTGTTTTATCAACCATCAAGGATATTATTATTTTTTTTAAAAAAAAATCTATGAATGATATTAATATATTATTTGGTATTCTAAATAACATAAATTGGATAAGATTACAAAAATATTTGTGATTGTGTGGTGTAACTTTTGACAATAGAAAAAATAACTTTTGTTCTATCTAAGACTTCAAGTGGAGAAATTATTGTTTCATTTAAAAAGATGTACAAGTGTTGTTATTTATAAAATGACTATATTGTTTTAAGTATTAAATCAAGTTTTTTTTTTATAAAAAAAATAAGATGAAGAAAAAAAATCAAAAAGAATCAACAGGTTTTACCCAGATCATCTCATGTTATTTCTGAGGTCAAATTGGGCCAGTCGTTTAAAATAAATAATGAATCTCTAGACTTAATTCACTAATATATTAGTGATTTAAAGTTTGTGTGAACTATAGGTGAAAAAAAGTGTTATGTTACTTTTATAAATGATTGTAAAATATATTGTTATATTTATTTTCTTATGAGAAATAATCAAATAAAAACAAATATGGAGTATATCGAAATAATCTTGATGAAATATCACCTATATGAATTACAAATGTGGTTTTACAAATGTGGTTTTTATAAAGAACACTTGTTTTTAGAATTAATTCTTCAACCTTTCAACTTCCAAAATTCACTATACAAATTATGTTTTTATTCTTTTAAATCTAGAGCTTGGCTTCATCTGGCTGGGAGATATTTTAGCAACGTAATCTTTGGTTCAATGACATTGTCTAGAAGTGCATATAAACCACGATCATATTTTTAAAATCTTGAGGAACACATTACACAAACACCATAGCTACACAAGTGATGATCAATATAGCTTTACAAACAAATTATTTACCTTTAACAACAATAGAATATTCATCACTTTAAAGTGCTTAAACAAGTAATTGCTCCTTTTTATTTTAATTTGAACATAAATAATTTTATTATTAGTGTGCTTTGAATATATGCTTAGTTGTATTCTATTGAAAGCATATTTTACATTAGTTATGTTTTTGCATGTTTAAACTATATGAACTCGTAAGTTTTGCTGAAGATTTTATTATATTTAGCATGTCTCATTATAATAAACTAGGCATATTTAACAAAAAAGGAAAGGATGCCATATCAGAGCTTTTCTTTGGCCTGTTAGACTTCTGGTCTATGTTATTAGCTATTATATTATGTGTGACGTCACATACCGGCTGATTTGTTGTTGTCTGTCTAGCTTGGATTGTAATTGTATAATCAAACTGAAAGGGGATTATTGCAAAGGCACGATGTCTTCTTGTAAGAGCAATTAATTAATTAATTAATTAATTCACGACATTTGGGAAACGAATATAGTCATTAGGTAATGTGTGAGGTCAGTCTTTGGACTAGCTTGCTGTGGAATGAACGTTTAGTAGAATAATAGGGGCTAATCTCTCTCTCTCTCTCTCTCTCTCTCTCTCTCTCTCTCTCTCTCTCTCTCTCTCGTGGTGTGATCAACAACCATTTTGATCTCCGTATGGGTATGGGAGAGATGGAGTTGCACTCTTTTGCTCCTTTTTTTTATTCGTCAAAATCACACATCCACCCCTTGGTTTTGTGACAAATGTTTCTCATACATCGTATTTCAAAAAAAAATATAATTGTTGATGTTAAAATTATTTTGTAAAAAATATATACGTATTATTATAATACTAGCAAAAAATACGATAATCGGGTCAATTTTTTTTATAAAATCTTCCAGCAGCTATATCACTGTACTGTGAGCAGAGAACATTTTTTCAAGAAAGTTTAATTGAGAACCTATGTTCTTAAAAGATGCAATCTTGTCCTTTTCTAATAGCGCCAATCAACCCCATATTTGATTGATTTTGGTGGCAATCAATCCAAGTTAAGATTGCTATGTGCCACAAACATAAGGGGAAAATAGATGATTTCCCCTAAAACTAATATCATCATTAGATATTGAATAAAGTGAGACACCATCGATCATTCGAGGAAAAAAGAAGAAGATCATTGACAAGAATACAGAGATTTACTCAAGACTTTGCTTATATATCAATATTTGCCTCTTTGTTTTTTTAGATTAAGCATATGAGTTGACAAATCAAGTTTCACCATGCATGGTTGCATCTATGTACCATATTTTATCGAGAAAAGTCCGTGGAGTGATAGAGAATCGACTCTCTTGTCGTAAAAACCTATAAGGGACTGTAGCTGTATTTTGCTTCACAAAAATATTTTTTTATTTGCACCCTTAGCAGATTTCATCAACTGTCACAAAACTAGTTGATTTAAACCACGGTTCGATTTTAGTTTTTTTGTTGAATTTTTTTTCAGTTTAGTTGTTTTTATTGATAAAAATCAAACCGAAAATGCACACTCCTATATATGAGCATGATATATTTACTTTATGATATTTTGTTTAGTTTGGTAATGGGTTTTTTTTTTGTAGTCAATGTGTGTGTATATATACTTTAATTTAGCTTAAAAAGACAATTTTGGTTATTTAACTTTAAAAATAGGCCATTTTTTGTCCCACACTCTTGTCCTATTTGTTCATTTTTAAATTGTTTTTATTTAACACAAAAAACCCACGTCACTGATTGTTGCATGGCTAAATAAAAATATAGCTTAATAAATAAAATGTTATTACTTAGCATGGTGAATTACCCCTAGTGCAGGTTTAACATATTGCCTTGGGTGGACTCTTTTTTCTTCTCCTCTTCATCGACTGTTTTTATTTCCATCTCTTCTTTTTTACGAGTGGTAGGTCATGTGTTTGTCCTTATTGTTATTTTTTTATAAAAAAAAAACTTCTTTAATACATCTTTAGCCCCTTGAAGTTAAAACGAAAAAATTCCTTTGTTATTTAAATATTTTTCTTATTTTTTTTAGTTCACATAAAAAAAACTTGTTTTTTAACTGAAAAAATAGATAAATTTTTTTAATGCCTATCATGTTTGTACTTTGCGAAGATTTTTTTGCTATGTAATTAAATGTAAAGTAATATAAGAGATAAAAAGTTACTAGGTTTGATAGGATGAATGACTCATATTATTTTAAACATGTTTAATAAGTTAACTTAAGTTAGCTTGAGATTGAATATTATTATTTGTTTAAATTTATTTTTTATATGAATTGGGCCCTTGAGCTTAAGCTACGCATAGGACGCACATTAGCATCCGCTCCTGGCCGGCAGTCCAGCGAGGGAGGTGCTGCTTCACTACAGTGTATAAAAGCATTAATTTAAGCTAGCTATCCTGGCCAGCGTAATGTAGCAATCACCATTACTGGGGTTCGCTGGTTATCAGCTACGAAGACATGACAAAATGTAGTAGTGGTAGTTTAATAAGTTGAAGTAAGAATAGAAGGTTCCTGAACGGAGAGATTTGTTGAGAATCCAGGTGATGAGGTTGTAATAAATTGATTCTAAACAATATTTATGATTATATTATATTACATCACATGAACTACATGTATGCAAATATATCACCCGTTCCAGGAACTCACTCTAAAGACGACATGTTTCTAGGGTCTATTTGACAAAGCAGGGAAACATGTTTTTAAAATACTTTTAAAATTATTTTTTAATGTTCTAACATTAATAATTTTAAAAAATCTAAAATATATTATTTTAATGTATTTTTAATTAAAATATCACTTCACAGCGCTATAAACACACATTTAGACGTGCTTACGTCTGCTAGGCCACAGACTTGGAGCTTCTCCATAATTATAATCTTCCTGAAATTTAAATAAACCCCAGCCCACAAGTCACAGAGCAAGTAGCATTGTTTTCTCAACAATGAATGAATATTGCAACATTACCCTACCTCGACGACGCATGGGTCCCATGCATTCCACGATCTCTCATTAACCTCTATAAAAGCCACCAACATTCTGCAACTAACTTGCATATTTGGCGGAGCAACTCTAGGGCATAGAAGCTGTTGGGCAAAATATAAGTGGAGCTGGAATGGAGTCAGTGGAGAAGCCAACTTCAAACAGATGCAATGGAGCGAATGGAGAGCGCCAAAAGGAGCAGAGCGGGAGCTTTCAGATGCCGCTGCACTACCCGAGATACACCCGAGCCAACTATGAGACCATGCCAGAGTGGAAAATTGATTGCCTGCTCAGAGAGTATGGGCTGCCTGTCACTGGGGATCTTGAACAGAAAAGGAAGTATGCCATGGGAGCTTTTCTTTGGTCCCGTTAGACTTGTAGTTTATGTTATGTGGTCGATCAGTCTCTGGGACTAGTACTGTGCTAGCTGTGTAATGAACGTATAGTAGAATAACGTGGGTGTTATTATGGAATAAAACATGTTTTGTTCATTCTTTCTGGAACAACCTTTGGTTTCTGAATAAATTTATGATGGTTTCACTTGCTGCTTCTCTTTGTGATTTGATCCGCATATGGGACATGAATTTATGGGAAATAGATCCTGCGGCAGTAGTGGGAGGAGAACGAGAAGATGCAGAGAAGGGACGCGAGGGTTGCCGCTGTAGACAGACGGGAAAACAGGGAGCAGAGGTGGGGCGGCTGGCAGCGCAGTTGGAGAAGAAGAGGGACGCCTGGGGAGAGAATAATTAATTGCAGCTCAAAGGTCAATGAGATTAATTGCAGAGAAGCGGAGACCATGAACAGATGAAATTTTTTGGACATAGAGACACTACGAGATTAACAGATGAAATTTTTTGGATATAGAGACTACGAGATTACTTGCTACGTGTTGTGCTTACTTTTTTATCTATGAAATTGATTGATTTCGTACATGTTTTAATTCGTTATTTTAATATTTAATTAGTAAAATTATAATAGATTAAATTTGTTAGAAATTACTTTTTTTTCCGTTTAAAAGTAACAATTAAAAACCAAAATTAAGAGCGTATATATATAAATATAGACAAAAATAGAGACTATTTAGAAATATATCTAAAAAATAAAGAAATAAAAATAAAAATAAAAATTTAAAAGTATATGAGCCGAAATGAAAACAAAATATATAAATAATTTAAATGAAAGGATTAAATTAAAAAAAATTAAAAGTGTTGTAAGGAAAAAATAAATAATTCTTTTATTTCTTGATTTAATTTCGATTCCTTTAATTTTTCAGTAATTTTGGTATAATTTTAAATAATCTGTTTGTATTTATATATCTATACTCTTAGTTTTGACTTTTAATTTTTATTAGAATTCATCTTTGTATTAAATGTATCTTTGATTAAAAAAACAGAGTAAGTTCACCCTTGGTGGTGTGAAATGAAAGTAGAACTCTCTCTTATACATATATACTTAATCTTCAATTGTTAATTATTTTTTATATTTTTTAAGGCATTAACATTATAAATATTAAAATATATAATTAGTTTTAAGAGAAAAAAACCTTTAAAATATTTTTTTCTCGTTATTTTAAATGCATTATTTATAATAAAATGAATATATTAAAAAACTAAATAATTGAAAGTCTTGTAGATGGATTGTTTCGCTCTAATGTATAGCATTATTAAAAAAATAATCAAGAACCATTAATGCCTTTTGATATGTTATAAAATTTGGTTTTGTCTGCGGCAAAGCGGTGACAAGTGACTCATATATTTTGTATTTGTAGATAATTTGACAAAAAAAAAATTCACATGTTTTGTCTGTGTGCAGCTTCGTATATTTTTTATTCATGTAATATTAGATCTGAAATATCCTACATAAAAAAGTTATAGAAGTTATTTTTTTTCACAAAAACAATATCAATTAATAAATTACATTGAATATTATTCTTATTGTTCTTATCATGATTGTTAAACTATAATTATTATAGCTATTATTGCAATAATTATTGTAAATAATTAATATTCTAATAATTAATGACAATATTATCGTTCCCACTATCATTATCGTTATAAAAAGAAATTCATTTTTTTTCCAAGATTTATTCTTCATATTATTATATTTGAAGTATTCCAGAATACTAATATTAAATTACTTTGAGAATATTTTAATAAAACTTCATTTTTTTATATATATTTTAAGGTGTTAATATTAAAAAATACCAAAATATATAATTATTTTTAAGAGAAAAATCCTTAAAAATAATTGTCATCATTATTTTCTATAATAAAATGAATATATAAAAACCTAATATACAATAATTATTATTATTATTGTAAATAATTTTGTTATAGTAAGAACCGAAAGTTTTGTAGGCTGATTATTTTGGTCAAATATATAACATTATAAAAAAATCTAAGACCATTAATATTTTTTTGCATGTTAAAAAATTTGTTTAGGGATACGGCGAAGTGGAGGGCAATTGGCTCGTATATTTTTTCATTGTAGATAAATTACCCTAATTTTTCCACCTATTTCATCTACATGTCACTTCATATATTTTTTATTTATGTGATACTAGATATGAAATATCATACATAAAAAAGCAGTAGAAGTCAACCTCTAAGAAAAATAACATCAACTGGTGAATTATTTCTATTATTATTGTCATTGTTATTATTATGATTGTTAAATTATCATAATTATTGTAGTTGTCATTATAAATATTATTATTAATAACTCATATTTCAATTATTATTGTTCATACTATCGATGACACCATAATTATTGTTAGAAAAAGAAATTAAATAATTTTTTTAATTTTATAAGATTTATTCCTCATAATATTAAAAGTATTTGAGAATACTAATATTAATTTATTTATTTAAAAAAAAAAACCTAGGTCATTTATTTATAGGCGCTAATATTGAATGTCTTATCTATAATAATTAGAAATTTCGACACCTACTAATATTAACAAATAAATAATTAAAAAACAAATAAATGACAAAACAAAAATAAATATTATTAGATTTATAAAAATTATTTGACATTAAGAATAAAAAAAATTAAAATTAAAAAAACAGAGAAAAAATAATAAATATCAATTTTCAAATGATCACCCACACAAATTAAAATTTAAACATTAAATAAAAAAAACTTTAATAACAGTGGAAATAATAAAAATAAGAAACAAAAACTAAGAGCATGTATATATAAACATAGACAAAAATAAGAACCATTTAAAAAATATATATAAAAAATAAAATAATTAAAATAAAATCTAAGATTAAAAGTATAAGGACTAAAATGAAAAACACATATATAATAAATGTCATTTAAATGACAAAATTTAGCTAGTAGTTCAATTCGTCTTTTACCTTCCAGCTCCACCACATGTCGTGCTTGTTTACGAGTGTGGTTGAAGTTGCTTTTGAAAATGCTTTTCGTTCAGAATGCATCAAAATGATATTTTTTTAATTTTTTAAAATTTATTTTTGACATCAGCACATCAAAATCATCTAGAAACACCAATTTTTTTTATTTTAAAATAAAAAATTTCAATTTTTTTCAAAAGCGTTTTCCAAACTCATTCCCAAACACTCCTGCCATCTCCCACCAAAACCACAATTCAATTCACTATTTCAAACAATAATGAATAGCGAACACCACAGTTCAAATCTTTTTTCATTAATATTTGAAATTGCGATCTCCTTTAGCTATTCTATGAAATAATAGTCGTGGAGAGAATAAGCTGACCTGGACACCTTACACCCTAGTTATAAGAAACAATTTATAAGTGGGAAAAAAAACAAATGTGAAAAAAGTGGGTCCGAGGATTATTCATGGCGAGTGTAAATTGCCCTAGACACCCCGGTTATAAAAAAATGTATAAGTGAAAAAAAAACAAGAACAAAAAAAGTGGATCCAGAGATAAAAACAAATGTATACGGGGGAAACAAATTGTGGTGCGCGTAAGCTAGCCTGGACACTCCGGTTATAGAAAAAAAATTACAAGTGGAAAAAAAAATAGGAAAACAAAACGTAAAAAAAAAATGGATCCGGAGATTAATCGTGGTGCACGTAAGCTGTCCCTGACACCTTGGTTTTAAAAAAACAAACAAAAAAAAGAAACCTGGTAAAAAATAAAATAAAAACTTTTTTAAATAGTTATGAAACGTGAAAATCATTGTATACACACGTCAGATGTGTCGCTATAGTAAAAACAAAAGCACATGCTAATTATTTGGCATGATCTGTCGTAAGAGTAAAAAAAATTGTTCATGCGAATTAAAATGCATGAGCAGTCGCAGAATGCAAAAGCAATGGACAGAAAGAAAACAAATGAGGTCAAGCTGCACTGTTCCCGTCCACAGTGCACTGACTGTGGGTGGACAGTGCGTCCTTGATTTATTTTAACTGTTAGGAGACTGAATAGCAAGAAAAAGAGTTGCAGAGAATTGTGTATTTCTTATTTTGAATAACTCTCTTGTACAAAGATCCTTACGTAATTGAATAGGACTGGACTGCTAATATTATGCTAAGCAAATCTCCTGCAATTAATAGGACTCTTTGTATGAATATGCGGTAATCACTCTAACAACCTCAATAAATTCTGCAGCTAACTTGCATATTTGGCCAGGCAACTCTAGGGCATAGAAGCTGTTAGGCAAAATATAAGTGGAGCTGGAATGGAGTCAGTGGAGAAGCCAACTTCAAACAGATGCAATGTAAAGCACGAAAAGGAGCAGAGCGGGAGCTTTCAGATGCCGCTGCACTACCCGAGATACACCCGAGCCAACTATGAGACCATGCCAGAAAGGAAAATTGATTGCCTGCTCAGAGAGTATGGGCTGCCGGTCACTGGGGATCTTGAACAGAAAAGGAAGTACGCCATGGGAGCTTTTCTCTGGTCCCGTTAGACTTGTAGTTTATGTTATGGGGTCGATCAGTCTGTGGACTAGTACTGTGCTAGCTGTGTAATGAACGTTTAGTAGAATAACGTGGGTCTTATTATGGAATCTCTTTCTCTTTTGTTGTGTTATCTCCCATCACTGTGATCTCCGTCTAGGCACGAGAGAGATGGAATCTTTTATTCCTTTTTTTTGTTGTAAAAAACACAGTTTCACCCCTTGATCTTATGAGAAATACTTGTCTCATCCCTAGTGTTTTATATTTGGTCTATTTACATCAAAATTGTTAAAATATTTGTCTGTTGATCCCAATCAATAACTACCATAAATTATATTGATATAAATAGACTGAATTGCTACTTAAAAAAATACTAGGACTGAATCGAACTTTTTCTATCAAGTTCTAGCACCTTCGACATTAGGATCTTCACTATCCGGCCACCAATAGGGTGATTTTGTGGATGCAGAGGTGAAAAGGAGGCATGAACAATATTTCTGAATGGAGAGGAAACTTTCCATATAAACGATCGAGCACCTATATTCTTAAGAGATGCAATTTTATCCTTTTCTAATAGCATTTTTGATTTGAGCTAATTAACCATATGCTACTCTGTCCAAGTTAAAAAGACAAGGGTAAGATCACAACGTGCCACAAACATGAGGGTCAAATAGCTGATTGTTCCTAAAATAGAAGGCATCAATTATCAAAGCTCGTTAAAGTATAAGAAAATAAAAGATCATAGATAAGAATAAAAGGTCACTCAATACTGTAGTTGGGCATCAATATTTTCCTCCCTTTTTTTAGATTAAATATATTTGATGAGTGGGTTGAGGGTGTGTGATGTGGACCGACTCACAAGCACCAGTAAGGACTCATTACATGTTCTAAATGGTCCAATGACCCGGTCTAAAATAAAAATATTGAATGAGACATTGATTGCATTGGTTTTGAAGGTTTCAACCAAGTCAGAATTGCAAGGACCAATGGAGTATCAAGAGGAGACCCTAGTACATTTTATCCATGTGTAGGAGGGGTCCAATGCAACCTTATTTGGATTATGAAGTGAGGACAGCAAAAAAAACAAAAGAATCCCACTACAACTTGGAAATAACATTGGTGGATATCTTTTCTTTTTGTTTCTAGGATTAAAGGGCTGGATGGAAGGCCATAAATAAGCCTTATGAGTTTTATTTAATTTTGTTAGCTACAGACCAAGGCTTGTTTGGGATTAATAAATACTTTGTTTACAGTTAGGATTTAGGGCTTCTTTGGATTAAGTCATGAGCTTTTCAATTTAGGGGTTTGGATCAATTTTGATTGGACCTCATTTAAGTCCACATAAGGGGTCCATTAGGATTTATTTCAACTCATGTAAGCTAAATTTTTGCAGCCATTGATGAATATTAATTCTAAACTTTTCAGTTTTATGTGTGAGAGTGATTCTTGCATTCTGTAGTTCTTGAACGAACTAGATACAACTTATCGAAGATTAGCTGGCTTCGTGACGTCATTCTACTCATTCCAATAGTGTTGGTGCCTTGGGGCAGATTTTCATTGTGTCATAATTTTATCAAACCTATTTTGGCTTTCCGGGATCAGATCTCATTCTTGGTTATGGGTTGCATGACCATGTGATCACGAGGTTCGCATCAGTGTGTTTAACATTTTGGTTGTTATTGTGGTTGAGGTTAAAAAAAACTGTTTCATGAAAAATGCTTTTAGTTGCGATTCATAACTGAAATTGAAATGCTTGATTAAAACTGTGATTGAGTTTGAGATTTAATGAAAAACAGTTTCGTGTGTTTGGTTACAATGTTTTTCATATTGCTGTCAACTTGTGAAATTATTTGAAATGAAACACATATATTTTTTTAACTATTGTAGATTTAATAATCATAATAATAAAATGTAATTAATAATTCAAGTAAATTAGACACTTATTTTTATTCTCCCATCAAACTACTTGTAATTCCATCACGAACTAAATTCATACGTGAAGGCTTCTGCAATCCCTTGCTATTTGATCTAGGAACAACATCTCAAAAAATATCATCATGAACAACATCTGCGATCCATAGTGATTTTCAGGATCTCCATCTACATGTTGTAGAGATATAATTACAAGGTCAAATTCAGTTGCAAGTTTCTGAATTTCATCCAGGACCTCGCTGATCTTCTCAACTTTCTAATCCATAATCAATCAAAAAACAATAGGGTTGAGGAGTGAAATGAAGTCACGGCCCTTTTCCTTTCATCAGGTTGATCTCTATCTACACATTTTTTTTATTTTTTTTAAATATGATTTTTAATTTTTTTTAAATCGGGTTGGGCCTGACCCAACTAAATGGGTAGGCCCAGCCCAGTTGGGCGCAAACTGTTGGAATTGGGTTAGGCTGAGAGTAGGTCCATCCCAGGAGTTTATACTAAAATTAATATGGTGCACTCCACTATTCACGTCTTGCGTGAACAATGCATCGTGAATTATAATTCAATCTGATACTGTTCACATAACACGTGAACAGTAATATGGCCGACAGTGATGAGAGGCTCACCTGCCAATACCGACGGGTAGAGGAGGTCGAGGTGGTTCTTCATGTGGTGATGGCATCAAAAATGGTGCCCATGTGGTGTTCGGGAGGAGTGTCGGAAGGTTGCAGCTGCTTCTGCTGCCGCTGATGTTGCTTACGTCGGGGCTTGTTGCTGCTGCTGGAGGTCACGACAGAACTTATGGCATGGAGGAGAAGCTGCCGGTGCTGAGGAGGATGATGGTGGTGCTCTTCGAGAGCTGCCGGTGACTGTGAAGAGAGAGGGAGTTATCGGTGACCGTGGAGAGAGAGAGATCGTCGACGATGGTAATAAGAGGAAGGCAACAATAACGGTGTAAAACTCGGTGCTAAGGTCTCATATCAATCGTCCTTAATGCTTCCTCTCTGTTATGTTATGTTTTTTTTGCAAAATCTTTTTTGCTTGTGTTAACAATGTCTGCGTTCGTATGCGTTATCGTCATCTGCGTTCGGGCGAAAAGCATCTAAAAGATGCTTTTCGTAAATTACAGTTCAACCGTAGTTTTTGGTAGGACCCACAATACAAAACTATGGTCCGAAAGTTTAACCAAACGGTTTGGCTCTGTGGTGAGCCTCAACCGCAGGTGACACCGCAGAGCCAACACCCACATACTGGACAAGAGTGGAAAATAATTAAAATAAATTATCTTAATATAACAGTATTGTCGAGTTAATCTCATCGGCAACATCTTCTGTAAAACTTAGCAGGCTCACCGCAGAGCCAAACACCCACATACTGGACAAGAGTGGAAAATAATTAAAATAAATTATCTTAATATAACAGTATTATCGGGTTAATCTCATCGGCAACATCTTCTGTAAAACTTACATGTTATCATACTATTTGGCTTCTTCCTCGTCTTTTTTATTCTTTCTTCTCTCACAGCAATATACCGACAGAAGAATTCAATCATGTGGTAGTGGTGTTAATGTTTTAGTGTTCAACAAGTGGACCAATCAGGATTAGATTTACCCCTCAAACGATCATGACGATATCCACAAATCATTTTCAAAATTGATTTTGTTATCTTCCCTCTCGCGGAAAAATAAATGTTAATGAATCATAACTTAACTGATATTAATTAATGTTTTCTCTTCCAAAAAACATCAACCATATTCATAGAAAAACGTGTACATATACTAAAATAATAATTTTATTTTTAATATCATCCTATCAAAATAATCTAAAAACATAAAAATATCATCCGACGTTTCCCCACCTTTATTTTTGGAGGTCTGTGTGTTCATGGTCTTCGTTTCTTCACGTCTCGTTTTGTGGGTCTCTCATATACATACAAGCGTTTATGAGCATAATTATCTAGAAAAGATACCATGACAAATTATATATTTTAAATATCATAGATATAATAGTAAATTTATTTAATCTTTTTCATAAATTCCCATGGATAAACCAAACATAATAAAAATACATTACTAGTCATTTTCAACTTCAACTAAACACGAATATCATTTTTTCAACAATCATTTTTTCTATAATCACATTCCAAAAGGATACCTAAGAATTCTTATACCAAATGTCCCCTAAAAGTAATTCCCTTATTTTTTTAAGGAAAATAATTAATCCTATCAATTACTTTAAATCTTATTATGTATGTATGTATGTATGTATGTATGTATGTATGTATGTATGTATGTATGTATGTATTCACTAAGTCCCATTCTTATTGGCTATTTATAATTTTTAGTTCATTTTATTTGACTATTTTGAAAGGTAACTTGAAAATAAGAAAGGAGAAATTTTCTAGAGTCAACACTGATCAGAAAGAAGGGTAAAAAAGAAAAGAAAATCATCATAGACTCTCTACACTTGTATAAAATTTATGTTTTTTTAAAAAAAATGATAAAAAGTAATAATATGGAGGGAGTAATACGGCATGATGTCTTTCAACATTATAAAAAGAGGAGCAACGCCATTGTTTACCAAAGTGGAGGAGAAGAAATATAAGAGACTAGAGATGAGAAGAGAGTGTCATCCTTTGCTGAGTGGAGTGAGAAATAGAGCGAGCAAATACAAGCATGGGCTCTCTTTAGCTGAGATGGAATCGCTTTCTAGCCTCTGCGAAACCATATTGCCTTCTCTGTCACCAATTCCCGAGCTCGACGTGCAGCAAAACCAACCCACCAAGGCTGTGCAGGCCTTCTACACAGCCTCTGGCTCTCAAACGCCGATGCCTGATGAGGTATACAATCAATATTCTCCCCCCCTCTCTTAATTTCTCAATCTGATCACGGTTAATCTAGTCTTTCCTGATATCCTTAAGGAATTTAATGAAAATGGTGGCTTACTTTTTTACAGATGGCAGAGCTTTTAGTGAAGAGTGGATTGCCAGAAGCTGTGTTCCTGGTGAGATTGGTTCTGTGGCTTCTTTCCACAAGGTTGGGTACATTTTTTCTTTGTGGGTCTCTTTGTTTTGGGGAGAAATGGCCATACCTGAAGATTTTTTCAAGCATCTCTCTGGACAAGAGGGAGAAGGTTTTGCAGAAGTGGTTCATACATAAGGTTTTTACACCCATCAGAACTGCCTTCGTATATGTCAAGATCTTGATCCTATACGTTTTCTTCTCTCGGGTAATGTCTCTTTAAAAAAATTCCATGCTCTTAATTCTTTGGTATTTTCACCTGTCATAATCATGTTAGACAAAAAATATATATATATTTTTCTTAACATTTTAGTAGGATATTATCGGGGCAGTGGAAGTCCAAGGGTGGTCAACTTAATTGGTGAGGAATTATAGAATTCTAGGTTATCAATAACTTCTCTAACCTGGTTATTATATGGGTGTTTGGTTCTGCGGTATGGCCTACAGTTGAGGTTCACTGCAAAGCCAAACATGATTTTAATCAAACGGGTGCATAAAATTTAACTATGGATCCCACCTAAAATTGCATTCCAGTTGCAGGTAATGAAAAACATCTATGAGATGCTTTTCAAAAAACTTAGCCGTGGTTTATGCATGGGATTAAACTCAACCACAGGTAACACACAAGAATTTTTTTGAGCATTAACACATACTTCAGCAATGAGTGCATGAAATTTTTTGAACGAACCAAGCTTGAGCACAAATCTGCTTCTCCTCCACGCCACAAGCTCTGGCGTCAGCAACACCAAAGGCAGCAAGCCCCGGCTTCAGCAGCACCAGTTGCAACCTTCCAGAGCTCCTACTGACCAACACACATCACCATTTTCGACGTCACCACCACAAGAAGAACCACATCGACCTCCTCTACCCGTCAGTACCGGCTGTTGATCCTTTCATCACAGTCGGTCATGTTATGTTCACGTGTTACGTGAACAGTAACAACGTGAATAATTTAGAACGAAAGGAAAAACGCACCATTTTGTGTTTTTTTTTAACTCTTGGGCTAGGCTAGACCTGCTCTCAGCACAACCCATGTCCAATAGAGTTGGGCCCTTTTGGCCCAACTTGGTTGGGCCGGCCCATTTAGTTTGGGATAGGCTTACTCTGATTTTTAAAAAATATATAAAAATCATATTTTAAAAAAATTAAAAATTGTGTACATAAAGATCAGCTCTAATGAAAGGGAAAGGTGCGTCACTTCGTTTTACTCCACAACCCCATTGCTTTTCAATTAATTGAGAATAAAAACAAGTGTGTAATTTACTTGAATTATTAATTACATTTTATTATTATGATAATTAAATCTACATTATTTAAAAAATATATGTGTGTGTCCTTTAAAGCACAAGTTGATAGCAATATAAAAAGCATGGTAACCAAATACTCGAAACTGCTTTTCATTAAACCTCAAACTCAACCACAGTTTTAACCAAACACTTCAATTTCAGTTTTGAACCGCAGCTAAAAGCGCTTTTCATGAAACTGTTTTTTTTCAACATCAACCACAACAGCAATAGCCATGCTAAACACATTCTATATATGAAAGATTATCAATATGTCGTGTAATGTCTCCCCGTCCATGTAAAAATAGAATTTATCGATAGTTATTATGATGAGTTTCATTTTTATATGGGCTGGAAACCATGAACTGAAAACAGTAATGACTTAGTATGATAAAAATAAAAACAATCTAAATTCTTGTTATTTTATTTTTCTCATTTAAGTTAAATAATTAAATTTAAAATCAAATGTAAAATTTTAAATACGACTAGTCATGTTTATTTAAGAATACGAGATAATCCATTCAAAATATAGAAATAGTTTCTACAAGTTTAAAACATAAAAGTTAAAGATAACCCTTCTCAAGGCTAACACATGTGATCTTATCATTGTTCATCCAATTACTATTAACCATCTTACATATTAATGTGGATTACAATAGTGTATTTTTGTCAAAAACTTTAGTTTGCTTTTTTTCTCCCACAATTCAGCCATTTTGAGCTCAAATTAGAGCTAAATTGCATGTTTTTAAGGGTGAGATTGAATTAAAAAAACATTGAAGTGAAAAAATGAAAAAAGTAAATGGCAAGTTTGCAATTGTTTTAAAAAGTTCATTTGTGTCTCTCATCCTTTTTAAGCTATTAGTTAATTGGTCTTTATAGTTTTCTAAAAATATATTTTGATATGAAACTTTATTTTCCTCTTTGTTTATTTTTTTGAGGGAAGAGAATGAGAGTTACTTGATTTAGTTAGGAAAGATTTAGACTACAAAACAATTAATTTTTATATCAAATAGTTATTATTGGTGTCTTTTATCTTGAAAACATCTAAAAAATAGATCTAAGCTTAGTATCAAAAAAATTTATTTCGAGTTGATTTTGGGTTTTGGTCTGTTTTTTTTTAATATTTTTGGAGGTGATGATTGGTTAAACAAGATTTTTAAGAGTGTTTTCTAGGTGTTTTGAATCACAAATGAGCTAACAATTCTAGGATTTCTAGATAATATATCATTTGTTTTTTTCAAAAAAAACTAGAATAAACAGCACTTTGTCCACCGTATTAAATTTAAGAAAAAATAAAGATTCAAACGAGAGGGTTTAGCCTTGCATGCTCACACCGAGAGTCTTTTCTTGACTAGGCTAGATGTCAAACCTGGCTTACCAGACCAAGTAGCACCTAGCCTCATTCTTTTTGCTTTTTCTTTTTTTAATGTCTTTTTTATTCTGTTTTTCCAAGTGATATTTATAATTCTTAAATTTTAATTAATATTCTTTTATTATGATTGTTTTGGATTTTTTAGCCTTTCTTGATAGTGTATTTGTTTTTTCTCATTGCTAGATTTTTTTATATCTATGCTCTTATGTTTGTTGTTGTTGTCTATTTTGTTTTCCAATATGATTCAAATAAAATCAATTTATTTAGTTGATCATAATTAAAACACGTTTATGACACTAAAATATTTTACCAGAAAATAATACAAATTTATAGCATAGCATGAACATCAATAACTAGTGGTAATTATTATTTATCCTCTTGTATTATACAATTATTGATTTCCTGGGTTTTATTTATTTATTTATCATTGGAGTGATTATCTACTTTATAGAGATGTCTAAATAAAGTAAAGCTTGAATTAGAAGTTTACAATTAAATTCTAATCATTTAATTTTTAAATAAAAGGATAGTTTGGCTATTATTATTTTTTTCTCACATAAAACTTACAACATATTTAATATTATTTTGATGCTTGAAAAATGATCCCCCCCTAAAAAAAAAGGTCTAAATTTGAACCAGTGTAACGGTATTTGGCCACAATTGATCAATGTTGTGTTAGATCTATCATTTCATAGCATAAAAAAATGATGCTCATGTCGAATTATCAAGAACACATAAATTGCATAAACTATAAAGAGGAAGTGTACCTGAATCCATATCCGAAAGTCGTTATTTAGAGTCGTGCAGATGGCCTTCCCAGATTAACACGTTCACCTTAGAGAGTCATTTGATTCTCTCTACCTTAACCTTAGTTTTCTCTCTGATAATGGGATGTCAGTATGAGAATGTAGCACGTGTAATCTAGGGACCATGACCCTATATATAGGTAACCGAGTACCTTTTGGTGTTCATACCTTTTGGCATTCCCACCCTTTGGTATTCCTATTTTAGCCCATCACTAAAATAGAAATAACCCTTTAATCTCTACACATTAAAGATCCACATCCTATTATATACATCAAAAACTCAATTGCCTAAAATTACTTAGCAGATCATTTTTTAATTAGGCTTCACCTTATTTGACAATCCACAAACACATAATTATTCTCATATAAGCCCAACGTTAGATTAATGATCCAACATGTTGTGTTTTAGAAACGAACACCCTTGAAAATGAGCTTTTTGCAATGTCATCATTCTAAGAACTTTTAAAACAACAAACATTAAATATGATGGGGAAACTAATGGAGGTTGAATCATTGTTATCATAACTTTATTGAAGATGTGGACTACCTGAGATTTTTTTATGAAATTTGGAATCCTCCATCAAGAAATGGACATCGCCTACTATATTATTATTTTTTTATTAGGATTATAATTAGTTTTTATTAGTAGCGTTATATTTTGACACCTTATAGTTAAATTACTAGTTAATTGCTCGCACTACATTGTGGGCCAAGCAAATATTTTTTATAATTGTTGGGATTGAAACAATTTATAGATTTTGCTAGTTCAAAAATAAAATATAACATTTATGCATGCAAGGTTTGATATAATGAAATATATCAACACATCCTATTATAACAATAACAACATTAAAAGCTTAACATCTAAAAATATCATTACTATTATTGCTAAAACAATAAAAAATATTAAATTATTCCGAGGAGAAAAAAACTCGAAAACATTAATAAAAGAGGAAGTAAGAAAAAAAACTAAAATTATTATTATTATTATTATTATTATTATTATTGTGTGAATAATGGGAAAATAAATTCAATAAAAAATAAAAAAGACCAAAAACTTTAACAAAAGAGCAAACAAAATAAAAATGAAAACAAATAAAAATTATTAGCTAAAAAAATGATTTGACGTGAAAAAAAAAAGTAATAAAAAAACCAAAAGAAAAAACAAAGGAAAAAAAAAAGAAATATCAATTTTCAAATGATCATAAACACAAACTAAAATTTAACAAAATTTTTGAAAAAAATGTTATGTCAACAAAAGAGAAAATAATAAAAATTAAAAACCAAAACTAAAGGTACATATATATATATATAAACATGGACAAAAATAGGAACTATTTAAGAACTATAAAAAAAATTAAAGGAATTAAAATCAAAAATTAAAAGCATAAGGGCTGAAAACAAAATCAAATATATTATCAATTTCAATCAAATGAAAAAAATTGAAAAAATAAAATAAAGTATAACATCTATACATGTAAGGTTTGATATAATAAAATACATCAACACGCCCTATTATAACAACAGGAACATCGAAGCCTTAATATCTAAAAATATAATTATTATTACTGCTAAAATAATAAAATTATTAAATTACCTCAAGAAAAAAAATAAAAAACATTAACAAAAGAGGTGTCAAGAAAAAAAACTAAAATTATTATTATTATTATTATTATTATTATTATTATTATTATTATTATTATTATTGTGTTAATAATGGGGGGAAATCAATCAAAAAAATGCCAATAACTTAATAAAAGAGCAAACAAAAACAAATTATAAGCAAAAAAATAATTTAATGTGAAAATAAAAAAATAAAAACTAATAAAAACAACCAAAAGAAAGAACAACGAAAAAAAAATATAAGTGTAAAAAGAAATAAAAAAAAATTATAAGTGGGAAAAAAATGATTTAAAGGAGGAAAAAACAAAAAATATAATCAGGTGCGCTTACTAGGGGTCGAACCATTGACCTCTTGGAAACAGATGTTTTATCTACTGAGTTACAGACGCTTTGTATTTTGCTGTGAAAAAATAACTAAATACCATCAACATGTTGAACCGACCCGAAAACTGAGCAATACTATTATAATTTACAGTGATTTCACTCACAAGCTACAGCAACCGAACCTGATATCTTTTAATATATAGTATAATATTTATGCATCACCTTTTTTATATATATAAAAAAACCGATATCCAATCAATCCTCTTTTTAAAACGCAAATAGTCTTTTAAGTCTCTTACTGAGGCCCAAGTCTCCTATAAACCAATTGAAAACTCATAGAGACAAGTCCATAATTTTTCATTGAAAGCGGGAAATAGGATTAGCATAAATTGCATGGCAGAACCATTGCAGCTCAGCATTAACTCAAGATTTCCTTCCTTCTACGGGTTGATGAAAAACGTGACAACCCCGCATGGGAAGCCATTGAATATCATGTAGGCACTGATGAAGATCCAGGTCAGGTTCCTAAAGAGAGGCCCCTTCAAAAGGGATTGATAGATACTAATCAGGAAACTGACTCCACCCTTCTACACTCTTTTAAAGAGAGAGGCCTCGAAGTTACTCAAGATCCTCGAAAGAACCTTTATAAAATCAAATGTGATGTTGTCATTGTTGGCTCTGGATGCGGTGGTAGAGTTGCCGCAGCTGTTCTTGCAACTTCTGGGCAGAAGGTGTTTGTTATTGAAAAAGGAAACTATTATACTGCTACGGATTATTCTGTCTTGGAAGGCCCTTCCATGGATCAACTATATGAATCAGGTGGAAAACTTGTGACTACTGATGCAGAGATGTTGATCCTGGCAGGATCTTCAGTTGGAGGAGGTTCTGTAGTTAACTGGTCAGCATCCATCAAAACACCAGGTTATGTGCTTCAGGAATGGACTAAAACCAAGAAAATTCCACTTTTCGGAAGTTCTGAATATCTTTCTGCTATGGATGTTGTCTGTACTAGAATAGGAGTCACAGAGAGTTGTGAAGAGGAAGGATTTCAAAATCAAGTACTTCGAAAAGGGTGTGAGTCCCTTGGTATTCCTGTCAAAACTGTCCCACGAAATTCCTTAAAGAGGCATTATTGTGGCTCTTGCGGTTATGGTTGTCTAAAAGGAGAGAAGAAAGGGACTGATCGTACATGGCTGGTCGATGCTATTGATCATGGGGCAGTGATCTTAACAGGATGCAAAGCAGAGAGATTCATGTTGGAAAAGAACGAAGGTGGAAGTAAGAAAAAAAAGAAATGCTTAGGAGTGACTGCAAAACTTGTAAACAACAATATCAGAACAAGATTGCAGATTGAGGCCAAGGTAACAATCTCGGCATGCGGAGCTCTTTTGACACCCCCCTTTAATGATCTCCAGTGGACTGAAGAATCAAAATATAGGTCGGAACCTTCATCTACACCCTGTACTAATGGCTTGGGGATACTTTCCAGAGTCAAATTCAGAGTTCAAGGGGAAAGTATACGAGGGTGGAATAATCACTGCAGTTCATGAAGTGGTAAGAGGAGACTCCTGCATTAGGGCCTTCTTTATTTGCTGCCTTATGTCCCTGGGAGTCTGGACATGACATGAAGGACAGAATGATGAAGTATGCAAGAACTGCTCACCTCATAGTATTAGTAAGAGACAGCGGGTCCAGGAAAGTTACGAAAGAGGGAAGGATATCTTATAATTTAGATGCAATGGACAAAGAGAATCTCAAGGTAGGGCTGCAACGGGCATTGAAGATTTTAGTTGCAGCAGGAGCTGTCGAAGTGGGTACCCATCGAAGTGATGGGCAGAGAATTAAATGTAGAGGGATCAAGAAAGAGGATCAGGATGAATTTCTGGACACAATTTAAGCAGCTGCAGGGCCACTGTCACTGGTAGAGGACTGGATGGTGTACTCCTCAGCCCATCAAATGGGGAGCTGCAGGATGGGGATTAATGAAAAAGAAGGCGCTGTTGATGAGAACGGAGAGAGTTGGGAAGCAGAGGGCCTGTTTGTTTGTGATTCTAGTGTTTTTCCAAGTGCTGTTGGTGTTAATCCTATGATCACAATCCAGTCTACTGCTTATTGTCTATCGAGGAAAATTGCGGAGTTCTTACGCAGAGATTAAATGACAATCATCTAGAGCTTAGAGAATCATGTTAATCTTTATTTGTTTCAGTAGGAATTAAATTAAAAAAACACACGATTCATAATACTTATATGAATTTCTCTAACCTTAGCTTTTCTTTAGCCTTTCCAATTCTGATGTTGCGTGACTCGAAAAATACCTTCGATTTCAAGGTCTTGACAGGTTGACTTTTATGATACAATCAAAATAATAATCGAAATAATTTATCAGTCAATGTTATTTTTGTGAAAAAATAATTTTTTTAGTTTTTTATATATGATATTGCAGATCGAATATCACGTAAATAGAAAATATACAAAGTCACATGAAGACAAAATGAGTGGAAAAATTGGGTTAGATTATCTACAATAAAAAATATACAAGTCACTTGCCTTGTGTTTCGTTGCAATCAGAATTAAATTTTTTAACATGTAAAAAAAATATTAATGGTTCTAGATTTTTTTATGATACTAAGTGTATTTTAATATTTTTTAATATTAATGCCTTAAAATATAGTTTAAATGAACTAAGTGTTTTTTTAGAATATCAAATTAATTTAATTTCAGTGTTTTGAAATATTTTAAATATAATAATATGAAGAATAAATCTTAAAAATAAAAAATAATATCTTTCTATGTAAATAAAAATCACTTTAAACTAAAAATATATTTAGTCACACACAGACAAAACAAATGCAAAAAAAAAAAAAAACAAAGATCAAAAAATCACTAAAAACAAAAGATTCATTATACATCTATAAGAGAGAATTTCACTCTCATTTCATGTCATCAAAGCTAAATTTTATTTTTTTAATGTAAGCTGTATTTAATATAAAAATAAATTACAATAAAAATTCAAAGTAAAAACTAAGTGTATAAATATATAAATACAAATAAAAAATTAAAAACTATCCCAGAAAAAAAAATTAAAACTAAACCAAAAAATAAAAATATATATATGAAAAACAAAACAAAAAAAATTGTCGTTGTAGCAAAGCAGAGACCAATAACAGTATCTTATAACATGAACAAAGCACTAACGTGTTGAATGATAAATGATGTCAAATGGACAAATAAACACGAAAATAAAAATATGAAAAATGTGTTCGGATATGAGTATCAATCTCTAAGCGTGCGTGCGTGTGTGTGTGTGTTATGAGTTGATTTGGGCTGAGTTAACATGACTCCAGAATATTCTTGGACAGCATGATAAACTACGTGCAGCTCGAAAGCACAACTCAATATTTATCATTTTCTTAGTTCAATGTTCCTATTTCTAAAGTAAAGATTAATTAACTAGTCTTAGATAAAATAATGAGTTTCTTTTAGTATAACTAGTCTTGGTCAATAATATGTGAAGATTAATTAAGATTTTTAATTATTACAAATAAACTAAAATAGATTATTATTTTATTGTAACAATCCACAATCATTTGTGAAAATAGCTACAATGAAAGAACAGCTCTTCATTAGAATTGCTTTGAAAAGCAAAGAAAAATAATAATAATAATAATAATAATAATAATAATAATAATAAAAGAGCAAGTTGGCTACTAAACTACTATCTGAAACTAAAAACCTTTATTAAGGATATATTACTAAAAAGGGTAAAAGAGATTGGGTATTGCAATGGAATAAACAGTGATTTTTCAGTGTTTATCTAGGCTTAGAGTTACTGTAGATTAAAATAGTAAATTTATTATTTTGCCCCTTTATTTACTACATTTTTAGCCCTGAGTCCAGGGGTGTTCTCGATTTTTTGTCTTTCTTTACACAGTAAAATAATTATAATACTCATGAGTAAGATAAAAATGCACGAGAACCGTCAGGGACATTAAAGTTATTGCGCATATTTTTAAATAGTTAAATACAACTTTATCCCCATATAAGACAAAACAGTACAGTAAACTGCAAGGTTAGTACGGTCATTGCACACTTTTTTAAAAATAGCCAAATACGCAAATACCCTCATATAAGACAAAATACAAGAGTTGGGTATAGGGGTCCTCATTTTTTTAATTTCTAGTTTTGTGTTAAATTCTTTAATTTTTTCGGTATCAATGTTTAAATTTTATCCTTTAAATGTAATTTATTATATATGTGTTTTTCATTTCGGCCCTTATACTTTTAATCTTTGATTTTATTTTAATTCCTTTATTATATATATATATATATATTTCTTACATAGTTCTTATTTCTGTCCATTTTTATATATACATGCTCTTAGTTTTTTTTCCTAATTTCATTATTTTCACTGTTATTAAAGTTTTTTATTTAATGTTTAAATTTTAATTTGTGTTGGTAATCATTTGAAAAATGATATTTATTATTTTTTTCTCTTTTTTTATTTATTCTTCAAGTCAAATATTTTTTTTAAATGCAATAATATTTATTTTTGTTTTGTCATTTATTTTGTTTTTCATTTGTTTTTTTGTTAATATTGTTAGGTATTGAAATTTCTAGTTATTACAGATAAGACATTCAAAATAATGATAATGATTATTTATATGTTTTTTTCTTTTAAAATATGAGACTAGTTATATATTTTGATATTTATTTAATATTAGCACTTTAATATATAAAACAAATAAACCATTTGTGCTAAAATTCAATGATTGTAATTTTACTATTTTCTAATGAAACAATTCATGAAACAAAATAAAACATACACAACAATCAATCAGTATGTTATACGGAGCACATAGCTCATTTTAACAGAATTTATTCGATTCCAATTATACAATGTATCGATTAAATAATTATTAAAATAGTTTTAACAGTAGCAACATTCAATGTCTTTTAAGCAAAGAAAAAAACCTATTTTTAACTGATTCTATCAATTATAATTTTACTAATTAAATATTAAAATAATTCATTACATCACGTATAGAATCAATTAGTTTTTATATAAAAAAAAAATCACAGCTCGCGGCAAGATAGCTCGTTATGAACTAAATCTATTTATTTATTTTTTTCTAACTTTACTTTACTTGAAAAGTACTACGCGTTCCATTATTGTATTGTAAGGTTAGAACATGTAGATGATGTCACAGAACTTTCTGTCAAGGACTCGATCAAAAGTTAAAAATCATAGGTCGAAAATAACAAATCACTGAAGATTATTCAATGATCTTGTCTCTGAAATATATATTTTTTTATTATAAAGGGTATATTAATAAACATTAAATCTCTTCTAAAATAATCTTAAAAATGCAACTTTTATATTAGCTTTATGTATTATAAGAAAAGTCTCTGGATGATACTTTTAAATTTGGAACACTCAAAGTCAAACAAAAACATATATAAATTCCTAACCACTACACCAAATCCTTAAAATTAATTAGATAATGAGGATGTTTATGAATGTGGTTGAAGTTATTTTTTAAAGTGTTTTTTATTTATAAATACATTAAAATAATATTTTTTTTATTTTTGAAAAATTATTTTTGACATCAACAAATAAAAATTATCTAAAAACACAAAAAAAATATTTAAAATAAAAAAAATCATTTTTTTTAAAATGCATAGTCAAACACCCCAATATATTTAAAGGATAAATTTTAGAAAATATATTCAATTAAAAAAGATAAAAAAAAAACTAGTTAACTTGAATAACCTGCAATATTCGACTTGCGTCTTGAGACCATGATAATCGCAACTCAATGTTGAATGATAAAGTTAAAAAAAACGATAAAGAAATAACATGTCAGTAACCCTTATTATTCTTTTTTCTGAATCTAGAGCGGACAACATGTCGTCAACTCCAATATTTTTAAAAACATTCAAATGATTTGTCATCTAATTTTACCTAAATTTTGATCATTGTGATTGGTTGCTGGAAAATCAGGGCTTAAGTATTTTTTAGTCATGACCTATTTTCAACTTGTTTTTGATCCAAAACACCTTATAAATCATGCTAAACTTTTTTATGGCCTCAAAAGACCAACAAACAACGCTAAAAACTGAAAACAACCCAAAATGAAAAAATTTGTTCAATCTCAAATATGTTTTTTCATGAACTCTAAAGGTAAAAAAGAAAAGAAAAGAAACCTAATATGAACTTCTCTCATCAATTGAAACCATTTGACACAAATATCGATAGTTTTATTATTTAAATTGGTGTCATCATTATTTTTATCTCTTTATCGCCGTAATTTAGTGATCTCTCTCCCTTCTCTCAATCAAGGTTTAAAAAATAACAAAAATAATTTATGTATAAAAATTCAATTAGAAAAATCATGAGCTGAAATTGTACAATATACATTATTTTTAAACTTCGATGACCAAAGCATATCGTCTTTGAAATTTCTAGCACACCACCAATATTTGACATCTTTCTAATTTCAATCCATATTCTTCTAATTTAACTTTTACGAAAACATTTAAATCAAATGATTTTTAATTAGAGTCATATCATTTAAATAAAATTGTAAAAATCAAAATAAATTGTTGGCAAAAAAACATACTATCATCATCTATAGTGTTTTATACATGAGCGAGCATTTCACCTCTATAGCACCCAGCCTCCCCCCTTGTAGTTTTTTATTTAATGGTGTGCTGGAAGAACAGATAGCATTTGTGGATTTCCCAACCACCCTTGGCTTTCAGAACCGTTGCAAAAGACGACCGGTTCCAATTTTGTTTTTTATTATATTCATAACTCCACAAGCCTTACCCAAGGACATATCAACCTTAATTTTATAGGTGTTGTTGCATCACTTAATTTATTTATTTTTTTTAATTTTTATCTATAAAGATATTTTTTATATATATAGAAGCATAGTTATTATTTGAGATTCTTGAGCATACTAGATTTTTGAAAAAAGAAATACTATAATTATCAGATACTTTTATATGCTTTTATATATAAAGTACTGGAATAAAAAATAATTAGAGCATAAATTAGATATAATTTAATCCTTATATCTAAAATAAAATTTAGAATAACTTTAGAAACATTACAAAAATCACAATCTGTATAAAGATGGAAATTCTTAAAATTTCCAGAGGATTGGTTCTCTTTGTCTAGAAGTTTCTATTTCTATTATCTTCAAGCGTCGGCTCCATTTATAAAAAGAAATAGAGTTTTGTGATGAGGAGTACCTTCACCATGAGATTTAAGTTTAACGAACTTTCGTAGTCTCAGTGGTTGGGAATAGTTAATTTCTCTAGAAGTGTGGGCTCGAAGAAGAACCATTCAATGCAATTACAACGTTGACAAAATCATGTTGAGTTGTACAACCGAAGGCTGAGGATTTGAAGTTCAAGCCCTACATTGGATTTTTTTGTTTTTTTGCCCCCTTTTATTAGGAAAAGACAACATTTTGTCCTTTTTTGTAGCAGATAATCGTTTTACCTTCTGTGTATTAGATTAGGTCAATTGATACTAAATTTGACAAGATTATTTTTACATGAGTGTCTAGTTTATCTTACACGTATCTCAACTAATTTTATAGGTTTTGAAATTAATAACCATATAAGTATTCAGTATCTATTATATTAACAATCATAAAATTCAAACCTGAAACCACAGGGAGAGTAAACCCTTTAGTCTCTAGTTTTTACCATTGAGTCACCAACTAGATAATTAATTTGACAAGATTTTAGCCAATTGGCTCCAATTGATTAACGAAGGCCCTTGCAAATACATCAATGTCACTTTGTATGAGTACAAGAATCAATTCATGTTTTTTTTAAAAGAAAATATATCTTAAAATGATTTTTAATACAAAATAAATAAATATTGGAATGTTGCTTAAAGGATTGATTTGATTAATTGGAATAATTCAATATTCTTAATACATCATTGTCCCTTTGTATGAATACAAGAATCAATCAAGTTCTTTCTCATTTGTAGAGACTAATTGGACCAACATTTTGTGAAAATCAGCCATGTTTCGAACGGGTGTTAACACAACAACTGCGCAAGTATGGGAGCTAAAATATAATTTTGCCTTCTTCAATTAGCTTTGTCTTGTTCGATGATCAAAGCTAGCCAAGAAATTCTATAAATAGCGAAGAGAAATCAGCACATCATAACAGCAGGTGAACAAGTTAAAAGATGGCTAATTCATCGAAGTCCAGTTTTCATTTGCTGCTCGTATACGCGAGCCTTCTCATCCCATCGAGCTGCTATAGCCAGCATCCATGGTCTCCAAGCGGCGATGTAGCGATGTTTGTCTTTGGAGATTCACTATTCGATGCCGGTAACAATAACTACCTGAAAAGTGCTCTTGGACGAGCAGATTTCTGGCCATACGGCGAAACATTCTTTAAGCATCCTACCGGGAGATTTTCCGATGGTAGAATAATTCCTGACTTCATCGGTAAGACTTAATTTCACATGATATTCTTGTATTATGAATTCTGAGTCCCTTGTTCTAGCTTCCATTGAAATGAAATTCTAAAACCTGCAACTATGTTACAGCTGAGTATCTAAACTTGCCATTAATTGCACCCTATCTACAACCTGGCAACCATCAGTATCTAGCTGGGGTCAACTTTGCATCAGGAGGAGCTGGTGCTTTGGTTGAAACTAACAAGGGATTTGTATGTGATCTAAATTCACGTAAGATTATAGTTCTTCGAATTATCTCTGCTCACTTTTCACTTTTCTATTACAGGTAATAGACCTGAAAACCCAGCTGAGTTACTTCAGGAAAGTGAAGCAGCAGCTCGGAGAAGAAAGAGGTGACATAGAAACCAGGACGTTATTGTCTAAAGCTATTTACTTGTTCAGCATAGGAAGCAATGACTACGTGGCACCTTTCTCCACAAACTTCAGTGCATTTCAATCCTACTCCAAAATAGATTATGTTGGGATGGTTGTCGGTAACCTGACAACTGTGATCAAAGTAGGCTAATTGTGCTTGGTATTGAGAATCTCCTTGTTCTCTCTGAACAATTCATGGCTTATGGGTGTAAATTTGGTGATTAATTCAGGAAATATACGAGAACGGAGGGAGGAGATTTGGATTCCTAAATGTGGAGCCCCTGGGCTGTTCTCCATACGCGAGAGCAGTTCTGCAAAACAACACTCGTGGTTGCGTAGATGAACTCACGGTGCTGGCTAAGCTACACAACAGAGCACTGGCTAAAGTCTTGAAAGAGCTCACGGGGCAGCTAAAAGGATTCGAGTATTCAAACTTCGATTTCTACACTTCACTGAGAGAAAGAATTAACAATCCTTCAAAATATGGTAAATCCTCATGCTCATAATTATCCGATAAAAAGAAATCCCTGCTTTCGTTTTTCATTTACAAATTACGATCTTTGAAGGCTTCAAGAAGGGTAGAGTGGCATGCTGTGGCACTGGTCCGTACAGAGGAATCCCGAGCTGCGGTGGGAAGAGGACGATAAAAGAGTACCAGCTGTGCGACGACGCTGGTGAACATTTATTCTTTGATGGCAGCCATCCAAGCGAGAAAGCCAACTCTCAATTTGCAGAATTGATGTGGAAGGGAAGGCCTGGGCCTCACAACCTTCGAGCATTAATTCTGGAATAGAGAGGGCTCCTTCTTAGTTTTCGTTAGTGAATGGACGTATCCGTGCCCTGTATATGATGAGACAACGGATTCAAGTCATTGAATGCGCTTTTTGGTGATTATGTTCCTGTTTGAGACAGCTGTTGTTGTAATTTTTTAAAATATTTTTCGTGCTGAAATATATCAAAAAATGATGTTTTTTTATTTTTTTTAAAATTATTTTTGACATCAGCACATCAAAATGATCTAAAAACACTAAAACATATTCATTTAAAATGAAAAAAAATTGAAATTTTTTGAAACACAGTTTGAGAAGTTGTTCCAAACAGCTTCTATATTACATCTTTTAACATTGCGAGAAAAATAAAAGGGGATTTTAGTTCTTATCCTTCAAATTTTCTTTTTATTTTTAGCCAATTATTCTTGTTTATGAGTGGTATAAAAAAAAATAAAGGTTAAGTAATAGACGTAAGGATTCCGAGGACCAAGTTGTACAAAAATAAAATTCGAAAATTGCAACCTTGTAGTTTATCTCGCCTATGGAGAGATAGATAGATGGGCTTTCTATGAAAGCTCGATTACGACCCTCACTCATAAAACCCAGTCAGCAGGCCTCTCCCTTTCTGACTGGACTGCCATCGGAGGAGGGGTGCGGTCTCCGTCTTTCAATTCGAGCATGCATAGAAATATATTTCAGGTTTGTCCAATTATATAAGACGATATATGGATCCATTTATTTATTTATTTATTTTTCTTTATGTGATGAATTTTTACAAGAATAAAAATAAAAAAAACAGAAAAATAAAATTAATAAAAACTAATGATTAATTAATCATGAAGTTTGTTTTTATGTAACTCATTCATTAGGGGCCTGTTTGGGAGGGTAGTTGTGATAACTTTTCAAAGTGCTTTTCGTGCCGAAATACATCAAAATGATGTTTTTTTATTTTTTAAAAATTATTTTTGATATCAGCACATCAAAATGATCTAAAAACACCAAAATATATTCATTTAAAAAAAAACTTTTGAATTTCTACGCACGGCGTGCCAAACACCGTGCCAAACGGGCTCTAGGTTTTTTAAACTTATATCATCGCCTAAAGTTGAACCTAACTATTGAGTAAATTATTGGTTTTCTTATGTTTTTATTTCTTGATAGGAATTTGAATTTTTTGAAAAATGGTAAAATAATGTTTATCATTATATATTCATTTTTAAAAAAACTTTTCTCTCCTCTCTCTTTCTCAGAATTTATTGTAGCTCATTTTAATATATACTTTTTTGTGACTTTGTAAAATGTAAATATTTTCAATCACGAACTTTACTATTTTAAGGGGGAAATGATTTACATATGCTAGTTTGTCAAAAAGAATTTCTAAACTATGTTGGGAAATTTACAGGTAGTATTAATTAATTCATATAAACAAGGAACTGCCCGTTCAATCAATTTATAGAAAGAAAGAAAAATATCCCTCTGTCCTACATAATTTCGGATAGTATTAGAAAGGAATGATATATATTGAGGGGTACAATGGATCTGTTTGTTATTGTATTGCAAAAATAGTTTTGAAAAAAAATAGTTTTTTATTTTAAATTAAATGTTTCTGATATTTTTAGATTATTTTCATATGTTAACATTAAAAATAATTTAAAAAAAACATTTTAATGTATTTTCATTCCCTCTATAGCTAGAAGCTACTTTTTTATTATTACTATTAGAATGGACCCTCTGTTTATTTTTATAAGAACAAGGAACGGGTCCAATCTATATAGAAAAAGGGAATGGAAAAGGCAAGTAAAGCTGGGAATAGAATTGGGAGTGGCTAAAAATGGTTATGTTTTTTTGTGTTTTCTTGCTATCCGTCTTCTCATCCCGGCAATTAGACATGCCAATGATGATCGGTTCAGGCAGCCTAGCAAACATGTTCCCTTGTTTGTGTTCGGGGATTGTCTCAATGATCCAGGAAACATTAAACATTCTTGAAAGTGTTTCAACTGTTTCCATAAATGTTTATGTGAGAAGGGTCCTTTCATACTTGATTGATCTTGAATTGAAACTCAAATTAAAGAGAATTTTTGACAAAAATGAATATATTGTTAAGAAACCATCTCACCTAAAAGCTTAAGCTTGTAAGTGAGGCCCCATAATATGATTTATATTATTCTCTAATACACCCCCTCAAGTGAAAGCCCTTTGGGCTTGAAACTTGCACAGACTCACATCACCTTATGCTTAGTTTTTATCAAATAGAATGGGGGTGGTGAGATTCGAACTCATGACCGTTGGGTCAACAAGGCTCTGATACCATGTTAAGGAACCATCTCACCTAAAAGTTTAAGTTTGTAAGTGAAGCCCCATAATATGATTTATATTATTCTCTAACATATATCCCTCAAAATAGCTTAGGTCTAAGTGCTGACAATCTTTCTTTTTTTTGTTTCTTCTCAAGAGATTTTACTTCAAGTTCCTCGCCTTTAATGTTGTTGTTGTTATGTTTATATGTGTTCAATTAAGCTTTATATTACATTATTGCCGTTGAATAAGATCAATTCAAATAATTAACAACATTTTAAAGGCTATGGACTATGAATATATAGGTTGATAACGGTCTACTTAATTGTTATTTATTGATATAGTATACATAATATTCACTAAATTCATGTGCATGTATTTATATATAAAATATAAAAAACATCGATTGATAGAATTGTTGTTAAAATCGCGATTTAACTCGTAAAATTGTATGATTTTACGAGTCAAAAGAATAATTCTGGTAAAAAAATCGGATCAGATCTGACTCGCAAAAATCAGGTAGAATCGTAAAATCAGACCAGATCGGTCTGGTTTTACTATTCTAATAAAATCTCGCATGCCAAGAACATAAAGTCCCATTTGTCTTCTCACAAAATCTCATTTCCTTCTCCTGATGAGCATTTATGCAGTAGTTCAGTAGTTGTAATATTTTTTATTGCAAAAAAAAACTATCATGTTCTTAAAAGCAAATCCTAAAAAACATATATTAAAATAATATCATAAGGAAAAAAAATATTATAAATCATATCAAAAATCTATTTAAAAATATGAAAAGTGATGAGCATTTTTTTTACACAAAAAAAGACTATTAATAACTAAGTATGTTTTTTTGGTGAAATTCTATTCTATTGTATTCGAAAATATTTCACTTATGATTTTATGATTTTTCTACTAAAATGATTTTAGCTACGATTTTTGTACAGAAATATTTTACGTATGATTTTACGGCCCAAGTTCAAATGTCAATTTTGTATCTTGTCAAAATCGTGATTTAAATAACCTTTGATTGATATATATATATATATATATATATATTAACATGTGATACTTGTATTTACAAACTATACATGAGAGATTCTCATTTTAATTAAAATTAGTTTAAATTTCATTTGCTCAATTAGTAAATCAAGGAAATGATAAAAACATGACAATTTATGATATCATTTTTCTCAAACATCATATTTAATAATTACATGTCAAAGCATTGATATATATATATATATATATGAAAAAAATGCTACTGAATTGTTAATTGACAAAATAAGATATTCTAAAGGAATTCATAATCTAATGCTTTAAATAGTATATATTGCTATTCATTTTTCTTCTTAAGTTATGGGTTTCTATAAAATATAATCATTCTCCTCAATGACATTGTTTTTAACCAGCATGGAATAACCTTCGAGAAACTTTAAAGTTACTCAATTTTTTCATTAGCTATATATAGAGTAGAGTAATAAACTTTAATTTCATTGTAGATCTTATTATACGTATTTTATTAGAATAATTCTAGGTATGGTTTCTCTACTAAGTGTGAAAATATAACCACTTAGTGGTTTTAAGTTTTTGGTATTGGATGCCTAATTCTCATTGCTATATCCCGCAAGTGTCATTAGATACCTCGTATAATGTTTATCATAGTCAAAGATATATCTCTAGTGTTTTAATACTTTATTTATTGTTTTTCAATTATCCAAACCTAAATTATTAAAAAATATACTTAGTTTTTTAATTATGATATTTAATCATATTCAATTCTAAACATATTAATAATTTAAGAATATCCTAATTAGAGTATTTACTTGTATTTTTTAATATATGTATATTTTTATCTATTGGTATTTCGACAATGTTGATGTTAATTTAAGAAAATTTATTGAGAGTTTTCATAACACGATAAGATTGGGACAATAGAAAACCATCAAATGTTATAAAATCTTTAATATTAGTATGACTTCTACAATATTAGAGTCTTTCATATCAAACATATTAGTTAATTTTTAATGGTAAACTTGCTCATGTATATATTGATGTCCAAGATAAGCATGTTATTCACATATAGACATATTGTGACATAACATTTATGTGTATTTGTTATTATATAAACCCATTTTTTCTTAAATTTATTTCACAACATAACATTCTCAATATTCTCATCATGTTATTTAGGAGCTTGTTTCAACTTATATAATAACTTGAAAAGCTAATAAACTTTCTTTTATTTATTTTTATTAATAAATATCTCAAGTTGTTTATTATAGATCTCTTTATAAAGGTTGCAATTTAAAAAAGTTAATTTTGACATGTTTGAGTAAATATCAAAATAGTTTAGACCGTCGAACTGTTTTAAACTTTTGACAACAAAACTTACTTTGTATTTTTCAATGGTTTCATTTACTTTTATGTTCCTCTTAGAACCCATTTATGGCCTAAGAGTTTGCTTCCACATGGAATATCCACTAGTTCCCTTATATAATTTTGTATGACATGCTCAATCTATTAATTCACTATCTCTTTCTAATAATAAGCTTCAAGGTATGATATTATCTTGGAGTAGCTTTGAGATTTATTTTTCAACAAATAAGTTACAAAATCAATACCAAATATTTTTGAGATTTCTCTCTAAGCCTTTTTTTTAAATATTGTTATATTTTAATAGGTCTTTCATCTATAATTTGATGATGATCATTCAAGCTTATTTTATTCATTCTTTTAAGTAAACGAATTTCTTGTTTTTTCATACAAAAAAATATTTTTAAATTATATAGCATTCCTCAAGTCTATTACTATATTAGAATGAATATCTTTAATACTTGGTTTGTCTACAAAAAAAATCATGTACATAATTATTGTATGCATATTCAATCCTTGTTTTAGGTCATTTCTTGACTTTTTAGGTCATGTATTGTTATTTTTGCAAGATACCTCAACAATTTAAGGTATTTGTATTAATTAAAAAATGTTAATTAAAGTATCCCAACATAAAGATTTTAATGTATTAACAATATGAAAAGACTGAATCACACTTGTCAAGTGCATATTAAGCAATACAGTGAATCACATTTTAATGAATGTGATTTTTACAAGAGTTTTACCCTTATCCTTAAGAAAAATATTGCCCATCAAATGGCGCAAATAACAAATGTTTTGAAAGATGAAATTGGCAAAAGAAGAAGAAGAAAAAGATTGGGTTGTTGGAGTGTGATATTGAAATTAGAAAAAAAATTAAAGGATTAAAAAACCAAGTCAATTAGTCAAATCCGTGACTCGGGTCGTGAAATTAGGACAATAATATAAAAAAAATAAAAACAATTAGAAAAAAAAGAAGTCAACATGGATTAACTTGTTATACCAACGAATTGAGTTATGGGATCATGATAAATTTATAAAATTAAATATAAAAAAGATTAGAAACCTCACTTTTAATATAGTTAAAATTAAAAAGAAAAAACTACATCCACGAGGCTCGTGTATAACATAATAAAAAAATCACAATTCTTAAAACAACCTCACAATAAAAGATAAATTGAAATGGATATTAAATAAGAAAAATAGATTATAGAAAGATAAAATAAAAAGAAAAGCTAAAAAGAAAAATAATATTATGCAAGTATAATTACATTTAATTGGCCGTCTTTTTAGTTGTTTTTTTAAACCAACCTAAAAAAAGGGGCAAGTCCTGCAACTCTTGCGTAAATTTGTAATCAAAAGGGATTTGGACTTTTCAGCGAGAACCTTGACCAGACAATCAAAATGATTTATTAATGTCACGTCAACATGATAAGTGAAATACAAGAATCATGCAGGCCACTGAGCACCATAAAAAATGATCGAGTTTAAATTATTTTTTAAAATGATTTTTATTTAAAAAATTATTAATATAATTTTTTTTTATTTTTTTAAATTATTTTTGATATCATTAACCATCAAATTTCTTTGATTTAAAATAAAAATAATTTAAAAATAATTTTCAATCAGTGCTTTCGGTATGCTGAAAATTTGCAATAACAATTGACCATGCTGATGATGATGATCAAGGCAGCTTCAAATAAGTCAAAGTCCTCTGAAAGACCATTTTTGTTGGTACATGTGTATGTGTCTGAAGAGGACTTGGATAGAGACTCTCGGGAGTAAAAAATGAATGCTCATGGGGGGAGAGGTTTGCATGTAACTTTACTGAGATCCAATGATATTCTTCTTTACATAAAGTTAAGAGAGAGAGAAACATGAAATGAAGAGGAAAGAGGGTGATGGAAGAATCCAAGACAAGGAAAGTTACTTGAGATGATTAGAATCATTGAAAAAAGGTTATTCTTTGACAATTTCTCCATTCTTTTTTGGTGATTCCTCCCTCTCAATTATTGCTATCTCAAACACGGCAAGTCAAGATCACTGCAATCCAATCTTTCTCATCTCTACTCTAATAAATGACATGTTTGAAAAATCAAAGTAAAAAATATCATTTCACTATGTTTATGAACAAAAATTACTATGAAAATCAACTTCAATCACATTATCTACTTGTTTGGCACTGAGTTTCGAAAGTGTTTTTGAAAAAATTTGAATATTTTTTTTACTTTATGTTTAGTTAATACCTTTTCTCTAATTTGTTTTTTTTTGGAATTTTTTAGTTTTATTTTTTAAACAGTAGTAGTTTTTAATTATACTTGACGTGTTTAATTTTTTAGGAGGCTAATATAATTTATATGTGTTTTTTATATATTAAATATTTATTTTTATGATGTTTTTAATATGTACAACGTTGCATGATTTTCTTCTTCTCTCTGTATATCTCCATTGCAAATTGATTTTAATAAATAAATTTACTAAATAAAACCAGAAAGATGAATAGGAGCTCTACGTTTGCATTGAAAATATACAAACAGTGATGGACACTTGCTTCCATCGCAATGCACACAGTGCATTTACAGCTATATTGTCCGAGTTGATGAGGCGTTGATATAAAGACATTATTTTGTGTGAGCAAAATTATTTATTAACCAAAAGTCAACACATGTGGCGTCTGCCTATAGAATAGAATATTGATATGAAAGACATTTAATACACGTAATGTGAACAGGATTTTTTATGGAACATTTGCTCGTGCTGCCGTCTACAATACAACTAGCTAAGCTGTGGGCTTAACGAATAATTATAGCTGGTAAGATTGAATTAATTAATAGATTATGCTGGTTTTAAAATAAAATATAATATTTATATATGCAAGATTTGATATAATAAAACATATCAATATATTCAAATACAATAACATTATTATAAAATTTTATCAGCAAATATATGAAAATGGATAATTGCTTTAAAATATTTTCAACAAAAAGGTGTGAAAAACATTGTTTTTTTCCCAACAGTTGCATCAACTTTTATGTTGCCATTAGTCTACATGCATGGTTTCATATAAATAAAAGACCATTAACATTTATTTACATGTTAAAAAATTTGGTTTTGGTTGCAGCATGCAAGGCAATTGACTTATATATTTTTTCACTGTAGATAATTTGACCCATTTTTTCCACCTGTTTTGTCTACGTGTGACTTTGTATATTTTTTTTACGTCATATTAGATATCAAATATCATACATAAAAAAAACTGTAAAAGTCAATTGATAACAAAAACAACATCGACTCATGAATTATTTTGATTATTATTATCATCGTTACTATCATGATTGTTAAATTATAACAAATATTATAGCTGTCATTATAAGCATTATTATAAATAACAAATATCCTAATTATTACTGGAAATACTATTGTTGTCATGATCATTATTATAATTGTTTTTTCTTTATATTATTAACAAAAGAGCAAGTAAGGAAAAAACTAAATTTATTATTATTATTGCTTAAATAATTGAAAAATGAAAATTACTTCAAAGAATAAAAAACAAAAATTTTTAACAAAAGAGCAATAGAAAAATAAATAAATAAAAACATAAAAATAAATATCATTAGCTTTAAAAAAATAATTTGACTTGAAGAATAAATAAAAAAACAAAAAAAAGGAAAAATAATAAATATCAATTTTCAAATGATTACCAAGACATTTTAAAATTAAAGGACTAAATTAGAAAAAATACAACCTCAATAAAATAAAAAATAATAAAAATTAAAAAAAAACTAAGAACGTGTACATATAAACATTGACAAAATAGGAAATATTTCAGAAATATGTATAAAAAATAAAAAAAAATAAAAAATTCAAAGTATAAGGATCAAAATGAAAAAAAAATGTATGATTAATTTCAATTGAATGACGAAATTGAAAACAATCTAAACTTTTATGCCAAAAATATTAAGGGATTTAATATTAATCCCAAATTAAAAGAATAAGAACCAAACTGAAAACTTAAATATATAATCAATTTTAATTGAAGGACACAATTGAAATAAATCAAAACTTACACAACAGAAATAAATATCATACAACTCAATTTAAAGATTATGGACTTAAATGAAACAACCATAAAAATGGGGGTCTATCATGTAATTTAGCATGCAAGAGAGAGAAAGAAGGGGAATTCAGATGACCATCGTCAAGTTTCCAGCCACCGCATGCTGCCACATGTCACATCATGAGGAAGAGGACATGACGGTGCATCAACAAAGACACTGGATGGACATTTTTTGCACCAGTACATGTTGCATGCGCTATCCAAATAGAGCGTCACAAAGAAAATCATCGGCGGGTGTGGCAGACACTATGTCTACAGGAAATAAAAAAAATGATAAATTATTGAATCACCCTTACAGCCAACTCTTTATTTTGTCTTATTGGAGGCATATCTGTATTTGTACACTTTCAAAAAATATGAAAAATCTGAAACACTCCGAGAGGCAGCTCTTGGTTTTTGTCTTATTCGTGGATATAATGATATTTTAATGTGTACATTAATGCAAAAAATTGAAAATGCCCCTGAGCCCAAGGTTAAAGTTATTGTGCACAAAGAGATAAAATAATAATTTCACTATTGAAATCCACGATAATCTGTATCTAGTGCTATAGTAAAATCGATACAATGAATATATGATCTCTTTCATTATATAGTATAATTGCAAGGGTGGTAATAATGGTATTGTTACAGGGTACTAAAAAATACCATACTTTTAAAAAAAAAGAAGAAAATGCTTGAGCCATTTATTTTGAAGATAAATTGTCAAATTTCAAAGTTTTGTTTTTTTAAATAATACCACCATATAAAAAAAATAGAAAAAAATATAACTCAAAAAATATTTACAAAAATAATATAGTTTGACTAGTTGTATAAAACATTTATGACTTGCAAGTCATATACATCACATTTGATTACCATTAAATTAAAACTCGAACCTATTTTTTCCCTTCTTTTCCCTCTTCTCTCATTCTCTTCCTCGACGATTATTGTCACTCATCGTTGTCAACACACCCTCTCTCTCTCCCTCCCCCCACCATAAAACACCCATAAATTAAAGATAATTGCTGTTTAATTTTGTTTAAAAAATTAAAAGAATGAGGACTGAAATGAAAAGTAGAAAATATAACCACTTTTAATTGGAAGAAAAAATTAAACGACATGAAAACCTGCATACCAAAAAATTAAAGGAACCAAAAAGAAATAAAAAATCAAAAGAATAAGGACTAAAATGAAAATCAACATTTATAATCAATTTTAATTGAAGAGCACAATTAAAAATAATCAAACTTTCAATTAAAGCAATCAAGAATAAAAATGAAATCAAAACCTCAAGGACTAAAATAAACAAACTACACACATGAAGGACTTAGATGTAAGTTGCGGCAGCAAGGGAGAAAAGGAGAAAAAATCTAAAACTATTCGCTGTCAATTTCTCGAACACCATAGATGTACACGTGCAATACTGGTGGACAGAGGACAGGGTGGCGAACTAGGAGACATGACAGAAGTGCAGTTGTGACTGCCTAAAGATCCAGCACGCGCTACTTTATAGGCGAGGCCGCGTGGAACACTGCAGGCACGTTCGAACGACGCACCCTGCAGTGTTTCTAAGAAAATAATAAAATATTAGTCAATTATGTTTACAACCTTGCACCTAGTCAGAATCACGAAACAACCAGCACGGAAAATACCACGCTACCCCTCGCTACAATGTTTTATTTTGTCTTTTTCAGGGGTTATTTCAGTAGATTTACTGTGCAAAAATATTGAAAAAACCGAGAACACTCCTAGGGCCGGGGCTAATATTTTGTCATTTTCGGGGGCTATTTTAGTAATTTTACTATGCAACAAATCTGGTAATGTCATCAATGTCCATTGATAATTTTGAAAATACTCTCAGTCCCAGAGGTTAAATATTTTTGGACCTGAGAGTAAAATAATAAATTTACTGTAATAATCCATATTAAATTGTTTGTGATGAAATGAACTATAAAAGAGGGACTACATTTATATCTTAGTTAATATATATATATATATATAAAACGCTCGGAGAATAAGAACGTGTGTATTACCTCAATCTTCAGTCACACGTAACACAACAATGAGCCCCGAATGGACGCGAAGCAAAGGTAATCGTTTTGTGGCGTGACCCACTAGAGAAAACGACACGTGGTGTCACTGTCGCCCCGAGAGCCCAGCAATGCATTTCACGTGGTTTTGTAGGGCTGACACGACCACATATTTACAGTTTTACACGTCAACCTGCCAGCTACCCCTTACAACTGGCCACGTTGAAACTGTCACATCTTTTTTCTCTTTGAAAAGAGCTAATTTCGATTTGCTTGCATCATAGCTCAAATTATTAATATTTTTCTTTTGCCGATTAGATGACACGATAGTCAGTTTTATTAGTTTTCTTTTTCTTTTTCAATGAGAGTATTTAGACTAGCTTATTTCAACTAATTTTATTAATTCTGAAATTAACATAACATAAATTTTCAATAATTATCTAATTAACAACTTTCAAAACTTGAATATGAGATTATAAAAAAATAAATCTTTATGGTTTGTTATTTAGTTGAGGGAATGGTGAAGTTGTTCATTTTTTCCGAGACACGGTAACTCAAAAAAGATCTTATGACGTAATTATACAACATAAAAAATAACATATATATATATATTATTTATTTAAAACTCAAGAACACATGAAATTAATCTGATAATATGTTGAATACGTCCAAACTTTAAGAACAAAAAATATTAAATTAGCTCTGAAAAGCTTTGAGTTTTATAACAATAATTTCACTACCACAAGTCAGGTCAACGTACATAAACTAATAATAATAATAATAATAATAATAATACAGAGTCCACTTATTTTTTGATGATTTGAATATTTAACTAGAATTTGAGATGAGCTTATTTATTCACTAAAAAGTAGTGGATTCGTTTTTTTTAATTTTTTATTGTATACTCAGAATGGCCTCTTTAATTTCATCAAGAAACGTAGTTTTTTTTTTTTAAGTTGAATATTTTGTCAATAGTGTTTGGAGATATGGTTGCAATTATTGTTTAGAGTATTTTTACTTAAAACAAATCAAGATAAAAAAAATTATTTATTTATTAAGAAATATTTCTTATATCAAAATAATTTAAAAATATATAAAAATTAGCCACCATTAATTTAAATCCAATACCAAAAAAGAGTCTTAGATGCTGTATATTTCATGACAATCAATTGAATAAAAAAAATAAAATAAGAAAGAAATCGCTTATGCCCCTGACAAGTACACATGCCGCTCACGCCAAAAATGCCATCCTAATGCATCCCCATGCACTGAATTTGATAAGCTTGAACTAGTATGGTATCAAAACTATATAAAATCATCTAAAGATTAAATATTTTTCAATTCAAATATATTTTTATAAAAACATTTATACCATATTTTAAATATTCTTTTTTATACCATATTTTAAATATTTTTTTTATACCATCAGTTGAATTTTAAAACAATTAAAAACATAGAACATTAAATATAAATCGTATTTAAAAGGGCAAATACTATTTTACCAATTTCAAGATTTCCTTATGGTTAAGTAGGCATCACTACTACACACACAGTATTTGGAACGAAGAATACAATGAAACACACTCACACACACATCGACCTAGCAAGTTTTTTTTATTCCGAATTGATTTAGAATTTGAGAAAATAGTTCAATTCATTTTTAAAATTGTATTTAATGTGTGGGGATATTTATAGTATTTTTAAAATAATGTTTGATTATTATATCTAAATATATAGTAAAAACAAAAATAATGAAATAGAAACATGTTTAATTGAAGAAACAATTACATAAATATAAAATAAGTATGTCATTAGATTGTATTGGAATGAGTTCATGTACTTTTAAAATAATAAATAAATAAATAAATAATATGGTATCTTTATCTCTTCTATCTTAAATAATAATTAAATGCTACCTAAACTTTCTAGAGAAAAATGAATCTTTGGTAATAATAGAGCGGGCAATTAAAATTAGCAAAATTGAATTATCCGATTTATGTATCATTTTAACGACAAAACTATTCCCATCACATTTTTTTAGTAAGGAAGTACATTAAATACCGCACGTTTCACATGTGTCCTAAAAAGTACATTCAATTTGTTTTCTAAATTCCCACGTTTCTTATTACTTTTGTCTCATGTTTTTTTCTAAATTCTCAAGTTTGTGATGATGATGAAGAAAGTTCTTAAAATATTAAAAACATAACTAAACAGACAATATATAAATTTAGACACATGATTAGAGTGGTCTGTTATTTTAACGCAATTTTTGTATAGAAATATTTTGGAAACTCATTTATATTTAATACTAGAGTGATATTGTGATGCAATGTATTTTTTAAAAATATATTTTTTTAGATTTTTTCTATTTTTAATAACAACACGTTAATCATTGAAATACACTAAAAAAATTTAATATATTTATAGCAAAGATATTTCTAAATGCAAAACCAGGAAATACCATACTCCTAAATATGGTATTTTTAAACATATCAAAGTTAAAAATTGTGAATTCTATTAGGTTGAAATGTAATTTTAATTCCAAGTTACTTAGTTTCCATGAATTCTATGAGATATTTTCAATCATGTGAGGTTTTAAAAAGATAAAGATAAGAAATCATATTTACGGGAAAAAAAGAAAATGGTATTATATTAGTTTCCCTTAGAAATCCAATGATTGGAACCATATTAAAATATTCTTTTACAAACATAACTTATTGAGAAATATAAACATTTTCTTAAGAAAAAGGATCAAATTTAACTTTTATTATGAAAAATAAGGGTTCTATACATCTACCCTTTTTATATTACATTTGATTAATATTCTCAATAAAACAAACATAAAAGGTTGTGAAAAAAGTCCAATAAATCAAATATTTTTTATTCTAAATTTCTAATATTTTAAAGAAATAATTGAATCATCGTAAGATGTTGTACTATCTTGGTATTTTGCGATAGTATAAAGTATTATTTTATGAATTCAATACATATCAATAACAATGAGACTGAGGCTTTAAATATGAGAAAAAATAATGAGTTTGGTGTCAATAACTTTTCTTGCACATTAATTAATTAACAAATAATTAAAGGAAATCAAGAATCAAGATCTTTTTTGTGTTTTTTTAGTTATCTTAACACATTTCATTATTTATAATATTATTTACTATGCAGATTTCCTTCCTTGGTCCATCAAATTTTAAATTCCTTTTCAGTTTGGTTAATAAGATTTATTTTCTTTTAATTTAATCCTTAAAATTTTGTTGTATTTATTTAAGATTTGTTTTTTTTAATGCATTTTATCATGTATCCGATATATGGAGGATTATCTCAAGGTGAAATTAGCACCATGTCAACCAATTTTCATGGATATTAATTAACAAATAATCTTGTATTTCTTATATTCATCCTCGTCTCTTTCATTATTCATAACACTATACACTCTGAAAATTTTCTTTATTGGTCTTTTCAATTTTAGAATTTTTTTTTCCAGTTTGGTGAGTGAGCTTTATTTTTAAAAATTTGGTCCTTCAAAGTTATTTTTTTCTTTCTAAAATTTATTTTATTCTTGTTGAATTACATAGTATCATTTATCTAATGTGTTAGGGATTGTTCTAAGATTAAATGACATGTCAAGTTAATATAATTGAACTTTTAATTACAATGAATAATAAAATTATACAAATAAATACCAAAATTAATATTGGCAAGAACTAGCGACTTTTTTCACGTGTATATTGTAAAGAGTCATGTGAAACTACACTTTGACCCTTCAATTTTTAATATTTTCATATCTAGTCCTTTCTGTTTTTAGATTTTTTTATTTTAAAAGTCATTAAGAGATTTTAAAAGATAAAAAGCTCTCAAGCGCTTGGGTTCTGACCACTAATCATTTTGATTTTGGTGTGTATAGATTAGATTTAAAGAGAAGAACTCGATATTGATTTCTACCTTTACTAATGCCTAAAAAAATAGATCAAGACATGAAAAGTTGTTTTATTTGATTTTGATTTTGATTTTTTAGGCTATTAAAATGTGTTATGTTTTTCATGTCAAGGTTTTAAAGGTTTATGCTATTTGTTTTCATGTTTTGGGGTAACAAATGGTAAAGATTTGAGTTTTAGAGGTCTAAAACCTTGGACATTGATTTTTAGATCACCAAAAGTGGCTTAAAAAACAAATTCTAATAATTTGACCTTATTTTTTAAGAGGTTATAGAGGAATCACTAGTCATCTATTCATATAAAAAATATAACAACAAACAACATGTGTTTTAAATATGATTTAGACACGCAATCCTATTCTTTTAGCCCATGTGTACTTGGCCTTTTAATTATTATTATTTTGATTAAAAAAAATTGTATTTTATAATTAGGTTTTTTTTTAAATAATGCTTAATTAAATATCCAATCTTCACCTTCAATGATGTCGAAAAAAGTAGATGGTAGCTTAGGAAGTTTTATATTATATTTTGAGTTTTTATTAATAAAAATGTATTATGTTGTTCACAACAAGGTTTTAAAAGGTTTATAGAATGTTTATTTTATGCTTGTTGTTGACAAAAAATGGTTCAAATATATGTTTTTATAATCCAAAATATTGGACCCTATGTTGTTTATGATATAAAAAAAAAAGTTGTAAATAGATGACATGTTATCCATTAATTTAGAGAAACACAAGTTATTCGCTCTTTAAGAAGAAGAAAAATATCAAGCCTAGTAAAAAAAGGATACATAACAATGATGTCCTCTTAAACTGAAAGGATCAATGCCTAAAACTATTAAACTGCATAATGGTAACAAAAACAAATGACAACATTTTACATGTTCATATATGGGTAAACATTCCTCACGCTAAGGTTTACACAAAGGCTCTCTCACCATTTCAATAATTGCATTCAAATAGGTGGACTATTATAGGAATTTTTTAGAATTACATAAAGCAAGATGATGCAATGTTCTTTTTAAAGTGATTCAAACATTACTACGAACTTAGTTCTTGTACTTGTAACACCAATGGGATAACGTGATTTTATATATTACCTTTCTAGCTAAAAGTTTCATTAAAACAATGATAAATAAACAAATCACCGATTAAAGAGAGTGTAGAAGTGAATGACTCATTGTCTCTATAAATAAAAGATTTTTACAGTTGACCCCTAGTAGATATGAGATTGTTTGAGCTTTCCAAGAACTCCAACTAGGTTATATAATGATAAAAACATATTAAGTCTACTTAAAGGCCTATAAAGAAAGGAGTTAAAGTCATTTATTTTCAAGTACAAGATCAGTCCCCTAATTTAGAGGTATACCTTAAAGGAGAGTCATATGGTTAATGTATTCAGCTTTTTATATTATTATTTCTAATAATTTTATTTAGCTTATTTCCATATTTTTAATTATTTATAACCTTATTATTATTATTATTATTATTATTATTATTATTATTATAAAAGGGTCCAAACCAAATAAAAAAAACTTATAAGAGAGTTATTCTACCTAACTCAAGGATTTATCCTTATCATTAAAGAAAGGCATAAGTTTTTTCGAGTACGATGAAGTAATGACTCATATTTAAACAAAACCACGATCTTAAAGTTAAGCTCACTGATATACTTTAGCATATGGATTTTAAGGTAGCTAAAACTAAAATGGATATTAAGTTGAAGACTAAGAAAATATAGAGAAAGCCAAAATTTGTTATGGAACCACTAGTTTTAGAGCCAAACCTCTACATAATTAGTTATGTCATAACCATCAAACTTGATCGCATCAATCTCTTCTTCTATAGCTCACTTGTGACTTCCATTTACATGTATTGCTTAGAGTTTGTTATTTGTTTTCTAATTAAAGACACCTTTCTATAAGAAGGTCAAGTTAGATTTTATACAACCCTCCTCTTTATATTTCATTAAAAGAATGGGCTAAACCCACTTGATTTTCTTTAAAAAGAATTTGACCTTATGAGAATTCGTTATAATTCCAAAAGTAAAACTACTTAAGAACATATCCCAATTTCTTAAAGACTTAAACAAGTGGATGCAATGTAGTTTCATCCACTTAGATATGGATCATTGTCTAGATAGTCTTTAATATAAATCTTTATCTCATTTCCCTTATATTGTTTGTTATGTTTTCCCACATGAGATCTTATAAAAATGATTAAATTGCTATTATATGGTTGGGATACATGTTTATAATACTCTATAACGAGAGGCAAGGCATAAAAAAAAGACCCAAGCACTGAAAATGGTTAGGGAAAATAATCAAACTTCAAAGGTTTTGAGGGACAAGGTATAAGTGCTTTGAGAAAAAGACCAAAATATAGATAGTCAACTTCAACCCTTCTTAGAGATATTAATTAAGACCCTACAAGATAAAGATGCCCTAGTTATGAAGGATCAAATAACCAAAAAAGCTTTACAAAAGACTAATCAAGATTTAATGGCACGTTAAACTAGTGTTGATGGTATAAGAGGTTCTAATTAACCATGACAAGTCTTATTATATTTGGACTATATCAAAACCCTAATAGATATATTTTTGGATAAGATGGATATGTCAAAATAAAAAAAGAGTTGTAGGCATGCCAAATTGCTTGTTCAACAAAAATAGGCATAACTTTTTTCCCGTTAAATAGAGTTTAAAAGTTTCTAAATAATTCTACAAGTCTAGCTCTATTGGTGATTGACAAATTATAACCAGCTGAGATTAGGAAGGCTTTGAAATTAAGCTTATAAGATTATATTTTTACTAGTTTTTTTATTTTCCTATTTAATTTTAGGTTTTTAATTTAATTTTGTATTTTGTTTTTACTTCTCCTAAATATTTTAGGATTTTGTTTTTCCTTCCTTGTAAATGTTGGTTTTAGACCTATTTAAAGGGTTATAGTTATTTTTTAAAAGAGGCTGGATATTATAGTTAATTATTTTGGAAGGAGTTTTTTTTTTATTGAAAAAAGGGTTATTATTATTTACCTTTAAATATAGATAAATGCATGGTAATTTGATTAATGATAAAAGTCATACAAGAGCGTTATTGTTTTCATCACATGATAAAAAAATAATTAGGAATAAGAACTTACCATAAAAAAAAAAATATTAAAAAAAACCCTTTTATGATCATGGTGAATAATGATCTTAAATTAAAAAGGATAATATTTTCATGTATTTTTCCAAAACTCAACTAGGAATTGTTGATAAAGTCCGGCCAATATGAGACTTTAGTGTCATAATAAATTATTGGAAAAGTCTATTATGGCACATTAAAGATTTCAATAATTTAAAACTAAAAAAAATTGTCAATTCTATTTGAAATAATAAAAAAGGATAACTATAATTCAAAAAAGAACATTAAAGCCTTATTCAAAAGACTAGACACCTTACCAAAATATGAATGGAGAAAGAACAAAAAATTTGAGAGCAAATAAACTTGTAATAGACTAGGAAATCATAAAAAATGCATAATTGTTTTTAAAAAAATGGATGATCTTGTTAAAAAAGGTTTTGTGGTCTAAACATGTCATATTAAACTTATAAATATTTTACACACTCTCTCAACAATCACATAAAAACCCATGGAATAAAGAAAAACAAAGATGCTTTATGATGTGCGTGTTTAAAATAAATAAATTCTTATTATATTTTATTTTTTCATTATTCACCCAAGAAATAAACTTGAAAATAATAATAAAATGACCTTCATACTTGTGCATTATTATAAATATGACAACATTTTAATCATAAAGTGATAATTTTACTTGATCCATCAAGTTTGACTAGATCTTTTAATGACTCATTTTAAGTACAAATTTGATTTAATTGAAATTTTATTTGGTTTGACTAAAATCAAGGAGAGGCCAATGAAACCAACTCAGCTCTATTAAATCAAGTGCAAAGTGGGTGAATGATATATCTATTTATTATCTAACCTTGTTCACATCTAATTTCTTAACTTATTTTTTTTATATATATAGAATTATAACTCTTTTTTAATACAATGCATAGATTTTGAATTTATGATTTACATATGACGTCAAAGAAAGCAATATAAGAAAGACAGACTCTTTATTACACTTATTCCAGAAAGCTTATATTCTAGTAACAAGTCAAAAACAAATCTAAGAAATAAAATAAACTTATAATACAAATAAAAGAAATAAACACTAAATCAACTAAAAAATATAACAAATCTTCAATAATAACTTTTTGACTTTGCTTTAAGAGAAACAAGACATTCAAAATATGTTAACAAAATTTTAATTTGATCAAAAGATTAAGTTGAAATTTACGCTTGTTAAAAAACTAAGCGTTGATAAAAAATATCTCATATCAACAAATGATTTTTAAGGTTTTATACTTGGGTTTTAAGTTTAGACTTTAATTTTATAGCTTTATGAATAAAATTTCATTTTTTAAGCTTAGATTATATTAGGACATGATTGATGTGTAGAGAATATCTTCTACTTACTTCAATCAATCATAAATAGAATCAAATGGTGGTCTTGATATTCCAAATTGGAGATGAGTGAGTAAAAACTTTATTATCATTTGAAGCTTGGTAAGTAAATTAAAGGTTGTTTGAGCATGTGGTAACAATTATTTTTAAAAATATTTGTTGTTTTGAAATACAGTAAAATAATATATTTTTTAATAATATCCATACATCAAAACGATCCCAAAATACTATATAAATTAATTGGAAAAAATTAAATTTGATAAAAAGCATATTCAATCTCAATTACAAACACCTTATGGTTGGTGATGAGATACTATTTTTTTTTCTTCTAAAAGTGTTCTTCACTTGAAAATATATTAAAATAATATATTTTTATAATGAACAATCACCAATATAATTAGTTTGGCAACTAACATTGAAAATTTTGAATTTTATAATGACCAATCATCCTATAGAAAGGTTACATTATATTACTTTCATGTTATCAAGATGGAAATGGAGACTTGGCAGCATTGTAAATATTCAACAATTCAATGGAATATTGCAATGATACGATGTGCTTACAAGCAACTTGGCAAAGATAGGCATATGATATGAGCATATTCTTATTCACTAATCTCACAAGTCGTCACGCAAGATTTTCTTAGTAATATAGAATCTATTTCCTCCGAGAGTTGAGAATTATTGGAAATAGGCCCTACTACATCACGTTGGAAATAAAATATGCACCACAATATATATATATATATATATATCCCTGAAAAGAAACAATTTCTGTGGAATTTTTTTAATCCTGATTTATAAGAGAGAAACGTTTACCTTTTGAATTCAACTATTTCAAGACAAGGATTGAAAATGATACAATCACATTATATTTTCAGTATCATCCATGGTGAATACATACATACATACACATACATATACAAATACAAATACAAATACACACACGTATGTATGTATAGCTAAAGCGTGAGATTTGAAATCTACATGTAAAAACTAAAATACACTTTATAGCTAAAGCGTCGTATTACAATATTCTTATTGTTTGTTGTCATAGCGAAAATTATTTACAAAGCTTTTTAGCATTAAAACGATTTTCATGCGAGTTCGAAATTGCCTTGAGAGAATATTAAAGTATTTTGTTCTTAATAAAAAAGAAAAAGAAAGTGTTGGTAACGGTAAGAAAATTAAAACAAGTAAAACATGATTAATTCGGACAGGCAGTCACCACTCACATAATCTCCTTATTCTTACAACCACAACCACAACCACAACCACAACGACTACGCAATCAGTGTCTATAAAATTAAACAAACAAATAAATAAAACAATTTTCTACTTTTCCATTTCATTTCAATCTCTCTCTCTCTTTTCTCTTCTCTTCTTTCACCTTCTCTCTTCGATCTGCTTCAGAACGTCCTGTGTATCATTAGCTTATTCTCTGGTTTGCTTTCTCTCGAACAAAACTGTAATCTTCAAAAAAAAAAGATCGAAACTTTCACTTATTTGGTCTGGTTGCTTCTTGTTTGTTTTGTTTTTGAATTCTCTTTCTGCGTGTTTTCTTAAATAAATAATAAAACCCCGTATAGATAAATAGTTAAAGATGTGTGCTTATAGTGTAGATTTTGAGAAATAAAGAAGTTTTTGTTACCGTGGAGTGACCCAACTCCAGGAGGTTCAGCTAGGTGGGATCCCAAATGGAAACAAACTTGATTGGTGGTGCCTCCAATTATGGTTACTTGCAGAAATTCAGACTCTATGAGACTCGCTCGGTATATATACATTATATACTTGCTCACTTTTTTTAAGTCTTTATCTTTGTCTTTATCTTTATCCTTATGTTGTCGTGTTTGATTGTTTGTTTGGTTTTTGAGGTCTTTGATCTGTTGTTTTAATAGTTCTTGTTTGTGATTTCCGGGATAATGACTTATTTTTCGTCTGTGTGTTCTTTCAATCCTGCTGTGATTGCCTCCGTGAAGTGAGGAATTGAATTATTTTTTTATGCTTTTGGTGATTTGATGTTGATGGGGGTGATTGTTTTACATTGGATATGATTCACGTGGTGTTAGATTTAGGATTTTGACTTGTCTAGGGGGTGGTGTGGACCTGATTGGAAATTCAGATTTGAAGGGCGCGTTTCAAATAAAGCACCCATTGCTTCTGAGTACCAAGTGGTTGAGTTTGATTTTGTTTTTTTCATGCTTAGTTAGTTCATTTTGAAAACTTTAAGCGTGCAAAGTTTATGTCATAGAATGATTTTGTTAAAATAGTAGGGATGTGGAGTTTGTGACTGGACTACCAGCGAACTATTCCGTTGGAATTCTTGGGCTAAGCAAAAGTGGGGAGATGTACATGTCAAAATTTTGCCTTTTTCATTCTTCCCAAAGTAATGAATAAGAGTATATGTATTTTGCTCAGCTTCCATTCGATTTTATACAATAGCAGCTCATTGATTTGTCGCTGTGCTTGTTCCTTGAAAAATACTTCTTCATAATGACAAGTTTGGGTGTCAGTTATTGCACAAATCTTATTGCATGGAACTTTCTTTCTTGCGGTCTTGCTGGATTTTAATGTACTGATGATGTGCTTTGCCTTTTGAAAAACCTCCACTTTTGTTTGTGGAACTTTTTGTTGCTTCTTTCATTTATTCCACAATTAATTTTGCAACAATAGTGAAGTGCCGTTGTTAATATGAATTTATTTATCAAAACATTTTCATTTTTCATCATATGTGCAAATGATTTTTCATGCCAATTTATTGAATCATCATTACTACTACTTCTGATCCAACATCCAACATGTGGCAGAATTTTTATATGATCGGAAGAGACAAGAACAGAACCCTTTGGAGGGTGTTAAAGATTGATCGGTTAGAGCCATCTGAACTCATTGTTCTTGAAGATTCTACAACATATTCAGAAAGTGAATGCCATGACCTGCTAAGGCGAATAAATGAAGGCAATAAGTCAACGGGTGGACTTAAATTTATCACTATTTGTTACGGAATTGTTGGTATGTTGTATCTGCAAGGTCTTCTATATGAGCTTTTGATATATTTCATTATTGAACTCATGGTGCTCTTTTCTTTAACATAGGGTTCATTAAATTTTTGGGACCCCATTACATGCTGCTGATAACAAAAAGAAGGAAGATTGGTGCAATTTGTGGCCATACAGTTTATTCTATAACCAAGAGCGAGATGATTCCTATTCCAAATTCTACTGTGCAGTCCAATATGACTAATTCTAAGAACGAGAACAGGTCTTTTGTCCATTCTGCATGTAAATGTAATATGTACTTGGTACTGTTAAGGAGACCTAAGAGACTAGTATCAGAATTAGCATTGTTGATTTGTAATTAGATGATGACTTTTTTATGGTTGCGCTGGTTTAATTTTAAATCAATGATCGGTATTTTTCTTTCATTTAATTGTTTGGAACAATTAGTCTGAGTTGTGTGTTGTCTATTAGAAGTAGACTGGTTCAATACCGTGGAGGTAATTTCTTGACTATTTTTGTCGTTACACCCTTTAGTGTGAATTAATGATGCTGGCTTCGGTGATTCAAACTTATTCAATTTCTTTTGGTAGTAAATGTAGTTATAGTTTATCTTTCTTCTTTCCTTGTTTAATTTTTTCTTTTGAGACGAGACAAGTAGGGCATCTTATTCTGAGGTATGCGTATAGAATATTGCTGTTGCATCCTTTGTAGTTGATATTTTAGCTTAGTGGCATTGCCTGTTCATTTCCTGAATATGTACAGGGACAAACTTCATTGCTGTTGTGATGTTAATAAAATCTGTTGAATGAGACAAGGTATCATCAGGGGTTGTGGGGGGAAATTCACTTTTTTTTTTTTAATTTGTTTTACTTCAGTTTCTTGTTTATATTTATTAGACTAACAATTCATAGTAATCCTTTTCTATAACATCAGTAAAAAATACTGACTTGTCCTTACAATTGTTTTTTTGGTGGTCTTGATGAAATAGATATAAGAAGCTCTTGTGCACGGTGGATCTTACAAGGGACTTCTTTTTCAGCTACTCCTACCATGTTATGCACAGTCTTCAGAAGAATTTATCTTGTAATGAGACGGGACAAGTTCACTACGAATCAATGTTTGTTTGGAATGAGTTCTTAACTCGAGGAATTCGAAATAACCTCAAGAATACTCTATGGACAGTGGCATTAGTGTATGGCTTCTTTAAACAGGTGCATTTTATTTCAAATAACCAACTATACATGAGTGCTTAAAGATGTTCATACTAAAATCAGAACAGTTAATGATAGAAAATGGTCATCACATTTACAATGGTATATGTTACGTGCTGCTGTCTTCTTCTCTAATTTCACAACTCACTATTTTTTTTGGTTCTTTTCAAAGTTATCAAGTTTATTATTACATCCATTTAGAGTTAGGAGTTGAAGTTCCTCTATCAAGGTCTTTGGCGAGGAAAATTAACTGAATTAAGAACGTGGCCCTTATGTAAGTTGAACCAGGTTGAATGGAATATCAACTCCATCCATATCTACCTGACTTTATGAATCGCCTTTCAGTCTTTATTTATGCAAATTTGTATGATCTACTTCAATTTGATCTTTTATAGTTTTCCATTTTTGGTATCCAGGTTAAACTTTCAGTGTCTGGCAAGGAGTTTAAGCTGGCTCTCATTGCAAGACGATCACGGCATTATGCTGGCACAAGGTATGGATGGTCCTCAAAACTTTTGAACAGCATGCCAGCTTGATTTAACCAACCCTACTTGGCTGCTTTGATCTTTTGCCTGTGAACATGATAAACTCCCTATTATTGATCAGATCCAATTAACCTCTTCATATAGTCCACTGATGTGTTAAAGAAACACTACTATCCAGTTTTTACCCACTGATCACTGCTGAACTTACAATGAATATCATTTGATTTCCTTATTCTCTGATCTGTCTAGATATTTAAAACGAGGCGTGAATGAGAAGGGCAGGGTTGCCAATGATGTTGAGACAGAACAGATAATGTTTGAAGATGTTCCTGAAGAACAGCCAGTGCAAATAAGTTCTGTTGTTCAGAATCGGGGTTCAATCCCGCTTTTCTGGTCGCAAGAAACTTCACGATTGAATATCAAACCTGACATTATTTGTATGACTTCAGTACTGTGAACCATGTTATTCTGAGTGGTAACTTTCACAAGTTATTTATTTATTATTATTTTGCAGTGTCGAGGAAGGACCAAAATTTTGAGGCAACAAAACTTCATTTTGAAAATCTTGTGAAGAGATATGGAAGTCCGATAATTGTTTTGAATTTAATAAAGGTAGGTTGCTGCGACTACCAATAGACAGATGGGCTCCAGATGCCTGTGTTCATGCGATCTGAAGTTTTAAGCTTGTGTATGAAAATGGATTCATGATGTGTTTTTTTTTTTATTATTGCTGTCAATAGTTTTTAGCAAGTTTTTTGGGATTGAGGCGTGGTTGCTTTATGTTCTGAAAATTTTGTTGATGATTGGCAGTCCCGTGAAAAGAAGCCTCGGGAAACCATACTCCGTGCTGAGTTCGCAAAGGCCATCAGATTTATCAATAAAAGTTTGCCCGAGGAGAATCGCCTAAAGTTTCTGCACTGGGATTTGCATAAAAACTCTAGAAAGTACTTTGCTTGCCACCCCATACTATTCTCTTGCATTAATTTTGTGATGATAAAAGTTAATAGCATTTGTTTGCTTTCAACAGGGCTACAAATGTCTTGGCACTTCTAGGAAGAGTTGCAAGCTATGCATTGAATCTAACTGGGATCTTTTATTGTCAAGTCATGCCAAGTTCAAGTTCAAAGGGATTGTTAAATTGGTCCTGTGTTGTGTAAGTTAATGAAAAAGGCTTCCAACTCTTTTTACATGGTATTTTTCTTGTCTTATCACTCAGGGAAATGTTTGCTCCGAGAATCCTTTGTCTTGCTAAATTTCGTGCAATAATCACACAAATGCTATCCGGGCCTCTTTAAATTTTTAGTACATTCAAACTGAAGTTGATTTCTTGCGTTGTAGAATTTCAAATGGTTTGAGGAGATATATTGATTCAAAATTCAAAACTTGCATATGTGCAGTTTGTGTAATGTGTCTTTTTGCATCTATACATTGTAATAAAAGAGGTGGGAAAAACAGAAAAAGCAATATTATGGATAATGATACTTTTCTAGTAATTGCCAATTTTAGGGTACACTGCCATGATTTTTTCCCCTTTCTTTCTGTCTAATTCCTGTAAGTTAATTACAATGCTGGCAATGCAAATTTGGTGCAGGGAACATGATGGTGACTATTCTCTTGAAAATCCTTCTAGTGAAAATGGCAATGTCAGCAAGTTGGATTCAGAAATTGCCAAAGCTGAATGTGATGCAAATCAAAATCAGAGTATCAAGGTTCCAATGTTCCAAAGCGGTGTTTTAAGGACCAATTGCATAGACTGTTTAGATCGCACAAATGTAGCACAGTATGCCTATGGATTGGTGGCTCTAGGGCGTCAGCTGCATGCACTAGGATATATGGAGTCCCCAAGTATTGATCTAGAAAATCCTTTAGCTGAAGATTTAATGAGGATTTATGAGACGATGGGTGACACACTTGCACTGCAGTATGGTGGGTCTGCTGCTCACAACAAGGTAATCCTTGTGGGTTTGGGGAGGCCTACAGTTTAATGATTAAATATGACTGAACATAATTTTGTGGATTGAATACATTTCTAGCACGGTTAGCTGTTTTCCTTGGAATTTTTTTAGTTGAAAAAGGTAAGAAAACGAAATCAAGGGTTTTCTCACTTAATATTATGGAGTTTGTAAGGGCATGATTATTTTTCTTTGGTCACCTTGAAAACTGCAGTAGGTGGGTCTGCTGCTCAATGAGCTGATTTATTTTGTAGGATTTTGGAAATCAGAAAGAAACATCTGCAAGCTTGTTGATGCTTTTAGTCTTGGATGCATGTGTTTTAGGATGGTGCAGACAATGCAAAAAAATTATACCAAACTTGTATTGTAGTTTTGTTCAATCTTTCAGTGTGTGTAAACTAAACTATTTGAGCAAGTTGGCTCTGCCATGCTTGTATTTTATTAAGAAGTTTAATTTTGCATTCCACGCCTTTGATTGTGATGCTAAGGAACTAAGTTGATCACATTGGGTATCCTTGCCTACGTGAGAGAAAGTAAGGATTCTCAGGAGTTAAAAGAGCAATGGATGTACTTACTGTTGAAATTGTTAGATCATTACTTAAAAAGCAAAACACCCTTATTTCTGAAATACTCATTTTCATATTGTCTACATTTTTTATGAAAAATCTACTTCGGGAACTCTGCGTAAAACTATCTATTTTAAGTTTAGCACTACCCACGCATCACTGTGTTGCAATAATGATGTTATATAGATATTTTCTGAGAGAAGAGGTCAGTGGAAAGCAGCAACTCAGTCCCAGGAATTCTTTAGAACTCTACAGCGTTATTACAGCAATGCCTACATGGATGCTGAGAAACAAGATGCTATTAATGTGTAAGTATAAGAGGCTCTGTGCTTCAATGCCATCATTACTTTTCCTGGAAAGAACTTCCAAGATCAGGGATTTTAAAATGTATGTTTTGATGTCGAGGTCATTGCAGATTATGCATTTGATGTGATATTTGCCCTACCTTTTGATCAGGTTCTTGGGTCATTTCCAGCCACAGCAGGGAAAGCCAGCACTGTGGGAATTGGATTCAGACCAGCATTGCAATGTTGGAAAGCGTGGTCCTGATTTAGTTGAGAATGCTAGGTAATATGCCCTCATAACATGTATTATATATATAAAAAAAATGTACGCTTACAGCATTCCCTCAGTGCCATATTTATATCTGAATTTGGAGAGGCGCACTTGTTTGGGTGGGGTTGCTAACATCACATTGGACTAAGGGCATGAAAGTACGTAACTGTTGACAGTGCAAAAACATGTACCGGAGCTAAAAAAGGGTTAATTTGGACTATGATTCTCAAGGACTGGAAGGAGAATTGTGGTTATAATTTCAGTTTCTGCTTTTGACAAGTCTTACACATCATATCTAGGGATGTTTTTTTTATAGCTATTTTGGGACCTTAACAGGAAAAGGAAATGCATGTTTCTGCTATTATGCAGACAGATCTGGTATCAATGTTGTAGTGTGAATAAATCATTAGCCTTCACACATCCAGTAAATGCAATTCTTCTGTAATTAGTCAAACGATGCATACAACTTGGATATTGGAAGCGCTTTTCAGATGATTTGAACAGAAGTGCTTTTCTCAAATTAATTGTGTGTTTAAACATGCTTGTGTGCGAGCACCAAGTTATTGTGAGATTTACTACAATGACTACAATGTTTATATAATATGATGAAACTAAAGTTTAACTTGCAAGGAAACCTTTGTGCTAATATATTTTTGTCATCTGTAGGTCATGCATTAAAAGGTCACTGTCAGATGGCAATCTTCGTTGTGAAAATGAGTCACCTGTAGCTGCCAATGTTGGATACAGTAAGCCTTTATCTGGAAAGGAGGGAGGAGTTAGTAATGGTCTTTCAGACTCAAATCCAGAGATATCAACTTGTGAAAGTGACATATCATATTCCAGGTCTGCTTAAATTGCTCAATGCTTCTCAAAGCTTGTTACTTTTTATCGCTGTATTTGGTAAGCCCATGGTTTATCTGATTTTTATTCACTCCTCATAGAGGTTCAGATGATGACTAATTGAAATGCCAGATAGATTCTCTTTTTTCAGTAGGTTATATTTCTTTAGCCATTAGGAGATAAGTTGACATTCCTCTGCGATTGTAGTCATTAGGTTAAGGCTTGGGAATGGACAAGTGAGTTATATTTAAAAATACTGCGGCTAGAAAATCTGGTTTTTATCGTCCCTCAATTTCTGCATTGGAAATGGAAATGCTTGGATGCATTCCTTAACCCTTTTATATCATGCGGTTGTTGCATTTGATGTGCTCATACGTGGGTGATTAATGTTGGGGGTCTTTTTAGGTACACTCCCTCAATGCCTTGCAGGAAGCTTTTTAAAGATGTGGAGGAATACCGATGTGTCGAAAGTAATCATATTTGTTATGACGAACATGGGGATGCTTGTAGCTCCTCAAATTTTTTTGATATGGACTGGCCTTCTACATCTGGGAATTCATGCGAAGATCTGTTTGATAGGTAGTTTTATACTTCCAAGTAAGTGCTTCAGCTCAGGAGCCAGCAAATACTCAACAATTATTTTAATGGCTGCAGGTCTATTGCTGGCCTATCATCTGAAAATCTTGGGAACGATGTGAAAGCAGAAACAACCACATCTGCGAGTGAGTCTGGATCTAGCTTGAAGGTTAGTGTTTTTATTTTATTTTTCAAGTTCGTCTAGAGTACGGACTTTCATGCTGTCTTTCAAAAAAGGAGGGCGTTTGCATTTGCAGTTTGTTTAGAGAGTACAAATTTCCAGTGTACGACCCCAACTATGTTATTTATCAACATTTAACTCAGTTGACATCATGTGTTGGTAAAAACTGCTTGATCAATCTCTCATATATTTAAGCATCCAATTTATCTACCTTTTGTGGATGCCTATTCTGCGTTGTTGTCATTATCTCACTAAGGAAGACTGTACCAAAAGGTAGAATGGTAATGGCTGGCTCAAGCTGGCATCCAATTTTATAAGCATTTCTCGAGTCTGACACTGCCGTCAACTTTATAACTTGTTCTTTATATTGTTATGCTATGTGCTCAAGTTTCTCGTATAATTTGGTTTGTATTTTTCAGCTCTGTTTTTCTTTTGTATTTGAGTAATGTTTTGCTGTTTGATCTTTCACCACCTGCATTCCTGATTTGCGTTGGTCAGAATGTTAATCTGATGCTTCCTTTGGTTCAGGGAAGAAGTCAAACTGGGTCTTCTGATGAACTTGCGGGTGGATTCCCAGTCCGCTTTGTCCAGTGGGTAATGAGTGGGGAGATGCTGTTCCATTGAAGTTAACCTCCGATTTTCCATTACATAATTCATTTGAGCTATAAATCTGTTTAATCCCATCCGAAGGATGTGGATTTCCTGACCGAAAATAAAGAGCGAGAGATCAACCAACCTAAAGATACAATTCCGCCATTTTGTTCGTCGATTGTAAGCCTCCAGGAACGTGACGGAGGAAACACAAGGGTAAATAGCAAAGCTAATTTCATTTGGAGCTCCCAGCTCCTCCATTTCCCTTAGGATATAAAAAATATTGTTTTTAAAACCCTGTATATATTTTACATGCATCTTCCAAAAAGAGAAGCTGTGGTCAGCTGTTAGCTTCAAATGTTACTCTCCATTTATATGACTCCCATGTTCATCCCTCCACTAAAACAAAGGCTTTGAAATCTTCGTGTATTGATCTTGATTCATATTAAGGTTTAAAAATGATAAAATAATAAAAAGTCAATTATTTTATTTTCTATAATGAATTATATAGTAATTAAATTCAACGAATACTATTAGTGTACCTCAAATTAATCATAGAGCTAAGTGTTTGACTAATCATCTCAGTTAGAGCCACCATATTTGGGTCACAATTAATAAAAAAAATTGAGATTGCTGTCGTCACCAAATCCTGAATCATTTGAATCACGCTAAGATAAGATCACATGGAACATTACCCTTGAAACCTTAAGAAGCTTAAAAGCTTAGAGAGTTGTTTGAGATGGCGGTGACATTTTACTTTCTAAAATTATTTCTTGAAGAATACATTAAAATCATGATTTTTATTACTTCGTAAATTTATTTTTAATTCCAGCACATCTAAACAATACAGAATCAACTAAAAAAATGATTTAAAGAAAAACATCAAAAATTTTGAGAGCCAAACGGACACTAAATAACAGCATAACAAAACACAGCATTACTATTAGATACCAAAATCGGTGTCAAAATCTTACAAAAAAAAAATTAACCGTCTAGAACTACACCGAGCCCAAAAATGTAAAAAAGAAAAACAGTTCGTTCCCCACTTGATGTTCATAACCCCTCGAAACGAACTCATGATTCTCGAATGAGTGCAAAACATGGCAATTGTAAACAAGAATGATGGTAACTGTAAACATGAACATTCTTGATGAATTTAAACGTCCCAGCCAGTAGCGCCAGTAGCAGCAGGTACAGCAGGTTCAGCACCTGGGAGTGGTTCAGGAACTGGAACTGGAGCAGGAGCAGGAGCAGGAGCCGGAGCTGCACCCCATTCAGCAGAAAGTCCACCTGAATGTTGAACAAAAAGGTGGGATGAATCCAGAGACAGAAGTTTCACCGCAGAAAACAATGCAAAAGATAGGTGACTTATAGGAGTCTCAACGAATTGTGGTTACCTTGTTCTGGGAAGAAATTGGCCGCAGGAATGGGTTGTTGGGTCACATCAGTAGTCCATTGGCTATCAGCTATAGTGCTACCCCATTCACCTGCAGAAATCCCATATTCAGGAGGAGGGAGAGCATAATCAGCAGCTGGTAGTGTGTCCTCCTCGTCCTGTTGCTTGGCTTCTTCAGGCTCCCTATAAAAGAACAAGTCCACCTGACAAAGAAATGTCAAATGACACGGTTCATAACCGATCCATGTAACTTATGCAAACACAGTCACCGAGAATGTATAAACCAATCCCAAGCAGTAGAATGTGACATTAAAATAATGATGAGGGAAACATGTGCATAATGAATGCTCGCATCTGCTGCAGGCAAAACTAAAACATTGGGATTTTGCTATAGTAAGTTGGAGTGCAGAGCATCAAGTCATTCTTACTTGCAACTTAAAGAGCAAAAGGATAAAAACAGAAAGCTCCAGAAAAGGGGCAGGGGCTAGAGACAGTAACACTTTTATCTTACCATAATATCCCATTTGTGCCCTTGCGGAATAGTTCCACGCATCTGCAGAACCATTCTTGCCAGCAGCCAAAACAGGCATCCAATGCTGTGCTTGCCTTTATTATTAGCAGGAATGCCAATATCCACAAAGCTCATGGGCGAGTCAGTGTCACAGAAAGCAATGGTTGGAATGTTTCCAAGAGCTGCTTCTTTGATAGGCTGTATGATATAATTGGTGATGATTAAATTTTGAAGATTCAGAAAAAGGTTCAAAATGACCAACAGGCATGATAAGCAAAATGCTATTGACGAGTTTGAGTTCACCTGGTGATCAGTCCTTGGATCAGTGAGGATCAAGAGACGAGGTTCACTGAATGAAGTCTGCATCTGGTTAGTGAAGGTACCAGGGGTATGCCTTCCAGCAATTGCATGAGCACCAGTGTATTGGGCAAACTTGAGGACAGCTCTTTGACCATATGGCCTTGCGGATTGGACAATCATATCCTGGGGGTTCTCAATTGCAACAATAACTCTGGCAGCCAGTAAAAGCTTTTCCCATGTTTTTCCAAGGTTGATAATATAAATTCCTGAGAAATGAAGACAAATCAATGGGACAGACTAGTCAGAACTAAAACCATTTGCCCATCACAGCAACGAACAGCCACAAAAAGCATACTGCACAAATATTCAGAAAAATTAAGTCAAATTGACAAATAAAACCAACAAATTTAAAATTATAACTCCCTTGCATCTCAAACATCTAACAGGAAACACATTGAGTCTTATTTTAATAAGACTAACCGAAGCCTTAATAACAAATGACATAAAACACACCAATTACATCTTCTCTGTTCCACCAACGATCTCTACACAGATAATTCATCCAAAAACCACATCCCCAAACCATTTCAAGTTCATGAACACAAATGAAAAGGAAAACACAAAAACTCGCAAATAAACTACAATCAAACATCCAAATAGAATAGGAAAACACAAAAACACACAGAACGTAAAAGAAATCATGCTCAAAGACTCAACCTTTAATAGATCAGCAACAGCAACTGGCCACAAAACAAAAACATATTTCTTGTTTCCAAAAAGTATAATGATCAACACATCTAAAACAGATGGGTATGTACAAAGAGAGTACAAGTAGTTTACCATCATTGCGGCGCTTGAAAACATAACGCTCCATTTGGAAGTCACAGTTTTTGGTGCCAAGATGAACCTCAGCAGCCAACATCATCTGAATGTCTAGCTCCTTCTGCGACAGTGCCCTTGATGGTGCAGCCGCACCTGCTCCTGTTGCTGTCGCCATGATTTACTGCTTGAGTGTGTAAGAGACGGAGAGAGGGGGTGGGGGGCTAGGGTTTTTTTGGCTTTAAGAGAGTAAGTGAGCGATAGAGAGCTTCTTTTGTCACCACAGGGGCTTTTTAAGGCCCATGCAAATAAACTATGGGCCTGTGTCTGCTCAAACTACACGTCGTCGTTCGATATCATGATCGGTCTTTTGCTTTTTCATAGTCGAAATCTTCTTTAAACCATTTTATTTTACAGGCTGTGGTGATCGATGAAGTGAAATCTTTTCTTTTGAGACCTCATTTGGGATTATAAAATTATGGTATTATAAAATTATGGTAGCCTATAAATACTATATAATTTTTTCAAATAAAAAAATCCAAAAAATACATTTTTTTTCTTCTCATTTGCTAGTTTTTTTTTTCTTTTCAATATATTTATGTTGTTTTTTTTAGAAAAATCCTGAAAAATGACTTACTATTATAAAAAATCCTTAAAAACAATGTATAAACGTCTCTAGAACCCATTCATATGTGGCAGAAACCCGTGTTTACTAGGGTATAACTTAGAAGATAAAAAGATTGGTTCTTCTGTTTTGCATTATCATTAATTTTAGATGCCGTAAAATTAGTCACGCAAAACCAGAGAACATGTTAATCGGAAGAAAGAACTTACAGACAAGTTGAACATATTAGTTTTGCATTTATAAACATGCTTCATCACGGCGAATGATTTACATCTACTGTACATGCATGATGTCAGAAGCTTTCCAACCTAACTGGGCAGGTGTTTAATGTTTTCTTTATGTTTTGGTTCGGCAGGACACATATTTTGAACTCAAAACTTCGAGCAAGCCTGCACAGCTCATCTGATCCAATTTAATTTGCTGTCCTTAATCCACCTTCTCTTGTACATATGCAGGTTAATGCTGAGCCAAATTCATTTGGGCCATAGAGGTGATGGATCGAAAGTACTTTGCACTCGCACAGATTTGGCATTGAATTAAAATTAATTTCAAAAACTCATACACGAGTTCCTCGCATCTTCCTCATTTACAACATCATCTGCTACTTCAAGTCTACAACACAAGCTGAACAAAACCCTAAGAGCTCGTTGGCCTAATTCATCCTATTTCTTAAGCTCAATCATCACTCTTCAGGAGATGGTGACTTCAACTGTCTTGGGTTTGGGTGGCGGAGGATGCTTCCTCACAAACACAGTCAGAACCCCATTTTCGCATTGAGCAGTGATAGCAGACACATTGGCATTTTCAGGCAACCGGAACTTCCTAATCAGCTTCTGAGGTGCCTTCCGTTCAAGCCTGATGTACTTGCAGCCTTCCTCATCACCATCTTCGCGTTTCCTCTTCCCTCCCCCTTTGATCACCAGAGTATTCTCATCTTCAACAGTGACCTGTACTCAATAAAATTGATCAGCAACCAAACCTTCGATTTGAAAAAAGGCAGATCAGAATATTGATTAAACGTACCTGGATATCAGACTTGGACAAGCCAGGGACATCCATGTAGAAAATATACTCTTTGGGAGCATCCAAAATGTCGACGGGAATACTGTTGCTCCTGTTTTCATTGGCTGTATGATCACTAGACCGCGGATGAAACATCAACTTCTCGATGTTTTCAGGGAAGCTAAACAAATGGTTCACTGCATCAAACACATTTGAATCTACTACTTGGCTCATCTTCCCAGCAGATTCTTCTTGCTTTGTGGTAAGTTAGTTTGTTTGTTTTTTGGGAAAGTTGGGCAACAAAACGAGAGAATAACTGACGGCGGCTTACAAGATGGCTTGACTTGACTGTTTGGTTGCTGGGATCGAAAATTGTGGGATGAACATCATATTTAAAAGGAGAGGGGAAAGTTCGAGACGTCAGAGGGAAGAGTCTGGAAAAATCCCCAGTAATTTCGAAAGATCATTGGTTCCCACGTGGACCTTCGGTGATAATGTGGAATCTTCTTGGTTGTTGACCTGGCAGCATTTGGGGGAGCCCCGACCGTACGTCATTGGAATGTATTGTTGTGTGAGCAACATTATACGTGGTTAACTTTATTATTATGTATAAATTATTTCTCAAAACTCCATACTGTTTGAGGGTAGTTGCAGTTATTTTTGAAAGTATTTTTTATTTAAAAATATATTAAAATAATATTTTTTATTTTTTAAAAATTATTTTTGATATCATCACATCAAAATAATTTAAAAACACCAAAAAAATTCATTTAAAATACAATTTGTTTTTCAAATTTTGGGGAAACAACGGTACAACCGCCCTCACAAATAGCTTCCATGTATAATGAACCAAATGATTTTGCAATTAATATTTTTTACGTTATTTATTTTTCATAATTACCAACCATCTTTCACAAACACATTATCTATAATTAATTGTTTTAATAGCTATTAATTATAAAAACATATTTATATTGTAACTTGCGAAACAATAATTTCACGAGCTTGTCCCTCCATCTAAAAAGCTCTCTGTATTTTACTTACGCGATGAAATGGGTAGAGCATTATTGAATAAAATTAAATAAATCAAAACTACTTGTATAATATTTTTATATTTTCATAATGGTTTTTATATAATTTTTATGATAGATGAGGGTTATCTTCATATTTCAATATACAAAATAAGAAAGTATAGTGAAACAAAAAATAATTATTGGAAGCCAAACAATTTAAATTGATCTGAAAGGACTTTTCATCTTTTTATCAAGTTTTTTTTGTTACTACGCTATACGATGAGGGACAATTGAGTCTTTAAACAAGGAAAGTAATAAAAAAAATATAAAAGCTTGTGAAACATGCTTACTCTTGAAAATTTGTATTTCTTATTTTTTTCCTCGTTGTTCTTTCTTTTAGTTTTGTTTATTTTTTTTTATTTTCACGTCAAATGATAAGTTTTTTTCCAACTAATAATTTTTTTAAGAATAAAAAAATTAAATTAAAAAAATCAAGAACTAAGTGTAAATCAAGATATTTGATCATGTAAAACAAATTATTTACCAAATATCTTGTTTATTAAATAATTTTTTATTCAATTAAATGATAATAGAACAAGACACACATATTAAAATGATTGTATAAAATAAAAAAATATATATAAAACTACAAATATTAGAAATATTATCTTAAAATAAACATTTTTTATTTTAAAATATAAAGTTCATCTATACAAAAAGTAAAAGAAATTTATAGATGATTAAGAAAAACTATTTAAAAATTTAAATTCATTCAAAATGACCTTAAATATATCTATCCAAAAATTTTAATTACATAAATAAAAAAAACACAATCACAAATGAATGATATTAATTAAAATATAAATTTACAAACTTTTTTTAAAAAGAAAATAAAAAATAGATCATTAAAAAAATCAAAATTATAATCAAATAGCATGGATTGTACTCAACCAAGTCAAATAATTTTTCTCTCTTAAAATTTACATCTTGAGCTTGGTTTTATTCTATTATATTTTTTAAAGGGGTGAACGAAACCATTTTTTTTTTAAGAAAATAAGCATAAGACATGTCGTATTCCAAGATGGATTACATGTTGCTTGTGAGCACAAATTCAATTCATCATAGGAGTAGTTGGAAAATCAGAATATCACCTCTTTTACATAAACAAAATTAAACTTAAACTATTTCAACCTCAAAACAACTCGTTAACACCCTTGAAACACCCATAAATCAATTTATTAACCAAAATACATAAAAAGGTTTAAAATCCTGAAAACAAACCGGGTTGAATTCATCTTCCTCGACTTATAAATTTTTCAGGCAATATTACGGCCTTAAACAACCATCATGAAACTCTTCTCATGTAATAAAATTTATGAACATACAAAAAAAACTCATTTTTGTGTTTGAAAATGGCTTGAAAGATGACCTTTTCTCTCATCACCATACCCTAATGATCCTCTTCTCTCTTTCTCTTCTCTAATAAGGAACTAAAAAATAATACAAATAAACTCTAATATCAAAAATAATTTTTTAAAAAATTTAAAGGGACCTAAATTGTCTAATTTGTGTTGTTTGTAAAATTTAAGGAGCTAAATGCATGTTTCATTAAATTTTGGCATGATAACCATGTTTGTTGCCCTTTTCTTTTATGTCCCTCCTTTTTTTATTTCATTCTTGCTTAAGAAATAAAAATAATTAGTTTTTAATTATATTTAAATTGCCCAAAATAAAAAATTAAGGATCCAAATGAATTATTAAAAAAATACTAGTATATCCAGAATGTTTTGTGAGTGTTTAATAATATTATCTACAATGAAAACTCCATACCCTTTAGTTTTTACTAATTATATTACTCGTGTTTTGCCTCGGGTTGGATAGTTTGTTTAGAAAAAAAATGCTATGATTAATGTAGAAATTAATCTGGTAATTTATTGTTTAAAAAAGGATTAAAATGTAGTTTTATATTAATAAATAAGTTTGTTCAAAGTGTTTTCACTTGAAGGTGATATAAAATAAATATTTTTATGATGAAATCCAACAATTTTTACACTTATCATCTATCATAATCTTGTTAGCAAAGAAGACGTGGTGAACGCTTCCTAAGTTGCTCTGCAAGCCCAATGTTTAAGCCACCTCATGTCTATTTATTTATCTATCTATATGTAACGTCCCCTTCTCTGAGGCCAAAACAAGTAATTTTATTAATACAGATTCGCCAAGAAAAGAAGACTTAATTTTTCTTACACACACATATATATAAGGTTTCACTAAATTTTTTTATCGAAATATCGGCAAAATCTCCCCTATACTGAAAGATTCCAAGTTTTCGATATATAATATAATCTTTAAATCAATCTTAACCCAATCATCTTGGGTCTAGAAAACCATAAACATAATTTTCATCACAACCACAATAAATAAACCTTATATTTAACAACAATCAACAATTTGCACCAGAGTTAATATAAATTCAGTTACATTTAATAAAATACCACAAAACGAGTTAATTTTCTTAATTTTCATTTTTTTCAAAAGTAGTGATCATACATATCAGTTTACAAACATTTAATTTATATGAAATACTATTGGATACAAAAAAACTAAGAAACAACAACTTTACTCCTAACATGAAGATAATGGATATGAAACAGAAATAAAAAATAATTCCATAAACTTTTTTTAAATAATATTAAAGTTATTAAACCCACGGTATGCAATCATATATAATTAAAATAATCAACAAAGCTATTTGAAACACAAATGAACTCCCCCACTTACGTATTGCAGATACCCTTATAACCTACCGACATCAGAAATCAAAGAAGACCTCTTCCTGGGTCCCTAACATATCTTTTTTTTTAGGCTGTGTGTTGATTCCATTTTATATATTTTTTTGAATTTTCAACATACATGAATGAGTATTAAACATTGCACAACAATCTTTTTATCCGGGATTCTAACATACACTGGATGTATATAAGCCTGTGCATTGTAATCCCCATCCCTGGGATCCTGATATATATTGAACGTATGAAAATCATTCACAATGATCCCCTTATCCGGGATCCTAACATACACTAAAATGTATGTTAGCTATTTTTGGTGATCCCCTTATCCGGGATCCTAGTATACACTAAATGTATGCTAGCCACCGCCATATTTTGTTAATGACATTTTCAAACTTCCATGACACACATACCTTAAATATTCTTACTGATAAATCATATCTTTTCAAACTTCCACCAAAACTTTAAGCATAATTTACACATTTTCATTATGAAAATTAATTCAGATATGTAGGCACGAATCACCTACCTGTCGTGGATGCTCTGCTCGTGGTCTCTATTTGCTGTTGTTGCACCACACTCGTGATCCCTCCTAAAATTATAGGAAATTCTTATAAACCATTTTCAACCACAGTTACACTTCCTAATAACCACACTGAAACAGTCCAATATGCCTTTAAATTTGTTATTATTTCATTTTTATTTTTTATAACTTTTGTCATTCAAAATATCATTATAAACACCAATTTCGAACATAACCTGTTTCTTTTCCTTTAACACGTCTAATTTTATCGTTTCGTGACCTCCCACTTCTTTTTCTTTTTTTCTCAAATCCGATCTTTACCTAGATTTTTACTATAATGAGAGTTATAGAACTCTATTTTGTATAAAATTAATCTTGTTGAAAAGCTAACATACAGGTTTACAACTCTTATGATGGGATGAAAACTCAGTTCTGCCCCTAAAATTCACTAAAGGCATCACAAATGTGAAAGACCTGCTATTCTGTAGAGTCTGCCTTGCATAGTCACGTTCGATGACCCTTAACTAAAATTATAAAATTCCAAATTAAATGAAACAAGTTTCCTTGGATAGTACACATCCATAACTGCAACTCCTACGAAGGAAACCTATTTTAATTCCCTTATTTTTCCACTCAGATTCTCTCTGAAAGTCAAGAGATGAATTTGTCCAACTGTTAACTTTTGCATCATATACATCTGCCGAAACTTGGCCTTGGAAAAACAAGACTTCCCTCATTCTTTTCATGCTTAATCATTCATTACACATACATTCACATCCAACACAACATATACAATAATTATTTCATAAAATACATAATCTTTCCCTCCTAATTACTGCCCTCAATGGCCAACCATGACCTTTCCTAGGGGCTCCCCTTTTCCTTTCCATTTGTCTTGCCAATTATCTCTCATTTCATCCCATATTCATCAATTACACACAATTTCATATTTCTCCTAAAAACTTTCCAAGAACCATAACCCAAATCTCATAAAGAAAAAACATGCAATTTAACCATAAAGTCAAGAATATTTTATATGCATATAAAAAACACCACACAAAGGAAGATTTAAGATCCTAATAGCTTGTGAAATCACAATTTTATCCTCCTCTCTTTTTTTTCCTGTCTCTGCCAACCCAATACTCTTTTTTCCCTTCAATAGTACTCCAAATCCTTGTGTTTTTTTTATGTTTGAATGCTTTGGTAACCCTTAATCTCACTTTCACTTTGAAATTCTTCTTCAATTGGGTAAGAAAAATATCAAAATCTCCCTCCATTTCATCCCCTCATTCTGCTGGACATAAGAGAAAAGAGAGGGGTATTTATACCAGTCAATTTCTCTTATTGCACTTAGGCTCCCATTTCCTTTAAACGTTTTCTTCTTACACCACATCTTCTCTTCTTATAATTTAAATCATAATCTTTATATATATTTCAATTCCACCCCTCAACCTATTTTATTTCTTTTTTAATTCATTCCTTTAATTTAAAACTAACCTCAATTAATTCCGAGTTAAAAATTACGATATCTCAATTATTTCGTCCAGATGTTATATCTAAAATTTCTGAATTCTCATTTTATTTAAATTTCTTCGTGAATTCTTCAAAAAAAATTTTATTTAGTTTATAATTTATACTTACATTTATTTCTCGGGGTTTACACTATATATATAAAATGAATTAGGCTTTTAAAAATAAAAAAAATCTCCAAGTTTATTGTTGTTCACATGAAGAGTCATGAGATGGAAAGTAATAATATAATGGCATCAAGAGGTTTATCCAACATCAAGAATATTCTTTAGAAACTTTCACATATAAAAATAACATCTTTATCTTATTTTCTCGAGTCAATATTCGGCTGAAATCAACAAATTTATTATCAAAATTTATAACGACATATAATTTGAGTTATTTTATTGAATACATATAATTTTTGTAATTTACAGTTAAAATTTTTCTTGATGTTAAAAGAAAATTAACAATGCATGCACTCATTTTTAGCATTAAGAGAAAAATATATGATCATGCTATATATTTTAATATATGAAAAATAGTTTTAAAGAAAATCTTAATACAAACTATGATCAAGCTATATATTTTAAAGATATGAAAATACAAAAAAATATATATAGAAAAAATTGTTTCTATATAATAAATATCCTGTAATTATTTATTTAAAATCAAACGAGTGTTATGTAGAATATATTTGAAATATTGAGGTGATTGGAAACATATTTCCATGTCGTTGCTTCATAGAAAAGTCTTCTATTTTTGCTCGTGTTTTCTTTCTTTCTTTTTTTTTAGAGGGAGGTTGTCTCCTATAGCAAACACAACAACAACATAAGTAAAACCAAACACACCCTCAAAGGAACAACCTAAGCCCGGGCAAGTTGATTAAAATAAAATGTTACAACATGCAGTATGGACCCTTGCCAGGACTGCGACCTTTTCAAGTTTTAGGCTACAATACACTCTCCCTATGATCATCTCTCCCCCTCTCTTTGCCCTCTTCATCCCAGAAAAATAAATAATTTAATTTTTAGTTAACTTTAAAATCTTCCTTTATATTCTTATGAGCATTTAATTCTCAAATTATTTTATTAAACATTTACATTAGATTTTGTGTTAATGGTTAAAGGTTTTCCCGCTCCTTGAAAATAAATATCCTCGAAAAATTGGTAGGTGGTCACGGGAGATTGGGAACATTAGCTGCTGCACTTGCCGAAGAAATCCAACAAAAATCAATTTGGCTATAGAAATCTAAGGGTAAGGGGGCAAATCTAGGACTACTCGAGGAGAGCTAGTTATACGCATAGGTAGGAAATAGCATAGGGGCTGACACGTCATAATTTGATGGGGCTAGCAGTCTCACCAGAAGAACAGGCTTTTATTGGGGTACTACTGGCCCACTGGTAAGTCTTAGCCTCCAAGGTCCATTTGGACCACATGAAATCATTTCGAAGCTTCATTTCTGTTTCCATTCAATTTTATATTTAATTATGCCTGTAGGTAGTATTTAATGCCTAATTAAAACAAAGAACCACCCCCTGCTGAATTATTGCCAATTTAATTTTCTATTACCAATTAAGTTGGTAGCAATAATTATCGACATGTAAATCTCACACTATTCAGATTATAGAAATAATAAACAAGAATTCTTCTTTTTCTGTAATTTTGCTGAGAATGGGAAGTCTTGTTGAGTTGAAAAAATACTAGTAAAAATAATAATAATAAAAAGTTGTACACTTAGATGCATAGTAACTAAAAATCTTATATGATATCCAAAGTTATATTACGAGGAAAGAAGAAATGGTGGTGGTGGTGTCAGAATTATTGTTGTTATTGTTGTTGTTGTCGTATTCGTATTTTATCTTGAGTTGTTTCGCTATCGGTAAAGTTGTTATTGTTGTTAATTGATGTGTTACTATTATTATTGGTGTGCTACTATTACTGTTGCCAACATATAACTATAGTTTAGGGAATGGTTAAGAAGAAGAAAAGACTTGTACATGTTATATTTTTTAAAGCTCAATAACAAGTCTGAGTTCAATTTTCTTGAGAATAATCAAATTAACCATGAATTTCTGGATCTTTATATTACTAGGGTTCACATTACCTTGCGCAATTAACTTATTGTGGGCTAACTTTAGATTTAGCTTATATTGTTTGGCAAAAGGTATAAACAAATCACTTTTTTTCTTAATTTTGGTTTTATCAAGACCTATGTAGTAACCAATAACAACTCCATATAAACTTTCATGAAACTAATATATTAAAAAATTATCATCATGAATCACCTCAACCATCTTAGCATAATAGAGCCTTAAATGAGTCCTAAAACATTGAGATCCAATACAATTATTAAATTATAGCACCTTGAAGCCTTAAAGAATAAATACATTGAATACCATACACATTTGAATAGCCTTAAGAGGACCATACAAATTTATATTTTTAATGATTTTTATTTGTTCTTTAATTGAATGATACCATCTGAAAGTAGCTTTTCAATCATTATGTTAACATATGAGATAATTTGAGTATGGAATACAAAAAAAAAACTTAAAGTTGGTTACTGGATACTTATTTATAACAATAATGATTTGTAAATTGATCTTAATTGATGAGAGCCAAAAGGAAGCATCCTCGTAGTAAGTTGTACCATAGAAATTAGAAGTCTTATATTGGATTGTATAGTCAAATCAAATAAGCCAGTTAATCAATTCATATTACATTTTGAGGAGTTAATCTTATCTAAGCAATTTTGCATACTTTAAGCCATTTCTTAATCTTTTATGACTTGATTTGATGTAGGTCTTTAAGGAAAAGAGAGCTTCCAAGAATTTTATTTTTTAAGTATTTTATAATGTCATGATTTTGTTTATCCCTCCCCTAAAAAATTAAAAATAACATGTATAAATATAGATATTTAAAGAAATAAAAAAAAAGAATGACTTGATATGATATAATAGGTGATAAAAGTTATTAACGTCTTCAAAGATAATCAATAGTATGATAACTATTTTGATGCTCTGAAATTCTAATAGGAATTACTTTCATCAATAACTTGGATACTTTGTTGTGAATTTTTTCATATATAAAAATATTGTTATTCAAAAATCCTTTGAGTGTTGTTTGCTGGTTATATCATCTTGTTATCCATGTGCATTAAGCCTACCTAATGATAATATATAGAGAAAAACAATGAAAAGTTCTAGCCATTACATATTGGTAAGTTGGATAATATAGATTACGAAAACCCACATTAATTACTAATCATGATCCTATATTTTTTTTATGAGAGTCTAGGTTTTATGAGCGTTAATACAAGGTGAAATCATATTAAAGAACCATTAATTAATAATGCTAGCCTAAGATATGATATGTGTAGAAATGTGAGTCTAGTGGGTGCATATGCATAAGTCCATAGTGAATAGATACATGATAAAACAAATGCATATAATAGGAGTATATAAATAGACAAATGGACAATTAAATAAGAAAAACCTAGATAAAATCATAAAAAATAACAAGTAAATTATTTTTAAACAAACAAACAAAGCCTACCATATATTTAAGTTCTTAATAAAGTCATCATTCTATCACAAGAGATATTTTGATGAATTAAGGGTAAAAATAAAAAATAGTAATCGTCACCTAGTTTTATGGTAACTACAAATCCTATATGGTTTTCAAAGTTTTAGGTAAGAGATTGATTATGTTAAATAAAAGATAAAAATTACCCTAAAGGGTTCTACGCAAGGTAAGATGTTTTTTGCTTATTTTTAATGATAAAAATACATATCATATTTTTGCTAAAATATTCCTAAGCTAGTATATGTGTAATTTTAGTAAAAAGATACTAATCCTAAGGATTTGAGACCAAGCTTTGGCTATGAGGCCTAATCTTCACTTTTAAAGCACAGATGTTGGATTAGAAAAGGATGGCAAGAATGACTTTGGACTACTTTTGTGTTATGTTTAAAATGAGACCAAAGACCTCCAATTCCACATGAAAAATTATAGGTGAATATATGCATCAATAAAAAAAATATATATTCTCAACATAATCCAAAATAAAAACTCACAAGTTATATATATTGTTTTTTAAAAAACAAATGTTATCATTATAAAAGTGAAGCTACTGACAAGATAATGGTTTACTGTATGGAGAAAAAATAAATCAAAAGAACAAATGTTCTTTAACTCACAAATCAAATTCACATGTAAAAAAACATATATATATATATTAAAAACATATTGATTTTTTCAACTTTCAAGGAATATAACTTGTTTAGTGATCATACTCTCTTTGTATAGAATATTGTTTTTTGTTTTTTCTTGTTTTATTTTTATCGTGACATCTTTTGTAATACCTTTATTGAATCTGTGATGAGTTTATTAGGAGGAACAAGTTTTTTTTTGCTATAGTGTATGATGGTTGATCTATGGTGGTTTAGTGATGAGAAAAAAATAAACAATAATGGTGGCATCTAAGTTATTGTTACTGTGTTATTGTTTTTCTTTTAAATGAATACAATGGATATATTTAGGAACCATTAGAGCCATTAAAAACATGGCTTAATAGATAAATGAATATAAAAGTTAGATTGAGTCATAAAATTTATTTACATAATAATAATATCTCTCAAACAAAATCAAACATTAAAAACTATATAGAAAGAAAAAGCTATAATCATGTAACTAAATCAACTTGTCTAAGAAATTCTTGTCTGGAAAAATAACCCATGAAATGATTCTTTTCGATATGAATATGCTTAAAAACACAAAAGGGAATGAATATTATTGAATCCACCTTAAAAACATCATAACCATTTAATATTTTTTGTTTATTCCAAGTAATAACATTTTAAGAATCAAACTTCTCAATCCTATACTTTAAATAAGAATAGATGCCATCAATACTAAAATGATATGAGTTTTGAATTGCCAAAATCTTAACTTCATTGGATTCCATATTCCTTGTAGCACATGAGATAATACAAAGTTTCATTTCATGATCTCTTAGAAAACCACTAATTCCTGAAGATCATGGATTGCTATTTGCAAATTTATTAACACAATTGACAAAACTAATTTCCTTATGATGAAATTAAGAATCTTGTAATATGGCAAGCATAAGAAAAATTAGATTGATAAATACTTGTGTGTCTAATATATTAATTCTCTTTGCTTGATCCGTCCTTCTTTATTTCTTTAACACTATCTTGTCCTAGTAAATGTATAATCAGACAACAAATACGTGACAATATTGATGTTATAGTTAATGGAACGTACGATTGTCTCTGAATTATTGAGAATTAGGCAGGGACCTATTGTGTTATTCATGTCCAAAGATGAATGAGCTAGACCTTTTTTTAGGAGTGGTTTTTTTTATGAAAAAAACTTGGTTGAATATTTAAATATTTATTTTCAAAACAGAAACAATATTATCCTTTTCTTCTAGAAGTGCTAACTAAAAATCTGTTTAAGTTTTTAAATAAAAACCATAGAAATAGAGACAAGACATTAATGGAAAATATCACATATATCTTTGGAAAAGGTCCCATAACAATTATGCAATATTATCTCTATAAGATGACTTAATGATTTCAATGTCAAGGTTCACTTGCACAACTATCATGACAACATTTTCACAGACTTATATGATTTCTCCATATAAAATTCTCATGCAGATAAACACCTATATATTAGTTTCAAGTGTCTCTTTCACTTCGCTTATAAGAGCAACTACTTTTTTTAGTAAAAGAAAAGGCATAATATATATCATAATCAGAGTATAATACTCTTTATATAAGACAATTTAATAATTTCAAGGTCAAGGATAACTTGCACAACTGTCATGGAAACTTTTGTATAGACATATATGATCTCTCCATGTAGAATTTAGTTAATGTAGTGTTCTAATCTAAGGAATCACAAACCCACATCTCTTCTACTAATGATTTCTGTCTGATTCCCACCCTCACAAAAGAAGTAGTTCCCACATGATAATAGCCTCTCCAACAAGGACAATTTGCTCCCAGGAACAACCACTTTCAACGCATACCTGCTTGGTATCATTCTTGTAAACTTGTTATTTTCCAGAGACCACGGTTGCGAACTTCGATATAGAGCACGAATAAATTCCCCAACTTTTTTACAATTCAAAACACAAACTCAAAATATTTTATCTTAGAGTTTAAATAAAAAAATCTATAATAATTTGAAACTTTAAACTTGATAAAATTTATTCTAATTTGTTCTACGAGATATATATAATTTCAACTAAACATGATTGATAAAATTTATTGAATGAGATATACAATATGTATAAAAAATAATCTATGCAGTCGTCCACACCAAAATCTCAAAGAAAAAACAGCTTCCTTGATATATATATATATATGAAGAAATAAAGAATGAAATTTTTTCTCTGTTTCTTATTAATCAAGCAGAGTTACATTCAATATATATACTATTGAAATTGACAGCTGTTACAGTTATACTTTTATTAGAATAGCAAGTCCTCTTGGCATTAGGATTGAATCCCGTCTTCTTTATCCTTATTTGCACTTATCTTCATTGTTCCCTTAATTTGCAGGAATCCAGGTAGTAACAGAACACCATGCAGCAACCATGCAACAAACCGAGTGAGTGCAGAGGTGTTATCTGCAATACACCCCCTCAAGCTGGATCGAGTGGATTGATGGAGCCAAGCTTGCTTATAAGTAGATGAAATTGAGTAGTTGGTAGAACTTTAGGAAACACATCTGCTAATTGATCTGTTGTACGCACATAATGAGTGACAATAAGTTTAGTTTGAACTTGTTGCCGAATATAATGACAATCCACTTCAATGTGTTTTGTGCTTTCATGAAACACGAGATTAGACGCAATGTGCATAGCTTCTTGATTATCTTAATAAAGTGTCATGGGAGTGTCGCATGAACACCCTAGGTCAGTGAGAAGATGTTTTAGCCATATAAGCTCACAGGCTGCTAAGGCCATAGCACGATATTCAGCTTTAGCGCTAGAACGAGCCACCACGTGTTGTTTTTTGCTTTTCCACGAAACAAGGTTACCACCTACAAACATACAATAACCAGTAGTGGATCTACGATCAAGTGCATTTCCAGCCCAATCCGAATCTGAATATCCCATAATATTTGTATGTCTGTTATTACGCATAACGATGCCACGACCAAGTGATCCTTTCAAGTATCGCAGAATACGTTTCACCATACTTAGATGTTGAATAGTTGGGGCATGCATGTATTGACTTACAAGGCTAACAACAAATGCAATGTTAGGCCGCGTGATAGTTAGATATATCAGCTTCCCAACTAGTTTCTGATAGTGACTCGGGAATTTAAGGGTTTCTTCATTAACTGCAAGTTTTAATTTGCTGTCTAGTGGAGTGGCTGCAGCTTTCGAATTGAGCAAATCAGCATCTTGCAGCAAGTCAATGACATACTTTCGTTGATTTAAAAACAACCCTTTACTGGAAGTTGCCATTTCAATTCCAAGGAAATACTTCAAATTCCCGAGATCCTTGATTGGAAATTTGAGCTGAAGGTTCTGGTTCAACAGAGCAATAGCATCACCATTATTACCTGTGATGATGAGATCGTCCACGTATATAAGGACCATGAGATGAACATTGGCCTTCAGCTGGACATAAAGAGAAGAATCAGCAGAGCTTCTCTTAAAACCAAGAGTTTCAAGGACAGAGCTTAGCTTAGCATGCCAAGCACGAGGGCTTTGCTTCAACCCGTAAATTGATTTGTGTAGTTTACATACCATTCTGGAATCTCCACCTTGAGGGTGGCCAGGTGGAAGCCTCATAAACACTTCTTCTTCAAGTTCCCCGTGTAAGAATGCGTTTTTTACATCCATTTGCGGCAAGTTCCACCCATTGTTAATAGTTATAGATAAGAGAACCCTGATAGTAGTCATCTTTGCAATTGGAGCGAAAGTCTCCTTGTAATCAATGCTGAATTTTTGAGTAAATCCTTGAGCAACAAGTCGTGCTTTATGTCTATCAACTGTTCCATCAGACTTGAATTTTGTTTTAAATACCCAACGACTCCCAACTGCATGCTTCCCAGGCGGGAGAGAAGTTACATTCCAGGTTTTATTTTCTTCGAGGGCCATCAATTCCTCTTCCATAGCCTTTTTCCACACACTTTGGGATTGAGCTTCTTGAAAATTCTTTGGTTCATGAACACTTGAGATTGTTGTGAGATAAGCTGTGTGCAGAGGTGATAATTTCTGATATGTCAAGAATTTATGAAGTGGATACCTGACAGTGTAACCTGTATAATCTTGCAATTTGGCTGGAGGTTGACGTGCTCGTGGTGGATTACATCAAAGGGTTTCTCCTCTACTTTGGATATTAGATGGTATGCATTCCATTGAGCTAGTGACATCTGCAGGAGTATTGACAAAGTTTTCTATGTTATCAGCTATTGGTGAAGATGTTGCCATGTCTGTAGCTACTTGTTGCACATCAATGGAGTTTTCAGTAGAATGATTAGTATTGAGTAGGGGAAATAACTCTTGAAGAGTTTCTTGTTGACTTGTTTCTTGGAAATAAGGAGTGGTTTCTGCAAATTGAACATCTCTAGAAACATAAATTTTCTTGGATTTCGGCTCATAACACTTGTATCCCTTCTTAGTCTATGAATATCCTAGAAAAATGCATTTTGCAGCTCTGGGATCAAGTTTATCTCGGTGAATAGCTGTCAAGTGCATATAACAAGTGCAACCAAACACTTTCAGGTATGAAATATCTGCCACCTTGCCCTGCAAAACTTCAAGTGGACATTTAAAATCAAGCACTCGGCTTGGTAGCCGATTTATGAGATGTGTGGCATTAAGGACTCCATAGGACCAGAAATACTTAGGAACATTCATTTGCAGCATGATGGCACAAGTTTTCTCCATTAAATCATGATTCTTACGTTCAGCCAAGCCGTTTTGTTGTGGCGTGCTGACACAACTTGTTTGATGCAATATGCCATTAGAATTTAGATAGTTTGTCATGTTATGGGACATGTATTCTAAGCCATTGTCTGATCGTAAGGTTTTTATCTGTGCCGAGAATTGAGTAGTGACCATTACATGAAAATTTCTGAAGATTTCAAAGACTTCACATTTAGTTTTTAGTAAATAGATCCAAGTAACTCTAGAGAAGTCATCAATACATGTTACAAAGTATCTAAAACCATCAATAGAAGACGAAAAAGGTCCCCAAATATCTAAATGTATTATTTCAAAAACCTGAGAAGTTTGCGACAAGGAAGATTTAAAAGTCAACCTAAAGGATTTTGCAAAATGACAAGTTTCACAATTAAGAATTCCTTTAGGTAAACTGGGAGATATGTTATTGAAGACAGTTGATGACGGATGAGCAAGACGATGATGCCAAAGAAGATGCTCATGGATAGGAGTGGACAGAGCAGACAGTGCTTGAAGATTTTTCGAAATTTGAGGGTTTGGCGTGAAGTAGTAAAGTCCATATAAGAGAAATCCTTCACCAATCATCTTCTTGGTGACGAGGTCCTGAAAGATAACCTTGTAAGGAGAGAGTATGACTTCACAATTTAGGAAAGTAGTTATCCTTTTAACAGAGAGTAATTGAAAAGGGAAGGATGGAACATAAAGAACATCAGACTCAATTATTTGTGACACAAGTTTAATTTTCCCTTTACCCTTGACAGCAGCCCCTTTCCCATTTGCAACCGAGACATACACAGGAGTGGAAGGAATAGAGAAGTCAGTGAGATTGTTTAATTTATTTGACATATGATCAGTGGCACCAGAATCAATAACCCATAGATCATGCAAACTACTAATTTCTAATGCAGTCATAAATGCAAGTAAAATACCTTGACTATTTTCAGTGTTGGTTTCGGCTAGAAATCCTGCAAATTGATTGATCATGGCAGCTGATTGATTCTGTCCTTCATTGTTGGTTGTCCTTTGTCCATGTTTGGTTTGCAAATAACTTGCAAACTCATTCAACAAAGCAATGGGACTGGAAGCAAATGAGTCACTGGAATGTGTTGTCAAATTTGCTTTATGTGGAGTAGCTTGTTTCCCTTTTTGATCTTTCAGAAATTTAGGCTTTAGCTCTGGGTGCACACTCCAGCAACGATCAACTGTGTGTCCAAGGTTATGACAATGGTGGCATTTAAGGTCCATTCGTTTGCTTCTGTGGTTTTTTCCTTCAGAGTATGGACGTGTAAGGTATGCATGCACATCAATTTTGCTAGAAGTATTGGAACGATTCATGACCTTTCTACGAACTTCTTCACGTTGGATTGTGGCGCACACATTCTGGAATGATTGAAGATCAGTATTCATCAGAATATGACTTCTAAGATCCTCATAATCAGGATTGAGATTGGCCAGTAGTTGGAAAATCCTGTCTTCTTCTGTTCTTTTCCTCAGAATTGCAGCATCAATGGTGTGTGGACGATATACCTCCAGTTTACTCCACAACCTTTTTAAATCTCCCAGTAAACTCACAAAAGGTTTTCCCTCTTGATTAGTTTTGGCTATATCCTGCTGGATTTGAAAAATTTTGGCTGCATTGTTTTGGCTCCCATACATGTCACGAATAGCATTCCATAGATCTAAAGAAGATTCTGAATAGCTGAAAATCTCAACTAGATTACGCTCCATAGAGTTTAGGATCCAAGACATAACTAATTGATCCTTTGATAACCAAGCTTCATGCTCCTGCTTTCCAGCTTCTGGGGCTTTAATTGTTCCATTAATGAACCCCAATTTTGATCTTCCACCTAGAGCAATTTTAATGGCTCTTGACCAAGGAAGAAAATTGAATTCATTCAATAACATGGAGCTCAATTTATGAGCTGTACTAATATCTATATCAGAGATGTTGGATGTGGAGATAGCCATCTCCTTTGTTCCTTCAGTTTTTTCATGACTGTTTTCTTCAGCCATGTTCTTAAAAAAGGAGTAAACAAAAGAAAACTTTTGCGCAGTGAAGAGAAGATCACCGCTCTGATACCATGAAGAAATAAAAAATGAAATATTTCCTCTGTTTCTTATTAATCACAGCAGAGTTACATTCAGTATATATAGTATTGAAATTGACAGCTGTTATAGTTATACTTCTATTAGAATAGCAAGTCCTCTTGGCATTAGGATTGAATCCCGTTCTTCTTTATCCTTATCTGCACTTATCTTCATTGTTCCCTTAATTTGCAAGAATCCATGTAGTAGCAGAACACCATGCAGCAGCCATGCAACAGACCGAGTGAGTGCAGAGGTGTTATCTGCAATAATATATATAATGTAATAGAAAAAGAAAGGAAAACAGAGATAATTTCTCAACCCACCACAGGCCAAAACAAAGCAGCAAGTGGTTTTGCAACCTCTTACAAGTATTTCTCTTTCTTAGCTGGCATGTATCAAACAATGGGCCATGCACGTAGATGCCCAATCCTCCCCTTTCTCCTCCAGTTGCCTTCTCTTATATATGAGGAACCCTCTCTTTTCTTTCTCCTAGCCAATTCCTCCTTGCAGAAAAAATAAACACCCTTCATTTTCTCTCTCTAAAACTCTCTACATACGAAGAAAAGACATAAATGGCAAAGATTTCCAAGTTGACAAAGCTCAAGTCTGCCATAAAGAGGTTGCCGTCTTTCACCAAGATAGTCCGTGCAAATAGCTCCATTGCTGCTGCTAGCAATGATCACATCGGTGGAGAGATTTCAGAGGAACTCCATGCAGTCTACGTCGGAAAGTCAAGGCGGAGATATCTTTTAAGCTCCGGTGTCATTTGTCATCCACTTTTTCAAGGGCTAATAGACAGGTCAGGCGCTGGTTTTGGCGATGAGGATAATCAAGCTGCTGTAGTCGTTGCTTCTTGTGAGGTTGTTCTGTTTGAGCACTTGCTGTGGATGATTGAGAGTGGTGGCTCTCAGTTGGGATCCATGGAAGAGCTTGCTGAATTCTATTACACTTGCTGATGATGCGGATGGTATGAGTTTGCTGTAGTCAAAGATGGTAGAGGCAGGCAATGGAAAATGATGAAGTGATTCGCTAGTTTAACTTCATTGTGAGGATTATTAACAGATTTGTTTAATGCTGAATTATGTTGTTAAACAAGTTGATTAGCTAGGGTTTTCAATTTTCAAATATATATATGGTAGGGCACATTTGCTCCCTCAGATGTGATGCCAAGCTTCTACTGTCTCTTTCTCCGGAACTGATTCATAATTTCGACAAGCCAGCAATCTAAGCCCCCGTTTGGGAGTACGTTGCAACCAGCGATTCCAAAAAAATGATTTTTTTTTTCATTTTAAAAACCAGCAGTTTGATATTTTTAGATTATTTTGATGTGTTAATATCAAAAATGATTTAAAAAAAATAAAAAAATATCATTTTGATGTATTTCGGTAAGAAAAACATTTTGAAAACCTACCGCAATCACACTCCCAAACAGATATTAAGTAAGAGAGTTTATTCACTAAATTATCATCTTGACTCAGACTAAAAGAAAGTCTTCTCATACCATTAATTATTGGACTGTAAATATGATATGCTAATAATAACACCCATTCGGATGGAGGTTTGAAGACTGCTTGACCGAATCTATGCAATTATGTTATGCTATGCTGAAGTGGAAATTAGTGTTTAACTTGTTTTTGAAAATATTTTTTGTTTTTAAAAATATTGAAATAGTATTTTTATTTTATTTTTAAAATTTATTTTTTACATTAGCTTATGAAAATCATCTAAGAACATAAAAAAATATTTTAAAGTAAAATAAAATAAAAAAATTTCATTTTTTTTTTTGAAATCCAGAGAACTAAACAAGTCAAACTATTATTTAAAGTGTGGCACGGTGTTGCAAGTAAAATCATTTAAATTTAAATTAATATTAACTCACGATAAACTAATTATTTTATCAAGCATAACCAAAACCACAAATATTTCAACCCATTAATATAAACAAACATGAAAAAGAAAATCATGAATTTATTCAAAACAATATCAATATAAACATACATTTGCAATTTGTAAATAAATAATAAAACATAACATTCAAACAATAAATAGATAATATATGATCAAAATTGATCTAAGTGTGTGTCCTTGTCTTTGTGTCTGCAAAATAAGAAAATCTAAACTCAAAAAATAATGTTAGAAACAATACCGAGAAGGCCTTCTGGACCATGAATTTCTAATCTATTAAAAATTTTGTCTTCTTAAGGTGTAGGATCTCTTTCATTAATTTTCTAAATTTACTTGACCCTCCCATTTATTTATCTTTTCCTCTTTTGCATAATCTCTCATTGTTATCTTTAGTCCCCAACACACTAGTCCCTTGTTTTTATTTCTTATTATTTCACTTTTTTATTTTCATTATAATAAAAATTAAATTAAATGTAAGAAAATAAGTTGGACCTAAAAACCAACTCTGAAAAAATCATAGAAATATTAGGGATAAAAAATAATATATGACAACATTATTAACCATGCGATTAAATGTTAGTTAATTAATTACATATGATAAACAAATTATTTAGATTAGTTAATTTTAAAATATACAGGGTTGTTTTAATCTATTAAGTAAAACAGGACATAACTCACCGTTAAAAATAATCTCCTTTAAAGAAACATGGATGGATTTGGAATATGGATTGTGATCTATGGATGTGACAATATGAAGGATTTTTCCACTTTATTGGTCCCCATCCTTTTGGATCTATTACAGGAAACGAGCATCTTTCAGATTTCATATTGAAATTTTACCTGGGTCCATGCCAATGAATATATCAACGACAAGAGCCGAATAAATAAATAAATAAATTATAATACAGCTGATTAGTTATGAACGGATATAAAAACAACTTGAACTACTTGCAAATTATAATTTCTCTCGTAAAATTTTAAAATAATGTTTTTTTTAAACATGATAACATATTAAACTAACTCGAGTTAACTTATTAAATTCATGTTCTATATCATCACCCCATAATAAACTTTTTATAAAAATAAATTATGAAATACAATTCTTAATAAACCTAATATGGAATGATAGATTTGAAAAAAAAAACAATTATAAAGGATCTAAAACATATAATAATTTGAATCAATTTGAGTTAATTTGTCAAGTCTACAACCCGGGCCATGATACTATAATAACCATATAGAAAGTAAATGAAAATAAATTATGAAACTTAAATCCTAATCAATTACAGTTCAAGGATGAAACTGCAAAAAATAATTAAAAAAAAAAAAAAAACAACATGATTAAAACTTTTTTTAATACGAGGAAACTTCACCCCGTGGAAAGTGTATTTTATGAACCCAGATGAGCGAGTAAAACCTTGACTGTCTTAGGGGGATGCATGCCTTCACTTAAACTCGAGACCAGCTACGTTGATCGCAAACTCTTTGTCATCACGCCACGTCTCTTGTGGACAACATGATTAAACTTGCTAACTCATAACTTGTGTCATGAGACTAGGATAACCCATAGAAAAAAAGTAAAATATCAATCGAGTAAACTCGGTTAATCTGTCAAACCCACAACCTAGGTCATAAGACTTGAATAACCCATAAAATATATATATATAAAGTTCGATTCCTGATAATTGTTAAATTATGAAATTGGAAAAAAAATCGATGTAAAAAACACAATAAAATGACGTGGTAAACTTGAAAAATCACGATCCATGTTATGATACCAAATAATCTTATAAAAAAAACCAAAATCATGAAGCCTAATTCCTAATAAATCTAAAGTTGAAGGGAAAAATAAAAAAAAATCTAATTATAAAGAGAAACAAACCCCATCAAACCCGTGACTCAAGTTATAAGATTGAGATAATCATATAGAAAGTAAAATACAACAAATTAAAGCCCAATATCTAATAAACTAAATGTTGAAGAGTGAGATTTGAAAAAGAAACATGGATTTAAAAACACACATAAAAACAAATATCAAAGGAAAAAAAGCATTATTACAATAAATAGTATTATATAAGGTGATGTACAATAAAAACAATATATTTTAACTTGTTCATCGACCTTAAAAATATTGCCATGATGACATGATGAAGCAACCATCTTGGGGAATCTAGATAAACATACTATATCTATGACTTATATCATGAGATTATGAAAATTACACAAAAATCAAATCTCAACACATTAATACCATAGAAAAAACAAGAAATACATCACAAAGGCAATCTCAAAATAAACCAAATGTTAATTTTTTTCTTTAATTACACACGCACACAATATATATATATATATATATATATATATTAAACTCATTTGTGTCCATGATTCTAAACAATAAAATATTAGATTGACCCTAAACTTGACATATTAACTAATCAAACTTGATACTCAAGTCATTAACTCAACTAAGTTTACTATTGTTTTTATTAAATCTATTTTTTACCAATTATATAATAACATAATTTAAAAAAATAAAAAAAGCTAAAAAAATTTATTTAAAAATGGGATGGAGCACATGCCTTCAAGCCTAACCCGTGCACATGAGTCTAGTTTTATATTTTTTTTAATTAAAAAAAGCTCGCGTGTATTATTTGTAAAATCTGGTAATCAAAAACTTGTTGAAATGCTATGACTTTAGTTTTTGCCTAGAAAAAACTCATTTTCAACCCATTTTAATCCAAAACATATCAGAAACACCCTAATTACCTTGATAAACCTATTTACGACTTTAAAAACCCAAATTAAACCAAATTTGAAAGCAGATCTATCTTCCTAGGCAAAAAGAAGAAAACAATTAGTCCCGAGGTGATACTTATTTTATCAAATGAAACTTATTGATACTAAAATTGATCATTTTGATGATCAAAATGGATATCAATAATGATATTTTTTCTCTAAGCCAGAACTTATTAACTCCCTCTCTCTCTCCCTCTCCTTGCAATAAGTCTAATAAAAATAAAATTTAATATTAAATTTCTATTTATGACAAGGAAAGGAGCAATCATATATATATGAATGAGAGAAATCAAATTTTTTGCTTGTAATATAAGTTTATGAGAACTACCATGACTCTAAACTATTTAGTAACAATTTCATTAGGCTCGTGCTTAGTTCCTTTCTTTCACCTACTCCTTCAACACCAAAAGGGTGTGAAAAATAATTTGAAAAGTTCTACGAGTGGATTATGAAAAAAATGATTCATTTAGGTTTCTTTTTATGTTGGTGATATATCTCACTAGTTCAATAATTAATTTTGAGAAATCTAGAAAATTAAAAAAAGATGAGAAATAAATGAACAAGTTGTCCTGCCGACATTCAAACTCACTTTTAATTATTTGATTTTTTTTCTTGAGAAGCATATGTGATAATACAATCAAATTATATAAGGTCCATTATAAAATAGTAGTCATTTAACAATTAGATTTTACCATATGAATATGATTCCGATATATTTAATTATTTTAATCAAGTTTTGTCATTTTTCTCTTATGATGGAAATATTCACCATCTTCATGATGGAAAATCTTCTAAACTTGGATTTCAATAGGAGCATGTCAGGGATCTTTCCACAGATAGATGGATGAGAACACGAGGTGAGGTTTTGTATGTCGGCCTACCCATTTTGGCTACCGACAAAATAACTTAGTGGATGACAAACGTTTTAAAAAATGTGAGAGTTGTTTTTTTAAAGTATTTTTTATTTATAAATATATTAAAATAATATTTTTTTAAATTATTTGTAATATCAACAAATGAAAATGATCTAAAACTATATAAAAAATTAATTAAAAATAAAATAAAATTTTTTTAAAATATTTTTAAAAAGCAATGCAAAATAATTCATATGGAAATTGCAGGCTGCTTTCAAGCCATTCACGAATATGGTTTTGGTGGGGGCCAAGTGTAACTAAAACTTAATTGTTGGTAAGATTTTCTTATGCAAATTAATTATGTTATATAGTTTATCTGATACCACGAAATAATAATAATAATAATAATAATAATAATAATAATAATAATAATAATAATAATAATAATAATGGTCGGACTTGGAACCAAAAACACAAATGAAAGAAAGAATCACATCATAAAAATTGTCATTTTCAAGAATTTATCCTTTTTATATATGTTTCTTGTAACCCTGGATAATAACTATTTTTTTTTAATAAAAAAAAGTGGTTTAATTTGGGTAAAGTCTAATATTAAACAAAGTAAAAGATTAATTCGAAGGATTTTCTTTTCAAAACCATATCAATTTTTACCCTTCATTGCAAACAGAGTAGGTTCATGCCTCAAGCCCTTCATGGTCCTAGCTCGAAGTTAAAAGCTGGTTTGATGTATAGAACAGATCAAGAAGTAGGTTGAAATCTGCTTGAGAGTATAATAATTTTTTTTCATTTTTTTCATTTAAAAATATATTAAAGTAATATAAATTATTTTTAAAATTTATATTTAATTATATATAAAGAAATCTCAAAAACTTTTTAAAATATAGCACACTTATCTACAACTTTATGCTACGTGCAACTTGGCACGTTTGTCAATAAATGACCTGAAAGTTATTGAAGCAGCCGGATCCATTTTTATTGTGTATTAGCAAAAAGGTGAAAATGACACCTCATATATATATATAAAAAACATGTTTGTTTTTAATTTTAAAAACGCTTTAATTTGTTTCTTTGTTTTTAATATTTTTTTTTATTCTAGCTTATTTTACTATGTTGTTATTATTTAAAAAAAATTAATAACATTATTTCAATATATTTATAAATAAAAAACACACAACCATCAAAGCTATTTTTTTAGATACAAGTAAATCTTATTTTATAAAAAAAAAGTCATTTTACAGGGTAGATTTGAGATGAATGAGTAAAATCTGAGCAAGTAAAACCCGACCCCTTGATATTTTAGAGAGAGACATGGGGTTATGTTGTCTCATTTCCGGTTGCTAATAATAAATACGGGGCTCGAAGCACCAGGAGCTGGCAATCGATAATCAGTGTTCAGCAGTTTGTTTACCATTGGCCTAGCCCACAGGGTTCAAAACTCAGGGCAAAGCCGTGTGAATTGCACAGTTCGACTGTTGGATTTTGCACAATTTTTATGTTCATGAACCTGTTGCTCTTCAGAATGACAGCTACTGGCCTGCCAGCTGCAATCTTTGGTGCCCTTAAATTCTCTATTGGCATCGTTTCCAGTAAATCACCACTGCAATTAGGCACCGATGTGTGACAAAAGATATGCGATCTAAGTAGTGTACTTGGACAACAGATTTTTTCTGATTAGAACTCGACCTTAATCATTCAGGAACCGAAATCTTGTAATAATAAGTAGCTAATCGCAACCAGTCAGTGTCCAGTCATCCAGATAATCCACCGAACTGGATATGTCCGTCAATCAAATCCTAGTCTTGTGGGCTACAGGAAATCACCGGTTATTGTCTAGCTCCTAGCTCAAAAATGTAATCATATGAAGGCTAGTTTTATCAATCTAACAAAAAGTCAAAATAAAAGTAAGACCAAGATTCCTACGAAACCCTACAATGATAATGCTTGAAAATCAGTAAATGCACACATGAACGCAGATGGAATCAGTAAATGCACATATAAAATTAGTTGCCGGCGGCGATATATCCAGGGATATATTAGATGGATTTAGCCCGAAGAACCTTTCCCTTAGCCCTCGTAATCATCCACTCCTCGAAATCCTTTGCTTCATATGCAATCCTCAGAATTCCTTCACCATCAAAACCATATTCTTCAGCTGATTTATACAGAAGCTCCAGGAACTCTGCTTCACCAAGTGCTTTTGTATGAACAATGAATCGCCTAGTATCATTGTTAAACCCTGCGCAAATAGGAACGTAGCCTTTAGGTGGTAATGGTGTGGTGGTACCTCCTACTCTCTTGACCCCTCGAGCTTCAATTAATTTGCTCAACTTGCTAGCTCTCACTCCCATTGCCAAATGTTGATTAGTTTCCGATTCTTGTAATTAATTAAATATAAAGATAAGTGTGCATACCAAATGTTGATTAGTGATATTTTTTCCATCGAAGTGAAAGAGACAACATTAACAATTCATTTATGAAAGCTGCATGCCGTGAAAGTTAATACCATGAATCAATTATTTTTGAACCACGACCACTTATTTATAGATCTATTTTATGATAAAACTATGGACTCGTCCTGATCAAAGTTACAAGAGATTCTCATCTAAGCATGCCATAAAGGTCAGGATTTTTCATTCCCTTTTTTATTTTGTCATTATTTAAATTTAGGATTACAATTATTGCCACTTGGAAATAATTGTGTTGAATTTTATTTGTTATTGTAATAATTTTTGCATTGTTTTGTTGAATTTTGGTTAATCATTTTCAATTTTTTTTGTTCAATTTCAATTAAATTTAATAATTTGTTATTGTGTAGGATTAATTTTAATTATTATTTTGAATTTTTGTAAATTTAGGATTAACAATATTACCACTTACATAACGAGAATTTCTATGAAATTGAATTATTCTAAATTATTGGAAGAAACTGAATAAAATCAACTAGTATGTGATATATATGTTGTGTATTTTTAAGTTTATTGGGTAGCCTCTATACAGGAGAGGTGTTGCATTTAAAAAAAAAAAAGGAATAATTTTTTTATCCATTAATTTATGTAGATACCAAGGGAAAAGTCTATTGCATGTCATGATGACAACATCACTTGTAGTTCTTCCAGTAGCGATGCTGACAACCACGAGTCATTAGGCGCCAATCAAGAATGGGCAACTTAGGCACATACATCGACTCATGATGCATGCTCATTCAGTGTGATGTGATAATATTAAGGAGGGGTCCCTTCACAATGAGATCCATTTATTTCTAAGTATGAGGTCTAATGGACAGATAAACTTTCAATATAAGTTTGTTTTACTTTTAAAATGACATGTTTAATAATTTTTGAAAATATAATATCATTTAACGAATGCAATTTCAAGTTTACAAATATTGAGGCTAAAAGAAAAATAACATCAACATTTAAAACATAGATGATAATTTCATTGTTTCAATAGAGTCAAATTTCCAAATATCCTGGAAACCAGATGATAATAATGTTAATTCAATTAGTTTATTGAAATTACTAAATTTTTTATTTTATAAATTTACTATAAAAAATTCAAACAGGAAAGAGTCGATAATAATGTTGTGAGGAAGGTTTGAGAGAATCACATTACAATTACATTATGTCAAAATTAGGAAAATATTTTTTATTGCAAATATTTTTATTTTATTTTTTATTTACTAATAGATAATTGATTTTTATCATATAGTTTGCATGATTTTTGGTATGAGGTCCAAAAGAAAGCCAAGAAAATATACAAAAGAAAGCGAGCTTCCAAGTTGGAATGCAGTGGTGGTTTAGAAGGATTTTAGACCGTTATACATCATGAGAGTTGTATGGGTAGATACATTCAACATATGATTTTCAAGCGTTTCACGTGAGGGTCGCAATTCGGTGCAGAGAATCGAAGCTAGAGTGTTCACGATTTCATTACCATGCTCACTAGCAACTCCATTCCATTCATTTTGCATGTGAAGCTAATGGTAAGATTTGTTTTTAATTACATCCATTTTTCAGACTTCTTGCTTTTTTATAAATATATTTAACTAACAACATTTTTATCTTATATGTTTCGACTCTTAAATTTTTTGTTAAAACACATGCGCGAAGTGATGGCCATCGAAAAAGGTGTAGTAGTTCATACATAGTCGAGCTCAACAATTTGTGATATGTTGGTTTTCAACCATTTTTTATTAAGTAATTATTTCCTTGGCTATTGCTCCTTCTTTCAATCCTGTTCAGCATCAACAAACTTAGCACATTCATGAAACGATAGCCAACGACCAGTTAATTGTTCAGTTTGTCTCTTCTCAGGATTAATTTGTAGATATTCTTACTAAAGGTTTAAGCCCCCTATTGTTTCTTACTCACTATCGCAATCTCATGCTTGGTTTCTTCAAGCCAGAGATTGAGGGGAGATGATAGAGTATGGTATATGGTATGCATACGTGTGAGTATGCATACGTAAGTTTTTTTCTTTGTATATATATATATATCAAACATACGAAGTGTGTGTGCATTGAGAAATAAACGGTAAAAGGAAATTTTGAATTTCATTCTTCCCCTCTCATTCTCTTCTCTTTCTCTCTATCTCAGCTCAATCCTCTCAACTTCATTTCTCTGCATAATTTCTTCATTTCTCCGCATAATTTCTTCATTTCTCCTCTAATCTTTACACACATATAGTATAAAAACAGCTACTTTGGTAATGCACCAGCAAAATTTATTATCAAAACATAGGAACTGAACATCATGAATTAAGAAAAACCATCCACGAGTATTTAGCATCCATATAATTGAATGCTAACTTGGATTTGTGGTTAGAGACAAGGCAACAACACCTAGTTCTAGAACTATCTCACACTCAAAATTCATGGAACACAAATTATGTTGACACCCTCAAGTGAGTTCTTTGGGCTTTAAACTTATATAGGCCCACACTACCCTGTATTTGATTTTTATCAAATACAATAGGGGTGGTGAGATTTGAACTCGTGACTGTTGGGTCAACAAAATTGTGATATCATGTAAAGAAATCATCTCATCTAAAACTTAAATTGTTAAGTGAGGCTTCAAAATATAACTTATATTATTCTCTAACAAATCATTTGCAATTTGATGGTTTCATTGATCTAAACGCATGTGATACAATAGCTCTAAAGCTTAAAGGTGATGGAAGAAGCTACATATCCACTATGAGTTGGCTCTTTCTTTCGTGATGTAATAAGATAAAGTAAGAAAAATGTTGTGGTCTTTTTCATTAACGGCTTAACCGTCATTACATGTTTCATACTAACTCTTTAATAATGCTAATGCAGATTATATTGAGAATTGGATGAATTCACCCAAAAAAATGGAAGATAATTCATGGCAAGCCTTTGTTTTTGTACCCCAAACACAATTGGTATGCTGCAAAGAAGCGTCTTTCTATCTATTATTTATTTGTCGAGGCATTAATCAAATATAATTGTTGTAAGTAGCAATTCTGTGTATATAATGATGTTGTACATGTGGTGCATATTGCATGTTAAGTATTTTGTTGGTTATGAAGAAGTTCAAATCCTAATCAACAAGGACTTTGTTATGTTTATGAAGTCTTTAGAGAATCCCATGAACTTAGGAATTGTTAGTCGTGGATTAGTCATTTCAAATTTTCTGCTTACCATGTTTTGTGTACTATATTTATACAAAGCTTGCCTGCTTAATCTATTATGCATGCAATTTATATCCAATACTTTTGTTGTTTTCTAGTTTATTTAATCTAACATTTGGTATCAAGGTCACTAGGGTTGAGGTGAAAAGCAGCAACTTTGTGTGACTTGCAGCAACAAGAATCATGGTAATCGAGAGAAACTTTGTACAACCTTCAATAACTCACTTTGATTGTCACTACGACCATTAAAGTATGTTAATGGAGAACTTCTTGAGTTTGGAGGAGTATTGGGGCTTCATTGAAGATGTTGTTACCAAGCCTGAAGTTAGAGAGGTGCTGACAACAACACTGAGAAGAATGTTGGATGAGTTAAAGTCTAAAGATTTGACAGTGAAAAATTACTTGTTCCAAGCAGTTGATCGCTCAATTTTAGAAAACATTCTCCAAAAGGATACATTCAGTCATATCTAGGACTTAATGAAAAAAAAGTATCAAGGTAATGAAAAAGTTAAACACTCTTAGCTCTAACTTCATAGAGAGTTCGAGACCCTTGAGATGAAATTTGGTGAGAATCAGATTATTTTTTAAAAGTCATGTTAGTTGCAAATAAGATGCAAATCCATGCTGAACAAATGCAAGATGTTCCTAGGGTGGAGAAAATACTTCACTCCTTAAATAAAAAATTCTACGACATAGTTTGCTCCGTTGAAGAATCCAAAGATATTAATGAGTTATTAGTTGATGAGCTGCAAGGCTCATTGTTTGTTCATGAGAAAACACTCAATCAACACAATGAACATGTGTTTTATATTATTGAGTTGAAGAGTAATTTATTGAGCATTGGTTAGCTTCAAGATAAGGGTTATATGGCTATAGTGAGGAATGATGGTGTGAAGTTTATAATCCTCAAAAGGATCTAATTGCTCATATAAAGATGACTTCAAATGAGTTGTTTCCATTGAGAATCAAAAGTGTTTATTCCTACAATTTAAATAAGATAAAAGATTCAACATGGTTTTGGTATTTTTGCTATAGTCATTTGAACTTTAATGGATAACAAACATTATATTAGAAAAATATGCTTAGTGGACTTCCTCGAATCTATCCTAGTTCCAACAAAGTGTGTGAAGAATGTTATATTGACAAGCAACATCATGAGTCATTCCTAAAAAGAAAGCATGGAGAGCTCGTGCACCATTTAAGTTAGTTCACTCTAACATTTATGGACCAATCACTGCATAATTTAATGGTAAAAAAGAGATATTTTATTTCTTTTATTTATAATTATAGTAAAAAAAATACTTGGGTTTATTTTTTTTTGAAAAAAATAAAGGCTCCTGCTCCATTCATAATCTTTAAAGCTTTAGTTGAGAAGGAAGTTGGCAGACCTACTAAGATACCAAAGACTAATAGAGGAGGTTAATATAACTCACAAGAGTTTATGTGTATTCGTGCCTTGCATGAAATACAAAAGTAGCTTGCTACAACCATACACCATAATAAAATAGTGTATGTGAGAGGAAAGTCATACTATTATTAATATGGTACGAAACATACTTGCTAGAGGAGGAATTCAAAACACTTTTAGCTTGAGTGAATTAGAGCACCCATATATTGAACAAAAGTCATATATTTGTTGTTAAAAACTTAACTCCATAAGAGGCATGAAATGGAGGTAAACCTAATGTTGATCACGTAAAATATTTGGTAACATTGCTTATGCTCAAATTTTATATCAAAAATAAAATGAGCTTGATGAAAGAGTGGGAAATACATATTTCTTGGAGTGAACGAGTAATTCAAATCTACAAATTGTATAATTTAATTATTAAGAAGATTATAATCAATATAGATGTGATATTTGATGAAGAAAAGATATGAAAGTGGAATGAAGATGGTTCATCGCAGTAGCAAGTTCTAGTCTCTTAAAGAAGAAGAAAATATAGTTCAAGCATTAGATCAAAGATTATGACCTCAAAGAAAGAACAAAAGGCAACCAACATAGATGATTGACTAGGTAAGTGGAGATGAAATTTTAGATGATGATCAACTTGCCCATTTAAATTGATTATAGATTATGATCCCTTAACTTTGAAGGATATAGTAAAAGATAAAAAATGGCAAAATGCTATGAATGCAAAGATAAAAGCAATAGAGAAAATGATAATTTATAGCTTATTGATCTTCCAAAAAGGTACAAAAGCATAAGAGTGGTGAATTTTCAAGACCAACTTGATGAAAAAGAAGAAGTGGAGGAGCACAAAGCTTGTGTAGTAGTAAATGGATACACGCAAGAGTTTGGTGTTAATTACAAAGAATTTTTCACTTTAGTTGTGAGGCTTAACATAATTAAGTTGGTGATCTCAATGACAACTTAAAATGTTTGGCTTATATATCAGTTGGATGTTAAAGTTGTGTTATTATATGGAGATTTCCAAAAGCAGGTGTGTGTTGATCAACCTACTAGTTATGTGCAAGAAGATAGTGAGAATAAGGTATATAAACTAAAAACAAAAGCTCTTTATGGACTTAGGGTGTGTTTGGTATTGCTTTTGCTTTTGTTTGAACCACAACTAAAGTGCTTTTCATTAAACTGTTTTTCATAAACCTCAAACTCAACCACAATTTTTAAAGTGTTTGGTTAAAACTGTGGTTGAGTTTGAGGTTAATGAAAAACATTTTCAAGTGTTTGGTTACCAAGCTTTTCATTTTGCTTTCAACTTGTGAAATTATTTTAAAGTATATATATATATATATATATATTGTTTTTTAAATATTTAATAATTATAATAATAAAATATAATTAATAATTCAAGTAAATTGACAGTTATTTTTATTTTCCCATCAAACTACTTGTAATTTCATCACGAATTATAAATTCATACGTGAAGACTTCTACGATCCCAGAACAATATATAGTAAAATATCATCTGAAACAAAATTAGAATTACGAGACAAAAATTATATTGTGATTTCCTTCTAATATATTTATTTATTGTAATTAATTTTTAGATTATTTTAATATTAAAAATATATTTTTTTTATAAAAAAACTTTTGACTCCCCAGACCCCCCTCCCTCTCTCAAAATCTAGACGAGACAACCCTAAACCATATCACCCCTCGTTCTCTTTGGACCCCATCTCATTTCCTATCACCCCATTCGTCTGTCAAGAAAAGCAACTAATTCTTGCTTTTTTTGCGCCGACAATTCATGAGGTTTTAATCTATGGGGCCAGCCAAATTTCTGTTTTTAATATTTTACCAAACACTAGGATAGGAATTTTTTTTGCAATTGGAGGTTACACCACGAAAACAAACACCCTCTTAAACAAGCACCTAAACCTTAATATAGTTTGAGTTGGAACATCATATGTTGAAACTGTGAAGCTGGAACTTTGTACCTATATATACTAACGAAACATACAAGATCATTCAATATTATATATTTTTTCAAGGCAAATATATAGCAACTTGTTATGATGGAGTTACCACTCTTGTGCTCAAAGAAATTATCGTTCGGTGGTCTTGCCTCTATTGGTCTCTGATTATGTCAAATAGATTAATTAATTCTCTTGGACATGATGGAATCCCATCAGAAGAATTTAGTAAATTTTCTCAATTCATTTTATCTCGGTTTCTGTACTTGTAAATTAAGAATTGAGTGCTATTATTATGCTATACACACAAGAGTATGTTTCCTGTGCACATGTAGAGGTTCATGCGGAAATACTTGAGCATGTATTCTGGTTTGCACTTTATTTTTGTGATATTTTCAGATACCTATCGCTCGATATTTGTCAACATGGAGAGGAAACGTTACAGATGCCCAAATGAAAATGAATCGATCTCGTATTCTACTCCTGTCTTTATCTGTCAATGCAGAAGGTGGCCAAGATCCATGGTGCTAGATCTGGACCAGGTGATTTCAACGCATATTATTTAGCCAAATTTTCGTGTTTCGATGATCATTCATCTGTCGATGATAAAAAGTCCAGGGCACAAGCTGGGGTCATGTTTTGTTTTTGCAACGACAGTTTTCTGTGGACCTGTGAAAATTCCAACTCTTCTATCATTTCATGCGCAAACTATTCTTCCTGTTAAATCAAACCCTTTAAGAATTAAAGGAGTGATGGGCGTCTTACGCTAACTGATATTTTCTATGGCTATCTAATTATTTTGTCATCTTCGTAAACAACGTCTAATGCTAATCACATATCAGCAAGTGAGAGATTCAAAAAACCTACGGCCCCATCACCATGCACCATTCACAGCTTGCTATGATTACAAAGGCCTAGTAACAGTTTCTTTCTTCTCTTTTACAACTAGGGTTCCTGTTCTTGGTGTTAATTGAAGTGTAAGCTCATTGATGCTTAACTAGTTGCTACTGCTGTTCAAGATCATGTTTAGCCAGTAAAGATTGCTTGTATGATGAATCTACTTAACGTCAACCACATAAATAATGCAAATAGCATCTAGGATTGTACAGGTCCTATGCAGAGTTAAGATTTTCACCAAAGAGACAGCAAGACTGACTAGATTCGAATCTAGTGAAGAATAATCATTGGCAGTGTTGAAAATTATGGCTTTCGGCCTCGGCAAGTGGTGTAGTACTGTATCGTATTTTTTGTGCATATGTGTTGTGTTTGATATTTTGATTAAGAGTGTTTTTTTATTTATAAATATTTAAGTTTAAGTTTTAGATATTAATATATTAAAATTATATATATAAAAAAAAACTAAAAACAGTATCATCAATTCCATATCTGAAATTCACGTAAAAAACATTTTTAAAAAGTAAAAACAACAATTATTCCACACACAACAAAGACCTACAAATATCTTGAATCTATATGTATGATTATGAAATTTGATATGTTAGCTTGTCGTGATGATATAGAATTTATGATCTGCAAAACAGATCTCAAATTCGAATCAGGTTATATAAAAATTAAACATGATTTATAAAGATTTATAAAAACACCCTAAATTTTTTCCCAATCACCCGAACCTATAAAAGTACACTTTCTAGAAATAAGGTTTACTAGTATCCCATGATTTATGAAGTTTTTGTTAGAAGGGCTGGAAGTACTTTTGCAGTTAACCAATCAAAAGCAACCTTCTCTTTGTTTACAATAACATGATCTTATTAATTAGCACTTGCCATTAGCTATGGATCGACAGCCCTCCTCCCTCTTCCATTATTTCCAAAATCTTGTTGGAAATAATTTCTGTAAGACCCAGCTGTAGCTGGATGATCGGACCCTATCAGCATATGTCACTGAACCGTACAAAGTTGATTGGAATCCACGCACTAGCTAGATAATGTTTTCATGCAAATCTCCCTTTCTCCTTCAGGTAACAGAGCTAGGCTTTTGTTTTTTAAGATCGAAACACAGCTGGTGATCGAGTCTTTTACTTTGCTCTTGTGCTGCGGCGCTGTTACTCACGATTACTGATGAACTTGGAATATGGAACGCAAGTTTGGGAAATTGATGGCTGACGTGGACAAATAGTTTCCAAACATGGTTTATATATATATATTTTCTTCTTTTTCTCTCACTCCAACTTTGATGTCAACAGATTGCAAACGCTGGCCGAGAACAAATAACACTAACAGTGCTCTCTCTAGAGTTGCATCCATGTTTTGTTTACTGGAACCTGTTTTGCAGCGCTGCTACTTGTTCGTGTTTTTGCTTAAAATTTGATTTTAAGAAATTAATTCAATTCTTTCTCATGAGAGGCCAGTAAGTATTTGAGAATGTGATCATTTTTATTTTTAAATATATGTTTTAAAAGAGTATTTTAAAACATATTTTAAAACATAAATAGAAAATAATTTTAAAAACATAAAATTAATATAAATAAATTATCTTAATATTTATTACAAATTTATATGTTTAGATATAATGAAACTAGAATAGAAACGACACTGGAAGAGGGGGAGGAGGTAAGTTGTCCCCATGATCGTAGGGCCAATAATAGGGTGCGCATGTAGTAGTCTAATACGAAAGACCATTCGATATAGTTCTTCATATTCACAGAGAGTCGTTCATATTTTTCATTGAGACGAGTTATACATTCTTGAGCTCCTTGATTTAACAAGGCCACACCCTTCGAAGACTGACTGCTCGAGACCAATTGTGAACACCCAATAATTAAAACACTACAAATCGTCAGCAAGTTTCAAATCAAAATATTTGAGATTATTTCTATCTAGTCCCCCAAACAATCCTACTTCCAACCACAAATCTGAATCAATAACAGGGTTAGTTGAGGAATTGTCACTGTATCTCTCTTTCAATCGGTTGTTATATGTATCCTAAAAATAAAAATGAAATAATCAAATTGAAGTAAATAATAACTTAATAAAAAAAAGGTTAAAAACTAATCATACCACAAAGTGTTGAGCATAACTATCAATGAACTAATTCACTTATTTATTACATTCATCACTCTGCATGTGTGTTTCTATAAAAAAGCTCAATTGGGCGTCAAAGAGCTGTAGCTTGCAAGATAAAAATATTATAAGTTAAATATATTTATAAGAAAATAAATTAAGAAAATGTAATCAAATAAATTATAATATTTGGAATAAAAAAAAATATTGGTTTTGATGTTACCTTATTATGGCTTGATTCTTCCGAACCCTTCTCGAAATATTATCATTTGATTACCCTACTCATATTAATAAAAAAACAAGTTTTAAAGTAATTTCAATAAAGTAAATGAACTAACATAATAAAAACTATTATAATAAGAGGAAGAAAAAAATTAAGTTAAGACCAACTTTAAACCTTGAAAATCATGCATTAACATGTGGTTTCAGTCGAAATGCTTGGAAACCTAGCTGTATTAAAATAATAGAACTGTCATCGATGATTTAAATGTCGATGTTATTATTTGGGCAACCTCAATATTTTTGAAAATGAGATTGGATAAATGTAATAAAATATTTTTTATACAAAAATTCTTAAATATGTCAATGATTTTTATTAAACAATATTATTTTTTAATATTCTATTAGGGCTGTTGTATTTGTAGAATCTTTGAAATTTTTGATTCACACTAAAAGTTTCAAAAACCACTCCAGATTTTTGTAGTACATCTGTGATTCTGACAATAACATGATATCAATAGTCAAAGATGAATTAATTACCATCACATTGAAATTATAGTTTATCGATGATTTAGTGGTCGTTTGGTATTGTGTTTCTACTAGTGTTTGGAGAGAAAGTAGGTTCATCATCGTTTGGTTAGTGTATAAACACAGTTTCAATTGTTATGGGACCCACCAAAAACTGAGGTTGAACATCGGTTTTGGAGAAGCTGTCTTCGGATGCTTTTTACTAGACAAAATACAGTTTCATGTTCTATTTTGTAACTTGTTGTTCATCTTCTTCAACTTCTGTTATCTTACTTATGAACTTCCTACAGGTTGTTTCTTGTTCATCTTCCTTAGTGTAAACAAAGCTTCCTGTTCTGGCCGGACACAATTGAAGGCAATCATGTGGGTGAAGGACCTAGTCTGTCGGTGGTCTCTCTCTCTCTAAACTATCATTGGCATCCCCCTTAGCACTGACAGTTTCTCCTACATGCCATAAGCTCTAGCGTGACCTCCATCAGCAGCAGCAAGCCCCATTAAAACCAGTGGCAGCACAACACAGGGGCAAGCTTCTGACGCTCCTCTAGGCCACCATTTCCGATGCCACCACCACATGAAGAACCATCTCGGCCTCTTCAATCCATTGGCATCGATAGTTGAGCCTCTCATCACTATCGACCCACCGCTACTATTCACGTGAATTAATTCATGTGAATAGTCTGCTACATTGTTCATGTTTTAAGAAGACGTGAACAATGCAACGCACAATTTTCACTTCTTTATGTTGAACTTGGGTTGGCCCTCCTCTCAGCCCAACCCAAGTTCAGTAGAGTTTGGCATTTGGGCCCAACTTGGTTGGGCCGACCCATTTAGTTGGGTCAGACCCATGCTGATTATTTTAAAAAATATATATATATTTTAAAAAAATTTAAATAGAGATCAATCCTGATGAAAGAGAAAGGTGTTTGACTTCATTTCACTCCACAACCCTGTTGTTTTTTTTATTAATTATGAATCAGAAACTTGCAACTGGATTTGGCATTGGAATTATATCTCTACAACTGAATCGCAGGTGTTGTTACTAATGATATTGTTACCAGATGTTGTTCCTCGATCAAATAGCAAGGGATCGCAAATGCATTCACGTACCGTTTTAGTTTGTGATGAAATTGCAAGTAGTTTGATGGGAGAATAAAAACAAATGTCTTATTTACTTGAATTATTAATTATATGTTATTATTATGATTATTAATCTACAATATTTTAAAAACAATATATGTATATGTACATGTATATGTATATGTATATGTATATGTATATGTATATGTAGTATGTGTGTGTGTGTGTGTTTGTATATGTGTCGTTTAAAGTAATTTCACAAGTTAACAACAATATGAAAAGCATGGTAACCAAACACACAAAATTGTTTTTCATTAAACCTTAAACTCAACCAAAGTTTTAACCAAACACTTTAATTTCAGTTATGAACCGCAACTAAAAGTGTTTTTCATTAAACTATTTTTTAAAACTTTAACCACAACAACAACTGCAATGTCAAACACACCCTTAGTCAAGAAACCTACAAAAACATGCACCTAATTAGTATAAGCATTAAGTTTCAGTGTTCGTCAGTGATTTTATTGGAAATATTAAGAACTTTAATTGAAATCGCTGGTTGTGAAGGGGAACAATTCTCATCACCTTTATAATATATTGATAGGATGTTTACGTCGGTATTCCTGTTTGTAATGTCACAGTGAACAATTATAAGAAAAATGTGAACAACTCTCATCGCCTTTAAAATATGCCGATGAAAATATTACATCAGTATACTCGTTTGTAATACCACAGTGAACAGTTATAAGAAAAATGTGAACAACTCACATTGCCTTTAAACTAAGCCGACGAAAACATTCCATCGGTATACCCGTTTGTAATGCCACTGTGAACAGTTATAAGGAAAATGTGAACAGCTCTCATCGCCTTTAAAATACACCGATAAAAACATTCCATCGATATACCCGTTTGTAATGCCACACTGAACAATTGCAGGGAGGAATGAAATAGTTCTCATCGCCGATGGAGTGCCTGTGTTGAGAGTGTGGTTACGGTTGCTTTTGAAAGTGTTTTTCGTTCAGAATTGCATCAAAATAATATTTTCTTAAAAAATATATTATTATTAACATTAGCACATCATAATGATCTAAAAACATCAAAAAATTTTAATTTAAAGTAAAAAATAAAAATTTTCAATTTTTTTCAAAAATATTTTTAAAACACAGTGCTAAACACACCCGTAATATACTATCATAAACATCTCAGCAGTATTACCATCGGTGTGAAATAATGTCTTACATCAGATTGTATATGTATTTCCTATCTATCCATCTTACTGATATTTTGACTGATAAGTGTAAACACAATAGAATAATACTACTTCATATCATAATAATAAAATAATTAGTTATTTGTAGTGAATTTCATCAATAAATATTATATTATTTTTTATGGCATTACACTTTCGTGATTTGTAGTTTGAGCTATTATATTTGTTAATTGACTTGTTGTCATCTCCATCAAAATCTTCAATGATGATTTCATCGTTATTATAATCTTTATCGACTTGTGCATGTTTGGTAAAACTCAAAACAATATTCAACTCCTTAACATCATCATCAACAAAAATATCTTCGGTGACGCAAAAAAATGAATTTGGTTTTTCTAAGTCAATTGATGGACAACTCAATATGGATCAACTAACTCATCAATTTGAAAGACATTCTCTTGCATTTGATTTATTATTACGATCCTGAACAACATCGACACAACCCTAAGTTTGGTTCTCTGTACATATAACTAATCAATTCTTGAATGGTAAATTCTAAAGGAAGGAATGTATGTGTCATAAATTTTGTTGTTTTTCTTGATGAAAACAAAGACATTATCTACGTTATGGATCTTAGTCTTTGAATTAATTTTCACCAAACCATAATGAGGACCTACTCTTATCATTTTGTTAGTGGTTTCATATCAATAATATTTAAATAAAAATAGTCTATTATGCTTGTTATGATACTACAATTCAATAACTAACAATCTGTTTGTTTTTAGTTTACCTTATATGTAGTTGGTTCCGGTCTTATGACCACGATCACAAGTTTTTGCGGTTATACATATTGAATTTGATTTTCTTATATATATATATTTTTAAATTGATCAAATATGTTTTCAAATTTATTCATCAATATTTTTTTCTTAAAATGATCTTCCTATTTTTTTTCCTGTTTTTGACATTCTTTTTTGTTAAATATTTTAATTTCAATTATCTCTTAACTAAATATTAAATAATTTAATTAGATGTATATATGTACACAATAACGAGTGACGTGGTTATTCTCTTTTAAAATATAAGTTTGGAGTTACATGCTCTTATTTTGATAAGTAAAAAAAAAGGATATATAGGAGGCAGCATGGTTGTAAATTCCGTTTCGTTTTGGCCAAAACGTTTCATACCAATAAAAAAACAAAACGACGTAGTTTTTATTTCAATTTAAATTCCAGCCCGTACCGAATATTTTATCCAAATTCCGATCGAAATGTGCCAGTATTATATCGGTTGTGCCGATTCGACTATAGAAAATAAATTCATCTACCACCACTGCTTTTCATCAATTGATGACTGGACAAATTCTCTCTCTCTCTCTCTCTCTGTATATATATATATATAAAAAACCAAAATCAAAACAATAAAATAAATATATACATTATAAAAACATAAAATATATAATTATATATATTACACTATAAGCTAAAACAAAATGGTTTTTTCAACAGTGTTTGGTACTGTTCATCTACACTCAGATGCACTGTGCATTGAAATAGTAAAATTAAATAATAAAATAAAAGCAAAGCCATGGCTTTGTCCGAGTGGTTAAGGCGCGCGTGTTTGAAGAGTAGACGGGAGTTCGAATCTCCAAGGCGACGAAAATGGTTTTGGATTTTTCATATCATATTATTTGGATTATCTATGATTTGTATACTAAGTTAAACAAAGAAATTGCTTTGGCCGAGTGGTTCAGAACTGTGCCAAACCACGGGGAGGGTAGGGAGTTCGAATTCTAGGGGGCGAAAAACTGTTTTCCTTTTTCTTTTCTTCTTTCTAAATGTTTTTTTTCCTAACTGTGGTGTCTGGGACAATTTACGCGCACCACGATTAATCTTCAAGTCCACTTTTTTTAACATTTTTTTTCTGGTTTTTTCTCCACTTATACATATTTTTTGTTTATTTTTTGATAACCGGGGTGTCTGTGTTAGCTTACAACATCATGTTTTTTCTCCAAAATTAATAATGATTATCACTGTTTATTACTATTTGAAAATGTGCTTTTCCTTGGCTTCTTTTTTTTGTTTGTTTTCTTCTTAATTACTTTTTTTTTAAAATTGTTAGGTGTTGAAATTTCTAATTATTATAGATAACACATTCAAAATAATGATAATAATTATTTTTAAGTTTTGTTTTATTTTAAATATGTTAGACTAATTTATATATTTTGATATATATATATATATATATATATATATGACCTAGTTTTTTTTTTAAAAAAATTATATCATTGTTCTGAAATACTTTTAATATAATAATATGAGGAATAAGTCTTATAAAAAAAATAATAGAATTTTTTTTCTAACAATAATTATGGTCTCACCAGTTTTTATTATTTGCACTATTATTAAGGTTATTTTTTTTAATATGTACATTTTAATTTGTGTTGGTGATAGTTTGAAAATTGGTATTTATTATTTTTTCTCTTTATTTTTTGAAATTATTTTTATTTATTCTTCAAGTCAAATAACTTTTTTAAATCTAATAATATTTATTTTTGTTTTGTCATTTATTGAGTTTTTTAATTATTATTTTTAATATTGCTAGTTGTTGAAATTTCCAAGCATTCAAAATAATAATAATGCTTATTTGTAATATTTTTTCTTATAAATATGTGAGACTAATTATATATTTTTATATTTATTTAATATATATATATATGACCTATTTATTATTTTCAAAAATAATAATTTACTATCAGTATTCTAAAATATGTTTAATATAAAAATATATGGAATAAATCTTAAAAAATAATAATTTCTTTTTCAAACAATAATTACGGTGTCATCGATAGTATGACCAATAATAATTAGAATATTAATTATGTATAACAATATTTATAATGACAACTATAAAAATTATGATAAAAATTCATTGGTCAATATTATTTTTGTGAAAAATAACTTCCGCGTCTTTTTTATGTACGATATTTCAGATCATATTATGAAAAAAAAATATGAAACCACACATAGACAGGATATGCAGAAAAATTATGTCAAATTATCTATAATAATAAAATAAAAAAATTGCCCTACATTTCGCCACAGTCAGCACTAAATTTTTTAACATGTAACAATTTGTTAATGATTCTAAATTTTTATATATATTATTTTTGGGACTTTTTCCTTATAAATATAGGAGAGAATAATTATATATTGTGATATTTTTTTTCATATTAACGTCTTGAAATATATATAAAAAATTGATCTGACTTTTCTTTAAAAATCTCACATTAATTTAATCTCAATATTCTAAATTTTTTTAATATAATAATATGAAAAACAAATCAGAAAAAATAATTTTGATAAATTTTAGTAGTTGTATTTTTGCTATCTGTCAAATTGTTTACTGCATGAAACAAGTCACTCATCTATGGTACAATTCAACGATTGTAATTTTACTGTTTCCAAATGAAAGAATTCATGAAATAAATAAAACATACACAACAATCAATCAGTATGTTACACAGAGCATGTGGCTCATTTTAACATAATTTCTTCGATTAGAATTGTACAATCTATCAATTAAATAATTATCAAAACAGTTTTAACAATAGCAACATTCAATGACTTGTAGGCAGGAAAAAAATCTGTTTCTAACAGATTCTATCAATTACAATTTTATTAATTAAATATTAAAATAACTAATTATAACACGTATAAAATCAATCATTTTTCCACATAAATAAAAACCCAGCGCAATGCGTGGGGAAGTTCACTTGTGTATATATATATATAAACCAAAATCAAAACAATAAAAATAATATACATTATAAAAACATAAAATTGTTGCGTCAACTTTGATTTTATAAAAAATAAAAATTATATTTAATTTTTATACTTTTTATTTTTTTTATATATATATAATTAATTATATATAAATAATAATAATATATCAAAACACTTTAAAACTGAAATATTTTATACTAATAAAAAAATTGAAACGCGAAATCAAAATGACATTGACAAACCTCGGGAGGCAGAGACTAGCAAGTTCGAGGTCCAAAGTCATAAGATGACAGTAGAGTTTGGTGGGACATTTAAAAAATAAGAGTGCCGTCAAAAGGGGCCAATCGCAGCTAAAACAGAAGCTTCTGGACAAACACAAAATATCTACCACTCTCATTGAATCTGCACCGTCCATTTGCACAAACCTTAACACACACCACAGCCCATTAGACATCAATTCTTTCTTAAACACATTAAAAACATTTAACTTTGCTGTATTAAAAATAAAAGGCCCAACTGGCAATTAACTATGTATAAATAGTTGGTTTCTGGAGGGTTCTTCCTTGAACCTTAGGGTAAGGACTTGAGAGTCGCTTATTTTTTTTATTTTTTCTGTTGCCCAAAATCGATCAATCTTTGCCTTCACGGAAATTAATGCTCAGGTTCCGTGTTTTTGTTCATGTAAAAGTACTCTTCCCTTCAATGTTATAACTTAACATATACCCTAAGGTTTTATTTGGTTTCATCAATCTGTGTGTGCTTCTAAGGTTGCTCTGCTTGCGGGATTGTTAAGCGTTTGTTTTTGTTACGTTTTCTCAACAATGGCAGACGAAGGAGAAGAGAAAGGGAAAAACAATGACTTTTATCAGGTTCTGGGGTTGAATAAGGAATGCACTGCCACAGAGCTCAGGAGTGCTTATAAGAAACTTGCACTGGTTAGACCTTCACCACAAACCTCTTCTCTTTTAATGGATCTTCAACATAACTGCAAAACAAGCTGATCATGATCGATCTTTTCAGTCTTGTGCTCTGTTGTTGGGTTATCAGGACAATGGAATCAATTCCCGGCAGGGTTCTTGCCATGCAGGAATCTGGCCACTTCGTTTTTCGTTTCTCATAGTTTAATCAAATGGGTCACCAAGTTTTAATCTTTCTGCTGTGAAACAAACAAATTCAAAGTTATTCTGCACTCTTGCCTTTTAATTTCAAAAGGGACCGATGTATTCTCTTTTTCAGGAGATAGTTGGTTCACCAGTTTTTTCTTCTTTCCTGGAACTGGTTTTTCTAGGAGAGTAGATATGTTTTCCAGGAAAATAAGAAAAAGGTGTGTTTTCTTTTGGGACAGAGATGGCATCCAGATCGTTGTTCAGCTTCAGGGAATTCCAAGTTCGTTGAAGAAGCTCAAAAGAAGTTTCAGGCAATTCAACAGGCCTATTCTGGTAATTTTCTCACATCATTTATCTATTTGTTTTTAGAGATGGTCGTCAAATTGTCAAACTGCAATTATAAGAAAAAGGTGGGAATCTTTTTTGTTTCTTTTTCTTTTTCTTGATAATGATATAACCTTCGAGTTATGTTCTGTGTAACAGTTCTTTCTGACACCAACAAGAGGTTTCTTTACGACGTAGGTGTTTATGACAGTGATGACGACGAAAATGTATGCTTCCTTTTTTGATTTTTTTTTATGATTCTCTCCTATATATATATATATATATGTGTGTGTGTGTGTGAAGCATGGTTTACTTGAGACTCTATGTCCACTAGTATATTTTAATGCTGGCGGGCCCTCCGACCCAACTCCGGTTTTGACGCATTTTATATTTGCTTTATTAGTAATTGAAAGTTACTGGCTTGAGTAAATGGTGAAAAATCTCTAAGAGATTAATTGTTTATATCTCTTGTTTGAATTCAAATATGATGTTGATGTTGCTGTGTGCAGGGAATGGGTGATTTTCTGAATGAAATGGCTGTCATGATGAGCCAAACAAGGCCTAGTGTAAGTCTCTTTTTGTTCCATTTTTCTTTGTTTCTTTTCATTTTGTTACCTTTCATCTTTTGTTTCATTCAATTTTTCCAATATAGTCGTTGATGGGACTCCCATGTCATTTTTCGCTGATATCAAAACCTGTGATTTGTTTCAATTGGAAACTATTGTTTAGATTCGAATAACTGGGTGACAAACAATTTATCTTTCCCCTGTACGTATCGCTCCAATTCCATTTTTTTCAAACAAAAAAAAAATCCTAACATCTTTTTTCTTAAAAAGATGAAAAGAAAACTCCTTTCCGTTTTGCTTTTGATGCGAGATGATTGCGTATTTGGTCATATCCCATGAAGAAAGTTATTGCCCCCATCCATGACCGCTCAGTTCAATGGGCTGAGACTGAAGGAAGGTGCTAGATAATGAGCCTGATGAACAAGTTTGGTAGTCCCAGAGAAAAATTGGCGTAATTGTTCCGTAGTTGAAGAGTGGTCCTCCGGCCTGTAAGGCTACATGTGATGTTAATACATGATTTGCAGAATTACTGCAGTTATTTGGTGTACGTTTGGATGATTTGTGTGCATCTTTTCCAGTAAAATACTATCAAATACGATGCAGCGTTGGGCCTTGCAAAGTCTAGTCACAGACATTATATAATTTGAGTTGGTGCTCTTGATCTTTTATGTTAGGAAGTTTGTAGCTTTTTAAAAAATAGTTGGAAGTTTGTTCTATATCCAAACCTGCAGTCTGATATCTAGAAAATGAGACATTTAGAGATAAATTTGCGTTTTGCTTTCATATATGAATATTCCTTCAATTTGAGTTAACAGGAAAACATGGAGGAGAGCTTTGATGAACTGCGAGAATTATTTGACGAGATGTTCCAGGAGGATCTGAATTCGTTTGAGATTGACAGTCAGGCTGCTCCTTCTTCTGTGTCCAACAGCGCAAGTTCCAACTCAAATAACGAACGTGTTTCTGTCGATATGAACTTGGGGAAGACTAAAGTGGATGATTCTTCTAGCTTCAACTCAAACTTTGAGAAATTCTGTTTTGGGGTAAGCAGTCTGTGATCTCCTATTTAAAATGTCAAGTTAGTGCCATCTCTATCATTTTGTTTGCTGTACAGTTATAACGAGGCTGTGGTATAGTGGATTTAGGAGAAGCCTCCATCAAATCCAGTATAACAATCATATCCCAGAAACATCCGATCCTTGAAAAAAAGGCTTAATTAATCTTGACAGGGTTGATGATATAAGCAGAAGCCCTACTATTTGGTAACTCAAGTTGTTAAGTAAGGCTCTAGAATATGATTTATATTATTGTTTAACATACATCCTCAAGTGAAAATCTTTTGGGCTTGAAACTTGCACAGATCAACACTACTTTATGCTTGATTGTTATCAAATAGACTGGGGGTGGTAAGATTCGAACTCGTGACCGCTGAGTCAACAAGGCTTCGATACCATGTTAAGGAATAATCTCACCTAAGAACTCAAGCTGTTAGGTGAGATCCCGAAATATAATTGATTGTTGTGGAACATGGAATGGAGTTTCATATGTGAGTTCTTGGTCACTGTAAATTAGTATGAGATGTAAGTGTCGTTCCTAACCATCTGCCGATCTCTTTTATTCATGGAAATTCAACCCCAGACTTGATATTGATGTAAAACTCCTTTCAGTTACAAGATATTTAAATTGAATTTGCCATTAAATTTGACTGCCTGTGATCTAGCTCCTTGTTGATGCATTACTTCTGCTTGGTGTTATGAAGACAGGTGGAACAGCGGCAACCTCTCAAGAAGGTGAAGCAGGCCGTAAGAGGAGGAATTCAAGGAGGAGCCGGCGGTAGAAGAAGGCAAGACAAGAATCAAAAAGTTTCTTCCGACTACGATGTCTCCTCCCATGACTACGGTATATCTGCTTCATGAATCATGCTGCAATCAAATGGTGATGCTCCCCAACCTTCAAAATTTTGGTCAACTCACTCCTGTTGGCTTGGCTGTCTCAGAGATGAAGGTGCATTCACCAGACAAATCGAACTAAATGGGAAAGATTTACTCACCTCGAAGGGTGTGGAAGCAAACGACATCTTTTGGATGTGTTCATACCTTTGATTACAAGTAATTAAATTCTCATGATCGTACTTGGCTGGAAATTTAATCATGTAGTCTATACTTTATTTTCCTTTCTTCGAGTAGTATGCTTTCTTAGGCATTTTGTCTTTATTAATAAATGTATAAAAGTAAACATTATTAAAATTTATTATTAGTATGATATTAAGATTTTAATATACTCAATACTAATAATATATGAATCCTAAGAAAAGGAATTGAAAAATATTGAATTTCTCAAAATTGATCAATCCCATTTTTAGTTACTTTCTTTTTGTACACATGTTAAAATAAATAAATAAAACAAAACTAAGCTTCTTCTTCTTCCTTTACTGATTTTAATGTAACTTTATTTTGACCATTAGAACTCTAAAGATGCTTAAGATCTATAATAATATAGTATCTTAATCTTAGTTTTTATAATTATTATTATAACTATTAACAAATAAATATTGAAAAATAATTTGAGCTTACATGAACGAATTCAAAAATAATTATTTATTTATACGAGATTAATTAGATTTCAAAAATAAAAAATAAAAGTAATAATTATTTAAGATTATTTATAAATAAATAATTCAAAATAATCCATTAAGAATTAAAAAGTATTGTAAAATAATTAAGTAATATACGTTATGTCCAACAACAATTCTAACATATAAACAATTATGTAACATACTAGATTAATGTTATGGATGAGATCATTTTTTTAATGAAAAAAATATATTCAAGAACTACTAATATAACTTCTAGTACAAATTGTGTAGAGAATGGCTTAACGTAGCTTGATTAACTTAGTGGGTCCAAAAGTAATTTGAGTGATAGGTAGAAACATTGTTTGACTTAATAGAAACTAAAAATGACATTTCTTGACAATAAGTATCGAGACGACAATATATTGGATCAATCTAATAAATCAATTAATTGAGTTATAAGATTATGACAACCCTGTAGAAAAAAGTTAAATTAAATTATGAATCTTAGCTCCCAATTGATTTAATGATGGAGGATGAGAAATTTTAAAAAGAACACAAAATACTATCTTGAGAAAACTCAGGTCAACCTCCCAAACATATGACTCAGGTCATGAGACCATAATAATATCATATAAAATAAATCAAAATAAATTATGAAGTTTGATTCCTAATCAATACAATAATATTGTATGAAATTGAAAATTAACTTAAAAAAATCCTGAGTCAAAAGGGTTAACTTATTAAACTCGTGACTTGAGTCATGAGACCAAGATAACCTTATAAAAAAATAAAAAAACTAACTAAATTAAATTATGAAGTATAATTCTCAATCAATAAACAAATTGAAGTAAAAACTTGAAAAGAAATCATTTAAAAACAATCCATGTTAAATGGGTTATAATTATAATATACAACAAAATTATTAAATAATTATCATAATAGATATAAAATATTTTGATATCATGAATAGTAAATTAACCCTGGACTGAGTTTGACTTTATATTAGCACAGTATTTATGAAAACAAAACCTTTCAGTTTCCTTACACACACCAAAAGTGAGGTCGTTAAAACTTAAGGGTTGGATCGAGATTTCATTGACTGTATTTTAGGCTAAATGAGTGATTTTGGCTTCTTTTTTTATCTATATAGATATTGATTGATTTTATTTGTGTTGTATTTTGTTATTTTAATATTTAATTAGTAAAATTATAATTGATAAAATCTGTTAGAAACGAGTTTTTTTTCCCATCAAAAAGTGATTGAATGTTGCTACTGCCAAAACTCTTTTGATAAAATCTGTTAGAAATGATTTTTTTTCTATGTAGAAAACTGATTGTAAAATTTATTACTCATATTATTCATTTAAAAATATTTTAGAATAATAATAAATAGGTCATATATATATATATATAAATATATTAAGTGCTGATATTAAATAAATATCAAAATATATAATTAGTCTCACATATTGATAAGGACAAAAATATTACAAATAATCATTATCATTATTTTGAATGTCTTATCTATAATAATAAGAAATTTTAAGACCTAACAATATTAACAACAAAGCAACTAAAAAACTAAATAAATGACAAAATTAAAAAAAATATTATTATATTTTAAAAAACTATTTGAACGGAAGAATAAAAAAAGAAAAAAATAGAAAATATCATTTTAAAATGATCACAAACAGAAATTAAAATGTAAACATTAAAAAAAAAAACCTTCATAACAGTGGAAATAATAAAAATTGGTGAGACCATAATTATTGTTAGAGAAAAAAATTCCATATTTTTTTTTACTTTCATATTATTATATTAAAAGTATTTCAGAACAATGATATTAATTTTGTTTTCAAAAAAACTTAGGTCATTTATATATATTAAGGCTCTCATATTAAATAAATATCAAAATATATAATTAGTCTGATATATTTAAAAAAAAATAAAACTTACAAATAATCATTATTATTATTTTGAATATTTTATCTGTAATAATTAGAAAATTCAATACCTAACAATATTAACAAAAAATAAATATTATTATATTTAAAGAAATTACTTGAAGAATAATAAAAAAAGAAATAATAACAAACGTTATTTTTTAAATGATTACCAATATAAATTAAAATTTAATCATTAAAAAAAATCTTAATAACAGTTGAATTAAAAAAAATTAAAAACAAAAACTAAGAGCATGTACATATAAATATGATAGAAATAAGAATTATGTAAGAAATATATAAAAAAAAGAGGGTCTTTTTTTTTCAAATAGTAATGAAAAGCGAAAACCATAGTTGAAATAACTATTAATTACTGTTTGAAATTGCAATCTTCTTTAGCTATGCTATAAAATAATAGTCGTGGTGCCCGTAAACTGACCCAGACACCCTAATTATAAAACAAAAAATTATAAGTGGGAAAAAGAAACAGAAGAAAAGTAAAAAAAAAAAAAAGTGGTTATGGGGATTTTTCATAGCGCGCGTAAGTTGTCCTGGACAATCCGGTTATCAAAAAACAATGTATACTTGAGGGAAAAAAATGTAAAAAAAAAAGAGGGTCCAGAGATAAAAAAAAAAAGTATACGTGGGAAAAACATTGTGGTACCCTTAAGCTAGCCTGAACACTCCAGTTATAAAAAAACCAAAAAAAATATATAATTGAAAAAAAAAAACAGGAAGAAATATTTTTTAGAAAAAGTGTGTGAAGAGATTAATCGTGGTGCGCGTAAGTTAGCCCAGACACTTCGTTAGAAAAAACAGAAGCCCGATTTATAAAAAAAAAAAAAAATCACTTTTTCAAACAGTAATGATAAAAAAAATTGTGGTGCGTGTAAACTGACTCGGACACCCCGGTCATGAAAAAAGATGTATAAGTGGGGAAAAAAAACAGGAAAAAAAATGTTAAAAAAAAGTGGATCCGGAGATTAGTCGTGGTGCACGCAAGCTGCTACGGATATCCCGATTAAAAAAAACACAAAAAAAGAAGCCCGGTTAAAAGAAAAGAAAAAAAGATGATCTAGACACCCCAGTTATAAAAAAATGAAAAAAAAGGTTCCCGTTTATTAAAAAAAAAAAAGCTTGGTTATAAAAAAAAATATAAGGGGAAAGCACATTTTTAAACAGTAATAAAAATCGTGGTGCGCGTAAACTAACCCGGACACCCTGTCATGAAAAAAAATGTATAAGTGAAAAAAAATATTTTAAAAAAGGTGGATCCAAAATTAGTTGTGGTGCATATAAGCTACCACAGATACCCCGGTTAAAAAAAAACAAATAAAAATTCTGGTTAAAAAAAATAGAAAGCACCTTTTCAAATAGTACTGAACAGTGAAAATTACTGTTCGGAACAAAAAAAAGAAAGTCCGGTTATAAAAAAAATGCAAGGGGAAAGTATCTTTTTAAATAACAATGAGAAAAAAATCATTATGCGCGCAAACTAACCTGGATACCCCGGTCATGAGAAAAATAAATAAATGTATAAATGAAAAAAAAAGCAAGAATTTTTTTTTTTAAAAAAAAAAAAATTGAGATTAGTTGTGGTGTGCGTAAGCTGTCACAAATTCCCCGATTAAAAAAAAAAAAACTGTAAAAATATAAATCAACCACACCATATCACGCACCCCAGTCGACCAACGACAATGGAATTGGGTGTCGACCTCATTTAGCTCTTTTACTAATATGTGGGCTTGAATGTAGACTTTATCTATAAGTTTATTGGTGCCGTAAAAACAAGTTGTATGTCAAAATATGAGACTCGTTAATGCTTAAGTTAATAAATGTACAAGAAAAAAGTAATGTATACAAAAAAAACAAAGAGTGTGTTAACAAAGCCATATTACTGGCTAGCTATGAATGGTAAGTAATTAAATGATCTAAAATATTTTCCAAATAAATTTGATGGCTGCTAACAAAGCCATTTTAGCCGGAACCGTTGCATCATTATAACCATCAATATCCACCCGGTCCCTATCCTCTCTTTTTTCTCTCAACTTTCCTCTATAAAGAACCCTAAACCACCATTTCTTCACAGAAAAAAAAAACTAAAAAAAAAAACCTTCCTCTTATCTTCTCTGCGTTTCGCTCCCCTTTCCCTCTCTTTGTAACAGTCGCACGTTTTTAGGTCTAACAGCACTCATCAAAACCAAAAAAATAAATTGTTTTGATTTTAGGCCTCTTTCGGTTGTTACACAAGAGAAAAACTGATTTTTGTCATATATAATGGGATTTCTCCATAAGCTATGGGACGAAACGCTTGCTGGCCCCATGCCGGACAGTGGGCTTGGCAAACTTCGAAAGTATGATTCATTCTTTGCACGATCATCACCTCCTGCTGATGCCGCTGCAGCTAATAGCAGCAATGAGGAGATGAACATAACTCGAAGCATTACTATTGTTAGGACAAATAGTTCCAAATATTTGAGGAACATTTCTGTTGATCCTTGTTCTGCTCCTGAGTCGCCTTCCACCCCCAGCACTCTTCTGACACGTAAGCTTCCTAGTTATGTGTCTGGTTTATCTACTGTGCATGGTACTTTTATTCTGGTGCTCTCAAATTCGGTTGCTGAGATGAGGTTAAGAAAAGAAATCCAAATTGGAACCTGCAGGGTGGTTTCATTTCAAATAAACCTTGAGATTAAGAATTTATAGAATTGATGATGGATATTGGGAGGGAGCTAAGAAATAGCAGGTAAAGAAAAAGAAGACAGACAGAATCATGGATTTAAATATAGAGGAGGGAACGAAATTTCAACTTTTCATCGATTTGTTTCATCACAAACATGCATGAATATAGAGATGCAGCCTCAAAAAGAATTATTCCATTCGCTGGTGGTTTTTTACTTAAGAAACAGCTTAGACTAGTTGGTGAATTGTGCGTAAGATTTCAAGTCTCTTCCTTCCTTCTTTCAGTTTAAAGCTTTAGTTGGCGTTTATTTATATGTTGATCCTCGACCTTCGGTTATGGTGCTTGCATGCAGCTGGGACAGGGACACCACGCGGGGATTTCAGGAGGAGAAAATCATCAGCTGAAGCATTAGAAAGCTGCGAGCCTAGAAGTCTGACTATTTATGACTGGTCCTCTCTCTCGATCTGTTTTATTTTCGCCATTATCACATTTATTTTGCTTGTTCATATGGATGGTCCCTGATGTTTCTGAATATGTGTGTTTTGCAGGATAGTGATTAATGCTTTGGATCGTTGAGAGAGGAGGTGACCATTTTACTCGATCGAGGTCAATCGATCGGCACCAATAAACCTCTGTACATAAAGAAAACCTTCATTGAATATATGTGTATATATATAACCTAATCTGGAAATTAATTATTATAAATAAGACGGTTCTCCATAATCATAGAAGGAACCACCGCTGCTTCTTGGAGTTTCATGGAGAGGATGGAGTCGGAAAACAGGATATCTGATGATTCAAGACCTAAATTGGTTTTGTCCTTTGTATATATGAATTCTATATATTGGCCTCTGATTTATCACCGAAACTTATTCAAGCACTGAGAAAATAATTTCAGAAAATCTGTGCCCGTTTCATTCCTTAACTCAAACTGTAAATGGTATGATTTTTATTTTAAATTATTTTTGGATTATTTAGATGTTAAATAAATTTTAAAACAAAAGAGTACTTTAAAAAACAATTTTTACCGTAGAACTAAATACTTTTTAAAATCTTGTGTCATTAAAAGAAAGTTATCGAAGTGCTAAATTAAGTCTATGTTTCTGGTATGTTGCTATTTGATATTAACTTGCTTTAAATAGATAAAAAGAACTAATCACTTCCCGAGTTTAGACCTTTTATTAATTTCCTATTACATGAAAACATGATGCTTCATCTTGCAATTGTTGATTATAAATGTTTGATTTTCCTATGATTTCTTCATGTATCCACATAATCTTGACAATCCATATTTGTGTAATTAACAATAGCCTTAAAATTTACAATGTAATGCATATTCCTGTTATTAAATTAAATAAATTGATAAAAATATATTTTTAGAAAACAACTATAGACTTTAATATTTAGAAGTATAAAATTATATTATAAATTATCTCATCATATATTAAAGATACAAAAATAAAAATAAATATGTTATGAAAAACTTGACTTTAGAATAATTAAGTTTTAGCTTAATAAAATAGAGATCTCCTTACTAAGGAGAACCTTTTAAAAACCTTAGATGAATCAACAAATGGAAACAAGACATAAAAAAAACAATCAATCAATAATACAACTTATCATGAGTTAGGGTGCCTTAGGAACGATATGTTTTTCTCATGCACAAGTACTCCTCTTACCAGAATTTTATATATCATTAGGCTTTTAGTTACTGTCATAACCCAATTTTGGGTTATTCCCCCAAAACTACCCAAAAATAAAAATAAAATAAAATAAAAGGGTTGGTGTCGGTAGGAAAATCAAGATGAAATTTTGGATGTTTTCGAGAGCTCGGTCGTACCTCTTTTGTGCCCAAAAATGAAGGAAATCGCAGATTCAAGGCTAAAGTAATTTATTATCGGATAAATTTGCATAAAAATTAAGTCGAAAAATATGATTATATTTTTATGGGCCAGTTTGATTTAATCGTTGGCCAATTTAAAAGTGTAATTATGTTTGAGAAATAATTTAGGGTCCAATCGAAGGATTTAATTAAGTGCAAGGACTTGATTATATTTTAAATTGGCCAAATTAATTTTATTAAGGGCTTAATCGATGAGAAATCAAGTTTTTGAATTTAATTCGGGTTGAATTGATGAGATTGAAATTTTCAGAGACCAAATTGAATTTTTTTTCAAGCCCAATTATGCGAAATCGAGGCCAAATTGAGCGAATTGAGAGTCTAATGGTCAATTGAGGTTTAAATCGCACAAATCAGAAACTAAGGACCAGAATAAAAGGCATGCAAAACTAAGGTTGATATTAAATTTTTGATGGGTATAATTGTATAAAATCATAAGTTTAAGGCCAATTGAGGTACAATTAGAGCAATTATAAATTAAGGGACCAAATCATACTTTTACCTTCTTAAATATTTTTGAAAATGACACTACATGTTTTGGTGTGCCCAGCCTTGAATGTTCAGCGCATCCTGCATTGAATATTTAACGGCAGCACCCTGCATTAAACATTCTGGCAGCCGAAGAGTTTGTTTTGTCTACTATAAATAGCTGCATGCAAAGGAGAGGAGGAGAGGGACGAGAGGAGAAAGTATTTTACGTAGAAAGAAGAGAAAGTGAGGATCGAGAAGAGAAAATCTTGAAAAGAGCTGAGAGCAGGGAGGAGGAAAATTCACGGTTGCAGTGAGGGGAAATTCAAAAACAGAGGGGCTGCACCAACGTGACAGAGCCAATTTCACATAAAAAAAAAGAGACAGAGGAGGGGAAGCAGAAGAGAAAATCAAGTAAAGCAACAAAGAAGATAGAGAAAAATTTACGTAAAATTTAGATAATCTTCATTTCCTTCATCTCCAGCGTCGGCTCTCCCTCTTCACTTTGTCTCTCTCCGTTAGTCCACTATCTCTCTCACTAAAACCAGACGCTAACATATCTCTCTCTCCTCCAGCAACCATCAACTTTGGCCACCACGCATCGTCTCGTCGTCGCCAGAACTTCCACCACCACTCCAGTAGCACGGCCACCTCCTCCGGCGAGGCAGTAGAGTAACAGCCCGCGACAGCAAGCCTAGCCCATCACTTTCCGACATTTATTCCAGCCACCACAGGCCAACATTTCCCGACGCCACCACGACCAGAAGAAGCAACTTGACCTCCTCTACCCAACGGTATTAAAAGGTACGCTATTCGTCACACTCGAAAATTAACCACTGATCATCGTCTTCCTTGCATTGCATGCGTGGGGAGTGAATTAATTCACTCCCCGCAGGGCTGGTTGGGCCGGACTTTGTGCCCGGCCCAACCCTTTGAAGAAGACAGGGCTTCCAGCCCGTCTGGCTGGAAGCCCAACCCAAGATGAGTGGGCTGGCAGCCCACATGGTGGCAGCCAACCCACCAAAAAAAAATACAAAGTTTGCATAAAAAAATATTTTTATTTTAAAAAGACAAAAAATGTGTTGTTTTCTTCCATACGGCCAATACACTAGCATATTTTTAAAATTTTATTTTCTTTCAAATATATATATTATCTCGGAGTTTGAGGAAAAATATGTTTTAGCATGGATTTCGCGAAAAGAATCATTTCTTGCATTTTTGGATTTTACAACATGTTTGTAAAATCCAAAGGGTATTGGCCAATTTCCAAAAAATATAAAAACCGTATTTATGATGATTCATATTATTCACTGTTGATATTTGGATAAAAAAATCCTAAAAGAGTTAATATCCAAAATATTGGCGGGGATAATTCGTTTATTATTTACTGTTGGTATTTGGAGAAATAAATCCTAAAAGGGTTAATATCCAAAATATTGGCGGGGATAATTTGTTATTATTCACTGTTGGTATTTGGATAAATAAATCCTAAAAGGGTTAATATCCAAAATATTTTTATAGGAATAATAAGCTGTCATCATTTAACCAATATATTTTTGAAAAAATCAATATCATAGCAATCATAAGACAAATAAAAACACTAAGCAGCTTACCTTCGGTAGGGCGTACTAGGAGTGCTAAAACCTTTCCTTTATGCAATCAGTCCCTTACTTTAGAATGTCTGAAAGACCAGTTTTAGGTTTCCTAGTAACCATAATACTAGGTGGCGACTCTCTTTTTTCATGAAAATAAAGATAAAGCCCCGACATTAAATTCCCCCCCTCACGGGGAGAGTCGCCGCGACGCCGCGCTCTCGTGGAGGGTAGGTTATTAGTTAAGAAACCTATATACAATATTGATGATCATATATTTTTAATAATGTAACAATAAATCCAAAATTAAGCTTTGATAATTAAGATTTAATTCACAATCTAATAATTAGTTATCATTTGTACAAAAAAATCATGTTTTGTAAAAGTGTGAACTAAATAAATCCAATTAAGAACAAGTAATCAATACCCAAGTAATTATCTATCATTTGTTCAATTCAAACGTATTCAATTTAAATTAATTTCATTTAATTGTTATCAATATCTAAAAAACCATTTTTCTTAAAATTTTAAATTTAAATAGTAAAATTGATAAAATATGATTTGTACTCATTAAATAACTCATCTTTATTTCAATATAATACATCTTTGTTACAAAAAAAAAACTTAATTTTATCAAATTACAAGCAAATTCAATTTTTTTCCAAACCCTAAACAAACTCTAACATACAAATCATACTTTAATACAGTATATTTTCTATATAAAAAGATTGTAAACACTTAAATATGAAGCAAACTACAATTACTACACAAATATATCAATAAATTAACCTAAAATATAAATGAGTGGGTTTGCTTACTTGATGTAATGAATATTTAGTCAATACAATGATGTTAACACACTAAGTGTTGGGTGGTCAATTTTAGATGAATCCTATATTTATGGAAAACAAGAGGGAATTGTTATTGTTTTGATTTGCATTGAAATAAAAATGAAAAAGGTAAAAAAAAGAAGAAAAAACTAGGGGATGGAGCAAGTGTCAATTATAACACTTTTAAATTTACTAATGAAATCTATAACTAACATGGGCTACAAAATATTTATGTCAATAATTCTATCAGCAAATTAGTGTCATTTTGCAGATGAAATCAACGATTTAATATTGCTTAATTATTTAATTATTTTTATCATGTCACAAATTTTATTTGTAAATAACGGTGTAATATGTTTTGTCATAATTACATAGGGAGTTCAATAGGTATAATATTGTTATGGAAAATTACCAAAACAAAATATATTTCATCGTAAATTTCATTGTTATTTGACAATTTTCTAATAATGATAAAAAATATTACTTTTTAACTATCTAATTAGTTTTCTTGACCCATGAATAACAATTTGAATAGTAACCTTAGATTTCTTAAATAGTTATTTCTCAAAGAAGAAATGTGTAGTTTTTAAGGCAAAAACTGCAAAGTTTGTATTTAAAAAAAAATACATAATTAAATAAATTCTAATAACTATTATGTTAGAGAATAATATAAATCATATTCTGAGGTCTCACCTATAAGCTTGAACTTTTAGGTGAGATGGTTTCTTAACATGGTATCAGAGCCTTGTTGACCCAGCGATCACGAGTTCGAATCTCACCACTCCCATTCTATTTGATAAAAACCAAGCACAAGGTGATGTGAGCCTGTGCAAGTTTCAAGCCCAAATGGCTTTCACTTGAGGGTGTGTGTTAGAGAATAATATAAATCATATTATGGGACCTCACTTATAAGCTTAAGCTTTTAGGTGAGATGATTCCTTAACATATTAGAACTAACCCTAAATATCAATACAAAATGGGTTGAATGGAAGATGATCCACACACCTTGTAACAACTCGTTTGCCTTCTTATTCACTATTTTCTGAAACTTATTTTGCCTCCATTTTCATATCCTTTTGCAACATTTTCCCTATATTCTAGAGCTTAGGTTCTAGTATTCTATTCTAAGATAGTGCATCATTTAAAATTTCTATTGGAAATCTAGGAGACTACTTGCAATAAAATTACTTGCACAAACAAATAAGCATTTTAGCCCTAAAAATAAGGTCTAATCCTTGACAAAAATACCTTTATTTCTCTGCTAAAATTCTTCCACAAGTTTTTTATCCTTAAATAGAATTTATTTTAATAAAAAAAAAGTGGTAGTATATAATCAATTACAACTTTGAATATCATTTTATATTTTTAGTATGCATGGGTATATTTAATTAAATTTCATGTGTGTGTGTGTAATTTACTTTCTTCTTTATAAGGTACTATTTTTAGTCATCATAATTTTGATTGAAACTAAACAATATATAAATATAATCTGTCCAACAATCTTAAAACTAAAACCCCGCAATATGTTTGTATATATTCCAATGCTTTATTGTTAAATATAATTAATAAATGCTTTATTGTTGACTATAGAACCTTATACGTCAAAGTTAAAGAGTTTCAATTCATTTTATTTATATTCATGTGAAAATATTTTTTCGAGTGAGTGAATCATTCTAAATTTCTGATTGGAAGATGCAGATGAGTCTTTTCTTACAAGGTCAAGGATTGTTCGGTTATTTTGATGGCACTAACCCATGCCCCCCTTCTTATGAAATTTCTGGTAAGCCCCCCACACCAGTCCCGAGTCCTTCCTATCTTGCTTGGATTCAACGAGATCAGATGTCCCTGGTCCTGCTCCTAGTTCTAAATCATTGTCTCTTTCGGCTAATTACTCCACCCGACAATCCATACTCCTTATACCTACATTAATGGGAATCTTTCTAATCGAAAGCACAATCTATTAAGTAATCATCTTATCTAAGAGTTTAAGTTGTTAAGTAAGATCTCAAAATATAATTTATATTATTCTCTAACACATTTTCTCAAATGAAAATCTTTTGCCTTGAAACTTGCCTATGATCACATTATCTTGTGCTTGATTTTCATCATAAAATGAGGGTGATGACATTTGAACTCATGACCGCGAGTCAACAAAGCTCTGATACCATGTTAAAAAACCATCTTACATAAGAATTTAAGTTGTTAAGTAAGACTTCAGAATATGATTTATATTATTTTTTGATATATGATCGAAATAGAGGCACAAACTCATTGAATCACGGTCCTTAGCATGGTGGAAATCAGTCTGGCAATAAGTGATCCCCCAATGATGTTAACAGTCCGGATCATTGTTAGGTATTTTCCATACTGGTAACTCTGGTATATGCCAATCACATTTTCAATGCATATATTCGTCTTAAGGCAGCATTTAGGGCCGATTTGAGCATGTTTGAACCCTAAATTATTTATGGAATAGGCTTTCCGAACCATGTTATAATTTTTGCATCCCTTTTATTTTTTGTTACTGCTTAGTTTGGTAGGGTATTGCACAATAATCAGTATGATCAGAGCCTGTTTTTTCCCTAACGAACTGATAGCAGAGCTGGAGTTTGAGGTTGGTAGCAGACCTGATATGCTATTTTTTAAGAGTAATAATGGATAATAAAAGTGTGGACTTTGATCATAGTGGTAAATATAGGTTACAAAAGATTAATTATAATAAAATTAAGCTAAGATCAGGTTACAAAACCTCTAACTTATCTTTGCTCCATCTAGAATGGAAGGAGAACGTGGCCTAGGAGGTGTTTCTCTCTATTGCAAGAATCATAAGCAAGCAAGCAAGCACGCAGGTCAGGCTCTGGAAAGAGATGTTGGCAAGTCAACTTTGTGGAGGTTTTAATGGTGGCATCAACTTGGAAAGAAAATGAAATAATCTGGCAGTACTCTTGAATAAAGCTAATGTGGAAAGGGAAGGAACCACTATTCTAATCATACAGAGAAGCCTACCAATTCTATAGCATTATTTATTTGTTTTTAGGTAAGATGGAAGATTCAGAGATCAATATATCTTTTCATGAGATTAATTTTTAATTATTGTTGGAGCATTCGTTCAAGTGGAATCTTATTCAAGATCCTTGAAATATCTATCTGTAAATTATTTCCAGGATCTATTCACGATGGCTATTTCCTTATCAAGCAATCCCCGATGACTATTTCTTTATCAACCAAGAATTTATCTATAACGGCTTATATTCTTGAAAGATACAAGTGGTCAGTAGTTAATTATTAGACTTGGTGTTTGTGCTTTGTTGCGGGGCTGAATTATATTTTTGGATGAAAATAGATGTTCATGTATTCAAAAAGAATATAAACTAGTGAATTTGCCACGCGCGATGTATTGAGTTTTTTTTTTATCTATATAAAAAACTAATTAATTTTATGCGTGTTGTAATTGTTTATTTTAATATTTAATTAGTAAAATCATAATTGATAAAATCTATTAGAAATGAGTTTTTTTCCTACTTAAAAGTGATTGAATGTTGTTACTATTAAAACTCTTTTGATAAAATATATTTGAAATGGTTTTTTTTTCTATGTAGGAAACTGATTTTTTTGTGCATGTTGTAATTGGTTATTTCAAATTTTCAAATTGATTATTTAACTCAAATGTATAGCATTTAAAAAAAAAATAGGACCATTAACAATTTTATAACATGTTCAAAAATTTGGTGCTGGTTGTGGCGAGACGCAAGACAATTTTAACCATTTCTTGTGTTTTGTCTTTTATAGGGATGCATTAGTATTAACACAATTTTTTAACTGTTCATGCAAGATTAAAGAATTGAAAAAAATATATATATTACGGACTCGCCCCTAGTTCCAATTCTTTGTTTTTGTCGTTATGGAGGCAGATCGATAGTTGCACAAATCATACACTGTTCATTAATCATGCACTGCAGGCAAAACAGTGTTTTTTCCTTATTATGGGCTAGAAGAGTTATTTTACTGTGCATGAAATTATGAAAATGCTAAATTACCCCTGATTCCAGCAATAAACCTGAAGCGCACCGAGGGGCAAAAACATCATTTCACCACAATAATTTTAGTCTATGTATACAGTGAAAGAACGATCTATTTTAGCTTTCTTCTTAATAATAATAGTTGTGGTGCACTTAAGTTGACTAGGATACCCCGGTTATAAAACATAAATATAAGTGGGCAAAAAAACCATAAAAAAATATATAAAAAAATGGGTACGAGGATTATTTGTGGTGCGTGTAAGCTGGCCTGGACAACCCGGTTAAAAAAAACAAAAAAAAAGTTTAAGTGGAAAAAAAAAGGTTAAATAAATGTTAAAAAAAAGTGGATCCAGAGATTAGTCGTGGTGCGCGTAAGCTGACCCGGACACCCTAGTTTTATAAAAAAAAACAAATAAAAAAGGAAGCCAGGGTTAAAAAAAAAATGGAGGAAGCACCATTTCAAACAATAATAAACAGTGAAAATCAGTGTTCATTACTATTTGAATATGCACTGAGGGGTAAAAATGTCATTTCACTATTCAAATCCACACTAATTTTAGTCTGTGTATACAGTGAAAGAACGATTTGTTTTAGATTTCTTCTTAATAATAATAGTCGTGGTGCGCGTAAGCCGGCTCGGACACCCTGGTTATCAAAAACAATATATAAGTGGAAAAAAATGTAAAAAAAGAGGGTCCATGGATTATTCGTGGCGCGTGTAAGTTGACATGGACACCCTGATTATAAAAAAAAATACATGGGGAAAAATATATTGATGCGCATAAGCTGACCTAGACACCCTGATTATAAAAAAGCAAAAAAATATATAAGTGGAAAAAAAAACAGGAAAAAAAATGTAAAAAAAATATGGGTCCGGAGATTAGACGTGGTGGGCGTAAGTTGTCTTGGACACCCCGATTATAAATAAGAAAAAGGAAGTTGGGTTAGAAAAAAAAAGGGAAAGCACCTTTTCAAATAGTAATGAACAATGAAAATCATTGTTGTGGGAAAAAAATTATGGTACGCGTAAGCTGACCTGGACACCCTGGTTATAAAAAAAACCCAAAAAAATGTATACGTGAAAAAAAACAGGGAAACAAATATATAAAAAAAATTGGTCTAGAGATTAGTCGTGATGAGCGTAAGCTTCCCCGGACACCTCGGTTATAAAAAAAAAGCTAGGTTAAAAAAAAGGGAAAGCACATTTTCAAACAGTAATGAATAGTTGTTGAGGGAAAAAATTGTGGTGCGCGTAAATTGACCCGAACACTTTGGTTATAAAAAAAAACTAAAAAAATATACAAGTGGAAAAAAAAAACAGGAAAAAAAATGTAAAAAAAAAGTCGATCTAGAGATTAGTCGTGATGTGCATAAGCTGCTCTGGACACCCTGAATATATAAAAAAAGTCGAGTTAAAAAAAACACACCTTTTCAAACAGTAATGAACAATGAAAATCAGTATTCATTACTGTTTAAATGTGTGGTCTCTTTTAGCTATATACTAATACTAATAGTAATAATAGTAATAGTAATACTAATACTAATACTAATTTTAAAATCAACAGTGTATGCAGTGTCTTTACGTGAAATTTTGAAATTTTTAAAGGCAGCGCACTGCTCTGAATTGTAAGCCACACAACGTGAGTTTTTTTTTATTGGATTGTTGTAATTCACGCAGTGTGAACCTTTGTTTTTGAGCTTTTGAAATTTTCAAAATTTTAGTGGATGCACTGTCTTCGCGTGAAATATTGAAATTTTCAAAGGCAGTGCACTGCTCCGAATTGTAAATCACGCAACGTAAATTTTGGTTCTTCTTTGAGTTTTAATTCACGCAGGCAGCGTGAACCTTTCTTCTTTGAATTGTAATTGTCATTCACAATTACAATTCAATTCATGTTGAAGCAGCAGATCACACATTCAAATCCACAGTAGATGTGGGTGAACAGTGAATGAGCGATCTCTTTTAGCTATATACTAATAACATTATAAATTAGTGATGATAAATATATAACAACTCTAATTAAAGCTAAGTTAACATGGGACTCTTCACTGAGCTCGTAGTCTAGTTTATATGATTGGAATAACCCAAAAAGTATTTAAAAAAAATTATAAAGTCTTTTAAAAAAATATGTTAACTTTTTTAACTCGTGACTTGAGTTATTAGATCTGAGACATCCATTTAAAAAAAAAACATGAAATTCAATTCTTGATAAATTAAATATTAACGATGAGATTTTAAAAAAAAATAGAATTTCAATTATAAAAAGGATTTTAAAAAATAACAATTCAAAAAATGAGAGTCAAAATCTTTATTTCTACATTATTAGTAAGTAATATCATTATTATTATTATTACCACTATTATTATTTATATCATTATTAGTAAGTAATATTATCAATGTTACCATTATCAAAATCACTATTAATATTATTATTACTATTAGTAGTAGTAGTAGTAGTAGTAGTAGTGTTGTTGTTGTTGTTGTCATAATTATTGTTAGCATTATCATTATTAGTAATAATATAAGCAGTCATATTAGTATTATTATTATTATCTTAACAATAATTAGTAACTTTATAGAATACATTAACCGATTTGCAAGCTTGGTGAGTTGCCCTGTGTATGAATTTGGTTAGTTAGATTTTCTTATTGTTTATTTTATTTCATCCCTCAACAACAATTGTGCTTTATAATTTTCTCGTTCACTTTCTATAGGGTGTCACAGTCTTAGAAAAACATCCTAATAATGGATTGGTACACAAGTTTGTAACCATCTAATTTTGTGATTATATAGTTAAATAAAGAGTGTTTTTTTTTTGGAGGGGGGAGAGTTATTGATCCGAGAGGAGTTCATGACCTCGTTCACGGGTTTACCCACCAAACTTGATGTGCTTTTGTCTTCTTCTTTTTTGTCCTTTAGTTTTTTATTGGTTTTTTTATTTCACCCTTCAATAATAGGTTTAGTGAAAAATAGACTTTATGATTAATTTTGTATTGCTTTATATAGGATAATCATGATCTCAAACAAGCATTGTGATATTGGGTTAGTGCTTGATTTTTCGAGCATCTATTTTGTTTATTATATAATTAAATAAAAAATTTATTAAACCCAATAGAATACATGAATTGGGTCACTAAGTAACCTAGGGCAATTTTGTCATCTTAATATTTTAAAACAATTTGTCATCTTGAGATATTTTTAAAAAATAAACCATGTTTTCATTAATTGTTTGGGTTGTTTTATTTATCCGTAAGGCTAACTAACTCATGTTGGAGCAACTTCGGCATGGTTTAGTGTCTATTTGGAAATATGATGAAGGTTGCATTTTAAAGTATTTTTCATTAAAAAAGTAATCAAAATAATATTTTTTTTGTTTTTAGGAACTTATTTTTTATATTAAGACTTTAAAATGATCTATAAACACTAAAAATTTATAAATTTAAGAAAAAAAAGATTTTAAATTTTAGGAAAACAATATTTTGAATGTAATATCAAACATGCTCTTAATTTAAAACTCGAGTCGGTCAAGGATTTAGATTGAATAATTTTAAAATTGACCTATTGATCGGATATACTTACAATGTCACCAAAATTCTGATGACTTTAATTTATTTATTTTTAGTTCAACCAGTGATAAACTGTGGTCCGATGCACAAGTCAAGAACATACAAGAGGTCTTTCTCTTTCGAGTTTATTTTTTAAAAGTGATTAGCAATTATCCAAAATGGCAAATCACATTGCTACTTGTTACCGACAATTTACAATTATGAGAAAATTAACCCACCAGGAATTAAGTGGCCAGACCATCTCGGGTAAATTACATCAGTAAATTTTATATTGTTTTAGGTCGGAGGAAGAGAGCACATTATGATGGTTAGATGGAGGCATAAATGGAAACATCAATTTTGCACATGAAGAAAAAGGTCAAAAACATAAGCTCCACTGTGGTCCTACCATGTGAAGTGAGAAATGTGTTTTTATTTTTTGTCAAAAAAAAAAATGAATTTTATTTTTTTTTATTTTTTATTTTAAATTCAAAAAATTTGATATTTTTAGATCATTTTCATGCGCTGATATCACATTTTTTTTAATTATTTTGATATATTTTTAAATAAAAAACACTTTAAAAAACAATATTTTACTTTAAGCTCACTTTCATGCCTACTCATCGTGATTTAGATAGGAAAGACTTTCTGGCCTGGATGTCTCTCTCTCCAATTCTATTATTATCATAATTAATTTCAAAACGGTCAATTAGTTGAGTTTTTATTTTATAGAAACATCCTATTTCAGGAATAGGAAAAACAAAACATGGAGTTCTTGTTAGTCTTCTTGGAACAAAATAGGGTAAATGTATAAATTAATTGGTGATCTAATATTTTTTTTTATCATGTTTATTATTTCCTTATATATTCCTTATTTTTCAATATATTTTTTATTCAAAAAATGCCTTTGAGTCATAAATCTCCAGCATAAGAATTTTTCTAAATATTATAGTTAATAATTAGATTATTAGCTCACGTTATGTTACAAGTCGAATAAAAAAATTAAAAGAAAAAATTCACATATTGTTAACGTTTTTTCTAAGAAAACAAATTACATGGAGATTGACCCGATGTGAACTAGTTTAGTAAGAACATAGTTTAATTAAAAAAATCCAAGATGTTTTTTTATTGCAAATTTTAAGACATCACATCAGATTGACTAGGATCAACTTGAGTTAACTAGTTGAATTTGTGTTTTAAATCATGAGACCATGATAACCAAATAAAAAAATAATAATTATAAAACTCAATTTTTAATCAATTCAATATTAAAAGGTAAAATTAAAAAAAATTAAAAAAGACATAAAAAACAATGAGCCAGCTCACTTACTTAGGTTATGAAATTAGAAAAATAAAAATAAAACAAATTATAAAGTTTAATTATCAATTAATATAATATTAAATAATGAAATTACAAAGATCTATTTAAAAAAACAAGTCAATAGAACTAACCCGCAACCTAAGTCATAAGATTGTGATAACTTATATAAAGAAAACCAAAAAAATAATTATAAATCTCAATTCCTAATCAACCTAATTTTTAAGGATTAAATTGTAAAAAACAAAAAAGTAGCATGGATTAATCTTCCAAACTCATGTCATGAGGTTGGGATAAACTGTTTTTTAAAAATAAAAATAAATTATAAAGTTTAATTCTAATCAACTTAATGTTAAATGATATAATTGGAAAAAAAACACTCAATTAAAAAAAAAAACTTGAGTGAATTGAATTGAATTAGATAGGTGTCTTATGCTACACCATAAATTGAGTTATTGTTTTCCTAATGTAAAGAAAAAGATGTTCAGACTATGATAACTTGCCTCAACTTAGATTAACTTGACTTACATTTGAGTTGAGATATGAGATTGACATAACTCCGCATAAAACAAAATAAAAAAAATCATAGTTTATGGCTTAAAAACCTAATGTCAAAGGATAAAATTAGAAAAATTAATTTTGAAAAAAAAACTAACGTCAAAGAGAAAAACTCAAGTAAAAACAAGCTATTTTGATTAACTCACAACCTATGATATGAGATCGGAATAAAAAAATAAGATTTAAAAAATAACTAACAAAAAAGACCTAAGTTAAAAATAAAAATAAAAAACTAAAGTTAACTAGGGTTAAATTGCTAAACCTGCACTTGAGATAACCCAACAAAAAGAAAAAAGAAGAAATTACAAAGTTTAGTTTTTTTAATAATTCAATGTCAAATGTTGGAACCAAAAAACAAATCAATTTTATAATAGAAGATTGAAAAACAAATCATGTAAACCCAAGTTAACTCAATTAACTCGTTACTCATGATATGAGATCAAGATAAACTTATAAAATAGATAAGTGATATAAATAAAAAATATAAAAGGCCTAATAACCTAATGTTAAATTAAGAAATAAAAAAAATATTCTTAATAAAAGGGGAAAACAGACCAAACTTAAATCGAGCTAATATTCCTAACCAATGACCCAAGCCATGAGATTAGGATTTTCTTATAAAAAGGAAGACACTAAAAAAACATGAACAAAATTTCTTAATGATAAATTTTTTTAAAAAATGAATAACAATTAAAATAATGAAGACCAAATTTAAGAACTAAATTAAAGAGGTGTGAGGACTGTCACATCACGGGTCAACAGTTTTTTTAATAATATTTTAGTTTTAAAAATTACTAAGTAACCCTTAGATCAACCTAAAAATAACAAAAAATAATTATAAGAGAAAATAATCATGCTCAATTTCATAATTGTATTTAGTTCTTCGTAATATTTTCAAATAGTATTCAATTAAATTTTCAAACATTCATTTTTCATGGACTTTCTTTCTTACTTTTTTTATGGTGGCCAAAACATAAAACACTTTTACCAATTGTTCATTTCACCATTTATAACCATTTTATTTCCATTTTTAAACACAAGCTAGTAATCATTCTTTCATCATGCATAACTCAATTTCTAATATAGTGTTTACTTTTCTAAGAATGTACATTATACAAGGGTTTCTTTCATTTTTTTCTTTTGACCAAAACATGTTGTTATCCTTTCTACAAATTCATTCATGTAAATCTTCACTCTCACTCCAACTATCCATACGTAGTATGCAATAATCATTATCAACTCTCTAAGCTTAAAATTAAGTAAATTTTATAATTCATGATGCAAAACAAGAATATTAATATTCAGAAATTTTGTTTCAACCTAGGTACCTTATCTCAAGTGCTTATCAAGGTCACAATTTAACAAATTATATCATCTTATTCTATATATTTCACTTCTTCAATAGATCAACCCTAACTAGGGTTTTCTCTTTGACATACACTGATTTTATTTATAATATGAAACCATCATATTCTCATCCTAACCCTTTTTAACCTTTCCATTCAATCTTTCACATTCAAGAGATGTAGAAGTCTTAGGTCACCTAGTTTAGGTTTTTCACTACATTTTATGTCATTTTTGAAATAATAATTGTAAGAGTAAGGATCATCCTTGCCACATGGATTAAATCAGATAATTAGGGAGGTGTTTTGGTAATTTTCTTGTTATTCCTTATGATTTCTCTTTTCTCTTCCATTGTTGTTCCAATAAACCCTAAATCACTCTCAATACTTTAATTTTTTCTCTCTCACCTCACATTCACTTCCCTTTCACTAATGCATTGAAGAAAGACAACATGCAATAAAGTGTTTTAATGAAAGTCTATAAAAGAAGCGGTTGTCATGGTTGTTCTTATCGAACCATGAGGGAGAGGAAAAATCATTTTTTCTATCTTTCCTAATGTATTTATACCCCTTCTTAAATGAAGGTATCCTGTTTGGATGAGATGTTTTATCTTATCCTAATGTTTTTTTATGTGTTTAAACGCCAATTCCTTCATTTTATTCCCAAGTATTTACTAGGTCAATTCTTTTTTTATTATTATTTTAAGATTTTACAAGACCAATTTATCTGTAATCAATCTTGTAATGTTTTATAGGTCCCTTGAAAAAAAAATATTACCCAAATCCATTATTGGAGATAACTGTCATAAAAACTATTCATAACATAATCTAATGAAAGTTAATGAAAACATTGGTTGATTAAATTTTATAAGTGTAAATACTCTAGTAGGAATAAAAAAATAAATATAAGCATTCAAGTAGAAACAATCATGAAGTATAAATACTTTTATATGTCATTTTTTTCTATCTCATATGTGACATATGAACCTATTTCATATAACAAAAATTATTATATTAATATATTTATTATAGTAATTAAAAGAGATATATGATTAATCTGATTTTATAAATATAGGTATTTAAATAAAAATAATTAATCAAATTAAAAAAATAATAAAGTACAAGTAATTACTTCGTAATTATCACTTTATTTATTTACTCCAGTAAAAGGATAATGTCTACCTATTAATAATAAGTAGTGAGGTAGGACTCGAACTATTGCAAAATATATGAAGTGACATGTGTCATGTATAACATTTTATCATAGTAATATAGGACTAAAAATCTTTAAATATCCATCATATCTAGTTTACTATCTAATGGCCCATGATATTGTGATCACCAATATCATTATCTATTAACCATGATGCGGATTTCAAAACCAACAACATCCTTTAACTTGAAATGTATTTCTCAACATAAAAAATATAGAAAAAAGGAAATGATAACATAATAAAACAATTCACTGGATTTCTTTTTTGTATGATAAATTTCAATGGGATAAAGCATATTAAAAATAAGAATTATTGGTATGACAAAGACTCAATTTTCAAAAGTATGGACTAAAATGGGTAGAGCAAATGTCCATTAAGTACTAGGGGATCATTTAGGAACACAATTGAAATTGTATTATCCAAAAATTTGATTTTTTTATGTTCTTGTGCTATTACAATGTAATAATATTAAAAATAATTTGTAAAAAACAATAATAATAATATTTTAATATATCTCCAAACAAAAAATAATTTAAAAAGTAATGAGTATTGCATTCCCTAATATTTCCTAATAGTAAAAAAGATAGGACAATAGTTGTGTACTTTTAGAGGATGATTAACTAGTGGAAATGGTAACAATGAGTTATTAAAAAAAAACTAAAAAAAAACAAGCTCAAAACTTGAAGTGCTTGACATGCCCATATTTTATTTTCAAACTTTATTTCTTAAAGAATCATTAAGTGATTGAGTCTTTGTTAAAAAAAAAGAAAAAGAATGTGAATTGTTAATCTAACCTTGATAGTGCACTGAGAATATTAAAACATTTAAGGTTTTAGTTTCACCTACAATTAATTATTTGCTTGTTTTTTAGTTGAAACTTTTAATCAAAGGTTATAGAATAGGATGGAAGTTTAGGCACTTATAGGACTTAAGATCATAGTTTTTGAAACATTAATATGAAATTAAAGAGAAATAGAATGTGATGACTACTTGACAAAGAAGTTAGGATTAATTTATTCGATGTAATAAAAAAATGTTTCATCAAATATGCATGTTTGGAAACAAAAACCTTAACAACAAAAAGATCAACACACTTTTACCCTTGATGAGAGAGACTAAACAATGAATATGAATGTTTTTGACCAAGAAATTACTATATTTTTATTATAATTTTTCAATTTAAGCTAGCAAGTATAACAAAAACATGCAAAAAAAAGTCTTGCACTAATGGTAGAGACCGTAAATGCAAGTCCCTATACATGATTGAAAATTAAATCCCAAGGTTTGAAAGAAACAAATGTAGAATATTAAAAAGATAAATCAGAACTCATAACCATTTGACATTTAGGGAGCATAAAGTGCATCTTATTTTTCTCTATTGAAAAGAAAATGTTGGAAAAAGCTATATTACTTATAGTCATAAAGAAGACATAAACAATGAAAAAGTCTTGAGAGAAGAATTGATAAAGGTCATCATTGAGATGTCCTCAATAAAAGACCTTCCTTGAGTACTCATTCATGAGAGAAAAAAGCATGAAACTCAAAATAAACATTATTTTCAATGTAAAATCGTTGTGTAGATATTAAATTCTTTTGAATGTCAATAATAAGAAGGTTCTGATTAATAACAAAGGTAAATGTATAGTTGAAGATTTAGAAGATCAGGTTTTAGTGACTTGTAAGCCTTAACCATTTCCACCTAAACATTATCTAAATCATTGTAGTCATAATTCATTAAGTTCAAATTTCCACATCATTGGTGAGGTGATGGGTTGCACTTGTATCAATGTGCCTATAATCTCCTAATTTCCATCATTCACAACTATTATAAGATGCTTGAATACTAATTTTTAAAGAGTCCTTATAAGAAAGATCAAATCTATGACAATATTTTTTAGTGAATATCTTGGTTTACCATAAACTTGGAAAATAAGAGAAGACTAATCATTGCTTCATTTAGCAAATTTAAAGACATTATGATTTCCATGTTATTTTCCTCAAGGACCACATCATTCATTTCGACCAAAAGATTGCAATTAATGTTGAGTAACCTTTACAAATGCTTGCTAAAAATGTAGGGCAAATTGGTGTCAAGAAATGTAAGTTACAATGGCTAATAATAAAGAATAAATTTATTTGAGTGTCACAATATTAGTGTGAGAAGAGATGAAGGCAACAAAGCTATCACATTCATGGTTTAATCTTACAAGAATATAAGTGATAATATCATTATGAGTCACAGGTTGTCTTGTGAAAAGCTAACTCATTTACAAATCTTGTAATGAAGGTAAAACACATAGTGATAGATTGGTTGGCCTTAGTTATAGTGGACAATTATGTGTGCATTTGGATAATTTTCACATAAGATATGGAAGATAAAGTTTCATTGAGAGCATGTTAGACAATGTTGGATGTTATATAGTTAACTACCTGAGCAGACATCTTTTTTAGTAAAGAAAGACATAAGTGTGATAAGAATGAGGTTATCCTAACACACCTACTGAGTGTAAGAAATACTTAATATTTTAGAAATAACCCTGGTTTCAAAGTTAGAGACAAAAATAGTTCTGGTTGGTTTTGTTATAGTTACCATCAATATACCCAGAGAGATCATAACCTCTAAACTAATGCACCATCTTTTCTTTCTATAGAGGATAATTTTCTGATTAAGTTTGACTTCAACAACATTACACATAAAGATAATAAAGAGATGGTTAAGAATTTAAGTTTCAAAATTGGTAAATGAAAGAAGAGATAGGAAAAACATAGGTAAATGTTGGTATTTTCATAACCCTAATACCATGTGAGAGAAGATAATTTTCTAATTAAATTTGACTTCAATAACATTACACATAAAGATAATAAAGAGATGATTGAGAATTTGAATTTCAAAACTGGTAGATGGAGGAGATAAGAAAGACATAGGTAAATGTTGGTCTTTTCATAACCCTGATACTATGTGAGAGAATTTATAAATAGAGTTTGTTGAAAATATTTGTATTTTTGTATAATTTTTTTTGCAACATACATGATAAGTTTATACTAATATAATTACAATGGATTTTGTATTTTTATTAGAACTCCTCAAACTTTATATTTGTACAATTTTAGATACACATGATCGTAACTCCTCATTGCTATCCTCATAATTTGTTTCTACAATCTCGTCTTGATTTTTTGCTATGATATTGACACCTCATTACTTGTATATTTTTCAATAACTATCATTATCTTCTTAATCTTTAACTTGACTCCAACTATAATTATTTTATTCTCTAAATTGTATATATATTAATTGAAAAATAATTTTAGTTTTTTACAATTTTAAACTTGCATTTTTTTTTTGCAAAAAAGAGAAAGACACAAGAAAGAAAGAAAATTAAAAGTTTCATTTAAAAATATATTAAGGTATTTGATACAAAACTTGGAAATTGAGTTTTTTTTTTATGAATTTACAAACATTATTTTAAATGATTCACTAATTTTTATTCAACTTTAAATTAAAAATATTAAAATTTGATAAAATCGTGTTTCCTAATATCTTACAAAGATGAGATTAGAACATAAAAAAATAGATTTATCAATGAGTACACAAATATAACAATGGAATTATTACTGTATTTATAATAAATTATGCACACTTTTTTTTTTATATTAAAAAATTAACACCATGAGTTTTTGTAACTATTTTAAAATGCGGCTGTTTATATTTTTGATGTTTTTTTAAAATAGTTTTTTAAAATATACCAAGATATTTTTTTCATTCTTTTTTATTTTTAATATTATATATCAAAAATATTAATTTAATATATTTTTTAAATTGAATACATTTTTGAAAACATATTCAAACGAAATTTTAAATGAATTGTCAAACGGGGACTTTTTCTTTCAAAATAATTGTAGTTAAAATGTTCTTTCCAACTAACAAACAAAAAGTGTTTGTCTTAAAACAAAACGAAGGGCACACAAAGACGAGCACTAGCGCTCTCTTACAGAGAGTGTACACACTACTCAGAGAGGAAGCAAGCAAAGCCATAAGAAAAGATTGGCGTTTAAGAAATAAGGAAGGCAACCATCTTGTCATTGTTAGGGTTTTCTTAGAACTGAAAAATATTGAACATATATATATATATATATATAGGTATATAAATGAAAGAAACCCAGAAACCCCGAAAAAGCTAATCACTTTAAAGAAATATCACAAATAAAAGAGCTAGCACCCAAATGCAGGTACTCAATTTGAATTATCGGATCCGTTTTACCCATTTAAGATCGCACTGATTGGTCTTTCAGGTATGGTGTAATCCACATTTCTCTTAATCTTCATTCTCTTCTCTCTCTCTCTCTCTCCCCCCTTTTCGGGGGGGTTTAAAAGGTTGGGCTCTTTACATTCAAAGTTGGTGCATTTTTGTGTTAGATGAGTATTTGTGTTAATGGGTTTAGTTTTGTTTGGCATTTGAATTTGGTTAAGTTTTGGGTGAGGCATTTGAGGTCGGGTTTTTATAAAATCAGATCTGGGTTTAGTTTGATTATTCTATGTGAAGTGATGGTTTCTGTTTTTGATTTATGGCTAGTTGGAGGTAGCTTCTTGTTTTTTTTTTTTTTTTTTTTGCCGTGGTTCATTTTTTGGCTTAGCAATTAATAATTTTAAGTTTTAACCATTGGATAGTTACTTTATGTTTTGTCCCATATGGATTGGCAATTTGGATAGCAAATTACCGGTTTCCTTGTTTGATATGCATATGTGGAGTTTTAACTTGGTTCTTAATCAGCATGAACTGTCAAAATTGGCAATCCATTTATTGGTTTTGTTTTTACTTTTATAATGTATTGTGTGTTGGTTTTTTTTTTTTGTTCTTTTCGGACCGAAGTTCTGCTTTCTCTGAGACCAGTTGACTACATTCAGTTATATGAGGAGGTTGGAGCATAGAGAACTACTTTAAATATATTGGCGAGAAAATGAAATCCAATACACTTCTCGACTATGCTGTATTTGAACTGTCACCAAATCTGAAGCGGTAAGTTTATTGATCCATAAGTTTTATGTGTTAGTTGTGTGTCTATATTTATTTATTTTGATACATTTTCTTTTTTCCTTATTGCCAGATGTGATCTATTTGTCTCAAGTAATGGAAACACAGAGAAGCTAGTGTCTGGATCAGTAAAGCCGTTTATATCTCATTTGAAGTTTGCAGAAGAACAAGCTTCACAGGCAGTTCAGTCAATTAAACTGGAGTTTGACCGACGTAGAAATGCTGAGACTTGGTTCACAAAAGGAACACTTGAGAGGTTGCATATCGTGCCAACTGAGCAATTTGTTGCTGTAGAAAGAAATGTTGGTTCATCTTTTGACATGACAGTACTTCTTGTTTTCAGATTTGTGCGTTTTGTCAGTACACCTGAAGTTTTAGAGATGGTCAATACATTTGATGCAGAGATGTCTCAGTTAGAAGCAGCACGAAACATATATTCTCAGGTAATGGCTGCTATTTTATCAAGTAGAGAACATTTATAATGATTACTGGAAAAGCAGTTCTCATTGACTTGTAGGATACTTTGATTCAGGGGTCTGGAGATAAACTTTCTTGTGCTTTAGGTGTGTATCTCTCTCTCTCTCTCTCTGTTATTTTTAATCTCTTTTGAATTCAACACTACTAAAAAGATAATATCTTCCATCAAAATACAACTTGCTAGTTCACTGATTTTATTTTCCATCAACGTGGGGAGCTGTGAAATATACCTAGAATCCCAGTTCTCACACATCCTTATTAACCTCTCAGTTCATGAATTTTGAATTGTTTGGAAATTGTTTCATGAACTAATTCTCTTGAAAAGAAAATGCAATTCTCACCACTGTTTTTGAAGATTAAATAAGAATTTTATGGTAAGAAAAATGGAGTAGGAGGATAAATCGGGAGACAAATATATCCTCACGTGAACAGAGTAAGGGCAGAACAGATATCAAAACAGTAGAGCAGTCCAATGCTACTGAAAATCAACTAGGAAAGTACCTTTAAAAGCATCCAGTATTGGATCATCTGCAAAATCAATTATGTCGAAAACAGTTGACTTGATGATAAATGGTTCTTTAAATTTTTTACCTTATTCTCCAATAAATTACATCATATGCGCTCTCTCAGAACACATCTCCATAAAATCTTGCATTTCTTGCTGTTCCAAAGATCACAAGGGAACCAGCGGCAAGTCTACCACTATATTGGAATCATGAAGGCTCAAACCCAAATGAAGATGAACAAAAGGCTTTGCTTCCCATGTTTGGCGGCACACATAAATTAAGATCAGAGCAGATATTGTCTTATGGAAATTAAACATTTATAGCATACAATCAAATTACTGGTCGTAGGCAATTCAAAGAAGTTTGCTTATTTATCAGTAGGAAACCATTACCAGCTACCGAGCCAAAATAATTTAGTATGATAATAATATAGTTATGCACATCTTCCTCGGTGTCTTCCTCAGTTACCCTTATTATTAATCAGAATCAGCAGTGACTCCATCACTTTTGGTCCATTGATATCCTAGCTGTCCTAGTTCCAAAAGAAAATGTTCGGAATTTCTTTCTTTTATGGTATTTTGTGTCAATTACCAATATATGTTGTTAGATATATTGTGCACTAATGTCTAAAGTCCTGGTAATTAACACATGCTTATATGCGACAGACATGTTTCCAGGAGCTCCATTTACATGCATTAATGGGTATACAACTACAAACAGTCATGAAAAGATTTGTTTATATCTTGATTCCTTAAAGAGGTTCCATATCTCTACCAGTATTATTGGAATATGACACCGTGGCATTCCATAAATTATCCAAAAATGGAAATAACTGGAAATGATAACATGCCCAATGGTAGTTCAGAAATTGTTCATGAGGCGAATGTCTTGCACGTAGAATTCTTTCGCAAGGAGCTAGTTTTTATTGTAGTAATCAAGGCTATGACACTATAGACAGTCGTATCAATATGTTATGCTTTCTATTTCAAATCAAATATCATCTCATCCTTTTCAGCTTGACAGCTGTAATATCATCTGCTACCACTTTTTCAGGGACTTTATTGACTAATGGCCCTGAATTGACACAAGGAATAAGGATGACTGATATTAATCTTGACCGGTCATTCTGATATGTACTGCTGGTGTATAATGGAATTAGCTAAATATTTTTCAGGTACAATGTGAAATAGATACTGAGCAGTACTAGTTGTGTGCTAATTTCATTTACAAAGCCATGCAAAGGCTTGATAGAGTTGTATTACAGTCAATGACAAAGAACAGAACTTCTACTTGTTGATTGAACATTTAGATGTTAGTGGAGTAGCATAGTAGAGGACAAGTTGGCAGTTAGAAGATGTCAAAGATTCTGTAAAGGTCGAATTTGGTCAAGATAGTAGCCTAAAAGCAAAAGCTGCTTTCTCAAATGGGATGAAGTTTGTATGCAGTTTCATCTCCTATTGGTATTAACAGGTGATACCCTATTTCTTGATGAGAACTTTGAACAATATTGCTCAGTGATTAAATTCTTAGTGAGTTCATGAGGTATGGAAGCTTTTCTCATGATAAATTAGGGTTCAAGATTGCTTTCATTTAAAAGATGAAAAGGCAGTAGTCAAGCAATAGAGGGTAATAGTGGAATGCCTTCTGGAATCTGAAGAGATGGAAAATAAGTTTCAATTATATGTGCCAAGGTTCCTGGATCTGTTACCTGGAGTGGTTCCTGTGGTGTTGATTTTACACTGAAGGGGTTGGTTGTAGGATAGGGATGGTGCTGTCTTGGCCTTTGAACATTCACTGGATTGATTCTAGACTTAATCAATGTGGGTTTGAGCATAGTCTAAGAACATTGTGGTTCTTGGTATATTTATAGCCAGTGAATATTGAAATATGTATGCTGGTTACCTCATCTCCTGCTAAGTCAAGAAGAAGTTTGGTCAACAATTTAAAGAAGATAATTTGGCATGATTGTTTTTTGCCATATCCTCTATTGGTTCAAAAAGTTGGAGTTAATGACAAATATTTAAATTGGCAAGGTCACAACAAGCACACAATTGAACCTTTTGGAGCAAGTACTTCATTGGTGGCCTTACTTGAAACACAATCAGTGTGTAAAAAATTATCATTTGGATTGCTCTTTCTGCTCTTAATATTTTGCAGTCTCTTCAACAGAACTAAAGTTGTAAAAAATGTCAAAGGTACAGATGGGGAAAGTGTTGTAACACCAAGTTGTTAGGTGAAAAAGACCTGATTTCTTGAAGACAAGCTTTGCAAAAATGTTGATTATGCTGGTTATAACCACTACTGTGCTAACTGTATGATATTGCAACTGTATTTGACATGTCTGAATTAGATTATTATTCCTAACCTTGATGTTGTGACATATTTTTGCTCTTATGTTTACTTACTGGGTGGGTATTGTTCTCCAGGTGGGGATGCAACAGGAACCTTAGGAGCTGATGCAACAAAGTAATGACCTTTGGTTCGATATTCTATTTATTTATTTAATTGGGGGGGGGGTAAGGGATCTTATAACTATGATGTCTTGCTGCATAAGGCATGAGCAATAAGCTAGAACATCTTCAGCTACCTATTCAAGCAGCAGAGTTAACCTGTGCATGGAAACATTAAATTTCTAAAAAAATTAGACTGCATTCGCTGCAAGTTACAGATATTGCTTGCATGCTTAATCTCTATAAATATTGCTTTTAATTGTTGATTTATGCAGGAAGGAGCTCTTAAGAGCAATTGATGTGAGGCTTGCTGCTGTCAGGGAGGATTTAGCCACAGCCTATGCCCGTGCGTCAGGTACTGGATTCAACCTTGACACTGTTCGAGACCTCCAGCACTTTGCAGATCGCTTTGGTGCTCATCGCTTGAAGTAAGCAGGCTGGGAACTCCACTATGCATAGTAGCTCTGTTGTTTCCCTCTCCTTCTGCTTTTGTTTGTGTCTGTTTTGTGTGCCTTCAAACTCTGTTTTTGTGATTGCTTAGTGCTGGTTTTATTTATTTATTATTATTTTGGGTGGGATAATTAATTCTTCAGTTTCGCTAGGAGACAAACTATGAGGAATGAAAAGGAAGAGGAAAAACAGACAAAACTGGAGAATGCAATTTCAATTTAGGCTTAACAGGAAGTTTTTTCATTTTATATTATGGTTTGTCTATGGGACTAGTTTAAGTTTGGAATTGGGCAGCCTACAAGCCAGTTCTCAACTTGGACTAGAAGATGATAACATGGAAACACTGTTTCAAGCTTTCTACCATTTTGAACACTTCTCGCTCAACCTGGTTCTATATAAAGATTCTTAAGCTTTTGATTTTTTATTCCTTTCCCTACCCAGTTCTACCTGCTTTGTGAATCCCATGAAATGCACTATTTATTGTGGTGCAACACCAGGATTTTTTTAACCAAAAAGGCACATTGAGGTTCTGAACCAAGAGTTTAATCACATATCATAGTCATCTTTCTATAGATGTGTTGATAGGTAACTCATAATCTCAAAAATGGTTCTTTACTCTTGATTACTTCTTAGGGCATTGACAGTGCCTATATTAGCTTTTTTTCAAAATAAAAAGAAATCTCAAAATTGTAATGTAAATTAGCTATGCACTAGAACCATGATCTGCTTTGAATCTGAAATTTATTGCTGCAAGATCTTGAAATTGAAAGGTGTCATTTCTATGTGGTTCTTAGTTGCTCTTGTTGAGGCTCCTGTGACTTATCAAAGCTGTTTTAGCTGTAGCAATGCTGATACAGTGCAGCTAGGGTCCACTTTACAATTGTGCCTGAAGTATTGTAATATGGTGCATCGTCTGACTGCTTAGCTATTTAGAAAATGAAGCATCACCATGGACATTAAGAACATGTAAAGTTTAATTTAAAATTTAGATGCATTGGCAAGACAAAGAAGTGGGATCTATCTGGTGCTTAAGATTTATGACTTGGAAAATGGGAAAGTTCAGGCAATTTCATGCGGTTTCTAGATACAGTTGATGCTGCATTATAGTTTTTATTGATGTATGACAGTCATTGCATGGAAGTGATCATATATTGGTGAATGAAAAGGAGCAAAAAGTTTCTGGATGGTTTCAAATACTAGTGTCCTCTTTCCTATCACTTCACTGATATAACATGGTTCATCACTGAGTGGATTGATGTATTGCCTGCATGATGTCTTATTCAAGTAGGACTCCTGATGATTTATTGGGATTATGAAGGTGCATAGTTGCATGAATTAGGGAGTTATTTTTCTCCTCAGGCATTAGAATTCCTTGTGACTGGCTTCTGATTATTTTCTAATCCTGGTGCTTTGTGTTTGAACATTGGGATTCCTTCAAGTGGATCACATAGGTTACTGGTTTGAAGTATCAAGGACACTTGAGGAAATAAATTGTTCATGACAGTGTCAAGTGTTGTCCTTGGTGAACCCTAGGGTCGGTCATTATGAATAATTTCTATTGGGCAAATGCTTCAACTTGAGATATTGCATACTGCCAAAAATTTGTTCTTGGAAAATACTTCGGTTTTTTCCTGCAAGTCCCATCATTTAGGACAAAGCAGGTGGCATCCTACAGCAAAATTAGCTAGGAAAATATTTTAAAACTTCTCAGCATTTGGGATCTTATTATCAAAACAGAGAAAGTTGACATCAGATCTCAATTAATTTATTATGTTTTAAAAAAACATTTTTTCCAACCTTCTTAACTTTACCTGTCACAACTTGGCAGGTTTAGCTGTTGCAGTGTTGTTTTCTGTTTTAAAAGTTCCCACTTCCTTGTACTTCCCACCTTTTCTCTTAAGTTTTAGTTACATTTTCCTCACAAACTCTAGTTAAATATTTACTGTTATGACAATTTAACTTGGTTAAATATTTTGTGCAGTGAGGCTTGCGCCAAATTTATGCTACTGTGCCAGAGAAGACCAGACCTGATCAATCCATGGAAGCCAAGTGTGGAGGATCAAGTGGTCCGATCCTCGTGGGGATCTGACATGTCAATTGATGACCCCACTGAAGATGAAAGTGGGTCCTACATAAACAGGCCCCACCAAAACCCATTTCAAAATAAACTCCAGCAGCAGCCAGCTGGCAAAGAACTACAACAGCTAGATACAACACAAACCCAACTCCACCCCGACCAATCCAAGCCCACCACTTGTCAACAATCTGATTCCACTCTGGCTACACAGCAACAAACATTTCAAAACAAGAAAAAGGAAGAAGAAAAGAAGAAAGAGGAGGCTGTGAATGAATCCTCAACAAGTCAACCAAGTCATCATTCTAGGAGACTCAGTGTTCAGGACAGAATCAGCCTATTTGAGAATAAGCAGAAGGAGAACTCAGGTGGAAAATCTGTGGCTGTGGGGAAATCTTCCGAACCAAGGAGACTATCGTCTGACGTGTTGTCAGCATCTGCAGTTGAAAAGGCTGTATTGAAGAGATGGAGTGGTGCAAGTGATATGAGCATTGATTTGGGCAACGATAAGAAGGATGATAGCAATATAGACAGCTCGATGTGCACACCCTCTTCATCCTTTGCATCTGGAACCAAAAGTAATGTGTTTCCTGTCTCATCAGATGATGACATGGACCAGAAGGGATTTAATGATACAGCAAGGGCAGCAAATTTAGTAAAGTCAGAAACTAGGAGTGTTTCTGGTTTGAAAGATCAGGGTGAGTTGCAAACTCATGGTGGTGCACTTGTGGGGAAGGATGAGGAGGTGAATTTGAAAGATCAAGTAGTGTCTCTGGCCCAGTTAAGGTCATCTTCTGGTAAAGGAGAGGACACTGGGGTAGGTGATCAGGTGGTTAGGGAGGATAAGTTGATGGCTACTTCGGATGGGGAAGAGAAGACTGCTGGAGTTAAAGCTCAACTGATTTTTCAGGAGAAGTCGAGAGGTTTTCCAAATAGGGTGGAGACTGTTGCAGAGAAAAACCAGGCTGGTCTGCAGACCCAGATTGGAAGTTTTGCAGGCAGGGTTGGGGATGTGAAGTTTGGGAATAGAAGTGATGACGTTGAATTCAGGGATCCACCATTGAGTCAATCAAGGTCTAGGATTTCTGAGACACACACTCTATCTCTTTCAGGACAGTTTGAAGGTGGTTTCGGAGTAAAGGGTAAGGAATTGCCAACTAAAGTGACTGACTTTGATCTGTCAGCTTCTCAGACACAGTGGAAATTGTTCAAGGATGAAGTTGATCGTGCAAGGAAGGGGGATACTGTACAGATAAAAGAGGAAGATCTTGAAGTTTCAAGAATGAAGGTCCACAAACAACCCTCTTCTGGTACAGAACAATTTAAGAAGCTTCAGGTTAGGAGGGATGAGAATAGGGATCAGAGTGGGTCTACTCATGGAATTAACAAGCTGAATTTTCCTGGTAACAAGTTTTCTAAGAGTCAAGAGAACGTTGTTACTCTGCAAGTACCATCAGCAGATCAAGCTCAGAGGGCACGGCAGTCCAAAGGGAATCAAGAACTGAATGATGAGCTGAAGATGAAGGCAAATGAGCTTGAAAAGCTTTTTGCTGAACACAAACTTCGGGTTCCTGGTGATCAATCCAGTTCTCTTCAGAGAAGCAAGCCTACTGAGGTGCAAGCTGAACAGGCAGAAAGTTTGCTGTACCAAAAACCAGTGGCAGTAGAGATATCTCCTGTTGAGTTTCAGGAAAAGAAGACAGTGCTTGAACCAGCTGGGAGTTCTAGTGATCTTGGAAAGCTTAGCACTCCACCAAGGAAGATGGTAGATCATCAGGACCATGGCAGTTCTCTCAGACAGAGTTTCTCTGAGCGTAGTGTTTCAGACAATTCTAGAGGAAGATTCTATGAGAGGTACATGCTGAAAAGAGATGCAAAACTGAGGGAGGAGTCGGGTACAAAAGGATTGGAGAAGGAATCCAAGTTGAAGGACATGCAGGAAAGCCTTGAACGGAGTAGAGCTGAGATGAAGGCAAAATTTTCTAGCTCCATGGACAGACAAAATTCATTGTCTAGTACTCGCCGACATGCAGAAAAGCTCAGATCATTCAATTTTCATTCAAGTTTGAAGAGAGAACAGGTATTCCATCTTTCAACTGTCTATTGAAAATAAATGCTGAAGCTAGTGAGTTTCAGCATATGGTTTTTTTGTTAGATTTTGTTATTTTCTTCTCTTTCCCTTTTTTGGAATTTCATAGTGTCTTTGTAAGGTTCTCTCTCTACCACAGCCAGAAGATTCCATTCAGAGTGAGGCGGACAAGGATCTTTCTGAATTTCCAAAACAGAATTATTATGGAGAAGATAGATCATACAGTGAGGTGTCTTATGGGGACATTGCTTCTAGAAGCTCTCAAAACAAGCTCTTACCAAACAGATATTTGTCTTCTCCTAGCCCTCACACCACAGTAGCACCAGTTGCACGGTCAGCATCCAAAATTTCTAATCCAAGTTCTGGGAGGCGGAGGGTACAATCAGAAAATCCACTTGCACAGTCTGTTCCAAACTTCTCTGATTTCAGAAAAGAGAATACAAAACCCTCTTCTGGAGTTAGCAAAGCAGCAAATCGCTTGCAGGTGAGAACCTATGCCTGCAGCAAGACTTCCAATGAAGAGATACCTCTTGTCAAGGAAGAAAAGAACCGGTGGTCTCAGTCCTTGCGGAAAAGCTCTGCTGGTCCTATTGAGTTTAATGATTTGCCCCCATTGAACTCAGACGGTGTTGTGCTAATGCCATTGAAATTTGATAAAGAGCTGCCTGAGCAGATGCCATATGACAAATTCTCAAAGAATGTGGAGACAAAGCCTTTCCTCAGGAAGGGTAATGGAATAGGTCCTGGTTCTGGAGCTACTGCTGCTAAACTGAAAGGTATGCTGGCATCCGAGTCTTTGAAAAATGAAGAATTTGAAGAAGAATCACCACCCTTTGAGGCAGAAGAATCAGTTGATGAGGCAAAGGAGGAAGAAGACGAGGAGCTTGAAACAACAGAGATTGAAGATTGTGCTAATATGGACAATGGCAAACCAAGACTAAGCCAGGATTCGGACAAGATGGATATGTCTGGATCCGAGAATGGTTATTCTCTGAGATCTATTTCTCAAATTGATCCTTCTTCAGTTTCTGAATTGCCTGCATCCATGCCTTCAACATTCCATGCTTTAGGGTCTCTACATGACTCACCTGGGGAAAGCCCTGTGTCATGGAACTCACACATGCATCATCCATTTTCATATCCAAATGAAACCTCAGATATGGATGCTTTTGTGGACTCTCCAATTGGGAGTCATGCATCTTGGAATTCTCACTCCTTGATCCAAACAGAGACTGATGCAGCTCCGATGAGGAAGAAGTGGGAAAGTGCTCAGAAACCTTTTCTTGTTGCTAATTCATTCAATAATCAGTCTCGTAAGGATGTGACAAAAGGGTTCAAACGGTTGTTGAAGTTTGGAAGGAAAAGTCGTGGGGCAGAGAGTTTGGCTGACTGGATTTCTGCTACAACTTCTGAAGGAGATGATGACACAGAAGATGGGCGAGATCCTGCGAATCGGTCATCAGAAGATTTGAGGAAATCAAGAATGGGATTCTCACAGGGTCATCCTACAGATGATGGCTTTAGTGAAATTGAGCTGTTCAATGAGCAGGGTAAGATATAATTGCTTTTCCTGATTTGTTAATTAATCATTTTCTTAGAATATCAATCTACTATGTATCTGCCTAATGCTCATATGATAAATTAGACTTAGTATGTGTTTGCAACGATTTCTTTTAAATGAAAATTTCTCTTGGTAGCAAGTTTGTCAATTTACCTGTGTTTTAGCGACCATAGCTTTATGGATTGGCAATAATGGTTGGCATGCTCCCTTAACTGTTGAATTCATGAGGGGATTTATAGGTATCTGAATTTTGAATCTATTTGAATGTCAAGGAACTGCAGCAGCTAAATCTTGCTTGTAGTTTAGAGTAACAAATACTTTTGATATTCTCCCAGCAGGCCTGCACTAATATTTCTGCTGGCACTGTTTTTTCAAGAGTGACTGTTAAGATCTCTACCATCGCCTGGAGTGTTTTGCATAAAAAAGCAGTCCCTGATCTTTGGTGCATGGATTGCCATTTTTTTCTGTGCTTATAGGTTGAAAATTTGCTCATGACCTTTGTGAATTTTTCATTTAGACACCATGTACTAGTAGTTAAACTGACATGATTAAACATACTTGTCTATTAAGGGAGCATGGTTCCGCTCTAGATCTTTTCATCTGAAACCTGTATATTTATGAATAAATTGTCCTTTATGCAACACCTTCAGATGACCAGAGATTTGGCAGGTATTTTTTAAAAATTGCACCGATTACTCCAAACAGAAGAATTTTTCCTTTTGGTTTTCTTGATGGGGTTATGATAGTTGTCTTGACCCTTCTCATTGCATGCAGTTCAAACTTTACATAGCTCCATACCAGCGCCTCCAGCAAACTTCAAATTGAGGGATGATCTTATGTCCGGAAGCTCAATTAAAGGTAAAAAAATTTTCTTGTTAATATTCTACACATTCAATTCTTAAATCTCTTAACAACAAATTGATTGTCATGTTAGGCTGTTGGAATATTCTGTAAGTCATGTTTAGGGGAGGCATCTACGCTCCATGTGTTTCTTGTTGATGTAGGGTTCAAAAACATGAAACTTCCACTCTAGGTAATGATTTATTCAAAATCTTCCACTCTAGGTTTCATGAGCATGGTCTCTAGGCCAGTGCATGTGATCCATGACCTGTGCTCTGCCTAGAAATCAACAAACAAGTCATAGTTTACGTGAGTGTGTATGTTTGTAATGTTGTACCAAAAACATAAGAATCATTGACAAGTGTCTCAGATGTTTATTTACGTCTAGTGGCTAACAAACCTTTCAAGAAGTAAAAGGTCGCCTAAACGAGGCATGGAAGAATGAAGAAAAGGCGTAAAGTTTCTGTTTGAAATTTGATTATTTATGATGATTTGCTTACAACCTTAAATTTTACAGCACCACGGTCATTCTTCTCACTGACATCATTCAGAAGCAAGGGTAGTGACTCGAAGCTTAGATAATCACTTCAAGAGAAAAGCTTGGAGCTACTCTTGGAATCATCATTCAAGTGACAGTGTAAAGAAATTATATATAGAATATGAACGCTTCTTGAATATGTTATATATTGTATTGAACAAAAATTGCCTATTGGCATTCTTGGGATTTTGGTAGTCTAGGAGCATTTTTTTCTTCGTCATTCTCCAGCCTTGTGTGATGTATATGAGAAATAGAACTCTTGCTAGAATCCTAGTTTTTGACTGCTTAAAGAGATGTGATTATGCGGATCAATAGCTTGTTTACAATGACTACATTATTTTACCTTCCTTCTCCACTCCATTCATTTCATCCATTTTGTTTTTAGTTGAAATTGTCTGTACTTTTAAAGTCAATACTGTAATGGACGTTAGGTTGCTTTTCCACCCGTTGGTGTCATCAAGGAAAGCTGTGTTCCATTGATGGTTGGCCCCTTGGCTCATAGGAAGGTAGTGGATATTCTTCAAAATAGATCGCAGAAACCAACTCAGATCTATCTCTCGTCTCTGTAGGCTGATAGGCTAAAGGATTTGCATCCCTCTTGATACTGTCAACTCAAAATAGAATGCTCGGAGTTATATCAAATTAAGAAACAGAAATATAGTGCTATGTATTTATGAGATAGCAAGACAATTGCTCTTTAAATTTTATGGTGACAAATGGAATAATAGTCTTATGGTTAATGTTGTGAGCTCGTGATGACAATACATTTGGACAACTTGTTGCGCAAGGGTAATTTGTTGTCTGCATATTTCTTAATTTCGGGTGTCCTTGGTCAAGAAAAGGATCGTGGAGGAGGAGGAACATGCCGGCCTTGCATGCTGTCCGCCTGCCATCCTTTTGGTGAGGAACATCGAGCCATCCATATGTTGCATTAGCCGCAGTTCTTTTCATGTGCCCATTCTTCTTTCATATATTTGATATAAATTATGCCATCAGTTCGAGCCAGAAAACTTGGTCAAATTAACTATCCAGGAATGTGGCTTATCGATAATAGATTGGGATTAAAGTGTTTGTTTTCTTGTGGTTTCATGTACGAGTCATATGGTTATTAATATGATCACCACTGGAAATTTGCATAGTTGTTAACTTCAGGGTTTGTAGAGTTAGTTAAGGTATACGCAAGTTAACTCGAACACCCATATTAATAAAAAAAAACTTAGGTCAAATTAAACTTTAAAATTAATCTTAGCCTACTCAAGACTACAAGGAGACAATGAAAACTTGAAAACTAATATGCTATTGTTACTGCTTGCAGGCAATATTGCAACCATATAGGACTGGAAAACAACAAAACTGAGAAGAGAACATTAATTTATTTATTTTTCACTTTGATTGATTCCAATATATATCTTGATTATAGTAAAAACAAAAAAAAAAAGCAGCATGAACAAGATTTATTTACTCAATCAACTCGTTATTAACAATTAACCTGTTATTATTGTTTAAAAATAAATTAGATTTTGATTTTTTTTGAAAAAATAGATGAACTTGTTGGATTTGATGAATCGAATGATTGTTCAAGTGGGCATAATGCTTTCCTAATTAGATTATAATTAATTTTTTTTATTTAGTTTCATTTCTTTTATTGATAATGAAAGTACAATTACGAGTGTGTTTGACATTGCGGTTGTTATTGTGATTGAAATTCAAAAAAACATTCTTATGAAAAATACTTTTAGCTATGGTTCATAACTAAAATTTAAGTGTTTGGTTAAAACTGTGGTTGAGTTTGAAGTTTAATGAAAAACAGTTTCGTGTGTTTGGTTACCATGTTTTTTATATTGCTAAAGGATACACATATATATTTTATTAAATATTGTAGAGTTAATAATCATAATAATAAAATGTAATTAATAATTCAAGTAAATTAGACACTTGTTTTTATTCTCCCATCAAACTACTTGTAATTAATCACGAACTAAATCCATATGTGAAGGCCTCTGCAATCCTTTGCTATTTGATCAAGGAACAACATCTGAAAAAAAATATCATCAGGAACAACATCTGTGATCCATACTGATTTTCAGGATCTCTATCTACATGTTGTAGAGATATAATTTCAATGTCAAATCTAGTTGCAGGTTTCTGATTCATAATTAATCGAAAAGCAACAGGGTTGTGGAGTGAAATGAAATCACGTGTATTTCCCTTTCATCAGTTTGGTCTCTATCTCTATCTACATATTTTTTTTAAAAAAAAAATCAGGCTAGGTCTGACCCAATTAAATAGGCCAGTCCAGCCTAGTTGGGTCCAAAAACCCAACTCTGCTAGAATTGAGATGGACCGAGAGCAGGTCCAGGAGTTTATGCTAAAATAAAAACAGTAAATCTCAAATCAAATACCCACTAGTTCTTATGTCCTCTCGATTTATGTTTTTGACCTCTCATTTTCCTGTCCTTTCTTTTCTGTAGACATCCATCTCAATACGAGGGTATCTTTCTTATTACTATTTTTTATATTCTTATATTTTAAAATATTACAATTTGCACACTTGTTAACACATTTTCTAAAAAAAAAAACAACTTTTTTTTTAGAATTTACATAAATATAATTACTTTTCATTTAATTATTAAAATTTAAAAAAAAATGCAGTCACCACTTTCAACATTTTCTCCTCCCTTTTCTAAATCTTAAACCTAACTCTTAGAAATTAAACCCAGTATAAAAAAAAACAAAATACTCACTAGATTTCCACAATTATTCACAATGGTGCCTCTAAGCAACCACATACTTTCTTCTCCATCCTAGTTTTGCTTGAAAACAAAGGTGGGCCAAAAATTAAAAAACAAATTGCTTAAAATTAATTATTTTTTTATATTTTTAAATTGTTTTGATGTGTTTATATTAAAAATAAATTTAACAGAATAAATAATATTTTAAAAAATAATAATCCCACATTTTAAACATCTTTCTTTAAACAAATTCATCAAATTTAAGACACCACGACCCGCACCATTTGGTAGAAAGTGATGCATTAAACTTGGAGTCAGAGAAACATGAGGCATAAAAGGTGGTCTCTAAAAGGGTAAAAACTATCATAGTTTCTGCCATTAGAGAAGCTAATATGATTGCAGCAGTGAAAGAGGGTGCAGTGGTTGAGCATGGAAGTCATGATGCACTCTTGAATTCACAGTTTCATATTTTTTTATTTTATTTTTATTATCCATATATACTAGGTTTTGGGCCATTGCCAAGTAAATCAAACCCTAGAGAAGAAGTCTTCAACTGGAAGTCATAATTGAGGATTTCAGTGGACTAAATTGAGGTAAGAAATAGAGTAAAATTTACTTAATCATCCATCTAATCAGCTCGAAAGAGTGTGGTTTTTGTCAATATTCGGACTGGTTTTTGGCATGCAAAGATAGGACATCAAAATACTCCCACCTTCCTTAAAAACTCCATACCCTCTAATCTCAAAAGGGAAATGCTACCACATTTCAGACAAACAACCTGTGGACCAAACTAACCACTAAATTAATACATGAGCACAGTGCTGTCATATGAGGTTATAGTTGTCATTTCATATCAAAACAGGGGCACTGACTTCTCATTAGTTGTGAGCACGTCACTTGGCTTCCAAGCCAAGAAAGATTGATATTTGCTTGTCTGGCATGCAAAGCCATAAGGGGTAATTTGCCAAAGGTTTCTACTATCAAAACAAATTGGTTTCTTTGGGTTGTAGGTGTCTTGCGATCATTTTCTTATGCGAAAAACATCCATCTCTTTAAAGTAGATCCCACTTCATCTCAGGTATGATCCTTTTGTTTCTATCTATCTTTTGTGAGATGATATATTTACATATGGATATGCTTCAGATTGGTTTGGATTCATTGATGTCATCCATGATTTAGCTATTAAGGTTTCCTCTTTTGTTTTTTGTCTTTTCTTTTCCCAGAAACTTTTGTTCTATGTCAAATTACTCACAAGCCACGCTTTTTGGATTCATTTTGCTATTATCTATTAGGAATTTGAAGAAACTTCTGTCGCTTATTCCAGTAAATTCATTTTTATGGAGTCTAGATGGTTCAAGGATGTTCATGCTATAGTACTGCATAAGATATAATTGGTTTGTGATAAATAGCTACATATATGCTGCTAGAGTTGAAAAATATTGCAAACAAAAAGGGTTGAATCATGCCTACGGGTTTAGGCTTGTGAAACGATTTCAGCCTGTGATGCACGCTGGCTATATAGGGGCATGTCACGGGTTTGAATTAAATGCTAGCCTAAGAAACCTGAATTTACCTGGTGTACAAGCATCAGGGCATGGGCTTACTCACATATCCGTAGGTTACCTGAAACTGAAAGGGCTTCCTTGTATGTACAGAAAAAGGAAGAGGGATAGATTCTTAAAACCTGAAAATGGTACCTGAAAATCATGCTGTACTTCTTCAGCATAAAATAGTACTGTTGATCTGACACCAAACTTTGGCGCATCATTCAGCTTTACAAATTTGGATGAAGAAAAGTAATTGGTAGAGGTCCATCCATAGTCTGAAATAGAGAAGGAAAAGGTATGGCATCTCTTATACCAGGTGTACTGCTTAAGCTTCTTCGGAGTATAAACTCGAATGTAAGGGTTCGAGGAGAATATCGGTCTGTTCTCCTGCAAGTTATAAGCATTGTGCCGGCCCTGTCAGGCTCAGAACTATGGCCTAATCAAGGCTTCTTTATAAAAGTATCCGATTCCTCACATTCTACCTATGTCTCATTGTCGAAGGAAGACAATGAGCTAATTTTGAATAACAAGTTACAACTTGGGCAGTTTTTCTATGTTGATAGAGTGGAGGCTGGGACCCCAGTTCCGACTTTAACTGGTGTTAGACCAGTGGCAGGGAGAAATCCTTTCGTTGGGAATCCAAAAGATCTGATGCAAATGTTGGTTCCATCTCAGGGTCCAGTGCCAGTTGATAATGGCGTTAATAGTTCAAAATCGAGGGAGTTATCAGAAGTGAAAGGGGAGAATGCAAGGCAGAAAATTGTTATCAAAGAGGAAAAGGCCGGAGTTGCATCTAGGTACATGCAGGGTGTGGGTGTTCTGACAGGAAATCTTAAAGTTGGTGAACTGGATTCAAGTGGAATTGGGAAGAGCAATGAGAGTGATAATAGTGGACCTGGTAAGAAGGTTGGATTAATGAATGGCAAGCAGCAAGAAAATAATGGTCAGGTACGATCTTCTCAGACATACATTTTGGTTTTGCAGAGACCTAAATAGCTTGCTGTAATAGTTTCTTTTCTTTAAATTCTGCCTCTTTTTTCCTTAACGGTTTAGGTTTCAAGTAAATTACAGGCGGAAAGACTAGAAAGTGGAAATTATAAAAAAAAATGCAATAGTAGCACATGATGTTCTTGCAATGAACTTTCTGTGATGCATCGATTTTCTTGTCCAGCATAAACAAATGGTAGAGAAATTGCTTTATGAACATTTCCAAGATATCCAGTGTCCTATTTTGATTGTTACAATTACGAAAATAAGGTTCTTTAATCCTCACAATGACATGGTTCGTTTGGTTCATGCACTCTGCTGCATGAAATGTAAAGTGTACATCATTTAGCAGTTATTTGTGTAAGCATTGCAGGCACGCCCGATCACTCCTTACCAAAATCAACCTGATGCGCTTTCATCAAAGCCAGAGGTCGCCGTTTTATCCAATAACAGAGAATTTCCAGCGCCTTCCAAGAGAACTTCTGCAAAACGGTTATCAAATAAACAGGACGACACAAACGTCAATTCTTTGTCAAGTAAAAGCGATAAAATCCCTTTTCCTGAGGCTACATCATGGACCTCTTTGCCTTCAAACCTCATGAAGCCTGGAAAGGTAAGTTTTTCTTATTATCCTCACTTTCACCCCTTTTTTTTACGTTGAGGATGCTTTAGGATGGTAGATCTCGAGAAAACATTTTCATTCCTGTGCATTATGCTTACCACATGAAAGATTGCTCATCTTATTGAATCAAATCAATGACATTGCCTTCAAGAACGAGTGTTTTAGCCACTAAATGAAGCAGCAGATATACAAGAAAAATATGAAAACTCTTTCATCAATCTCAGCATCATAATGCGTTGTTTATAATGTTCTAAGGGAATGCTTCGAAGGAGATATTTAGCTACCTTGGTTGCAGATGAGGCTCAAAAGGAGGCATCCACTGCTGCATCTCTTATCAAGTGCCTCAAGTAAGTACATAAATAACAAGGACAAAACATAGTTTGATTCAAGATAATACTCGCCGTTTCTCTATATACCTCTAACTTTCGTCCTTTTTCTTTCAGTATGTTTGCTGATCTCTGCGCCTCTGCCTCACCAGAGAACCCCCACCTCACTCTCACCAAGTTCTTTACACTCCAACAACTCATCGACCAACCAAATGTAACAGCCCCATTAAAGGATAAATCGCTCCAGTCATCTACTCAATTTTCTGCTCTAGAGAGAGAAAAAACAAGGAAAAAGACTAGTCTAAGTAAGGCCAAAGCTACATTGAAGTCTCCAAAGCCTTCAATGGAGTTAAGTGCAACTGAGAAGAAGGAATGGGCCAAAGGAGATGGTAAAAACGAGATCAAAGAACTCCAACAGACTCTTTTGAATGAATCAAGGGCTTGGTTCTTGAGATTCTTGGAGGGAGCATTGGATGCTGGGTTTCATGTTGTTCCCCAGGAGAAGAAAGGCAAGGACTTCGCCCCCCAACGAATGGAACCGGAGAACAACCATATTGCTGTTGCATTGTCACAGCTTAAGCATGCTAATGAGTGGTTGGATATACTAAGGAGCAAATTGAGCTCTGAAGACAATAATGAATTAGTGGAAACTGTTGACCGGTTGAAGCAAAAGATTTATGCTTGTCTGCTTGCTCATGTGGATTCAGCTGCATCAGCTCTAGAGATTCGATCTAATCGAGGTTGATTCAGAGAGAGAAAAAAAGGGGGGGTTGTTGGATTTAGAATTTTAATATCCTCTCTTGTTAATAAAACAACTTCTATATCTAGGCAATGTTAATTATCAAGCAAAGATCATTTGTGCCAAATCATGTTATATGAATTTGGCCTAATGTATTTATTATGCAAGTTATATATGATGTAGTCTTTATCATAATAAGGCCGATGAAGGTACACTTTTGATATGAGACTGAAATATACTAAAGATTTCTTGATTGATTGTCTACCTCTATCGACAAATATATGCTGCCATGATAAGGCAAGAAAATATACTAAAAATTTCTTGATTGATTGTCTACCTATATTGACAAATATATGCTGCAATGATGAGGCAAGAAACACGTAATGCAGGTGATGTTGATATACAAGGAATACTGAATTTATTTCAATTCTGCAACATCTCTTAAACATATTTGGTAGTCAGGGAAGTTCCACGAGAAATAGTTGGGATATTACCTTATGACAGAACCAATCCTGCTGTGCTTTCTGAACCCTTGTAGTCATAAGAGGGAAGGTCCAAGCTGGAGAGTTAGAGCACATGCAAAACTATCAGACTTTCAAGCTGAGATTTAGCATGTGCCCTGCTTCTCCAGCATGGCTCGCCTCTCCAGCTCTCCCAGTGTTCCAGTTCCAAGAGGTCAACTTTCTGATCGAACACACAATTAGAATGGTATGGACTAGCAGATTGGGATTATAAATGGGAACATTGTGAATAACGGGTTTATACATGACAGAAATTACATGGGATTATTATATACGTTGTAAATTGCAATTTGAGCGACCATCATGGAAGCTGTCGGAAGCAAAAAGCTTACTTAGTTCCAACAAATTAATGAGCTTGACAATATGTTGGTGAGAAGGTAGTTGATCCTGTGGCTTTCCTTGTTACCTAAGCATATTCTTATTTAAGAAAATCTTAAAAGCATTCTTAACCAAACAATCGAGCGACTTTTGGAAGTTTGGCTGCCAAAAGAGGTAGCCCATTTGAAGTGGCAACTCACAAGAGCACCAGCCATGTCAGGATATATTAAGGTCTACCAGATGCCAACTGAAAGCGGCCTCACCCATGGCAAGACAGCCCACCCACCGTCGCCTAGTAGGAGATCTAATTAATCTACAAGAGAAACCTTTTGCCTAAAAGGCTTCGAAGGATAATCACCCCAGCAAGTTCATCCTCCTTGTGTGCCTATGCTTATGTGTATGAGCTCCTTCATATATTGTTTTAAAGAATTTGGGTTAATGGAGGCCATATCAATCTACCCATCAGTTTCTTGTATGGATTATTTTTCTTAACAGAATAAAAACTTTAAGTGCTTACTCAGAACAAATCATCAGTATTTTAAAGGAGCACCTCGCTCTGCATAATAATCCCAAAAATTCACAAAATAAGCTGAAATATCGCGGCTTCTTAAGAAATCAGATAAAACTAAAACGGTATTAAATTCTAAATAACATAGTAGTTAAGAGCTTACAAACAACCCAACTATATCTCCACACGAATGTTCGTAAGCCTTAGCCAGCAGTTTAAAAAAAGTTCAAGTTTTTTCTTAGATTGTATCCACTAGTATTGATCACTTCGCAACAAAACTAAGCGGGGGGACACAACCGAACTGTCATGTGTGCAATCACTAGAAGCAGCTCACAGTATATTTATGGTCTTTAATACTCACGGAAAGTGAGATTCAGACGGCCTGGACGGAGATTTGTTTCATCAAGCAGGGCCTTAGGGGCAGTCTTTGGTTGAACAGAACTCACACCGTGAAAAACATGCCGAGACATCCCGCCAAAGATAAGTACATCCCCGGATTCCAGCAAAACCTTTTGTGCCTTCTCAACATCCCTCTGATCGCCGTATAGGAATTCCCCTGCATCTCCTATGGAAAAGGAAACCACAGGTAATCTTCTGTCCAGACTCTCTTGACTTTCGTCTTTATCCTGCATGGAGACAACGTATTAAACCTTTATCAGGAAAAGCCAAAGGGTTCTTTATTAAACCTCATTTAATGCAAAATCATTTTAATACAGAAGAATGCACAAGGCAACATAAAAGGTGTATGAGAAAACTGTAACTACTATAAGAAAGTTGACACTGCAAACCTGATGAAGACCAAGCCGCCCACTTTCTGAGTAAAAGTTTACGACACAGATGTTAGGCGACAATGGTGGCAGAATGACTTCAGCAGCTGTAGATTTAAGATTTCTTTCTATAAGAGCATGGGAATCTTTGATTGCTCTCTCAACCAGTGGATGGAAATCACTAGGAAAAATGGGTGCTTTAGCACCGTCAACTGGCCGATGTTCTAGATACTCACCTCTATCAGGGTCCCAACTTCTACCAAGAGACATCATTTTCAGATGCATTCTTCCACCATCACGGTAAACTGGTTGGTAGAAACCTCCAGGACCCAGACCAATATCCCGGCATAGCTTTATTATTTGTATCTAGTAACAAGTCAAAGCAAACAATAAATTAACACTAGCTAAATCACAAGGTAATTACTAAATCAATGACAGATTAAATCGATATGTAACTTTTAAATAGGCAAAGACAAATTAACTCGATAAGGGAAAAGAATAAGTATAAAAGCAAGCAGCACCTGTTCAGGCAGGGATAAGTAATTCTTTAGTAAAACCATCCCAGGTCTTAGTATCCGTCCATTCATCCCATCTGCAGCTCGCTTGGCATCATTCCTCTTTTCTCTATTCTTCGCAAGCAAAGAAGGTTTTAGCTTAAAAGTTCCAGTCTTGGGCAAGCAAATATCAAAAGGCTTAACAACTTCCTGCTGCTCTGAATCCCCAGCAGTTACCACATTATTGGGATCCATTTCTTGTGAAAGCAGGTCATTAGCACCAGCTTGAAATGACAGTGGAGACTCATTCTGATTTTCCAATGGGACAATATTCAATTTGTGAGAGAAATCAAGGTGCATTGCACCATCCTTTGCCCCATCTCCCAAGGGAACGCTAACAGTATCAGAATCGCCCTTATTAACTGAATTTGAAGCCACAGAACAATCTGAATGATGTGACCCAATACTGCTGCAACTGGGAGCACTTTGGTCGTGCAGGATCCTTCCCGTACTGGACATGCTATCTTCTAATGACTTCTTTTCCAATGGTTCCTTCTGGCAAAAAATGTTACCCGCACTGTTGGGATAACTTGGAACCCACCCTCGTGAATTCGGCTGCGAGTTTCTTCCTCTGTTGCTGAAAGATTTCCCATCAGAAGAGGACCCATCTGCTCCAACCTACGCCGCTTCCAAATAACATGACATAAGCAAACTTTCCCATCTATGCCAACCTCCTCTTACCCAATACCGATATATTAATAAATCAAACAAAATATGCGACAACTATCAGGAATTCAGGATTGATATATATATATATATATATATATATATATATATATATATATATATATATATATATAAACCCCACCAAAATGGGCCCTAAACTATAAATAATATCCATGCAAAAAAAACTCGAATTAATTTAGAATGACGTATTCGTGATGATTATCACAAAAAAAAATATTATACTATAATATATAAAAAAAGCCCACGAATCACAAAACTTGAAGATTCCTACTTCCATCAATCAATAAAAGAAAACACAAGAATGAAATCAAAGAAGAGGGAAGTTAAGTTACAGGGCGGTCACAGTGGAAAGAAGGACCGGAAGATCCCCCCCTGAAACCCCAATGCTCTCCTCCTCCGGAACTGCGCCCTCGACCTCGTCCTCGACCTCGACCTCGATCACTATTCATGGCTGGATTAAGTTTGGCGGGAAACAAATCGAGCTTCTTTTTAATAATAAATCAGTGATTGAGGGATCGATGTTGTGAATTGAAGGATACTGTAAGCTTAATAAATAAAAAAAGAGGAAGGGGCGAGGAAGTCGAAGAGTCTGCTGTCATGAGTCTTTTCTCTTCCTCATATTATTAATAAGATACATAATTCATTCACGATTCCCAATTATCAATTAATTTTTTTTACAGGCTGTTTTCATAAAGAAAAACAAATCATTGAAATGTTAATGTAAAAAGTATTTAAAAAAGAAATTAATATCAAAAATAATTTAAAAAAAAATTAAAAAATATTTAAAAAACAACTATTAACCTTTTAATTTTTCATTTTGACCTCTCATTTTCGATTCCTTTCCTTTATTGTAGACATCCATCCGAGGGCATCTTTCTTATTATTATTATTATTAAAAGTATTACAGTTTGTTAACACACTTTCTCCTACCTTTTTCTAAATCTTAAACCTAACTCTAAAATTAATCTATAGAAACTCGACCGGTATAAAAAAAAGGTACTTATTAAATTTCCATAATAATTCACAATGATGCCTCGGCAACACGCTTTCTTCTCAATCTTAGCATCTTAGGGCCTGTTAATTACGGTAATTTTTTAAAATGGTTTTTGTGTCGAAATACATCAAAATGATGTTTTTTTATTTTTAAAAATTATTTTTGACATCAGCACATCAAAATGATCTAAAAACATCAAAATATATTCATTTAAAATGAAAAAAAAATCAAATTTTCAGCAAACATTGATTGCAACGCACTCCCAAACAGGTCTTAGGTTTTGTTTGGAAACAAAAGAGCGGCCTAAATAAAGATTAATTAAAATAAAATAAAAAATAATATATTTTTAAATAAAAAAATATTTTAAAATATAACTTTCATCGCACTCTTAGACACTTCTCCCCCAGCAACCTTGATTCATCAAATTTAAGACACTAGGACCCGCACCATATGGTAGAAAGTCCAAGCTCCAAGGCTGTAAAGTGATGGTTAGTGCCATTAAGATTTAAAAGCTTCATCCAGCCCATATATTGATATTCTCATGGAACCCATACTTTGGCAAGCTTGCTAAAAATATTTTTTTTTACACTGTACTAAAATATAAAATAAATTTAAATTGTAAATCAAATCATAAAATTATAAATAAAATATTTTAACTAATTATATATTGATAATTCTAGTCCAATAGTAAATAACAATATAACACAATTAAAATAAATAATAGAAAAATCAAACATCTTAAAATGCATAATTCTAATAAAAATTCATACATGGTTCAAATAATTTTAAAATACAATACAATTATGTCCATAAAATTTTATTAACTAAAAATTAACAAATTTAAAACAAACAATTTACTGGTGTGTCATAAAAACTAAAATCAGTCTCGTTATCTTCATCTTCATCATTATTTCTAAGAAATTCATCAAAATCATTATCATCTAATGGATTATTACTACTAGTAGTAGTACTACCAACACCAATTTTGTGATAATTATTGTTACTACTAGTACCAACACTAATATTGTTAACAATATTTAACTCCAAACTTTTTGAACTATCTGGATTGACATCATTTTTAATCTCAAAATCATCTTCAATACCATGACTTTCAATTTCAGTATCATTAAAAATTTCTTCTACATCACCTTCATCTTCTTTATTATTTTTTTCTTTGTGTTGCATTATCATTGACACCAAGCATGTTAAAGTACGATGAACCATCATATTTTTCTCCTTTGGTTATCCAATCATCATTAGATGAGAGATCATTTAAAACTTCATCAAAATTATTAAACTTGTCTTTTTGACTTGGTTATCATTCAATTTCAAATTTCAAATTATAAATACCAAGTCATTCATTTTTCTCTGTTGCAGATGATTTCTTCATTTTGTATGAACCTATGTAAATGATTCAAATTGATAGTATATAAGATTATTATCAAAATAAAAAAAATTTACACTTATCATCTCAAATAATGCACTTCAGTTATGCTCTGTAGAAGATAATATCGACAGCAGCAGTGAATCAAGGGATCAAGCTACAATTCTGGAAAGAGATCACGATAAGGATTAAATCAACAGATCATGCACCTGCAGTAATGGAGATGAGGGATTTCTGGAATCAATATAGGAGATATCAATCGAGTGATATATGGAAGGAGATTAGCCAAATCATTGTATATATATCTGTCAAGATATTACCGTTGTATACTTAGCTTTAAATACTGTCATGTATGTATGCTAATATTTTCAATTCAATATACAGCAATTCTTCTTCACTCTCTGTATTTCAATTATCTTACATGGTATCAGAGCCACAAAAAGACTAACGTCTAAGATGTCCTCTTCTTCTTCATCCTCTTCCTCTTCTTCTTCGTCCACCACCCTTAACCCTTCCCAAATGTCAACCATAACACCAATCTCCAATATTGTCTCTCTTAAGCTGACTCAAGATAACTATCCCCTCTGGAAAACGCAATTGTTGCATTATTTCCGTGGGCAGGATTTGTATGGTTATCTTGATGGAACCATAATCACTCCTCCAAAAATGATCTCTATGCAACATCCTGATACAGGTGCTATCATCCAAAATTCCAATCCTGCTTATTTCCACTGGTTGCGACAGGATAGTTTAATCCTTAGCACACTCATGTCTTCTATGACAGAATGTGTACTAGCTCAAGTTATCTCCTATGATACTTCACATCAAGTGTGGCAGGCACTTGAAACAAACTTCTCCTCAAAATCAAGAGCTCGTACAATCCAAATTCGAGCACAACTGGCCAATGCTAAGAAAACTAGTCAATCTGCAAATGACTACTTCTTGTTTATCAAAAGATTAAGTGATGAACTTGCCATGGCTGGACAACCTCTTCGCTGTGATGAAATTATCTCATATGTGCTTGCTGGATTGGGACACGAATATGATGGATTGGTCTCTTCTATCTACACTCGAAATGATCCCATTTCCCTTGAAGAAGTCTACTCTCTACTAGTTGTCACAGAATCTAGATTTAATCGACACCAAATGTCATCTCCTGCAACCGTGGCTGAAGCAAATATTGCTCAGCAGCAGCGCCCAAATTTCACCAAAAACAGATATGGCTCTCGTGGCAGAGGCCGTTTCAGCAACTATCGTGGTGGAGGTCACTTCTCAAACAATAAATATGAAACACATAATTCCTCTTCTATTGTGTGTCAGGTATGTGGGAAAAATGGACACTCTGCCCGTAAATGCTATCATAGGTTTGATCTTACCTACCAGCAGTCACCTCCTTCCCCAAATAAACAAGCCTTCATCGCAACCCATGATTTGGATAACAACTGGCATGCTGACACAGGGGCTACACATCACATTACCCATGATATGGCCAAGTTAAACGTCAAGAATGATGAGTACAATGGCCTCGATCAAGTTCAAGTTGGCAATGGTCAAGGTTTGGCTATTACTAAAACTGGCAATTCTATTCTCCAAACTCCTTCACATTCATTTCTCTTAAATCACGTTCTCTTAGTACCTCAGATTCATAAAAATTTGTTATCTGTCCAAAAATTTTGCATTGACAATCACGTTTACTTTGAATTTCATGGACACTATTTTCTTGTGAAGGACTACTCGGGAACCATCCTTCATCGTGGATATGTCAATGACGGGTTGTATCATTTTACATCCACAAAAATCCCTCCGCAAGCTTTCTCCAGTGTTCGCACCACCTTTGATCAATGGCATTGTCGCCTTGGTCACGCAGCTTCTTCAGTCATCAAACGTGTCTTAAATTCAAATAAACTGCCAGTTGAAAACGTTCCACTGCATAATGTATGTTCTGCTTGCCAACTAGCAAAGAGTCATGCTTTACCTTTTAAAAATTCAAATTATGTTTCAAAACATCCTTTAGATCTAGTCTTTACTGATGTTTGGGGTCCAGCATCTGTAGCGTCCACTACTGGTGCCCGTTATTATGTCAGCTTTCTTGACAATTTTTCGAAATTTTTATGGTTATTTCCAATAAAACTCAAGTCTGATGTTGAGAATATATTTCTTCAATTTCAAACCTATGTGGAAAAGCAATTCAACCATAAAATAAAGGCCATTCAATCAGATTGGGGTGGCGAATATCGTCGCCTGCACAATTATTTCAAATCTAATGGCATCACTCATCGTCTTGCATGTCCACATACTCACCAACAAAATGGTGCCATAGAACGCAAACACAGACATATTGTGGAAGTCAATCTAAGTCTATTAGCTCACTCACACTTACCCCAACTTTATTGGGAAGATGCGTTCACAACTGCGACCTACATAATAAATCGCATTCCTACACCGATTCTCAACAATCTGTCACCCTTTGAAAAACTTTATAAAAGAGTTCCAGATTTCTCATTCTTTCGCGTTTTTGGATGTGCATGTTGGCCTAATCTCAGACCCTACAATAAACATAAATTGGATTTTCGAAGTAAATCATGCATCTTTATTGGCTATAGCAACAATCATCATGGTTACAAATGCTTGGATTTGACAACTGGCAGAGTTTACATTTCTCGTCATGTCATTTTTGACGAAAATTTGTTTCCTTTTCATCCCAAAATTCCATCTTCCTCTCCTTCCAACACTGATTCTTCTCGGCATGTTACTCTGCCATTTACACCTCACATCTCAAAAACTGCCAGTACTAGTAATATGCCATCTTCTCACTTGTCATCTTCTACTAATATCTCTGTGCCTTTAGCATCTCATTCTGCAGGTTTGCCACTTGAAGCCCCTCGACAAATACAACACTCCTCACCTGCTGCCACTGCCACTACTGCCACACATGATTCATCAGCTGATGCATCTCGTGCACAGCCAGGCAGTCCCGTTGATAACTCATGCTCCACTGATATTGTTATCCAATCCCCAGCCAGTGACCTCTCAGCACCATCTACTTCAACAGTCCCCAATCCTTCACCACAAACAGCCATCATTAGGACCCATCCCATGACCACAAGATCACAAAACCATATCTTTAAACCCAAAATCCCTTCAGATACCTTCACCCGATATCCCCTGCCAAAAGCCCTGCTTACATCTCTTCATGCTGCCACTACAGAACCAACATGTTACAGTGATGCCATAAAATCACCACAATGGCGTTCAGCCATGAATGCTGAATTCGATGCCCTCCTACGGAACCACACTTGGTCTTTGGTTTCACCCCCACCTGCTGCAAACATAGTTGGCTGTCGCTGGATCTATAAGCTCAAAAGGAAGGCTGATGGGTCATTAGAGAGGTATAAGGCCAGGTTAGTGGCCAAAGGTTTCCATCAACAAGAAGGAATTGACTTCCATGAAACCTTCAGCCCAGTTGTCAAACATGCTACAATTCGGGCAGTGTTATCTCTAGCAGTGACAAACCATTGGCATATCAAACAAATTGATATTCAGAATGCTTTTCTACATGGGACACTAGATGAAGAAGTGTATATGGCCCAACCCCAAGGATACATCCATCCTCAATATCCACATCATCTCTGCAAACTTCATAAGTCAATCTATGGCTTAAAACAAGCTCCAAGAGCTTGGTTCTCAAGGCTCTCGGATGCTCTACAAATTCTGGGATTTGTTGCTAGCAAAGCTGATCCCTCTCTCTTTATCTGGCGAAAACCTGAAGGACTGGTACTCATCCTTATCTACGTTGATGATATTATCATCACAAGCAGCTCCAATAGTGCAGTCCAACAGGTTCTTCAACACCTACATGCTGACTTTGCTGTTAAAGAACTAGGTGAATTGAGTTTCTTTTTAGGGGTTGAAGTCCTTCGGTCTCACGATGGACTATATCTCACTCAAAGGAAATATATTGCTGACCTCTTGCAACGCAATAACATGGCAGAAGCCAAGCCATGTTCAAGCCCCATGTCCACATCCTGTCACCTCTCTGCATCTGAAGGCTCCAAATTTTCTGATCCAACTCTCTATCGCCAGGTGGTTGGAGGCTTGCAATACTTAGCATTCACTCGACCTGACCTCTCATTTGCAGTTCACAGAGTCAGCAAGTTCATGCATAATCCCTTGGAACCCCATTGGCAGGCAGTAAAACGTATCCTTCGGTACCTCAAGCACACAGTCTCCACTGGACTCTTCATTCGTCCATCTTCTCCATCAAACATTCAAGCATTCTCGGATTCAGATTGGGCTGGGGACAGGGATGACAGACGTTCAATCAGTGCATACTGTATTTTCATTGGCCAAAATCTTGTATCATGGCGATGCAAACAGCAGGTTACAGTTGCTCGCAGTAGCACTGAAGCCGAATACAAATCCCTTGCTGACACTGCTTCGGAAATCACCTGGTTACAATCCTTGCTCTCAGAAATTGGTCTGTCACACTCCACACCTCCAGTTCTATGGTGTGATAACATTGGCGCTACATACTTAACTGTCAATCCTCTATTTCATGCTCGCACGAAACACATAGAACTTGATTTTCACTATGTACGTGACCAGGTTCAACGGAAGCAGCTTCAAGTTCAATTCATCTCCACCAAAGACCAGCTAGCTGATCCTTTGACAAAGCCCCTCTCTCCACAAAAATTCCCCTCTGCGTTGATCAATCTTAATGTCCGCACACTCCCCTTCAGATTGAGGGGGCGTGTAGAAGATAATATCGACAGCAGCAGTGAATCAAGGGATCAAGCTACAATTCTGGAAAGAGATCACGATAAGGATTAAATCAACAGATCATGCACCTGCAGTAATGGAGATGAGGGATTTCTGGAATCAATATAGGAGATATCAATCGAGTGATATATGGAAGGAGATTAGCCAAATCATTGTATATATATCTGTCAAGATATTACCGTTGTATACTTAGCTTTAAATACTGTCATGTATGTATGCTAATATTTTCAATTCTATATACAGCAATTCTTCTTCACTCTCTGTATTTCAATTATCTTACATGCTCACATTCATATGAATTACATATCAAACTTAAAAATTAAATTGCAAACTTTTGTAACTTTGGACATTCATCTCCATAAGAATCCTATCATTTTGCTGGAGGTTATTTTACCCCTTGTTGCCTTAGCAGCCTCAATACCAAACAACTCTTTTTCATCCTTGAATGAATCAAGTTGTAAGTTGATCTTATATTTTTCACTTGATCAAACACCATTATTTCTAAGAATTGATATAATCAAATTTTAACATTGTCATTAACTTCTAAATTAAAATTATAATGATAATGAGGATTCAAATAATAAGTTGTTGCATGTAAAGGTCTTTGAAGTTGAAGTTCCCATCTTAGATCAATAATATATATATGTGTGTGTGTGTGTGTGTGTGTAACTACAAAATAAGAATATTAACATCAATATTAAATTAAATAATATATAAGTGAAATATACATTATGCATCAATTGATTATATCAAGTAAATAATTAGAAAGATAGATAATTGATATTTTTTCTCACATAACCAAAATTCACTTGTATCTCTTTTTTTGCTTGTTCCATTGCTTCATATATAAAACTCATAGTTAGTTTTCGATCTGAATCAACGAATTGAAGAACTTTAATAAGAGAATATGATGTCTTAATACATATAGTGAAATCACACCATAACTTGTTGTCCAAAACACATCTTTAATACATATAGGACTATTAACCAAAAAGTTGCAAATAGAATGCCTTTTTTATCGGTCCATTCATTGAACATTATTGATCAACCTATTTTTTTCCATTCTAGCTTATGCTCCTCAAGTAAATTCATCATGTGATCTACTTTTTTCTTCTAATACTTCTCTCTAATATCATGGTACGATGAAGACTTAAAACTTGGTCTATACTTTGCAAACAATTTAAATGCCTTAACAAATTCAGAATTTTTCACACGGTTAAATGGAATCACGCTACTGTAGAAAAACCTTATAATTTGTTGACATATATCATCTTTAAGATCCTGATTTATCAACTAATTGATGACAGTTTGTGAACTTTCACTCCCTCTTGCTACTCTCTTTCGTTTGTCCACTAAGCTAATTTCATTCCCTTCATTTTTATCTTCGTCTCTTTCAATATATTGGAAAACCCTTTTTTTTCTTAGTTGCTTTTTGATTTTTCACCAAAACATTCAAAACTATCTTCTTCACATCTGGTACTTGCTAGCATGACTCAACATCATTTTAAGTGCAAGTCAAATGATTTTTGAAACGATAAATGTCTCCACCAAAAATTCTCTAACAATATTTATTGAACTTTTCTTGAATTCTTATCAATATTTATACCATGTTGCCAGTATTCTGCAATTCGAGAATCAATTTAAATAAAAATTAATCAAAACCAATACAATTATACATAACAAATTTTAGATATAAAAGAAATTTAATTCCAAAATTCTATCATTTAATGACTTGCTTACCATTCATAGCTACATCTCATAACATTACTTTGTTTTTTTAGGTTTTGGCGTGATACTGCAGTTGTCAAGAAATTCCATGGAATTATTTGTTAATGGGATTGATTCTTCATCAAAGACTTAAAATTTAATATCTAGAATAGACAATGATCTGTTTTTCACAATTGTTCCCAACCTCCAAATCTAAAACAATCTAGACAACCATTCAACCTCTGGCCTACAAAACAAAGATCCCTCACAACCACAACATATGATTTCTTAATAAAATGGTCCTCGCCATCTTCGTGCCTGTGAATCCTAAGCTAGAGTGCAAATCTAAATGTAATTAACGTAAAAAGTGTAAAATGAAGTGGGAAGATCACAAGTAATTACCATTAAAATGTAAAATGGTGATGCGTTATAGGACAATGAATCAAAAGTAACATGGAATTCATTATCATAAACTATCACATTCTTGTTGGCTTCAACATTGTTTTTTTTTTTTGGATTCGAGGAAACTCATCTTTTTTATACACTATTTATAGGACTAGGTTAAGTGAGTAAACTCTAACTCGAACTAGAGATCTGCAAGTTAAATCTCAAATCCCTTGTCACCACGTCATGCCCTTTGGAGACCTTCCATCATTGTTGTTTTTGTTATTCCTTTATAGAAACCAAACACACAATAGGTTTAGGAGTCATAGAAAAAATAGAGTATATAATCATGCAATTGTGTTAAGCATGCATTAAAATGCATGATAATGGTAAGGAATGAGGACATGATTTGAAATATACGAAGCATTTACACAAGAAACAATTGCAACTTCAAACCCTTCTCCACTTTAGCAGAACACTCAAATTGGTCAAATATGGAATTGTTTTCATATAAATTATAAAACTCCTCCATTTTTCTTCTTTTGTGATAAATGAAAAAAAAATCATTAATAAAAATCACAATCAAACACAATAAACGAAGAAACAATATTGGTATGCCAACTAAAACAAAACCAGAAAATTGTTAAGGAAATAAAGATCTTTCACGTAATTGCACATATATATATAGTAACAAATCTGTAATTCATTATTGTAATCCCTAACATGTAGCAATTGTTTCCTGACTTGGAGGAATCAATTGTTGCATCCCTATATAAATACATGATCAAATGTCAATAAGAATCACTTAAGCAAATTTAGTCTTTTCTTTATTATTTTCATGGTATCAGAGCTTGATTAAGATCTGCAGCTCATCACTACAATCAAAATTTTCATGTAACATCACTCTTCTTCAGTCATTATGAATAGAAATGAAATTTCAGCAACAAACCCAGAAGCTTATGCAGATTTTTTAAAAGGAAAATCTCAAATCCCTATTTCACTCACCATTCAGATCATCCAGGTTTGGTTTTGATCTCCAAACCCTTGAATGGAGAAAATTATTCTACTTGGAAAAGGGTTATGACTCTAGCCTTAAACTCTAATAACAAATTATGTTTTGTTAATGACTCAATCAAAGCTCCTTCGGAAGAAACCAATCCAGAAGGATATGCTTCTTAGTCTTGATGCAATGATATGGTCCACTCATGGATCATCTGCACTCTCAATCTATAGATTTCAAATAGTGTGATATACTATTCTACTGCTTATGAAGTTTGGGAAGATCTTCATGATTGATTCTCTCAATCAAATACGCCCTGTATATTCAAAATTCAGAGAGATAACATGTTTTCGACAGGAACAACTATTTGTTTCAATTTATTACATAAGATTAAAGGGATCGTGGAATGAACTAGCCTCCTACAACGATTCAATGCATGAGTCACAATAGGATCAACAGAGATTGATGCAATTTTTGATGGGGTTGAACGAAACTTGCAATGTTATTCGTGGGCAATTTCTTTTGATGAATCTCCTTCCTTCAGTCCAACAAGCCTATTCTTTTGTCTTTGAAGAAGAAAAACATCTCTTGAGCTTAGCCAACACCAACGATTTTGTTGGCAACCTAACCATGGCAGTTCAAAGCACAAAAAAACCCACAGTGGGGAGATTTGATTGTGCCTATCGATCTCTAGATAATTTTAGTGGAGGACATAACAATTTTAATGGGGGCACAAATGACAATGATTTGGACCTAGACGGGGACGACCTCATTGTTCCCACTATAGAGAATAGGGTCTTTGAATCCAAACTTGTTATGAACTCCATGGGTATCCGATAGGGCACCCCAAGGCGAAGCACGATGCTGCTTCAAGAGGTAGATCAACTGTCAATCATGTATCGAGTGGGTTCTCTAAAGAAGATGGAAATCAATTGTTGAAATCATGGAAACCCAATTAAAGCAGCTCTTATCCCTTCTTAATGACAAAGATGTTGAATCAAGTCATCAATCACATGTTGTAACCAAAACCAATTTTGCCTAAAGTCGCTTCCCGTAATTGGATCATTGATAGTGGGGCAACGAATCATATTTTGTCATCATCTCAATCATTTTTTTAAAAGAATAACAATTGTGCATTATCTCTTATATTATTGCCTAGTGGGGAAACAATTAATATTGTGACAAAAGGATCATTGCCTCTGAATTCCAGCTATTATTTAACTGATGTGCTATATGTATCCACGTTTAAAGTTGATTTGATATCAATTAGTCGTCTGACAAGAGGTTTGAATTATTCGGTGACTTTTTTTTCTTCTTATTGGTGTATTTTGCAGGATTCAACTACAAGGAGGATGATTAGTTTGGGTAAATAATGTGATGGACTATACTGTTTGGTGGCACTAGTAACATAAAAATCTATGGTTCCATCTACCTCACCAAGAAAACAACCAACTTGTCATCTCACCATTTCATCACCCGATCTCTAACACAAAATATTAGGTCATATCTCCCCTCATTGTTTAAGTTTCATTGCCTAGAATTTTTAAATTTGAATAATGTTTGTCCTATCTGTTCGTTGGCTAAGCAGAGCCGCTTGCCTTACAGTCCTAGTGCTATTTCCTATATAAAATCTTTTGAAATAATTCATTGTGACATTTAGGGTTGTTATCAACACCCTTCTCTTTTGGTGTCTTTTGGTGCTTATTACTTTCTTACTATTGTTGAGGATTAGACGTGTTTCACATGAATTTTTTTGATGCGACACAAAACTGAAACACAATCTCTTTTAAAATGCCTTTTGAGTTATGTTCTCACATAATTTGAATCTCGCATTAAGATTTTTTGAAGTGATAATGGTGGGGAATTTATATCACTTTGTTCCTTTTTTCAAGATACTGATGTCATTTTTCAACATTCTTGTATTTATACACCTCAATAAAATGCGATTGTAGAATGTAAGCACCATCACATTTTGCAAGTATCGAGCTTTAAAATTTCAAGCTCAACTTCCAAAACAATTTTGGAGAGAATGTGCTCTTACTGTTGTTCATAATTCCTTTCATTCATGCTCTCTTTCAAAACTTCCTTTGGATTTCTATACTCGAATCCGCCTTTTTTTTCTTTCTCATTTTCATGTTTTTGGTTTTTTAGCTTATACCACCAATGTTCACCCTTCTCACAAATTGATCTTCGTTCTACACTCTCAACTTTTATTGGCTAACCTACCGGTCAAAAGAATATAAATTGTTTGATTTATCCATAAAAGGGTCTTCATTAGTCAAGATGTGAGATTTCATGAAACTATTTTTCCTTATGCATTTGTCAAACCCGATCTTGTTCTCTCTCCTTCACCTATTGATTTTGGGTCCATTCCTCTTATGACCACTACTTCCTTTCATTCTAGTACTCATCCTTCTCCACCAACCCTATCTCCTCCCACTACAACACACCCACCCCCACTTCCCAAAACACCTCCGACCACCCTTTGCATATATACACGCCACCCTAAGTTTTTTATTCCCTCTTTACTTCTTGATTGTTCTAACTCTAACAATCATTGCGACCCACCTTCCCCATTTGACCCTCCTGCTCAATCTCTATCCACTCCACCAACACCCACACTCGAACTCCTTCATCCCCTCAACCCTCATCTACTGCTACCAAACCACCCATGCTTCCACTTGACCCGTCTGCTCTATCTCTATCCACTTCAACAACACCCACACCCGAACCTCCTTCATGCTTCCACTTGACCCTTATGCTCCATCTCTATCCACTTCACCAACACCCACGCCCGAACCTCCATCCCCTCAACCCTTATCTACTACTACCAAACCACCCACACCCGAACCATCCATGCTTCATCATTCCAGCCGCCACACTGGCCCACTTGCCAAACTCAACGATTTTATCTGCTCACACATTTACTTTTACCAATCTGTTTCTCTCTTGCCAGGTCCGACCAAAGGTACTCGTTATCCAATGACTAATTTTGTTTCCTACCATCGATATAAACTACATATCACTCTTTTGTTTCTCAACTCAGTGCCGTCTCAAAACCCAGGACTTATTTTGAAGTTATTGCTCATCCTGCATGGCAGGAGGCCATGCGATCTGAGCTGCAGGGCAATGGTACTTAGTCTCTCACTCCACTTTCACCAGGAAAGACCCTGATTGGCTATCGATGGGTCTACAAAATTATACTAAAATCATATGGTTCTATCGAGCGATACAAAGCTCGTTTGGTTGCACAGGGCTTCACCCAACTAGAAGGAGTCGATTACCATGATACCTTTTCTCCAACTGCCAAGATCATCTTTGTGCGCTGTTTGCTTGCTTTAACCGCAACTCATGGTTGGTCTCTTCACCAAATGGATGCCCATAATGCTTTCCTTCATGGGGACTTAACTAAAGAGATTTACATGAGACCTCCCGGCCTTCGACGAAAGGGGAGCCTAATCTTGTTTGTTGCCTTCATAAGTCACAATATAGTTTAAAACAAGCATCTCGTCAGTGGCTCGCCAAGTTCTCCGAAGCTATCCGCTTTGCTGGATTTATACAATCTAAAGATGATTATTCTCTATTCATCAGAAACACAAGGTACGTCCTTTACTACTCTTTTGATATATGTTGATGATATTCTGATCACTAGAAATGATCATGTCAACATTATTGCAACTGAACAATTCCTGCACAACCACTTTCATATCAAAGACCTTGGTACTTTAAAATACTTTCTTGGGATTGAAATTTCTACTTCAAAGAATGAGATTTTTATTTCACAACAAAAGTATGCATTGGAAGTTATTAAGGATGCATGATTGTCAGGGGTTGCTCTTATCAGTACTCCTACAGAACGTGGCTTGAAATTATTAGACAATGACACTTTACTTAAAGACTCAAGCCAGTATAGAAGATTGGTGGGTTAGTTAATTTACTTGATCATCTCAAGGCCAGACATAACATATGTTGTACATGTTTTGAGTAGATTTATGCAACAACCCCGAAAAATTCATATGGATGCGGTACTTCGGGTTGTTTGATATAAAAAAGGTACACCTGGCTGAGTTTTATTTTTCTCTTCCAATAGTGATTTGAAATTGAGGGCTTATTGTGATTTAGATTAGGTAGGTTGCCCACTTATTAGGAGATCTACAACGGGCTATTGTGTTTTTCTTGGATCATCGCTGATATCCTAGAGATCAAAGCGACATAAAACAGTCTCACTCTCATCTGCTGAAACAAAATATCATGTAATGACGGGAGCCTGTTGTGAGTTAACATGGCTCTAGTGTCTATTGAGGGACTTGTGCATTTCACACCATGACTTTGCATTACTGTATTACGACAATAAGGTTGCCTTACACATTGCGGCCAATCCATTGTTCCATGAGAGAACTAGACACATTAAGATGAATTGTTATTACATCAAAGACAAAATTCAAGATGGTTCCATTACTACAAAACATGTAGATTATGCACATCAACTAGCAGATGTCTTGACCAAAACTTTGGGAAAGGAGATCTTTATTCCTATGATAAGCAAGTTAGGAGTGCAGGATATCCACTCTCCAACTTAAAGAGGAGTGTTAAGGAAATAAAGATCTTACATGTAATTGCACACATACACACACACACACACACACACACACACATATATATAGTAACAAATCTGTAATTCATTATTGTAATCCTTAACATGCAGCAATTGATTCCTAAAAATCAATGTTGTCTCCTTGTATAAATACATGATTAAGCATCAATAAGAATCACTCAAGCAAATTCAGTCTTTTCTTTATTCTTTTCAAAAGCTAGCAAAATGAAACGCCAAAATAATAAAAAAGAACAAGAAATTAAAGAGAAAAGGGCATGTATTATTACATTTGGCCAACCATTTGACTGTATAAAGAGAAATAGATTTCAGAGGAAGGCTTGAATTTCACAAAGAATAATTGAAAAGACCAACTTCGAGACGCATAGGAATCTGTTGAGATTCCATTCCATTCCTTTGCAGGTTAGTTAACTAATAATAGATATTTTACTATTTCAGGGGGGAAAGAGAAGCAAAGAACCAAACAGGATGGATAGACTGGAGTTAGATCTTGCAATGATGAACATGTGTGTAAAGCAAAAGCAATAATTGTAAGTCTGTAACCTAAAAACATACCATGAAAAAAAGAAAATGGATCTCTTGAATTGGTTTGGCATTCTCGGTTTATACAAGGAATAAACTGCATTTTTTTAGCAATTTAGCCTATCAAAACAAAAAAGAAGTTTAAGAATTAAGAAAACTAACTTTGACAAAATGGAGATTACAACAAAAGGAGATAATTAAAGGCTGCTCAAGGATTTGAGAAAAAGAAAGAGGGATGACAAGTTCAGGGGACGTCAGGACGAGATTTCAGATGAGCCATGAGATTAATTAATTTTGTGAATTCATAAAATCAGTCCAAGTTTACTGATTTTACCGAGTTTAACCAAGTTTAGCAAGTCAATCATAATTTTACTGGTTTTCAAGTTATTAGTCTGATTTTATAAGTTGTATACATGTTAACTCGTAGAATTATATGATTTTGGAGTCAATTCGTGATTTTAATAGCTATGCTTTGATAAAATATTGGAGTTTTATATCTGAAAATTCAATGTTTACCGACCAAAATTAAGGATGAAACCTTGATCCAATTTCGCCAACAAAGGGCCGTACCCCACTTGCCACATTAAATCTTCCTAAATTGATAGTTCTAACGTCGGCTCCTAACCTTTCCATCTTCTTATGCAATACCATACCATGGGGCAGAAATAATCCTTATACCAGTTGCAGCTATAATTGATGGTTATGCTTGCCACAACAGCCACCAAATTGTTAATTTCTCCATCAGATTTATGCCTAAGTTCTTTTGTTAGTTGAAAATCATAGCCGCACAAAGAGTTGGTATCCTTATCTTGCTTTCTCTAACATCCACCTTCTTGTGTTTGTCTTTGTTTGCAAAAAAAATAAAATTCTCTTACAGATTTGTTTGATTCTCCTTGGTGACGATGATTGGAGTTGTGGGGGCTTTTTACTGGTGGTAGATCAATACCAATGGTTTGGCAAGAAAGAGAGGGGAATGAGAAAGAGAAGATGAGAATTGTTATATAAACTATATAAGCATAGTTTGGTATTTTCATAAATTTTGTATTTTTGTGTTGATATAGGGTACAAAATATATTTTTAAAAACTTATAGAGGTGAAGTAAAAACAAATAACAAACTATATCAATATTATTATTATTATTATTATTATTATTATTATTATTATTATATCTTTAAATTTTATTTGATATTAAATATTAAATAATATTTAATTAATGGATTTTAAAAATGAATGGTCATGTATGAAAATCCAAATTTATTACTTGATTGATAAATAATGGAGAACATATCTATACAAGAAATTCAATCCAAGTATAGGCTTATGCATATACCTTCTAGTATGTGTATTAAGGGTGAGAAACAAAATTGAAAAATTCAAATTTTTTTGATATAATTCTATTTTGGTGAAATGAAAGAAGTAAAAGACTTGGTTAAAGTAAAAAAAAAAACACTAAAAAACACAAAATTATTTTTTACATAAAAAACTGAAGCGAAACAAATCGATTTAAACCGATTTTAGTTTAGTTTTTTTTTCTTTATAATTTTGATTTGATTATTTTTATAGATAAAAACCAAATCAAATAAAAAATAATTACCCGTAGTTTATATATCCATTCAATGGAAAATGAAGAGCAAAGTAGAATATAAACATGTTCACACAACACTTGCTCCAAAAAACATAACAAATTATTGTTCATATATTAACTTAGACCATTGAAGGGTTTGATGGAGTCCTAGATTAATAAAAAAGAAGAAGAAGAAGCAATGGTGCTCTTCCAATAAATAATGTTTTTGCAAGGAAAGATATAGTAAAATTCTCTTATAATTTTTATTTTTTTTTGTTAATATTAGTATGTTTGTTTGTATTTCAAGCACTAATTAAATAATATTATCATCACTGTAAATGGAATTGAAGCTGTTAATTTTATACTTGTTGGTGTTTATATTTAATTATAATAATATGTTTTATTTTCAAATATTTTAACAAGTGAAATTGTTTTAAATAAAAAATTCTTTTAAACGGTAACTAATTAAAAAATATAGTAGAGATTGATTTTCAAAATATTTTTTATTTAAAATATATTAAAATAATATTTTTTTTATTTTTTAAAATTATTTTTAATATCGGTATATTATATTAAAATTAAATAATTAATAAAAGTTTTGCTTTTTTAAAAAAATACAAAAATATACATGCTTAATCCTAATAAAAAGTAGAAAGGGCATTTCCTATTTATGTTGTGTTTTGAAATTACTTGGTACAGACAGACAGACACAGATAGGAATTGCTGCTTACCAAATTAACTACTGGTCTCTCTTTGATCCCCTGTATTTTTGTGTGCGCTTTTCTTCTTTTCCATTTTTGTACACATAGATTTTCACTACCATCGTCTCTCTTCTTCCTCAAATCCCTGGTCCAAAACAAAAATTCACCTGCTATAATCAGGTATTTCTTTCATTTTATTTTCATGCATGTTTAGTTGATTATTGAATGATGGCTTCTCTTTTTTTCAATTGGTTCTATGATCTATTCAATTGTATTTATCTTAGTAGACAATTACAGAAACTGGATGATGGGTTTCTTTTTTGTTGAACATATCTTAATGGGCACGATTCCATTCTTGGATTCAGATAAATTACATCCTGATGCTTTGATGCCAAATTTAGCTTAAGGAATTTTTTTCCGGTTTTTTTTAATTAAAAATTGGTTTTGTTGACTGAATTTTGAACAAAATTGCAACTCTGGCCTCTCATGGATCTGGGTTTTCTATTTTTAACACAAATGCAGTTACTTTGCATATCTGAGGAAGTGAAAAAGTAAGTAAAGATGGTGAAGCTGACAATGATTGCTCGTGTTACGGATGGGCTTCCGCTAGCAGAGGGACTGGATGATGGTCGTGATGTGAAAGATGCTGAGATGTACAAACAGCAGGTCAAGGCACTTTTCAAGAACCTTGCATCTGGTCACAATGATGCTTCGAGGATGTCTATTGAAACTGGCCCTTATATTTTCCAGTATCCTGCATTTTTTTCTGAATTTGATCATTTCATAACCTTTTGAAGTTTGTTCTTGATTGCCTGACAATCATGTACGCTGCTCCTTAAACTTTTAATTAGACTTGTTTAGCATGTCTTCACTTGTCTTTAACTTTTCTATTTTTAGATTATCTCCCTACTGCAGTACCAACGCACTTTAAGGATTCTACACCTACTGCAGATTCAGAATCAATCAAACCCTTTTTAGTTACTCATAAGTTTTATATGTTGCTGGATATTTGTTATCAGTTTAATGGCACTGCAGAGAACACATAGAAAAAAGCTGTTTTATACTGATTGTACATCTGTGTAAGTGTATTTTTCTGGCTGTGAAAGCAGCTGCCTGCATAACTGTATCTGCTTTCCTGTTTGTTGATGGTTTTCATTGAACTTTATGGGGTCATTTGGCCCATCTGTTTTATTTAAGTGAAAATTAACTTTGATACGTGCAGTGAGTTTGCTTGTGCATTGTATTTATGTTTCTCTAATTACTTAATTTATGCTCATGTGACGCTACTTGGTATTATCATTCACTTATTGATTCCTTTTTTTGAATTTCAAACTGATATTTGTTTATTTATTGTATTTTGTAAAATTCATTCCATAATTACTGTTTTCTTATCATTCTCTCTTAAAGTCAACCATACTAGATGTTTTCCTTCACTTAAGATCGTAGTTATATTATTGAAGGACGTGTTTGTTACCTCACTATGTGCGACCGTTCATATCCTAAGAAGCTTGCCTTTCAATACCTAGAAGACCTTAAGAATGAATTTGAGCGTGTCAACGGGGCTCAAACTGAAACTGCTGCTAGACCATATGCCTTCATTAAATTTGGTAGGTCTTGTTCTTATCCTGAATGAATTAGAATTGTTCTTGTGGATACTTGATGTTCTTTTACATTCTCTTTGGAACATCTTCTCGGCTTGATTTTGTTTTCTATGTTTATGTTCTTAAGATACGTTCATACAGAAAACAAAGAAATTGTACCAGGACACCCGCACCCAGAGGAATATTGCAAAGTTGAATGATGAGCTGTATGAAGTCCACCAAATAATGACTCGCAATGTGCAGGAAGTTCTGGGTGTTGGTGAAAAGCTGGACCGTAAGATATCCAATTTTAACTCTAACAAATACTTATGTTCTCTATCATGTTTATTTTCTTTTATTGCAAGAGTTTACAAAGAACAATCAATTGATTTTTTTTTTTTATTATGGTGCAAGTAAAACATGATCTATGTTCGGACTTGAAATGAAGCTTTTAATATATGTTTAGATGCTGTAGTATTTATTAGATGAAGTGATTATTAAATAAGTTGATCAACTAGGATATGCTAACAAGTCATCATTTCTTTTAGCAATCATGTGTTATATATGCTAGGAGAGATGCCTTTTCCTTGATCAATGAAGTTGGTCTTTTGATTATTATGAAGCTGACGAGCAGTAGCAACCTATTGATTTAGGGCAGTCCCGTCACCTATTCTCGACTCCTTGGTCATGTATCTCCACATAGAAATGGTACACTAACCATATTTTCCAGGCTTGCCATTATTCTGCAAGTATTAACACCAGATTTATGAACTCCCATGGGGAGTCATATTCATCCCTTCCAGATTTTTTTTTCAATAATAAATTCGTGTATTATTAAGCTGAACTAAATCATGTTTCTTGCATATTACCTGATCTTGGTCAAATTACCCATATTCCTTGTTTTTTGCATGCAATTGACATACTGCACATATCTATTTTTTGCTTCATCATTTGCTTTTACTCACTCTCTTTTTATTGGATAAAAGATGCTACATTCTTATCTTTCTTCCCCCGCTACACATGTTCACAAAATTCTCTCTTGCATATCCGGTGACAACGCAGAGGTCAGTCAAATGTCAAGTCGGTTAACATCAGAATCCCGCATATATGCTGACAAGGCAAGAGATTTAAATAGACAGGTTAGTTCCATTTGATAGTTAACATACAGTTTTGATCCAATCGACACTTTAGCAACTTGCTCTCTATTAGTATGCTTTTTTATCCAATGTGCTCATTCCGTGATGGCTTTGTTTTTGGAAGCCATTTGGTATATAATGCGGAGGCATGAGGGCTAAGTCTTGTGGAAGGCCTCTGGACATGAGATCTATGTGGCATATTATTGTTAAACAAAGAATCATTCTCATGTCTTTTCAGATGAATATCTATTGTGCATTCAAGTGTTTTATATTTGTTTTGCTAGACTAGCCCCCAAGATATTTTTCATTTTCCATTTCCATGGTAAACTACAAGATTGTGACTGAAAAGACATAAGAAGAATAGGTTGATGTGGCTCACATGCTTAAAATTTAGCCTTTGTGCTCCACAATTGCTATGAGACTATGAACTGTGCTTTCCACTGTTTGTAGTTTCCTTTTTTAAGATATATATTTTTTTTTTTGGCAAATTCTTTCAGAGAGAATATGGATTTCAGGAATGTTTCCTGCCGGCTTTAACCATAATTCTAGCTATAATTTTAAAATTTTCTCATACTTGTTTTAAGATAATTTTCTTTATATATATGTTTTATTATACATGTTGGCAATGGTTACTGCTAAAGCTCTTGACAAATGCTGAAACCACAAGCCTATGTAGTAAATACACTTGAAATTTACTTATGATCTGCTCTACACTATTTGAGTGCAGGCTTTGATTCGAAAGTGGGCCCCTGTTGCCATTGTGCTAGGAGTTGTCTTCCTCCTCTTTTGGATTAAAACAAAGCTCTGGTGATCCATTGGCCCTTTGTGGTTTCTGAGAAATGTTGCATATTTTCCTGGGTTTCTCTGCATTGTAGTCAGTTGCCTGTTTACACCTGTGTTCGTGATATAAGTTTAAACTTCAGATTGGAGAGTGGACACATGTGAAGGCTTAAATCATGTTTCAAAGTGGACTCTAGTTTTGGTTCATGGCAGGCTCTAGTTAAAAGGACTGGTTCTGTATGTCCGTCCAAACTACATATGGAAATGTGAAAGAGAAACCCCTGATCTTACAATTAGGCAAGGATCAAATATATATTGGGTATAGTTTGAGGATTTTCCGAATTCTCAACACTCTATAGAGGCCTTATAAATATCTATAATTCATTTCTGTCCAACAAGTGCTCTGGATTACATGATATACAGCCTGCAATTCATAATTTACCTTCGTGATTCATGTGTGCACCCCTCTTGTTTATTTACCACATCATTTTTGGCAAAGCATGATAGCAATACAGCTTGCTGGAAGTTTCAGGTGCCATTATGCCATGATCTGCCGTAGTCCACTTGGTGAAGTTTGCTTATATTTTTGACAGCTTGAACAGCGCTTGATGATTTTATGGCTTGATGATTGAGTTTCTGAGTAAACTTTAAATTTCCGTGTGCTGCAGCCAATGATAAAAATAGGTAAATCTGTGAGGAGATTCATTTGCACCCCATGACTTTCTCCGGGGAAAGAATGTGACATTTCATCCAGTTGCTCTGTTAATTATACAAACCCTGGTTTCTGTTCGTCTATTCCTTTCTCACCAATTAATTGCGCCATGCAATAACCTCCAGCCACAAGGATGATTGAAAGGAATCTCCGGGCAGGCGGGAGTGGCACCGAGCTACCAACTTTCTCTATTTCTGGATCATAGAACATAATATTTATTTGGGGAATGGAAAAAAAAATTGAAGTAAAATGGTGAATTGCGTCCATTCGACTTGCGCTTCGCAATCTGTCCCACCTTGCCAGAATAGCGAAGTCTAGAATTCGAAGGGCTGGATTTGTTTCCAGCTAAAAAGCAGTGCTCTTCCCTCGAGGCCATGATAGGTTATCCCTTCCACCCCTGCCTTTCTTGTCATTTCCACGCTCATGATTTCTTTTTCTTTTTCATTTTTGGTATTGTAGTTGATGTTATATGCAGGCCGTAGCGTATCTGGAATAAAAAATTCACAAGAGGCACCACTGCACGCAGGTCTAACAAATTTGGATCAAAGCATCAAATAACAAGTGTCGTTAATAAGAAACATAAAATTCAAGATAAATTTGCAACGAAACTATATACTGTTTGAGCATGATTTTGAGAAATTCCATCACAAACTCATTTATGTGAGTGATGTTACAAATCTGTTTGTAAGACTTAGAAGCTGTTTGTTTTCGTTTTTAACCAGCCGTGCTACAGAAATTCAAACTTTTTTTTCCATTTTAAATGAATATAGTTTGGTGGTTTTAGATCATTTTGATGTGCTGATGTTAAAAATGATTTTTAAAAAATAAAAAAATATTATTTTGATGTATTTCAGCACGAAAAACACTTTGAAGAGCTACCGCAACAACTCTGACCCTTAATTTAATTTTGTAATGAATTCACACTATTGAAGACCCAATGACTTTGTGACAGTTTGGAGTGTAATTGAGATTACTTTTAAAAATAAAAATTATTATTCTGACGCATTTTTAACCAAAATAATTCTTCGAAAAACATTAATTATTGCAATTATAGAATGATTATAAAATCTCAATTAAAAAATCTCAGGAATTATCTTAAGAAATTCTTAATTTATAAAACAAATGAATTGTTCGTTCTTAAATTAGAAAAATACTCAATTGCTAAGTAAATTGTTAAACCAATCACCTAAATTTCGAAAACTTTTTTTTTTTTCATAACTTAGTGTTTGGTATCCTGTTTCAAAAATATTTTTGATTTTTTTTATTTTAAATTAAAAAAATAATATTCTTAGATTATTTTTATGTGCTGAATTCAAAAATATTTTTTTAAAAAATAAAATAAAATATTATTTTAATGCAATTGAAAAAAAAAACATATTGGACAATTCTCGCGGAGCAAAGTCCAAAAAGGAAGCCCAGATAAATGTGACACAGAAGTGTGGACCCATTTCCTTATTTAAACCCTAAATATCGCCTAGCAGCAACGGTAACTTTATCTTTGAAATAAATCATCATTGTTGTTTCCATCAACGCTTCCCTTATACAGAACCCTTTTGATTTTAAAGAGCAAAAACCCAAATCAGCGCACTCAACAATGGAACCCTATAAACAAAGAAACCCCCCAGATGAACAAGAAGAAGAAGGTTATAGCACTGAAAGTGGAGGGTCCGACCTGGATTCTGATTCTGATACTGATCCAAGTTGGAGCGTTTTTGATGAGACTCGAAGCGATCTCTCAAGATTGTCTATCAAGAAGAAATCAAAGCCAAGGTTAGTGTAAATTGAATCTCTAAAATTAGGAACTGTTAGCTGCTAAGAATATAACATTGTAATGTAGTTGTCTGCTTGAATATTTTGACGTAGCGTTGCAAAGGATTTCGGTCTGGGCTTTGATAAAGACCGAGAAGAAAAGGAGACGAAATTGACAGAGGTAGATGAGAAAAGTTACGAGGAAGTTGAAAAGATCATACAGGGTTAGTAATACAGTCAATAATCTCAAATACACACGCCAGTAAACGCTAGTTTTATATTAGAGTATTAAGGGCAAGTTAGACATGGGTTTGAGATTGGATTTTGATTTCTTGCTTTGTGACGTGATGGCAGCTGGGAAGTTAGAGAAGCTCAAAGTGGAGCAATGTAAGGTCTATTTGAGGAAGAATAAACTGAGACTGACTGGCAAAAAGGACACACTCATCCAGCGCATAAAGGAGCATCAAGAGTAATTTTGCATCTTCTTTGAAGATACTGATTTTTTCCGAATAGTAATTGTTTTTACCTATCATTTTGATTTTTTGCTTATCTTGATGTAGGATTTTGAGTGGTGGAGGGGAGAAAAAGTACCCAATATCTAGCTTTGTTTTGGACTGTAAAGGTAAACACATTAACTTATTATTGATCGATTGATTTAGTGCTTGAATGCATAACCAGCCTATAAGAAAATAATAAGGGATAACTTTTAAGTAGAATAGGTGATGGATGTTCTATTTGTTAGAGAATAATATAAATCATATTTTGGGCCTTACCTAAAAGCTTAAGCTCTTAGATGAAATGGTTCCTTAACATGGTATCAGAGCTTTGTTGACTCAGCGGTCACGAGTTCGAATCTCACCACCCTCGTTCTATTTGATAAAAATCAAGTACAAGATAGTGTAGGTTTGTGTTTAAGTTTCAAACCCAAAAAACTTTCACTTGAAGATGTGTGTTAAAGAATAATATAAATCATATTCTTAGATTTTATCTAAAAACTTAAGCTTTTAGGTGAGATGGTTTTTTAACATTACTGATCAATTTCCATGATGCATAAAACCATTCGTAAATTGTTTTCGTCATTTTGTTCCTTCATGTGTCATCAGCTTGCATTGTTCTAGCTTAGTTTTCTTTTCACTTTCCTTCATGTTTATACCTGAGACATGTTATTGCTTTTATGCAGGGGATGCCTGCAAAGGTGACATAGTCATGTTTGTCCAGAATGTTTACGAAAAGTAAGTCTTTGGAATAATATCTTTGATCTACAAGTCACTCTTGTTTGATTATGATGTAAATTACCATTAATTGTGATATGTTGGATGCATAAGTTGCCATTAGTCTAGTGAAGCTTCTCTAATCCTATATTGTTTTTGGCTGATTTATATCTGTTTCTGATCAGGTATAATATAGCATCACGAAGTGCCATTGGTCCTCCTATCGGAACAAGGATGGTTGCAGGTCAAATTGTGCACGAAAGCTATGGTGCTGCCAAGCAACAGCATACTTTTACAGTGAGTTAAAAGAGCCACATGTGATTTATTATATTGGATTAAATGTAAGACGATGAACATAACCATGCCAAACTCTGAATCTTGCACTAACATGTCTTGACAATGCGTTCATCCTTTTTTGAAGTGATTGAAGAGCCAAAATTACAGAAGATATTGAAGTTAATTTAACCTGTATTTTTTTTTTGTCTTATCAGCACCTTGATAATTTCTAGGAGATGAATATTTGTATGTTGATTTTCTTGTGCATTGGCAGAAGTCTCTTGTGAAGTAGAATTTTGATGAAAGCTCTATTTCAGTTTCTAGAAATGTTCTGTTTATTGAAGGAAGTGAGTGGCTAGCAGAATAGATTGAAGTGGCGAGAGTGAGTCTGTTTTTGCTGTATATTTGGTGCGGATACATTCGATGCATCACCTTTGAATTGCACATCCAATTTCAATAAAATATGACTCTGGTTATCATCTTACCAAGCGAGAGGATCAATATCAGATAGCAAATAAAATATTTTTTATATTTGTGTGACCAGATAGAAGTCCTTTGGAGCAAAGGGGAGAATCCACTCCCTCCACTTCATCCCCTCTTAATAAAGGGTCGGAACGTGTATCGAATGAAGACCTTAAGACAGGTTTATGCTGTGTAGATCTGATTTTTCTTAAGACAAGCAAAGTTCATTTATTTGAAATGAAAAAGAAACTCCCCTCAAAGGCAAATTGATTTTTTTATCATTGCAGAGATGGGAAGATGAAGGAGAAAGGCACAGAATTCTTCTCGAAAAGCACTCGAGAGGTTCTCTCGCCAGGTCTAACAGAGAAACCAGGATCCAGGAGAAGGAAAAGAGGAAAATGCTCAGGGTGGAAAGGTAGTCTGATTTATTGTCATGTTGGAAGATTGTTGAAAATATTAGGCAAGCCAGTGAATCAAAACTTACCTGCTATCTGGTAGACTTGTTCAGCTATGTTAAACATGCTAAAGTTTTCTGTACTTTAGGGCCTTGAAAAAGGAAGAGACAAACAAGAGTCGCTCTCAGTTAAATCCCCGCACAAGCTTAAACGATGGGTTGTCAAACATGGATCAGAGACAACCCTGGAAATGTGATGACCGCTATCGTCCAATGAGATCACCACGCAGACAAGGCTGCGAGCAACCTCAACTACATGCAAGCCGAGGAGAAAATGATTACTGCAGCCAAGTTCCTGTAAACTCAGTCGGGTACAGTTTAAACGATGGGTTGTCAAAGATGGATCAGAGACAACCCTTGAAATGTGATGACCGCTATCGTCCAATGAGATCACCACGCAGACAAGGCTGCGAGCAACCTAAACTACATGCAAGCCAAGGAGAAAATGATTACCGCGGCCAAGTTCCTGTAAACTCAGTCGGGTACAGTTTAAACGATGGGTTGTCAAAGATGGATCAGAGACAACCCTTGAAATGTGATGACCGCTATCGTCCAATGAGATCACCACGCAGACAAGGCTACGAACAACCTAAACTACATGCAAGCCGAGGAGAAAATGATTACCGCGGCCAAGTTCCTGTAAACTCAGTCGGGTACAGTGACACCCAGGATGTTGAACAATACAGGAGGAATGATTTTTGTTCAAGGTCTCTCAACTTCTGGAGAGAGCCACTGCGAAGCATTCATAACTCTAGTCCAATAAGATCACCACATAGACAAGGCTACCAACAGATACAGGCATGCAGATACTTTGCTAGAGGAAGATGTCATTACGGTCACAACTGCAAATTTGTGCATGAAATAAGGGAGGGACGTGAGCAGAGGAGAGAGGTGGGACTTGTAGGCCAAGGATAGAGGAGAGTGGCCTACCAACCCAAGAAGGCTGGAGCGAAGACCATTCTTGTTCTGAAACTTTCCACGACTGTGAAAGGGTTCGATATATTCCCACTTTTGTGGTTCTCAATAGATCGAGCTTTGTCAAGATGTTTTCTCTCATTAGCATTGTTAAATATTTCCATTCAGTTGATCGACCTTTGTCAAGATGTTTTCTCTCATTAGCAATGTTAAAATTTTCCATTCCATTTGCTAAACGTAGCTCTCACTTTGGAAAAAAGAAAAGCAAAAATCCATTCCATTTGCTGGCAGTTTTGCATAGTAGTCATCGAAGAACTCTATGCGTTAGAAATTTTTCCAGGGCTAGATGCTTGTCATTTATTTTCGTATTTTGGGGATCATTTATTCCTTGCTCTCTTTGTTATTTTGAATCCTTCAGTTCCACATAAAGCAACAGTTTTCTATTTTTGAGAAAGGAAATAAATTTCATTGAAAAGAAAAAAAGAAAGATTGTTGACACGACGGGGCAGAAGAGAAGCTGGCGTGCGAGGGAAGTAGAAATGAACAACATGGAAATCAAGGTAAGGAAAGAAAACAGAAAGAAATGATGGGATGCCTACAGCTTCAATTATCGCCACAAAAGGCCGTCTCTGATGCCGAGAAGAAGCCGCCCACGCCATGGTAGCTTGTCCACTTGCCGACACGTGTAATACAAGCGCAAACAACTTTTCGCCTCCTTTTCTCCACCTCAGTTCCCATGAAGCTCTACCACTCAAACACTTTGCGACGCCTGCTCATAACCTTTCAACTCTCTAATTCCTGCACTCTCATGCAGCCTAAGCACTTGACAGTTGACACAAATTATGGAAATGTGATCTGTTAGTTGGCGCCGAGCAACCGTTCACTGGTGTTTCACGGCGAGTGTGGGCACACATTAGTGCGACGCCTAGCTCTCTATCCAATAAGTAATGCTCATAACCTTCCAGTAAGTAAAAAAGAAAGCACCAAGCAATACTAGAAGAAGAAGAAAAAGAAAAATGCAAAATTCGTTCTCAATCTTGTAGCATGTAAAAAAAGCTATTTAAAAACACTAAATTAGTAATATAATTTTTTAAATAGTATAAATATAATATTTTTTATATATACATTCTAATTAAAAAAATTATTTAAATATATATATATATATATATAAATAATATTGATATAATTATGTATTAATAATAACTAATTAAATACAATCAAAATCATTTTTTACATAGAAATATATTAAATAATTTTCTTATTACTATATATATAAATGCCGTGGCCAATTCACTGTGCACTAGTGCACTGTGCACACAGACACAGTGCACTATGGATTGCAACAGTGGTGTTTTTTTTTTTTTTGCTTTTGTTACTCTCTTTTTTTTTCTACTTGCGTTTTTTTTCTCTCTTTTTTTTCGTTTCTTTTTTTTTTCTTTTTTTTTCCTAATTATTCTTTTTTTTCTTTTTTTCCTCCGTTTTTTGCTTCTTCTTTTTTTGCCTTTTTTTTGTATTTATTATTATTATATTTTTTTTTTGTATTTATGTATTTTTTTGGTTTTTTGTTTTTTAATAATCGGGGTGTTCGAGCTCGCTTAAATGCACCACGATTAATCTCCATATCCAAATTTTTTTGGTAACCAGGGTGTCCAGCCCAACTTATGATTACCACGACAATCCCCGGACCCACATTTTTTTTCTAAAATGCTTTCCTGCTGGTATATTTTTTTTATAACCGGGATCTCCGACCAGCTTAAGCACACCACGACTAATTCTTAGGCCGAATTTTTTTAAAAACAATATGGATTGCTACAGTGCTTTCACACTTATACTTTTTTTTTCTTTCGCTTATACATTTTTTTGTAACCATGGTCTCTCAGCCAGCTTAAGCTCTTTTTTTCACTTATATATTTTTTTTCACTTATAATTTTTTTTTTATAATCACGATCTTCGGGTCAGCTCAAGTGCATCACCACTACTCCTTGGACCAAATCTGTTTTTTGATAATCGGGGTGTCCAGGCCAGCGTTGACACACCATGACTAATCTCCGAACCAATTTATTATTATTTTTTATTTTTTTTCCTTATATGTTTTTTTGTTCACTAATCTCCGAACCAATAATAATGATAATTTTAGTGATTATTTTTTTATAAAAATCTTTTGATTTTTTTAAAGATTTTCCTGAAATTTTAATTTATATCGGTGATCATTTTAAAAGTAATATTACTCTATTTTTCCCTTTATTCATTTTTTTTTGTTTTCTGTTTCTTTATTTGTTCTTTAGATTATATGATTTTTATGATTTTATTATTTATGCAATAATAATAATAATTTTAGTTATTGTTTTTTTATTGTTTTTGTATAAAAAATCTTTTGCTTTTTTTTTTTATTTTTCATGGAAATTTAATTATTTTAATTGTTTTGGCAGTAATGTTAGTAATAATTTTAGCTTTAATAGCAATGATAATGGCAATAACGTCAGGATGAATTTTCAATCTATGTTTTCGTCTTTTTGTTGATAGAAAATTAACAACTTATTTTTTTATTTGATTATTGTATGTATTTTCACAATTTATATTTTATTTTTGTTTAATTTAAATTGAATTATAAAATGAACTAATCTTAATACAGTGAACTTAATAATTCAGATATCCGAGTTTTCTTGCTTTTTAATGATGATGATAAATTTATGCTGGTTATTTCGTTTGAAACTACTAAACAGATAAATTTATATCGATTATAAATTCATATATTTTATAGAAAACTTGCACTTGACATGAATTCTGAACAGATTTATTATTTTAGCTAAATTAATATTATAATAAAAAATACACACAATTAATATTTTTTACATTGAAAAAAATATTGTGCCGCCCGTGGCGAAGCGCGGGGCATTGTCTAGTTAATATATAGAATGCGTAAATATAACCTTTCAATTTGAAAATGTTATTTTAACTTTTTAATATAGCACTCCTTCTCTTTAGATTATGCAAATAAAAAATAAAATCTTTTTTTTATTATTATTCTCTTGCTGGCGAAGCTCATGTATCACTTTAATTCTGGAACACAATGAACTGAAAAGACAAAATAGGCTTAGTCATATGGAGAGACAAAAAAGGTAACATTTGCTGGCAGACGATGACAAGATGAAAGATGACAGTACCTGACTTGTTTTTCAATTTTGTTGATACCTAGATTGGCAATCCCTGTTCCAATCCTACTCTCTTTCTCTTCTTCCCTGGAGCTTTCTACTACCACAGGTATGTTTTTCTTGAAGTTTTCTTTGTTTTTTTTAAGTGGGGTAAAAGCACAACCTGTGTTTCATGTAGTTAAGCTTCTTGATTATCCTGTGATCTTGAATGGAAACAATTTGTTATTTTCGGCCTATCTCGCATGTTTTAGCGTTTCAAATTGTATTTGTAAATTTGTATAGTAACATGTTGTGACTACAAGAGATAAATTTACAGTTTATACCCTGTGTAAGGAAAAACATAATTAATTGCTTCTAGATAACACTCGATCTTACACAACCTATCTAATTCGGAAACTAGTTTAGAGTTTACTGCGACCAAAATATTGTTCATTGATTGTCAATTACAAGACATAAAAAATTTCTCTTTATACCTTGATTGGTAATACCTGTTCAACTTCTCTTTTTTCCCTGGAGCTTTCTACTACCATAGGTATGTTTTTCTTGCAGTTTTCTTTGTTTTTTAGTTGGGGAATCTGCATAGCCTGTTTTTCGTCAGCTAATTTAACAATTTGTTAATAGGGATTAGTTAATGATGATATACAAAATGAATTGAAAGATGAAAGGAAAAGCTAGCAATGATTTTGACAAGAACATTCGACTGTGATTAAGTTTCCAGGTTAAATGGCAGATGAAATTGTTAACGTGAATGAGTTCCAAGTATTGGCCAGGCAAGCCCTTCCAAAAATGTACTATGACTTCTACGCTGGAGGAGCAGAGGATGAGCACACATTAAAGAAGAATGTGCAAGAATTTCAGAGAATCATGTAATGCCTTGAAACTATTTCCTGTTACGAGTGTAGGAAAGGGCATGAAATTTAACCTGCCACTTTTACTCAGGTTGCAGCCTAGGGTTCTTGTGGATGTGAGCAACATAGATTTGTCTACTAATATATTGGGCTACACTATCTCGGCGCCGATTATGATAGCCCCAACTGCTATGCATAAGCTAGCACATCCTGAAGGTCTTAACCTCTGACTGAATAGTAATTAGTTTGTGCATTCATTCTTCATCCTGCTTTTACCAGCTTTTCCATCTATCCCAGGAGAGCTTGCCACAGCCAGAGCTGCAGCTGAATTTAATACTATAATGGTACATATGAGGAACATTCAGCCTTAATAATTTTTCCATTTTGCTTTACATGCTTGAATAATGGGATTATTTCTCTGCAGATTTTATCCTTCTCAGCTTCCTCCAGCGTGGAGGAGGTTGCTGCCAGCTGCGATGCTGTTCGATTCTTTCAATTATACGTAATTACACCTCTACAAGCTCCGTTTTTTTTTAATACTCTTTTTAATTTTAGAAGTGACAAAAGTCTTTTCTCAACTCTCTTCTGTAGTGAAACAGAAACAACTTTTAGTAGGATTCTCTCACATTTTCAATGACACGTATAAGTTCCATTTGAAAGGGTGTATTTCAATTCTTCAATTGAGGCAATTCTGCTGTGGTTCTAACATGAATAGGAATATGGGAATTAAACTGTAAGCATGTACTGTTCTGCATGTGATTAGGTATACAAAAGGCGAGATATAGCTGTTAACCTTGTGCAGAGAGCTGAAAAGAGTGGGTACAAGGCTATCGTCCTAACATGTGACACTCCAAGACTTGGTCGAAGGGAGGCAGATATAAAGAATAAGTACATACCATTTCTTCCTCTCTCATTCTGTAAAAACATTCAAAGGATTTAAGAGTTATTAAAGCTTGTTTTAAATGTTCTAAACCACTTAATATGTTGGTGGAATGTGACATTAATTTATTATATGTTGATTGTAACCACTATTTTGTCTTATTTCCACACAAAACAAAAATGAATGTATTAAAAGATACATGCATTTGCATCCCAAAATGAACTCATCTGCTGTACTTCTGCAGAATGATAGTGCCCCAGCTGAAGAATTTGGAAGGTCTAATGTCAACTGAAGTTGCCTCTGTGAGTCAAATTATTGAAATGGGCATCAAGCTTGTGTTCATTGAAAGGAATCTTTCATATGAAACTCAAGCATTGATTCACATAGCTTTTATTTTTTGGCCTTTCGATGGGGAGTGGTTGTTTCTATTTTCTATTATTTTCCCTTTAAGACTAAAAGATATGAACTCTTGCAGGATAAAGGTTCGAACTTGGAAGCTTACGCCAATGAAACCTTTGATCCTTCTTTGTGTTGGACGGTAAAAACCAGTAAACTCCTGTTTAATTACCTTGAAATTTATTTATCATACCCTTATTTCAGGCTGTTCTTTACAGCCTGAAAGCAATGTGGTTTCACTGGCCGATTCTTGGACTTTATTTTGCGGCCTTGTAGATTACAATCCTGGCTAAGCAGCTTTCATACATAGCATAAACCATTACAAAAATTCCTATATTTAACGAGTGCTTCGTTACACCGGCAGGATATAGCATGGCTAAAATCCATCACAAACTTGCCTATTCTGATCAAGGGAATTCTCACTCGTGAAGATGGTAAGATCAACGTCTCATCTGATGATGTTCTGTCACTCCGTTTTCTATCTTTCTTCTTGTCTTGAACAAAACACTTGAACACATAACACTCTTTTACGCTCTTTGAAATTATCAGCCAATGGTTATCTGGAATATGTAAGGCAGATCCTTTACATACTTGAGGTTATTTTGCAGCCACTAAGGCCATGGAAGTAGGTGTTGCTGGGATTATCGTCTCCAATCATGGAGGTCGTCAGCTTGATTATACTCCAGCCACGATTTCAGTTCTGGAAGAGGTAGAATCATTTCACAGAATGCAGTCAGTCTAAACTGTACTCTTTATCTAGGCGATTCAATGGTCACGGAAATGTACTTGTTTTGCAGGTGGTTCAAGCTGTTGGAAGGAAAGTTCCTGTTCTCCTTGATGGAGGCGTCCGGCGAGGAACAGATGTTTTCAAGGCGCTGGCCCTCGGTGCACAAGCAGTTCTTGTAAGCTAAAACAAATAACCTCAAGTAGTAACCTGGTGCTCTACCACTTCTAGTTCAATAATTTCCTTCAATTCATTTACTCATCCAACATTGCAACCTTAAGCAGAGTATTAACTGCACATATTTGAAGTGAACGAGCATTGGCCATTGCAGAGCTAAACAGCTACTGATCTTCTATTGCTGACTGCAAAATGATAAATGCATTGAAATCGAAATGTTATTAATTTTTCTCCTGCAACTCGTGTGTGCGTGTGTGGGTGTTAATGCAGGTTGGGAGGCCAGTTATTTATGGGCTGGCAGCAAAGGGAGAAGCGGGGGTGAGAAAGGTGATGCGCATGCTGAAGGACGAGCTTGAACTCACTATGGCCCTTGCAGGGTGCCCTACTGTGAAAGACATTAGCAGGAGCCATGTAAGGACTGACCGCGACAGACTCCAGTCATTGCTCTAAAATTGTCTTTAGCTATAGGCATGGGTGATTCCCATATTTCTCAGGAACTGGATGGATAATAGTAATCCTTTAATATGTATCAAATCAAATGAATTAGTACTTTTAAGTACTCAATCCGTGCATCTCTAAAAACAAAATGAAGTAGAGTCAACATCATCTCAATTTACATCTTTATCAAATCAGATTTTTTCTGACCAAATAGAGGTCGAGATGTACCTGCCATATGGATACCATATTGTTCCATATTCATGTTGTTGCATGGGCATCTTGGAATTTTTCCAAGTTAATTAAAATAAATGCCACATTTTCTGTATTATTATAAAATAAACTAAAAGAGATCAAGAAAACATTGTAGCATGTGAGTGTAAACATTGTGGATTGTAATCGTGTGTTTTTTGGTTGGTTCGGTTTTCGGGTCGGTCGAGTTGGTCAGTTCACCGGTTTATTTATTTTTTATATTTATTTGCACAGTAAAATAACTATTTTAACCCTAAAAAGACAAAAAAAATTGTTGCTGCTTGGAGGGGTACCACGGGAATTTTATATTTTTTTGAAAATGGCTAAATACTAATTTGCCTCCATATGACAAAACACAATTCTAGTTGGAAGGGGTACCATGGGAATCTCATTTTTTTAAAATGGCTAAATACTAATCTGCCCTCTAATAAGACAAAATTGAAGATTTGATTGTAAGGGTATTCCGGTAATTGACCATATTTTTTTTATTATTATCTGCTGAATATTGTGTGTGCATGTGCCACACGCGGCCGACGGTATTCGACTTCAAGCTCGCTTCGGGCGGTGCGTGAGACAGATTCCTGTGTCGGAAAATGTCATTCCAGTGTCTCACCCGATGCGTCGCCGCGTTCTCTTCCTCATGGTGTGGCGTGTCGTGTCCCACAGTGGCCGGTTTAGCGACGATGGTCGATTGAAAGTTGTTTTTCCCTTTTCTCTCTCTTGCATGCTAAAGTACAAGGCAATCCCCCGGTTTTATGGTGTTTTCATTTCAGTCCCTAAACTTTTATTTGTTTTGCATTGTCCTAATTACTGTTATATATTTTTTGATTCGTTTCAATTGGGTCCTTCGATTGAAATTTATTATATATTTAGGTTTCAATTCGGTCCTCATTCTTTTAATTTTTGGATTGGTTTTAATTCTCTTAATATAATCGTTACAGAGGTTTTGATTTTTTTCATTTTTGTCATTTTTGTCATTTGATTGAAATTGATAATATATTTGGTTTTCATTTTAGCCCTTATACGTTTAATTTTTTAATTTTATTTCTTTATTTTTTATATTTCTAAAATAGTCTATTTTTGTCCATGTTTATATATGTGTGCTCTTAGTTTTTATTTTTTTCTTATTTATTGAGGTGATATTTTTTTGAAAGATTTAGTTCTTAAATTTTAGTTTGTGTTTATGATAATTTGAAAATTGATATTTTTTTATTTTCAGGTTAAGTGATTTTTTCTCAGTTGATTTTTTTTTTGTTTTATCATTTATTTTATTTTTTTGTTTGCTCTTTTGTTAAAGTTTTTAGGTTTTTTTAGTCTTTGATTTATTTATTTTTTCATTACTAACGCAATAATAATAATAATAATAATAATAATAATAATAATAATGATGATGATGATGATGATGATTTTAGTTTTTGTTCTTACTTACTCTTTTGTTAATTTTTTTGAGTTTTTTAGGTAATTTAATAATTTTTATTGTTTTGGCAGTAATAGTAGTGATAATTTTAGATGTTAAGACTTCGATGTTGTTATTATTGTTATAATAGAGTATGTTGATCTGTTTCATTATATCAAACTTTACATGTATAAATATTATATTTTAATCTCAACAGTTATAAAAATTGTTTGCTCGACCCACAATGTAGTGTGCCCAATTAACTAGTATAACACTATATTAATAAGACATCACTTTGATGTATAATGGAGAAGATAATGCTTGATTTATTCATTTTATTTTATTATTAAATTCTCCTTATTTTTTAGATCTATATCATTTTTTATGTTGTAGTACTATTGTAATTTTAAGCCAATTTTCTTACATAGCTGATTTTAAAGGTGTTGGGTCTGCATCCTGCCAGACGAACAAGCATCTAAGCTAAAAGAAAGTTAAGTTTCATATCTTATCAGACTCATAAGCAATTGGAGTTACCATATAGTTAAATCCAAAAATATTTGATACGATAAGATTATCATACCCTGAATTTTTTTAGATTAGTGCATAGTCATGCTACGTGTAATGGATGTGAAATTTCACCAAACTTCCACTAATGTTATGTCTCATCAAGCAACTTAGTCAATTTTGTTTGTTTCAATGACTTTACTGCCAAGTTTTGATGGTGCCAAGTTAGACACTTTGCACCATTTAGAAAATTAACATGGAGAATCCCTGGATGCACCGGTTCTCTCATGCGGCAGCATTGTTCGAGGCTATGTAGTGATAAATTTAAGGGATTTTTCAGATTCCAAAAAGTGTTTAATAAACTGTGTCCAATATTGCAGGAAATTCCTCCCATTTATTATGAATTGTTGTTATTCCATCTTCCTACTTATTATGAATTGGCTACGCAAATCCTTCCAAAGATTTATTATGAGTTTTCAGATTGTTTTTCTTTTGCTAAATTATTTTTCTTTTTAATTAAAAATAAATTTTATTTTGTGTTTTGTATTTTTATTTTTATATTTTTAATCATCTTATATATATTTTTTAATTTTATATTTTAATATTTAATCAAATGAAATTGAATTTTATAATTTTTAGAAATTGAGTGGTTCAAGTCTATTGACTTGACTCACAAGTTTAAAAGTTAATACAAATTATTTTTATATATATATAGAAAAAAATATTTTTTTATAAGGTTATTTTAATATTATGATTTGGGCCACAAGTTTGGTAGGATTTTCCTGACTTTATCGTAATTTTTTGAGTTCATAGATTTGTATTGAAGTTTTTTTTTAGTTTTTTAATCTTATTTTATCATATTTTATTTATTAGGTTGTGAATTTATCTACATCATTTGATATATATTTTTTAAAACATTCTAAAATTATTGTAATTATTATTATTATTATTATTATTATTATTATTAAGATTTGATCAATCTAATATTTTTTTAAAATCTAATTAAAATAAAATAAATTTATTCAACTCAATTAAATTTATAACACTAATCATATATTTCTTTTTCTTGCGACATCAAATATTATTTCTTACATAAAAAACAGTTTAGAAAGCATGGAAGTATCACTAGTGTCATTATACCAAAAAGAACAGAAATTGACAAACCAGTTGCTGGCAGACAATAGCATGATGAAAGATGACAAAAAATGACCCACCATTTGCTGACAGGCAATGACAAGATGGAAACTTCAGTCTCTATTTCCGGCCAAACATTCATTTATGTACATCCCATATCTAATCCACTCTCTTTTTTCCCTTTTCTTGAGACCTTGATTGGTAATACCTGTTCAACTTCTCTTTTTTCCCTGGAGCTTTCTACTACCATAGGTATGTTTTTCTTGCAGTTTTCTTTTTTTTTTAGTTGGGGAATCTGCATAGCCTGTTTTTCGTAAGCTAATTTAACAATTTGTTAATAGGGATTAGTTATTGAAAGATGAAAGGAAAAGCTAGCAATGATTTTGACAAGAACTTTCGACTGTGATCCAAGTTTCCAGGTTAAATGGCAGATGACATTGTTAACGTGAATGAGTTCCAAGTATTGGCCAGGCAAGCCCTTCCAAAAATGTACTATGACTTCTACGCTGGAGGAGCAGAGGATGAGCACACATTAAAGAAGAATGTGCAAGAATTTCAGAGAATCATGTAATGCCTTGAAACTATTTCCTGTTACGAGTGTAGGAAAAGGGCATGAAATTTAACCTGCCACTTTTACTCAGATTGCAGCCTAGGGTTCTTGTGGATGTGAGCAACATAGATTTGTCTACTAATATATTGGGCTACACTATCTCGGCGCCGATTATGATAGCCCCAACTGCTATGCATAAGCTAGCACATCCTGAAGGTCTTAACCTCTGACTGATTAGTAATTAGTTTGTGCATTCATTCTTCATCCTGCTTTTACCAGCTTTTCCATCTATCCCAGGAGAGCTTGCCACAGCCAGAGCTGCATCTGAATTTAATACTATAATGGTACATATGAGGAACATTCAGCCTTAATAATTTTTCCATTTTGCTTTACATGCTTGAATAATGGGATTATTTCTCTGCAGATTTTATCCTTCTCAGCTTCCTCCAGCGTGGAGGAGGTTGCTGCCAGCTGCGATGCTGTTCGATTCTTTCAATTATATGTAATTAGACCTTCATGATCTCTTTTCTTTTTTATAAAATAAAATAAAATTAGTCTCTTTTAATATTAGAAGTGACAAAACTCTTCTCTCAGCTCTCTTTTTGTGCAACAGAGACAACTTTTAGCAGGATTCTTTCACATTTTCTATGATACTTATAAGTGCCATTATAATTCAACTGAGGCAACTCTGCTGTGGCACCAACATGCATATGAGTTTGGGAACTAAACTGTAAGCATGTACACTTGTTCATGTGATTAGGTATTGAAAAGACGAGATATAGCCGCTAACCTTGTGCAGAGAGCTGAAAAGAGTGGATATAAGGCTATCGTCCTAACAGCGGATCGTCCAAGACGTGGTCGAAAGGAGGCAGACATAAAGAATAAGTAGATATCATTTCTTCCTCTTTCATTATATATGCGCATCATAGGGATATAAGATTTATTGAAGCTTGTTTTGAACCACTTCTTGAAGAAGAAAAAACACCTTGTTATAAACCAATTCATTTGTTGGTGGAATGTGACATTAATTTAGTTTTATGTTGATTATAACCACTATTCTGTCTTAGCCAGTATTTAAAGATATATGCATTTGCATCCCGAAATGAAATCATCTGTCATACTTCTGCAGAATGAATCTTCCCCAGCTGAAGAATTTGGAAGGTCTAATGTCAATTGAAGTATTCTCTGTGAGTAAAATATTGAAATGGGCATTAAGCTTGTGTTCATTTAGAAGAATCTTTCGTAGAAAACTCCGGAAGTGATTCACATAGCTTTTAATTTTTGGCCTTTCGATGTGAAGTGGTTGTATCCAATTGTTTTTCCTCAACTTACAGATATGAACTCTTGCAGGGTAAAGGTTCGAACATAAAACCATACACCAATGAAATCTTCGATTCTTCTTTCTGTTGGAGGGTAAAAAACAGAAACTCCTATTTAATTACCTTGTGATTTATTTATGATACCCTTATTTTCAAGCTGTTCTTTTCACTTGCATGCGATGTCTGTTAAGGAATCATCTCACCTAAAAGTTTAAGCTGTTAGGTGAGGCTCCAAAATGATTTATATTATTCTCTAGTACACACCCTCAAGTGAAAGTTTTTTAGGTTTGAAACTTGCATAGATCCATACTATCTTGTGCTTGATTTTTATCAAATAGAAAAAACATGGTGAGATTCGAACTCGTGACCGCTAGGTCAACAAGGCTCTGATACCATATTAAGTAATCATCTCACCTAAAAGCTTAAGCTATTAGATGAGACTCCAGAATTTATATTATTTTCTAATAATATCCACTAAATAGAAGAGTTGAGTGTAGAGCCTGGACTGTATTTTGCGGCCTTATAGATTACAATCCTGGCTAAGCAGCTTTCATACATAGCATAAACCATTACAAAAATTCCTATATTTAACGAGTGCTTCGTTACACCGGCAGGATATAGCATGGCTAAAATCCATCACAAACTTGCCTATTCTGATCAAGGGAATTCTCACTCGTGAAGATGGTAAGATCAACGTCTCATCTGATGATGTTCTGTCACTCCGTTTTCTATCTTTCTTCTTGTCTTGACCAAAACACTTGAACACATAACACTCTTTTACGCTCTTTGAAATTATCAGCCAATGGTTATCTGGAATATGTAAGGCAGATCCTTTACATACTTGAGGTTATTTTGCAGCCACTAAGGCCATGGAAGTAGGTGTTGCTGGGATTATCGTCTCCAATCATGGAGGTCGTCAGCTTGATTATACTCCAGCCACGATTTCAGTTCTGGAAGAGGTAGAATCATTTCACAGAATGCAGTCAGTCTAAACTGTACTCTTTATCTAGGCGATTCAATGGTCACGGAAATGTACTTGTTTTGCAGGTGGTTCAAGCTGTTGGAAGGAAAGTTCCTGTTCTCCTTGATGGAGGCGTCCGGCGAGGAACAGATGTTTTCAAGGCGCTGGCCCTCGGTGCACAAGCAGTTCTTGTAAGCTAAAACAAATAACCTCAAGTAGTAACCTGGTGCTCTACCACTTCTAGTTCAATAATTTCCTTCAATTCATTTACTCATCCAACATTGCAACCTTAAGCAGAGTATTAACTGCACATATTTGAAGTGAACGAGCATTGGCCATTGCAGAGCTAAACAGCTACTGATCTTCTATTGCTGACTGCAAAATGATAAATGCATTGAAATCGAAATGTTATTAATTTTTCTCCTGCAACTCGTGTGTGCGTGTGTGGGTGTTAATGCAGGTTGGGAGGCCAGTTATTTATGGGCTGGCAGCAAAGGGAGAAGCGGGGGTGAGAAAGGTGATGCGCATGCTGAAGGACGAGCTTGAACTCACTATGGCCCTTGCAGGGTGCCCTACTGTGAAAGACATTAGCAGGAGCCATGTAAGGACTGACCGCGACAGACTCCAGTCATTGCTCTAAAATTGTCTTTAGCTATAGGCATGGGTGATTCCCATATTTCTCAGGAACTGGATGGATAATAGTAATCCTTTAATATGTATCAAATCAAATGAATTAGTACTTTTAAGTACTCAATCCGTGCATCTCTAAAAACAAAATGAAGTAGAGTCAACATCATCTCAATTTACATCTTTATCAAATCAGATTTTTTCTGACCAAATAGAGGTCGAGATGTACCTGCCATATGGATACCATATTGTTCCATATTCATGTTGTTGCATGGGCATCTTGGAATTTTTCCAAGTTAATTAAAATAAATGCCACATTTTCTGTATTATTATAAAATAAACTAAAAGAGATCAAGAAAACATTGTAGCATGTGAGTGTAAACATTGTGGATTGTAATCGTGTGTTTTTTGGTTGGTTCGGTTTTCGGGTCGGTCGAGTTGGTCAGTTCACCGGTTTATTTATTTTTTATATTTATTTGCACAGTAAAATAACTATTTTAACCCTAAAAAGACAAAAAAAATTGTTGCTGCTTGGAGGGGTACCACGGGAATTTTATATTTTTTTGAAAATGGCTAAATACTAATTTGCCTCCATATGACAAAACACAATTCTAGTTGGAAGGGGTACCATGGGAATCTCATTTTTTTAAAATGGCTAAATACTAATCTGCCCTCTAATAAGACAAAATTGAAGATTTGATTGTAAGGGTATTCCGGTAATTGACCATATTTTTTTTATTATTATCTGCTGAATATTGTGTGTGCATGTGCCACACGCGGCCGACGGTATTCGACTTCAAGCTCGCTTCGGGCGGTGCGTGAGACAGATTCCTGTGTCGGAAAATGTCATTCCAGTGTCTCACCCGATGCGTCGCCGCGTTCTCTTCCTCATGGTGTGGCGTGTCGTGTCCCACAGTGGCCGGTTTAGCGACGATGGTCGATTGAAAGTTGTTTTTCCCTTTTCTCTCTCTTGCATGCTAAAGTACAAGGCAATCCCCCGGTTTTATGGTGTTTTCATTTTAGTCCCTAAACTTTTATTTGTTTTGCATTGTCCTGATTACTATTATATATTTTTTGATTCATTTCAATTGGGTCCTTCGATTGAAATTTATTATATATTTAGGTTTCAATTCGGTCCTCATTCTTTTAATTTTTGGATTGGTTTTAATTCTCTTAATATAATCGTTACAGAGGTTTTGATTTTTTTCATTTTTGTCATTTGATTGAAATTGATAATATATTTGGTTTTCACTTTAGCCCTTATATGTTTAATTTTTTAATTTTATTTCTTTATTTTTTATATTTCTAAAATAGTCTATTTTTGTCCATGTTTATATATGTGTGCTCTTAGTTTTTATTTTTTTCTTATTTATTGAGGTGATATTTTTTTGAAAGATTTAGTTCTTAAATTTTAGTTTGTGTTTATGATAATTTGAAAATTGATATTTTTTTATTTTCAGGTTAAGTGATTTTTTCTTAGTTGATTTTTTTTTGTTTTATCATTTATTTTATTTTTTTGTTTGCTCTTTTGTTAAAGTTTTTAGGTTTTTTTAGTCTTTGATTTATTTATTTTTTCATTACTAACGCAATAATAATAATAATAATAATAATAATAATAATAATAATGATGATGATGATGATGATGATGATGATGATGATGATGATGATGATTTTAGTTTTTGTTCTTACTTACTCTTTTGTTAATTTTTTTGAGTTTTTTTTTTAGGTAATTTAATAATTTTTATTGTTTTGGCAGTAATAGTAGTGATAATTTTAGATGTTAAGACTTCGATGTTGTTATTATTGTTATAATAGAGTATGTTGATCTGTTTCATTATATCAAACTTTACATGTATAAATATTATATTTTAATCTCAACAGTTATAAAAATTGTTTGCTCGACCCACAATGTAGTGTGCCCAATTAACTAGTATAACACTATATTAATAAGACATCACTTTGATGTATAATGGAGAAGATAATGCTTGATTTATTCATTTTATTTTATTATTAAATTCTCCTTATTTTTTAGATCTATATCATTTTTTATGTTGTAGTACTATTGTAATTTTAAGCCAATTTTCTTACATAGCTGATTTTAAAGGTGTTGGGTCTGCATCCTGCTAGACGAACAAGCATCTAAGCTAAAAGAAAGTTAAGTTTCATATCTTATCAGACTCATAAGCAATTGGAGTTAGCATATAGTTAAATCCAAAAATATTTGATACGATAAGATTATCATACCCTGAATTTTTTTAGATTAGTGCATAGTCATGCTACGTGTAATGGATGTGAAATTTCACCAAACTTCCACTAATGTTATGTCTCATCAAGCAACTTAGTCAATTTTGTTTGTTTCAATGACTTTACTGCCAAGTTTTGATGGTGCCAAGTTAGACACTTTGCACCATTTAGAAAATTAACATGGAGAATCCCTGGATGCACCGGTTCTCTCATGCGGCAGCATTGTTCGAGGCTATGTAGTGATAAATTTAAGGGATTTTTCAGATTCCAAAAAGTGTTTAATAAACTGTGTCCAATATTGCAGGAAATTCCTCCCATTTATTATGAATTGTTGTTATTCCATCTTCCTAGTTATTATGAAATGGCTACGCAAATCCTTCCAAAGATTTATTATGAGTTTTCAGATTGTTTTTCTTTTGCTAAATTATTTTTCTTTTTAATTAAAAATAAATTTTATTTTGTGTTTTGTATTTTTATTTTTATTTTTTTAATCATCTTATATATATTTTTTAATTTTATATTTTAATATTTAATCAAATGAAATTGAATTTTATAATTTTTAGAAATTGAGTGGTTCAAGTCTATTGACTTGACTCACAAGTTTAAAAGTTAATACAAATTATTTTTATATATATATAGAAAAAAATATTTTTTATAAGGTTATTTTAATATTATGATTTGGGCCACAAGTTTGGTAGGATTTTCCTGACTTTATCCTAATTTTTTGAGTTCATAGATTTGTATTGAAGTTTTTTTTTAGTTTTTTAATCTTATTTTATCATATTTTATTTATTAGGTTGTGAATTTATCTACATCATTTGATATATATTTTTTAAAACATTCTAAAATTATTGTAATTATTATTATTATTATTATTATTAAGATTTGATCAATCTAATATTTTTTTAAAATCTAATTAAAATAAAATAAATTTATTCAACTCAATTAAATTTATAACACTAATCATATATTTCTTTTTCTTGCGACATCAAATATTATTTCTTACATAAAAAACAGTTTAGAAAGCATGGAAGTATCACTAGTGTCATTATACCAAAAAGAACAGAAATTGACAAACCAGTTGCTGGCAGACAATAGCATGATGAAAGATGACAAAAAATGACCCACCATTTGCTGACAGGCAATGACAAGATGGAAACTTCAGTCTCTATTTCCGGCCAAACATTCATTTATGTACATCCCATATCTAATCCACTCTCTTTTTTCCCTTTTCTTGAGACCTTGATTGGTAATACCTGTTCAACTTCTCTTTTTTCCCTGGAGCTTTCTACTACCATAGGTATGTTTTTCTTGCAGTTTTCTTTTTTTTTTAGTTGGGGAATCTGCATAGCCTGTTTTTCGTAAGCTAATTTAACAATTTGTTAATAGGGATTAGTTATTGAAAGATGAAAGGAAAAGCTAGCAATGATTTTGACAAGAACTTTCGACTGTGATCCAAGTTTCCAGGTTAAATGGCAGATGACATTGTTAACGTGAATGAGTTCCAAGTATTGGCCAGGCAAGCCCTTCCAAAAATGTACTATGACTTCTACGCTGGAGGAGCAGAGGATGAGCACACATTAAAGAAGAATGTGCAAGAATTTCAGAGAATCATGTAATGCCTTGAAACTATTTCCTGTTACGAGTGTAGGAAAGGGCATGAAATTTAACCTGCCACTTTTACTCAGGTTGCAGCCTAGGGTTCTTGTGGATGTGAGCAACATAGATTTGTCTACTAATATATTGGGCTACACTATCTCGGCGCCGATTATGATAGCCCCAACTGCTATGCATAAGCTAGCACATCCTGAAGGTCTTAACCTCTGACTGAATAGTAATTAGTTTGTGCATTCATTCTTCATCCTGCTTTTACCAGCTTTTCCATCTATCCCAGGAGAGCTTGCCACAGCCAGAGCTGCAGCTGAATTTAATACTATAATGGTACATATGAGGAACATTCAGCCTTAATAATTTTCCTGAAGAACAGATTACTGTTTTATTGAATTTACACTTGTTTTAAAGACTTACAAGTGATTCAATTTTAATCAAAGACAAACTCTCAACAACCATGAGAGATTATTGGCAGAAGATAACGAAATTATAGCAGAAAATCTGCTATCGAATTCAAATTTGAAAAAATAGAAAATACAGGAAATAAATTGACTTTATTATGTCTTTAAGGCTGCAACTCACACGTAATTCTAACAATTCTGACTCAAAACAAGATAGGGAGTCATAGCCATGAAAGCAAGTGGTCTACTGCAGAAACTGTAATTGCTGATGAACTAGCAGAAGTTAAGATTTTCAGGGAGAAATGAACATAGAAAAAATAACCAAGAAAAAAGAAGCATAAATATATACTATTACATCCTTAACCAAGCTTAATCATCCTAGACTGTTGATCGGGATACCATCATCATTACAGTCATTAAAATAATAGAAATCTGATTGTTCAGTCTCAAGAGACCAAACTTCTGTTGGAAATAAAATTTAGTGAAGAACAGTTACTGTTCAAATCACTATCAGAATTTTGTATCTGACGCAAAGAAACAAGCACTGTTCAAATCAGTGCTTATAAACCAAGAACTTGCCCAGAATTTTCCCAGAAATTCTGAAGTATAAAGAACTAATAATTGATGCAAGAAACACAGAACAAGGGGCAGAAATTTCTTGTTAGGATACTGCCATCCCTAAGCTTTTATTTATAGGAAAAGATTGAATACAAGAATGGTAATTCAAAACTATTACAATCTCTTCTAATTAAAACAGGAAATAAATCTGCGAAAATAAAGCAACATGATATGATCAATATAATTTGATCTTAATTAACTAAAACACAAACACTTAATTAAAAACGTGATAATAAAAACAATAAAGGAAATCTTTGATGATCTTCACAGCTTCAGTCTTCAATTCTGCAGACTTGAAATCAGTTGACTTTGGTTGACTTTGATCCTGCATTTTCAACACTCCCCCTTGATTCCAATCTGCTCATGCCTATCATCTCTCGTTTTACCTCAGGTTGCAGAATATAGCAGGGACTCCCAAACATTCTCAAGTGTTCTATGTTAGGTTTGTATCCATGCCATATTTCATAAGGTGTCTTCTCTCCCAAACCCTTAGTAACCATTTGATTTAGGAGGTAAGAAACTTTGCTTACTGTCTCTGCCCAAAATTTCAGAGGCAATTTCTTCTCATACACATGGCAACTAGCCTTCACCACTAGAATTCTATTTCTCCTTTCACTAACACCATTGTGTTGAGGTGTGTATGGTACTATAAGTTGATGTTTAATCCCCTCTCTTTCTAAATGCCCCTCAAGTTTATGAGTAGTGACCTTACCCCCATTATCAGACTTCAAACCTTTCATCTTGGTTCCAGCTTCCCTCTCGGCTGTAACTTTGACTTTGTCAAAGGTATCAAATACTCCCCCTTTTGTCTTAAGAAAATACACCCAATAATATCTACCGAAGTTATCAACAAATAGCAGAAAATACTTGGCACTATTTAGGGATTCGTTTCTCATAGATCCACATACATCAATATATAATTCTTGTAGCTTGCAAGTGGTTCTAAATGTATTATCATTAAAGGCAATCCTAGTTTGTTTGCCTAACTGACATGCTTCACATAGTTTCTTTTGATCTTGGATTTCAGGTAGACCAACCACCATTTCTAGGTCTGCCATTCTCTTCAAGGTGGTATCATTAAAATGCCCCAATCTCTTGTGCTCCAATACTGGATTTGTACTGTCAGTGATGTTCATGTTCTGATGTTCATACTTTAAGCTAAGATTAAAGCTTCGATTAGTCATTTTAGCAGAAAACAACATGACCCCTTTATAATCTTTAATTGTGCATATGCCATCAATAAAGGACAATGAGTAACCATTTTCAAGCAATTGTCCAATACTCACTAAGTTTTGTTTAATTTCAGGCACATACAACACTTTATCAAAAGTTCTCATACCTGCCATAGTTTCAATGTCAACATCTCCTCTGCCTTCCACATTAACATACTGACCATTAGCCAATTTTACTCTAGATTCATAACTCGAATCTAAGGTATTAAACCTCCTCACATCTGCAGTCATATGATTAGTGCATCCACTATCAACAAGCCAATCTGAATTTTTTACCTCTGTGTTGCTGCAAAGTTGTTCTGTCACAACCATGAACAATTGTTCATCTTCCACTTCTGAGTTCTCTGCAATGTATGCTTGCTTTCCAGTTTCAGCTTCTGCGTTTGATTTGCAGAACTTTTGAATGTGTCCATACTGCTTGCACCTTCTGCATTGAGCATTCTTGAGCCAACACCTTGACTCAAGATGATTAGTTTTGTGGCAGTATTTGCAAGCAGGAAATTGATCATTTCTCTCCTCTCTTGCATTGAATTCGTTGGGATAGTTTTGGTTTTGTTGCCAGTTTTTGTTTTGCGAATTCCTTCCAATTTCTCTTCTGTCACCATGACCAATTGTTGGAAAATTCTGATTTCGAGATCTTCCTTTGAATCCTGCAACAAAAGCTTCTTCACTTGAGCTTTCTTGTCTGAAAGCTTGCCTCTGCTCTACTGCCTGAAGAGCATTAATTAGGTCCTGAAGACTCATTTGTGTAAAGTCCTTTGAATCCTCCAAAGAACAGATTTTGTTCTCAAACTTTTTAGGCAGGCTGACAAGAACTTTCTCTACAACTCTTGAATCCTGAACATCTTCTCCCAAAAGTCTCATTTGATTGACTAGTTTGGAGATGTTAGAGGAGAACTCTTTGATTGTTTCTGTCTCCCTCATTTTCAGCCCTTCAAATTGCCTTTTTAAATTTAAAATCTGCATTCTTCTTGATTTTTCGTCACCTTGAAATTCTGCTTTAAGCTTATCCCAAGCCTCTTTAGCAGTTTCACAAGCCATAATTCTTGTGAATATTTCTTCACTTACAGCATTATGGATGCATGTAAGTGCCTTGAATCCCTTTGCTCTTTCTTCATTAAAGAACTTGATTTGAGCAATCGTAGGATTGTTGTTCAATGGTGTTGGTTGTTTGTTACTTTCAACAATCTCCCATAGATCAAAGGCCCTGAGATATGTTGCCATTTTCACAGCCCAAACACCATAGTGTGTACCTGTAAACACAGGTGATTTTGACGAAAAAGCTGCAGAGTCCATGAAGAAGAAAATCCTGACGATCCGTCTGTTACTCTTTTGATTTTGCAGAAACTGATAACAGTTGCTGTTTTGAGTAGATTTGATCGTAATAAAGAACTGGAGGGGTAATTGGCTGTATATAGTCAATTACGTATCAAGCAAACACAAAATCAAGGTGATTTTCTTGATTTGAAATTCCTCACTCGTGTTTCACTCCCCTTCCCTTCAAAGTTAATAACTTTGAAAAAATCTCACAATTCTCTCGTGTTTCTCACAACCCTTCTAAGATCAATTCTGCTCTGATACCATTTGTTGGAAATAAAATTTAGTGAAGAACAGTTACTGTTCAAATCACTGTCAGAATTTTGTATCTGATGCAAAGAAACAAGCACTGTTCAAATCAGTGCTTATAAACCAAGAACTTGCCCAGAATTTTCCCAAAAATTCTGAAGTATAAAGAACTAATAATTGATGCAAGAAACACAGAACAAGAGGCAGAAATTTCTTGTTAGGATACTGCCATCCCTAAGCTTTTATTTATAGGAAAAGATTGAATACAAGAATGGTAATTCAAAACTATTACAATCTCTTCTAATTAAAACAGGAAATAAATCTGCGAAAATAAAGCAACATGATATGATCAATATAATTTGATCTTAATTAACTAAAACACAAACACTTAATTAAAAACGTGATAATAAAAACAATAAAGGAAATCTTTGATGATCTTCACAGCTTCAGTCTTCAATTCTGCAGACTTGAAATCAGTTGACTTTGGTTGACTTTGATCCTGCATTTTCAACAACTTCTTCAATCCCAGATGCATGCTGCAGTTCTAATCTTTCCAGTATATGTTTATACTATCTAATTTCTTATTACTCGTGTATATCATTACGGACTAAATTGTCAAACTCGTGAATCAAAGAACCTGGATCAAAATTTTAAATTTACAATCTGAATAATAGACTAGTAAAATTACTAACTTATTTTTAAAAAAATTATTGTTTATTTTACTAGGGAATTTGAACTTCGAGTTCTGATCTCCTTATCCTTAAGTTTTTTAAGTGGAGTTCATCAATTCCCTTCCATGTTCTTCCCTACATCAGGAGCTCTAGGATTTTGAAATTGCATTCCTCAATTGTTCCGATCATCCCATGTTGACGTGTCATGTCCAATCCCTCTTCCTATTTGTTCACACCATACAGCTGATGGAGGCCATGGGCTATTAAAGAAATCCATCTCGTCAAAGAGAAGCGCTCTTCAACTACTTCGACCTTAGCGTGAGCTGCAAGCGTTTCATGCCAGCAACCATATTATTATTATCTAATATACTAAAAGAGTTCAGACTGTGCATTGTATGTAGAATCACTATGAATTATAATAGTGTTGCTCAGTTTTCAATTCGGGTTAGTTTGATGTTCTTGTTGTTATAATAACATATTATAATAGTAATGATAGTTTTAGATGTTAAGACTTTGATGTTCCTGTTGTTATAATAGGATACAATAATAGTAATGATATTTTTAGATGTTAAGATTTTGATGTTCTTGTTTTTATAATAGGATGTGTTAATATGTTTCATTATATCAAACCTTATATGTATAGATATTATACTTTATTTGATTTTTTCAATTTTTTTCATTTAATTGAAATTGATATTATATTTGGTTTTTGTTTTGGTCCTTATACTTTTATTTTTTTTTTATTTCAATTCCTTTAATACTTTATAGTTCTTAAATAGTTCCTAGTTTTGTCCATGTTTATATATATGTGCCTTAAGTTTTGGTTTTTAATTTTTATTATTTTTTCTTTTGCTGAGATAACATATTTTTTTCAAAAATTTTGTTTTTAAATTTTAGTTTGTGTTTATGATCATTTGAAAATTGATATTTCTTATTTTTTTCTTTGTTTTTTCTTTTGGTTTTCTTTATTAGTTTTTTTTATTATTTTCATGTCAAATGATTTTTTTAGCTAAAAATTTTTATTTTTTTCATTTTTCTGTTTGCTCTTTTGTTATTTTTTTGGGTTTTTTTATTCTTTTATTGAATTTATTTTCCTATTATTCATGCAATAATAATAAATAAAAAAATTCTTCTTTCCTTTTTTTATTAATATTTTTGAGTTTTTTTTTCCTCGGAATAATTTAGTAATAATACTAATGATATTTTTAGATATTAAATCTTCGATGTTGTTGTTGTTATAATATGGATATATTGATGTGTTTCATTATATCAAACTTTATATGTATAAATGTTATATTTTATTTTTGATCTAGCAAAAACTTATTAATTATTTCAATTTTAACAATTATGAAAAATATTTGTTTAGCCTGCATTATATTGCGGTCAATTAACTAGTAATAAAACTATATTTTGTTTCTCTTCTTTTTTTGTAAAAAAAACACTTTGAATAATAAATGTTGACTGAGTTCACACGTTCCCAGTTATATTATGTAAAATTACATTATTAACAATAACATATGCAATGTAATTTTTAAAATACACGAGAGTACAGACCAAAACAAACCTTGAGAAATTTAAAGTAATTTTCTGTTGCTACTATCTTCTGCTACAGCATATAGATTTGGACTAGTCATGGCACCCGTGTCTCGTCGTGGTTAGAACCATATTTTTTTTAATGCAAAAAAATATTAATTATGTTTGATTTTTTATTATAATATAAACTTGGATAAAATAATAAATTTGTGCAGAAATCATGTGAAGTGCATGTTTTTTTTACAAAATATATGAATTTTAAATGAATATAAATTTATCTGTTTGGTAGGTTTCAATGAAATAACCAGTATAAAATTATCATTATCAATAAAAAAAAGCAAGAAAAATCAGATATCTGAATTATTGAATACATTGTATTAAGATTAATTCATTTTATAATTTAATTTAAATTAAAGACAACAAACAAAATATAAATTGTGAAAGAACTTGCATTAATCAAAAAACAAAAATAAGTAGTTAATTTTCTATCTCCAAAACGAAGAAAATATAAATTGAAAATCTATCCCCACGTTACTGTCATTATCATCACTATAGCAGTTAAAATTATTATCAATATTACTGCCCAAATAGTATAAATCATTAAATTGACCCGAATAATTAAAAAAAATGCAGAATATTTTGTCAAAAAACAATAAAAAAATAATCACTAAAATTATCATTATTATTGTGCAAACAATAAAATCATAAAATCGTCTGATCCAAAAATCAGATAAAAATAATAGAAAACCAAAAAAAAAGAACAAAGAGAAAAATAGAGCAATATTAATTTTAAAATGATCACCAATATAAATTAAAATTTCAGAATTGAACTGAATAAAAATAAAACGCCAATAAAAAATAAAATGACAAAAATTCAAAACAAAAATCAAAAGTTTAAATGAATGCATATGGACAAAAAATAAACACTCTTCAAGAAAGATAGAAAAAAAAAGAGAAAGGAATCAATACTAAATAAAAAATTAAAAGAATAAGTGTCAAAATGATAATTAATATATATAATTAATTCCAATTAAATGATAAAACTGCAATAAATCAAAACTTTGGAACCGAAAAATAATAAAGAAATTTTTAAAAATAAAATACAGTGTAACCGACATAAATTAAAATTTTAGAACAATACATATAAAAAATAAAATGACAAACAATAAAAATAAAATCTAAAAAAACAAATACATAAAATAAGGACAATTTTTGTCCAAAAAAAAAACACCAAAAGGATATCCATGACAATATATATATTTCCTTTTGTCATGGCGCAGAAAACAATATAGAGTCATGGCGTGGGAAAGACACTGTAGCAATCTACAGTATTTTTCCCGCGCCTTTTATATTATAGGTAATTTTATGAATGATCAGGCATGACCCTGCCTGGTTTTTTTACCCCTATGTCCGCAAAGTCGTATACTATGGAAATTTTACGCCGACAAGGTTCCTTTATGCATGCTTATTACATGGTTCGTTGCTGCAAAATTGCTAATCAACAACCAGGTTGCATATAAAATATGCCACAAGAACACAAATAACAAATCAGCTGACACTAAGCATCTCGAGTGTTAGACGACTAGAGTAACAACACATGATGAGAATTTTCTCCTTCCAGCTTGCTCCAATGCAATGGAATTCAGTCCATTTATCTAACTGCAATATCAGCTTTCTATATATGAACAGAAATACCGAGAGTTCTCATGCTCTAAATTGGAGGAAATGGAGCCATAACTCAAGCAGCACGACCGAAAAATGTTGAACTTGATTATGCATTGCTAACAGAGTTGCTTTTGTTCACAGTTTGGAGCTCCATTGGAGAATTTGTGATGCTTCCAACAGAACCAAGGGTTTGAGAGCTCAACTGTGGACTAGCAGGGCAAGCCTCTGGATTACCAGCACAGATGTTATGGATTGCTCCTGAACTCAACTGTGGGCTCAATGGGGTTTGCTGGCTAATTTGCTGTGGGCTCGGCTGTTGCTGGGGTTGCTGTTGTTGGGTTTGTTGGTTCAGTTGTGGAATTCCCATGGTTGACGGTGACCCAATTTGTAAAGGTGAAACAGGCTGTAGTGATGACGAAGTTGAAGTTGTTTCTTGCTGCTGCTGCTGCAGTAGCAGCTGTTGATGCTGATGCTGATGCTGATGCGGTTGTAGTTGTTGCAGTTGTAATTGTGGCAGTTGCTGCTGCTGCTGTTGATGTAATTGCAGTTGCTGCTGCTGCTGCTGGTTCATGTAGGGATTCATCCCAGTCATCAACTTCGGTGGACCCATAGGCCCCACTGGACTTCGTTGCATTAGATTCATGTTGGCTCGGTTCAGAGATTGGCCCGGCATGGAAAAACCAGCAGAGCCCGGGTGCAACTGTCTGACTCCTGACATCCCAGCAATACCAGACTGAGGGCCCCCTATCAGGCCTGTTTCTTTCATTCTTTGTTTTATAATCAGAGCAGTTGCGGGAGTCATGTGTCCTCCACGAAGTTGCTGATTTATTGTGTGGATATTTGGAGTCTGACCCAGATTCATCGGGGTCTGGCCAACATTACTCATGCCAGTTATAGGAGCCATGGGTCCAGAGATTCCAGGTGAGATTCCAGGTCCCATTCCCCGTGCACCTCCAATGCCCATGGCATTGCCCAGACCTCCTAGGCCAACCATGTTATTCCCCATGCTTCCCATACCCAAAGCTGTTCCAGGTCCCATCATCATTTTCCTCTGCTGCATCTGTGGCAGCTGCTGCTGTTGTGGCTGAAGCTGCTGTAGTTGTTGCTGCTGATGTTGCTGCAGCTGCTGCTGTTGTGGCTGAAGCTGCTGTAGTTGTTGCTGCTGATGTTGCTGCAGCTGCTGCTTCTGCTGCTGCTGTAACAGCTGCTGCTGTTGATGTTGCTGCAGCTGCTGCTGCTGCTGCTGTAACAGCTGCTGCTGCTGATGTTGCTGAAGCTGCTGTTGATGCTGATGAAGCTGCTGTGACTGCTGCTGAGGCTGAAGCTGCTGTGACTGTGACTGTGGCTGCTGTAGTTGTTGCTGTTGTTGCTGATGTTGCTGCAGCTGCTGCTGATGCTGCTGCTGTAACAGCTGCTGCTGAAGAGAAGACTTGCTTACCAAGTGACCACCTAACTGCATGTTTGAATTCGGTCCAATTGCACCTAAATGAGAGAGTGAGTTTGATGGAAGCACCATTTGTGACCTCTGAAATTGTGGGTTTTGTTGATGCATTAAAGCATGTTGCTGCTGCTGCTGCTGCTGAAGAGAGTGATGTGGGTCTAGCTGTTGTGATCTTGCAGGCACTGAAACCCCAGACACAAGACTCTGAGGATTTCCAGAAGGTAGCATCCTTGTATTTGCTAGTAGATTGTGGGACGAATTAAAGGATGCATTACCACCAAGAGTTGGCTTTAGATCATTGCATGGCTGAACTGGAACTGCTTCATTGTATTGCTTCACCTCAATTGCTGAATTATTAGGTGGGCCTCCAGAAACATTTGGTTGATTGCTTGAAGCAATATTAGTGCAGATAGGTCTTGGTTGAATATGATCTTCCACAATATATCCTTCACGCATCATCTGGTAAAGCAAATTGCATTTACTTAAATTCAATTCCATAGAGAAAATATAATCTGAAATCTGGGTTTCTGGGAAGAAATCATTTCCTTCAAAACGTACCAGTGAACATAATTGTGTTGCAAGCAAATCCGCAAAATGCTGTAACATATATCAATCAGATATGTAAATCAGACAAATAATCACCCTTGTCAGGATAAGCAAATATTGATGTGACAAGCAAAATTGTACAATACTATGAAAACTGAAGAATTTTCAGCCCACACATCAACTGTTCACTCAAACTGCCACAACAAATCTTTCTGATTGATGAAGCCATGCTCACAAGGATGGTCAAATGAAGTCCAATACTTGTTAGTGAAGTTTGTGAGAAAGGACAAACTCAAGAATATAAGGAAATCCAGAGAGTAGCAACAATGATACTCAATGAAGCAGCAGCAAATGAAAGGGTCAAAAAGAATCCTAGCTTAATTAACAGTGGATGAGGTACAAAGAAGTATGGAAAATGGCAATGCAACTGGAAGACACTAATATGAAAATATAAAAGCTGAAATATCCACAATCCATAACCCAGTGTTTATTGGATGTGAAAATTAGGAAGATGCAGTGTCCACTGAAATTATAAGCAAGACCTTATTAGAATACCCCTCTATTATATCCAAATCCAACAGATGAAATTTGTACACCACTTACAGTATTGGGCAGTGTAGGAAGATAATCTTCTGCAGATAGAAGATCAAACTCATCTGCTTCTCCATAATGCATCACCACAGTACCATCATTTGGCTTTTCTGACATAATCATTCTATTCTGTACCCTTTGAACATAAGGAACAACATTCCCTGCAGAAACAACACAAAAGAAATACATATATTGTTGTCTAAGGCGATAGACTATATTTTTCATCAATAAGACAACAAACCTTGAAGTACTCGTTCTGTAACTATGAAATCCATAAATCTCATCTTGCAGATATTCATATTGCCACCTACAAGAGACTTTGATAACTGCCTTGCATTAGTATCATTTTTGAACTCTTCGTTACTGGTTGAATTGGAGAGATGAATAGACAGGTTTTGAGGTGAATAGGTCTTTGGTTTCCTGATAGGGTAGTCATCAACTCTATTCTTTTGGCGGTTGAGTTGATGCCTGAAACAGAATCAATTAGAAAATGAATAACAAGAAAAAATATAAGAATGCCATTGGACTTCTAAGAGAAACACAAATCAAGATGTTCTCATCCAAATATATATCAAGCTGACAGAATGGGAAAAGGTTTAGCTTTTTGATACCATTAAATTGCATAAATAATGAGGGTGCTGCCCCCCGACTCACTCTTCCCACCCCCAACATAGCAATAAAGAGAAATGTAGCATGTGCACGGGTGCATGCGTGAGAGAGGTTAAAAAACAAGAACTATGAAATGATGAATCAAATATGGATTTTCCTAGCATGAAGTAGAATTGATTGATGCTTAGTAAAAGGAAACAAAATCTGATTAACCCAGACTCGTCGAATGACATTAAGCTTTACACAGTCTGAAGGTAGGATTACAGTAACTAAGAATCAAATTTCTATATTAAAAAAGGAGTGACACATGAAAAAATAATGGGATGGCAAATTTGGAAACCTTTTATACCTCATAGTCACCTTCGCAATCTTTACAAATCTTTCAAGCATGCTTTGATCAGCCATAGGTGGGGTCCCAATTGAAGGACTATTTGCATTTAACGGAACGCTTATATTGCTAACACTTGCAGGAGACCCCACATTGCTCATTACTGGGGTTTTAGGAAGGGGATTCAATCTCCGTTTTGCAGCAACTTGACCCTGGTGCTTCCTTTGTGATGAATCATTAGCACTAGAACTCAAAGATGGGGTTCCACCAACAGGAGCAACCACTGACTTCTCCTTTTGTGATGACCCAAGTGAAGCAGTTGCTGCAGCTGCTCCAAAATGGGGTCCAGCTGAACCACTAGACAATTCCCCGGATTTTGATGATAGAGGCGATTGAGCTAAACCCCCAGTAGATAACCGAGGACTTTGTGCTGGTTTCCTTTTCTGGGGCTGTTCCTCCATACAATCTTGGCTGGGATTGTTCCATCCAGCCTGAGGGAAATTAGATCTCATGACAGGTTGTGATAATCTTCGCTGTAACCATGGTTGCTGTGTTTCCAAATGGCCTGTTTCTAGTTCCATCATCTGCATATCATTTTTACCCTGACTAAGCACTGAACCATCCAGTTTTTCACTCTCAAACTGTTCTTCCTTGAGACCAAGTCTCATACCTGAATGTCCTGCAGAAAATGTTGCTGCTGCAGCATTTTGATGTAAAACCCCATCTAACATCTGGTGTGGGTACTTCTGAATGCCTGCATTGGCATAGTGGATTCCTCTTGACATTATTTGCTTCTGTAGTAGTGAATTCTTCCGGTTCATTTCTGATTCATGGAGGCCATCCATATGCAGACCCCTTTGCTGCTGTTGAATCCCATCAGGACCTGCTGGTGTAAGCCTTGGTCTCTTACTAAAACTAGATAAAGGTGACATTTGTGCGTCTTGGTTCTCCCTCTTCCCAAGAAGAGCGGAAGAATTCATGGTGCTGTGAGCAACCATCTTGTCCTTCCCGAAGGGGGCAGCTCCAGATATGTTGGCAGGAGACCCTGACCCTTGATCCTGCATACTTCTTGGGGAAATCCCCATTTGATACCTCTGTTGCTGAGATACCAAAGGTCGTGCTTGAACATTGCCATTTGGAGCAAAGCTTCTTGTACTTAAGTCTAACATGCTGCTAGGGCCAAGGTTTTGAGTTGTCTGATTCTCCTGGACATGCTGTGGCATCACATTGCCTGAATTGATTCCTGAATCTCCAAGCCTACTGTTAGAGCTTTCAGGCACTAGGTTGATGCAAGCATTCGTTCCATGGATTCTGTTCTTAGATGTGACAGTAACTTCAGCTGTATGCCTTAATCTGTTTCTGCGAAAACTTCTCAGATCTAAATTGAGCTGCAAATGACATTCAGCAGGGTTGAGAAATATATAACTAATTCCTTCAGCCATAGAACATTATTTAACTCTCTAAATATACAACCTTGGTCAAAATTGAGTTATTACAGAGCCTGTCCAATTTGGGGGTAGGATCTAGACAAAGCTGTGGTTGCAATGCTTTCAAAATCCGAGATTCTACTTCCTGTATCAAAAAGTGAGAAAAATGCAGAACACTTGATTGTCTAAATTTATTTTCTGATGAATGAGTTTGACACACTTACCATCAAATCACCATACGTCCAAGAATTATCAGAGATCAATGGGATATCCTTCACTACATTCTCCAATGACATCCTAAGGCATACTTTATCGACAATAGGGAGCCCAACCATAGATGGAGCATTAGACCCCTGCTCAGAAGCACATTTCCGATAATCGCGTACCTGGAAGAGTTCAGAGATTAGCAAACTCTGAAACCTCCATATGCATGAGCTTCAATAACTTCTTGCTCTCCACACATGTGCAAGCACTCTCACATGAAATGCTCAAATGCATTTAAGGTGATTGTTCAAAGCATTCAAAATCATTATTCCAGATTATAAATATAAACTGCACCAAGCATGATGTCGATTGGCAAGGATAAGTGACTATATTTGAATTACTTACCTCGCATATAAGTGTTCCATTTACATATTTACATGGAATATCATCCAGAATATCTCCAGGCAACCGACCAGACTCAATTGCCTCAAAATACATGCACGCATAAAACAGCAGTGAAGTCAGTTTAAGAAAAGTTTAAAGTGAAAAATCAAAAGAGCAATTACAAAGAAGACAGCATGATTCATTAGATGAATAGGAAAAGTGACTCATCAATGGATTTTAGAAACTTAAATGGGGTAGCTATGACAAAGAAGATGTTCCCTGAGCTGACTGTGTAATCTGAATAGTCTTTGTGCAGAATTAATCAAGCTGAGCAGTAAATGAATCTACATAGTGCATCTTACTTGCAACAAAATAGGTTAATTAAAAGAGCAATGGATAAGTTCCAGAACATGCAATACAACATAAGAATTACTGCATCAAAATGTCTGATCTGGGTTCTCCATAAAATTTTCAATTTGAAAATAAAACAGCCTTTCAGAACTAATCAAAATAAAATCCTTCACAGATGAGAAGGAAAGAATAGGTTGATACTTACTGAAAAGAGTGTTTCAGATGACTTATCATATGGATGCAACCACTTCTGACCATCTTGAAGTGGAGCCTGATGTGCAGCCTCTATCTGGAAACACATGAACTACTTGGACTTACACTTCAATATAAAGATGGTATGGAAATAGATTTTTTTCCTTCAAGTCACGTTCTTAAAATTATTTTGCAGAATTAACACTTTTCATACTAACCTCTGAGGGTTTTCCTATAGAATATCCATCTGGATAGAGACTCAATGTGAATGAAACTTCATGCCCTGGAAGAGCAGGACACAACCAAAAGAACTCAGAATGTAAAGTTGATAAAAGAGACTTGAACGATTGAATCAATCCAACATGCAGATATGCTAAGTGCTTTACCCAAGAAGGATGAACTTGAGACAGCCAATGCATCCTCAGCACCCTCAACGATGTCAGCCTACTTCACAGAACTCTACAGATTATGGTATATAAAAAACAGAGCAAGGGATAAAATATAACATCCATACAACTTCTTAATTCACACCCAGTAATTTAAGGGCTTTCAATCAACAAGATAGTTTCACCATTGCTAAAAATTGAAAACGAGAAAGATAACAATTACGGAAGCAAAAAACGACCAACCTATCTAATCTAATAACACTGATATTCACGGAAAACAAATTGTTTTAACTTTCCATTACCATCCCTTACTTTTTGGAACCAAATCACAAGTGGTATTGAAGAGAGAGAGAAAAGGAATGGTTTCATGCACGCCATATCATTTAGCAACATAAATTTCTTATACGCCCGTCGGGAATTACCAGAAATTGAGATTTATCACATCAACAGCCTCTTCAATTCATTAGATTACAATAAATATACTGTTGAGCAGTTTCTCAGTCTGCTAGGCATGTAAGAAGCTCGATAAAAGACAGGGGACAGAATCAAGGATCAATGCTTTACTTCCTATAACATCACACTGAAAAGATCTGATAAGCAAATAATTATCCACCTTCCCTACTTTCTCTGATAAACGGAAAAAATCTAAACAATGATAACAAAGCATATAATTAACCTTCAAATCAGTTGCAATGAGAATGCCATAAAACAAATGAAATTATTATTTTTGAATCTGAAGAATTACCCTCCTGAAAGGAAACCAGTTTCTTTTATTGAACTAAGCTAACTTGAGATTTAAATGGCAATTCGTTATGAAATATAACATCATCCAAAATACACAATCAATTTTGAGCTTTTTTATTTTAATTCTCACTCGATGTTTTGCACCTCAATCAAGAAGAGTGAATAAGTTGCCAAAATTACCTCGCCCTTTCTCGTCGATGATTCGTTCGTTGAGCCAATAACCGAACTCTCTTTGAAATTTTCCAAGACCTCATCACGAACAGTATCTGATTGAACAAAAGGCTTTGAGCGGAACCTAGTACCAGTTTTCGAGACCTTAAAAGAGACCCCCATTTAGAATTTTAATTCATCTTAGAGTTAGGATCGTGGGAAAAGTGAAGGAAAATCTGGGGAAAGTATTTTAGACTTTTCAGGAGAAACTCTTACTGAATTCATATTCTTTTATGGCGGTGCTTGGATTATAAGAAAGTCGAGAAAAAACACGGAAGGTAGTGAAGAAAGGAAGAGACTTTGAATACAAGTTAAAGTCTATTGAGAGCTGAGATAAAATATCCAAGATGAGTTCTTTGAGGATTTCAGTGCTTAATGTAAATACCCATATTTTGTTTTCTTCCCTCGCTTTCTGGGAAAATCGAGGAGAAAGTGAGGGATTTTCAGAAAGTAAATAAGATCGCAAGAGAGAGAGGGAGGGTTATTACCGCTACTGATCAGAGCAATTCTTGTAAGAAAGAGGCTACCTAGAGAGACTGTTTGGACTCGAGGCAAGAAATGATTATGGTTCTGTTCGGCTGCGGATTTACAATAATGCTGGCAACGGCAGGTAATCTTCACTCCAAGGCCCGGTTTGGTTCTTCAGTTCATAATTAAGGTTACCTGCTGGTTTAAAACCTGATCCCGATCAGGATCAGATTTAATCTTTCTTTTTTAAGAAGAAAAAAAAAATCTGCATGTTTCAAGTTGCTTTCTACTTGTTGCAACATCATGTTATTTTTTAATTTTAAAAATAAAAAATATTTTTGTTTCAAAATTTTATTTTTATTTTTTTTATATTGTTTTGATATACTATATCAAAAATAATTTTTAAAAATAAAACATATATATTTTTTAAATATATTTATAAATAAAAATATATTTTCAAAACAGCTGGTACCAAAACCCACCTTATTTGATTATTATTGATTGTCACAATAATTTGTTTTAAGTACCTCAACCTTTTTATATTTTATCTTTATAGTCCTAAATTAATATTCAATTAAAGCATATTTTTTTTAGAAATTATAAGATTAAAAAATAAAGGATTTAATTAAAAACACGATAAAAATAGACAATTTTACTAATTTTCAATCTAAACATGCACTTCGTCTTTTTAGATCAAAAGCTTTTAGTCTCTAAAAACATATGATTCAATTCTGATCTCAAATTTTTTGTATCTGACTTGAGAGAGGAGAGGGAGAGAGTGTTTAGATTTCAGTGGTAAAGAGAAAAAAGTATCGATTGAGACGGATTCCAACAATAAAAATATGTGATTTTAGTTTCGATGAGTTCCCTTTGATAAATAAATTTATTAACCATTAATGACTTCTGTGCTCCAAAAGCTTCTGGCATACCATGTACGGTAGAGTCTGCGACAAGGTAGGCGCCGCAGGGGAACTGTGGCTGGATTGAATCTGAATTATTTGGAAAACCCTTCTTCCCCGGACCAACTTAGGGCTCTGAAGCTTGGTATAAAAGTTGTTTTGTAGGTGCTCATGATCTCCATGTCTAACGATCTCAATCTCTCAACTCACTCGTCAACCTTGAAGAGACCTTTGATCTAGGGGGTTTTCTCATAAGCATTGCCTTGAAAAGCACTTCATAAGTCGCAGAGTACTCTCTACCGCAGTCACCTCCCATCATTCATCATGTGTTCGGTGAGGTCAAAACGAAATAGGATAAGAATAACATCCATGGATCTGTGAAACTTTTGAATTTCAAGGCAGATCGATGTGCTCTTTGTAATTTTTTGGTTTCCCTGTAGCAAGGATTAGTTGTAGCCGATTGGAGGGCTCTTGTCTTTGCAGGGAAACAGGCACTTAAGATTCTTTTTTGTAACGAATGCCTTGATGTGGAGAACCCTTTTGAAGTTTTGGCTGACACATGCGAGGCAGACACCTCATTCCTCAACATGCCTTTACTGCTGTTTGTGGCCCTCTGTTGGAACTACAGTTTCCTTTCACTTTTTCTCAGATTTCTTTGTTCCTTGGTTTTGTACCAGTGGAAGCGTTGCATATAAATATATAAAGATAATTTCTTTGCGAAAGAATTTGTTTCATTAGACAATGTTTCAGGTGCTGCTGATGTGAGAGCAAGTACAGGCTTCGAAATTCAAGGAACAAGGATTTTGGAATTCGGAGCAATATCACCAAGTAGAAGATTTGACAGTTTTTACTTGAGCTCGAATAAATTCCACTGGATCCTTATGAAGCAACATGATGCGTGTTGTTCTTCCTCTAGTAAGTGCGTGCCTAAGTGACAGGTTTGCTCATCGGACAGACCAATTTCATCTTACATGACACAAAAGACATGTGGAGATGGAAGCGGATTAGTTTTGTTGATTTTTGCAACAAATCGTTTGTTTTGAAAACACACATAATCGACATACCTCGAGACAAATCTTAATAAAATTCGCATACAACAGACGACAAGGGGGTAGGTACTCAACAGTTTAAAACATACCGTTGTCCTCTTAAATAGGCAACTCCCTCTGATAACCAACATCACCCCTTTCCCTACATGATACAGAACACTCGATCCCTACAAGGTAGAAAAAGAAAAACATGCATGTATACATCCACACAAATGGCAAGCATATGATATAAATACCACTGGATAAAGAGAAAACAGAAGGCTTCCTATTCGCTACTGATAGCCGAAATAACACCCGCAAAGGCAGGTACTAACGGTGCCATGTGGCGTCAGCTTTTATTGCTACTGATAGTACATGAGTTGCTGGGCAGCAGCAACATTCTGGAAACCACCATCATATATTGCCTGGCTTGCTCCGGCACCCATTCCCATTGCTGCTTGTTTTAGAGGAAGCTGCCCGTGAGGATGCATCAAGGCATGGCCACCACTCATCTTGCTCAGTGCTAGCTGCCTCTCATATGCCAAGATACCTGTAGCTGAAATCCCAGGCAAAGGGGCTGCAGCAGGTGGGGGTAATGGATTTGAGCTTGTCCCTGGTGGAGTGGGCTTGCTACCCCATGAGCACTACAAAAATGGGCAAAAGGTGTTCAAAACCATATTTCCATGGGGGGGAAAAGTGCGTTATTGTTCAATCTTCATAGCATGAACACACTTTCTTTACCTAGATAGTAAATGAGAATAGCTCAATCAAACATACCTTTATTTGTTTACCACAAAGAAATGATTGGGTGTTTCCCATCTGAATAGCTAGAGCTGCCTCAGCATGAGTACCAAACCTAACAAAACCAAAACCTTTGTCTCTCTGGACTCGGACCTCCTCAATAACTCCAGCACCAAGAACATGGAAGTGGCGGTGGAGATCAAGCTGAGTTACCTGACAATTGATTGAACATGAGAAGATTTAAAAAAAAAAAAAAGTTTTTCGGATTTTTCTGAGATCTTCCAATTTCTAACTTTCTTCTAGACATATTAGATAGAGCAAAGAGCATTTAGAAAAAGAAAAACAAATGGAGATGCATGCCTGAACAATATACAAATTGCAAGAGCATGCAGATAGGAAGAAAAGTTTCTTGCCTCTGGAGAAAGATTGCCAACATAAACAGTGGTATACTGAGGATTGTTTTCAGGAGCCTCATTATTTGGTGCTTCCTTGCCATCATCTGCACAAGAAAAGTAAGAATAATTTACCATCTTTGTTTCGCACAACCAAGGGAGAGAGTAGTGTAACCTGTGGACAACCATGACAATAAGACCACAAATCAAAAAAAGGGATTATTTTTTTTTACAATTCACAAGCTAATGCCAATTCACCACATTCTATGAAAAAATAATGGTGATCCACACCCATCTTTGGGGATAAAGCATTGAATTATATAGATCTACTGCTGATTCTCAACATTTAAAAACCTGTACAACTGACCTGATGTGCCATTTGTTAGTTCCACCACACTTTTTGAATCAGAACTTTGTTTGTCGTCATTGGAACCAGCACCTTTAGATGCCCAGTTGCACCGAATCTGTCTACTGCCAAGCCACTTTCCTGCAAGCCAGGTGACCTTAAGCAAGCATATCCAACAGAATTGTAATGATTTAGGTTGACAAACTTCCCCACTTCAGAAAATCAATCACACATCACTAGAATGTATCGATTCATGTCTTACTTACATAATTTCATGCAGACACCAATGGATAGTACTATTACCAAATACTCCTTCCTAGGACCTCAAATTAGTGGGAGAATATCAGAATGACCATTTCAGAGAGGGAACGACAACTAGTACAAATTCCGGCACTGCATCTCAAAATGCTAAACTTTCCCAGCAACCCCTACAACTCATAACAAGTGAACATGCAAAAAGATTTATATAACAGCTCCTTTCCATTTTCAGTCGTTCACAATTTGATTAAGTAAAAATGATATTAAAGAATGATGGGAGCGTAAGTAACACATTCTTATTCCACTTCTAAAATTGAATAACTAGAAATTTACTAGAATAAATTTCATTCTAAATTTTTTCCATTATCTGTTGAAATAGTTCTCCTAATACACCATACTTAGGAAACAATCACCCTGAAAACACTAAACAATTCTTCCAAGTACCATCATCGATACCTGTTATGTCATTTATCGCACTCTGGGCATCCTGGGAGGAAAACAAGGTCAGAATCACGATAAATAAAAAAATTCAGAAAAAGATTTCACTGAATGTATACAATACCTGTTGGTTTCGGAAGGAAACAAACCCAAACCCTCTTGAACGCCCAGTCTTCTGATCCCACATGACCCTTGCATCTCTGAAACCAGAACAAGGTTAGTTACAGTGATCAGCCTTTTAACACCAACAGAATGAGATGATAAACCATCAAGCACGCATTTTCCAACTTTATAACTTTATGTTTTCACCAACTAAAGACATGAAAGCACTGAAATCAACAATGGTGGACACAGGCAGGGAGCAAGAGGGAGGAAAAACTTACGAACAACTGGGATAAACAGAAAAGCAGGCATACAATGTTGCATCGGTAACCTCAGGACTAAGATCTCCAACAAAAATGTTGAAGTGACCTGAACAATGAAACGATGACCATGTTTAACATGCCAATAAATCCAAAATAAGCATAAAATTTGGAACATAAAAAAAGAAACAACCTGATGTGTCTTCCCTCTGACCACTAGCATATGCCCAGTTAACTTTGATAGGCTGACCAAATCTGCAAAGCATGCAGTCATAAGATGCTGAAACAATTTAAGCTAGAGTATGGAGGAACTGTACAAGAGTAAAATAATTCATAATCAAAAGTTAGCTACTCACAGATGCCTTCCATTAAGAGATAATATAGCAAGCGCAGCTGCTCGGCGATCAAAGTAGTGAATAAATCCATAGGATGACTGCAGAAGTGGAGACAATGGATATGTCAAAAATAGTAGAAAAGTTGACAAACTGAACTAGAATAAAATAGAAACAAGCAAAAATTAGATTCTTTCCAGTTAGTACACAACTAGATAAGTGGCCCCGGCTACGCGGCCATGCCAAACTTTTTGCAAAGATAAATAAAATATCCAAGCAACAATAATCTAAGACAACCTGGGTTAAATTAACCAAAACACGACCTGAGATAAGAGACCAAAAGAACCCTTGAAAGGAAAAATATAAAGAAATTGTAAATTCAAGGCCTAATAACCTAATATAAAAAATGAAGAAAAAAATCAAAAATACAACGCTGAAAAAAAACCATAAGTCAGCTCGGGGTAACTTAACGAACCAATAACCCTCAATATGAAATCAGGATAAAAAATATTTTCAAATGAATGACATAGTAAAAAAAAGTTAAAGAATCAAAAAACTTCGAGCGAGTTAACTTTACCGATCCACTCTCAGAATAACCAAACGGTGAGAAAAGTGAGAAAATGACAGAGCTAAATGGAAAATAAATTAAGGCAAAAGATGAAATTGAAAACAAATCATAAAAAAATTAAGGAAAAAAAAAGTCAACCAAAATTAACTTGACTAACCCGCTACATGCAACATGAGATCGGGATAAAAAACGATCAACCTCAAAAAAAAGAACCTAACAAAAAAAAAAACAGGTTAAATAAAAAAAAAAAAACATTATGAATAAAAATGAAAGCTAAGGGTTAGCTTGACCAACCCACCCTTGATATAACAAAATAGAAAAAGCAAAAAAATAACAAAATTCTAGGGCAAATAACTTAATGTAAAATGATGAAATTGAAAAGAAAAAAAATAGTTATAAAAAAAATAAAAAAATGGAGAAAAAAACGAGTCAACCCGGGTTAACTCGACTGACCCACCACTCACGATATGAGATCGGGATAAAAAAACTTCCAAAAGAAGAACTTAGCAAAAAAAACAAAGTTAAATAAAAAAAAATTGAGAAAGAAAATACAAGTTAACTCGGGTTAACTTGATTGACTCGCATTCGCGATAACCCAGCAAAAAGAAAAGGGAAAAAATCACATAGCTCAAAGGCTACAAATTTGACACCATAGTATGAAATTATTTAAAAAAAATATTATTTTCATAAAAAAAAAACGAGAAAAAATACAAGGTCACCATGGTTAACTTGATTAACATATTGCCCGAGATGTGAAATTATTATAACTCGACCAAGACAACACAAAAACAATGAAGCTAAGAGTTTAATAGCCAAATGTCAAATAATAAATTTGAAAAAATAAATAAATATCTATCATGTTGGAAGCCAACCATTAAAAAATAATAAAGTAAAACATTCAACCGTAAAACAATTTAAAACTCAAACAATTCAAACCAAACATGGTATGAAAAAATAAAAGAAAATAATCAGGGGCTAAATTGAAAAAAAAAAGACAAAAAAGTTATTGAAAGAATGAGTACCAAAGCTAGATTAAAAAGCCAAGTGAAATTAGATGTTGAGGAACAAAATTGAGAAAAAGATAAATCAAGAAAAGGATAAGAATACAACAATCAAAAGAATAAAATAAATAAAAAAACCAAATGCAATAAAATGAAAAGGGATAAAATAGCAGAAAAAAAATCACCAAGAAAAGTATAAAGCACAAAAATAGAGCAATTAAAAGTAAAGGGGCCAAATCGGATAAAAAATTCAATTGAATAAAATGTCCAATCTTCAAAAAGCATCAAAAGTCAAATAAACAGTAATTAAATGGACCAAAAATGATAAGATTACAAACCGAAGAACACAATTATTTTTTTGGAAGTTCAAGCGCATTTTTCAAGGAAATAAGAGATACGAGAAGAGTAAAAAAACCTTCACTACAACTCAATCAGATCTCCTTTGTGAGCACCTGCCACACCGCTGGAAAGAGGACGACGCGCCTCTCCCAGCGTTGACTTAGGGCACTGCAAGATGCCTCACGTGCCACTAGAATGGCACGGAGGCCATCATGTGCTGACAGAAGCGTTGCACGAGTCAACAACTTTTTTATAATAATATTTAAAATCATAAAATAAACACGTTGTCCCTGACAAAACCTGAAAATAACAAAACCAATAAAAAAAAGACCAAAACACCCACACAAATAGTCTTTGTTCTTTCAAATTGCAAGGTTAATATCCCTATTTTACTGTTTTTTTAAAAAGGAAAAAGATAATGAAGCCCCTCTATGCATGTATTTTTCTTTTCCAAGGGCAAGACCATAACTCTACCGTTTATTTTTTATATAAAAAAGACGAAACAGCCCTTCATCCAAAGATTTCTTTTGCTTTTGAGGGCAAAATAGTCATTACAATGTAACAAAAAACATGCCCAAACCATTTTGTCCCTAATCAATTTTGCAATGACAAATGTATCTCATTTAAAAGACATTTCTACCCCCAATTGCAGGCTTAATTAGTTTTTTTGGAAAAAGCAAAATCATAGTTACACTGTTTCTATCCGCAGTTTTTTGTGTCTTGGTCCACCAGAGGTCATGTAGTATTTTTTGTACTGTCTCAGACTTATTTACACAGCAGGATTTTTTTTACCTTTTCTTTTCTGATAAGCTTGCATCCTTCAACTGGACCAGTACTCGCAAAAACCTCTTGGAGGAGGGGTTCAGTTACCTGAGTGTGGATGTTTCCCACATACCTGCATTTTTTTCAAAAGTAAAAAAACTAGAAGTTTTAAAAAAAGAAGAAAAAAGGAAAATAAATAAGCATATAAGTAACCTTCCTCGATTAGAAAAAAAAACAAAATAAAGCAGATAATTGGTCATCAGATTATTAACGCAATTTAAGTTAAAATTGAAGAAAAGCATAAATAAGTGGTATTTCATTTAAAAATTATCGATATTTTTAAAAGAAAAGGAAAGAAATTCATTCAAGGAAGAGACTGTCAGTAAGAAAGTAGAAGTGGTGGGCAGTTGCATGCACAAACAAGTAAAATCAAAAGATAAAAGAAAAGAAACACAAAAAGAAAAAATGTCTAGACAAATACTCACACACTGCGGCAAGTACTGGGATCAAAACCAGGAGGCAGATTTCCACTTGGAATTGGCTCAATCTGCAAAATTAAAATGAGAAAGGGGAAATGGAGGAAAATGGAATTTAATAAGAAAAATGCCTCCCTCTCAATCTAACCGGATCTAAAATATTTGGATCTAAAATATTTCAATCTATAACGGCATACAGCTTTCAGAAGCATGGACAGAACAAACTATTAATGGGAAAATAAAATAGTTCTTAAAGTAGGCTAAGAAGATAGAATGGATGACTACTGCTGACACAAACAGGACATTGAACAACAGAAAGATGCTTTAGTTATACTTTCACATTCTAATTATTGTTAACCTTTCATCTTCTTAAATATAATGGTCAGGTTAAGAGAAAAACACTATACAAAGATGATTTTTCTTGATTCCTAATCTCAATACTTGTTTAATTCTCAGTAGAAAATCAATCCCCGGATGGCAGCTTTGGTTATAAAACCCATCATTCCTCCCCATGCCAACCTTTTTCAAGTTTCCTATGACAAAGAGTATAGAAATGGAAATTGTGTCCTGCTTTTCCTTCATTTAAAGCAAGAACCATCAGTTGATGTGGTTTTGTGATGATAATGGTCAAGAAGTAAACCAATTGAAATGAAGGCCATGTTAAAATTTTATAAGGAAAATGGACCCAAATTTTGCTGCATTTCACTGGAAACGATGTGTATCCCTCTGCTGTTCAAGAACACCAAAAGCCCACGGCGTGAGCAGTTTGATAGCAAATCAGGGCCTAATAAACCCCACTGTGAAACTTAGCATAAAGGACATTTGATAATTCACTCCCTCACGAGTTGAACACATGTGAATAAACACAGAGAAGCACATAGAAGAAGACTGTAATTTGAAAATGACCAGCAACTAATGCCGGGATACACAACTTAGCTGTCAAGTTGATGAAAACACACCAACTAAAAATGAGTGAAGAAGACCCATAATCAAGTTGATGTTCTTTTGATAAGATAGATAAGGCACAGCTAGCTTAAGCTTACTAACACACAACACAAGCACCCAAAATTTTGCTTAGATTTCTAGCTTCAACCTTCCAAGCTGTAGAAACATAAAAGAAATGAAAAGAACAAAAAACAAATATCAAATTCATTAAATGTCCTCAGAAAACAACACATCTCACACAAGTTAATTAACTTCTCAATTATTTCCAACAAAACCCAGAAGAACCAAAAAAACAAGCACGCTTGTAGTAACAAGAGGAACTCGAAAACCCTAAAATTTCAATAAAAAGCCATAAGAATTTCGAGAAGAAAAAAAAAAGGAAACTCATAATCCTCCTACCTTGAGCTCCCAAAACCTAACACTAAATAGTTCAATAAGGAAAAGCACAAGAAAAGTGGGAGCACCTGAGGAGGAGCGAGGAGACCAGGATGGTAAAGAGACTGCTGTTGGAGAAGAGCTTGTTGCACCAGTGCCTGTTGTTGTTGCTTAAGCCTCTGTTGTTGCATTTTTAGAAAGAAAGAGAAAAATCGAGGGCCTTGCTGTTTGTGAAGCAAGAGAAATTCGGTTGGGCGTTGCTTTTCTCTCGGTACTGGTGTGGTTTAGGGTTCGAAAAGAAGAAGGGAAGGGATAGACCTCGATCGATCGATCAACTGTAAAAAGAAAGAAAAAAGAGAGAGAGAAAATGAGGGAGGGAGGAAAGTGATCGCTCAAGAGAGACTATTATTATACTTGGATTTATTTTATTATTATTTTAGGGGCGGTTGATAAAATAACGAGGTTTGTGAAATGAGCTGTTGGGACTGGCAGTAAAGGAACGACAGGTTTCATGACGGTGATCATTGATTGGGTTATTGAGAGAGAGGTAGGCTTGTGAGATTTTCCAGGGGGGGCTTGATTGGGTCCGTCGCCCGGACTATTTCTCAAATAATATAGCCAGCCAGCTGTTATGTTATTGTAGTTTTTTAAAGTATTTTTCATATTGAAATATATTAAAATGATATTTTTTTATTTTTTAAAAATTATTTTTAATATCAGCACATCAAAATGATCTAAAAATATCAAAATATATTCATTTAAAATAAAATAAAAAATTGATTTTTTTAAAAACAGTGTTTCAAAAGCTGTCTCATGCATCTTCATAATTATAAAATCTGATTAGGAATGGTCCGGGTCTTGGATAAGGTTGATTGACGTGAGTTAATTAAGTTGAAAAAGCTCTAGAAGTAAAATGGTATTTTTCATGGGGATTATTTGTTATTCTATGTTTATTAAGGGATTTTATCTTATTTTTTACATAGTAAAATTACTTGAATATCCTTTAAAAAACAGTTATCCATGGCCCAGAAAAATCTTTGGTTTTTACTTTTTTAAACATAAGGTAATAACCTAACTGATCTTATAATTAAAATTCTCAAGACATGTCTTCGAGGGCTTTTGCGTGATTTTATAAAAGTTTTTTTTATAGTAATTACTTGGTTTTAGGGGCAATGTGGTGATTTAACTAAAAAAATATGGATACATACATGTATGTATCAACCACTTCACTTTCTTCATCTGATGCGTGCGAATAACTCTATCGTTGAATTCTTACCTGTTTGAGAGTGTGATTACAGTAACTTTTCAAAGTGCTTATCATGTCGAAATACATCAAAATAATATTTTTTTTATTTTTAAAAAATCATTTTTGAAATCAGCACATCAAAATGATCTAAAAACACCAAACCGTCAGTTTTTAAAATGAAAAAAAAAATTAAATTTCAGCTAAAAGCCGGTAGAATGCAATGTCAACGGGCAATAAAAGGTTTTTTTAATCGTGTTTTTGAATTTCTATAGTGTTGTTTTTTAGTAAATTGCCATCAACAATGTTTTTTCTTTTTTTCTTCTCCCCTGAAATTTATCCTCGCCATTTAAAATTTCAGAATAATCCTCGTAGTTACATATATTTGAGTGTCAGCCCTTATTCTTTTTACTTGTGAGTTTTATTCTTTAATATTTTACTTTTTTTGTTTCTTCAATTATAGTCTTGATTCTTTTTATTTTCTTTTTTTTTCCTGCTCTTTTTGTAAATTGTTAACTGTTTTCAATTTCATCCTCTTAAAAAAAGTAATTTGTTGTTTTTTTAATCTATTCCTCATTATTTTAGTGCTTCTTTTTTTAATTATTGTGTGATTTTAATTTTTCTTTTTAATGTAACCCTTCAATCCTCTCTGTGTTTATGTAGTTTGCTACGGGGAAAAAAATTAATAATCATATAAGATTCCAGTAATTATCGTATTAATAACTATGAGATTTGAATTTAAAATTAGGAACATCAAACCTCTCAATGTCAAGATTTTATCCCATATTACTTTTCATAGTAACTTAAATTTTATTTAAAGATCACAAAATTAATGAAAGGCTTACGTCTAGAATTATTCTTCGGCTTCTATAGAGATGACTTTCGTTTTCAACTGGCTTTATAGCTGTGCATGCGTCAACCCCCTCCTTTTCACTGCCAGGCCTCTATTTGAATAATAGCTTTGATTTTATTTTTATTTTTCATGGGAATGTTGTAGTTATTTTTAAAGTGTTTTTTATTCAAAAATACATTAAAATTATATTTTTTTATTTTTAAAAAAATTATTTTTTATATCAGTATATTAATCTAAAAACATCAAATTTTATTAATTTAAACTTAAAAATAAAAATAAAAAAAAATTAATTTTTTTCAAAATTACTTTTAAAAAACATTCCCAAACACGCAGTTAAAGAAGATAAAATTTAGTAATAAAATACTAAACTTGAGATTTGAAAGGGAGAAAAAGGAAAAAGAGAGAGGAGGAGATGTAGCCAACGAGACTCCGGTGAACTACCATCCACAAATCAATCAAGAATCAAAGCTATTATTTTTTTTCATTAGTAACCCTTTTGTTTAGCCACCACGTGACTGCAGACTGAAGTCAACCCATGAAGCATCAAATACCAGCAAGACTTTTCTACTTTATTTTCTTCTTGATCTCGTGAGATTGGCAAGAATAAAGAAAGCATTTTTGTTTAATTTTTATGACCATGTTCCCCTCCAAAATCAAGACACAATATCAATGGAATATATAAACAAAGAAGGATATATATAAAAAAACATTCAAATTAGCATGAAAATCTTCAGCAGTGGATTCACAATGAATGTATATATATATACACACACAACAGGGAATTAATTGCAAAATCTGTGTGTATGGGTACAAGGCACAAAATAGACCTACAATAACAACATCGTGCGTTAACGGGATGCATGGTGAGCTAAGTAATCTCTAGCTAGCTAGCGAGGAGCTACAGTTTAAGCTGGAGCTGTTTTGATGATTGGCCTGCGTGCAGTGCAAGAAACAGGTTGCTGTCTTCTTCAGATCTGGGAGGCCTAGGATGATCCGGAGTTGGGTTGTTAATCTGATACGGAGCTCTTGCGGCAACCCTGAAAAATATCGCAAGAAGATTTAAGCTATAGCTGGTTGGGAATTTAAACAAGAACAATATTAAAGTTTAATATCAGTACCTGTCTTTCCTCTTGGAAAAGAACCGGTGAAGCGATGCTCTTCTAGCATGCGGCACATCTGTAAGAAAAAATGGAAAGAAATGGTTATTGCAAGGGTATTCCTTCACTGGTAAAGTTTTAAAATCATTAAGAAACGAGAACAAGTAGAGTATGATCAAACAATTTTTACCTGAAACATTAGGTTGAGATTGTAATTGCAGTGTTTCTTGGGCTTTACAGGAGTCAAGAGCAGCAACAGAATTGGAGGATTTGACTTTTATCATCGCAGGAGTAGAGCTGGGACACCCATCTGTTCTAAGAGAGCTTCCCTTGGTAGCCAAAGCCATGATCTCCTTGGCCTTATCAGCCGGAAAGCCATTGAAAACACTCACTTTTCCAGCGTAAAATATAGTCATTTGGGCGGGTTCAGGATCCACCGGAGACGATTTCCTGATGCCATAAAAACGCATACAACTTCAGTATATGAAAAGTAAAGTTGAATAATGATAATAATAATAATAATATTGGGAGCCGGAATTTATGCTTAGTTTGTGTACCTCAAGTGATCAGCCTTGTTAATGGCGTCATCAGCAGAATTCGGAGGAGCAGAACCCACAAACTGAGGAAAGAAATCCATGAACTTCATCATGTCTGCAGGTGCCATAGCGTTTTGCCTTGAAGTGATATGATCAGATGAGTATTCCATGTTGTTGAGCAGATTCAATGTTGTTGCCGGTGAAGTATCTGTCTCAAGGCCTGAAAAAACAAACGATATATTAAATAAACAGACAGAAGATAAGAAACATATACAGGAGTCTGTCTGTATTAAGCACGCATCAGTGGAAGATAAAAGGAGACTCCGCTCATCTGGAAAGAAAACTAGGAAAAATCAACAAATTTAATATCCAAGTGTACCTCTAACTTCTGCCCTTCCATTAATTCCAAGGCTAATGCCTCCAAAACTCCCTCTCTCCTTCAAGTACTGGCTGAAAAGATTGCATTTTTGGGCAAAGTTTGATATCTGGTCCTGGGGCTTGCCAGATTTCTGAGCCATATTCGCCATGGATGACTCTCTTGGGATGGGGTTGTTATTACAGGGAAATGGTTGCTTATGGCTTCGTGTCACTGGTGGGGAGTAGGTTTGGACGAGAATATAAGGTAGGGTGTTGGGTTCACGAACACGTTCTTTGAACCTGCCTGACTGGCCAGACTTGTTCTTTATTTTTTAATTTATCTTTCAAGCACGTTTTTTGGCTTGAGAAAAAGAAAAGTAGAGGATGAGAACGCGTCCCGAAAAAGAAGGTAGAGGCGGCGAGCTCTTTCCCTGAATTGCCCGTGTCCTTTACAAGAATTTACAATGATGGCATACCGTATTTCCCCCCTTATTTTAACCGTATAGTATTATTATACTATTCAAAATGGACTTGCTTATTGTTAAAAGAGAATAAGAATTGATTATTATTTTCAGTGATTTAAATTTTAAAGTCCATATGTTATCTAATATCACCCACCATAGAAGAAACAGATTAAATTTCATATAGTTAGATTTTATTCATCTCTCCCTCTCCATCAAATTTATTGCAATTCTATATTGTCCTTGTATCGCAATTAATAATTTATATAAGATTACTGGATATCACATTTTGTTTGTCCTTGTATAATAACTTTTTTATTTAGTAATAACCCTCATTGTATCAATGTTATAAGAATTAAGCAATTAACTTATGAATTGTTGACATGTGGAAAAAACATTTTGATAAAAATAAAAATTAGTCCATTTATCATGATTTTATTGGTCAATTGTTAAGTTTGAACCGCATTGACAAATGAATGATTGTTATTAAATAAATTCTTTGTTATACAAGGATAAAATGTAATAATATCATGCTGATAAAATAATATAAGAAGATATTTTACAATATTGAGTAGATGAACTAAAAACATAAACCCCCGAACCGGGGGTATTTTAGAAATTTCCAGTGGACATGGATGGTTTTTTCGAATTCTTTGCACAGTAAAACTACTAAATTAGCCCCCCAAAACGACAAAACATAAGCCCCGAAACTGGGGGTATTGAGGTATTTTTCACGATGGTTTTTTCGTAGTTATCTCTGGGTCTAGGGGTGTATATGTAATTGACCATTATTTTATTATTTTTTTTCAGAAACACTGTGGGTGTGTCATACGAATGTGTCCGCAGTGTCTCACGCGCACGCGCCATTCAGGAGGCGCGTGCGCCTCGTTTCCGGCGGTGAAAAACAAACGTCCGTTGTGTTCCATGGTGCGCCGACATGTCCTCTGTCTCCCGGTGCAGTGCATGTCTTGTTAAGGTGGCCTGTGAAGCTCCGTTGGACAAGTTTAAGTTTTTTCTCCCTTTTCTTTCTCTTGCTGCCTGGAAATATACTCCATTCCTTACGGTTTGCGAATATTTTATTTTAGTCTATAGTATTTTGATATCACTTTTATTATTGTTTTTGAATGAACTTGAACAGTTGAATATATCGAGTAAGACTATTTTTTTCATGGATATTATAGATATCCATGAGTTGAGCTTATATTATTAACTTTCATGGGTCCATATTTAGAGAAAGGCGTATAACATGGACCGTAAATGTCATGGCAACCTCAAAGTTAAGTCTAGTTTTCATATGCTATACCACCTTTGAATTCTAGTTACATTCCATCACATAAAAAGACAAAAAAAGTATATGTTAAAAAATCTAATTGAAGCTCACTAACAAGAACTTTAAAGCTTAAATGTTTAAAATAAAATAAAATAAATAATTGGTCCATGAATTGTCAAATATAAAGATAAAAGAGTATAGGGTATACAAGTTGTGTTGAGTTGATTGGGTTTCAAAAATTATAACTCGTGATATCCATTTTTAAGTTTTTTTTTATCTACTATCACGTATAATATTCATATTATCTGACTTTCAAGGGTTTAGTTGATTTATACAATAATATTACAAATGAACTATTTTTTAAAACATTTGTAACAAAAATTCTCACATTTAACTTTACATTATCAAACAAGCAGTAAATATTATGTATTTATGTGTTATATGCGGGGTTAATATTTGATAGTAAACAAAATTATCATGATTTTATTAAAGGATGGATCCCTTCCCTAAATCTAATTAATTAAATAAGCATAATAATTTATTATTAATTTTGATTCTGTTTTTTTTTTTTTGCATTTCACATGTTTTTGAGAATTTTAAAATTGTTTTTGCTTCGAATTATTTTCTTATAAATTTTCATTGTAAATTCTCCTTTTCAGTTAAGTTGGGTGAAGATTCTCTTAGGGTACCGACGAGGACCGACACGCAGATGTAGGACCCACGTGACCCAAAAATTTAATTAAAAGCGAAACGGCTGCTTCTTATTCACGTTTCTTCTCTCTCATAAATGTTGGCTTGACCTCCGCATTTTTTTTCTTCCAGATTTTATAATATCGAGCACGTGATAATCATGAGCTCAATTTCTTTTTGTTTCCGGGTTAATCACGTCATTTCACGTTGCGGCCTCCACTTTGAACCAGCATGTGTCAACACCTTTCTGCGGACGTGACATGTTGCTAGCCTCTATCGCTGTTTAATAATGTTTTCAAGTTTGTGGTGGATGCTAACGAGCGCTGGTGAATGCGAATCGCTTGCCTGCGCACCGTCTTTTCTTTTCTGGAAAATAAAATTAAACTTAGAATACAATATTCTCAAAAATAAAATTAAAATTTCTCTCATTTTAAGATATAAAAAATAATAAATAGTATACTTGAACCTTAATGTATAAGAGATGCATGACCTTTTTTTTTTGGCAAATTGATATTTTTATTAGCCATTTTTTTTCTTTTTTCTTTTATTTTTATCATTATGCTTTTCTTTTTCATTTGAAAAGAATAGTCATTCTAGTTTATTTGTTTTATATTTAGTGCTGTCAGTGTTTGTTATTTATTTTCTTTTATATCCAAGTTGTGATAACGAATTAGATTTTGATTAATAAAATCGAATATTTTAAAATTTAAAACTAGCTATCCTTTATTTCCATTCATATCAATAAAATATATTTTATACTCTGAATAAAATGTATAAATAGAATAGGGTGAGAGGGAGAGAGTCATTTTCACATCTCTAATCCCACTATACACACATGCAATTAGTGTGTGAAATCATAGCGATTATTTAAAAACGTGGTTGAAGTTATTTTTTACAGTATTTTTTATTTAGAAATGAATTTAAAATAATATATATATTTTATTTTTTAAAAATTATTTTTGACATCAACACATAAAAATAATTTAAAATTGCTAAAATAATTTAATCTAATGTAAAAAAATTAAAAAAATTCAAATTTATTCAAAAAATTGATTTGTAATACCTCCTCTTTTTCCCGTGCATTTTCCACATTGACTTTTCAAAGCAACGGCTGTCAAGCAATAATAACGTGTAGATTAATGCCGGAGACTTTACAGATGTGATCCTCCAATAGGTGCTCCTCTGAATTAAACTTTCAGTTTCATGACTTTTCTCATTTTCCTAGAAGACTTTACCGGAGACTTTTTTTTAAGAAAAAAATTAAAAAAAGAGAAAAAGTATCAAACGAGAGAAAATGGATCAAGATTTGCATTTTCACTGGCGAAAAGGGACTGCTCAGAGGCAGGGGAGGGGGGTCCTACAATTTAGCATATAGAATGGCTAATTCACACAATTTCTTCACAAAAATAAATAAATAAATAAATAAATGGAGGGATGGTTTTGAAAGATTTTCAACTTTGGACCGAGTCCCTAATGCCCCCCCCTCCCCTTCACAAGCCAATCACCAGAGTTGAAAGGATAATAATTGCCAGCGGGAGTGTGCTTACTTGTGAAAAGTCATTTAACACAATTGTTTTTGAAAGCAGGGGTATAATAGAATGACTAATGTGCCCTTGGAGGCAATAATTTATACATGGCTGGCGTGTACTAAAAGTCAAACCCTAGCTTCTACAATGATGTGTTTAATTCTCTTGGAAAAGTGCGTGGCAAAAAGATAACACTCCAAGTCCCCCATTGAATTTCCAGCAAAAGCCGCCCAATGAAAATCAAACGAGAAGTCAAAGTTGGCTTCATCAAAGATAGATAGCTCCAAAGCCATCTGAGCTGGGAGAGTTTTTGGTTAAGGCCTCCATGGCAAGTTTGGTTTAAAATTCGGCTTGAAAGAATAAAATTAATTTCAAAAGATTAGCGGTTTCTGTCGGAAGGGTATTCTGAATTATCCATTCTACTCTACTTGCCTTGTGTTTTTGAATTACAGAGAAACAATAGCAAGAACATGGAGTTTAATGGTGCACGTGCCTTTCAGACTCATATTACAAAATCACACATGATTGTTAATTTCATGCGTCAAATTATTAATAATCAATGATTGTTTTCAGTGCTCGAATTAAAATAACCCTCCAATGTTAATGGATAATGATGGAGGTCTTCTGCGAGAGTTTTCTCTCATGGAACTATCTTCCTTATCTGCATGCTATGTTTTTTTCGTAAACTAGAAGAAAGGGGAGAAGGAATTTGCGATCTATACAATAAATCTCGAGTTCGAGTTAAAATATATATCTCTTGTAAAAACGTGAAATAATTAAGATTTTACTAGTTCAGACTTGAAACTACAAAATCACATAAAAAAATTGTTGGATCATTAATCCAACGTTGGGCTTACATGAGAATAATTATGTGTTTGTGGACTGTCAAATAAAGTGAAGCCTAATTAAAAATGATCTGCTAAGTATTTTTAGACAATTGGGTTTTTGATGTATTTAATAGAATGTGAACCTTTAATTTGTAGAGATTAAATGATTATTTCTATTTTAGTGATGAGATAAAATAGCAATACCAAAAGGGTGGGAATGCCAAAAGGCATGGATACCAAAAAGGTGGGTTATCTATATATAGGGTCATGGTCCTTAGATTATACGTGCTAATTCATTCTCACACTGATATCCCATCATTAGAGAGAAAATAAGGCTAAGGTAGAGAGAATCAAAAGGTTCTCAAAGAAGAACGTGTTAATCTTGAAGGTCATCCGTATGACTCTAGATAGCGACTTCCAAATATGAATTCAGGTATGCTTCCGCTTTATAGTTTATACAATTTATACGTTCTTGATAATTCAACATGAACATAATTTTTTTATGCTTTGAAATTCTAGATCTAACCGTTCACATTGAAACCACAAAATCACGTAAAAAAGAAATGCTCTTTCTGCTTGTTATGATTGGGAGATTTGACTTTCATTAACTATGTCTAGCATGATCCGATTCCTTCTTTCTAGAATCATTTAGTTATAAGTTTATTAGAATAAATTATTTTTTTATTTGTTATTTTAAATCAATTTCTTAGATATTTTGATGTTACAGTGTAAAAAATAATTGCATAAAATATAAAAACATTTTAAAAAATATTCTCTCCTACACCCAAACAGGCTCAAACGAAACCCACCTTGACCCATGCTACAGTATACCGAAAACCAAACCCTCCACCGGCCTTCCTCCACAATTCCCCGTCTCTGCCTCACAGACCACACTCTCCCACACCAGCTGACCGACCATCATTTTTCGAAAGTTGAAAATTCCAGCATTTCCTCCACCAGCCTCAGCCATAGCCTTCTCACCATCACCCCCTCGATCTTTTCCTTCTGAAACTAAACCCTGCCGCCATGATGGGTCACTATGTCTAAAAGTTGAAAGTATGAAAGGGCATTTAGTGACTTTCAGCCGATCTATAATCCATGTTCTCTACAAGAAATGATAAATATCAAGAATCAATGTAACAAAAAGTCCAAGAATATACTCGTATAGTTAAATTGGTGGGGGCATATAAGTAGGTCTATGCTACAACTTTTCATGTAAATTTTTTGACTTTTTTTTTTATCATTTTTTTTTTTCAATTTTTAGCATCCCTAACGTGAGAAAGGATTCAACTAAATAATGATCAACTTTGCTGGTTGAAATATTATAAATGCTTGTAGTCGTGCTGTGTTCTAACTTGTTTTTTAAAATATATTTTTAAAATTTTAAAGAATATTAATTTGATATATTTTTAAGTATTTTTTTTATAATTGTACGAGGCTGATATCTAAATAAATAAATTTAAAAGGTATTATTTTAATACAAAATTTTAATTAAAAGTTATTTTTAAAATCATATCAAACAATAAAAAAACATGAATTAACAAAATAACCATATATAAATAGAGCGTTACATTGGCTCATTTTCTTTATTCTTAGATTTTCTATCAATATAAGAATCCATAAAAAAAAAATCAATCAAACTGGAGTTCAATATTCTTAAGTTTATAACCATATATAAATATACAATACTTAATGTAAAATATTGTAATGTATTTTTGATTAATTAATCTGTATTACAGTAGTAGTATATATACAAATAAAATGCTCTTTGCATACTTCTACTTTCCTAGGCTGCAGTATTTTGTTACATGAGAAAGGAAATAATAATAAAGCAACAAGCAACAATCAACGGTAACCTGCATATCTGCAATTACAGTAGATGTGCAGCTGTATTCTTAACACTTAATTTAATATTGAGCTGCTGCCAAGACTGTTAGATGCTGCTGCTGGAGCATTTGTTCTGCTAGTTGTTTGTGCTCCTGCTGTTTCTCTTCATATTGTTTTGAAGGCTATTCTACTGAGCTTGAAATAGTAAATATTAGAAAATTTAAATTTCTTTTGGACAATCTTCAACTCTTCATTGTTGTTGCTCAATCAAAACTCACCTTTATTAAATAAAAAAGAAAAAAGCACAATCCTCACGGTTATAACTGTTTTTTCATGCCTCTCCCTCGCAATGCTAAGGCTGAAAAAAGAAACATGGCATGAAGAAGAAGAGACCACAAGAAATGAAGGCGAGTAATCGTAACCATGCAAAATCAACAACCCCCCGCCCCCCAACACACACACAGAAAATTGCTCTTAGTTCTTGCTGGTGCTCTTAATTCTTGCTGGTTGTCAGGCTCTGTCCCTTGTATTAGAAAAACACATTGGCATGGAGTTGTTTGTTTCAATGGAATTGTCACGGGTCTTTAACATGAGCTTATCAGGAACCACTGGTGTTGATGCATTAGCTAAAATGCAGGGACTTAGAAGTGTAAGCTTTGCTTATAATTATTTTACAGGTACAATTCCTGGAGTCAATCGTTTAGGCTGTTTAAAGGCTGCATTCTTGAGAGGGAGCCAGTTTTCTGGTGAGATTCCCTCAGATTTCTTCTTGAAAATGAAGTCGTTGAAGAAGGTTTGGCTTTCGAACAACAAGTTTTTTGGAGGAATCCTATCATCATTGGTCTTGGCTTAGCGAATTACATCTCGAAAACAATCAATTCAGTGGGACTATTCCATCTATTGAGTAGACAACCTTGATGTTGTTAGCTTTTTGTGAATTTGTTTGTGAATTTGCAGGTGAGCTTGATTATGTTCAGAGAGAATAGAGGAGAGAATTTTTTCAGAAGAAGGTAAGTTGTATGTATTATATTTGTTGCATTAAATTTGTTTGACAAAATGCTCATTTATATAGTATGAGCAGAGCATGCAATACATGTGTTTAAACTTCTTGTAACTACTTTCTAACAATCTAGAAAAGTCAAGAACACATGGAATGTATTGAAACTGATTATGTTAAATGACAGTTGGCATAAGTCTTCTACTGGTGCTTCCTTCTTCAGCTTTACTTGTAGTCCACGTAGACTAGTTGAACTTTATCATCATGTAGGTTCTATAAGTAGTTCAACATCATGTAGCTCCTGTCAGTAGCTTATCCACAAACATCCCCTCCTAAGCTGCTTACAGGTTTAACACCAAGCCTTGATCTAAGTTGGTTGAATTTGTCTTTAGACAATCCCTTAGTGAATATGTCTACCAATTATTCTTAACTACTGCAGAACTTGATGTCAATCACACCTCCTTGAATTGCCTCTCTTATGAAGTAAATTCTCCTGTTAATATGTCTTGTTTTCTGGTGGAACACTGGATTCTTTGCCACTACTATGGCTGACATGTTATAACAATATATAATTGTAGCTTTTTCTTGCTTTTCACCAAGATCATCAAGTATGGACCTTAACCACATTACTTGAGTAGTTGCTTCAGAAGCATAAACATATTCAGCTTTTGCTGTTGATAATGCAACTGAATTTTGCTTCACTGAAGCCTATGAAAAAACTCCACTTCCAAACCCAAATGTGTATCCAGAAGTGCTTCTACTATCATCTTCACTTCCTCCCCAATCTGCATCACAAAACCCCACGAGTGTTGCTGATTGTTGCTTTGCATACTCAATTCCATAATCAAAAGTTCCTTGGACATATCTAAGAACCCTTCTAGCAACTCCCATGTGTTTCTTTGTTGGTTGATTCATAAACCTGGATAACAAGTTTGTAGCATACATTAGATTAGGCCTTGTTGCTGTCAAATACAATAAGCTTCCCACTATTTTTCTATATGCATTTTCATTTGCTAACTCACTTCCATCTGCCTTTCTCAGCTTATCACTAGTAGCTAAAGGAATAGAGACTGGTTTGCAATTAGCAAGCCCGAATCTCTCAAGTAAGGACCTTGCATACTTGCTTTGATGGATGAAGATGCTTTGATCAGTTTGCAGCACACTCATGCCTAGAAAATGATGAAAAAGACCAAGGTCAGTCATCTCATATCCCATCATCATTTCCTTTTTAAATTCATTCATCAGTTCCTCATTACTGCCTGTGTACACAATATCATCCATATGGACACAATGAGCTGATCTCCTTCACTATCAACTCTAGTATATAGAGTAGGCTCACTTGCACTTCTCTTGAACTTACTCATGGTAAGATAAGCGTTAATTTCACTATACTAAGCTCTAGGAGCTTGTTTAAGCCCATATAGTGCTTTATTTAGCTTGTACACCTTGTGGCCTGCTTTTTGAACAATAAACCCCTCGGGTTGCTCAACAAACACCTCCTCATCAAGCATTCTATTTAGGAATGCTGATTTAACATCCAACTGAAATAATTTCCAGTTTTTCTGACTTGTAAGTGCAATAAAAGTTCGAATAGTGTCTAACCTTGCCACTGGTGCAAAGGTTTCATTGTAGTCAATTCCTGGCTTTTGCGCATACCCTTTTGCCACAAGCCTTGCCTTGTATTTGTTAATTGTGTCATCCAAACACCCACTTAAGCCCTATGACAGGCTTGTTAACAGGTCTGTCCACAAGTTTCCAGGTGTTGTTTTTCTCAATCATGTCTAATTCTGCCTTTATTGCATCTTGCCAAGCTATATTTCTAGTTGTTTCTGTGTAATTTTCAGGCTCTACTATGCTTAGGTTACACTTTGCATATACATCTTCCAATGTTCTAATCTTCACTGGAGTTGATGCATTAGATTTTGCCATTGAACTGCTGTCTTCATTTACATCTCTGTTTTCTGGAATTTCCAGAGGATATTCACCATTGTTTGACTGCCTTCTTTCATCATGTGCTTTTTCAACATTAATCTGAAGCACTAAATATGGGGGAATAAAGTTTTCATGCTCTTCATGCTCCTTTTTCCATGTATACATATTGTTTTCATCAAACACCACACTTCTTGATAGCATAATCTTCTTAGATTTTAGAATATATATTTTGTAACCTTTCTCGCAGCCCCCATACGCCATAAAGATTCATTGTTCTGCTTTATCATCAAGCTTCTGTCTTAACTGGTCTGGAATATGGGTGTAGCATACACACCCGAACACTTTCAAGTGTCTGATGCCAGGCTTTCTCCCTGTAAAAACCTCAAAAGGTGTCTTCATTGTCAGTAATGTGGTGAAGCTTCGGTTCTGGAGATATACAATTTTATTAACAGCCTCAACCTAGAATTTAATAGGTATTTGCTTCTCCTTCATCATTGATCTAGCCATCTCACAAATAGTTATGTTTTTCCTCTCGGCTAGACCATTTTGCTGAGGGGAATAGGCAATTGTTAACTGCCTCTCTATTCCATTTTCAACACAAAAATTCTGGAGTTCCAATGAAGTATACTCTCCACCTCTATCAGTCCTCAAGTTCTTTACTTTGCAGCCACTTTGCAATTCAACAAATACTTTGAATTTTTTAAACATATTGAGAGCATTGGATTTGTTTCTAAGAAAGTAAACCCAACTCATCCTCAAAAAATCATCAATAAAGGTAATAAAGTATCTATTACCTCTATTTGATTCACTTTATATAGCTCCACACAAATCTGTGTGGACTAGCTCAAGTGGTTGGCTTGCTCTCCAACTACTTTCTTTATCAAATGTCTGGCTTTTATGCTTTCCAAGCACACATTCTTCACACACAACATTCACCTTTGTTAACATAGGCAGTCCTGCAACCAACTCCATCTGCTGCATTTTCTTTAGGCTGTCAAAATTCAAGTGGTCGAATCTTCTATGCCAAATCCATGAACCTTCAACCACTGATGCTTTTCTTGCTGCAGGTGCCATGGATTCCAGTGTGAGAGGAAAGCATTTGTTGCCCCTCATGATCACATTTGCTATAATATTTGTGAGTGTTTCATCATCATCCTCCGAATAGGATGTAGTAGCCATGTTCTATCATTTGCCCTACACTGAGCAGATTTTCATCTAATCCAGGCACTAGCAGTACCTTTTTTATGTGCCTTACACCTCTTCTTGTATCCACCACAAGAGTTCCCTTTCCTGCAGCTTGCACAAGGTCTCCTGAGCCCATTTTTACCTTGCAAGTTACTGTCCTGTCAAGGTCTATCAGTTTTGACTCCTGTGAAGTCATGTGATTGCTACATGCACTGTCAATAAACCATACATCCTCTTCTTGTACACTTGCTGCATGATATACGTAGAACATTATTCCAGTGGTTGCATCTTCTTCTCTTGCACAATTTGTCAGTTGCTTGTTGAATTCATAGTCATTTTGGTTATGACCATATCTGCTGCATTTTCCACATCTCGGTTTCCCTTTAAATTTGCATATGCCAAAGTGAAATTTCTGACATGTACTACATTTTGGCTTTATGCTTGACTGGCTGCTACTTCCACTTTTATTTTGTGAATTGAATGAATTGTTGTAATTCATTAAAACCTTCTGATTCCAATTTGAGTTCTGCAAATTACTCAAATTTCCACCTTGATTCCAATTCGCAGGCTTTCTGTGCTGATTCTGACTTGTGTGCTCTTGCTATTCTGAAGGTAGTTATTTCCTCCAATTCTTAGAGTGCTGAAAGCTCTTTCAGTATTCATTACTCTTTCCCTCTCATCATGCATACCTTCTCTGTTGTCAAGAACTTTAACTGAGGCAACCACTTCCTCAATTCTAAGCAAATCTAGATACCATGTTAGTTTTTTGTGAATTTGTTTGTGATTTTGCAGGTGAGCTTGATTATGTTCAGAGAGAACAGAGGAGAGAATTTTTTCAGGAGAAGGTAAGTTGTATGTATTATATTTGTTGCATTAAATCTGTTTGACAAAATGCTCATTTATATAGTATGAGCAGAGCATGCAATACATGTGTTTAAACTTCTTGTAACTACTTTCTAACAATCTAGAAAAGTCAAGAAAACATGGAATGTATTGAAACTGATTTGTTAAATGACAGTTGGCATAAGTCTTCTATTGCTGCTTCCTTCTTAAACTTTACTTGTAGTCCACATAGACTAGTTGAACATTATCATCATGTAGGTTCTATAAGTAGTTCAACATCATGTAGCTACTGTAAGTAGCTTATCCACAAACAAATGTCATGTAATGTATCAAACAATAAGCTGGAAGGGGAGATGCCGCCTAATTTAATTTTAGTTCCTTTAGAGGAAATCATGGTCTATGCGGAGGAAAAAATGGGAAAGGGTGTGACTTGCAAGGATCATCAGAACCACCTAGCGATGTTGGGGTGGCAGAGCTAGCAGCGATAATAAAAGCCACAACGTTATGAAGACAGTGACATGGTTTATAACTCTGGCTGTGTTGCTTGTTTCGATAATAGTCGTGATTATCCTTTGATTGAGGCGAAGGGACATGGATTTTGATGTGATTGGAAATAGAAGTAATGGTAATATTCCAGCAGAACTTGAGGTGCAGGTTTCGTTTTCGAATAGACCGAAGGAAATGGAAGTTGCCTGAAAGATGGGATTAGGCCGCCGTAAGGGATCTGATGATGACAGGGGTGTTGTGGGCGAGTTAGTTATAGTGAACAATGAAAAGGGCGTATTTGGGCTACAGATTTGATGAAAGCTTCAACAGAAGTGCTTGGAAATGGAGGATTGAGCAGAAGTGCTTCTACAGAAGATGGCTAACGGAGGTGTGGCGGTGGTCAAGAGAATCAAAGAAATGAATACGTTGTCCATAAATGAGTTTAATGCAGAAATCACAAAGCTTGGAAGACTGCATGCATCATCCTAATATTTTGACACCATTGGCTTTTCATTATCGACAGGACAAGAACCAATTGATCTATTTTGACACCATTGGGAGTGACAAAAAAACTGATTAAATTGAGAAAATAAAAAAATCAATAAAAACTAAATTATTAAAAAAAAACAGATTAAACCAATTAGATTTTTTTAAAAAAATTTGGTTCAGTCCAGTTTTGTTTGTTTAAAACTGAAACTGAAATAAACCGATTTAAATTAAAAAAAATACACTATAATTATTTTTACAGAATGATTGATTTCCACTCAGCCTCCTTACCCTATAGACTCTTATTAGCAGTCTAGTGCAAGGTTATCAAAATCACGAGTTGACTCGCAAAATCGTACGATTTTGCGAGTCAACTCATCAAACCTTGTCAACTTGGGTAGAAAAATCGATTTTGGTCAAACTCGGTCAAAATCGATTAAATCGGACCGAATCGGTCCGATTTTACGATCTGCTCATTCTGCTGCCGATTCAAAAGCTAATTCAAAATTTCGAACGGAGCCAAAAAAAGAAATGGAGAAGAGGATGAGAAATGAGGAGGAAGAGAGTAAAGGAGAAGAGGATGAGGAGGAAGACAAAAAAATGGAGAAAAGGATGAGGAGATGAGGGTGGGCGGCGACGTGGGAGAAGAGAATTAGGGATTTAGGGTTAGTTACTGGGGGGGACTTTTATAATAATAATAATAATAAAAAAAAAAAAGTAGGTTTCTAGGGGGGTTATAAATTTATAATAATAATAATAATAATAATAATAATAAAAAAAAAAAAAAAAGTAGGTTTCTAGGGGGGGTTATGATAATAATAATAATAATAATAATAATCTGGGGGTTTATAATAATAATAATAATAATAATAATAATAATAATTAGCATAAAAAATAGTTAGTATAAAAAATATTTTTTAAAAAATCCTATTAATTTAAGATAATAAATAATATTAATTAATTTCAAATGCAACAACTATAAAAAATATACAATTACTTGAAAAACATAAAATAAGTAATTTAAATTTCAAATCTCAAATATTGTGGGTCTTTTAATTATATTTAAATTCATTTTTTAATTTAAATACAATTAAAAATAATAATTTTATTGTTGGAGGGTTTTTCAAAAGCAATTATTTAATTATATAACTTACTCCTATTAATTATTGAACTATATATAAAATAATTGAACTTTATTTAAAATAAGATAAAAAAATGGTTCTCCAAAATAGTTTTTATCATTGGAGAACACATCAACAAAAAAATCATATATACACTATTTAATTTTTTTTGATGTTTTTAAATCATTTTCATATTCTGATGTCGAAATAATTTGTTAGAGTTGGAGCTAGTACTAGCAATATCGGTGTTGGTACCAGTATTAGTACTGATAATCCTTTCAATAATTATGTTTTTGATGAATGTATTAAAAATAACGAGGAAAATGACGATCATGAGCCTGATTGTAATTTATATATCACATCAACAAAATATTTATTTTTAGTTTGTTAATTTTTACCTAATGAAATTCTATGGACATAATTGTTTTGTAATGTATTTTTCAATTATTTTGAATCATGCATGAACCTTAACTAATGAAGTTTTATGGCCATAATTATGTTATATTATATTCAGAAATATTTTACTTATGATTTTATGATTTTTTTACCTACATGATTTTAGCTGTGATTTTACGATTTTTGTACGGAAAAATTCAGGTACGATTTTACGATCCGAGTTTTCGAAGCCTCTTCCGTGTCGTGTCAAAATCACGATTTTGACAACTCTGGTCTAGTGAGCCCACGCTCATTCCAGTCAGTCCGGGCAAGTTAGTGGGCTCGACTATTGTACATGTCTTTTGTTAATTTGATTATTTTTATAAATAAAAATCAGACCGAATAAAAAATGATCAACCTTATCACAAAGACACCAGCTGAGCGACCATCATTTTTCTCAACATGCATGCATCTACTTAACATGAACTTTCTTCAGGCGATCGAGGACTATCACATGCTGAACTAAATCGGTCTCTTCTTCTCAAGACTGTTCAAGGAATTGCAAAAGGTTTGGGCTATCTTCGTTCAGAACTTGCTTCTTCTGACTTGCCTCATGGCCAAGGGAGGGACTGATGCAGTCCAATGGGTGGAATCTGCAATTTTCGATGGGAGAGAAACTGAGTCTCTTCGTCGTAATTACTCTTACGACAACTCCAAATTACACCACGACAATATACAACCATCACTATGTACTCTTTTTATTTTTCTCATTTTACTTTCGTTTCCTCATACAATTTACTCATTTGAGCATAAGAGGGTCTCATGTTTTAATAAAAAAAAATATTTTTGCTAGAGAAAATGAAATGATAAAGACAATACACTTTAATCATATATATATATATGGAAAATCAAAGTTTAATCTACAGTTTTTACAATTTATTAATGGCATTGTCGGTGAAAAACTAGGCAAAAGCTAGTGGTTCTTTTTTCACACCTCACAAACCAAGCCATGGAAATCCCAAATCATGCAAAGTTCTTACTGTTAGCCAGCATGGAACTTATCTCCAGTATATTTGACAGCTGTTATAGATTAGATTCATTACTGTTTGAATCTCATTTAAATTCAAATCATTATTATCATGAGGATAGCTCTTCTTCAAGTAAACGAGTCTAATGTATTACGTAAGTGCTATATAAATTAGCTTCACTGTGTAAATAATAAAACAAGTGTTTTACACCATTATTCTCTTTAAACATCTCACATAGTATCAGAGCATCTTTAAGTATTTTTTTCTCTTCTCAGTTACAAAATGGCCTCACCCTCAAACACCACACAAAACACTTCCAGCCACTCTAATCCAAACACCACACAAAACACTTCCAGCCAATCCAATCTGGTGACTATAAATGTCACAGCACAAGCACCACTGAAGCTCACGAACTCAAACTACCTCTCATGGAAACTGCAATTCCAAACTCTGTTCATCGGCTATGACCTCCATGGTTTTGTTGATGGAACAAAGCCTTGTCCTCCACAAAATATCATCATTGCTACATCATCCACTCCCAATCCTGACTATCATGCCTGAATACGTCAAGATCAACTCATCTTAAATGCAATTATTGGGGCCATTCACCCCACGATAATTCCATTTATTGCCCAAGCAACCACTTCCTGGGAAGCTTGGACAATTTTGGCATCAACATATGCAAATCCATCCAGAGGACGCATCAAACAAGTCAAGACCAGTTTCAAAAACCTAACTAAAGGCTCTCTCAGTATTTCAGACTTTCTTCATACTGTCAAAGCAAGAGCTGATGAATCAGTCATACTTGGTGCTCCCATTGATGCAGAAGACATCACAGACAAAATCTTGGAAGAACTTGGAGACGAATACAAAGAACTTGTTCGTGCTGTCCAGGCTCGGGACACATCAATTATTTTTGATGAACTCCATGAGAAATTACTCATGTTTGAAGCCTCTCTACAGACTGGCCACAAAGCACCAATTCATTTCCCTCCCACAGCAAATTTTGCAACTGGTCGTCATATGAATCGTCCACATAATTCCTTCAATCGCCAACACTCCTCTGCCTCATCACATTATCACTCTCCAAATTTTTCTCGCCCACGGGAACAATTTCACAGCCATGGAAGCCAACAACACCGTCCTGGACCTCGCCCTTACCTTGGACACTGTCAAGTCTGTGGCATATAGGGGCACACAGCAAAAAGATGCCCATCCTTCAAGTTTGTCCCTCAAAATTAGACTGCCACAGTCCCTGCCAAATTACACAACAATCCAAATCCATGGCAACCTCAAGCTCATCTTGCTAGCAACAAATGTTCTGACGCAACTTTGTGGCTGCTGGACAGTGGTGCTTCACACCACATCACCTCTGATCTGGACAACCTATCCCTTCATTCACCATACAATGGATCAGAACATGTTATGATCGGTGATGGTACAGGCTTGCACATTACACATACAAGATCTTCAACCCTAAATATTGGCTCGTCCCTGTTTCATCTTAATGACATTCTTTGTGTTCCAACATTAAAAAAACCTGCTTTCCATTTACCAATTTTGTGTAAAAAATAATGTCTCCATTGAATTCTTACCTTGGTGTTTTCTTGTGAACGATCTGCTAACGGGGCTAATTCGCGCTCAGGGTGAGAGCAAGGATGGCATCTATGAATGGTCGGGGTTCATTCCAAAGTCTTCCCCTCCCACTGCATTTTCCAGTTTCAAAAGTTCATCAATAAATTGGCATCTTAGACTAGGTCATCCGTCCGTTCCTATTCTCAACGTGATACTCTCTAAGAACAAACTTGAAAAATCATTGGTATCAACACAATTTTCCTGTCATGCATGTCAATGTAATAAAAGTCACAAAACACCTTTTTCATCTTCTACATTAGAGTCTCATTCTCCTCTCGAAATAATTTTTTCCGATGTCTGGACTGCCCCAGTATATTCAATTGATGGGTTCAAATATTATGTGATTTTTGTAGATCATTTCACAAAATACACATGGATTTATCCTTTGAAACAAAAATTAGATGTCAAACCTACATTTATACGGTTTAAAGCCATCGTTGAAAATTATTTCACACATAAAATCATTACGTTTTACTCCAATAATGGAGGCGAATTCATAGCCCTCAAAGAATTGTTTCAACTACATGGCATCTCCCATCGCACATCGCCTCCTCACACACTAGAACACAATGGTGTTTCCGAACGAAAACATAGACATATAGTTGAAACTAGTCTTTCCCTACTCACTCATGCATCATTACCTCCCAAGTTTTGGTCATTTGCCTTTTCAACTGCTGTTTATCTAATAAATCGGATGCCTTCACGTACATTGAAACATTTTTCCCCATACGAACTCATCTTTCGAAAGAGTCCCAATTATGCCAAACTTCGTATTTTTGGGTGTTTATGTTACCCCTGGCTTCGTCCATATTTAGCTCACAAATTAGATGCCTGGTCAAAACCTTGTCTATTTCTCGGTTATTCTTTAACTCAGAGTGCATATATTTGTTTTGATCCACAAACCTCAAAATGCTACTCTTCTCGTCATGTCCAGTTTGTTGAGTCTGCATTTCCTTATCCTCATTTTTTCCAATCTACACTTGACTCACATTCCACTTCGTCATCAATTCCCACTATTCTCTCGGTGTTAACATCATCACCTGCACCCCCTGCATTCTCGACGCCACCTACTCCTATTCCTGAAGAACAACCAGTAAGCAGTTCCTTCACACAAACCAACAGCAACACTCTCACTTCCCAACCCGACACATCTACAGAAACCCTTCCCACCTCACAGTCCCCACTGCCAGTTCAAGTGTCACCTGCCCCACAGGTTGCCCCAACTCACCATATGACCACAAGATCAAAGAATAACATTTACAAGCCTATACAAAAGCTTACCTTCCATACACAACTGTCCCCAACCCTTGTTCATGAGCCACTCACATTATCAGCAATGTTACAGGAAGAGAGATGGTGTCATGCCATGAAAGATGAATATGATGCCCTCATGCGTAATGAAACTTGGGATTTGGTTGATCCTAATTGTGCATCTAACTTGGTTGGTTGTAAATGGATTTTCAGGATAAAACGTCATGTTGATGGATCGGTTGCCCGCTATAAGGCACGCTTGGTTGTGAAAGGGTTTCACCAACGAACCGGGCTTGATTATACAGAAACATTTAGCCCGGTGGTCAAGCCAACCAACGTTCGCCTGGTGCTTTCCATTGCTGTCAGTCATGGGTGGCAGTTGCGACAATTGGATGTCAACAATGCCTTTTTACAAGGTACGCTGCATGAAGATGTGTATATGATACAACCTCCTGCATTCGTTGACAAAGAGCGACCTTAATTTATCTGCAAACTGTGTAAGGCCATCTACGGCCTCAAGCAAGCCCCACGGGCGTGGTACAATGAACTTTGAAATTTTCTGATTGCTAAAGGCTTCACTAATTCAGTCAACGACACCTCTCTGTTTATACTCCAACATTAGGGAAAACTAATCTATCTATTGGTCTACGTAGATGATATTATCATTATTGGGGATGATGGTCCCGCTGTAGACCTCATTGTCAAGACATTAGCCATGCAATTTTCACTCAAAGATTTAGGGCCCCTAACATACTTTCTTGGTGTTGAAATTCAGTCTCATCCACAAGGCTTAATGCTCTCCCAACACAGATACATTCAGGATCTCTTTCATCGGAATAATATGCTACACTCAAAACCAGTGACTACTCCTCTGCCACCTGGTGCTTCTCCTAATCTTGCAATGGGTGAACCACTTCAAGATCCCACAACTTATAGAGCAACTATTGGAAGCCTCCAATATCTCTCCCTTACCCGACCAGATCTCTCATTTGCAGTGAATAAATTGGCCCAGTTCATGCACCGGCCAACTAAAGCTCACTGGAAACTAGTCAAACGCCTCTTGCGCTATTTGTTAGGAACTAGCACAGCTGGACTGCTTATGCATCGCCAATCATCCACTCAATTACATGTTTTTTCTGATGCAGATTGGGGAGGGAACAAGGAGGACTTCTCTTCCACCAGTGCACACATCATATACATGGGTCGACATCCTGTCTCTTGGTCATCAAAGAAATAGAAAACCATTGCTAGATCATAAACAGAAGCTGAATATCGCTCTGTTGCTGATACGGCATCAGAAATTAGTTGGTTTTCGTCATTATTAACTGAGTTTCGGTTTCCACCTCATCAAATTCCTGTGATTTACTGTGACAATATTGGTCCACACAATTAAGCTCCAATCCAGTGTTTCATTCCAGAATGAAACATGTCTCCATTGACTTCCATTTTATCTGTGAAAAGGTTCAATCTGGTGCTCTTAGAGTCTGTCACATTTCCGCAGATGATCAACTAGCTGATGCACTAACAAAGTCCCTATCCAGCTATCGGTTTGCTTTGCTTAAAGACAAGATTGGACTTGTTCAAGGTCGTCCATCTTGAGGGGGGATGTCAGCCAGCATGGAACTTATCTCCAGTATATTTGACAACTGTTATAAATTAGATTCATTGTTGTTTGAATCTCATTTAAATTCAAATCATTATTATCATGAGGATAGCTCTCCTTCAAGTAAAAGAGTCTAATGAATTACGTAAGTGCTATATAAATTAGCTTCACTGTGTAAATAATAAAACAAGTGTTTTACACCATTATTCTCTTTAAACATCTCACACTTACAACTTCATCACCAAGTTTTCAAGAATTCAAAAACATACCAGGATCGTAAACAATCACAAAAATGGAAGAGGAGAAAGCTTTTGTTTCATAAAATAATCTGCTCATCTAGTGTGTGAATGAGGGAGTTTCTATTAAGCTAATGCTTTAAGACTACATTGATAGGTAAGCCTTTATGACCTACTATTTTTTTTATATATATATCATCTTAACCAATCTTAGTTTTCTTTGCAGATTTGAGTGCTATATACATTTTATTGCAGATAAATTGAGTTTCAACTAAATATTTTTCAAATCTTTTATTCTCTATTTATTTGATTTTATTTCTTGCTATACCTAATCACCTTAATTCGACTAAAATGATTAACCAAATCATTTGGTTCTTAAATCAAGGTGAAATCATCATTAACAAAAAAACAAAAAGTTATCAATGATTCAATGTAGATGAAGATAGAAAAAAGTATTGATTGTAATAATTTAATTACTCTTTTTTCCTTCTAAACAATTTAACAAAGCTTGTTTCTAGGGGTAATATCATTTTTTTCAAGGGATTCATTGGACATTACCAAATTCTCCACATTATTTACCATAATTTTTTTCTACTCCCAAATCAATTTCAAACAATCAAATTTAACTTGTTTCCATAAGTGCTTTTATTTCATTTCTTCATTATATATATATATATATATATATATAATGAACTGGAGTAAGAGGAGATTTAGTATTTTAATAAATATAAAATATTAAAAAAAACAAATTAAAAAATAGATGACTCATCCTTCCACTTGAGGCGACACCTTCTTTCAAGGGCCTTTTACACTTTTCATTAATTTTTTGATACTGTTTATTTTAAAAATAAAATTCATGATTTTCTTTAGTTTTATTATTTCAATCTCATTATCTTGGCAATTAGTTTGTTCGGTTCACTCGAGGTGCTTTAATATTTTTTCTTTAATTTTTGTTTTTAATACCATATTATCTTGGAATTCAACTTTGCTATTTCTCACCGACATTTTTTTTTTCTTACAGTTATCACTTTTTCATATAATATAACATTGTGTGCATTTACTGTCACTGCATTTTCTATTGTATAATTGAACTAACATAGATTCTTTTTTCATTATTTTTTAAAAATACTAGCAACATCACAGCCCATATATGTGTGTGTGTGTATGTGTATTAAATAATTGATGGAGCCCTAATCCGCCATGCATCATGAGATTTCTTCTGAGAATCCCATTGAGACTCCCAAGTTACAGGTCATAGACAGAATAAGAGAAGAAGAAGAAAACAAGTTAGTCAACCCTTGTGTTCCTCACCTATACAGCTCTCGACAGCTGGGAGAAATTAGCAGCGTGGAAATTTTAAAATTTATAGGATTCCAACCCGGCACACAACAGCAGGCAGCCCACCTTTTGAGCTGACAGTGGCGTGCGAAATTTCATAGCCTTCACATATCCACAGCCGCTTCTACTCATCGAACCAGGCCAGCATCTTACGGGGCGATGCGACAAGCTCCTGCCTCTGGCTGCCCAGCAACTCTACCATATCATACATCTAATTAGCAAACGCAGGTCTTGAATTTCTCTTTCTATACGTGTGGCCCTGCAGCAGTGCCACTCGTGCAGCTTCTATTTAGAACTATTATCTTCTCATCTAGATTAGTAATTATTTATTGGCACGTACCAGAAAATCATTAAAAAACATAAGTGCACTTGTGAGCATGAATGTCTGCCTATTTTTTGCAGTAAACTTCATTAACTCTTCATCTTTTAGTTTCATAGGCTGATAATATAATTTGCCTTGCATATTGATTGTTTTGTTTTTAGTAATCATGTAAAAAGTGGTAAAAACATAAAACATCCTTTTATTAGGATACTTTAGTGATGAGAGATTAAGATAGGAAGGTTTGCTTCTTCGTTTGAGTTCTGTAATTATTAATATGATGGTTATTGAAAATTTATATGGTCATTAACTTCAGGATATGTGAGGTTAGTCGAGATGCAGGTAAGCTGACACGGATATCTATGTTAATAAAAAAACATAAAAAATAAATAATAAATAAACAAGTTCAATCACCAAACTAATCACATCCTTGTACAGTAAGGCACAGCCAGCACATGAAGCCCTTCTTTCTCTCGAGAACAGCTGTGCTCTCATTATCTTGTTAATATTTATTTATTTATTGGGTGGGCGGTGGTCTTTGAAACTGGTGTATGATTAGGCAAAACCATACGCAGCTCTCAATCAAACGGTTGACGAGGACAAATCTGCTATCATCAAGTGACATGTAATGTAACTATTTGGAAGGGGTGTTGAGTTTATTTTTAAAATTATTTATTTAAATTAAAATATTTTTTTTATTTTTAAAAATTATATGATATTAGTAAATGAAAATAATATAAAAACACTAAATTTTTTTAATTTAAATTAAAAAATAACAATAAAAATTTAATTTTTTTCAAAAATGTTTTTGAAATATAATGTTAAACACTTGTACTTAGTGTTTGTTTAAAAATATACTTGATGTTATTTTTTAAAATAATTTTTATTTAAAATATATTAAAATAATATTTTTTATTTTTTAAAAATTATTTTTCACATAAGATATAAAATGAAAATGATATAAAAATATTTAATTTAAAATAAAAATAATTTAAACAACGTAAAACAAGAAGTGAGATGACGTCATTTGCACCCTTAACTAATGAATAATATTGCCCAATCAAATCAACTGTGCAGACATGGGCTTACTTCCTGTGTCATAATGAACATGTATGGATAAATCATTAAATTATATCACGACATATTATTTTATATATCTCTTCAACTCAATTATTCATTTATTTAGTTTTAGTTTTTTTTTTAATTTCTGGTATTGCGCTTTATGAATATATTATTTTGGGTGATGTATTGGTATTGTAGATTTAGTTTTTATTTATTTCAATATTTAATATTAGATTATTTAGAAATGATGTTTTTTTTATATTTTTTTAATTCATCCTCTATGAATTTTATCTCAATCTCATAACATACTTTACAAGTTTAATAGGTTAATTTATATTGACAACTTAAGTCTTTGGTTGGTTTTCTCTTTATTTTAATGGATTTAAAAAAAAATTATCCTTTTTAATTTAATGTTTTTTTTTTAATTTCCTCCTATAATAGTGTGTTATTTATGAATTTATCTTCATGATTTATTTTTATTTTGATTTTTATAAGGTTATTATGGTCTCATGTCTCGATACAATCTGATATGTCACATTCTTGAAGTTTTTTTAAATATCATTCAAGATATTGTCGTATCAATAATTAAAAAAGATGTCATCTAATATTCATCATATTTTGAGTTTATAATTAATTTATTTTTATTGAGAAACACATTAGCAATATTTAAACAATTGTTTTTACTTCAAAAAATGATTCAATATGCAGTGCAACACAAACCATTGATCTAGTAAACACTAAAAGGCACGGTAGAATTGAAATAAAGGAGGCTAAAATAAAAAAAAAAAACACTGAAAATATTGACCATGAATGTTTACTTTAATCCTTTTAGTTTCCAACACCCTTATTTTTCATCTCTTAGATTTTATCAAAGTCCATTTTTGGTCTATAAACTCATTTATCTTATTATGTTTTTACCCTTAATTTGAGGTAGAGGAGAGAAATTCACCAAATTTCAGTACCAGAGAGAAAAAATTCAATTGACAATGATTTAGACTATCAAATTTTTTTATCCTTGTCGAGTTTAGGGTTGATTTGTTATTTGTTGACTTGTTTTTGGTTATTTGGTAAAAAAAATGAGAATAGATTTTTTAAGTGTAAAACACGCTTGTTGTGACTTTTCGGTGATTGTTATTTTTTGAAATATAGACAGAATAGGTAAATCATCATCAACTATATATATAAGGTGTCGTTGTTTCACTTTGTCCTTAGACACAAATCATTATAGATTTCAACAATAAAATAACCTATTTGACCCTAAGACAACAAAATTCAACATTTTGTACCAATGGTATTTTAGACATTTTCTTGTGCCCTATGTGACATTTGCATATTGTTTAGGAGTGTTCTGGTCTTTTTCATATTTTATTTGCACAATGAAATTACCTATTTACCCCTAGAAGCTGACAAAAAGATGAAGGTTGGTTAGGGGTATTTTTGATTTTTTGTCTGATATTAAATAGTGAAATAACAACTTTGCCCTAGGGTGAGACATAGGTAGGGGGATGAAGGAGAGGGTCGTTTAGGTTTTTTTATGTTTTGTGCATAGTAAAACTACTTAACTACCCTAAAAATCGAAAAAACAAAGTCCTGACGTTGAGGGAACGAGGGTACTTTCACACAGTTTTTTCCCATGTCATTCTGTATTTTTTTTAAAAATTCTCGAGGTTAATGAAAGCGCACCGATAATTTTCAAGTATTTGTGCCATCCAGGTGACGTGTGCAGTGTCTATCGATTGTGTAAAATGTCTGGTTCTCGTGTTCCTGGGTGTGCCGCCATATCCTATTCCTCCTGGTGGTGTGTCTGTCGTTGTTTTGAGGTGGAGGATCGTCAGTGGTTGGTTTTTCTTTGCCCCTATTTTCTCTCTCCTGCAGCAGCAAAATGCATACTGGTTCTCTATGTTTATGTGTGTTTCATTTCAGTCATTGTGCTTTTGATTCCTGATTTCTTCAATGGAATTTTTGATTTTTTTCAACTGTACCTTCAATTGATATCGATCATATATGTTGTTTTTCATTTCAACATTTATTTCTTTTGATCTTTGGTTTGTTTTTTATTCCTATTATTTTTTCGGTCTGCAGGTTTTAATTTATTTCAATCTTGCCTTCCTATTGAAATTGATCATATATGTTAGTTTTTATTTTGATCCTTATGCTTTTAATTTTTTTAAAATTACACTGCTATTTTTTTTTTAAATCCTTTATTTTTTTCGGTCTCAAGGTTTTGATTTATTGCGGTTATGTCCTTCAATTGAAATTAATTATATATATATTTTTTCATTTCAACTTTTATTCTTTTAATTTTTTATTTAGTATTAATTCCTTGTAGATCAATTTTATTGGTCAAAATAGATCAATTTTTTTCGGTCCTTATTGGACAATGTTTATATTTTGTTTATATTTATGCATCTATGCTTTTAGTTTAGGTTTTATTTTTGACATTTTATTTTTACTTGGTTCGGTCTTAAAATTTTAATTTATATTGGTAATCATTTTAAAATTAATATTTCTTTCTTTTTTCCTTTCTTGTTTTTTGGTGTTCTCTGTTATTATATTTATATGTTCTTCAAATTAGATAATTTTCCCCCCCTCATAATATTTATTTTAGTTTTGTGTTATTTTGCTGTTGTTTTTGTTTGCTCTTTTGTTAAAGTTTTTTTTATTCTTCGAGATAATTTCATGATTTCATTATTTGCACAATAATAATGATAATTTTAGTGATTATTATTTTATTATTGTTTTCTTGATTGTTTTTTTTTTGTAAAAATATTTTTTTTTATTCTGGAGGGAAATTTGATGATTTTAATTGTTTGGATAATAATGGTGATAATAATTTTAACTATTATAGTCATGATAATGATGGTAACTTAGTGATGGATTTTCATCAATTTTTTCTTCTTTTTATAAGTAGAAAATCAATGACTTATTTTTATTGTTTAGTTATTGTAGGTGTTTCCACAATTTTATATTTTATTATTATATTTAGTTTAAATTAGATTATAAAATAAACTAATCTTAATACAATAAATCCAATGATTCGGGTATACAAATCTTATTGTCTTTTTAATGATGATGATAATTTTATATAGGTGATTTCATTGAAATCTATTAAACAAATAAATTTATATCAATTCAAAATTCATATATTTCATTAGAAACTCGCGCTCCGCATGAATTCTGCAAAGATTTATTATTTTGCCTAAATTTATAGTATAACAAAAAAATCTCACGCTTTTAATACTTTTTACATTGAAAAAAATATGGTTCTGACCGCGACGAAGCATAGACAAGTAGCTAGTGTGTGTGTGTATGTATATGTATGTGTATGTATATTTATAAAGAAGAAGAAGAAGAAACTGGGGAGGGTCAGTAATCATTGTTTTTCCACGCGTTGTGAATAAATTTATTCTGTTCATAGAATTCATGTCAAGGAAAAAATTGTTAGTTTTAAATTTATTTATTTTTATTTTATTTTCGGTTTCAGAGAATTTAAATGAAATGATTCTGCATCCTTTGCGGAATTTAGAGACCTCCTCTCTGCAGATGGAAAAAAAAATTCAACACAAAGATGGCAAGACATACATGTTTTTTTGACGTTTATATATGTATATATATCATCATCATCATCATCATCATCGAATTATTCACCATGCATAGTCACTGTTATAAGAAACAAACCTAGCAATGGTGCGGTCAAATAATAAATTAAAAGTCTCAAACCATGGCATCATGGTATGGTATCATATGTTGTCTCATATCCATAAAGACTTGCCTTCAATATTTCCAAATGTCAAGTATGAGATCTTATTATGTTTTTTTTTTAAGAAGACCGAAATTAGCTCGGCGAGGTTGCCGGTATATTCTATAACAGATTCCGGCAAGTGTGAAAATAGAAGTCAAGCTTCCAGAACACGAAGTCTTCCTGCTGGAATTTTCTGTCTTCGAATTCAACACTCAATCAAACGTTTCACTCCGGACAAAAATCGCCAACGGCAGCTGCCTTACTAGACCACACCAAAATTTTACTCCTCCTCCAAGGCTCCTGCCACTATACTCCTCCCATCGCAGTCACTGATATCCCCACCATACAAATTCACACTCCAAAATATTTCGTATTTCTCCTTCTTCCCTGTCCCACCACCATCTCCTCCTCCACCACACACTCGCACACACAAAAGAAAAGAAAACCCACCCCTCTATCAAGATTCCAAATATATCGCCATCTTTAGCTCCATCCAATTCCACCATCTTCCATAACTCTATGATTTTCAAGATTTTAGGGGGAAGAAGTAGTTTTGTGTTAAATCCAAAAACACTTGCCTGAAAAAGAGCAAAACATTTATTTTCAAGTTGTAATATTAATATAAAATAAATATATCCTTTTCAAGATTAAAATTCTGCTTCTTTATAGCTAGGAATCAGAATTTGAATCCTCCAGTCAGTCATGGAACCACCAGAAAATTACAGGACGGCTACTTCTTTTTCAGTACCTTTTGAAGATGCCCATAAGATAATTCTAAGGTGGGACTCGACAGCATCTGAAGAAGCAAGAGAAAGAATGATCTTTGATGGAGATCGTGAAGAAGTGGATCTATACTTACAAGCTGTTGATGAAATCCAAAAGTCTATGTCATCAACTTCAATATCATCGGACCATCATGATCAAGATAGTAATGATAACAGAGTCAACTCTGCTATACAGATCGCCATGGCTAGACTTGAAGATGAGTTCCGCAATATCCTTATTAACCACACAAGCCCTGTTGAAGTGGACTCTCTTATCATTTCTGATCGCCCTTCTTCTTATTCTTCTTCTTCTTGGAACCATTTTACTAGTTCGGCAAGGAGCAGCACTGAATTTGACCAGGAGGAGTTTGGTGGTGGTGATCATGATGATGATTCAGATCCCATACAACGTGCAGATTCGACTAATAGCAGTTCTAGTTATCGATCTACGAGTAGTATTCGCGAGATCAATCTGATTCCTCAAGAAGCTGTAGCAGACCTTCAGTCCATTGCGAAACGGATGATCTCTGCAGGGTGCTTGAGGGAGTGTATCCAGGTCTATGGGAGTGTGAGAAAATCAGCTGTCGATGCGAGTTTTCGAAAACTTGGGATTGAAAAGCTGAGTATTGGGGATATTCAGAGACTGGAATGGGAGACTTTGGAGACCAAGATTAGGAGGTGGATTCGTGCGGCCAAGGTTTGTGTTAGGATATTGTTTGCTAGTGAGAAGAAGCTTTGTGATGAGATTTTTTATGGGGTTGGTACTGCCATTGACGATGCTTGTTTTATGGAGACTGTCAGGGGTCCAGCTATTCAATTGTTTAATTTTGCTGAGGCAATTAGTATTAGCAGGAGATCTCCTGAGAAAATGTTCAAGATTTTGGACTTGCATGATGCTTTGATGGGTTTGTTGCCTGATATTGATGTTGTTTTTGAATCAAAATCTTCTGATTCAATTCGTGTCCAGGCTGCTGAGATTCTGTCAAGATTGGCTGAGGCTGTCAGGGGGATTTTATCTGAGTTTGAGAGTGCTGTTTTGCGTGAGCCCTCCAGGGTTGCGGTGCCTGGAGGGACAATTCATCCATTGACAAGGTATGTGATGAACTATATCAGTTTGATTTCGGATTATAAGCAGACCTTGATTGAGCTTATTATGTCAAAACCATCGACTGGCTCAAGATATTCGGGTGATCCAACTACCCCTGATATGGAGTTTGCTGAACTAGAGGGGAAAACCCCTTTAGCCCTTCATTTGATTTGGATTATTGTGATTTTGCAATTTAATTTGGAGGGAAAGTCCAAGCACTACAAGGATGCATCATTGGCCCATCTGTTTATGATGAACAACGTTCACTATATTGTTCAAAAGGTCAAAGGCTCGCCAGAATTACGAGAAATGATTGGAGATGATTACTTGAGAAAGCTGACAGGGAAATTTAGGCAGGCAGCTACTAGTCACCAGAGAGCAACTTGGGTGAGTGTTTTGTATTGTTTGAGGGATGAGGGTTTACATGTAAGTGGGAGTTTCTCTTCTGGTGTCTCAAAGAGTGCTTTGAGAGAGAGATTTAAGACCTTCAATGCTATGTTTGAGGAGGTTCACAGGACTCAAGCAACATGGTTGATTCCGGATTCTCAACTTAGGGAGGAGCTTCGAATTTCTATATCTGAGAAGTTGATCCCAGCTTACAGGTCATTTCTTGGACGTTTCAGGAGTCATATAGAGAGTGGAAAGCATCCAGAAAATTATATCAAGTATTCAGTGGAGGATTTAGAGAGTGCTGTCTTGGATTTCTTCGAGGGTTATCCTGTATCTCAGCACCTGAGGAGGAGATCCCAGTGAAGGAATGGATGGGTTTTGCCGACTTAGAAACTAGGACACATTCTTTAAATTTTTTGTGAGGTGTTTGGGTGATGCTATGCTGCTTAATAAGGGGCTGCCCTGTGCTCTGCAGTTCTTTTGTGCATCATCAGTTAATTTACCGTGGATCAGAACAAGTAGAGTTCTTTGGGAAGATAAGGTGTAGCTCTCTTGAACAGCCAGGTCTCTCAACCTGAATGCTTCCACACTGTAAGCATGTTGTTTGTTTTGGTTTACCCTTTTTTTTTTCATTTGTTCATATGGGAATTGTCGTGTGTGATTTCTCACTATTATTTATTATGAGAAGCAGTTTATTTTCTAGCACCAAAATTCTCCTGGAGTAAATCTATTTGTGGCCAGATTTAAATGCATTTGGAAAATGGAACTGGACAAGCTGTGATGATGTTGACAAGGTGATAAATTTAAGGCTGGTTTAAATATATTTGGTTTCAGATTAGATGAGGGTATTTTTCCATTGATCCAAGGAAATATGAATATTGGTTATTGGAAATGAGAACTCAAACCTCTAACAAAGAACTGAAATCACTAAACCTGCATTTATTGAAGATGAATCTGCACAAGTTTTCTTTTGTAATTCCAATTAAAAATCTTCAGAAATGACGCTTAACCATGGTGCTTGTGTCCATCTTTCAACAAGTCTGTTGCATTAGAACTGTTACATTTAGATGGTGTAGCTAGTACTTCCCCACTGCAACCAGTTTTGTGTCACTTGATGATTGTCCCTTTGATTAGTTTCTGTTTACCATTGATACCAAATAGATTTCAAGGTTCAGATTCTGTCACTGACAGAAATTCCTGCAAGATATGTCAAACGCTGAGACCTTTTTGTGCGAATAAATTTGGAAGCTTTCTATGCAATCTTTTTTCTTGAAGAACCTGATATCCAGCTGGCTTTAAGATAGCTTTGACAATATGTGGATTCAAATTCCGGCTTGGTGGGGCATGCTATGAGTTCCTGCTAGATATAGCTGTAACTGAAGCTTTTTTCTACCAAAAACTCTTCTTCTTTCTTTCTTTCTTTCTCATAACTGCTAATTGATTGATAGAATTCTCTCCATATGTTTAATATGTTTTTCTATTTCTTTCGAAACAAGGCTAGTAGTTTAGTCTATGCTTGGTTTGTTTGAATTTGGATATATAGAGTGTTTTTTTAATTTTAGATAGCTGGACATTTCATGAAATCTGGTTTGAAATTGAAGCTCGTAGCAACTTGCAAATAAGGTATGCCACCCAGACTGGACTATATCCATCTGGAAAGAGGTTTGGCTAGCTGGTGTTTGAATGGTTTCCATGGGTTTTGTCATCTGAGCAAAGAAGGAAACTCGCCACCCTTCAATCAGGGACAAATTCTGTCATCAACATAGATCGATGGCTGGTTGTTCGATACTGTAATGAACTGGAAACTGAATTCTCCTATTGTCTTTGCCTCCAACAAATCATCAAAATTGTGTATGGAGCGGAGACAAGAAGGAAAAAAATAATAAAAAAATAGGGAACAGAGGTCTTATCTGGTACAGTTGGTAGCATGAATCTAAACCCAAACTGGCAGGGTATTGCCTTCGTTTAGTTCCCGTGTCCTCTACGGGACTACAGGCCAACTCATTCTCAAGCTGGCAGAACCAGTTGAGACATCTTACCATCTGGGGTATCCCTTGATTGAGTGCTACAAATCTGTGGCTTAGATACTTCAACAGCAAATGATTCAGACCAGAACATGCATTGTTTTTGGTGTAAAATAGAGAATTAAATGAAGAGAAAAGATAGATGTAGTTAAAATCAAACTAATTTGGAACTGAAACATTGTCAGAGGTGCAAGTTGGAACTGTTTTTTGAGATGTGGAAACTTTTTTGGGAGCAGTTCTTGGTGTTCTATTAATTGATGGTGTTCAAAAGAGATTGGGAAGTTACTTTTTGTTATTCTCTCTTTATACAGATGAGGAATTTTCATCCTTGTACTTGTTCTCCTCCTCTCTCAGAATTAATAGATTTAATTGTACCCTTCAAATCACAACAAGGTTATATGTGGGTTAAAAAATTAAGGCCAGCTGGAAGGGGAGAGAATCAAGTGCTAAAATTTACGCAAGTTAACAGCTCGCTGCGGCTAGAATTAAAAATAAAATAAAAAATTGAATGTAAGAACAATATTTATTTCATAATAAATTATTTGGTATTGTAATTAAATTCAACTAAAAAAAACACCCTTAAAATCTTGTAAAATTACGTACAAGTATATAAAAAAAATAATCAAAAGTCAGGATGTTTGTTAAATTGTAATAACCTTATAAAAATCAAATCTAGACAATTTACAAAAACAAATTTAAAATTAGACAAATGTTAAATGATGTGTCACGTGCAAGTCACATGAGGACGTGACAATGCTCTGCTCTGGTGCCGTACCGAGAGGTGCACATCTATCAGCTGAGGGGTCACGTCCAGCCACCTGCATCAGCAACGAGTCACCTCAAGTCGAAGTCTGTGCCAACCAGAGTGTAATGGAATTAGTTCGGTCATGTTTGGTTAAATAATTAGTGGGTTGTTAATCAGTTACAAGGGAGTCAATGAACCAGTCCATTGGGTCAGGTAACCTAGGGTGTTTCGGGTTAGTATTTAAGTTACAAGGGCACGTGTCATTAATTGCCAATTATGACTGAAAGAATAAGTCAATAAGGTTTTTTAGCTTAAGATAAGCTAAGTATTAGGGTTGTGATACTGGGTCCTTGGAACCCGGTAAGTTATTTGTTTTATCCATATTAAGTCAGGAGTCATGAATAATGTTATCGAAACAATTTTTCTAATTTAAGTTTTATGGAGGTTTTGGATTCCTCGAAAATCCATTTATCATTCTTTGAAATACTAGAATTATGAAATTGGTATCACTGGTTGAGGGCACAAGAACCATATATTCTCAACTGGCAGAATCATTGACATCTGTAAAGCAAAATCAGGATCAATCACAGCAAAACTTAAATGCGCTACAAGAAATAGTGTAAGGGTTAGCACAGAAGTTAGACGTGGTGGCCTCATTGTAGAAGCCATGGTGTAGTTGAAGGCTGCCCAAAACACAGGCGAACCCGGAGGGTCCTCACAAATAACAAATCCCTTATATAAGGATAAAGCGGGCATACGGACAAGGGCGGCGAGGCTGGATTTTCCCAAGTTCAATGGGGACAATCCCAGTGGATGGATCTATAGGGCGAACTGGTTTTTCAATTATCATCAAACCAACCCCCATCACAGGATTTTACTAGCATCCTTCCACATGGAGGGAAAGGCTTTGGTTTGGTTTCAGGATATCGAAGCAGCTAGGGGGCTGAATAGGTGGGATGGGTTCCTACGGGCCTTGCAAACCAAGTTTGGAGCCTCCCCTTATGATGATCCCATGGAGACCCTCATTCGGCTCAAACAAACATCTACGATGGAGGAATATAAGGGTCGGTTTGAGGCCCTTTCAAACCAGCTCAGAGGGTTAGCAGTCTTATAAACTCAGTTGTTTCCCGAGTGGTTTACGGGAAGACATTCGTTTCATGGTAACAATGCTCAATCCTGTAAATCTACATATGACTTTTGGTTTAGCAAAGATGCAAGAAGAGAATGTGGTTGCCCTCAGGAGGACTGCCAGGTTAGGATCATTACCTAATGGGCCTGCCGAGGACCTAATGGCCGGTGCATCAGTTTGAGAAAAGGGTTGTGCTGCCCATTCAAAGGCTCTCTTCTGTACTAATGAGGGAGCGAAGGGAGAAGGGTTTGTGTTACAATTGTGACGATAAGTGGGGGCCATGCCATAAATGCAAGACTACCCGTTTGTTTATTATGGAGGGCGAAGATCTGGACGCTGAAGAGGTAGTCAAGGAAGGATGGACAGATGAGGTCAAAGGGCAACTATGCGAGGGAATAATTGAAGAATAAATGAAGCCTGAAATCTCAATTCATGCTCTGTGTGGGTCCCCCATTACTAAAACAATGAGGATTCTGGGGTATATTGGCAGGAGAGCAGTGGTGATTTTGGTTGATACAGGAAGCACACATAATTTCATTCATCCCTCAATCATCAAAGGCAGTCACATAACCTATAACACTCGGGAAAGTTTGAAGGTTAAGGTAGCTAATGGTCAGATTGTGGACTGTGAGGGAAAGACTAAAGCAGTTCCTCTACACATGTAAGGGTATAAGTATACAATTGATTTTTTTTATCCTTACATTAGGGGGTGTGATATTGTCCTTGAGGTGCAATGACTTAAGACTTTGGGACCAATTCTGTGGGACTTCTCAAAGTTAATTATGGAATTCTCTATTCTGGAGCATACACGGAAACTGCAAGGTATGGTTTCTACTAGTAATTCAATAATAGAAGGAAGGAAATTTGGTAAAGTTTCCAGACAAAATAAGTGAGGGATTGTTATTCAGCTTTTAGATAATGAATTGCCTAAATTGAATTCCATTGATACCCCTGTTGATCCCTTAATCGAAACTCTCCTACAAAAATATTCATAAATTTTTTCGGAGCCCAAGACATTACCCCCCACCCGAGCTCATGATCATCACATGGTGCTACAACCTGAGTCTAAACCAGTATGTGTTGGTCCCTATCGTTACCCATATTTTTAAAAGTCAGAAATTGAAAAATTGTGCAGGAAATGTTACAATTAGGCATAGTCCGACCCAACCAAAGTCCATTCTCATCCCCAATATTGTTAGTCAGAAAACAAGATGGTAGTTGGAGGTTGTGTGTAGACTATAGGGCCTTAAATAAAGAGACTGTGAAAGTCAAATTTCCTATACCTATAGTAGACAAACTCTTGGATGAATTGCATGAGGCAACAATTTTCAGTAAATTAGACTTAAGATTAGGATATCACCAAATTCAAGTTCACTCGGATGACATACCTAAAACAACTTTTAGAACCCATGAGGGTCATTATGAATTTTTGATCATGCCATTTGGACTCCTTAATACCCCAGCTACCTTCCAAAGCCTTATGAACGATATCTTTAAACCCTACCTAAGGAAGTTAATTCTGGTATTTTTTGATGACATCTTGGTTTATAGTAAATGTCTATCAGATCACATTCATCATTTAAATGAGGTTCTAGGAATTCTAAAAGAACACAGATTGTTTGCTAAAGGGTCCAAATGTTGTTTTGGTTGTGATGAAATTGAATATCTTGGCCATTTGATTTCAAAAGAAGAGGTTCAGGCTAATCCTATTAAAATAGAAGTCATGATTGATTGGCCATTACCAACTAACCTCAAATCTCTTAGGGGGTTCTTAGTGTTGACTGGGTACTATAGGAAATTTATCAAGGGATATGGACTTATAGCAGCACCCCTCACAGTCTTATTAAAAAAAAATTCTTTCAAATGGAATGACTTAACAAGGAGGACTTTTCAGAATCTTAAGCATGTAATAACTAATCCTCTTGTTTTGGCTTGACCTGATTTCTCTATTCCTTTTGTTATTCAATGTGATGCTTCGGGTATTGGAGTGAGAGCTGTTTTAGTACAACAGGGTAGGCCACTAGCCTACATGAGTCAGACATTACATGGAAAGACACTATAGCTATCTACTTACGAGAAGGAACTGATGGCATTGGTGTTGGCAGTAAAAAAATGGAGACCCTATCTGTTAGGTCACCACTTCAAAATTCAGACCGACCATCAAAGTCTTAAGTATTTACCGGAGCAAAAGATTGGCTCTCCACTTCAACAGAAATGGATCACTAAATTTTTGGGCTACGATTTTGTGGTGAAGTACAAACAGGGGAAAGACAATAAGGTAGCAGATGCATTGTCAAGAAATATGGAAATAAATGAGCAAGCAATAGCAGAAACTATAGAATCATCAATAGCAGCAATTACAAAATCATCAAGTGACTGACTAAAGCAGCTTAAAAACATCTATGCAACAGATGATAATATTCAGCACATTCTCACAGAGTTACAACATGGGAAATCAGTGGGTAAACATTATCAAGAAAGAAATGACCTATTGTTCTACAAAGACCTATTGTTCTACAAAGACAGGCTAGTTATTCCATTCTCAGAGGAAGTGAAAGGCCAAATTCTATACTTATTACATAGCAGTCCACAGGGGGGCCACTCAGGGTTCCATAAGACTCTACACAAGGCTAGGGCTAAATTTTACTAGACTGGTATGAAGGCGGATATAAGAAAGTTTATCAGAGAGTGTGATATTTGTCAGCAAAATAAGTATGAAAACATACACCCCTTGGGTTATACAGCCATTACCAATCCCCACAAGGATTTGGACTGATATTTCAATGGACTTCATTGAAGGGTTGCTTGTCTTGAATGGTTACAGTGTGATTATGGTGGTGGTAGATCGGCTATCTAAGTATGCTCATTTCATCCCTATTTCCCACCCCTATACAACAACCAAGATTGCACAAGTGTTCATTCACAATATTTTTAAGTTGCATGGAATGCCTATTTCGATTGTCACGGATCGAGATCCTACGTTTACAAGTTCTTTCTGGAGGGAGTTTTTTAAACTACAAGACACAAATTTGAAATTCTCATTAGCCTATCATCCTCAGACTGATGGACAAACTGAAATTGTGAATAAATTAGTGGAGCAGTATTTAAGGTGTTTTTCGGGGGATAAGCCTAAGGCATGGTCTAAGTTCCTTCGTTTAGCAGAATGGTGGTACAAAACAACCATACATTCCTCAACTAAATTAACTCCCTTTGAGTTTGTATATGGATATCCCCCCTCCCAAAAAAAAAATTGTTACCATTCACAACAGGCACTACAAGAGTTCAAGAGGTCGAAAATACCTTAAAATCCCGAGAGTAGATCCTGAGTATCCTTTATGCCAACCTGCAACATGCACAAGACCGTATGAAGAGGTTTGCTGATCTAAAAAGAATAGAGAGGAGTTTCGAGAAGGGGGACTGGGTTTACCTGAGGTTGCAACCCTACAAGCAGCAGACAGTGGCTCAACGTTGAAACATGATATTATCACCCAGGTTTTATGGTCTGTTCCAAGTGGTGGAGAAGGTATGAGCAGTAGCATATAAACTTGATTTACCTGAGGATTCCAAAATCCATCCAGTTTTTCACGTCTCCTGTTTTAAGGAGAAACTAGGGCGTCATCACCAATTGGTGGTGACCCTTCCACCCATAGACAAGGAGGGAGTGGTGAGGCCTGAGCCTGAAGAAGTTCTAAGTAGGAGGTTGGAGAAGGCAAGGGGGAGAGTTGTAACAGAAGTTCTCGTTAAGTGGAGAGGGTTGAAGGAGGAAGAAGCTTCGTGGGTGGGAATTGAAGAATTGACCAAAAGGTTTCCTGACCTTGTGGACAAGGTCTTTTAAAGGAGGGAACATTGTCACGTGCAGGTCACATGAGGACGTGACAATGCTCTGCTCCAGTGCCGTACCGAGAGGTGCACATCTATCAACTGAGGGGTCATGTCCAGCCACCTGCATCAGCAACGGGTCACCTCAAGTCAAAGTATGTGCCAACGAGTGTAATGGAATTAGTTCGGTCACAATGTTTGGTTAACTAATTAGTGGGTTGTTAGTCGGGTTACAAGGGAGTCAGTAAACCAGTCCACTAGGTCGGGTAACCTAGGGTTCGGGTTAGTATTTAAGTTACAAGGGCACGTGTCATTAATTGCCAATTATAGCTGAAAAGCTGAAAGAATAAGTCAATAAGGTTTGTTAGCTTAAGATAAGCTGAGTATTAGGGTTGTAATACTGGATCCTTGAAACCCAATAAGTTGTTATTTGTTTTATCCATATTAAGTCAGGAGTCATGAATAATGTTATCGAACAATTTTTCTAATTTAAGTTTTATGGAGGTTTTGGATTCCTTGAAAATCCATTTATCATTCTTTGAAATACTAGAATCGTGACATGATGATTAAGAAAAGAATAATGAAGGGTTCCTTTAGATGCTTACTACCAAAGAAAGCTGACTGTCAAATCTGTGGGAACCCAAAACAAATTCTGAAAGGAGAATTTGTCACTCGTTCGTATTTTTATTCAAAAACCTAACATAATCTTCCTTTCAAGTAAAAACCAGAAGCACTCATGGCATTTTTTCTTATAGTTTCATTTCCCGCATGCGAAAACATGGCTGGAGAAGCACAAACCATAAAGGCATAAAAAAACTAACTAATAATGCACATTCAATGATTACTGTAACAAGTACACAGAAACCTCATCTATAAGAAAGTACTTAGAAATACCAACAAGAATTGAAGAAAGAAATCATCCTATTGCAATCCCAAAGTGGGCTTTTTCTCTGTATAAGTTTGCTCCTGTAGTAATTCTCGATGCAGATTTAGAATGTTCGTTGCAGCCATAACAGATGATAACACCCACCTTAGAGCATAAGAATTGATATTTGCATTATTCTGTCTTATCTTCTTCCAAATCACCATTAGATGCTCCATTGCTGGTTTGCACTGGTTTGGGTTCTGGTGAACTTCTAACATCCTTAGAAGGTATTGTGGATGGTTTAATGAGTGTCAAAGTGCCATCATCCCTGTCAAACTCATCGCTTGCATCATCTGAGTAAGCGTATCTGTCACGAAAGCAAGGTAAACAAAAAAAGGTAAAGTCAATGTCCTGAACTAAGACGATGATCATCCATGCTGTGTCAGTGTTCCGTAATAAGAGCACAAGTTTTCTTGAAACAACAATTCCATATAGCACAATATGCATGGAAGTTTATATGGAAATCAGCATTTATTACAGCAAGACATGAATGCTTAATGACTGAAAGACAGCAGATGATGAATACAAGTGCACAGCATGTTGGGCAGGCATGGTTGTCAGTTTCATAACTCATTACGCTAATATAATGGTACGAGAATATTACATCCGAGGGTTTTTTTAATGCCATTATGTAGTTATAAAGTAAATATTTTTTATACCAATCCAAGCAAACTGTAATTCTACCTTTACATTTCCTGTTGTCCCAAAAACACTGACAGTTCATTAAGTTGACTGAAAGCACTTCTCATACCCAGAGGTAGTTGGAGTGAATCTTATTCAATATACCGGGTTCATAAATGAGCTAAGCACCAAGCTTTCGTAGGCAATTACTGGAGCCTATTAAGAATTAACATCTTTTGGAGGTTGAAAGAGATTTAACAAAAGACATTATGGTATAAAAGGAGGTGGTCATGCAAATAAACTGTCTTACCGCATTGAGTTCTGCGAGGGAGTCCAAAGAGCACAGATGACGCATAGAAGAGAAAAAGAAAGGACTTGCCAGAAAGCTGGGATGACCCATGCATTCTGCCACTGCTCATTGTAAACATCCTTTGACTTGAAATACAACTGCAAGTAGACAACTTTAAACTTTAGTAACAATGAAAATCCCTGAATGAAGTTAGATCTGCAAAACATTGCACAAACAGTTGTTCCTTATCCCCATTTTTGATAAAAACTGCAAAGTTACACTCGGGCAATACTATTAATTTCAAATTGTCTTGTCTTATTCACAATTTAAGCCATCTCATCCTAGATAGTTTTATGTTTCATAAACATTGCTAACACACACACACATGCAAAGAAAGAAAGAAAGAATATGAATTTTATTTTCATTCCCTTCCAAATTATGTAGTGCTAGAAGATCTTAATAAGCTTACAGCAAAACATTGCAAGCAGTGAGAGAAAGTTCTATGGATTCTTTATGTTTTTACAATAAATTTATTTGTCCAGTGACAAGGAGAATAAAACAACTTATTGGCATTAAGCCTCATCTTCTTTACTTGTATAGTCAGAGATTAACGTATATTACCTCATAGCATATCCAACCCACTGACACAATAACAGCTACTACCAGAGCATTAGTGAATTTCCGGTATATATCCAACTTGACCATCATCCTCCTAGCCTGAGACATCAGATGAGGAAGAAAACGTTACTATTCAAGTTCACTTCTACTGTATTTGAACACATACACATGTATTATCAGAAGCTCTGATGTTTAAATGCATGCTATGTGAATTATGATCCAGATGCTCTGCTTCTGAATAGATTTTGTAGTTTATCAAATCATCTGATACAGAGGCTGTCAAAAGTAGTTCACACCAACATGAGAAATTCTTAGGTAACACCATATGAAGTCCCCATACATTTAAAGAATGAAATGCTATGTTGTCCTGCATCTAATAATAGCTTTAATGATCATGAGTAAAATAGTAATCCATGTAATGCAGTATCCACTACATGCTAAGAAAAATGAGCATTGCAGTAGAATAAACATCACTCAGAATGGCAAATCAGGTACCTGAAGCTTGCTTAAAGTGGCAGAAAGTGACTTAAATATCCAAATAATGATGAAAGCATCCAACAGTGCCACAGGAAGAACCAAAAAAAGTTTGGCCTTGCCAGAAAGGTCACTAACAGCGCCAACATTTTCTACTAATTCAAGCACTTCAGATGCCACAAAAAAGGTCATTCCAACCAATAGTACCTTTGAAGTAAGACCACCTAAGGTGGGTCTCACAACACCATAGCCCATTGAAACCATCAAAATGACAAGGCGTGCTACTGAACGTTTAATAGTACCAAAAGTAACTGCCCATACAGTGATACCAGTTGGCCTAATTCCAGTCTCATTGAATTCAGCATAGTCAAAATACCAGAAAGCCATCTCAAACATGCCCAGTGTTATCACCAATGTTATGCAGTTTTGCAAAGGAAAAACTTCTTTCCAGAATCTCACATACTGAGAGAACCAGAATAATCCAAGTATAACAAAAGCAAGGGACATGAACCCGTAAAATTTCATAAGTGGTGCCATTCTACCAGGTAAATAACCACTGGGATTTTTCCATATAGTATTCCCCTCCACAACTACCTCTTTGAGATTAGGATCACAATGCATGAAATACAAATTATACATCCCAGTTCTGGTTATCTGTATTGATTTTGATGGCAATGTTGCAACTAGCTCGTCTGCATAGAAGGCAACACCAAAGACCTGAGGCCAGCTAGGATTTTTAGTTGACGGACGATGGATGATTTCTCCTTCTGAACACACCCCCAACTTTGCAAGATCAGCTGTGCAGCAGACAGCTCTTTGACCACCATAGGCTGAACCCCCAACTGACTCTCTATCTTCTACCTCAAAAACAAGAGCTTGTACCAACCCCGAACTAAAGTTGGAAAATTCCTGGGTTCTCCGGAATGTAATCTTTTCAAAACTGGTGACAAATGACCACATAGAATTAGTCATTGGGAATAAATGTAGATGAAATATAAAGCATGATGCTGTGTTTCAGACAACATATCAACCAAATTATACATTTCATTCTGTATGATAATGAGATGAAGTTTTTAACATACAAGGTCCTGAAGAGTCCCTAACTGAACCAAGTACCAGATGCCCAGGTTAGAAATTTGAACTACTGAGCTCAAAAGCATAAAATCCATATTATTCATCTGCAATCCTGTGAGTAATAGAATCTCAACATGTCCCATGCTTGCATGACCCCATACCACATTAAACCAGCTAGTTCTTATCAAGAGCATTATCTACTCGAATTCCGAAACTTGAATCACAATGGAATACCATTATTAGATTATTGAAACCAAAAACATAATTGGCATGACCCATAACTTGCTCTTATCAGAGAACCCCAATTCTTGTTCTCATTTCCACATCACATGTGTAAAGCATAACTATTGAAAATCCAAGAAGCAAGAGATCTGATCGCAATTACACTAGCACACATATTGAGATGTAAGGTAAATATACAAACTGTTGAGAAATAAATTGGAATTACCGTATATAAGAGTCCCCATTTGCAGGAAGGACACTCTTCTCATTGAGATTTTCAGAGGCGGAAGAGTAGATCCCTTCACTGCCGCCGTGAACCACAAAGGCATTCCCTTTGCCCACAAATCTCTCTCCTTTATACTCGTGAACTGAACCTTCGACAATCAAGCTCATAAACAACCACACACAAAACAATATTGATTCATAGACCCTAAACATCCTTACAGGGAAAGGTATAAAATGAGTTTGCGCGCGTGTATCTTGGTCTTTCTGGATCTGCAAGCTGAGATCTTGCTGCCGAGTTGCTAAAACAAGAGACACAACGAGGTAAAAATGAAGTGTGGACTTTTCACAGTGATGGATCAGCTGCTTGCTTTCATTATTAAATTTTGGGTTTGGGGAAGTGATACTATGTTTTACACGTAGTAGCTAGTAAATAATGGGGCCATTGGATGCTTGAGCTTTTGGGTTTTGGATTGATGGGTGATTATGTGTGTGGTTGTGATTTTGTTCTCTACCATGTGTTCTGTGTATATAATTGTATGGAAAGAGACGAAGCTGTCGGTTTCTGGTTTTATATACTGTCTTTTCTCGACGAAAATGATTAAAAGTGATTGTAATATTTTTCAGACGAATGGTTTGAGGCAACATATGTGATTATTATTATTATTATTAGGGTGAATTTGATTTTTGAAAATTTTATTTTCTCTTTTGAAAATATATTAAAAATATTTTGTTAATTATATTAGCATACCATAAGATATATAAAAAAACATTAATGTGATATTTTTTAAAATAAAACTCACTTTTAATACTTATTCAAATACAAAAATTGTAATGATCTAAAACACTAAAGCATTTAAAAGAATTAGTTTTTTTAAGCAAAATAGTTTTGTTTTTGATTAAAAAAAAAACACATTTAAAGAGATATTTAGAAAAATAGCATAGTTTTTCATTTTAGATTATATGTGCTTTGTTTTAAGAGTTATGAATTTAATTTAATATTTTTTTTGAATTATATTTTTGTGGAGAAGAGTTGTGAGACTATACAATTCCCATTAAATGTAGTTATTTTTTTTAAAAAAAATAATGATATTTTACATTTTGGTTTTACTGTGATAGTGCTCAAAAACTCATGCAAAAGTCTTGCATGTAAAGCTGTCGCCAGTACACCACTTTCGGATCTTCCTAGTACGGCTAAAAAGCCAGCACATCATTCACTTCACTTTTCTTCTTCTTTAACCTCTCTGTTTCCATAAAAAAAAAATACATTGAAGCTAAGTTCCTTGCCGTTTTTGATTTCTAGTACACCACTTTCTAATTTGTACTTCAAATTTGGAAGGCTAACTTCAATCTCTTGTCTCCAATTAAATAATGATAATTAAGAAGAAGAAAAACACCTCATTTCCTGATAAATTTCCTGAGCTGCGCTGAAAAGGGAACTGTGAACAGGAAAATACCTCCTGAGAAGTCTTTTTTTCTTTTTTTTAAAAAGGAATGAAAAAGGTGAGAAACTAAGACTTCAAAGATGCATCTCGGAGGTGCAATTTCAAATTTTCTTGATGAAGGATCATTCCATCTGAAAAAATGCAGAAGCAACTTGGTTGTCAATGGAATCGATGCACAACCAAACTCAACCCCATCCGGTGATCCAAACTTGAACATGAATGAAATCCAGAAAAAAAACAAGCACTGATTAAATTTGTCACGTACATTCTTTGCAAAATGTTACAGAAACTTCGACAAAATAACATCCAACCTAATCATATCCCTACTCCACTGCCCGCTAAAATATGTGCGGATCACATAGCCTGGATGTAAGAGATGAACTTAATCCAAATCAAGGAACTCCATTCTTTTCCTCATTGTACCTTTGAGGTCTGTAGCCTCCCTTTCTGCTTTCTGTGCCTACAAAAAATCACAAAGCAAAAAAATTAACACAGCAAGTAATACAAATCACAAGTAAGTCAGCATCGTTGACCACTATAGGATGAAAGAGAGTATTAAGAGAAATTTTATGAGAACTGAACGAAGTTCCAACTGTGCCAGGTTCTTTTATACATAAACTTTGGCGTGTTTAGGTGCTTACATCATAATTTTACCCTCACACACATCACAATTATATTTCAAAGGAAAATAAGGAATGTTATTTGGTAAAGTGGGATAAGTTCTAACACCTAAATAAATTAAGTTTGATAGGCAGAGTGTCGTACTAACTGGAGAATGAAGAGCAAAACTAAAAGTTAAGTGTTTACTTCAGGAGGTAAAAATCACCAAATACAATTTATGTCATTATTCTTCATCACTCAGTAACTTGACCAACATAATGGAGGCAGAAAAAAAGTTGGTCAGAAAGTTCAGTTAATGATTAGAGAAAAACACCATCGAGCCATTTAGTAACAAACTGCTTATTCTTAGCTCATTTAACATCAGAACCACAAGTGAAGTTGAGCACACACAAAGCTATGTTCCTATTTTGCCCGCTCCAGCGAATTACTTTGTCCAAAAACCTTGCCCATGATGTCAAAAGCCCAACCACAAAGCTGCCTTCCAGACCTATCAGGTATATGACCAAAATTTGTTTTGTACACTCTATGCTAGAAAAAATTTGGAAGGATGAATGTTATTTGGGCCTCAAGTGTTCTATCAGTCTTTGGAGTTAACTTTATCAACAAAATACCAAATTGAGAAACACTTACCCTTTTAATTTCTGCTTCTGAAACACGAGTCATATGAGGTGGAAGTTCCTCCCTCTCCAAATCCTGAGAGAGCAAAATGCAAATTGTAGAAGAGTAAGTTGTAGAAGAGTACCATACAGTATGTTACCAAATAATATATTCACAGCAAACAAAGAAACCAATCAAATTGTACCAGCTCCCCGATTAAGACAACATTCTCGCCACGAATTACATATAGACCCAAGTGGATGTCGCAATAAAGGTCGCCAACAATAACTCTTTCACATGCACCTTCAAGAACAGCATTGGCTGCACACAATAAATTTTTTATATTTTCAGACATCAGAAAAAAATATAATAGCAAGTAAAACTAGGAAAAATGAGAAGCATAAGATTTACCAAATTGGTCAAAAGAACGAAGTATTCCCATGAGCTTTCGTCCATCTCGTAGAAGCACAAGAAGCTTCTCTGAAGCATGAACAAAAGCACAAGACCCCAATCAATTATGAACAAAGAAAAAGTACTCAAAAGTACAGAACACATATATTAATCCATTTTGTATCTGAATTTCAAGCAGAATTTTGGTGCAAATAAATCCTAGCATTACATTGTCTCAATTTCATTCATATATATATATCCCAAAGTTGGGTTTCACAAATCACAACATTTTGGATACAAAGCCTGAAACAAGCAAGAATGTATTTGGGTTTGGCAATAAATAGCAGGAAAGTTCAACAACGGCCAAAGCAAGGAGGAAATGGTTGCACGAGAGGAAATGACAATGCTCAACAACGGCCAAAGCAAGGAGGAAATGGTTGCACGAGAGGAAATGACAATGCTCAACAACGGCCAAAACTTTAGGAAACGCTACTAAACAGTACCACTGGCCAAAACATTAAGGCCATGCTGAGATATGTCCACCGAAGAAAAAAGACCCTAATCATTTTCCATAACAACATGTTAAAGAATACAAATCCATGAAATAAATTAGCTCTTGCGATACCAAAACATCCTCACCAAAAACAAAATCAAATTATGAGCAATAATCAAAATGGAATCAGAACAGTGTTTTAAACCAAAACTATAAGCCAATTGACGTATTAAACGCAGTAAGCTATAAAGTTCAATATGGAATCAGAACAACCCCAAAATAGCACAATCTTGCTTAGATAAACAATAAAATTTGACGAAATCCAAACAATCCCAAGAACAAAATACGAAAACTGCAAGATCCCATTACAACAAACATATGCAAGAAACTACTTTTTCCAAATTTTTGGCATGACTACAAAAAAAAAAAAAAGTCTTAATTTTAGGCAATTCTTGTAAAGTTTACTTTAAACACGCAAACAATCCAAAGAGAACTGCAAAAGGGAGAGAAAGAGCTTACTATCAAGATAGCTAGCAAGAGATGTGGAGAGGTAGATATCTTCCTGGCCTGCCCAAGACATCGTTTGATAATGGTTTCAAGGTAATTATTCTAAGTTGTAAACTTTTCGGTGCTCCAAAAATAACCGAAAAATTCTCCAAGTAGCAATCCACGAAATATGGCATTGGCTGCCTCCAGATTCCTCCCTTTTACCCTTAGCGACACAGACGAAACAGCAACAACAACTCTCTCTCGCTCTCTTCAATCCAAAACAAAAGGGGTTAGAATCAACCCACCAACAAAAAAGAAACCCTAACTGAATTAATGACCAAGAACTCCCCCCTTTATTTTTCAAGAATTCAGATTCCAAATTCTATCTGTACTAATCAAGAGAGAAAAGAAATAAGAAATCCCTTCAATTGAACACCGCAGTACGGATCCAAGAACAAACTAGAGAAGGAAGTTGCGGGTTTGTAAAAGATAGGCACTCAGATCCAGTCGCACCTAAAGAGATTAGGAGAGTAAGAGGAAAAGGAAAATTAAATGCGGGAAATTGTTTTCATTGAAGGAGATGTTTATGTTTTTATTTCACTGACTTAGGGTTTGGTGGTGTTTTCTTTTTATTTTCATGGTGGAAGTGGGAGATGAGAAGGGTCTCTTGTTTCTGTTTTTTTTTTGCTTCTTGCTCTCCCCACGGGATGATGTGGTTTGGCTCATTCGATTGATTGGAAAAATAATTATAATTAAGACAATCATCATCTTTATTTTACCAATAAATGAATTATGGAGTGAAATTATATTTTAATAACTAGTGCTAATAATAATAATAATAATAATAATAATATAGTTCCCTTGTATTATATGAAGATTCTTCACCCTATATCGTATCGTGGGTCCATATTTTTTCCATGTGCACATGTTTCTTTCATGTAGAAAATAGAGTGATATGCTCGCATGATGTGCTGAGTTTTTTTTTATCTATATAGAAAATTAATTGATTTTATGTGTGTTGTCTGTTATTATTTTAAAATTTAATCAATAAAATTATAATTGATAAAATCTGTTAGAAACGGAATTTTTTTTCCCATTAAAAAGTGATTGAATGTTGCTATTGCCAAAAAGGTTTTTAATAAAATCTGTTAATTTTTTTTTCTATGTAAAAAACTAATTGTAAAATTTATTGTTCATATTATTAGATTTAAAATATTTTAGAATAATAATAAAAAGATCATTTATATATATATATATATATGAAGGTGCTGATATTAAATAAATATCAAAATATATAATTAGTTTCACATATTGATAAGGGAAAAAATATTACAAATAATAATTATTATTATTTTGAATGTATTATCTATAATAATAAAAAAAATTAAGACCTAATAATATTAATAGAAAAGCAACTAAAAAAATAAATAAATGACAAAATAAAAAATATTATTAGATTTTAAGAAATTATTTGAACCAAAAAATAAAAACAAATAAAATCATTTTTCAAATGATCACGAACAGTGGAAATAATAAAAATTGGTGAGACCATAATTATTGTTGGAGAAAAAAATTCCATATTTTTTTAATTTTTATATTATTATAGTAAAAGTATTCCAGAACAATGATCTTAAATTTTTTTTCAAAAAAACTTAGGTTATTTATATATATTAAAGCTCTAATATTAAATAAATACCAAAATATATAATTTGTCTTATATATTTAAAAGAAAATAAAACTCACAAATTTGGACAGAAATTACTTTTACAAAATTCAATACCTAACTATATTAACAGAAAATAAATATTATTATATGTAAAGAAATTACTTAACTTGAAAAATAAAAAAAGAAATAATAACAAACATTATCTCGTTAAAATTTGGACATTAAATAGAGAAACTTAATAACATTGGAAATAAAGGAAAATTGGAAAGAAAAACGAAGAGCATATATATATAAACATGGACAGAAATATAAACTATGTAAAAAATATGTATAAAAAATAAAGGAACTAAAATAAAATCCAAGATTAAAATTATAAGGGATGAAATAAAAAAAAAACACATATGTAATAAATTTAATTTAAAGGAAAAAATTGAAATAAATCTAAATATTGAAATTAAATAATTTAAAACAAAACCGGAAATTAAAGGAATTAGGACCGAAATAAAACTGAAATTAGTTATTTGAATATTAAATTTAATTGTAGATAACCTAGGTAAATTTGTCAACTTTTTTTGTGAGTTGTTTTCCCCCCAGTAATATTAGATTTGAAATATTATGAATAAAAATATTGTTATTTTTTTAAGAAATTAACTTAAACAAAAGAGCATAGAATTAAAATTTGAAGCCAATTTTTTTTAATTTTATAAGATTTATTCATCATATTATTATATTAAATGTATTTAAAAATACTGAAATTGTTTTTTTAAGAAAAAATCCTAGGTCATTTTTTCTCTCTCTATATATATTTTTAGACGATAATATTCAATAAATATCAAAAAATATAATTAGTCTGACATACTTTAATTCGTTGAATATATATATATATATATATATATATATAATTAACTTGACATATTTTCAATAATGTATTTAATTTAAAGGACAAAATTAAAGTAAATTCAAACATTGGAATTAAATAATTTAACACAAAACCAAAAATTAAAAGATTTGGGACCGAAATGAAACTGAAATTCATAATTAACTTGTATAGAAGGATAAAATTGAAAGAAATCAAACTTTGATACCGAAAATATTAAGGATTCATAATAAATTTGCATGGAAGGATGAAATTGAAATCAATGAAAACTTTGATACAAAAAATATTAAGGATTCCAGCCCAATCCGCAAAATTAAAAGACTGGGGACGTAATTGAAACTACAATATATAATCAATTTCAATTGAAGGACAAAATTAAAACAAATCAAAACCTATATAATAGCAATAAGAGTCAGAAAAACAAATTACAACATTCAGGGACTGAAATGAAATTTGACAAAAAACAGTTGCGCTGACGTCAGCTTATGCAGGAGGAGAAGAAATGGGAGGGGAATTTCAAACAACTATTGACACGTCTATGGACACCGTATCGTCACACGCACCGCACCATGTGGAAGAGAATATGCTTGAAAATCATTCTAGACGCCGGGTGGGCATTTTTGGACGTCAGAGTAAGTCGCACGCGCCGTCCGAAAGACGCGTGGGAGCGGAAACGGACGGCGCGTACGGAGACGCGCCAACAGTACATCGCTGAATTTTTTTTGGCTAATTACCAGATCGCCCCTTCCTGCAACGCCTGTTTTTTTCTTTTTCGAGTGACAAAATGGTTACTGCACTTTGCAAGTAATTATTTAAAAATTAAAAAACCGGTCGGACGAACCGGGACGAACCAGACCGAAAACGATCAATTACTGTTGAGCCCCTAAAACCGACGGTGTTTTTTGTCTTTTTCGAGGGGTTTTTTCATTAATACACAGTTCACATACTAAAAAAAAGGCAAATATCTGTGCGCGATGCACTAAAGCAAACATCCAGTCTATAGTGTGAATGAGTCTTGAACTACAGTGAACGACAGACCTCTTTTAGGTTCTTTGTAATATATATAACTGTAATTGCATTTTTTAGTAAACAAATCAACAAATTATGTTATGCTACCGGATATTATTTTATTTTAATTAAATGATAAAAAATAAACACATTAAAAAAATCACGACAAATTGAAAAAAAGAAACTTTTTCAATAAAAAATCAACAGTTAAGTCAATATAACATAATAAATATGTAACCTAGGTGATAAACGGTGAGTTAACCTGAGTTAACTCATTACTCAAATCATGTAATTAGAAAAACACGACAAAAAAAATAGCAAAAATCATAATTAATTTTTTTTAAAATAATATTAAATAATGAAATAAAAAAAAGTTCGAGAGAAAGAGCGAGAAGATATTGACTTGCATTAGCTTTTTAAACTCATGACTCAAGTTGTTAAACTAAAAGCAATATATATATATATATAGAAAATCATGAAACTCAATCTCAATAAATCAAACATTAGAAGAAAAAATGGAGAGAGAAAAATAAATCACACGAAAGGATTTAAAACAAAAATTACAATTAAAAAAATAAATCACACGAAAGGATTTAAAACAAAAATTACAATTAAAAAAATAAATATCAATATAAAAAATAAAAAAAATATATCAATGGGCAACCTTTGATTGAAGAGTGAAATTAAAAAGAAAAATAAATTTAACAAAATGATGAAAAAGGAAAAATAAGGACCAATTATTTTTGAAAAAAAATATACTAAAAATTTGGATTGAGGGGTGAGATTTAAAACCAATAAAAATCTCACAAAAAAGGCCAAAAAAGAAAAATTAAAAATTAACTACCAAAGTGGAAAAACAATACATCATAAATTGGGATTGAATTATAGAATTAAAAAAAAATCTACAAAGGGTTAATGATATATATCAAACGAACAAACATCAAATCCTAAGAAAATAAATATTAAGGAGTTGCTTTGAAAATTTAAAGGGCTAGATATAAAAATTAAGATATAGACAAAAATTAAGGGGGGAAATGATGATGACACCACAATGAACACCCATTAATGACATGTGCTGATTATGTTAGGAGAGGACACCAGGACTAACCAGACTTACAACATAAGCTGCCTAAAATGGCATTCAACAATTTTATGTTGAGATGTGCAAGTCTGTGTCATCATTTTTTTATACTATTTATTGTAATGCAAAAGACTAATCTACCTATTAACTCATTTAATAATAATAAAAAAAACAAGTTGAAAAGACAAAATTATCCTTTGACCAAAGGAAAGGTTTTCTTTTATTTTAGTGATAGTTGACTAAATTAATTATACACTTGAAACGAAAACCTTTAAATTATCCCTATACACCAAGTTTATTATTTTGTCTTCAAGGGCATTTTAGTCTTTAAATTTTCATAAAAAAAAGAAAGAGATACATCAAGTCTACTATTTTATCTTCGGGAGTATTTTAGTCTTTAACTGTTCATAAAAAAGAAAGAGCCCTTCTACCCCTATCAATCAAGACAGTTTTTTTAATAAGAACTAAAATCATAACTTTACTATTGCAATTCATAGTGAGTTCGAGTCTATGGCTATAGTAATTTGCATTGTTCAAACACACCCTTTTAGTTTATTTGTTATTATTTATTGTTCCACACATATTCGTTGTTAGATTAAAAGTTAATTTTAATATAAAAAATATGTGTAGGCATTGTTAAGTTTTTTTAACTAAATAAATATGAATTGAAAATTCAACATGTGTGTTTAATAAAAATAATTGATAATCATATGCACTAATAAATATTAATAAGATTGATTAATGATAATCAAAAACCAACTGGGAAGTTGAAAGATAGAAGTAGGTAAAGAAATATTATTGTATGTCACATTATGATATTTAGCTTTTTTATTTAATGATACATCGATATAATTTTTGAAAAAATAAAGATTAAAATCCAAAAATTTTAATTTGACTTGGCTCTTCAACATTTCTATTTTCATGGCATGCGTTTCAAATTAAACCTTGTTAAGTTGGACTCATGTCACCCATCAAAACTTAATTTACTAAAAGGTTCAAATATGACCTGTTAATCCCTTTCAAAACCCGATTGAAAGGAAAAATTCTTAGCAACAATTGTTTTCATATTTGTTTCTTTAAAATAAGACAATAATATTTTTAATCAATCCAAGTAAATCCACTAAGCCTGCCACACTTTGTCATGAATCTAAATGATTTTAATAGTTTTATTTTTCATGATTTTTTATTTTCCAAATACAATAATATAGATTAAATTTAACAAGTTTATCGGTACACATCAAAGATAATATTATTGGTAATAAGATTTTTTAAAAGGAAAACTACAAAACAAAAATTTATAATAAATTTATCTCTATTTCCTCAATCCTATTTTTTAAGGGATATAAAAATAGCATAAAAGTGTCCAAAAGACCAAGATAAAACTAAGTTATTAGTATTTATCTCAACTAATATATACAATTTTGTCTCATTGTCTTTGTTTCTTATGTCTAGAAAAACAATTCAAATCCTACCTTAGGATTCCAATCACTTGTATACATCTAAATAAATTGTTATTGTTTTTTGTTCACACACATTATGAATTTGAATTGTTTGCAAACAACAAAGGTTAGGAATTTGAATATTATCACTCAATTTCATAATCTCTTATATATATAAAAAAATATATTATGTTTGAATAATTTTTAGGTAGAAAGAGATTACAAATCTCCAAATGAAAGAATAGGTAAGGTAACGTCTTGTTTTTCTATTTGCCTACACAAATAACCCTTTAATCCAAAGCTTTTAAGGTGTTAACCATAATAGAAAACTAAGTTACAACTTTGTTATTTGTGAATCTATATTTTGAACAAGTAATTTAGGTTGTCTATGTCAAGGTGCAAAAAAAATATGTCAATGAGTGAATTGTATTTGCTAAATCTACTTGTTGACAATCATGTCAACATGTTTACTAACGTGATTTCTAGTATACTAAGAGCATCTCCAATAAGAAATGCTAAATGAAAGAGCTAAATAATCCATATAGTATTTTGAATAGTAAATTATAGCATCTTTTGAGGTATGCACTATAATGGCAAATGTTATTTTGGTTGCTTCTTATTCTTTAAGGCAAAGTGATATGATATTTTGATTTTCTATTTTTTACATCAGTGTTTAAACACGAGGGAACAAGTGCATATAACCATTGTCAACTATCATTTTTTACTTTCAACAATATTTTAGCTTTTTTATAAAAAGTGTAAATCTAATATTTCATTTGAAGAAAATGTTATTTTAGTTGTCAATTTAACAGCCCCGTTGGAGGTGTTAAATGAGAGGGAAAAAGCTAAAATGCCTGTTATTGAGTTTTAGTTTCGCTTTTGGCAGCCTCGTTGTAGATACTCTATCAAATTGAGTGTTATATTGATAAACTTTTTTTTAACCGGGTGTTTAGGCCAATTTATGGAATCTCTACTAAATCTTAAGCTTTTATATTTGTGCTCACAAAAGTGTTTTACATGAGCAAATTAAATCATTAGTTTTTACACTTTGAGTCATTATCCCAAAAAAATATAACTAGGGGATTCGAACCCTAAACTTTTAAGAACATAACTTCTATGTTCAAATTTTTTACTACTAGACTAACTTTTAATAACATTGTTAATGTAATAATTGAAATGTCTCATAGCGAACATCATATGAATTTGGTGTTTGCATTTTTTTATCATATGTCATATATTGGTACATATAATTTTATTGATTATTAATCAAACACATGTAGATTATTAATCAAACACATGTTTGTAATTTAAAAAAGTGACATGATTTATAGAGGTGGATCCTGATGCTATAGTTTTTATAATCTTATATGTATATTGATTTCATTGTAATAGGCTTACTAGAATGGCATTTGTAGATTAACCTACCATTAGCTATCTCCATCAAGTGTCATCTCAACAAAGTGAAGGAGTAATGACATGTACTTTTAGATTTAAATTTAGCCTTTTCATATTCAAAACCTCTTGTTGAGAAGACATAGTTGCAATTGCAAGGTTTTTTGAAAAAGAAAAAAGGTTGTGTCTGTTTGGGAGTGTGGTTGCTTTTAAAGTGTTTTCTATTAAGAAATACATCAATATAAATATTTTTTATTTTTAAAAAATTATTTTTAACATCAGCACTTGAATATGATCTAAAAATACCAAAAAAATGTAATCTAAAGTAAAAAATAAAAATAAAAATAAAAAAATTCAATTTTTTTCAAAAACACTTTTAAAATACAATGTCAAACACTCTCTCTATATATGATCGTGTTATTATTATTGCATTAGGTTTCCTCCTAACCTGGAAAAAGGAATGTCAAATGAAGATATTAAGAAACAAATATGAGGCAAGTTTCCAAGAGCGAATTAAGATTTAAGTTCTTTAATTTATAATGTGATATGAAATATGTTTATTTTTCTTTAAATCATAAATTTATGTGATATATATTATAATATAATATAATTGATTCAAAAATGTTTTATTTACATATCCAAAAATATTGTCATTTTCAAAATCTTTGCACTAGAGCTCTTTAAAACTAAAAAAAAAAAAATTGCATGTCTAACACGATTCCCCAACTTTTTCAAGCATTTAATTAATATTTGAATTAATGCATAAAACATTAAGGACAAAATGGAACAATATTGCAAGGATTTGTAAAAAATTATTTATTTTGAACAGCAAGGATTTGTTTTCATACATAATTGATTTTATTTTATTTATTTTACCATAATTTAAAATTATTTATTTTGCATATGACTTGTTTTATTACAAAAGAAAAAATAAAACATACAGACTATATATATGTCAAAAAAAACTTTGGTATCTAAAGAAGTGGTGTATAGCCTTCCATTTAGTTTACATTAAACCTCTTCTAAGTATATATATTAATTTGCTTGCAAGAAAATAATCATGTGTTTGCATCCACGTAAGCCTACTTAGCTATAACTCATTATTGATACAATACAATTTGTTATTAAATCAAAATTAAGATACTCAAATAAGGCAAGGACATTTCAATCTAAATGTTTTTGTCTCTTTTTTCCAAAAACAATTATTGTATATTTACCGATTAAGTTGTCTATTCTAAGTTATCATCTTTTTATCCTTCATCTTGCATAGCCATTACCATCACCAAGTTTTCTTTAGTGTTTAATTATAGCTATATATTTATCTTATTTTATATTTAACAACATGGATTTTGCTTATTGAATTCTTCTTTATTTATCTATCTTAAATCATGATTTGTTGTTGCCTCATAAATTTAATTAAAGGTTAAAAGAAACAATTTTTGATTCTATATACAAATCCATTTATAGGATGCATGTTAATATAATATTTTATGGAAAAAATATAATGTCAAAATAACCTTATAGGGTGACATTGCGAGGTATTTTGATGAAAAGGTTATATGTAGACTTAAACCTCTACTTGTTGTGTTTTAAGTTTCAGGTTTGATTTTTGTAATGAGTCTTATTTCATCACATTTCTCATTTATTATGATAATTTAAAAAATATATATGATTTTTTATAATAAAACTAGGTTTGGTTGAGATTACTACTTAGAAATGCTAATTTAATATAGATATTTCAGAATTAATATACTACAAAACTTTGTAAATTACCTTGATTTTATCCTTTTTATGCATGCTAATTTTAATATATTAGTTGAAATCCTCTTTTATAATTGTAACATATTTTAATCCCATTTTCTAGCATTGACCAAAGTTGTTGTTTATCATAAATAGCTAAAGAAAAAAAGGATGAAATAGAGGGACAACATATGACTTGCTATGTATAGATCTAAAACTAAAAATAGAATTATAGAAAATTTATTGTCTTGCCTCTAGTTAATTATGTTCACCATATAATGATTTTTTTTTTCATTTTTTTCAAGGAAATAACACTCAAAGCATACCTATTTTGTAAAGGAAACAAGAGAATGCAAAGAGGATCTTAGGTTAAAGTATTAAACACAAATATATTTATTTTTTAGCTTAGGTTTGCATGGATCTATAACCATAGCATACTCATCTCTTTAATTTTACACAAAACCAAGTCTACCAACCTCTCTGTTAGAAAATATATTCTCAAGGCATGAATGATGACTTGTGTGTATATAATATGAACAACTCTTATAACTTTATTTATGTTTGATATGAATACGTGTTTCTAAAATTTCTCTAACGATAATCATATCATTCAAGATATTCATGTTTTATCTATTTAATTTATATATTTCAAAATGTTATTATTTGATCACAACGTAGCGATCAAATAGTATTAATTATATTTTATAGTTTATCTTACTTTGTTGCATTTTACAGTTGTTGGTTTGTAAATTCTATGAGACTATAACTTGATTGATCATGATCTTGAGCCATATATATGCTTAATTATTTGCTTTGTCATGCTATAATAATATTAGAAATTTATCTAAGGGAATAACTCTTGGGCTTGTTTTTCATTATAATCGAAGACTTGAATCATAGGATTTTTTGCAATCTTTTTCACCTTAATCTTTAGAGGTTCAGAAGGTTTGTATCTTATTCTAAGTTTTTATTATTAGACTAGTCCTCCTCTTTGTATGATCTTTTTCTTCTTCTTTTTAAATGGTTTAATTTTCACCTATAAGAATGTCATCTAAGCTTCCATGTTTACATGTCTCATATCATGTATTCTTTAAAAAAAAAAAATAGATATGAGAGTCAAATCACCATTCTAATTGTTTTATTTCTTTTCTAAAGGTTTTATCTATTATAGATTTTGAAAAATGAAAATCAAAAAGTTACAATCTAGTTATAATTGATAATGGTAAGACTAACTCTTCCTTCATTGTTTAAATATCTTTCTTAAAAAATTGGATTTAGGGATTTGGCATGAAATCATGGGTTAAATTTTTCATTGCTTTATTCCTCTTTACTTATATTTTGTATTTTAAATTGGAATTAGGTATGGCTTTTAGCTTTAACTCTTTATCCTCTTCTAAATTAAAACTTCATATATGCATCATATGATTTTTTAATAGAGAATGGTTCTTTCATAACCACAACGCATTTAATTTCAATATCATAACTATACTTAAAGCATTGATATCATATTATAGAACCGTTTTATTCTTGTGTAACCAAGTTCTTCCCAATATTAATATATGGAAAATCCTTCCTTAAACAATATGGTAAAGTGCTGAAGAGTTCATCTCTCCAATCTCAATCCTGATATGAATCTTTTCAGGGATGTTTTATCATGTTTGGTTAAAACATTGGATCACCATCCTACTTTTGGATATTTCATCCAAAGATATATCAATCTTCTTCATCGTATAAACCAATATGATGTTAACTATTAATTTATTAACAATTAAGATGCATATCATTATTTGGTATGAGACATATTTGCTTATATAAAGTGGATTATTATGTGATTTTGTTGCAAATCCTTATCTAAGAATGAAATTATTGTTAAAAATTCAACATTGGTTACATCATAAACCATTAAGAATAATTTTTTTTCTAGAATTTCAGGGCCAAAAAAGACTTAAGAAAGAGTCAATTGAGCTTTTAGAAAGAGCTTTGTTTTCTCAAACAAAGTTGTGTTTGATAAACTATTCTCTGACTTTAAGACAATTCCTTTCATAATTAGATTTATTGTATCTTTTTTTAAGGATTTACTTTTCTTTAGAGAAAGTTCTGTTATAGCTATTAGTTTCTCTTTTTGCCCACTAGTTACTACATTAACCATAATAAATTTATCTTGGAAAATACTCTTTAAGAGTGGCAAACTTTCTTGTTGTATTACCCAACTCTTTTTTCTTAATAAGATTTTGAGAGTCAATCTTTCATAAGATTTATCTATGTTTTATTGAGAACTTCATCACCTTCTTCTTTGTCATCCTTCTAAGTGGAGCTACCTTAGTGACTGATAAAGTTAGATGGCTTAAAACATATCTTTTTACTATGATTTATCATTCATCATCATGCTCATGTATAGAATTGTTATCAGAAGATTCTCATTCAGGTAGTTCCAACTGTATGATATTTTTTCAATAATGTTTGGAAAAAAATATCTTTTATATTTTCTCTTTTTATAAATAAAAGTATACCATTTCTAATTTTATCATTATATTATAAGGATGATTCTATAACCTTAAGATCTTTTTTTGTTAACTCATACAATGATGTTCCTCGATACACCCAAGTTATTTTCTTTGTCTCATCCACTTTGAATTGAACATAAAGTGCTCTTTATGATAAATGATTGGATAAATAATTAGAATTAAGGATAAAATGGATTTTTTTTCCTTTCTTGGGTTTTTTTTTTAATTTCTCTTCAATTTTAAATTTGGTTTGTCTTTTGGCTAAAAACTTTTATAAGTGTAGTTGAGACAACAATGACTTACTCTAATTTTGTTTGTTTTGTATCATTTTAAAATTATTTGTTTGTTTCCTTTTTATTACGAGGATTATTTAGGAAATAGTTTTCATGCTTTGCTATTTGGATCTCCAAATCATGGGCTTTTATAACGAGATGTTTAAAAGTCAATGACATGTTCCTTAGAGACTATATAACAACACCTATTATATTCCTTGGACATATATGTTTATTAAAGAGGCTTTGTTTATCTTATTTCAATTAAAAACTAAGTTATTTTATCTCTCAATGTGATACAAGATTGGCTTTTAATTCCTTTGATTAGTACATGTAAGTTTTAGCAAGCTTACAATTCATTAAGTGTTGTAAATGTGAGTTAATAACTCCAACTCCAATTGATTACATCTATCTTTCAATAATAATCTTAGTGTACTATTAAACATGACTATTTATGGGGACTACACAAACTGCTTAACTATCATGTCTTTGTAGGTTCCTACAGGATTACAAGTTTTAATAAATAAGTAATATATTGCTTCAAATTACCTTTACCTTTAAATTATTGGAACTTTAGAGGTTTATAGTTTGGTGGTATCTTTCTTTTATTAATACACTTAAAGTATGACTTGGCATACACAAAAGAAGATGAGGGAGCATCTTCATACTAATGATGGATAGTATTGGAAATTATATGCTACAATTATTACAGAGTAAGTGATCTTATTAATGATCTACTAGCATCCTCAATGGTATTTTATATTACTATTCAATCATGTTTCTCTTGTTTTTACTGCTCTTCATTAGCATCTTGTTTTTCTGAAGGATTTTAACAAACATTATTCCTAGATGGATCTTTAATCCTTTGGATGTTTCAAGCTGGTGAGTTTTGTTTTTCCAGTTGACCCATCATCATAGCGATCTAAACATCATTTTCATTGATATATTTTTTTAGTTATTCTATTCAATAGACATCTTATGGACACAATCCTTAAAAAGTGATGTCTTGACACCATAACTGGCATTTAAAAGTTAAAATCAGATGAGGATGAGTAATCTCTCTATCTTCGCTTGGAAGAAGTCATAAAATGAGATTTAGATTTTGGTTGCATGCTTATGTTTGAGTTATACTATAGATCTCAATCTCTTACTGCAAATCTTTAAAAAAAAAGTCTGCAAACTCATATTTTGAGGAAATTACTTTTTTTCTCTTTTTTAAAAATTCCTCTCCCTAGAAAAAACAACTTGGACTTTTCAAACTAAGTCCTTGGACGAGTGGCTAACAAAACATCCATTTTAGTAGCTTAAGAATTGACAAAACATCTGTTTTGGAGAGAAGATATTCACACGAGCTCAAAAGCTTTAACCGTATGAAATCTTAACTTGATTTGATAAAGACAATATTCACACAAGCTCGAAAGATATAACCGTATGAGCTCTTAACTTATTTTGATTTGATAAAAACAAAGATTTAACATTAGCCTGAAAGTAATTAGCCTGAAAGCTTTGACCATATAAGATCTTAACTTGATTTGATTCAATAAAGTAAAAAACTTTATATTCATGGTTTGATTTGATAAAGAAAAGGACTATGATTATTTTCTTGGACATGAATTTCTTTGAGAGAACCTACAAATATTTATGCTTGATTTTTAGTCTATATTTGTTATCTTTGTTTGTCATATTCTTCTCTCGGTGTTTGATTCAATGGTTTTTTTTTATAGATAAATCAAATGCAATTTATCTCAAATATTTTTTTTTATCTAAAGAGTATTTTAGAAGAATTAATATAAAAATTATATATTATACTCTTAGGTAAAATTATGTTGGAAAAAAACCACGAGCTTTATTTGGATTGAGATTTTTTATTTAATTTGATCTCGGACCCAATAAGTCTAACTTATTTGATCTTAAAGAGTTTAGATAACAGGCATAGAAACTTTAGTGTTACATTCATTACATACAGGCCAAAGCAATCCATGGACAATAATCCTCTATTAACATGTGATGCCATGAATTCAAAACGCAAACATGGAAAAAAGAAGGGGGGGAAACGGTAGTGGAAGCACCGTAAACTAGATGATAGCTAGTGACATTCTTGATCAAAAAAAGCTCTTCTTGTCCTCATGAATCCACCCTCACATTATTGATGGCTTTTATGGTCTTGAAAATTCATCTCTTTAGTCCATAATTCCAAGCATCTCACGAGCTTCGATCCACATTTGAATCTGGAATTTGAGTGTTTAGCATTTATGTCAGAAATCAAATTGCCTTGATGATGTGAATGTGCATTGGGATAGAATGGTAGCCAATTTTGATATTTGACGTTTTTGTTTGAACAAAGCTGAGAAAAAGGATCTTCATCTACATACCTTGTAACACGAATCCTTTAATAGCACGAAGATTTAAATCTCTAGTACAATATCTGCATTAAAATTGAAAAACAAGATCAGCACGTTAATATTAGAATTGGATCTTAGTCATATATATATATATATGTCGTGTGCATGGTTTTACATGTCTTGACACCCATGAAAAAAAAGGAGCTTACATTCTGAATCTGTCTTGACCCATTTAAATCCATTACTGTTCTTGGCCCGCTTTTCATCATCTTCTTTGGCCTTCTGCGGAGTACTCTGGCCCTTAATATATTTCTTCATTGATGATGCCCGGGAAGTACTCTGTGGGTTAATCTTCTTGTGAAGCAATGTTCTCAAAAGCTGTTTGCAAGTACAACAACAGCAACATTCAGAAGCCGTATAAACTAATTCTGCAAGTGTGTGGCACTCTTCTAATGGTACCCTAGCTAAACTAGTCTAAAAAACTATAGTGAAATAGTTTTGGCATGAAGAAATGTTTGGATTTGTCATGACAAAATGCAAACCGATTGATGGACATGCATGCGAATGAATAAGGTAAGCTTGAGTTTGCGAGTATACCTTCTCCATTCTTGATTCGTGAAGTGTATCTCTCAGACTTGGGTGGGGAGCAAACCCACTTGTACAAACAAATATCTTCTTGAGAAGGAACGAGATGGATTTCTTCCCAGTAGCTTTCTTATTATATTTTTCACAAATGTCTTTGCATCTTCCAAGTATAACACTGATTGTCCTCTCAATATCATCCTCATGTTTATCCACATCACTTATTGCTGTATTACCGATTCTTCTATCAACCTCCAAACTTGATGGACAATTAAGAAATCTATCCAATGGAAGATTTGCAATTTCCTTTTCCTTATCTTGAGAAGTTGGCTTTCTTGTTAAAAGTTTTGTCAACTCTTTCTGCAATTTTCCAATTTCTTCAGGTGTGAAATCTTGTAGATCATCGGACGGGGACGGGTCCCCTTCAGCATCTTGGATTTCATTATTGTCTCGAAGTTCGTTGTTGCCAAATGTTCCAATTGCTAGCAGGCCACGAGGCCAGTCGCTGAATTCCTCTCGGGACTCTTGTTTCACATGCTCTGTCCAATAGACAAGAGAAAACAATGGAGCGATAAATTTAAGATGCAAACATCAACTGAGAAGGGAAAACGAATAAAAAAGAAAAAGTAAAATTTTCAATTATAGAAGGGGTGAATTTGCAATTAGTACAAAATGTTCAATATCTATCAATTGCATCCTTACTGTTTTTTCCCCTTCCGAATCCACACTAGTTGATTTGTCTAATAAGTAATTGCGCTTATCAGTATGCATTTGAAATAGGATTATATATATAAAAAAAAAGGTATAGCTATATTATAGTATTTCATGTCTCCTAGTGTGGATACATTGGCTTAGAAAAATAACACTAAACAACCGAAATGCTGAAACAAACATGAAAAAAAAAGAGTTTGAAGAAGGATCAAAGGAAGAATTCTTCAACAAAAACACTTCCATTAAATTGAAGGGTTGGAATAATGCTTACGAGTAGCTGAAAGCACTGTATCTGGTTTTCTGCTGTTCCCTTGTTTGCCATTAATCTTATTTTGCATCCAACTGAATAGCTGCCAGCAACCAAATAGAACCTCTCATCAAAACACCATTTATATATATGTGTAGATGGATTCGAAACGAGAAGCAGGCCTCTCGATGATATAAAAATTACTTACCTTCATTTTGAGACCTATAATTTGCCTTCCGGTTGTGAAATGGGAGCCTTTTGAGCGCAAAATATCAATGCAAAGGTGGTAAGGTGGTAGTTGGGACTTGGAGAATGGTGCGTGTAAGAAACCGAAGCTTTCAAAAGCTAAACCCTCAAGCTCAATGAGAATTCGACTTTAATAGTATCAAAGCACAGGTGGGAGCTCGATGATTTTCATGACCGAACCTTGAGCAACCTGTTCTTGGTTCAAGTTCCCAGAATCAGCTTTTCTAGCCGCTCTAGCTATGGCCCCCAGCTTTCAATTTCCACCTTGATATATAAATATAATTATATATCCAGTCGTCGTCGTTTTCTTCTCTGATAGCAACCAGTGCATCACCTAATTCTCTCTTATAATCCATAGAAAATACCCCGTGCCCTTCAAGCATAGGAAAGACATTCTCCTCTTTTTTTTAATTTCTCTGATCCTGGCACGTACTGAACCCTATTTTTTATAATATATGGCACATGTGAGAGGACGTTCTTCTTGAAAGAACCCTTGGACTTTGCTTCGTGGCATGATTTTTGTCCACTGGATTAGCATGCAAATCTAAAGACTCAATCACAAAAGGTGGTTCAATCTCCAAACACCTTTTGAAATGATAATCCAACGATGAAAGGATTGACACGAAGGGGTAATTAATTAATGGAGATACTGCCTTGAAAGGCACGCTTCAAGCATCAGGCTAACTAACCCGTTCCTTTCCATCAGGTAATTCATTTGATAACACAGATAGTATATTCACAATAATGTATTGGAAGATGTGCTCCTTCTCGCTTTATATTCCCATTACTTGTACTGATCATTGCTCACCATTTGTTTTGCAGAACCCTTTGTATGTGCTTCGATTTTTGTGAAATTATTGATTATTCCAGTGTTACTCTTCTAATTTATTTGTGTACTAGATCATTGCCTATATAATTATATATATAAAAATCCCAAGTGTTAAGTAATTTTTTTTAGCTATATTGGGATTAATCTAATATCATTTGGTTGATTTGTCAATTTTAGATATAACCCGATAATCTAAAAAAATTAGTTGGACTACAATAAGTTGATATTTAAAAAAAAATATTAAAACAATAGTTTATTAAATTGATTAAATCAGCTTAAATTAACTTGTGACTTACTACTAAGATCATGAGACAGTAATAACTTTATACAAAAGAAAAATTATTATACTATATTTTCAATCAAGATAATATTAAAGAATATAATTGAAAATAAAATTCACATAAAAATAATAATCAAAATCAATCTAGATTAATCTATTAAATTTGGACCGTGAGACTATGATAATTTATAAAAAAATAAATTAAAAAAATTATGAAGCTCAATTTAGAATGAAATCACAAAATAAAATGAAAAATAAAAGCACTTTTATGCAACTCTGGTTTGTGACTTCCTTTTTAAATTTGAAACACGAGAATTTTCATGGACCAAATGTTTCCCACTTTTTTTTTCTTTCTAAATCCCTTGATTTTCTAATTAATTGTGTATAAACCATCTACACTACCACATTAACAAATTCTGTGCACTTGTACGCATATACTTTTATTGTTTAAGCCTTATTGTCTATTGATTTAAACAGGTGAATTTAGAGGATCGTCTCCTGACATTTCGCTTATAGGAAACCACCCTCTCACGACGTGAGTGGTCCAATGAAATGTATCCTAGCCGCATCGGGCTAGACCAGGTTACTTCCAGCACTAAACTCCAATTGGAGTTAAACATAGAAAATAATATTTCGATTATAAAAAGCTAGACTAAATTCGAGTTTTATTTGTTTTAAAACATTTTTTTATTTAATAACATGTTAAAAAAATAGTCATTATGCTTCAATAACATAATCTAGCTATATGGGAGGAACCGTCACTAGATCTTTTCACTCTAAATTTTAAGTGGCTTCCTTTTCGGGTCACTTTCTTTCCTCCATAGCACATTTTTCAAATCATATCATATTGTGACCAGTATCTTAACCTGAAACTTTATTCTATTTAATGAGGAAAGTAGTGGGGATGGTACGAGCCAGAAATAAAAAGGAACAGGGAGAATTAATTTGCTATTTATGTACTAAAAGCATGGTTTAAAGTGGGTCTCACCTCATGGTTGACATGAATTGTGCTTGGACCACTTCATCAACACCTGCATTTGATTCTGTGTGGCCTTGATAGTCTAAGGGAAAGCTTGCGGGTGGTTCAGATGATTGTCTTGTGTGGTTGGTGTGGGTTCACGTCGATCATGCAGCCAAGTTTAACAACACAGTGAGCTGTGTTCGATTTCTCAGGCTTATATAAATAAAATTGAACTTAAAAAAAAAAAAAATACTCCACAGGTAATTCGACACGAGATTGATGATCAAGAAATCCTGCAATTTATTAACCCGTACAAATCGTCATCCTGCTCGTCACTACATGCTTTAGACCCAAAAATTTCGATTCACCAGTAAAGATTGTCATGGACTCCTCGAGATGCAAGTAATTAGGAAAGCAAATGTAAAGGTAAGCTAAGGATCGCATCAACCAAGATAGCGTAAAGAAATAAGAGGCATGTGAGTTGCCGCATCTACTTGATGTCTAGGGTTTAGCAACCAAACTGTATCCTGAAAGACTTGCTACTTCTGGAACTCTTCGGCTAACATAAAATAAGACCTTGTATGATGTGGAACCTCAACCATCCACGAAAGTGCATGGTGGCCATCATAGAGTTTGACTACCTCCCCCTTCATTGGATCTTCTGCTAATTAATAAACAATGGTGTCTTGCATTAAGACTAAGCAAATGTTTGGTCCTGCTCCCATGACAAACTCATGGGTCAAAATATATTATCCTATAATCATGAAAGGAAAACTTTGCAGCCAAGTTCTCTCTCTCTCTCTCTCTCTCAAAGAAGATGAGTGCACCCTTCATTCCTGCCCGCTAAATAGGACCTTGTTGGCAGCACTACATTACACAACAATCACATAGAATCTTCAAGTAGCTATAACCCTAGCTGCAGGTTTAAACCCAGCATGGGTATAATGCAATAACAAGAAACAATGAGATTTGCAGTCTACTAAGACAGCAAAACAGTGACATAGGTATACACCATTGTGAATTTTGAACTATGAAGGCATAACATCATGACACTTTAATTGACAAGGAAAAGAAATTGAGAGGAAACAATCGAGTAAAAAATAGTTACGAACATTCAAGCTTATCCTCTTCCTTATGGAAATAACAGACTAAATAAACAACCATGTCATGCCTAACCTAGCATTCAGCACGGAAATATCTATAGATACAAGTCATCTTCCAACTTTCAGCTATGCCTAACCTAGCAATCGAACAACTGAAGTTCATGATAATTACTTTTATGGTCATGGCATTTTAATCAGCCCAGTAGTTTGTCAAATTGCAACTCAGTGCCTCTCTCCACAAAAGGAGCTTCCCATCATAAGAAAATCAAAGGGTGTTCAGTTGGAGGTGTGGGGACCGGGTAAGTCAAACTGCACTCTTGAAATAATTCACATGCCATCCAAAGAATATGATCAGTAGCACATACATCTGATCAAGGTATAAAAAGTGAAGTTGAAACTTGTACTGTAGCACGATACATACAATATATGTACTAACAACGAAGCTTGTTGAAGCTAATAACAAACAAAGTATAAATACACCAATAAATCATTTTCCTACAATTATTATTTTTCTTTCCTGTACAACCTCCAAATATTAATTTAATAAAACAGACACTCTTTGCAAGCTGCCTAGAATTGATTTGAATGCAAGCTATATCAAGGTATCAGCAGCTCAAAGATAAATTTGTTCCCAATTATTTCATTATAATCCTACAGGTGTGCCAAATTGCTTGGTAATTCTGGCGACAAATAGTTAAGGATTTGACTAGTTGGAAGAAATATATGTTCATGGTTATATATATGTATCTCCATTTATGTGCATTTCTTCATGTATCTAGCTATCAATTAGTGCACACAGCAAATGTATGCTGATGGTTTTTGCAATTTGCACGCAGCTTTCTATGTTGTTGCCAAAAACAAAAAACAGCAGCTCACTTGCAATACCGGTGACTGGCAGAATTGACTATTCATATTATGTTCTAAACACAATCCTGATAATAAGTTTAAATTATTTTGTTCATTGACCATCATCCTCCATAAAAATGAAATATCATTCCCTTATGTTCAACTCAACTCTTCAAAAATCACTTTGCCCCATCCTTCTGATCACAACCATGGAAGTAATTCTTTGGTGTCCTCTAGATTCATGAGAATTTTTTTTAATTGAACATGAAGTTACAGACAGCCCATCTCATCCTTTTCTATTGATATCTATAGAATTTTGAGTGAGAGAGATTGAATTTTCTCTTCTTCTCCTTGTTATTATTATGATACACCCCTATCTATATATATACATCTTCTAAGAGTTAGAGTTTAACTAATTAACTATTCTAGGAATTAGAGTTTAACTAGGACAGTAACTCAACTTAGGAAAACAATCTTTCCTAAACAGGAATAAACAAACCATATTTCCTATTTTGATATTTACTAAGACTATCTTAGTAAATTCCTAACTTTGAGTCAGATTTTAACACTCCCCCTCAAGCTAAGTTGTAGATGATGAGGTGTAAATGTTGTGCATACTCCACTTGTGATTGAGTTCTTCAAAGTCGGGTCTTGGAAGTGCTTTGGTAAGGATGTCTGTAGTTTGCAATTTCATAGGGATGTAGTTTAGATGGATGATGCATTTGTCAACCTTTTCTGAGATGAAATGTCTCTCTATCTCAATGTGTTTGGTCCTGTCATGATGGACAAGATTCTTAGCAATGCTTATTGCAGCTTGGTTGTCACAAAACAGTTTGATAGGACTTCCTAGTTCTAGATGCAATTCTTTGAGTAGACTTAGTATCCACATTCCTTCACAAATCCCAAGTGCTAGGCTCTGAATTACGATTCTGCACTGCTTCTAGAGACCATTGATTGTTTCTTGCTTCTCCAAGTTACTAGATTTCCCCAAACATAGGAACAATACCCAGAGGTTGATCTTCTATCTACTACATCTCTTGCCTAGTCTGCATCTGTGTAGACTTCAATCTTCCTAGTGTCATTCTTTTTGTATAGGATGCCTCTGTCTGGTGTTATTTTTAGGTACTTTAGGATTTGGTGTACAACTTTCATGTGTTCTTCAATTGAATTGTTCATGAACTGACTTGCAACACTCACTGAAAAACCAATGTCAGGTCTAGTGAGTGAGAGATAGATAGATGAGTCAACCTACAAGCCTTTGATACCTTCATTTGTCAACTAGAACATCTGTTGTTTCTGCCCCTCTTTTCTTAGTGGAATCCATTGGAGTAGCTGCATGTTTACATCCCAGCATCCCTATTTCTATTAATAGATCTAGGATATACTTTCGTTAGGAGATGAATATACCTCTTTTAGATCGAGCTAGCTCCATGCCCAGGAAGTATTTGAAAGTGCCAAGATCTTTTATTTCAAATTCCTTAGCTAGCATTCTCTTCAATCTATCCAGCTCTTCTTCATGATCTCTAGTCAGAATAATATCATCAACATATACTATTAGTACTGCTATTCTATTTTCTGTAGAGATTTTTACAAATAACGTGTGTTCTGCTTGACATTGTGAGTAACCCTGTTGAACCACTGTCTTTGCAAACTTGTCAAACCATGCCCGAGGAGATTGCTCGAGTCCATATAGTGATTTTTTCAGTTTGCATACTTTTTTGTAGTTTTCATGTGTTTCCAAGCCTGGTGGCAGTTCCATATATACTTTTTCATCCAATTCTCTATTCAAGAATGCATTCTTGATATCTAGTTAGTGTAACGGCCAGTCTTTATTTGCTGCAATTGAAAGAAGTATTCTAATGGTATTTAGTTTAGATACAGGGGCAAAGGTTTCCTGATAGTTTATCCTATAGGATTGGGTAAACCCCTAAACAACCAATCGGGCTTTTAGTCTTTCAATACTTCCATCAGCATTGTATTTGATTATGGACAACCATTTGCAGCCTACTAGTTTCTTTCCATGTGGAAGTTTTGTTATTTGCCAAGTGTTGTTCCTTTCTAATGCATTTATTTCTGCCTTAACTGCTTTTGTCCACTCTGTATCTTTGAGTGCTTCCTGGATTGTTTTAGGAACCTGTATATTGTCAAAAGCAAAGACAAATGCATGATATGATGGTGATAGGTTGTCATAGGAAACAAATCTACTGATAGGATGTTGAGTGCATATTTTGACTCCTTAGGGCAATAGCAACATTAATATCATCAATAACTGGTGCAGTATTCCCATAATCATGATTTTCCATACCTGTGTATTTGAGCAGATTGTGACTTGGTTCAGAGGCATGGTCCAAAGTAGGAGGTATTGAGTGCTCTATCCCCTGTCAAAGTTTCCTTCTAGTATAGACCTAAAGCTCATAAGAGTTGTTTTGGGCAGGTTGAATGTGGGCAGTGTTTTAAGGACAACTGACAGGGGTTTGCAGGTAAGTCTTTGTTGGATCTTTAATGGTCTGTTGGGGTATTTGAGCATCTAAGAGAGGTGTCTTAGGATCAGTAGGCTCAATCATGATGTCCCATGTCGGATATTCTCTCATATTCTCCCCCTGAATATTTGACGTGGGATAGTAGGGTATATGTTCAAAAAATGTTATATCCATGGAATTATAGACTCTTTTGGTGATGGGAGAATAACATTTGTACCCTTTTTGATGCGAGAATTACCCTAGAAAAATGGGTTTGATAGATCTAGGAACTAGCTTGCTACGGTGTGGCTGGTGAATATGGACAAATGCTGAACAACCAAAGATTTTAGGCTCTAGATCAAACAGGATTTTTGTGTGAAAAGGATTTGTTGAGTGTCTAGTATGGTGTTTGAAATTTGAGCACTCTTGAAGGCATCCTATTAATGAGGTAAGCAGCTGTTAGGGCAACTTCACCCCAAAACTATTTTGGGACATTAGTAGAGAACATGAGGGATCTAGCTACTTCTAATGGGTGCCTCTTCTTTCTCTCTACCACTCCATTTTGTTGTGGAGTGTAAACACAAGATCTAATGTGAATAATGTCATGATTAAGGAGGTATTTTCCTAGGACAGTATTGAAGTATTCTTTAGCATTATCAGTTTTAGGACTTGGATTTTGGTTTGAAATTGGGTTCGTATCATAGAATGGAAGTACTGAAATAGTGTACCAACTTCAGATTTTTCTTTCATAAGGAATATCCAAGTGAACCTTGTATGATCATCCACAAATGAGACAAACCATCTAATTCCTGATATGTTTTGTATTTTTTAAGGACCCTACACATCACTATGGATCATTGAAAATGGTTGAGAGGATTTATATAGGGTGCTTGGGTAGCTACTCCGAGTGTGTTTGGATAGTTGACATATTTCACAATGAAACAACTTGGAATTTTTATTGATAAATAAAGATGGAAACATCTTTTCAAGATATATGAAGTTGGGGTGACCTAAACAAAAATGTCATAACATAACATCATTGTTTCTAGTGACATAGTTATTGGAGACTAACTGACCCTTAGAATTTGTAAACACTGCCCTTTGAGCTTTGTACCATGTCTGTAAAGGAAGGGTATTTCTGAGGAGATAGAGCCCTGCATACATCCTAGCACTATCAATCCTCTTCCCCGATGCCAAATCCTGAAATACAAGGAAGTTAGGGAAAAATTTAGCAACACAATTTAAATCACGTATCAGCTTGCTAATTGAGAGTAGGTTGCGGTCTAGTTTAGGAACATAAGGGATTGATTTAAGATGCATGTCTTTTGAAATCCTGCTCTAGCCTTTTCCTTCAATTTTTGATAATGTTCCATCAACAATTCTAATTGCATTGTCTTCCTTGCACTGATCATATTCATTGAGCATGGTTTCATCTCCTGTCATGTGATCTGAAGCTCCAGAGTCAACAACCCAAGGTTCTAGGTAATTTTCTTTACCTGTAGGAGTAATCTTTTTCTGTACTGTCAAGCTGGATCCAGGTGAAGGGGTCTGTTGGTGTGTTGTTGATCTTCTATCAATTGTCATCTGAGATTGCAGCAGTATAGGCTCTACCCTCTTTGTCATGGGATGGTCATGATGGTTTCCAATCACCATGTTTGCCATGGATTTTCCAACAAGTTTCTTTAGTGTGTCCTGGTTTGTGAAAGTGTTAACAACAGGGTCTTCCCTTCTTTTGTCTGTTGTCCCTACTGGCTGTTCTGGAGAGCAGTGCAGATCCTTCCATTGATGATCCTGAGTTATGAGTTCCCATCATGACTTTCTTTTTGCTTTCTTCACATCTTAATTCTAAGAATGCTTCTCTGAGATTTGAAAGAGGTTTGGTGTGCATTATTTTTCCTCTAACTTCATCTAGGGTTTTATTGAGTCCTAGAAGAAATTTAGGGCCTGTTTGGCATAATTATTGCTATTGTGGTTGAAAAAAAACAATTTCATAAAAAGCCCTTTTAGCTACGATTCAAAACTGAAATTGAAATGTTTTGCTAAAATTATGGTTGAGTTTGAGGTTTAATGAAAAGCAGTTTCAAATGTTTGGTTACCATGCTTTTCATATTGCTGTCAACTTGTGAAATGACTTTAAAGGACATATTTTTTAAAAAAATATTGTAGATTTAATTATCATAATAATAAAATGTAATTAATAATTCAAGTAAATTACACTCGTTTTTATTCTCAATTAATCGAAAAGCAACGAGGCTATGGAGTAAAACGAAATGACACACCTTTCCCTTTTATCAGGGTTGATCTTTATGTACACAATTTTTAATTTTTTTAAAACATGATTTTTATATTTTTATAAAAATTGGACTGGGCATATCCCAAGCTAAATGGGCCGGTACAACCAAGTTGAGCCAAAAGGACCCAACTCTGTTGAACTTTAGCTGGGCTGAGAGCAGCCCATAAGAGTTCAAAAAAGGCACAAAACGCACCGTTTTTCCATTTGTTTTTGCATGAATTATTCGACCATGTTACATTTCCCGTGAACAGTAACATGGTCGATTATGACTAGAGGGTCAATGGTCGGCATCGACGGGTAGAGGAGGCCGCGGTGGTTCTCCCTATTGTGGTGGTGTCAAAAATGATGGCCTTTGGTGGCCAGATGGGGAGTTAGAGGTTGTTGGGTTATGCTGTTGTTCGCCTCTACTGCTTCGTTGTTACCTTCCCAGAGCTGGAGAAGAAGGCTTGAGTGGTGGCTGGTTGCTGCTGGAGCTCACGGTGGAGCTGGTGCTGCTGCTATACGGGAGTTGTTGCAGGAGTTGGCGAGGAGAGAGATGGAGGAGAGAGAGAGTTTGCTGCTATGGTGAAGGAAGAGAGAGAGGTTGTTGGGGGGGAGACAAGGAGGAGCTGGCGCTGTCTACCTTGGTGGCTGGTGTTGCTGTCGCCAGAGCAGGAGAAGATGATAGGTGGCTGTAAATCTTTGCTCTCCCCGTCCGCGTGTCATTTTTCTGTATTATTCGTGCCTCCTCTGTGTGTAACGCATTCTGTGAAGCATCTCACGGATGCTTCTCAAAATGGACGCAGTCGCTGTTTTTTTGTGGGACCCACCACTTAAAATTAAACAGATGTTTGGTTAAATTAACGTTTGGCGTTGCGGTGAACCTCAACCGCAGGTCACACCACAACGCCAAACACCCACTTAATGTCCTCTTTTGTTCCGCAATTTTCATGAACAAGGATACGTCTCCAGAGCAGTTCCATGTGTATGTTTCAAACATGTCAAGTTACTGCCAATGTCGAGACAGTGTATTGAAATATTGAGTGACAGGAAGCTCTCCTTGACGTAGATCATGTAATGCTGCTTCAATATCAAATAATTCTGATGTGTTATTAGAACTTTAGTATGTTTCCCTTGCTGCATCCCATATTTATTTTGTTGTTCCATAAAGGAGAAAATTTTCTCCTATTTCATTTATCATTGAGTTGATTAACCATAACATTACCATGTGATTCTCTGTTTTCCATGTTTGAAACTAAGGGTCACCTTTTCCTGGTATTTTGATTTCATCTATGAGATATTCATCTTTGCCTTTCCCACAAATGAACATCATGACTGATGAAGACCATTGAAGGTAATTGTACCCATTGAGTTTGTGACATGTGATGAAGATAGGTGAGTTTTCAGTTCCTCCAGGGCTGATTGTGTTTGAGGGTTTTCCAAGGCTTGAGGTGACCTCAGAGGTGTCGCTATGCCTTTCGGCAGCCATGTTGTTTTGTTTAATTTTAGGTTTCAGAACCTAGCTCTGATACCATGTAGAATTTTGAGTGAGAGAGATTGAAACCTAAATAGGAAAACAATCTTTCCTAAATAGGAATAAACAAACCAGATTTCCTATTTTGATATTTACTAAAACTATCTTAGTAAATTCCTAACTTTGAGTCAGATTTCAACAATATCTGCTCTGCCAAAACTAAAAATCTATTAGCCTAAGAGTAGTGTCTTGATTACTAGTTTGAGAGAGGATAGAATAACAATCTTGTACAAGTGTCCGGCATTACAAGCTTAAATGAACTATCTCTTACTCCCATAAACCACCAAGCAAGGCCCAACACTTCCAGCAATCAGTTATTCTTATTACAAGATCATATTGGCCTAAAGCTGAAAGATAACACAAGCCCTAACACCTATATATAGAATCACTCACTGTTATAATGTTTTCAGTAGCTAAAATCAGGTTTCCAATGCTATAATGCAGTTGCAACAGGCATATTTTCAGTGTAGGCCTCCTATGTTCTACCTCAGCCCATCCAATTGTGTTATCAAGGTGAGCAACAGCGATTTTTCTCACGAGAATGCGGGAAATGACTTGGGAGAACACAAAATATTTGGTGTTCCCCATGTATATCTATGAAATGGCAAGTAATTATAGCTTCCATTCAATTACTTTTCCTAAGTATAGTGATGAATCAACCTTTTTCAAGAGTGTACTCAAAATAAAAGAACAAAAATAAGGGGGGAAATGAAAAGGAAGAAAAGGACATTCAATGAAACTGTAAAACTGAAGTCTATTTTAACAGCAGATGGCTAACCACCATAAAATCTTAGCCATTGCAGCTGCTGTAGTATGTGTGGGTTCAAGAGAGTAAAGAGACTTGAAAAAACATGTAATTTGTCTTTGAGTACTTACAAGCTGCTAGAGCTCATCATGTGTTGTAATTCTTTCACCTGCCAAAAATAAATACAGCCACCGAATTATTACTTGAAAAATGATACTTTTTTTAATATTTTATGGCAGTAGCTAAAGCAACCAAACCGTGATTCTTATTGTTTTTGTTTCAAAAAAGATCATACTCATATAATGGTGTCAGTGCATAGCTAGAAAAAATAGTTATTCCCTATAAGTAAACAAGGTTACATCGAGATTTTTTCCTGACACTGATATTCCAACTTCATGAAAACAGTCATAAGCTCACAGGGCAATCGTTCTCATTTGTAAAATATATCTTACAGCATATAACAGAAGATTACCAAGAAAAAATTACAATTAATGAACTAAGCATATCATCATGATATGTTGTCACCATGGGCTCAGAAGATGGTACATGTTATGAGCATATAATTTCACTATATTAGATGAAAATGGCAAAAACCAATATTGTGCACCAAAGTTAAGAGCTGAACAGGGAGAGAAGTGGTCTTAGGCCCTCAATATATAAAATGATCCAGGGAAAAATAAAATAAAATAAATAAATTGAACACTATTACATATGATAAAATAAGATAAAAGCAATACACACACACACATATATATAACCTGAAGATACATCTTCAAAGAAAAATGAGATTTCCCTTTGAGCTGATTGGAGAGAGTCTGAACCATGAACACAGTTCTTTTCTGAATCCTGCCCACACATTGCTCTGATACTGAAAAAACAAGAGAGTCCCATTGTGAAGCTATGGAGGAGAAAGTCTAATGTCAGTGATTTGAGAACATAACCTTACAAAGCAATGAATGAGAGGGGTTTGAGAAATAGGAGCTTATATGTAAATAACCTGTTAGGATTTGTAATCTTAGCTTTGTATGCATCAGTTGGACCAATCAAAGTGCGCCAATCAGCAATTGCATTTTCCTTCTCCAAGACCATGACCAAAACTGGACCACTGTCAAAAGCTATGGGTCAACATATATTGAAGCAAAAAAATGGAAGCAGATTTCTCCTTCATTCAAAGAATAACCAACAGCACAATGAATGTCAACTCGGTATTCAGAATCACAGCCCATTAATACAATGAATTATAACTATTCACAGTGCAAGGTTCAGTACATTGCCTAAATGCCTGAAATACACAAACAAAGGGCACAATCCTCCTTGTCTAAGCCATCTGAAATATTCTCTGGAAAATCCGATTCAGAACTTGGCAACTGCAGCAATGGAGTTCAGGAAACTCACCGTAAATTGGTCAGCTGAATTGCCCCCAAATAACAATAATAAAAATGAAGTAAAGATACCTTGTCATGTATTTGATAAGACTTGGAAAGAAGCGTTTTGAAGAGTGTTCAGCGTAAAATCTTGAAGCACTGTCTTGGTCAAGTTGAGTGGTAATTTCCCTCAAGATGCTAAACCCATAATCCACAATAACATCCTTTATCCTTTCAGTGTAATTACCTAGCAATCCATCTGGCTTGATCATAGCTATCGTCTTTTCCTTTTCTTTACTCCCACTGCTTGAAAGCAGCCCACATTTCATGAAGCATTCAAGATAACAGAACAAGTAAGCTAAGTAAAAACTATACTGTATGATTGCATCAACAAGAACAAGCAAGATTAAACCTATCCGATCATCTAACTCTGTTACAAAAATTTAATCGTGAAAAGAAGAATCCAATATTTTTAACTTTAACCCTGAAATGCAAATCTTGGCAAGATTAGGTTCATCGATTAAATAAATATTTCACCAATTGAACAGCTCTAATTACAACATAAAGTAACACTGAACAAGAAGGAAAGAAATGTTTCTCGTACATTTTTAAGGTTAGGTCCATAAATAGTTCATACAAGCAAGAACTGTGTTAATCAACTAAAAAGAGGGGGAAACCCTCATTTTTAGTGATTGTTACCTGATAGGGAAAGAGACAGAGATCACAAGGAAGAAGACGGGGAAGAAAAGGCGAGGAATCATTTGAAATTATTTGCTCTTACTACTTGAAACTGCAAAATGCAAAAAATATATATAAATAATCACAACCAATTAATACAATAAAAGTAATCTTGCTTATTTATCATTCATTAACCGTGCATAGATTTTATTTTCTCGGGAAACAAACATACCTGGAATTAGGAAGGAGAAAGGCGGGAAAGAAGAAGAAATTTTTTAGGGGGAAGATTTTGGTCTCCTATCTTTACGGGGACTGTCTAATTTAACACACCATTTCTGTCACTTCGCGGCCGCTTAACTTTTTCTTATAAAGGATTTTTTTTTAACAAAGTAGATAAATGTTATTTTAAATGAAATATAATTAATATAAATATTTATAATTAAATTATTCTAAATTTTATTTTTTAAAAAGTAGTTATAATTTTAATGTATTTTTGTTTTTTATGAAAAATCACATATTTTCCAATTTTTCCATTAAAAACTTAAAAATAGAAAAGAAAAATTAATAAGAAAAGGTAAATGAGATGGAGATTTTACTTTATTCCTCCTAAAAACAAAACAGATTAAATTTTTTCTTTGTTTTTTTTTAAAAAATATTACATCATTTAATATTGATTTTATTTAGAATTAAGCATTATAATTAATTTATTTTTTATGAGGTTATATTTATCTCGTTACTTGATTTACAAATTTAACAAGTTAACTCCTCAAGTTATTTTTTGTTTTAAAAAAAAATTATTTTTCAACAATAAATTAATTGAGAATTGAGCTTTAAGATTTTTCTCAATTTATTTTCTAGTGAGTTATCTCAATTTTGTGACATAAGTTATGGGTTTGGCAAATTAACCCAAATTGACTCAAATAAATTTTTTTTGTTTTTTTAATTGGATTTTTTCAATTTTATCCTTTAACATTGTTTTTATTTAAAAATAATATTTATAATTTGATTTAATTTTTACATAGTTATTATGGTATCACGACCTAACATGTATATTAGCAAATTAACCCATGTTAATCCAAATCAGTTTAATATGTTTTTGCCTTAATATTTATATAAAAATATATCATCTTAAATATTTGTTTTAAATCAAATTATATTTGTACCTGTCGAATTAATACTCACAATTAAAAAAATCTATTAGAAAAAAATATTAGCAACTTTTAAACAGTTTTTTCTCGTGTTAAGAAAATAAATTTAATTGGACTCGTGTATAGTGCGGGCAAAAAACCTAGTGAATTTCTATTACTTAACACAATCTTAATTTGTTTTTCAATTTGTCTTAACCTTATCCTTGATATACTATGGATGCATATTTAGAGAGAGCTTTTACAAATCTGACATGAATATCATGTAAAATGATTGGACTTGAGTTCGAAAATTTCTTCTTTTTCTAATGGAATAATAAAACAGATAAAGAAAAGGCAATATAATATGCAGTTACATATACAAAGCAAGTTGCAGCAATATAGTAAACACACAGCACTGCATTCTTGAATCTGTGTGTTTAGCGACCAGTGACAGCACATTTACCCGCATTCGCAGAGCTCGAAACAGCAGTTTATGCACTCAACGCAAGCAAGGGCAGCGCAGATCTGGGAGAGGAGAATAGCGCATTGATTATTCATATATGTACAGCTTTGGATGAAGCACATGCAACAGCAGCGATCCACCACCCTGCCACAGCAGTTGGAAGCAGCCTTAACCAGCATTTCGGTTGCTTCCGATGACCTTGTCTCCTCGGTTCCTGGAGGAATGTTGTCAGCAGTCGCCGCCAAGTTGCCAAAGCCAACGCACAGGTTCCCCAGCATGATTGTCTCCGGCGAGTCCATTTTCTTAAGAGGGTTGATTTTGTTGAATACCTGTTTTCATTAGATATAAAGGAGATTAAACGAGTGAGCTAACGGCTTTGCAAATAATCTTCCTAGAAACATCTGAGGTTAAATTAATGGTCTTAAAAAGAAACATCATATGCAAGCTTTCCATGTGAGGGCAGTTGAAAATCATCGACTAGAGCAAGGCCAAAGTAAGGGTGCTGCAAGATCAGAAAAGCTGGATGGTAGATGTCAAATTTGTAGTTCAAATGGCGATGCTCGTCTGCTAGTCTTGTATAAGGAGCTTGAGAAAAATAATACAAAGGAGTTCTTCAGATAAATTAAGAAGCATGAATTTAGGAGTCAGGCAAGTGCATACATCCTGTATCAGAATTGTTTCTGGCGCTTTCTCATCTTTAAGAGTCTGGTGCAAAACCATGAGGGTGTATTCAGATGGGACCCCAGTTTGTATGCTCATTTTTGCAACCTACAGTGAAGAAGATCAAGTGAATTAGGTTTGCATGTAGAAACAATGATTACACGCATCACCACAACCACGCAATCCATGCCAACCTGCAATGAAGAAGATCAAACGAATTAGGTTCGCATAATTTATAGAAGAATCAGAATCTAAGCAAATTTAATAGCAAACCTTTTGTTCCAGCTCTTTACTTCCTGACAACCACGCATTAGCAGTGAGTAAATCAATTTGTCTCCTTGCAACTACCTGCAGAGTTAGTAAGGAATAGTTAGATAGAAAGCACCAGAAACAACTTTCTAATTGTGCAAATGTTTTTATAGTGGTTTTCTCTAGTGAACTAATATGAGCGCTCTAGAAGGTTGGGATTACTGAATTGTGCGGGATGGATGCAATCTCATGCTTGAGAACTGAAAACAATTACTTTCTATGACCACCGAAACAGCTAAAGTGGGTAGCAAAAGAAATGAAGTGCTCCGGTTTGAGCATTACAATAGTAATTGACAAGTGTAGGTGTACAGAAAAGCAAACAAGGCAATTGATTTTGTATCAAAATCCAACACTGGGATGAAGCCAGATCCCTTAAGGGACGCCAGTACACAGAAAAAGGCATTATGAGAGAAACCACAAAGTGATGTCCTTTAGGTAAGACTGATTCACGATTATAATCATTCTTAGACAAGATGATTTCTTTCTATCTATGATAATCTATCTTGCAACTACTTTCTGGTGTTAAGTTCATATTTATTAAATAATGTTATGTCCTGAAGAAACATTACTCTATCAAATGGCAGATCCTTTGCCTTTCGTGCTTTCAAGTCTATTGTGAACTTGCTCATATCTGTCAAGGTGCCACTTATTTTGACAGAGTCTGGAAAGTTTCCACTAAATCTGCCGGATACAATCAATGGGCTTCCACGTGAGAGATCTGGGATACAAGACGGAAGCATCTGCTAGGAGCTCGGAGAAGACAACATGTCAGAAACAGCCAGAAAAATTGAACAAGACAAGAGAATCGAAAGCTCCTCTGTTAAAACATAATTATGCTAAGAGAGAGTATGAAATAATCAAGAAGGCAGCATTGGCATATAACAGAAGTCACTATCTTAAATTGAGCACCTCAAGCGACTCCAGGTGTTCCAAAGCATCAACATTTATATCGGCTAGAATGATTGATGATGCAGTTGTGAATAATTTCTGCATTCGAAAATCAACCGAATCTGGCCAAATAAAATAGCAATAGAGAAATTGAGTGTTTAAGAATCTTTTCCTGCTTGGCTTTATAGGGTTATTGAGACACAAGGCCTATTGCACCATCAATTAACTTCTGAAAAGCAATTGGAATACAACTAACCTGCATCATAAGCAATATCGAAGTGACCCCTCCCAATTTGTGCTAGCATTCGCAAGAAATGGTGGTTACAATATGAACCTGAAAAAGTTTTTTCATGCTATTAGGTTCTTTAACAAATTATATAAAAGGTGAGAAGTGGTGTGAGGATGAAGTATATAATTAGTTTAAACATTTTGAAATTTGTTAAAAACAATGAGAAGATGTATGATAACGTCGAAGACAATGTTGCTTGGGACACAAGCCTTATGTCCCCTCATTGACATAATCAGCAGGTAAGGATCGTGAAAAAATCCCACTATAAAGAAATTATAAGGGAGGCAGACCAGTTTTCTCGTCAGGGAGAATTACCCTACTCTAGTGATTGATAGAGCAGTTCATTTAAGCGCTAAGTCCAACACAAAGCTGGTAAGCTTGAGCGCAGGCATGGTTGAGGTCCATTAAGCACATTATATGTTGAGATCTCGAATATCCAGTTCGATAACGAGACAGATTGAAAAGTATTGTGAGCGGGATTGTGACTATCAAAACACAGAGTTCCTGTGCGCAAATTTGAGTTCAGTCATCATATCAGGAATGAAGTGTGTGTGTGTATAGGCAACAGCCCTAATGACAGATTGAAGTGATCAAGACAACAGGTTTCGAATAAATAAAGAAAAAGCTGAAGCACCAAAAAACTCACCTATACCAAATGTACTAATGCGAAGAGGAATTGATCCCCCGTTTGTGAGATAACCTTTGACAAAATTACAAATATCTCTTTCATCTTCAACAGCTCCATCAGTGATGAGGAGTATGACAGGAATTGAATTGGTAGTTTCAGCCAAGAGCTTGATAGCCTAAAACAAATAACATCACAAAATAAAATCAAAAGATTCTTGCCACGAATATCTTGTTAGAGATGTAAATGTGGAAAATGGGATCATCCAAAATATTTTTTTAGGAAATTAAAAAAAAGAAAGCAAATAAGATGGGGATGGAAGTACTCTAGGTAGTGATTTTCATGTTATACAGCACCAGGTTACTTGTAGTGATGGAGACTGGCAGATTATAAGCTAGAGTTAGCTGCTTTATTTTCATACACTAGTTGAGAACTGGATTAAGGAGATATTAAAAGTCTTTGGTATTGTATTAATAGTTATTTTTCAAAGTGTTTTTCGCTTGGAAATGCATCGAACTAATATTTTTATTTTATTTATTAAAATTTATTTTTGACACGGTACATAAAAATAATATTAAAATACCAAAAAGATTTTAATTCTAGCTTATTATTTTATTTTATAAAAAAAGCTCTTTTAAAACACAAAAACAATCTAGCTCTAAAACAATATGCCAAAGGCAACATCAAGTAGTTTGAAAGGACACACAGTGAAACCTTAGAAATACCTGTTTGAGGGGGACTAAAATGTTGGTGCCCCCATCTGCAGTTAATTTAACATTAAACCACTGGGTAGCTTTAATTATTGCTTCTTCGGTTGCCTGCTCCATTAGTGATGAAAATAGGTAGGTCTCCGTATTGAAAGCTATAATGTTGAAAGAATCTTCTGGGTTGAGCTTCTGGAGAGATGACAATAGTCCATTCTTTGCGCTCTCAAAAGGATCCCCTTTCATGCTTCCACTAATATCAATTATAAATATCACTTCCTTCCTGAATGCCTGCCAGATTCACACAGATGAAGATTTTAGTAAATTTGAAGCCTTGGTTCAGACTTCCGACTCAAGAATGCTTGGTCCTTTTGAGTTCACACAGCAGATCAAATCAAAACCAAAATGAAACTACAACTGTGGAAGGCAAGTATTCCTCTAACAAGAACATTTTCTATTTCATTAGCACTGTTTTGTGCCTCGATCAGTTTGGTTTTAGTTTAATTTTCTCTCTTCATATTTGCGTTTGGTGGCCACATTCTCCACCACTTTAGTGCAGCCACCATTCCTGTAGCACGAAAATTTCTATCCGCCATGACTTGAGCCCAAAATTTGCGGCATGACTGATTCTTTGTTTATAAGAATAGATTATCCACAATGGCCACTTATCTTTTGCTGGAATGAAATACGTTAGAAACAAATAATCATGCAGCAGGTCAATGGTAATGAACCTTCATGCTCTGGTTGTTTCCAGGAAAAAGATAGAAGCAAAACATCTGTCTGTCATCAATATCTCGTAAGAAGGGTGACTGCAAAAGCACACCACCAAATAAATCCTTTGAGTAGACCTGTGAACACAGCAGTCAACCACAATAAGTGCCCATATGGCTCCCTGCGTATTTGGTATATTCATGGTATGACCATTAAATCGAATGGGTCTATAGAGATAACTATATTTGGGGAGAAAAACAGCAAAGGGTGCAAGCAAGGTCTTACATTGTAGGAAAAAATGAAGTCGGAACTTGACCAAGTCAGCACTTCAGCGTCATATAAGAAACCCATTTTACCAACTTCACGCCTTAGCTCCTGTCAAACTAGAATCAGCACCTCACTTCCTTCGTCGAACTATCAAAAGCTGATCGAAACATTAAGGGCAGCAAGAATGGTATACCTTTAGAGCATGACTTGAACTGTTGCATAAAATTTCTTTACCAACACCAGAGCTCACATTTAACAGTATCTTTTCCCTCTTAGAAATCTTCTTGCCAATGGGATTGACAAATGCTGGAAAACTAAATGGTACATTGAGACTGAATTGACCCTCATGATATAGTAGTTTTTGTGACCAAATCACTTTGATTGAGACTGTTGACCCTCCTTCAACCTGAACAGCAAATTCGTTTTCAGACAACTATCTGAGAAACAAGCAATCTGAAACAATTCGTAATCCATAACCACAAGGAGTTAAAGCATCAAATGCACTAAGTAATCACCTGTGGAATTTTAAAAGTATATGTGCTGCCTCTCATTAATTGTCCTTTCCCTCCTTTGCTTACTTTCTCATTGTAATTCGCATCTTCTGATTCGATCAACTGACTATGATAAGATTTTCCAGTAACCTCAACCTCGACACCTAGAAGTGAACCCTGTTAGCCACATCATGTTTTACTTGAGAACTAGAAAAGGTAAGTTAATATAAAACATTTAGGAAAAGCAAGTTAAGATGGAAGCCAACATGTTCTAAAGAAGCAAATTAAGCAAAAACACTTGTTCTTCAGGGAAAAAATACTACAAAAAGAAGGTTAAATTATCCGCTGTGCAATCAGCAACAAGTCGTGTTATTCATGGAAAACAGGTGCGCGTGTATTTCCAAACTGTTCACTAATTTAGATATATAGTAGATTTGCTGGTAATATACAGGTCCTGTAAGAGATTTGTTAGGTGTAGTGTCATTTCCAATTATTCACACCTATACCATTCGTAACTAAGGACTATTTAGAGAACAATAGAATTTATTTTAAATATATATTAAAATAATATTTTTTTAAAAAAAAATCGTTTTTAATATCAATCAATAAATTTAAATACATAAAAAAATAACCGTAATTCCAAACACTCCCTAAATTTAAACACATAAAAATCATCTATACTTTTTTATTAAAATTTCGATATTATCAAATCACTAATTTCTAACCTCGATCATTTATTTGAAACCCATCATAACCAACTCCTTGATGGATTTGAACCCAAACAAATCCATTACGACCATCAAAATCTTAATAAAAGCCAAGAGTTTGAGTCAAGTTGGCACCTAACACCAACCCACCTTTTGTTTCTTCTTAGTTTTTTTTTAGGAAAAAAGAAAAAAGATTGAGTGATTATAAGCAACATATGCAGTACCTGCTCGCCCATGGGAACAGCAAAGCGGACATCACACTTGCTACTCGCTTTAATACAATGCACGCGCCACGCGCCGCTAAAACAAACATTTGCATGATCAAGACAGCAATCAATCTCCATAGCCGCCACTCCATGCATATGCAACGGTATCAAGGCCGGTGGCTCACACCGCCCGTGAACGTACGGCTGGTAACTCGGTACGTCCGGATTGTCGACCATATCCGGCTCCGGTACCACCGCATAAGCCATCACCGCTGTCGGAAAGTAACTCTCGTCCACATCTGAAGACTTTGCTGACATCGACCGCGTCATCGCTGCCGTTGCCGCCGGAGTCATTTCCTTTCCGTAGTATATCCTCTTGGAAAGACTCAACCCGTACTCCACACATGTTGCAAACTCTCTCGCCATGACGCCGAAAAATTTATTGAGCGAAGAAATTCGCCAGAGCTGTCAGTTATGTTATGTGGAGTTGAGGTTTCTTTTGAAATCCAGTTGGTGAATGAGAGGGAAGGTGAAAGGAGCGGAAGGACAAAGGGGTGAGGAAATCAATATTTTAAGGTTTTAACAGTGGTACACCAGTGATCGTTTGACACGTGTGATTTGGTGGTGTAGTTTTTAATGCCTTTGATGGTGGTGGGCGAATGACTAAACGACAAGTAGGGGACCTCTGTTTTGGGTTGGGATCTTGTGTTCCGGCAATTATGTTAGGTTTACTTTAGTAGCTAACAGGAGCTCGCCAGGTGAAAACGTTTTTTCTATTTATAGGACTTTAGATAGTGATTATTTACAAAACATAAAGAACAAAATATTTAATTTTCCAGAGATTGGCTTTTTAAATTTTTTCAATAGTTTTAACAGGTACAAGACTTTGAATTTATTTCTGTTTATCATTTTATTTCAAAAATATTTAAAAAAAATAAAAAATTATCATTTTATAATTTTTTACACAGAAATTACTTTAAAAAACAACCTTAATCACATTTATAACTAGTCATTTAGTGAGTTGTGCGCTATAAATATACATAATATTTTTTAGAAATGAATTTGAATTTTTTAATAAAACATTCTGATAAAAATCTCAGTTAAGAATTTCTGAATTCTGGAAAATTCAATTGGAAAATTGTTTGATTAAATATGGATTCATGACAAACGAATTTGGATTTTATTTTTTAAGGAAAATAACGACCTATGCTTATTTTGAATTGAGATTATAAAAATAAATACTAAAACAAATATAGTTAAGCTTGTGAACACAACCAGAAAAAACAATCAGTTGTAATGTGATATAGATTTAAGGGGGGTTTGGTAAGTCAATGCTTAAGAATATAGTGGAGGTTGTTATTTAAAATATTTTTTGCATGTATTTTTTATTTTTTATATTTATTGTTTACTCAAGTGTATCAAAACAATCTAGAAAAAAATAAAAAAATAGAATACTTCTAAATTTAATAAATATTTTTATTAAAAAAATTAAATAGGTGGGAAGAAAAGTAGAGAAGAGAGAAAAATAAATAAAAAGATTATAGAGGACACTGAATCTTTGGTTAAAAGTAAAACATCATGTGAATTATTTGAAAAATTTTGATAAAATAATTCTAACAACATTAAATTAAAATATCTAAATGTCCATGATTTGGTTCAAGCATCTAATTAGGGATTGTGATGTATGGATTGATTTCAGTTGATTTAAAGTAATGTTGTTTTAATATTATTTAAAAAACTAAAATGATATCGTGTTTTTAAAATAAATAAAAAAATCAAACTAAATAATGGCTTTTAATCAATTTAATTTTGAAATAAAAGACAGATTGCTGAATTATTGTATTGATTTTAAACTATAATAATTACTCGGGGGGGGGGAGCATCACTCATACCATGCAGAGTGATTATTACCGTAGGCTCGATTATTTAGAAAGTAAATGATGTGTTTTTAACTTAAAATAGACACTTATCTCTCTATTCACCGGTCACCTTTGCTCATGAACAGGGTAGGGGATGTTTGTACTATAGTTGTGAATATCATTCCGGTCGTCATTTTGGTTTTTCTATTGGAACGGAATGTTCTGGTTTTGGAGTGTTTTGGTGTGCCGTTTTGGGGTTGTACTGTTCATATATAATTAATTATATATATATATAATTAAAATATTAATTTAACAAGTATAATTAAAATTCAAGGTAAATTAACTTTAAATTATACAATATAAACACAAAGTCAAAAAAATATAATCTCAAAATTAGAAAAAAAATCAAAAGTTAAAAAAAAAAGGATTTGAAGGCCGGAACGGTACCGAGACGTTCCGGACGAAATTTGGCCGGAATTTCCGAAACGGACCGAAATTAAAACCGAGACAAAAACGACACCGTTTCATCTTGATTTTTTTAACGGAACGAAACGGAATTGACAACTATAGTTTGTACGCGTGATAACATTTACTTTAAAAAAAAAACTATTTGAAAATTTATTAAAAAAATATTATTTTATGTTTTAAATTATTTTTAAGATCAATATATTAAATATAAATACTTAATTAAAGTTAAAAAAACATTTTTTATATATAAAAAAATAAGTTCAAACTTAGTTCCAAACAAAAACTTAATTGATTTTTAGACTTAATTATTAAAAGAAAAGTTAAAGTGCATGGAAAAACGTTGTGTATTAGATATGATTTACTGAATATTATAATAGTGTAATTACATTCTTTTCCGTGAGAAAAAAACTATTATAATTGACTTGTAGAAGTATACTAGTATTCTCATAAGGTTCATTTTGTCATGTTCTTTAATTGTTGAGGAACATTTTTATCCTTTTCATAAACTATTAATTGATGGTAATAATAATAGTACTAATAGTAATAATAGTAGTAGTCGTAATTAATTATTGTTGTTGTGATTGTGATAATAGTAATAATGATAATAATTTATTCAGATAGCAATAATGATAATAATAGTGGTGGTGGTTATTATGATGATTGTAGTGATTATGATATTAATAATTTTAACAGTGGTGGTAGTGGTAGTCAAAGTTGTCAAAATACTTTGTGCTATTTATATATGATAATTTCAGTAGTAAATAACAATATATACAATTAAAATAAAAGTGAAATAAACAATAGAAAAAACCTTAAAATATATAGTCTAAATAAAAGTTCATATATGATTGAAAATAATTAAAAATACAATATAATTATATTCAAACTCTCATTAAGCCCCTCCAGTGGCCCTGAAGTTTTATTATTACTATTAGTGCTACTATTATTACCATCAATTAATAGTTTATGAAAAGGATAAAAATGTAATAATAATATATTAAAATAAAAATAATCATGATAATAATAGTAGTAGCTGTTGTTTTATCATGATGATTGTAGTGATAATAATATTTATAATTATAATAACAGCAACAACAATATATTTTTATTTTTTATTTCTGGACAGCAAGAAGTTTAAGTTTGTATATTTTTTGACTCCAGCTTTAAATTGAAATATTATGTTTTTCCTTTGAACAACCTTTAAAAATCGCAAAATATAATCTAATCATAGTTTTATTAGCTATTTATAAAACTTCTATGGTCTAAAATCATTATCGTTGGATGTTCCTGGCTCTTGATTATTAGATCGTTTCCATCAATAATCCTTAATTCTTATACTTGCGATTTTGGTCCCTGTATGCGGCAGCAATACAAATAGCTCCACGTAAAAATAACAAATAATAGTAATAATCTGCAGTTGCATGCTTAGGCAGGACAGGAGCGCGTCAATTCCACGAGGTTAATGAGCAGGGCAAGTGTTCGGGAACTGTGATCGATTTTAGGGTGGTCCATGGTCTATCGCATCAAATTCAACCGGACGGTGATGGGATTGTGCTCATTTTTGTTTTTTAAAATATTTTTTATCTAAGAATGTATTAAAATAATATATTTATTTTTTTAATTTTTTAAATATTTTATATGCTGATATAAAAATTAATTTAAAAAAAAAATATTATTCTAATATATTTTTAAATAAAAATAACTTTAAAAATAAAATACAATTATACTCTGAGGCGAGGACATGTTAACATCATTGACTTTGACACATTTCACGACCTGTTGCTCTCTCTTTTTGGAAATCACACTTTGATGACTCGCTGGTCTATTTTTGTTCTCTCTTGAAGGGCTGAACCGACCTCCAAATATTGACGAATGCATATTCCCCTTTGACAAAACGAGCATGTGGGGGCACCGTATCGATCGTGATGATAAGATAGCATCACTTGTCCACGCCGGCGAAAGTTTTCCGAGCGGCAAGAAAGGCATTTAGATTAACCCTGACTTGGTTCAAGCATAACACAGGAATAAAGTAATTTATATTTTAAGTTAGCGGTGCTAATATGCTATTCGTGAGAATGAAGAAAACATGAACGAAAAGATATCACTTCTTGATGCTGAGTGAGAACTATAAACCCGACTCGTCTCCATCCTTGATTTGATTTTTTGACGGGAACAAGTTGGAAATTAACAGCACTATTATGAGAGAGAGAGAGGAGACATTTATTGTACATAAATTTACCCCTTTTTTTGTTATTTTTAAATGAGATTGGCGATAACTGAAATTTTTTTATTGTTATTTTTAGTTGTTTTTATTATTTTCTTAATTGATTTTGTTTTCAATTTTATCCTTTAAATTTAATTAATTTTTTTATCACAATTAATTCTCATTTTTTTTAAATCTATATTTTTTTTTGAAATTTATCCCGAAATATTTTGGTTGGTTGATAGTTTTACTTTTTTTATTTTTTTATTTTTGTCCCTCGCTTTATTATTTAACGTCATGGTACGTGAAACAAGTTTTGAATGTTGGTATGGGTTGATTTTAGTTATTTTTTAAGAAAATTAAAAAATTTATCCAACATTATTGAGTTAATTGAAATCAATGTTTTTTTTTAAAAAAAAAATTATAGAATTATCTAAATATCATGTCTTGGGTCATGGATCTAGCACAATCTGAGGTTGTCGTTTAGGCATACGTTTATTATTTTTCAATCGCCCACTGAAATGACACGTGGGTTGACGAGGTGAATAGATTTTTAATGGAGGTAGTTGAGCAGTGTGCTGCCTGCGTGGCTGTGCCACACATTTTGCACTGATTGCGGATGAGAGCCTTACAGTACTTGGAAGTGTTTTGAGTTTTTTTTTTTAAGTATTTTATTAAAATAATAATTTTTTATTTTTAAAAAATAATTTTTGATATCATTTAATAAAATATCTTTTATTTTTTTAGAAATTTATTAAAATAATATTTTTTTAAAATAATTTTTGATATATTGTAATAAAATATATTAAAATTACAAATAAAAGATTATTTTTTAAAATAAAAATATTTGGTTTTCAAAATTTTGAAATACAATTACAAACACTCTGTTGATTCACTTTGTTGGGAATTTGAAACCGATAGCTATCTCTTCTTTATTTTCCCCTTTTATAGATTCTATTTAAATGTAAGAGACTAAGAGCAAGTCCAATGGTAAGAGCCATTTTTAAGAGTCAAATCTGTAAAATGGCTCCTTGAATAGTGTTTATATGGCTTTTTTGTTGATATATGTGTTGTTTAAGGATTAAGGCAACTATGCACCTAGGGGGATTAGGTGTAAATAGAAATATTAATGCAATTTTAATATTGATTACTTTAAAGTAAAACAATAATCAACAATATAATTAAGTACTTTAAAGTAAAGAGATAAGAGAGAGATTGCTAACTCGGTTTTTAACGTGGTTCGGCAAGCCTACATCCACAGCTCAAGTACCAACCCGTACTTGAGTATTGTATTCTCTTACTAGTCCAAGTAACAAGATTACAATTCCCGCTTGATGAATCCACACCAAGACTTTTACACCACTTGAAGATATGCCCTCTTCAAGATTTTTCCTTGGTGATGTTCCCTCACCAATATCAAGAGTTTTATACTCAACTCTCAAGAGTGTTACAAGGATTGTTTTTGTAACACAACAATATACTCTCAATAGTGTGGATATTACAAATTAAGATCTATGATCTCTTTATCTCACTTAATAGCACTTAAAATATTTGAAGGTGTTTAAGTGTAGTGAGAATGAGATTTTATACTCTTTGTGTTAGGATATGAAGATTTAAACACAAATTTGAGTATTAATGAGGATTGATGATGTGAAGGTGTTTATGCACTACTAATTGCCTCAATATCAGATTTTGATCAAAAATTTTCTTTTTCCAATTTTGCAATTAAGAGGCCTATTTATAAGTTTTAAAGAGAAACTAGCCGTTTCTAGCCATTTTAGTGCAACTGTCATCTCAAACGGTCGACCAGTTCACAACGGATAAATCAAGCGGTCGACCGGTTCAGTTCGAAAGGCAATTTGTCTTCCAAGCGGTCGACCGGTTCACTTGGTAACCCAAGCGGTCGACCGGTTCATGCAGAAATCCTATTTTGACAAATTATCTTTTCTGAATTTCTTGAACCGATTGATTATGACTTAAACCTATAATCATCAGACCCTTTTAATGCATGCAATGTGAAGTGTGTGAGTTCATTTTAGTTTGTGCTATCAAGTTAGAAATTGAGATTTACATAAAGCACTAAAATGAAAAGCTTATTCTAAATCTTCACTTGCTTGCATCTTGGACTTCCCGGAATGATTTCTTCGTGTAATCCATTATGCTTGTTGATGTATTCTTTGTATAATACCTGTTTATAACTTAATCTCATCCAAGCATATTATTAGTCCATTTTCTTTATTGTTATCATCAAAATATATAAAGCATATAAGTATGACATAATATGTCAACAATATGTTCCAATGGTAAGAGCCATTTTGGAGAGCCATTTTTTTATATTATTTTAAATATAGTGCAATTATTTTGTATGTAGTTTAATTATGCAATTAATTATACAATTAATAGGAGTAAATTATATAATTGAATAATTACTTTTAAAAAAACTCTCACATTATAATTAATAATTTTTTAATTATATTTAAATTAAAAAAAAAGAATTTAAATATAATTGAAAGACCCATAATATTTGAAATTTAAGCTACTTATGTAAGTTTTTCAAGTAATTGTATGTTTTTTTATGGTTGTTGTATTTAAAGTTAATTAATATTACTTATTATCTTTGAGTGTTAGAAAAATTAAAAAAAACAAAATGAACACATTAACATATAACTAATAAGTTTAAACATAATTAATTAAAACATATTAAATTACAAATAATTCAATCAAATTAATTACAAATTAATTCCCTTATTTTTTTATGCTAACTATTATTATTATAATTAATAATTATTATTATTATATAATAATAATTAATGATTATTATTATAATATAAAAGGAAAAAATATTTGTGGACAAAGATTTGACACCTTGAATGGAAACTGACAACCACTAAAAATGTTATCGTTTTTGTTGATAACTCAAACCAAACCGAATGCTACACTCCCTTCTTTCGAGTTCTTCACCTATCAACTATGCCAATTTTCTTTGTAACTCAAGGATCTCTCACACTTGAAGGTCTCACTTTTGTGGCACCTGTTGCAACAGCCCAAGCTACTGCTGGGGTTGTTCGGCTTACCTGTGACCGGCCGGGACCAACCAAGAGAGAGGGACGAGCATCCAGGGGAGAAAGAGTAGAAGAAAAGGGCCGAATGAATGAAATGAATGAAGAAAGATCAACTAGCTTCCTTGATTTAGTTTCAGTTTCAACGAATATTTTTACTTTTTTTAATTTTTGGCTCTTTTTATTGGAGGTGCTACAAATAACGCCTGAAGCCGTGATGAGCCATTTTGGCTATCGAAATGCCTTACACGTTGGAGCTGATAAAAATTAGAAGAAAAGCTAAAAAGACAATTTTTTGGGTTTGGCTTATCAGATACCTTACCCGTTGAACTTGCCCTGAGAGCATCTCCAACCTCCAACCGAGCAGGCAAATAAAGAATCAAAGCCAAAAATATATTCTTTTACCTTTTTTATTTCATTTACTCCTCACCAATGGAACAACCATTTTGATAGCCAAAATGGTCATTTTGATTTGCTATTTGTAGCATGTTGAAATGAAAAAGTCAAAACATTATTCATCGTTAATAAATCATATTTAATTTCCTCTGCAACTCTTCAACAAACAGAGTGATAGAAGGGTCTCTAGAATTCAACAACAAAACCTCTTGTGCTGTGATAATCGTCTTAATATGCTCCAAATTAATAACATTTGCTCTCTCTCGACCCAAAACAGTAGATGGGTAAGAAAGTAAGGGGTTCCTAGATTTGTGGCACATTACGCATAAGATTTAGTTTTTTCTTAACCTCCTCAAAAGCTCAAAGGCAACATCATTTAAAGGCTTATTATTAGCCATTTTTGAGGCACAAGCAATGAGTCTAGACCCAAATTCTGAGTGAAGAAATGAAAGAGAAATAGAAAGATTTTTGTTAGACACAGAAGAAACAGATGGAAACAGGAAACCCAGGTTACCCCTTGTCGTGTTCAATAGAGAAAAGGGTGATGATGTCTTGAGTAGCATGGTTCTTTTATATTGAACAAAGATGAAAGAACGGGTTTTAAAATCTCTAGTGAAGAGGAAGAAGAATTAAAAAAGAGTGGTTTAGAGAGATTGATGTGGTGCGTGTTGTGTGTGGGTGAGGAAGAGAGCATGTAATACAGAAAAGGAGAGGTGTTGATCGTTGGATCGGGGGACAAGTGTGTGCATATATTATATAAAGAATTAACAATTACACTATATTTAAAATAATATAAAAAATAACTCTTTAAAATAATTTTTATCATTGGAATACATATTAACAAAAAAATCATATATATATATATTATTTAAAAAATTATTTTAAAGATTTGGCTCTCTAAAATAATTTTTGTCATTGAAGTTGCTTTAAACAGTGGCGAAGTAGAAGCCATTTTTTTGGGTGGCAAACTATGGCAAATTTAATCTGTTTTTATTGTGTTTCTAAACAGTTTTAATTTTTTTTAAAGTTGATTTTTTAAAATATTATTAGATAATTTTCATATGATATCAAAAATAATTTCTAAACAAATAAAAAATATTATTTTAAAATATTTATGAATGAAAATACTTTAAAAAACAATTTTAACCATTCCTAAATAAACATTTAATCAGTAAAGTGTATCGAGTCATTATGCATGGCATACTTGTTATTTTTTTTAAAAAAATTAATTAATTGTTTTTTAAAATTTATTAATTTAGGATATAATATTTTATCTATTTTTTAAAATAACAACAATATATCATGCTCTAAAAAGTTTGTTTTCCAAAATAAAAAATATTGCAATTTTTTATTTATGAAATGTATACCAATACAATTATCAGATTGAAGCTCTCACTTTGACTAATCTATAGACATTAAAATTGAATTCTTTTATTTTCAAAATCAAGAGATGTGAAGATTTAAGTTTTAAAATTTCAAAAGTATAAATTAAATTAAATTGAATTGTTTTTTTATAAAGAGTTTTTGATGTTATATTAATGCAAAAGCGTTTTTTAGATGTCCATTGGGCCAAACAATAAAAGCAGATAAAGGCTTCCAATCTAGCGTTGTGCCTTTCCAAAATATGGCAATAAAGCCTAGATTTCAACGACACCAAGGAAGAAGACAAAGAGACGACATGTATCCTACCAAAGGTCCTTGACAATGCCCAAACCAACCGGGCTCAACTCCAAGCCTAGGACCCAGTTTTGTTTCTTTATTTTCATTTATTCTTTCTATGTTTTTTTAATAAGATCCTCTATTGACTTTTTTATTTTATTTTTCATTTATCTTTATATACACAAAGATATTTTTTTCTCAAGTTTTATTTTTCATGGAGTTTTATTTAAAAGTGAATACACTGTTTTTTTTGTAATCCTCTATACTATTAAATTATAAAATGAATATGGTTGAAAAATAGCAGTTAAAATACAATGAGTTTTTTTTCATAGTTATTGTGTAAGAAAATAATATTGTTTTTATAAATCTTTTCATTTTATTATTTATTTCATAAATATTTTTTTCATTTTCTTACACTATAAAAAGTTATAAACTACATTATATAATAACACAATGTTAGCCTATTTGTTAAGATAAATAAAATAAATTTCCAACGGTTATTTTTTCTACTGTTCTCATTTAAAAATCTTAGGGTGTGTTTGATATTATTTTTGTTTTTGTGGTTGAGGTTTTAAAAAAATAGTTTCATGAAAAGCATTTTATCTGCGATTCAAAATAATTTTTAAAGTGTTTGGTTAAAACTGTGGTTGAGTTTGAGGTTAATGAAAAACAGTTTCAAGTGTTTGGTTACCAATATTTTCATATTGCTTTTAACTTGTGAAATTACTTTAAAGTTGTGTGTGTGTGTGTGTGTTGTTTTTTAAATATTTAATAATTATAATAATAAAATATAATTAATAATTCAAGTAAATTAGACATTTTTTTTATTCTCTCATCAAAATAAAATGTAATTTCATCACGAACTATAAATCCATATGTGAAGGCCTCTGCAATCCCGGAATAACATATAGTAAAATATTATCTGAAACAAAATTAGGATTGCGAGACAAAAATTATATTGTGATCTCCTTCTAATATATTTATTTATATTTTAATTAATTTTTAGATTATTTTAATATTAAAAATATATTTTTTATATGAAAATATATTAAATAATAAACTAAAAAAATACCCCCCTCCCTGCAGCCCTCTCACACAAAAATATAATAAAAAAAACCCAACCCCCCCTCTCCTCACTAAACACACGGAAAGCAGCAATTTGCTGCTTTCCATGAAACACAGGTTTCGTTATTTTTGAGATGGGACCCACATGATTTTTTCAACTTCTCTATATTAACCAAACACTCAAAATAACAATTTTTTCTACACTACCAATCACACCACACTCTCAAACACCTTATTAGTCTTAACAAATGGTGTTTTTGCCCATGTAATAATAAAATTGTTTGCAAATTGTCGAAAGCTGGTGTTGTATCCACTTTTTCTATACAATATTTTTTTATATAATATATCACTTTAAATTATTACTGAAAATAAGAATCTTGATCTTAAATTCACCGAATAATAAAGACATATAAATAATAGGTCAAAATGGCTTAGTCAATCCAAACTTAATTCAATTTACTTGCAAAACATGAAACTCTTGGACTTGTAGTCCAGACACTTCAAGATGTAAAACCCGTTAGATATAAATGGATATTTGTGTGAAACAAAATGATTTTTTTTTGTAAGATATAAGGTTGACTAGTAGAACAAGGATTTTTACAAAGACTTGATATTGATTACGATGAAATATATTCTCTTTTAGTAGATGTAATTACATTTTGTTATCTTATTAGCTTAATAACTTGTGAAAAACTAGATATGTACTTTATGGATGTTCTTACAACCTATTTATATGGATCAATTAATAGTGATATTTATATAAAAATCGGTAAAGGGTTTAAAATGCTTACAACATATAATTCAAATCCTCGAGAAGTTTACTCAATCAAGTTACAAATATCCTTATATGGGTTAAAGTAATTATAACGGGTGTGGTATAATCATCTTAGTGAGTATTTATTGAAGAAAGAGTACACTAATGACCCTGTATGCCTATGTGTTTTTATAAAGAAGTCAAAATCTAATTTTGCTATCGTTGTTGTGTATTTCGATGATTTAAATATTATTGGTACTTATAGAGATACCAATAATAATGAAAGATTTGGGAAAAATAAATTTTTCTCAACTTGCAAAATCAACCATTTAGTAAATGGAATTTTCATTCACCAATTAACTTACATAGAGAAAGCCCTTAAAAAAATTTATATGGATAAATCACATCAATTAAGTACCCAAATAGTTGTACGATCACTTGATGTGAAAAAAACCTTTTTAAACCTCGTGAGAATAATAAAAAAATACTTGGTCTTAAAGTCCATACCTTAGTGCAATTGATGTGGTAATGTATCGTGCTAATAAGTACATGACATAATATAGCATTCTTTGTGAATTTACTAGCCAGATATAGTTCTTCTCTTACCCGGAGACATTGAAATGAAATTAAACAAATTTTTTGTTAACTATGAGGAACCTTGGATATAAGTTTATTTTATTCAAATAATGCTAATCATAAATTAGTGGATATGCTATTGCAAGATATTTATCTGATCCATATAAGGGTCAATTTCAAACATGTTATTATTTATGTGTGACAATAGCTATATCATGATGATCTACAAAGCAAGCATTAATTGCTACTTCATACAATAATATTGAAATACTTGCAATCCATAAATCAAAAAGAGAATACACGTGGCTAAGATCCATTACTTAATATATTCATGAAACATGTGGTTTATACCCATTAGAAAAACTTCAACTATTATGTATAAAGACAATGCTGCATGTATATCTCATTTAAAAAAAAAGATACATCAAAGAAGATAAAACAAAGTATATCTCACCGATTTTTTTTTTCCACACATGAACTTGATAAGTTTGATGATACTGATATTCAACAAACTTGCTTAAAAGGTAATCTAGTAGATTTGTTTACTAAAATATTACGAATTACAACATTTAAAAAAATTGCGACGATATATTGTAATGCAACAAGTTAAGGACTTCAAAGGAGATTACATACATGTGTCGGAGTTCATGAAATCAACGTCATTTTAAAAAAGAATTATTTATTATATTTGTATAATTTTCCTTGTTAAAAACTAACGCAATCCAGAACACATCGTGGCCATTACTCCAATCCATTGCTAACTGCTATGAAGCCATTAATTTAAATTAATGAGTGTATGGATCGAGTGAATCCGGTTTTGAAAGCCTTTCTGGATTTTGCCTCAATAGAAGACCAATCAATATCCAACAACCTCGTGTGCTAACAAAATATTTGCCTTGAAATACAGAAGAAGAAAACAGAGGAGAGCGAGAGAGAGGTTTTGCTGGTTGGGTGTTAGGTTCAACACGGGTTATCCAAGGTAACAGAAGAGAAGGGAAGGAGGACAGGGCGAATCAGTTTCCTTTCCTTGTTATTAACTTTCGATTTGATCTTGATTTTGGTTCCTTTGTCAGCAAGTCCTATAATTAGCATCCAACCTCAGCTTTCACACACACACACACAAAATAAATAAAAATTCAATCAGGTTTGTTTCTTTCCATTCCCTCTTCTCCTATTTCATGTTCAGGTTCTCAATTCCTTCTCTTCTTTTCCCTCTTGTTATAATCAAGTTCAAATACTTTTTTTCTTTCTTTTTAATTTGTAGTGATTCCAGACAAAAGTAGACTTGTTAAAATTCCTTTTGTCTTCTTCTTTCTCACTTGTTTTCTTGCAAACCGAAAACTGGGTCATCTGTAAATTGCTTGGATTAGATTTTGTGTGTAAAGTTTGAAACTTTCTCTTATTTTTTAGATTGATTTTTTTTGTTGGTAGAGAACCCTAGTAAAATTGCACTAAAGAATTATGGGTGTCGCTTTTTTTTTGTAATAGTATGCCATTTTAGCGGATAATTTATTGAATTTCCCTTTCGAATACAGCCTATGTGCTTGATTTTCATCTTTTCAAGTAACAATGAATTTTAGATTTTAGAGGTTGCTAATCATAGTGAGTTTTGGTTCGTTCGTGAATCAGGTATAAATTCATGGCAACTGCAACTATGGCTACCGCAGCCGGTGCAGCTGCTCTTTTGTACTATACATTGAACCGTAAATTAAGGTCTAGTACATCTCATGATGATGATGATGGTGAGAATGAGAATGACAGCGGTGAAGCACCTAGTCGCGTTCATTTAGGTATCGAACGCGTATCACATAGGTTAATTCAAGCTCCTGCAACGTGGTTGGAAACGATCTCAACTTTGTCGGAGACTCTCAGGTTTACTTACTCTGAAACACTAGGGAAGTGGCCTATTGGGGACCTGGCATTCGGGATCAACTTTTTATTGAAGAGGCAGGTGAGTCCTTCATTCGTTTCATGTCTAATTGTTTATGTTTGCCGTTCCTTTCCCCCTCGTGAGAGCTGTTTTTATACGATTTAATGAATGTGTTGGCTTTTTAAAACAATGTTGCTATCCTCAATTATTAGTATTTTTTTATCTGGTTTTGTTTATATAGCGTGTCTGGAGACATTTATATATGTTAAATTGGACCTGTTCTGTATCAAATGATCTCGTGAATTTTTGTATTATATTTGCTAAAATTGACCCCCCCCCCCCCCAAAAAAAAAAAAAAAAAAAAGAAGAAGAAGAAGAAAGGATACTAGACTAATATGTGGGTGTCAACATTTGAATCCTAGACAACTTGCTTGATTATGCCCAGTTTTCATTTACTGGTTTTGAGATTTTATGGCTGCTTTTGTGAAAACAACCATAAATTTTGTGAGATGTTAATTGATTGTTTGAATCTTAGAATAATGCCTCAACCGTGGTGGTCATGTTGGAAGAAACTCCATGAACATGTCTTGTACAAGCTTTCAAGTCTTTTACTGGATTGATAGAATAATTGTGACAGTCACACCTTTTCCTTGGCGGTCATGTTAAAAAAAAGCTCTTGTCACACATTTTATAGATAATCTGAATCTTGAGATGTAGTTGGTTTCTATATCAAGGGTTAGTAAGAAACTCCTTTACCCTAAGGCTGCAGTTCTATAATTGTTTGAAGAAACCTCAAATCCAACTTCTTTGTCATTGGAGAAAATAACTATGCCTGAATGCCTTAAAAAGAAGTGGAGAACTGTAGCATTCCTGTGCTGCATTAGTGGTGTTATCTGGCCACTCAACATGACATTTCCCCCCCCATCAAAATGCTGTTTCTGTGTGTTTTAGAGAATTCCAGTAACTCTATTTGCCGGCATTAACTGTACCTTTTGCTTCTGACATTACCAAATATTTTTTCATATTTATAGGAAACAATGAGTTCCTGTTGCAGAGTTCTTCTGAATAATCTTCTTTTTGGTGCTTTCTTTGGTTGGGCTGATAATCTGACTTGTAACCTTATTTGCAGGGCGCCTTACATGTTGGCAGTGTATTTGGCGGTGAAGATAGTGTACAGCTTAAAGGATTAGAAATAGCAGCTGAACTTAGATACCTCTTAAACTTGTTGACCTTGTGTTGGCATTTCTCAAAAAAACCTTTTCCTTTGTTTTTAGAGGAGACAGGATATACTGAAGAAAGCGTTCTTCTTCAAGAACCGAAAGCAGGAGTAAGTTTTATATAATGCTTTTATTGTTGAATATCTCACTTTGAAATGTATAAAGGTCCTGGTGTACCTTTTGCATTGCTGTTTTGACAAAAGGTACTGATCATGATACCTGCAGTATCCATGCCTTTTCTGAATGCATCTTTCAATCTATACAATGCAGATATTGAAGCCGGCTTTTACAATTTTAGTTGATCACAAGACAAAATGTTTTTTCTTACTGATTCGTGGAACACATAGCATTAAAGATACTTTGACAGCTGTAACTGGAGCTGTTGTGCCTTTTCATCACACTGTTGTGCATGAGGGAGGAGTCAGCAATTTAGTTTTAGGCTATGCACATTGTGGGATGGTTGCAGCTGCCCGGTGGATTTCAAAGCTTGCAACACCTCGTCTCAAACAGGTGCTTGGGCAATTCCCTGATTATAAACTCAAGGTAAATGCAAGCTGGAAACTTTTTTTTCCCCTCACTGTGCTCAAGTAATTCTGTGGCCATGTCATAAAACTAGAATCATTTCTGTTTCTGTCTTGAGAAATGAAAAAAAAAAAAAACCACAGATAGGAATAATATAGAATCTGAACTTGATTTAGTATATTGCACTTCTAAGTTTGAGCTCATGGCGGGGTTTGTTGCATATTTAAGTTGTTTTTTTCCCGTCAACATCAAGTTTTTTATTGCAACTAATGTTAGCTCTGCACACTGTAGTCAGGTTTATAGTCTTCTGGAGCCTATTTGCCGTGTTAGTGTTTTCAAGACACTATACATTAGTTATTGCTTTCCTCAAACTTTATCTATCCTCCTTTTCTTTTGTGAAGCCAAGAAACTTTGACCAGAAGATGAGAGTACATAACCTAGTTCTTGATACCTTTCATCAAGTGTTTGAATCTGTTCCTCCTGAATGTTCTGAAACATTCTGCCTATGAACATTCCATTCCCTTTGTATTCTGTAGTGTCTTGTGCAGCTGGCTTATCAAAAGATGCACAGGCAAGATTCCATAAATTACCTGTTGCTTTAGTTCTACTCTTAGTTTATCCTAGCAAACCATATCTATGATTCATGTGAAAAAACATTTTCATTAAATTGTGCTCTTTGAATCTCCTTTCAAAATTGAATAAAATTGTATAGAACATCTTTTTTCCTTTACATTTGATAATATCTTGTTTAAGGTGAATAAGGTGAGCAAGTTTGACTAAGATTACTTCTCTTGAATCCGAAGATTGTAGGGCATTCTCTTGGTGGAGGCACTGCTGCACTTTTAACATATGTATTGCGAGAACAGAAGGAATTATCGTCAACTACATGTGTCGCATTTGCTCCAGGTTTCTATCCTGAACTAGTCAAATCCTCAGTTTTAACATGAAATTTGATGCCTTTCATCTTGATTTCTTTCTCTCTGTGGCATCTGGTATTGTTTTCATATATTCTAGAGTGGTATGGTGATGTGTGTGCTTCTATGTTCACTGACTTGAGGTTGCATATGCAGCTGCTTGTATGACATGGGAATTAGCTGAATCAGGCAATGATTTCATTACTTCTGTTATAAACGGAGCTGACTTAGTGCCTACATTCTCAGCTGCTTCAGTTGATGATTTGCGTGCAGAGGTTACTTTCTCAAAACTGTTAAGAATTTAATTTACTTTTAATTTTCTTTTTCCAAATTTATTGACATCTGAGGATTATTTGGTGGATATCTTTTATGCATGTATCCTATGTGTGCAGAATTTATGACATGTGCTTGCTGAAACTTTTCTGATGTTTTACCATTGTGATTAGTCTGGATTATGGCTGGTATAACTGCAAAACATCTTTGTTTCACGGTTCTCATTTATGCTGGAAAGTAGTTGTGTTGATGCATTTGGTGAATTTTTGCTTTGAAGCATTCAGAGTCTCCCAAAAGCGAAATCCTACAATTTATATACTGTTTTTGAGAAATTCATTTTATTTGAGAAAGCAACTGGCAATTTTTCAAGTCATGGGTGCCACCCTGACTTTGCTCATTAACTTAAATAATAACGATGTGCCTCTTCAATTTCTCATTCTGTTGTGCTCCTCATATTTTCTAGCAACAACTTTCCTGTTTCAGGTGACCGCATCAGCATGGCTGAATGATTTGAAGAATCAGATTGAGCATACAAGAATTCTTAGTACTGTTTATCGTTCAGCATCAGCGTTAGGTTCCCGTCTTCCATCCATTGCCAGTGCTAGAGCAAAGGTTGCTGGGGCTGGGGCAATTTTGCGCCCTGTCTCCAATGGTACACAGGTAATTTCTTGTATGCAATGCAGTTGCAAACTAGTTTCTCTTCATAATTCCACAACATTCTCAGACTTCTCAATCAACTGAAATGGACTTGCTGTGGTCCTTCCTTTTCCTCCTCAACTGGTACATTTTGAGTATCAATGAGGAATTGATTTCTGAAACTGTGGTTGGATCCTATTATCATTTGTTCATATGGAAGGCATAACAATGAATTATTGAAAGAACCCTAGCTTTTGTATTCACAGCAAAGTTCAAATTGCTTGAGTACGTAGAGATGATAAGAGTTCTTCTTCACTTGGTTATGCTCAAAACCAACTAGTTCGGTATTTAATGCCTGCAGGTTGTGATGAAGAGAGCACAGAGCATGGCCCAGGCGGCATGGACCACACGCCCTTCCCTTCAATTGTCTTCATGGTCGTGCATTGGACCCCGCCACCGAGCCACAGCTGCAAGTTCAAATTCAGGAGAGGAAGTTTCCCCAGGATCTGGCTTAAAAACTGAAACTTCGGACCCTTTTCTTACATCTCCTGACAGTAACACGACCACAGCTTCCATTGGAACTACTGAACTTCCTGCTTCTTCTGTAGAAGCAAAATGGACTTCAGAAATTGAATATTCTTGTACTGATGAAATGGCTTCACATGCTCATATGGGTGCTGATCTTGATGATGGAGAGGACCTCATTAGTGATTCACATGATGAAGTGGACTTTTGGCAACATCTTGAGCATGAGCTGTATGAAAGATCAGATAGTGAGGGTGCTGATGTGGTAGAGGAAATAAGGGAAGAAGAAGAAGCAGCCATTGCAGAGGTAGGCGAGGACCAGCCTGGAAGCACTGCTTCAGGAACGAAGGAAGTGCGCAGATTCTTCCCTCCAGGAAAGATAATGCATATCGTTACCCTGCATCTTGATAGTGCAGAGAATGAGGGTGATACCCCCACCTCGAGTGGTTCGGACAACAGCCAGCCACCGGTGGAGACTAAAGTTGGGATTTTTCATACTCCCAGAACGCTTTATGGGAAGCTGAGGCTTTCTCAAACCATGGTTAGCGATCACTTTATGCCTGTTTATAGGAGGCAGATTGAAAAGCTAATTAAAGAACTTGAGAAGGAAGAGGCTGCTGGTAATCATAAGGACAGCTTAGAGGTTTTGTTATAGGGAAAGTGTTATTGGCATGTTACTGAATCAGCACCATACGGAAACAGATTTACACAGTTTCTTTCATACTTGAAAAGAGAGGATTCAGGGTTTTCGGATTTCACTTCGTTATTTAGACGCATGTGGCAAGTAAATGCCCTTAACTGCAATGAAAAATGCATTTTGATTGAAGCCACCTGGGTATAGATCCATGTCAAGCGGCACAAGAGAGAGCAATTAATCGATTTCATTTATAGTTTTGCATACTATACCATGGTTTATAAATCCATACCTGGCACATCCAATGTCAGCCATTGATTGTACTAACCCTATAGTTTCTATTGGAAGTGATTTTTTCGACCCTGACCATTTGTATATTTAGTGTTTCAGCTCGAAGGATCGTTGTTTTTCCCGAGTCAAACTAGTTTTCTTCTCCACGTGGCTGCCGTGAGCAGTGTTTGAATTGTGCTTTCATAATTTGTCGTGCACATTCTCCCTAAACGGTGGTTTACAACTTGTAATTGCGTTTTGATGGTAAAACAAATACGGAAGTCATTTCGCCTTCAAAATAGGGTTTTTGGGAGTTCTTAAGAAATTGAAGTAGCTTTTCACTGTCAATTTAAGCCTTTATAGGTTGTATTTGGAATATATTAGATTAGACAGGAAATAATAAAATAAGTTGTCAAATTGCATGTATTGAATTGAACATGACAATGATTGAGCTCTCTTATTTAAAGGTACTTCTAAGGTAAAATCATTATTTCTTGATTCTCTCATATTACCTATTATTTATTTATAACTTGCTTATTTTTATTTCGTATTCTAAAATTTGATCAATTTTATTAAAATAAATATTTACATATAATTATTTAATTGCAAAATGTTTTTGATTTAGGAGCTAAGTTATGCATATCATAAATTAGAGGACCGAAAATAAAAAAACTAAAATATAATAAAAATAAACATAGGGATTGAAAGAAATTATTGAAAAAAGATTTTTTGCAAAAAACTCCAGTCTTGTTTTTGTTTAGAATGCATCAAATACAAGATAAGAACATGTATTGTCCAATCTAATCCATTAAATATATCATATATATATATATATTTGATTTTTAGCACAATAAAAAAGGTAAAACACCACAATTTATAAAATATTTAGAAAAATAACATAGATTGATGAGTCACAATTTCCACTTATAAATTATGAGTTCATTCAACATTTGCGACTCGAGAGTAAAAAATGAGGATTGTGACTCTAAATGATTTTAAATTTTCAAATCTAATTTCTTTCTTTCTTTCCCCACAACCACCACCCCACTGAGTGTCCCCATAGTTGTTGACAACCTTTTTTCCAAGGTGTTGTTAACATAGGTCTTGTTGCCATTGCTTTGATATAGTCGTGATCATTGCCCTGATTAGGTAATGCAACAATTTGACATGTCTAGGAATACCCCTTTTTATGAAAATACTTTGATGAGATGTATTAGCCATTAAGGTAAGTGGAAAAGGGAACAAGGTAAATGGAAAAAGAGAATTGGTTGATGATTCAAACTTATCTATATGTATATGAGATGATATTTTCCCATCACATATTAGTTTATTACACCTATATAATCATGTTTCTCAAGGCGTCCATGTAATATAATGTATTATAAGCCCCAATATATATATATATATATATATTATTTATTAAATATTGTTAATGTTATTATAGATGATATGTGCCAATTACTTTTTAATGTATGTATATAGAAGGCTTAGAAAATTGAAACTACTATGAGTGAAGGCATTGATGATCATGGCTAAACCATGCTCAATTTGTGTCGTGGTAGAATTTAGTAGGTTCAGGAGGTTGAGTGTCTCGAAGAGACATTATTGAAAAATGAGATTGCTTATCATGAAAAGGGACACATAGTTGGGGATTTTTGTCCATTCATGAGCGTCCTATAATTGCCTATGAGTTTAGATGATTTTGGAGCTCACCCTTACATGATCACTAAAGGCCCACCCTCAAGTTGGATAAGTTAAAGTGGTGTATGAGCTTGTCCATGAGGGCTCTAGATCTATCCATAACTTAAAATGGAGTGTGAGCCTGTCCATGAGGGTTCTAGACCTATCCAAGAATTAAGGTGAAATCATAAAATATTTAAAGATAACATAGCTTAACGAGTCATATTCTTTAACTGCAACTTACGAGTCATACATACTTCACATATTTAACTCTTGAGTAACAATTGAGAAGTGAAACTTTCCCAAAAAATATGTATAAGACATTTTTCCCAACCTGTTTGACTCCTTACCAAACCAAATAAATAAATTTGCTTCATAATTCAAAAACACAATTAACAATTCATCTCTCCGACACTATTAAAATATCAACACATTTTTCACAATTTCTAAAAACAATGATTCACATAACAGTTTTTTAATGTATACAACATCATTCATGTACATGTTAGTGTTTATATATACAAAAGTTAGTAATGTTAATAGATATGATTTAATAAGTTATGTCTATGAAGATTATGTTTCAAGCGAGATTGTTTGTGACTCCTTCAATCTTTCATGAAAACTTACTTAGTGAAAGTATTATTCACATGACACGAACTTATTTAGTGAAAGTATAATTCACATGATACTATAGTTTTTATATGGCATAGTTCATTAGTGAAATGATAATTATTGAACAAATCACGGTGAACAAAATAAAGCTCATAATTTGCTTATTTAAAATAATTTTCAACAATTTCCTTTGGTTTTTACACTCAAAGAACTATTGATTTTTTAGATGAGCCTATTTAAGAGTGTGGTAAACGATGTTTTTCAACGTGTTTTTCACTTGAAAATGTATCAAAATAATATTTTTTATAATTTTAATATTAGCACATCAAAATGATAAAAAAAAACTAAAAAATATTAATTTAAAGTTTCATAAATTATTTTTCAAAATTTTGGAAAACTACAATTCAACCGCACTCCCAAATGGCATGAGTTCTTGATTTATGGTATCTAATCAATGATTAATAATGATGGGAATTAAGTTTTCAACCTTTTAGCCTTTAAAATTCACTATAAAAAGGTAAGTAAAGGAAGAGTTTTTAACTTGATTTTTTCAGATTTTTCCACACTTGTTCTCTCTGTATTTTAGCTATTTTCATTCCATTCCATGCTCTACTTTCCCACCCAAATCTAAAGTTTAGGTTACTCTTATTACTACAAGTATGCAAAAGCATAACTAATGAGAAAAATATTAATAGAATTCTAGTGTGCACACTAAACATATATTCAAACATGCAATTGATGTAAAATCAATAAAACCTAACACACATTTTAATAATAAAATTAACTATTTTTAATTTAAAAAAAGAAAGGTTTTTTACTTGTCAAAACACCTTATTACAGTAGTAAGTCTTTTATGTTTGTCAATAATATCTTCTAGAAATTAGAGGCTAGACATATGAGATGAACTACAACGAAAATAGCGAAGCTGTAGAACTAAAATGAAACTCAGGATCTTTAGGATTTATAGTATATGATCACATAGGAGATCAGTAATTAAGAATCAACACAAGTACTGATATGCTTACTAATGCAATTAACAAACGCATGCATATCCAGGATTAGTAATAAATCTAATTAATGAGGAAAACAAACTTTTGTTTAATATTCCTTGAGTTGACATTAATTATACGAGACCTTGTTTGCTTGATTCACCTGATGATCTATAGAAGTTTAACATATGCATCTTACAATTAAAGAAGATATTTGTTTTTAGATGCGAGGAAACCATATCTGGAAAACATATTTTGTGAGTTCAGGTGAGTGGGTAAAACTCTGATTGTTCCAGGTTTTTATAAGAAATACATATCCTGACTCAACTCGAGACCTGGTATGCAAATCACAAGCTCTCTGTCATCGATTAACATAACCAAGAAACTTGTTAACCAAGAAACTTGTTAAAGATAGAAACTGACGGTGATTAACGGTTCCCAGTCAGGTTCGGTTTCTCGTGAGAGAGGAGGAGAATTTAATATTATCATACTGGATTGCAATAATTTCCTGCATGAACAATCTTGCTCAGAAGTGATCGTAGATCTGCTGGGTGGTCTTTTAGCTGATTCATACAAATCTGTATTCTACCCTTTGTCTAGGATACGTTGCTTTATACAAATCTGATCACATCAGTAGACTTAGGGCAACAGTAACACCATAATTGAGAAAGAAACATAAGACCATCATCGTCACCCTTTCCAATACATGGTCAAGAGATAGCACGCCCTGGAAGTCTGATTCCAATAATTCATCCAGTGCAAGGCATTGCCCTCCAGTTTTATATAATCCACATTTTCTTCTTTCTTTCTTTCTTTTTAAGTTTCTCCGATGGTAGATCCTTACAAACCCTCTCAATCTAATGGAGACACAGAAAAGGAATATTACCAACTTTTGTCACCAGCTAGCTAGCTTCTTGGCCCTGCTCCCGAGCTGCCATATGGCTCCTCACATGATTGCCAAAACAAGAGATAACTTGAAGATGTTGCATCTCTCTATTTCGTCTAATAATGTTCAAGCAAGTAGAATCTCAAGTGTGCGGGACATCTTTCCCTAGCTAGCGTGACTTTTCATATGATACTTAATTGGATTAAAAACGAAAACGTACTTCACATCATAAATTGAGAAAGCTTTCAGATAACACCCAAAAGTTTCTATTCGCAAGTTGTATTATTTTCCTAGTTGTTTCATGGTTTTAATTACCTTTCCTCTGTTTTTGAGTTCTCTTATTCATGTTTTTAATTTATTTAATGAGTTGTAAATCTTTTAAAGAGATAAGATATCTAAAAAAAATAAAATATTCGTAATAAAATTCTGAATTAGAGTTTATGTGTGATTTTTTTATAGAACTTGCCACTCACTACTGTATGCTCATCAGTTATTGAATATCTAATCTAGAACTTAAAGAATTGACAGTGTTTAGGGATTGTTTGAAAGTATTGTTTTTTAAAGTGATTTTTATTTAAAAATATATTAAAATGATGTTTTTTTTTTCAAATTGTTTTTTTTTAAATTATTATTTTTTAAATTATTTTTGATATCAATATATCAAATGATGTAGTAATAATAATAATAATAATAAAATAATTTAAAACAAAAAATAAATAATATTATTTTTTTGAAATTCAGTAACAAGTAGGCAATCTCATGCTTAGTGACATGACATTTTCAACCCCCCCTTTTTCTTTTCTTTTTGACGTTTTCTCGTAATCCAGATCTACTGTCAAGGGTAATAACTCCAATCATGCACTTTTCACACGTTCAGGTCAATTATGTCGATCTATTCTAGATTCCAGTGTTAATATTAGCTGTAATATTTAACGGCTAAATAATTTGATTAGTACCTTTCATCAAAGCTATCCGAAATTATTCGATCCACTTTCATTTCTTTCTTTATATACCTTCCTATTCTTGAATATATATATATCCTTAAGAAGTAGCAAATTTTGTTGTATGTTCTATATTCCAGTAATCAAAAACTACACACTTTTGCTAGTCATTGCTATAGTTCCAGCCAAGTACTGGTTCCTGTTAAGATCTTCATCACTCTCCAGTACCCAGAACACTAAACTCAGCCCAAATTTAAAGTAGGATTAGAGTTGCAGTTGTGTGGAGTTCTTGGAATGGAATCGTTTTGAAATCTATGAATTTGATGGAAGTGTGAGAATTTTATTCTTTATGTTTCTGGGACAAGAAAGACAAGATATAATAGAACATTCTGAGTCACAGGTTCATTGATGATAGAAAGGAGGGTACACGATTAAATAATAAAATGCATTAAAGCATGTTATCTTCAGAACAGCGCTGCAATTCAATATCATAAAAGAAAGTTTGCATCTTGGTCTCAACCTTACTCGTTGTCAAAAGATCTTGAAAGTTGGGAATTATATGAAAGCCAAGGGCAATGTGCCATACACAATTGGACAGCTCGATCATATTTGTCATGTCTAGCACAAGAATAGTTCACCCACGTCGTCGACTTCCTTTTTCTTTAGAAGAATCAAATAAAGAAATGCCATTAGTGGACACCTAGAGCACCGAGAGAAGCAAAAAGTAGGTCTCCCACCATTAGAGAATCCATGCTAACCAAAGCCTTCTCTGGATCTATTCACACACTCAGTTTTCTTTCAGTCTAACATCTCACCAACTTCAAACCAAATGTTGAATTATGACGAGTATCACGCGGGGAACAAATTATTATGTTTCGATTATGGTGAGAAATGGCTAGACATCAACACTAAATGGTCATCGAGCATTTGTAACCATGGAAAGAAATAATGCACCCAAAATTCATTCCAATGACACCAGACATATCAGATTTGAGAAATATAGTTTTTTTTTTTTTGTAATATTGAGAGCGATAGTTTGGTAAAAAGAGGAAGCCAAGGTTTAGAGAAGATAGATTACACAAGTACGTACAATTGAAACATCAAGTTTCAGGAAAAGAGGAAGCTCCATAATTTTTCTGCTGACGAGAAGTTCTGTATTTGACAACTATATAAGTAGTAGCTAAATTAGGGACCTATCTTCAGTCCTTTGATCTTTCTTATTTGCATGAAAATGAAATGTATTGTTTTCTCTTTTTTTTCCCAGTAGCTTCATCACCATTTTATGAATCACCCCGTCTTCCACGAAGCTCATCAATACATATCAACCAGACAAAGTAGGGAAGCAACTTTCGGACCTAGCAAGTGCAGCAGCACGAATTGCTCCGTTCGTTTTGTTAGGACTACTTGGGGCTGACCTTAAGCCTCTCGGCGAATCCAAGCTTCTTCTCAGAATTTGTCTCATGGCAGCTATCAAATGAATTGTTGGATCAGGAGGTGGCCCTGAGGAAACAAACTTCTTGCAGAAGTTCATGTGCTTTGTCATTGCTTCTTCAGTGCTGATAAGCCTTTCAGTCCTTACAATTTCATATTTTATAGCTTCTGCACATAGCCCACAAATCCATTTACCGTGATATCTTTCGCGTACTCTTTCAATGTATGCCGGCGTGCACTCTTCGATTAGGCCACAGCAATCACATTTGACAGACTCAACCTCTATTTGTGCAATGAGTTGGGTTGCTGTAGCTGCAGCTGCTGCTGCTGCTTGTGTCTCTGGAGCTGAGACCACCATAGGGTCACTGATTATAGTAGCAGACATTGCCAATTACCCTATAAATCAACCAAAGCAACGGCAAATCATTAGCAAACGAGTACATGGTTTTCTTTTTCTTCGTTTTTCATTTCAATTTGGTTGCCAGTTACTTAATTACATAATTGGGGTAATAAATAGAGAGATGTGACCGTTCTGTTTTCAAATTATGATTTCTTAGCTTCTAAAACATGAAGAAATAATAGAAAGAAGTCATCATTATCACGCGTTCCGCGTAGAATGCATAAAAAAAAGCGTTGAAAAACAGCTACACACTTTGAAAAACAAATAAAGGCAAAAAGAAAGCTTTTATGTCTGTTTTTCCTTTGATTCTCTGTTCATGGCAGACAGAACAGCCACATATTCATCATATAAATATGTCCTTAAGAACTCATATCAAAGAAATAAAAGACGAAGACATTTTGCAATGATCAAGAAAAATTGATCAAAATCATAGAAAGAAAAAAAAAAGATTTTCCTCACTAAACAAAAACATTGAACAAAATCAAAGAACGAAAACTTGCTTTGCATGAAAAAACAAAAACAAAAACTTACAGGGAAATAAAATGAGAGCAAAATCAAAGAAAGAACAAAATTCTGAAAAGAATAATTATTACCAGCAGAAGCAGAACAAACTAAAACCCCTTAGATGATTTTTTAATTTTGTATGCTGTTTATAGCTATCTGCCTCTCTACTTCTGCTAGCTACCTTGGCTTTGGTAAATACTATCTCTCCTTTTCCCACTCTCCTTCAACCTTCTCTTCTTCTTCAGCAAAGAAAACTTCACACATCAAATTCATTTCTTTCTTTCTTTCTCTTAAAAGAAGAGAAAATCTTAAGCTTGCATCAATCAAACAAGAGCCCCTTTTCTTGATGACTTTCAAAGAGAGAACCCAAACCAAATCTATAAAAGAACAAAAACCCAAGAGATTGCTTTTTGTTTCTCCTCCACAGAAAATACAAGAGAGAGAGAGAGAGAGGAGGGGAGAGAGAGAGCACCAAGGACAAGGAGGAGAAGTGAACGTCTTTTTTTAAAGAAGAAAGAAAAGAAAACACCAATGATTGAAGCTTTAAGGAGTTACAATCCCACGTCGGCAATCGATGCTGCCAGTGAAATCGGACCGTTGATTTGCTGATTGCCAACTAAGCATTTATCATGTTTATGAAGAGACGACTATTCTTGGCCTGTTATGTGCTGTTTATGAGGTTTTCGCCTCTTCATTCTGGCATCTACGAGCCCAATTATTACGTGCCACGTGCTACGCAAACGTGTAAGGTACCAGTTTGCCCTGGAGATTTCCTCTCACACAAGTTGCTAGCTAATCAAGTGGTTAGGTTTTGTGTCTATCCAACAGTGTGGTTCTGCGCTGAGAGCTGTCGCTGATTCCTTCGATCACTGATTCTTGGATGTTATTACGGGGCCAGTGTTTTCCGTCTCTACCAGTTATTTTGTTGTTTTTTGTGCCTGCTTGTTCTTACGGTTCAGGAATTGTTTTTTAATCTGAAAATAGTGAATAAAATGTAATATAATTAAAACAAAAACTATTTACCCGACTGAGTTTTCAGAGGATAATTAAAAGCTCTAAAATCAGAGCACAAAAATAAACCATGTCCAGCAAGGACTTTTTTGTCATAAGCCCCTGGCGTGGATGGCCATAACTCAATTTGTTTACCCGTTCGACGTGCCACGCGAGCATCCATCTTGGATGGCTCCCCATATCCGACGACTGCCACCTTGTTTACCTCCTCTCACATTTCCAATGATTCTCGCATATCGAAAAAAAGAAAAAAAGATTGTCACCTATGAGGAGAAGAGATGTTTGAGAAACATTTTCCTTCCTGTTTGAGATGTTATCGCAAAATATTATATTTTTTTATTTGTAATAGGTATTAAAATAAATTAATAAAAAATATTTTTCAATACACCTCTTAATAATATCAAATATTTTAACATCATGAAGGAAAATATTTTTCTCATATAAGAAAAACAACATACTTAGGCTCTCTTTAACATTGCATTTCAAAAGTGTTTATGGAAAAATTTGATTTTTTTATTTTAAATCATTTTTTCTTAGTGGTTTAGACTTTTTCTTTCTTAAATACTTGGGGAACAAGAGATGATATCGGCTGGGGCTTGCTTCCTTCAAGTCTAAAGTTTGAACCCTATTGTCAACAACAACAAAAAACTCTCGGAGGCGGGTGCAAAACAGCTTGTGCAAATGAGTATTGTTTTATTTTATTTTATTCATATTTTAATTCTTTCTATTGAGATGTAATATCATATTGAATTCTTAGACAAATAAAAATGCTATGCAATAAAAAAAGAGTCAAACTAAAACTGAGTGAGTGATGAACGGTAAATTATGGATAAAAGAAATTCAAATAATTATCTTTGAGTATGAATAGCATAATTTGTTTGTAAATTAATACTGCATTCTTCATGGAAAACAAATCAATACAACACGTGTCATAATCAATATGAACGTGATTTTGACAACGTATGTGAATGGGACTATGAATATATAGATAATTAAAACTTAATTAATTGCCGTGGATTTCTCTAAACCGTGTCCTTCTGTGTATATTCATACAAGTTTCTCATTGAACCGGTTATTATTATTGTTATTTGATTAACATGAATATCGGTATCAACTTGTGCATATCTTAGCTAATTTTACGAGTCCTAAAATTAACGGTCATGTAAGTCTCTAGTGGTCATTATATTAAGAACTATACGACTCGAATTTGAAATCACAAGAAAAACAAACATTTTAATTTCAAATTATTACTATTGGTTGCTGTTTTCACATCTAATAGTCTATTAGAAGATTTGATGGGTTCATACCCTATCTAGCCTTCTGTACATAGACGTTTTTTTTTACATATATATAATATCTTCTGGCAACCTGATAATATATATTAAAAATTAAAAATGAATTACCCCCGAAGTACCTTGTGCTAGGCAGAAGACTAATGGCGTTCGAATGCAAGCTTCTAATTATTGATTTCAATAAGTGTAGCTCAAGCAACCCAATTGAAGCCCCCACTCCATTATTTTTTTCAAGCACGAGTATATACCTTGCTATCAATTCCCCGATGCTCAACGATCCTTCCCAGCTAATTGTGGATCAACCATGTCCTACTCAGCTGGTGTTTCTCTACAGTATTTGTGGACCTACCATTGTCAAAGCTAATAAAGAAGAGTGAGGATATGAAATTATTAATTGAGGTGCGCGAAAATTATTATTGATATATATATTAATAAAAAAAGAAGTGATGGGATGAAATAATTAGTGGCATCAACTGTGATAGAGACTTGCACTTGCGCAAAGAAGTAGATGAACGACATCCCACCCCGTTTCTTGTTCCCATCCTCCCCCTGAAATAATAAATAAGGGGTTATATATATATATAACTTAAATGGGAGGGTGGGAATGTGTCCATTCCACGTTGCAAAAACCCAATACATCACACTCTTGCACGTGAAGCATGAATCAAACAGGCAATGTATGATTGTATGGTAAAGGTTTAGCGTGTGGCTTACTGGTCTGCCCTGCTATTGCTATCCAGAGTTCATCAAATTCATGAGATTAATCGGGATGTATATAAATTGATTCCTATATTCTAAAAATAAACAAATACAAATATGATTTTTAAGTTATTGACCAATAAATATCTTATAGAATCTTTTGTTTAATTGAAGAACAGTTAATTGCTGTTATGGTGATTCTAAAATGGCCGAGATAAAGAAAGAAAAAAAGAAATCTTTCGGTGCAGTTTCTAGCATTTTATTGAGAAGGTCAAACAGAGCCAGCTTGGATCCACGTATGCTGATAACGATGGCAACATGCATGGTCTGCACAAGTGCAAGTGACCTGCTGATTATTATTTAAACGAAATGTATATATGACATGGCATTCTAGTCATCACTTACGTGTCAAACACTAAATCTTGTTTATTGTTAATTTAGTATCTGTTTGATATTATAGTTGAGGTTTAAAAAATAGTTTATTGAAAATCATTTTTAGTTGTGGTTCATAACTAAAATTGAAGTGTTTGGTTAAAACTGTAGTTGAGTTTGAGGTTTAATGAAAAACAATTTCATGTGTTTGATTATCATGTTTTTCACATTATTGTCAACTTGTGAAATTACTTTAAATGATACACACATACACATATATTTTAAATATTGTAGATTTAATAATCATTAATAATAAAATATAATTAATAATTCAAATAAATTAGACACTTGTTTTTATTCTCCCATCAAACTACTTGCAATTCCATCATGAACTAAATTCATACGTGAAGGTCTCTCGATCCCTTGCTATTTTATCGAGGAACAACATTTAGTAAAATATCATCAGGAACAACATTTGCGATCCATACCGAGTTTCAGGATCGCTATCTACATGTTGTAGAGATGTAATTCCAAGAACAAATCCAGTTGCAAGTTTTTGATTCATAATCAATCAAAAAGCAATAGGAATGTGGAGTGAAATAAAGTCACGCGTCTTTCCCTTTCATCAGGGTTGATCTCTATGTACATATTTTTTTTAAAATATGATTTTTATATATTTTTTAAAAATTCGGTCTGACCTAACTAAATGGGTTGGCCCAACTCTACTGGATTTGGGCTGGGTCGAGAATAGGTCTAGTCCAAGTGTTTTATAAAAACAAAAACGGCGCGCTGCACTATTCACATATTGCGTGAACAGTGCAGAGTGAATTAATCCACTCATGCATTGTTCACATAACACGTGAACAGTAGCAGAGTGGTCGGCCGACGGTGACAAGAGGCTCACCTACCGATACCAATGAGTAGAGGAGGATAGTTCTTCCTGTGGTGGTGATATTGGAAATAGTGGTCTGTGGTGGCCGGGAAAAGTATCAAAATGTTGTTGTTATTGTTACTGCTGGTATTGGAGGTAACAACGGAGCTTATGACGTGGAGGAGAAGCTGTTGATGTTGAGAGGGATGATGGTGGTGCTCTCCGGGAACTGCTGCTGAAAGAGAGAGAGGGAGTTATCGGTGACTATGGAGAGAGAGAGACCACCAACTGGCTGTAGGAGAGGGAGGGAGTTACCGATGCTTCTGCCAGTGCTTCTACTATTGTCGGTGACCGTGAGGATACATTGAATTATGGCTTGAGCTCTTTCACTTCTTTGATTTATTGTCTTTCGTTGTCATTTATAGCAACTTAGGTGTTTGAATCGTCTGTATATCGGTGCATGATCCAAAGAATTTGTAGCAAAACCTATCTAAACGATCAAATTATGTTAGAATTGAACAAACAAATTGGTTAGAGAAGTTCAGTGAAAACTGAGGTATAACCTTAGTTTCGTGCCAGTGAGAAGCATCCGCAAGCTGTTTCTCCAAACCTGAGGTTCAACCTCAGTTTTTGGTGGGCCCCGCAACTTAAAAACATGTGGTTCACCCTTTACCAAACGGGTTGGCTCTGCAATGAGCCTCAAACGCAGAGCCAAACACCCACTTAACCATTAAGTTTATAAATGCAAGGCAAGTTTGTCTGTTCCTATTGCCCTATTTTATTTTGTTTTTCTTAGTTTTTAAAAACATTTTTTTGGAAAAAAATTTAGGCTAAAATATAAAGATTTATACTGTGTTTTCGTATATAAATTATTGTATACTTGAATATTTAGAGCCCTTTCTGTCACCATTTCAATCACCAATTTTTCAATGTTCCTGCAAAACAAGCCTACGAGATTCATTCATATTTAAGTTGACGTATAGGGTGAAAGAGAAGGATAATAAATAGAGAATATACAGATTTAGAGTAAGAGTCATGCATGTGTCTTTGTTGTGTGCTCCTTGAGCGTGGGTGGTCCTGAGATGTTCATACACATTGCTATCGATCGAGATCATATATGACTTAGCTAACAAGAAATAGGATTGCTCATCTGACAATGGAGTAGGATGAATGAAATATATAGATCCTGTTTGTCATTGTATTTCAATTAATTAATTAATAATTATGTATGTAAATCATATATTGATGTGCTTAGCTAGCCTGGGACGTGTCCTGTCACTAATTTATTGCTGTCCAAATCAAGCTGAAACCAATGAAAATGCTGTGTGGACTTTATTAATCTGTAAATTGCATTTATCATATTTCTCTGTGGATATAAAAAACATAGAGCAAGTTGTAACCCGCACGATAAAGAACCTGATTAAGCAACGACTCCCTTGCTTCATTGCATTATATCACAGGTTTTGGCTGGAAGCAGCCCTGCTAGCTCACCCCCACGACGGCCGATAAATTAATTAACAAATAAAACCGAGTATTTTGTGATGTTAACTCTGATGCATGCAAACGTTTTGCTTGGTGGAATTTCTGCAAAATCTTGTTCATTATAGTTTATTTGTGGACTGAAATTAACCATTGAAATTTACTGAGAATGATAAATACGACAGTGAAGGAGGAATTAAGGACTGTACATCTTTTAAAGATGCAAACTAATTTATAACTATTGATCAGCAATCAAATAAATAAATAATGTAGAAATTTTAAATGTAAAGAAAAACTTTGTTTTTCAAAACCAAAGTCTGCGCACTTTGATGGAGGATGAAGACGCCGAGTTCGACCCGATGGTGAAATGAGTTTTCGACACTCAGTGCATCTTCGTTTTTCAAAACCAATCTTTGGCCGGCTCCTCCGTCAACACAAGCTCATGAGCATGCACGTCTTCCAAATCTCTTCCATAATTATCTGGCTAAGGTTTCTTCGGGGGTCTGAAGATCTACGCCTGAGTTGAAGCTAAGCAGAGTTGGAACATGTCCACCATTAATTTCTTGGATTTTTATTTTTATTTTTGCAGTGGATTATGGCCTCGGTAGCCCTGAATCCCTTTCATTGCAATGATCATCTGCTTCTGCAAATCATCTTTTGTAACCATTTCATCCCTAGCTTCTCTCTCTCTCTCGCTCTGTCAAGATTACTGGTGTTCCTTCATATCCATCTGCTTATTGCCTTTTTTTTATCGTGTTCAATTTTTAACAATTTCTCTCGTTTACTCTTGTGAAGAGTCAACTTTATACCAGGTGAGATCCGTTGAGACTAAAAAATTTACTCTTCATGTGGTCTTAAATTCGAGCCATGTAATTACTAATATAATAGTCATTAGAAACTTACATGATCGTTAACTTCAGGATCCGTGAAATTAGTTGAATTACATGTAAACTGACCTGAACATTCACGTTAATAAAAAAATGAAGACATATAATGCAATTTTTGAACTAAATATCTCCCATTTTCACAAGGTTTATTCCATTCCAATCAAGCAAGGTACGAGGTAATATCTCATTCCATCAACCAGTCAAATAAATATTTTAATCAAATAGCACAAGGAAATTGCGAGTTATTAGAGAAATGTAAACCATAACTTGTACAAAGCATCGATTCAAGTAGTCCATGAAAAAATAAAACATAAATTGTATTATACAATAACCACCAAGGAATGGCAACAATGAAACATCAACTTTCTTTATTCTTTGATAGCCTACTTTTTCTTTATTCCAGAGAAAGGCTGTTCGTAAGCAGGAAGGTCTTTGACCATAGCTCTGCTAGAGCATTTCAGGCAAGCAAAGTTGATGGCAGACCCAAAGGGGAGGAGAACAGCTCTAGAACCTGTGCATGAGAAGTACAGAATCAACCTAAATGACAAGATGACATGGCTCTAACAGGGTAAAATCAAAGAATACTACAGGAAGATTTGTTTTTCCAGAGAAGTGGAAATGCTGGACCTTGATGCGTGTCTACCCAAAATTGATTCCTTGTGCCAGTGGTAACTCGTTCCCATAATTGATCGTACTGTCAAATATAATTAATATAAAAGATCAGCAGCAGTTTTATTGGAGGTTTCTATTATTTGCTATTTTTATTTTTTGTTGAGGAAAAAAACCTTCCATGAAAGAGGCTAGAATTCGATTCGAGCACGCAGCAGAGAAATCAAAAGATGGTTAATGGTTCTTAGATTTACCAAGTTGAGCGTCTCATGTATTGCTTCCAAGAATCACTTCCTGCTTCACGGCCACCCCCTGTAGCCTTTTCTCCACCAAAAGCACCACCAATTTCAGCGCCATTTGTTGGTATATTTACATTCACAATGCCACAATCACTTCCTTGAGGCCTGCATTAGGTAACCAAGTGAAAGATTTCTTAGCTAAGCAACAAAAGAGGAATATATCACAATCATTATAAAGAAATCAGCTGCGTACAAGAAAATAAAAAAAAATATCAATGAAGATTTTATTTATTGTACAGATTATTACGACGAGCATTAAGATGGATGGGGGCATAAACAGCCTTCAGAAGTTGCTTGGAAGTGAAAACACTTCAGGAGCAAAATAATTCTACTTGGATCCAATACATGAAGCAACAAAACTTGCAATTACATAACTCACATGTAAGGATTTTTTTAGTATGCCAAGAGACATTGAAAAACATAATTCACTCTACAAACATGGCTGTGAAAAAACTCACCCAATCCACTTGAAGATAACTTCAGGTTTGCGGGTGAAAATAGAACTACTTAATCCTTGAGGAACTGAATTGTTTATTTCAATTGCTTCTTGTAAAGTCTGCAGAAAGGGTTCAGCTTTCAGAAATCAAACCCAACAAATGAAAGAACTAATGCAACTTAATCGTTTAGCAAACTCCACATGTATAAATAACTACAGGAATAAAAGTAGTGATTAGTCATCAAAAGGGGGGTAAAGAAAGAAAAATCAGTCTTATGTACTTCACAGCTCACCAAAGAAAGAAAACCAGATCATACAACACAAAAAAAAGAAGAAAAAGAGGAGATAAAAAAGAAAACCTCAACACAGAAAAGAGATGGATGAAGAAGGTACCTGAAATTTCATAACATAAAGAACAGGAGCAAATAACTCTTGTTTAACAACGTCTGCATTTGGAGAAATCTCAACTATTGTGGGCTGCACAAAATTCCCCTCAGATTCAATCACAGAACCACCAGTTAAGATCTTACCTCCCTGAAAAATGAAAGCGAGCAAGTTAACTTTTTTTTCCTTCTTAATTTGTCAGTATTTTTCAACCTACAAAAATTGGAACATAAAAGGAAAAAAGGAATGTTTATGTTTGAAATATAGGAACAGCTGGAAAACCACAGTAGATGAGTGAAAAATACAACATGCCTGGGACTTGATTATCTCTATTCCCCTTTCAAAGCTCTTTCTTGATTCAGAAGTATGTAATGGCCCAAGCAAGGTCCCTTTACCCAATGGATCTCCAATTTTAATTTGCTTGTACACATCAAGTAGTTTATCAAGTACTCTCTGATATATGCTCTCATGTAAAAGCTTCAACAAGAGCAAGAAAAATGTTCAGTAGTGATTTTGGCTGTCAATCCCTGCATGGGTTTTCAAAGAAAAGTCAGATTTTAGATACCAGCCTGCGGCATGTTGTGCAACGCTGACCAGCTGTCCCAACAGCAGCAAACATAACAGAACGAACAGCTAGCAGGATATCAGCATCATCCATGACTATTATAGCGTTATTCCCACTTAACTCAAGCAAGCATTTGCCAAATCTCTGATTAACTATCTGTTGCACCATTTGACCCACCTGTAGAATAAGCAGTATTTGTGTGTTTGAAGTATGCACCATATGATAATTATTAAAATTTCCCCTTTTATACGAGGGGGTTTATACATGTTCTCGGAAAAAATGTATATAAACCAAGACAAAATTCAAACAGATGTAGAAGAAATTGCAGAATATGCAGGAAAAATCATTGATTGGAATAAACCAAAATCGCATTAAAAAACCACAGAAACAGTAATTATTCAGCATGGGCAGAAACAATATAAATTGAAATTCATCATTGAATACATGCAGTGGATGATTATAGCAAGACCTTTGAATATAATGAATGAGGAGAGTAGCCTATAGATAAAACAGGGCAAATAATTTGACCATGAACAGAAAAGTCTATCTGCCAGCACAGATGATGAACAATTAATATTTTCTAATGAAACAATTTAAACACCTTTGAACTGCCAGTGAAAGAAACCAGAGAAATCCGTGTATCTTTTGCTACTGCTTGACCAATATCAGCACCGCCACAAAAGGATGTAAATATTGCAGGAGGCAAGTTATTCTTCTCTAACACCCCAGTTACTACCCTTGTCATTGCAATGGTAATCAAAGGAGTTGTCGGTGCACCTTTCCTATAATCATGGATGAAAAGTTTGATTGAAAGTCAGGCACAACCAAATTTTTTGTAAGCTCTATTTCTAACCAAGAAAATCAAAGTGGTTTTATTCATATGATTGTAACCTGATAATCACAACGAGAAGCTATGAAATGAGATTAAAGTGGAACTAGTATGCCAATAAGGGATGCAGAAAAGGCTTAGCAGTCCAATATCTCTTCTAAGACAAGATGCAGATCAGACATTGAACCCAAGTAATCTATATGATTAAAGTGCAAATTTAAAATTTTACTTCCAATTTTCAACCATTAGTTAATCTGAAAGGAGAGGCTAATTAAATACGAAACCTTTCAGAAACCAAAGCAAGAATGGGTTTCATGTTGCCTATTTTTTATCATTTCCAGGAGAACAAGGCAACACAAATAATCCCTAAAGCAGTTCAATGATCTTTCCAAAATACAGCTCAAGGAAGACAATCAACAATGGGCTAGTGGTCCACCAATACGATACTGAAACCTAAAACCTTCAGGATAGCATAATAATCTACATAATGGAGAAAAAGGAAAAGAAAAATGCTCCAAGTATTTGATTGAACAAGAACACATTGCATGTTATTATGAGCTTAGAAAGATGGAATTACACAATAAAAAAAAAAAAAACTTTAGTGCATACATTACACCAGTAATGAAATGTTCGTGTCTATCTAAGAATGTCATAAAGCATTGTGTCCCAGCCAAGATAGGCAACATGACGTACCAGACAACACAATTGCCACAGACTAGTGCAATGCAAGCATTCCATCCTGCAGAACAGCAGTATAAATTAATTCATCACACAATTGGAAGAAATTCATCTGATAACTTGAGAAAAACAAATATAGTGAAAATATATTGTGATGTCAGAGAGGTACAATATCAACAATGGTTTCCAATACCATTCAAAGCTGCACTACTTTATCAGTCAGTATTGAATGAAAAGCATCCAAAATTACGCTCATAAACATTTAGAAAAGTACTACTGACAGAAGAAATAACTACAATTTTGAAGACGAACAGTCTTGGATCCAGACATGGGATATATCTTCATATATATTGTTAAGGTTAATTGGTCAAAAACTACCCTGAAATTTCAATCAAAAGGAACTTTGTCCCTGACCTTGTTTTAATCTTGTTTAGGTCTTAACCTTTCTTTTTGGTCAAAATCATCCCTCCATCCATGTTACCGCCAATGAGTTAAGACGGACTGCATGTGCATCCTTTATAAAGAGACAAGTGGATTAAAACCCAGAAGACCAAAACTCAAAACTTGATTAAGCTTAACAAGTTGGATGGAAGGATTACATTGCAGATGAATGAAATGTTAGAAACTAAATCAGACTAAAACAAGGTTAGGGACTAAGTTCCTGTAGATCGAAAGTTCAGGATAGTTTTATACCAATTAGCCTATTGTTTATTGCAAAATGTAAATGTGTGTTTTTCTGGATTATTTCAAAGGCTGATATTTATAAAACAGTGTATAGCACTCACCAAGAACAGCACATGGGAAGTTGAAAGCCGTAATCACACCAACAATTCCAAGAGGATTCCACATCTATGCACAAGAAATTTTTTGAGAATGTCAACAATATTAAAAGAATTACTGTACTGATTTGAATCCAAAAGTAGAGGCGGTCAGCATACCTCCAACATTGCGTGATTTGGACCTGTTAATAGATCAATATGAATTATTCCAGGACTAAATATAGAAAACAGGGGAAAATGTCCAGTTTCAAGACTTTTTAAAATAAAAACAAAATGACTGCTGCTGTTAAATGCCTGAATTCTAGCATTATCCACAACATTCTGCACCTAGTTGATCAATGGGACTCAAACATAAACTTGAAATTATTTTGAAAAGGAAACTGAGAGAGATAAAATTACTACGAATTATACATAAATGGTGAGAACTAATCATTGAGCTTACGTTCTGAAGGTATCACTGATCCATTCAGTTGTCTACTTAAGCCCACAGAAAAATCACACATATCAATGATTTCCTGCAAACATTGGTGCTTAAAAGTTTAAAAAAAAAAAAAACCCATCAAAGAACAAGAAATATCACGAATAATAAATCAGAAAAACTGGTTTCACAACAAGTGAAATGAACATCCTATACACAAATAACTAAAGCATTAGCAAAGTAAGCTAGGTAACATACTTGAACTTCCCCTATTCCTTCAGGGAGTATTTTTCCCATCTCGAGTGAGACAAGGCGACCTAGCTGCTGAAGTTTAGTTCTCAATGCATCCCCAATCTGTCTGACAATCTCACCTCTCTTTGGAGCAGGAACCTAGAAAAATATAATGCAAGGAAATTGAGAGGTCTCACATGTCGATCACAGAAAGATCATTCGCATCAGGTAGAATATTGCCAAGTAAACACATTCCAGAAATAGTGAATTATATGATGTATCAACTCATGCATTTGTCCCCCAAATTTTTTAATAGGGTTTACAGCAAGGAAAAAGACTTGCCTGCATCCATATCTTAGCAGCTTCGCTGCAAGCTCGCATGCCTTCCTCATAATCTTCAATGGAACCCTCCACAACATCAGCTATAGCCTAAATCAATAAAAAATGGAAACGATTAAACATAATGTCGATGGATGATGCAAGGCAAGGAATTAGTAACTTCCATGATATTGTACCCCTCAAATGGTCTCATCTGTGATTCACAACAACTTAACACTACAGAATAAAAGCAACTTATACATGCGAATACACAGAGGAATACACTAATCAGCAGCAGTTGATACACACACTGATACGTATATATTATACACAGATAAAAGCATCAGGAACAACCTGATTGTTTGCAGGATTCACACTGGTGACCACAGGGCCATTTGCTTTCCACGTGCCATCTACATAACAACCCAAATTGCGAGAGCTCAGCCCGATCTCACTCAAAAACTCGTGCTCTTTCCTTGCAAAACTCATCTCTACATAAGCAAATAACATATATACATGAATAATTTATTATTAGACCACTAAATGAAACTCAAAATGATAACCTTCCATGGTTTTACAACATATCATTGCTATCAATTCTTTTTTATATATATAATTGAAACACGTATTAAGGCTCTCCATTAATTATTAAGTTTTAGAATTAGGATTGCCTCTAAAATTCTAAACTTTATCAGTAACTAAACACAAAAATAAATCAGGGTTCCAAAAGAGAAAATCTTAAGCCTACATAAACAAAGATTTTGACAGTATTTTCCTGGAAACCAAGCAGATGATGAGAAATTAAGAGCAAATATAGCAATAGCCACAACCAATCACATCAAGTTGACATATTTTCAGTTGTTGCGAAATCAGAGTCTCTAAGAAGAACAAAACCACGCCTAAAACACAAACAGGAGATAAAAAATAGTAGCACAAATCAAGATTTTATTTTCATTCAATCTTTACTTTGCGATCCTTTCGTTTTACCGTATTCCAAACCATGATAAAAGGGGGAAAAGACAGTGGGGGCGATGCATGTGTGAGTGGAATGAGGGATCGTAAAGAAAAAAGAAAAAGAAAATTGTACGATAAAAGAAAGAAGGAGAAAATACCAACTTTAAGTTGTGGTGGTTGTGTTTTCTGGAATGGGAGGAGGGTACTGACGAAATGCTAAATACTTTTAGTTTTGTTTGATTGATTATGAAAAGGAATGGAATAGAGACAGAAGACAGAGAAGAGGAGTGAGGAGAGAGCGTTGGTATCTCTGACTTGTTAGCAACTCTATATATGGATAGCAGAGACAACGATTACTTCTTTCCATAACAACAAAAAGAAAGAGGGAGAGACACACACGTAAAAGCCAACTAGATGAGATTGATGATTTGTCCATTTATGATCATATCACTATTTTGCTAACAACATAGTAAGGCAAAGTAATAAACTATGATTGTGTTTAGTATTGTTTTTGTTTTTGTGATTGAGATTTAAAAAAAATAGTTTCATGAAAAGCATTTTTTGATGCAGTTCATAATTGAAATTGAAGTGTTTGGTTAAAACTGTGATTGAGTTTAAGGTTGATAAAAAACAGTTTTATGTGTTTTGTTATCATATTTTTCATATTATTGTCAACTTGTGAAATTATTTTAAAAGACACACACACACACACACACACACACATATATATATATATATATATATATTGTTTTTTAAATATTGTAGATTAATAATCATAACAATAAAATATAATTAATAATTCAAGTAAATTAGACATTTATTTTTATTCTCTCATCAAACCACTTGTAATTTCATCACGAACTAAATCGATACGTGAATGCATCTACGATCCCTTTCTATTTGATCGAGTGACATAACAAAAAACACAAAAGAATACGACCAACGTCAATATTCTGTATAATATTCTGGGATTCCCAGAAACAAGAGAAACTCTCAAGAAAGATTGAAATTTTATTGAATAAATCTCAAGAAACTCTCAGTGATATTTAAAGCGAAAACCCCAGTCATAATCCTTGTTGGACAAGAAACGGGATAATTATTAAAAATTACCAAAAATAGAAAAATTGAGATAATTGTGGAAATTAAAACTGCTTGAAATCTTGAGCAAGCCGAAATTGAAGGAAGTCTATTCAAACATGGAAATCAAGAGTTACGACTAAAACAAAACTTTCCTAAAATGACAAAAACGATGATTTTGAGGCCTAAACGACGGAATTCAGCCAAAAAAGGAAATGCATCAACAACAAAGCTATTGTTTATTGACGGTCACACTAAAACACATTAGTTGGGTGAGTTTCGTGTCATTTCGACTTCAAAGCTCGAACTGCTGGAAATTTTGGGGCCTCTATCTACATATTTTTTATATTTTAAATAATTTTTTTAAATAAAAAACAAAATCAAATTGGGTCTGACCCAACTAAATGGGTTGACCCAGACAAGTTGGGCCAAAGGCCTAACTCTGTTGGACTTGGGTTGGGCCTCCTTTCAGCCCATCCCAAGTCCAACACATATATACCTGTTGAGTGAAACGATGCGTTGCATTATTCACGTCTTCTTAAAACATGCACAGTGCAGCACACTGTCTATATGAATTAATTCATGTGCACAGTAGTGTCCGACCGATGGTGATGAGAGGCTCGACGATCGATGCTAATATGTAGAGGAGATCGAAGTGATTCTTCCTATGGTGGCGGCGTTGAAAATGGTGGTCTGTGGTGGTCGGTAGGAGTTTCAGAAGCTTGACGTCATCGCTTCAACGACAAGGCTTCCTGCTCTCACTGGAGGTGGTCACGACAGATGGAGGAGAAACTACTGGTGATGGGGGGATGGTGATGGTGTCTCCGAGAGCTACCCCTGACTAGGGAGAGAGAGAGTTGTCGTGTGTAGAGAGAGAAAGTTGTTGCCGTAGAGAGGAGAGCTCTGCCACTGTGGAGAGAGATCGCCGGTTGCTTCATGCTTTAAACACACCCTTAAGCTGCTAACCACAACCTGCAATCCATGAAACACAGGCAAAAAAATGAATCGTGATCTCAGGTAAAAACATCATTTTTAGCTTCTTCTAAACCACGGTTTCAGTCAATTTTTAGGTGGGTCCCATAACAATTTAATCTGTTTTTGTTCATTACCAAATGCCACAAAACTGATTATTGCTCGAACCTCGGTTTCGATCGCAATGCCAAATGGCCACTATAACTAAAAATATTAAAAAATAATAATTTTTATCACCAAAAACTACAACTTGAAACCTAAGTGTGTGTTTTTTTTAAAAAAAAATCTTGCACTAGTTTTGTGTGGGAAAATGAGAAAGAGCGAGAGTTTAAGATTAAAGGGATGGTTGAGTATATGATAAAGGGTGAAGATCATCAACGAGGGAAAGAGAGAAAAGGTTATGTTGCTATTTTGGAGAGAAACATGAGGTAAGAGGAAGAGAAGAAAAAACAAGTTATTACAGTGGTTGTTGGGAAAAGAAAAGGAGAAAAAATGAAGGAAAATATGGTGGTCATTGTGTGAATCCACAATGCTTCATGCTTGTTTATTGGTGTTTTTCCAAATCATTTTTTAAAGATTTAATTTGTTTAAGAATATTAATGATATTTGAACATAATAATGTATTATTGATGAGATCATTAACATCAAAATACTAAGAAGTTTTTTAATTCCTAACATTACTAGAAAATTGCAGATTACTGATAAAAAAATTTGTCGATATTTAAAAACTAATTCAAAAGAAAATAAGATTACCAACAAAATTATGGATGGAAACAAATCGTTAAAAACCATATTGTTAATAAATATATCAATACTATAATCATTTATGTATTTATAGAAAAGATTATTATGCTAAACAAAAAATTATTATTTATATTAATTCTATCGGTAAATCCATCGCTAATTATGGTTAAATTACAAATATATGTTAGTTTTCTAGCATCCTAGACCAATAGGTTTCATCTTGCATTTAATAATGTAAAGTCCTCTTTCAATCTATTTTTTTTAGGTAAAATACTTTTCATCTATTTATCATTTCTACACAACTGACCTCACTCATCACGTGATTTAACTTGATAATGAATACTTGTGCAATCACTAATAATTTATTGTGATTTGTACATTCATCCTATAATACTTTGTCAAAGTACTTTAAAAAATTTAAAAATCTTGACACATATGGTTATTCATCTACTATTGATTGAACATTTACATGTATAATTATTATTATTTATTCTCATTGCATCCATCATTAAAATAAAGAGAGGAAAGGTGTTGTTTTTCACACCAAAAAAAGAAATATAGGAGGGGGGCTGTGACAGGTTATAACTTAAATATTACCTATGGTTTTCTCGATGAGAATTAATAACAATGATTTTTTATGGTAATTCCATTCGCAATATTGACACTCGAATTTGCCGAGGAAATTAACAAGGGAATACCTAATTTTTTTTTTAATTCCATAGATAATTACCTCTATATTCACCAACAAAACTTTTTCTTGTTGGTGACTACGAATGGAATCAATGATATCATGCTATGTCGATAAATATCATTATAATTTATCGATGATATTTTTTTCATAGATATTTTTGTTTGTATTTGATATTTTTTAATAGTGTAGATTGATGCATCTAATTAATATGAAAGCTCATGTGAGGGATGACATGTTTTTTTTCCTATATCTAGCGGTGCAATCAATTAATAAAATAAATGTTTGATGTCCATTAAATATTTTCAAGGTTTCAATATGTGAAAGAGTTAAGTTGTGTAGGGTTTATATGGTGGTTTCTTGAGAGAAAGTTTGCTATTAATCAAGTAGACTTTGTCTTAAGTATCATTTGTTTTAAAAAAAAACTAATTTAAACGTTAATTAGCATGTCAAATGTTAATGGATGAAATTAATACGAGTTAAAATAAGTGTATTAAATGATAGATAATTTTGCTTGGGAACATATTTTTTTTAGATTTTGGTGTTGTAATTAAAAAATTTATGATATGAATTTTTTTTCTTGAGAAAAAATATGAAGGTTTGTGTTGGTGAGATGTAAAGGGGTTATAAATAATTTTGGTTAATGTAAATGGTTACGATTTTTCTTTGCTAAAACCTCTTTTATTTATTAATAAGATTTGTTTTGCAATTTCACTTTTCATCAACTTATTTTAACTATAACACAACTCTCAATCTCTCAAATTCGAGTCAGGGTATGCATCCTTTATAAAAACTTAGGACAACATGATTTTAACTTGTTCACTTGATCCTACAAAATATACTTTCCGGATGATGCGATTTCCTTGTGTAAAAAAAAATAGTTAAGAAAAGTAAAACTTCTATTTCAACATTTCGGTTTATATATATATATATATAGCATGCTAACTTTGTACTATCTTAACTCTCGTTTTTGCTCATGAGTCTTTAATTTTAAATTTTTAAGAGTACCATTATATTATTAGATAATTTTTTATATCATGATTTTTATCTCCAACAACAAAAGCTATACATGCATAATTTTTTAAAGCATCACATAGAACAAAAGTTAGGCATATAATATACTAGACATTCTTATATAAATATTAATAGATTGAATATAATAATTATTTCTAATTTGAATGATTTCCATAACAAAAATAATACAAAATTTGGATCACAAAATAACGAAATCAGTAAAGTGCCAAAATCCATGTGGCTCTGCAACATGGTACGAACCTCTTGTCCAGTGAGTAGTCTGGTCATCGAGTCCTATGGGGCAAATGTCCATCGTTCTAACCCCCCCAACGAAGTTTCGTGGCTTGTGATGAGGTTTGACGACAATGATGAAAGTCCAAACTATTATTGACGTGAGAAAATCAAAAACAAAATCTTACTCCCAGAATTTCATGTGTCTGAATCCGACCGAGCCAAACGAAACCAAAAATTCTCTCTCAACTTCATCGTTCCATTCTTTAATCCTTCCCCGCCTCATAATCTTCTGTTTTTGTCTCACACTTTATCCAATTCATTGGTAAGTCCTCGAAATTCTTCTTCAATTTCATTACCTGGCGAATTCTTAACTTTGCTCAAGAACTAGGGTTTCATTTCCGTAAACACGAGGAAGAAACCCTAGGCCTTAATTTGCCATCTGGGTTTTTTTTTATCTCTTCTCTATTTCCCTCTTTTTTTTGCCTCTGAGATTAAAATGAAAGTCTTTGATAGCTTGTATAGTTCAAAGAACCCCAAATTGAAAGGGGTTTTCAATGGATTATGTACTTTGATCCTTTTGTTTTTATTTTACAACCGGATAGATATACTTAGAAATCCTTTTGATGGTAAAACCTCAATTCAAAGAGGTGTTTTGGGAGATGGATCAAGGGGTAATTCGATTATTCATAGGGGAATGATTGAAGTGACTGATGATCGAAATGATTCGAGCTTAAAGAATCCGGCATTGTGTAGTGGGCTGATTGATCATGATGGGTACGCAAATGAATGTGAGTACTTGAAAGCTAACCCGGTTTGTTCGTCGGGTGGGTTCTTTGATTATATCAAGTTTTTGTATTGTGGTTGTGGTGATTTTAGAGTGTTGGGTTATGCAGTGCTGGGTATCTGGCTTGCTGCTTTATTTTATTTGTTGGGGAATACAGCTGCTGATTACTTCTGTTCTTCTTTGGAGAGGTTATCGGATCTTTTGAAATTGTCTCCTACAGTTGCTGGTGTTGCACTCCTTCCGCTTGGGAATGGAGCACCAGATGTGTTTGCAAGTATCGCTGCCTTTGTCGGAAAGGATGCAGGTGGTATCGGACTTAATAGTGTGTTGGGTGGTGCGGTGTTTGTTACTTGCATTGTTGTTGGGGCTGTATCATTATGTGTTGCGGGTAAGGAAGTTCAGATTGACAGGAGATGCTTCATTAGAGATATATGTTTCTTCCTTTTTACCCTGCTGTCGTTGCTGATAATTATAATGGTGGGTGAGGTGAGTGTTGGGGCGGCTGTCGCATTTGTCTTGATTTATGTGGTGTATGCAGTTTCTGTGGCTGCTAATGAGATGTTGAGGAAACATGCACAGAGGTTGAAACTGGATGCTGTTACACCGTTGATTCCTGTGCGAGGAAGTATATTTTCACAAACGAGTGGTGAAGAGGATACAAACATTTATAGTTCTCTGCTTGACCTTGAGACTGGAAGTGACGTGCCCCATCTACCTTCTTCCCTGCCATCATGGATGTGGGCTTCGAATGTGGCCATTTATTCCAATCACTCATCAAAAATCAATTTGCTGGATGAAGAAAGGCCTCCGTGGGGCTGGACTGATGAGGGCATGGAAATCAGTAGCTCTTCATTTTCATGTTCCAGGTTGTTGTCAATGATGGAGCTGCCATTGACAGTGCCCAGACGGCTAACAATCCCATTAGTTGACGAGGAAACATGGTCAAAGCCATATGCTGTAGCCAGTGCTTCCTTGGCTCCTCTCTTACTGGCATTTTTGTTGAGTAGCCAAGATGATTTGGGTTCTCGAAGCAGAATCATAATTTATTTTATTGGCACTGCAGCTGGTTGTGTGCTTGGTTTTCTTGCATATCAACATACAAACTCTGATCATCCACCTCAGAGGTTTTTGCTAGCCTGGGTATTAGGGGGATTTTTGATGAGCATTGCGTGGTTCTACATGATAGCTAATGAGCTTGTTGCTCTGTTAGTTGCATTCGGTATGGTCCTAGGAATCAATCCATCAATCCTTGGATTAACTGTATTAGCATGGGGCAACTCGATGGGGGATTTAGTGTCAAATGTTGCGTTGGCAATGAATGGTGGTGACAGCGCACAGATTGCAATGTCCGGAAGCTATGCAGGTCCCATGTTCAACACTCTTGTCGGCTTAGGTGTCTCCATGCTGCTAGGAGCCTGGTCGCAGAGCTCTGGTATATACGTTCTTCCTCAAGACAGTAGCTTGTTTTACACAATGGGGTTTCTCATGTCAGGATTAATCTGGGCGCTTGTTGTCTTACCTAGGAACGACATGCGCCCTAGCAAGTTCTTAGGGATGGGTCTCATAATTCTCTATGTGATTTTTCTTTCAGTGAGGTTGACCGTTGCCATGGGATATTCAGTTAGCTGACCAGATGCTAGCTATCTTTTAGGAAGGGCAGAGCCCTCAAGCTATTATTGTCCCGACGTTTCACTTGTGAAATTGCAATTTGGTTAACTCGATATTAATTAACTAATATATAAAACGCGTGGCTATTTTATTGTTTAATTTCACACTGTTCAAGCTATTTTACTGTTTAATTTCGCACTGTTCAATTATCAAATTTTAACCCCCGAGACCAGGGGTATTTTAGAAATTTTCAAGGGACTTGGATGGTATTTCTGAATTTTTTGTATAGTAAAACTACTTGATTAGCTCCCGAAAATGACAAAATATTAGCCTTGGGTTTGGAGGTGTTTTTGTTTTTTCCAAAATTTCTGTACAGTAAGACTACTAAAATAACCTCCGAAAAGGACAAAACAAAATATTGTAGCCAAGGGTAGTGGGGTATTTTCTACACTGTTTTTTTCGATATTAATTAACTAATATATAAAACGCGTGGCTATTTTACTATTTAATTTCGCACTGTTCAATTATCATTTTACTCTGGGATCGAAAAATTTTAACACCCGAGACCGGGGATATTTTAGAATTTTTTAAGGGACATTGATGGTATTTCTGAATTTTTTGTATAGTAAAACTACTTGATTAGCCCCCGAAAATGACAAAATATTAGCCTCGGGTTTGGAGGTGTTTTTGTTTTTTCCAAAATTTCTGTACAGTAAGACTACTAAAATAACCTCTGAAAAGGACAAAACAAAATATTGTAGCCAAGGGTAGTGGGGTATTTTTTGCACTGTTTTTTTCGTGATTATCACTAGGTGTAGGGGTGTATAAGTAATTGACCGTTATTTTATTTTATTTTTTATGAAACACTGCAGGCACGTCGTTCGGACGCGCCCGCAGTGTTTCACGCGCACACACCTTTCAGGCGGCCGTGCAGGGTTCTTCGGCGATCACAACTGCACTATCATGTGTCACTTGGTGAGTCACTCTACCCTATGTCTACCAGTGCGGCGCGTGTTGGTCTTCGATGCTCGGGGAATCGCCGACTAACAATTTTGGGTTTTTTCTCCGTTTCTCTCTCCTGCCGCCGCAACTTTTGTCTAAGTCTTTCATATGTGTAGATTATTTATTTTAGTCCCTATGGTTTTGATTTAGTTTTTACTCTTGATTTCTTCAATGGAAAGTTTGATTGTTTTCAATTTTATCCTTCAATTAAAATTGATTATATATGTTGGTTTTCATTTCAGTTTTTATTCTTTTGATTTTTGATTTCTTTTGATTTCTTTAATTTTTTCGGTAGGCAAGTTTTAATTTGTTTTAATTTTGTTCTTCAATTGAAATTAGTCATATATGCTATTTTTTATTTCAGTCCTTATTCTTTTATTTTTTTAACAAAAATACACAACAATTACCTTTAAAAATATTATTATTTGTTTCGGTCCCAAGGTTTTTATTTGTTTCAATTTTATCCTTATATATATATATATATATATTAATTTATTTTAATTGTGTGCTCCAATTGAAATTGGTCATATATGCTACTCTTCATTTTGGTTCTCGCTCTTAATTTTTTAACAAAATTACACTGCAATTTTTTTTAAAAAAAATACCTTTATTTGTTTCAATACTAAGGTTTTTATTTTTTTCAATTTTATCCTTCAATTGGTATTAATTATATATTTTATTTTTCATTTCGATCCTTATTCTTTGAATTTTTTATATGATATTAATTCCTTTGGGTTTTTTTTTTGTCATTCTTGAACAATGTTTATTTTTTATCTGTATTTATGCATCTATGCTTTTAGTTTTTATTTTTAATTTTTATCTTTTTTTATTGGGGTTATATTTTTAATCGGTTTAATCCTGAAATTTTAATTTATGTTGGTGATCATTTTAAAATTAATATTGCTTCCTTTTTCCCTTTGTTCATTTTTTTATGTTTTCTATTATTTTATTTGTTCTTTGGATTAGATGATTTTTATGATTTTATTATTTATGCAATAATGATTTTATTGATTATTTTTTATTATTTTTTTGTAAAACTATTTTGCTTTTTTTGTAATTCTTCAAGGCAATTTAATGATTTTAATTATGTGGGAAGTAATGTTGATAATAATTTTAACTGTTATAGCAATGATAATGACGGTACTGTAGGGATAGATTTTCAATTTATGTTTTCATCTTTTTGTAGATAGAGAATTAACTATTTATGTTTGTATTTGATTATTGCAGGTATTTTCACAATTTATATTTTATTTTTGTGTTTGATTTAAATTGAATTATAAAATGAACTAATCTTAATACAATGAATTCAATAATTCATATATCTGAATCTTTTTTCTTTTATAATGATGATGATAATTTTATGTTGGTTATGTAATTAAACCTACTAAACAGATAAATTTGTATTTATTTAAAATTTATATATTTTATAGAAAACTTGCACTTGATAGGAATTCTGTATAGATTTATTATTTTGACTAAATTTATATTATAATAAAAAACAATTCACACAATTAATATTTTTTTACGTTGAAAAAAAAAATGGTGTCGCCTGCGACGAGGCGTGGGAGCATTGGCTAGTAATCATATAGCACGTGCATGATCTTGTCATCAGCAGCACTTGCTGTCGAATTTTGAATCACCTCCCTCCCTTTCTAGCACGGTAATAAGGTTATTTTAACGAGGTGTAAGTTAGTGTTACTAGTTGTTTTTTAAAGTATCATTAAATAATATAATATTAATATTAATATATTAAAATGATTCAGAAATATAATAAAAAAATATTTTAAAGCAAGAAAAATCATTTGACATTTTTAAATAAATGGGAGAAATAACATTGATTTTAAGGGTGAAATTAAAAAAGAAATTAAGAAGTATAATAAAATAATATAAAAAAATACAACCAAAATTTGAGATGATCAAATCTTAAACAAAAATAAAATAAGAGAAAAAATAACATCTCAACACTAAAAAACAAATTAAAAAAATCAATTTGACAAAAGGCTCATAAAATAAATAAAAGGTTGATATCAAATGTTTGAAAAACAATGAGGAAAATATCATTCACTAATTTAAGGGTGAAATTAAAAATATCAATACAATTTTACAAAGAAAACAAAACAAAAACCTAAAACACAAAGCATAAGTTTGAAACCAAGAACAAATAAGAGGAAAAAAATAGCATTTCAGTCAAAGATGAATAAAAAACAAATTTAAAGTGTATAAAAGGAATCAAAATGAAAATTATACAACAAAAACAATAAGGACTAGATAAAATATTTCAAAAAATAAGAGGACAACATGGATTTTTGATTGGGTAGTGTGTTTTTTGAGATAAAAAGAAAAAAAAAGGAAGGAAGAAAAAGTCATCAGGTCAAAATGTCACACTCACCACTACTCATCACCTCATCTCAATGGACTTCATAAGTTTTTGAACACTAACGTGAATGCAAGATTATGCACCTCTCAGACATTGTTACACACTTCACTTAAAGTGTGTAGAATGATCTCATATACTAAGCATTTGCACCGCAAGCACTAATAAGACCTTTAGTTAAAATAAATTTTATTTTTAAAATATAAAATCCCCCCTAACCTTTAGTTACAAAATATCACAATGAAAAGACAAATAGGACCTCAAACCTAATCTTTGAAATTTATGACTTTAGGGGTAACAAAATAAATTCACTATTTATTTATATATATAATATTAATTATTCTTTTAAAAAGATGAAATTGCCGATGTATTGTCCTATAACAACAAAATGACCATACTGAAAAGATGAATAAGCCCTTAAATCCAAGTTTGAAAAAAACTATGATTTAAAGAGTAATCAAGTAGATTGATTGTGTATTTTTAAACAAAAAGATGAATTCACCCCTCTATCAAAGGTTGTTTTACTTTTATTTCAAAGGCATTCGAGTCATTCCACCATGCAATTAAAAATTTAAAAAGACTTCTTTACCTAAAACATATTATTATGTTGATTGGTCCTTATGTAATTATAATATTGCAATATTTTAGGAAGACAAAATATCCACTATATTATTCTCGTTCATAGTATACTAACTTTCTAGGTTCGGTTTCCATGTCATTTTTAAGATCAAAAGTAAAAAAAAAAACTATTGTGCTAGGTTTTTTTCTATTATTTGAGTCAGGATTGGTAACCTATATAGTTCATTAAATATTTTCTCCCATATACAGTTCCAAGAATTTCTTGGCATTATTTCAACTATGATGTTTAGCATATTTTGTACCTTGTTTAGTATATCAAATATTCATTGTTGTTCTTTTTTTATTGTTTATGTGAAATATATAGTCCAAAGGTGTTTCATATGGTGAGAGATAATAAAGGAAATTGGGTCCACTGAAAAAATCTCATATCTAATTGATAAATCACATTTCATTTTTTCCTTTTTTATTGATCCTTCTAATTCAAGTTGGTTTGCTGTGAAACTCAACCAAGGTTAGGACAATAACAATTATTGATTTTGTTTTTTTAGCAGGGTTATTTCCCCCCTAATAACTAATGAAAGGGTTATAGTATCTTGTTGTTATTCAAGTAAAAGAGGGTTGATATTGACTCTATTTTTTTTTTCAGTAACAAAAATGATAATAAAACATAGAGTAAGTGCTAAAGTAATGTTTTTTATAACAATAAGAATTTCATTTATATGAACTAAATTCATAAGGACAATGTTTGTATAGGTAAAAGGAAAAAGAATTCTAACTTCTTTAGATATTAGGAACAATATAGAGAAAAAAGAAAGGTAGATAAAAGTGTAAATATTGTAATTTAAGTAGGCAAAAACTTTTTAAAAAATCTTCAAGAGATAAACATGATCACACAAATGGCCACTTTACTCATAAGATTCCCAAGTTACAAGAAAGTTTAAAATCTTCATCTCTCTATATTAAAACTCTACAAGTCTTCATGTGATTTTTCATTCAAGTATGAACAACCTCTTTAAGCATGATCTCCTACCTATACTCAAAAGGACTTTGAGCCCAAAAATCACAAATTTGTCACAAAGCATGATATTCCACCTTTTCAAAGTTGATCATCCAATTTTGTAGGCATGTCTTCCTTTACACGTCCATTTTCATGTCATTTTTTAAATTTATCTATTTGATAATCATATCCTTATGAAAAAAAATTCTTTGAAATCTTAATTTCAATACCAAGAGACTATTGATATGGACTCCATAATTAAAGTCAAAATCAAAGAAAAAAAGCTCCAAATCAAAGAAATATTGTTTTGAACTCAAGCAAAAAAATCTCCAGAATTGAGCCTAAAATCAAAGAAAAATAGGTTGTAAATTGATCTCATGTATAAGAAATCATGGACTTAAAACATAGCCTAATAAATATGAAAAATTGGCTATAAATCAAGCTCAATATCATAGAAAAAAGAGTTCAAAATCAAGCCCATCAATCCTCTCATTTTATGTTTAAAAAAGAGAAGAAATTCTCTTTTTTTGCGTGATGACATGACTTATTTTATAGGTAAGTTGTGTAGTCATCTACGATGCAAGTAATTATTTTATATAATTACCCTTAAAAGTAGGAAACACAATATATTTGCAAACTACTTCGCACCATGTAATTTCTTTGTGGATGTACAAATTTACCAATGAATCATCAAGTACATACCAAGCAAATGTTTTACTCATAGTTACATTGAGAATAATATTTTCTTATATTTCATCTTGTTACACATTATTACATTCTTTATATATTATTATTAGATGAAGTATTAAATAATTATTTATTTAGTACAAGAGACATGTTTAGCATGAGATCGCATAACCATCATAACCATCGATCAAACCCTTTTTAAGAAATATATTTTAAAGCCTATTAAAGAGTAATGGAAAGCCTAAGATTATTGAAAGTTTTATTCGACTTTGTTATAATGCTCAAAATATATCAAAAAAAAATTAAAGAATTTTGGTATCATTAAAAGAAGAGAAAGAGAAAGAAAGTCATAAAATAAATAATTATTTATTGATCACAATATAACATAAAATAGAGTTTGGTTTTTTAAAAAATTTATTTAAAAATACAAAATTTTATAAAATGTCAAGTACACCGCTATCCGGATCTTGGTAAGGTTAGCCCAATGGATTGGATCAGTGGGCTGCAAATTGTGTAGATAATAAATTCGGTAAGCCTTGCTGTCATTTTGCTAATAAAATCAATTACCGATCATTTTTCTAAATATTTTTAGACAAAAAACCCCTACAAAAATAAAATAAAATAAATCACAGTCTTAATTTCCAACCCTCTCCCCCTCATCCTGTTTCTCAGGAATCCAACGTCAACGGAAAAACTCCATGGCTATTTCCCCTCTCTCCTCCCTTCACTGTCTCCTCTTCTTCCTCTTAACCCTCTCAACCCGCTCATCATCATCATCATCAGACCATCCACAAACCTTCATCATCCACGTGACAAAATCCCACAAGCCCTCCCTTTTCTCTTCTCACCATGATTGGTACACCTCCATCATTCATTCCCTCCCCCCTTCACCTCACCCTGCCAAGCTCCTCTACAACTATAACCATGCTATCCACGGTTTTTCAGCCCACCTCACAGCCACCCAAGTGGAAAAGATCCGCCGTGTTCCGGGTATTCTTTCAGTCATTCCAGATCAAATTCGCCAGCTTCACACCACGCACACCCCTGCTTTCTTAGGCTTGTCAGAAAGTTCTGGTCTTTGGCAAAATTCTGGTTATGGTGATGGTGTGATCATTGGAGTTCTTGACACTGGAATATGGCCTGAACACCGTAGTTTATCAGATTCCGGTCTGTCTGATGTTCCTTCCAACTGGAAAGGGATCTGTGAGACAGGACCTGACTTTCCAGCCTCTTCTTGCAACAAGAAACTTATTGGTGCTAGAGCTTTTAACAAAGGCTATATGAGTCATAGAGGGAGACTTATTGATGAATCTAAAGAATCTGCATCTCCAAGAGATACTGAAGGTCATGGCACACACACATCAACAACTGCTGCTGGATCTTCGGTCCATAACGCGAGCCTTTTCGAGTACGCGAGTGGAGAAGCTCGTGGTATGGCCTCAAAAGCAAGAATTGCTGCTTACAAGATCTGTTGGAGTTCAGGTTGCTATGACTCTGATATTCTTGCTGCAATGGATCAGGCTATCTATGATGGAGTCCATGTGATTTCTTTATCTGTTGGTGCTACTGGTCATGCTCCTCAATATGATCACGATTCGATTGCCATCGGGGCATTTAGTGCATCACAACATGGAATTGTTGTGTCTTGCTCTGCTGGGAACTCAGGACCAGATCCATATACTGCTGTTAATATTGCTCCATGGATCCTTACTGTCGGTGCTTCAACAATTGATAGAGAGTTTCCAGCCGATGTAGTCTTGGGCAATGGATGGGTTTTCAATGGGGTTTCGCTGTACTCTGGTGATCCACTTGTTGATCTCAAGCTTCCTTTGGTGTATGCCGGTGATGTTGGGAATAGGTATTGCTATGTGGGGAGTATAAGTCCATCAAAAGTCCAAGGGAAGATTGTGGTATGCGATCGCGGAGGGAATGCAAGAGTGGAGAAAGGAGCTGCCGTGAAACTTGCTGGTGGGCTTGGAATGATATTGGCAAACACGGCAGATAGTGGCGAGGAGCTAATTGCCGATTCCCATCTTCTGCCTGCCACTGAGGTCGGTGAAATTGCTGCCAATAAGATTAGAGAATATGTGAAATTGAGCCAGTATCCAACTGCAACAATTAATTTCCGTGGAACGATAATTGGGACTTCACCTGCAGCTCCCAAGGTTGCAGCCTTTTCGAGTCGTGGTCCAAATTATTTGACACCAGAGATTCTGAAGCCAGATGTCATTGCTCCTGGTGTTAACATTTTGGCCGGTTGGACTGGATTCGTTGGACCAACAGATTTGGAAATTGATCCTAGAAGGGTTGAGTTCAACATAATATCAGGCACCTCGATGTCTTGTCCCCATGTAAGTGGAATTGTTGCTCTGCTTCGAAAAGCATACCCGGATTGGTCCCCGGCTGCTATAAAATCCGCTTTGGTGACCACCGCTCATAATTTGGATAATTCCGGCAAGAACATCAAGGATCTTGCTAGTGGTGAAGAATCAACACCCTTCATTCATGGAGCTGGCCATGTTGATCCTAACAGTGCTCTTAATCCTGGACTGGTGTATGATATGGACACAAGTGACTACATTGCATTCCTTTGTGCAATCGGGTATGATTCTAAGCGAATTGCGGTTTTTGTCAGAGAGCCTCCTCGATCGGACATATGCAGCGGCAAAGAGGGCAGTCCAGGCAACCTTAACTATCCATCATTCTCTGTTGTTTTCCAGTCCAATAGTGATGTGGTTACCTATAGGAGGACGGTGAAAAATGTTGGGAATTCTCTTGATGCAGTTTATGAAGTTAAAGTGAATGCTCCTGCAAATGTTGACATCAACGTGTCCCCGAGTAGGCTTGTGTTTAGTGCAGAGAATAAGACCATGTCTTATGAGATTACCTTTTCCAGTGTTAGCTTGGGTTGGTCTAGCAGCATCCACTCAGCAGCATTTGGATCGATCGAGTGGAGCAATGGGATTCATGGAGTAAGAAGTCCAATTGCTGTCAAGTGGCGCCAAGGATCATCCAGGGAATCCATTTAAACTTTGGAGAAGTATCTGGCACAGTTTCAAACTTGGGGCATTGGCCGCCTCTTGTGTACAAATTATGTGATGATGATTTAGCTTTTCATTTCAACGAGATTCCAAGTTGAAGATTGTGTGGGGGGGGTTGATCTAGGAACGGGCTAAGGTTAATGTATTTGAAGAAATGAATTTTTTTCATCTTCTTGTTTATAATGTACTGATACTTTCCATGGTGAATAAGATGAAATAATGCTTTAATGGCTTCTACAATTGTAATCAATAGATTTCTTCCATTTCTTTTGATGCTTCCTCTTCTTCATCATCCGCTACATAAGTTTTACTTGTACGCGCATAGATTCATATGAAACCAGCATAAGCTACGTAAATTTAGGGGAGAAATGAAGCTTTAATGGGTTACAACAGAAAAGAAGGCGAACGAAGATGATACGTTATCAATTGATAATGCAAGGATGGGTGGGCTTGATATAAAATATAATAATAGAAATGTAAGATGGCATGACATGCAACGACGCTTTGGCCGAGTGGTTAAGGCGTGTGCCTGCTAAGTACATGGGGTTTCCCCGCGAGAGTTCGAATCTCTCAGGCGTCGTCTAGCATTTTTTCCCATTTTTCATATGGATGATGTTTTGAGCTCTTTCCCTCTCCCTATTTGCTCCCTAGGAAAATCCACGAGCGAGGTGAGAACCTGGTAAGCAGAGCAGGACTAATAGGTAAAAACGTTTCTCATTTGGCCAACATTCATAGATCACTCCATTTACTTCAATGCTTAGGCATATCAGATATATGTCCTGTTTGAAATTATTTAGACTGTTTTGGAAAATAATTTTCGTTAAAAAATCTATTAAAATAATACTTTCTTTATTTTTTAATCATTTTGAGATATCTACACGTGAAAATTATCTAAAATCACAAAAAAAAAATTAATGTAATGTAAAAAAAATTCTTAAACACTTTCTACCTGCTTCAATACCACCATACGAACTAACAATGAACAACCCACTGTTCAAAAGTCGATCTAGTGCCTACTTGCATGGCCAAGGCCTTGAGGTATGAAACCAATCTGCAGCTACGCAATTTGAAAGTGGGTTTCAGCATTTCAAGAAATCAAATCCCCGCTCTGAGATTGCACAATTACAAACCTTTATCATGACATAAATTTGATCGCACAAACAGTGCACTGCGCAACATCTCATCCCATAAATCAGGTCCAATGACTTGAAAAAAAAACTTTAGAATAATGATCCAATATTACTTTTAAGAATCTCATATAATGTCAAGGCAGTAGAAACACATTTTTATCCATTTTATTTCCAGGAGTTCCTATCGAGATGTTCTGCTTGCTCCAGCAACTTTAATGGCCATATTTCTGAAACTCCCACTCGCTATTATCTGCATAAGTGAAAGCCAAATAAATGCTCAGTTGTTTGAGGATATAATAATAAATCTAAGAAATCATATGCATTCTCTACCACGTACCGAGAGGGCACACTTGGCGGGTTTTGAGCCATCGGCTGATACAGTGGAAGTGGAAGGCATGGTTGCACACACCTGTCATAACATAACAAATCCCTTAGCTCATGTAAGCAGATTGATAAAACATATAAAACACAAACCTACAGGATAAACCAAGGTAACACAGCAAAATTGATCATATAAACAACATCATTGAAGCTTACATCGAGCCACAATCATTAATAAAACAATAAAGTTACAAGTTTGATATGATCAGCTATCAAAACAAAGAGAACTAGATCAAGTGCCATGCTTATTCCAGTAATAAGCCAGATGTTCATGTGAAAAAATATCATCTAAGGAATCATGGTTTAAATACTGCAAGACAAACAGTCATAACCAATAGACCAGAAGAATAAGAGAAAGGCAGCTACAAAACCAGCATCTTGACCTACCACTTCTATCTCATATCATTGAGAGCTAAAATTAAACAAAATCATGATCTCCCATGACACTCACTATTATTGTGGATTACCAAACAATGCCATGATCAGTGTAAGCCACCAATCATTTAAATGAAAGAAAAAAAAGCAGATATACAGGACCAAGATTTTTCTCCTAAATTGCCATCTAGAAAACTGAAAATAGTGACTTCAATCAGGTTGATCAATAGCAACAGCACAACACTGGCAGGGCACACGGCCTCACAAGGGAAGCACTTAAAAATAAATGCACTAAAAAGGAGAAAACTAAATTCTGACACTTGGGCATAATTGTTATGATCTCTGGCAATATCAGCTACTAGTCTATAATTAGACCATCAGGCACTCGTAATTCATAAAAAAAGATTAAGTTTGGTAATTTACTTATCAATAGACCAACAGGGTTGTCACCTGTGGTGCTCCAACTAACAACACATGTCCAAGATCAGATTATCAATCCAAGCATGCTATATCCAGGAAGAACATAGGAAAAAAAATGAAAAGCCTAAGACAATTGTAGCAATTGGGATAATTAACATAAGCGAATGTTCTGAATCAGTAGCGTCATGTTCAGGTGGAATCATCTTATAAAGGAACTTTAATTATTAAGAGAATGAGTTCTCCGTAATCACAAAAAGGCCAGCTCCGTGAAACAGATGTAATGTCAGTTATCAAGACCAAACTGCGGGCATCCTAAGCTTTGGGACTTTCAGCTCTAACATACAATCATTGCAAGCTCGTAGTGAGCATTAGTTTCTGCACACAGACTTATTCTCCCTTCCATTTCCGTATCTCCCATCAAAGAAAATACATGGGGCTACTAAAAATAAAATAAAAGCATGCTGAGCAAGGGAACACAGCCACACAAGTCTAACAAACACTGCTCCCAACGATTACAAGATTCCTGACACTTTAAATCCTTGTCTAATTCAAATAACATAGGTGAAAAAAGGGTACTAGTACATGCAGTCAAGCTCAAAACAAAGTGCCCATCAAAGAGAAAACCCTAAACTCAAGACAGAAGAAGAGCACATACCCCAGGCAACAGTGCACTCCTCGCTTGTAGCACTAGCTTGATTTGCTTGGCACTCAATGCCTAAACGAAAACACATAAGATATAATCAATATATAAACAGAAAAAAGAAAAGTCTTGGAATCTTGAAAGAGAGAAGGCCAGGACTTACAAAGATCCATGATATGGTTTCTACAAATAGCGCAATTATCCACCACGATATCTGCAAACCCATCAAATAATTAACATAAAAGAGAGAGAGAAAATCAAAATTTAAGGGTTAGATAGAGAGAGGAAGTACAGGGAAAGAGGCAGACCCCAAGCCCAAAGAGAGACAGCATTCCACTTCTTAATTTCGAATCGCTTCGGTTTCCTTGAGGAAGAGGAGCTTGCCTCGCCTGCCGGAACCATCGTCACGTCCGTGTCCATCTGGGTTTGGACTCCGGACTGGGGAGATCGAGTTGAAGAGGGGATTTAAAATAAAATAAAACAGGTAAAGAGAGAGAAATGGTGGAATAGTGAAATGGGGAGCGAGAGGAGTTGCTCTAATAATTTTCTAGCACTCCGCTACAGGCCATAATAAATATTAAAACAAATTTTATATATATATATATATATATATATATAATTTGCTTTTGGTTACTTCAATTATTTTGGTATATAGGTTTTAATTGTTTCTAATTGGATTCTCCAATTAAAATTTATCATATTTTTTATTTTTCATTTTGGCTCATATTTTTTTAATTTTTTAAAACATTACACAACAAAAAAAATTAAATGTGTTTATTTATTTTGGTCTCAATGTTTTATTTATTTCAATTTTGTCCTTTTATTAGAATTAATTATATAGTTTGTTTTAATTTTTTTTGATTGTGTCCTTCAATTGAAATTAGTCATATATGTTGACAGCAATATAAAAAGTATAGTAACCAAACACATGAAATTATTTTATATTAAACTTCAAACTCAACCACAGTTTTAACAAAACACTTTAATTTGAATTATAAATCTCAACTAAAATTGTTTTTATATGAATTTGATTTTTTTTAAGCTCCATTACAACAACAACCACAATACTAAACAGACCATTATAATGATAGAGAATAACTAGTATTATCATGTTAGTTACTTTGTGGAGTCCACTTAATAAAGAAAAAAACATAAAAAAAAAAGAAAAAATGTGAATTTATGACCCACAAAACGTGATAAAAAATATTCACCTAGGATTTCTTTCAACTAGTTGTAACTATATTTCTTTAAAGTGGACCATGAAAAGTAACTATTATAATGTCATTAGCTTCTAAACACCGTAAAACTAATCTTTCTTCGATTATAATTTGTCATATTTATAGTTCTTTTAATTTAATACTTATTATTTTAATTTTTAATCTTTTTTTATTGGCTTTTTTGTTCATGTTTTATTAGTTTTCAATTTAATCATTCAATCAAAATTCATGGTCTATTTTTTTTTCAATTTGATCCTTGTTATTTTGATTTTTTTATTTTAATTAAAGTTATATTTATTTTCAACTTAATTGACTTAAAGAAATTTTAAACACTAAATTAATGTTACCATAACTGCTAGGCACTGAATTTGGTGCCTACCTTTGAAAATAGAGAGGAAGGTTGGGATATTCAACCTATAAATAAGTTATATTTTTAAATTTTTTATGTATAATAAAAAAAATACAATTATCTAACAAGAGAGTGAGTGATATACTTTGTGAGATATTTGAGTGAAAGAATATATAAGGTGAAATGTTTATTTCTATTAGAAGATAAATTACTAATTATTCCTACTAATAGAGAGTGATAATAATTTTTATAGTTCTTAGTAAATCCTTTTGTACTTTCTTGTAGACATAACCTAAATAGGTAAGTTGTATTAATTTTTTTGTGATTTATTTTTTATTTTACTTTATTCTTATTAATTGCATATATTGGCTTCTACATGTTGCAAACCTAACAAGGACAACTATCAAGATGGTTAAAATTTAATCTTCATAAGGTTTAAATAAGGAGAAAATCTTAATCTTTGGGAGAGGAGTAAATATTTTTAAGAGGGAAAATATTTTTATATGTTATGTATTTTTCTCTCTCTCTCTCTTCCTAGACTTATGATAACTTTCATCTCTTTTGCTTGCACCTAGTTACTGAAATAATTTAATATACACCATTTGATATTTATTTCAAATTTAACTCTATTTGGCTACCCTAATACACTTAATTTTTACCACCCTACCAAAAAAAGATTTTATAAGCTTACTTTCACACCCATTTTCACTCTTAATTTATTCATATTTTTTGAATTCATACTAAACTATATATTAGCATCACATTTACACACAACATGCAAAATCCAACCATATGAAAACTGGCACCCTTGATAGAAATAGAGTTATTAAACATAATCTAAACTGCTCGGGTTGATATGAAAAAATAATTGTTTTAAGTTTGTCTTGGGACCAAGTCTTAGTTTAAACCAAGAAAGATAATAACTGAGATTAGTGAATTTCTATTAATTGAATAATTTTGTGATTTTCTATTAATTGAAATTTATTTTAATATATATTAACTAAAATATAAATCTCATCACACTTTTATTGTTCAATTTCGCATTGTTCATCTAGATACAGTTCATTGTGGATGCTATAGTAAAATTATCATTTTATCCCAAGACAAAAAAAATTTAGCCCCCGACACCAGGGGTATTTAGACATTTCTAGGGGACATAGATGATATTTCTAAATTCTTTGCACAGTAAACCTATGAAAATAGCCCCAACAAACGACAAAACATAGCCCCCGAGACCAGGGGTATTTTAGCAATTTTCAGGGGACATGAATGGTATTTTATGAATTTGTGCACAATACAACTACAAAATTAGCCCCTAAAAATGACAAAAAATAACACTTGGAACCGGGGGTATTTCAGGATTTTCACTACCGATTTTTTAGTAGATATAGCTAGGTTCAGGGGCGTATGGGTAATTGACCTATTTTTTATTATTTATTTTTCTAGAACACTGTAGGTGAGTCAGACGGACGCCCAACAACATTCCGCCCGCACGCGTCTTTTGGGTGGCGCGTGTGACGGATTCATGGGATGAAAACTTGGCTTCCAACATGTCATCTAGTTCGCTACCATGTCCTCTACCTCCACCCCGCGACGTGTGTCATATGAATGTGATCGTATAATCTCTGGTAGACGACTTTCTTTCCCCCTATTTTCTCTTTTTTACTGCTGGAAAGTACAGCGTGGTCTTTTATATTTGTGATCGTTTCATTTCAATCTTTAGTCTTTTGATTTCATTTTTCTTACTGATTTTTCAATAAAAATATCAATTATTTTAAATTATGCCCTTCAATTGAAATTGATTATATATGGTATATTTCATTTCAATCCTTAATCTTTTTATTGTTTTTTTTTGTTCCTTTAATAATTTTGGTATGCAAGTTTTAATTTGTTCTACTTTTGTCCTCCAATTGAAATTGGTCATATATGCTACTTTCATTTCGGTCCTTATTCTTTTAATTGTTTCAAAAATTACATTGTATTTTTTTTAAATCCTTTAATTGTTTTTTGGTCCCAAAATTTTAATTTGTTTCATTTTTGTACTTCAGTTAGAATTAATTATATATTTTGTTTTTTATTTTGGCACTTATTATTTTAATTTTTTATTTGATATTAATTATGTTGGTTTTTTTTGTCCTTCTTGGGTAATATTTATTTTTTATCCATATTTATGCTTTTTTTTTTAATTTTTAATTTTTATCGTTTTATTTTTTATTGGGGTTTTATTTTTATTCAGTCCGGTTATGAAATTTTTTTTTATGTTGGTTACATTGTATTTTGTTTTTAAAAATCTCTTTATTGTTTTATGGTCTCAAGGTTTTGACTTGTTGTAGTTTTTTCATTCTAGTGTAATTAATTATATATTTTGTTTTCCATTTGGCACTTATTTTTTAAAATTTTATTTAGTACCAATTCATTTCTTTTTTTTTCAGTCCTTCTTGGAAAATATTTATTTTTTGTCTGTATTTATTTATTTATGCTTTTAGATTTTGTTTTGATTTTTTGTCATTCATTTTTTGCTAGGGTTTTATTATTATTAGGTTTCGTTCTGAAATTTTAATTTATATTGGTTACACTGTATTTTATTTTTTAAAATCCCTTTTATTGTTTTTCGATCCCAAAATTTTGATTTGTTGCAGTTTTGTCATTCAATTGAAATTAATTATATATATTGTTTTTTATTTTGGCACTTATTCTTTTAATTTTTTATTTAGCATTGATTTTTTTTTGTTTTTACTTTCCTTCTTGAACAATGTTTATTTTTTGTTCGTATTTATTTATTTATACTTTTGGTTCTAATTTTTAATTTTTATCATTTTATTTTATTCCATTCAGTTCTAAAATTTTTATTATTTTAAAATTAATATTGGTCCCTTTTTCCCTTTGTTTTTTTTTTGTTTTTTTTTCAGATCAGATAATTTTATTGTTTGAGTACTAATAATGATAATTTTTAGTGATTATTTTTTATTATTTTTGTAAAATATTTTTCTTTTTTAAAAAAATTCTTCCATGCAATTTAATGTTTTAACTGTTGAGCATTAATGTTGATAATAATTTTAACTATTATAGTAATGATAATGACGATAATGTAAGGATGAATTATGTTTTCTTCTTTGTGGAGATAGAAAATTAACTATTTATTTTTGTTATTTGATTATTGTAGATGTTTTCATGATTTTATTTTGTTAATTGTGTTTAATTTAAATTGAATTATAAAATGAATTAATCTTAATACAGTGAATTCAATAATTCAAATATCTGAATCTTCTTGATTTTTTAATGATAATAATAATTTACACTGGTTATTTCTTTGAAACCTGCTATAGAAATAAATTTATATTCATTTAAAATTTATATATATTTATAGAAAACTTGCACTTCATAGGATTTCTGCACAAATTTATTATTTTATCCAGATTTATATTATAATAAAAAAAATCTAACACGATTAATATTTTTTTGTGCTGAAAAAAATATGGTTCCGACCTCGACGAGGCACGGGTGCAATGACTAATATATATAGGATAGAGAAGGTTAATATAAAAATATATTTTTTTTTATCATTTTGTAAAAATTAAAAATTATTTATTATTGAAAAACACATATTCATAAAAATAGATAATAAAATATCTCTCTATAAAATTCTCCCGTCATACTCATGTGTTAAAAAAAATCTAAATATTAATCTTGATATTTAAAAAGATGCGCACTTTCAAAGGTGAAGTTACTAACTAATGAGATTTTGTCACGTGGACCATCATGAACCTTCCAATTCGATGGAGTAAACGACAAGAGGGCATTATTGATCGTCACCAAAAAGTTTCGCAAAAGATTACGGACACCTGTGCTCGTTAAATGCAGGACAATCTGCATCAACATGAACGTCATACCTTTCGGAGGTGGTTGGCTCTGCGGTGGCTTTTGCTTTCAAAGTCAACCGCGGAGCCATAAACGTTTGGTTTTATCATCCCACGAATTTTATGATTGTAGAACCCATGTAAATAAAACTTTAATAAATCTCAGTTTGCGGAAAGCAGCCATTTCATATTTTTCACCCGCACTCACTGCACATGGACGTGGAGTGGAATGCGTTGAAAAGAAAGCAATCCTCCTGTTACATGTTTTTTTTTTTATATATATATATATGTGTGTATATATATATATATATATTAAGGGGATATATATATTGTAAGGGGACTTGTTTGTGGCTGTTCCAGCAATTAAAGATCCTCATATAATGGAGTTCCAGCGATTTTTTTTTTAAATTAAATTTAAAGTATTTTTTTTTTTGCATATTATCAATTCTTCAATAATTGTTTTTATGAATTATTCTCATCCCTGTAATCTAGAGGCGTATAGATCTGCATATCCTTCGCCTGAAAAAATTGCATTTTGTTTTTTTTATTGTGTTTGAATAATTGATTAAAAAAGAAAAATTAGGATCTGACATAAAAAAAGTGGGATATTAAATAATTGATAAAATAAAAAAGAAATCTTTAATAATTGATATAAAAAAATGAAAAAAAAAATATACTTGATTAATTGACTAAAAAACAAAAAAAATGAGATCAAGAATAATTGATAAAAACAAAAAATAAAATTTGGGATCTTGAATAAATCTTTAATAATTGATATAAAAAAATGAAAAAAAAAATTGTACTTGATTAATTGACTAAAAAAACAAAAACAAATTGGGATCTTGAATAAATGCCATAAAAAACAAAATGTACTTGATTAATTGACATAAAAAAGAAAAAATTATATACTTGATTAATTGACATAAAAAATGAAAAAAAAGTGGGATCAAGAATAATTGATAAAATAAAAAAAATAATAAAAAAAGTGTATGTATATATCCTTTAAAGTAATTTCACAAGTTGACAGCAATACGAAAAATATGGTAACCAAACATACGAAACTGTTTTTCATTAAACATCAAATTCAACCACAGTTTTAAACAAATATTTTAATTTTAGTTATGAACCGCAACTAAAAGTGTTTTCATAAAACTGTTTTTTTTAAACCTCAACCACAATAGCAAACACAATGCCAAACACACCCTTAATATTTATATGGAATTATCCGGTATCATAACTTGATTTTTTTTTAACTTTACCTAGTAATATAATATTAGATTGATTTATAATTTAAGTTCATAATTGTTTTTTGATTTTTTTATGTTCTGAATTACAAGTTTTTTGAGTTAATTAGCCATATTGATACAAGTTTTTTATTGATTGTTTTTAATTATATTTTTTTAATTGTTTTATATAAGATTATTAGAGTTTCGTGATATTGATTGAAGATTTGATAGATTAATATGAGTTAATCGAAACCGATCTAATTTGTTATCTTTTTAATATTAAAAAAATATCATCTTAATTTTTTTTAATTGATTTGTATTTCTATTTGTTTTTCAATTTGTTTTTGAACTTGTCAAATCAATTAAGTTATGCTAAACCAATTCTCATATTATTTAATTTTGTTACGCTACAAAACACATTATAACATCATAATATTTAAATGTAAAAAAAAATCATGATTGAAACCACAACATAGCAAATATTTAAACTCTAATATGGATTAGCCTTATGTTTTTTTAATATGTTTTTACCTCCCTTTGATTTAACTAATTCAAGGCATCTCATCTTACGTTTCTTAAAAATTAAAATAGAATAATGTTCGATTAATATTTTAACGTTCATCACATCTCACTGGGCCCCAGATATACCTTAGCTGCCTTTGTCTCCGTTTGATTTGTAAATTGGAGTTTTTTTTTTAAATAATTTTTTATTTAAAAATATATTAAATAATTTTTTATTTTTTAAAATTTATTTTTGATTTTATTACATGAAAATAATTTAAAAAATAGTAATTTTTTTAATTTAAAATAAAAAAATAAAAAGTTTCAACGCTTTTTACTCTTAATGACAAACAGGACCATTTTCAAATATACATGAAAAAAACTTATGGATTATTTTATTTCCTTGTCCTTCCCATAAATTCTCTCCCATTTTTCCCATACCTTTCTGCTACTGACCACATGGCTCAAGAACATGATATCCTTCTCAAAAACACCAATCTCGCCTCCACCTCCCGGTGGCCGCTTCGACGGAGACTCTCTATACGTAGGCGCAAACTTCCCATAATACGTCTAGGAGGAGGAGGAGAAAAGCCTCGACGACGGAGAATGTTTCTGATGAGGATGTTAAGAGGAATGCGACTGCGGTGGCTGAAATTGCAATACCTTTGCCTGCTAAAGAAGCTTAAGGAATATCATCGTAATCTCATGAAGGATTTCGAGGTGTCTGGATCGAGCATAGAGGCTTACAACCAGAGGCTTTTAATGGAGACCTCTTTTGCTGTTCCTGGCACAGGTATTAATTTCTCCAACTTTCTATCCGTGGCTAGCAGATCCAACCCCTCTCGATCGTTCAATATCATGTAAAACTGCTAATTTTTCTTCTTAATTTCAGATCTTAAGTTCGAGTTCAGCTGTGTTCATCAGTGTTATTATCTTTCTTTCTTTGCTTCTGAATATTTCGCTTTTTTTTTAATATATATTTATATTTCCCGTCTTTTGTTTCAAGCAGCAAGAAAGTTTAAATAAAATGTAAAATATATTTCTCTTGTTAACTTCATCTTCTGTCTCCTTCATGATTGCAATTACCATAAATAAAGGTGTCTTATTTCTTTTAATTTCATTGCAAAGAATGGCTCGTCCACTCATGACTCTCTCTTTCCTTTTCTTCTATACAAAAATCTGATCTAGCTCAGCCCTTGGAGATTGTTTTTGTTAATTGGTTGTAGAATCAAGGGATTGACACCATCTGATTGTATCAAAAAGCTGTGATCGCTCACACTCGTGTGAATTCTTGGTCGAATTTTATATTTATCTAATCTTTTCTTTACAAAAATAATATAATAAACAAAACAATTTCATTCTTGTCCATCTAACTTGTAACTCAAGTTAACTCGAGTTGCGTACCATGTTTCATCTAATGTTTTGTTTTTGAGAATTGGGTTCTTCAATAATACATCTCCAATTTGTTTTTTTCTATGCACCTTGCAAGTCACACTTTCTCTTACCAACAATGTTAATTGTATTGAGAAGTACAAAAGCTCAATATACATGGCATGTTGTCTAGATTAATTTAATGTTTGGGAGTATAGTTGCAATTGATTTTAAAAGTATTTTTTTTATTAAGAAATAAATTAAAATAATATTTTTATTTATTTTTCAAAAATTATTTTTGTTATCCACACATGAAACAACAAAAATATTTAATTTAAAATAAACATATAAAAATTTTAACTTTTGAAATCTAATGAGAAACATAACCTACATTTATAACTCGTTTTGAAGTTCAAGTAACTTAAGCAAGGGGTTACATTTATTTATGCCCATGCTAATTCTCTTGCGGTTAGGGTATTAAAAAAATCAATTCATGTTTAACATTTATACTATTTAACTCCATCCAATCATTAAAATTAAATAAAATAAATATTCATAATATAAGATTTTATAGTTATCCCATATCTTATTGTGAAATATTTTTATACAAACACGATGGAGCTCAAGTTGGGAGAGGCCCATCTAGTTGGACCTATCTTTATCATCTAATATTAATTAGTTTGGTAGTTGGAAACTTGGAATTAGTTTTTCTCTGCACCAAAATCCGTGATGCTCTTTCTTTGTCTTTTAATAAATTAGGGGATGAAAAATAATAAAAATAAAATCTTGTATCATAACTGAATTTTTTAAAAATAAAGGACTGAACCGGTATAATTCGGGTCGCTTTCCCAGTTCTGTCTTCTTTGGCAGCTACTATTCCAGCATCTTCCCTTGATCGTGATCATGAATTCTTGACTTGTATATATAAACATTTTGTAACAATGAAATTCTAGATTTCACTGTTCCCTATATATATATATATATGTATATATATATGTATATATGTATAAACATTTTGTTTTTATTTTCAAAACTTATTTATTTTGTAAATATTTCTCTATCAAAAAAATATTCTTTTTTCACAATCTTTAACAGTCTAAACAATTGATTTACTAACTTCATTTTATTTCCAATTTATTTTTCATAATTACTAATTAATGTATTAAGTCAAATAATTCTAATGTAATTTAAATTGAATATAACTATCCTATGGAATCCAGCTACAAATTTAATTTAATAAAACTAATCATTTTTATTGATAATTGTTAATAATTATTAATAAAAAGTAATCTTAATGAAACTTAATTTGACTGTAACTAATTACTTTCGTTGATAATTATCAACCTAATATGTTAAAGATTCCTATTAAGATTTAAATTAAATACAATTAATCATTTTATTAATATTTTTTAAAATAAAATAACATCAACAAATCAAATGTTTTGATTTACAGAGAATAAATATTATGTAAAATTTTAAATTAAACTAAAAAAAAACACAAAATATTTCAACAGGGGGGAACATAACCTATATTAAGTAAAATATAAATCTCGTTCCACTTTTACTGTTCAAATTCGCATTGTTCACCTAAACACTGTTCACTGTGGATTGCTACAATTAAATAACCATTTTGCCCTCAGAACCAAAAAAATTTAACAATCGGGACCAAGGGTATTTTTGAATTTTCAAGGAACATGAATGATATTTCCGGATTTGTTGCACAATAAAACTACTAAACTAGCCCCAGAAAATGACAAGATAAGGTAAACCAGACCGGAGATAGTTTAAAATTTTCCACGGGAAATGGATGGTATTCTGAATTTGTATACAGTAAAGCTACAAAAGTAGCCCTCGAAAATGACAAAAACTAACACTTAGAACCGGGGGTATTTAAGTATTTTCACCAATAGTTTTTTCATAGATAAAATCAGGTCTAGGGGTGTATGAGTAATTGACCAACTTTTTATTATTTCTTTTTCCGGAACACTGCAGGCACGTCATATGGACGTCCCAACAGTGTTCCATGTGCACGTGCCCTTCGAGTAGCGTGTGCGCATCCCTCCGGTGGTGGAAAACAGTCTCCACAATTTATATTTTATTTTTGTGTTTGATTTAAATTAAATTATAAAATGAACTAATCTTAATACAATGAATTTAATAATTCAGATATTTGAAACTTCTTGTTTTTTTAATGATGATGATAATTTTATGCTGGTTATTTCATTGAAACTTACTAAATAGATAAATTTATATCGATTTAAAACTCACATATTTTATAAAAAAAACTTGCACTTGACACGAATTTTATATTAATTTATAATTTTGACTAAATTTTTATTATAATAAAAAAATTCTTATACAATTAATATTTTCTTGCACTTGAAAAATAAATGGTGCCGCTGGCTAGTATGTATATATTGTGACCTCCTCGTCGGGGTAGTTTTCTTAGAACGTTGGAGGTAGAAGTGGACGGGCGTGCATCTGTTTTTCTACCTTTACTACTAAATCAATTTTGATGGACGGTGATGAGTTTGATAAGATTAACTGTTGACTTTTCTTCAATTTTCATGGGCGGTGATGAGTTTGATAAGTTTAACTTTAGACTTTTCTTGCCCACACTCACTTGTAATATGGCGATGTGAAGTCAATACTTAAAATAACATGCAAGTCAACTATTCTTTCATAATATACTATCTTATATTTATGCCTGCACATACATATCGATTAAAATAGGTTAATTTGTATAGTATTTCAAATATATTTTTTTTATAATATTGACAAGTATGATATGCAAGCAATACTTATTTTATTTTATTTTATTTTTGAGAAAACCATATTTTTTAGAAGGTGTATTTTATGGAGCCAAAGAAACAACTAAAATCTGACTATCTTATGCTATTACAAAGATACACGTCATGTTCAAATTGGATATGTATCCATAGCAGTAGCCCTACCTAACACTTTCTCCGTATAGATTTCTCACCGTCCCCAGAGATTCACAATCATGAATGTTCGAAGCAGCGGGATGTGGTTTGGGTTTTGGTGCAAGACAGGGATGCATACACGTGCCTTCAGCAAACACCTTCCCGGTGGGGATTTAGTACGTGCGGCCGGATTTCTTCATTTTTATATTTTTTTATTGAAAAGAAAATAAGTATTTATAAACTATTTATCCTACACTATCCGTACAATTATTCAAAAGATAGTCTCTCCTTCGTCGGGCTCAAATTAAATTGTCATCTCTATTTCCTTGATGATCAGAACCTAGGTTGGGTTAGGTTTCAAGTTTCAACAACAATAAAAGGACAATTGACTCGATATGACACGATTAAAACCATCTAGGTTAACTAGCAATATGATCAACTAGAGAAAAAAAAACCATGACTTGTGACTTGCCCCGTGTGGAATCCTAAGTAAAAAACCATGTTCTTGACCCATGCATGTTTTGAATTTTCAAATACAAGTAAACTAGTTTAATTCAAAAAAAGATGTGGGTGTTGATATCACACAATTTTAACTACAAATTAAAAGGCTTATATGTGTGTTGAATAAAATAAAACAAGACTTATATGTGCAATTAAATGATAACAAATTAATTCCAACCAATATTTGAGTCGGGAAACTGGGATAAAAATTTTATTTCCTAGGAAAAAAGTTGAATATTTGTTTCAACTTGAATTGAATCTTTAAAATTTTAATTAGTTTGAATCAATAAAATTGAATTTTTACTTGCCAAATCAAGTATTAAAAAATCCAGACATTGTGGGATGCGACGCGCCATCTCATGAGGAAGAGTATATGACAGCAAATCGGGTGAGATGCCTGATGAATATTTTTTATAACTGGACGAAGTCGCACGCCTCCTGAAGAGGACGTGAGGCCGAATATTGTAGACCGCGTGTGCCACACGCGCGTAAAATATTCGACAATAATAATAATAATAAATGGTAACTACCGTGACACCTCTACAACCAAATATTCAAATTTGTCTTATAGGGGGCATATTTTTATTTAATTATTTTCAAAAAATATTAAATTCCCATGTCACCCCCCGACTAGAGCTATTTTTTGTTTTTTTCGAGGGATAAAATGGTTATTTTACTGTGCAATCAAGTGTGCAATTACCGCGGCACCCCTCCCGGTTACAAATGACTTTTGTCTTTTTCAAGGAATAGAATGGTTAATTTACTATATAAAAAAATTAAAAAATCAATAAAATCAGTGAACCAACCAAATCGAACTAACCTGAAAACCGAACTGATTCAAAAATACACTATTAAAATCGAGAATGTATTTACTCACAATGAACATTCTCTTTTAGTTTATTTTATAATAATATTGCCATTCTTGCCTCCTCGTCGGGGGTAGTTTTCTTAGTACGTTGGAGGTAGAAGTTGACGGGCATGCATCTGTTTTTCTACCTTTACGACGGCATCAATTTGCATGGACGGTGATGAGTTTGATAAGATTAACTGTTGACTTTTCTTCAATTTTCATGGGCGGTGATGAGTTTGATAAGTTTAACTTTAGACTTTTCTTGCCCACACTCACTTGTAATATGGCGATGTGTAGTCAATACTTAAAATAACATGCAAGTCAACTATTCTTTCATAATATACTATCTTATATTTATGCCTGCACATACATATCGATTAAAATAGGTTAATTTGTATAGTATTTCAAATATATTATTTTATAATATTGACAACTATGATATTCGAGCATTTTTTTTATACGATGAAATCTCATTTCCTGAAAAACCTGGTCTCATGCTTTTATAAAAGATGCATGATTTGACTTCAACTAAAAAATTATTGTACAAATCACAATTTTTTTATCATCACAACACGTCTCTTGGAGACAGATACAAGCAATACTAAGATAGTATTACATATCTTTAAATTTAATAGTATATGTTATATCAATGTACACAAGGACGTATAATATATTGATAAAATGTATTAATATTATCATCAATTAATATATGGGAAAGAGAAGTATAAAGTTAGCTCGGAATGCACTAGTTTATTTACCGTGCTTTTGCTCGGTTTTATATGAAAGTTGCTTTATAATATTATTTAATGTTTAGGTACATAAAATGTTTTTTTTTTAACTTGAATGATGAAATTTAATAAAATTTCATAAAAATTAAAAGCCACGGCTTGTTAAAAAAACCCAGGAACCTGGTCTTGTTTTCTCTTTATTTTATTTATTATTTGTAAAAAACAATAATAAAAAATGACAAGTCAACATTGAGAGACTATTACAAATAGTATCCTTTTCTTTTCATCATCTTATCTAAATTACTATCATTGAATTCAAAATCAAAGACAAGTTTTCAAATATGATGGTCATGTTTGTATTTCCTAATAAGATTAGAGAGTGGAAATCAAATCATTTACCATAATATTAGGGTATTTGTATCCGTAATTAATACACATATTTTATTAATTACTCATTTTTATTTAATCTATCGATTTTTGAATATTTATTATCGGAACTCATCATAAAATAAAAACGTAATCTATACACACATGTTGCTTATTATTCCCCATGAAAGAAAATGTAATTGTATTATCATGTAGTGTGTATACATTAAATGATAAATAAAGTAATTAAGAAAATATTAAATATCCATAGAGTAGTTAAGAAAATAAAAAACGTTTCCATAGAAGTCAAATTGGATATGTATCCATAGCAGTAGCCCTGCCTAACACTTTCTCCGTATAGATTTCTCACCGTCCCCAGAGATTCACAAGCATGAATGTTCGAAGCAGCGGGATGTGGTTTGGGATTTGGTGCAAGACAGGGATGCATACACGTGCCTTCAGCAAACACCTTCCCGGTGGGGATTTCTTCATTTTTATATTTTTTTATTGAAAAGAAAATAAGTATTTATAAACTATTTATCCTACACTATCCGTACAATTATTCAAAAGATATTCTCTCCTTCGTCGGGCTCAAATTAAATTGTCATCTCTATTTCCTTGATGATCAGAACCTAGGTTGGGTTAGGTTTCAAGTCTCAACAAAAATAAAAGACAATTGACTCGATATGATATGATCACACCATCTAGACTGACCAGAAACATGATCAACTAAATTGAGAATAAAAAAGTTAAGTAACAAAAAGAAAACACTGTGAGCAGCAATTGGAACTCCCAAAGAATGGTGTCTTTCTTCCATATTAGTTTTTGCATTGCCTCACGTGTTCATATTCTAAATATCATTTTATAATTTACTAAAAATAAATTATGCAAAATTAAATTATAGTTCTTATTAAAAAGAAGGACGTGAATTAAAAAAATCAAAAACCCAACAAAAATGATACAAATGAAAATAAAAAAATTGAAATGATAACAAAATTTGAAGGACCAAAGGTGGTTCGCCAAGTTTTTTAATTGTATGTGTAACAAGAATTACTTTTACGATAAGGGAGTTGGGAAAAAATAAAACAAAGAAAATTAAATAATTTAAAAAACGTGTGGACGGTGACATATTCTTTATGGCACACCATTTTGCTTTGGCTTTCAAACACATGCACGCTTGTGTTGTATGTATAAGGCAACACACAGACGCATATTCATCAAAAAGAAGAAGAAAACACGAGCCCGTAGCTATCCAACTCATCTCGTGCTCTCCCATTACCATAACGCCTCTTTCTTGGCCCCGAACACCCATTCACTTCTCTCATCCCTGCAAAAGCACACAGAGAGCGATGAGCAAGATGGCGCTAACTATAGAAATCATGGGTGGTCGCTTGCTTGATGGACCATCAAAAATGTCGATGAGCCGAGGGCTAGGAATGGTTAAGAAGACCAAGTTCTTAGCGAGTCCGGTCCTGGTGCCTCTGCAGCAGCGAAGAAGGCAGGAGCGAGCTGTGAAGGGTCCTGTGGCGGTTATCCGAGAAGATATAATCAAGGCTAATAACTACACCAGTCTGCCTGAAAAGGCAGTGAAATTCAAGGTGAGAGCTTTGGTGACTGTGAGAAACAAACACAGGGAGGACTTGAAGGAGACTATCGTGAAGCAGCTGGATGCTTTAACTGATAATATTGGGAGAAATGTAGTTTTGGAGCTGATTAGCACTGAAGTTGATCCGAGTAAGTAAAGCAGTATTTCTCATTCTGGGTTCTAAATGAAAGGGCGCCGGCGACCATCATTAGAACCTGTTTTGGATTTTCTATTAACGAGACAATATTATGCTTAATTCTTTTCAGATTTCTCTGTTCGATGATAATAAGAATGAAACTCTCATGATATGGGTTGGTTTGCATGTTTGACATAATTAATTACGCCGTAAATACCTGTAGATCTAAAGAGAAAGCATATCTAATTCATAAATGCTTCCGCTTTTCGATAATGATCCTAACTGGTTCTGTAGAAAGCAAGGAGCCAAAGAGAAGCAGGGAAGCTGCGTTAAGAGACTGGTCAAAGAAATCAAATATTAAAGCTGAGAGGGTCCATTACACTGCTGAATTTACAGTAGACTCGGATTTTGGTGTGCCTGGGGCAATCACAGTGAGCAACAAGCACCAGCGCGAGTTTTTCTTGGAGAGTATCACCATTCAAGGTTTTGCTTGTGGTCCGGTTCATTTCCCTTGCAGCTCATGGGTGCAATCCAGAAAAGATCATCCTTCGGAGAGGATATTTTTCTCTAATAAGGTAATTATTTTTTATTTTCTGAATTCTGACTTTTCGGGAAATGCATGATACGATCGGCTATACATATTATATATATATATATATATATCGCATGTTGATAGTTTTGACTTCTTTTAAAATGACAATGAAGTGGAACGATTGAGAGCCTACTGACATTGATTTTTCAACAACTTAATATTTCTTCTTGCTTTATTTTCTTCATATATATATATATTAAATATTCTTGCATGATAGTAGTTTTTTTCTATTTGTTTTCTTGTCATGTAATTAAGAGAGCAGCTTGATATATCTATATCTATATATATATATATATATATATATCTGCAGAATGACTACCACTTCTTCCCAATAGGAAATCGAATTTCACCAAGTTAAAAATTGAATTTCCTCACATGTCGCTTTCAAAATAAGTAGTGGAATCCCCACCGGGAAGAAATTGGAAAAAGATACTGGCAACAATAAAACTTTATTTAGATTCCCCTGTAATTGGACGGGTGTCACACTCTGTATCACGCAACTAGATCATGGACGGGGCAGGGGGTGTCGTGTCTCCGTGCTTCTTCCCTTTTTAGCAGTAGAAAACGAGGACACAAAAGAGTGAACAAGTCTTTTGCAAGTGCAAATAGATCCAAGCTATCTTCAAAGCTAACTTCCCTTAATTTGATGAGCTTGCTGCATCATGCTGATCAGCCTGTTTGTATTAATGGAGATGAGCTTTTTGTAAACAAAATTGCTGTCTGTCAATTTTATTACGTACCTCATGCACTTGAAAATAATCTGGGCAGCCATATTTACCAAGCGAGACCCCTGCTGGGCTCAAGGCATTGAGAGAAAAGGAGCTTAGCAATCTCAGGGGAGATGGCAAAGGAGTCAGAAAAATGTCAGACAGGATTTACGACTTCGATGTGTACAACGATCTGGGAAATCCAGACAAGGGCAATCACCTGGTTAGACCTACACTTGGTGGTAAAGCAATTCCATACCCAAGACGATGCCGTACTGGTCGCCCTCCAATGGATTCTGGTCAGTCAGGTTTTGCTTCCTAATTTAAGAGATGATTTAAACATATATATACGACTTGTATGATGAACCCTGCTTGATTCCTCGCGCACCAGATACTAAAGCGGAGAGCCGGGTGGAGAAGCCGACGCCGCTGTACGTGCCTCGAGATGAACAGTTTGAGGAGTCTAAGCAACTTACATTCTCAAATGGGAGGCTTAGAGCAGTGCTTCACACTCTAATACCAGCGATTAAGGCCAGCATTTCTGCTGATAATCAGGACTTCAGCAGCTTCTCAGACATTGATGTTCTCTACAAAGAAGGGCTTCTTCTTAAAGTCGGATTGCAAGATGAAATCTGGAAGAATTTACCGTTGCTCAGAGCGGTCAGCAAGATGCAGGAGTCTGGGGAGGGACAGCTCAAATATGACACGCCGAAGATTCTTTCCAGTGAGTACATTCCCTGTTAGATTTCCTATTTTTTATTCGTAAATATTAATGGTAATAAGATTTGTTTTAAAATGTGGTAAATATTGTTTTCTTGAATACCTTTTTTATTCAAAAATATATAAATAAACTTAAAACTAAAAAAAATCAAGATTGTTTTTTTTTTTTTGAAATAATTATACCGAATAAAGTTTAACTTGAATTGACTTAAAGACTTTACTATACTCACCTATTCATTTAATTTGCTAGTTTTATTGTTGATGTCTCGTTTTTATTTGGATCATAGAGAGAAAATTGATTTACACATGCCTGTGATGGGAGCCAATCTGGGTCAAATTAAAAAAGTGTCTGAGTTTCCAAGACCTTGGTGGCCACAGTTATTTATGTGCAAAGTGGATTTCTTGTAAACACTTGAACAATTCATATGTAATTATCAAAACATGATGAATTAATAATCTACAAGCAATTATGCGATTCACAATATTGCAGGGGACAAGCTAGCCTGGTTGAGAGATGATGAATTCGCCAGAGAAGCTGTCTCAGGAATAAACCCTGTCAGCATTGAGAGACTTAGGGTTTTCCCACCAAAAAGCAATCTTGATCCTGAAATTTACGGTCCGCTAGAATCTGCTCTCAAAGAAGAACACATTTTGGGCCATCTTAATGGCTTGTCCGTTTCGCAGGTAATAATCCCAAGTTTCCTGCTTCCATTTTGTACTCAGTAACAGTTTCCACCTTATTATTTGATCTTAATAATGTTCAATTCGCTTATTTTCCCTGATCATGTCCGCCCTAAGTATCATTATTTGAGTTTTGCAGGCCCTGGAGGAAAATAAATTGTTTATGATTGATTACCATGATATTTATCTTCCATTTTTGGATCGGATTAATGCACTTGATGGAAGAAAAGCATATGCAACTCGTACCCTATTTTTCTTGACGCCTCTTGGGACACTCAAGCCCATCGCTATAGAGCTTAGCCTCCCACCAGCAGGGCCGAATTCCCGATCAAAGCGTGTGGTTACACCTCCGGTGGATGCAACTGGCAGTTGGATTTGGCAACTGGCCAAGGCTCATGTTTGCTCCAACGATGCTAGTGTTCACCAGCTTGTCCATCACTGGTAAGAACAAAAAATGAATAGCTCGCAATTGAGGTCGTGGCGTAGCAGGGATTTTTTTCTTTTCTCTTTCTATATCTGGGTTTGATTTTTTTTGTGCATGCATGTCATTCTTGCGGTGCCTTATCTCTCCACTGGGCTTGCAGTGTGGTGCGCGTAAACTGACCGAAATACCCCGGTTATTAAAAAGAATAAAAATGAATAACTCAAGTCATCAAAAGCTGATCATCATTTAAGTTTTTTGAGCAAAGATATAAAGTTCTGAATCAATGTTGGCATTGATAGAAACATTATGATGATTACAGGTTACGCACACACGCTTCCCTGGAGCCATTTATTCTGGCAGCACACAGGCAATTGAGTGCAATGCACCCTGTATTCAAGCTCTTGGATCCACACATGAGATATACACTGGAGATCAATGCCTTAGCCCGCCAAAATCTAATCAACAGTGATGGTGTTATAGAGTCTTGCTTCACTCCTGGCCAATATTCTATGGAGATTAGTGCTGCTGCCTACAAAAACTTTTGGCGTTTCGACAAGGAAAGCCTCCATGCCGATCTCATTCGCAGGTACGTACGTTTAGCAAGCACAGTTATCTATGGACATCGTTTTTAAACTTGTTTCCCTAAGACATGGGAACATAGGATCTCCTCACAGTAACCATCAATCGCTCACAGTAACCCGATCCATTTATTGTTTTTTCTGATAGAAAGTTGCAAAGGGTCTCTTGCTCTTTCTTCCGATGAAACTTAAGTTTGGTTTATGGAAACCCTTGTTACCTTGGCAGGGGCATGGCGGTACCTGATCCGTCACAACCACATGGTCTAAAGCTTCTTATTGAAGACTACCCTTATGCCCAAGATGGGCTGCTAATCTGGTCTGCTATAGAGAACTGGGTCCGCACCTATGTCGAGCATTACTACCCAAATTCAAGCACAGTTTGTAATGACAAAGAGCTCCAAGCTTGGTACTCGGAGTCCATCAATGTCGGCCATTTCGATCTTCGTGATGCTGATTGGTGGCCGAAGCTGGCTACGAGTGATGATCTTATCTGGATCCTCACCGTCCTCATCTGGCTCGCATCCGCACAGCATGCCGCGCTGAATTTCGGGCAGTATTCCTTTGGTGGTTACGTGCCTAATAGACCAGCCCTGATGAGAAGATTAATCCCCGAAGAAAACGACCCTGAGTACGCAAATTTCCTAGCTGATCCACAAAAGTATTTCCTACTAGCATTGCCAAACGTGTTGCAAGGCACGAAGTTAATGGCTGTGATAGAGACACTATCAACGCATTCACCGGACGAGGAGTACATAGGGGAACGGCAACAGCCATCGATATGGACAGGCGACGCCGACATGATCGAAGCGTTTTATGATTTCTCGGCGGAGATTCAGGAGATAGAGAAGGAGATCAACAGAAGGAATGCTGACCCTAGCCTTAAGCATCGGTGTGGCGCAGGGGTGCTACCATATGAATTGCTAGCCCCCAGTTCAGGGCCTGGGGTGACATGTAGAGGTGTCCCAAATAGTGTTACGATTTAACCTAAATTAAATTAAAACTTTGACTCCAGTGGTGGCAAGCATTACTTGCCCCGGCAGACTTTTAATTAGGTATTCGTATGCACTTGCAGTTGGAAATCAGTACTGAGAAAGGCCATTCATATATTTTATTGCGTGGGTGCATGATTTTATATATATATATATATATATATATATATATATATATATATATATACTAGCCATGGAACCCGCGTCTTTTTAATGTAAAAAAATATTTATTATGTATGATTTTTTTATCATAACATAAATTTAGATAGAATAATAAATCTGTATATAATTTTTGTGAAGTCCAAGTTTTCTATAAAATATATAAATTTTAAATGGTTATAAATTTATCTGTTTAGTAGGTTTCAATGAAATAACCAATATAAAATAAGTAGTAATTTTCTATCCACAAAAAGACAAAAATATAAATCGAAAATATATCGTTATGTTATTGTCATTATCATTACTACAACAATTAAAATTATTATCAACATTATTGTCAAAATAATTAAAATAATTTAATTGCCCTGAAAAATTATTAAAAAAAAGCAAAAGATTTATAAAAAAAAAGTAATAAAAAACCAATCACCAAAATTATCATTATTATTGTGTAAATAGTAAAATCATAAAAATCATTTAATCCAAAGAACAAATAAAAATAACAGAAAACAAAAAAAATTAAATAAAAGGAAAAGGGAAGCAATATTAATTTTAAAATGACTAGCAATTTAAATTCAAATCTCACGATTGAACTGAATAAAAAAAATCCCAACAAAAAAAAACTATAAAAAAACTAAAAGTATAGATGTATAAATACGAATAAAAAATATACATTGTCTAAGAATTTAAAAAAAAAAACTAAATGAATTAATATAAAAAAACCCCTCCAATAATCAAATAAAAAAATAGTTAATTTTCCATCCACAAAAAGATGAATACATAAATTGAAAATCTATCCTTATGTTATTGTCATTATCATTACTATAACAGCTAAAATTATTATCAACATTACTGTCAAAACAATCTCAATAATTAAATTGTCCTGAAAAATCATTAAAAAAAAGCAAAAGATTTTTGAATAAAAAAGAAAAAAAAACAACCACCAAAATTATCATGATCTTTGCATAAATAGTCAAATCATAAAAATCATCCAATCCAAAGAACAAAAAAAAAATGAACAAAGAGAAAAAATGAGCAATATTAATAGAAAAATGATTATTATAATAGTTAAAATTATTATCAATATTACTGTCAGAACAATTCAAATAATTAAATTGCCCTGGAAAATCATTACAAAAAAGCAAAAGATTTGTATAAAAAACAATTAAAAAATAACAAATGAATTAATATCAAATATCAATAAAAAATATCAATAAAAAATAAATTAATATCAAATAAAAAATAAACATTATCCAAAAAAAATAAATGAATTAATATCAAATAAAAAATTAAAAGAATAAGTACCGAAATGAAAAATAACATATATAAAATTAATTTCAATTGAAGGATAAAATTGAAACAAAAAACAATTGGAGGACCAAAAATAAATAATGATAATTGCTGTGATTTTATAAAAAATCAGAAAAAGAGGGACTGAAATCAAACTTTGTATATATTACCAATTTCAATTGGAGGACCAAATTAAAGAAATCTAAACATCTGTACCGGAAAAATTGAAGGAATAAAAAATAAATCAAAAATCAAAAGTATAAGGACTGAAATAAAAATTTCTTATATAATTAATTTTAATTGAAGGGCACAATTGAAAACAATAAAACTTTCACTTAAATAAATCAGTAATAAAAACCTCAGGGACCAAGAGGAACTTACTACAAACATCAGGGACCGGAGCTGACTTAGCGGCAGCAGGAGAGAGAAAAGCGACAACCGACAAAAAACCATCCGCCGCCGCTTACCTAGACATCCATGACCGGAACGCGCCGAGACGGAAGAGAAAAGACCTTCCGTCGCATCTTCTGGCACGTCGGACGTTAATTTTTGACGGCGGGATGATGTCGCACGCGCCTCCTAAAAGGAGCGTTAGCGTGGAACGCTGCTGGCGCGTCCATATGGCGCGCCAGCAGTTAATCCGAAAAAAATAATAAAATATGAGATAATTACCAACTGGCCCCTGACCCTACTGATATTTACGAAAAAACCTTCAGTGAAAGTACGTAGCTGCCCCCAGTCACTGTGCTCTATTTTGTCTTTTACGGGGGCTGTTTTCGTCGATTCACCGTGGAAAGAAAATGGAAAAACCGGTAAAGCCCCTCGTTCCTGTGTACTATTTTATCGTTTTGGGGGGGGGTTGTTTCGATAATCCACTGTTCAAAACCGGATAAAGCAAAAAAAAAAAAGGATGCATGTACGCGCGCGAAACACAAATGCAAAATGTCCACTCCACAGTGCATCTCCTCACAATGCACAGTGCCAAACAGGAAAAGAGGCACGCCATTTATTTTATAGTTAATATTGATGAAATATCATGATTTGAAAAGTATTTGGAAAATAACATAATTTAACTATTCACAAGTTTATTTGCTGCCTGCCAATCATGAGGCAAAAAAAGGGTCGAGGGAGATTAAAAAAGAAAAAGAATTGTCCCCTCTAAAAAGTGCCATTCAAACCCATTTTTAAAATAAAAAAATGATAAAGTTCTTTCAAAGAGTTTTGATTTTCATCAAAAACATGGCAGTTATAAATTCTTTGAAATCAATTCCTCATTCATCCATGATTTATTAAAATCATGTTAATATTTAATGTTAGAAAGCTTAAATTCCAATCTAATAATCTACAAAATGAGTAGACACAATTTTTTTATGCCAGCACTGTGTTCTCGAGAGTACACAATTAATTAATGATTCAACAATTTGGTTTATATCCACACGCAACACGTTACCAAGGCAACGATTGACTCCTTTGCATGCCCCACCTTTGTGTTGACAACAATATTACGGTGCTGTTTGACAATTTACTTTTAAGAGTGTTTTTGAAAAATATTTTAATAAATATAAAAAATGGACGATGACACATATGTATTTGCATGTTTTAATCATGAAAAAACTTCTGGAAAAAACGAATTTTCTTCTTCTTTGTTTCAAATTAAATCTTTTTTATATTCATTTGTCAAAAATAAATTTCAAAAAATAAAAATGTTATTTAATATATTTTTCTACAAAAAAACATATTAAAAAACAATCACAATCATAGTAACATATACTAGATTACTCAAATCATTTCATTTGTATGGCTTTGCCTCTAGTTCACAAGTAGGGGAGCTACACATTTTGCTTCAACAACCACGTTCTTGGCACCATGCTAAAAAGTTGAAAAAAGTAATTCGCATTGCAGTGAACATCTTGAAAATATTTTCTGGCACAGAAAAGCCGTCCATCTGATACCTACCTAATTAATGGATTTTAGTGGATGTCATGTTCACCGGCTAATCAAGCTTTGCCAAATGTCCATATATAAAATTAATAAAAACAACAATTTTCTTAGAGTTTTCTTAATGGATTGTAAAATAAAATAAAATAAATAGAGAGATAGAGGATGTGTAAAATAAAAGTGTAATAAATAAAATATGCCAGATATCCAATACAAGAGAGAGTTGACTGTTCGTTGCTGTGTTTGAGTTACTTACCAATAATTCAAATCAGTAAGCCAACAATACAAAAGGCACGTTCTATAAATAAACTCGTCACCTCTTCTGTTTGGATCACAGCTCCCACACTCACTACCTTTACCACTGTGAAAATGGAGCTCTCTACTTTTGCTGCCCTATTGCTTGCTACCGCAGCCGTGATAACCCTCTTCCGCCACCTTACCCGTCGCAAACTCAACCTGCCACCAGGCCCCAAACCGTGGCCTATAATCGGAAACTTAAACCTCCTCGCAGGGCCACTCCCACACAGAAACATGCACGCCCTCGTCCAGAAGTACGGGCCAATTATGCAGCTCCAGTTTGGTTCATTTCCAGTTGTTGTGGGCTCATCTGTAGAAATGGCGGAAGCAATTCTCAAAACCAATGATGTGAAGCTCGCTGATCGTCCCAAAATCGCTGCAGGAAAATACACGACGTATAACTACTCAAACATTACGTGGTCACAATACGGACCGTATTGGCGACAAGCACGTAAAATCTGCCTCATGGAAATTTTTAGTCCCAAACGTCTAGACCAATTTGAGACTGTCCGCGTGCAGGAGCTGCATGCACTCCTGAGAAAGTTATTCTTGTCAGCTGGCAAGCCCATCGATGCAAGAGACAATTTTTCAGATTTGAGTCTGAGTGTCATTAGCCGCCTAGTGCTGGGAAAGAACTACACAGTTAAAAGTGGGAGCCAAAAGGAGTTCATGTCGCCAAAGGAGTTCAAGGAAATGATTGATGAGCTTTTCTTGCTTAATGGGGTGCTAGATATTGGAGACTCAATTCCGTGGCTCGCTTTCTTGGATTTGCAAGGCTATATTAAGAGAATGAAGGCCGTTGGCCAGCTGTTTGATGGGTTTCTTGAGCATACACTGAATGAGCATCAGAGAAGGAGAAGAGGAGTCAAGGACTACGTGCCTCAGGACATGATGGATATCCTGCTGCAGCTATCTGACGATCCTAATCTTGAAGTCCAGCTCGACAGAACTGCAGTCAAGGCATTCACGATGGTATTCATTCCGAATTGATTACTCGAATTGATTTAAATGCTCTTACTAATTACCATCTCTTATGAACTCATTAATGTTTTTTCCACTTCCTTGAATTTCGGCAGGACTTGATCGCAGGTGGGACCGAGAGTTCTTCTGTCACAACAGAATGGGCCATGGCCGAGCTCTTGAAGAAGCCAGAGTACTTTAAGAGGGCAACGGAAGAGCTAGACCGAGTAATTGGAAGAGAAAGGTGGGTTGAAGAGAAGGACATTGTTAATCTACCATTTATTAACGCAATTTGCAAGGAGACCATGCGTCTGCATCCTGTGTCGCCCTTCCTGGTGCCAAGACTCGCTCGGGAAGACATCCAACTCGGTGGCTACGACATTCCCAAGGGCACCCGAGTCATGGTAAATGTATGGACCATTGGAAGGGATGCGAGCATATGGGAGAAGCCGCACGAATTCTGCCCGGAGAGGTTCATCGGCAAGCTGATCGATGTCAAGGGTCACAATTTCGAACTGCTGCCGTTTGGAGCTGGGAGGAGGATGTGCGTTGGGTATAGTCTTGGACTCAAGGTGATTCAAGCGAGTGTGGCGAATCTTCTGCACGGGTTTAAATGGAAGTTGCCCGGTGATATGAAGACGGAGGAGCTGAACATGCAGGAGATTTTTGGCCTTTCTACTCCCAAACAAATCCCTCTTGTTGCAGAAATTGAACCCCGACTTCCAGCTCACATGTACTCTATGTGATGATATGTGTTTGTTGCGTGTTTTATTAATCAGTGATTTTCAATTCAAAAAATGTTGTTTTTGTAATTCGAACATGTTCCTCTCTATCTTAATTGAATAAAGACTACTCATGGTCCTTCGTTTGCTAAGCCATGTTTGAAATGGAGAGAAATTGATTTTGTTGGCGTTGAATCAATTTTTTTAACAAGAACATCTCTCCGTGCGTTTGTGGTAAAAACTTCACCCCAGTTTTGAGAAAACATAACTTTCATAATGGTTGGATAATATATATATAAAAAAATTGGATGGGATGAAATCCTATCTCCCAATATATATATATATTTTGGGTAATAAGATGAGCGAGTAAAATCTTGGTTGTTTCAGGCTCTTACAAAAAATATATATCTTGACTCAAACTCGAGACTTACTATACAAATCACAATACTATATCATTATGTCATGTCCATTGAGAACCTTATAATATTAGAAGTTCAGATGATATAACTATATGCATATTGAATAAGAAATTATTCATTTGGGGTAAAATTGCACGATTAGCAAGAATAGAAATGTAACTAAGAGGTCTATTTTTAATATTATTATATAAAAATAATATAAAAACACCCGAAATTTTTTTAATTTATTAAGTACATCCCAATTCAATGATGATTGTTCTCGGACGGCAATAATTGAGGTGAGAGAGAGTTGTCTTCAGATCAGAGTGCCATGTGATCGGAGTGAGGAATTTTTTGACATTCGAAAAATGACAGTTTTTGTTTTGTTTTGTCTTTGTACAATATAGAAATTATGCTTCATGTTCAAGGCTTCAAGCGAGTCATCACTCGTACGAGTAAAACAAAAAACAACAACCATATATATTAGTTTTTCCAGTGATAAAAATATGTGATTTTGCTCTCTTTATAATTTTAGATTTAAATTATGTAATTACTAATATGATGATCATTAAAAACTTACATGAAAATACAAAGAATTAGTCAAGATACGCTCAAATTAACATGAATATTTATATTAATTAAAAAAAAACACGAACGAAATTGATGTGGGGCAGTCAATTTTCTAAAACAGTATATTGAAAATATCATCGCACATCACTGTAATTATACAGATTAAGAAAAAAACCAATTGAACAGCAAATCCAACGTGAAGATGTTTTTTTTTTTAAATACTTTAAAATAATCTAAAAACAAATCCAATTGAATAACAAACTAGAGCTGTAGTAAGTATGAGTGGCTAATGTCATCCCTCTCGCTTCAATATCCCTCGTAGAAAAACTTGATTGGAGGCAATGATTCGAGCTCCTAAGAGTGAACTCTACCAAATTGAAATTTCTATCTTATCATCCACTTGTCTCTTCAAGTGAAAATGTCTCGCAGGAACGAAAAATCCAATTGAACTCTAGTTAAGAAAAGCCACAAAAAGGTAAAATGACATGCATTGGTGTTTTCTTTCCCTCCTTCTCCTCGTTAAGTTTTCAGACATAGAATGTGTGAAAGACTAAAGGAGAATAATAATAATAATAATAATAAGCTATAAGCTAAGGTTGACAACCTAGATGGACAACAAAATAAAAAATATTGTCAATTTGGGTTAGTAACTTAAACGGATAGCAAAACCCATAATGCCTTCGGCCTCATCCTTATCATTGCTCCAAATGACATGATATTTTTTATTATGTTGATTTTTATTTTTTAGAGTGATTTTGACGTGCTTCGAGTTTTTTCGAAGATAGATTTTAAAGGTGTTTTACGGTGAAAATAGATAAATAATAAAAAAGATTTTTATGGCAACCCTCCCCCTCTTGATTATCTATCCGAAACGACGGTGTCTGGATTTTAGAGAATAATAGAGTAGGTGCATCTATTTATTAAAGCATTACTTAATTAAAAATATATTTGAAATATAATTTTATTAAATAATGCTAAATTTGAACTTTATTTTCAATTCAAGTATAGCAATTATTTTATAATCTTAAATATTGTTATTACAAACAATCCTTTTTTAATAAACTTTATCCAGCATAACTTATATTTTCATTATCATATAATTAAATAAAAATGATTTTATAAAAAAGAATGCTATTAAACCAAGTCAGATATACATGATAAAGACCTCTATTTGCAAATAAAAAATACACTAGACTTTATCAAGTCTAGTCGAAATCATGAACTCAGATAGCCGTGGGTGAAATAAAAATATTTTCATCTTAATATTTAAAAAATAATTTATTTTATATATTAAACTTTGAGCACGCAAATCAATTACCTATTCAATTTATAGACTAAAAAAACTGATTTTTTTATGTGATATTTCTCATATTAAAAAACATTGTGTGGTTCGCAATCCTCTGCAGCCGGACCAGTGGTGTGAACTTTGGGATAGTAATTGAAAATGAGCACTTTGTTCGGAAATAAAAATAAAAAAAGAAGACTTAAACTGGCTCCAACAACCATCTATTATTAAAATAATCGGTGCATGATCGTAGTGGGACCCGCCCTTTCAGAATCAATCAGGATATAAACACTTCATGCCCAGACTCTCTCTCAATGGCTGAGAGCCTGAGACATGTTTTATTAAATAAATATAAGATGATTGTTTATATGTGCATTGACTACTTGGTATCGTAAGTGGTGTCGTTTTGAAATCACATGTTTTTATTATGATCATGACAGGGATTTTTTCCCTTTATTTTTTCTAATTAATGTTAATTTTAATGTGACTACTCTTTCCGTTCCAATCTTCTTCTCCTAAAAAATTAGATAATTTCTGAAATGGTTGTAGTTTAATAGCAATTATTTTTAAGTGTTTTTTATTTCAAAAGGAGCGGTTCTATTCCATTCGAATTGTTTTGAGTTGAGTTTAATTAATAAATAATTTGTTTTAAATTAATATTTTTGTGAGATTATTGTGTTTTGTCAGAAATCATTTTAGTAAAAATCATTTTTGTGAGACACTATACACGAGACACCTTTTCGCTTATTAAACGAACTGTTTCTCTTACACAAAAAAATAATTTTATCTTACATTGCATAAAACCAAATTTTAAGAAATTTCATATGTGTTTTCCAAAAAAAATAATATAAACTTATTATATTTTAAAAGCACAGAATAAAAATCATAATCAATTTAGAAAACAGATATTTTATTCGAGACGGCGCACAATAGCTATTGAAGCCTAACCGTAAGTCACAAGCCTGTACAAAAGAGTGATATCATTTTAAAAACATAAAAAATCGAACGACCGGTCCTTCTTGCTTGATTAAACGTTAGACCCATCATCAACTGATTCGAAACGTAAAAATAACCATCTATAAATTGCTTAATAGATTAGTACTAAGGGTTTTTTTATTGTTTTAATTTTGAGCATGTGACTGTTAATATAATAATCATTGAAAATTTATATAGTTATTAATTTTAAAACTCATAAGATTAGTCGAGTTGCGCGTAAACTAGCCCGGATAACCATGTAAAAAAACAATACTGCTAAAAATCATGAGTCAATTATCAAGCAATTTACCCTAATTGTGTTTATGAACTCTTACAATATTCCACTAATTTTGATAAAAGCATGTGTATGTGTGTGTGTATATATATATCAATGTTCAAGCTGGTTTCATATATTTGAGAGAGTGCAGCAAAAAAAAAGAGTTTTATAAATTGTAAAATTATAACTAAGCTGTAAACAAAATTCTTGATTTAATAAAATTGTAATTTTAATAAGTCTTATGAATGTTAATAGTATATAAAACGACCTAAGCTGGAAATGAGAATAAATTAAAAAATAACAAAAATAAGTGTGTGTGTGTATTTATATAAACAATATTCAAACGTAATTTGAGCATAAAACAACCTCAAGCTAGTAGTCTAAATTTTAGGAAATTAAAACATGTTCACAAAATTTAAACTTCATCTAATAATTGAATTAAAAATTATATTCAATTTCATAAAAAAATATTTGACTTAATTAGTATGTACTTCTTCTTAAGCCTAAATAAAACAATCCGATTTATAAACATATCTACATGTTTAATGTTAGCATTTCATTCATTCTTGATTGATTTATATCAAACAAATATTTTTTATTTTTAAAAAACTAAGCAGAACAAAAAAAACTCACACAAAGTATCTAAAACATAAAAAAAAAAAACTGAAATATTATCTATGAAAATGACAGCGGGGGCTGTACAAGTTGCTCCGTGGAAAGTTCTGTACAGTCAGAATCTACTTGTCAAAGCACTACTACGACTTTTAGTTAAATTAGCAATCGACAATTTAATATGTATTATGTATTATTTGTTTTATTTTTATATTAATAATAAATAAATATATTGTAATTTACCATTCATGCAGGTGCTCCACCATTCTTTCATGTAAATTGTATGGTAGGAACTAACATAGCAAAAACAGGCCAGTAGTCATGCGCACACGATTAAAAATAATAAATTGTCATGACCATTCACATTTGACATAAAAAATGAACATAAAAAATCAATTGAGTCAGATAAGGTCATTATTTTTCATAGTGAAGAATTTTGAAAATAAACTTTTGATGTGTTCCATTTGTTAGAGAATAGAGAAATAAAGAAAACAAATATACATATATGAGAAAATGATTTTTATTTTTAATTAGCGAATATATATTTTAGTTCTTAATAAATGTTTTTAGAAAGACATGAAAATCCTGATTGATAAAGAATAATATAAATTATATCTTGGAGTTTTACCTACAAGTTTAAATTTTTAAGTGAGATGATTCCATGATATGATATCAAAATTTTATTTATATAACGGTCACGAGTTTGAATCTCATCATCCTCATTTTATTTGATAAAAATCAAGTATCAAGATGGTATGAGCTTTTGTGCAAGTTTCAAGTCCAAAAAATTTTCACTTGACGATGTGTGTTAGAAAATAATATAAATTATATCTTGAGACCTCACCTAATAGTTTAAATTTTTAGGCGAGATGATTTTTTGAAATGATATCATAGCTTTATTGACCCAATGGTCACTTGTTCGAATCTCACTACCCCAATTCTATTTGATAAAAATCAAGTACAAGGTAGTGTGAACCTGTGTAAGTTTAAAACCTAAATAATTTTTATTTTAAGATATGTGTTAGAAAATAATATAAATTATACCTTGAGATCTTATTAAATAACTTATATTTCTAATGGAGATAATTCCATGAAACTAATAAATTAAATTAAACGAAGTTTTTAATTTTTTTCCCAACTACCAAGGTGGAGCTCACAGTCGACTGAACTGAGCATGAAATACCACAAATGCCTCTTTGACGAAGCGCGTGGGGGGGGGCGGGCATGGTTGTTGGAAGATGGGCGAGAAAGAAACTCGACCTTCGGCTTACCAACTCTTAGCTTGTCTTATAGGGACAGCAGCAGTGCCATCTAATGATAAGGAAATCCAAAAATTCCTGAGACGCTTGCTTCGCTTCTTTCTACGATAAATACGTGCATCACCTCAGGCTATTTTTATCACTGCAAATCTTTCTTAACCTCCAACACAGCCCACCAGCAAGCAAAATGGAGACTCCTACTTGGATGCCCTATGCATTTGCATGGCTAGCCACTGTGTCCCTTATCCTGCTAGCCGGCCGACTCCGCCGCCGCAAGCTCAACCCGCCACCAGGCCCAAAATCCTGGCCTATAATTGGAAACCTCAATCTCATAGGAGAACTCCCCCACCGTTCCCTCCATGCCCTCTCCCAGAAATATGGCCCCATCATGCAAGTCAAATTTGGATCATACCCTGTTCTTGTTGGCTCTTCTGTTGAAATGGCAAAAACCATCCTCAAAACCCACGATGTTATCTTCTCTGGCCGCCCCAAAACAGCTGCCGGCAAATACACCACCTATAATTACTCGGATATCACCTGGTCTCCATATGGACCTTATTGGCGTCAGGCTCGTAAAATGTGCTTGATGGAACTCTTCAGTGCCAAGCGCCTTGAGTCATACGAGTACATTCGTGTAGAGGAGTTAAGAGCACTCCTTAAAGCTCTTAACAAATCAAATGGGAGGCCTATTAATCTGAAAGATCACCTTGCAGATGTGAGTCTTAACGTGATTAGTCGTATGGTGCTAGGGAAGAAATACACGGTTAAGGGTTCTGAGAATGAGAAGGAGATAGTCACACCAATGGAGTTCAAAGAAATGCTTGATGAGTTGTTCTTGCTTAACGGGGTGCTGGATATTGGCGACTCAATCCCTTGGATTGCTTTCTTAGATTTGCAAGGTTACATTAAGAGAATGAAGACTTTATCCAAGAAGTTTGACAGGTTTATGGAGCATGTATTGGATGAGCACGAGGCTAGAAGAAACGAAGACAAGAACTGGGAGCCCAAGGACATGGTTGATGTCCTTTTGCAGCTCGCTTCTGATCCTAATCTCGAGGTCAAGCTTGAAAGACATGGAGTGAAGGCATTTTCACAGGTACTATATATGTTTTGACTAATAAATTTATCACTAGTTGGTCTTTAATCATGCTAGCTGATCCTCATCCTAGAATTGCTTTGTGAATTCTTAATATTTGGAATTGTGATGGGTCGCATAACTAGAAGTTCTTCAATTTATATATCTCGTTATTATTGATTCTCAGGACTTGATTGCCGGCGGAACTGAAAGCTCCGCGGTGACCGTGGAATGGGCAATGTCAGAGATCCTGAGAAAGCCAGAAGTTTTTGAGAAAGCAACAGAAGAGCTGGATAGGGTAATTGGAAGAGAAAGATGGGTGGAGGAGAAAGACATGGTGAATCTGCCATATATCTATGCCATTGCTAAGGAGGTGATGCGCTTGCACCCCGTGGCACCAATGCTTGTGCCTCGAGCAGCTCGTGAAGATATCAAAATCAATGGCTACGACATTGCAAAAGGCTCTCGAGTCCTCGTTAATGTGTGGACCATAGGGAGAGATCCCGCAGTGTGGGACAAACCTGATGAATTTTACCCTGAGAGATTCATCGGCAATGCTATCGATGTCAGAGGTCATGATTATGAGCTGCTGCCATTTGGAGCTGGAAGAAGGATGTGTCCTGGATATCCCTTGGGGCTGAAGGTAATCCAAGCAACTCTGTCAAATCTTCTTCATGGATTCAAATGGAGATTACCTGATGGCGAGAAGAAGGAGGACTTGAACATGGACGAAATTTTTGGGCTTTCAACACCAAAAAAATACCCACTTGTTGCGGTTGCCGAGCCTCGTCTCCCAGCTCATGTTTACCCCAAGTGATTGTAGCTTGCTTCAAGGATATTCTTCGAAAATCTGATGTTGGGGTTTCATCGTCTTCTCTTTTCTTGTTATGATCATTGTATTGTTCTTGCAGAACTTTGTCGCACTTCTGGGGTAAAAGGCGTTTTGCATTTGTATCTGTAATCCCTATCAATAATGTGTTAATTTATGTGTCCCAACTTTTAATCGAGTCTAATAAAGTGGTTATACGTGATATTGTTTGCTATTGTAGACTCTATTTGATTTTATTAAATAAAAACAATATTTATCTTTATTATCTATTTTTTAAATTTAATGTTTGATAAATGAATCTGAAATAAAAAATGAAGTCTATGGATAAAAATGGAATGCGCATGCATTTAATTACAAGGTTTTTTTTACATCAAGAAAAAGTCCTCATTGTGAATCAAAAAGCTAGACATGTAATGAAATGAATCTGAGAGTCACATGTGTCAACAAATGTAAGAAATAGTTGTATATGAAGTTATTTGATATTGCAACATGAGTCAAAGACCCAATTAAGTTAAATAAGTTTTAAAAAAACACAATGGATTTGCAAGTCTAGACTCGTGCACCTAGCCTCTTCCTCTTCCTCTTCCTCTTCCTCTTCCTCTGTTTGGAACAGAGGGGGTGAGTGACGTTTTTTCCAAAAAACAAAAACACACAAAGCGTCATCTACTTGCCTTGTTTTTCACCACAAAAAATTAGGTTTGGGCTTTCATTGGATCTCACCAATTTTCAAACTAGAAACACCTAACAAACATTCTTATGACCTTGAAAAAAAGGAATTTCGGCCCAAAACAAGTCTATATTGATCCAAAATAGCATTAAAACTGAATTTACCTTTTAAATCAAGCATCCATATAATATCATGCTTACGAAATTATGCAAATAAATTACGAAATTCAATTTCAACTCAATCTAATGCAAGAAAAATCCTTAGCTGAAGCAGAAAAAAATGGAAGGACAAAATATAGATCACAATCAATAGCCAATTTAGGGTTTTCTTCAATTCCCACCAGACAAAAATGCGTGGATATTGATGCAGCTCCTTGATTTGTAAGCCATGAATAAACACTCCAAGAAGTGGGCTTGAGGTACTCAACATAAGACGAGAACTGGTTAGGTGATGAGATCACCTCACTGTCTTCTTTATTACCACATGCTGGGGTCCTTGTTTCCTCAATAGCTATCCACCATAAGACAAAGAATTGTTAGGTGAAGAAATGGATGCTATTTCCTAAATATATTGGTTAGCTTTTGTGCACACGAATAGCTTTCGCCTCTTAGCGACAAGAAAGTGTTTGGTATACCCAGTTTTCTAAGTTAAACTATTCTACAGATAACAAAAGTATACATGTCGTGAGAATCAAATCATCATCGGAAAGAATTCAGAATATTAGAGACTGCTGTTTAGCATAATAGCAAGAATTCTATTGTGGGGAATACGCGCGAGTTATCCTTGGATTGAAACATAAAATTAAGTTTGGGTTATGATGGATCAACCCATCACTAAGCTATCAGCTGCATGAATCGGGTGGAATCCAAGGACCGGTAGCTAACTGGAACTCTAAAACTTGTGTTGATTTATACATGGAAGGCTAAAGATTTTCCTCCTTTTCAAATGGATTCAACGAATTTGAAATCATTATCAATAGAATCAACAACGAAAACTAAATTATTCTACTGACAGAAGGTTTTCATCTTCATTTATATTTGTTGGAAAAACAATTACGGATAAAAATCTTAGTAGTATAATAGTTAATCTAATAATAATATTATTTATTTATGTGTACTCCAAATATAAAAATCATTTAGAAGATGAGCCAAATATATTTTGAGTTTATATCAATTTTATAACATGATAAAATATTATGAATTGATAAAATTAACAAACTAACCAATATATTTAAAGTAACCAATAAATTGAAACGTAATTAATTAAAAATATATTCTCTTAAAAATAATTAAATCAAATTAATTAAAAATTAAAACCTCTATTTTTCATAATTTCTAACTCTTTATTTTGAAAATACACTTCAGAAATTAGATCCAAATTAAAAGTATTTATTTTCATAATTTGTTCTTCTTTTTCAATCCTGTCCAATTCTTGTTTCTCTTACTTTGTTTAATCAATATAGCTTGTTGCTCTAACATCATTTTTTTGTCTTGTTTTTTTTTTATCCTCAATTTCAACTAAAGTATTCTTGAATTGTTGTGAGAAAGTTTTTACAGTTATCTCCTCAACTCTCTCTTTTTCTTGTCTACGTTTAAGTCATTCCTTTGCAACCTTCTGGTCATTGGTATATCTTGATAAATAAATATTTCACCATCTTCTCCTAAACTAATAGAATCAGGGGTGGATGGAGTTGAAAAAGTTGTACTTGCATTTTGATGATTTTTTTTGTTTATTGTTTGACCTTTGATGTTGATTTACATGTTCAAATTGTCATGGGGTAGTTGAAATTGTTTTCCAGCACATTAAGCATATATTTTTCGACCATTATTAATCTAGTAAAACAAATTAAATAAATTAAATTATGTTAAAAAAATATGTGAAAAAAACAATTTATTATGAAAATGAAAAATAAAATTTTAAATTACTGTTGATTCTTTAATCATTTCACTTTGTTGATGGTTTTTAATTTGGGTAACAAATCCAACAAATTTACCAACTTCACTATTTATTTATTGGCATCTACTTGAGATGCATATTTGGGAATGATTATTCAAGTTCCCTCTGTTCTTTACAAAGTAAACATGCACTCAAGTCTAGAATTGTCTTGTTTGTTGTTCAACTCCTGTAATTGGATCTTTGTTTGTATATAATCATGCAGACATAAGTAAACAATCTTTATCTGATGCGAAGTTCTTACTTCTTTGTGATTTTTTAATTGTATGAACAATTAAATTAAAGTCTATAAAATCATATGAAAATGATTAAGATTACTTGGTCGAGAAACAATATCTTCAGACTCACTCATAAGAAAGTTGGTGAAAGAGTTTGGCAAATGAGTTTATTTGCATTAAAAAAAAGATTTAATTTGTAAGCTTGAAGATATCGGTTTTAGTGAAATATAATAATAGTTAAAATAAAATACAGTAGCAGTTGACTAATGAGATATCAACTGATAAATATTGATTTTAAACAATAAATTACTCTAAAATATAGTAACAATTGAATTAGTGATATATCAATTAATAAACATTGATTTTAAACAATATATTACTTCAAACTACAATAATAATTGAAATAAAAACAAAAAACAAAAAAAACATAGATTTTTCCCTGCGCAAGAGGGCGTGCCCAAATAAATGGGCTGGCCCAAGCAAGCTGACTCCCTGCTAGCGCTCGCCTTTAGGCTTTTCTGTTTTTCAGAAGAAAAAAGAAACAAAAAAACTGGTTGTTTAAGTTGAATAGTTGCTTATGAGCTCTTGTAAAACACTAGTCGAACATACATTAATGTCTTGTTGGTGAAAAGTTATGGGTTGTCAGCCGGATATTGATACCATAAATGATGCCTATTTTTTTATTTATTATTATTATGATTAGATCTTAACTAATTCTTGGAGTTATTCATCATATAAGTTTTTAGCAACCACCAGTATATACTAGCAATTATAGAGCTTAAACTTGAAATCACATGAAAACAAACATGGTAGTTCCAAACCATTACCAGAAGTTAATGCTGGCTAAGTTTTGCTTCAGTAGCAAAGTGTCGCAGACTTAGGAGCACTGCATCTTTTAGCCGGATTACAAAACAGGCCAGATATTCCATGCTGTAGAGTTGTAGTTGCACCACCATGTTGAGGTAGCTCAACCGTCACTCAGCATGGCCTCGAGACGTTAAATCTAAAGATTTTCGATGTGGGGAATCTACATATTCTAACCATTGTGAAGTAATTTGGAGAACGATTTTCTATTTTCCTCTTCTATTAGTGGCTTCAAATCTGCAGTAATTTTGAACTCTGGTAAACGGATGTCTTTAAAATATGTGCTGTTTTTTTTCTGGTTGAATTTAAAATATTTGTGAGCTATTTATGCGTTTCATTTTTATGTTTAAAATTTGCTGTTATTCCATATAGAATAACAATTTTTTAATCTAAGTGCTTAGTACCATTTATTTTTAATTGAATATTTTGGTTTTCATTTATTTATTTTTAACACAATTCAATAATAAATAAGAAAAAACTCTATTTGTGCGGGACAGATGACTTCATTTCATCCAAATTTCCAGCCCACAATACATCAACAATGCTTCTTTCATCTTCTCTGGTTGATTTGTAGAGCTTTTGACTGTGGAGTTTCAGAAGCTATAGCATCTTGTAGGATATGGAAATAAGGTTTTGACAAAATGCAAAACCAAAGTGTCTTCTGGCAAGGCAATTATCAGAGCACATAGCAAGTTGGTTTTATGTTAGCGAATGTCAGACGACGTTGAATTCTATTTCACAGATGGCACGGGCCTCTTTTTGGAACCAGTTTATGGAGACGATTCTGCCAGTGTTTGAAGTCTTCAAACACCAATACTCTCCCCTCCAAGTCAAGAAGATAGCTCTCTTAGTGGTGGATTGCCCGCCGGCTGTCTCTGCGTTTAGTCATACAACGTTCATTTAAATTTTGTTCATCCAATAGAAATCTTGTTCTGTGATCTTAATTTTATCTCTAATGATAACAGAAGGAGATTTCCGGCAGTGGCTCCTTTTCAAAGTATTACACAGCTTCAAAGAAAAGGTTCCTTGAGTCTCCACGTTGGGATGGCAGCAGCAGGCGATCACCTTTCATCTGACTCAACATTTGGTGGGTTGGTGGCAGCGATGAAATCTGATTCTGGCTCGAGCCAAGTATGGTCTACTGCGTGGACTTTGTTGCGTAGATTTCGAACAGGTCAGCTGAATTCCTTCTCTACCTTTTGAACTTAAGAACGGTCTATTTCAGGTGTTCGGTAGTGCAATTATATATACCATCAATCATCGGTCAAAAATCACTGTCAACATTTGATTCGTTGCACTCAATTTCCCTTTAGAAAATCGTTTCAGAGGCTGGAGCTTGAAATTTCCATCCATCTCTTGCAAGGCTTGGACTTGTATCTTCCAATGGAATTCGTGAGTGTTCGGAAGTGGGTGGTTTGTATTTTTAGGTGTTCTTACTTGAAAAGATATTAATCGAAGTTTTTCACAATGGTTAATGTCAAAAATAATACAAAAAATCATTTTAATATTTATTCAACCGAAGAGCATGTTTAAAAAACACATATACTACAATACCAAGTTTTCCCAAGTTTTATCCCATGATATAGGTATATCATGTGATGGTCAGAATGATGGTCTGATAACTTGGTCATCAGCCACTAGTCGTGTTAGCCCAGTGGTGCCTCCTGAAAAATGCAGGGGGGAGGGATTTGGGTTTGAGTCCCTGCTTCAGGAAAAGAAGATGGCAAGGGATTAAAATGAATCGTTTTGCAGGAAAGAAGGGTGCTTAAAAATGATATTGGATTGTTTTTAATGCGATACACAGTTCATTAACTAAGAAAAAAGACTGGTTGCCTAAATTCTTTCAAAGTAGCCAAAATTCTGGCTAAACCTTTCATAGAGTGTATCCTATAATTTTATAACAGAGTACAAGAATTCCAGAGGCCACGCATCAAACTGAGTTTCTTCTTAGAAACTCCCCCATAAAAAGAAAAAACAAATAAACGAAAAGAACAGTAATGTAACCCAGATGTACAGTATGCTTATCAGTAAAGCTGATCTATGCCTATTTGCAAACTCCCTCTAGTTTCTGGGAGAGTATAAACCAGTTCCTATGGTTTTGTACAAAGCTGTATCAGAATAGACAGCTCTATACATCAGTGACTCGATCCTCCGTCTGTGCCGATGACCTTTGCGGTGGTGATCGCAGCCCTTCTCTTTAATCCCCACCTGCTTTCCGTCGCATTTACTACTTTCTTTTCCATTATTTTCTTGATCACTTGGGATTTTGCCCTCAGTTGGGACAATGTACACAAAGGGTCCAGCTGGAATGTCGGTCAAGTTAAGCACGGTCTCCAAGGTCTTGACAACAGTGCTCATAGTTGGTCTAGACTTGGGATGGTGACTCAAACACTGGTAAGCCAATGCTGCTGCCTTTCTCGCACCCTCGGTCGAGTACTGGCCTTCAAGTCTTGGGTCCATTATTTGATCTAGCTTACGGGGATCCTTCAATTGAGGTCTTGCCCACTTTACTAGGTTCTGCTCTCTGTTCGGACGGTTCCTGTCCACAGATCGCCGACCAGTTATAAGCTCTAAGAGTACCACTCCGAAGCTGAACACATCGCTCATGGCTGTCAAATGGCCTGGAAAAATACTGTTACTGTCAATAAATTACGCAGATTAATTTCCCGGCTATTGATAGTGACAACGTCAGCTGGAGTTACCTGTCATTATGTATTCCGGAGCGGCATAGCCTTCAGTGCCCATAACAGGCGTTGTAATGTGGGAATTATCTCCTTCTGGGCCATCCATTGCCAGGCCAAAATCTGAAAGCTTTGCATTATAATCCTGAAATAAGAACACGTCTTCCATATTAGAACTTAACCCTGTTCGTAGCACCAGCAGTATGCATTCAATTAATGCCGGAGGAGAATGATTACCGAGTCTAATAATACATTTGAAGCCTTAAAATCACGATATATGACTGGTTTTTCTTCTTCGTGGAGGAAGGCAAGGCCTTTCGCTGTTCCAACTGCAATTTTTAGTCTTGTTAACCAAGGCAAAGCTGCAGAATATCCTGCATCAATTAAAACATGTCAAGAACATAAATTTGTCAGCCGAATAGGATCATTCGAAATTTTCTCTCAGCAGTGTTACAATGAGAGAATGCATACTGTTAAATAGTTTGTTCTCTAGATTCCCTCGCTCTATGTATTCATACACCAGAAGCCGATTCTCATCCTCGCAGCAGTAACCGATCAAGTTCACAAGATGGCGGTGCTTTAATTGCCCAAGAAAGAGGATTTCAGCCTATAATATTGAAAACATATATCATGCTCATCAGAAAATTTAAAAAAATCTAGCCTACTCCATGAACTGTAATGAATCGACTCTATTTGCTTACCAGCCACTCTCGATGTCCTTGAGAACCGTCCAAATCCAACACCTTGACAGCAACAGGCTGAGCCTGTAATCCTGGCCTAAGCTTGTCGTCAATGAATCCCTTGTATACAGCCCCAAATCCACCTGCCCCAAGATAATTGCTTTTTGAGAAAATATTCGTTGCCGTTTGTAGCTCTTTCAGTGTGAAAACATGAAGGTTAAAAATAGAATTGGATAGGTCACCGAATGAGATCGGTGAATCGGGATTACTCAAGTCTGATAGGGATAGCCTCTGAGAACATGCTTGCTTTGGCACTGGGCACGAGCTCTCACTTTTGAGACATCCTAGGATCATCGATTTCCAAGTGAACTTTTTGAGAACCATTTTCTAATATCTTTTGAAGGCTTATCTTAGCCTTCTGGCAAAAGCTTGTGCTGTCTGTGTGTATATATATATATATATATATGCAGCCTTTATTGGGGTGGTCAATGCTGGCTTAAAGATTTTAACGAGGAAAGTAGAGGAAGATTAAGGAAAGGATTAATGGAGCTGGTAGGATGTTTACCAGCTTATTAGACTTGGAAAGGAAGTCTGTGTTCGAATGATGACAACCAATCACATTGTTTTCCTTCCAAGCGCATGCGGCTCAATGAATCTCCCGCCTCTAGAAGAATGATTGCCTTATTAATTATTCATCTTTTTTCGTACTTGTCAAGTCTCTGTAGTAGATAGGGAGTAGAAAAAAGCAGAGTTCTCTGTTCATGACTTTGAAAACCAGACGCTTCCGATTTAAAAATCTTGGTCTAACATGGACACGGAAGTTTCTGTGCGATTTCACTTGCTCGTCCTTCACACGCGGTTGCTAGCCACCTTCATTAATGGCCATTATCCTATTTGTTCTTGTACTAGTTAATTCTGCTTGCGATCGAAAGCTCTGCCATGATGAACTCATGTGGGGGGCGCTTTTTAAATATTATTTTGGACCAGGCTGAGCTACTGGCAATATGGTCGCCGCAAAACTATTCGAGACTGAATTCTAGCTAGCCGGCCGGCCGGCGAGTCCAAATCATATAATACTTGTAATTAATATGTGATTTGTTCTCCCCTTGAGATTAGAGCAGCCGTGGATTGGATAGGGAGAACGACTGTTGCTCCTTGGCTAATTCTTCCATAGTTTATCATTTTCAAAATTAGCAGCTGAGAGGTCCTTCTGCACCAATCTCTCCATCATTTGCCACTCGATTTCGTAGGAGCAAGCCCCTGATGAGTCTTTTCCACCGTAGATCAACATCAGAAGCATCACCCCCATGAAATCTTGAGTTTGGCGTGCCTTACACGGTCACCACCAAGAATTACAAGCAGCCACCACAAGGACTGCAGTTACAATATTGTAGCAGCTTAGATTAAAATTAAATTAACCTGATGGCCCCTTTTAATCTGTCCCTTTCAACTTAATAAATATCTGTAATTGTGGTAGGATTATTTGTTGTTTGAAAATACATTCAGATAATATTTTTTATATTAGTATATTAAAACAAGCTAAAAATTCTAAAAAAAATAATTTAAAATTTTAACAGAGAAAAACCCAACATCAATTACAAATAATAAATCTTTACTCATTTCCAAACCATCAATCCCCGGAACGGCGTTAGGACTAGCCGGCTCAAAAGTTCAAGAACTTTAAGCTTGATATAAAGGAGGTGGCTCGTGTTTTATTGCTCGGTGGTTAGACTTTTTTATAACTTGAATTTAAAAATAACATGATGTTTAAAGAGCAAAATGTCAAAAAAAAAATTATGATTGAAATTTAAAAAACAATGCTTCCTAATCTAAGTTGGCATAGTTAGCTTATGATTCAAGTCATTAGGTTGAACTTTTCTAACAGAAAAATATAAAATAAGATTTAATTTGATGAACTCAATATTAAAGAATAAAAAAAATAGTTTGAAAAAACAATATAGATTAAAAAAAATCATTGTCAATTCAAGGTAACAACATTAAAAAAATTATGAAGTATATTCCTCTACAATCCAATATTAAAAAATAAAATTAAAAAAAAAACAATTAAAAAATGAGAATTAAATTTGACATAAAATTAAAATAAATAATATAATATAAAATAAAAGCTCATAGTCAATCCGAGTTAGCATTGTAAATCCATTATCCAGGTTATGATGTCAGGTTGTCTTTATAAAAAGCAAAACAAAAAAACTTAAACATACAAATTTAACAAATTTATTATTGAATGATAAAATAAAAATATAATATTTAAAAAATTTATAGCAATCCAAGTTAATATTTTATACTCATAATTTACAAGACTATAATTATCGCATGAAAAAAATAATGAAACTTGGTTTTCAATGCTTGATTTACAAAAAAAAAACAAAAAACCTTTAACATACGAATTTCATTTGCTAGTCTTCTCGGGGAAAGCAAGTTCATCGTTCATACACGATTTCTAGACACCTACATCAATGGCCAATATTCAATCTGTACTTGTGTTATTTAATTATAATTGTGATCAAAAGCTTCAACATGATAAAATCATGTGGGTTTTTCTTAATATCATTTTTAATTAGGATAAGGTATTAGCAATAGGGTCACCATAAAATCACAAGACTTCTTCGGGCCTGTTTGGGAGAGCGGTTGCGGTAGCTTTTCAAAGTGTTTTTCATGTCGAAATACATCAAAATAATATTTTTTTTTATTTTTAAAAAATTATTTTTGACATCAGCACATCAAAATGATCTAAAAACACCAAAATATATTCATTTAAAATAAAAAAAAATCATTATTTTGGAAACGGCGGTTGAAACGCCGTCCCAAAAGGGTACTTCAATTCGAGCTAACTAGTCCTGCCAGCCGGCGGGTCCCAATCATATAATACTTATAATTAATAAGAGTTAAATAGAATGTGTTTGGAAGTTTTGTAGATTATTTGTTTATTTGAAAATATATTAAAATAATATTTTTTATTTAAAAAAAATTATATTTGATATAGTATTTCAAAACAATCTAAAAATTAAATTTTAATTTTAACAGAAAATAAATTTAACCTCAATAAACCATCAATTCCCAAAACGGCGTTAGGAGTTCAGACTATTAAGCTTGATATAAAGGAGGTGGCTCATGTTTTCTTGCTGGTGGGTTAGGTTTTTTTTTATAACTTGAAAAATGATGTTCAATTACTATTAGCTTGTTTTAAAACAAAAATAAAAAATGATAATGATGACTTGTACAAAAACAATACTTGATAAAAGAAAAAAAATATAACTTGATTTTGAGATTAAAGAACAAAAAAAAATGAGTCGATCTGAGTTAGCATGATAAACTCATTAACCATGTAATGAGGTTGAGTATGTCTCATAGAAATCAAATAAAAATATATTTTTTAATAAACTCAATATTGAAAGATAAAATATAAAAAATCAATGTAAAGAAATAGATTGGAAAAAAAATACCTATATGAATTCGAGATAACATTTTCTATTTTTAACTCGGATCATGAGATTATGATCACCACATCAAAAGAAATTACAAAGTACAATTATCTACAATCCAATATGAAAAAATGAAATTTCAAAAAAAAATAATTAAAAAAAAAGAAACATTAATTAAAGAATGATGATCAAATTTGATATAATATAAAAGTCCGAGTCAATTCAAGTGAGCATGACAAATCCAAAACTCAGGTTGTGATGTCCAGCTATCCTCATAGAATGTAAAATAAAAAATAAAAAGTTCAATATCTAATAAATCTAATATTAAATAATGGAATTAGAAGAAAAAAATGATATTAATTTGGGATGATATTTTATACTCATAATCCAAGTTATGATACAATAATTATTATATCAAAAAATTATAAAACTTTATTTTTAAACTAATTTAGTGTGATAAAATGGATGAAATCAATTTGATGAAACTATAAGAGCCCAATCCTCCGATTCAGATATGCAGAATAAAAAAAAAAAGGAAAAGTGAAGAGAGGTGGAAAAACACCAATACCTAGGACAATTATGTTAACCCTCCCGAAGTTGAAGAGTTGTCAATTGCTTACCTAACAAAATTCAAATCTTAACCGAGTTATGAAGAATGAAATCCTCATTCGCCACAGAATATACAAAATCGGAAGTAATTTGTCTATTTTTAATGCATCCTATTTTTTTTTTCTTATGCAAGGAAACCTAAGTCCTGAAAAGTAGTATACTTTATGGGTCCAGACTAGCAAGTAAAATTCTGGTTATTACAGGTTTTTACAAGAAATACACGCTATGACTCGAACTCGAGACCTGTTGTGCAGATCGAAAGTCCTCCACCATCGCACCCCGACTCTTAGGGACTGATGCATCATAATTTATAACTGATTTGATCCTCTATATAAAAATAATAAGTTTCAAATTCATTTAATTGATTGATAATAAAAACTTATGAGTAAAATTTAAAAGATATCAGTTTAAAATAAATTTATAAGAATCGGAATCTCTTTAGGATATAATTCAACTTTTAAAAATGAATCAAGACAGTGTTTGTTTTTCTATTGGCCTGTGTTATTTAATTTTTTTAGTTTCAACTTAAACAAAATATTATTTTTGAATCGTTTTGACATAACAATGTCAAAAATTAAATTTAAATAGATGTTCTTGGTGGATTGATGACATCGATTCCGAGGCTGAGAGAAAGAAATCTCCATTTTTTATTGATTTGCAAGGAGAGATTTTGATCAGAATAATCCATATTTCTTTGATCGTATTTTTACTCATTCCTCTCCTGCTCACCGAGTCTCCCTCTCGCCCGAGTTATTAAGCAGGAAAAAGCAATATTGAGGGTGGCTTCTTCTTTTTTTGACAGGGAAATCGCTATCTATCATTGATGAGTGCATAAAGATTTTATTGTCTGTATCCTTTGAACACTTCGGTCTCCTTTCTTGAACGCCGCAAAATGAACACATTAGTTTCATTCATTTCATGTTTATCAATTATTAGGTAATTTAACCAAATATTTTATTCTAATTTTTATTTGTGTTGTCATCCTAATTGATATTAGAAATAATTGCCCTAAATTATATTTTTCCTAACTTGAAATAAATATTTATCTTTGTTTGCACGTGTCCTTTATACTTGACATAAAAAAAATAGATGAGATATTCAATTATGATGAGTATTTTTCTTTCTTTTTTTTTTTAAAAAAAAAGAGGCTTATAGCATCATAAAATGAAACGAGATAAACACATTAAATGAGAAATACTTAACACGCATTTGAACACGTGCAGGGAAGACAAGGGAAAGAAGAAAGGTTTTGTGGATTGAAATCATAACTCCTTCCCATTGGTTGAAAGACATGACTCCTTCCCATTGGTTAAAATCATGTGATTAAGAAAAGGACCTGCCTGCCACTAAACAAGAGGTTATTGTCAAAGAAAACGGAGCAATGCACTATCATGATGTCGACAGAGTCCTTCAATTTCCGAGAAAAGGGAGCAACCAAATGGTGCCCCAAACACCAAGTATGCTGCTCAAAACCTACCCGCGTCCTCGTCAATTTCTCGGTGTTAACCGGGTCAGCGACCCTATCATGACGCCTACGATTTGGGGGATCCCCACTCGAACCATAAACCGGATCCGGTACAAGAAAATAACACCACCTCCTACATGGCCACCTTAACTCACCCGTGTTTACTATCAGATCAGCAGTGATCACGCTGCTAGATATAATTTAAGTAAACTTGTCACGCAGAGGACTACAACTTTCCACCTCTCAACAGTACACAGCTCAAGTCTACTGCAGTCTCATATGACATGTTCAGCCGGGAATATGGGGTTAGAAATTCGATTGCTATTATTTGTGATTCTCGATTAGGTCAAAAATGAAAGTTACCAGTACAGGTAATATGCCCTTGATAGCGAGAAAAGGGGCAGAAAAACCTACTACGAGAGAAGACAAGACAGCCGGTAATTTATAAGCAAACGTTTTATTTTCTGATTCCCAAAATTCTAGACAAAAGGAAATCCTGCTGCTCTTCTCCCCAACGCGGAAAGAGCATCACAGGCACACGGTTGGAATAATGAATGAGAATGAAATAAATAACAAAACACGGCATGATCCCAAACAAAATTTATTTTCATATTTTCCCCTGCAAAATAGGGCCCTTCAAAAACTTTAGCCACTACTTTTAAATACCTAGACAGCTAACTTTTGATTACATACATCCACCCAAAAAACATAAGCTGCTCTTCCAAACCAGCTTATCCAAGATAAAGAAACTGTTGCCGGAAATATACAACTGCATGGAAGTGAGATCAAATCAGTTACTCCACAGAAACCAATTCCAAACAGCAATAATCAATCTACACCAGACCACCATGAAAAGGAGTTCAGTTCATAAAATACCTCGTTGTCCATACAATAAACTTGACGTACTATTTACATGAAGAACCTGCAGATTAAATTGTGTTAAGAGCAACACATACAAAGAATATGCCCCCACAAGATAACAACCAGCTGATAGCCAAGTCTTACACACCTTCAGTGAAACGGAATTGGATCATTGCCAAAAAAAAAATATCATGAACAAATTGGGCAAAACGACGACTTTTGGTTTCCATAAAATCGTACTGATTCTTGCTATCTGAAAACAAGGTTTCCATTCTGTTGCTGTCGCAGTCGTAAATTCTCAATGAGTGACTGGTAGAATGATCTCAATACCTTCATATCATTACCCTGCACATACAAACATCAGATGCACAAAGCAGAATTGGAGCAATTAAACCATGTTTGATCATTTCTACACCCATTTCAACTTGTCAGTTTTTGGTGATGCATGAAGCTGCATTCAAGATGGAAGCCTGATTCATTGAAACATAAAGCAAGGATATTTAAAACCACATACTTCCTTCAAACAAACTATGTGCCATACAAGCATATCCAGGAAACTAAAACTTTCAGCACATAACAGAAATTTTCATGATAAAAGAAACATGAAATTTCAATAACTAAATCTATTTAAGAGCTTAAATAATCAACCTCAATCCTTTCTCAATCTTACACGCTTGATACTAGGCTTGGATTAAAAAGTTTTGAGAATTAGGGAGAGGAAAAGGGGAGTTCAAAACCTCTGAGCTTTGCCTAGATGGGGCTTTAGAGAAAGAAAGGATAGGAGGATTTGCCATAGCCCCCAATCCACTCAAATTCTAAAAACCCAACACCAGAAGTTCAAGTGTTAAAGGGAGTTGAGTTTATAATCTTTGACTTGTGTTTCTATCATCAAACTTCAATCCAATCCAACGTCCCCAGATGAAAGATACAAATATATAATCATACCCAGCCTTCCATTTTCAACCAAACAAGGAAAGATGATGTTTCAAACTTCCATACATCCAGGGAATTAGAAAATGAATACCTTACCATCAGTTATCATTCCCATCTATCCCTATAAAACCGTAAGCTTACTTTTCCCATTCCTACAGCAAAATATACAGTAAATTGCACTTGATGAGATCTTTAATTCAAGATCTTAAAGTGGCTCTATCATTGTCCACAATGCATCGAAGCCCAAACATCTGCACAAATTTGTATCTCTGAAGCTACGGTTATACTGCATCCCAGATCCAATAACAGAAATAGAAGAAAATAAGGGTGGGAATTCAGCGCAGGGAGATCTAGCAACAGGGAAGGGATCACCTCTGTGTGCATAATGATATCACGTATTTATATCAGGTTGGAAGATTTCATATGACTAAGATTATCATGTCACCAGAAAGTTAGGAAAACAGTTCCCAATTGAACCAAATTTTGGTCAAATTAATTAATTATCAAAAAATGGATATAATTTTTCCCTGGACAACTGCTAGAATAAAATATGATTTGAAAAACACAGGAAAACCAAAACTCAAGCAACCATAATAGTGGGGGAGATCCCATAATTTATATTTGGTTGGGCAAAATGCACCTACACAGACATCCAACAACTTAGCAAGATATGTTAGCACTATTTTGTTACCTTCAACTTCTGGCAATATTGTGCAGCTACATCTTGAGGGCAATGTGCAGTAGTAAAGCAATTTGTTACAAAATGAAGAAAACCATCACCAAACTTCTCGTACATAACCTTCTGAGCAAGTACAATTTCTCCAAACAGAATGAGCTGTCAGACAGAATCAGAACAGCAACTTCACAAACATGTATCAAGAACTACGCCAGAAATTTTCAACAGGCAAATCTAGCATCCAATTATTAAATTAATAGGAATGTGATGAGGATGATGGTCAACAACTTGGCACAGAAAACAATATGAGATGCAATGGGAAAAATAAAAGGACTGATAAAGTGCATCTTTATATCTTCGTTTTTAGAGGGAAAAAAATAAAAATATAACAGCACTTGTATCAAAATCTATTATTCAGTTCTTACAGTGTTTGCATCATGAAACTCAAAGGATTTGTCAAGTGCGCTGTAAAAACAACAGTTTGTAGCAAAGCCATCGATTATAAAGCTTCGGAAACCAGGTACCTGAATATTCAGTTCCATTAGAGAAAAGAAAAGAAACTCCTTGACAAAAAATCCACTAAGAACAGGATCTTAGAGGATGACAAACCTTTGCTTCAACATCAGGTCTTGTACACCAGTCTTTAATTAATCTTATGAATATCTGCACACATGCCTGAATCACAGAGGGATAAAATGATACCTTGAGTTCAAGACAGGGCAAATATATCATCAATCCAAACCTTCAAGGGACAAAATGATATGTCAGACGCACCTTCCTCACAAGAATATCCTCATGATGGCAAGCTGATTGAAGTAGCAACTGCATCATCTTATCCAAGTAGTCTCTACTCTTAGGTGAAAGGAAGACTGAAGATAGATCATGCGTCGTTATCACATGAAAAAACGTGTAACATGTTTTTTGGAGTTCTTGTAATTCACGAATTTCCTGCAAAATAAGTCAACAAGTCCTTATTCAAGATAGTTCAAAGCATCACCTTTAGATAAAGAGTTTTGCTAGGATACTTTAAATGAAAAACTCGTTTCAGTTTATTTGAAATAGTATGTCAATCACGATTTGCAAAGTGCATTGAGCATGCTGTCACTGTGATGAAAAGAAAAAAGTGAATTGGCGACTATTATGACGCCTTCACCATTGAGCATGCTTTCACCATGATTAAATAGTTCATGAAACAATTTGATGCAAACAGAAGTAGCAGCAATATTAGATAGCAACATAATTTCACATAAAACTCTTCCAACAGACAGGAAAAATACCATCCAGGCACACATAAGATAACATTTAAACTCTAAGAACCAAAACTTGAACAATGTCTGGAAAATTAATATAATGAAGCTAAAAATACACTCATCGTTTGCTTTAAAGAGAGGCCCTTGGAAGGAGAATGTTAAAATAAATATCTATCGACAGAATTTCAATACCTCAGAATTGGTCCCATGTCCTGAAGGAAATGGTTCAGTTGGGATAAGACTAAATATTCTACCAGCAATAGCAGGAAAAACTTCCTCCACTATGTCATGCACTGAGGTGCTGAATTTGCATATAAGCTGATTGAGCAGAACAAGAAAACCAACCATTTCCTTTGGCTACAATAAAACAAAATCTAGAATCAGGCATTCATGTCACAAGAGAAAATGTACCAATCCAATGCAATGATCATTTCATGCGGTTTACATGGTTCCAAAAGATGTCCATGTAGACTTCCCCCGTCAAATCTGGGAAAAAACATCACTTGTCTAATGTTATCAAAAAGAAGTTGAATCTGAGTAGATTCTGATGGCAAGCACTACACAAGCCAAATGGTGGTCTTTTACAGTACACGTACAAGAAAAACTGTGACTAGAAACCAAAATAACAAGTGTCTATGAGAACAGAACTTGCAGCAAGAAATAAAGGATCTGCTTACATGTTTTATTGAACCTTTAAACCATTATGAAAACACCTTCCCTTTTTTAATTAGATTACCAGAATAAGAGATCTTTTCATAGCATACAGCAATGAGCCATTATTAAAACTAGTACAAAAATAGTGAAAGATCATATTATCCATCCACACCTTTCATATTTTCTCTCTCACCGCAAGTTTTGAGAAATCTAGTTGTTTATGCTTAAACTTTCCTTTTCAACTTTCTCAGTAAAACTTACCTGAAATAAAAACTACTTTTTCCCAAAAAGTTCTATTACTCTTGTTTCTTCTTCTTTTTCCTTTCAACCATCATCTAATGTGTTATTCTCAATCACTTGCTTATACGAGGTTCCACTTCCAAATGTTCCTCTAGATCAAACTAGAAATTCCTTGATTCTTTTATATATTTATTCTCTTTTTTTTTCTTTTTATGGTTTTAAGAATGTACTAGAACATATGATAAGAGGAAAAAAAATACTGAAACCTGATGCCAAAAATGCATGTTTTGTTTGAAAATGATAAAATACACAAAGACAACAAAAATTGTTCAGGCTCTGCCGTTGCATAAGGAGAAAGATGACAATTTCATTCCAGCACAAGATTAGAAGTGCTCAAACATATTATTAGCATAACTTTTATCCAAACACAATCAAACAATACACAGCCATGGCTAAACCTTAAGGAATTGCTGAGAGGACAAAGCAAGCTAGAACCCTTGTAACAAAAATAACTGCTATCTCACATCCAAGGGAGCCCAACAAACTAAACTTCAACCATTTAATGTTTTCAATCAAAGTTACATGATGGGATCATTCCCTTTTGTCACTCTACCATACTCATGCAAGCTGAAAGTAAGGAGTAAATTAACATCCTAACTACCGCCACAAAACATAAATTTCCCCAAAAATGCAACAGCTTATGTTGTGGGAAATTAACAAATTACTTTTATCTGGTTTTGTATGATTCCATAACTCAGGAATATCTTGTAATTTCAGATTTGCAGGGGTATTTCGATAATTTTATATTTCCAGGGAAATTTATAGGGCAAGGTTTCTATTTTATTTATCTTTAAAAATATTTATAGCTCCTTATTTAGGTTCTCTTTTCCTAGATTGAACATCAGTGTTCTCTTATTTAGGAACCGAAGTCTTTATTGCACTAAGAAATGATTACATACTCCTGATAAAGTGTTTTTACTCATAAAAGTAGGATGCACCATGATAACTATGGATCTAATTTTTTCACGAGTGAGAGAGCATCACACTGGGAATATCTATTAATCTCTCACTGTGAAACACTGACCCCCTTTCTCTATAGTTTTAAATAAGTGCAATTGCAATATTTTTAGCAATGACGCCATTAGTTTTTCACAATCATTCCAACTCAATTTCCAAACCCCAACCCCTATCTTCTTTAATCTAGACATTTAATTTCCAGAATGTCCAAGTCCAAACCCAACATAAAACACCTGTACAACAAAAACTCAAACCAGTCTTGCGCCAACTTGTACATGATATTATTACATCAAAATCATTATTGTTCTACTAGTTCAGTAAAACAAGGCCAAAATCCTTCTTAATGGGTCAAATATCTTGAGACATCAATTCCAGTTGTCAATTGGTAAAACTTAAAGTGACATGAATAAAAAATATATGGAGATTTTCTATTCTTGAATAATATTGCACACAGTCCTAGGGAATGACCATAACAGATCTGCATGTAAAAAGCTCCAATAAAACACATCCCCCTCCTAAACTTGATGTGGGTTCACAATCTGGTATTGCTCCTGCCCCAGGACATCAACCATAGAACAAATAATCAAATCTCATTCCATTATCATGCCAAAGAGCAATCAGGATTACATAAAAATAAAAATAATAATAACGGTAATCAACAAAACTCACAAAAATAAAACAGAGTGAAGATTGTAAACTGGTAAAATGGGAATTGTTCCTTTTACCTCACTTTCTGCAAGCAATTGTCCCAATGCCTTGGGAAGGAAAGGAAATACAGATGCACCTAAAGTATCTACCATACGATGAATGAAGGACGTGACCTGAATACAATGAATGCTAGCTTTAGGCAATATGCAAAGCCAACAAAATATCAAATTAAAGTACTTCCATGGCTCCATATCTCATTCTTACCTTGTTCCGTAAAGGCTCTATCTTTGGAAATACAACAAGTATTTGGAGGAGAACATCCAATGTCTGGATCACAAAGAGATAATAAAACCTCAACACAAAGAAAAGAGATGCAATGACAGAATTTCTGCTCTAGCTTTTTCTACAGTAGTGTCTAGCAGATCTTAGCATCTATCATTATGCAATGTAACATTTCATTCTCAATTTGTCACCATAGATATTGCAATAATTAAAAATGTAGAACATCTAAATTAGGAGTTCAAAGAATAAAGGAATGAAACAGATGATGGATTGTAGCGCAGCAAAACTGTCATCCCATCAGTATAGTAAATGAATATGCAAACAGTCCACCACACAGAGGCATGGAGGAAAAATATATCAACGCAGCCATAAGTAAGATCCATGCCTGACTTGACAGTAATTAATCATAAAAATGATGAGGACAATCATGTAACATCATTCATAGGGGTTCTTGAACTCGCTGGATTTTGCAAAGGATGACCAGCCCAGAGATAGCATGTGGCTTGAGAAACAAAAACAAAGATCTGAAATACCAACCTTCTTAAACATGACACCTATTGCAGGGCGACTCGCAGTTACCAGACGCTCACTAAAACCCTGTGTCAGAAAAGGAAATTTTCTTGAGACATTGCATCTCTTTGAAGTTAAGAGTCCAGAAAAGAATCAAAAAAATCTGTAAAGAGAAACACTAAGATTGAATCCTAGCACAATGACAAACTATAATCACGAAAATGAGGAAGCCTAATATGCACAAATTTCATGTGATTAAAAGCTGTCAATTAATTACAAGTGATTAAAGAATATCCACCCCATTTTTTTATTGAAGGGAAAACTGAGCAAGAAATAGAATTTATAAAGCCAAGGGGGAAAAAGAACCTTGCTGAGTGCATTAATTGCCATGATTACTTGCTGAATATTAGCAATTTTCACTGGAGATTCTTCCGGACTCAGTGCATTGGCATTTATGAGTAATGTTTCCACCTAGATCAAACAAGAATACTTCAGAAACATGTATAAGAAAATCAGTAAAAACACCATTAGGCATAGGGAGCATGTTTGAGGAAGCTCTTCAGAAGACATTCTAACAACAATTTTAGATAAGCATAGGTAAACCACTTCAAAAAATGAGAAAGGGAAAGGAAAGGTTAGGAAACTTCAAATTTAACCATAACCTGATGGCAAAGAGGAGTGAGCAGTGAAGATAGATAATCAGATTGCTTTTCAGATGGTATATCTTCCATTCCAATTAAGAGACCAATTGCCTGTGAATTTTATCCATGTATATCAGCAGAAACCAAGGACCAATCGCTCTATATAAATTTCATACAAACTAAAAAACTCTATTTACCTGTATGTTGATATGCAATGCATGTCTGAATATGTGTGTATTCAAAACCCGATTTGAGAGAATTTAAGAAGAGAAAAACAAAGCATGTTTGGAGTACCTCAAAGATGTGGCTACCATCTTCAGATCCTGAAAAATCATTTGATGTATGATTCAGAGATGTAAACCGAGCTACTGTATCTTGGAGGCTCTGTCAATTCAAAGAATATCAAGGTATAAAAATTGAATAATATCTATAAGAAGAGTTGTATAGACAATTGATTTCCAAAAGCAAGATGGTTTGCTTACTACCTGCAAAATTGACTCTATGAAAGGAACAAGCTTTGCTTTTAGCAATTTCACAACCCTCATGAACAGATAACTAGCTCTACGCCTCACATGGAAGTTTGGGTGGTGAATTCCTCTCTCATCCAGAAATGCAGTCAAAACCATGGGGACATACTCGGTATGCTCCTGAACAAACTTGATATATCTAGTTATAGTGTCCAGATACACAAGTGCAACTAACCTATTAGAATGGCATTGAAACCTAGTCGAAACGAGGGTTGGCACCAATTCACTCAACAGTCCGCTTCCAGTTTTTATGGCTTCATCACTTAATGACTCTCCAAGTGCGTACAAAAGAGAAAGTGAGGCTTCTACCTCTTCAACATTTCTTTCTGACACAGATGAGATACAACTGGCTAAAGAATTTCTGATAAACATTTGAATAACATCTGGTGCCACGCGACCCACACTACGCAACAACACAAATAGGTCCTTTCTATACTCCACCATTGTTTCTTCCTCCTCTCTCCCAATCTTATCCAGCATATCAAGATTATCACGGTAGATAGGATCATAACGAATTTGTGCATAAATCACTTCCAACATCCGCCCCACATGATGCAGTTGTTTCTCTCTCAATGGAGAAAGGCTCTTCATGGTGGCAACATAACAAGAGAGAAACTGCACAATACTAAATGTGGTGTCCACTTCACAGTTCTGCATCACATAAAAAACAGATGGCAATACTTCATTCAAAAGCTCCAGAGAAACACTCTTAGCATCTTCTGTATTCACCCTTTTGTAACACTCCAGAACCTCAGCGGCATACCCTGTAATCAATGCTGCTACTTTTGACACCAACTCTGAGTCAAAATCTCCAGTTACCAACCCAAAAACCCTATTTATCTGAAGATTCTGCAATATTGCTAACTTTGATTGATGATCCATCCGCTTGGAAACCACAGCCAAAACACACCCCGCAGCAGCACCCTGAAGCTGCTCAGATCCCCCACCAACTAAAATCAGCTGAAATAATAAAGGAATGAATGCATCATTCACAATCAACCCAATATCTATCCACGAAATATACCTCCTCATTGATTCTAGCACATTAGAACAAAGGTCCACATCAGAATTCCGATACATTGAAACAATTTCATACCAAACATTCACTATCTGCGCTATGCATTGCTGCCTTATAGCATCCTTGACCCGCCCCGCAACCCCCATCTCCTCAGGTGTCCGTGGGTAATCTAAACTAATCAATTCATCATCCAACGCATTCAAAATCCTACAGAACATATCAATAACCACCGCCCCTTTCCTCAAATGAGGCAAAAAGTCAACAAACACAGAAGACCAAATTAAAGGGTACTCAAAATAAACCAAAGTGACAAAAACCTGCGCAAGCTTATTCTTTATAAATGCAGGACCACCCTCTAAAATCCTAACAGCATTGTTATTCTTATCATCAATAAGATCAAAACAACACATAGAAAACACAGATTTCCTAATGAAATCCTTCTCTTCTAAACTCAGCATAGCATATTTAACCCTAATAACCTCATGTAAAGTCTGCAAACACCAAAATTGAACCTGAACAATGTTGCAAAAACATAACTTCTCAATGCAAATACGGCATACAGCCGGGGTCTCCTTAATTTGCTGGCAGAAAGATACTGCTTTTGATTTTAGAGCTGAATCTATAGCGCCCGATTCTTCAAAACTTATAAGTATCGCTTTTTCAACATCATCCATGGTTAAAAACGGTTTACGACTCAAAAACCAGCAAAATTTGATTGCCTTTTTAGGGTTTTGAGAGTTCTAAAGAAAGACCGATACCAAAGTTGGAGCCTTTTTTCTTTAAAGGGTTACCAGAAGTAGCTTGCCTGATGGTGATTTCAGAGATCTTTTACGATTATGAGTGTCCGTGGTGTGGGTTTGAGTTAGGGTTTTTGTAGGAATGAGGATGAGAAAACCCTACGGCCGTGTTTGGATTGATATTGATTTATAGTTTAGTAAGCCTCTGAGAAAGGGAAGGGAAGGTAATTGTGCGGAAAACAAAAATATAAAAATTATATATATGTGATGTTAAGAGCTAGAAGAAGAGAGGGACTGTGATGTTTCAAATTACTGCAATGTCCTCCTGCTTATATAAGCAAAAATAAATAAATAAATAAATAAATCTTTCTCAGCTTGTGTTTGGGTTGAGATTGATTAATAATTTATTTTTAAAAATCGCAATAAATTTTGAAAATAAATATTTTACACGGTATATATTTATAGATTAAAAAGGTATTGTTTTGTTGAATTTTATAAAGTTTAGGGACTAATTAAAAGCATCTTTTTAGTTACTTATCAACCTATCTTAAAGAAAAAGATAGAGATTAAAACAAACTAACTCGTAATCTCTCTAAAATAATAAAAATATTTCTGTTTAGAATTGTTTTCTATTTATATCAAACCTTTTTAAAATTACCATCAAAATATAAAAAATAACTATTAAAATTACACAAGCTATTTTTTGGCATCATAAATATTCTCGTTGTAATAAAAGTTAAGAAAAGTTTACTTTTAATTTTATATCACTCTTGAAATTATTTAACACTGTATTTTAAAAATATTTTTGAAAAAAAATTAAAAAAAATGTTTTTATTTTTTACTTTGAACTAAAAAACATATAATATATTGATGTCAAAAATAATTTTTTAAAAATAAAAAAATATCATTTTGATGTATTTCTAAACGAAAATCACTTTCAAAAGAAACGTCAATCTCACTCTCAAACATATATTTATTTAAATATAGCTTTTCCAAGGGGAAAAAATTAGTTTGACTTCACAATCAAAATTAAAAAAGATTTCTCTCTTGTTTCAAGTGAGATTCATAATTTCACTCTATTTTTTTCATTTTTTTATTGGTGCAAAAGAACATGAAAAAAAATGAAAAGAAAATGGATGGAAGTGTTTGAGAAATTATACAGAATTAAGAGATCATTTATTTTTAATGCAAAAACTTCAACATATATTTTTAAGAAAAAATCATAATTATAAAAAATAAAAATTGAAATGTAAAGCTATCTTAGTGCCAAAAACAGACTTACAATTAAAAGCCGAAACATAATCAAGTCAACGAGTTCAAACCAAGTGAAACTCAAAACTTTAGGTTCCTATCTTCAAGCCTAAACTCAATCTGGATTGTAGCTTCTTAATGGATCCAAAACTGAAAAGAAAATGTTTTTTTTTTCATATGTTATTCCTTCATAATTAGTTGGCCCTTAAAGTTTCCCGGCACTAGTTATCATCGGAATTAACGAAATCACTAGCATAATGTCATGAATTTTGTCACCCAAATTTAAGTATAACCTAATCTAGGATCATCATTGTTAATCGAAAGAATGCCATTTAAATAAAAAAGATAGTTGAATCCATATGCCCTGATTAATTCAGTAGGTTAAAAAAAACATGAATAATTGATAAAAATATAATTATATTTTAAAAAATAAGATAATATCTTTTTATATAAAAAAAATATTGAGATGATAATATATTAGATCGACTCAGATTAACTTAGGTTAACCTTTTAAATTTATGACTTGGATAATGAAACCATGATAACTTCAAATAAAACAAATCAAAATAAATTATAAAACTTAATTCCTTATAAACTCATCGTTAAATAATGAAATTAAAAAATATATATATAAAAAAGGACATGATAGACATTGTTTTCTCTGTCATGAATCCCTTATCACATTAAGTAGGTGTTTGACACTACATTTTTAAAATGTTTTTGAAATTTTTTATTTTTATTTTTTACTTTAAATTAAACTTTTTTTATGTTTTTAGATCATTTTCATATGTTGATATCAAAAATAATTTTAAAAAATAAAATAAAAACATTATTTTGTCCAGTGGGCTAAGGTCCAGAATGTAAACACATGGAGTTTAGAATACGAGCTTAGGCTCATTCTTAACATTGAGAACCAAGCATCACCTCGGTTATTATCACTCGGAATTCTTCTATGTCCAGAATTCCTGGTGTCGTTGCATCACTCTCCCTCAAACTCTCAAAATTTTGTAACTCCAAAATAAATAAATTATTGTTTTATATAGAAGGTTGGCAGACCAGAAATCAGGAGGACTCGATGAGGTCTGGTTTACTTTGGGTTTAGCCGATGGCCTTGAAGCTTAACTTGTATAGAATAAATAAATAAATAATGAAATGCATTTTCTGAGAATTTGTATTTTCATTAATTTGGTTTTTACACTTTCATAGGGGATTTTTCCCTGCATAAATCATGATTTTCTAACCTAACATGATTGAGGTGCATGGTCCAGTAATAATACAAAAGCAAACTAAACATTATTTAGAATATATTTTTTTAATTTGTGAAATAAAAGGAAGAAGAAAGTGAAAGTTGGCTAAAAAATCAACAAATTAGGCGAAATTAGTCGTTGTATCTCTTTCAATTAAATTTCATGCATGGAATATGGAAGAGGTTTCCACATTCTGACGATACTCTCTCATCATACTCTAGAATTATTGGCTTATTATCATTATCATGGATGCAAATCAATCATTGATTGATAAATAGCTTGTGTTAGCATGCATACGTTGCGTCCTTATTATAAGAAATAGATTCCTTACTTTAATTCAAACAAAACAACAAAATTTAATCAAATACAAGTTTTCAATAATACGGAAAAATGCATTAAAGCTCAAAACAAATATATAAAAAAAACTTGAATTTGTGTCCTAACCCATCAAAATTTTGATTCTCGTCAAGGACCAAACTGGGTCAAATATGTTTTTTTTTTAAAAAAAGGAAATAAATATCTTTTGTTTAGAAAAATAATAAGATCATACGTCAATTACCGAAGTAAACAACGTGTTGTCTATTTGCCCAGATTTTAACCACTACTTTGATACCCGAAAAATCAAGGCACGTCCATCCCCCCTCTAAAAACCCATTTTGTAATTCATTTTAAAAAAAAACCTATCAAAACACCTATAAATCAATTTGTCAACCTAAAAAACTTTTCAAAACATTTCTAAAATACAAAATCAAATTGAGTTAGATTTTTCTTCATCATCTTAATCTGCATTTTTAGATAATATTGAGATTTAACTGTGCTTGCAATAATTTATGAGGGCTATTAATTAGAAAAACATGGTTGGTTGAAAATACTCATCATTTAGTATTTCATTCAATATATCTTCATATTTTAAAGCATGCATAAATAGAGTAATGGTATATTATTTTCATATCTATTAGATAAGATAAGGTTATTATGAGATTTACTCGTTTTAAGACTATCACTACGATGGATTTAAGATGAAGTTGCATCAAATATATAGATACATATAAGATATAGATAGATGATATATATTATTTCAAGAAAGTGATTAATTCTCGTCTTAGACTAATCATTTACAATATGTTTTATTATGATGATTTAATCGTGAAAATAAAATTTTAATTCTTAAGTTTCCTGGTGATAGAGGTAGAAAGATTTGATTTTTCTTTCACCTTGCCTCAATTTATTTAATAAGTGTGTGAATTATTATTATTTAATTATATGTGTTGGGAGAAACAAATTATTTGAAAAAGGTTAAGCAAAAAACAGTAAGCATAGCCTATCGAATTAGAATCTTCTCATATTTTTAAAATAATCTGATTAATCATGATCCAAATCTCACATATCACATAAAAATTTAATATCTAAGACCAAGTCAGGAGATTAAAAACATAATTAATAATTAAGTTATTGTAACTGTTAATTTATTTATAAATTATCCATTCATACTCTAAAATTATTCACTTGAATAAATGAACATAACTGGTAAAAAAACAATAAAAATCTCCATTACCGATTTCTTTGTGCTTTTTTTAATGAAAATTCAATGCCATTTTTTTACAAACGCTAGTTTGAGTTTTTGACAAAGAAGAAAACACTGTCATGTGAAGTGATGTACAGGAATACTCCCAGTTTGACCATCTCCGTTTGACCCATGATCTTCCACGTCACTGACACATAAAAGTCCACCAATAGCAAATAAGTATACAAATCAGAAAACGTTCATTTCACTGATTTCATATGGCGTCGGGTATGATGACATAGATCTCGTGATATCAACGGACCAGATTCATGTTGTTCTCATCAATCAGTTCTCAAACGGCGGAGCTATCTCCGGCCATGCGATTAGCACTTGATCCGAGTGTGCGGTTTGTTGCCGCGTTGAAACAAAACCCGCACCAAATAGCCGTCAGTTAGGACGCTTGCGCGTGTGAAAACTTGACCACGTGGCTAAGGTGGCGGCGGTGGCACAGCACGTGCTGGTCACGGCCTTTCACGGAAACTGAACTTGACATAAAAGGACAGCGGAAGAATCAAGGGATCGCGAGAGGTGGTCCTTGTCCCGGGCTCTTAAATACCAGAGAGACCATCGCCAAGATCAGTGGGAATTCTCACCTTAATAAATACATAAACACACGTGAAAGAACTCAAATAAGAGTTTTAATGCGTGGATTTAATAAAACTTTTTTCCTTTTTCCTAATTTGCAGATCAAATAATAATTTTCTAACTATGAAAAAATTTAGAGAGATTAGAAAACCTAGAATTCAAAGCATTAGGGATGAACACTTTTCAAATGATAAAATGGTGATATATTGAATCATATTTTAAAAATAATAATATCACCATGGTAATATATTGGATTTATCACGATCATGAAATGCAAAAAACAAACTAGAATTCAATTTCAATCAACTAAATATTAAAAAATAAAATCATATAAATAAAATAAAAATAACTCAAGAAAACCTAGGTAGTCAAATCAAACTCGTTATCCTAGTCATGTGAAAGAAATCACCCCAAATAACACAGATAAGAAAAAAAATAATACAAAAGCTAGTTCTTCACCAACTCATTATTGATGTTCAAAACTGATAAAAAAATCAAATTTAAAAAAAACAATAATAAAAAAACAACCAAGTTAACCTATATATACATATCATTTTTTTTTTTAAAAAAAACAACCAAGTTAACCTATATATACATATATATTCAATCTATAAAAAAGAACAAAAAAAATAAATCGAGTAAACCTAGATAAACAAGTCAATGATCCAAGTTATATGAAAGAGATAACCCAGATAAAAAAAATACAAAGTCTAGCTCCTAATCAAATCATCATTAAAATTCAAAATTGAGATTTTTTTTAAAAAAAACAAACAAAAATACCCGAGTCAATTTAATTATCTTGTCAAACTTATATCCTAAATCATATAATTAAGAAAAAAATATATAAAAAATTGAAAAAAAAAGTTAAGCGATAACTTTGTATTGGTGTGTAATTTTCTGAATAAATTTTGGATTGCTGTGTTTAAAAACTATCCAATGCCGTGGCTTTGCGTCACTGCTTACATAAAAAAGAAAAAGCCATTTCCATTGGTTTATTATAATGCACAGGAAAGCTGCCTTGTTTGTTTGCATGTAACCCTGTATTTTTCGTAGCATCAAAATAAAGGGAGGAGCATAAAATCACACTTTTCTCTCTTCACACAGAATAAAATCAGCCTCTCAACACTTGACTCCTTTGTATAAAGAAGGGGAAACGCAGCATCTGATCATGGATCTCTTACGGTGGAATTCCACCAGCGACCAGGGTGTTTGGGAGAACTGTTGCTGTAGCTTTTTATAGCTTTTTAAAAAGTGTTTTGTGCCGAAATACATTAAAATGACATTTTTTATTTTTTAAAAATCATTTTTGATATCAGTACATCAAAATGATCTAAAAACACTAAACCGCCGGTCTTTAAAATGAAAAAAAATTGCAATTTTTTTAGAAACCATGGTTGAAAAAGCTAAAACAAACACCCCTATCATATATATATATATATATATGCCAAACTAATTTTTAAATTATTTTGATGGGTTGATATCAAAAATTATTTTAAATAAAAAACACTTTCAAAAATAAAATTAACTACACTAAAAAAACACGAAAATCCATGGAAGATGCTTCCCTCATGTTCATGAGCACATAAAGGCGACAATCTTCCTATTGGGATAACAACAGTACAATGGATTAGCTCCCATGCCTTCGCCCTTCCAACAGCGGATTAAACATTAGTGATTAATTAATTAAAAAAAACATTGAGGAAGCACATAGTTTAGAAATGTACAAGAAGAGTAGAGGATAAGGGTAACATAAAATAAATACGAATGATTGGTGCTACTTTGAGATTAGCCATAAAATATCGATAAAAAGATTTGATCCCGTTATTTAACATAATCATCTTGTCTGCGACAATGTTTATAAGCTATTTTTAAAAATATTTTTTATTTAAAATTTTTATTTTTTATATTAGCACATTAAAACAGCATAAAATACTAAAAAACAAATTTAAAATAAAAAATATTTTTAAAATACAGACTCTATAAAAAAAAATCTTGTTCCATTAATTTAACCACTAAATAATTTCTTGCTTCACGCATAAAAACGTGTCGTGTCCAAAATGAATAATTCCCTGGCACTTCAACTTAGATTGTAATAAACAAGTATTAATATATCATCGTTACCGTATAACCTAATGTAAGATTTATTGACTTGGACATAATAATAATCGTTTTTTTTAGAGTGACTCGGTCATGAGAATGGGTAAGAAAGTTCAGCTGCATCCTCCACTATTCTTCACTCGCTATTATCTTCCTTCACACTCAAAAGGGTGGTGTCTATAAAATTACTCACTCGTTCCTTAAATCAAAGTTGAATGGGTATGAAATTCGAAGTCCTATAATATTTAATACACATGACCAAGCATCGAAAATGATTAAAATGTTAATTATCAAAATGATTTGCACGCCATAGTTGAGATTTCCACAGCACACACACAAATACACAGTGTCATATCTTGTAATTATTCATCCTTTAGATAATGCTGTGGATTTGATTACATCGTGGCATTATAATTATAACACAGTTACAATCAACTTATGCTAATCCTTTTATTGCAAACTTTTTTTATTAAGCCAAAGTTAGATTTGTTCGAAAGTTAGATGAACATAACAAACATTGATGACGAAAGCTTGGGGTTTGCGATTTATTGGTCTAAGAGCCACTAAAAGAAGAATCATTTGTAATAATGTCCAAAAACATATCAATTCCTTTCTATAAACATATCAATTGAGACAACAGAAATAACTCCAATGTCCTACACAAAATTATCAATGACGTTTCTTGAATAGCAATAATAATATTTTTAAAAGTGTGAGGAGTACGTAATAATAATTTCTTGATTTAATTTATTTACCAAGGACATTTTTTTGTAAACAATAAGAAAAACCAATACCGTTAATTCAGTTAACGGAAATTTGCCCACTTTCACTGGTCCCTCCCTGGCTGCTAAACAAATTAAGAGAGGAACAGAGAGCCAGCCCTATTTTTCACGCAAAATCAAAGAAGAAGAAGAAGAAGAAATAACACCTCTCCTTTTCTCTCCCTGTACAAATCCTGACTCTCTTTTGACCCTCTCTCTCTCATTTGCAAAATTAAAAATTTCTGTAAACTCCCTCTTCTTCCCTTGAAAAAAATAAAAATCAATCCACATAAAATCTGTATATAATAATATCTCTAGCTTTATTTCTCCTCCCCTACCAGTCCCAGTCCCAAGTCCCACTCCTCCTTTACACCTCAAAAACAACAAAAGAAAACTCACTTGGTTTTTAGAACCAGTGTTTTTTTTAGCTCCTTTTGGAGGGTTTTAACCCATCTTGATCTATTTGTGTCTCTCAGAAAAATCCACTGAATCTTCATAAATTTCCTTGATGAAATTTGTGGGTTTTAAGAGAAAAATAGGGGGTCTCTGTTAAAATTTGAGAAAGAGAATTTTTGTTTTTTGCTTGATCTAGATCCCGGGTTGTTTTTTTCACCTTTTTTTCTTGAGAAAAATCTGGTCTTTATACGGCCATGGCAGTCCCAACAATAGCTTTGTACGCGAGCCCACCTAGTAGTGTGTGTTCAACACCCTATCCATGCCCTATCAACGCCCACGCAACTTATGATTTTGAGTTGAATTCAAGATCTTCATCAACAACTTCGTCTACTGCATCTTCCTCTCAGAAACCAATTGTTGGCGGCTTGTCTCGCTTGTTTTCATCTCCTGCAGTGAAACATGCATCTTTTTCGGGTGATAGAGAGGAATTGGGGTGCCTATGGCATGATAGAGGAGACGAATTCAAGGAATTGGGTAGTTCATTTTGCTATACACCAAGCAAATACCTTGCGGGGTCTTCGATGAAGAGAGATCAAAGTCCGGTTTCGGTTTTGCAAGGTCAAGTCTCTTGTTCTAGTAGTCCTCCTATGAGGACGACTAGAGAAAGGAGTAGTTGTGAAGTGGGTTTTCAGAGTTCAATTCATGGTCCATATCGCGGCGGGGCTAATGGACTCTTTAATGGGTTTGTGAGGAATGCTTTAGGGTCTTGTGTTGATTATGATTCTCCCAGTTTTGAGGTCCGCGGTGATGGTGTTGATTATGGCTCGTCTTCTGTTGCTGTGGATGAATTGACGTTTTCTATGGAGGGTAGTTTTGTGGAGGCTAATTATGAGCCTTATGTTAAGGAGTTGTTATTGGGTGCACAATTAAGGCACAAAATTTTTTGTGACGATTTTGTGATCAAGGCCTTTTATGAGGCCGAGAAAGCACACAGGGGACAGGTAAAATATTGTTTTTTTATTGGATTTTGTAGTTTGAGATTTTTGTTTCGCGCGCTTGAATTTTTTTTCTTTGTTCTTTCATGTTGGTTTCTTATAGATGCGAGCTAGTGGAGATCCTTATTTGGAGCATTGTGTAGAGACTGCAGTTCAGCTTGCGATAATTGGTGCTAATTCCTCAGTGGTTGCTGCAGGGCTTTTACATGACTCTTTGGATGATTCTTTCCTAAGCTATGACTATATATTTAAAACATTTGGAGCAGGGGTGGCTGATTTGGTGGAAGGGGTAAGAGGCAAAAAAATTTCATGTTTTTTAATGGGCCTTTCCACACACACAGTCTAACAAATAGGTTTATGTTGATTTCCATGCATGTTTCTTTCCAAAATGGAAGCAGTATCAGGCTAATAAAAGAAGTGTTTGTTGAACATGCTAGATACTTTGTCTGGAACTCCATTATTTCGTTTAGTATAGTTGTTGCTTATTGTTTGTGGTGAATATGGTCCTTGGTCAAGCTTAGAAACTGGAACTTCATCTTCTATAGCTGGTTTGAAAAAGTGGTTATATTTAAAAGTCAGGAGCATCTTGAAGCAGCTAAGATTGATCAAAATTTGGATATCATTTTTTATCTTTCATTTTTAAGGTGTATGACACAAAATATGAAACATAAAACTAAGTTTTAAGAAGTTTCCTGTGGTTGATGTTGGTCATACATTTCTGTTGACAAGTATTTTTGATCTAGTTTTCTGTTGCATTCACTCAGGTCTCTAAACTTAGCCAACTGAGCAAGCTTGCTCGTGAGAACAATACAGCAAGCAAGACTGTGGAGGCAGATCGCTTGCACACCATGTTCCTTGCCATGGCAGATGCCAGGGCTGTCCTGATTAAATTAGCAGATCGACTGCATAATATGATAACGTTAGATGCATTGCCTTTGGTCAAGCAAAAGAGATTTGCTAAGGAGACTTTGGAGATATTTGCTCCCTTGGCCAACCGTTTAGGAATCTCCACTTGGAAAGAGCAGCTAGAAAACCTTTGTTTTAAGCATCTCAACCCAGATCAGCACAAACATTTGTCTGCTAGACTCGTGAAGTCTTTTGATGAAGCGATGATTGCTTCTGCCAAAGAGAAATTAGATAAAGCTCTTACAGATGAAGCCATTTCCTATCATCTACATGGAAGACATAAAAGCTTGTATAGCATTCATTGCAAAATGTCGAAGTATGCTCTCCCTCCCTCTCTCTTTCAGTCACACCCACACACAGCCAAGCAGTGTTCATTGAGTTGATTGTCACTTTGATTACTATTGCTGCAGCTCTTGCACCAAATCTAGGTTCTCTGAAGCATGACCTGATAGTATGGTTAGATTTTGAAGCAATAATTTTGCCCTGATATGTTAACCCCCCCCCCCCCCAGAAACCATGGTATCAACTTATTGTGCAATTACCATCCCATGTGTTTTACAACAAAAGAGTTTAAATTTGTGCAGGAAAAAGCTGAACATGGATCAGATCCATGATATTCATGGGCTACGCCTGATTGTTGAAAATAAGGAAGATTGTTATAGAGCATTGAGAGTTGTTCAGTGTTTATGGTCAGAAGTACCTGGAAAGTTCAAGGACTACATAAGTAATCCCAAGTTCAATGGGTATGTTTTTGGCTTGTTATTTGTGGTTGCTCTTGGATACATTCATCTTTTCCAACTTTGATTTTAATTTGCAGGTATCGTTCTCTTCATATTGTAGTCATGGGTGAAGGCACAGTGCCACTTGAAGTTCAGATTCGAACAAAGGAGATGCATTTGCAAGCAGAGTTTGGATTTGCAGCCCATTGGAGATACAAGGAAGGTGATTGCAAGCACTCCTCATTTGTGCTGCAGATGGTTGAGTGGGCAAGATGGGTCATAACCTGGCAGTGTGAGACAATGAGCAAAGACCACCCTTCCATTGGCTGTGATGATTCCATAAAGCCTCCCTGCATGTTCCCTTCTCATTCTGATGGTTGCCTGAATTCTTACAAGCCTCATTGTGGCCAAGACGGACCTATATTCATCATTATGATTGAGAACGATAAGGTTAGGTTCCTTCCATGCATGATTAATTTAATGAGAAGAAGCTTGGTGTGGGATAGGTATTAGAAGTTTTATTGCTGGCTAGATCACACTGGCCTTGCGGCAGTTATTACAATAAGCATATATATAAAAAGCACTTAATTTTCTCTTACAAATAAGGTCTTCGATGTATGGAATTGGATTATCATGTCCAGTTCATGCCATACCAGCGCGAGGGAAGAAAAAAATGTGCTGCATTAGGGTTTTTTTATGAGGTATTTTCAACCAGGTTCAGTTTCGTTCACTGAACAAATGGTATATTGGGATTTTTTGGATCTAGTTATATTTTTTAACGGCTACAAAATCTCAAGTCAAAGTGAGCAAACACAAGTAAACTGTTGAGCTAATCCTTTATATATTTATATTTATCTTTTGATAGGAGACATAGTCCGTTATTGAATTTACAACCAGGTTCAGTTTCGTTCACTGAACAAATGGTGTTTTGGGGTATTTTGGTCGTAGTGATATATTTTAATGGCTACAATATCACAAGTCAAAGCAAATGAACACAAGTAAACTGTTGCGCTAATCTTGTATTTTTTAGATAGGGAGACTTGTCCGTTATTGAATTTGCATGGTTTATGAAATATTGCAGATGTCAGTGCAAGAATTTCCTGCAGACTCGACAGTGATGGATCTGCTGGAAAGGGCTGGCCGTGCAAGCTCAAGATGGTCCCCAAACGGGTTCCCCGTGAAGGAAGAATTGAGGCCAAGGCTGAATCATCGGCCGGTGCATGATGCAACTTGCAAGCTAAAGATGGGGGATGTTGTGGAGCTAACTCCAGCTATACCCGACAAATCTTTGTCTGATTACAGGGAAGAGATTCAGCGCATGTACGAGCATGGCTCAGCTACTGTCTCGAGCACAGCTCCTGCTGTTAGCGGGGCGGTTGGACGGAGAAGTTGACCCCTTGATGATAGACCGATAAACTACGCACCATTTAGTGACGATTAGTTATTCTTGTACATACACATGTTTGTCCGGACACAGTTTTATGGTTCTTCTATGTAGAACTATGACTAACTGGATTCAAAAGTTCAACTGAACATTGATTTTTCAAGTTACCTCTATGAATTCTGAAAATCATCGCAAATCTTACTATTCACCTCAATGGTAAAACAGTAGAAGTAGCCGAAATGCAGGAACGTCTGAGGCGTTGTTGCAGCCATTGCCTTTTGTTCCCTCTGTGATATCCATCACTTATAGAATTGGGTTGCTATTACTCTGTTCATGTACTCTTATGGCGAGGCTTGGCAGTTGTTTGTACTTGAATATATATATTAATTTTTTTATATTAATGAAAAAAATACTAACAAAAAAATTCAAAAACTTGGAAAACACATTCCAACCGCACTATACTTTTGGGGTTAATCGTGACTTGTGAATCAGGTTACCAAACAATTTTTCTTATCCCAGGCTTGTTGTCAACCATTGCTAAATGCCTGCAACTCCCCATTATGACGGACCCATTCTAGCAATGATTTAGAGAGCCCATGGTCCAATATTTTGAGAGATTTCTAGATTTAAAAGGCTCACTTGGATTTGGTTGATTTTTTAAAGATTTTTTTCTTCATGCAACAATTATTTAATTGAAGATCTAGTTCTGTTTTCTTTCTATGGAATTTTATAGTGATTTTAAAAATAACACGAGTTATCTTAGATTTTTTTCCGGTCTTTATTGAATATATATTTTTTAGAGGTTTTTTTTAAATTAAATTAAACTAATTGATTAAATATAAACATGAGATAATTGCTCCATGATATTTTATTTAGTTTGTTTTTCGAGTCGCTACTTTGATGGTGCTTACTGTCTAAAATAATTATTATTCACTATGGTTCTATTAAGCTACTTGTAATCTATCCATAACCTTAAAATGACATTTTCATCTTTACAAGCAATAATATTTTTTTTTTGTATTCGAGGAAATCCCATCCCCGGAAAGCACACTTTATGGGCCCTGGTAAGCGAGTAAAACCTCGGCTGTCTCAGATTCTTATAAGAGGTACACGTTCTGATTCGAACTCGAGACCTGCTGTACATATCTCAAATCCTTTATCATCACTCCACTCTCTTTGAGGACAACAAGCAATAATAATGCTTCTCAAAGGACACATCATGTCTAATGAACCCTCTATTTAATAATTCATATAATTGGATGCTTACCTCTAAGTTTCGCTAGGTTCTTTTTTTTTCAAGGATATTAAAAAGTACATCTATAATAAAATTTATTTCTTTATCTAAAGGTAATCTAGGTAACTCATGGGGGAATTCACAAACTATAGGTATAGCTATAAGCTTTGGGTTCTCAACTTTAGTGTCTACAATGTAAGCCAAAATAAGCCAACTATGAGAATTATATTTTTTGTTTCCTCAATTATTAATAAAGATTCTTTGGAAAAATCAAAGGCTACTCTCTTTCTGAAGCAATCTACTATAGCTACATGCCATGATAATTAGTCCATCCTCAAATAATATTAAACTATGTTTAATTATTAAGTTTATTGCTAATCCATTTAACCCTATTTTTTTAAGGCAATCCAAGCATAATTTGTTAAAAACCAGTTTGGGCTGCCCCAAAATAACCCGTAAACATGTTTTTAGTCTTAAGTCCAATAGACACGACCCATGTAGTTGAGTCAGTCCCTACTTAAAAGTTAAGGGTGTGTTTGGATCGTATAAATTTTATTAAGAAAATAAGCCCAATATACATGATCTATGTATTTTGATATTTGCATATGCGGTTTTTTTTGTTATTAGGACGGACTCTAGCGGGTGTTTTGGTGATTTTTTATATTTATTTTTACAAGTAGCACATAAAACATCATGCAGTGACTAAAAATATCCAACCATCATTTCAACAGATACATTGCTATAACCTCTTCCCCATGATGGTGAACATGTCGGCTTCTGGTGGTCAAACAAAGACTTGCCATTGATCAGTTGATGTTTTTCTTCTCTTTCCTGGAATCGAAAATACATACAAGCTCTCTTGGTTTATGATATGTATATTTTAGTCCTTGATCTTTTTATTTCTTAATTTTTTCTCTAAAAAAATTATTTATTTCAATTTTATTATTCAATTAAAATTTATCATATATTTTATTTTTTACCTTTTATTCTTTCAATTTTTTGTTCTGTTTTAATTCAGATTTAAAAAAATACAATTTTGACTGTGGCGGGTCGCAGGATATCGGCTTGTGTTTTGTTAAAATAAAACAAATAGGACGCGAGAGAGAGAGAGACTCCCACACAGATCCTGTATGTAAAGGTAGCATAGCACATGATTTTTACAGGAATTCACAGTATAAATCTGAACTTGGAGAAAATGAGACTCTGAATTACTAGTACTCAACTTACATTATTTGATATGGTTAGCCAATAATCAAAACCAAAAAATCAAACCTAAATTAAAAGAAACGGCAGTTTTCCTTTCTTCTATCTCCAGAAAAATTCTTGAACAGAGTCTTGCCATGATAGCACAAGCGTAAGCATCACTAAGACTCCAGCGAGTCCCCAAGATGAGCTCCCAATTCTCAGCACCCAGGATGGATCTGGAGATGGAATAAAAGAAGCCCTAGAACCTCTCCGGACTGACATGGAAGAGGAAGTTGCCCTAATGGCAATTATTAGTCCAGCAAGCACCATTGGAAGAACAAGGCCAGAGCTCCATTTTGTCTCATCAGTTCTTCTCTTAACATACAGCGGTGACAGGACCACTGCTGATGCTAGAGCAAACACCATGGCTAATGCTCTCTGTGACGAGTTTTGGCTAGCTGTATTGTAGGCGTATGTAGCCATGCTGGCGCGAATAAAAAAACTAATAATTTCCTATCAAGACTGGTTTATCTCTCGTTGAAGAACCAACTTGATGGGCTAATTCCAATTGAACCGCTGGCTTTATAGGAAGGAGACGACGGAAAACAGAAGAAGCCAATGTGGAAAGCTTGTAATCTGATGACAAAAGTAACAGATGGATAGACAGCCGTCCAAAAAGTGAAAAGGTGGTAAAGAAAGATTTGACAACTCTGGAAGTAAGGTATCTCTTAATTATGTTTCACTGCTTGTTTTTGAAAAAAACCGTATTTTTTATTTTATATTAATTTATTTTTAATATTTTTAGATTATTTTAATATATTGATGTAAAAAATGATTTTAAAATAAAATTATTGTGATGCATTTCTAAGAAAAAAAACACTTTAAAAAGCAACATCAATCATATTTCCAAATAATCTCAAAGCAAAAAACAACAATGAGCTACAAGCTTTATACATAACCTACTCCTCATGGAAAACCTCTTTAGGTGAAAAACTTATTTAAAATAATAAAATTTTAAGAGTTTACTCATGATTTTAATAACTTTAAAGTGAACACGTGATTCTTTCAAGCCTCATGGAAAACCTCTTTAGGTGGCTAAGAAGTTGCCTTAGGCGGCTTTCATTTTGCCACCTTCGCTGTGCCAAGACGTTGTTAATATAGAGGATGCGAAGAAGATCAGAAGAAGTAGGAGAAGAAGATCAAGACAGAGATGAAGGAGAAATACTGGGTAAATGGAATTTTTCTCTTATGACTTTTATTCTGCTCAATTAGAGACTATATATATATGAATCTGTTATAACTCTAACAGATTTCTAACTAACTTGCATAGGTCTGTAACAATTTGCTACTCTCAACACCCTTCCTCGAACTAAATTGTTGTTCTTTTAGTTCAATTGAACATATCATCCAACCCTAGTTGGTCCCGTATCTTTATAAAAGATTCAAGCTTTATGGGTTTAGTCATAATGTAAGTCACCTGTTCTTGTGTATTACAATACACTAATTCCACAAACACCATCTCGTGTGAGTTTCCTTAGGAAGTGAAATCTCACATCTATGTGTTTACTTCGACCATGTAATACTGGGTTTTTAGAGAGCTTGATTACAAAGTTGTTATCACAATAGATCACAGTACTAGTAACTTGATTTTGACCAAGTTTTTCCAGAATTCTTCTTAACCAAACCCCCTGACATGCTCATGATGCTGCTGCAATAAACTCCGCCTCTGTTGTTAAATTAAACATAACAAACAAAATATAAACTGTGAAAACACATGCAATCACCAAATAACAAAAATAAGTAGTTCATTTTTTATCTACAAAAAAAATCATTGAAAATTCATCCTTACGTTACCATCATTATCATGACTGTAACAATTAAAATTATTATCAACATTATTTCCAAACAATTAAAAACATTAAATTGCCCGAAAAAAAAAGCAAAACATTTTTACAATTTTTTTTAAAATCACTAAAATTATCATTATTATTGTGCAAAAAATAAAATAATAAATCATCCTTCCTGAAGAACATATAAAAATAAAAAAAACAAAAAAAAGAACAAAGAGGGAAGTAGAGAGAAATATTAATTTAAAATGATCATTAATATAAATTAAAATTTTAGGATTAAACCAAATAAAAATAAAACCCCAATAAAAAATTAAAAAATTAAAAGCACTGATGCATAAATATGGGTAAAAAATAAACAATACCCAAGAAAGAAAAAAAAAGGAATTAATACCAAATAAAAAAAAAGAATAAGGGCCGAAAAAATACATAATTCATTCTAATCGAAGGATAAAATTGAAACAAATAAAAATCCTGGGACCGAATAAATAAAGGCATTGCAATCGTAATTTTGTTAAAAAAAAATAAAAGAATAAAGACTGAAATGAAAAGTTGCATATATGATCATTTTCAATTGGAGAATAAAATTAAAATAAATTAAAAAAAAAGTTGTACACACACACACACTATTAAGTTGATGCACAAAATAACTTGAAAGTATTCATCATCATAAAATAAAATAAATAAATAATGTTCATCATCATAGGAATGAATTCCCAATAACCAATCCATATATAACTCATTAGTAAAATCATTGACCATTATTAATAAAACCCTAAAATAGAAGGTTAGATTAGAAGAAACATAACTTTTTGTTAGATGTTTTATGTGAATAAGAAAATTTTCAGAATTATTAAAATCAAATAATGAAAATTCAATTTTTTAAAACCATTCATAAACAATATCTATCAAAGATTATTAAAAAAATATCCGTAATCAACAAAAAAATTATATATAAAAAATTGACTTGACAAAGAAAATCACAGAACCACAACTGATTGAAAACGACGTCATCACCATCCACCTCTATAGCCAACGAACCATAACTCCAACATTCACTTACAGACGAAAAATTGCACCATCATTTTAAATGCCTGAAATCTCTCTCTCTCTCTCTCTCTCTCTCTCTCTCTAGATCATAGTGCAGCAGTGAATTGCCAAAGTGGCGTCCTTGAAAACTCTAATGTAACCCTAGCCCTAACCAACCATCAAATTAACCTCTTTACCGCTCGTATTCTCAAAAAAAGTTCAAATCTTTCTAACTCTAATGTTTGATTTCTTCTTGAGTTGACTCGGCGAATCACTACTCAATTAATTAAACTTAGTGAATCAAAGTTTTTGCCCTTTTTTTTTTAATTTGGCAGTGGGTTTTATTAGGAATGTGAAAAAATGGAAGGAAATAATAGGGGTTCAGGTGAAAGTAATTGTAGACCACCAATACCTCTATCTGCTGCTGCTGCTACCACGACGTCGTGTAGATAGTGTTTAAGCATTGATAGTGTGCCTGTCAACTGTAAAAAGACTCTGGTTCGTCACCAGTCCCTTGTAAGTTTCTAAATTTTAGACCTTTTTGGCATTTGGGTTTTCATTTATTTAGTTAATTTTTTTTTGAGTTTTGGTTATTGTTTATGATTTAGTGGCCGTTTGGCATTGCTGCCAGACCTTCGGTTTGAAAAAAGCAGGTGAAAAAAAAGTAGATAAGTGTTTGGTTAGGGGTGATAAACTGAAAAATTGCTTTTTTCCCAACCCAAAAATACACCCCACCGGCGTTTCAAGAAAAGCAGTAAAATGCTGCTTTTCTTGTGTCTGTTGCTGAGCAATTGGAAAGAGGGGGTGGGGCTGGGGTGGGTGGGTTGTTATTAATTATATTTGTTATAAGTTTATTATTAATTATATAAATAATGTTAAAAATATAATTTTAATATTACAATAATTTAAAAATGAATTAAAATATAAATAATATTTCCATAATGTATGTTTATTAATATAAAAAATATAATTTTAATATTAACATAATCTAAAAATTAATTAAAATATAAATAATGTTTATATAATATATGTTTATTAGCATAAAAAATATATTTTTAATATTAAAATAATCTAAAAATTAATTAAAATATAAATAATTTTTACATAATATATGTTTATTAATATAAAAAATATATTTTTAATATTAAAATAATCTAAAAATTAATTAAAAGCAATATGAAAAGCATGATAACTAAACACACAAAACTGCTTTTTTTCAACCTCAAACTCAACCACAATTTTAACCAAACACTTCATAACTTATTTTGAACTACAGTAAAAGTGCTTTTCTTGAAACTGTTTTTTTCAAACCTCAACCACAAAAGCAAAAGCAATACCAAACACACCCTTAGTTGTTTAATGGTTTTTGTATGTAAATGGGTTGTCTTTGTTTTTGTTATTTGATTAATTAAAGTTTGGTTTTTGTTTGGATTGGATTGGATTGATTTGGTTTGTTTGCATTGATTTTTTTTAAAGATTTTGTTGTTCTTCTAGTTACATTATCTAACATGCTCGTAACAATAATGGGGGAACCACCGCACGCTGGCACCAAACCGAATTAAAAGCAGACCAGAAACCCCCATCCCTTTCACTCGAACTGGTCTCAGCTAAAAACAACCCCTTGCCCTCTCTGCCAGAAAAAACACACCCAAGACACGCACACAGTCTCAACAAAAGCTAAAAAACCAAAATTTGCCACCAAACAAAATAAAACTAGTCCGGTTCATTTAGGGTACAAAAGTCTGCACACTGTTGCAATCCACAATATATTACCTCACAGTCCACAGTATTCCAAACAGTAATACATCCACAACATTTATATTTTAGTTAATGTCCCATGATGTCATGAAGTGAATGTTGTTAGTGATCCTTTTCTCATGTGCATTGGTATGCCAAGAAACATTTTCCAGTGTAAAGATTATTTTTATGAATATCTTTTTTGTCTAGCTGCTGACTCTTCCATTTGTTTTTAAATCAAGGATAACCATCCCATAAATAAATAAAGGCAGATGCCAATGCTCCATATTATTGCTTGCCTTATGGTCAGTGCAATTCAAATCATTTTCGACATTAGATAAAATGCAATGCGAGAGAGAACAAGAGACTTTCCTCATAGCACCTTTTGGCCTTCAAAAATCAGGGGCAATTCAATTAAGAAACTGAAGAGATCTACAAATTTATACCCAAAATATTGTTCTAAAAGTTATAAAAGGTATTTCAAAAGACTAAAAAAACTTTTTTAGTGTAAATAGTATATATAAGACTTATTATTCCACATTGAAAAAAGAAGACTTTCATCAAGTGTTTATATAATAACACTTGAGGCGAGATAGTTACAAACAAAGGAAGTAGAGTGAGCTCGCGCACACAAGGATGAGTCGAGTAAGAGTTTCATTGCTATCTTAACAAGTTGGGCATACGAGATATACTTGCACCAACTTGAGGGGGAGTGTTGACAAGGATAATTATTAGTTGAGGAAATATTACTTAGAAAAACTCAATTTAAGGAATAAGTTAGGAAATAAGTGTTATATTCCTATTCTTATTTCTCCATCCTTTAATAGGACTTATTGTACATGTATATATAATAGTTCTATGCCATAAAGAAAATGGAAGGAAATTCATACAAACACAAGGTCTCTGCGTTAAAAAATAATTGTTATCATCTTAGAATGCTACTTTATGCATTGACATTATCACAACTTACTGAAGGCATGATTAGGAAGGACAAGGTTCCTAAAATTTCTAATGAAGCTCATCTGTTGAACTTCTTCAGGAGACAGGATCTTGATGCAGCGGATATAGTTCACAAACTCTCTGGACATCTAAACAAAAGAATTTGAGAAGGACAAATTATACATACTATTTGTAGCTTGAAGATATTACTGAATACAAGTGGCATATTCAAAATATACATAGCAATTTACGAGAGCCAAAGATTCGAATGAGTAAATTATAAAATTCTAGCAACAATGGAGATAGCTTAATCTATAACTCAAGATCCTACTCGACATAGAAAAGGGAGAAATAATTGCTATCTTGGACATAGGAAGCATGTCACTTCATTAGAAATTTACTTGAACTACACTGCTGTTTTTGTTTTAATATGGTAAAATCTTTCATGAAAGAAAACAAAAATAAAAAGACATTTCCTCTACTTAGCTGCATGAAAAGTTAGTCCTAAAGTAAATTCCTGAAAGCATCATATTATATTTTCATTCAAGGAGATTAAATGAAACCTCCCAAGATGGAAAATCATGTCTATAGACAAGAACAACAAAGGCATGAGACAAAAAAGGAGACTGAATGAATTGAAAGTCAAAAATACTTGAAATCTTAGGTTATCTAGGAGCAGTAACTGGAGAAAGGAAACAAGAAAAGCATCATATGAGGGGAAAAGCTTCAAGAAACATGTTTTGGGGTGATGACATATAAGGTTATGCATGTAGGAAGCACAATAAGAACAATTCATACTTGACAAGTTACAATATTGCCACCTAGTGCATACTAAAGAAAATACAATGAAATAACATGGAAAATATAATAGAAATTCAAAGAGTTAAAGGGCTTAATCCCAAGGGTCTTCCAATACTAGCAGGACATCATCATCATGATCCATGTAGATAAGTTTTCAACCTATCCTTTATTGATCTTCCAACTATCCTTATATACCTAACCTACGAGCCAGATCTTGCTTAAGTTCAGCATAACTTGAATACCAGGCCATGTCAATTGACCTTCCCAGAGCTCCACGTTTGAACACCTTTTTAGTAAACACCGACCAACTTATAATTATGAGACCAAGTAGAAGAAATTGCAGGAAGAAAAAGGTATGAAAATATAAACAAGGAAAATACTACAAGTGTGGGCATGTGCATGGATGCATACATACAAAAATTAGCATTGTATATATAGACAACAAACCTTTGTATATGTTCATAATCGCTGTAATTGTTGTTGTGGAGGAGCCCAAGCAACTCTGTTTAAGACACTATTGTCATTGATTGTTGAGTTTATAGAATTGGATGCCATATCTGGAACTCCAAAGGATTGGGAAACTGTTGAGGATGCAAGTGTTAAATAATATTTATGTAGTCTTATTTATTAAAGGTAGAATAGTATTTTCTGTTTAACCTATATATAATTTATTTGTTATTAGGTTAAGTCTAAACACTTATAATCACTCATGATTGTACTCTTTTTTTTGTGTTTTGCTCTTAATTATTTCAATATGGTATCAGAGCAAGTTTTATGGAACGGGGCTTAATCCCAAACATAGCTTCGCGGATCCAACTGTGTATTTGGTATTTTGTTTTCCACTGCTTTTGCATTCTGGTTCTTTGTGATTGTTCATTATGGCAACTGAAAGAGATGATTCGCTTTAGTCTATGAGTGTGAGGTTGGATGGGAAGAATTATTCGTATTGGAGATATGTAATGAGAAATTTTCTTAAGGGTAAGAAGATGTGGGGGTATGTTAGTGGAAATAATGTGATACCTAAGAATATTGAGGAGGGGGATGCTAGTTTGATATATATATAGGAAGCAAATAATGCAAAGATCATTAATTGGATCAACAATTATGTTGAGCATTTGATAGGTACATAATTGGCGAAGTATGTGACAATAAAAGAGGTTTGTAATCATCAACAAAGGTTATTCACATAATCAAATTTTGCAAAAAAATATCAATAAGAGAATGACATACAAGCTCTTCATTAGAAGAATATGAGTATTCAAGAGTTTTATTCTACGATAATAGATCTTTAGGATCAATTGACTCTTACATAATCGACATAATTAAAGGCATATGGTGTCTATATTGAGCGTAGATAGTAACAACATTTGGTATAGTTTTTAACAGCACTGCACAGTGATTTCAAAGGACTTAGAAGTTCAATTCTACACCATTCTCCACCGCCTTCTGTTGACTTTGTTGTTAGTGAGTTATTGGATGAAGAAATATGTCTTCAGTCTTATTCTGAAAAGAGAATTCTTTATGCTTCAAATTCTTCTGTATTAGCAGTACCTTCTAAGTCATTAGAACAAGTCTTACACAAGGGTTGACTTCGATGAGTGTAATTTTTGTAAGTAGAAAGGTTATTGGAAGGTTCAACATCCTAAGATGAGACATCAGAATCAAGCTTGGAAGCCTAATAATCAGTCACAATCTAATGCTCATAGACCACCTTAGAGTTATAAACAACCACACCATAATACCACAACAGTAACTTCCTTAAGCTCTATTACCGATCCTAATATTTTGGCTGAGCAATTTCAGAAGTTTCTCTACTTGTAGCCACAAGCAATGTCCACATCTTCTTCCATAGTTAAGTTGCCTCATAGCTCCTCAAATATGTCACACTTTGAATGAGTATTGGATTCTAGTGTTTCCCATCATATGTCTCTAGATTCCGCATCTTTTACCTCTATGTCCCCTTTGTCCTCTGTTCCTGTTATGACTGCTGATGGTATTCCTATGCCCATGGCAGGTGTTGGTTCTGTTGTCACACCTCACTTGTCTCTCCCTAATGTTTATCATATTCCAAAACTCAAATTGAATCTTGCGTCTGTTGGTCAAATATGTGATTTTAGTGATTATTTAGTCATGTTTTCTGGTTCTTTTTGTTATGTACAGGATTTGCAGTCTCAGAAGTTAATTGGGACAAGCCGTAGGGAGAATGGACTATATATAAGTTAAATACAAAGTATTATTCTACCCTTAATAAATAACATCCGCTATGTGTCTTTTTGGGTTATGGTGAAGGTAAAAAGGGCTATCGTTGTTTTGATCCAATAACTCAGAAACTTCATGTGTCTCGTCATGTTGTCTTCCTTGAGCATATATCTTTCTTTTCTACTCCATTCATTACTACTCATAGCCTGACTAAGACTTATCTTATCAGTATAAATCCTTTTTACTAAGGAGTCTGGTAATGATACCTTTCCTCATGTTCGATCAATTTGTACTCATAACTTAGCAAGTACTTGTACTTTACTCTCTATCACACCTGAAGCTCCATTCTCATCTACAACCCCTCAAGCTTCATCTGAGATTGTGAATCCACCTCCACATAGTCCATCTACATTCGTAAGTCCACAAAACTATTAGATTTTGCTTATTCTTGTTATTCTTCATCATTTACTTCCCTTTTAGCTTTTATTCATTGTCTCAATGAGCCATCTTCGTATAAAGAGGCAATTCTTGATCCGTTTTGGCAGCAAGTTATGGATGAGGAGCTTTCTGCTTTGCATAAGACAAAGACTTGGGATCTAATTCCTCTATCTTCTGGTAAGAGTGTTACTGGTTATCGTTGGGTGTATAAGATCAATACTAATTCTGATGGGTCTATTGAGCAATACAAAGTTAGACTGGCTGCAAAAGATACTCTCAACAATATGATATGGACTATGAGGACACATTTACCCTGATTACAAAAATGACTACTATTCATACTCTTATTATTATAGCTTCTATTTGTTAGTGGCATATTTCTCAACTTGAAGTTAAAAATGCCTTCTTGAATGAAGATCTTCAAGAAGAAGGTTATGTGACACCCCTCCTGGTATTTCACATGACTCTGGATATGTTTGTAAGCTTAAGAAAGCATTATATGGTCTCAAACAAGCACCCCGTGCTTGGTTTGAGAAATTCTCTATTGTGATCTTGTCTCTTGACTTTGTTTCTAGTAGTCATGATTCTGCTCTTTTTACTAAGTGCATTTATGCAGGTCATATCGTTCTGTCTTTATATGTTGATGACATGATTATTACCAGTGATGACATTAATGGTATTTTAGTACATTAATGGTATTTTAGTTTTGAAGACAGGGTTGGCAAGATGATTTGAAATGAAAGATTTGGGTTATCTTCGATATTTCCTGGGTATTGAGGTAGCACACTCACCTAGAGATTACTTTCTTTCTCAGTCGAAATATATTGCAGATATTCTTGAGCGGGCTAGACTTATTGATAATAAGACTGTAGATACTCCTATTGAGGTTAACACAAGGTACTCTTCTTCTGATGGTGCACCTTTGATAGATCCTACTTTATACTATATTATTGTTGGGAGTTTGGTATATCTCACCATTACTCGTTTAGATATTGCATATGTTGTTCATATTGTTAGTTAGTTTGTTGCTTCTCCTACTACTATTCACTAGACAGTTGTTCTTCAGATTTTACGATATATTCGAGGTATAATTTTTTAGTCTTTTACTTTCTTCCACCTCTTCCTTGGAGTTGCGAGCATACTCTGATGCTGATCATTGTAGTGATCCCACAGATCATAAGTCTATTACTGGGTTTTGTATCTTTTTAGGTGATTCTTTTATTTCTTGGAAGAGTAAGAAACAATATATTGTTTCTCAATCATCCACCAAAGCAGAATATCATGCCATGACACCTACTACCAAAGAGATTGTTTGGTTATGTTGGTTACTTGCTGATATGAGAGTTTTCTGTACTCACCCACTCCTATGTATTATGAAAACCAGAGTTCTATTCAGATTGCTCACAACTTAATTTTTCATAAGCGCACTAAGCACATTGAGATCGATTGTCATCTTACTCGTCATCATCTCAAGCATGACACCATTACTTTGCCTTTTGTTACTTCTTTCTTACAGATTGCAGATTTCTTTACCAATACACGTTCTATCTCTCATTTTTGTTTTTTGGTTGGCAAACTCTCGATGCTTGTAGCTGCTGCATCGTGAGTTTAAGAGAAGATGTTAAATAATATTTATGTAGTCTTATTTAGTCTTTATTAAGGGTAGAATAATACTTTCTATTTAACCTATATATAGTTTATTTGTAATTAGGTTAAGTGTAAGCATTCATAATTGTAACCTCCTTTGTGTTTTGCTCTTAATTATTTTAACAAAAAGATCTTGTTGAGGATCTTTGGGTTTTCACAGCTTGGAAGCACGCCTGCTGAAGAAAGATTATTTGAGAAGTCCTTCCCCAACCCTGCCATGCCCTTTGTTAATAAATGGTTAGAACTCATTGGAATCACAAGTTGGCTGTCAATGTTCATCCCACATGGAATATTATTCCTCAGATAGACAACCGTTTAAAAAGTGAAAAAGTGGTAAGGAAAGAGATTTGACAACACTGCAAGTAAGGCATCTCTTTAATTTTTTTTATTTTTTTATATTATTTTAATATACCGATGTTAATTTTTTTTAAATATCATTATGATGCATTTCTAAACAAAAAATATTTTAAAAAACAACCTCAATTATATTTTCAAACAATCTATAAGCAAAAATCAACAATGAGCTACAAGAAACTGTGTGTGTGTGTGTAAAGCATTTTTATTCAATATAGTAGAGTCCATAATAAGGCTCATGTTTTTACGGGTTGATAAGGTGAACATAGCATGTTTCTTTCTTTTTATCTTTTCTTACTTTGAATTTCTTTTGTAGACATGTCTAGTCAATAAGGTCATATGGAGACAATTCTCTCATGATTTAATTTAAAATTTAGGCTATACAAAGACTCAAGTCATAATTTAGAAGTTTGAATTGTTATGCCGAATTTAATGACAATGCTTAAAAATTGCTATGGTCTAAATATTTTTTTTTAGATAAGAAAAACAAAGGACAATATAAAATCTAGATTAGATATACCTTTGACTATGAGAATATGTAGTTAATTAATGATGAGTTGTGTGTTGCAAAACCTAAATCCACCTTCACCTACCTTAGACAAGGGTACACAACTTTTTATTTATGAATGTCTAAAGAGTTTAAGATTTCCTAATGGTTATGCATAAAACACAACTAGATTACAGAATATAAGGGAAGACAAATTGTATGAGATAAAAAGTCATGATTGTCAAGTGTTTAAACAAATTTTCATTACTATTTTTTTTCAAGATTTATTGCCAAAAAAGATATGAGATATACTCATGAAGATTAATAGCTTTTTTAGGGATATTTGTTTGAACAAGTTCCATACCCAATATATAAAGCAACTTGAAATGATTATCATTGATACAATTTATAAACTTGAAATAGAATGCAAAATCATGATTGTCATGTATTTATGCAAACTCTCGTTACTATTTTTTTCCAAGATTTATTGTAAAAAAAAATATAGAATGTACTTATGAAGATTAATCATTTTTTAGAAATATTTGTTTGAACAATTTGCATACCCAACATATAAAGCAACTTGAAATGATCATTATTGATACAATTTATAAAATTAAAATGATCTTTTCTTCCTTTTTCTTTGACTTAATAGAACAGATATCCATACATTTAGTGTATAAGACATGAAGGTTCTATGCAATATAGATAGATGAATCCATTTGCAATGTAAAAAATGACATCCTAAGTAATTATCCATTATTTTGTTTTCAAAAATTTAATTATTCATCTTTAATTACTTGCATGTAGATACCTGTTTAACCTTAATAAAAAGGTAAAAATAATGTTCATGTTGAGGCTTTGATATACAAAACATATATTGTTGAAGAGATTTCAATATTTTTCTCGTATTATTTTAAGTCTTATTTGAGAACAAGAATCAATCACATTCGTAAATATAATAGTGGTGATGAATTGCCAACAAGAGAGGATTTATCAACAAAAGAAGATATTTAATAAACTTGAAATTTAGACAAGCATATAATTATATGTTATTTATTTGTGATGAACTAAGATTTTTTGTTCGGTAAATTTGTTTTACAATTACATAGAATTTTTAGATTGTTTTTTATTTTTTAATAATTGGTAAGTTAAAAGTTTAAATTAGTTATGTTTTTCTATGGACGTTAGATGTAAGTCAATATTTGATATGAGTGAAAATGCTAGTAAATTAAAATTTCAAATGCTATTAATATGAGAAATTAAAGTTGATCTTCAACATGTTTTGGTAGAAATAAATAAAATTATAGACTTTGTAGCATCAATGATGTTTTTAATTATTAAAATGACTGATTTACTACTTAATTTTATATCAAAATCTATTATTTTGATTGGTAAAGGATAAGTATTATTTAAAATATTAAATTGAATTAAAATACTAAATTGCGCTCCAAGAACATTTTGTAATTGCGGTGTTTTCACTATCATATTTTATTTATCTATTTTTAGATAATAACAACAATAATAACAAATCAATAACAATAATAACATTTCCAACTGCTCCATTCTCTGTGTACCCGTCTGCCACCACAAGAACGACGAAGTGGAGAAACACGAACGACTAGTTACTAGACCCCAAAAACGGAAAAATAAAAATAAAAATGGCATCGCGTGCCCATGAGCAAGCACTGGCCGCCATGCTATCCCATCTTGCTCTCTCCTTCGACGGAGCAATTCTCGGCGCGGCTCTTGCCTACGCCGCTGTACGTTCATTTCTCAGTTTTACAGCAAACTCCAAATCACTTGCCAAAATTCGCAAGGCACCCTCTCTCTCCGTCTCCGACCTCCGTTCTATCCTTCAAAATCATGATCAAGACAATCAGAACCAGGAGCAGATGCTCGTAATTGTCAGAGGACAAGTAGAGGCCAAATCAGCCGTTGATGGGTCCGGGAAGAAGAGCTTGGGGGACTCTAATGTTTTGCTTTCTCACGAGTCTGGTGACAAGGCTGTTATTCTACAAAGAACTCAAACTGTACGTATTCTTTTATTTATTTAATGTATTTTGGTTTTATTTTGCAACCCAGAATTTGTAGTCTGCCGTGGCGTTGATTTTTTTCCTTAGAATGAAAAAGAAAAGAAAAAGAAGAAATCTTGAGGCGTGAATTTAATGTTTGTAAGATTCTGTGTATATCAGGAAGGTCTAGATTGTTATGGGGTGGTTAGTTGATTATTTGGTCATGATGGACTAAACATTTTGCATTTCTTTTAGGGATTTTTTTTTGTAATTGTTTAGATTGACAGGACTGGTTTACTGGAACTGGAAGCAAAAGCTATGGTTGGGAGTCTTGTTGACTATTTCATTATTATTTCCTGAAGCTGTAAGAAAGGCTAATGTAGTTGTTTTCGGTTTATGTTTGTCAAGTGCATATACAACGAATGGAAGGGCTTTTTTGGATGGACTTCCGACTTGCGATCCATCTTTGGAAGATCTTTGAAAGAACAAGAAACAACCTTTTTAAGAACGGTGAATTGTTTGAACTTGTCAATTCTCTTTACTTGGTCATTTTATGGAGATTTTTGCTTCTCTTTGATTGTTCAGTGAATTGAGTGTCTGTCAAGTGAGTTATTTGGTGGATTTGATGGGAGGGACACGCCTTATATTTTTTTTTTTCAGGTTCCTTTTACGCTTGTTGAAGGTGGTCAATGGCCACAATCTGATTATGTTATCGTGAACATGGATGGATCAAGACACCCCTTACCTCTTACGTTGGTTTATCATCAGTTGCAACCCATTGTTGCTTCTCGTTATACATTCATTCAGGCGCTTTTTGGTCATGAATACCCTGTGAGTTCTAAAGTTGTTAATTCTAGGTGTGCTGCTTTATCTTTTCATCGATGACTTTAATGCTTCATTTACCCACAGGGCTTTTGGTTTTGCCTTATTTATGCAATTGCATTTCTTTGGTTCTTTGATGTCTTTGCTAGGTCTAATAGCATAATCTGTTCTGTTGTGAAGGTTGGGGTGCTTCATGAGGAGAAAATCCTTCCATTAGGGAAGTGTATCAGTGCTGTAGGCATTTGCAATTCTGAAGATGGAATTCCTGAGATAAAATCTTGCAAAGATCTTCCCTATTTTCTGTAAGTGACTCAGTTTGGAACACAGCCTGTTGGGCTTTGTGGTTAGACATGCTAAACTTTAACAATCATGATCTACATCTTCTCCTTGCCAATGGGCATTGACAATGAAACAACTTTTTTTCTGGTTGTTGCAGGGCTGACATGACCAAAGATCAAATGGTGGCAGATCTAGCCATTAAGGTGAGAATACTGCTATGGAGTGGTATTGTTCTTGGTTCACTTTCCATCGGAGTCCTTGGCTTTGCTGTCATGAGGTATTATATTTTCTTCTAAAGATCATTTTCTGCAAAGGAGTTCGTCCCTGTTCATATTTTTATGAATTTCTATAAGCCACTTGACAATTGGGAAAAAATCTGATGCTTCTCCATCAGAGCTGAATCATGAAACCAAAGAATCAATCAATGAATTATTAACCAACATAAACTAAACCTTGAGGAGAAAGCGCTGTAGCGATGAACAATACTTTCCCACTTTGTCCCAAAAAAACCACTAACCTATAAATTGAAAGGTAATTTTCTTTTTATGGGACACATTGGTCATTGGGATATTGATTAGAGGCAAAACTGACTTCTTACTTCTGTTATGAATAGTACAAGGACTTAATTAGCCTTGCAAACAGAAAAAACATTAACTTGCATTCAGTGGTCTTTTAGACATTTTTTTCTTAGCACATATAGTTGTTCGATTAAAATAAATAAATACTATAAGAAACAAAATTATTGAACACAACTTAGTACATGAGCTGTGTTGCGAGATCAAATATCTTAATTTTAGTTATCTTTCAATCAAATAACGATTTAATTAATTAGATAAGTGTTTAAACATTTCGATTTATGATTAAGAATTTTTTAAATAAAAAAATGCATTGAAAAACCTGCATATTCATTTTTTTTTCATTGGAAAAAAAATCAACCTGTGGCGGAGTGTGGTTACAAAACAAGTTGCTAGCTATCACATGTAGTTCTTCATAATCATTAAGAACAATGTCTTTAGGAACTGGAATAAATGGAAAGCGTGGAGGCAAAGACGCTCCCGCTCCCAGCAGCCAATCCATACTACCAGTGATGCAGATGTCTCTCAGAATGATGACAACGAGGAAGCAGGGGATGTGCCTGAAGGGCAGTTGTGTGTGATCTGCTTGATGAGGAGAAGGCGGTCTGCCTTCATTCCCTGTGGGCATCTTGCATGTTGTCATACCTGTGCCATATCAGTTGAAAGAGAGGTATCACCCAAATGCCCTCTCTGTAGGCAGGCAGTTCAAAATTCTATCAGGATTTTTGATTGTTGAGGGACAAAGAATTGCGTTTTATAACAAAATTCTGTATTAGGGGTGTATCTGTGGTAGATAAGGTTAGCTCAATTAATTAGCATTTCACAGAATGGTGCTCGGTCTAGTATTGCTTGCTTTTAAACAACACAACAAGGCTGATAATATTACACTGGAAAAACCCAAAATGACTGGTGAAACCCCCCCCCCCCCCCCCTGAAGACCTACCATTTTATGCTGAGTTCTAGTGACAAAGGTGCATGGTCGTAATGTGTTTGGAACAACTCTTCCCTGTGTACTGCAAGGCGGTTTAAATATGTTTGTCTTGCTGATTATTGTATAAGATGCAATACTTTTCTGTTTTCAATGCTGCTTGTTTGCTGGATTAGGGGGTCTTCGCTGTCTGAATTTTCATCCATTCTCAACTTCTCATCAAATTTTCAATTTGTCATCAGCAAGACATTCTTCTTTTTGTCTAGCCAGATGTTTCATCAACACCAACTTTTTTTTTTTGTCTAGCTTCAGAAACGGAAACAATCTTTAGAAACAGCATGTTTTATGCTGTAGAACTGTTCTGTTGTGACCTGTTATTGTATGCTTTGGCTAAACGCTCCCCTTCCTTTTTGAGAAAAATTGGAAGACCAAAACCAGCCATCTCGAGCAGGAAAAAACAGTCTCGATTACCAATTGATTGGTCCGTACGTTTTGCTCCATCTATTATGGTAGGAAAGGTCGAGATTAGATTGGAGGGGAATTTGGCAGTGTTTTTTACCCGGTCATTGGACAAGAAAAACTAGAAAAGAAGATGATAAGTCTAAGAAGTAAGGTTCAAATCGGTTCCATAATCTCAGATTGTCTCTTTAACTTCCATGGACATTTCATGTGCGTCCTGGTTAAGTTGGCGTTAAGGTTCAAATCAGTTCCATAATCTCAGATATTTTGTCTTTTTAACTTCCATGGACATTTCATGTGCGTCCTGGTTAAGTTGGCGTTGGTTAGCCCAAAAGAAGCAGATGGTTTTGGCTGCACTTGTGTAAATACTTCAGTAGCAACATCAAAGACAGTCCTCTACGTTACAAAAACACAGGACTGCACCACCAGCCCTGGCATATAATTTTATTCCTTTCGTTAAATTTACATATTGATGAAAAAAACCCGGAACATTTGCATGAAGAAGTTGAACAAAGTACTTGTAGTGTTTCAACTGTCACTTCCCTTCATATCCAACTTCCATAATGAACAAAAAGAAACAGGTTGCCCTTTCCACCATAGCCCCACGCACCCATCTTTCCCTTCCGTTCTCATCTCCCAGTTACTATCATACTTCCTCAACAGTGCTCGAGCTCCGTCAATGGCGTCTTCTCCAAACATCTCGCCTACAAATCCCACCCCTTTCATCCTCTCGCACCATTTATCTTTCCCTTCATTCATTTCTCCACGATTTGTTAATGCCTTTGACCCTTCTCCTTCCATCATCCGTCTTTCCTCGCTCTCTCGCCCTTTGAAAGCTGAGCTTGTTGAGTCCAAGAATCTCCATAAATACTCCACTCTCCGTGAGAATCCTGTTGCAAAATCCCCACAACCGTTGCAGCTACAATCCATATTGTTTTCGCTGAGTATCACGCCTTTCGGCTCCAACTTTCTCAAAACTCTCAAGAATTCATTTCTTTCATCGGGTGTGTTGTGGTTTAAATTATGGAGTCTGAATTGCGCACAAACTATCAAGGTTTCTTCTGGTTTGGCGTCTATTATTCGGCCATCAAGTTTTTGTAATGGGTAGCCATCACGTCTCTTGATTTCCAAATTGATGTTCATGAACTTAGCAAAACCAAGTAGTCTTGAGGAAAAATTGTCTCCTGGTGGACCTATTGAAAAGGGGGGCGCAGTGCTTTGATCATTTTCAGTGGTGGCAGTGATGACAGTGATCCGTACTAGAGGAGGAGGTCCTCCAGGCCGGCGAGTCAAGGCCTCGAGAAGTGTAGGCCACTGCACACCATGGGAGACCCCAATATCAAGAATATGAAGGTTTCGCGTGGGATCTTGCTCTTGTGCAAGAACTTGAAGGATAGAGGCATTGGCAATGTTATTAGGGAAGGCGAACCAAGGACTAACCTCGTAGAATTTGAGTAAAGCTTTTTGAAAGAACTTTGGCTCAGTAGAAGCGAAAGTGATGGTTCCTGTGGATGCCAAGGACGAAGTTGACGACGACGATATGTGATGTGTGAGCGCTCGAAGACCATGAGCTGCTAGCCGGTGGTTAGCATCGCCAGTTGGGGAGGCTAGCTCATGGAGTACATAGAGAAGGTGTTGCACGCGTGACAAGTTTCCAGCAGTGATAGCAGCTGCGCAGGGGTTAAGTAACTGTTCTGCCCATTTTCCTTCCTTCTTGTTACCGTTATTGGAGTTATTACCTGTGCTCTTGTTGGTGCTCTTCTTGTTTCCATTTGATTTTTTCACTGCCACCACTTCTTCAACTGCTGCTTCACCATCCTGCTCTTCCTTGCTTATCCGATGATTCAGATTCTTTCTCTGGTTATGATTCTGGGATGTTTTGGGAACTGGATCTTCAGGGTCTTTCCGTTTCTTGTTTGAAGTGGACGTTGGTGGATGATTGGACGTGGCGGGATTAATCGGTGATATCACGCTGGCTGTATTGATATTTGTGGCGGTGCTGCTGCTGGTGTTGTCTAGATCCTGGCAAATCTCTCCTGCTTGCTCCCACCATTGATAGGGATCGGTATCGGCTGCGTTGTACGGATAATCCAAGAAAGTTGGCAGGAAAGATACTGAATCCTCTAGCCAATCCATTATGTGATCTGATGCATGATTCGGCTCTGATTCTTCGATGGTCATTTCCTGCTCGACACAGAACAGAAAAGGTGTGTGGAAGAGAGGGCAGAGCTCGTAGAGTTGATTTCTTCAAAATGTGCTTAAAATACTCTGTTTTGTGGGAAGGAGACGGCAGGGAGCACATAGTATAATGGTTTGGTGCGCTGGTCATTTGTAGGATGTGATGTTTTTATATAAGGCTGTAGGAGATAGAGATTGAAGAACGTAAACTCTTGTTTTGTTTTTGCTATTAACTTATTCTCCTGTTACTGTCATTGTTGTTGAGATCTATGCCTGATTGGTGCTGACTATGTGGATTCTGAAGAGACAGACGGCAAACTCTGTCTCTGCTAATTTAAAATTTCAACTTTCTGTCTGCTTCTGTTTTGTTTCATCCCAGGCGTGGTTCTGTCACTGGATTGAAATTGACCCATCTCTAGTTTTAGACTACCAGATATAAATAACCATTGCTGCTTAGAATTTGTTAGGAGCCATCTTGCTCTAGACTTGAGCCCAAAGTAGAATCAGTCTCGACCAATTCAATTCTCAGTTTGACTCTTCCATGTTGTTTCCACGAAAAATAAGCAACATGCACATGCCGTCTCTAACCATTTCCTTTCTTTTTATTTCTTTGAAATTAAGTCTATGAGCCGGCCAGGAAAAATGCAGTGGAAACATCTTTAAAATATTAAATTTAGATATACTCGACGACAAGACAATAAGAAATCATATAATAACTCAAAACTTATTTTTTCTTTCCTCTCTTTAGCCACTAATGTATATAGAATACGAACACCCGCAAAAAAAACCTTATCCTAAAACACGACAGCTTTAGTAGTGTTTATATATATTACTCACTCGCGCCCATAATTTAAGACAAAGTCAACAAATCTTCATCTTGATCTAAACTGAGCCAACCATAAAAATTGAGATCCTTGCTTTAACCAATCACCTACACAAACCAATTAAGTCAAAACAGTATATTTCTCGTTCGTTGGTGATTCTCTCATTATTGGTTGGTGGTTCATATTCTAATCGTAGTGGTTATATGGCTCAAGGAAGTATCACTTAAAGTAAATAGAGGTTAGTAACTTAATAATTAGCTCATGAGCATCGCATAATTACACATCTATGGAGACTTGGTTTGGCATGGCATAATGTGTTTGAGTTATTCGCGCAGATATGCTCCTCTCCTCAACTAATCGGTATTCTAGGCTGGTAAGAGCAAGAACCTGCTGCTGGATGATCTTTTCTATATTTTTATTTCAACGCAGGCTAGTTTCTTACACATCTGCTTTTTTTTTTTCTATCCCAACAAATGTCTTTCACTTGAACATTTGAAGGATTATGATCATGAATCCTAGGCTTCACTGCTGGACCCGTGATCCGGTTTTGTACATCTGATGGCAATGTCCCCGGAGGAAGAAGGCTCCCCCAGAAATAGGTTTCAGACATCTACTCTGGTTAGTAGGCATGACTGAGAAATACGAAATGCAACAATATAGGACGATGAGCTAATGGAGCGAAGAAAGATTCCTGGTTGAGAATAACCACGGATGATTTCGTTGGAGCATGTCATACATGAATCCAAGCTCAACCTCTCCGAACTTTGAGTTAGCAGCTTGATAGAGAGAAGGGATCAGTAGGAGGATGTCTCCGACCTGAGAACCCAAAGCCTCTCACCATACTTGGTCATTCCATGAACAAGAACAAGAGGAGTTGGAGTTCCAAGGCACTGCAACTCTAGCAATAAATCCAAGCAGTTGTCTTAGGTACAACCTGTTGTCTTCCATGGAATAAGCAGTATGGTTGTGTCGGCTCCGAGGAATGATGCCAGAGAAAGAAAGGTGTCCCGAAGATGTTCGGCAATTGCTCAGCTCTTGGATTGCTTTTAGGGTCGTTTTTTTCGTGGAATATATGAAGCTAATATCTTCCTCACCCACGCTCGATTTGGAGAGGGAGGAATGATGGAAACAGGGCATGAAAGCTCAGATTTAGTGGATGGATCAGCTTAAGTCAATTTTTGCAGTTCTTGGTTTCCCGTAGTTGCATGAGAGCATCTGATTTATATCAAGCTGCAAAGGACTATCTCTTCAGGAAGTGTTCATACATTACGTCTCGTTATGTACGGAATCGTGAGATTGAGTGTGAAATTTGCAGAAGCATCTCATTAAAGGTAGCAGCTACAAAAAGCAAGTGTAATGGCTGGTTGCGCTGTCCACTTTTAAAAGCAGTCCATAGAGAATGTGGAGAAAAGGTGTTGCGAACATCCAGCAGCTGCCTTTAATTGAATGACAAGCAAGGAACTTCTTTGTTTGGTCATTGTTTATGGTTAGAGAGAGATACGAAATCGTAGCTAGATCTATGAGCAGTGGCACTCTGAAATTAAAGCTGTTCCTTAAAAACAGAGGAATATATTGCTTTATTTTATTTTGGAATAACACAATGAAATGAACCCTTAATTATAATTAATATAACTAGATGAAAGTTGTTTTACAAAAGCAGGCTCACAGCAGCATTGACCATTCTAAACACAATTCACAATTCAACACACGACATTTCTAAATTCACAATTCATCAAAATGCACAATTCATAATTAAACTTAATTGAAATTCATGTAAACACATTTTAAAACAATTTAGAGAGCTAAGAAAATAAAATAATTTTGTTTTGAAAAATAAGAGGCAAGTTGATAGAATGTAAGAAAAGAATAGAAAGAATATTTTTTATAAGAAGTATTCATCAAGGATAATTAAACACCAATCATTGAATTTAAATATATTTTCTAATCTAATATGGGATAATAAGTAAATCAACCTTGAAAAACAAGAAGTTTTTCTACATATCCTTACCTTTTAGATAACTTATCATATAAGCATTAATTAACCCTAATCATGAAATAACCTTCATTAAGCATGCTACGTGTTTAATTATGTGACAAAACTATAAAATCAAGATTAGTGAAATTCATCATAACTAAACTTGCACAAGGAGTTAATTTAATCAAGACTTCTATTTTCTAAGTAATAAATAATCAAATATGGGTTTGGAAATAGATACTCCTGCAAGTTAAGTTAATTCGTCATGAGAAGTAATCAACTAACAATAGGGGTTTATAATAAAAAATATATGTTGCACATCATAAAAAGTTTAGTTATCAATCATTAAATTTAATCATAAAATATTCATTTATACAATCAAATATGTAATAACTTTAAGCAATTGGCTTGCAAGTCTTTCCTATATAACCTAAAAAATGATATCGTATGAGAGATAAGTGGTCATGAAAGCCTAAAAAAGATTAGGGATTGTAATGGGTATTTATGGCTTGAGTTTTATACTATCTATATACAAAACCAAAATTACTATCCAAACTCAATCGAATAAGAATTTCGATCTCCAAACTTAACTCAATTATGATTTAGGGTAAATTTATAGTTTTACTCACGTGCATGAAATTATAAATGATAATATTAATTGTTATAAGAGTATAATTATGGATGTAATAAAAATTAATTATCTATCTATCTATCTATCTATCTATCTATCTATCTATCTATCTAATGAATATTTAGTTGTGGATGAAAAACCAAATGCAGTTTTAGCTAGGCTTCTTAAACTCTTAAAAGATTATAACGAACTATTATAGGACAAATGCACAAGTCATAGCAACTTATCAATCATTGCATAAATGTTCACCATTAAGTCAGGTCATGGATCAAGTAATATGACAGAATCATCAAATATGTGAAAAGTATTTTACTCGAAGGAAATAGGTTAAAAGAGAACTTTTTTACTATTAAATCTATTATCAAACCCCTCACCTAGGATATCATAAAATTAACATGTGTTTGAACCTCCACATGTTATACTGTATTGAAAATGCATAATTGACCAAGTGCAGAATATGTGGGCATGCTCGGTATAAACTTAGAATTAGCAAGAAAAGAAATCTTATTACATATGGAAAATTGAGATACTTCTTAATCATTTCTAGACTATAAAAGTTATTTATCTCTAAAGATAGCTAACCACATGATATGATTCACATACTGAATGGAGTCATGATGCACCCTTCCTATCATGATGTCTGAAAGCAATTTAATAGGGTGAATCCTTTATTTTCAATGAAACCATGTAACACACGTGTTGAGTTATGTACAAACAAATTCAATCCTCTAGGTTACTTATTATACCGTATGCTTGTTGGCTAATGATACTTATAGTTTATAACTTGCTATTGGAGATGTGTATGAGGGTTGAGTTTGTGTTCTTATATATTTTAATAGTCCTTGTAGGAATTTAAATGTCTATCTTTGATTATTGATTAATAAGTTAAAGTAATTGTGGTCATTCGAGACTTTGATGTATGATGTCTCAAAGAAATAAAATCTTTAGATGAAAGCAATTTTGATATGGATTATCAATGATTTTTTATATGTAGTGTCATTTTTTGTTAGACCATGCATTAAAAATTAACATGTTTATATTGTATGAAAAATAACAAGGCCTTCACCTTAACAAATAGTGATAAAACATCTTTTTTTTACTATCACCAAAGATTCTTGCCACTGAATACAAGTATAAAAAGAACATAACAAACTTATTTTTAGGTAGAGTTGAAAGGAATGTTACACCACTAGTATTATCAAGTGAAGAATTGTATGATGTTAGCTTAGAGTCCAATGACATTGTGTTTGATTTTCAACTCGGTAATAAAAAGTTTTCGGGTTCTTATGTGACCTATAATTGAATAAATTAAAGTATTTTTAGGAGATGGACATGAAAAGGGAAGTCAAAAGGCAACATAAAAGTTAGAATGAATATATCTTTATTTTTCATTATACGAATATGAAGTTTGTTTTTGATGGGTGACAAGTAGCAAAACCCAAAACGAGTTTTGACTTAGAAGTTTGTGCTCTTATAATGGATATGATTCAATCTTATCTATATTGGTGAGTTTAAAGGATGATAAATTATATAGAATGAAGAATCATGATTGTCATATGTTTATGCAAACATGTATTCCACTTGTTTACCAAGATTTATTACTAAAACAGTTATGAGATACACTTACAAAAATCAATTACTTTTTTAAATATATATGCTAAAAAAGTTGCATACACAACATATAGAGAAGCTTGAAACAATATTATCTATATAATTTGCAAACTTTAGATGATATTTCCTTCATCATTCTTTAACTCTATAGAGCATCTATCGATATATTTATTATTATAATATAGATGAATATATCTTTTTGAAAGGTTAGAGATTATATAGGCATCCTAATTAGATTTCTATTGTTTTATTTTCTAATTTAAAACATTCAATTATTTCCATATAGATACTTTTTCAACATTAAGAATTTTTTTTATAAAAAAAAGTGCATGTTGAGGCTTTGATATCTGAGACTTATATTATTAAAGATATCTCAATATTTATCTCTTAATATTTCATCCTCATTCGAGAACAAGAATTAATCATGTTTCAAAACATGATAACGATGGACCTTTGAGTGAGAGTTTATCAATATTTTCCCATTTTAGATAACCTTTATCAAAAAAATACAATGAAATGAAGATATTAAATATAAATTGAATTCACACGTGCATATAATTATATGTTATTTAATTGTAATGAGTTAGGATATCTTATTCATCAAGTACAATATCAACATAAGCTATTATATTGAATATTTCTCATAGATAATATCATCAATTTTTACTATCTTAAAATCCATATATGACTGAATCTTAAATTTTCCAATTACAAGATGAACAATTTGCCATAAAGTTTAGAACACATGCAAAAAAAAAAACTTAATAATTATTAACTCTTATATTATTTAATTTCATCACACATTTATCTTTTAAATATTAATTGTGTAATCATGTATCAAATTATCAAATGAGAATGGATTTTAGTGTTAGTTTGAATTTACTTTGTTTGGGAGCTAAAATAAAGTTCAAGTGCTATAATATGTATTTTATTAATTAATGTCTTTCATATTGAAGAGTGTGGTCAAATTAAAAAGACCTATAATAATGAAATTTGTTTTAAAGGATCAAATTTAGATAAATTTAAAGTTGATTATTATATGAATTTAAAAGAGGTGATTGAATTTAAATATCATAGTGAGTATAATAGTCTTTTTAAACAAATGTTATATGATACAACCACTAGAGGAGTCAGAGTAGATCTCAATCAATGGTTTGGTCAAAATTAATACAAAGGCAAGACGAACAATGATGATGCTTTATTTTTTCCAAGCAATGCTAACAAGTTTATTACACATACATTTTTCCCCACTTGTTATCCATAGTAAAAACTAAACTCAAGGATCGTGTCCAAGTTATTTAGGATGGTAAAGATGAAGTAACTATGAGAGACCATGTCTTTTACATTGATGAGTTAGTTGTTGCCTATTAAGTTGTTCTCTCTACTGACTTAGTAGAAAATTTAAGTTTTCATATAACTGAGAATATTTTTTATTAATGTTGATATTGATGAGATGAAAAAGCTTTAATTTAAGAAAGAAGATTATGATAGATATGATGAAATGAAATTGAAGAAGAAAAAACAGAGGAAAAAAAGAAAATTCTAATTAAACATATTTCGAGTTGATTTTAAATGTAGAACATTAATGTGTAATAAAATTGACTTAATATCATATTTTTGGTTATTACATTTACAATGAACTAATATTAATACAATTAAAATGTTAATTGTTGTTATTTTATTATTATATTATTTAATACAAATCATGTTACTATGTTGTAATCTTACTCTATTCATAGGTTGTATAGATATAAAATATAAGAACATTGGAAAAAAGTTATTGTTTTATATTGATGGAATTACCATTGGATAGGTACCTTAAAGAGTTTATGTGAGTTGAAAAAAATATCACAAGACTTTTCCACTACTAATTACTAGTGGAATTATCAACAAAATAAGTCATCAAAAAGTTATAGAGAGTTATAAAAAATCTCAGGATTTTATCATTGATAATTATAGAAAGAATTATTGATTGACTGAGAGCAAACTGACAAAGTTGTTAAAGTGTGGGAGAAACACAATGTCATTAGATAAGATTGAATTCAAATTATGATATTTTTAAAAAATGTTAAAGATTTAACTTTTTGTAATCATAACCGATAACTCTTCTACAAACCAGGTTACATGATTTCTAGTATGAAGCCTTGAAAAAAATCAAAGTAATGTACAAAAGAGAAAGGTCATGCTAGAAAGATGTGGCATACATATTTTTAAGTACAAGCTCTTTCTCTATGTTATTCTCTTACCCTTTAGAGATTTTTTTGCAATATGATTTCCTTCATTATCTCTTTATACATAGAAATTATTTCTCTAACCATGGTATATGCCCCTCCACACGAGCGCTCTAGTACATTACCCGAGGTTTCCACCCTTTCTCACACGATGAAAATTCAACGATATCGTCATTGTAATCGAGTATTTTTTACAAGTCCTTACATATCAATATCACAAAAACTTGGGTGGGCTATTGATAAACCTAATTTTAAAGAATCTAAAAAACACTTATGACATATTCTCCCTTGTGCACTTCAAAGAAATAAGCATACTCTAAAGTGGGGATTTGATAGTGTGTCAAACCCAAATATAAGGACTTGTTCTTATGACACATAATATTTAAGCTGGATAAAATAAGTGAAGTACATTTTACAAAACAACCCAAAATATCACAGAAAACAAGTTATCCTTAATCTTTTCTCCATAAAAGAACAACACTCATAGGTTCTAAATACACTGAGCATTTCAAAATCAAGCTTCATAATTTTCATACTCTACATATTTTAGAGCGTCAATCTCTATAATATTATTATATATTTTTTCTCTCTAAAAAAACACTTATTTAAACATTTGATAGTCCTCACCCACATTAAAAGAATATTTGTAAGTACTAATTAAAAGTCATTGTGCCCATAAAGCGCCAAATATAAATTATCAACAACCTCTAGAGACTTGTTACATCATCATACTATTTATTTGAAATTGAAACTAGATTCCGGTGCTCTAAATTTGGCGACCTGAAACAATGCATTGGAGCTTTTACACTCGAGAGCATAACAAAATTCCATAAAACTAATGAGAAAACAAGTGATGAGAACACAACCCCGTAAGTCTAATGAAAACACATGAAGAAAAGGATTCTTAGCAAGAGACAACTTTAGCAATCCTAGCCAGTTCCACCAAGAACTTTCTTGAGCTTTTTAACTTGAGCATCATCAAGAAAAGTTGATTTCTCCAACAATTCTGAGGAGAGGTCGTTGGCAAAGAAGGCAAAATCAGTGATTTGGAGACCAGGATCAGGGTCACTGAAGCTAACAACAGCAACTGCATCTATCCCAGCAGCATTGATTTGAAAGTGAAGCAACCCTCGTGGAAACACCATAACATCACCCTTCTTAAGCGTCTTCACGTAAACAGTGTTGGCCGAGCTGGAAATGAATCCAGCAGTGATCTTTCCTTGCACCACGAATAAGATTTCCGATGCGCCCGGGTGAGTGTGCATCGGGATAACACCAGCTGGTGCTAGGTCTAGTCGAGCCATGGATAGACCAAGCCCATTTACACCAGGAAATTGCTGTACAAAAGCTGGGGTGACGGCAGCACTGATGATATTGGTAGTGTTACCAGCAACGCCAAGGCCAGCAAACACAAAATCATCGACTGTGACCTTTGACGGCATTCTGCAGGCATACCCTGCAGGGCTTCCTGCACCCTTTAGTTTTGCAACACAGAAATCAGCTGCATGAGAGGAGGAAGAAAATAGGATAGCAAAGAGAACGGCAAAGTGAAGCATTTTCATCGGGAAGCTATTGGTTGCTGGATTTTGAGAGTGTTTTCTTGATAAGTTTTGTCTGGTTTATATAGAACTTTTACACAACTTGCAATTGGGGTATGGTTGGAAATTCGACGTGGTAGCTAGGACAACTCTTGTCCCACGAATCTCCCTAGCTCGTGATTACGCAAAACAAAAGGGAGCCTCTTTTGTTAATAACAGTATTCTAAAAGGTGCTATCTTTTTGTTTTCAATTGGCTATTCAATTACTCGTCAAACAATGTCAGGCATGAATAATTAAGCATTTGGCAGAACTTAATAAAGATAATACTCTCAACAAAAATACAGTTCTAAGGCATGCATTACATGAATTGCTAAAAATTAATAGCATTTGTCAAGCTAAAATCTAAATTTATACTATGATAGCCATTATTACACTTCAATTATATATGTATAACGTTGTGATACAGCCATTCCTTGGGTAGAGTATTGCAAAGTATTGTGATAAGTTGGGAGTTGAGAATTCTCCTTGATGACTTGACAAATAAAATCCAGCTTCTGACTGAAAGTACATTGGTAGAAAGGAAGATATGATTAGGAAATCATCCAATCTTGTGGTCCAGTAGCATCACATGGGAAGGAAAGAGAGGAATCTAACAAGACAATATGACAGCTATAATCCCATATGGTATCAATTAAAATCTCGCTATCTTAAATGGTAGCCAAAGAAATATTGGGTGGCTAGAAGAAATTCCCTCCTGCTAAGTCTTCTATCCACCTAGGAAAGTGGAAGACAGTACTCAGTATGGTTATGGTGAATTGGCATTGGTAGGTATTATTAATGATATAGAGAATTATTGTTAATTTTAAGAATTATTGTCTGTAGATGACGCATGGGGTGATTGGTGGGTCATTCGACAGGGAAACTGCTTGCTTTATTCACAGATCAAAAGGGTGTTTATGGTAGGAGTTTCCAACATCAGCCAGCAGCAGCGTTGCAAGTCTGTACAGCCTGAACTCCTCATTTAGGAGGGTGCAAGAATGAGATAAAAAATAAGTGTTCAGCACTTAATGTTTCCTAAATCGTTAGGAGGACCAAGTAGGCGATGGACATATATTGTGTTTAGAATTCTTTTTGTCAACGACACATAACGGCTACATACGTCCTATATGCAAATAATTGATTGATCGTAACAATTTCTGCTGTATATCAAAATAACAATGTTGCCCAAGGATGTGATGTGATAACAGGAGTTTATAATCTACACAAAATCTCGAATTCAAGTCAAGATATATATTTTTTATAAGAACTTGAGATTTTAATAGCACACTTGTACCTATAAAATATCTTTTCCAAAAAAAAAGTTTTATCGCATCGGAAAAAACATAACAATGTCCTGCACCAAAAAGAACAAGGAGAGTGAGTTAAAGAATGCATCCCGATTGGTTTCCGGCTAGGTCTCATCAGTCTTTTCCTCTTCTCTGTTTTAATCAACAAAGTAAAAGTGGTTCCATAAATCAAGAAAATGGGATCAGTCAATCCCAGAATTGCAAGCACAGATGTCGAATTGGGGCTGTGCAGTCCAATACAAAGAATACATACACACTACAATACCTAGCCCAGAGAGCACACCAGCTCAGAGACAGGCTCAATCAGTCTTGGAGGCCCGGGCTAACCACATGTCACTTCAGTTTCAGTATGGGGTAGAGGGTGCATTTTATCTTACATGATAACATTTTCTTTTCGTTTATAAGAAATCATTGTGGGTAGCACTGGGAAGGGAGCTACTAACTAGGAATGTGACATGTTATGTGTTTATGGATTGGTAGCTATCTATTACCATTCTTTTTTTATGAATGCACCTCTCCTTCGGTGCTTGAATTATACTTTTTTATCTTTTTATTTTTATTTTTATTTTTTTGCGTGACAATCTATATATAGTTGGCACTATGTCTCAACAATTAATTCATTAAAATATAGAATATAATACATATATAGAGATCTTTGGATCTCTTGATATAAAAATGGTACAATAGTTGTAATGTGGATCAACCCACGAATATTACTATTGATCCATTCTAAATAGGTCAATAACAAGGTCTGAAATAAGAATAAAATGGACTAGTCTTGCAAGTTTCAGCCAATACATAAATTAAAGATCCATTGGAGCATAAAAAAGACGACTTAGTGCATTTAATTCACTTGAAAGAAGGGTTTAATACAATCTTATTTGGTCTATAAACTTTCAGCAACAAGGCCAATCATGACTAGTTTTGACCAACTTTATTTTATGTGTTGTTTCCATGTGCTTCGTGGATTTCATGTTGATTGTGAATTTTCTATTATGTATGAGAACGTTAATTATTGAATCATGTATTAGATTACATTATTGAATTTATTTTTCATGTCAGGTGAGGAGAATACATAATAAAAGAAAACAAAGAACCCACGCTTAAAAGGAAAACAAGATGGCGACACCGTTTTCTAAATTGCAAGAAGAGTATTTCAACTTTAATTGTTTTTCCTAGTGATGGAAGGACAATTAATTAGCAGAAAAACAAACAATAAATGAAGCATTTTCTTCCAAGAAGAATAAATACATGACTACAATTAAAATCCATTTCTATCTCGGAAGCTACAGGGGCTACAACTAATCCCTTGATTTGTAAGATCATTGGGTAGCATTGTAGGCTATAAATAAGCCTAGCCTTATATCAGACATGTATTGTTTACTTTTCTTATTCTCTTTTTACGACATTATAGGAAATTAACTTAAGGGTTTTTTATTATTATTTCAGTTAAGGTGCAAGGCTTGTTTGGATTTGTGTTTAGGCATATCAATATAGGTTTTGAGTCAATTTTATATATAGACTGATTTAGTCTATAAAGATAGATCCATTAAGGTTATTTTCTAAGAGTATTTGAAGTTTTTGTATGCTTAAAAATTGGTGGTCACTGAATACTATCACTCTGAATTTCCAGCTTGTGTGTGATAGTGATTTTTTATTCTTTGATTCTTAAAAGAACTAAACTAGCTTATCAAAAATTAATGGGTATCGTGACATCATTCGATTTAAATTTAATAGTATTGGTGCTTTGAAATAAGTTTATACTGTGTCACATTTTCTCAATATCTTTTAACTTGCAGGGATCAAATCTGAATCTCAATTATGGGTTGTGTGATCATGAGATTTTACTCAACTGGTATTAGATCTAAGATCTAAAATCAGGACATATCCATCTAAAATTTTTATTTTCTTGGAGTTCCTTAAGTTTTAGTGTGCATCATCAATTATTTTCTTCTCTTTGTGCTTTTAGTAGCATAGTACAAATCAAGAGAAAAAAATAAAAGTGTGATTTTGGTTTTATATTGTCTCTAAAATATCAAAAGCATAAAAAAGTAGAAAAAATAAAACAGATTAGATGTTATTTAAAGTATGTTTGAAATTTGCCACAAATCATAAAGAACCCTAAGAACTACCCCAAAATCAATTATAATTTTATCTATAGTTTATTGGTGATAAAATTACACAACATATCAAATTTAGACTTATTTTGAGTTTGCTTGACGTTTGAATTTAGGGTTCAATCTTGTTGTAAACTGACAAGTTTAGGGTTCACGTAGCCACCATACATCTTCCTCGGTGCCAGGGAGCTATCATTGACAACCTTCACTGTGCATTGCTCTCTCTCTCTTGGTTGAGAACTCTCTCTCTCTCTCTAAAACCAGTCCTGGTTGACAACTCTCTCTTTCTCTAAAACCAGTCCTGGTTGACAAATCTCTCTTTCTCTAAAACCAGTCCCAGTTGACAACTCTCTCTCCTCCACCAGCACAGTCATCGACCACCACCTGGTCCCGCTCCATAGTCAAACTAGCACCAGTAACCTCGCCAGCAGGTCTAGCTTTCCCTTTGTAGTGCCGACGACGAACAACAACGCATCAGCTCGAGCCAGCAACAGCTTCTGATGCCTCTTCCGGCCACCACAGACCGTTATTTTTACGTCACCACCACAAGGAGAACCACCTCGACCTCCTCTACCAGGCGGTAGTAGCAGGTAAGCCTCTCGTCGTAGTCGACTGACCACTAAGTTGCTGTTCACATGAATCAATTTTCTTATTATTTTTTTGTGTTCTTTGATTGTTGCGTTGGACCTAGTCTCGGCCTAACCTAGTTGGTTGGGATGGGTCCAAGCCGAGTCTAGTAGCTGGGTCGTCCCATTTAGTTAGGCCAAGCCCAGCCCAAAATTTTAATTTAAAAAAACACAAAAAAAATTGCGTTTAAAAAAAACAAAAAATGTATTGTTTTCTTACATACGGCCGAATTCCAAGGTTTTCCAAACATATTTTTATAAAAAAAAATATATGTTGCATCTTTCTCATATTTCGAACAAAAATTGGATATCATAATCAGTTTATGATTATCTGTTGGAATTTGACCAAAATATCAAAAAAAAAATTGTTTTACCTATGAGGGTGTAAATCTACATTGTAAAGTATATCCGCAGATTTAAAAGGAGGTTTTACTACGGTGTAAAATTACATTGTACAGTACATCCGTAGATAAAAAAAAGGTTTTTAATTGTGATGTAGAATTACATTGTAAAGTACATCCGTAGATAAAAAATGATTTTTAACTACGGTGTAAAATAACAATATAAAGTACACTCGCAAAAAAAATGGTTTTTGAAAATACAGTATAAAAACTTTTAAACTTAGAAAAATAATCTAAAACAATGCAACTGACCTTAGGTAGGGTGCACTAGGGGTGATGGGTCTTCCCCTTGCACAACAAATCTCCTTATCTAGACTCTTGCAGACCAATAGATTTCATAGTAACCTTATTCTAGATGATGACTCCTAATAATTATAGTCATAATTTTTACGACTATAAAACACACCTCATTTTTACCGCGCATTGTTGTCTCCCCAATCGAGAGGATGACGGGGTGCAAAGCGTGAAAAAATGTTATCGCAACAATGGGTTCCTCATAAGATACAAAGTAAAATGACGGGACTCCTTTGCATTAGAGGTCAGAATTTTAAAACCTGTTGTAATGGAAAAGTTTCAACAACAATGGAAAGCTAAAATTATAAACCCAAGTCTTCAATCAAAATTTCTAACCTTAGAGCTCATGTTTCTGGTCTTCTTGCCTAAAAAAGAGTATTTTAAAATCATAAAGCAACTTCTATAAAACATCAAGAACGATCCCTCTCCATCTTTATTATCCTCAGGTTTTATAATCAGCCCAACGAATGAAAATGAAGATAATTGTTATGGTATCCAACCTCCTATGTAATAATCATAGGCAATTACTACCTCGATAAAAAATTAAGAAAATGTATTTTTAGAGGTCTAGAAATATTTTGGGTTATTTTCAAAATCCTTCAAACCCATAAGATAAACTCCTCGTGTCGATATAAATTGTTAAAACAATAAGATGTGAATTCAACTTTACAAAGAGTTAATCCTGTATTTGCAAGAACAAAAAACAACTTTTAGTGTGACATATGTTTTTTCTAATCATTTGCTTTATAAAATTTCCAAAAATGACAGTCTTAATCTACTCCATATAAAGAGCATTCTTTCAAGCTTTAGGGGAAAACTTCATAGAAAAACTTCTTTACAAAAGACATCAAACACTTTTCTTTTTTATTTCCCTGTAATCTTCTATATTAACATCTTTTATCTTATAAATAGATTCATATTTCTTGGATCCAAACCTTTAAAACTAATATCTCTTATTTGGTTTTAGTATAAATTTAGGTAAGATTCCATTAAATTTATGTTTATTATTATACATTTATATTTATGCAAAATTAAGGATATTTTGTGCTTATTAAAAAATCATGTCATTGTTTGACTTGCCTCTTTATTCACATCAGAAACTTGTATGTTTTATATTCTATTTTAAAATAAAAAAATCAGTTGAAAACTTGTGATCAAATATTAAGATCATTTCCAGGTATAACAACACCATGTACTTGTTTATATATATATATATATATATATATATATATAGTGTGTGTGTGTGTGTTAGGACCACCTCATTTACCATCTCAACAATAAGAGTTCATTTACTCTTTTTTTTTTATATATTAGGTGTATTATAGTCTTATTACTCTATTATTTTTAATAATGAAAAATGATTTACTTCCATTTTATCCACTTTTGAAATTGTAATTTGATTATTGTTTAGTTGTAATGGAATTGAAATTATATATTTAGAGCATTGTTGTAATAACTTAGAATTTAAATCATGTATGTCTTAAGTTTACTAAGTTTAGTATGGTTAGGTTATTGCTATTATATTAGATTATATTAGATTATATACATTTAAATCATGTATGGTTGATATAAAAATTATATAAGATTATATTGAAGTTAAACTTACAGTGACATTTGATGGATTGGAATCATAATGATGAGAAATTGTGGTTATTGTTAATTTGTTTACAAAATTAATATCAAGAGTATATTTTTGGTAAAGCAATGTATAGAGGAGACTTTGTTGAAATTCTTATTGAGTTAAAGGTAAGCTCAATTCAATAAATAAGTTCATTTTTACATACAAAGAAAAATATCTCTATTTTCATAAAAGTTGTTGGTTTGTGTTTAAATTGCTTGTGAGTTTATAGGAGTTATATAGAAGGTGTTGCATGAATTTTGTTATTTTTATCTTTCGACTTGTGAATCGCTTACTTGAAAATGATTTTTTTTCAATGAAACAAGGATATTCAACAATTTATTTTTTAGAGTTTCTTAGTTCTACAAAAGATCTTTAATGGAAAAAGATTTCTATAATGTTTCAAAAAAAACATTTTTACAATGATTCCTTAATTATCTTAGTGGCACAAGAAAAGAAGACCTGGTTTTTTTGGGAGTTTCCAACTTATACAACGAAACTAAAAGGCAACAAGTATTAAAAAGATTTTAATGCTTATTTAGTAAAGTTAAAGTCAATTTTAGACTCAAGTATAATGTTTTATCTTTATTAAATCATAATCAAATTTGACTAGAAGTTTCCAAAAATCTCATTTTATATGGGGTTAAAATTTTAAATTAATTGAGCATTGAGAAAACCTTGATGTCTAGAAACTACTACGTGAGAAATGCACTTGATTTAGGATTATTTTTCTATTTAAACTAATACTGTTTTATTATTTTTTATATTTATATAGAATTTCTTACTTGGTATAAATAGTATTACTTAACTTGTACTTAGAATTTTGGGAGGATTGATTAGGATTTTTCTCATAGGCCGAATCAGCTCCATTTTTGCTGGAAATGGAATGTGGGGCACGATTACTATTATTTTTTGCAAGGTACAAGTAGCACAAATGGAATGCTTCTGGGCTTAAGGGTAGTATAAAAATTGGTGGTTATGCCTTTTGAAGTTTGTGTGTAGTGGATAGGGTCCTCAGTTTTAAATTGGAATGGGATTTTGGTATGATCTTGGTGTTGAAGAAAAATGGGCTAATAATTATTTTATTTTATTTTTTTTGAAAAAAAAAAAGTTGGGTCGACCGCCAACCCAGGCGACCCGTGTTTTTTCCCCAGAAAAATCCTATTAATATCTCACAAAATAATAAATAAATAAAACAATTTGCCTGAATGGCACCCAGAAAAAAACAGCATAAAAAAGAAGAAATAATAAGATTGGTCAAGGAGGAGCCAAATTATAAACGGGAATTTTCAAATGACAGCACAGTAATCATAGAGGTGCGAAATGAGTTTAAAGAAACAATACTGTTGTTTTCAGGGATGCCACAGAGTCTCAGCGAGGGCTGGGTCCAGGTCAAGAAACGCAATCCCAGGTGAGCACCAGACCTGTATATGTGAAAACTGCAAATTAATTACTTACTCTCTGGCAACCCCACAGATAATATGGAAAGAGATGCATTCATGAAAATCTAATTCAGGAAACTTTGGTTTATTGAATGAAAAGCTGAGTCAGTTGATGCACAATAAAGGAGGGCAGGCATGTGTTTTGGGGCAGAGAGAAAGTAGTGTTCACAAGTGTAAACTGTCCCCACCTCTCCTTTCCTCAGAGTCAGGTGCGCTTCCCTGCCACTTGCTCCTGCCATTTTCCAAAGGTCTTCAGCCTGCTACCAAACAAGTCTACACCTCGCTCTAACCAGTAGTTCCTCTGTTGCACTATTATGGCATCTTCCATTTCGCAGCACAGATAATTGAACTCGTTTTATGGTTGGTGATAAGAACCGAGTTCTGAAGAGGCTGGATAGTTATGGCTGATGCTACAGTGTGAATGGTTTGTGCATAAACATGTAATTTATAAACAAAAACTTGAAAAATATATTATTCGCAGAGTCACGTATGGCACTCATTTCCATGTCCATGATGTGGAGACAGAAAAACCAAAGGTGCTTACAAGGCTAGCTAACCCTAACGTTAAATATTTTCAGATTTTTATACTTTGTTTGTACATTTGTTTATGGATTTATGCAATGGTGTCAGAGACAAGTTCAAAAGTAGCAGCAGAGGTGCAGTCATAATAGGAGTAGACTCATTAAGTAGTAGAGGAGGTTGCAGCAGTATTATATATCAGAGCCATTAGTTTTTATTCATGCACAGAAGAAGATTCTGCCAGCAATGAACTCTGAGACAATACCTTTCAAAACTACCAGCCAGCCCCAACTCGAACAACTCTACTACTACAACAGCCAAAACAAAAAAATGTCTCTATAATTAACAGCTTGCTAGTCCTTTTAATTGGTTGTTTTCGCATCCTTTTCTACTCAAATATGTTGAGCGCAACAAGTGCCAGAAATAGCTTTCCTTTTACTGCAACTCAATGGCATGAGCTTGAACACCAAGCTCTCATTTACAAATACATGGTCTCCGGAGTCCCTGTCCCGCCGGAACTCCTCTATTATGTCAAGAGAAGCTTGGAATCTTCTCTGGCGCCAAGACTCTTTCCTCATCAACCTAGTAAGCTGATCTGTGCTTATTTCTTTGAATGTTGTTTTCTTTTTAATAAAAAAAATGTTGACAAGAAAGCTGGGATTGTGTGTTTTTGCAGCTGGGTGGGGCTGTTTTGGCAGAAAAGCAGACCCAGAGCCAGGAAGGTGCAGAAGAACGGATGGGAAGAAATGGAGGTGCTCAAAAGAAGCATACCCAGATTCCAAGTACTGTGAGCGGCACATGCACAGGGGAAGGAATCGTTCAAGAAAGCCTGTGGAACTTGCATCTACTGCTACGGCGGCGGCAGCCATTCCTTTAACATCAACGAACAGAAACCTCTATAACAGCACCGTTTCACCCTCCAGTTCCTCTTATTCTTTCTCTCACCTTTCTTCATCTCTGGAATCTGAAATGTATGCCCATCAAAATTCTACCCGCAGCACCTTCCTTTATCCTCACTCTTCATCTTCTGGTTTTTCACCTCAGCACAGTACCACTCATAACCTGTTTCTCGACTGTGGATCCTCTCCTCGTGTAGATAAAGAGTACAGGTGTGTGTAAGCTAGGAAAACAAATCTGTTGCTTATACATTTTGGTTCCCTTAGTTTTATGGTTTAAATTTAACTCTGTGACATTAATTATGAAGGTACTCTCATGGAATAAGGGAGGATGTGGACGAGAGAGCTTTCTTCTCAGATGCTTTAGGGGGTGCAAGAGGCGTACAAGATTCATACAATCATTTGGAAATGAGTTCCTACAAAGGTTACTCGCAGACACATTTTCAAGAGCAGCAGCAGCCAGGCCGCCATTGTTTTGCTTTGGGCACTGATATTATGAAGTCGTCAGCTACAGGATCAATCAAGTTGGAGAAGGAACCTGAAACCCAGAAGCCATTGCATCATTTCTTTGGTGAATGGAAACCCAAGGATGCAGACTCTTGGCTTGATCTTGCGTCCAGCTCAAGAACTCATGAAACTGGTAATTATAAAAAATCATGATCTAAATAAATAATATTGTAAGCAAATATGTATTATCCTTGCTTCATGTAACAGGATACTCATGTTTCGCAGATGATTGAAGTCTCAATAATGGATCTTCGTCATCTAGCCAAAACAGTACTTGCTCGTGGTCAATGACTTTCTTGCATCAAATTATGGCCCGGGGGAGTTCTTTTGGCAGGATTGAAGATGTAATAATGTAGGGCCACTACAGGATTCCTGTCTTTTGCTTCTTTGATCATTATTTTTCTCTTCCCCTTCAAAGAAACATGTTCAGAATTTGTAGACTTGCTTGTTTGACTGGAAGCAAGCAAGTGTGTGCTTTAGGCTCCACGGCTGTAGAATTACAAACTAGCAACAACTTTCTCTCTTTCGGCATTTGAATGCTCATTCTGGCCTATCAATCAATCAATATGTTCAAGAAAGGAAATACCTACTACACCAACAGTACTGCCTTGTTTAAGCTGGATATATATGGAGAGAGAAAAAACCCTTTATCTGTGATCATCAAAGAGGACAAAAGATTTTAGCTTGATTAATTATTGGATCCATAATATAAAGAAAAATCCTTCAAATAATATTTGTAAATATATGCATCAACCATCATCCACAGATAATTACTGTCTTTTTTATTTTCGGAATTAAACAAGGGAATCAAGCTTCCTATTATCTAGTTATGTTTGACATTCTATTTTAAAAATGTTTTTGAAAAAAAAATGAATTTTTATTTTATTTTTTATTTTAAATTAATTTTTTAGTGTTTTTAAAATATTTTTATGTGTTAATGTGAAATAATTTTTAAAAATAAAAAATATTATTTTGATGCATTTCTGGAAAAAAATCACTTTAAAAAACAATATCAACCGTACTCCGAAACAATCATTTAGTCATTCATCCACTAAGACAACTTTCACTTCCTATGCTTGTTGTTAGAATTCGAAATACTAATATTTTTTGTATATTTCAGTGTTCTTTACTCTTACATTGCAAGTTAATTTATAGACAAACTACAGTACCAAAATAGCTAAATACAAAGTCTACTTTATCCCTACTTTACACAACTTTCATATCGAGAAATTAACGACCACATTTTATATTTTAACACTCCCCCTCAAGTTGGGACGTAGATATTTATCATGCCCAACTTGTTAATTGCGTCATAGAACGCCCTTCCAAAAACTGCTTTTGTGAGAACATCAACCAGTGAACTTCAGAGCGAACAAACAGAAATTGTATAATTTTCCGATCAAGATTTTCTTTAATGAAGTGTTTGTTGACTTCAACGTGTTTGGTGCGATCATGTTGAACCGGATTATGAGCAATTTTGATAGTTGTCTTATTGTCATAGTGTAGATCCATAGATGTTCCATAGTCAATTCTCAGGTCTTGTAATACTTGTTTAACCCATAGTAATTCACACACACCATGAGCCATACATCGGTATTCTACTTCTGCACTTGACCTTACAACCACTTTCTGCTTCTTACTTCTCCAAGTGACAAGGTTGTCTTCTATAAATATAAAATATCCTAATTTTGATCTTCTATCAGTCTGATTTCCTGCCCAGTCTGAGTATGTATACCCTTTAATATCTTGGACCTCCTTCTTAGAAAATAGAAGTCCTCTTCATGGTACACTTTTTAGATATCTTAAGATCCGATACACAACTTCCATATGTTCTTCTCCTGGTGAATGCATGAATTGACTTTCCACATTTACTGCACAGGCGATATATGGTCGAGTATGTGATAAGTATATTAGTTTTCCAACTAGTCATTGATAACATCCTTTGTCCGTTGTCTTCTGATCATCTGTTTGTCCCAGTTTGTGATTCATTTCCATAGGTGTATCTACCGGCCTGCACACAAGCATTCTGGTTTCTATCAATAAATCTAACACATATTTTTGTTGTAATAGACATATCCCCATTTTGGACATTGATACCTCAATCCCTAAGAAATACTTCACTTGCCTGAGGTCTTTTATTTTGAATTTCTACGTCAGAAATTGTTGTAGAGTCTTTCTTTCTTATGGATCATCTCCTATTAAGACCATATCATCTATATATACTATTAGTGCCGTTACCCTCCCTCCTTTGTGCTTTATAAACAAAGTATGATTTGAATTACTTTGCTTATAGCCAAATTCCTTCATTGTGGATGAGAATCTTCTGAATCATGCCCGGGGTGACTACTTTAGACCATATAATACTTTTTTTCATATGCATACTTTCGTTTCACGTGAGCACCTAGTTTTCACTCCAGGTGGCAATTCCATATAAACTTCTTTTTCAAGATCTCCATTCAGGAAGGCATTCTTTACATCGAATTGTTGTAAAGTCCAGTCTCGATTCATTGCTATAGATATGAGAATCTGGATGGTGTTTATTTTTGCAACTGAGGCAAAAATTTCTTGGTAATCCACTCCATACTTCTGCGTATATCCCTTCGCTACTAACCTTGTTTTGTGTCTATCAATACTCTTATCTGCTTCCAACTTCACTGTGAACACCCATTTACACCCAACTTTCTTCTTTTCTTTTGGTAGTTGACATAACTCCCAAGTATTATTCTTTTGCAGTGCCTCCATTTCCTCATTCATCACCTTGGTCCATTTTGGGTCTACTAATGCATCCTGTACATTACTAGAAATAGATACATTGGATAATTGATTAACAGTAAATGCATATGATTCCGATAATCTATGAGTAGAGATATAGTTGCTAATGGGATATTTAGTTTTGTGTTTTGGATCAGGTTTATATTGTTTCTTTGGGACTCCCTGGTTTAGTCTTTATGGGTATCTATTGGTCACATTATTTTCTAAGACAGGAATTTCATTTATCTCATTAGGGATATGATTTAGGGTTATCTGAGGGCAATGAGGAGAGATATTCTCGGTTGATTCTTCGATTAATGGTGTAGGCATTAGTAATTCCAGAGACATAGGGGGGTCTTTACTGAGATTATTTCGGTCTGTGCAGACTTTTAGGTTATCATCCCGGCTTGGTCTCATTTCCTCTAATTCAAATATATCTTCATTGTTACTCTCTCCCTAAAGAGAAGAATCGGGAACTCCCCCTGAATAGTAGGGTTCGGATTCTCAAAATGATCCATCCAAGGTTACATATAGCTTTCGATGATGAGGACATAGCACCGATATCCTTTCTGAAACTCCGAGTAACCTACAAACACGCATTATTTTGCACACGAATCTAGTTTGCTTCGCAGAACTTTAGGGATGTGGACATATATCTTACAATCAAATACCCGGGGCTCCAAATTTGGAAAGTAAGGAACCGAGAGAAGAGATTCCATTTTTTGTTGAGGAGACTGAAATTCAATTGCACTTGATGGTGTTTGATTCATTAAGTACGCAACGGATTTAACTGCCTCACCCCAATAGTATTTTGGCAGATTCATGCCAAATAGCAAAGCACAAACTATTTCCATAATTTGTCTATTCTTTCTTTCGGATAATCCATTCTGCTGTGGAGTATATGTGCAGGATGTTTGATGTCGAATTCCATGATGCTGTAAAAAATTACCTAGCACTTGATCCATAAATTTCGTACCATTATCTGATTGAAGTGTACGAATGTGCTATTGGTATTGGGTCAACACCATTTTCTGAAATTCCTGAAACATTATACTTCACTTTTATTTTGGAGGATAGATATCCAGGTCACCTGAGTACATTCATTAATAAATATAACAAAATATCGTGCATTAGAAAAAGATGAGACCTTTGCAGGACCCTAAACATTAGAATGAATAACTGCAAATGGTTCTACACTTTTATTCAAACTTGGCAAATAGGAAATACGGTGGCTTTTTGTCAATTCACAAATGTCACATTGAAAATCCAAAATACTTAAACTCAAAAATAAATGCGGTTGTAATTTCTTAAGATACCCAAATGAAAGATGTCTGAGTTGTCGATGTCACAACCATACGAGAGCATGAGTTTAATCCGTACTTCTGGTCTGATGCACATGACCCAGCTTTAATCCCTCTTATTTTGTTAATTCCAAGTAATACAGGTTGCCCTGTTTAACACCATAATCAAGAATCTTCCAGGTTAGAATATCCTGAAAAACACAAAACAGAGGCCAAAATATTATCATACACTCAAGGGTAGTCGTGATTTGACTAACCGTTAAGAGATTATACGCCAGAGATGGAGCAATAAGGACAGTATCTAGTATAATAATATCAGTTAAAACGAGAGATCCTTCCTTTGTAACAGGGAAGGTACTACCGTTAGCAGTGCATATAGTTGTCTGTGAGGAGGGTTTATGTCAAATTAAATTATCGAAATCTCTATTCATGTGATTAGATGCAACTGTATCAATAACCAAGTACTATTTTTTATAATAACAGAGTGTGCAAAATCATTTTCGATGATACCTGGATGGGCCACATTTGTTGTGGGCTGTGCTGGATCTCCTTCCATCAGATGGACCAGAGGTTTTCGAATATTTTTCTGAGATTTTTTCGTAAAGTCCCACCAGTCCAAGTATCCAATAATTTCATAACACCTTTGTTTCAAATGTCCCATTTCACCGCAATGAGAACATGTCAGTCCATTAATATTTTTGTATTTTTGGTCAACCCGGTCAACCAGGTCAACTCGGGCAGCCCACACTCGGTCAGTTGGTGCCCTAAAAACAGCCTGGTCAACCCTAATTTCCTCACGCCCTAATTTGTTTTTCCCTTTTTCTCTCCCCTCAAATCGCGTCGCCCCACTTGTCTCTCCCGCCCGTGCTCTCCCACCGGTCAATGGTGCCTTGTCACCAACATCGAGTGCTCGGTGAACCCCGAGGGACCTCCATTGTTGTCCATGATTGGTTTCTAGGACTGTTCTCTCCGGACACACGTATATGCTCCCTCAAGATCGAGTTGCGGGTCCTTTTGTAGGATCTCTCCATGGATTTGCTCGAACCCAGGGTCAAGCCCACTGAGGAAGATTTGGACCCTGAGTTATGCCATGGTTGAGTGGTGATGAAGGACCGTCGACTGTCCTGGCCTGAGGTGTAGTCTGGCCATCGATTTCTTGGAAGATCACCACTAGTTTGGTGTAATAAATGGACAGTGGACGTCCATTTTGATTGGTGTTAAATGATGTTTGATTCAACTCAAAGATGCAAGTTGCATTAGCGTTATCGTATAAGGTTTTGCCAACGGCGTCCCAAATATCTTTGGCCGTCGAGAGGCGAATAAACCTCTGCATCAAGGATGGGGTCATGGAGTCAATTACCCAACTTTTGACCTGATGATTCTCGGTAACCCAAGATTCCAGTCATGGGTCGCCTGGTTTAGGCTTCATGGTGTCTCCAGTAAGGTATCCTATCTTATTTCGAGCTCCAATTTGTATTTCCATAAATTGTGACCATAATGCAAAATTGATTTCATTCAGGATGATGTTCACTGTGAATGCTGAGTTGTCTTGATGAACAACGATTGGCGATGAAAGGTTTGAGGTTAATGGATTGGCTGGGTTAATTTCCATTTCTGTGGGTTTATGTTTGCTGTGAAATTTTGGACTTGTTTGTTGTGAATGGTTTGAAATTTGTGAATGGTTTGAATTTGTGGATTTCTGTGAAATTTATGGATTGGTTTGTGAACTGTGAAATCTGTGGAGAATGATTTGAATGTTTGAAATTTCTAGAGAATGGCTTGAATGTTTGTGTTTCGGGTGGTTGATCTTCACAGATTTCTAGGTTTTGTTTGTGTTTCTAGGTTTAATTTAGGGTTCGTAATTGCTAGGTTTTGGTTGAACTGCTAGGTTGATTGGAACAGTAGTTGTTTCTGGGTTTCTGGGATTTGACAAAAAAATTGTAAAAAAATTCAGAGTTGCTCTGATACCATGTTAGAATTTGAAATACTGATAATTTCAGTATATTTCAGTGTTCTTTACTCTTACATTGCAAGTTAATTTATAGACAAACTACAATACCAAAATATCTAAATACAAAGCCTACTTTATCCCTACTTTCCACAACTTTCATATCAAGAAATTAACAGCCATATTTTACATTTTAACACTTGTAAATAGAAATCAGCTCCACTTGCTGAAGATTATTATTTCTTTTCTTTTCTTCATGAAGGATCGATGCACTTATTTGTTTTTTTATTGCAATTTGGATGCTTTAAAGTATAGCAAAGGGCTAGCGCAATATCAAGAAATTTAACACGATACGCCTAGGATAAGTTGACGGTTTTCAATAACAAATACTTTTTACTGACTATATTTTTTTCTCACCTAGTAGTATTTTTTTTCCTAATATAAAAAAAATCCAAACACGAATAATTTGAGTAAATTCCATTTAATTTGATTGTTCCATATTCTAGAAAACTCCAAAGAAAAGAAATGAAAAACAATAATAAAAAAGTTCAAGATCCGACATAGCTAATTTCAAATGATAAAATTAAAAAAAATTAGAATCACTCTGGGTTAACTCTAATAATCCATTACCCGCGAAATCATATTAAAATATGAAAATTATTTTTTTTAAATGATCTAGCAAAATATATCAAAGTTAAATAAATAAATAAAAACTTAGAAAAAAATCTTAAGTTACCTTTAGATTAACCTAACAGACCCTATTTGGGACAACCCTATAAAAAGGAAAACCATAGAAAAACATATTATGAGTACCATATTTGATATAAAAACTAAACATAAACAAATAAAAGGGGATTAAATTTAAAAAAATCAAGCACAAATAAAGACTAATAAAAAAAAGAGAATTATTTAAAGACAAAATAAATAGGAGGACAACCCTTATTTCTGGAGAGACAATGTAGGAAGGATAGAACAACTCAAATGTTGATGAACAACCGTGATTTGAGCAGCACGTGCTGCCGTAATAGCTTCGCCTCCACCAGATGTTGTGGAGAACACGACAGTTGGAAAATCTTGGCGATGAACAACGCCACAAACACAACCCAGAAGGCATAGGTGACGTCCACTCGCTGGTGCGTACAATGCACGACAATAACCTTTTCTTTTTATTATTATTTTTATTTATGAAACCACTACTTTGTCTATAATCCAAATACAATATAACAAGAACATGAGAAAAATACAAATATAGCCTTGGACTCATCCTTTAACTTTTTTTACTTCAAGGATTATGAAGTAATTGTCTTATCTATATAAAAACAATTACACAAATGCATTCTTAACAGCTCATTTATTTAATTATTTTGTCTTTTAAGGGTATCTGTGTAATTCAAATATGGAAAAAATATAAACTACTAAATTATCCCAAATTAATTTGCAATTAACCTTTGCTTATGAAAAGAATATCACTCTGCCCACTACCAAGGCCATTTTAGAATTTCTTATAATTTACTGAGGTATTAATGCCCCCTCTTTCCTCTTCAAAATCTTGAAATAATAATAATAATAAAATAATAATAATAATAATCTCTACTGTAATTAGGTGTTTCAAATTTCACTCTTTTAGTAATTAGGTCAGGTTCGAATTATTTCTGCACATGTCTATTTTCCTTAATTTAGATGTGAATATCTACTTGAATGAATATTTATGAGAATGGTAAACTGAAAAATAATTAAAATAGAATGATTGTTGAAAAATGATTACAATTTGTGGATAAATTATGAGCTATATACATATATAAATATAATTACAAACTAAGTCTAAGATATAAAGTTTTTAAAGAATATGACGTCATGACAGAGAATTTACGATCTGCAAAGTAAGTCTTGAGTTCGAGTTAGGACGTATTTCCTTATAAAAACCTGAAATAATCAGGATTTTACTTGTTTATATAGATATATAAGGTACATTTCATAGGGATAAGATTTCAATGCATCCAAAAAAAATCTAAGATATAAAGATAAGTTAGACTAATAGAAACCAAGTCCAAGTCATAGATATTTCTTGCCGGTGTAGGATAGACCCAGAGACAGCAGGGGCAGGTATCTGGTGGGAAGGGAAAATCTATGTATTTAATGCAAAGACGATGGGGGTGCCAATTAACAATCTGATGAAGATAACGAAGGGAAAATGAGCGTCAGCAGGACCAGGAAAAAGCAGCAACCACCAAATTGATGGGGCAGTCCTGACTCCTGACTGCTATAAAAAAAACAAATATTTGATCCTCCGAATTATCAATTCGTTTTCCCTAAAACAGTAGAAATCTATATCTTTAGAAATAAGGTTTATTGACTGTGAGATTATAAAATAAATTAAAAGAGATCAGGTAGATTGTGAGTGAAAAAAATGTGGATTATAATAATTTATTTTTTGGCCAGTTTGGTTTGGTCGGTTCATTGGTTTATTGATTTTTTATATTTATTTGCAAAGTGAAATAACCATTCTATCACTCAAAAAAATAACTCTGGTCGGGAGGGGTTATACAGGAATTTCACATTTTTAAAATGGCTAAACACTAATTCCCTCCAAAAAAACAAAAAACAATTTTGACCGGGAAGGGTGCCACGGGAATTTCATATTTTTGAAAATGGTTAAATATTAACCTATCACCAATAAGACAAAATTGAAGATTTGACTGTTGGGATGTTTCGGTAATCTACCTTTTTATTATTTTATGTCAAAATTGAAGATTTGACTGTAGGGGTGTTCTGGTAATCTACCTTTTTTATTATTTTATGTCAAAATTGAAGATTTGACTGAAGGGGTGTTCCGGTAATTTAATAATTTTTATTATTATTTTTTGTTGTTGAGGTAGTTTTTTTTTTAAATTGTTCTTCAATTTTAGTTTGTGTTTATGATTATATATATATTGTTGTTCTTTCGTTTAGTTTTTTTATTCTCACGTCGAATGATATTTTTTTAGGTAATAATTTATTTATTTATTTGTTTGCTCTTTTGTTAAAGTTTTTAGGCTTTTTTTATTCATTGATTTAATTTTGTTTTTTTCATTATTAACGAATTGATAATAATAATAATAATAATAATAATAATAATAATAATAATAATAATTGTAGTTTTTTTCTTACTTCCTCTTTTGTTATTGTTTTTGAGTTTTTTTTCCTCAAAGTTGTTTAATAATTTTTATTGACTTAGTAGTAATAGTAATGATATTTTTATTAAGACTTTGATGTTGTTGTTGTTATAATAGGGTGTGTTGATGAGTTTCATTATATCAAAACTTGCATGTATAGATGTTATATTTTATTTTTGAACTAGCAAAACCTATTAATTATGTCAATCTCAATAATTATGAAAATTATTTGTTCAGCCCGCAACATAGTGCAGGGAATTTAACTAGTTCTTAACTAATGCGGAACAATCAATGACTATTATGTAGAAAATAAAAATGATTTAACATGACATATATATTTTATATTTTGATGTTAAGTTAAAACATTATGGATAAAAAGATATTAATTGTACTGATAAACCAATCATTGAAAAGTTAAGTGAAATCATTAATGACTTTTCTAATATTTAAAGGATCATAACACATTACTAAACGATATATCTGATCTTTAAATATAAACTAATTAATCTTTTGATTGATGTACATTAAATTGTCTAATTTATATAATTCTATTTAATTAAAATTAAAATTTATATTTATATTTGGGACAACATATTAGAAATTTAATGGATCGTATAAATTAAGAATCATTAGTCATTAATAAAACTAAGAAGATTTAATTAAGTATGACTTTATTAGAATATATTTTAGAAATTAAAGTCTATAATATAATTAATACAGAGATTATATTTCTAGACCTGGAAAAATCAAGTGAGAACTTGATTGAATTAATTCCTACAATTATCCTAAATAAATATACATATATTATTCTAGAGGTAAATTGATATTTTGTGAATTTATAGGATTATTTATATTTTTCTATAAATAATAAATTGTGCTTTTTATTTTTTTGATGATTGTCTATTAGCAAAAAAAAAAAAAAAAACATAATATACTACTCTACTCATAGTAATTTCTCTCATCTAAATAGTGATTTGGGAGATTTTTCATTGGTAATTTATATTGATATCAAATCATTGAATTCTCTATAATTTACGACAACTCAATCTTTAAAAAAAAAATTAAAGTCATAGTAAATTAGATCTTTACTCTATAAATTCCTAAATAACTTTAGATATATCTATCAAGATTCTAAATAATTCTAGAGTTGTTTTTTAAAAATGCTTGAAACTCTCAAAAATCTTATTTTATTATTTTCATTACATGTATAAATGTATAGTATAATATTAGAGAAACTAATAGTCTTTTCATAAAAAAGTAATCGGGTTGGAAAAAAATCATCAAGAGGGGAAAAAAAGTGCCGGAAAAGAGAATGATAGGGTCCACCTCATTCCACCCAAGGAGCAGTAACGGTGTAGTCAGTGACAGTTCCCTGAACCAGGGCGGGGATCATAGATCTCCTGTTGGTAGCCGATGAAAGTGAAACAAAGAGAATCCTCATGGCTTTCTGTTTTGCCCCATAATAATATTGTACATCTGAAGCCTCCTTCATGCCCCCATTCCTTGTACGATTAGATAAAACGCATTCTGATGCTGCTATTCCGAATATTTCCTGTGTTTATCAAAAAGTCCCTGTTTCTGCTCCATCGTCCATGCATCCTGTATCCCCAGGAACCGTATCCACTAAACAAAGTTTTGTTATCGTATAGGATAGGATTTGTAACACTCATTCTAGGTTTCATTCTAAACCTGCACTAGCCTTCACTAATTAGCTTCATTCTAAATTTAGTAGAGCAAAATCCATATGTCACCTTAAAAACTTGAGTAAGTGTTCGCACGACATTAGCATTTCCTTCCCAATCAATCAATCATCAAAATTTCCCTCATTGCCTTCCACTTACAGCCAAGTGCCTTGAACATTCAGGGTTAAGCACAAAACAGACCAGATTTCTAACAAACATAATAGAAAAGAAAACAGATCATTAATTCCGGTTCACTGTCTCCCCGATAAGTTAACGATCAATGGTTATTACCATATAGAAACCCAATAACTACTAAAATAATTTAAGGAGATTGCGGTCAATTGCTTCAACACCATTGCAGAAAACTTAAAATTTTTGTAAGCCACATACATAAAATTCGAGCAAAAGAAGCGGCGAGTATCAAACAAATAATCCAACTTTATCAATTCACATAGATGAAATCTGCCTCTATATAGCTAATCTTCTTTAAAATGGTTAAAACAATTATACAACTTACCCGCTGGAACAACCCAAAAATTCTGATCACTAAAGGTCAATCGTCAAAACTTAACATCTGGAATACCAAGATTTTATTTTTTTCAGTTCCTAGTACAGCCTAGTACACAGTTCAAAGTAGCCAAAGAAAAAGGCCCCATATTGAATGCAAGGGAACATCGGAGTACAGTCGACCTATGGAACAAATATGTGAGCTGACAAAGGTAGAAAAAAACCTCATGCTAAAAACAATACAATTAAGCAGTTGATGAGCCTTAATTATGAAGGGGCATTTCATTGAAGGACTTAATTTGAATCTCTAAACATTCTAAAAATATGATTAAAAGGATCTTATGCAACCAAGAAGATGGTGATAAACTCGTACTTTAGTAACCTTTTACTTGTTAAAGAAGGAAATAAAACAACAAGAGAGCAACAAAACAACAAAATTGAAAGGTACAAAAACACCTCATTCTCCACTGACAAAGGTGAAAAGGAGGTTTTAAGCAGAAGGGGGCAGCTATAATAACACGTCTACTCTCCCCTTGAAGCTTCTGTTTAACAATTAAAATGGTCTAGTTGGACAGTACCTTTCAACCTATTATCTACCCTCAATACAAATGATCAAAGAACCTCTTGCAGTGACAGAGGATGAAAGAACAGGAAAAATTCACAGAAACAAGTGGATAATAATTTCACAGAGCTGAAAATTGGTAAATGCAACAAAAACTAAAACTAAAACCAAACCATAACATGAACCAAAAAAACAAATTAGACATGTCATTCACAGAAAAAAGAATGTGCACTTCATAGATATTGTCACCGCAGTCCTCCCGGTTTCTGTACTTCCTAGCATTGTTTACAGTGATGCATGTTAGCTGAAAACCGTGGTGAAAGGAGTCGCTCTAATTTGAATTAAAAACCGTGTAGATAAAGTTACCACATGAGGAAAAAAGAGAGTGAAGAAAATTCCAAATCAAGAATTTACCCATTTACAGAGAAACCTCAAGGACTCGACCCAAATTGAAAAATCATTCCTCTAATCAACCTTGAATGCTGTTATCCACCAACCAATCTTTTGCATACACCAAAGAATCAATCCAATAATCCCCTTTCAAAGAATCCATTGCGTGAACTTGAAACTGTTAGAAAGAAATTAAGAAGAGCAAGTTTCATATCTATCATTAATCTTCAAAAGCTGCCTTCTTTTGTAAGCCAAGAACCCAACAACACCAATCTGCAAGATGGCGGCAATGCCCACAAACAGCAGCCCAATCTTTTTCCCACTATTCATCTGGTGATTCTTCAATGGTGGTAGTGGTGGATGACTTCTTCTTCGCATCTCGTTTCCAGTAGACCTATGCCTTGGTGGCGGGTGTGGCGGCTGCAGTTTCTTACTCGGCGGAGGTGGCGATGATGGAGATGGAGGTGGAGGTAGAGGTGGTGATGGAGGTGGAGGTGGCGGAGGTGACGGAGGCGGTGGTGATGGCGGCGGAGGTGGTGATGGCGGAGGTGGTGATGGCGGTGGAGGAGAAGGTGGCGGCGGAGGCGGACCCTTCTGTGGCTGTGATTCAACAAGAAGCGCACAGAAGGTGAATATAAGGCATAAAACCAGAGAGATGGAGGCGATTGATGATTTCGTTTCCATGAATTAAGAAACTCGAAAAGATTATTAAGGGAGGGCAGGATTAGACGATTGAAGGGGTTTCAGCATCTGGGATTGGACCCAAATTCTCGGATCATGCAAAATTCAAGAATTTGGGTTTGTTCAAAATTTGGAATCAGTGGTTTAGGGTTCGATCATTTTGAAACTAAAGGGATTTGTTTCAAAGTTAATGTTTTGATGATAAATTCAAAGAAAAGGGCTGCCCTTGATTTCTTCAATGGTAAACGCATCTGAGGGAATCATTGGAAAAACGTAAAAGAATAAATACAGAAGAGAGATAACAAGGGTGATTGATTGATTGACTGACTAGAAAAAAGAATCCTAAAATAGAGGGCTGTAGCTGTAATTTTTTTTATAAAAAAAAAACTAAGACAGTGGCGGAAGGGAGAGGGAGGAGTTTCTCATTCTGTGGGTGGGGATGTGCATGACCTGTCGGGTCAAAGAGAAACTAACGAGAGTGTGTTTTTTCCAGCCACCTCAAATAGCAAAACCAAAAGCCACGTGTTCGAGATCCAAAAAACAAAAGCCACCTCAAATAGAAAAGTAGAACATTTGATTTCTAAATTAGCTTTGTCTGTTGGGTTGGCGAGTCACATGTGCGACCCACGTCGATGCGCAGCGCAGCGCAGGCATGGCTTGCGAGATCCCAAAATTGTAGTAACATGATTTATTTATTTTTAACTTTCTATCAAAAATAAATAAATATATATTAAAGAAAGAATTAGACCTTATTGGTTTTCACTGTAGCAGTATATACATGTGACTATGGAAATAGATAATTACTGTGTCACCTCTTAGTGCGTTAAATTTTAAGTTTTGGTTGTATGATCTTGTTGGCTTTTCTATGGGACCGGTTGTCATTCTTCTATTGTTTAGGAGTATTTGAGTATTTTTCAGGTTTTTATACAGTAATACTATGTGTTATCCTTGTCAGCAGATAACAGTTGACACCCGGGATCATTTTTAATTTTTTTCATATTATAAACAGTAAAATAATTATATTACCCTCAAATAATGCAAAAATCAAGAGTTGTATGTGGAGGAGTTTCTGGTTTTTCAAATATTTCTAAACCATAGTTGTAAGTTTCATTTCGTTTTGACTGAAATAGCCGAAATGTTTTGTACTAATTAAAAAAACGAGACAAAACGGCGTCGTTTTTACCTTGGTGTTAAATTACGGCCTGTTTCCGATTTTTCGACCCAATTCCAGCTGAAACGTTCTGGTATTATTTCGTGTGTGCCGTTTTGGCCTTAGAAAAAAAATGATTTTTAATATCATGTTTCTAATTTTAATATCATGTTTGTTTGACTTTGTATTTGTATTATATAATTTAAAGTTAATTTATCTTGAATTTGAATTATATTTGTTAAATTAATATTTAATTATATATATATAATTATATATGAACAGTACAACTCCAAAACGGTATTAAAAAACATTATGTTTCAATCGAAAAAACAAAACACCAACTAAGCGAAACTGACAATTTTGTTCTAAACATTACAATTATGGATATGCCTTCAGAAAAAACAAAATCCAAGAGTTGGTTATAGGGGAGTTTAGGTAATTTTTATTTTTATTTTATTTTTCTGCAAAATATTGTTGGCGCATCGGCCGAACGCGCCAATTATTTTCTTCCTTACGCTCTTTTTAGGTGGCTATAGAGTCGTGCAATGGTGAACAATGTTCATTCAGCATCTCATCGGATGCACCACATGTCCTCTTCCAGATGTTGGTGTGTGTCTTGTCTCATGATAGGCCAAAAACGTGATAGTCTTCAATTGTTTTTTTTTATTTTCTCTCTACTGCAGCCTAAATTACATGAAATCCTCTAGATTTATGGTGTTTTCAGCTTAGTCTCTCTTTTGATTGTTTTGTTTGGTCCTGATCTCTGCTATAGAAGTTTTGATTTGTTTTAATTTTATTCTTCAATTGAAATTGAATATATATTTGCCTTTCATTCTAGTCTTTATTCTTTTAATTTTGAGTTTGGTTGTAAATCCCTTAATTTTTTTGATAAAAAAGTTTGGATTTATTTTCAATTTTATCCTTCAATTGAAATTGATCATATATTTTTTTTTCATTTCGACCCTTATTCTTTTAATATTTCATTGATTTTAATTCCTTTAACTTTTTTGATCATCCTGAAATAGTCTCTATATTTTGTCCATGTTTACATGTATATGCTATTAGTTTTGATTTTTAATTTTTATTATTGTCTCTTTTGTGAAGTTATATTTTTATTCAATTTAGTCCTTAAATTTTAATTTGTGTTGGTGATCATGTAAAAATTGATATTTCTTCTTTTTTTCCCATTGTTATTTTACTTATTTATTTATTTATTCTTCAAGTCAAATGATTTTTTAGGTAATAATATTTATTTATTTATCATTTATTTTATTTTTTGTTTGCTCTTTTATTAAAGTTTTTAGGTTTTTTTATTCCTTGTGGCAATTTTGTTATTTCCATTATTTACGCAATAATAATAATTTTATTTTATTTCCTTGCTTGATCTTTTGTTAAAAAAATTTGAGTTTTTATTTTATTTTTCAAGATAATTTAATATTTATTATTGTTTTAACAGTAATAGTTGTAGTAATAATAATAATAATAATAATAATAATAATAATAATAATTTTAGGTGTTATAATTATGATAAGAATAACGACATTACTAATCATAATGATTATAATAATTATAATTTATTGTAATCATTATAGTGCTTATGGTGTTAATAATTATAGCTTTGATGATGATGATGATAACAACAACAACAACAACTCATAAAATAATATGAAGAATATCAATAATGACAAAAACAATTATAATAATGATACTAATACTAATTATAATCTAAATGATATTAATAGAAATATTAAAGAAGAAGGTAAACCTAGGCAAAATGATGCTAGATTTTTTAACATGTAAAAAATATATTAATGGTGCCATATTTTTTTATGATGGTATACATTTGAGCAACGTAATCAATTTAGACAGAATTGTTATTAGGTAATGTAAAAATTTTTAATTATAGTATAATTTTTTGTGTTTAGTACTAATGTTAAAAAATAAAGAGAACATTGTGTTACAATAATTTAAAGAATATAACATCGAATGAGAAATATTGGATTTGAACCATTATATATAGAGAAGTTGTAAAACATAATTTTTAATAAATACAACAGCGAATGATAAATAATTTCAATTGTTATTCACATTGTTATTCTTATGATTAAAGGCAAAAAAGCATATTACCAGCATAAAAAATGTTGTTTGATTTGAAGAACAAATGAAAAAAGTAGAAGGAAAAAATAAAGCATAGAAACAAAATTTGTACTATTACTATTATGAATATAATTATTATAATCGTTTGGATTACAATAAATTTGTTGTTTAATATTTTTTGTTTAATACTAATGTTAAGTCATACAATTTTAAAGAAATACGATAAAAATTTAAAAACAATATTGAGCCATAAATGTTTTTCAATCCATTAATCCATGATATTAAATTTGAAACATTATATATAGAGAAGTTGAAAAACTTAATTCTTAATAAATACAACACCGAATGATAAATTACTTGAATTATTATTCTTATTCTTATTGTTATTATTATAATAACAATATTAGCAGCAAAACAAAATTAGTGTTATTATAATTATAAGACATTATCAGACTATCGAACATAATCTAGGTTAATGCGTTATTTTCTTTTCTGATTGCCTAAAAAACTTTTAATTATTTAGTTTTTTTATATATTAATTTTATTATGGATAAGGTGTTGAAAATAATGATAATAATTATTTTTAAAGTATTTTTTAAAATAAATTTAGTATTATTATCATATAAGACATTATCAAACTATCGAATACAATCTAAGTTAATTTGTTTTTTCTTTCCTGTTTGTCTAAAAAACTATATATTATTTAATTTTTTTCTAATAATTTTATTATAAATAAAATGTTGAAAATAATGATAATGATTATTTATAAAATATTTTTTCTTAAAAATATGTTAGGCTAATAATATATTTTGATATTTGTTTATTATCAAGAATAGATCTTAAAAAATAAAAATATATTTTAATTTTTTTTAAAAATAAATATCACTGTAAACTAAAAATATATCAAGTCATACATAGACAAAACATATGAGAAAAATACAAAGATAAAAATCACTAATAACAAGCATATAACAAATTTCACTCTCATTTCATGTCATCAAAACAAAACTTATTATGTTTTTTAACGCAACCTGCATTAAAAAAAAATTAAAAGTTAAAACTTAGAGTATAAATATATAAAAAAGAACAAAAAATAAAAAAAATATCCCAAAAGACTAAAAATATTAAAGAGATCGAAACTAAATAAAAAAAATCAAAATGCAAAAAAAAAAATTATATAAGTTGAAACGAGACAAAAAAAAATACAGTAGAGCGTAGAGCAAATGAATAGTATATACTCAACGTTATTTCAAATAAAATCGTAATAACTTAATTCAACTCATTATTGAAAAACTAACCCCATTAATTAACTAGATCTTATAAATTATCATGTAAAAAAAATAGTCAAGTCGTATCTGATCAAAGCCCAGATAGTCAAGTCGTGGATGTGAAGCTTAGCTTAGCTGGAATTAGACTTTTGGATGTCGACCGTGCAGTTGAAAGGGAGACGATAATTTGGGCCTTATATCCCGCAATGAGGACGGACCGATAATACTTATCAAGTTTAATTACCTTACTTCGAGTTATTTTAATAAAATCCAGCAATTTAAATTATAAAAAAATATTTATTTAATCAAAATTATCTTTTATTCATGTTTTTATATTTTTTTATCAGCAATATAGTTTTTTTCTTAAAAAAAACTTGAGACAACTAAAATAAATATTCATAAGAATTTTATTGATTTAAATTAATAAGAAAAATAATATATTTTTTTATCCTTATTAATATATATATTTTACAGTTTAAAATATAATTTTTTTTATTAGAAACACGTTTTTTTAATCAAAGATTATCATAATCTAAAAAGCAAATTTAAAAAAACACATGTATTTAGAATTTTTAAGTTATTGTATGAAAAAAAATAGTAATTATTATGAGAGAATTATATAAAAAAAAAAAATAAAAAAATATATTCTATTCTTATTGAATTTTCATTAGAAATGTTATAAGAAATTTTATATTATATTTATATATAATTATTCTTAAAATAATTTGTGATATTTACTTGCATTTGTCACTTTAGTCCTTCATCTTTCATTTCAACCATCACTTTCCTAAAAAGCATGCAATAGAGCTCTAATTATCTAAACAGCTAAAAGAGGTCACAAGTTAATGCACTGTTCACTCTCTCATAAAACACTATTCACGGTTACTGTTATGCTCACTTTTCGGGTCGGTTGGTTCGGTCGGGTTGGCTTGGTTCGGTTAGTCTGCAATGTTTTGTCTTTTTGCTAAGTGCATTAACAAAATTGTCCCTCGCAAGAGACAAAAACATGCGACAGGGTTCATGGGTTCCACGGTAATTACCATTTTTCCTTCCTGTTCGTCCGTCCGGTTTTTGTTTTTTTTAATATTTATGTGCAAAGTCAAATAACCTTTTTATTCCTCAATACGGACAAAATTTAGGTCAGGCAGGGAGGGGCGTTCCGGTAATTAATCAATTTTTTAATATTTTTCCTGCCGATTTACTGTTGGCACGTCTCCGGACGCGCCGTCCGTTTCCGCGCTCACGCGTGTTTCGGACGGCGCGTGCAACTTCTTACGATGTCCAAAAACACCCAACCGCCGTCTAGAATGACTTTCAGATACGCTCTCTTCCACCTGGGGTGGCGCGTGTATGTGTAAGGTTGCCGGAGACGTGTCAATGGTCGTTTGAATTTTTCAACCCCGTTTCTCTCTCCTCCCAGCGCAAGTTGACGTCAACGCAACTGTTTTTTTCAAATGTCATTTCAGTCCCTCAACTGTTGAATCCGTTTTGTTTGGTCCTTATTGCTATTATATAGGTTTTGATTTGTTGCGATTGCATCGTTTAATTGAAATTAATTATATATTGTAGTTTCATTTAGGTCCTCATTTTTTTAATTTTCGGTTTAGTCTGAAATCCTTAAGATTTTTGGTATCAAAGTTTTGATTTATTCTAATTTTATCCTTCCATGCAAATTTATTATAAATCCTTAATATTTTTAGTATCAAAGTTTGATTTCTTTCAATTTTATCCTTCCATGCAAATTAATTATAAATTTAAGTTTCATTTCGGTCCTAAATTACTATTATTGCTCTAAATTAATTTTAATTTAAGGAGATGATAAGAGCAATATATATATATATATATATATATAACCTAGGTTTTTTTGGGAGAAAAAATTACTGTTATTGCTCTAAATTAATTTTAATATAATAATATGAGTAATAAATCTTATAAAATAAAAAATTATGGAAAATTTTTATCTAACAATAATTATGGCCTCACCAATTTTTATTATTTCCATTGTTGTTAAAGTTTTTTAAAATATTAGGGTTTCTCTTTGTTGTTTTTAGATTTTTTTAATTTATCTTTCAAGTCAGTTTTTTTTAAATCTACCTATATTTATTTTTATTTTGTCATTTATTTAGGTTTTTTTCTTATAAATATATGAGACTAATTATATATTTTAATATTTATTTAATATTAGCACCTGAAAATATATATATAGACAGAAGAAAATGACCTAGGATTTTTTAAAGAACAAAAAAATAATATAAGTGTTCTTAAATACTTTTAATACAATAATATGAGGAATAAATCTTATAAAATAAAATAAAAAATTTCACCTTTTAATTCTAATTTTGTCCCCTTTTGTTAAAGCTTATTTCTTAGAAAAATTTGATTCTTGAATTTTAGATTGTTTTGGTAAAAAAAATAAGTTTAACATTTCAGATCTGATATTAACGGGGGAAATACAACTTACAAATAAAATGGGTAGAAAAATTAATTCAAGTTATCTACCATTAAAAAATTTACGGACCACTTTCCCTGTGTTTCAATTACACTATTCCTTTTAGGGGGGAACTCATTTCTAGCAGATTTGATCTATTATAATTTTATTAATTAAATATGAAAATAAATAATTACAGCACATAAAAAAACAATTATTTGTTACTTTTGTTTTATATTAAATATGTCAGACTAATTATATTTTTTGATATTTATTTAATATTAGCACCTTAAAATAAATAAATAAATATATATATATATATATATATATAACCTGAACATTTTAATTTGTGTTGATGTTCATTTGAAAAATAATATTTATTATTTTTTCTCTTTGTTGTTTTTTACATTATTTTTATTTATCTTTCACGTCAATTTCTTTTTAAATCTACCTATATTTATTTTTATTTTTTCATTTATTTAGGTTTTTTTTCTTATTAATATGTGAGACTAATTATATATTTTAATATTTATTTAATATTAGCACCTAAATATATATATATATAGACAGAAAATAGGACATGGGATTTTTGAAGGAACAAACAAATAATATAAGTGTTCTTAAATACTTTTAATATAATAATATGAGGAATAAATCTTATAAAATAAAAACAAAAAAACATTTTAATTTTAATCTTGTCCTCTTTTGTTTAAGCTTATTTCTTAAAAATATTTGATTGTTGGATTTGAGATTGTTTTTGTAAGAAAAAACAAAATTGTTTAATATTTCAAATCTTATATTACTGGGGAAAAAAATACAACTTACAAAAAAAATGGGTAAAAAAATTTACCCAAGTTATCTACAACTAAAAATATACGGACCACTTCCCCTGCGTTTTGATTAAACTGTTCCTTTTAAGCGGGGAAAAAAACTCATTTCTAACAGATTTGATCTATTAAATTTTTATTATTTAAACATTAAAATAATGAATTACAACACACAAAAAATCAATTAGTTTTTTACATAAAAAAAAGTCCAGCGCAACGCGCGGGCAAATAACCTCGTTAGAGCTAAAGAGGGTTCAATTTTGCAAAATAAAACTTCAGGAACAAAGTAGTTTTTTTTAAAAAAATATATTATTATTCAATATTAAAACACACAATGACATGTGAACAAGGTTGTCAAAATCACGATTTTGACACGACACAGAAAGCGCTTTTGAAACTCGGATCATAAAATCGTAAAATCGTACCTGAAATTGATCCGTACAAAAATCATAAAATCACAGCTAAAATCATGCAGTTAAAAAATCATAAAATCATAAGTAAAATATTTTTGAATACAATACAACACAATTATAGCCATAAAACTTCATTAGTTAAGGTTCATACATGATTTAAAATAACTTAAAAATACATTACAAAATAATTATGTCCATATAATTTTATTAGGTAAAAACTAACAAATTTAAAACAAATATTCAGCTGGCATGCAATGTAAACCAGAATCAACCTCATTTTCATCTCCCTCGCTATTTCTAAGACTTACATCAATAGCATCACTATAGAAAGAATTATTAGTACTACCACTCGTATCAACACCGATATTGCTAGTACTAGCTTCAACTTCAACAATTATTTTGACATCAACACATGAAAATGATAAAAACACAAAAAAATTTAAAGTAAAAAATAAAAATTTAATTTTTTCAAAAATTTTAAGTATAAATTTTAAAATTCATATTTAAATCAATACATAAAAATCAAAAAAAAAATATTGTCTAAGAAATAGTCCATACGAGTATTTAAAAATTTTGATTTTTCAAACCATTTAAACCAAGTAGGCAGCGACCCATTGCCTCTCCCCATTTTCATGTGGCCATGCCATGTGCTTTAACTCTCTCTTCAAGAAGGTACTCTCTCTTCAAGAAGGTAATATAAATTGTTCTCGCTTCTTCTTTTTCAGCAGAGAGGGATGAAAACTGGAGTTAGGAAGATTTTTAATTGGTCTGATTTTACGATTTAAACTGATTTTTGTGATTTTTATCTGATTTTAATGAAAATCAATTTTTCTACCTGATTTGATAAGTTTTATTGAGTTGACTCGTAAAATCACGAGTTTAACAACCTTGCATGTGAGAGGTTATATAGTAAGAAAAAAAACATAAAAGCTCAATCATGCACAATAAAAATTTAAGAATCAAATTGAAAATGAAAAAAAAAATCACTATTAAAAACTGCTTTTCTCTCCTTGTTCTTTCATATTATCTACTCTTTTATTTTTTAAAATAGGAATTAAAGTAGATTGAAAGTTGTAGAACACAAGGACTGAATTGAATTTTCACAACCTCTCAAACCCGATCCAGCCACTGACCTTCCACTTTCACCGCCCTCCAAAACCCTTTTTGAGCCACAAATAGCCCTATGATCACCACAACACTCCTTTCAAATTCTAAAACATATATGAAAAGTTTAAAATTCATTTTAAGTAACCGATCAAAATACAAAATTTAAATTACAATTTTTTTTTTAAAATTAGATCCAAAACTTAAAACCTACAATCACGAAGTATGATGCGTGAAAGAAGTCAAATTTATTACATATGTGATTTCATTTCTCTATCATTCTTTTATATATATATTTTTTAAACTTTTGTTTTTATATATTTCTAATTTTTATTTTTCGAATTTAAGTAAAACCAAGGGATTCAGTCTTGCATTTTTTTTCATGTAAAAACCCTTGATTCTTGGATGAAATTTGATATAAAATGAAGCATAGTCTAAAAAGATTAATATGAAATTTGAATTCCAGTAATTGAGTCTCAGGGGGTGTTTGGTAATGCATTTCAAAAATGATTTGAAAAAAATTGATTTTTTATTTTTATTTTTCTATTTTAAATAAAAAAAAATAGTGTTTTTATATCATTTTCATGTGGTGATGTTAAAAATAATTTTTAAAAAATAAAAAAATATGTCATTTTAATATATTTCCGAAAAAATATTTTTTAAAAAACAAGTTCAAAATGAATAAAAATTCAAGTCTAAAATACAAGGTAGCAGCTAAGTGGCTCCATCATAACCGTCGATGTTGTTTGAACAGCGACGTACGCCTCGTTAGAAATAAGTAATTCCTGTGAAGGATAAGCAAATTTGAAATAGAAATTTAATAATCCACGTCAGTCAAACATTCTTAAGGACGTGGTTACTGGCTAGAGAACATGAATGGTATTATGAACTCGCATGCTTCCGTCCACTTCACGTCGCTCGTGCATAATTCTTCTGGGCTATTTGAAATAAAGCTAGGCACATTTGGGCTTCAAAAGACGGGCCCATATACTTGGCCCCAAGGCCCATAGATGCTTTGATTTCGGAGGTTAGGCTCACACACCTCGTTTCCTTTATTTTTAACATGTAGGGAACTCATTGACCTAATAGCTGTTTTTTTTATAGCCAAATCTCACCGGTCAAACACTTTCTCTTCTAAGCACATAAAATCATGCTAATATAATTTGAGAAAAAAGTGTAAGAAATAAAATTAAAAAAAACGTAAAAATAAACAGTGCAATAATTTCTTTTTCTTATGCAATCTTTTTTTTTAATTTAGTAGGAATGTTATATTTTATCTATCCCTTAATTTTGGTGTTGGATCAGCCTTGCAAGTTTCTTGACCCAATTTCATGTGGGTTTTGGTAATCTCAGCCCAGCTCTCTCGGTTAGAAAGAGGCCTACACGCCTGGAAAATGATGGATAAAAGAAGTCACAATAGGTATTAAATATGTTCCATCAAACTTTCTATCCATTTTATGCCCGACCACACGCGCTGGCATCTAAACAATTGCGTGTTTAAAGGGAGATTGAAATTATTTTTTATTTATGTATATAATAAAATAAAATAAAAATTATTTTTAATATAGCATATAATATTTAAGAACATACAAAAAATATTTAAAAAAAAAATCAAAAGCACTTTTATTTTGATTTTCCAAGCGCCCCTGAGTCTTCTTTTGAGAAGTCATTTCAAAATAGTATTTGTTTTCTTGGTCGTGTCTTTTTAATACTTTTAGTTTATATTAATATTATAAATAAATCTTAAAAAATATTTTTTTTTTAAAAAAACAACAACCAATCGTAGAGGGCACGCACTGCCAAATCCATATGGCTAGGATGGACGTGGACGCGCAGCGCGATAGTATTCCCAACGTTGTACTATAGAATAGACTGAATAGTCTTTATTCCTTTTTGTATCTTGTCTTTATCTGATAGACTTTACTGTAACGGCAAGGAGCTTGAAGAAAAGCTCCTCCTCCTGTAGTAGTAATAATAATAATAACAATAACCAACCGAACAGCGTCCAGTCCCAGTGGTTGAGGAGGGTGCCCCCCATGGTAATCAAACTCGCGAGTCAACTCGCAAACTCGTACGAGTTTGCGAGTTGGCTCAGCAAACCTGGTTGGACCGGAAAGAAAAATCGAAACCGGTCAAACTCGGTCAAACTCGGTCAAAATCGGGTTGACTCGTGAAATCGGACCGGATCGGTCCGATTTCACGATCCCAGCTGCTCGGCCTTCGCAGTCTTAGTCTCTCACCCAGTCACCCCCAAATCATCAACTCAGCCTCTCACCCCCAAAATCATCTCTTCTCTTCGTAGCAGCCTAGCAGGAACTGACATTATCTTTGTGAGAAATCAAGACAGAGAACCAGAGTTTGGAAGCGAACACAACAGTGGAAGCAGAGAGGACCATTCTTGCAATTTTATAGTGCAGGACCAAGCAAGTAATGTTACATGTGGAGTTTAAGATCTACTGGTTGTTAATACATAGATGGTTGCTGTTGGTTTGGGTCTCTGTGTTTCGGCCATGAATTGTAAGGTTTTGCATCCATCGAGGATTTGTAGCCATAGATATCGTAGTGATGAGGGTGGGCGGCGACTTGAGAGAAGAGAATGAGGGATTTAGCCATTTAGCATTTAGGGTTAGTTAATAATAATAAGTTATAATAATAATAAAAAAGAAGAAGGAGGAGGTTTCTACTTTCTACCGGGGGTTGTTATAAATTAATAATAATAATAATAATTAGCATAAAAAATAATTTTAAAAAAATTCTATTAATTTAAGATAATAAATAATATTAATTAATTTCAAATACAACAATCATAAAAAAATATACAATTACTTGTACGCTAGTTGAAGATTTGTTTTAAATTTGTTAGTTTTTAACTTATGAACTTTTAGGGACATAATTATTTTGTAATGTGTTTTGAAGTTATTTTACATCATGTATGAACCTAAACTAATTAAGTTTTATGTCCATAATTATGCTATTTTGTATTCAGAAATATTTTACATACGATTTTACGATTTTTCTTCTCACACGATTTTAGCTGTGATTTTACGATTTTTGTACGGACAAATTCGGGTATGATCTTACGATTTTACGATCCGATCTTACGATCCGATTTTTCGAAACCCCTTCCGATTCGTGTCAAAATCGCGATTTTGACAACCTTGGTGCCCCCCTCCTCGGGACCAAGGCTCGAGTCCCAGCAGGACCTTTGGGGGGTGCCTCCCTCATGTGGCACTCTGGTTCGCTCCCTGTTTGGTATTCCTGTCACTCCCGCGGTGCCTTACATGCTCATTTGGGCTTGCAGGGTGTTCAAGTGAGCCCGGGGAATAGTCGAGGTGCGCGTAAGCTGGCCCGGACACCCCGGTTACCAAAAAAAAAATAACAATAACCATACCTGCAAGGTTGTGGCCCAGCAGTGTAGGGGTGCGCCCTCCATCTTTCGAACTTCGGTTCGAGTCCCAGTGAGAGTGGGGTTAGAGGGCTCCTCCTCTCATGTTCCTCTGGGTCCTTCCTTGCGTGGTATGTCTGTCACCCCCGCGGTGCCTTACATGCTCATTTGGGCTTGCAGGATGTTCAAGTGAGCCCGGAGAATAGTCGAGGTGCGTGTAAGCTGGCCCGGACACCCCGGTTATCAAAAATAATAATAATAACAATAACCACCGCTATCAAGTGTCTGTCCAAGCGGTAGATGAGGAGTGTCTCCTTTCCCCATACCATGGTTACAATGTTTCGACTCTTGTAAAGTATATCTGTCACTCTACAGTATATTATATATTCGTTGGACTTGCAAGATATTTAGTAAATCCGGGAAATAGTTGAGATATGGACAAGCTAGCTCAAACATCTCGTTTATCACAACATAATAATAATAATAATAAAAAAACTTCAAGCTCAAATGTGAATTTGAAAAGGCCAGGACCAAGGTCATCTCAGTGCAAAGAAATATACAGGTCAAGTTAGGTTTCCATATATACAATTGTACTGCTTTACGTGTTTTTTTTTTGGTCAACTATCTCTCATCTCGTCTTTTCTCCGTAATATTTTCTTGGGCTACAATGCTGGTGGAGGTACTATTAGTTTTTTTAATGTAGAAAAGAAATATATAGGTATTACTAAAATAAATATAGATCAATATAAGTCGGTTGTTTTGGACTGATTTCAAAGCAATGAAATGATTATTAAATATATAGTTTAACTCAAGATAAATATTTAAAATGATATTTTTTTATAAATTTTGAAAGGATAACATGTTAGATCAATTAGTGTCAATCTATATCAATTTATCAATCTACATATTGAGTCACGGAGCAATGATATTCTCATAAAAAAAATGAATTATAAAGTCTCATTTTCATTCAACTCAATGATGAAAAATCAAATTGAAAAACAAAATCGGGTAAAAATTAACTCAAGTCAAACTTTATTAATACACTAAACTTATGATCCATGTTGTGAGATCAAAATAACCTAATAAAAAACAAATTGAAATAAATTATGAAGTTTCATTTTCAATCATCTAAGTGTTGTAAGATAAAATTAAAAAAAATAATTAAAAAAAAAGATAAAAACAAATCAAGTTAACACGTCAAAACTATGATTTGAGTCATAAGTAAGAATAACCTCACAGAAAATAAATCATGAAGCCTAACTCAAAATCAATTTAATGTTGAGAAAAAAAAATCAATCGCTCGGGTTAGAAACTGGGATAACATTATAAAATACAAATCAAAAAATTTATAAAATTCAATTATTAAAACAATTACTATTAAAAAATAAAAATAAAAATAAAAAATATTATCGTAGTGAATAGTATTTTAAAAGGACAGGAACAATAAGATCTCCTCCTCTTTTAGTATTTTGTTAATAATTAATCATGTTATTATAATTTACTTATGAAATGGACTAAAAAAAATTTGTTGATGCAAAAAAAATATCATCATTGGCAACACACTTTATATCACCAAGAAAAAAATCTATGTGTAAATTATAATGATTATACTTGCATTTAATAAAATAAATTGAGAATTATATATATCAATAAATATATATAAAAAATTAAAGCTAACAAAATAAAAGCTTGTATATCAAGATAAAAATGAATATTAAATATCTAAACACATTATGCAGAGATCTCTTTAATTTTTTATTATTTAATTATAGTAATACATTTGTTTCTTGTAATAAAATTAATTATTTAAACTCTATTGACAGAAAATAAACATTTATAGCATAGTTACTTCTTTCCTTATATATATATATATATAGATGAATTTTATTTTTGAAAATATTTTTATTTTATTTTCATATAATATTTCTAATATATGTAGATTTGTATAATTTATTTTTTTATTCAATCAAATGAAAGTGCTTGTCTACTTCTATTATTGTTTGCTTGGGTAAGAAATATTGTAATAAACAAAATATAGCAAACATGACCGAGTATATATCGTGTCTCACGAGATTAAATGTCTTGATCTATATTTATCTCTTGTTTTTTTTCAAGTTTTATTTTTAGTTATTGGTAAATATTTTTTATTTATTAGCATACATAATTTTAATTTTATGTTTATTTGATCTCATGTACACATTTGTTTTTAGATTTGCATTTAAATTTTCCTAGCTGCGCTGAAAAACCTACCTATATAATATTTTAATTAAAAAAGATATGTTAGACGTGACTTAATCAATATTGTGGATTGTATTTATTTTTCTTATCTTTGAATAGCAGGAAAGGCTAGCCTGGTCACAGGAATTGATTCCAAGCTATAGGCACCACTTTTCAGCAGTTAAAGCATTTAAAAGCAGGCTTGTTAATTCTGTTTTGTTCAGGTTGGAATGATCAGAACATTTCGTGCTATTAAAAAAACAAGACGAAACGGCGTTATTTTTGTCTCGGTTTTAATTTCAGTCTGTTTTGGAAATTCCGGCCGAAACGTCTCGATACCGTTCTGGCTCAAAATCATAATATTTCTTTTATTTTAGAATATTTTACTATCATAATATTTTGGAATTTTAGAGATGTTTCTAATTTTGAGATTATGTTTGTTTGACTTTGTATTTATATTGTATAATTTAAAGTTAATTTATCTTGAATTTAAATTACACTTGTTAAATTAATATTTTAATTTTTTTTCATATATATATATAATTAATTATACATGAACAGTACAACTCCGAAACGGTATGTCGAAACACTCTGAAAACAAAATATTCCGTTCTAATAGAAAAACCGAAACGAAATTGACAACTTGTTTGAAAGTAGAAGCTCCATAATCACCATCACCAATAATTCCCTTCCTTTTAGAGTTTAAATTAAATTCTCTATTTTATTTTTAAAATGCCTACCCGCAATAACCTTTTAATATTATAAATCATTATTTAATATTATAAATCATTATTTAATACTGTCCCCATAAACATGATAATCCTACGGAATCTTTTTTTTATTCTCAAACTACATCTACGAGATACGTTAGTTGACAAGAAGCAATTTTCTATGCAACCGGAAATTATTGTGCATAGAAAAATAATAATTTAAGAACAAAGTTGATTGGTGTTGATTGAGTTATCTGTCCCAATTGTCATTGGACACGTTGCGCGCTATTCTCAATTCGGTCAAAGGGTATCTTTTACTGCTAAGTATAATATTAAATAATTAGATTTCCTTCAAAATTCTGAAAACCCGCCGAATCAACTTGGTATAAAATTTCAGTGTGAAAGCCGAGGCGTCCTCGCATTATTTAAATAAACATCATGTGCATGCCACAATTTAATTTTTATTTTAAATGCAGCTGGATGCATATTGTCAAGCCGTCGTGATCAAATAAATTGAACTGTAAATTCTAATATAAAAAACCACACTTAATTAACTATATTCATTTTAAATTGCCCTTTGACACCGTTTATGCTTCCTTTTATCTTGGTTTTTTTTCAGCTATAAAATGACGCAAACAATAAATATTCTTTTTTTTTGGATCTTGTGCTCTCGTTAATCCTCTAAATCAAGTAGGAAACAAGTCCTTGATTGAGCAATTAGATGGTACGTAAAAGAATAATTTATAGAATGTCACTTGTTACTATTTAAATATTATATTTTTTTTATTAAAAACTAAAATGGAAAATTGATAAATGCACTCTATATATTAATTGTCGTTTGTATTTATCTTGAAAGCTTAGTCTGGTAGCTAAATACAAACAACTCGTAGTCTTATCAATGCACAATGCAAATACAACGAATCTATTTGAAAATTAATAGGGATAGGATATAAATTATAATTATATCTTTGAGGTATTATGGAATCATAGAAACCCTCAAAGAGGCTAGTTAATAAATAAATAAATAAATAATATTTAAATTAAATAATTAATAAACCACAAGAGTGCTTATTAATTACAAATTAAGTTTAAAAAAGGTTGTTGATATTGAACTTGGAGGGCTTACATGCTTTGTTTTTTCTTTCTTGTTTTTTTCTTAAAAGAAAATGATGAGCTCCATCCAATTTATTTTTCTTTTTTAATAGAATGGACAGCATATTGTCCACGAAGACGAGCAATGTGTTTTATATTGTTACAATTTATGGTCACCTTTGGCAATTGAATAAATCAAGATTTTTTAAATCATCGAAACCTAATTTTTTTTAAACTTATTTCCACTTGAAAACATGTCAAAAACATTTTTAAAACCTTAATGAATCCAAATCTATCCCTCAATCCTTTAATTAATCTAACACATAAAAATTAAACTGATTAAAAAAATATAGAATGTGATCTTTTTTCATAATAGTCAAAGAGAAACACTATTTTTATTGAACTCGTCATGCAAAGATAAACTTATTTATCCTAAGATCAACCTTTTTATGGCCAGAATCGTATGAACCTTCTCTCTCTTTTTCTTTGTTTTTTAGCAATCAATTTCTGTCTTTTGTCAGCATCCACATTCCTCAAACAAAATAAAAATAAAGTTTATCGTTGAAATATAAAAACCTAAAGAACAGGGACCGTATATGCAAAATTATAAATTTAAAGGACCAAATTGTGTTTTCTAGTCATTGAAGAGTGAAAAACAGAAACAAACCTCTTTTATTTATTTTTATATTTGTTTATTATTATAATCAAATTTTTTAATAGCAATATTTAATATAATACTGGAACAGTTTTTGACACATTGTATACATGAGAGTTTATAAAGTGTGATAAATCTTAGCACATAAAAAAAATGCATACAAGATTTATAAGGATGATAAAACAAAGAAATAAAGTTCAATAATCAAAGTGCGAACAAAAAGCAATTGTCCATGAGTGAATAGTCCAATGTTCCTCGATGAAAAATACCAAGCATTGTTCAAAAATCCATTTTCTTTTAGTTGACAGACTAGTTAATTGCCCGCATTACGTTGCGGGCGAAGCAAATAATTTTTATAACTGTTAAAATTAAAATATAATATTTATACATATAAAATTTGATTTAATGAAACAGATCAATATATCTTATTATAACAACAATAACATCAAAGTATTAACATCTAAAATTATCATCACTATTACTGCCAAAACAATAAAAGTTATTAACCTACCCCAAGAAAAAAAAACACAAAAAATTAACAAAAAAACAAGTAAGAACAAAAACTAAAGTTGTTGTTGTTGTTGCTATTATTATTATTATTATTATTATTATTATTATTATTATTATTGCGTTAATAATGAAAAAAAATTAAATCAAAGACTAAAAAAAACCTAAAAATATTAACAAAAGAGCAAATAAAAAAATAAAAAAATGATAAAAGCAAAATAAAAATTATTAGCTAAAAAAAATTTATTTGACTTGAAAATTAAAAACATTGACTGCACTACGTTGCGGGCTGAACAAATAATTTTTATAATTGTTGGGATTAAAAAAATTAATAGGATTTGCTAATTCAAAATTAAAATATAATCTCTATATATGCAAAGTTTAAAATAATAAAACAGATCAACACACCCTATTATAACAATAGCAACATCAAAGTCTTAACATCTAAAATTATCATTGCTATTACTGTCAAAACAAAAAAAAAATCAAATTATCCCCAGAGAAAAAAACTCAAAAACATTAACAAAAGAGTAAGAAAGAAAAACAACTAAAATTATTATTATTATTATTATTATTATTATTATTATTATTATTATTATGTTAATAATGAAAAGAAAAATAAAATAAATGAAAGACTAAAAAAATCCTAAAAACTTTAACAAAAGATCAAACAAAAAAATAAAATAAAAATAAAATTATTAGGTGAGAAAAATTCATTTGACTTGAAAATAAAATAAAAAACGAATAAAAAAACTAAAAGAAAGAACAAAAAACAAAAATATCAATTTTCAAATGATCATAGACAAAAAATAAAATTCAAGAGCTAATTTTTTGAAAAAAAATACCACCCAACAAATAAGAAAATAACAAAAATTAAAAACCAAAGTTAAGAGCACACTTATATATACATGGATAAAAATAGGGACTATTCTAGAAATATAAAAAAAATAAAGGGATTAAATAAAAAATTAAAAAAATATAAGGGCCAAAATGAAAATCAAATATATTATCAATTACAATCCATAGACAAAATTGAAAAAATTGAAACTTCTGTACCGGATATATTAAGTTATTTAAACCCAATCCGAAAATTAAAAGAATGAGGATCAAAGTGAAAACTTAATATATACTTAATTTCAATCGAATGACTCAATTGAACTAAATCAAAACTTATATAACAGAAATCAGAATCATACGCAAAATTAAAAGTACAGGACAGAAGTGAAACATCAATAAACCAGGGGGCTCTCCTGTACTTTAGCGTGCAGGAGAGAGAAATCATGAAAAAAAACTTTAACCGACCATCGTCACGGCGACGACCACCATTTGCCAAAACACGCCACACCGTGAGGAAGACCACACGACAACACATTGACGGAGACATCAGAAACACATTTCTGTCGACTTGAATAGGCCTCATGTGCCTCCCAAACAGGGCGTGAGGCCGAATACTGTCGGTCGCGTCTGCCACAAGCACCGATAGTATTCCGAAAAAAATAATAAACAATTATAGTCAATAATCGGCTACCCATGTGCCTAAATCATCAATTTTGTCTTATTAGAGGTTATATCTGTATTTAGCCATTTTAAAGAAATATGAAATTCTTGTGGCACCCCTCCTGGCCAGAGCTTATTTTTGTCCTTTTTGAAGGATATAATAGTTATTTTACTGTGTAAAGAAATATAAAAAAATAAAAAAAGCAGCGAACTGGACCGGATCGAAAATGTGCAATTACTGCGATACCCCTCCTTCCAGAACCTGTTTTTTAATCTTTTTCGAGGGATAAAACTGTTATTTTACTATGTAAAAAGGAAAAAAACCCAGTAAACCGATGAACCAAATGACCTAAAAATTGAGCAATACTATTGTAATCCACAGTAATTTGTCTCACAATGCACAATAACCCACCCATTATGCCATGATCTCTTTTAGTGTATTTGATAATATAGATAATATGATGGGTCTTGCTGTCCATCCATTGACTCATTTTATATAAATATTTTATATTTTCAGTAATCATTTTCAGGATCCTGGGTTCATAAATTAATTCAATGCCATGAAAACGATACCCTATTTTGTATTGTGTTTTAAAATTATTTTTGAAAAAAAGTTTTAAGAAATATTTTTATTTTTTATTTTTTAGTTTAAATTAAATATATTTTGTGTTTTTAAATCATTTTCATGTGCCATGTTAAAAATAACTTTTAATAAAAATAAAAATTATTATTTTAATATATTTTTGAACAAAAACTATTTTTAAAAACAATATAACTATATTTCCGAACATGCAATTATACAGGTAGCTATCAACATGAAGGCAGCAAACACAAAAGCCGTCTTGATGATGGTTAAAGTTGTATACTTCCTTGCTACTTGTTTGCCAAAAACCAACCTCAACCTCAACCTCAACCTCAACCTCAACCTCAACCTCGTTGATGATAAATAAAACTCTTGTGATGAATTTTTGTGTCGGTTTCTACCAAATTAAATTTTTTATGGTATTATTATGATTTTGTAAAGTATTTTTGACTTAAAAATGTATTAAAATATTAATTTTATAAATTTATTTTTCGTAACATCACATCAAGACAGTATAAAAATACCGAAAAATTCAATTGGAAGCAAAAGAAATTAAACAAAGAACCAAACCGCTCTCCACCGTTTTTTTATAATCAATAATGTACACAAATCAATCTCTTATTATGTGATGGAAATAATCTTTAACAAACATGTCTTAATCAGTAGGGTAAAGCAGAGACCTTGAATGATACCAATGGTGTCCCTACTGTTTAATTACATCATTACTTATAATATAATCAAAAGTTTCTGCACTTGACCTTAGCAGTCTAATCTGCAGACGATTTTGTCTACTTATGCTTTAATAACATTATATAATTTTTTTATTTTTTGATAACTATTCCCACAAGTTAATTAGAAACCTTTCTTTCTTCTTTCTTACTGTCACAGCAGGCGTCAGTCATGTGATTGTTATCTCAATTATCACCTTCCCAGGAATAGATTAATTTCACCATCTCCATAATCCATGCGATGCAGACCGTAGAATTTGTCAATGCTACACTTGACTCCATCGTCATGGCACCTCCTTTCTTCCCACCTAATCCTTAAACAGAACAAATTACCTTACGTAAACCTGTGTTGTCTGCTAACTTTTTCTTCTTCTTATTTGGGTATATAGTGTTGTTCGGGTATGTATACTAGTTATGCATATATATCTTCTAGTAGTGAAAGATTTAATTTCATTAAAGCTCTTATGCATATATATACTAGTTAATTGCCTGCACTACGTTGCGGGCGGAGCGAATAATTTTTATAACTGTTGAGATTAAAATATAATATTTATACATGCAATGTTTAATATAATGAAACATATCAACATATCTTATTACAACAACAATAACATCAAAATCTTAACATCTAAAATTATCATCCTTATTACTGCTAAAAAAATAAAAATTATTAAACTACCATGAGAAAAAAACACCAAAAAATTAACAAAAAAAAGGTAGGAACAAAAACTAAAATTATTATTATTAATATTATTATTGCGTTAATAATAAAAAATAATTAAATCAAAGACTAAGAAAAGCCTAAAAACATTAACAAAAGAGCAAATAAAAAATCAAATAATGATAAAAAAATAAAAATTATTAGTTGAAAAATTTTCATTTGACTTCAAAATTAAAAAAATTGACCGCACTACGTTGCGGGTTGAGCAAAAAGTTTTTATAATTGTTGGGATTAAAGAATTAAATAGGATTTGATGATTCAAAATTAAAATATAATATCTATATATGAAAGTTTAATATAATAAAACAGATCAACACACCCTATTATAACAATAGTAACATCGAAGTCTTAACATCTAAAATTATCATTGCTATTACTGTCAAAACAATAAAAATTATCAAATTATCCCGAGAGAAAAAAACTCAAAAACATTAACAAAAGAGTAAGCAAGAAAAACAATTATTATTATTATTATTATTATTATTATTATTATTATTATTATTATTGTGTTAATAATGAAAAAAAACAAAAATAAATGAAAGATCAAACCAAAAAAAATTAAATTAAAAATAAAAATTATCAGATGAAAAATATTCATTTGAATTGAAAATAAAAATAAATAAATAACGAAAAAAACAAAGAAAGAACAAAGAGAAAAAAAAATAGAAATATCAATTTTAAAATGATCATAGACACAAAATAAAATTTAAGAGCTAATTTTTTTTAAAAAATACCACCTCAACAAATAAAATAAATAATAAAAATTAAAAACCAAAACCAAGAGCACACTTATATATACATGGACTAAAATAGAGACTATTAGGAAATAAAAGGATTAAAATAAAAAATTAAAAGTATAAGGGCCGAAATGAAAATAAAATATACTATCAATTTCAATCCAAGGACAAAATTGAAAAAATCAACACTTATGTACCGAATATATTAAGGTATTTAAACCCAATCTGGAAATTAAAAGAATGAAGACATAAGTGTAAGCTAAATATATAATGAATTTCAATCGAAGGACCCAATTGAAATAAATCAAAACTTATATAATAGAAATCAGGGTCATAAACAAAATTTAAAGTGAAGGGACTGAAGTGAAAATCTTACAAAACCGGGGGCCTCTTCTGCACTTTAGCGTGTAGGAGAGAGAAAATGGGAGAAATACGTTTAACCGGCCACCGCCACTGATATAGCCACTGTTTAGGAAAAAACGCCACACCATGAGGAAGACCACACGGTGGCGCATCGTCTGAGACGCAAGTAACCCATTTTCTTCGACTGTAGGACGCCTCACGTGTCTCCCGAACAGGGCATGAGGCCGAATACTGTCGGTCGCGTGTGACACACGTATCGACAGTATTCCGAGGAAAATATTAAACAATTAAGGTCAATTACAGGTCTACCCCTGTGCCCAAGTTATCAATTTTGTCTTTTTAGAGGCTATATCCGTATTTAGTTATTTTAAAAAATTATGAAATCCCCGTGGCACCTCTCCTGTCCAGAGTTGTTTTTTGTCTTTTTTGTGGGACAAAATAGTGATTTCACTGTGTAAAGTAATATAAAAAAATAGAAAAGCCGGTGGACCGAACCGGACCAAATTTGTGCAATTACCTCTGCACCCCTCCATCCATAACTCATTTTTTTTTGTCTTTTTAGTGGGACAAAACCATTATATTACTGCGCAAGAAGAGAAAAAACTAGTGAACCGAACGACCCGACCCGAACCGAACCCACCCGAAAATTGAGCATTACTATTGTAATTCACAGTAAAAATACTCGCATACTACAGGAACTCACCCATGAGCTCTTTTAGTGTGTGTGTACAAAACCATGAGATATTTAAATCAGAAACATGAGAAAATAAATATCAAAGTACTTAAAAATAAACAAAACCATGTTAATATAATGATAACTAAATAAATTTCAATGATCAAGTGAAAATGAAAAGATTGATTTAGCCCAAAGTTTTATTTTTTTTAAAACCATTGTTCATCGATCCATTGTGGATAAATACTAATTTTCAGTTCCTTTGATTTTTTTCAAGTTTCTATTTTATTTGGTTGCAAAATAAAAATGAAAGAGCTCTCAAAGATGAAAAAAAAGAGAGCCCAACTCTTCTCGTCTTTTTTTTATTTTATTTTATTAATTAAAGACTGTTGTTAATATGGTAATGATAACGGTAAGATGCTTAATTATGGAATACAGACGCACGTGTCATGTCATTAAATAAAGCTTTTGGGTAGGCAAATAGCATGCCTCCCCTTGTCATGCTTTGCGCAAACAAAAGGAAATCAGTGGAAAATTCCCATCAACAGCCACACGATCAACGTCTCCGTAGAAATGCAGCTGATGACTTGTATTACCAGCCGTCGGATCCGTTCTCAATGCTCTTCTTGTCTACATGAGATGAACAAAGTAGTAGGCAGGTATATACGCACCAGGAATATAAAAACTTTTCTCTTGAGCAGCCTTTTGTAGTATAGCATGTAACTTGACAAAAACTTTACAGCAATCATGAAGGCCATGATCATCATCTTTCCGGGTCTAACATAGAGTTCCTTTATTTTAATCAATCACGAAAAAACCTTCACTGCCTGACAAGAACAAATATAAATAAATGCAAGTTGAAATCCTTCCTTCTCTCCCACTTGGGATGTTAGCCAAACCAGCAGCAGCTGCCTCTCCCCCCCCCCTCAGGCACAGTACTCACTCGCAGAAAAAGACAAGCTCGGTGATGGCTCCCATGAAGAATGAGTCGCTCAAGCCCATGGAAACCATGCCCAACAAGGGAGCATGGACAGCTGAAGAAGACAGGAAATTGGCTGAGGTTATTGCAATTCATGGCGCAAAAAGATGGAAGACAGTCGCAGCCAAAGCTGGTAAGTGCGTGCATACTGTAATCTTAACCTAGGAAAGAAACAGCTGAATTACTTGAGTTGAATTATGAAGTATATATGTGTATTGTGATCTGGTTCAAGCTTGACGAGTCTTTGAATTTCTGCAGCTCTCAATAGGTGTGGCAAGAGTTGCAGGCTAAGATGGCTGAATTATTTAAGACCAAACATCAAGAGAGGCAACATTTCTGACCAGGAAGAGGACCTCATTCTCAGGCTTCATAAACTACTAGGAAACAGGTAATTAATGTTATCTAACATCACCTCGATCCAACTTGCTATACTCGATCTCCCAATTGCTCTCTGTGTCTTGCACAGTGCATAGGAGTACCCTTTCCTGGTTTACTATATTTAGTTCATGATCCTATTTTAGTCGCTCCTTGTTTATTTATTTATTCCATTTATTCAGGTGGTCACTGATCGCTGGAAGATTGCCGGGTCGAACAGATAATGAGATTAAGAACTACTGGAATTCTCATTTGAGCAAGAAGATAAATCAGAAAGGGAAACAAACTGGAGTTTCAACGAAAGAAGACCACAGAGTTGAGAAGAATATAACAAAAAGTAATTTGGATTCGGAAGAAGAGAATAAATCCAACCAAAGAGGTGAAGAAGACTCGAACCTGAATTTTAACGTAGATGATTTCTTCGATTTCTCAAATGAAGATCCCTTGAACTTGGAATGGATGAGCCAATTCCTTGAAATAGACAAGGCTTAGATACTGGTATGCCATAAAGGTCTGTAAACTTAATTTGTCTTCTCTCTTCAATTTAGTACACTGAATTACTGTAACTACTGATTCGTATTTCACATTCCTGCTTCATGAATCTGCTAGAGTTTATGTGGTGTGTGTGTGTTTTCTGCACTTTTTTCGTATTGGCTGGCAATCATTTTCTGCACTCATTTTCTTTCCTTCTCACCCTTCCTTCCCACATTACCCTTTAGATTCCAACGGAAAATTAATCGGGAGGAAGAATTTAATATTATATATGTATATATAATGGGAATGAAGAATTTTGAATATATATATATATATATAGAGAGAGAGAGAGAGTCACTAGAACAAGAAAAAGAAAATAAAAAGAAGAGGTAAAATAACGTGGTTCAGAATTTGATGAGATATATTTTACCCAGTCATTACTATATTTACAGCTTGAGAATCATTTGTCTCCTTAAAATGATATATCGGATTTAATAAAGAGAGCAATTACTGAACAATGCGAGAATAAAAAGAATAATCCAAAAACACTGCAGATTAGGCCAATAGTTCTCGTAATGATTTTGTGTTCGGATCAACTTATATATATTGTAATTAATCTTACAAATTTTAAAATTAATAATCATATATATAAATTCTTATCGCTGGCCAGTTCTCGTAATGTTAATGCAGATTCTTGTCATTGGACTTTGGTTGGGTGGTCCAACAGACAAAAAAAAATTATGCCAAAAGTGAGAAAGGAACTGTCAGCAAAATTATGAACGGAACACAATCATACACTGCTACGACCGACAGAAGGTGCATGTGAGTCACACAACTCACGATAATAGTCCTTTATGCTCCTGGACCACTCTTTCTTTATTATTATTATTATTATTACTATTATTACTATTATTATTATTATTATTATTTTCCTGGGCAGCAAAGCTTTTTTTCTTTTTGATAATCAAATTCACGGCAAGGGTAGCAAAGCAGAGATCCTTGTATCTTTTCCGTGCTTTGCAGGATGTAGATGCAATTAGGGTAGGGTTTAGCAGTAAACAAATGGAATGAGATTTCAGACTTTTGTCTCATTCGAGCTCAATTACACCATTTTAAAAGGGAAAACCACAACTGTGAACTTCTTTGGCCCTAACCATTTCTGCGAATATTGACAAGGAAACATAATAAATCAACTCTCCCTGTAGAAAATGGCTATTTACAATGGCGATTCATGACGTGGCAGCATCACTTCACTTCAGAGAGTATCCAAGAATAAGGTCGACAAATTTTTCGTACGACTAAAATATTACTACATTAACAGCACATGTGAAGAAAGAAAATCACTTTCACTTTTTAAGCCAATCCCGTCGTGGCGGCGGTGGGTGGGGCGGCGGCTGCGCCATGCTCTCATCTCGTTTCATCAGTCTCAGTTTCAAATTAGTTGGTGAATCCAGCATACTGTACCGGGACTTGCTTGACAGTTTCAACGAACAGGGAAGGTCTTCTTCTGGGGACAGAGCTCTTCGGAGAAATTAGACAGCAGATCAAGAATTCACAGTGAGGAATCAATTGTGACCTGGGCTTTCGTGGAGCACACTAATTCTTGAACCCTAATTTGTTTGATCGCAACATATGATTGGACATGTTGTCTTGTCTGTCATCCAGTTCGACTTGTTGCTTCCAACTCGAATCCTCCTTTGCAGCCTGTGTGAACAGAGTAATGTAATATTATTTTGCTTAATTGCACGGGCGCCGGGGCAGACTTAATTTCCAAAGATCACTTTCAACCATCTTATTCTTTCTACTGGCCTAAACCAGTTCAAACTGTACCCAATCAGTATCTTTAGGACCAGCTTGATGAGATATGCAATGCATTCTTCCTCCTCATTTTAGTTCCTGAGGATTCTTTCTGAGAGCAAAAGCTGCGTCGGTGAAAATATTGTGGTAAGTATAGGAACCTGCATCTTCTTTTAAATCGCTCACCAAACATCCTTAGTAAATCTAAGATACAATTTTTATTCTTTGTAATAATGTATCCTGCAAGACATCATCAAGATTTAATCATGTCAAGCCAAAAGGCTTTAACCAATGTATAACTGTAAAGGCATCTCCAGCAACCCCACAATCTTTAATGAATCCAGGCTTCAAGTTACGGTCCATGGGAGTGAGAACATCCAAAAAACAGTAAAACTCTGGTAATAGCTGACATTTACAATTATCACGTTGAGATTACTGTTTCTTAATCACACGTGAAAATATATAGAATTTCAAATGCACTTTGTAATAATTTCTGAATGGTTTCATCATTCTACAGAATGGTACAATGAGAACAAAATTCTTTTGGACATCATTCTTGCTGGAAAGATTCTAAAAGCTATCATAGGCAGTGTGTGCAACAGTAACATGTCATTATCACATCACACTCTCATCGAAAAGTTGAAACCAAATCATAGAATGAAAAAAAAATCCAGCTTTAGATAGAAACGCATCTTAAACCAGTACGAGTCTTGTATATTCCAATCAGGTTAAAAGTAAAATCCATGAGACTCGTCACTGAAGCAGGGGTACATAATTGGATGAAGTGGGAAATTAACAATAAACAAAAAGAAAAAAGAACTCTTAGAAATGTACAAGTTTTGTGATTGAAATCTCCAACTCTCCAATCACATTTCTAGTCTATCAACTAGTCATATACTGCGCTTGCTTGCATGATATATATACATAACAATATTGTAGAAATAAGTACACGGAGCAAAGGATATTGCAGGGTTTGCATCAATGAAGTTTTCCTTATTACTCGTTGGGTTCAAGAAAACATCACAAATATTCATTACATGTAACCAAAGATCTCAAGTCTGAACAGCTTAAATCAGCACGCCCATTGCCGAAAGTTAGCCCCATGCCACTGAACAAGCATAGTTGACCAGCAGTTTACCATCAACGCCAAAATTCTGAATTGATAAAGTGGAAAGTTTAAACTTAAAATAGGCAGAATCAAGGCAAAATATCCAAACAAACCTTCAATGAACCCAGTAAAAAAAAAAAAGAAGCGGGGGGAGCTTCCTAGTTATGCTATGCTCATAAGGTAAAAAGATAAGCCTTGCAAAATTCACGAGAACTTCATCGAAGTTTTTCTCATCTAAACCATCTTTGTCCATTGCCACATGTCAATTTTGAAAATGGCATTGTGACGTGTATGTATATATGGTAATGAGATACGCCACGATATATCACACCTTATGTTCATCAAGAGTTAACTATATACTAGCAAATTTCGCTAAAGGGCAAGGACAGATACCACATGAAAGAATCTACTTTCACGTCATTTGCATGGAACATTTGTACTCAATGACAGCTCAGAACATGCATAACTGGGCACAATATTTGGAGAATAATTTGTTTCATATGAATCATTTGCCTGTAACCCATTTGTTTTCTGCCTGAGTGTCGTATTAACCAAAAGCTTCATCCTTAAAACTGGTAGTGTGTTAATAAATAAATTTTGTTCCAAAATGAAGCACGATGAACAAACAAATAATAAATTAGATGAGATGTCATGGTAAAAATCATCAGTATAGCACATAACCATGTTGCAATTACTTGGTCTTTCATAATTGTCACCAAAAAAAAACCCACCAATGATCTTCTAATGCATATGGGGTGCATTCATCTAGTACAACATGTTGTAACTTAAAATTCAACATGAATGGATATCAATTGATAAAAAAACACATTATTTTTCAAATCAGAATTATCTATAACAGCCGCAATAGATAAAACAAAAATCAACTGCTACAAAAACTTACATTAAACAGATCAATCACCAATTCATCCGGATTTGGTGAGAATGCACTGTTGATGTATACAAACTAGAGAACAAGGGGGAAACAGAAAACATTACTATTCCAGAAACCCAATTATTAATTCTTGTGCTAAATTGGAAAGAAATCAACATCAGAGATAAGCTACCACGGTCTCCCTGTGAACTTGCCGGCACACAAAGTCAATCACCTTAGCAAACTTATCAGTTCCATGTATCTGCCACATCCAAGTGCTCAAACTATATAAATATCATCATCATAGCAGTAATAATGTCATCCAATAAAATTTCAGTAAATAAAAAAAAATCAATCTCTGGAAACATTAAACCACTTGTATGTGAAATCTGAAACACATCAACTTGCAGTTATTCTGATTTTAAGTATCTTTAATGCAATTTCATGAAACGTTTTTTGGTTGAAGCATCAAAGCCCTGCCCCATTGATTAAGCTCTTTCTGGGAATCCAAAAATATAGCAGTCAAATTATTCTCCAGACATGCAAAAGAATGCTATGAATCAGGGGTTTGTTTCAGCATGCAGTTTGCCATGCAACTCATTTCCAAGCTTTAAGTTTGTTGCCCAATACTCAATGGTTACAAGGCACACAATCACTCAGGGGCAGAATAGGAAATGTTTTCAGGGGACTTAAATTTTACTAGTTTTGGCCCTAAAATTATAATTGATCAATGACGAGCCACAGTTTTTTTTTGCTCCCCTGGCTCCGCCCCTGCATGTACTCTATTTTATAAGTTTGAGAAAGAAGACACCTGTGAGGAAATGATCAATTCTAATGTTAAGGCTAGTCTCGCAAATACAAATCAAGCTCAATAGTGACACACAACCCAAAAATCATTTAGCAATCATCAAACTCGCTAAGCATATCTTTAATTGGATAGAGTTCAATGGCAGCATAAATTATCACATTCACAAGCAAAAATATGCCCCTGTATTGCACCAAACTACAACCAAAACATGGCTTCCTGACAAAAATCAAAACCCCTAGACAAAACCCTATTCTTCCATGAGCACATTTACTTCGATTCTACTAGCTACAATTATTTATTTAAAAACTTTATCCAATGAAATCCCAGCTTATAGCAGGATAACAAAGCAGCAAGATCATCCCTTGATTCATTTTATGTCTATGAGTTTATAGTTCTTTATACAAGCCAACATTTCATAAGAAAATGAATATGTTGGCATCTAAATTTTATCCTTATTTTCCAAACCTAAAAGAATAAACATGCAAAAATACAAAACCACCAAAAATTAATTACATAAAAAAGATGTGTAAATCTATGTAAATACGAGTGAAAGAAAACTACACCTTGAACTTGTTTTGCTTGAGAATAGGTGCATCAGCAGTGGCTTTTAACTGAACAATCACTGCATCAAATCACAAACCCAAATTTTAATTAGTTTGTAAGAGTATTTATATATGGGTTTATAACTTTTGCAAGTTTTGGCTCACCTTTTCGTGCAGAACTCAGTGAATCAGTTGCCATTGTTGCTTTCAGCTTAGAATTTGAGAGCTAGATGAGGCTTAGAAGTAGGAACTTGGAAGTCAGGGATTTTGACAGGTCCAAGAAAGATTAAAGATCAATATCCCAAACATCCAAATTTTTAAAATTCAAGCATAAAGTACACAACTAACTGAATAGTCTCCCAATATGATTCCTTAGGATTCCACTGTATGATAAATACTCCACTGTATGCTACATACATGAATCACGCTGACCCTTATTTCCATAGTCCATAATGCTATCATGTTTTCTAGTTATCTACTTTTCCTATTGAAAATTGAAATTCCATATACCTTCCAGCCAATTGTTTAGTGTCCGAAACCCCAATCACCAAAAATCATGAAAATATATAGAACCAAAGATCAAGTTGAACATAAACTGCCACTAAGTGCAAAGACCAACTCTACTTTCAAATTTCAATGTTATAAATATTCCCAGGTTTCTATTAATTCCATTGTATATTTGTGCATATAATATATAAATTAAGAACTAACAAATAATTAGTCATTATACTAGGCCAGCTCAAGAATGAAGAATGGATTAAAAATATATATATTTTCAAAATTTACGCAGATCATAGGGTAACAATGCACGATTAAAAAAGAATCCCACAGCACTACCAATTAAAAGCACTTACAAAAAAGGTCTGCAAGGAGAAAGCTTTTTAATTTAGGGTTATAAAGTCACAGCTTCCTTCCTCTTCCCCGCAGCAAAACATTACAATTCGTAAGGAATATTTCAGAATTTTCCCAGCCTCACACACTAGATCCTAGAGTTTCACAAGACAATAACCTAAAAATCATAATTTCACTCTACTACAAACCTAGGGTTTCACAAACGCAAATAAAGAAAAAAGAAGATAAAAGAGGGGTACCTTAGACAATTGTGATTTCGATAAAGAAGAAGGAAGAAGAAAGAGCGGAAGAAATTGGGATGCGCCCGGCGACCGCCGGTTACCGAATAAAATCCAAGAAGGAAAGATAAATTAGCTACTTTAATTCAGGTTGCTAATATCAACCCGGCCCAATTCTGCTCGCAAAAATAGCTTTACAATTTAAACCAGACATGATCATGTCCGAACTTAAAATAATTCTTTTTTTTTATTGGGTTAAGCTATAAGTCAAGTATATTTTACAAATTTATTAAAATATAAATTAATTTTTTTAAAAAAAAAGAGTAAAGGAGAAGTTATTGTAGCCCAAAATATTTTACTATTTTTAAAATATTAAAATGATATATTGCCCTAGCTTGAAAAAAAAAAATCAATTGAACTACGCATTTGGGGGAAGATTGCCTTTCCACTATAATAGAATTGTTAGGTTTCCTCAAAATTACATTTTTTCTTTTGAAAATACAGACGGGCAACTTGGAAAGAGCAGACTCGGAAGAATTCAAATGTACGGAGAAATCATACTAGAGTTTTAAACAAAATTAGAAATTCAATTGTACCTTATTATACCAAAGATTGAAAAGATAATGTAAATTCAATGTTAAATTAAATGATTATTAGATGAATTTGTATAAAATTAAATGATTATTAGATGAATTTGTATAAAATTAAATCCAATAATGAGATTAGATTTTTAATAGGCTGATTTGATTTAATCATGACCCAATTAAAATTTTAAATATGCTTAAGAATTAATTTGGATCGAGTTAAAAAATTTAATTATATGTAAGAGCTTAATTATATTTTTAATAAGTCAAATTAATTTTATTACAGACTTAATTAGTGAAAAAACAAATTGTTTTAAATATAAGATAATTAAGATTTCAATTGATGGTCGATAAAGTTTGAAGAATATCAGTCTTCATTAATATCATTTACTCTACTGAAATAACAAAACATGAAACGAAGCATTAAAATCATTTAAAAAGATAATTTGATAAAAAAATAAATTCAAATATAAAAGCACTGGTTATGTGTGGCGGAAATATGTTTCTCTAGATTTTAGTAGCGAAACAATCATGGTAGAGTCTTTGAAAGATAAGTATAGTTTCATTAAACCTGAAAATATAAAAGTTGTTAATTTAATTAAAACAATAAGGAAGTTGCTTTTAATAACTAGAGTTGACCCAAGCATTTCAAATGAAGTGGTTGATACAATTTTAGATGATAAGTTTTAGAAACTAATAAATAGCCTTTTTAGAGACTCACTAGATATATCCAATTGTTGAAATAATATGATATAGATTTAATATGTGTTTAGGGTTTGATCCTAATTACAAACATGTAGCAACTTATCTTAAATATAATATTCAATGATGAATTTATTTTCTTTTGACATTACCATCCTCGTATAATAAAATATCTATAAGACCACTATTAGGTGTCTTAATTGTTTTTTAAAATCTGTTGACAACTTATTTATCTCGTTTTACCCTTTTGTTCACCTAAATGTTTCGACAACATGTATTATATGGATTACTTCATCATAAACATAATAATATCTTATACATGAAATCCATAAATAAAGAGCACAAAAAAAATTAAATATGAAAATAAATAACTATATTAATTTCCAAAAAAAATATTGATTCAATAAATTAGAATATCATAAATGAAAACCATACAAGAATGTAAAATAATCTCAATTCAACCCCTCCTAAAAAAATAAATATATTAATTGCTATAAACTTATGTCTATTTTTAGAACATACTAGATAGTTAGTTTGTATTATGTCGCGGGTCATATCATTTTTTTTAACATAAAAATATTAAGGTTCTCTAACATGTTTCTCAATAACATGAAAAATCTTAATCATTAGCTTAAAATTCGAGGTCTACATCTAATAAAAAAAATTGAGGATTATTTGTATCCATAAATAATTAAAACAAATCTTAAAACTAATTAAAGTCTAAGTTGTAAAATTAAAAAATAAATTGAAATTTAGATAAGAGATATTTGATCATATATCTCCAAGATCATTTTAGTATTTTTAACTTTATTATATGTCACTAATAATTTTTAGAAAAAGAGTAATAGTTTAAATTCCATTGAAACAAAATGATTGGATTGTAATTTTTTTCCTTTCCATGCTGATACTTTTGTATAAACAAAAAAATATTTTTTTCTATGTTATTTATTTAATAAACACCAAAAACATTAAAAGGACATATTTTTTTTGCATAATTTAAAATATTAATAAAACATACATTATTATCCTATATACTAAAAGATATCAGTGATTTACTATTGCAAATTTATTATATCCCTAGACCCAGATTACTATGGATTGTAATTGTAAAAATACTATTTTACCCCTCTGTGTACAATAATTTTAGCCCTAGACTCGGGGGTATTTTCAATTTTTTATATTTCTGTGCATAGTAAAATACTCATAATACCCTCAAATAAGATAAAAACCAAGAGTTGTCACCGAGGGTGTCACGGTAATTTAACATTTTCAATGTAGAGTAAAATAACCCATTTACCCTTAGAAAAGACAAAACGCAAGAGTTGCAAGCGGGGGTGTTTCAAGTATTTACAATTTTACTGTTGGCGTGTTGTCCAGAACGCCATCAGTTTTCTTCGTGATGCTCCATTCCGGTGGTGCGTGTTATGTCATATGGTGGTTAAGAAATTTCCATTCGGCGTCACAATGGATTCACCACCATGTCCTCTACCTCATGGTGTGGCGCATGATGTTCCAAAGTGGACGGGAACGTGGCCGTCGTCAATTGAACTATTTTTCCCTCTTTCCTCTCTCCTACAGACTAAAGTTCACGGTAATCCCCTTTTTTAACAGTGTTTACATTTTAGTCCTTGATCTTTGGATTGTTAAGTATGGTCCTCATTTCTGTTATGAAAGTTTTTTTAAAAAAAAATTGTCCTTCAATTGAAATTGATTATATATTGCATTTTCAATTCATTCCTTATTCATTTAATTTCCAGAATGATTTTAAATCCCTTCATATTTTCGGTATAGATGTTTTGTTGTTTTTAATTTTATCATTCCATTGAAATTGATTATATATTTTGTTTTCATTTCAGTCCTCGTGCTTTTAATTTTTTTTTATTTTAATTCCTTTATTTGTTTTTATTTTTTTGAAATACTTTCTATTTTTGTCCATGTTAATATATATATGTCTCTTAGTTTTGGTTTTTAATTTTTATTATTTTCTCTTCTGTTGAGGTAATATTTTTTTTGAAAAATTTAATTCTTAAATTTTAGTTTGCGTCCGTGATTATTTGAAAATTGATATTTTTTATTTTTTTCCCTTTTTCTTTCTTTGAGTTTTTTTATTTGATTTTCAAGTCAAATGATTTTTTTCAGCTAATAATTTTGTTTTTGTTATGTCATTTATTTTATTTTATTGTTTGCTCTTTTGTTAAAGTTTTTAGGTTTTTTTTATTCTTTGATGTAATTTTGTCTTTTCTATTATTTATTCAATAATAATAATAATAATAATCTTAGTTTTTTTTCTTGCTTCCTCTTTGGTTAAAGTTTTTAAGTTTTTTTTATTCCTCAGGGTAATTTAATAATGTTATTATTTTAGTAATAGTAATGATAATTTTAGGTGTTATAATCAAAATAATAATAGTGACATTATTAATCATAATGATAATAATAATTGTAATTTATTGTAATGGTTATAGTGCTTATGATGTTAATAATTATGGCTTTATTGGTAATAATAACAATAACTTAAAAAATAATATAAAAATATCAATAATAATAAATTATAATAATGATAATAATACTAATTATAGTTTCAATTATATTAATAAAAATAACACTGCTCATTATCGTGATGATTATTATTATAATAATGACAACGATTATAATAATAATGATGATGACAATGATAATACTATCAATAATAATCAGAATATTGATTATTTATAATAATGGTTATAATGAAAGCTATAATAAGTATGACAATTTAACAATCATGATAATAACAATGAGATAATAATTAAAATAATTCATTAGTCGATGTTGTTTTTATTAAAAATTAACTTTTATGATATTTTTATCTATGATATTTTAGATCTAATATCATGTAAATAAAAAATATACGAAGCTACACGTAGACAAAAATGGTGGAAAAATTGAGCCCAATTATCTACAATAAAAAAATAAATAAGCCACTTGCTCCGCGCTTCGCCGTAGCCATAACCAAAATGTTTAACATGTAAAAAAAATATTAATGGTCCTAGATTATTTTTATAATACTGTACATTTGAGCAAAATAATCAACATACAAAAGTTTTGATTTTTTTATATGTTCATTTTATTATGCATAAAGTGTTTAAATTAATGATACTATGGTTATTTTAAAGGTATTTTTTTAAAAAAATATGTTAGGCTAATTATATATTTAATATTAATGCCTTATATATATAATGTATGAATTGTTTTTGAAAAAAACACAAATTAATTAAATTTTAGTGTTCTGAAATACTTTTAATATAATAATATGAAGAATAAATCTTAAAAAATAAAAACAAATAATTTAATTGTCGTAAAATATAATTATGGTACAGTAGTTTACCTACTTCAATCCTACTAATTATAAAAAATATTTGCTAAGCCCACAATATAATCCAGTCAATATAATTAGTCTCAAACTAAAACTACAATATTTGTTTCTTAGAGAACATTCAATTGGAAAACAATTTGTAATTAAAAAAGAAAAACTCTATTAAATTTGAGATGAGTGTATTAAAAAATGTAAGGATAATACAATATTTATGCGTTCCCACTATAGACATTTCTTTTTAATAGATGTGAGAAAAACAGGAGATGATTAATTTGGAATAAGTTTACTTCGTAGGTTTTTTTTAGTAATTTGATAAAATTTAATTGTTTTTTAGCTTTACCTATTGACTTTTGTTAACCTATTTTTAGGTATTTTTTAAAAGTTTGATAGTAAAAATAAAGTGACATTAAGATACTATAGGTAAGGATAATTTAATAAACTTATTTTATATTATTTATAGTTTTATATTATGTATAAATACTTTTTTTTTATAAATCCATATAACTTTATATTATTTATAGCATGTCAATATTTTTTTTAAATGACATATTTAAAAAAGAATACTAAGAAAACATTTGATATCTAAGTCATTGGGTCAATTGGTAATTTAAATAATATAAATAAAAATACAATAACAATATATTTTTTTAAATAAAAAACAATGAAAAAAAGTTTTCTTAAAAATATATGACCCTACTTGAATTATCAAACAATTTAAGAAACTTATTTTATATTATTTATAGTTTTATATGATGTATATATACATTTTTATTTTTTTCTATAAATTCATCCAGCTTTTATAGTATTTATAGCTCTATATGATTTATGAATGTTCATTTTTTAAAATAAAAAAAAAATGTCAAATTTTGCGACAAGCACTACTATAAATATCCATATTTTAAAAAATGTGATCAACCATTTTTTTTTAAATATATATTAATTTTTCAGTCCTTTTCTAGTTAGACACATACTAAATTTATGTCTTGTGCTCTATTGGGTAAGGCGTAGAAACTTTCAATGTAAAAAACAGAATACTACGAAAAACATATTTGAGATTCAAGTCATCGGTGTAATTGGTAATTTAAATAATATAAATAAAAAATGCAATACTAATAAAAAAATTGAAAAAACAAATGACAATGAAAAAAGTTTCTTTTTTAAAGAAGAATAATATTTGACTCTATCCTATTGTTAGTTGTATTATGATTAATTATTAATTTATAAGACATGTTTATATTTGTTGGTCCATCTAAGATTCAAGGTGAATCTCTCTTTATCTTAATTGATTAAGTTCCAATCGTTCTAAGATCTAAATTTAACAAAATTTGAACCAAATTTGGCACATTGCTACTGATCTTTGCTCCTACGAAGATCAGAAGTTCCATTCGAAACAAAGGATGTCTAAATTACTATCTGATCACATGTTCTATCTTCTGGTCGTGAAGCCAAATATGCTTCCTAAGGGAATTAGTGATTCAGGATCTAGATATCAAGATGTTAGTAAAGAGGTCGAGAGATTTTTCCAGGCAAGAAAGAAAGGGTCATCAATTTCTACTGATACGACGCCGACAATTCCTAAAGCATATGGAAGTAGCAAGAACTTGCTCGTCCATGGATGTGAGCTAGCTCAACAATTGCAAAAGTTGGAAAAAGAGAAGTGGAAGATGATGAATGAGGTTTGGATTGAAATACGAATGGAGAGCTACTTACTCATGCCCGACTTCTTATGGCACACCTTGATACGAACCGGCCTAGAAACACTAGCAAGGACCCATTACATGTTTAGGGGCTTGATTCGTGGTTTTGAAGTTCAACCAAGTCAAATTGCAAGGACCATTAAAGTATTAAGAGGAGACCCTAGTACATCTTATCTATGTGCAGGAGGGGTCCACTACAATTTTATTTGGGCCATGAAGTGAGGAAAACAAAAGAGCCAAAAGAATCCCACTACAACTTGGAAACATGGGATTAATGGGCTGGATGGAAGGCTATAAATAAGACTCATGGGCTTTATTTAATTTTGATAGCTATAGCTCAAGGCTTGTTTGGGCTTAATTAAAACTTTGTTTTCAACTAGGATCCAAGACTTGTTTGGTTTAAGTCATGGGCTTTCCAATTTAGGATTTCGGGTCTATTTTGAGTAGACCTCTTTTAAGTCCACATAAGAGGTCCATTAGGGTTATTTTTTCAAGAACTATTTAAACTCATGTAACCTAAATTTTGGTAGCCATTGATGAATATTCATTCTGAACTTTTCAATTTTATTTGTGAGAGTAATTCTTGCATTTTTTAGTTCTTGAACGAATTGAATCCGACTTATCAAAGATCAACTGGCTTCGTGGTGTCATTCTACTTATTCCAATAGTGTTGGTGCCTTGGGGGTAGGTTTCCATTGTGTCACACTCCTATCAGACCTATTTCGGCTTTCCGGGACTAGATTTCATTTTTGTTTGTGGGTTACGTGACCACGAGGTTCACATGAGGTGGTATCAGAAAGCTAGGCTCCGAAAGAAGGTCATATCATTCTGTTATTTTTGTTTTTTTGTGTTCCTTAAAGTTTTTCAGTGTTTGTGTCCATCGTCTTGTTCTTCATGTTTGCGTCATCTGATTAAGAAAAAAAAAAGAGATTCAATATATTAAAAGAGAGAGAGAGAGAGAGGCATTAGTTGAAATTTGAAGAATCATTGAATTTTTGTCATAGGAAACACAACTCTAGGGAAACATAAGAAAACCATATCGGAATCAATTGAAAATTCATATTCCGTCTATTGGGGTTAAGATAACATCATATGTCAATTTTAGGTCTATTCTTATATTGTTTACTTGAGGTTTTATTTCGAGGTTCATTTCTACCATAGAAACACTACCTTAATGAACCCTAAGAAAAACACTATAGAATCAATTAAAACTCACAATTCTATGTATTGGCATTCATATCGCACCATATATTAAATTTGAGCTTGTTTTGATATCGTATACTAGAGGTTTCAACTGGAAGTTCAATTATACCGCAAACTGATCACACAAGGGGTTGGATACCTAGGAGTACGAGAATGACCTATAAATTGAATTTTGATGTTGATTTAGTATTTTAATACTAATTATTGAATATGAGGTCATTTCCATGTCGTTTGCTCTAAGTTTAAATTCTATTATGTAAAAATTGCATAAGAGGTTAGATTCTAGTCGAGTCTCAAAAAGTGATCCTTATTGTTTAGTTTTGTCCAATTCTTTATTTCTATTATATTTGGGTTTTCTAGGAGTCAAGTAATTGTTTTCTCTACTATTTGCTTCTAATTTATTTTTTGTCTTCGTATCGTCCACACTTCGCACAAATTTGCATTACTACTCGCGAAGTCATAATCGTAGTTTTGTTTTGCTTTGTTTTCAGTATTTTTATTGCTTCTTGAGTCTGAAAATCATAATTAGAGTGTGCTGTGAAGGCTATTGACTTTGATTTGTTGATTTTAGTTCTTATAGAACCAAAAGAAAGCAAGTTGTGAGGTAAAAGACGTAATTAACTTATTAGAGTGGAAAACCTTGATTTTTAGTGTGATACATGAGAGGTGTGAGGATATATTTTATGCTACTAATAAAATTTTGCAGATTCAAAGGATATTTGAAAACAACGAATCAACGACACAAAATGTTGACATAGTTTTCCAATTGCGAGCCATAGGCCATCAACTCGAGTTGTTGTTTAGGATGAACATGGATTTGAAAGATGATGTGAAAGTGATAAAGAAACAGAATAGTAGGGCTGATCGCAAAGGAAATATGGTTAGTAAGGTCGTACAAAATACCAAATCTGATTTTGAAGAGTTTGTTGATGAAAACACTGATGTGGGTGAAGATGACTATGATGGTGATATGAAATCTGAAAGTAACAAATTTTATTGTGAAGGCATGCCATCATTGAAGGATAGCGATGGGGATGAGTTATCATCACCGTTTGCAGAGTCCTTCGTTATAAGGCGCACACTTCAAGTTCAGGTTAAAGAAGATGAATCTAATCAACAAAGGGAGAACATCTTCCATACGCACTGTTATGTACAAAGCAAGGTGCGTGATTTAATTATAGATAGTGGGAGTTGTGTCAATGTTTGCAATACCACCTTTGTTAGTAAACTGAATTTGAGTACTGTTAAGCATGCTAAACCATATAGATTGCAATGGCTAAATGATAGTGATGAAGTGAAAGTGACTAAATATGTTGTGGTTCCATTTTCGATTGGAAAATATGTTGATGAATTTATGTGCGACGTGGTACCAATGCAAGCAAGTCACATCTCGTTGGGGAGACCTTGGCAATACGATAAGAAGGCAATTCATGATGGGGTTAAAAATAGGTATAGCATTGTAAAAGATGGTAAAACAATAACTCATGTATCTCTTACACCCAAACAGGTATATGATGATCAACTAAAGCTAAAAAGGGAGCATGAGGTGATGGGAAGAGAAAATCAAGGTGAGGAACATGGGGAGAGAAGACCATCAGATTCGGCCAGAACCCAAACCACTACAACTCATTCAACCACCCATCCAAACATGAACAAATATTCGGCCAACACTCCAAACAAATCAAACCATTCAACCACCGCTCAAAGCATCCAAATCTGGCCGAGAGTGGAGGGAAGACAAGAGGAGAGAAGAAAGTCAGGAAGAGTGATGAGAATTGTGTGGAAAAACTAAAGAAACAGTCTAATTTAAGGACTATTGAAGTATCAAGAGGAAACCCTAGTACATCTTATCTATGTGCAGGAGGGGTCCAATACAACTTTATTTGGGCCATGAAGTGAGGACAACAAAGGAGCCAAAAGAATCCCACCATAACTTGAAAACATAGGATTAATGGGTTGGATGGAAAGCTATAAATAAGACTTATGGGCTTTATTTAATTTTGATAGCTATAGTCCAAGACTTGTTTGGGTTTAATTAAGACTTTGTTTTCAACTAGGATCCAAGACTTGTTTGGCTTAAGTCACGGGTTTCGGGTCTGTTTTGAGTGGACCTCTTTTAAGTCCACATAAGAGGTCCATTAAGATTATTTTTTCAACTATTTAAACTCATGTAACCTAAATTTTAGCAGTCATTGATGAATATTCATTCTGAACTTTTTAGTTTTTTTGTGAGAGTGATTCTTGCATTTTTTAGTTCTTAAACGAACTGAATCCGACTTATCGAAGATTAACTGGCTTCGTGGCGTCATTCTACTCATTCCAATAGTACTGGTGCCTTGGGGCAGGTTTCCATTGTGTCACACTCCTATCAGACCTATTTCGGTTTTCCAGAATCAAATCTCATTATTGGTTGCATGATCACAAGGTTCGCATCACACCTAGGTTTAAGCCAACACTATCAGCAAATTCTTCTTAATCGACTGCATTCAATACTGTTTCAACAAATTAGTCCAGTGATTAACAAGTTGAGATGATTTCTTTTAAAAAGATTAGATGATCTTTTTTGAATTATTTTTTATTCATTTTGCAAGCTGTGAAACATTCTGTATTATATAATTTCAACCGCTAACTATAAACTATACAGTCAAGATTATGTGTGCGCGCGCGCTGATTCTACCAGCAATGGGCTCCAGTTTCATCGGTACTCTTGTCAAGCAAAAGGAGAGAATTCTTGTTGAAGACTCCACCTTCCATATCGTGTTTTCCTCTGAACAGCTGCTCTTCTTTGCCCTGTAACGAAACATCTGGTATATGAAAATGATATTTAATCCAAGCAATGTATCATGATTTTTCTTTTTATCTAAACCAAAATAAGCAGAATCTATTGCAAGGAGATATTACCATGAGCTTATTATATATATATTCTCTCGATTCCACGTCCGGAATAGTGATGGAAAAAATCAGCCCCTTCCTCCTGCTTCCAGTTTTGGGTTATTTCAGTAAGAAAAAAATGGTTGTAAAGAAGAAACAATCAGATATAGCAAGGGAGAATGTCTTTGCTTGAAATTATGGCTCATAGCGTGAGCAGAGCTTTGCTTCCAGGAAAATGACTTGTCATGGCATTCCATGTTTTACTTGAGAAAACGTTCATGTTTTGGAACAGATCCACCAAACCCTAATTGCATGCGTGTAAACAAGATGCAATTTTGAGTAGTTTTTGAAATCATCCACGAGCAAGCATTCATCTAATGGTATGCTTGGACACAAGATCACCAAATCAAGAACGTAAGAAACGCTTTTCATAAGAAATATTTAGTCTCCTTTTACATGAAGAGGAACGAGCTTCACAAAAATCCTACACCGTCTCAGTAGTGAAAAGAAAAGGGAAACCCCAAAAACACGTGGGACCCAAAATCCAATAGTGTATAATTTTTGCGAAATCCATTCCTTTACTTTGCTTTAATGTCAACTTACATTATTGAACAGGCAAAATAAACACATGACAGGCAACTGGAAACTCCACCTGCACCCTTCAAGCCGCTAGATGAACTTGAACTACGGCGAGCGATTATCATGTGGTGCTATTCACCAAATGAAATGATCATACACAACAATGATAACTATAATAAATTAGATGGTCCACTGACGCAATCTCCACGGCCATTTTGGCGGTTACTCCATATAATTACAAATCTTCATGACTCCAGTCCAACTACAGTTTTGCTGCTACCAATCCAAACTGTGTAAGAAAGTGCTTAAAAGTTTTAGCAATTGAGGAACAGAGGTGCTAAAATGCTTGCAGTGATAGCAAATTTCATTTAATCACCCTTGAACAATTTGAAGTTAGTACATATTAGATAAATGCAGCAATACAAATACACCTTGCAATAAATGAAACTCATCTCCCTCTCATGCAAAATTCTATCAGTGAAAAGATGCAGCTATTCTTACATGCAAATCCAACATGATTTTAGGTATTCAGAAAATCAAAAAAGGCATATCCTTCCATGCATTACATGATAATGATGAATGGATACACTACTTTTCTTTGAGGGGACATACACAATTGAGAGATGAAATTAAAATTCTCACCAGCAAAGTCTAGGCAGTTAAATCGAACTGCATCGAGTCCATAACAGAAACGAAAACCTAAATCAATTAAAACCGTGTAATCTGCTGCACCATTGGAGAACCAGTTGATTGTGAAACCAACTGCTCTGAACTTGATGAAGGTCTTATCAGGTGATTAGTAACAGCTGGGTTGCCAAGCCCTTGTCTTACCATCTCTTTAGGATTGATATTATTTTCTTCAGACTGAGAGGACTCCATCAATGCACGAATCTGACTCAGCATCACGAGTGGAAAAAAAGCTTTTAGAACTCCACAAGGGGGGGGGGGGGGGGGGGGGGCTATAAGGAGAGAGAAGAAAAAAACATATCTGGAGAGTGTAGTTACCATATCAAGACGCTTCTTGTGGAGATCACTAGGCAACTGCATATTTTAAACCCAATGTCAACATGTATTTTGCATGAAATATTAATGAGTTTTTCAGTGGTTCAAGAATGACCAATATGATCACCTGTAGGGGTGTGTGCGTGTTAGTAGGGGATGACATGACTAGGTTTCAGGATTATATTGGTTTATAATCAAATCAAATGAAGTTCAAGAATAATAATTGATAAGCTTCATAATTTGCATGGTCAAAAAAAAATATTATTATGATAATTTACCCTAAAAAATATCAAACGTTAAGGAACTGTAGATACAAAACTTTGGACTTCCATCAGATTCATCCATCGTACATTGTACTTCATCTTAATAAAGTTATTGACCTTGAGAATGAGAAAAAATATTACAATTAACAGATATTCCAAAAACTTACAGGTTTGCTTTGTTGCTTCCTCTCTTCGGATGAAAATCCAGGAATTGTCAAATGCCAGTTTTTCTCTGCACACAGTTTTCACGCTCATTAAAAACTCCTTATGCTTCACTTCAAAATAATAAATTAAAAGCAAATTTATCAATACAATTGTTAACTAACATGCAGTACATGCTATTAATATATCCTTTATTTTTTGGGGAGGGGGTCTTGTTAACCAAACCATATCATTCAAACTATGCAGTGAAAAAGGAAATGTGAAGTCAAATTCCTCCCATATAACAAATCATCCAAAGGGCCACGGTGATTTTGACAGCTACTTTTCAAATTCAAGTAATGTTATTCAAACTTGGTTTGAGAAAATACATAAATCTTTCATCAATGGACTCATTGCCCTTTATATATATGATGATGCACATACAAATACAAACCAAAACTAAACAGATTTTTTCACAACAAAGAATTTTTAAAGACAGTTTTAACCATAACATTTTTGAAAGAAACCTAAAGTTTAGCCACCTGAACAAAAGTAATTCAATACACATCTAAGCAAAAATTATTCCTTTCTCTATTTTCATATTAACTTATCATAACATCACAAATGTAGATAAGAAACCAATAGAAAGCATATACGATAACAATGAAGTCAAATGGATTACATGAAACCATTAGTAAGCCTTACAGCAACTGGAGCTCACTCATTTCTCACCATGCATGTTCCACAACCACTCGTGCAGCTCCTACTATTTTAATCAGATACTCTATCCTCATTCTCTTTCTAATCAATAAGAGAATTCTATAAAATCAAAAACTAAATCTGTGCACCACATATCAATGTTCCCACATATGACATAAAATTGCTGATGCAAATACTATATGTCAAAGCACAAACCTAAGTGCAGCAATATATCTTTGGACTCTAAAGTTGAAGATTTCCGATGCTTAGCCAAACTGCAAGCAAATGCGGTCACCTGCATTTTGATAGCACAAATAAGTTTCTCTAACAAACATTTGAAATTAAAGGATTTAATTCATCCTCCACGAATGTTATTGCATAATATGTGGTAGACAAGTTAAACAGTAATAACATGATCATGTATGCAATAACTACACATAAAAATATCATGAATTATAGGCTAACATTTCTCAGGATGGAGCAGATCCAACCAAAAACTCCAAGCAATATTTAATTGCTTGTCCTACATGATCTATAATTTATCCATGTTTTTTTTTTTAAAAAAATGAATGAACCAGTACTATCACTAGTCCATGAACAAAGGAAGACTTCGTCCACTCATTTAGGGAGAGTGTAGGACCATTAGAACCAAAAGGAGTATAAACAATCCAGCATGATTCATTTCAGAAAACCACCAAGTAGGATTGGAGTAGTCTACATATTGATATGAATGCGTGTACCATTGACCACTGTTTTCATGCTTCACCACAAAACCTGAGTAGTTGACCATATCAAAATTCACCCTAAATGAGGGGGCTATCAACAAGAACAGTTGAGCAATACAGCAAAGAAGGTTAAACAGTAAAGAATTATGGCAAAAGTTTTTCATGCAAGAAAATTAAGGATAATGCTCATACATTAATGAAGGTTCTCATCGAAGGTGACATTTGATGACATCAAGAACAAGCTTTTATGTTTGATTCTTCCATTCAAACTATCAAGCCTTACATCAAATAAAGCTTCTTAAGGGGCCTTCAAGCATCTAGGAAATGAGAGAAGTATCAGCACTAAGAGAAGATTTCTTCTCTGATCATATATTCTCTCAATAAGGTTAATTTGGAGAAAATATACCCTTTAGCATTTTTGTAATAAGTAGCTCCACTCAACTTTTAACATGCAACCTCTTTGTTGCAAGGCAAAACATTTTTACCATTGCAACAGTCAATGGCCCTTCATCCCTAACTATAAGTAAATGCTTTGAAAACTCCTTGTTGATTGAGATGAAGTTAAGGATAAGAACACCAAAAGGAAAGGTCTTCTGAAACCAACAATGGTTAAACTTCAACTGTCTATAACAGTAATATATTTCTACAACCAAGCAATACTTTTATAAAGCAAGATTCAATGATTTGCAACAATTAAAAATCAGGCAAAATATCTGGAGGGAAACTTCCTGTTTTTCACTCACATTGTGCTATGATTCCCACTTGCATTGAAGCCTTAATGAACAGTCAAAACCCCACACTCAATCATGAACTCATCAATAATATTCATATAAATGCAGAGTAAAAATATTGTGAAGTGTCTAAAATTAAAATCTAAATGCAGTAAGACTTTGAAAAATAGCACAGAAAACTACTCAAACATGCCATGTTAGAGAGTTAGAGAGAGAGAGAGAGAGAGAGAGAGAATCTTTATATCTGAAGGAATTCACATACAGCCACACACACACACGAACACACGAAGAAAAAGTTGTGAATGTTAGCAAGCCTCACTGAATCAATAAAGTCATCAGCAATTTCCAGAAAAAGTTCTTCAACTTCAGGATCTACTTTTCCATTTGAATCCACCTGAGTACCCAAAAGATGAAAAACATGTCACATTTATCATGAAGAATTGGAATGGAAGAAAAAACATGCCATAAAGCTAACAGAATAGGAATAGAGAGGACAAAGTGAAATGCTGAGAAGACCTGTGAAACCAAGTCCTGTATCTTTCTCTTCCCAAGAAGTTGATTAGTTGCTTCTGTTCCTTGGCTTGAACTCCCCCCTGGTGTAGTTGTTCCAGATGCTGTTGCATCTGGCTGTGATCCTGTCAAACTAAGAGTTTTCTGGCCTGGGGGTCCTGGCATCCTTGGAGATTGCTGTTGTTGATGTTGCTGCTGCTGATGCAAAGACACTTGTTGTAACTGCTGCTGTGATTGTTGCTGTTGCTGTAGTAGTTGCTGCTGCTGCTGCTGCTGCTGCTGCTGCTGCTGCTGCTGTAGTTGTTGGTGTCCAATTGAGGGCTGCTGCTGTAGCTGTTGGTGTCCAATTGAGGGCTGCTGCTGTACCAGCTGGGATAACTGTTGCGAGTTCAGTGCCATTGAATTTTGGTGCAGTTGACCAGACAAAGCCAATTGCTGCTGTAAGAGAACCTGTGGCTGCCTCTGTTGAATACGGAGTGAAGTTGAGGCAGGACCAGACATAGTTGGCATTTGCTTCCACTGTTGCCGTGACAGAGAGCTCTGCATAATAGATTGCTGTGGATTCTGAGCCAGCCCTGACAACTGATGGTTCATATATGCCACTGATGGTGTTCTTTGTAGGCTTTGAACCTGCAGTTTCAGAGAGATGATCATGCACACAAATCAAAAGTAAAGCACATGATAGCAAAAGTTACATGTTACAACAACAAAACTAAAAGAAGAATGATCAGTAAACATTTTTCTGTTCTTCCAGAAGGAAGGATAGAATACTCGATCATAGAAAAGAGGATTACTTGATTTTTGGAAAGCTCAACAGCTAAAGTGAGTAGGAATATGGAATATGCAGTTGTATTCACTCGGTGAAAAAACAATTAACCAATTCATGAAAAGAAGTATGTGTATATCCCATGCAACATGCAAGTGCAACAACCCAATAACATGAGAATACACATTACTTCTCACATTTAATCCATTTTTGCTTATAAAGTATAATTATAGAACCACGCACCATGAAAAACACAAACAAATTGCACAAGCATAAGAGAGCCAAGGTTGGAAAACCACCCATTACAAGAAAACAACCGCCTTATACAGTATGGCTCCTCAGAGAAATAGGACTTGAAAAAATGATTAAGAACATCATTTTGAAATTACAAAAACTTGAACCAAGCTATACAGAAACTGGAGTCATCAAATCCAGTTACTGGAAAGAGAAGAAGGTGATGTGATAAGGGATAACTCAAACCTGAGAGGTAAGCGAATTTTGTTGCACCAGTTGCTGCCTCATTGACCCTGCACTCATTCGCTGTTGAGCATATGGAAGTGCCCCATTAGGTCTTAGTTGTGACATATTTAGTGAGCCCATCACTCCCATTGCTTGTATCCCCTGCAAAGACTGCCCTGGAGAATTACCAGGATGGAATTGGGATCCTTGGGCTAACCCAGCTTTCTGCCTCGGCTACATCCAAAAGTGCACATATTTTAGAAAAAAAACTTTATTCTGATTATTTTTATTATTTTGCTAGCTCAATCACAAATGTATTAAATAATCAGCTTGAGACAGATGCAACAGATTCTATTGATCCAATCAACTACACGATCATTAAATGATTGAAAAGAAGCGCACCATTTTCTAAGCTTATCATATGCTGAATTCAGTCTGCTGGGCTCAGAAATAATATGTAATTGGATATCCTTTTAAAATTTAAGTATTAATATACTATCATTTGATCATCCCGTAGAAATGATTTTCATATACCTCTGACATCCAGCAACAATTTTCTAGTAATTTGTCACCTGTAAGTACTAAGCAGTACAATAAGTAGATTCCATATCCCAAGTAGCAAAAAACAATAATTTTGATCGATACCAATATAATTTTTCAACTTGAAAAAGAAAGAAAAAGAAAATAGTCTTTGTCTGGCCAAACAACTGCGCCACAAATTCAACGAATAGATCACTATTGTTACTGCATATAGTTGAGTACCCTATAATTAGTAACTCATGAAACATTCTCATCAAAACTAAATTGATTCACAGACTACCTAAAAAAAACTCCTAAAACAAAAAAATCTCAATTACTGCCTTTGAAAACCAAAGCAAATCACTACATAATCCATTGAGAAATTATGACAAACTCAGACCAGCACATAAAACATCATCGATAACAACAACAACAACAAACATCCAGAATTCTTACTAAAGCTATCAACTCTATCGAAAGCACAAATTACACTAGCACTTAAGTTCAACAAACGCATTAACAAAAAAACAGCGACTTTGTGAGCAAAAGACTATAAAAGTGATAACTTTAAACCAATCAAGCACATACTGAAGCCAACAATTGTGAGGGCAAGTTCAACTGGGCGGCGGCGGCGGCAGCTGCGCCGTTGATCAAAGGAAGGTGGCCAGTCTGGCCGAGAAGTGCTGAGCGAGACAAATTGGCACTACCCAATTGTTGATTCTGCTGCGAATTCTGTTGAATTGAAGCAGGCCCACCAAAATTCATTTGCCCATATAAGCCCTGTTGCTGCTGCCTCAACACGCCACCGAATTGGTTCTGTTGTTGTTGGTTAATTTGGCTCATGCGTGACATGGAAGGAGATCGTTGAAGGGCTTGTTGGATTTGATAGCTTGACATTGCTGTGACATTCTGCTGCTGCTGCTGCAAAATCGGTTGCTGTTGCTGATGTTGAGATTGGAGAGAAGGCGAAGAGGAGATTTGGGAGTGGTCCAGTGAAGGAGAGGAAGAGATTTGTGTGTTTTGAGGTAAATTTGATAGGTTTTGTGTTTGTGTCTGTGTTAAGGTTGCCGCTTTAGTGTTTGTTAAGGTTGCTGCTTGTTGTGGCTGTGATTGCGACGATGGGTCTATAATTGTTGTATTCGGAGAAGGGAGAGGTTTAGGGGAAGAGGCGGCAGCAGCAGCCGCAGCTGCAGCCGCAGCCGCAGCTGCGTTTTCTGCCATGGATTGGATTGGAAGATTTTATGGGTTTTCTTAATTTTACTTAAAAATTCATTCTTTCGAATTTCGATGAATTGAGTGACTGTAGCCTGGGTTCTTGCAGAATTAAAGAGGGAGAGGGGAAGAGGAAGGAGGATGACTCAGTGTAGCCTTATAGCAGAGGGAATGGTGCATGCGGGGCATCTCGTCCATACACGTAGCAGTCGAATTCGAGGCTGGAGGGATATATGGACTGTAGGCCGTACACGTGTATTGGATCGAAGAGTGACTTCAAGTAATGAAAAGTCAATCATAGAATAAGAAGCAAATAATCGACGCCCGTGCTATCGTCGTTAGTGCTAATCTAATCTCTCCATTTGTTTTTTGAACCAAAGAAAGAAAGAAAAGGAAGAGCGGCCGGGCGACTCTCTTACAAGTTCTATGTAAAAAGGTCAAATATTTTTTGTTTAAAATCATATTTACTATTTTCTTACTTTTTTACTCGTGTTTAACTATAACTAAATGTTTCTAACACCCAACACTTTTTTTCTCCATTTTCACAAGTTATCACACACAAATAAAAAGAAATGCAAGGTAAATGCATAACATATATGAAAAACTTTCAACCTTTATTAATCTCGTAAATTAAACATTTACATCATATAAAGTGTGTTATATATAAAGATTGCATGCTCTACACAATCAAGGCTTTTCATCCTATTTATAGATAAAAATAAGTAAGTTATAAGGCATAATCATTATTTTAATTTTCTAAGATATAGTAGGACACTTTCTCCCTCCTGTTTATCTATACACTTAGTGGCCCATGTTCTAGTAATTGTTAGGCGGTTTCTCTTCCATGTCCTCATGATCTTAATGATTTATAGAGTAATTCCAGTCATGTCTCATCTCCAGTCATTTGTCCCTCATAATCTGGAATTATAATTATAATCCCAATTCACAATCTGCTTGTGTAACTAGTAAGTGAATGAAATAATAGTAATCATAGTCTCAATTCTTCTGATGTCATGTCAGCGTCAATCCGACTTCTTAGGAACTGAAAGCGCTAATTGCCTATGAGATCAATCTCGAATTTTGCTTCTAAAGCTGTCTTGATTCTTGATAAGAATGTCCCTCTACTGTCATTTTCAAATGCGTGTTGCTGCCACCTTAAATAGTTCATTATCCAAAACTCACGTTCATGTCACGCTAGAACTTGTGACTTGTATGAACTAATATGTTTGCCAAATTCACTAACATTGTCTTCGTTGCCAAATTAGTTGACATTGTTTTCGTTGCTGAATTTTGTTATGAATTGACATTGTCACGGGAGTTGCAACTACCCCCCATATCCTCAACACAACCTTTTTCCTTAGTATATATATGACTTTTTCAACACTATTACATTCTCCCTCTAATATACTTCATTTGTTTATTAGTGTATTTTAAAAGTGTTTTTTTAATAATTTAGTTAAATTTATTTTTTATTTAAAAAAAATATTATTTTAATATATTTTTAAATAAAAAATACTTTGAAAAGCAATCTCAATCACAATTTATAATACTTTTTAAAAAAATGAATAAATGATGATTAAGTATTTTTAAAAGATTTTTTTATATATTTTTTCTCTTTACTTTAGAACTTTTTTGTACTTTTAAATATTTTGATATACTAATATTAAAAATAATTTTTAAAATAAATATTGTTTTAATATATTTTCAAATAAAAACAATTACTATTATACTTGCAAACAACATCCTATTAAAACGGTTGAGTGATATAGTCAATGGCGTTCAATTAGTCACGTGGCAGCTTTTCCATGGTGGTTTTTTTTAATTAATATGGGTGTGTAAATTAATTTTATATATAAATTTTAAAATTAAAAACTTTTATATTTGTTTTTTTGTTCTTTTCTGTGCAAAGCTTTTTGGACGTATCTTCCAGCACTTATAACAATTTCACTGGCAATTACAGGCGCACTTTTAATGACACTCCGCATGGCTTGAGAATCACTAGCCATGCAACTGCTCTTCGTTGCATTATAATTACATTTATAAATAATACTAAAATAATTTTATCCTCTCATGCTTCAAAATATTTAAGGGAAAAAATCTCAATAAAAAAAAACTTGTCAATCATAAATTCAAGCAAAAAATATATTTTAAGTTCATTTTTTTTCTATTTCAATCTTTATAGTTTTTAAAATTTAAACTTTAAGTCCATTTATTTAAATTATTTTTTATGTTTTTAAATCATTATATCAAAAATAATTTTTAAAAATTAAAAAAATATTATTTTGATGTATTTTTAAATAGAAAATACTTTCAAAAATAATTTTAACTAGACCTTCGACAGCTAAAATCACTCCCTGCTTTTCATCTTGATCAAGTTTTGGATTCTCATTCAAATTCTTTTCTCAGGTCCAAGACTGCTATAGTCATTTTAAACTCTTGTAATTTCTATTTTCCCATGAGATATATAAAAATTACGTTATTATTAACTAAGAGTATTCAAGTTATTTTATTATTTAATAAGCAATTTTTTGATGAAAAACTTACAAAAAGTAAAAGAAAAACCTGATTTTAAATATATCAAAATGTTAAAGAGTTTGATGGTTTTGTAGAAACTCACTGGTTTAAAATGATTAATTTATAGTTATGTTAATAATAAAGTCATGTTAATATAATTATGTTAATTAATTTTTATATTATTTTCATGTATTAATATAAAAAATATTTTTAAAAAAATCATTTAAATACAATTATAAAAAAAAAAACTTTTTCAAAATCAGCGTCAATCACACTTATATACACCCGCTAATCCTTACAGCTAAATTACAACGCAGGGCAAACCAACTCTTCGATGATATTAACAAGAACGAACGGTGCCTAAAAAAGTAAAATTTAAGAATGAGCATCCCGAGCTGACGTCCTCTTATGTGCATGATCTCATCCTCACCCTTCTTTCTACTTGTCAATTTAATGAAAAAGTCGAATCTATATATTTTTAAATGTAAAACATAACGTTAAATGCATGTAGAATTCTTCAACATTATCATTTAACTCAGTTAGGAAATCAATCTCGAAATCTCCTGATCCATCTCCTTACCTACTTGATTTTTCAATTTAATCATGTGTGAGATGACCTCACATGAATCGGTTGATGTCACAACTTCATAAATAATTTGAATGACTAGTAAAAATATAATTGTTCATCTAGTCCATGATTAGGGATTCAATGAGTTTCACTATCTTAGTAAAAAGAACTTGTACATTTAAAGTAACATTAGAATGTTTTTTTATATATATATATCAATGATAAGGATAGCGAGATAGAGGTATCAAAAGGAACATTATAGATAGATTTTATTTCTTGTATAACAATTTTTATATTAAAAGTAGAGCCGGTATTAAAATTTGATAGCAATTTAATGACATAATTATCTAATTCATTCATTTGCAAAACTCTGAATGACCTAACAATAATCACATAAGATTTATTATTTGTTTCAAAAAACATTGTTAAGGTCTAATTTGTATTATGAAATCATCTCTAACTTTAAATACATCATGATACTTATGTAAATCAACTCAAAAATTGTATTGTTTATTATTTGCTTAATGATCTTAATATGCATATTATGAACTCTACATCAAAAGACCTACCTAGATAAAACATCTTAATTTGAGCAAACATGGAAGTAAAACTACAGATTTCCTACATCTGTAACTATGAACATTATATAATTGAAGCTAAAAAATAGAACAAAAACTATTTGAAGTTTTGATAGATGTAGTTTGGACACAACCTAGAAAATTAGAATTATCTTCATCTTTCTCATCACGTGTCAAGGATAAAGAATCAAGAGCTCAACATATTGTTCAAAATCTATTACATGTAAGATGTTAATTATAGGAAATAAAATTAGGGATCTTGCAAAGACAATTATCTAGGAACTCATATAACATTATACTCACCTTCTTATGTTGTTCCATTTAAAAGTCTTTTAAAACTTTCTATATAACTAAAGCAAACACATCATACTCTTTTATTATTGTTTTTTTCTTAAAAATTGATATATATGTTTCTTTTGTAATTTGTATTTCATTTTAGTCCAATTAGTAATACGTGATTTACTTTTCCTCTCTAAACAATCCTTAACACTTTCCCATTAAAATGAGCTTCATCCTAACAACCTAACTTTTTTATTATAAAATAAGATGTATCAATCAAAGAAGTTATTCATGTCACTAATTTAGCACTTAAAAATCTAAGGGTCATAGAGAGCATCAAATGTGGAGGCTTCTATTTTATTATCTAAAAGCTAAACCCGAACATGGTTTAGCTACTATTCACAATGAGACAAATCAATGTGGACAACAATAGTAATATTTAGTTTTCGGGTCTGTTCAGTTCGTTCAGTTCACCGGTCTATTGTGTGTGTGTTTTTTTGCATAGTAAAATAACGTTTTTGTCCCTTGAAAAAGATAAAAAAACAATTACTGGATAGAGGGGTTCCACGATAATTACACATTTTCGGTCCGATCCAGGTAACCGGTTTATTTATTTTTAAATATTTATTTGCACATTAAAATAACCATTATGTCCCTCGTAAAGACAAAAAACAACTTCGACCGGGAGGGGTGCCACGGGAATTTCACATATTTTAAAATTGCTAAATATGGATATGCCCCAATAAGACAAAACAAAAGAGTTGGCTACAGGGGTGTCATGATAAATTAGCTTTTTTCATATTTATTCTGACGCGGTACTGTTGGCGTGTCACCAGACGCATCGTCCGTGCTCACGTTGTTTTTGGGCGACGCATGCGGCATCATACGACCTTCAAAAATACCCTACCGGCATCTAGAACTATTTTCGACATGTTCTCTTTCTTCAAGGGTGACACATGTTGGTCTAACATGGACGGAGACGTGCCGATGGTCGGTTGAAATATCTTCTCCCGTTTCTCTCTCCTGACTACGCAAATACACGTCAGGCCCCGCTATTTGTTGACTTTTCATTATAGTCCCTGAATTTTTCATTTTTTTGTATGGTCTTTATTCCTTTAATATAGGTTTTGATTTGTTTCAATCTTGCCATTCAATTGAAATTGATTATATATTGTAGTTACATTTCAGTCCTTGATTTTTTAATTTCCGGATTGGATTGAAATCCTTAAGATTTTCGGTATCAGACTTTTGATTTGTTTTAATTATATCCTTCAATGCAAATTGATTGTATATTTAAGTTTCATTTCGGTCCATGTTCTTTTAATTTCCGGCTTTGTCTTAAATTCTTTAATTTTTTCAGTATCAAAGTTTAGATTTGTTTGAATTTTGTCCTTTAAATTTCAATTATTATATATGTGTTTTTCATTTTGGCCTAATTTTTAATCTTGAATTTTATTTTAATTCCTTTATTTTTTTTATATTTTTCATAAATAGTTTCTATTTTTTTTCCATATTTATATGTACATGCTCTTAGTTTTTGTTTCAAATTTTTATTATTTCAACTGTTATTAAGGTTTGATTTGTTTTTTATGTGATGTTTCAATTTTAATTTGTGTTGGTGATTATTTGAAAAATAATATTTATTATTTTTTCTCTTTGTTTTTTGATTTTGAATTTTTATTTATTCTTTAGGTCATATAAGTTTTTAAAATCTAATAATATTTATTTATGTTTTGTCATTTATTTTGTTTTTAATTGCATTTTTTTAATATTGTCAGGTGTTGAAATTTCTCATTATTATAGATAAGGCATTCAAAATAATGATAATGATTATTTTTAAGTTTTTTTTATATATATGTGAGACTGATTATATATTTAATAATTATTTAATATTAGCGCCTGAAAATATATAGAGAAAAAAAAATAACCTAGGATTTTTTGAAGAAAAAAAATTAATATCAGTGTTCTAAATACTCTTAATATAATAATATGAGGAATAAATCTTATAAAATAAAATAAAAATTATTTTGGCTTTTAATTCTAAATTTGTCCTCTTTTGTTTAAGTTTATTTCTTAGAAAAAATTAAATTCTTGGATTTTAGGTTGTTTTTGTAAAAAACAATTTACAATATTTTTATGTATAATATTTTAGATCTAATATTACTGGGGGGAAAGACAACTCATAAACAAAATGGATAGATAAATTTACAATTAAAAAATATACGGAGCACTTTCTCTGTGTTTCGATTACATTTTTCCTTTTAGGCGGAAAAAAACTCATTTCTAATAGATTTTATCTATTATAATTTTACTAATTAAATATTAAAATAACTAATTATAGCACATAAAAAATCAATTAATTTTTTACATAGAAAAAAACTCAGGGCAGCATAATGACAAGTCACCTGGTTGGGTTCTATAACTCGCTCATTAGGATTATGTTAGTTAAAGTTACCTAAATAATATTGATATTGGTGGTGGGAATCCCTAAAGTCTACAAGGATTCCACTTTTTAGACAGATTGGTCATGTGGGTTTGCATAAGTTATATAGTTCTTCTTGAATGCCACTAAGAGTATTGGGTCTATTAATTATAGACATAAAGTTAAAGATTATAGGATCATGACACAAATACATGCTAACACTAATTTAGAAAAGAAATTACAATCATATATAATTCTTTCAATTGAAATCACAATACAAAAATAAGCTAATTCTTTTTTTTTTATGCGGAGATTAATCGAGAATAGAATACATAAAGAAAGTTTTAAGCATGAATTGCTAGACTTTAATTGTAAATAACTAAACCAAATACAAATTGCAACTCCTCACAAATGTAGCAAAGATTCACAAATAATAAAGAGTAGATGCTGTATATCAATGGGGTTTGATTGATAGCCAAAAATTTAACACAAGAATATGGAAGATTGGATTATTCTTTTTCATGCATAAAAGGCATTATAGATGATAAGTTCAATAACAAGTACATTGAACAAAATAAAATTCAATGAATTAAAGGGTAAAGTAATTTACCAACCCAAGATTTGAATTGTTGAATTTAATCTTGGTTTTGAAATCATTCAACTTGTTGATGTCATGTCACTACCATCTTGAATGATTTCAATCATTTTTCTTTCCTTTTTTTTTTTCTTCTTACTGCCACTTTTTTTCTCTACTCTCTCTCTCTTTTTCTTTCCTTCCTGTTTTTTTTTTTTTTTTTTTTCATTTTTCTTCAAGAAAAGGGCTGAAGAAGATAAGAAAATAAATTAACATATAAATATTAAAATCTTAACTATAACAAATAATTAGACTTATAAACAATTAAATCAATCCCAACGAATAAACCCAAATAAAATTAAATAATACAAAGACTAGGCTATTTTTCATCATTGAAGATTGAATGATATTCAATGTACCCATTAAAACTCAATTCCCAACACTTCAGTTCGGGAAACCATAATTGCGATCATTCCAAGTAAAGTTTATGCAGCTTAACCACGTTGATCATAGGTTTCGTTGTCAGCTTAAGCTTCCCAGCCACCATTGCAACTATCAACAATTTAAAGCAGCAAAGATAAACTATTCACTTTACTAACTTACTGCGTTGTGATTGCCACACAGAGATATCTGCAAGAGATTCGAGTGGCTGTCAATAATAAATGGAAGCTGGATGGACCACACTTGACAAATGTGCACCCCACAGCAAGCAATCAGGCAATCAGCCATGCGAAAGCGAAGAGCTTGGCCAATAATCTCTGGTTCTTTTCATGTCGTTTCCGTATAAAAGAATGATTGCTAGAATCCAGAGCCGTATAAAACACCTAAAAACAGCATACTGTACAGATATTTGCAATTCCACCACAAAATTTAATCTTTAAATTACAGATAGATCTTATGTAGTGAAACTTTATATACCATTACCTACATACATCTAGTTTGGTGCCTCTCGAAAGAAAACTGGAGGCTGCTCCCTAAAATACTGACAAACAGCACATGAAGCTGCTCTACAGCAGGGCTGCACTCATAGAATTGGCAAAGAAATGCTCACGGTATACCAGCTTTGGTTCTCTGAATCTATTCCCAAGGAGAGTTCTCAATAAGACAGGGGGGGCACTTGATGTAGACTGGTGCATCTTCCTCACAGTGAGGTGTTTATCCAAAATCATCAACTCCAATAGATTTCTACAACTCTGCAAAAATGATTAGAAATACACAACATCAATAATCCAAACGTGGTTTAGAGGCATGAGTTGCATGATTTGATATAACCTGCAAGTCTTAATCTATTTCTACTTTGATTAAACCTTGTGCCAAAGATTTAATTATACCCTGGAATGTTTGTCTGCATGGAACAATATTTTTCTTTGATTAAGTGTAACCAAGCTTTGTTTGCCATGAGCACAATATCAGTTCATGGACACAAGCATGATTAAATAATATATCTTCGGTTAACAATAAATTAATCGGTTACAACAATTGCTAGAGAAGTGATTAATTCCTAGCATAATTACACGAGTATAGGTATTTTTGTTACTTGCTGTTTAGAGTTTGTAAAATCTTATGATTTTCAAGACCTTCCAAAGAGCCTAGTTAAAAAAGCAATTTCAATAACCTTAGATAGAGAAATAGCGTGTGTTTGTGCGCGCGCGCATGGTGCTGACACCGCAGCAAAGCTGTGATGGACACTTCATGTCCAGAGTGCATAAATACTGATCCTAGCAGAAGTATATTTTAAATCAGAGAGTCCATTTCATCAATTACAGATGTTGGAACAATTCTCAATGGCCTGACAAGGGACATTTTAGAAATTAGAGATAAAAAACGTTAGTGATAATAAATACAATAGCATACCTGGGGATTTAATACATCAACATGGAATATAATATTCTCCTGCCAAAATAATTAAGGCAAAAGTGAGAAAAAATGAAGTGAAATGAATCTTTCAAATTCTAACATGTACTTCAAGGGCACATATTAATGACAGTAAATGAAAAGTTTAAATTCCAATAATCAGCAAGCAATAATGCATTATTGATTCAGATGTTTCTTGATTATCTAAGTAAAGAGCCAACATTTGTCGGGGTTAATATGTGTCCCTACGCACATTTTAGAAAATAAAACCTTGATGAACAATCTCCGAAAGGAGCAACTTGTTCAAGCTTGCAGCAAACAGACAAAAAACAAATAATAGTCTCAACCATTTCACTAGCATCTCATAAAAATGAAACTCTGTTGTCCAACAATTTAAAAACCAATACTTGAGTTTGAACTGAAATGTAAGACATAAAGCAGATATCCAAAATTTTCTGAGTTATGTTGAAATTAAACAAATTTGTAAAAAGTACAAATACAAGCAAGTTGACAAAATCAAAAGTTACTTCGAGAAGCAAACTCCATATATTAGTTTTTCTTGGTATTTTTGCTAAGAGTTATAGCAAACAGTTAAATTTACATCACAAGGAGTATTGGATCACACTTGTACCATAAAATTTTGATGACATTATGATATTACCATAGCATCAGCAACATTCGCTGCTTATTGTTTTTATATATTTTTTAGAATAGCATTCTATGCTGGAAAGAGAACATCTGATAATGAATTAATGCTGTACTTTTGAAAAGGCAGCATACCTCTGTTATACCAGGATTTTGCATCACAGTACCAAGAACATGACGTACAAGTCCATTGTAAACAACCTTATTGATAGTCCCGTCTCCATTTATCCATGGCAATATTGGCATACATATCTCACCAGAAGAGGCTTCACAGTCAATAACCTGTTCTGGTGATATTGCATTTTCTTGTAAATGACTTTCATGTGCAATGCTATGGGTTTCATTCAAAGATGCAAACTCTCCAGGAAGATTAAGAATGGTAACTTTGTGCATGTCATGATTTTCCATGACCACTTCCCTTGGTGAACTAGTAACAACTACATAATTTTCAGGCTTCAAAGTTAGATGACCATCATCAATGCTCTTTAAGGACTTTGTCACTGGATGTGTTGTAAGATCTTGACAAGAACCAGCCAGTGAGGTCAGGAAGTACTTGGAACGATACAATGCATCAACCACACGAACAGATTCATAAGCATTGACCTGCCCAAAATGCAGCACATTATAATTATTCTTGAGTTGAAGTTTATGCAACCAAACCCATCCTGAGTTGATAAATGAAATTTAAGGGAGTTTATGACATCAAGTCCAGGATATAAATGTGTTTGTGCGTGAGCATGTTGTCAGCAACCTCAACCAAATTCCCCAGTCTTTTAGAAGGACAGTGGATTTGGCACAAACTCAGATAAAAAATCACCCCCCAGTCACCCAAACCAAGATATTTAACTCTCACATCTGTCATCTAAACACTGGCCATTCTTGTTTGAGAAATATTCTATTGAATTAATATTCATCAATAAAAGAACAAAATATAAGGCAGACATGAGGAGAGTGGAAGGTGCCCCAAGAAAATGTATTTAAAATTGCGACACCCCCACCTAAGTGCACTGTTGTAGGCACACCATTCTTGAATCTTTTTAATTAGAATAAAAGAATTTCTTCATAATCAAAAGTAAAACTGACCTTCAAAACTCGTCCAAATGTCTGGAGCACATCAATTATCTGTATATGCATATTTTCTCCTGAAAAACAAAAAATACTCAGCAGTGCTTATGGATAAATGTTACACGTTTCAAAGTTGAAGTACAAATCCACAAGAAGGGAGAGCAGAAAAGGCCTGATGCAGCTGGCATACCTGTAACTTGGGAAATTTCTTCCATGCTCAAACCCTGGTCACCAGCCTTTTGAATAGAAGCATAAATGGTCCTAAGGAAATCAGGATTCATTTGATTTCGATCATAAGGTTTTGGCACCAGATATTCCAAATAGCATGTCATAGCCTCCCAAGGTGCCATGCTGGGCCATGCTGCTGTAGGGACAGTGCTGCCAAAATTGGGAATTTCCTCCCTGTTGATGTGACAAGATGAACTCCAGCTGATTTCCTGACCCAGACCAGCATTGAGCATCTCATTCCAACGAATTTCACCTTGACAAGTCTCCCCATCTTTGAGCAAGTCTAGAGAATTAATGGTTTGCATTGCTGCACGATGCAGAGACACCACTATACCAGGAAAGCCCTTTTCTCTGCGAGAAAAAAGCTCACTATCTGCCAGTGATTTCAGTTTTTTGCCCCTGTCAGAATCACAAAATTCATCACCCTTATTTTTGTGTTTCAAGCTTCTTAGGTCTTCAGCTTCTCCCACTCCTTCAACTGGCATGCATGGAGAAATGGACAACTCACCTGAAGAAACTTGAGCAAACAACTGAAAAATGTCACCACACTGCAAATCCGCAGTAAGATCAACCCCTCCTTCCACAAGGTTCCTTTCTCTTTCATGAAGCCAGCTGGAAAGTTTAGCAGCCCTCTTTCCAGCATTAGATGGAAATGGAGACTTAGAAACACTGGTCAGGAAATGTTGAGATAGCACAAAAGGTTGACCGCCACTGCCCCCAATCTGTCAAATGGTGAAAAAGTGAAGAAATGAAAGGGGTGAAAAGGTTAACTTAAATTAATAAAAAAATATATAAGAGAGGAAAGATAGAATGTAAATAGAGACAGTATAATGAATTAAATCATCAAGAAAATGAGCTTCAAGAGACTAGGGGGATTGAAAGACAAGTTACTTAGAGACCTTAAATCAAATTGACACAAATGACCTCAACCAAGCAAAAAATTAAACAAGGTACACGTCTGTTTCCAACACAAGAAGCCCAGGAGTTATACTCAAAAAACCTTTCATATGTTTGCAATGTTATATCAGAGTTCACAGTTCCACAAACCCTCTCGAGTATCAGCAACAAGTACATTAATAATTATTTTTCTGAAAGACAGCCACTTTAAAGAGCAAATAGTAAAGTGTGGGCTTTCTGGCATGCTACAGAATATTTAATCTACAGGGACTCTGAAATTAGTAGGTACTAGTATAAGAATGATAGGGTGAGAAAAAAGATAAATGCATATATGATATAGAGCAGTGGTATCAATTAGTCTAAGATGTTAGAAACATGAACAAAGAAGACTAATACTTCACCTGTAAGCAAAAGCAAATTTAAAGAGGGTGATAAATATTTTAGTACTTTCAAATGAGTCTAAGCAGATCATAGTTATGTGTGTCCTCATCTCATGATACAGTGAAGGAAGCATGTAACATATTTTGGCCACAATTTACATGCAAAGCCAGCCATAGCAACTGCAATAAATTTAAGAAAAGAAAATTATGTTTTACCAAGATTTTTTTCACTCTAAGGTAGCTAAACGCTGCAAACAGATCGTGTTCAGAATAACGCCGTAAGGTTTCTGCCAAAAAAATTTGCAGCTCTGGTGCTGTTGAAGTGCTCAAGAAGACAAGCTTTAATAATTCTACAGCATTAGAAATAGCCAATGACTTGTGCACTTGTCTACAAACACTAGTCCCTTCGTCTAAAAGCTTAGAAAACTTCTGATGAAGATGATATTGTCTTGATCTTTGAGCAGAATCTTTTCGTTTTCCAATGCCAATTTTTGACATGTCCTTGGGAGCATTTGACGGAACTGTTTCAGATTCCATTCGATTCTGCAAGAAAGAACATGTATTTGAGCAATACACTTTGAGTAAGTACTCAAAAGCAGCAACCATCTCAAAAAAAGAGTAGCTAGCATGAAAATGTTGTTAGATGCAATAAATGAAATGTGTTCATATGGAAAGCCATGCACATGGTCAATGAGAACAACAGACAAATAAGAATACTCTCCTCAACCCTGGGATTCACCAAAATCAAATACAGAGGAAGGCCAGCCTTAATTATCTAGCTATTCCTAACTAAGATGATCTTTCAATTGCATTACTTTAGATGCTGGGATGATGAAAAGAAAGAAAATGTGATTGTAGAGGTGTCAGAGATGTACATGTCCTTCAACATTTGTGTTTAAATCACACCATTCTTCAGAGCCAGATCCAACTCTCTTAGAGATATCTAATTTACTCACTTGCTTGTAGTGGAAAACATCCTCTAAGGCTTTTCTAATACTTTTTTCCTTGAAATCATCCCAACACTCTTCCTCACAACCAGCTTCTTCATCACATTCAACAGCGTTGGAGGACTTCCCATGAAGGCCTTCATTGACAGAGCATCGCAAGAGAACTTTGCAGTCATTTTTGTTAAGAAACCTGTTCTGGGTTCTCTCCAGGTGCTTTGCATAGCGCTCACCTAGCATGGTACAGAGCTTCATTACAGCTGGTCTAAATTTTGTGTTTTGCCTAAAGAGGGATGACATCCTTCTCGAGCAAATTCCAGGTTCTGCTGGTAAGTCAGGAAGTGCATTCCAATCAACACGGTGAAACTTTGGACCAAGAACTGCACGATGTCTTGCATATTGGATCACCAATTGTCTGTAAGAAAGAAAAAAACATAGAAATACAGAAAAATAAGGAGTATACTCATACCAAAATAGCAAACAACTCATCAGGAACAAAAAAACTAATCTAAACTAAACTTTGATTGACCAGGTAGACAAATAAGAGGTGGAAAATGTAGAATATTGTGGTTGAACTTGAAGAAAATATCCAGAAAATAACAAGCAGGTGGTTTAATCAAAAAAGCTATTCACTTTATGTATTTATATTTCCCAATTGAATCAAGGACATGCAACGAAGTAAACTTCCTTGCTTTAAGGCATACTACATGGAACTAACAGCATACAAATTATAAGAAACCATGCTTCATTAATCTATTACATGCTTCAGATAGGTGTTCCTTGAGCCATACAGAGAGAGTAGTTTCCACCTACCTATCAGCTTCATCTGTCCATGGAAACCTGGATCGGCGTGTTAGCTTCATCTTTGAAAAAGCACAATCGTTGATTACAGAATGACGTTCCTCATCTTCAGACAGTCCTGGTCCTCCCAAAATATCAAGGTGATCATCATCCTGGAGTTCTGGCAAATGATCATGTTCGGAAGAAGAAAGATCTTTTTCTACCATGAATTGGTCGCCGGCATCAGGTAATTTGCTAAGCCTCTGTCTGTCCAACTGTGCATTTATGTTATCAGCTCTGCCACGCTTTGTTGGGCTAGATCCCAAGGGTTTCTTTCTTTTCTTAGAGGATGAAGGATGTATCTTTTGTGGCATCTGACACTCCTCACTTGCATTTTCAACACCTTGAAATCTATCAAGACGACAATGGTGCTTATCATAATAGACACGAAGTACCTGCATGGAATATTCAGATGAGAACAAAAATCAGAGAACATTTTCCAAACAAAATAGTTATCATCCTTCTCGTATGATAGAGCTGAGAAAGAATTCAGACCAAGTCAAGCAAATTGCAACACGAGCTAGCAACACAGAAGACAAAACACCGAGTGTACAGAATCAAACCTGCTGTAAAGTCAAATTAAGATCCTTTGCAATCTTCTCACAATCTTTATATGACAGAGTTTTGCTCCGATCATCCATAACTATCCGTTTTAGGAGCTCAGCACGCTGATCAGAAGACATAATTCGAACCGAGGCCCATGATCGGTGATGGGAAACCTGAACAGTCCATTTCAAATGAGACACGCACATGTAAGTGTTTCTGTGTTTCATGTAGTACATGATTGAAAGTGTCCATGTATAATGGCCAACATAGGATTCAACCAATGCATCAGTAATGACAAAGGAATGCAATGCTCACCAATATGTATAATTTCTCACTTACAAGTGACACAACACAATGTTCTATATAATTTGCACACGATGAAACTTTTGATTATGCCTACACAAGAAAAACTTGGCAAACAAAACATCAAGCAAATACCTCAGGTACAACAGATCCAGGAAATGCATGTTTAGCAGCTATTTGATGAGCAGCAGCATAGCAGTACTCCAGAGTTTTCCAATACTCATCAACAGCTTCTCTGTTTAACAGGAAAAAATCATGTCTTATTCTTGGACGAAGGTCAAGACATCTTAAATTAGATACTGCTACTATTGATAGTGGCTCTTCAACATAAGGTTTAAGCTCCATTGCATGTCTGGATCTGGCATGTGGAACCTTTACACCATCCTCTGAATGCCCATCACGTACTAAACGGATCAGCTACATCACAACCAGATAAGAGGTATGATAGATTGAAGATGAAAGATGCTCATTCATCAGAAACAATTGTAAAGTGAGTAAGATGACTAATGCACATTCATGAAAGAACAACTGTGATGTAAATACAATTTTCTTGTTCAAAAGGGAAGACTGTTGCATATGATGTAAAGAAACCAACCCCCAACTGCCTTGGCATTCTGATCATCACATACACTATTCTTTGCTTTTATCCAGCTGAAGAACCCTTTCACGTGTAGATAGGTAAATGATTGATGAATTTGAAATTATCTTAAATATTGCTACTTGAAGCTAGACATGGGTAAAGGTACAGATTTTGTTGAATTAAAAACTTTCAAAGCACAACATAATAACAGAAAGAGTGATAAACAAGCCATATCAATAAAGTGCTACAAACATCATGAAACAACAAGTTAAGAATGTGTGCAAAGTCATTTTTGACCTAGTAGCAATACCTTCAATCGACGTAAAATGTCAATGATCAATGACAATCTGTTAGTGGCCCTACTATCCAACAAGTTTCTGTATTCTATAATAGGAAGATCAGAGAGACGCAATCCCCTCTTGCACTTTTCAATCATATCATCATACTTTTGTGCAGATCCTGCCACTTGTAAGAACAGCTCAATCGGAATGGCATCAATAACAGACTCTAATTCAAACAACTTGTAGGCATATGAATATGTCCCAGATGATAAATCATTGTTCCATTCAGGCAAACTACTTAGATGATTCCACAAAAAAATATGAAGCAGCCGAGCACGGCCCATTTTTGCTAAAACAAACCCATTAGCTCGCATGGCTTCCCATTTAGCAGTCTTTTCTTCCGAACCTACATGCATTTGAGTTCTTGTTACACTATTTAACACTGGAACTGATCCCTTAATCTTCAGTCTAGATGACCCCTCTCCACGACTTTGCTTTTCAAAAACCCTTACTCTATCATGAATTTCACCCATTAGTTCAGGAGGAAAACCTTGAACAGATGGGTGAAGAACCACTAGGATGGTACGATCTCGGGCACAATTTGTGACAGCAGGGACATTAATGTGCTGTAATTTGCAGTGCCCTTGCCGCTCAAGCTTGTATAGAATTCGATCAACAGTCTTCCTGTCAATTGTTGTGCCCTTGTCCTCAAGACTCTTTAGCCACTTGTGTATTTCAGGTTTCAAAATGAATATCTTGTCCTACACAGAACAAGCATATTGAAAATGAGTTGCTAGAAAGACAATTACAGGAAACATCAAAGGAGATGCAAGAATTAGTCAATCTCTTGGTGTAAGCCTGGTGAAGTGAATGATGGAAAACCTGTAGCCATTCAAGAATCTTCTTCTCCCTCAAGGCGCTATCAGCCGTTAAAGGCACATGCAGATATGTCTGAGAGGGTCCAGCATGAGGAGGCATCAGCAAAGTTTGTGCTGTTTTAACTGATGAAGCACCATATGGTTCCATTTGCATGCTCTGTATATCAACTTCAGCATTGGACACTGTACTTCTTGGCCTGTTGAGTGAATCTGGCACATTGCCAGGACAGAACTGCATATGGTTAGTTTTACCATCCTCAGGTGAGACACTATACAAATCAGTATCAATTTCCTCATCATTCAGTTTTTCAGACGAAGCAGAATAAATTGCCAAGGTTGAATTACCATACTCTAATAAATCTACATCAGATCTGACAGGTACAACAGCATTGCTAGTACTCAGATCAGAAATATTATTGTCACCAAGGACAGCTATGGATTTACAAAGAACTGCAATTGGTGTGTTAGAATTTGAATTTCCAGCAGTCCAAACTCGATATTCTGGAGTTCTTTTGTTGATTTCTGCCTGCCTGTGCATCCCAAACATAGACAACATATTTTCAAACCGAGGATAGTTTCTTTTCTTGTCAAGTCCCAGCTTCTTACCCACCTGCTCATAGATAAGTTGATTTTGGAAAAAAATAATTACAGTCAGAAAAAAAATCAGTGAGAAAAGATGAAGCACAAGATATTTGCAAAGATACCTTCAAATTATAGCACCATTACACTAAAAAAGAAGAGAATATCAAGTGCTAAATATAATGGTGAAAGTAAAGCAATCTGCCATTATAGGAAAATTTGTTCCTTTCTTGGGTAATAAATGCACATAAAGTGTAGCACATAATTGTAGTGAAAGGTCAACAATATCTTTTTGGGGAGGCAGTAGGGAGAGGAAGGGTCATGGATATAGAAAAATGTTGAAACTCTTCTCTCTTTTTTTAATGATTGGTCAATAGAAAACCATAAATGAAATATTGAAGAAGAAAAGTGCATTTTTAACCAACAAAGTTGCCTCCAGATTCAATGAGACAAGTACAAGAATCAATGCCCACCTCTCTAAAAGTAACCCCCTTGGATCCTGCAGCATCAATCAAATCATAAATTTGCTGGTCAAGTGAAAGTTCTACAAGTTGATCAGTTTGTTGAATCATCTTTCCAAATTTCACCAGCACTTTGTTGTCACAATCTTCACTACATCCACGAGTTTTGGGCTCAAAATTATTAGGGGAAAACTCCTGTAACAATCGTAGGCAACACTCAACCTGCCAAAAACAGAAACTAAAGAAGTGATGAAAGAAACTCAAAGACTTTTTGTACACAACAAGATGCAGCAGTCCTCAAAGAAAGGTTTTTTAAGCAAACCTTTCCATCAACTTTAGCTTCAAACTCCTCAACAACACAGGCATCTTTCAACCTATGCAATATCTAAGAGAACATCAAAGAAAGTATATCACAACAAAAACAATCATAAATAACCAGGAAACAGAACCAAGTTCAAATATGCAGAGCAGATGAATAACTTGTATAGCTTACATTTCTCCAAGCTCTGTGTCCTTTTGTTCCGCTGTAACCAAGATCCTGTTTGATATCTGAAATGACAAGGACCTTCAATAACACAAAAATCAGCACACTTCAGAATCGTAACTGGCAAGATACAAAACAGTTTAAAAAGCAAAACAAAAAAAAAAAGAGTTTACCTTGTCATTGGCTTTTTCAAGTTTGTCACAGATGGCTTTTATTGCTGGTAAATAATCCCTCACAAGCACCTTAGAAGAAGACTCCCCGTCAAAACCACCCCTCTCAGTTTCCTCCACACATTCCTCATTAATCTCAAACCTCTGTTGAACACCTAAATGCTTTGCATGACGGTATAAATACAACATATTGGTAGTGACACTCACATCTTTCATCTTCACAACCGCAGGTTGTCTCACAATCAACCCTCTGCATTCTAGACTCCTCACCACATAAAAAAAGTTATTATTTTCTACCTTCAAGTCCTTTGCCAGTGCGTTTTGTGTAATTCCATTCCCTCTGCACATGTTGATAACCACTAAACATCACTCTAACTTTCACGCAAGCTTAATTAATCAACTAATTAGTAGTTAAGTAAATGCAACCAAATTTGATTCAATTCTCAATAAATAAGTCTAGCGAAAGCAGCCCAAGTACGGTAAGTAGTTAAGGTTTGGAAGCCTTGCAACTATGTTAGAAAGCAGTATCGTATTATTGCTATACAGTATTGCTAGATATCAAGAAAATATGACAGGATAAAACTCCAAGAATTCAGATGATTCGTTGATCATGATTATCAAGCTAAACATTATCAGCAGGGAAATTTTGTAAAATCAGGAAGACGATGATGAACAAACCTAGAAACGGCAAGTCGTTTAAGAGCATTGCGTTGATTAGAAGAAATCCCAGTAGACGGTGTGTCGTAAAGACCAACAAAGGAATCCCGAAGGTGCTCTTTGGCTACAATTTTCAAACCGAGCTTCTCGGCGTCTTCACAACGCTTGATTTTGCTGTCGTCGGAACTAAACGGCAGATTGTATCCAGGAGCAGGGAATTGAAGTGAAGGTATTGAAAGTAGGTTTGTCCACAGAGAGGCCTTGACTGAAGGAGAAGGTTTTGGCGTTAATGTCGACCAGAGGGAGGATAGGGAGACTCCGCTGGGACCATGGTAACAAATTTCTTCAAGAGCTGAAGAGATGAGAACGTCCATGGAGGCATGTAGTGATTGATTAGGTGTGCTTGGTTTCTGAGAATATTTAGAAGGTTTTTTTGTGTTTTTTCTCGGAGAAGTAGCACTGGCAGGGCGCCTCAACGAGGGAGTGGGAGAGGAAAAAACACCCACACCAGCAATTGGAGGGTCCAATGCGACGTCATTCTTCGGAGCCTTGACTGGGATGCTCTTAACGACGTCATTCTTCGGAGCCTTGACTGGGATGCTCTTAACGACGTCGGTTTGAATAGACGGCTAAGATTTAAAACCTTGCAGTAAACTAAAGTGTGGTTGTGTCGCAGGCTATAAAACCCTACAGCCTAAGAATAAAATAAAATAAACGAAAGTACTGCTGGTGAAATAAACGAGGTAAGAGGAAGAAAGAGAGAAAGAATCTAACTACAAAACAAAATCGTTATATCTGTGCTTCTCTCTGAATATTTCTTTCGTATTTCTCTGTCAATCAAATCTTTCTTTCTTTTTCTTTTTTCGTTTTTCATAATTTCCTTGCCTTTCTTCAAATTCCCACTACAGTTCCATTCCCCTTTCGTTCAATCCTTCTCCACAAAACCCTGTGCTTTCCTGAGAAAATTCACCTTTCCTTTCTCCACCTCCAAGCCCACTAAAATGTTCCTGCTTCTGTTCAAGGTAAGTGGAGTCAACGATACATGACGGTCAATATGCGATTTTTTTTTAATCTATTTTTCTTCTTCTTTCATATTAGTGTTTCTGTGTCAAGATTTAGAAATTTTCTGGAAGAGACAATTTGATGCTTTCCGGGTTTTTTTTTTTTTAGTTTATCTCATAAAATATAAGATATGAACTGAAGTATAAAACGTGAATTTTTTTTCTTTATTGTTCAGTCATTGGGATTTTTTTCCTGTTATTATTGTAAATTTAATCTTGTTTGGTTGTGTCCTTGAGGTTTTTGCTTTTGTTTTTCGACTTCAGGAAATATAGATCTTTTCTTCCTTACTCTCTCATTTAATTTGATCCGGTAATGTTGTTTTTCTCAATCCATTTTCATGTTTTCTTGTGAGAGTACTGTTAAATTATCTTATGGGAATTTATCTGGCATTGACTGGTTTTGTTGTGGTTTTCTTAGTTTAGAGTTATTCTCCACACAAGGTCTTCAACGTGGGATTGGGTTTTTAGAGAAAAGGTTGCTTTTTTGTGGAAAAAAGAAAGAGCGGTTTGCTTTCTTTTCTTTTTAATGTTATAAAAGGGAGGGGTACTAATACATATATGCTGCTTTTTTTTTAATTTATCTCTGCTGTCTACACTATCCTGTCCATCTGTGCTTGGTTGTTGAGAAAATGCAGGGGGGGGGAACTGTGTATACTCACCTCAGACCGAGCACGATTTTGCATTAGGCTTTGTTACCTGATGGGTTTGAATTGCGTGTAGTCTGTGTGATTTTTCAGTATCAAATTTGGTAAAGCTAACCTTCTGATTCTGTATTCTAACTTTTTTTCCCTTTATCCGCTATTTATCTGAGTTAATTTTTTATACAGGAAAAAAACTGGTTTTGATCGATTGAAGAGAGATAGATAGAATGGAAGGTGATTTATTTTCAGGTTTAAGCAATGGAAACCAAGTAGATGGCAAGGTTTTGCAAACATTCCAGAAGAGTTTTGTGCAAGTTCAGGACATTCTGGATCAAAACAGGTTGTTAATCAATGAAATAAACCAAAACCACGAGTCGAAGATCCCGGACAACCTAACTCGAAATGTTGGTTTGATCAAGGAGCTAAACAATAACATTAGAAGGGTGGTGGATCTTTATGCTGATCTTTCGAGCAATTTCACCAGGTCAATGGAACCTTCATCAGAGGGTGAATCAAGCGGGATACTGAAGTCCAGTGGAAAGGCCAATTCGAAGAGAATTAGATCCGGGTAATCGATTCAACTGAGCTTTCATGGAGATTCTCCACTGGCTTTCAAAGCAGAATAAGAGCATTTTGATATTAGAGGAAAAGAACTTGATTTTGAGGCTTGAAGCTTCAGTTTGATTTCTTGCATATCCATTGTAATAACAATTTAACTAATTCACATAAAGTTATGTGTAACAGTATCATCTTGTTGAATTAATTTCAATTATGCATCTTGATTACATTTTTATTTCTGAGGCCCTTCTAATTCTGTAGGTTTTTATTGTTGAGAGAGAGAAAAACCTGAGATAGAAAATATAAACTAACAATGATTGATGTGTTACATTTCTTTTTTATTTAATTTAATATTCTGTTCGTTCTTTATTGATGTGCTGTGGTAGGACTCCTCACTTGTACTTCGATTATGATACTATATTGTTTAATTGATCATTAAGTGTTAATTAAAAAGATAATGTGAAACATTCAAGGGCCACTCATCTTTTAGGTTGTTAGAGCTGCCCAAATCTGATTTTTCTGTTTACTGGTGATGATGATCACAATTTGCTGATCATATCCACTAATCTGCTTTTGATGGGAACTTTCACCAAACCCCCCTTTATTCTTTCCTATGTTTGTCAAAGGATTCCTCATGATGTCGACTACACCTTGGGGTGGACAGTGGTGGGATAGACTGCTTAGAATTTTCTGAAGCTCCTGCCCTGAGAACTATTTCCAACTTTTTTGACATTGTGGGGGGGAGTGGGAGCAGGGGATTGTGTCGTGACCCTGAGCATTATTGTCCTTTTGGATTATAGCTCCTTGGCGACAATTGGAGAAAGCAACTTTGTTGAAATCTATCTGGTTTTGCATCAGGCACCTCAAGCTCAGAATCTAATGTTTCGGGTGAGTAATGACTATTCTTTTGACCACTACTTTGTCCCCATCTCTTGACTGTTTCAGTTTTCGTAAAGATCAATTAAAGATCAAAAGCAAGGTTGCTTAAGAGAAGACATGAGTACTTTGAGAGAGAGTTAGAGAGATGATCAATCAAACAAGTGAAGGGCCCCGTGATTCTCTTGGCAGTGGAGCCGGTCGAACTTTGCTTATCTTTTACTACTAAAGGTTCTCTTATCTTCTCCCTTTGCTCATATATTCTCTTTTCATCTATCTCCTCTAAAGTTTTGATTTTGTTAATAGACTTTCACATCGCATGCTGATGATGTCATTGCATTGCATTGCATTGCATTGCATTCCATTACAGTCCCTCCCTCCTATCTTCTATCTTCTGTCTTCATCACAGGTGTTTCGTACTGTTTTTTAAAAGTGTTTTTAAAATAAAATGAAAATTAATTGTTTTGGTTTGATTAAATATTTTTATGTATCGATGTCAAATATAATTTTTTTTAAATATATATTATTTTAATATATTTAAAAAAAAAAAAAACTCGTAACAGCATTTCTTCACTGCACCACAAACAGTGGCAGAAACAGACAATCAACTTGATATAACAATTGCTTTTCTTGAGCATCCCATTAACCTTTGCGCTTCTGTATGTTATTCGTGGGAATCATTTATTAGCTTTCGTGATCGGGATGAATGATGATGATTCCTGCAAAGGGATGGTTTTTTGGTTTTGGATGCAGTCATTACCCCAATTATTTGATAAAACTTGCTACACTTTGAATTGTTTAAACCACAAGTAGGCTCGGATCACTCGCGAATAGTTTTTCTCTGTGTATTTTTTAAAAGTTGTGCTTGTCGGTTATGTTATTTTTGTATTAAAAAATCATATTTTTCAATTTTGTTTTCATCTTTAAATACCTTTAAAATAGATATTTTTCAATTTTACAGTTTTTTCTAATTAGTCTAAGAATCCAAAATTAAACCAAATAAGAAAAACTTTCCAAGACTGATATTTTTTTTGTTACAGGATAAGAATTTTAAACCAACTTAATAAGATTTTTTTTTAATGTGAGATGAACTTATTGATATCAAGATCGTCATCTATCTCAATACTTATGGATTAAAATGAGATCAAATATAAGGATGAAATTTTAAAAAAAACTAAAATAAATAAATATTATTTGATAATCAGTGTTGTCTGTCGTAAATTTACAAAATGTTGAACAGTAATATATTTTTGTAATTGTAATTTCTTGTGTACATGGATAGATCCATGATTATTTTATGCTTAATTTTGAAAATGACGTGGGTAGTGGATTTCAAAGTCTTAGATGCATGGTTATTGAAGTTTTGATATTATATGAAGATATCATTTCAGCTCAAAAGTTTACACTATCATATGATATACATGAACGTATACATATACATATATGTCACAGTCCTGACTCTTCCATGGTCATCTACGAGCGGACTGGAGGAAGAAGGGAGAAAGGCTCTCTCATGGCTCTCAACGCATAGATCGAAGAAGATGAAAGGAGTGGTGACCAAACAGAAGCTCTCAAAGCTCTCGATAAAAGAGATGAAGATGAAATGAAGACTGATGGGAAAGTGGCTTCCTCAGCATGCTTATCTGCAAAGGAGGAGAAAGAATGTTAGCGTGTATGATCAGGATGAACGGGGGAAGGACCTACGTGGATAGCTGAGATGAAGCAAGGCATTGACACTTGGCAAGGCAAGGTGGTGTAACAAGGGAACAATGCCATTTTACTAAAGACAACTGTCAAAGCAAAATAGGATAAAAACACAGAAAATACATATACGAATCAAATATTAATTAGCCTGAAGGGTTATATTATGGGGGAGGAGGATAGATTCAAAGATATACCGAGAGAAATTTGCTTTAAAGCAAATCAATTGACCAGGAGGCCCGGGCTACCTCGAATTTGCCCAGAATATCAGCTTTTAGTTTCAGCTTCAAGTTCTAGTTTCTTTTCAATATTATTTCTTTTGTTGAAAAAAAACCATAAAACACAAAAACATTGTTATTTATCTTTGTTTTAGAAAAATTCCAATAAAAAACTCGAGAGAGAGATTTCTCTCACAAAAATATTGAATTTAAATTAAGAAGGTTACAATATACTTACATTCATACATATACATATACATATACATATACATATACATATACATATACACACACATAAAGTTCAAAATAGTTTTGTAATATTTTCTTTTGTTGATCATTTGATAATTGATATTGTGATAATTTTTAGATGACCTTTTTAAAAAAAATACTAATTTTATAAAAAATTTAGTGTTTTTGATATACTAATATCAAAATAAAAAAATATTTTGATATATTTTTAATTAAAAATATATTTGAAAAGCACTCCAAATACTTGTTTGAGAGTAGTATAAATAGTTTTTTAAAGTATTTTTCACATAAAAATATATTAAAATAATAAATTATATTTTAATATTAGCACATTGAAACTATATAAAATTAATAATATAAAACTAAAAAATAATTTTTAGAAATACAATCAAATATACATCAAATTAGCAAAAACACACACATTGTAGCTATTTCATAGCCTTCTCTAGCCTACACGATGACATTTTATCAAACTAAGCACCAAGTGAGATTGAAAGGCTTCATTTGATTGCTTCTTTAGCAGATTTAATGTTTGTTTGAGAATGTGGTTGAAGTTGTTTTTAAAATATTTTTTGTTAAAAAAACATTGAAATAAATGTTTTTATTTTTTAGAGATTATTTTTTACACCAGCATATTAAAATGATTTAAAAACATAAAAAATAATTAATTTAAAATAAAAAATGATTTTTTTTTTCAAAAATACTTTTGAAACACATTGACAAATAAAGTCTTATACTTGTATGATTTACGGTGACAACCACACTCTTACACCCAATGCAACAAAACGGACTGTTAATTTGAGTGAGCAAAACATGTATTTTTAAAAGTACTAATTTTTTTTAAAGTAAATAAAAAATACTTTTGAAACACTAAAACAAATAGGTTTAAGCAGGAATAATAAATAAGTTTCTTTGGTTTGTAAAATCTTATATTTAATTCTTTTCATTTTATTTTGTTTTAAGAAATAGAAAAGGGATTTTGTTTTAAGAAATTATTTAATGAACGAGCAGAGCAGTCGTGTAAAGACACGGGGAATCTCCAAGGTGTCACGGAAAAGGACGGGGGAGAGGATTTTAGTTTTTCTTTCTTTTCAAAAAGTAGAGATGAGGCGCAAGGAATACTACTACTCTGAAAATACATTTATTTTTGTGTTTTTAAAATACTTATTACAAAATAATAATATTTTTAAAAACAATAAATTTTAAAATCATTATAAAGAGAGTTTTTTTTGTTTGTATTATTTTATAAGCTATATTAAAAATATTTTAAAAAATGTATTTAATAATTCAGTACGCTGCCTGTCGACATGAGATAAAGTGCATGGCTGGATTGTTGTTCAACTTTAAAAGAAGAGGAAGAGAATGAGTGCTTGCCGTACCTCTTACCGTAAGGGAGGAACAATAATATTATACGGACAACATCCGAATGCTGACCCACATTTGGCCATCATATAAAAGATAAAAATCTAAGATTTTTTATTTTATTTTTAATATTAGCATATTCAAATACATTTAAAAATTAATTTAAAGTTAAAATAATTTTGTTGTCAAACAGGATTATAGTGCTAACAATTTCTTCTTTTATGTTTTCTGTCTTTTTTGTAATACATTTTAAAAAACAAATTCAGCAAAAATATTTTTATTTTATTTTTAGATCGTTTTCATATGTTTATTTCAAAAATAATTTTAAAAAATAAAAAAATATTATTTTAATGCATTAATGAACGAGTAACATTTTTAAAAGTAACTTCAACCACATTCTTAAATAAACACTTTTAAGTGTTTTCTAAAAATCTATTTTACATAAAACATTAAAAATATATATTTTTTAATTCAAAACATTTAAAATTTTGAAAAAAATAAAAATATCAGTATTTTTTTTTTAAATTAAACACGCTTTCAAAACACTCTAAAATGCAATTTCACATGCAATAACAATCGAGATATAAATACGGCTAAACCCCACTCATACTCATACTCAGGGTGTTTGGGATTATGTTTTAAAATTATTTAAAAAAATATTTAACTCATATATATATATATATATATATCAGATGATTTTAATGTAAAATATATATAAAAAATATTATTTTAATATATTTTTTACCCATCAAACTCCACATCTAGTGCGCAACTTGAAAATGTAATTTGTGGGTGAGTGGTGGTAGGATCCCAATAACAAGTACGAGTGATATTTTAGTTGCAAAAAAAAGAAGGTAATATTTGAAAGCAAAGTACTAACATGATGGTGTAAAAAGAGCGAGAAATGAGAATTGATGGATGGTTTTAATTAATGTTTGGTCGGCAGGGTGTTGGTTATTTATAAAAATATTTTTTATTTAGAAATATATTAAAATTATATATTTTAATTTTTTTTAAAATATTTTTAATATCAACATATATGATATAAAAATATCAAAAATTTTAATTTAAAATGAAAATAATATTTTTAAAAACATTTTGGAAACACGCTAAACATGGAATTAAGCTGCTCAAATGTGGATGGCAAGAGAGGCCGCCCATGGCAGTTCATTGAGAGCATCGATTCATTTCATTGGCCACATGCAAAAGCATCTCCACTGAGAGAGCAAGTGAAGAAATAGGAACAAGTTTTCATGCCTTAATTGAGAAATATCAAGGATACTGCTGCTCTGATTTCTGCATCAATCTGGTTAAACACTCCTTCCAATCCACAACCTTCTCTTCTCCATTGGCCGCCTATTTATAAAATAAAGCAGACAACGCCAAAATAAATAAAAGAAGATCAGAGGATAATAACATAAATCATTATTCCTTTTTATTTCACCTTTTTTTGCCCACTACTTCACCTTGTTTTCCTATTTCAACAGCGTGCAGTGTTTATGGCCTCGATTTGTTTTGAAGAGACATATTAAAAACAATATATATCATAACAAGTGTAGATGATATGATATGATGGGTAACGAAACAGGGTGGCGGTTAATGACCACCGATTGTCCCATCAACAACACCAATCAAAATGCAGTGCCCCCAAAATTTGATTTCATTTGACATCAAAGAGCCACTACTGAGATGAGATAGCAGATGTGGGGAGCTGCATTTTCGTGTTTCTGAATCGGCATTGCACTTGTGTTTGGGTAATTATGAATGGATAGATTAGTTTTATATCTCACCGACCTCAAATGCAAACCCTACTGGAGGGATTACGCCGAGAGCTTCCACGCAAATGAAGGCAGCATCCTCTTTGCTAAGACTCCCCTTCTCTGTACTCCCCTGCCATCATCAATTTTACACGAAATGTAAGCATTTTTGCCCAAATCCATTTTTTATGGAGAGAGCGGCTTCCGCTTTCATGGGCTAGATTCATTCCAGTGCTTCATCCATGAAAACACCCTCTGGCTACCTAAGTGAAACTAGAATACCTTTTCAAAGCTGAAACCTTGTGCGCCGCCTGGTGTGTTTTGCAACATGCCGACTCTGATGATGGTGTAAGGAATTCCCGAGGCTACAAGCGTTGATTCATCTTGCTCGGCCAGTTTTTTTGCGTTGTTTTTCATGAGAGCCTGTATGCCACCGCTACCTCTATATACAGATATCTGTAGCTAGCCTTGTTAAACCACAACCTTGGAAATGAAGGTTTTCTCCTGATAAGACCCGGGGAGAAAGAGAGACAGATACCTGGGACAGGAGGATTGCATGTTTCACACCTTGCAAGTTCCCAGCATTAGACAGGAAGCCTTCCTGGTGTAGAAAGCAAACCATGGCGTCAGGGGAGCCCATTGCTACGCATACTTTACAGTTTACAGGTGTGTTTGCCTTTACTTACCTCGCAAAATGGCAATCATTTCACGCACAAGTATGTACCACATTGTAATGATTTCATTCTTAACTTAATTTTCTCAAGTATTTCAGTGCAATAATAAAGTATTTGAACCATTTCAAGTGTTTAAAGTAGATTTGACAGGGTGTGCTCTGGAGCGCAACCATCTTAACCAGTAGCTAGCTTCTTTTGAACCATTACAGGATATTCATACATTTTCATGGAACTCAAAACTCACTCATCTAAATTGATGCCAACATCACAATCTGCATAGTGAGCCAAGTTGGATTGAGGAATACACTATGAAGAGCGTGGCTAATGTCAGATACCTGACAAATTAATTTAATGAGCAAAGTGCAGAGATAAGTAAGAATTCTAATCAGATTGAGGATCTGCTCAACAACACTAAGGTAACAGTGACGATGGCATATTGCAAATCAATACTATCGCAGTTGGCACAGAAACACTTGAGAAGAAGAAGACAGATTTCTATTGGCGAAATTATATTGCCACCGAACAGAAAAATGAGTGGATTAAATGGAGAAAGCATAGAGTTTTTTCCCATAAAAACGAACATTTGGGCAGATAATTGCACGAACACCTCTTAGAGCTTTCTTAAGGAATGGCTGGCTGCTTGCATCTCCTGCCATTGACTTTCACGCAGACAAATACACAAGAAAACATGATAAGTCGATAAATGAAATCATCAGCTAACCAGGAAAGATAAATGAGCATGATACTGTCATTGTTTAGCATGCATTTACCTCAACATAAGTTCCAAAAGCTTCCATGGCTGCCCGCTTATCCTTCACCAGTGCTTTAACTCGGGCTTTTTTGACAATTAGTGACAATATTATCATCTACATAAGCTAGATATCACAAGGCTCAGATTCATGTAATCAACACTTGTTAAACCACGTCAGTATGCATGACTGAACCACACCTGACCAATCTCACTATCTCCATCTGTGACTAGAACTGCGTCTCTGCCTTCATTCTCCTCTGTGTTTGGAAAAAAAGAGACCAGATTTCTTAAGAGCAAATGAAAGGCAGTTGAAATGAAAACCCATAAATAAAAGCATCCACGGACTGCTATAACCAAAGCATTACCTGGCAATTCATCTTCATCTTCGGCATCAGATCCATCCTTTGGCAGAAGATCAGGTGCCCCGTACCATTTCCTTAACTTGGGCCCCCCTGAAAAAAAAACAAGGAGGCACGCTCAATTCTCAATTATGAATCTGACCACCAAAGAATGCTGCTTGCTCAGACATGCATCATGCTGTACCTTCAATGTAATCAAGAATTTGATCCACGAAGCTTATTTTCTTCTTGGCTGAACAACGAATGAGATCATGACTTTTGGTAGTGAATACGAGAGATGGACTCTTAACTTTGCATGGATTTTGAGAAGGGAAATTGAAAGAAGTTTGGCAAAAAGTGGTTGAAGGAAGAGCTGTGGCCATTTTTGATAGACTATAGTTTCTTGTCCAACCGTTTCCATTCCCGCTTGAAAGTAGTAGATAACTTCAGTATGGCTAGATTACGAAACACTGCTAAAGTTCGAAGGGTCGTACACTCTGCTTCCTAGATCAAGAAACTTGTCAATTATGCCCCTAAATTCTATTTCCTTTCAATTTTAGGACGCCATCAATTTTAATTTCTTGTATCTCTTATCTTTCTCAATCAATTAACAATTTAACATCACGAAACTTCATACTGTGGTGCGCATTGCATCGCAAAATAATAATAATCCATTGGAGCCTTAAAAAGGTCTCGAAGTTTTCCTTTAACATCCTCCGGGTTTGTAATTTTTTTTTTGTTTTTTTATTGATTATTTTGGTTTTTATTGACAATTTGATATTTTACAAATATTAATAAGAAATAAAAATAGTTGGTAAGAGTACAAGAGTGTCCTACCATTTATATTTCATTTCCAATTTAGTCCTTATTTTTTATTACTATTTATTGTTTTTCTTTTTTTATTGATTTTTCTGCAATTTTGTTCTTAATCACTATGTTTTATTTGGTTTTTAAATCAAATTATATCCTTATTCTTTTGATATTTTTAATTCCTTCTGCCAAATAAAACTTGTTTTAGTTCCATCCCTTATCATTGTATTTCATTTTTTTTCATGTAGAATTTGCCCCCTATTCTTTTTTACTTATATTTATTTTGTTTGGGTTTTGTTTATTGTATTTAATTTTTTATAAAAAAAAGTCATACATTGATGTTTTTATTGACTCATGGGTTTGACAGGTTGATTTTGGTTTTTTTTTAATGATTTTTTATAAAATTGATTTTTTTTTAAATATCGTTCTTTTGTTTTTGTGGAATTCATCTTTGTGTTTTTTTTCCTCTTACATTCCATATGATTATCTAAAATTATATGCCCATGGTTTTTGCGGGGTGATTTTGTTTTTGTTTTTTTTTCCAATTCAACCTTTGATTTTTTTTTAGAATTTTGTTTCATCATCTTTTAGGTTTTCTTTTTATATGATCATTCTCGATCTTATGACTAAGATTCTAAATACCAAAGGTTAACATTGGTCGACTAAGATCATATTTGACATTGATATGATAAATTAAATTTATATAAACAAATTACGGACTTATTAATCTATATAAGAAGTTTAAATTGAGCTAGTTTCTTTGTAAAAAATGGATGAATGATTTCATTTTTCGTTGGATCCAATCATAAGATGTCATAACAATCTTAGGATCTGGGTTTAAAACCATGTTCTCAAGTCGCAATGTTGCATGTTGACGTTAAGGAGTTTTTTTTTTCATTTAAGGAGACATTTGTTTTATAATGAAAAATATCTTACACGTAATTAAGTGTGAAAAATACAATGAGATGGTGACGACGGTAAGTAATGATAAATAGGGTTGTTGGTGGAGTCATGAAATACTAGGGGCATGTTTGACATTGCGTTTTAAAAGCGTTTTTGAAAATTTTAATTTTTTTATTTTAAATTTAATTTTATATTTTAAATTTTTTGGTGTTTTTAGATCATTTTCATGTTATGATGTTAGAAAATAATTTTTTAAAAAAAACAAAACATCATTTTGATGAATTTTGAATCAAAAACACTTTAAAACACAACTTCATCCACACTCCCAAAAAGCACTAAATGTGAGAAGATAAGATGGTAATTATATATTGTTAGATTATAGACTGGTAAAGGTGGTAATAATGAAAGTAATTTTAAATTATATAATAATTTATTGATTTATTATTAAAAAAATATGAGTAATCTTTATATATTATTTTATATTTTTATTTGAGTTGTAGTTTAATCAAAACCAATAATTCATTTTTTTAACATTTGTTTGTCATTACAGTTCAATCATGTTTTTTTTTAAAATTTAAGTTATTTTTAAAACTTCATATTAATATTTTATATTTTTAATGTTAATATTAAGAATAAATTTTAAAAAATATATTACTTTAATATATATATATATATAACAAATATTTTATAAATCAATATTTATCTGTCACTCAACAGCCTAAGAGCATGTTTGGCATTGTGATTGTTGTTGTAGTTGAGGTTACAAAAAAACAGTTTCATAAGAAGCATTTTTAGTTGAGGTTCATAATTGAAATGAAGTGTTTGGTTTAAAATATGATTAAGTTTAAGGTTTAATGAAAAGTAGTTTTGTGTATTTGGTTACTATGTTGTCACCTTGTAAAATTATTTTAAAGGACACACACACATATATATATTTAAATATTGTCAATTTAATGATCATAATAACATAATATAATTAATAATTCAAGTAAATTAGATACTTGTTTTTATTCTCTCATCAAACTACTTGCAATTTCATTACGAATAAAATTTATACGTGAAAGCCTCTACAATCCTTAGCTATTTGATTGTGGAACAACATCTGGTAAAATATCACAGGGAACAAAATTAGGTTTGCGATCTTATTCAATAAAAGTCATATCATTTTATGATCTTCTTCTAATATAGTTATGTAGTGTCATTGATGTAACTACAACTTTCACTTGTGTTTTGAATGGATAAGTGAGCATGTTTTGTAAAATTTACCACCTTTGTTTCCATACTCCAAATGAATGTTCTATCACTTACATAGTGACGAGTATGCCTGATTAAAAACTTCTTCACGACCACTTGGTTGTCCATGACACCTAAATTCTTGGAAATGATACCTTTAACTTTTATAAGAACGTAAATACCCATACTCATTGGGATATCCAACATCAACCATATAGTATTTGCCTGTAAAAAAGAGGAAAACACAAGTATATATTAAAAAAAATCAAAAACTGGGGAAGAATATTATTAAACTTAATTTACCGACTCTTAAATGTATATGAAATGTCAACTTTCTGGTGGTTTGGAAATTTTAGTGTTGTTATTGTTAATAGTCTCTTGAAAAATACGCGTGTCGTGTGCATTGTCTTCCTATCCTACCCACAAAAGGTGAATTGCATGTTGAAACTACAAGCAACCATAACATTTTGGGTTGATACATCTTTTGTTCCAATGAATGGAACTTGATTATCAAATGATATGCAAGCATGAACATATGTTCCATCAATTATACCGACACAATTCTACATTAAAAAAGTGAATAGTCTAATTATTTATTAACATCAATAAAGAAAAGATAGTCATTAAAACATAATTAAAATAAAAACATTTGACATTAAAATGTGACATATATCTTGGATTCATTGCAATTTCTTTTGGGGTGTTAGTAAATTCAGGATCTGTTGGTTTTATAATGTCTACAATGAACAAACATACTACTTCAAAGACTTCATTTATGCATCTACTAACAGTTTTGCCTGAATGTTGGAATCTGTTTTGCACTTCCCTATTTCATGCCACAACAAGTATCATATATAGAAACATTGTCATCTTTTCAATCACGGAAATGCATCTTGAAGGCTTCAAGCCATCATGTATTTCTAAATCTTTACACAAAATCAATAAAGTGTCATGTCCATCCTAAACATGTTAACTCATCGTTTTCAACGACCTCTTAGTAATTCAGTCAACCAACACGTAGGAAACCACACATGGTTCTTTATACATATAATTTATGTAATACATGTTTATAGCTCCAACTATGCATATAATTAATTTGTCCATGTCAAATTGTCTCCTTAGAAACAATTCATTTTCTTTGTTGGTGTCATCATCATCGGTATTGTCATCATCGTCATCGATATTATCATCGTCGTTGTTGTAGTTTCCATCATCGATACTCCCATCATCACAGTTCCCTATCGACGTACTAACACCTTCAGAAACATGATAATTAATGTGTTCTACAACATGGTTCATAATATTATCATAATCACCATCAAAATCTTCGTTAACTATATCATTATACCATGGATCATTCATCTCTTTACAATTCCATGAAAAAAAACAAAAAAAAAATTAAATACACTTTAAAAAAAAACATATAATGTTGAAGGGAATAAATTAAAATTACAAGAACTTAAGAAATTTTTTTGCAACAAACCTGTAAATTCAACAATGATGTTTCGCTTGAAAAATTTCTCTTCAAAAGATATTTTTGAGATTGTAAATGTTTTACAACACATTGAGAATGACTACCACTTATATAGAAAAATTGATTGATGAATGTGTAATTTTCATTATCATTCAATCTTTTGCAACTTTTAAATTTATTTGCATCATTCTCTTGTCCTTACCCAAGAAAAATCATAAATTTTTCTACTGCCACAACTCACAGTTTGGACCATTTTCTACTGCCTGCATGTGAGTGCATAACTCATGGTTTGTCACAATTGTTCAAAACAATTTTTTTGCTGCCATGTGAGTGAACATCTCCTGGTATTTGAAACATTGTGGAAAATAAATCAAGCTACATGTGCATGTACTACTCACGGTTTGGAACAAACGAGTAGAAAACAAAATGTGAACAATAACATCCAAGGGTTGTTATGTTATAACATTATTGAATAGTAACATATTTCATTAAACAACATTATTGAATTGTAGTAGATTTCATTAAACAACAACAAATTTTATTAAACATTATTGAACAATAACAATTTTATGCAGAAAAAAGCATAACATACATAAGAAAATTACATGTTTACAATCAATTAATTTATGTAGCCCGAAACCGTAATTAAAGACTTAGAAAATTAATCACACTCATGCATTAATACAACAAAAATACAACCTATTTATGTATCCCGAAACAGTAATGAAGGAATTACAATTCGAATACAAACTTGTATTACAATTCAAATAAAAACTCAAATAAAGAGAAATGAAATGAAACCTAACAATCCAATAACTTAACAAAATGCATTGTTGAATTTACAACAACAAAACACATTTTCAACTATGCATGCATTGCAAACTCATGTTCTCAAAACTATCTGGTCAATCATGTTACAAATGTAAATGTATACATAAATTATCAAGCTTGTCAAATAATATAATACAATGCATTTAGCTAACATTGCAACATAAAAAAGAATTTACAGTTTAGAAAAGAAAGTCATATCATTGGTTATCAGTTTTATTCCGTGCATATATTTTCTTCAACCATTTCAATTTTTCATTAAAACCTCCCATAGTATACCACATTTCTTGCTTCCTTTGGAAGCTTAGATATTCTGTTGCAAAGTCTTGAAAATCATTCTCAATTGAGACTCTAGGAATTGAATGAAGCTCAACCATCACCTCATGAATACTACACCTTTTGCGATCCATATGCAAAGAAGTAGAATCACTCCTCGTTAATATACTTTCAAGTAGCTGGTCCCACTTTGACAATAGTTGAACGCCAATATCAAACGTCTTCTTCTACTTCGCTCTACTGCCATTATTATCTTTCTCTCTTTTTTCCACTACTCTTTGTGTTGCTGCTACCCCAACTAACCAAGAGATATCATTGTCGAGTGTAGGATTTATATCTTCTTTCGAATCACCACTTCCTTCTTCAAAATTAACTGCACCAATATTGGCATTGCTAGTGCCAGACTGAACACAATTAGCACCACCTTGCACTCACGATGATGGTGCCCACACATACTCTCTAATAGCCACAATGTTGGAATACATTCTATCATATTTTAACTTTAAGGTAGGCTTAATACCGACATGCCTAAATTTTTTGGCTCCTTTAATTTTCTACATACAAGAAAACACACATAATTCATATAAATATACTGTCATAAAATATTCAGAAACATGGAACAAAAATTAAAATATATTGGATAATTATAATTAACCTGAATTTTTGTTTTTCAACACTTATCCGTTGCTGAGATTGTTCCCAATTCACTAATTCAACCCCCCTAGTTTTATAAATGAACTTTGTCCATATTCTCCAATCTTTTTTGTAGCTATCCCACTTATTTTTTAATTGTGTTTTGGTCAATGAATGATCAATTCATTATTTTAATGATGTGATCAGAAATTTCTAATCAGTTTTATCAAAATGAGTTGTAGGTCGTACTCCCAAATCAATTGCTTTAATACATAGGTCACAAAACGTATGTAACATTTCATTTGTCCAAGCAACCTTATCCATATCTTCACTACCTTCCATTCTATATTTTAAAAATTTAACAACAATTAACAAGTTACATAACAACAAAAACCACAAGAATTATATAATCTAATTAAACAAACAAACCTGCATCAACCATAAGGTATTGCATCATTGATAAGTTTTTTTTCATAACAACAACGTGAAAACCTTAATTGACAGGTTTCACAACACAAATTATTTAACAAAATCATAAAACTTCAAATGTACATATAGTCATCCTAAACATGTGTTCACAACCCCCTTTTTGAATGTTTCAGGTTCAATATAAGATCTATAATACGATTTAAACACAAGTTTTTATTATCATCAGCTATCGTATAATCAAACAATTTGAGCTAAAATTATACTCATAAATTTAGCAGAAATAATAAATGAACAACAATAACCAAATAGACATCACAAATAGTTTGTTATGTTTAGGGTTAGTTTCAATTAGTTTCAAGTTAGTTCATAATAGTATGCAACCGTTAGATTTTGTAGAAACAATTATTATGAACATAAGAGGAGTTGAGTAGTTTTGCAGAAATCAACTCTTGGTCATCTTGTATAAAGCCAAAGTTGATAGATAATAAATCAAGATTTCCAACAAATTTAATAAGTTGTTAATTCAAAAAATTATGAGTTGAAAAGAAGAAAAACTTATAATTTGAGCTGAAATTACAAACCCTAGTTAATTGTCTTCATTCGGTCAACACAATCTGTAACAACATATGAACAAATTATCAAATATAAGCATTGTACAATATTTGATTTATATATTATGCTTAGAAATAACAGAAACTACTGAGGGTAATTAACACACCTTTGATTTGCAAAAATCAATGCCTCCCTTTCGTGGTCAACGATTGAATTTATGTTCTTTATGCAAATAAATTGGATGGTGGAGCTGATGGTGAGCTAAAATTACAAATCCTAGTTGATTGTCTTCATTTGGTCAACACAATCTGTGACAACATATGAACAAATTATCAAATAGAAGCACTGTATAATATTTGATTTATATATTATGCTTAGAAATAACAGAAACTACTGAGGGTAATTAACACACCTTTGATTTGCAAAAATCAATGCCTCCCTTTTATGGTCAACGATTGGATTTATGTTTTTTATGCAAATAAATTGGATGGTGGAGCTGATGGTGAGCTAAAAGTGAGAGACAGGTTCCAAAAGTCATTGATCTAAGGGTGAGAGACAGGTAATTGTTAGTGGAGCTTTGGGTGAGCTGAGGGTGGGCTGAATCGATGATATGAGGTTGAGACACAAGTAATTGGTTGGTGAAGCTGAAGGCGAGCTAAGGTTGAGCTGAATCATTGATTTGAGGGAGAAAGAGTCTGTTAGTGTTACTGAGGGTGAGAGAGACAGGTCTGTCGGTGGAGCTGAGGGTGAGAAGAGAAGGGTGAGAGGCGAATATATATGTGGTTGAGGGTGTGTGGAGAGATGGGGTCTATTGTAGCTGAGGGTGAGAGATATGAGTTGATAATCAGTTTTATGGTGTGAAAAACATTTGTAAACTGAGGCTAGACCTAAAGTTTTGATGGGTCTCACAGTTATAAAAATTATGGTTGGCCCTAACCAAACACTTTAACTCTGCGGTTAACCTAAACCACAAAAGCTATTGCGGAGCCAAACACCTATTAAATATTTCCACAAAAGAACCCTATTAAGGAAAAAGAAAAATAAGGAAAAGAAAAAAGAAAATCGCTTCGGATTCCAAGTGCTTGTATAAATTCCAATACACAGGAAATTTGGGATCCGGAAACGAATCAGTGAAACACAGCGTACTGGAAAAGCGAGCCAAAACAGAAAGCCTAAACCATTTCTCTCTCTTTCTCTCTCGCTCTCCCTCTCCCCACTGAAACTTCACTCAAAACTGTTTTTCACAACTCAGTGGCACGTAACTGAGTCAACTCGGCCACCAGATTCTTTGTCCTTCCTATGGTGAGTTTCCAACTCGCTCTCTCCTTTCCTTTTTCATATTTTTATTTTGTTAATTTATGTGATATTACCTGAGCCTCAAAAGACGCAAATTTGTATCACAAATTACGCTTGATTTTAATCATCATTTTTAGTGATTTTCAATAGATAGAAATCCTAAATTCGCGCATTGCAATTGAATTTTCTTGCACATAACTAAAAAAAATCACTTTCTTTATTCTGAATTTATCTTTGTTTGCACTTGATTAAGCTGCAAAATGCCAATTTTTTTCATGTAAAATTCTGAACTACGGAAATAAAGATTGCGAAGCAATGAAGTAATTTGGTTTTGATTGATCATTTGTGGAAATTAGGATTATTTGGATTTTGATGTAATTTCCTTAGAAACTTGGTTTAGAGTAGTTTTTATGTTTCAGCTGTTTGTGATGGGTAAAGTTTTAGATTTTGGAGGGGTAAAGAGTTAACTATTTGTTATGTGTTTTTTTTTTGTTTGGAGCTTTCAGTTTGTGTATTTGAGTTGCATGTGCTGGATTTTCCATGGGAACAGTGGTTGAAGTTGAGGGGAATGATGAAGCTAAGCTCAAGGAGTGTGGGATTCATAACAGTACTTCGTTGTCTTCGCCCAAGCAGATTTCCGACCCAGTTGTATACAAGCTTGTTCGGGTATTTTTCTTTAATATCTATACTGGGATCTTGTTTCAGTTGTATAATAGACTTAGGTATCTGATACTTTTTAGCTATTAGGTTTCTTTGTATAGCTGTGAAGTGAAGACTATTGACTAGGCTTAAATGTTATGGTAAAATTTAAGCAGGCAAATATGGAAATTGGACTTGTTTTGGGCATAAACAGTGAATGAGGTTGCTAGTGTTAGTTATTCTGATTCAAACTAGTAGCGAACAGTAAAAAAATTGACAGATCTACCTTTTCATCTGTGCTAGTAAGTTCATTTTACTATTAGATGACGCAAATATCAAAATCATTTTAGTGTTATTGATCTTTAGGAGTCAAAGAAGTTGTTCCATGTAAACCCGGGAATTTGAAACCCTGGGGTTATTTGGATCACTTGGTCATTAGTTAGCTGAAATTTATAACCTTCCAGTTCATTCTTGAATGTCCTTGGAACGATTTCTGTCCACACAATTTCGCAAGTAAATGTAACTCTTAAACATATTATAGTGATGACCTTCTTGATGACATTTTCTGTGCAAGATGCCTACCATCAAGGTTGCACCCTGTTTGTGTAAATTCTAATTTCCTTAAGCATGTAGAAGTTCCAATTTGATGATTAAAAATTCCTTGGCTTCTTGGCTAGTTTAGTAGTTATGGCTGGCTACCTTATCTAAGCTATTTCTGGGGGGCCCTATTCAGCTACCTCTCCCATATGTTTACCTGAACAGTCAAGATTGCTCTGGTAGAATCAAACTGCATTGATCATTGGCTCAAGGTTCTACACTGTTGGTTGGAAAGTGTAGCGTGCTTTTGAAGAAGTAAACCAGATTTTCTTTAAGCAATTTGGTGTTCAGTTGCTAATAATTATAAATGAATATTTCTTTAGTCAATTTCATTTACATCACATATCTATTTATTATGTCATTTTGCTAGGTTTAGTCTTTGCATTCTCAGAACTGAAGGAAAGACACAGGGATTAGAAATTTCTGCATCTTCTCCTTTGTAACTTTGTTCAGACGTTCACTTTTCTTTTCTTCTCCATCTTTCCTCATTTACATCTCTGTGGCTGGTCAATGTCCACTTGCTTTATTTGGCTTTCCTCCTCATCTGAGATAACTGTTATTACTAGGAATATCAATAAACAGTGTGAGGGATGGGACCAGGGTGATCTTCAGTTTACAACTATTTGAAATTCTTGAAATTCAATTAAAAAACACCGGGCCATCATCTGGAATATCTTATTATGTAAATTTGTAACTGCTGAAACATAACTGATGATTTATCTGGTCGGTTGTTTCTTTTTAGGAACTATGGTTCAGTTGCTGGAAATTGATAACAAAATTGATTACCACACTGGTGCTTTATCTTTGTATGTGTGATTTCATTGTTTCTGCTATTAGGGTTTAGGCTTGTTATGTTGGGAAATGTCCTAGTTGTATGTGGTTAAATTTTTGAAAATCTGAACATTGTACGAATCTCTTCCCCACTCACTCTCTACCTTTCTCCACATACACTTGTAATGCATTATGGTGTTAAGACCCCTCTCCATATCCCACATCCACGTTATCTGTCAGACTATGGTAGAACTCTATATATGTGCAAGTTGTTAACTCTAGAAAGATGAGCTAATACTTTATGAATATGCCACATTACTCGAAGACAGGAAACATAACATGGGCATACTCATACCTTTCAAGTTCTTTTAGCATTTTCTTTTGAACTGTCAACCCTTCTGCTCATATTTGATGTTGCAGTGTTCTGTATGGTTTGCTATATTGATGTTGCCTTCCCAGTTTATTTTCTACCTTTCTCTGTCTTTTCATTCCGTCGAAGTTAATTTGAAACTGTGGTTATTGTATCAGGGAGTTATTGACTTTTGTGATTGATCTCTGATCATGGTACCTCACCTTCTAAATCATTTAAGAGGATATTGTGATTTCTTTCTTTATAATCAGTAATGAATTTAACTAGACGCGTTATGTATTAACTTTTATTCTTGGAAGTCAAACTTCTGATTGCTGACCGAATATGTGTTCACCTCTAATTTCTTTTTTTTTTCATTATTTATATCTCAAGTTGCTTTCTTTATTGAGGTTATTATTATGAACTTGTGATGGTTGATGCCCCTATCAAATTTGCAGTTGGAAGGAGATGGGAGAATAGTACCTGCAACAGATGATGAATTAATTGAGGTAGAGAGTCTGCTTATAGATGAAAAATGTGAAATGCATGTTGTTGCAGACCCTGGGCAGACTGTAGGGTGCATTTCCAATGAAGGATCTTCCTCTGGGATAGCCCAATTAGAAAGCCTGGAAGGTTTTGTTTTTGTTACTAGTGCTACTTTATAGTTGATATTATATTTTAAGTTCCAAGTTTAAGGTGAAACAGTTTTTTATGTAGATTCACCATGCATACCATGTCATTAATGGGATAATGTTTTTGGGTGTCTCGGTATTCAAATCCTTCATTTGTCAAAATCTGTTTTCCTTTTTTGGTTCTCTTTTCTGGGTTGTGTTATCATCTTTATCTGTCCATATAATCTGAGCTATCCCTTTAACTCTTTTCAACCAAAGCCTTCCTTCTAGAATCATCAAAATCAATTATTAGTTTTATTATCTACAAGAAAAGAGTTATTTGAGCTTAATTTTTGTTCTCTAATAGAGTACGTTGTTTTATGGCCTCTTCCAATTCATTCAAGATTCAAAATCTGGTATGCCTTTCAGTTTGTTCTGTGTCGTTATCTTGGCTGATCAAATAATTTTTTCTACCTTAAATTTATTTTCTGTTTTATTGTACTTTCTTCCTGTTTCTCCTCCTCATATCTGAATGAAAAATATATGCCAGGATTGCTGCAATCTAGGAACAAAGAAGCTGGTCCAGATAAATTGAATGCAAGGCTTGAGGTATTGTCTGCTTCTTTTTATTTTAGATGTTAGCACCTCCACTTTACCAGATGCTTCTGCTTCGGTACTGAATCTATTTCTCTCCCAGGTACCTGATAATTGGTGGCACCGTGCTGTAATGTTTTGTAATTTAAAGTTTCAATTGTTGAAATTAGTTGTCATCATTCTTGTATTTCATTATTGCTAATGTAGGAGGAGGAAACTTCAAGTTCTCCAGGGATCATTTGTGCAAAAATTTAGGCTTTCTTTTCCTAATGTTTTTCCCAATCAGCTTTTTGCTTGTTTACATGTTGTTTGGGGCACATGGTTTTTAAGTTGAAGTCACCATTCTAGTGATGCAGGCTGTAAGATTCCAGTGTTGTCTTTACTGTTCAATTCTTGTCACATGGTTCTAGGTTAACTCAAAATCACCATGCGACAACACTTGTATTTGTGTTAGGGTTATAGGTGTGTGATCAAAGGTGTAAACCACAAGGAGATATGTAAATAGTAAAATTCACTCTCTGTTATATAGCCTGGATAAGAAAGTCTACAGTGGGCCTGGAAGTTTAGAATGCACTGTGTACTATTAGGCAAGCCAGTGATATTGTCAGGTATCCATATGTGTACCATTTGTATAAACTCGTCCAGCGGTTGGCTTCCATCCTGTTCTTTGTTTTCCTTTACTTTTTTTTTATTTTTTTTATCTTCGTTTCCTTTTCTTGCTGTTTTCTGCTTGTACAATTTTCGTGACATTGATTTGAACCATTGATGTCTTGGACCGTCTCAGCCTTCAAAATCTCTTCTAGTACATCAAGGAGATGTTGAAAAAGGTGAAAGAGGAAAAGAGGCTCCGCTTAGCATGCGGATCTCCTTATTGTTCTTATGCTTATTTGATTGTAGACAGCCAGTGTTGTGATCAGCATGATAAATTGCTCCATATTGTTGAGAAGCTCCAATGTGTAATTCCCTTGCAGGAAACTGTCCCTTCTCTGGCACCAAGTTTGAGTGAAAGCCATTTTAATCAATCTGGGAGTGCCGGGGAGTGCTCTCATTCTTCAGATAACCTGGTAGCTGGTGGGTCAACTTTGTCTGTTGCTACTACTAAACCTGATTTTTCCAAGTTGAAGGGTGAAATATGCCTGGACAATCTATCAATAAAAGAACTTCATGAAACTTTTAAAGCGACATTTGGGCGAGAAACTACTGTCAAGGATAAGCAATGGCTTAAGAGAAGGATTTCCATGGGATTGACAAACTCTTGTGATGTTTCAGTGACTTCTTTTATAATTAAAGATAATAAATTGGTTAAGAAAGGAAATGAAGAAATCTCTAATTGTATGGATGGTTCCTATGCTGAGGATCAACCAATTGGCAACCAGAAAGACTTGCTGACTAGCCTTAACCAACTGGATAATCATCAAGTTGTGCCTGAAAAGAGACTGGAAAATCTCAGCTTAGATGACAATTCTGGAAGTGATGATCATCAAACAGAACAGAGAGCAGCTAAAAGAGTTCGGAAGCCCACAAAGCGATATATTGAAGAACTTTCAGAAGTGGAGCCCAAAGAGTCTAATGGAAGGTTAATGAATTTGGCTAAAAATTCTGGACATGGACTGATATCCCTAAAATCTCATGTTAGGCCGGTTAGAAATGTCATTTTAGGCGGGAGGACTGTTGTTACAAGGCTGGATTCTCTTGGAGGATATGGGATTCAGGTTCCATGTGTTTCTCGGGTTCGAAGAAGCCGTCCAAGGAAAAATTTCATGGCTCTTTTGGTATGTCTAATATGCATGTGATCAGATATTTGTTTTTTTTTTAAATGTTTTTTTGTTTTCATGAGATGATGGTTCTTGATTTTCTTTGGTTCCTGCTAGAATTACTTGTTGCTTTTTATTCTTAGTTTTATGGAGTTTCTCTGAACTTAAAGCTTATATTTGTGGAGTTGGAGCTGTAATTGCTTCCCTTCCTTTTCTTTCATACATTGGAGTGGGTTGTCAAAATCAAATTTTGATTTTACTAAGTATTTTCAATTTGACTGCTGGTGAGAGCATCGAAGTTGAGAAACTGCCTGGGATTGGTTTCTAGCATGGTGCCAGAAATATAACAGTTATTTTTTTCTTGCCTTTACCATCTCTTAAGCAATGTGAATCTCTGAGCACATACACAAGTGCTTGAATGTTTTTGGGTTAATATCATTGTTGCTTGTCAATCTGCTCTCACCTTTTTTCAACTAGTTTTATTTGTTTGCTTGCATGTTTTCTTTTCAACATGAAAGCAACCATGGTTTAACGTGAATGACATTCTGTAGAAATTCAATCCAAGTGGCATGGGCACGGAAGCTATGCTGGTAAAGAAAGTCCATGGTGATCATAGTTTTCCACCAGATGATGAGAAGGAAAGCATAGTCTTTTTGAAAGCCAACTCTAACCCTGAACATGTTCATCATCAGGTAAGAACAATCAAAATCTGCCATGCAAATTTAAGCAATATTGTAATAATTAAGGAAACATAAGATATGAGTGGTATCCATTGGTGATACATAATGAGAGAGGGATTGGTTTCTAGCATGGTGCCAGAACTATAACAATTATTTTATTCTTGCCTTTACCATCTCTTAAGCAATGTGAATCTCTGTGCACATACATAAGTGCTTGCATGTTTTTGGGCTAATATCGTTGTTGCTTGTCAATCTGCTATCACCTATATTTCAACTAATTTTATTTGTTTGTTTGTATTTTTTTCAACTTGAATGTGCAACCATGGCCTAAAATGAATGGCATTCTGTAGAAATTCAATCCAAGTGGCATGGGCACGGAAACTACGTCGATAAACAAAGCCTTTGGTGATCATAGTTTTCCACCAAATGATGGGAAGGAGAGTAGAGTCTTGAAAGTCATCTCTACCCCTGAACATGTTCATCATCAGGTAAGAACAACTGAAATCTGTCATGCAAATTAAGTAATATTGTAATAATTAAGGAAACATAAGGTATGAGTGGTATCCATTGGTAATATATAGTGATAGGGATGAAGGGGCTTTATAATACTTTTTAAGACCTATCTGTTGTTTCAATAGGGAGATGCTTGCCACTGCCTTCTAGACTTAAAAGAGGTGAGTGAGTATGAAAGAGGCGTGGATCTTGTTGTGGTAATAAATTTCAGGTTCTACAATTAGAATTAGCTTGGAATGCAATTCTCATGGTGTTATGTTGATAATTTCAATAGATGAACGTGGTCGGTCAAATGATTGATATGCTGCTGGATTGCTTGTTGGTCACTATGCTACGGCTCTAGTGTTTTGCATTCGTTCTAGACTAATGAAATCCATGTTGGTTTGCTATATCAGAAGAGAGATAATGCTGTGATTTTTATGTTTGTGGACAGATTCCATGGTAGTTATATTGCTAACTGGTATCTGTTTTATTACCCAGTTTATAGGTGTGCCAGAGAAAGATAAGCAGTTCTCGGTGATGAGTGCGATTGGCTTGGGACATAACATGGAGCTGAAATGCATGAATTCATCTGGGGATTCAGATGACAATGTCGTTACTGTTCCCACACCGAAAGGTGGAATTAGAAGGAAACATCATCGAGCTTGGACTCTCTCTGAGGTGATGAAGCTAGTTGAGGGTGTCTCTAGGTATGGAGCAGGAAGGTGGTCTGAGATTAAACGGCTTGCATTTGCATCCTATTCATACCGCACCTCTGTTGATCTCAAGGTATCTCCTTGGTTCTTTGGTCCATGTTTCTGTATTTCCATACAAATACATCTCCACCAAGAGTTCCTGGTACCCTTCCAATTTCAGCAAGTGTTTTCTTTAGACGCAATTCTGTATTCTTTTTCTTACTGAAAGGATTTAATATCCAGGACAAGTGGAGGAATCTGCTGAAAGCCAGCTTGGCACAGACACCTCAAGATAACGGAGTAAGAAATCACTCCTATCGCCCTCCCCCCAATGCAGGACATGTTGCTTAATTTTGATTTGTGCTCCACGTGCTCTTGAGAATCGTGATTATGGATTTCATCGTTGAAAAAAATAAAATGGCTATATTGGTTTTGTTTACATGGACCTTAATGCTTTTGGTTTTCTGTGGTTAACCATATAGATGAATTCCCGGAAAAATACTGGTGCGATGCCCATTCCTGCTCCAATTTTGTTAAAAGTGAGAGAGCTCGCGGAGATGCAAGCACAGGTTCTGCCAAATCTCAGCTCGACGAAGATTGCTGGGAGTCCTAGAAAAAATGTACATGAAAAACAAACGGGTTTCTTGTAGCGTTGTATGTACTAGATTTCATCTGTACAAATTGCTGATAACCCATGCCAGTTTGGACTCCAGTGGACTTCTTTTACCGTACGTGTCATGTTGGTGGGGTTTGTGCAGCTACTAACTATTACAGTCACAGTTTAGAAAAAACACCTTCGATTTTAGACCCCCTTGAATTAGTTAAAAATAGTTCGCCATAAACTTTAATTTAACTAGAGATAAATGTTATCTTGTGAGCATAAATAATAGACACTGAAAGTTTTATTGAGGATGTTCCTTGTACAAAATGCACAAGATCATCTCGTGTAATGCAAATTCATGTGAAGCTTTATCTTTGTCCATGGCAGCAGCAGTCGTTGCTTGTGTTGTACAGTAACGGCCACTGGCCTGGTCTTCAGGAAGAGCAGTAGCAAATGGAGTTGGGAGTCTTGAGTTTGAATTTGAATTAAGCTTTATCTTCTATACTGAAGCTTATCCTACATTGCTGATTGTGTTGCATAGCTTTTGAGAGTTGTATAAATAACGTTAGTGTGCAAATGAAAGACATATTGGAAAATAGTGTTTACACCTTGGACTTATGTTGTGTCTGTGCCTTCGATGCTGCAAATTCTTTTGTATTTGTAAATTAGCAGCATATGGAAAGGGGGCTGATAGAATATTGAAACCGGTGGTAACTATTTTCGAACAGGACCCGCATGTCGGATGAATATTTTCATGGTGGAATCTCGCAGGTTGCCTACATTTGCCAGAGCCATGTTAATGAATGTCACTTTTTGCGGTAGAGGTTTCATGCTCAGATTTCTCGTCAAAGAAAAAGGATATCTCTATTTAGTATTCCAAATAATTAGCATTAGGCCTCGGTGTTATGTTGCAAATTAAAACCAGGCATTAGTAGCTGTTTCTGAAGCTGAAATGGACGTCCAAACAAAGCTTTTAGCCTGTCAGGAGGTGTTTCTATACAAGAAAGAGTTTTCATATGCGTCTATGGTAAAATTACTCCTATTATTTGGTAGATAAGTGTGTATCAAGCAATGCATCATTTTTGCTACGAGTCCCCAGATGAGTCTCAAATAATCTGCTTTTTGGCCTTTCTTAATCTATATAAAATCAATATATTTGAATTGTGAATGGGTTTTCTTTTTATAAAATTAAAATATAATATTTATATTTATACCTTATATTTTTTATCATTACTATTTTTAATTATAAATAATATATTTAACAAAATAAATCAAGAATTATATTCGTTAATAAATATTAAAAAATTATAATGCTAACTAAAGATTGAGATAGTAAATTAAAATAAAAATACATGTTAAGATATTCAATCGTGACACATAAGAAGTTCTTCAAAAAAAATATATTTAATCATATAAAAATAAAATTGTTTCTAGTAAGAAAAATCATTATTTCAGCTCTTTCGAAAAAAAGAGCATGCAAAAAGGGCAAGAATCTCTTCCTAAAATAACTATTAAATTCTTGAATACTTGAATCTAATGAAATAATACCTCAAACATAATTTTATTTATTTGTTTATAATTAATGTTGACTAAACTTTAAAAGAAATCATGGAGAGCTGTATAGAAAAAGCACTTGCTAATATAGAAGGATAGTACAAACAATGCTTCTTGACAATTCACTACAAATATATTTTAATAATTATATTTTTATGGGACAATTTAATTTAATCGTCGGTCAATTTAAAATATAATTATATTTAGAAATTAATTTAGGTGCCAATTGAAGGATTTAATTAAGCACAGTGATTTAATTATACTTTAAATGGATCAAATTAATAAATAGCTTAATTGGGAGATTAAGTTTGGAAACCTAATTTGGGTTAAATTAAAAAAATTAGAATTTTCGAAAATGAAACTTTTTGGGTGAAATCAGAAGCCAAAATTGAAGAAAAAATATCATTCTTGTTTTCTCATACTTGCAAATTATATAAAAATAAAGGATAATAAAAGAAAAATCACATTTATAAAAATTAAACCATCCTCTTCTAACAAGGTTTTTGACAGTTATAAAAGTTTAGTGGCTTATAAAAAAAACCCTCTTATTTTCTCCCAAACCCTATCATTCCTAACCCTTTCTTTTAAAATATATTTACTAATAAAATCTTAGGGTTCCAACCTCACCTCACCCCATCCTATCTTTCCTTTTTCCCTTCGAATCTTTTTAACCAAATAGAGAGAATGCTTCACTAAGCGGTGGTCCAAGAAACAAATATATATATATATATATATATATATATATATATATATATAAACAAACATATAAGACTTAGGTCATAAACATGGTTGAGTGTAATGCAATACATAAACATAAAATTATAGTAAATGAAAAAAGTGATAATAAAACAATCTAAATCAACTTGTGTTAGTATACCAGACATGTGATCTAGATTGCAAGACTAAAATAACTCAATAAAAAAACACAACACTTAATTCCTACTAATCCAAATGTATAAGGATGAAAAATAATAATAAAAAAACTAGAAAGCCCTTACAAGGAGATTGGACTCATGCAGACATGGTAACATAATAGGAGGCAAAACAAGAAAAACTATGAATCTCAATCCTCAAACTAACTCCTTGTTAAACTATAAAACTAGTAAAAAAGGCTCGAGCCACCCGAGTTAACTGAAAAAACCCGCAACCTAGGTTATGAGACAAGAATAACCATTGAGAAAACAAAGTGAAGAAAATAAGAAAGCTCAAATTCTAATGTTAAAGAATAAAATTTAAAAAAAATGATGTAAGAAAATCTAGAAAAAAAATAAATTTCAACTTGAGCTAACACTTATAACTTTTAACCCAAGTTATGAGAATATAATCATCCCATTAAAAAAAATCATGAAGCTCAATTTATAACCAACCCAATATCAAAGAATAAAATTGAAAAAAAAAACACTTTAAAAAAATTAAAGCAAAAGAGTAGAAACCAAAAAAACAAAAGACCAAATTTAAATAAAAAATAAAATGATAGGACATGTAACACCCCGTTTTTATACGTGGTCAACTCATTGTAACACTTATATGTCAAGTACCAAATGACTATATATATATATATATATATATATATATATATACCAAAATCCATTGAATTTAAATTAACATATATTTACACAAACGACCAACATATAACATTCACAAGCATATAAAGTAAATAAAATTTCGTAATTATTAATATTAGAATTTGAATGAATAAATAAGAAAGAAATAATATAAATGAGTATGAGTAAAAAATTGTATTCTTAAAAACATCATGATTAATTAAAAATATAGGTTCAAATCTAAAATAATACATAGTGTAATGGTTCTAACATTTTATTATAATGTCTTGAGAAAACATTAAGAAATTCAAAAATCTAAATACTAAAATCAAAACAGATAGCTCTTTAGTCATGATAGTTATGATAAAGTTTTGATATAAACACAATATATGCAAAAATAATCAATTACAAGAAATGAAATACATATATTCACCATTAATATAATTATTAATCTTTATGATAAACTTAAAATTCATTAGCACAACACCAAGTCATGAAAACTTCAAAATTATAATATTTAGTTCATTAACATTTTTCTAGCCTCCTCAAATCTCACTAAAGTAAAGGTTAAAATCTTTGCTATCAAACTTATGATCAAATATGATTTTTAATCTTTTGACCCATTATGAATAATAAATCTCACACTTTAATTACCAATCTCATATCAAAGCAATGCTATAGGACCAACTAAAAAAATTGAGGGACCAAAATAACAAACTCAGGAAAAAAAAGTTTTCACTACGTGAATCCATAGTAAAACCTCATATGACATAATAAAAACATTGATACCTTTTAGTTTTATTTTTAATTTTAACTGTTTGAATATAATTTCTTATAAATACACAAATTTCATCATGGGATAACTTACTTTAAGAGTTAATGTAATGTAATTGAAATGACTTTATAGTCTCTTTGACCTTGTTATACATATTATGTTATAATATATTGATTGTGCTAAACTATATTATAATGCGTTGTGCTATGAAATTAAATACATCAAATTGTGTTACAATATGCTACACCATGAAATTAAGTACATCAAATTATTTAATAATGAATGGTGTGTTGTGGTGTTAGTAAATTATTTATATTACATTTATCATCATTATCATCAATAACATAACATAACATAACTTAAATAAATTATTTAAAAATTTAATATTGTTTTAAAAAATAAATGGATGGATTAATAAATAATGTTTTTATTTGTAAAACACACAAATATCATTAAAAAATACAAGTAAAAAGAGGAAATAATAAAAACATTACATATATTTTAAATACATAAAACTACTAAAGAATTTAATGAAAATCAGTACAAGCTAAGACATAGTATATTTAAAATGAAATAATTGAGGTTTGTTAGTTTAAGAATATTTAAGGTTATTAATTGTGCAATTAAATAATATTTAATTACTATATACTAAAATAAAAAAAAGATTGAGGTTAGTAGATTTTAAGACATTTAAGATTATATTTTATTTTTTAAAATAATGTAAGAATTTATCGTGAATTTTGAAATAAAAAATAATATATATTTAATTTTTTTTATATAAAAATACTCTCAAAATCTAAATGAATGATATTTAAAATCCAACCATATACTGCTATTTTTCTTTCTCAATAAAAACTAGAAAAAAAGCCCAAATATACTCTTCGGCTTAAAGAGGGCCCGAACAAATCCTCACGGAAAAAAAAGAAGGGAATGGAGTGTTAGTGAATAGTGCTGGATCTTTTAAAATGGGCCCCCAAACAACAAAAATATCTCTTTCTGATTCTAATTCTAAAAAGCCCTATTTGTTTCTTATTCTCTCTCTCCTAGCCACCTGCTCAAAATAGAAAATACCTTTACCACTCTCATCTTGCCACTCACCACCGCCTCCGCCACTCAGTTCCGGTGAGTCATCGAGTCATCTCTCTCTTTCTCTGCAGCTCACGCTGTTATATTTTCATATAAAATATCCCTACTAATCTCTTTTCCGCATTGATTATTATGATAGTTAACAGTTTGAACCTTTTTGGTAGTTTCCAATCTATAAATAGTAGCGGCAACTAGAACAAAGAAGCAAAAATGGGGATCATAGAGAAGATCAAAGAAATCGAAGCCGAGATGGCTCGTACTCAGAAAAATAAAGCCACAGGTTTTGTTTCTATTATCATTATTTATTTATTTATTTAAATTTATTGTTTTATTTTCTTTTTGGTTTGAATGATGACCGTAATATTACAGAGTATCATCTTGGTCAGCTCAAGGCAAAGATAGCAAAGCTAAGGACACAACTATTGGAGCCTCCTAAAGTAATGCGATTTTCCTTACCCTTTAGTCTTGTGTATTTGTTGATCACAGCTTCACTTGAATATTTTTTCTACGTACCAAATTGCTTGCTATTTCATTGGATTGAATCTTCGTAAATATTTCTGTCCTTGGAACTTGTATGGTATTGTTTGGATTGGCCCAAAAGAGTGAAAAGTTGAGCCAATTATTTTGAAGTTAACGTTTTTCTTGGTATCTCTAGCACATTGTCGACTGTGGGTTGCTTTTGTTTTTTGGATTTTCTGTGTCCTTTTCATCTTATCTTTGTTGGCCACTGTCTTACTTCTGCTCGAGGTTTCATTCTAATGGCTTCTGAATCAGGGTTCTAGTGGAGCTGGAGATGGTTTTGAAGTTACAAAATTTGGCCATGGACGTGTTGCTCTAATTGGATTTCCAAGGTCTGCTGTCTTGATTATATTCAAACATGTGAACATGCAATGACATATCAAAAAATTATGCTTGTGCACACACAACGGTATATGCACACATACACATAGGCTTTACTAAGTTTATAATAGAACCTTTGCCTGCAAAATGCAATAAAGTAGACCAATAATCTGCCTCAATAAGCATTTAGTGGTTTAGTTGGTTTGTCCAGATGTTTTCTTCTGTACCAGGAGTTCCAATTTAATAGCCTGAATTTGAAGTGCCTTATTTAGAAAAAGGAAATGGTTCTTTTATCTTTAAATCTGCTTCCCCCACTCATCTCCATATGCATGCTCATAAGCAAACTCTAAAACTACCATGTGTGAAATAACATTTATGTAGGTTTGCACATTTGCATGACTGAAACTAACTTTGATTGGATAATGTGATCGGTTAATCAATGTATGGGTAGTCACATAAGAATAATGTAGGCTTGTTTACAATGCCAGAGATAAATTTTTCTATTTGGTTGCAGTGTGGGGAAGTCAACACTTTTGACAATGTTAACGGGCACACATTCAGAAGCTGCATCGTATGAGTTCACAACACTGACCTGTATTCCCGGGATTATACATTATAACGATACCAAAATTCAGCTGCTTGACCTCCCTGGAATTATAGAAGGTGCTTCTGAAGGCAAGGGACGTGGAAGACAGGTAAAAGAAGACTTGCTTGTCTCTTTTCATAGGATTTGATCACCTGTTTTTTTGACTATTGATGAGAGTGAGATGCCATGTAAGTTAATTGGATTGATAGAATATCTTCATGGAGGGCTGTGGTGGTTATTGGGTTGAATGGTTCTCTATATCTTTTCTTGTCCTGAGCCTGTTGGACTAAGAACAACTTTGTTAAAATCTTCCTTTTTTCTCAGGTTATTGCTGTTTCCAAGTCTTCAGACATAGTGTTGATGGTTCTTGATGCCTCAAAAGTAAGTGCCTACCTGTACAGTGTTTTGGCTGTTAATCCTTGTAATGAGTGAATCTTCTTGTGATAAACTGATGTTTACTCATTAGATTACATGACAGACCATATTGTTCACTTCTTTAACTGTTAAAACACTTTTGGGCTTTTCATATTCAAACCCACTTTCTTTTGTGCATCTTCAGATACATGTAATGATGGGAAAATTTAATAGTATCATTTTGGCATAATGTTTCACATATAGTGTTTTCTGTGTTCCTTCTCAAGTGTGACCAATTGTTGTTGGGATATGTCATGGTTTGCTTCGATTGTTGACATTTATTGTTCTTCTGCCTCTAGTAGTTGCTTTAGTCTAATTGCTCGTAATATCCCCCCTCTTCTTGTTTCTTTAAAAAAAAGTTTGGTCTCAGATTCTTTGTTGGAAACTTGTTGGAAATATTGCCACATTGACATCCTCCTTTTCTTTTCTTTTTTCTTGGTGGGCATGCTTTTCAGCTGCATGACATTTATATTATTCCTTGTTGTAACTGCTTTTGGCTAATGCTTTCCCTGATCTTCTAGCATCAAATTAATTATTATGCTAAATGGTGCAGAGCGAGGGTCATCGACAAATATTAACCAGGGAACTAGAAGCTGTAGGTTTGCGCTTGAACAAGAGACCACCTCAAGTGAGTTTATTTAGAGTTTTAATTTAATATAGTTTTTTGAGAATGTAATTTAAATTGTTGATAACTACCAAAATGGTTATTTTGGGTTGTTGAAGTCTAAAATAACTTGAAGCTCATAGTGCAGATGCGTACTTAAGAAATGACTTATTGTTGGGTTGTGCCTTTAGTCTATTTTACTTTTACGGCATGTTGGGGACATTGACCTGAATTACGGTCTCAGTTATTTTTTATTGGATAAACTTTCATTTCCCTGCAACTTTCTTCTTATCAAAGAAGTTCTTTTAGTGTAGAGTAATTAGGAAACCTCTTGGTCATACTTTGCAAGATGTTAAACTTTATTTCAAGTTAAGTGTGATCTTGTGTGGCAGAGACCAAACATGTGCTTATTTTCTCTTAGCAGCTCTTAGGATTTATGGATCTTGATTTCCTTAATTTTGGCTTTGTATCTCTCTTTCTCTATCAGATTTATTTCAAGAAGAAAAAAACAGGGGGCATCTCTTTCAACAGCACTTTGACTCTAACTCATATAGATGAGAAGCTTTGTTATCAGATTCTACATGAATATAAAATTCATAATGCAGAGGTATTTTCTACATTCTGCAGATGACATTTATGGTTTTTCTCTCCCAACAGTTAGCAAAGTTATTGGATACTTGTTTTGGTTTGAAAGTCAATCAGGCTATGCAATTGTTTTGTATGCAATAACTTTTACTGATAAGAATAATGGAACCAAAGAGATCTAAATAGGCCACAGGGAGTTGCTATTATGCTTAGTTGCCCATAACTTTTCTTTTTCTTGCTTGTGGTATTCTCAAATTAGTGTTTCCTTTTGGTGTGACGATTCTCCTCTCTTTTTGATAATAAAGAAATGAATTACTTCAATTGCCTACAAAACAAAATGATTGTTTATTAAATGCTATGGATGATAAAGAAGACTTCAAATACGATTTCCTCTTGAGCTTACTTTTTTTTTGTTCTGCCTCTTTGCTTAATCTTCGATTTTGATGTTTTCCAGTAGTCTCTCAACTCAGTTTTGCAGTTGTGCAGTTTTTTATGACTGCAATTGCACTATATCTGCTCTTTCACTAACCACCAAAAACCATGATGCTTATTACTGGTGAATTTGGTTGTAGGTGTTATTTCGCGAGGATGCAACGGTGGATGATCTTATAGATGTGATTGAGGGTAATCGTAAATACATGAAGTGCATATATGTCTATAACAAGATAGATGTTATAGGTATTGATGATGTGGACAAGTTAGCTCGCCAGCCAAACTCTGTTGTCATTAGCTGCAATTTAAAGGCAGGTTCTCTATTATTTAATTTTTTGAGAAATAGGGTTCTTCCTTTCTCTTTCCTTTTGTGTGTAAAGGAAGCTTAAATCTTGGTTTTTGTATGCAACTTGTGGCAAACAGAAGAATGTGACCCAATCATCTTAATTCAAACTTGCGACAAGAGTATGTCTTGAGTTTTGTTGTCAAGTGCATCTTGCTTCATGCACTTGATGCCTGTTTTCCTTGCGCTCCTCGGTGCAAAGCACAATTTCATAGAACCCATTCGTACCCAAAATCATTTCTAAAGCAGAGATGATTGGAACAGAATGTTATGTGCAAGTTTCCAATCTGTGAGTGGCTTGATAAACATCATATTCATGTGTTCTATTTATTGTTTCCCCAGCAGCTCAATTTTCATGTGCTGTCAAGTGCATCTTGCTTCATGCACTTGATGCCTATTTTTCTCACACTCCATTGTGCAAAGCACTATTTCATACCATCCATTCTTACCCAAAATCAATTCTAAATCTGAGATTATATGAACAAAATGTTGTGTGCAAGTTTCCAATCTGTGAGTTGCTTGATAAACATCATTTTCATGTGTTCTTTTTCTTGTTTCCTCAACAGCTCAATTTTGACAGACTACTTGCAAAAGTGTGGGAAGCAATGGGGCTTGTGAGAGTCTACACAAAACCACAAGGCCAGCAACCTGATTTTAGTGATCCTGTAGTTCTTTCAGCTGTATGTGACAAATTGGTCCTTTACTCTAGTTAATCTATGCATCTCGCGTGTAATCTATGCTTATTTTTGTAGTCCCTAGCTCCATGTTGCTTAATTAGTTCTAATCGTGGATGACAGGATAGAGGTGGGTGCTCGGTTGAAGACTTCTGCAATCACATACACAGAAATTTAATTAAGGATGTGAAATATGTGCTTGTGTGGGGTATAAGTGCAAGGCACTACCCACAGCACTGTGGCCTTGGTCATGTTCTCCAAGATGAGGATGTAGTTCAGATTGTTAAGAAAAAGGTGAGGCAAACTTCCAGTTAGTATCTTGATCATGAAAAAATCACTGCATGATTATCAATGCATGAGCTTTAGAACTATGTCAATAACCTTAATGTCTAGGAACTTTCACCCTAATCCTTATGCCCCTTGCTGTATGATTCCATTTTAGACATCAAAGATGTTGAAAGTTTGCAAGCAGGCAAATCATTTTTAGAACTTTCAGATGTTCTATTAATGCTTAAAGCCTTTTCATCTGAATTTTTTTCTTTACACCTCTTCCTACCAAAATGAACTGAAGCTATATGTTTGGAAAATTGAAAGCTGTTCATTTTGTTTATCCAGGAAAAGGATGATGGAGGAGGAAGGGGTCGGTTCAAATCACATTCAACGGCTCCTGCCCGAATATCTGACAGAGAGAAGAAAGCTCCATTGAAGACATAAGAACACCAGCTCTGCTTGGCATCATGTACTACAAATCTGATAATATTTTTCAGAGTTGCACTTTTGAGTTGTGAATTCAGCAATATTATTGATTCAATAGAACAATTTGTCAATACTTGTGCGAACATTAGCTGACCAGATTATCCCTTTCCCTTCCTTTTTTTCTTGGATTGCTTATCGTTGTTTGATTCCACATATTATTTTTTGGGGCATGGAAGAACTTGAGTATTGGATGTACTGCACGCATTTGTGTAAATGAATCGTAATTCATCCGAAGTAAAAAAACTTATAAACTAATGGAACATGCTATGATGTAATTGGAGTAAAAAATTAGATTGCCCTTAATTTGGAGTAAAGTGCAAGAGTTTGATACAATTTGGTATTGTAGTGTAATGTGTTTTTTAATTGAAAATATATTAACATAATTTTTTCAATTTTTTCTCGATATTAGTGTAATAATTTGAAAAATATTTTAAAATACAGAAGCTATAATAATAATAATAATAATAATAATAATAATAATAATACCAAACGAGTTAATCATCAAATGCAAAGAGTGAAGGATTCATGCAAGAATCTTTTAGCACTATAAATCACACTGAATTTAGAGCATCAAAGTCTTCTCTCTGCAATTTGATAAACATTTAAAAAAGCATGACTGTGAATTCAGAGCATCAAAATACTCACACCCCTAAGTTTGTGCTCTTTTTTTGTTCTTTTTATTTTTTTTATTTTTAATTTTACCTAATTTTTAACTGTAAAGTTGAGGGATCATTTCTGATTTTTATATTTTTTAATAACGATCACATGTCATTTTGAATTAACAAAACAATTAAAATACTAGGGTGTTTCAAGCAGTTTCACTGTCTATAACATAGATGGGGCAATTTCTATGAGATTGTTAGTGTATGTTTGAGAATGTGGTTGAAGTTGTTTTTTAAAGTATTTTTCATTCAGAAATGCATTAAAATGATATTTTTATTATTATTTAAAAATCACGTCTCACATCTGCACATGAAAATGATCTAAAAAACCTATTTTTTAAAATTTAAAATAAACAATAAAAATAAAATTCATTTTTTTTCAAAAATACTATTGAAACGCAATAACAAACATGATATTAGTTGCATTACTTGTAAGTTTTTTTTAGATATATATAGTTAGAGTGATTTGTTAATAAATATTGGGTTTTACAATAATATTCATTGTTTTGATTTTTAATGTGCTTTGCATATGAATAGTTAGTCTATATTGATATTATTTGTCTTGTATTTATTTATTTACCAGTTTTATAGTTGTGTGTTGTTACATGGTGATTTTCAAAGCCTATTCTTATTTAATTATGTGGTAATTAGAATAAATATTTTTACGAATTAAAACAATTTAAATTAGAAGGAAGAAAATAATTTTTTTAGTCACAATTTAGCTTTCTAATTCTCCAAGCATAGCTCTTCGCATCATGATGCCTATAATGTCAGTTTCACCTTTTGTAAGTGGAGAAAGAATAAGGCGCGAAAATAAGTAGAAGTGGAGAAAGCAACAAAGAAAAGAGATAAAAAAAAATTATACAATAATTTTTTTGTTTTCAATAAAACGTGTTTTTTATAAGTAGCATGATTTTTTTTATGAAAACCTAACAAAATAAAAGAAAATATTTGTAAGAATTCAAATTACTTGAAAAAAATAAAAAAAGAATTCCTTGAATCAAAAGCCTACTTCATATTGATGTTTTTTCCTGGATTTTTTTTTATTATAAGAATAAATTTTTAAATATATAGAAACTTATCATCATATAAAAATAAAACTCCAACCAAAATAAATAAAAAATCATTTTATAATTTATTCTTATTGAATATTCATGAGCATTTGCTTTAAATATCCGCATTACATCTGTATATTTTTTTTATAAACCAATATTACAATAAAATAAAATCGTATTTTCAAAGTATGGTATTTTTTTTTAAATTTCATTATAATAATCTTAATTTAAAAATATTTTATTCTAAAATAAAAAAGAAAAGTCCAATAAAAAAACCAGAAAAGGTGTAGGGCTAGTCGCTCCAAGCCCCGGAAAGAAGCTGGATTTGACCAATAATGGAGATCGTAAACAGGGTGTTTTCAAAGGAGACGAGAACAAAGAATTGGTGGTAGAAACATTAAAAAACCAGTGAGACCCAGAAAAAAGCAGTAAGGCAGTGAAAGATGTCGGAAGCAATTACAAACCTTGTTAATATCAGGGTTTGAAATGGTTAAAGAGCAGTTTGATGTTCATGGCGAGGCTGCCAGATCACATGCACAGAGACTCAAGTCGAGGTTATATGTTGGAGAGCCAACAACATAGGAACCAGCTTACAGAAACTAAAAATAGTTCCATTCCTCCTGTAGAATCCTCGTACCAACTAGCTAGGTTACGTAGATTCGATCATTATTATGCTGCTGAAGACTTGAGTAGTACTACGAGATATAGACTCGTTTCTTCTTCTTCTTCTTCTTCATTTATTGATAAAAAAAACACTAAAAAGTCAATCTTCCATGCCGGGAAACTGTTGCCGTTTGACATTGTTTGCTTCCCGGCGAATAGATGATTTTGGCTTAGAACATGCCCCATAGGACCAAAAATGAAGAATTATCCATACAAACGGTGTGGGGGTGTAGCTCCCCCATACATTCCACTCCACTGTAGATTGCTATACTGCACTCACCAATGCACTTCTTGTTTTTTTTTTTTTTACCTATACAATTTTATTTTAATTTTTATTTATACAATTTTCTTTTCCCATTACAATGATTTTTTCTTCTAATTATGTTTTTTTTAAAACATTTTTTTTCAGTTATACTTTTTTTTTCACTTGTACAATTTTTTTGATTAGTTTTTTTATAATCGGGGTGTCCGGGTCAGCTTAAGCACACAATCACTAATCCTCGAACTCACTTTTTTATTGATAACCGGGGTGTTCGAGCCAGTTTTCATCTCCTCACATAACACACTGTAGCTCCCCACACATTTCACTATTGATTGCTACAATGCTTTCTCATTATAGTTTTTTTTATTATGCATTTTTTTTACATTTTTCCCCGTTATATTTTTTTTCTTTCACTTATACATTTTTTTCTTTTGTTTTTTATAAACAGGGTGGTTGAGTCAGGTTAAGCGCACCATGACTAATCTCCGGATCCAATTTTTTTTCTTATAACCAGGGTATCCAGGCGATCTTACGTGCACCATGACTAATCCCCGGACCCACCTCTTTTTTTTGATAACCGGAGTGTCCGGACCAACTTTCATCTCCTCACAAAACACTGTACAATGCTTTCCCACTTATATTTTTTTTGTGTTTTTATTTTTCCCCCCACTTATACATTTTTTATAACTTGGGCGTCCGAACCAACTTAAACGCACCACGACTAATATCCGGATTCAAATTTTTTTTATAGCCAAGGTATCTAGGCCATCTTACGTGCACCATGACTAATCCCCGGATCCGCTTTTTTTTTTTTATAACCAGGGTGTCTGAGACAACTTTCATTTCCTCACAAAACACTGTGGATTGCTACAGTGCTTTCCCCACTTATAATTTTTTAGTGTTTTTATTTTTCCCCCACTTACACATTGTTTTATAACTTGGGCGTCTAGACCAGCTTAAGCACACCACGTCTAATCCCCGAACCCATTTTTTTTTTGCTACAATGCTTTTTTTTTGTTTTTTCCCTTAAACATTTTTCCCTAGTTGTACTTTTTTTTCTTTTTTCACTTATACATTTATTTTTTATAACCACGGTGTCCAGGCCAACTTAAGTGCACTACGACTAATTCCTAGACCCAATTGTTTTTTTGATAACTAGGGTGTCCGGATCAGCTTTCATCTCCTCACAAAACAATATGGCTTGCTACTGTGCTTTCCTACTTATACATTTTTTTGTTGTTATTTTCCCCCCACTTATACATTTTTTTTTATAGCCGAGGTGTCCAGGCCAACTTACGCACACCATGACTAATCCCCAATCTACTTTTTTTTTGCTACAGTGCTTTCCTGCAGGTACATATTTTTTTCCCTGTTTTTTTTCTTATGCTTTTTTTTTTCCACTCATATTTTTTTTATAATCAGGGTCTCCGGGCCAGCTTAAACGCACCACGACTAATTTCTGGGCTGAGTTGTTTTTAAACAATATGGATTGCTACAATGCTTTCCCACTTATATTTTTTTTCACTTATATATTTTTTTTATAACCGGGGTCTCTGAGCCAACTTAAGCTCTTTTTTTATTCTTTTTGTCACTTATTTTTTTATAATCAGGGTCTCCGGATCAGCTTCAATGCACCATGACTAATCCCTAGAATGATTTTGTTTTTTGATAACCGGAATGTCTAGGCCAGCTTGCGCTTAACACGACTAATCCCCGAACCCACTTATTTTATTTTATTTCTTATATTTTTTTTGTTCACTTATACAATTTTTTTTATAACTAGGGTCTCCGGGCCAGCTTAAGCACACCACGACTAATCCTCGGACCAAATGTGTTTTTTATAACCAAAGTGTCCAAGTCAACTTGCGCGCACCAAAACTAATCCCCGAACTTTTTTTTTAATAACCGGGGTGTTTGGGTCAGCTGACGCGCAACGTGAGTTGTATAAGTACGTATATACCCCCTATAAGATAAAATCCAAGGGTTGACTATAGCGGTGTATTGGTGATTTACCAGTTTTTAATTATATTTTTTGTTGCGGTACTGTGGGCGCGCCGTCAATTTCTGAACTCACGCATATTTCAGACGGCGCGTGCGACGTTGTAGAACATCTAAAAATGTATATTAGTTTTTTATATATTCATTTTATTATGTAAAATGCGTTTAAAATAATGTCATGGTATCATGGGTATTTTTATTTTTTTTTTCATTTTTGTACATAGTGCAATAACCATAATACCCTCAAATAAGACAAAAACCAAGAATTGTCAGTGAGGGTGTCCTGGTGATTTCACATTTTTAGTGCATAGTAAAATAATTTTTGTAGCCTCAAATAAGACAAAATGGAAGAGTTACCTGCGGGGTGTTTCAAACATTTCACATTTAGCTATACATGTATAAGAGAGAGTTTCACTCTCATTTTACACCACCAAAGCTAAACTTACTATATTTTTTAATGCAAGCTACATTTAATACAGATAAAAATAACAATAAAATTAAAAATCTAAACTAAGAGCAGAGGTGTATAGATACAAATAAAAAATTAAAAACTATCTCAAAATAACTGAAAAAATCAAGGGATCGAAACTAAACCAAAAAATTAAAAAAATAAAAACCAAAATACAAATTCTATATGTAAAACTAGACAAGAAAAAAAAATTTAATCCCACGACGGAGCACGGATTTATGCCTCGTATATTCTATACACCGGCCATCATTGTAAACCTCCTCCGCCTTGAGATGTTTTTAGCCCTTCAACTCCTTTTCAAAACTCAGTCAAAAATACAAGTAACATCCAAAATGGAGGTTGATCCAATCTTAGCTTTGATAATGAGCGTGTTTTAAAACCACTACACTCCGAATGCGGATGAGATATTACATTTACAATTACAGAACATATTTACAATAAAATATAGCTGATGAACATGGCCCAACAAAGTTAGATTTGGACCTGGCGTCCACACATTTCCGTCTCTTCTGGTTTTTAAATTATAGACGTCCTAGCTTTGATTTGATTTCACAGTTGTATACTATTCATTTAATTAATTTTATAATATTATAAAAATAATTAATGATATTTTATGATTTTTTTATCAAATTTATTTTCAAGAAATAGATATATACAAGTAAAAAAAATCTTTGATTTTTTTTTTATGGATTATAAATTTTATTTTATTTATTCTAATTCTATTTATCTATTTTTTAAATTAACCGGAGAAAATCATTAATAAAAAATATTAATTACTCTCTACACTTCAATTATGTTAATTTCGAGGCTCGCATTTTAGCAAAAGAAATAGTTCAAACATTTTGTTTGATTAACGTGGTGTCTTGGTCAGCTTACGAATACCTCAACTAATCTTATGGGCCCTAAAATTCATAACCATATAATCTTTTAGTGACCATTATATTAGCAACCACGGGAAAAACAAACTCTCTTAATTCTAAACTTTTATCACTAGACTAACTACATAAATGCTTACCATTCAAACATTTTGTTTTTATTACTTATTGTATTGTCAATTTGTAATTTAGTCAAGTAGCACTCTTTGAAGAATCACAGTTCTTAAACCCAGCACAACACTAGGGTATGAGTTTTATAGTTTATCATGAGCCATAAGCTCGCGCTCTGCTACTGGGATTAAATTTTTTTTTGTCTAATTTTAACATATATAATTTCTTGTTTTGTATTTCAGTTTTTATTTTTTTATTTAGTTTTGATCCCTTGATTTTTTTGGTCCTTTTGAGATAGTTAATTTTTTATTTGTATCTATACACATCTGCTTTTAGTTTAGATTTTTAATTTTTTACTCTTATTTTTATTTGTATTAAGTGTAGCTTGAGTTAAAAAACATAGTAAGTTTAACTTTGGTGGTGTAAAATGAGTGTGAAACTCCCTTTTATACATGTATACGAAGGTTATTTTGTATTTGTATATTATAAAAAATATGTACAATATCCTTAATAGCCTTGGATTTAGCTGTTATTTTTTTTTTATCTTATTAGAGGGTATTATGATTATTTTGTTGTACCATGTAACATTAAAAATCTAAAATACCCCTGGATCCATGGCTAAAAGCATTGTTCATCGAGGGGTAAAATAATAATAATAATTTAACCATTATAATCCACAGTAATCTGTGTCTAAATACAAAGTGAATTTTATTGTGCAAAACCCTAATATCCTTTAGCTTTTTAGTTAATATATATATAAAGAAAATTTTTAAAAATAGTATAAATAACACTTTTAGACATGAATCGTGCAAAATGCAATTGAAAAATTTCTAATACGTGCATATTTTTTAAAATATAATAGCTGCTATGTATAAATGTATAATTGGAAAAGCATTATAGCAATCCATAGTGTTTTGTGAGAAGAGCTACAGTGCTATGTAAAAATAACATTTTTAGACATGACTCATGCAGAATGCAATTGGCAAATTTTTAATATGTGCACTCTTTTTAAACATAGTAGTTGCTATGTATAAATGTATACGTGAGAAGGGACTTGCTCCCTTCTCTACACTTGAGTTCGATCTTCTATGTGCATGTTTGTCATATCCATGGTGCTTTACTCACCTATTGGGCTTGCAGGGTGTTTAGTGAATCCACGAACTAGTTGTGGTGCGCATAAACTGGTCCGGACATCCTGGTTATAAAAACAAAATGGAGGAAAAAAACAAGAAAAAAAATATATAAGCGGGAAAACACTGTAGCAATCCATAGTGTTCTGTGAGGAGAGCTACATGCTTTCCCCAAACCATTTATATATATAATTAATATATATATAATTAATATATATATATAATTAAATAAATTTTGAACTCATGAGGTATTATTATCATGTAAAAATTGGAAATACAAAAGATCATTTTCATAAACTCTAAAATAAAAATAAAAAGAGTATTATTACATGTAAAATTAAAAAAATCTAACCTACATATGGATAGTCATTTAGCTAGTAAAATACACCTGCGTCATTGATTCATCCATGGATTAGTCTCAAATATGGAATTAAATTAATGTTTTATGTAGTGTGTTGATGTTAAAATTAAAATTAAATATTATTTTAATATATTTTAAAATAAAAAATACTTTTAAAAAACATTCTACAATACCATGGTTCAATTTTTTCTAAAAGATAATTAATTTCATATAAAAAAATGATATTAAACTTCTTAAGGAGAAAATAAAATATTTATTTCTCCCACTACTATTTAAGAATATTTTTTTGATTGAATTATACATAAAAAATATATTTATAACATGCACTCTAAATGAACCTTTCTTCGTTTGCTGTGGATAATACTTTCACATGAAAGCATTGAGGAAAATGTATTATGTTGGGGAAAAAAAGAAAAAAAATAATGCTTTTAGTTGAGATAAATCGGCGGAGATGCAGGGGATCGAACCCTGCACCTCTCACATGCTGATGCGATCGCGACATCGCAACAAATTTTGGCGTCGTTGCTGGGGACATGATTTTAGTTTATTCTTGTGTTGTTGTGTTGTGCTGTGATTTATTCTACTTGCTGTGATTTTTATTTATTCTAAAAAAAGAAAAGAGAAAAAGAGAAAACATATTTGTGTTTGCGGCAGTACTGTTCAAATAGACTTTTTGGTGGAATTAGGTATTGATTTTTTGTTTTCTGAAGGAAAACACGTTCATAGAAGAACTAGTGACATATCACTAGCCCCACCTTATCGAGGCTAAATTTTATCGTTTTCTATGGTTTCTAGACACTTTTAGTTTTCTAGCATAGGATACTCATGCCTATTGTGTTTTTTTCAATCTCTTGTGTGCTTGGTTTCTTTTAAGTTTTCTTTGTGATTTATGCCTGTAACCCGTTTTGCTAACCAAAGTCATCAAGTGTAGGTTGATCTCGAAATAGAAAACACTTTACGCAAGTTACGAAAGGAAGCTCACATAAACATCATGGTTGTTGCACGACAACAAACACTCAAGGAGCTTGTTGTTCTTAACGTGGAAAACCAACCATTGTGCATAAACATAGACAGTAATGTAAACTTTGAACTCAAATCTGGTTTTATACATTTGCTGCCAACATTCAATGGTCTAGCAGGAGAAGATCCTTACACTCATCTTAAGGAGTTCCACATGGTTTGTGTTGGTATGAAACCAAATGGAGTTGACGAGGAACAAGTTAAGTTAAGAACTTTTCCTTTCTCTTTAAAAACGGCAGCAAATGCATGATTTTTTTCTATTCTCTCAGGTTTCATTGACACTTGGAATGACATGAAGAAGATTTTTCTCAAAAAGTATTTCCCAGCATCTCGAGTTGCCAATATAAGGAAAGAAATATGTGGGATTCGACAATGTCATGGAGAGACACTCGCTGAGTATTGGGAAAGATTTGAGCTATTGCGCATTCAATGCCCTCATCATCAAATACCTGATCAGCTGCTCATTCAATATTTCTACGAAGGATTGATGCCTACTTACCATAGTATCATTGATGTTGCAACTGGAGGGGCATTGATAAATAAGACACTCGAGGTTGCACGCCAATTAATCTCTAACATGGCAACCAACTCCAAACAATTTGGCACCCGTGGATATTTCTAAAGCAAAATAGTAAATTAGGTAAGTAAATTTATCAATTAAGCAAACCATTATCGCAAGTCAACATCCACCTACAGAAATTAGAACTGATCATGAAAATGACACATCAATTTATATTCTGAATATTTATCTCTTTAAAATTGGTTCATTAACGGATTCGCTGTATAACTTATCCTAACCATCAAATAACCACAGTATCCGCACTAGTAATTTGATTCAATGACAACATTAAAAACTAGATAAATTTATCAATTAAGAAACATAATTGTCCGCAATATATGTTTAGTTCGATTGAATGTTCTCCTTAAGATTAATAACGTAGATCCGCTACAATTATTAACTTAGTTGCTTCACAAGTTCATATATCACAACTCTGGTTTTAATATCAAACTTAGCAATAGATTGTCTACAATAATAACTTCGAGTCCGCTCTTAGCAATTAAATAAACAATCACAGGAAAATAAGTATAGGAGAACAAACATATTCATCATATAAACTGAAAAATTGAGGTAAAAATAGATCTCATAGCTCTTGAAATCTGAAGGTTTCTGTGTCCTTGCAACCAAGCAAAAGAGTCTAGCCTGCATGTTTATTGAACTAAATAAAAACATGGAAGAAATCATGATTTAGGGTGTGGAAGAGGAAGATTTGTGTTTTCTTTGGTGTTGGCCGCCACTTCCTCTCTCCTCTCCTCCTTTATATATGCTTAGAAACCCTAGTATCTATTTTACAAAATAGTTCTTCCTTAAGTTGACAGTATTTAGTTGTCCCTTGTAAAATTCATATCTCATTCATAACAAATCGTTTTGAGCTTCAATTTGGATTGTTTATAGGTATTTGAATCTTGAAGCCAAAAAAATGGATTTGCATCAATAGGACTTCTGTAGCTCCAGATATTGAAGTTGGAATGGACAAAGGTCGACATCGGGAGATTACAAGATTTGACTTTGAAGGCTGTGATTTCCATGATCTTCATTATTTTATTTATTTTCCTTAGCTTTACAGAAAGTTATGGATGTTAGCTTTTTAATTCCACTAGAATCACTTCATTTTGATCTCTAGAGCTTTCACTCTGCATAAAACATCGACTGAAGGTCAAATCTGTCAATTAGCTCCATTTACCTCCTTTTTGCATCTTTCATCCAAAAATGCATTCAAAACATAAAACAAAGAATATCAAGATATTTTATATGTAAAACATATGCAAAACACTAGGTAAATATAAATGAAACTATCAAATAATATGGTCGCATCACATGCAAAATGAGATACAATCTATAGTAATCTGAATCTAGAGCTACAGTAATTTGCTATAAAACATTCAATTGTATTTAGATTGATCTTTTAGGGTTTACAGTAGAGAATGTATATAAGGAAAAATAAACTTTATGTACCTACTATACTACTTTGTCATGCTAGTCTGCAACAATATTACACAAGAAAAGAAATACACACAGAACGGTAACTTACACCTACAATATAGTTGTATTTACAGCTATATTTTTTACATTTACAGTAAATGAACGATCTCATTTAGTTTTTAGTGTAATTGGTTGAATTTTTTTTTTAAAGAAATAATAATAAGTTGCAATCAATTCTTGCCCGATGACTTAAAATATTTATTTTAAAAAAAAATCTAATATAGTTTCAAATCTTGGGTTAGCAGGGTTTTGAGTCATTTAGTGGGCCAGATTGAGTTTAAAAATTATGAGAAGAATAAAGATAATGTTTCACCCTAGTAACAAAGACTCATACCTAATTTTTCCCGTCTTAATGTAATTAAGTTTGATTTAATAATACGTGGTTTTTTATATGAGAATCGAAATTCATATATTAGCTGCCGCAATATTTATATTTGAAGCACACGATTTTCTTTTCATATTTGGACTTGGTTCAAATATAAATCCGGTAGATATTGACGGTGTCCAGTCAACACTGGTTCTGGTCTCAATCAATTCATATCTCAATTGAAAAGGATTACTTGAATTTTAAAGATTGAATGATTAATGCTGCCATTTTTCAGTCAATGAGATTCATATATCGTGGACGAATTTAGACCTCAATTATAAGTTGCTTTAATGAAATATCTCAGAGTATTGAGAGTATGTTTAAAATTGATTTTTAAAATGTTTTTCATTTAAAAATTTATTATTTTATTTTTTAAAAATTATTTTTAATAATAGTACATTAAAATAATTTAAAAACAGAAAAAAGTAGTCGTTAATATATACACACGGAGAACGATTTAGCAAATTGGCTTGGCAAGATGGGAGCGTTGGCAAGCTGCCTCCGGTTCAGATTCTCGAATTTAGAATTGAATGATAGATTTACAGCAAGAGAAGGAAGGTTGCTGGAAGTATGATCACTACCTACCTACCACCTTCATCTCCTCCATCTACCTTCTTCATCAACCACCGACCACAAGTATGCAAGAAATGAAATTTTGCTAACATGATCCATGCGACAAAGACTTGCACCAAATTTCTGAAATTGATTCTAGAGGTATGTTTCCACAGTATTTACTATTTTGCCACTATCAGATTTTGTCAAAATAAAAGCCCTAATGTCCTGTGGGTGCTGGACGGTGTTCAATCAATGCTAGTTCTAGTCTCCATCAAGTCTTTGCCGAGGGAGAGAGGTGGACGGAGCATGGCGAATGCTTTCATTTTGCTGCAATACAATCAACATTTCAACTACAATTTTTTTTAGGTGTTTGTCGGCCACGCCCTAACTAAATATCATACCTGCTATTTTGTTTTTCAGTATGCTTATGAGACAGACATTCTCCAAAGGAGTTGTAAGCAATTTCCCTTAATTACCATTTATTTTTTCTTCCATAAAATGCCAAAATTCTCGCTGAGAAATTCCCGTGCCGGATGGTGACGCAGTGTGATCAACCTAATGAGATGGATTTGCTGCAACATTGGGAAGTGTGAAGTAGAGAGATTGGGGTCAAAATAAATAATAAAAGTTTAAATCCCTCTTTGAAACAACTTTGAGATAAAAGAGAGGGATAAAGGATAAGAATGAGTGAAGAGAGTAGTGGAGAAGGGCCTTTAAATAGACCAGACAATAATGTAAGAAAGATTTCATAGAAAAAAAACTCACAAAGAAATCAAGTTTGGTTAAAAAAGAAGAAGAAAATTAGAGGGACACCAAGGAAAAAAAACAAAGGCCTCGTTGTAGAGAAGGAATAGAGAGCTAGTTTGATATTATGATAGTAATTGTTTTTTTTTATATATATAAAAACACACGAAGAGAGTAAGTGTAAAAAACAAAGAATAGATAGTTTGTTTAATATTGTGGTAAGAGTAATTTTTAAAGTGATTTTTGTTTGAAAACACATTGAAATTACTTTTTATTTTTTAAAATTTATTTTTTATATTAGCACATCAAAATAATCTTAAAATATAAAAAATATTAAATAACTCGCTTCAAAAAACTTGAGTTTTCATATGTTTTCTAGAGCAATGTTATCATATGTGTCACACGCGCTACAACCCCATGACAACTAGCTTGCTCATGTGTGGAAGACAAAATCCACCACGGTCCAACCATTCCAATCGTTTTTTCTTTTCATCAACAACACCTTGAGGTTGATTTTGAACCATAATACAATGATTTCTTATTTTTGAACTTGTGATATGTTATTAATTTTCATGTGTGCATGTATCTGTTGATCATCATGAGAATTTCTTTTCAAAAAATATGAAGTTTTGTATTTTACCAAAGAATTAACTTGAGTATGGTATAATCCTTAAAAGGGTGTCAAGAGACTGATACGAAAGGTCATTCATTATCTTAGCAGACACCGAGGCCGCTTCATTTCAGAAGAAACACCTGTCAAGACTAGCTTCGGGTTTTCACATCGACATTAATGTAGCTTTACGACCCGAAAAAAGGAGCGGCGGCCTGGTCTCTGTGTGGGCGGGAGAGGATCCATAGATGTTGCCGGTGGTCCGGCCTTTTCAACATCTTGATGGTGATATCAGGCGGGTTCTCTATCCATTAAAATAGGTCATCATTTGACATCCCATGAGAACTGCCCGTTCAATATGATTGCGCTACAGATATTTTTAACAGCATAGCTTTCCGGTTCGGTGTGAAACCTCACCTGTATTTACCGATAAAAATGACCGACTTTTCCGGTTTCACCTCTATTTACCGATAAAAATGTATCCATCATTATCAATGTATCATTCGATGGTGACGAGTATGCCAGCTATTTTTCTGTCACATACGAGAGAAACGTGGCATGAAAAGCACACTGCGTTGGAAAAATAACATATTTGATAGAAAATTATTTTACATACGAGTAAAATAATAATAATAATAATAATAATAATAATAATAATTAATTTTAGTAATCATCATAATTCTATATTGTAAATTGAAATAATACAAGATTTTTAGGTAGTAAATTGAATAGCTAAAAATAAGTTAGTGAGAGCACCAAAACTTTTATAGAGAAGAAACTGTTAGGTTTTTATTTTTTTTATAGCCGGTAATTAAAGAAAAATAATAATAATTAATTTTAGTAATCATTATAATTGATTGATTTTGCATCAATTTTAATTTCAAAAAGTAATATAAAATTAATTTTAATTTTAATTTTAATTTTAATCAATGACCTCCCTCCCACTATTATCAATTCAGATCGACAATATGGATCGATAGTCATTAAAAGAGAAATCGGCAGATATTTTTCTAAAAAAAAAAGGTATATTTTGAATTCATGATGGGGTGTTTGAGTGTGATTTTCTTATAAAAAAACAGAGAAAAAAAAAAGAGAAACTAATGTGTGTAAAGTTTTTTCATGACCACGACGATGTCCATTAAGCACGCGGATGCAAAGAATATGGGATGGAAATAGTAGTCGATCTTTGTTATTATTGATTAGGAGTGTGATTGAGATTGTTTTTAAAATATTTTTTCTTTATAAATATATTAAAATAATTTTTTATTTTAAAAAAATTATTTTTGATGTCAGCATATTAAAATGATTTAAAAAACACCAAATATTTTTAATTTTAAAGTAAAAATATAAATATTTCAAAAACAAATTAAAATATTTTTGGAACATAGTTAAACAAGACTGATATAATTGACTATTGAAATGGGTTTTGGCCTAAATTGTCTTTTCATGGACCCAAATTCATTACATTAAACACTTTGCATAATTGAAGCAATGTTTGATAAAAACTGTGAGTTTTTTTTTAAACATATTTTTTAATATAAAATATATAGAAATAATAGTTTTTATTTTTAACATTAAGATATAAAGCTATTAAAAAATATATTTAATTTCTTTTCATAGAAAATCTTTCAATGCAAAATGTCGCTTTCTCATATTTATCATATTGTGTTTGTTTTTTCGGTTATAGTTTTAAAAAATATATTGATATGTAATTAAATAAAAATCAAATTTGCATGAAAAAAATACATTAGTTTCTACAAAACTAATGTTTGTAAAGTGATTATATGTAGACCCCCAAGGAAAAAAATAAAAAGTATTTATTAAGAGCATTTCCAAGGGAAAAAAAGAAGTCAAATTAATAATATAGCTTGTTGAATAATGTAAATATATAAAGTATTTATTAAGAGTATTTTCAAGGAAAAAAAGAGAAGCCAAATTAATAATATAGCTTGTTGAATAATGTAAATATAACATTTTTATATTTGTACTTCAATGGAAAAAAGTTATTTAGAGAAGCCAAATCTATTTTAATATATATAATATTAATACAACTATTTATTAACAATAAATAACCAATACAAGTACAATCAAAACCAATTTATTGCATAGAAATATATTAAATAATTTTTTACTCTTTTGATCAAACATGTAGAAATAACTCTTCAACTTAAAAATGATATTTTAGCTCTTCAATATAGCTCTCTACTTGAAGCTATGAAAATAAAAAATAAAAAATAAAAACTAAAAAAAATTGTTTTTTTCCTTTGACTTTTTTTTTTTATCTCTCTCGTTGGAGTTGCTATAAGCCTAGCAAATTTTTAAAGAGAAGGATGCAAAAATACGGTGTCGTATTAGTACAAAGATAAAAGAAAAGCTGCAGCACTAATAAAATAGTTCCCCCACAATAATCTTCTTGGGATCGCGAAAACTTCTCTTAAATCCTCGCTTTCTATTTTCACTCCCACACGTCCACACAATCCTTCTTTAGGCTCCTTTAATGAAAGCTGCCCTCGTGTCCCTCTCGCTACCTCTCTCTTTCTCTCTATCTTTATTTTTTTCTCCCCAAAATGCCCGTGTCAGAAGCCAATAACATCACGACCAACATTGGTATTTAAGTAATTTCAACCAATGAAAGCTGACATGTCCATACGTGGTGGGAGTACAGGCATCAAGTGATGATTTTTGCTTGGCAGGAAGGGGGCAACTGACTGTGAAGAGATCCAATTCCGAATAGTTGTGTAATATATATGTATATATATTATTTTTATTTATTTATTTATTTATCATGGAGTATAAGAAAAGATATGGATCCATGGGATGCGATGGAGGAGCACACGTGTGCATGCGCGATATAATAATCAAATGATGTTTAATATTATGATTACAATTTTTTTTAAAATTTTTGTTTTAACAAAAGTATTTTTAATATGAGTATATTAAAATAATTTAGAAATATTAAAAAATAACAACTCATTTAAAAAAGAAGAAGCTAAAACTCAATAACGATAAAGTGAGAGACATAGGTGGCCACTCCATCACGTGCGCTTAAAAGCTCATTATGCTCTTTGCATTCCAGTTTGTGTCCCCGGGTGTGTGAGACTGTAAGCAAATTACTTCCTTGGTCCCATTTCCTTTTGGGTTTGTATTCATTCTCCTTTAATTATCAGTACTGTTTCGTTTTATTTTCAGGATTATTTTTTAGGGGTTTGGCTGTATTACATGTGGTTAGTAAGAGTCAGTTTAGTTTTTCAATTATTTTTTATTTAAAAATATATCAAAATTATATATATATATTTAATATCAATGGCTCGAAAACAAAAAATAATAAACTCTAAAGAAAAGAAGTGAAGAATCAATTGTATTGTATTTATGACCAAAATGCTGTTTAACAACAATAATGAATAACTATTGGATATTCATTTATTAGTTATATGTGGCAGCATTCTTGTGAAGTAAGGTTTGAATTGAACCATGCTGTAGTTTCTTCACAATTTGATGATGGGAATGCCATCTTTTACGAGAGTAATGTCTCTTGATTCTGGTCAGGTTTTTAGGTTTATATAATCAGTAATTTTATAATATATAGGATCAATCAAGATTCACGCAAGTTAATCTAAACATTGTCTCAATAAAAAAAACATAATCTTTTGAATCTTCCAATAAACCTATAATAATAATAATAATAATAATAGAATTGATTAACCTATTTGATTATGAGGAAAGTACTTCATCAATAAATACTCAAAATTTAAACCTATTTGATCCAGGCTTGTTAATTGCGTTCCATGCCGAATGGAACGTTCCGTGCCATTAAAAAAATCGAGACGAAACGGTGTTGTTTTCATCTCGGGTTTAATTCCGGTCCGTTCCGGAAATTCCGGCTAAATTCCAGCCGGAACGCCTCGGTACCGTTTTGGCCATGCCTTTTCGGCTCAAAATCATAATATTTTTTTTATTTTAGAACATTTTACTATCATAATATTTTGGAATTTCAGAGATGTTTCTAATTTTGAGATTATATTTGTTTGACTTTGTGTTTATATTGTATAAGTTAAAGTTAATTTATCTTGAATTTAAATTATATTTGTTAAATTAATATTTTATTTTTTTTCATATATATATATATATATAATTAATTATATATGAATAGTATAACCTCGAAACGGCACGCCGAAACGCTCCGAAACCAAAACATTCTGTTCCAATAAAAAAATCAAAACAGCAACCGAAACGGTATTAACAAACTTGATCTGTTCTCTCAAATTTCCACACTTTTTTCTTTAGCCGGTAAAATAAGGGACTAAAACGTTGTTACGTCGGAAACAGTACATTACACACCCTATTCAGATCGATTGAATAAAAATTAATTTCATGATGAACCAAGGAATTTAACAACTAATTCATCCCGTCAAGTTGTCAAATATTTCCTTCTAAAGCTACTCATCAAACGAATTCTTCTTCGTCGTCACCAATGTTATTAAAATCACGAGTTGACTCGCAAAATCATACGATTTTGCGAGTCAACTGGATGAAACTTGTTAAATCGCAGCCAAAAATCGTTTTTTGCCAAAATCGTAAAAAAAACGGTAAAATCGGTTAGGATCGCAAAATCGGACCGGATCGGTCCGATTTTGCGATCCCAGTGGTTCGGAGTTCGACAGACTTAAATTAAGTAAAATCACTTCAAACTTTTCCCCCAAATCGATTTTATCTTCTCTTCTCCTTTCCATCGTAGTCTTCTCTTCTCATCCCCAAATCGATTTTATTTTCTCCTCTTCAGTCTTCATCGTGAGCGGTGATCATCTCCTCGATTGATTACAGAGTACATACCTTCTCAGTTCCCATCCTTGTCTTCACCAAATCACCAAATCACCAAATCCTTGCTAGTTGAGTTCATCCTTTTATCTTCATTCTTTTTACAGGGTGGCGGCGGCGTGGGAGAAGGAAATTAGGGCTTTAGGGTTATGTTAATGGGGGGCCCTTTTATACTAGTTATAATAATAATAAAAAAAAGTAGGTTTCTAAGGAGGGTTATAAATTTATTATAATAATAATAATAATAATAATAATAATAATAAAATAGGTTCATACGGGGGAGGGGTTATGATAATAATAATAATAATAATAATAATAATAATAATAATAATAATAATAATAATCTGGGGGTTTATAATAATAATAATAATAATTATTATTATTATTATTAAGAATACTAATAATTAGCGTAAAAAATAGTTAGCATAAAAAATAATTTTAAAAAAATCCTATTAATTTAAGATAATAAATAACATTAATTAATTTCAAATACAACAACCATAAAAAATATAAAATTACTTGAAAAACATAAAATAAGTAGTTTAAATTTCAAATCTCAAATATTGTGAGTCTTTTAATTATATTTAAATTTATTTTTTTAATTTAAATATAATTAAAAATAATAATTTTATTGTTGGAGGGTTTTTCAAAAGCAATTATTTAATTATATAACTTACTCCTATTAATTATATAATTAATTATATAATTAAACTATATATAAAGTAATTGAACTTTATTTAAAATAAGATAAAAAAATAGTTCTCCAAAATAGTTTTTATCATTGGAGAACACATCAACAAAAAAGTCATATATAAACTATTTAAATTTTTTTGATGTTTTTAAATCATTTTCATGTCCTGATGTCGAAATAATTTGTTGGAGTTGGAGCTAGTACTAGCAATATCGGTGTTGGTATCAGTATTAGTACTGATAATCCTTTCAATAATAATGTTTTTGATGAATGTATTAAAAATAACGAGAAAAATGACGGTCATGAGACTGATTGTAATTTATATATCACATCAACAAAATATTTAGTTTTAGTTTGTTAATTTTTACCTAATGAAATTCTATGGACATGATTGTTTTGTAATGTATTTTGCAGTTATTTTGAATCATGAATGAACTTTAACTAATGAAGTTTTATGTCCATAATTATGATGTATTATATTCAGAAATATTTTACTTACGATTTTACGATTTTTCTGTTCACACGATTTTAACTGTGATTTTACGATTTTTGTATGGACAAATTCAGGTACGATCTTACGATTTTACGATCCGATTTTTCAAAACCCCTTCCGATTCGTGTCAAAATCTTGATTTTGACCACCTTGATCGTCACCACTCCCACCCAAGACCGTACATCAAATTTGAGGCTCAAGCATCTCATCTCAAGGAACAAAATGTTCTTTGCAACTTCTATATTATTGCTCAATTTTACGTTGACCCACCCTGCCCCTTTCTACCCAGACACATAAAAAAACTGGCTGATTCAATGATCCATTTACTTGTGGCATTGTGTTTTAAAAACATTTTAAAAAAAATTTAAAAAAAATTATTTTTATTTTTTCTTTAAATTAAAAAAATATTTTAAAATCATTTTTATATATTATGTCAAAAATAAATTTAAAAAAATCAAAAATATTATTTTAATATATTTCAGAATAAAAAACAAAAAAAATCGCCCCTCGTCCAAATGGGTCTGCCACGTATAATTAAACCTGTTGCCTGCCTCGCTGATAGGAGCTACACCAGTGAATATTGTATGGTTGGCGAACAACATCTGACACTCAAGACCTTGCCCACGAATTTATGACAAAAATAATGGTAACAACTTATTTATTTATTTATTATTATTATTATTATGAGAGAGAGATTAGGTGCTTCATTGGCAATGTTGTCCTTTTCTGTAAATTAGACATAGAAGAGACACTGACCATAATTGACAAATAATATTTTTTTAACCTATCTATAATGCGAGAAATCTTGTGCTCCTCGTGTAGAAGCTTGAACTTGTCCCCTCCTCTTCAAAAACTGTTGCGAATAAGGGCCCCTTGGATAAAAACAAAAACAAAAAAACTTGTGCACATTTTTTGGCTTCCTTTGATTCGTTTAGCCGAAATTACCGAAGAAGTAATTGTAGTTTTGAAAAAAAAAAGAATAATTATAAAGCAAGGATCTAATCACAAATAAATCTTGAGATGCAAGGGCTGAGTTGAATACTTATAAATCACAAAGACTTGTGCACACACACACACACTATAAGTTAAGCTGTTACTTTTTATTCTCATAGTGTCGTTATGAACCATTTTACCAAGTGCACGAAGTGTAGGCCTTTTTTTGGACTTTTAGAGCTACAGGACAGTTGCTCTTCACTGGTTCTTCTGGGTAATTTAGGAGTTTTGGTTTTTTTAAAAGTATTTTTTATTTAAAAATATATTTGTTTTTAATTTATAATATTAATTATTAAAGTCATAAAAAAACATAAATTTGATCAAGTATTGAGTCCCATCCATTTATTAGAACTACACAAGAAATAACATGATTCACTGCAAGAAAATTCCATTAAAAATAGTGAAAAAGTAGACGAAGCTGGACTACTTAATAATCACGCGGACGTGACAATGACTAGAATTTTAAAATTGTGACAATTTACTAAATTAATTTGATTAATTGTTTATTTAAGTAGAAACCAAAAAATAAAAATAAAAGGGAAAATGTGCGGAGTAAGATTTCTCAGGCCAATATTTTTGAAGCTGGAATGGCCTTGACAATAATATGGGGTCACTTTCTTGATTTTTGTGACTTAGAACTAACGCCCCGTAGTCGCACTGGTCCCCCGAATACAATTTACAATCGATACCCATTTTGAATTCTATAGAACTTTTGACTATGTAGGATATAGCCTTTCCTTTTCAATTTTTAAAATGTATTTTTAAAATTAAAATATTCCAGATTGCTAGTTTATAATTTATTATTATGATAACTTAATTAGCATATCGCACTGTTGTGATTTAGTGGTCCTTTTAAGTCCCTCTAAACATCTTGCTTCCAATGATATACTAAGAGAAAGTAGAGCTTTATAACTTATTAACTCCAATTTACTGTTTTTGATAAGAATTCATGTGCTATATAGAATGCTCATTGAGATCATTTGGAGGGCCTACCAAATATTTTTTTTGAATGCGAGAAATCCATCTCTTCAAAATGTATTTTATGTGTCTAGGTGAGCATGTAAAATCTCGTTTATCCCAGATTTTTATAAAGAATACACACCCTAACTCGAACTCGATATTTGTTGTGCGGTTCATAAGTTCATAGTCATCAAATCATGTCTTTTGAGGACACCTACCAAGTAAGATATATAATTAAGCACAAATTAATTTGGTGTAATCTTTATATCGGATTACACAACAATTTGCGATAATGTTCAGCCATTTTCCTCCAAATCTTTATGTTTCATTTTTGGTAATTTTTGTTAGTGAAAGCAGGCAAGAAGAATTCATAACTTAATTCCATTCTATTTAATTTTCTGAAATTACAAAAAAGAAAAGAAAAGGAGACTGTACACGAACTGTATATGAACTTAAATGCATTTAGTAATGAAAATTCAAAGTCCCTTGCAATTAGTTGGAGCCAAGTAAAAGAGAAATTAAAATATTTTTTTTTTATGTTTTTCAGTAAATGCATCCTCGCCTATAAATGCATTGGAAAAGCAAATCCCAGTCTATAATTGTGTGCATGAAACAGGGCTAAATATTAATATTAATATTAATATTAATACATAAACATGGACTCATTTGATAAAGAAATTTGGAAGCATGCAGCGGAGAAAACACGTCAAAACTCGAAAGCCATGCTTATTACCAAAATTGACATCCAGGGCTTATAGAATCAAAGATTAGATCCTGTGTCTACATCTTTGGAGACCATACATGGATCGATCTTTCTCTTTTTCTTTCCACTAACTCCATCAATTCACCTTGTCTGCTAGTTTTACCTCCATATATTATCTTCCCCACTACCACCAGGAAATTACTTTGCGGCCATTAACTCGAATATAAAACCTCTATTTTTTATTAAAATAAAATTAAAAGCGCATCCAAAGTTTAAGAAATCATACAGCTACTTAGGGTTTCCAAATCCCGTACACCGCCACCGCTTTTAGGGTTTTGATAAAAAACAAAATTAGAAAACAACTCCAAATACCTTGGCTAATAACGAATTTAGTCGAGCCGGTTTAAGTTAAGAAATACTTCCTCATATAAATGCTAGCTTGAGAACAAATAAAATATGTTTGTTAATTATATTTTATAAAATAAAAACAACATTTTTGTCTCCAAGAAGGTTTTATAATATTCCTTTTCAAATCTTCCTTTACCTTATTTTGAAGGCAAAAGGGACCCCACTTACTAGTGATTCAGGACGAAAAACCTCGCTCATTTTCGAGTTGGAAAGTCTGCCATTTTGTTTTTTTTTCCAATCTCGATCGAAGTTTGCACGGATTGTAGAATCTTGAGCCACCTCCTTCTCGACTCTCTCTCAGACATACATACATACATACATACATACATACATACATACATACATTCGCTGTCTTTTATGTCTTAATTTCCTTGAAGATCTTTTCATTGAAAAAAAAATATACACACAAAAGTAATAAAGATAGAGAAGAGAAATCTTATTCTTTGATGTAAACCCCCACACCATTCACTAATAAAGTTTCTTTCTTTCTTGTTCGGTTTTTGTTTTTTCTTTTATGGAATTACAGGATTAAACCATTAGCAATGGCTCGATTAGTACCAAGATGAGTTGTTTCATACACAGGCAGTTCTTCTCTATACCTTTCGATTCCAATCACAGAAAGATTATCTAATTCAAACAAATCAGAACTTGCACAGCTTGCTACATCAGATTCCTCTTCCTCTTCCTCATCCTCACTGGATATGATCACTTCATTGTCATTGCAAAGATCGGCACTCATATGATCGAATTGCCCTTCCTTCTTTTGATAGTTCTTTAAGAGATTCCTCGCAACATCCTCGATTCGACGATTTTCACTCGTTAAATGGAACTTCAGCTCTTCATCACTTGTGGGAACCTTGTTTCTTGTGTCAGCTGTAACTGTAGCTGCCACTAGAGTAGTACTCAGTTCTTGACAATCACTTCCATATAGACTTTTATGCCCACAAGGCCTACAATCCTCGTCAACAATCACACTAACAGGGTAGAACCTCACTGATCTTTTGGCTCCGTCGCTGCTGCTTAGTTTCCCTCCTCTCGAAGTTGGTGTTTTGCTCAAGCAAGACCTTGAAAATGAAGAAGCTGAAGAGCATGTAGATGCCTGCTCGGATTTTAACTTCCTCTCCTCATACCTTCCTCCTCCCGAAGTCGAAATCTTGGCCTTCTTGGCATTGCCTGTGGTGAAAAGAGAGTTGAGAAAGCTTGCAAGCCGGCCGCCGGGTGAGATAGGCTGTTTCACCTTCTTCAGATCACCATAAATCTTTAAGGCCTTCGATTTTGTCTTGACAAAACTGCCTTCATGTTTTGCCTTCTGGGTTGGTGCATAATTTCTCTCATGATTAGGATACATATCAGTTTGATGATGACCTTCACGTCTTTGGTATTTCTCTGGCCTAGCAGAAATGCTGGCTCTGATAGGTCTAGGCCTTTGCATGGTGTAACTTGTTGTTGATGATCTTGATGAGATGACACCATAAATTGATTCAGATTCTGATGATGAAAAACCACCACCACAGCTAGATTCCGAGGAGCTCGAGCTTGAGTTTAACAGCACAGAATCTACATCTTTTCGAGATTTATTCTCAAAATCCGCCATGGATTCTCGCCTTGCTACCTTCTCATGGCTAACCTTCTTCTCCATCCACCTCTTTATCATGCATGCTCTTTGCAAACCTGCCATTTCTTCATCTTTAATGCCATCATTCTCACGCTTCTTTCTCATGGTTTCTCTGTAGTAAATCAGCTGCTCTTCCTCTCCTTTACCATTGCCAGTTTCATCTATGGAGCGGTAGATAGCATCAAGAAGAGTAGAGGAGAACGATGGGTTCTCCCTTTGGTGTCTACACCTATCATCTCTCAGAGGTTTCTCCCATCTATCCATATTCTCTCTTTATAGAGATTTTTGCCTGAAAAACAGTAGTACTGCACAAGAAACAGTATCAAATTGAATGATATTGTTTTCTCTTTGTCGTCTGCTTCAAATAGTACTAGGAGCTGGGAGAGAGGTAAATAAAGTGAAGGAGAGGCTAATGGAAGCCAGAATGATTTCGTGAAAGAGAAAAACTAAGACAAAACAGACTGGAACTGATCTGGTCCTGTCGCTCTCTCTCTCTCTCACTCACTGTGTGAAATATAAATTAAAGACAAGCAGACATATTCATTGTGGGATGCTCAATGGCTTGTAGAGAGAGAGGGAAAGAGAGAGAGGGGGAGTAATGAAAGCCAAAAGACACGCCTATGAAGAAGGGGGATAGAAGCAGATGATTGAGAATTAGTTTTAGAGAGTTTATGTGCTTTCTTTTCTTTCACATGCTCTTATAAGGCCACACACACTCATCTCTTCCATGGCATGGGGTCAAGTGCTTGCTTGGCTCTGGTGTCGTGGCATATTAATTATTTATTTAATGATCTAACAAAAATTTGTAAATTGCAATTACTACAGTACCTTTTTTTATTATGCCAACTTGCGCCGAGTATACTCAACTAATTTTATGAATTCTAGAATTAACGATTATGTAAGTATTTGATAATTATTATATTAGAAATCACATAGCTTGAAACCGTGATCATATTTTAAAGATTGAAGCATTTTTTTAATGAGTTGTGTTTATTTTATTTTATTTACTTTTCTTAAAGAACTTCAATTTCATTATATATATATATATATATATATATATATATATATATATATATATGGGAGCATGCATTCTTTTTGGAAACAACTTGGAAATAATTTCCATTTCCCCTTTTATTTATAAAAAGGAAAGGGATTTTCAGTTTACCTGGGGAGGAGAAATGGGAACTGCTTCAGAGCATGCATGGAGTCTACACAATATCTGAAAGTAACTGTTTGAAATTATAGTTACAGTTTTTATTAAAATATTTTTTATTTAAAAATTTGTTAAAATAATATTTTTTATTTTTAAAAATTATTTTTGAAATTTGAAAATATAAAAAATGAATTTAAAACACAGGCAAATTTCGAGAATTACTGGCCAAGCAAAATACCTATATGCACGGTCAACCAATGCGGGCGGCTCATTGGATTCTTTGACTTCCAACGTCATCTAGCAATCAAATGAACAGAAATAATGCTGCCTTTTGTATTTAAATCACTAAAGTTTTTTAGATTTTCTTTTGAAATAAAAAATAATTTTGTTCAATTGGGTTGACTAACGGAGGGAGATGGTACATTTCACGGGAGCAGGATCGTATGGGAATGGAGATAGAGAAATATTTATAACGATACGTACTCTAGACCTCCTGTGTATGCATTATTAAAATAATTACACTCTCGTTCTCTGAGGTAATTTGCCTTTCTTATAGTGTAATTACCAGTAGCATCTTTATATATTATGATCGCGTTTTACGTAATTTATAAAAATAACTTTTTTAATTGTAAAATCAAAATCCAAAAAGTTTTATGTTTTTGGTAAAAAGTTGATTTACAAGGGAAGGAATACAAGTTGAAATTCAAAAAGTTTTAGTTACCATTAGAACCAATCCAAAGTGTTGAACAATTCAATTAAGATTCATGGTGGTGATTAAGATGAATTGCTTTTTTATATAATTTCATCATCTATAGGTTTTTCTTTTATAAGATGTATGAGGCAAATTAATCTCTAGAAGGTACACGTCAACATCTTTGAAGAGAAAAAAAAAAGACTTTGTATGTCAACCATATAGTATCCATAAAAATAGCCTAGGATAAGAATAAAAGCTATGAAAGAATTAAAGGATGTTAGCCTCCATTCAAGGAGAACATTCATTCGCCATTAGTTCGTAAGGTGGTTTCTCATTGACTACATATAATACTCTCGTTCATTTATATTTAACAAAAAATAATTATAGGAGAAAAAAAATCTTATTGAATAGGTTCATTGTGTTATTCAATTTTGTTCGTGTAATAAGGTTCTACGAGATGTCGTTGAGAAGACTACAACTAATGAATTATGGATAAAGTTGGGAACTCTTTATATAACCAAATCCATAATGAGCTAATTATATATGAAACATTGATTGTATACTAGCTAGATTAAAAAACAGTATGTCCATTAAAGACCATTTTGATGAATTGAATGAGGTGATTTTAGATTTCTGAAATATATATTAATGTTGAAGATGAAAACCACACTTTGATTTTAGTATACTTATTACATATATCTAAAAGAGAATCGATCGGTTAATGTAGCTGTAGACTCATTCGCACTATTCACTTGCAATTTGACCCGGTGCTTCACGGGTGTATGTCCTCTTTTTTTTTCCGTCTATGAACAGTGTATTAACGAAAAAAACCCTCGAAAAAGATAAAAAAACGTCGCCGGTTTCAGGGGCTCAGTGGTAATTGACCATTTTCGGTCCGGTCCGGCCCGGTTTGTCCGGACGTTTTTTTTATTTTTTATATTTCATTGAACAGTGCATTAACCATTTTGCCCCTCGAAAAAGACAAAACAGGTCTGGGAGTGAGGGGCGTTCCGGTAATTAGCCAATTTTTTATTTTTTTTCGGCGGATTACTGTTGGCGCGTCGCCGGACCGCCGTTCTTTTCCACGATCACGTGTGTTTTGGACGGCGCGTGCAGCTTACTCCAGCGTCCAAAAATGCCCAAACGGCGTCTAGAATGATTTTCAGGCATGTTCTCTTCCACCCGGGGCGGCGCGTGTGGCTCTATGATGTCCAGAGACGTGTCAATGGGCGTTTGAATTTCCCCCCCAATTTCTCTCTCCTGCCCGCGCCAGCTGACGTCAGCTAGGTTGTTTTTTGTCAAATTTCAGTTTAGTCCCTGAACGTTGTAATTGGGTTTTATGGCCCTTATTGCTATTATATAGGTTTTGATTTGTTTCAATTGCGTCTTTCAATTGAAATTGATTATATATTGAAGTTCCAATTCGGTCCTCCTTCTTTGAATTTAGCGGATTGGGCTGGAATTCTGAATATTTTTGGTATCAAAGTTTTGATTGATTTCAATTTAATCCTTCCATGCAAATTTATTATAAATCCTTAATGTTTTCAGTATCAAAGTTTGATTTCTTTCAATTTTATACTTCTATGCAAGTTTTAATTTCAGGTTTGATTTCAGTCCTAATTTTTTTAATTTCAGGTTTTGTTTTAAATTATATCATTTCAATGTTTGGATTTACTTCAAATTTGTCCTTTAAATTAAATATATTATTTAAAGTATGTCAAATTAATTATATTTTTGTATATTTATGTCAAATTAAAGTATATAAAACTAATTATATGTTTTAATATTTAATGAATATTATCGCCTAAAAATATTTAGAGAGAAAAAAAATGATCTAAGATTTTTTGAAGGAAAAAAAATTAATATCAGTATTCTTAAATACATTTAATATAATAATATGATTAATAAATCTTATAAAAAAAAATTGGCTTTGAATTTTAATTTTGTGCTCTTCTGTTCAGGTTTATTTCTATAAAAAAATACAATATTTCTATTTATAATGTGTCAAATCTAATATTACTGGGGAAAAAATACAACTCAAAAAAACAAAAAGTAGACAACTTTACCTAGATTATCTACAATTAAAAAATATACGAGTCACTTCCCGTTTTGATTGCACTTTTTTTTAGACGGCAAATAAGTAATTATAGCGCACATAAAAATTAAGTTTATTTTTTAAAAAAAATTGCAATATTTTTATTTATAATGTGTCAAATCTAATATTACTGGGGAAAAAAAACAACTCATAAAAGTTTTTGGACAAATTTACCTAGGTTATCTAAAATTAAAAAAAATATAAGAACCACTTCTCATTTCGATTACACTATAAAGTATGTGAGACTAATTATATGTTTTAACATTTATTGAATATTACACTATAAAGTATGTGAGACTAATTATATGTTTTAATATTTATTAAATATTATTGCCTAAAAATATAGAGAGAGAGAAAAAAAAATGACCTACAATTTTTTGGAAAAAAAAACATTAATATCAGTATTCTTAAATACATTTGATATAAAAATATGATTAATAAATCTTATAAAATGAAAAAAAATGGCTTTCAATTTAAATTTTATATTCTTTTGTTTAGATTTATTTCTTAAAAAAAATTACAATATTTTCATTTTTCATATTTAAAATCTAATATTATTGGGGAAAAAAGACAAGTAATTTTTTTTTGACAAATTTAACTAAGTTATCTACAATTAAAAAACTATGCAAGTCACTTCCCGTTTCAATTACACTATGTTTCTGACAAATTTTTATTTTATTTTTTTGTTTAATCTTTTGTTAAAGTTATTTAGATTTTTTTTAATTTTTTTCATTATTAACACAATAATAATAATAATAATAATAATAATAATAATAATAATAATAACAATAACAACAACAACAACAACAACAACACAACAATAACAGCAACAAGAAGAAGAAGAAGAAGAAGAAGAAGAAGAAGAAGAATTATTTTAATTATTTTTCTTGCTTACTTTTTTTAATTGTTTTTCAGCTTTTTTTCCTCGAGATAATTTGATAATTTTTATTATTTTGACAGTAATAGCAATGATAGTTTTAGATGTTAAGGCTTCGATGTTGCTATTTTTATAATAGGGTGTGATCATCTGTTTTATTATATTTAATTTTGCATATATAGATATTATTTTTTAATTTTGGATTGACAAATACTATTGATTTCTTTAATCCAAACAATTATAAAAATTGTTTACTCAGCCTGCAGCATAATGCGGTATATTTTTTTAATTTTTCAGGTCAATTGATTTTCTTACAACTGACTTCTTTTTTTTATTTTCTTTTAATAAACAAGGACCTTTTTTTCATATTTTTTAAAAAAATTTATAGCCGGGGTGTCGAACTCATCTTTTTTTTATTTACCAGGTTTCTTTTTCTGTGTTTTTTTAACCAGAGTATCCATAGCAACAAATTTGTGATAAATAATTTCATCTTCTTACCAAATTTTCTAACAAATTTTATCAAAAATATTTTAGCAATAACAATATGCAATCACTTTTTAGTAGAAAAAAAAGTGTTTTTAATAGATTTAATCAATTATAATTTTACTAATTAAATATTAAAATAATAAAATACAAAACGTATCAAATCAATCAGTTTTTTACATAAATAAAAAAGCCCAGCGCATCGCGCTGGCAAAACCGCTCATTATCTCTATATTATTATCATTTTATTGATACTTTCATGCATGGAAATGATAGTCTTGATTCAGATGTCAAACGTTGTTTAAACTCTAAGGAGTTAAAAAATATATAATTATGCTCAAATTGTTATAGATGTGCTTATTGGTAACTCATGTTACAAGTGAATTCTTAATTTGACGTACACATTTCATATTATGCTAATAAAACGTGGTTTCATTTATAAAGTTGTCCATGCTATTTTTTTATTACGAGACAACAAATGATTTTATGTTGTTGGTATGAGTACCATTCAAATTAAAATATTATTAGGACAGTAAAGGTTGGACATGTTCTATAGATGAATAAGAGTTTAATTTCTTTGAATCTTCTTGATTTTAAGGATTATAATTATTATGCTAAAGTTGGAGTTTTAAATGTTTTTAAAGATGCTATTGTCATGGTGAAAGGAAAGGTGGTTAATGACACTGCTCATTTGTTCGTATCAATCTTGTCTTGTGTTTATGAAGTGTTTTCGTCTTCCTAATAGTATCATTTTGAGGTTAAACACAACATATAACTAAATGATTTATTGTGCACATCTCAATCAAGAAGCATATCAGGAACATTGTAACCTTCCATCAAATCCTACAAAATAAAAAATATGTCAATTTAATAAATCCTAAAATAAAAAAGTGTAGATTATAAGAAAAAACCAAAAGGAAGGAGATGGGATAGCTGCACCAGAATAGTTTCAATGGTTATTACACTACTTAATAATTGTTTTCCCTTAAAAACAAAACAATGAAAGATGTAGTCTTTATATGAGATGCCAATTAAGATGAACATGAAATTGACAATTACAGAAATAGAAAAATAAAATATAGATCTATCCAGACAATCCCACAAAAACAAATCCAAAAATAAAATAGCTTCACTGATCTATCCAGATAAACCCACAAAACTAATGGCAAATCAAACCCATGTTTTTTACACACCTGGAAGAGGCCAGCTTTCCTTTTCCTTTAATGCCTTGCTTCGCTTTCCTTCTTCTTCTTTTCTTCGGGATTGAGATTCTGCAAAATAAAAGGGAAAAACCAAAAACTAACACACACAAACAAACCACGAAAACACCACCAAAAACTTCGGGATTTCACCTGGCGCCGATCCATTAAGCCATTTCTGCATAAACCATGAAAACACCAGCCATTAGCCAATCAACATAGATAAGCAACATGGTTCAGGACAATGTCTTAACAATTTCTTTACTGTTTGAAAGTGCAGTTTAATTTTAAAAGGATTTTTTGTTTAGAATTATATAAAATTTATTTTTTTATTATTTAAAAATTATTTTTGATATTAGTACATAAAAATAATCTAAAATATTTAAATCATTTAGTTTAAAATTAAAAAAAAACAAATTTCAAAAAAAATATTTTTAAAATACAATATTAAATTTGACTGGTTCACATTGGTTCAGTTCTTTTACTGAAACGGAGACCGAACCAAACCATAAATTTATTTAAAAATTCTAATCCGTTTAATCAAGTTTTTTTAACGATATGGTTTTTCTTTAAAAGAATTCAGTTTTCTCGGGTTTTTTTATTTCTTTGCTCACAGTAATCATGCAATTTCGAAATGAAGAGAGTGCGTGCGTGTTGCCTGATTTGGCCCCTGAATCCCAGAAATACCATGCTTCATCATTTTCCATTTCAACAATGGGTCACCCAACCCTAAATTGCTTTGGCCCATCTTGTTCTTATCCTCGTACAGATTGCCTCACTGCTAAAGAAGATGTGATCTCAACATGGAAAGCTTAAAAATGATCAAGCGTGTTGAATTGATAGATGCATGCCTAATTAATATCTATCTATCTATGCAAAAATTGTAGCAGTCAGAGGCAGCCCACCAAATCGAAATCCTCGCACAAGTGGCCATAACTATCCACTTAAGATTTTCCATTACGAAGAAATATTGGTATGAAAGCATGAGAAAGCAGAAGATGAGAGGGCCGCCCACTAGCAGAAGATAGCTAGGGCCGCAATTCTTTCCCCCTTTTCTTTTCCCAATTGAAAAATGCACAGCTCGATCGTTCTTGAGAGAGAGAGATTACCCTGAAGATTTATACTCGATCTACAGATTTGATTCTTGACTTTCTGGATATGAATATATATTGTCCTTTCTTCTTTTCTTTCATGATCGATGGCATCGTACATAGTTGGTGTGAAGGCTCGCTCAATCTAAGTAGCTGAGATACGAGTAACATTGCAGCGAGCTGGAATTTGGCTTCAGATTCTTGGGTGGTTTTGGCGGAAGTGAGTTGTGCTTGGGGAGGAGCGTGAAACATGCAAAGGAATTCATTGGCGATCCCGAGAAACAGATGCAAAGAGAATGTTGTGACTTTGAAAACTTATAGATTTTTACTCAAAAAAACATCATTTTTAACTATATGGTGATCCAAACAAACAGATTCAAAATCAACAACAATATTTTAAAACTTTTTTTTATCAACGAATAGGGTGTTACTCTCAAGAGCCAAATTATAAGGGTTCTATCACTTTAATAAAGACTCAAAGAAAAAGGGAATTATAAAGTGGCTACAAGATTGTTAGTTGTTACCGATCATGGGTAAAGTTATAATGGTTGTTATTAATCCGAGTTTTGGGAGGGGAGGAAGAGAGCGACTAGGTGTCTGTTTAACGTCGTATTTTAAAAATATTCTTGAAAAAAATTAAAAATATATATTTTAAATTAAGTTTTTTTAGTGTTTTTAGATTATTTTGATGCATTTCTGAATTAAAAATATTTTTAAAAAAAAATTGTAATCACACTCTCAAACTTTCACTAAATATTGCCATGATAGAGATGGGGAAGGGAGAGAATTTTTTAAAGACCAAATATATAGGTCAATAGCATATGCTTGGGTGGTCTAATGCACCTATCTTGAAATATCACTAAAGTAATGTGTATGGACTTGCAAGGCTATGCATGTGCAACTTGCCTTTTCTTTTTTTATTACTTTGCTCTTCTGAAAAGGACAAACATGTTGTCCATCCTTAAAAAACAAATAGTTAGTTGGTGTGTCGTTTGAATGCCTAGGTTTTTACCCATCAAAGAGTTGGTCGAAAAATCGAGTTAGACTTATATAGATCCAAAATGTTATTTTTCAACCTATTTTTAGTTTAGAAAACATCAATTACACTTTTAGAACCATTAAAAGTCAATATCTCAATTGAAAACACCTCTAAATAAGTCAAAAATACACAAAATCATTAGAAAAACCCCATCAAAATAGAACTTGATAATGCTAACACACACTTAGAGAAACTGGATAGCCCTTTGTCCATTAGCTTATGGGTCTCGACCCAACTCTTAAGTCAATTTCTAGTAAATTTAGCATTAACACACCCCATAATGCAGTGTTACAACCTCTAAGAGATCAATATGGCATCACAATCCTATATTTTTAGAAATACACTAATTGTCAATATGGCGTCTATCTTTCTCACTAATGGTTATCTAATGCTAACATATCTTTCCAATGGACAACAATCTTTATCACTAATAGCAATGACATCAACCCTTTAAGTATAGTGTCTAAATTGCTTTAGTTACACAATATAGATATTGTTCTCCATCATTACTCCAAGTGATGTCTGCAACTTCATGCTACACACGATAATTTCATGTGATCAAGGTGTATAAATATTTTGGATCACTAGTATTAAGACAACTCCACACAAGGTTACAATATAAAGTCATACACAACAATCACAATAACATATAGTATTATACTTTGTTTTTCTTCTTGTTATATATTTCCTTCCTTCTAATGATTTATTAATTTAAGCATTAGATGGTTTTTCATTCTAATTGGAGAACTTTTTATTTTGCAAAGTAGTGTAAAACAGACAAGTCTAAAAACCTCAACCTAGAAATGGTTTTTCATTCTAATGGGAAGACTTTTTATTTTGCAAAGTAGTGTAAAACAGACAAGTCTGAAAACCTCAACCTAGAAGCAGTTGTGAAAAGCTCAACTTCAATCTAAATTTTTTTTGTTGTTAGAATATGTTTACAACCATATCTTTCTTTTTCCTTCATAGTCTTTTAATGATTTTTTTCTCTTTTCATTCTTAAATCAATAAGTTGAAAAACAACAAAATATTGGACTACAAAGAAAATTACAAAAAATATAATGAAACAATTTCAAAAACATGTGATTCGAAGAGTACAAATTTTTTTTGTTTTAAACATAATGTCAGATTGGGTCTCTCAATTTTAAACTTTGTTTCAAGCAATAAAATCAAGTATCAACAAGATATCATGATGTTTCTTCAAGATCTCAGAACCTTATAGCAAAGCATATTAGAATAATTTTGTAGGCCTAAATCCAAAATAACATTATGTACTTGGATAAAGCTACAGAAAATAGTGACTGAAATTTATATAAAAGAAGTCTAGAGGACTATAATTGATACAAAGCATTGTTAGTGCTTTGTTAAGGAGTCTATAGTGATATCTTGACGGGATTTAGTTTTTTCTTAATTTGGAATTTATAGCGCCTTGAACACGAGGAGTTTTATTTTATTATGGTTGTGTTATTAATTGCGGTCTTACTGTGAAGAATCAATATTTTTTTGTCTTCTTTCTGGTGAGGGAAAAGAAGTTAGTGAGAAGGAGTTTGATAAAAAATAAAATAAAATAAAATAAACATTTTCAGAAAACAAACTATTAAATTGAGGATACTTCTTTAGGTTTATTAACAAACAATTGGCAAAGAGAGTAAGGTAGGAATAAAACATTAAACTACAAGGGTTAAGTTCTTGTTTACCTTGTTTTCATTGAAGAGGGACTAAACAATTCAAATCTAAAAACTACGAGGACTAATTTATAATTAAGGTGGGCTTTCAAAACAACAATCAACCACAAAAGAAAGGCTTTCGTTACCAACAAGGACAGTCAGGATCTCACTCCCTTTGATCAGAAGTTGGAAGAAAAACACTGCTACAAGAAAACTGAATCAATTATGGACCTCATTTACCAACAGACCAGTCGTGTTGACTTCAAAGAACATAAAATGGGGTTTAACAACAGCATAAAACTATAGAACCCTTTTTTATTATTATTATTATTTACCATATTTGCCTACATCTGTATCATTGACTCATTGTGCACGGGTTGTATCTACATTATGGGAAACAGAAGCAACCTCAGTGGAGGGGATCCTGAAAATGGAACTTTGATTGCATTAAATAAAAGATAAAAAGTTATACATTCCCTTATGGGGTTTGATTTGAAATCTACCTTCAGAAGTTTGTTGTCCAATTGAGATGGCCTAACTGAGGTTGCTGATAAGCACCCAATTGTGCCCCAGGAGCAGATGGGGCAACCCCAACTCCAACATTGTTGCCCATAACAGGACCCAAATGGTGCGGACTTGCCATTGCAGTTGGCTGTTGTGGTGGATACAAGCCTGGGAATTGCAGGTGTGAAGATTGTGCAGTGTGGGATGGCAAGTACGCAGTATGTGTTTGCCCAGGGATGTTATAGTACGGCGTCGACGATTGCAAGCCTGGAAGATCCCTTGGGTTCTGAATCCAAATTTCAGATGACTCGGCCTGCAACAGCAAGTGTAAAGGGCAATCAACAAAGAGGTGATGGACAGACCAATTCATGTCATCACTCAGTAACCAAATGTAAAGCCAGATTGTCATTACCGACAAAGAATTTTTACCTGTGGGTTGGGAACATAAATGTTTCCATCTTTGTACTTCATCCGAGATGGGTCTTCAAGACCTGCTGCACTTCCAATCACACCAGGAGCATTTATCGCATACCCACTCTGACTTGTAAAATTTCCAAAACCAGCAGGATTGCTGCCAGGAACTGGTTTATACTGCTGGATTCCATACTTGAGGCCATTTGCATTAAGATGGGAACCACCTCCGGGCATCAGCATGTAACTGTTTCCATTTGATGGATGTGGATATGCAGGATTGCTCGAGTATCCAGGCATGGGCATTGGTGGAACATAAACAGGAGAGATGAACTGACGATATGGCATGAGATTTGTGAAGGGTGAGACATGAACTTGTGGGTACATTTGAGCCATTGGAGGCTGCTGTTGCACTGTGGGCACTGTTGATGTAGGAATGTGGTTGCTTATATGGGTGGTTACGGCCTGAAGTCATACAAGGTAATGAATATTAATTGACGCCATATTTCCATTTCATATAACGTAGTGACTAAAAAGGGAAGTGTTCACAATCAAGGCAGAAAAAAAAAACAATATATACAAACAAGAGCTTGCTTTCCCAAGTATCAGTCTATAAGGAGAGACAAATTCCACCACCACATACACTACATAATTATGCATAACCAATCTGAACACTGCTCTTTACCCATTCACATCAATAAATAAGGAAACTGGGTTTGTGCACATTGCGCATGCAAGTTAATGTGCGATGGAGATAAAGAGAAGCATGCTACTTTGCACATCTAAAAGTATTATAGCAGGTTGATTTACCTCATGTGGAGATGGTAGACCCTGTCCTCGTACAGTTTCATTAATTGGGGGTTGGAAGTATGATATATCATAGCCGGTCTGGGGATCCTGTTCCTGCTCGCACACAATCACATCGGGATGCTAAAATAAAAGGTATGGCAAAAACCGTGCAATGGAAACATGCTTTTTTTATTATTCATATGAAGGCTGTCACCACTCTAAAGCAACTTGCTAAGTGTTAATTTTAAGCTGGCATATAACGTTTTCATTAATCCAAGTAGTGAACTCACCGAAAAGCTTGGTAACTCAGGATGATTTTGCTGCTGTTGTGACTCTGAAGGAGCATAGGATTGACTTCTGGCTTGAACCAAACCAATATCAGCATAATTATCCAGGTCTGAAGGATTTGATGACTTCTCAGATATTTGATGTTCAGAAGCTAAACCAGCTTCTGAAGAATCAGACTCAGAATTTCTTGCTTGATCATCTAGCAACTCAATCTGCTTCCCACCAGATGCATCTTCACTGGAAGACTCCGGACAAGATGCTTGTAAACTGCCATCACATTTATTTCGTGTTTAGCACAAATTAGAGCACTGAACTTGGCATCGCATTTTTCATGTTAACTATGTTCAATCAACTACTTTTAATATGTAATTTTCTACAGCTTCTTTATCACACGTTTCTTTACTTTTCTTTTAGTCCTTTTAATATCTAATTGAAAACTCCTATCTTTACTCTTCTAGTGATAGGATACTTGTACTCATGTTATAACATTTGCTAAATTTAACCTAATTATTATTTATCAGCAAAATTTCTGACTTTGTTTGCTTAAAATTATGTGACCGCAACAGGAAGATAACAATTTATGGACAGCAGGTCTAGAGGAGCAATAACACGTGTTCAGAGCAATTGACCTTACCACCATTCACATTGATAGACAGTATGGAACTCATCTGAAGACTGTTATATGGAAACAACAACATTCCAAAGCTTTCCCAATTCAGATATCTTAATTTGCAAAACCTCTAGATGTAAAAGATTGTGCTAAATAGAAAACAGACCTGATGGCAGATTCCCTGTTTGATTCTTCTGAAATTCCTACTGCTTGAAATCCAGGTGTAGAATTCCTGGATGAATCAAATTCCACTCCAAAACTGCCAAAGGTCAGCTTGCACCTATCACTCTCAGGGACTCGAATATGTTGTGCTATGATTACATTCTGATTTTCATGAATATTTACTTGTGAAAACTTGTCCTGAAAACTAGCTGCATTCAATTCCATGCTCTTAGAATTATCTGTGGGAGGCGACCTGGATTTTGTTGTTGTTCCATTAACTCCAGGACTAGAAATGCTTGATTTCTGGCTCGACTTTGGTTTCCATTCCTTATTATGTTGTGAAGCTGCACAACAAAATTTTGGTTAATTAAGTCCCAAAATTTTCAGAAAACAAGCAGAGCAGTTCAGTCATTGCAAGCTCTTCATTAATTCTCCTCAAACTTGTAGGTGTACAAACTACAGAAAGAAGCTAAACTCAAAACTAAAATTAAAAAGTTGGAGAATTTTCATTCATTAAAATTAATAATGAAATATGATAGATTGAGATTAAGCACAGGGGAATTAACAGATAATAATGAAACCCTATTAGGCCATTTATATCAATTTTCAAGTATAAAGCCCCTTTGTAGCAAAGGAGATTCCCTAAAAACTCCAGAGTCTGGACGACATTCAATGCTCGAAAATTGAAACCCTTGAAGAAATAGCATCATTAAAGCCCTGTTGAGATGTAACGCATGCCATAATAATAGTAACTTATGTTCATGAGTAGGTAGATTATTTTAAATAACAAGTGCTAACCATGAGTCTGGACGACATTCAATGCTCAACAATCTAAACCCTTGAAGAAATAGCATCATTAAAGCCCTGTTGTGGTGTAACACATGCTGTAATAATAGCACTTATGTTCATATAGAAATCACACCACAATAAAAACCATGAGCGGGTAGGTTAATGTAAATAACTAGCGCTTTTCAGATGTCAAAAACAAGAACCAGAAATGGATGATTCAAACCAGAAAAAGTCATCACAGGCAATTGTTATCAAAACAGAAGCAAGAACAATTTAAAGGACAATATCAAAGAAAAGAGCTTGTGGAAGATGCAAAACCTTTTGGATGACCCATAGTTTGTTGATGAGGCCTGCTGTTATACTGGTTGTGTAAGAATGATCTGTTAACAGGAACGTCGGGCATGGGTTCGATCGCAGCTGTTTGGCTGACTTGATCAGAATTGGATATTGCAGTTAACGGATTAAATGATTCTGAGAATGAAGTACTTGATGACAAATCTTTGACAGCATTTTCAGACTGCCGGCGACCACCCACTACCCCAACCTCGCGCTTAATCGCCCCAACAGCACCAGATGATCTAGAATCAGGAGATGGCACATGCACAGGATCTGTCGAGGAGGAGTACACCCCAACAACAGAATTGCTTGGAGCTAGTGATGCATCATGTTGTTGAGAATTATTGGGTTCCACTACTTGTGCCCGTGAAGTAGTAGCATTAGAAACTGTAGACCGTTTTTCCTCTGATACCACTTTCCTATCACCAACCCTTAACTTGGCATCTCTGTTGTATCTAGGTTCTGGATCAGTACACCCATTAGAAGTTTGAGGTGAACTTCGTGCATTAGGAGGCTTTAAGTTGTTGTTTGAAATTCCTGTTGAACTGCTAAAAGAAAAAATAAGGATGATGTTCAATTCCTTAAAAATAGCCAGTTGGATTTCCGAGAGTAAATAATGATTAAATAGTGAAGAAAATAGGAACGATCACTTGTATGATGCATATAAAAACCACAGTGGAATTCCCTCATTGCTTCTTTATCAGTAAAAGTTGATATTCGACTCTTTAAAAATAATCACCAGGTTCCCTTTTTCTTCTACTGTACCTTCTAAGTTAGAACCCTAGTAGCCAAAGCTTTTCGTGAAATAATAAGAGCTTTTAAGGTGGAACCCAGATGGAGAAAGAATATCTGATTAAATGGATGCCCAAAAAACCTTTGTTCTCTCAATTTCTTTTTTTCCTCCACAATATATCATAGATAGTTCTATTTACCCATGCTCCATTAAGTTGGCAAAAGAAATAACCCAGAGGAAATTAATTGTTTCTTCATTATCTACAATGCACTGTTTAGAACATTAAAACCAGAATAATTGTCAATTGAATTCCAGAGACTCCAAAAGATTAGCCTCCCTTCCCCTGCCAAGGGTTCTTAAAATAGACTAGCTGTGCGCTAAAGCAAAAAAAAGTTCTTGGAACCTAGGCACCAAAAAAAAGCTCTTAAAATAGACTAGCTGTGCTTTACATGAAAATAAAATTAGCCTATCAGCTCAAATTTGAGAACAAATAAAATAAACCCCCTCAATTTTGTCTAGGAAAAAATCATGGACAGAAAGGGGAAAAGGATGGGGTCAGAGAGAGTAAAGGAACTGAACAAAATAGAGAGAAAATTTGCCCAAAGAAACAAAAACAGAGAATTTATCTTTTTCTCACCTAATTAACTGAAGAGGTCTGTACTTTAGGTGCTCATTGGTAACCTCAGGTAAGCCTAGGTAGAAGCACCTACCCTAGGAACTTAAAAACACGTTGACTCTGAGGCTTTTTATCACTATTCCTGATCAGCTAAGGCTGTGGGTTGGGAAAGATAGCAATTTGGCATGATTGCATATGTGCTTTCAGGTTGATGAAAACACATAATATAACAGTAACAATAACTGCATTCACGGAACCCTGCACCCTTGGATGACAGCCAAAGCTTTTAGAGCACATTGCCTTTTTTCCAAAAAATACAAGTAAAATTTAACATTTATCCTAGTTATGTAGCAGCTACTTATTTTAACTGTAAAAGTGAAACTTATAAGCTACAACTAAGTTCACAATGTCACTCCATGACTATTGCTAGCAGAATAGAAGCTCTCAAGCTGAGGATTGTGGCTTACTAAGGTCATGATCATATCAAATCTGTCTTGGAGCAGAATCTTGAATGTTTATGTGATAAGCATAAACAAAACACTTGCAACAGCAAAGATTGCTAGGGTTTGTGAAAATAATTACCAGGCTAGCATTTTGTGCAAGGCAATATTGGCCCACCAAGAATGACAGTCAGGGCAAGTAGATGAAAACAAACAGAAAAACAGTGGTGTTAAAAGTTTATGAAAGAACCTGAAAAGGCATACCTGTTTTTAGTAACAACTCCACTGCCTTGTTCCTTTGCTGATGTTGAACCTTGTAGCAAAGCAGGCTTTGGTTCTTTATTTGCATTTCGATTAACTCTGTTGTCTCTCACGACACGGAATTTTCTATTGACTCCTCTATTAGCAATTGAATCAATTTGAGCAAAGCCTCCTCGTCGAGCATTACAATCCAAAAATGTACGGGGTCTCATCCCTTGACGAAAACTCTCAGGTTTTCTTGAATCCACAGAACCCCTGTAACTCATACTCTGAGGCCATAAGCATGTAAACTTATGAGTAATGTTACATCAGTGCAAGCATTGCCACGGAAATTAATGCAATAACTGTAATGCAAAACACTTAAACTTCGATTTGAAACAGGATTGTATACCTTTTAATCAAAGACCTTAATCCATGTATATTATGTTCATTCTTAGCAGCTGTTCACCCGAATGTATTTAAGAGTTTTTGACAGAAGAAAAATTAATTAATTGTAATGCAAGAGAGAACATATTCGAGAATGATGAGAGCATGTTCTCCAAACAACAAAACTCACATGACATATCAAAACAAAAGAGAGTCCAACTCCCTCTGAAGGTTTGAAATTGCAAGTTGATTTGATATAAAACTTCCTTGAATCCTGTATTGCATAATCATTTACAGGTAATAGAGACGAATTCCTTAAATGTGACCAGTTGCAAATTCTTAAATGGAATAGTCTAACAATTTCATTTGGATTTATTAAACATAACAAAACAGCAGGAAATTTCAATCTGAAAACACAGAAAATAATGCAATGTCAGATGTTAATTCCAAAACTCTAATGAATTTATATAATCAAATGTCGAGCAATCAATGATGATGGTGATCATGTGAAAAGAATTTAACAGGTCAGCACTTTCCAAATGCTAAGCATAAAGCATATTGTGCCTCCACCACAATAAGTAAAAATTCACAAATGAGATCACATCAGCAATAGCATAAATATCAATTGGGAAAAAAGAAGGATGATCAAGACAGCAGGACACTTTTGATTAGAAAAGATCATAAATCATACCTCTTTCTTCTTATCTCTTTTTCTCTTCACCTCATGAAACGGATCTGATAAGAAAATAAAAAAAAAAAAATCATTTGAATAAGAGGGTTATACAAGTGACGCATCAAAATTAAATACACTTTCAAATAACACCAAACCACCCAGGTAGCCAACACAGGCCAGAGAGGGAAGAATTAAAGCACACAAAGATACCATCTCATAGGACCGATAAGGGGGTTCAAGAAACACAGATTTCTAGTTCCAACAAACCAGGACATTTCTAACAAGAAGTCATGGATAGCCACAGCCATCTTCTTAACCTCCCTAAAACTCAAGTGATATCCATACACATCGTTGAAGAGCACCAACTTAATGACCAACCAACTTACCTAACTTCCATGACAGGGACTGTAAGCAAATGAACATGGCTCAGTGATGATGCACCACAGACCAAGCATGACAAACTATAATGAACCTTTGGGCAGTCTACATTAAAGTAACTGTAAATATGGATAGCAGATAATCATGACACAAAAATACTCAAGAGGGACAGATTTCATCTAATGCTGTGACACAAGTATGAGCCCAACATGCCAATCACATTAATATCATGTTCAAGAAAATGCAAATCAATAGAACTACAATTTTGGCATTCTCACACTAACAGCATTCTCACATCATAACAGTTACAAAAAAAAAAAAAAGCATTCTCACATCATAGAACAATCAGCTGAAGACTTCTACTACATATAACAATTATCATTAACTTCAAAATTAAAATCGTAAGAAAACAAATTTACTTCAATAACATCTGTAATCTAATATTTATTACCTCTTAACTCGCCCTTTTACTCTCACCAAACAAAGAAAAATTATATACCTCGGATGGTCTTTCCACCCCCTTCTATCGTTCCCCTCCCTTCCTTTACCCCAAACACACCTTAAAAATGTACTCTTGACCCCACAGCCATCAAGTTTCGAAAATTTCATACCAACAAGTACAAACTAATTCCAATGGACAAGATATCAAGAAAAAGAGACTTTTGGGAGGTCATTTGTTTTTCAAGTCCAAGCACATTGAGAACAGCACAATCACTTCTATAATAAAACATCAGCAGAGAGCACCAAATACCCATTACTCAAGACACATCATAAACACAATAACACAGCACAACTAAACATATCGTGAAAGTGAAAAACCCAATAGAGGTCATTAATTTTCAACTTCCAGACTGGAAAACAACAGGGGGGAACGCCCATTACTCATAAAACATGCCAAGAGCGCCAGGACCAAAGCCAAAAGGAGGTAACTTGTATTTAAAACTAAAACCCTTGGAACCCGGAAAATAAAAACACCATTCTTTAGCATATGCCGGTTATTTTCCAACTAGCAAAGTCTAAATACTTCACACAGGTAACACGCACAACCAACCATCAGTCAACACAACAATAAAATGAATAAATAAAAAAAAGCGCAGACCTTGATTGAGCAGTTTTTGAGCGGTCTCATTAGGATCCATGTTGTTCTCTTTTAGGACCATATAAATATCAGCATCAGAGAAATTACCCAAGATTTCTTTAATCGATTGTATAGTTTTCCTCACTCTCGCTGACAGTGTATGCTGCTGCTGTCCACTACTAGCACCACCACCACCACCACCAGTAACGGCAGAAGTAGCATTAGTTGCAGCAACCATTTCTCCCATGTCTCTCGATAATCAAATAAGAACACTAAAACAGTAGTAATCAGAAATGTTTTGGGTGTAGTAGTAGTAGTAAAGAGAGAGATAGAGAGGTTAGGGTTAGGGTTAGGGTTTTGGGGTTTTTTATTAATTTATTGAAGAGGAGGGGAAATGAAAGTGGAGTTTTTTCTCTCTTCCTTTTCCTTCCAAAAGAAAAAAATAAAAATAAAAATAAAAGGCTATTAATACGAATTTTGATGTCTTCCTTTTCGTAATTTTGAATGTTCACCAAAGAAGTGTTTCGTAGGGATTAACGTGATTGTATTGTTGTTAACTAGCCAACTAACATGCTCTCTCTTTTGCTGGTCAAAACTAAGTCGTTTAGAACCAAAATTTATATATTGAATAATCGGTTAATCTCGTGGATATACTAATTTAATCTATTTTCTCTCGTTATCGTGGCTAATAGCTTTTGCTTGGAGCCTACCACGACCATTGATGGTTAGTACCTCCAAAAGATTCTTTTTTATAGTTTTAAGATTTCTCACGTGCTGAACTAAATGTTTTTTTTTTAAAGAAAATATAATTATATTTTAGAAAAATAGTCTTTAATAATATATGGTAACAATATTGAGAATGAATCGAATTTATTATACCTTGTGCTTGAAGGAAGATTTATATCCTTTAAGTTTTTTTTGTTTTGGTGAGGGGAGGAATAGAAAAGTAATTTCCTTCTCTTGATATTTGTTGCTACCTATTTAAAAAAACAATTTGATTTCGACTTGGTATCAATTCAAGGTCTAATTGTAAAAGAAGAAGGTTTTTGAGACTTTAAGTGTTAATTGGAAGTAATCAAAGTTTAGGGACCAAAAAATAGATTTTGGAAAGCTAAATTGGTAACATTAGGGATATAATTGTATAAGATTCTAGGTTTACCAAGCAATTGAGGACTAATTAAGCAAACCAAAACCAATAACCAATCCCTTAAAAGCATGACTTCAAGGGTTGAAATTAACAAAATTAAAGACCTAATTAAAGAAAAGTGAGAGTTTATTGATCATTCTAAGACTTAATTAGAAAAATTAGAAATTAAGGACTCAAATGAAAAAAATATTTAAACCTACTGCCGAAAACTAATTTATATAGGGATGAAATTGCAAGCAATTAAAAATTTAAGAGTTATTAAGGTACAATTAAACAAAACAAACAAACAAACAAGGAAGCAATTGAAGTTTGACAAATCACAAATCAAAAACCTTAATTTTTAAGGATTAATCAAAAGGGTGTCGTTTGAGAAAATTGCACATCCTCTTCTTCGATTTTGGTTGATCAAGAAGGCACATTCAAGCAGTTGATGCAACATTTTCGACCACCTCTAAGACTAAAATCATCATCATTCAACTCACAAACACCACGATTATATCTTATTTTCATCATTAATCATCTTAATCTCTTATCCATGATCAACTTTCATTGTTTGTTCAAGAAAATGTTGATCAAATTGGCATCTTTAAGCAAGTAAATATGGAGTTACACACCTCTAGTCAAGCAAGAAAGGATTCAATAGAAAGGTATGCTCCCCTCTCTCATCTATCAAATGCAAGTGGTCTTAGGCAATGATGACATTAGACTTGTTCCAATGAAGCCACAAAAGTGACCAGCCCGGTTACCCTGAACTCAGACACCCACCTTCCCACCTTCATAAATAACTCAATCCTTTTATCATGTCCACACTTAAAAGTCACCTAGATGGCTATTATCAAGGGTTAAAAACTATTCTCTCGAGATTAAAAGGCTAAAAATCCCTCTCTTCAACTCTTAATTGGTAACAAAATCACTTATAATCACAAAATGGTAAAAATCAATCAAGTTTTGGTTGTTTAATACCTTAACAAACTCATCTAGACGCTCTATTTCTACCCTATAAAAGGGAGAAACAATCATATAGATTAAGGGGAGGAAGGCAATGAGTGAAGGGAATGTTAGCTAGCATTTCATTTCAAATGAAACATAAGGTTTGGGTCCTCTTTTGAAGGTTGTGTGTTGCATTGCTTGAAGTTTAGATGTTGGAATGTATTCCTTTAAGAGCTTTAAGGATAAAGTCCATAAGGCCTGTTTTATTTATTTATTTTTTCAATTCAAATGAAAGGCGTTAAAATGCCATTTTTTGTTCAATTTGTAATATGCCTTTATGGATTGCTTATGGATAAGTTTCTAATGTTATTTTGATACTTTGAATGTAAGTTCTTTAACCAATTTTAGCCTTAATGCATGGCAAGATATAGGTATCATGATCTAATTTATCTAAGCATGTTTTATATTTGAGTCATTACATGGTTTTAAAAACATGATTTTGGTTTTCTTTAATACTATTTCTATTTATTTTGTTTCATTTATGTTAGGAGGGGAAAAAGTAGTTGAATGAGGCTGAAAAGGATCTAGTTAGAGGTCTAAGAGGCATATTATGGGTTTTAGTTTAACTATTGTATTTTTAAGGTTTTTTAAGGGTTTCTAGGTTTTTGTTCTTGATGTTTATCATTTGAACATTACCTTAGGTATCAATTTTAAGTTTAATTTTGATTAAATCATGATTGAGGCATGTTTGTAAGCCCTTACCATTATATAATTCAGTTGTTTTTGTATCGATAACACTTGTTTTCAATTTTAATCTTAAGGTTTTCATTTATAATCAAAACTCATTTCTACTAAAATGTGAGGTTTGAACAAAAATAAAAATCAATAGACTTGCGATTGTTGATGCATGATTAATGGAGAAAACAATCATGTTTTACTTTGCTCGAGAATTGATATATATTAACATTCATGTTTCTAGGTTTCACGTTATATGTCCTTTGTGCTCTTTATTTTACATGCATTTGATCCAATTAGTTTGAAACATTTTATTTTTTTTATTTTTTTCTTAAGTTTAATTTGTTTTGTTTTTTTATTCTATTTTTGGGTTTGTTTTAAGGGTTCACCCTATGAAACAGAGAAGGGAAATATGTTTTGCACTCTTTATTGAATAATGTTTTGCCACTTATATACAAGTGATTCCTTATAATTAGGAATATGAATTACAATAAGAATAGGTATAGTTGACGGAATATGTCTATTTATTTATTTTCTAATCCATTACGTAAATAATGGGATATAGTTTATCCTTTCTTAACACACCCTACCTAGTAAATTCTGTTTGGTCAGCTCGATCGAGTCAACCAGTCATGTCAATATGTTAAGTTGAGTCAATCGGGCCAACCCAATTAACTTGATCCAGTGCTAAGAGCTTGTTTGGTTTTCTATTTTCTTTGTTAAGTTTTTAGGGTGTGTTTGACAAATATTTTTTAGATATATTTGAGTAGTTTTGTTTCTTAAGATAAAATATTTTTTTCAAACATGGCTTTACAAAAATTATAAAAAAATATTTTCTTAAATGTTTTTTGTGTTGTATACAGTCAAATATCTCAAAAAGGAATTCATGTTTTAATAATAAAAAAAAAGTTATTTTTTTCAAATATTTTGGCATTTTAATAATTAGTTTATTAAATCCCAAAGAATTGGGCAAATATTTCAAAAATATCAATCAATTTTCTCTTAATTTATGAGAATCAACTATAAATACTCTGATATAAATATTGGACTTATATTTGATTGTACTTAAAATATTATTAATTGACCTGAAAGTTCTCAAAGTTATCCCGAATATTTACAAGCTTTTATTAGGAGTATTTTATCATAGTAAACAAAGACAATTCATTGTCCATGATAGTTGAACTATGTCAAGGCACATACATGGATTTTTCTATAAAAGAATTTATCTAGGTATACAAGCTCATACCATATTAAAAAGTTGATTTTACTCATACAAATAAATTTTAAGCTAAAATACCCGCTAGAAAACCACCAAATCTTGAAACCACACAAAACACCTTATCTCAGGTACGGTATGTTATGTCAACGGACAGTTTGTTGTTCGTTAGCTCTTTCGTATTATATAGCCCACAATTGTTTCTTTATTTCTACATTCCTTATTCTGTATAGATAATATACATTATTTGATAGATTTTAGTTTACATAATATATAGAACTAGAATCATACAGGAACTGATTTGCTTTCCATATATAGCATTCTTGTAACTTCTATATAAAACACTCGGAAATCTAAAGCCAAAGGCAGAATTTCAGAAAATATTGCTATCTATTTTGACATGGTATCAGAACACTTTTTTTATACCTGTTTAAAAATGTGATTGAAATTGTTTTTTAAAGTAATTTTTATTTAAAAATATATCAAAATGATACATTTTTATTTTTTTAAAAATATTTTTAATATCAGCAAGCAAATAAAATGATCTAAAACACTAAATATTTTTAATTTAAAATAAAAAATAAATTTTTTTTTTTTTTTAATTTTGTTCAAATTTTTTTAAAATACAATGTTAAACACTAAAAGATACCTCTAACAGACGCTCAGCCCGATGCAGGAGACGCCACACTGACTGCTCTAGCAGATAGGATGAAGAAGGAAGTCACGGTGTGGTAGAAAAGACTCTTGAGAGCTCGGCTAGAGAGCAATTCTTCTTCTTTCTTTGTCAATGCAGGAAGAGCTAAATGGTAATCATAATTAAATCATTTTAGAAAACAATAAAAAAAATGTGAGACACAGAGAGGTTAAAGTTTCTATAGTTGTTTCTGGTAATAAAGAAAGATATTTGATTCATTGAAAAACAAAAATGAGAAGCATAAGCACATTCATATGACAAACAAGGAGATGCCAAAATTTTGTATATGCAGCAGCAATAAACATTACCACTGGGATAAATTATGAACAACGACTCCTATCCTTCAGTTCAAGAGAGAACATTAAAATGATTAGACCAGTTTAAATTATGAACCAAATAAAAGAAGAAGAAAAACACAATATACCACTGAAGATTATCCAGCATAACCTAATAATCGAACATTATCCAGCCAGATGAAAAGGAATAAACAAAGAAAGAAAAGAATCAAGAAGTATTTAAGCAAAACATGGAACTGGGCATATGTGAGCAAGTTTCATCTATTCAGCCCGCAAGATCCATGGAATGCTTAACCTGTGTTAGTTAAAGGTATACACATTTTCCATGCACACTATCTCATCTGTTTGCTAATCTACAAGTACTGTTCATGTATCCTGGCTCGGTTCTCCTCTCCCATAACAACTTCGCATGCATTTCTCCAAGCGCCACCATCTCATCTGTACAAGTACTGTTCGTGTATCCGGGCTCGGTTCTCCTCCCACCACAACCTTGCCCGTGTTTCGCCAAATGTTTCACGGCTGCATCAAGAACATAAAAAAAATCACATTCATTACACATTAAATTGACGTTAATTTACACCAAAAAAACAAATTTCAATGCCTATGTTGTTTCGAATATGGGTTATGGAAAATTGGAAAAAGAGAGCCCAGATCACTGAATTAAAAACATAAAACACTGCCCATTTAACATATGTTATCAGTCAGAACTGTGTCATCACAGATCTCAAGCCCATAAGAACGCCCTAGTTTCCAGATCAACCATGAGAAATCATCATGGCTCCATGTCAAATCTTTGCAGGCAACTAAGATTATCTAGACCACTACGATAGATGGCATCAGCTTATGGTGCAATAAGGATTTGGCTCATTCCTTGACTGGAACTGAGAGTTTCAAACTATATTTTATAGCTCCAAAAATCTTCTAAAATCTAATTACAAGCCCCATCTACTGTGAATTGCCATGTTTAGCTGTTGTTCAAGCCCAGCAAAGCAGGTGCTAGACAAGTCAGCTGAGTCAGCAATCATCTCAATCAGTTTATTTGTCCAAATAACTAAAATCATGAGCAGTTTCCATTCCATATTTCTCTAAATTATTCAGACCCACTGACCTGAACCTGACACGTCTAAGCTCCTTAGTTCCACCTGGCAGTGCTCTGATAGTGATGTATACCCCTGGTTCATCCTGTTCAATCCATTCAGTCTCCATATCACTTGCATTACTGATGGAAAGTTCTTCTGAGCGATCTGACTCTCTTGACATACTAGTCCTCACAGATCCATCTATTGATGATGTCTCAGTTTTAGCCCCAGTGATGTTAGAGAGCTTTGGTGTAGAAGCAAGACCAGCTGACTCAAAATATTGGTGAGATTGCATTGGGTGGTGGTCAAGTGAATCTGATGGTGAATAACCCATTCCTGATGGATGGTGGAAATTGTGTGGGCGTTCTTTGCCCAATGGAGGAGTCATGGGGCAGTCTTTGGCTGATCCAGGCTTTGAGCTCTGCAAAAGGAGAGGTAAAATTAAACATTAAACTAGCTCTATCATCAATGCCAGTTTTGTGAAGTACAATGAAGTAACTCTGAGCTCTAAATACCACCGACATCCTGTATTACACATTTAATCATTCAAAACCTAAAAGAGAATTAAGGATTTCAACAGTGCTCTTCAACAGTCTAACAAGATTCATGCTGATTACTATAGAGAAGAAAATGTTCATTCCAAGCAAATCAGTGCAGCACTTCCTATCCCTAACCAAATGTTGTTAAACTTCAAAATTCAATTCACATTCACCTCATCTTCAGATCTTGGAGAAGTTGGCAGTGGGACTGATTGGTGATTGAACTGTCGAACATTGTATAATTCCATGACCTTGTCATAGTTCTCAGCCCACCATCTTTGAGCTTGCCATTTATTGAACATTTCACGACTGATCAAAACATCAATATGTTAAAATGATGAAAGAGGAACTGTCAGCATCTATAAAACCCAAGCAAAATGATGGAGAAGGACAAATCATCCAGTTTTTTTCTGGTATTAAAACTTTTAAGGCAGTTGGTTATTGATGGCTACTCATCTAACAGGTTAACACTGCTATCATACAAGGGAAGCTAGTTTATCTTGATAGCAAGACAACCATCTATTAGAGGAAAGGTTTGACGGAGGAAGGGAAATGTGGTAACATCATTACTTATAAAGAAAACAGCAGCACAAAAATCATGAACAATTGAGAACATCACAAACATGAACTGTTGCGTATCTCTAAGAAGCTGTTTGGCACGGCGTTTCACCCGCCGTGCCGTAGCTTTTTGGTAAAAAAATTTTTTTTCATTTTAAATGAATATGGTTTGGTGTTTTTAGATCATTTTGATGTGCTGATATCAAAAATAATTTTTAAAAAATAAAAAAAATATCATTTTAATGTATTTCGGCACGAAAAGCACTTTGAAAAGCTATCGCAACAGCTCTCCCAAACAGGTTCTAATCAGGTTGGCATGAAACATGAATCTTGTTGTAGGTGAACAAAACTGTATATGTTAAGAGACCAAATAATGTACCAAGGAAAAAAAGTCAACATAAAAGTAGCATCGCTTTCATTACAAGAAACATAGCTTAAGCAGAGAACCAGCCAAAAAGAGTGAAAGAAATGAAATATTTCTTTTCTTAGTGGAAATATTGCTTATTCAAGCCTTCTAGAGCTGTGAGCAATAATCCTCATCAACTAACTCTTAATAGGTGGATAGAGGGTGATCACTAAACTTGCAGGTTAAAACAAGTTAAGTTCTTATTTTCTTTTCTATCTTTTCATTTCTCATTGGCAAGGATGATGAATGATTCCAAGTGCAGATAGTGAAGCATAAGTTGTTCTTGATTCCAAAAGAGAATAAGAAGTGGACAAGCAAACTATAATGCATCTACAGAGTAAAAAGTCCAAATTTTGTTGTGGATGGTTATTTTCTTTAGGCAATGCAATTTCCCCAGTATAACATTCGGGACATTGAACATAATGGGCACCCATACCCACGTGCACATAGACACGTCTTCGGTCATTATTCTGCCCTTGAATTCACCCATCAGTTTCCTACATTTTCTACTGTTATGGTACAGCTGACTCAAAAGTTTTTGTCCTCTGCAGCATTCTGATACCGTTCAGGATGACAATGCTGTGATAAATGCAAGCTAGACACACTGTATATTCAGAGGCCAACCAACCTTATTGTTAATGTGACAGAAAATCATCTGATGCAAATTTACTGGATGATAAAAGTGAATGCCACGATTCTTAACTTTAACAACACCACTCACACCAAAGAAATCTGATCACACCCAAACAAATCAAAATCTTCATCATCATACCATGACAACTATAAAGGACAGTCTAAGGATGGTCCAATTCCAGCTCCGACTTCCACACCAACGAAAAAACAACAAAGAATCTTCAGCTCAAGAGCCATATATCAACCCCCCCCCAAACATGCATACACCCCCACACACAGCAAGAAACAAACAAATCAGATAAAAGAAGAAAATAAAAGCACAGCATCAGTACCTGAATCGAATTCGCTTCAGATCATTACCACCATCAGGCAATGAAACAAAAGTGATGAGCACACCAGGCTCAACTTGCGCAACCCACTCCTTAGGCTCATTTTCCTCCATAAAAACCACAGACTCTATTCGCCCGCTAACTGAAGCAGGTGTGCCTTCGCCACTCGATAGCCCTTTTAGTCCTGCTTCCGACCCTTTCCCCCAGTTTCTCGGGGTCGAATTGGAACTTCCTGCTCTACGATACAAGCAGTGGAACCTCGCTGAGTCAGAGGCAGCATCAGACTCCTCATAGTTCCTGTTATTGTTATTGCTCGAGGATCCTGAACATGGCTTGCAGTTTCTATATGCTCCTGAGGCCTTTACTGCCATGTCCTTTATCTACAAAAATAATAATAATAGCAACAGCAACAATCCTTTATCAATTTGCAATAAAACAGAGACAAAAAAACACTAACATTCTTTTTGTTAGGAGGAGAACGAATATGAAGGAGGGATTGAGTGTATTTTTATTTTGACAAGAAATATAAGGATTCAAGGAAGGATTGGATGGATCCTTATGCTTTCATTTGTTTATAATTTTCAATGCTTTCTATTTGGATAGATTGACTCTTCCCCTTCTTTGTTAACTGAACAACTAGAGGAATGGTAAACCATCCATCCTTCTCTTCGCTTCCCTTTCCATCGAACCATCCTTCTCCTAATCCATCCTTCCTGACAAACAGACCCGATTCCAGTTCAATTCCATCCATCCACCTTCTGTCCCAAAAATCTAGAAAAATGAATTTAAGAAAAGCCATATTGGTGCTCGAGGTTCCAATTCTTGAGTCAACCAAGCACTATAACATCTTTTGTTTTCAAAAATAAATTTGAAAGAAGTACCGTTGTGACACACGGCAGTAAAATCAGACCCATATCCACAGTAACTAATTCCAATTCTTCTTCCGCCGTTTTGGTTTCAGCTCAAGCAGTCTACAAGGGCCCGGTCGAGAACCAAGGCCCGAGGAGAACGAAAAGAAAAGATCGGAGTCGATCACAGGAAAAGCGAAGACGGAAAATGCCCTCTTCCCTGGTAGGGCTATCCAAAGAAATCCACCCCAGACATGGATAAAGACAGCTGAACAAGACCATGAGGATAAAAGAAGGGTTGTGTGAACAGATTTTCACTTGATCTGGAAGATCAGTTAGCCTTCCTTGGTTACTCTCACCAGAAAGAGAAGGGGGTCCAGGGGAAGTCGAAAGAGAATTTACAGGCTTTCCTCAAAGATCACAGCTAGCCCTCCTTATTTAATATAATTCCAAAGCAGGCCGATTAAAAGGTGAGGAATAACATGGTCAACCTAAGCTCACTCGAATTATTACCCTCCTCCAAAGGACAGGGAAAGAAGAAATAAAGGCGAAGAAAATTTTTGGGTTCTGCATAAACTAGACCAAAAAAAAGAGCAATTATTACTTTCTTTTTTTTCACTCAACCTATAAATTGAAAAATGAAAATTGAAAAAGAAAATGAAACACAACCCCTCAAATCCATCTTGTTAAAACAAGTAGTATAATTCAGCCTTTTCCTTACGATAAGCTTTGGTGCTTTCTGGGCTTTAGCACCAAAAAAAATAAATGAAAATAAAATTTAAATCCTTGACTCGACTACAGCAATCCAACAGGAGATAGAAAGATGAATGAAGCAGTACTTGAGCTGTGAGAGCCTTGAGGGCCTGCTTAGTCCTGAGCGTCTCAAAAGCAGCAACATCATCATCCTCTTCTCTGTCTCTCGGTGTCAAAGATCCGTTGTTAAGTCGCTTTGAACAGGCAATACAAGTCAACATCCTCTCCCCTTCTCTCTATACCTACAACCCAATAACACCGATCAGCGGCGCTTTTGCATCGAATAAACAAAACGAGCAACGTAATCCCTTCATAACCAATGCTTACAAGGAGAAAAGGGAAAGGTTGAATTCCAGATGGGGTTCGGTCTATTTAAGATCCCACGATTTGTCGTGATGGGTATATTTAATTGGCAATGTAAATGTCAGGAAAGAGAGAGGAGAAGTGACCGTTAATGGAGGACTGAGAAGGTGGCTTTGAAGCTATTCGTTAAAAATCATTATAAATATAAAGAGAAAAGGGGCTCCTTTCTTTAAAAACACTTTCTCTTCACAACACTACACTGCCCATTAGACTGAGTAACAGCTAAGAAAATACCAAGACAAACAAAGAAAGAAAAAACAACACCCTCTCTCTCCCATTCACGGAAGAAAAGCCAGAGGCCAAACCTGAAGGGTGTAGCTCTACTGGTCAGGCTCTATTTGTTTTTCTTAGAATCTACAGTTTGTAGGAACACCACGTTAATAAAATAAAATAAAAAAACAAAACAAAACAGAGGCCATAAACATAAAAGTCTGGCTTCCGACATTCACTTTTTATCATGGGCATCGTATATATTAGAGTTCGAGGATTGCACTTCAAAAGTATTCTAAATTAGTGGAAGTCGGACCTAAGAAAGAAAAATCCCCTCGGAGAAGTTTTACCTGTGGCAAGTTGTATGTTGATTAATTGTTAATATAAAACATGTTTTTATTTATTGGTATCATTTAAGGTTTAAAGAAAATCTTATTTCATGAGAGAATATATTACTTGGTTAAATCCTAATCATTCTTAGATTTAAACTAGTTTGCTGGCCCGCACTTTGTTGCTGGCGGAACAAACAATTTTTATAATTGTTCAGATTAGAATTTAATATTTCTACATGTAAAATTTGATATAATGAAATAGATCAAAATACCCTATCATAACAACAGTAACATCGAAGTGTTAACTTCTAAAATTATTATCACTATTATTGTCAAACCAATAAAAATTATTAAACTACCTCAAGAAAAAAACAAAAAAAAAAAGCAAGTAAGAACACAAACTAAAATTATTATTATTATTCTTAATATTAATATTATTATCGCGTTCATAACAAAAAAAACAAAATTAAATCAAAGACTAAAAGAAGTCTAAAAACATTAACAAAAGAGCAAATAAAAAAATAAAATAAATGATAAAACAAAAATAAAAATTATTACATGAAAAAAAAATCGTCTGACTTGAAAATTAAAAAAATTGACCGCACTACGTTGCGGGCTGAGCAAAAAAAATTTATGATTATTGGGATCAAAGAAATTAATAGGATTTGTTGGTCCAAAATTACAATATAATATCTATATATGCGAAATTTAATATAATAAAATAGATTATCACACCCTATTATAAAAATAGCAACATCAAAGTTTTAACATCTAAAATTACTATAGCTATTACTGCCAAAACAATTAAAATTATCAAATTATCCTGAGAGAAAAAACACTCAAAAACATTAACAAAAGAGTAAGCAAGAAAAATAATTAAATTTTATTTTTATTATTATTATTATTATTATTATTATTGTGTTAATAATGAATAAAGAACACAAATAAATGAAAGACTAAAAAAATCATAATAACTTTAACAAAAGATCAAATAAAAAAATAAAATAAAAATTATCAGGCAAAAAAATTCATCTAAATTGAAAATAATAATAATAAAACCAATAAAAAAACTAAAAGAAAGAGCACATAAAAAATATAATAGATGATAAAACAAAAATAAAAATTATTAGCTGAAAAAATCATCTAATTTGAAAAAAAATATATATATATGTTCTACGTTGCGGGCTGAGTAAACAATTTTTATAGGATTTGCTAGATCAAAATTAAAATATAATATTTATATATGCAAAATTTCATATCATAAAATAGCTCAACACACCCTATTATAACAATGGCAACATCGAAGCCTTAAAATCTAAAATTATCATTGCTATTACTATCAAAACAATAAAAATTATCAAATTATCATGAAAAAACAAATAGTCAAAGACATCAAGAAAAGAGTAAGCAAGAAAAACAATTAAATTATTATTATTATTATTATTATTATTATTATTATTATGTTACTAATAAAAGAAACAAAAATAAATGAAAGACTAAAAAAATCCTAGAAACTTTAACAACAGATAAAACAAAAAAATAAAATAAAAATAAAAATTATCATTACTATTACTGTCAAAACAATAAAAATTATCAAATTATCCTAAGAAAAAAAAACATTAACAAAAGAGTAAGAAAGAAAAACAATTAAATTATTATAATTATTATTATTATAAAAGAAACAAAAATAAATGAAAGACTAAAAAAATCCTAGAAACTTTAACAACAGATAAAACAAAAAAATAAAATAAAAATAAAAATTATCATTGCTATTACTGTCGAAACAATAAAAATTATCAAATGATCCAAAGAAAAAAAAAACATTAACAAAAGAGTAAGCAAGAAAAATAATTAAATTATTATTATTATTATTATTATTATTATTATTGTGTTAAGCACACTTATATATACATGGACAAAAATAGGGATTATTCGAGAAATATAAAAAAATAAAAGTATAAGGGCTGAAATGAAAATCAAATATAAAAGGATTTAAATCAAAAATTAAAAGTTTAAGGGCTGAAATGAAAATCATATTTATTATCAATTTCAATTAAAGGACAAAGGTGAAAAAATCGAAACTTGTGTACCGAATTTATTGAGCTATTTACAGCCAATCCGGAAATTAAAAGTAGAAGGACCGAAGTGAAACTTGCACATTTAATTAATTTCAATCAGGAGGACCCAATCGAACCAAATCAAAACTTATATAACAAAAATCAGGACTAAAAACAAAATTGAAAGTTGAGGGACCGAAGTGCAAAAGGCAACAACACGGGGGCCTCTCCTGTACTTTGACGTGCAGGAGAGAGAGAAACGTGGCCAGTGGCTTTAACGGGCCGCCGCCGCGTCCACGCACATAGTTTGGTGACACGCGCCACCGCGGGAGGAAGAAAACGCGGAGGCGCATCGAGAGAGACTCCAAAATCGCGTCTCCGGCCACCTCAAGACGACGCACGCACCACCTAAACAAGGCGTGAGGTGGAAAACCGTTTGGCGCGTGCTTCTCACGCCCTGACAGTCACGAAAATAAATTATAAAAAAATAAGGTCAATTACCAGTCTGCCCCTGTATCCAAGTCACCGTTTTTGTCTTATCAAGGGCTATAACCGTATTTAGCCAATTTCAAAAAATAATAAAATAAGCAGAAGACCAGCGGGCGGACCGGACCAGACCGGTCCGGTCCGATGTGCGTAATGACCATGGAGCCCCTCGGTCTGGCGGCGTTTTTTGTCGTTTTCTGGGGGCTTTTTCGTTAAATCACTATTCAAAATCAAAAGAAAAAAAACAGGCGAACGAATTCGCACGATGCACGGATGAAAAATGGGGAGTCCACAGTGAAACACTGAGCTCTTTTAGTATATTGTATAATTTTAGCATCTTTTTTATTTTTTATCTTTAATATTTAAGGTATATTTTATCGTGTAATTTTATGCTTCAGAATATTAAAGTTTACAACTAAAACCAAATGTTAATTAAATAAAGTAAATGGTATGGAATTTTTTAGATTTTTTCTGAGTCCTAATGGACAACCATAAATTAATTACGGTATCTATTATGTATTTTTAAAAGATAATTAAAACATGATTTTTATCTTTTAGAAAATATGCATTAAAAACATTTAGTCTTGGTGTCTTTTCTCCCCACTTTTTTCATGCATCCCTGAAATTTGCAGCCCGTCAACTCATCCATCACCCCTTTTCTCGAGTAAAATCTCCACCACCTTACATTATTCATGCAAGTCTTCTGTGTGTGTGTGTGTTTCTGGCCTGGAAAACGCAGAAGACTTTAACCATGATGAATGCTCTAATGTGGCCCTGAGAAGGGGAAGTTATGATCTGGTTGGACCATCCCACACCCCACCACAAGGTCTCTGTTTCCTTGCTGAATACTATCGGATCCTGATGGTGGACCGTCTTAAATTTGTTAGAGGATAGTTAAAGTTGTTTTTTAAATAATTTTTGTTTAGAAATATATTAAAATAATATTTTTTTATTTTCAAAAAAATCATTTTTGATATAGTATATAAAAATATATAAAAATACTATTTTTTAAAATTTAAAATAAAATAAAAAATAAATAATATTTTTTATTTTTTTAAAAAAATATTTTTAAAATGAAGTACCAAAAGGGGCTTATTTAGAGAGATCGCTCAACTCTAATCTTCAAATCAGTCAACGAGACTCCACAAAACCTGCAAATCCATGATTATCACTCTGCCGAGTGGAAGTAAAAAAAAAAGAGAAAAACTTATTAAAACAAGAAAAACAATCATTAAAAAAAATTATCAACACCCAAAAGAAAATTTAATTTTGATTTTAAAAGTCTGAAACTAATTGAACCCACTAATTCTATCAACACTTTTATTAATAAAAAAAACAGATGTAAATATTAAACTTTCTTCCCAACCTTAAAATCAAGTCCAAAAGCAGCTGACCCCCCAAGCTTTCTCTCTATCTCTTGTAGTACCCATCTCATTCTACCCTTGAATCAAAAAATCAAAAGCAGTTCGATGAAATTAGTTGAATTGCACGTAAATTGTTCAAAATAATTAATGCCATGACCCCATTACTCTCTCTTAAATATTTTCAAGTTTTTTAGCTGCCGAGAAGTAATAAATTTAGAGTCTAAAAATCAATTTGAGAAGTATTGTTTAAGTGTGTTTTCATTGATTGTGAGTTATTTTGTTTCACTTTATTCTCGTTTTAAGGTCAACAACGTCAGAGAATTGGTCTGAGCATGATGACTATCGGGTCATGTCACGTGCACGACCCCATATAAATATCAGAGATAAGGAAGTGGGGCTAAAAGAGGAATCTTTGCCACTTCTCCGAATTTCCCGCAAGAAACCTCCTTCACCTCCATATATAATAATTAATTATTATGATTTTTTTTAAAATTAGCACTTTTAACCAGTGTTGTAAGTTCCGTTCCGTTCCGGCCGGAACGGCCCGTTCCAGAAGCAAATCCGGGACAAAACGGCGACGTTTTTGTCCCGGTCAAAATCCCGGTCAGTACCGGAAAATCCGGCCGAATTCCGGCCGGTACGCCCCGGTTCCGTACCGGGCGTTCCGTTCCGGTTCAAGCCAAAACGACGCCGTTTCAAGTTCTCTTACAAAACACACAGATTCAACCCGATTTCAAAAATTCCCAAATCAATTTTCATCTCTTAACCCCAGCTCGTCGATAATCCATCAAAAATCAACCCAAAAAGAGGTGAAAACGAAGCACCTTAAACAGATCAAAAACTCCAAAAGAAGGGGGCTGGCTATGTGGTGCTGGGGGCTGCGGGCTGGGGAGAATGAGGGAGAATGTTTGACGGCGTGGGGAGAAGTGAGAAACTGGAGCTGTTCTTGAAGATAGGCCTGGATGAAAGAACTGCTCGTAATACCATTGCTAACAACAAGGTTACCAACAATCTCAATGCTGTTATTCACGAGGTATTCGATTCTTCTCCTCCTTCTTAACTGCATGCACTGGATTGATGTTTGAGGGATGTGTGGGTGGGTTATAATGTGAAGATAGTCTTATTTTTGAGTTTCTGAAATAATTCTGAGCTTTAGTCAAAGAGGAGCGACGGCGTGGGGAGAAGTGAGATGTAGGGTTTTTTTTTGAGATGAAGATGGGGGAGGGGAATTAAACGGGGGGTTTTAAGTTTTAACTTTTAATTAGAAAGTTGGAAATTAATTAAAATATATGTTCTTTTCCATGTAATAAATACAAATTTAGAAATTAAGGAAAATAGGGGTTTTAATTTGTAATTAATTTGATTGAATTATTTGTAATGGAATGTATTTTAATTAATTATGTTTAAACTTATTGGTTGCTTTATTTTCATAATATTTTGGAATTTTAAAGATGTTTCTAATTTTGAGATAATGTTTGTATTGTATAATTTAAATTTTATTTATCTTGAATTTAAATTATACTTGTTAAATTAATATTTTATTTTTTTCATATATATAATTAAATAAATATGAACAGTACAAAACCGGAACGGAACGCCGGAATGCACCGAAACCGGAACGTTCCGTTCCAAACAAAAAACCGGAACGGTACCCGGAACGGATTTTACAACTATGCTTTTAACAGAGAGAAAAACAGTAGAATATCATTGTTTGAAACCAAAAAAAGGTGCAATAACACAGTTTACATGTCACAGTTAAAAAATATGATTTTTAAGTGTTTTCAGGGTTTAAAAACACAGAATTTCAAATAAATTTTGGAATAAGCTGCAAAAATAACAATAAAAATAATAAATAAATAAATAAATAAAAGGATCAAGAAGACATATCAAAGTCTCAATCACAACAACTTACATATGAACAAAATGATTTTAATGCGTCAAGTCTAACGAACAATAATAAGGATCTGTTTAAGAATGTGATTAATATTATATTTATATTATTGAGATTTTTTTATGATGATATCAATGGTGTTGTCATATGAGTTTTAGTATACATTTAAGATCTCTTTCTTTATTTTATTTTTCATCTTCTCTTTGTTCTTACCTTATCATAGATTATGCATCTTATTTCATAAATTATTTGAAATTTCATGTTTCTAACTGGAATAAGCTTTAAAAATATGGTTTTTAATCACAATATATACAAAATGTATTATTTTCTCAGTTTATTTTGAAACTTTAATTGTTCTTAAGAAAAATGCTAACAAGTAAAAATGTTGATTTTTAGTTCTGATGGGTAGCCAACTACTTTGTAGCAAGAATCTGAAATGGTCATACTAATGTTTTTCAATACTTGACAATATCGTTGTTTATGTATATAAGAGCATCTCTAATGGGAGAGCCAAAAGAAAAAAGAAAAACTTTTACCTTTCATCATTCATTTTTATAATTTCAAAAGAAGAGCTATTATATATTGATCAAAAGAGCCAAAATTTTATTTTATATATTTTATACAAAAAAATTATTTTTGATTGGACTTGTATTAGTTAATTATTATTAATAATAAATAGTTATATCGATATTATATATATTAAAATAAAATTGGCTTTTCTAAATAATTTTTTTTCTTCTATTGGAGTGCATATATAAAAAAAAGGATATATTTATACTATTTAAAAAGCCAAATTACTAGTTTGGCTTCTTTAAATAGCTTTTTCCTTGAAGATACTCTAATAGCTACAAAACAAGAAACATTTAGGATACATGTAAGCATTGTTTAATAAGAATGTTTTCTTCTAGAATATGTGTTATATTATAAAACTTTCTATCAACACATGTAATTTCAATAATAGAAAATATTCACATCAATTCTCTAATAATTAAAGAGATTTGTTTTTTTCTTAAATTTAATCTTTAAGATCACCATTCCATAAAACTCATATTAATTACAAAAATTAGAGAGTAACCATAAATTTTGTATTTGTATCATTTTTTACCATGTAGAAAAAAGACAAAGAAAAAGAAAGAAAAAATAAACACATCACTCATCAAAATTGATAAAAATAACTCTACTCATAAGTTTTCTCTTTTATTTGATTTAAAAAAAAATTGAGTCTAGTTATACTATATACTAAAAGATATCATGATTTAGTTACTATGCGTTGTGAGACAAATCATTGTGGATTGCAATAGTGTTGCTCAGTTTTCGGGTTGGTTCGGTTCATTTGGTTCGTCGTTTTACTAATGTTTATATTTTTACATAGTCAAATAACCATTATGTTCATCGAAAAAGACAAAAAAAAGCCCTTTCGGGGGGGTGCCACGGTAATTGCACATTTTTGGTCCGTTTTGGTTCGGTTCGTGTCACCGATTTATTGATTTTTTATATTTTTTGTACAGTAAAATAACCATTTTATACCTCGAAAAAAACAAAAATCAGCTCTTGCGAGGGGGGGTGTCATGAGAATTTCATATTTTTTGAAAATGGGTAAATATAGATATGCCCTTAAATAAGACAAAATTGAAGACTTAGTTGTAGGGGTGTTACGATAATTGACCAAATTTTTTAATTATTTCTCTCCAATTACTGTGGGCACGTGTGACACACGCAGACGACAGTATTCGACCTCGCGCCAGTGGAGGAAAATGTCTGATGCAAACCAAGGAGTTGGACATCTTGATCATACACTCGGGAATGTGTCTGAATTCGCACAAGACCCTTTGTCACTTCCAAGTGACCCAATTACAAGACTTAGAGCCAAACGCTTCAAGGAAGCACTAAATGGGCTAATCCAAGAGATTTGGGCTGATTCTAAAAAGACCAAGATGGGATCAAATGATAATCAAGGCTTAGTCCACATCATCAAAGCAATTGAAGAGGGTAATAATTATGCAAAAACGTTTCAGTATGATCTGACCATCAAAGGGCATGAATTTGATGACTTTTAAGGTTATTAATTAGAGGAATGAAGTTGGTCTTAAATGGTTATGTTAAATACATTGAAGTTAGTCATTTAGCTATTTATGATAGCCTCTAGAAGTCCAAGAGACCTAAAAACATGGGGACTTGTTTATGTTACTGTTTGGGCTCTTTTAAAGCTTTAGTTATGACTTTTCCTATTCTTGGAGGGTTGTTCCAAGTATAAAAAGGGGTATTTCGAAATGATTAGGCAGATTATGTTTTCAGAAAATTATCATATTTGTGAGGTCTTGTGTTCCTCTTCGTTCTTAAAAGAACTCCTAGAACTTATCAAGTTAATCTTGTGGCGTTCAAACAACCAAACTTATCACCTTGATTGTTGAGAGATTCTCAGGTTTTCTAGGTGTGGCGTTTCAATCTTTCGTAGTCTTGGTTTCATCTTGTTAGGTGACGGGTCAAGGCTCAACAAATCTTGTCTACATGATCTTGGGGTTCTAAACCATCATTCTTATTGGGTTTCATCACAATTGTTGATGAAGTTCATATCATTTGGTATCAGAGCTTTGGTTCTAAGATAAGTTTGACTATCATTCATTTCATTTTTCTTTTATATACTGTTACCTCTTGTAGAAGAAAAAAATCGTAAAAAAAAAGGGTACACGATTCAAGTCCAGAAAAAAAATCATCAAAAAAAAGTATACTATTACCTCTTGTTAGAATACTTTTGTTTTCAATCTTGTTTCTCACCTTATTCAAGTCCAGAAAAAAAAATCGTCAAAAAAAAAGTACACGATTCCAAAAAAAAAAAACAATTTCTCTTTTCAATCTTGTATCTCACCTTATTCGTGGTCTTTTGGTTAGTTTTGGTTGATTTCTCATTTTTGAATTGCTGTGGGATTATTTTGAATTGGTTTTTGGAAGTTTGATTAAGAACTAAAGAAGACACAAAAGAGTGGGAAAAAAAGGCAAGAGTGTGTGAGACCATAAGAGGGTAAAAGCCATTTAGTGTAAAAACACGAGCGCAAGTGTATCAATTCTTGAGTGAAACACGTGAGGGAGTGCTTGTGAGGATTCTAACCTTGTTTTGCAGATTTTAAATATGTCCAATAATCAAGAAGATACAATCGAAGAAGTTCAACAAACTGGAGTCCCAACCTCCAAATGCAAGCCTTGTTAGGGGAGATGAGGCGTATGTTGAGGGCTGAATTAGAACCTATTCATGATAGGTTGGACAGGGTAGAAGCAGAAGCTCCTAGGGGACATCAACAACACATCCCCAATAGGCAGCAAGGTGGGCGTGCTCCGTGGCGTAATGTTGAGGAAGAGGCGAAGTCCGAGGAGTTTGATGAGCCATATTTGAACCGAGGCAGGTTTCAGCGTGGGAATGAGAATCAAGAAGCTAGGATGGGTAGGCCTAGGAGGGATAATGATTTGGGAAACATAAAGATTAAAATCCCATCTTTTCAAGGTAAAAGTGATCCTGAAGTTTATTTGGAGTGGGAAACTAAAATGGAGATGGTGTTTGATTGTCACAACTACTCGGAGATAAAGAAGGTTAAGTTGGCTGCAATTGAATTCATTGATTATGCCATTGTTTGGTGGGATCAATTACTAATTAATAGGAGAAGGAATAGAGAGCCACCCGTGGACACTTGGGAGGAGATGAAAATGCTTATGAGAAAGCGTTTTGTACCCAGCCACTATTATAGGGGATTGTATCAAAAGTTGCAGAGGCTGAATCAAGGTTCCAAGAGTGTGAAAGAACATTACAAGGAGATGGAGGTAGCTATGATCCGGGCTAATGGGGAAGCCACCATGGCTAGGTTCTTGCATGGTTTAAATCGTAAGATTACGGATATAGTTGAGATGCAACACTATGTTGAGTTGACAGATATGGTGCATCAAGCCATAAAGGTGGAGGAACAACTCAAACGAAAAGGATTGGTTAGGAGGGGACAACCTATGGCTAACACCAGCCCATGGAAGACAACTCCGAAAAGGGATGAGCAGCTACAACATAAGCCAAAATTTGAATCCTTTAAGAATTCCAAACCAACGACCGCTGCTGCTTTAGGTAACACCGAAACTTCAAGTTCTAAAACACGTGATATTAAGTGTTTTAAATGCCAAGGGCGGGGACACATAGCCAACCAGTGTGTAAACAAAAGGGTGATGGTGATAAACGCCCAAGGAGAGCTTGAGTCGGAGAATGAGGAAGATGATAATGACATGCCACCTCTAGAGGATGCTGATGATGAGCAAAGTGCTGTGGTTGGAGATTTATTGGTAGCAAGGCGAGTTCTCAATATGCAGGTTAAGGAGGAAGAAAGTAACCAAAGGGAAAACTTGTTTCATACTCGGTGCTTTGTGAAAAACAAAGTTGCAGTGTCATTATCGATGGAGGGAGTTGCACAAATGTAGCCAGCACTTATTTGATGGAGAAATGGGCCTTAACTACCTTGAAACATCCTCGCCCTTATCGGCTTCAGTGGCTGAATGAATGTGGTGAAATCAAGCTGACAAGGCAAGTATCGGTGGCACTATCCATTGGTAAATATGAGGATGAGGTGCTTTGTGATGTGGTTACTATGCATGCATGCCATTTACTATTGGGAAGACCATGGCAGTATGATCGGAGGGTTACGCATGATGGATTCACAAATAGGTATTCTTTCACTCATAGAAAGCAACCTATTATTCTCTTACCATTGAATCCAGAACAGGTCAGGAAGGACGAATTAAAGTTACAAAGATCAAGTGAACAAAAGAAAGAAAAAGAAATGAAAGTCGAAATTCAAAAAAAAGAAAGAGAGAAAAACATTGAGCAGAGAGAAAAAGAAAGAGAAGGGATTTCGGCCATAGTGAGAGCAAGAGAGGAAAAATTCAATTACATTGCAAAAAAAAGTGAGATCAAGAGAGCATTATTTTCACACCAGCCCCTTATTGTACTCATGTACAAGGAGGCTCTTTTATGTACTAACGATCTTGTCGGTGCTTTGCCGAGCGATATTGTTTTTCTTTTGCAGGAGTTTGAAGATGTCCTTCCCGAAGAGATACCCTATGGATTACCTCCAATCCGAGGGATTGAACATCAGATTGATTTCATACCAGGTGCGTCAATTCCAAACCGACCTGCTTATAAGAGTAATCCCGAGGATACGAAGGAACTTCAGAGGCAAGTAGTCAAATTATTAGAGAAGGGGTATGTGCGTGAAAGCATGAGTCCTTGTGCAGTTCCGGTGTTATTAGTTCCTAAGAAGTATTGTCATTCCATTCCTAGATTAGATGATATGCTGGATGAATTGCATGGTTCTTGTGTCTTTACAAAAGTGGATCTTAAGAGTGGATATCATCAGATTAGGATGAAGGAAGGTGATGAATGAAAAACTGCTTTTAAGACTAAATATGGTTTGTATGAGTGGTTAGTGATGCCTTTCGGTTTAACTAATGCTCCAAGCACATTTATGTGTTTGATGAACCATGTTTTGCGTGCATTTATTGGCAGATTTGTCGTTGTGTATTTTGATGATATCCTAATTTATAGCAAAAACCTGAAAGAACATGTAATGCATTTGAAATCTGTCTTGGAAATTCTAAGGAAAGAAAACTTGTTTGCTAATCTCAAGAAGTGCACCTTTTGCACGGATAAACTTGTGTTTCTTGGTTTTGTTGTTAGTAACAAAGGAATTGAGGTGGACGAGGAAAAGGTTAAGGCTATTGCTACCCAATTTTTGACTCTTTATTTTTTTATGTTTCGAAAAAAAAAATATTTCAAAAATAGATTTTGGTTCAAGGGCAAAATTGCATAAATTGCAAGTTTATTGGTCGATTGAAGGATAAATCGCGAAAATCAGGAGCCAAAGGCCAGTTTAAAAAAGTCGCGCAAAGCCAAGGTTGAAATTGAATTTTTGATGGGATTTAATTGCATAAAAAGTTTAAATCCATTTGGCTGCATTTAGAAAAAATTTAAAGTACCAAATCATATTTTTCTTCCTAAAGATATTTTCGAAATCTGCATCATTTATTTTAGCATGCACTGTCCCGTTTACCTTGCATTTTCAACATCAATCAAATTTTTCTTCCTTTTTCATTTTGATTTTCTTCCCAATTCAGCTCCATCAAAGCAAGTCAATCAGAATTTGATATCTTGATTTTCTTTCCAAATTTATCTCCAGCGTGATTTCCTTCTTAATTTTCCTTTGATTTTATCAATTTGTTAGTTGTTCCTCAACACTGCATTTAAACTTCATGCATGCCCGAACTTTGATTTTCCTATTCAGTAGTGATTTTCTTCCCGTTTCATTCCCATCAGTCACAGCAGATCATTCAAATTCTTCCTATATAAATCGCGATCTTCTTCCCAAATTTATCTCCGAAAAATCTTCTCCCTAATTCTCCTTCATTTTCTCCTTTATTCTCTGGTTTTATTTGCCTTAACAGTGCAAGTCTTCTATGCTAAATAGCAGTGCACACGGTGAGAAGAGAAGAAAAAACGGACTGAAAACAGAGGATATTTTACGTGAAAAATACAAGAAAAACAGAGAAATAGAGAGAGTTGCAGAGCCATTCTGCATTTTCTCTCACCTTTCTCTCTCTAAAATACAGACCCGAAGCTCTCTCTCTCCCCCTCTCGACCAACCAACCACCATCACCGTCGACCACCCACACCCCGCCTCAGTACCACCGTCGTCTCCTCTATCAACCCCAGCAACTCAGCCACCTTCTCCGGTGAAGAAAACAGAGCAGCCCCGACGACAGCCATACAGCCCGTCATCTTCCGACGACAACTCCGGCCACCACAGGCCACCATTTCCGTCACCACCACGACCAGAAGAACCACCCCGACGTCCTCTACACAACAGTATTGACAGGTACTCCATTCTCCATACTCGAAAATTGGCCATTGTCACTGTTCACCATCCCTGCATTTGCATGCGGGGAGTGAATTAATTCACTACCCGCGTGGGCTTGGCGGGCCGGGCCTTGTGCCCGGCCTGGCCCTGAAATTTCCAGCGTCTAGGCTGGAAGCCTAGCCCAGATGGGGGTGGGCTGCTAGCCATCTGGGCTAGCAGCCCAGCCTGGAAACAAGTTGGGCTGGCTTGTCAGCCCAGCCCGAATTTAGGTGGGCTGACAGCCAGCCCACCGAAAGAAATAAAAATACAAATTTTTCCGAAAAATATTTTTATAAAAGAAAAAATGTGTTGTTTTCTTGCATACGACCAATACACTAGCATATTTTAAAAAAATTGTTTTTTTTGTTGAAAAAAATATATATTATCTTGGGTTTTGAAGAGAAAATGAGTTTTAGCATGGATTTCTCAAAGAAAAAATCATTTCTTGCATTTTGAGATTTTACAACATGTTTGTAAAATCCAAAGGGTATTGGCCAATATATAAAAAAAAAATCTTATTTTTTTTTGGAGTTTATTATTCACCATCGATATTTGGATAAATAAATCCTAAGGGGTTAATATCCAAAATATTCGGCGGGAATGATATGCTATTATTCACCATCGGTATTTGGATAAACAAATCCTAAGGGGGTTAATATCCAAAATATTCGGCGGGAATGATATACTATTATTCACTGTTGGTATTTGGGTAAATAAATCCTAAGGTGTTAATATCCAAAATATTCGGCGGGAATAATATGCTATTATTCACTGTCGGTGTTTGGATAAATAAATCCTAAGGGGTTGATATCCAAAATATTTGGCGGGAATGATTTCCCATTTGTCATTTAATTAACATAATTTTTTGAAAGCTCAAAGCCATAGCAAATTATAAGCAAACCAAAACGTCAAGCAGCTTATCTTAGGTAGGGAGTACTAGGGGTGCTAAAACCTTCCCTTTACGCAACCAGTCCCTTACCCTAGAATCTCTGAAAGACCAGTTTTAGGTTTCCTAGTAACCGTTAATACTAGGTGGCGACTCCTTTTTTTCACGAAAATAGATAATCCCCCCGACACATGATATTTCCCCGTACACGGGGAAGAGTCGTCACGACGCCGCGCTCGATTTTTTTTGGGGTGCGACAAAGGCAATCAAAGAGTGGCCAACACCTACAACAATCAACCAAGTGAGGAGTTTCCACGACTTAGCTGGCTTCTATAGACGGTTTGTGCGTGATTTTAGTAGCTTAGCCACACCTCTTACTGAAGTCATCAAGAAAAATGTGTCGTTTAAGTGGGGGGAAGAACAAGAAAAGGCATTTAAGCTGATCAAAGAAAAGTTAACTAATACACCTTTGCTTGTTTTACCTAACTTTGCTAAAACTTTTGAAATTGAGTGTGATGCTTCAGGAATAGGTATTGGAGCTGTTTTGATGCAAGAAGGACGTCCAGTTGCTTATTTTAGTGAAAAGTTGAGTGGGGCAGCCCTAAATTACCCTACTTATGATAAGGAGATGTATGCCTTGGTAAGGGCTTTGGAAAACTGGCAGCATTATCTATGGCCAAAGGAATTTGTGATTCACATGGATCATGAGTCTTTGAAGCATTTGAAAGGACAACAAAAGTTGACCAGACGCCATGCCAAGTGGGTGGAATTCATTGAAACATTTCCTTATGTGATCAGATACAAGCAAGGTAAGGAAAATGTGGTAGCTGATGCATTGTCCCGAAGGTATGCTTTACTTTCTATTTTAGATACAAAATTGCTTGGCTTTGAATACATTAAGGATTTGTATGCACAAGATTCTGATTTTGGTGATGTGTTCAATGCATGTGAGAAAGTGGAATTTGGAAAGTTTTATAGGCAAGAAGGATTTTTGTTTCGGGAAAATAAACTATGTGTGCCTATATGTTCTTTGCGTGAATTGTTTGTGGGAGAAGCTCATGGTGGTGGTTTGATGGGTCATTTTGGTGTAGCCAAGACACTAGGAATTTTGCATGATCATTTTTTTTGGCCTCATATGAAACGTGATGTGGAAAGATTCTGTGAGAAGTGCATCACTTGTAAACAAGCCAAGTCTAAGTTGAAACCCCATGGTTTGTACACCCCTTTGCCAATACCTAGTGAACCTTGGACTGATATTTCAATGGATTTTGTTTTGGGATTACCTAGGACTAAGAGGGGGAGAGATTCAGTTTTTGTGGTGGTCGATAGATTTTCGAAGATGGCACACTTTATTGCTTGTCATAAAACTGATGATGCATCACATATAGTTGATTTGTTTTTCAAAGAAGTTGTTAGGTTACATGGCATGCCTAGGACCATTGTTTCTGATAGGGATGCAAAGTTTTTGAGTTACTTTTGGAAGACTTTGTGGGGAAAGTTAGGAACCAAATTATTGTTTTCTACTACTTGTCATCCACAAACGGATGGTCAAACTGAAGTAGTGAATAGAACTTTGTCTTCTTTGTTACGTGCTATCATTAAAAAGAACTTGAAAACATGGGAAGATTGTTTGCCACATGTTGAATTTGCTTATAATAGAAGTATACATTCTGCAACTAAGTTTTCACCATTTGAAATAGTTTATGGCTTTAACCCCTTGTCACCTTTGGATTTAACTTCTTTACCTGTGAGTGAACGTGTGAACTTAGATGGCAAAACGAAGGCAGAATTTGTAAAGATGATTCATGAAAAGGCACGACTGAATATTGAAAAGAGGACTAAACAATATGTCCAACAAGCCAACAAGGGACGCAAGAAGGTAGTGTTTGAACCAGGCGATTGGGTTTGGTTGCACTTAAGGAAGGAACGTTTTCCTGAAAAACGACGTTCAAAACTCTTACCTAGGGGTGACGGACCATTTCAAGTAGTGGAACGCATCAATGATAATGCCTACAAGCTTGACTTACCAGGTGAGTATGGTGTTAGTGCAAGCTTTAACGTTTCTGATTTATCTCCATTTGATGTAGGTGATGATTTGAAGACAAATCCTTCTGAAGAGGGGGAGAATGATGCAAACCAAGGAGTTGGACATCTTGATCATACACTCGGGAATGTGTCTGAATCTGCACAAGACCCTTTGTCACTTCCAAGTGGCCCAATTACAAGACTTAGAGCCAAACGCTTCAAGGAAGTACTAAATGGGCTAATCCAAGAGATTTGGGTTGATTCTAAAAAGACCAAGATGGGATCAAATGATAATCAAGGCTTAGTCCATATCATCAAAGCAATTGAAGAGGGTAATAATTATGCAAAAACGTTTCAACATGATCTGACCATCAAAGGGCATGAATTTGATGACTTTCAAGGTTATTAATTAGAGGAATGAAGTTGGTCTTAAATGGTTATGTTAAATACATTGAAGTTAGTCATTTAGCTATTTATGATAGCCTCTAGAAGTCCAAGAGACCTAAAAACGTGGGGACTTGTTTATGTTAATGTTTGGGCTCTTTTAAAGCTTTAGTTATGACTTTTCCTATTCTTGGAGGGTTGTTCCAAGTATAAAAAGGGGTATTTCGAAATGATTAGGCAAATTATGTTTTCAGAAAATTATCATATTTGTGAGGTCTTGTGTTCCTCTTCGTTCTTAAAAGAACTCCTAGAACTTATCAAGTTAATCTTGTGGCGTTCAAACAACCAAACTTATCACCTTGATTGTTGAGAGATTCTCAGGTTTTCTAGGTGTGGCGTTTCAATCTTTCGTAGTCTTGGTTTTCATCTTGTTAGGTGACGGGTCAAGGCTCAACAAATCTTGTCTACATGATCTTGGGGTTCTAAACCATCATTCTTATTGGGTTTCATCACAATTGTTGATGAAGTTCATATCAATGTCCTTTCAGCATCTCAGTAGATGCTCCATCGTGTCCTCTTCTTCATGGTGTGGCATGTGCAATCCACCACTGGCCAGAGACGAGACGGTGGACAGTTGAACTTTTTTTTCCCATTTTCTCTCTCTTTCACCTTAAACTACACAACACTCTACTTCACCCTAAACTACACAGCAACCCTCGGTTTTATGACCTTTTCATTTCAATCCCTAATCTTTTAATTATATTGTGTGGTCCTTATTTTTGTTATGTAAGTTTTGATTTGTTTCAATTGTGTCATTCGATTGAAATTGATTATATATTACATTTTTATTTTAGTCCTTATTCTTTTAATTTCTGGATTGCTTTTAAATCCCTTAATATTTTCAGTATAGAAGATTTGATTTTTTCAATTTTGTCATTTGATTGAAATTGATAATATATTTTGTTTTCATTTTGGCCCTTATACTTTTAATTTTTTATTTTAATTCCTTTATTTTTTTATATTTCTTAAATAATCCTTATTTTTGTCCATGTTTATATATATATATGTGCTTTTAGTTTTAGTTTTTTAATTTTTATTATTTTCTCTTTTGTTGAGATAGCAATTTTTTCAAAAGATTTGTTATTAAATTTTAGTTTGTGTTTATGATCATTTAAAAATTGATTTTTTTTCCTTTGTTCTTTCTGTTGGTTTTTTTATTAGTTTTTTATTATTATTTTCACGTCAAATGATTTTTTTTAGTTAATATTTTTTTATCATATTTTTAATTTTTGTTTGGTCTTTTTTAAAAGTTTTATTAAATTTATTTTCCCATTATTCATGCAATAATAATAATAATAATAATTTTAGTTTTTTTGTTGCTCATCTTTTGTTAATATTTTTGAGTTTTTTTTCTTGGGATAATATAATAATAATAATTATTTTAGCAATAATAGTAATGATATTTTTAGATGTGAAACCTTCGATGTTGTTGTTGTTATAATAAAGTGTGTTGATGTATTTCATTATATCAAACCTTGCATGTATAGATGTTATATTTTATTTTTAAACTAGCAAAATCTATTAATTATTTAAATCCCAACAACTATAAAAATTATTTGCTCGGTCCACAATGTAGTGCGAGCAATTTAACTAACAACTAACTAATAGAACATCCCTAGTTATGCACCGGGTATAATAAGATTTTTCGAGATTCATTCTATTTCTTTATTTTTTTGAATTTGAGTTTTGAAACTACTCCTCAATAAAAAAATATTATTTTCTTAAATTACTTAATTAAAGAGAATAAATGTATTTAAAATAGTGTCATTTTTTAATCCCAATTAATATTTAAAGCTATCTAAATACATCCTTTATCGTTTAATAAAGCATGGTCACATAAGAGATGTGCACATGTGTTTCCATCTTTTTCTTTAAAATTCGTTATCATGCTAAATTAATTAATGAGATCTCTATCAAATAATAATAATAATAATAATAATAATAATAATAATAAGGAGATTCGTTGGCGAGCAATTGCCTTGCTAATTTTGCACACTGTTTTAGTTAATGGTTTGTTTTTTTAATTGACTAAAAACTGTTTTAAAATGTTTTGATGCTCTGTTTCAAGGTTATATTATTTATGTTTATATATATAATTAAATATATTAATTCAAAAAAAATATTTCAAATTCAAAAATAAAATTATTTAAAATTATGCAATTTAAATTTCAAATATAAATAAAAAAAATTAGAGTTGAACTGATATAACTTGACCGACTTGATGAGTTCAAAGATAACATGAAAAATTGATAAAAATATAGTTTAACTAAAAAAAATCAAGTTAAAATCTTAAAAATATATTGAAACAACAATATATTGAATCAACTTGGGTCAACTTAGGTTAACTTTTCAAATGTGTAACCTCCGTTATAAAATTATGATAACCTTAAATAAAACAAATCAAATAAAATCAAATTATAAAATTCAATTTGTAATAAAACCATTGTTGAATAATGAAATTGAGAAAAAATAAATCTAAAAAAACACAATAAAATAATTTTTTTGAACAAAATTATGAGCATGTATAATATTACGAGAATGTCATCATCAATCTCGCAAGGATGTTACATTCTTTGATTGATATGAAATTTTAACATAATATATATAAATATGTCAAGACACTCCTCGTAAAATTTCATCTCAATCTAACGGTCGGATTAAAAGATATGATTCATATTGTAAAACTATTCATTATTTATAAAAAAAACTATTTGACCGAACGGAATGGACGAAATAAAACTAGATCATTTCGGCTAGAATTTGAACGGAATTTACATAACAGACCAAAATTTTGAGGGAGATAATGATTGGTTTTGCTTTTTGAGTTGAAACGAGATGTATTGGCTATTCTAGGTAGAACCGAACATAATTGATAACTTTGCATCAAACTGTAGGATCAGAATAATAAACTTCGTTTGTTTCACTTTTTTAAGACAAACAGCCAGTTCATAATCTTTAATTCGATTGTCGATATTCCTTGTCATAACTTGGATCCAAGGAATACTTCTGTAGGTAGACACTGGTTGCCTTGAAAAATGAAGCATGGCCGGCGGAGATTAGCTAACATTTAACAGCAATGACTGGCTCTCGAGCTAAGGCAAAAATCTCCATCATGAGCACTCTTTTCTTTAAATTTTAAGTCAACAGTATCTCGCATCCTACTCCCTTCAAGGGTGCACTATCCATAACACACGTTGTCTTCCAACTCTCTTTCTCCTCGCAAACCATGTGGGATTGAGAGGGTACATAAATCTAACGTAAGAGCTTAGCATTATTGAATCAAAGTTTGTAGCGTTCATCTTGGTAAGTTACTCAAGTTAGAGGCTTTAGGATATATAAGGTGTGAGCTGCTTAATAGTGAGGATGCAAAGAAGGAGAAACAAAGTCTAGTTGTAAGGCTCGATCTAATCATACCAACTTTCTTTGTTCCTCTGCACAGCACAGTAAAAACCATTAGAGCTTATGGGACTCGTTTTTTATTCTCTCCCTTGGGTGCTTCGATTGTGCATGAATGGTTTACTTTCACAAAAGTTTAGTAGAAATACAGGGGAGATGACCCACTGATCTAGCGGTGGAGAAGCACGCTCGCCATATTAGCACTTGATTTTGACAGGTGATGAGGTTGCTGTCATATATATGCATGCTTGGATAGCTGCCTCGTGGATCTGGGGATTCTTCGATATCCAATTCCCTTAAGGTTGAAAATGACAACCTTGTAAGGACTCGTTGTCTATATATGTAGCCTTGAATTGAAGTGGATTTATGTAAATAAAGACAAAGTGAACTATGTGCTTGTGATCTACAGTTGTGAACTACTTGGAGACAAAGACCGGCTACAGTGACAACGAGTCCTTGCAAAAGCTGTCTTGAGCCCACAATGGTGTATACATTAGGTTATATTAGTTAATTGTGGCTGAATAAATATTTTTTATAATTGTTATAATTAAAATAATTAATAGATTTTATTATATCAAAAATAAAATATAATATCTATACATATAAGGTTTGATATAATAAAATACATCAATACATCATATTATAATAACAGCAACATAGAAGGTTTAACATCTAAAAATATCATTATTATTATTGCTAAAACAATAAAAATTATTAAATTATTTCAAGGAGAAAAAAACTCAAAAACATTAATAAAATAGGAAGAAATAAAAAAAAAGTAAAATTATTATTGTTATTGCATGAATAATGGGAAAATAAATTCAATAAGAGAATAAAAAAAACCCAAAAACTTTAACAAAAAAGCAAACAAAATAAAAATGAATAAAAATAAAAATTATTAGTTACAAAAATCATTTGACATGAAAATAAAAAAACCAAAAGAAAAAACAAAGGAAAACAAATAAGAAATATCAATTTTCAAATGATCATAAACACACACAAAAATTTAAGAACAAAATTTTTGAAAAAAATATTATCTCAACAAAAAAGAAAATAATAAAAATTAAAAACAAAAACTAAAGGCACATATATATAAACATAGACAAAAATAGAAACTATTTAAGAACTATAAATATTAAAGGAATTATAATAAAAAATCAAAAGTATAAGGGCCGAAAACAAAACCAAATATATAATCAATTTCAATCAAATGAAAAAATTGAAAAAATCAAATAAAGTATAACATCTATACATGCAAGGTTTGATATAATGAAACACATCAACACACCCTATTATAACAACAGGAATATCAAAGCCTTTAAATATCATTATTATTACTGCTAAAACAATAAAAATTATTAAATTACCCTGATGAAAAAAATAAAAAAACATTAACAAAATTATTATTCTTATTGCGTTAATGAGAAAAAATTCAATCAAAGGACAAAAAAAGGTCAATAACTTTAACAAAAAAAAAAAACAAAAGATGAAAACAATAAAATTATAAGCAAAAACAAATAATTTGTCATCAAAATAAATAAAAAGAAAAAAACAATCAAAAGAAAGAAAAATAAAAAAAAATGCATGTGAAAAAAAATGAAAAAAAATTATAAGCAAAACAAATAATGCATAGTCAGGCGCGCTAGGCAGGGGTCGACCCCATGACCTCCTGCCTAGGAAACACCATTTATCCACTGAGCTACATGCGCTTCATCGTATCTTACTATGCAAAAATAACTAAATATTAGTAAAACAGCGAACCGAATGACCCGAACAAAAAACTGAACAACATTATTGTAATCCATAGTGATTATCCTCACATGCTACAATAATCGACTCCTGATCTCTTCTAGTATATAGTATAATTGGTGTGGAACCAATTTTTAGGCTTGACACTTGTTTGAGAGATGTGTTAAAATATTCAATGCATGTATGTTTGTTTTGTTCTTTTAGTTTGTGGCAATTTAACTTTGATTTGATCATAAGTAAGCATGTTTAGTCAATAAGGATTTGTTTGGGTACTTGAGATTGTGTGTTTTAAAGTGTTTTTTATTTAAAAATATATTAAAATAATATTTTTATATTTGATATCAGCACATCAAAGAAATTTGAAAACATATAAAAAGATTTAATTTAAATCAAAACATTTTTTTTCAAATTTTCTTAAAATGTGGTGTCAAACATATCCTAAATACATTCAGGATTGCACTTTTCAAAAAGCATCTCGTTAGCCTTCTTGTCCTTAGAAGACTTGCCGAAGGAGCAATAAATTATGAAATCTTTCAAAACAATTATATAGCTATAAAAAATGGTAAATCCTTATAAACACCCTTCAAAATTACTATTGATTTGGAAGATAAATCAATGATAAACCCTCTTGTTTGATATAAAAACTGCTTGTCAAATAAATATTTTAAAAGATGAGTTATTCTTGTATATAATATAATTAAATATAGATTATTATTTTTTCAATCTCTTCTCTTTCTTTACTCAATTAGAGAGCAATGTATAACGAATAAAAACCAAGTAACCGCTAATTCCACCATCTTTTTGAAAGATGATGCTATGCTTAGTGGAACTAAAAATGTCGAAGAGATTTAGCAAGTGTTGGTTTTTTTTTATACCATTCTGTGTCGCCGGGCAGAGTTCGTCGGTGGATCGATCACTCACTTGTAAAGAGTTGACAAGGCATACGAGAATCTAGAATTCTTCTGTTCTGCCATCGAGGGATGCCGAGGAATCTTTCATGCTGCCACTCGATCTTGTTCCCTCCATCCACTTCAGTACCAGAATAATAATCATTGTCTTCTTAATGATGAATGATTAAGAACAGCGAGCTCCTTAATTGGCTTGCTGTCTTGTTCTCTTCCACCTGAAATCATCGACTCCGTTCGGCTGAAAACCTATCTCTGGAGACATGGCTGGCCGTGCACTGAAAACTACAGCTCTAGGGTTTACCAGCAGCATGGGAAGCGGCATCTCGAAGGACATGTGAGGAGTCCTTAACCCTTTTCTAAATCAGATGCTTCGATTCTTACTAAGTCAATATTGTTCATTTGCTCAAACAACAGAAATACATGGCTGCTGTTATTGGCTCACACGCAAAGAATGGTTTTGTTGACTGGTGTTATTGCTCAATGTTATTTTCTTTGATATTGTTAATAGGTCTGAACTCAGATTTATTTTTATGATATTTTAGAGATTAAATTTCATTTAAACTTCAATTATTAACCTTCCAAACATGAAATTTCATCGAAATTTTTTAATGGAACTCAACAAACATACTGTTAAAATTACGTCTAGCATGTAACTGAACACTTTTCACATAGAGTTTCGGGAGAGAAAAAAGCTTCGAAATATAAATAAATGCCAAAATCCCAAACTATGCATCTTTCTTGTAATCACTGCCCCCCTTAAAATCCAGTACATTAATGGAGAAAGCATCTGGAGGTTGGAGTTGCGAGGATTTGAAGACTTGGTGCAGACTGGGCCCAAATCTAAATGCAAGACAGCAAAACACTTTAGTATAGACTACAATTAGAGATCGGCAAAATACCCGAAAAACCAAGCAAATTGAAGGGAAAAAAAGAAGAAAAAACAAATTGTTTAAAAAAAAAAGATTAAACTGATTAGAATATTTATAAAAACTTTAATTCCGTTTGTTTTTGGCTTTTTAAAAGTTAAATTGGTAAATTAAAATCTAAGCCGTTCAAATTAAAAAATATATGCTATAAAAATAAGAACATTTTATTGTTTACCCTAGCGCGCTTTGATTTTGTTACTATAAAAATTAGGATAATACTAGCCTACTAGGCTACATTAGAGCTCATCATTATTAGTCATGTCATGTTAACTAATGGTGTGTTTGGTATTGCGGTTCTTGTTGTATTTGAAGTTTAAAAAAAACAGTTTCATGAAAAACACTTTTAGTTGCGGTTCATAACTGAAATTGAAGTATTTGGTTAAAACTGTAGTTGAGTTTGAGGTTTAATGAAAAATAATTCAGTGTGTTTGATTACCATGCTTTTCATATAGCTGTCAAATTGTGAAATTACTATAAAACACACACACACATATATATATATATCATTTTTTAAATATTATAGATTATTAATCATAACAAATAAAAATACCAAAAAAGTAAGTCTAAAGCAAAATAAAAAATACCTAAGCCGCAATGAAAAGTGTTATCTTCATTTTTATTTTTTGCAAAAGAAACGACTTCAACCGTTTATTTATGAGATGAATAGTGATGAGAATAATGACCACTCGATGGTGACATTAGCGTACGCTAATCAATGGTTATTATTAGATCGCAAAAACAATTGTCAACGTCCGTGAGGTGACATCTTTCATTAAGGAGAAGTGATGTGCATGAGTAGCAATTGAATGTAGCTAATGGAATGATGTTTTGCTATCAATTGTTTTGCTTTAAAATAAATATTTTAAAGGGTATTTGATTATAATTATAAAAATAAACCATATGATATTTTTATAGATATAAATATATTACTTTCTAACTTAAAAAAATATATGCCAAATGACTTTTTAGAATGATACCTATTTCATTTTATTTTAAAAATAAAAATAACTTTAAATATTTTTAAATCCAATATCCTCGGTTACTTTTTTATACACAATATCTTTCTGATATTTATTACATAATCAATAATTTTTTTTTAATATTAACTGATTTTATTTTAAGTGTATTGTATTTCACTTTGTATGGATTTTAATTAAGTTGTTTATTAGTTATATCTTTTAAAAAGTCATATTATATTTTGTTTTTTTATTTGTATTTTTAATTATATTTGTGTGTTTTCTAGAGAAAAAACTCATTTTTTTATTTGTTTCATTTTTTTAGAAGAAAATATTACTTTAAGTTATATTTGTAATGATAACTTTAATCTAAGTGGTTTATACAATACAAAATTTTATCATAAAATAGTTTGATATGTCTAATCTCACATTACAAAATAACATAATAGACTAATCTCACATTATAATTTATTTTTCATGTTTACGAACTAGGCTTTTATATATTTACAAGTTAGTTGAGAAAAACAAATTGAGACCAAACAAACTAATATTCATATTGGTTCTCACAATGATTGTTGGGATGTAATTTTTTTTTTGTTGAAAATAAATTTATTGTGTTGCATTTGGTTTATATTAGCAATTAATGAAAAGTGTAAATAAATTTACTATTTGCTTAAGTTTTAAATATCTAATCTAGCAGTATAATGTATTTTTTTTTTAGAGTTAATGACTCAATTTGTTCTTATATAATAATATTAGATAGATAGATAGATAGATAGATAGATAGATAGATAGATAGATAGATAGATATTCTTTATCCTAGCAAGTTTTTTGTACATAATTTTTCCATTAACAAACAACATTTTTTCTATGCAAAACATGTACTATTATCTACATTAATGACAAACTATCACAAGTATTTTTTATCAACAATACTTATGACACACTGCAACCATGATGTGTCCTCCAACCAATAATCATGGCTAACCAAAGGTTTTTCCTGTAACATGGACAACATTGATATACATCTTTTTTTTTTATAATGTATAACAACTTTAACACCATTTTACCACCATTGATACAATCTCATCTCCATGAAAAAAATCTAAAATTTGGGTGTATAAATACATGTAGTCACTAGAAAAACAAGTTATATAGCATAACCAAGTCTATAACCCATAATAGCCCAACTAGGTAATTAGAGAGATTCTTAGCAAGATAACAATCATTTCCTCTTAGCCTATAATAGGAAATCATAAGCTATCAAAACTCCATAAAAGTCACATACAACAAAAAACTAGTTAAACCATTAGAAAAATGCAATCAAACGCCATAAAAGTTATTAGTACCCACAACATTGAAAGTTATATCAAACCAATTTAGACCATACAATTTTAAATATACGCATATTCACTAAATTTTATTTTATTTTTGTATGTTTTTTTCACTTTTCATACATCTAACCGTGTTTCTCATAGGACTTATTTTTTTCAAGCAAATCATACAATAGGCGGTCAAACCTATAAACTAATGGCTAACTTTGTTGCATCATCCATTAATCCGGTCATGAGAAATCCAATTTTTGTGTGAAGTTTTTTCATGACTTCATTACCAACCAACTCTTTTTTTTTCTTCTTAAAACTTGAAGAATGGGAAACACTTGTTCATTAACTCGCCCATGAACTTACTCAAAGCTACAATTCTACTAAATAACCTCTGCATATCTCTAATAATTTTGGAAAACCTTATTTCTATTATATATCAATTTTTTTTTACGTTTATCTTGATCCCTCTAAAAGTAATCACATAACCCAAACTCCACTTTAAAAGCATTTTTTTTCAAGCTAAGTTTCATTCACCCTTATTTTAAGTGATAAATATATTTCCAAGGTTTCTAGGATGATCGTCCAAGCTTAAAGACTTTTATTACTATATCATCAATATATGCCTTGACCTTCTACTCCAACAAATTCTCAAAAACTCGAGATACTAACCTCTAATTTATTGTTTCAATGTTTTTCATGTCAAATGACATTATATTATATATCAATTAGTTCTTTAATTGAATAAAATAAGTTTTTTATTCATCTTTTTATTCCAATCTTATCTTATAATAGTTTAAAAATATTCAAATAACTCAATGCTTGATGTCTATCCCTGTAAGTGGATAACTATACTTTGAAAATGTTTTATGCAAATTAATAAAATTCATGTATTTTTTCTTTTTACATTCTTTTTTGTGCCAAATACCATATTTATAGTCATTCTAGATATTGTACTTTGCTAATAAAACTGATATTTAATAGTCTGACCATTTCTTTTATTGAGTGCCTTTGATCTCTTCTTAATTAACCATATCTTCTTATGTATTATTAGTGCACTCATAGTTTTAATACTTAAATGTTGTTTAATTAATTCATTTGTTTTTCCAAGCATATCAATACAAGATTATGTAAAAGTTGGCAGGTTTATTTTAAATAAGTAATTGCATCATCCTTTCCTGAGCCTTTTCACTCAAACTTTAACCAATTAATGGATCAGGTTATGAAATCATAATAATTCAACTAAAATAAAAATAAAAATATATTTAAAAAACCCAATCATAAAATAAAAAAAAGTCTAAAAAACCCTAATATCAACCCGTGTTTGAGGTTATTTGATCAAAAATGCCAAAATATGAAGAAAAAAAATGCAAAGGCCAGTTGTCAACAAATCAAGTGATGAAAATGATTTTTTTTTAAAAAGTAAGATAATAGAAAAAGTCCAAAAGAAAAAAATGATCCCACCCAGACTAGGTCATAAGATCATGATAACCCTATAAAAAACAAAAAAAACCAAAAACTATATTATTTTAAAAAAAAATCAACATCCAGTGAAAAGATTAAAAAAGTAAAAAAAAAAATGATAACCTATAAATCTTGTGACCCAGACCTTCTAATCTAAACACCAAGCGTGAAAAAACTATGAAACCCAAGTTTTCAATAGATCAAACGTTAAATGTTGAAATAAAAAAAATAAAAAAAAAGAATTCAAGTGAAAAAATAGCAATTAAAATAATGATGGTCAGTTTTTTTTAAAAAAAAATATGAGGATGGATAGTTTTAGATTGAATGGATAATTGAAAAGAAAAAACAATTCCATGAAAGAACTAAAAGAAAAAAATCATTAAAAGAATGAGGATCAAATATTAAAAAATAATAAAATATGTTTTTTATTAAAGGTTGAGATTAAATACAATTGAAAGTTTATAAAAAAGCAAGAAAAAAAGAATCGGGTTTAGATTGGTGAAAATAAAAAATTTAGATTGAAAAATGAAATTGAAAACAAATCAAGAACTTATAAAAAAACTAAGAAAAAAATTAAAGGTTATAAGAATGAGGTTTGACACTAAGATATACTCAACTATAAGGGATATATTAGAACTTTAAACATAAAATATATATTTTAAGGGAGAAAGAAGGGACGAAAAAAAGGGAAAAAAGTTGTCACAACCAAACTTTATAGCTTTTGGCCACATGTGTCACCTCCATTAGAAAGTGGTGCCAAAACAATTAAAATTTTATCACAGAAATTGGTGTTTGATAACTTGATGTCCTTACACACATTAGCCAAAGAAGGTGGGAGCTACAATTTCTTTTTAATAATTATTTTATATATTAAATTACATAATTGCGCCTAAACTAACTTTAGATGTAAAAAATACTCGAGTACAAATACAAAAATACCTTTAAATGTAAGATATAGAAAATCCACTTCCAAGAACATGTGAGGTATTATATATTCATTAAAAATAAAAAATAAAAACACCTTTGAACATAAAGCTTTAAAAACTTTTGAATTCGAGGGTATAAGATTTTTTTCACTATCCATAATAAAAACATAAAGATGTAATTGCCCTTTTTAAATCTTGAAATGCCAAATTGACCATTGTAAGAGTACTAAATTATCGTCAACAAATTTGTTTTTTGTTTTTAAGGGCAAAATAAGTATTTCACCTAAAATTTTTAAAAGGCCACCCATTTTCACTATTTTTTTTACCTTGGTTCTGTATCTTTCATTCCCACCATTCCTTGGCAAATTAGTGTAAATTGGTCTACAACTTGGTCCGATAAAAGCTAAATAAAAAAATGAAAAGGAACAGGAAAAACAACATTGTGAACAGTGGATCCACCATGTTTTATAAGGGGATCTGCAATATATTTTGCAAAATGAATTCCCACCCCTTATATATATATTATGATTGTTTCTTGAGGTTTCATGTCACTATGTATATTTAAGGTGTCATTATTTTTCAGTTTAATCTACTATTAAATTGTTTATTCCAAAAAATATTAAATTTATTTTTTAAAAGATTGTTTATATGGTTTTGACGGAGTGATATTAAAAAATTATAAAAAAATTATTTTAAATTTTCAATAATTTTTGTTCTTATACCTCATTACCAAGCACATACTTTATTATACCATTATGATAGTTATCTAATAACTTCATAATTACACCATTTGTGAATGATATAGTTACATTGTAATTCAATAAGTACTATTCATTAAATTGTTTTTAATTTGTTACATGTAATTGCAATAATTAAATAAAAATTTGAACATAAAGTATCCAGAGAAGAAATATAACTAAATATTTGATGAAAAAAACATTTTTAAATTATTATGAATTATTATCACTTATATTTTAGATTTTATCTCATCGATGGGTAAATTTGTGCCTTCAATGAACCATGGTAACTAAATATAGTTCTATTTAAAATCACCTATATGTTACACAAATACAAAAATAGTCAATTTCAATTTTTTTATAAGAACATTTTATCTCATTATTTAAATAAAAAGAAATGAAATAATTGATATCTTATTATTAAATCATATCAAATCACATTTAAACAGAAAAGGAAAAAACAGTCTAATAATAATGTTTTCTGAGGGTGTTTTTTTAAAGTATTTTTCTAAATATTATTTTAATATTAATATATTAAAAAAATATATTTTTTTTAAATCTCAAATTTTGGCCAATCTGTACGAGGGTGTTTGTTTTTGTGGAGCAACCTCTCATTGCAAAAAAACTTACTATCCTAGCGTTTGGTAAAATGATAAAAGTAGAAATGTAGTTGGGCCCCACAGATTAAAAGGGTGTGAACTACCGGCGCAAGAAAAGCAAGAATTAACTGCTTTTCTTGCTTTTTGAATCCGGGGGTGTGGCGTGTGGCTGAGAGAGGAGGGGGGTTGGGGAGTTAATTTTTTATTTATAAAAAATATATTTTAAATATTAAAATAATATAAAAATTAATTAAAATATAAATAAATATATTAGAAGTAAATCACAATATAATTTTTACCTCACAATCCTAATTTTATTTCAGATGATATTTTACTATATGTTGTTCTGGAATTGCAGAGGCCTTCACGTATGAATTTATAGTTTGTGATGAAATTACAAGTAGTTTTATGAAATAATAAAAACAAGTATCTAATTTACTTAAATTATTAATTACATTTTATTATTACACACACACACTTTAAAGTAATTTCACAAGTTGAAAACAATATGAAAAGCTTGGTAACCAAATACTTGAAACTGCTTTTTATTAACCTCAAACTCAACCACAGTTTTAACCAAACACTTTAAAAATTATTTTGAATCGCAATTAAAATACTTTTCATAAAAATATTTTTTTAAAATCTTAACCATAAAAATAAAAGTAATACCAAACACACCCTACTTATACCTTAATTTTAAAACGAGGCTAAATAATTTTTGTTCCGGGAGCCGTGGTGATCCTTTTTATGCGCTCATAAAAAAGTTTACAATTTTTTTTTCTTGTTTTAGACTTTTCAGCTCCTTTTTTTCTTTTCATAGTAATAGAAGACAAAGACACGACACGACACGACACAAAAGTCTATATTATTTTTGGCTGCCTCTCAGGACTCCAACTGCCTGTATATTTCTGGTATTATTTTTCCTCCCTTCAATTTCTATGCTCTCTCTCTCTCTCTCTCTCTCTCTTTTTTTTATTTCTAAGCAAATTAAACCCAGAAAGTAATGGCTTTAATTCGTCGCCGAAAACCTATCGAACCAAGTAAAACCTCAGTACAAAGAGAGGAGGAGGAGGAGGAGGAGGAGGAGGACAATAGTAAAAACAAACACCCAAAGAAGAGTTACAAAAAATCCAAACCAAAATGGTCATGTTTGGACAATTGCTGCTGGTTTGTTGGGTGCATATGCGTAACCTGGTGGGTTTTATTGTTTCTTTACAACGTTATGCCTGCTTCTTTCCCTCAATATGTGACTGAGGCAATCACTGGTCCTATGCCTGATCCACCTGGTGTCAAGTTGAGGAAAGAAGGGCTGAAGGCAAAGCATCCTGTGGTTTTTGTTCCTGGGATTGTTACTGGAGGACTTGAGCTGTGGGAAGGGCATCAGTGTGCTGATGGGTTATTTAGGAAAAGGCTATGGGGTGGAGCTTTTGGTGAAGTTTATAGAAGGTATGGATGATTGGTGGCTGTTCCTCCGTTTTGACTTACTGTTCATAGAATACTCTGTGTTTGGTGGGTGTGCTTGTCTGTTGACATGGAAATTGAATTGGTTTGTTGTTTCAATGAGTTTATACATTTCTTTGCCAAATATAAAACCTGGGGTTTTTGAATTTGGAGGCATTTAGTTTTTACATTTTTCGTGAGTTTTGTTCATAAGTGTTACTATTAGGCTTTGGCTGTCACTGATTTAGTTTTCTGTCTCTTTTTTCAAGCTTTTAGTAGAGTTGATGTGAGTATATTGCTGATTGATTTTGTTTGACGTAACTATCATGTGAAGAAATGTGGTCAGTTGTTGAGTGGACAAATTAATTTGTTAGTTTAATGGTGAGAAAGAAAACTGGTTCTTGGTTCTGTCAACTTGTTTTCATTTATGGAAATCTTAATATCTTTTTTAGATTTTTAAATGACTTTCCTTTTTGCAAGACTGGTTTTTGAGATGTGGAATGGAAGAAGATGGTGAATTGCTGTCAGTTAAAATTACTTCTCCGTGGTCTTGTTCCAACGATAAATAGTAAATTTTCTTCATTTTAACTGATACATTAAGTAAACGACCTGCTCTTCTCCTGGCTACCTTGGAGCTTATACTCTACACGCTACACCATGGAGAAAGAGAAAGAGAAAGACAACAGCTTTCTGGATCAATAATCTTAAAAGAAATTCCTAGTGCATGGCAGTTCTGGTTCAGCCTAGATATCATTGCCAGCTTTCTCATTGCTAGTTGTCTGTGAACTTATGAAGTTCCACACATGCCTTTCGTGCTTTGTCAGCTGATTCTTTATTTTATTCCTGGATGTTGTATAGGCCTCTCTGCTGGGTGGAACATATGTCACTGGACAATGAAACTGGATTGGATCCTCCAGGTATAAGGGTCAGGCCTGTCTGTGGACTTGTGGCTGCTGATTACTTTGCTCCAGGATATTTTGTATGGGCAGTTTTGATTGCTAATTTGGCACGCATTGGATATGAGGAGAAGACAATGTACATGGCATCATATGATTGGAGACTTTCATTTCAGAATACTGAGGTTTTCTTCTATTCTTTTTTAGGAACTTAATTTTATCATTTATGTTGTTTATGCTGGTGGTTTCTTTTTTTCTTTTTCTTAACTTGCTACTTTCATTGAACTCAAAATCAGGTCCGTGACCAAACATTAAGCCGCATCAAAAGTAATATTGAACTTATGGTTGCAACAAATGGTGGGAACAAGGCAGTTATTATACCACATTCTATGGGTGCTCTGTACTTTCTGCATTTTATGAAGTGGGTGGAGGCACCTGCTCCAATGGGTGGTGGGGGTGGTTCAGATTGGTGTGCTAAGCATATCAAGGCAGTGATGAATATTGGCGGGCCATTTTTAGGCGTTCCAAAAGCTGTCTCTGGAATTTTCTCTGCTGAAGCGAAGGATATTGCGGTTGCCAGGTTATCTAGTTTAACTCTACTGCAGTTAATGTGTAGTAAGCTTCTTATGGCTCGTTTAAAGACGAGTATGGCTAGCTAGGCCCAATAAACAATCTTTAAACTGGAAAACAGTAAACAATCTTCAAACAGGGAATTTTAACTTGCTGAAAATTACATATTGAACATTTTTCCCATAGAGCATGACCACAATACTACTTATTTAACTCCATTTATTTCACTGTCAAGGTCTGTTCCTTGATGACATTCCACAATGTCCTAAAGGTGTTACTCAATAGACTACATTATAACACAGCTTGGGCAAAAATTCTCCTATTCCATAACTTGAAACACTGGCAATGCATGTTAACTGGGAGAAACTTTTTATGCACAAATAGAGTATTCTGCTACGAGTAGTGTTCCGAGGAAGCTATTTTTTTCCTTGCACTGACATTTGAATTCTTGGTTTTTGAGTGGCATATTTTCTCATTCTAATTTCTATACATTGTTTGTCTCAGTTATATTCTCAAGTACAAACCATAACTGAATTTGAATGCTTGGTCTTCTATTTATGAAAGGCATGAACTTTCACATTGTGATATAATTGTTGATAATTTTTTTGGTCACTACTGCAGTTTTAACGGGAACCACTATATTTTCAAAATATGAGATTTGGGTTTCTTTCCTTGGTCAAAATTTTAATATCTCTGTTGCTTTGTACTCAGCTTTTCAACTTTTATACTTAAATCTGCTTTATCTTTTTGTATTTTTGAGATGAGAAATGGTTCATTTTTTACTGAAGGACAGTTGGTCATGCCTTTTCTTTTCTAGAGGCTCTTGCTCTTATGGACATACTTGACACAGTTTATTTGACTATCTGCACTTGACTGCTGATATTAATTTATCTGTATACCAACTTTGATCTAGTAATATAGTGATTTTTCTGTAACACGCCTCATTCTGCAGGGCCATTGCACCTGGTGTCTTGGACAAAGATTTATTTGGCTTTCAGACAATGCAACATATAATGAGGATGTCTCGCACATGGGATTCAACCATGTCAATGATTCCAAAAGGTGGTGCCACTATTTGGGGTGATCTTGACTGGTCACCTGAGGAAGGATATGTTCCTATTAAGAGAAAGCAAAAAAACGCTGACACACAGAAAGCAAGCCAAGATGGCCTAGAAAGCAATATCTCTCAAATAAAGAGAACCAATTATGGAAGGATCATATCCTTTGGGAAGGATGTTGCTGAGGCACTTTCATCTGACATTGAGAGGATTGACTTCAGGGTAAGTTTATCTGTTTCTTAAATTGGTGAAAATATTGCTGTATCTTTAAAGATATACTTATCTCTCTCTCATTCTGAGTTTTAGTGCTTTTACGCATCAGAATTAGCTTTAGGAAAATTAATGAATGCTCCAATTCCTTAATTAAGCACATCATTTGTTATCTGAACACAGGATGCTGTTAAAGGTCAAAGTGTTGCAAACACCTCCTGTCGTGACGTGTGGACGGAGTACCATGACATGGGGTTTGGAGGTATTAAAGCTGTTGCAGAATATAAGGTTTATACTGCTGGATCTATTCTAGATCTGCTGCACTTTGTTGCCCCAAAGATGATGGAGCGTGGCAGTGCTCATTTCTCTTATGGAATTGCTGATGATTTGGACAATCCAAAATACCAGCACTACAAATATTGGTCAAACCCTTTGGAGACAAAGTGAGGAACTTTCTGCCCAGTCAATTATGGAAACTGTGATATGTTAGTCTTCTTGGCAATAGTTTTGTTGATATATTTAGTCTTGGCAATAGTTTTGTGATACATTCAATGATAGTATTTAGTCATAAAGCTTCATACTCCCATTTCATCAGTTATATGCTTATATATAAATGTGGTGAGCATAAATAGCTAGATTTCTTAAGAAAGTCAAATCTTTGATGGTTCAACTTTATACTGATTTACAGTGTGTATGGTGCGGAGAGATGTGAATCCTATGAATTAATTTGGCAATTTTGAATAACTGTTGCACCACAAAAAAAAGCTAAATTGACACTATTAAGTTCGAACATGGGAAATTATCTGATGTAGAATTTTTATACACATGCAGTTCTTTTAATAACATGCCAGTATGCAATTGTCATAGATGCCCTGTACAGCATTATGCTCTTGATATCTAAGATTTTTTTCTTTCCTTGTTGTCATTCAACCTCTTTTGAATTCCATTTCAAATGTTTTCTGATAGCAAGCCTTTTGGATCATTATCCTTTTCATTTCTTTTGAATGACGCTCAATTGCTTTATTGAGTGGCCTAGTCATGGCTGTCTATAGAAGGTCTTCATATCCATTGCTGATAACTTCTCACTCGGGTTTTACAGATTGCCCAACGCCCCAGAAATGGAGATTTTTTCCCTGTATGGAGTGGGCATACCAACTGAAAGATCTTATGTTTACAAGTTATCTCCTTCGGCTGAGTGTGCTATTCCATTTCAGATCGATTCATCAGCTGATGAACAATATGAAGACACATGTCTGAAAGGTGGAGTCTATACTGTTGATGGGGACGAGACTGTTCCTGTTTTAAGTTCAGGCTTCATGTGTGCTAAAGGTTGGCGTGGGAAAACAAGATTCAATCCTTCAGGAAGTCAAGTGTTTATTAGAGAGTATGATCATTCTCCTCCAACAAACTTGTTAGAAGGTCGGGGTACCCAAAGTGGTGCTCATGTTGATATAATGGGAAACTTTGCTTTGATTGAGGATATAATGAGAGTGGCAGCTGGTGCTACAGGAGAAGAGTTGGGGGGTGATCAAGTTTATTCAGATATATTTAAGTGGTCTGAGAAGATCCATCTACAACTGTGATTGCAAGTGGTATGTGGGCTTCCAAAGTTTTCTTTTTTAGATTGCATTTTCCTTTTGCCCTTGCTGTTCATCCAGTTCTTGTATTCGATTTTGGACATTTGAGGCAATATCCAATCTAGACAATAGCTACAACAATACCAGGCCCCATCCATGCCCTCGTGGCTCCATATTCATGCTTTGGATGATGTCAATCTTCATGGGATGGATTTTTAACAGTATTGGACCTTTCATTTTGATGTCATTCTCTTTTCATTTACTGTTAGATATCGGTGGTCTATATTTCCGAGATGCTGCTACCCTATGCCCGTTGGTTTGGCATTCCTATTAGCTGTCACCTTTCTCTTAATAATCATTCAATCTTTCCTTGTTTGTTTTTTTTTTAAGAAGAAAAACAGATCTGCAATGTTTTGAAATGTGACCCAAATATTTTCTTCATCTGTCCTCGTACTCTTTTCATTTCATTGTAAGACCCTCACTCAATTTGGCCCTATTTCCTATTTGAAGAAAGTTTGGCGTTTTTTTTTTGTCTGTGCAGAGGTATGAGGCTTGAAGACAGCGGAAGTGATTCTTTCTTGACAGACCTCTGTGTGCTTGTGCTTGTGCTTGTGCTTGTCCTGAACATCGGTACTCTTAAGACAAGGCAGGCAGACAATGGAATCGAAGCCTGTTGATTTCTCCTTTCAAAGTAATTGCGAAGGAAGCAGCAGAGCTGGTTATAAGTTGATGGATCAATGGAATTATACTGAATTCAGCTACTACTTCTGTTGTTTCTCGCTCTTGATTATTAGCAGTTAATATTCATTCATTGCATTTGTATAATTCTTCTATTGGTGTTCTTACAAATGAAAACGATATATTCAATGAAAGTAATGGAAACTTAGCTAACTTGTCCTGATTCTGGAGGTTTTTGATTGTTTGTAGTTTTGATGAAAATCATGAAATCACTGCTTGTATACCTTTTTTGATCTCTTCGGTTCATATCAGAAGGGTTGAATCTCCTTATAACATTCTATTCTCCACAAGGGTTGTGCTGCGTGTTAGAAATTCCTGAGGGAAACAGGAGAGAAAGGTTTGAGAAAACAAGGAGTAAGGACGAAGATGAAGTGGGAAAGAAGGCAAGAAGAAGAAATGCTTTCTGCGTGTGACAGAAAGGACAGGGGAAAGGATTCAGAAATTCTGTTATAATTCTTGTGTGTCTTCTGTTACTAACATTAGAGAATTTAAAGGCAGAATAAAATCTACAGCGTGGTCTCACTCACATGACCATGCCAGCTAGCTAAGGGAATTTAAATTGAGGCTGCACAAAACGCAGTCGTTTACTCTAATGAATCCAGTTTCAGTTCCCCTGTTAATCTTCAACTCCTCCTTTTCCAGTTTGTGACAATGCCCCGTCCATGAAATCAACCTTGTCCTCAAGGTGAAGTGAGGGAACCTTTAGCCAGACTCTTCTGTCTCCTCCCAAGTTGCTTCTGTCAACGGTAAGATATTTTTTTTTCTCTCCACAGAACCATAAAATGGGTTTTGGCAACATTGCCCTTTTTTAACCATTCTGCTCCTCCTCTATATTGTCTCCATCATCATCTACTATGCATAAGGAGTATAGCCTTCGGTTTCTGCATCTATGCCCCGGTACAAACTTTTCATCACACCAAAAGCACAGACCCTTGGCTCTTCTCTCATCCATTTCTTCAGTTCTGATTGGTTTGGATGGTTTATGGCCAGAATAGGAGTTGTTATTGTTTGGGTGAAAGGTCGTAGGGGTGGATAATAATGCTTGTGAAGAACTCTTACAAGGGTTGATTTCTGCCTTGAGTGTGTTTGCAGGGTAGTTAGGTTTCATAGGAGGTGAATGGGAATGTATCTGACCTTGTGACCTTGGATAATGAGGGGTTATTTTTCGGTGGGTAAGTGTATTGTTGTGAAGTCTAGCTAGGTTGTAGGCTTGTTTGAGGGATTTTGGTTCGAACATTTTTACTAGGTTATTAATCTCTATCTCCAGTCCTCCCAGGAAGAATACCAAAGCTTGCTTCTCGGATATCTGAGCTCTGTTCCACAACTCATCGAAGTCCTTGATATACCCCTCTAAGTCCCCCTCCTGCTTATGCTCTGTAAGCTCCTCTAAAGGGTCCTTTTGTCCACCAAACCTGTAGCATAACGCATCCACATATTCTGCCCAAGTTACCTCATGTCCCTTTAAGTTCCTGGTATAGTTCTGGTGCCAATAAAGTGCCATGCCATCCAGGTAATACGAGGCCAGTTTCAGTTTGTCAACTTCAGGAACCTCTTCTAGATCGAAATACTGGCTGCATTTGTACAACCATTTGTGCACCTCCTCTCCTTCAAATGTAGGGAAATCCCTTCTAGGCCTGCGTGATGTGTAGATAGGTTGGGGTCCCTCTCCTCCCCAGTTTGGTTCGATGGCAGACGCATGGTGTTGAGGACTGTGAGTGTTCTGCGATGAACTTGCTTCACCAGACAGGCTTTGCAAGGTTTGCTTGATGGCGATTTGTTGAGTTGCTATCTCCTTCATCATGGCCAAGTTGTGCTAGGTCATCAGATTGAGCATGTAATTTAGCTTCCATTCCATTGACTCTCTGATTAGCAGCTTTCAGAGAATCCTCCATCCTTCTTACGTCTTAGGACCTGTTTCTAGCGCCATTTATCTGAGTCCAAAGACGGGAGCTCTGATACCAATTTGCTGCGTGTTAGAAATTCTTGAGGGAAACAGGAGAGAAAGGTTTGAGAAAACAAGGAGTAAGGACGAAGATGAAGTGGGAAAGAAGGCAAGAAGAAGAAATGCTTTCTGCGTGTGACAGAAAGGACAGGGGAAAGGATTCAGAAATTCTGTTATAATTCTTGTGTGTCTTCTGTTACTAACATTAGAGAATTTAAAGGCAGAATAAAATCTACAGCGTGGTCTCACTCACATGACCATGCCAGCTAGCTAAGGGAATTTAAATTGAGGCGGCACAAAATACAATCGTTTACTCTAATGAATTTAAATCTTCAAATCCAGTTTCAGCCCCCTGTTAATCTTCAACTCCTCCTTCCTTTTCTAGTTCGTGACAGGCTGACACGAATAATTGTCAAGAATCAAGATCATTAAATAGTACTTTTTTGTGGATTCGTTGCTCCGTCTCGTCAGCAGATTTCAAATCTTTCCTCGAAATATCACCACAGCTTTTCGAAGTTGTTTTGTGAATTTAATATTTTCCCCACCTTGGATGATTGAAGATGTAGAAAATTCTGCCTGCTTGTTTGTGAGAATTAAGCCACCTTATATTTCTGCTTTCGGAATGTCTTTCTTTGATTTGGAAACCTACTTGAATGTCTTTGAATCGTGACTGATTTTTCTTAAGAAAAACAAACTTGGCACTTTTCGTAATTTGGAAATCCTCACTCGGTTCCTGATGGAGTTTGTGGTGGCTACATGTATGGAGCCATTTCTAGCACTAACGAATGCTGGTAAGGATTCTAACACTTATTATTATTGTTATATATATATATAGTAATAATATTTTAAATTGATTTTTAATTTCATAATGTTTCAAAAAGAATATTATAATTTATTTTTATTTTTTTATATTTTATATAAATATACTTTATTTATATGATATATTTATAAAAATAAAAATTATTTGTTCTTAACAGCCAAAATTAACTTTTTAGATAAAATAAATAAAAACATATAAAATAAAATGGACAATCAAATTTAAACATTTGTTTATGCATTTATCTTTTGCTTTTTTTATTAAAAATATTACTTAATGTTAATAATTTCGTTTTTGGTTTATTAATTCATGTATTCTTTAATTTATTTTATTTAAAAATCAACAGTATTTTTATCAATTAAAAAAATCATAATACCTAAAAGCATATCTCTCATACTTGAAATTAACTTGAAAACCTAGCCAAAGCATGGTCCATATTAGAAGCATAGCTGTAAGAACTGACCCGGAGCAAGGTTAAAACCAGGTCAATCCAATTCAACTTTTAACGTCTTGATATTGTAATTGAGGTTGTTTTTTAAAGTATTTTTTCATTCATAAATATATTAAAATGATGTGTTTTTTTATTTTTTTTAAATTATTTTTGACATCAACACATAATAATGATCTAAAAACATTAATTTTTTTAAAAAATAATGATAAAAAATTTCAAAAGTTCTTTTGAAACGCAATACAATACCAGGGCTAGAAGATCAAATTAAATTTTTGATTGGTTTAGCTGTAATTTTTTTATTTCACTCAACTGTTGGAGAACCTGAATTGATCAGGTCTCAAGTCGATATACAAACCGGTTCGGTTCGGTTCGGTTTTTATAACGATGGATAAAGGAATATAGTTGCTCTCCGTTACACCTAACCATTCTTCCGCCTCCTCGATTTTTAATTTATCATCACCCTCTATATATTTCACATTCTCTGTGAAAAACACACACCCGTAACTCTCTCTCTCTCGATCACACCGAGTCCGCTCACTTCCCATCGCTAATACATGCATATACACCCTCGCCTCCTATTGTATGCTCTGTGATAAAAGAAACCCTAACTCACTGCGTTCAATCCTCTTACTCTCTCTGATCTCAACCACTCGAGTCGTCGACGCTGCGTCATAAGTAAATTACTGCTTAATTATTTAAAGCTTATTTCAGGTAAATCTCGATCCTTTTCTTATTTACTTCTTTCTCTCCATTGATTTCACACTTTCAATATCCTTAGGCGCACTCAAATTATTTAAGTGCTTTAAGTTTTGAATCATACATGATAGTTCTCTAAGCAAATTGTCCATTAGGGTTACATTAATACAGCCTTTCTTATGTTACCAATCTTAGGGTTTTATACTGTTATATTGTCTATCTGTTGATTTTGTTAAATTAAATGCTTGAGGTTTGTCAGATTGATTTGCTTGATGTCAGAGAGCTGCGGAGCTCTGATCGCTTAGGAAGGAGGGAGTTGGGAATTCTTAAGACAAGTAATGCTGTCTTTTTTAGTGGCGGGAAAGCTTCAGGGTTAAGAAATTTATTATAAATTCAAAGGACTGTTGAGACTGGTTAGAGAATGCATTCTCATTAAATTAGGAGCAAGGCTGAAGAAATAGTAGTGGAAGTAAGGGCGTAAGAATTCTGAAAATGAGAACGACTGAAAGGAACTGAACCAATGGGATTTTTCTTGACACGAGGTTATTCTAGATTTGAGGAAATGAGCTACATAGTCGCTGTTATTGGGTAATCCTAGTTTTCCTTAGTGTATTGGCACTTTTCTATATGTTATACTAATTTAAAGGTTCATATAAAAGAATGATGTGGATAATAACCCATATTTCTTAGATTGATAAATGAATAGAATAACACATGTAATTAGCCCTTTGAAAATTGTCACATCTAATAGGAGCCCGGTAATATATTGTCAATTATGCAAGTGTAAAATCATTAACTGCATGGTACCTGTGTAACTAAACAAGTTACTTGTTTGGAACATGTCAGGGATGGGTAAAATTATATTTCTAATGTATCTGTATCTAAGTTTATATTGCCTCCATATGCTTGTAAAATTCCGGTGTACCTTTCCCCCCTTAAAATCTGTTTGCTACTACATCTACAACAAGTGCTTTCAAGGGATCTACACTCATCTTTGGTTCCATATTTTAGGGCAATGGTTTGAACTGATTTCAAACATGTTTTTGTTTGTCAGAAGAGGGTGCTGCTGTTGAGATGAATTCGCAACAGGCTATGCAGCCCAGATCTTCTGCTAATGGTTTTGGTCATCGGAGAGCTGAAAGGGATTGGGGGACGAGGTTTGAAAATAAGGTGCAATCTGGAAAATCCCATACCAATAGATCGAGTAATGCTGGTAATCTTCCGTGGCCTGAAGCACCTGTCGCTATAGATTATATGTTCTTTTCTAACAATATTGATATAGGTGCAATGGGCAAAGTTGGAGTTTATGAGAGTCCTTTGTGTGATCGGCTCATATATTTAACAACTTGTCTTATTGGGCATCTTGTGGAAGTCCAGCTGAAAAATGGATCTGTATACTCTGGAACATGTTATACAACAAATGTTGAAAAGGAATTTGGTAAGTCCTGTTGATTTAGTTTAGTTGAAGCGATTTCACTCATGCTGTTAACCGTGTTGTAGATTGATTCTAATTTTACCAGCGAGCACATGTAATCTTTGTGTTTAGTCTATTTCCTTCTCAGCATTCTCTTGCCTTTCTCTGTCAGCTATAATTTTGAAAATGGCTCGCTTGATAAAGGACATTTCTTTCCGAGGCCAAAAGGCAGAGTATGTCAGCAGGGCTCCATCAAAAACTTTGATTTTACCTGGAAAAGAAGTTGTACAAGTTATTGCGAAGGTTCTGCTATATTTCCTTTCTTTTATATTCTGCTTGCTTGAATCTGGTCTCTTGAGTGAAGTTGATTTTCAAGTTGTTGACAATGTTGTTCTGAATGTAGCCTGGGATGATATTTAATGGATAAGTTAACAAAGAACAATAGAGGAAAAAACAGCATGTGATTTGTTAGTTACTGTTGTAGAGAACAAGTTTAGGTTGTGTCACAGGTCAAGTAGATGCTTATGTATGTTGTCTGATATATGGTGCCAGGATGTCTCTGTTACCGTAGATGGAATATCCAATGAGCTTCAACATGCAAAGCAGCAAGAAATTATGATTGACTCTAATATATCACAATCACGACAAGTTGAAGTGGAGAGAGAGCTGGAACCTTGGATCCCTGACAAAGATGATCCACAATGCCCTGAATCAGAGAACATATTTGATGACCATCGGAATAGGTTGTTATAATAATTATTTCTTTCCCCAAATTTCTTGGTAATTGTTCTACTGTCTTTAATATTTTCTCTGGTTCAGCAGAATCTCAACTGCCTGATCTTTTCTTTGCTGTCAGCAGCTTTTATTTTTGTGAATGAATTTGTTTTCTCCAGCTTTGTAATCATGTTTTCTCATCCTCTCCCTATTTAAACCCATCACAATCGTAGTGTTAATTTGGATTGTTCTACAAGATACCATAGAAAACTTATTCTGGAAGCTTGCTTTCTATAGATTACATCCCCTGTGAGATGTTTTTGGGAAGCACGTGGACATATTTTCTGTTGTTCCTGCTCCTTACATGTGATTAGGTCTTTCAGGATCCATTTAACCTTACAAAAACAGAGGTATTGAAATTTGGTTACTGTAAGGCTAAGGTTAAACCTATATCTTAGAGTTCTAGCTTATGCTACTCATGTTAAATGTCTCCTCTCCTTGCTTCATTTATACATGAGACTTGAAAGCAGTATCCTTTATTTTTTTCCCTGTGGTTGTGATCTCGTGGTATCCTACGTAATTTTTATTACTGATTTGAAACTTATTTTGTTTATTTGCATATTAGGGGTTGGGATCAATTTGAAACAAATGAAATGCTGTTTGGAGTAAAAAGCACCTTTGACGAGGAACTTTATACAACAAAGCTGGAGAGGGGTCCTCTGATGAAAGACTTGGAAAGGGAAGCTGTGAGGATAGCAAGAGAGATCGAGGGTGAGGAAACACATGACCTTCATTTAGCAGAGGTGAGGTTATCCCTAATGTCATTTCCTGCTTCTATTTTCGTTTATTTTTTTCTGTGCATTTTTTTCTAGTGCTTTTGCTACTTCATCCAACAGGAAAGAGGCATCAATCTTCATGAAAGTCTTAATATCGATGAGGAGACCCGATACTCATCAGTCTATAGAGGTAATGCCATTGATGATGGTGGGTCTGGAGAACTAGATGATATAGTGATGAATTCTCAAAACAGTGAAACTTTTGGAGGGCCACCTGCCTCTTCCATCAAGAAGTTTGCTGATTCGAGCCATGCAAAAAGCGATGATGGGACTCGAATGTTATCAAGCTCTTCCATGGTATTTCCTCAAATAATCATGCTTAATTTTATATAGAAATTGTTGTTTGGCATTTCAAAATGGAGCATTTTTTTCTTGCTTTATAATTCTAAAGAAAGTTTTCAGCATATTTTCTGCTTGGAGCACTAAGTAGTCATTTATTTTCATGCATCTCCTGCCTGGCAGTTACTCTTGATTTATGTTAATTCTTCTTTAAGGAATTACCAAGCACCTGTTGTCATACTTCTATTGAGTTTCTGCTTTTTTTTTTTGCAAGGATGAGGCACAATGCTCCCAATCAAGTACTTGTGCAGATCTGCATCATTCAGGATATCATGATCTTGCTGCACAGCTGTCATCAGAACCTCTTAAAAGTTTCTCCACTTCAGATAGTGACAGCAGGTTCTTACTATTGTAGTTAATTCATTATTTCCTCAATGATAACACTTAAGTTGCATCTCATTTCTCAAAAAAATGTTTTTGGGAGGACAAATGAATTTGTTGTTTTTTGATATTATTGAATTCTATGTTTGCAATAGGGTCCAAGAGGATCGGCATCATGAACATGGAGAATTTGACAGCATCAAGTTGCTTGTAGAAGAGCAGAGAGTGAGTAAAACTTTAACTAACCTACAATTTTTCTGTTCAAAACTTAAAAGAGAGCATTATTAATTACCTTCGGCTGTGATGCCTCTAATATCGTTGTGCTCTTCATTTCTGTTCATGTAATCTCCAGCTAACTCAGGATGCTCAATTGCCAAAAGTGGGTGAGTCAAGTATTCTGCTATTCTTTAACGTCATCCTTCATTTAGCTGTAGTATGAACAACTTTTATTGTAAAGCTGTTGCGTGAACTTGACAAAAAATAAATTGAGTTATGAAAATATCATAATGAAATAATCATTAATAAAATATGTTGGGCTTACTTTCTTACATTTTTCCAGCTGCACCTGGCCTATATTGCGTCACACATTTTGTGTAGAAAAGTAGATACTCACTTTATATGCATTCTAAACCTCATCTTCTTTCAAAAAAATCTTTCTTTTATTTCTCTGTAGATTCCAAGGTACTGGATGGCAATAAAAATGAATCTGATAAAGGGAGGCCATCCCCTAATACTACTGCATATGCCCCTTCACCCCATGTCTATCCAAAATATCATGAAAAGGCCAGCCCCCCTGGCCAACTGTTAGAGGATGTGGCATCTGCCAAAGGAGCTGGAGGAACACAACCCCTGAACTCTCGTGGACGATCTGGTAGTTCCGCATCATCTAATTCAGATTGTGCAGGTGCTTTGCCAGCTTATAGTGGTGCTGGTTTATCACCAAGCTCATCAATGGGTTCATTATCTTCTGAGAAGTCAACATTGAATCCCTATGCCAAGGTTTGTTTGGAAATAATAACCTTGATTATTTCCTTGACATGCCCTGGCTAATACATTTGGGTGTTCTTTGTTTCTGTTTTTTTTTTGGTTATCAGGAATTTAAACTTAATCCCAATGCCAAGAGCTTCACCCCTTCTCAAATGCCTCCTAGGCCCCCTTCCCCAATATCAGATGGTTCCTTATATTTTCAACCTACTCTACCACATATGCATGGCATTCCTATGGGATTTGTAAGTACTGAAATAACTTTTATTGCTTCTACTAAGATATAAATCAATTGCTTATCTGTTCTCCTTTTTGTATTTAGTTTAAATATAAGATGTGTTAGGTTTTCGTGATGTGTTATTAATAGTTCTAGCCCTCAGCAGCTGTGGTTGGAAAACTAATGAATAGACTCTAAAATGATGAAAAACTGATTTCCAATACCGTTCTTGGATATCTTGATTTAATGTTGAGATTACATCTCTGCATTAAATGTGACTAACTACCAAGATATTGCAGGTTACTGAGAACATTCTTACATTTAAAAGACACATCTGGGTGGTTCTTTCTGAACTTCTTATCCAGTTTCAGCTATTAAATGTGACTAACTACCAAGATTTTGCAGGTTGGACCTTCATATAATGGGCAGCAGCCTGTTATATTTAATCCACAGGTTGCACCATTACAAAACCCACAAGCATATTTTCATCCAGGTGGACCTCAGGTACAATATTTACTCACCTGTATTTGGGGTGATTCTGACATCTTGCAGCGCATGTAATCTCAATGTAAAACTGTTCAGGTATTCATCTGAACACACATATATAACTATATATGACTAGCTGTATGCATATAACTGCAGTTTGGGCAGCAGATGCTTCTTGGTCACCCGAGGCAAGTCATGTACATGCCAACCTACCAGCCTGTAAGCAAAATTCTGATCATCTTTAGTTTTGATAGAGAAGTGCCTTGTTTTTTTCTCCCCCATATATTGCATTATAATTAGTGTTCTATTAAGAAAAGACAACGAAGCTGGTTTCTTTATGTAGTGAAATGGAGAGCAGTGTTCATATATTATTTTGTTTTTGAAGGAGCAATTTCCATTTAACAAAAGAACGAAACATAACAATATTGTGAAGCATATATTTATTGGGAAGGAAGAGGATATATGGTGGTGAAAGACGACAACGAATTAGGCATTTTACTGTTTTCTTGAAAATGGTGTAAAACTTGCCATTCCGTGCTCTTATTAGATCAGCATCAGTCAACTCATGTAGATTATTTTGTCTCCATACAGGAAATGCCATATAAAGGACGAGAGTTTTAAGAATCTGTATTTCTTAACAACCCCGGTGGGGCGGAGGAAGTGGACTACTTGTGGGATATAACCTGAAGTGACTTGTGTGCCTCATTTACACTGACTGGATTATTGTTTCTCTCTTGAACAAGTGTTTTTTTTTGGACAAAACTTCATGTCTTGTTTATGCCGCATTGTACGATTTGACTTTCCGCTTCATGCAAAGTCGTGTCAACCCCCGTATAATGCTCAATATATATATATATATATATATATATATATATAATAAGAAAAAAAATAAACTTTTAGGTTTTAGTATTTCACTAGTTGGATTGCCCGCACTACGTTGCGGGCATAGTGCGAGCAGAACAAATAATCTTAATAACTGTTGAGATTAAAATATAATATTCCAGTATGTAAAATTTGATATAATAAAAAAGATCAACATCCTTTATTATAATCATAGTAAATCAAAGTCTTAACTTCTTAAATTATCATCACCATCACTGTCAAAACAATAAATATTATTTAACAAATCTCAGAGAAAAACCAAAAAAAATTAATAGAAAAGCACGTAAGAACAAAAACCTAAAATTATTATTATTATTCTTAATATTCATATTATTATTGTTTTAATAACGGGAAGAAAACAAAATTAAATCAAAAGCTTAAAAAAAAACCTAAAAACATTAACGAAAGAGCAAATGAAAAAATAAAATAAAAGAAAAAAACAATAAAAATTATTGACTCGAAAAAAATTATTTGACCTGAAAATTTATATAAAAAAATATTACACTACTTTGCGGGCTGAGTAAAAAGTTTGTATAACTGTTAAAAGAATAAAAATTATCAAATTATCCCGAGAGAAAAAAAAACCTAAAAAACATTAACAAAAGAGTAAGTAAGAGAAAAACATTAAATTATTATTATTATTATTATTATTATTATTATGCTAATAATAAAAAAAATAAAAGACTAAAAAAATCATAAAAACTTTAACAAAAGATAAAACAAAAAAATAAAGTAAAAATTATCAGGTAAAAAAAGTCATATGACGTAAAAATAAAAAAGGAAAAAGGAAAAAAACTAAAAGAAATAACAAAAAAATACAAATATCAATTTTCAAATGATCATAGATATAAAATAAAATTTAAGAACTATTTTTTTTTGAAAAAAATATATTAGCCCAACAAATAAGAAAATAAAAAAAATTAAAAATCAAAATTAAGCACAATTATATATATATATATATAGACAAAAATAAGGATTATTTTTGAAATTAAAAGAAATAAAGGGATTAAAATAAAAAATTAAAAGTAATAGGGCTGAAATGAACATTAAATATAAAGGGATTAAAATCCAAAATTAAAAGTATAAGGGCCGAAATGAAAACATCGAAGTCTTAAAATCTAAGAATATATTATTACTATTACAACTAAAACAATAAAAATTATTAAATTATTACGATGAAAAAAATAAAAAAAACATAAAAAAAAAGGAAACAAGAAAAAAAACTAATATTATTATTCTTATTGAGTTAATAATCTGAAAAAATTCAATAAAAAAATGTCAATAAATAAAAAAACAAAAACGAAATAAATAAAAAAACATTAACATAAAAAAAATAAAAAAACAATCAAAATAAATAAAAATGAAAAAAAAAACATAAGTGAAAAAAAAGAGAAATAAATTGTTTTTGAAAAAAAACATAAGTGAAAAAAACAAAAACGAAATAAATAAATAAAACATAAAAATCAATAAAAAATTAAAAAAACAATCAAAATAAATAAAAAAAGAAAAAAAACATAATTAAAAAAAAGAAAAAAAACGTCAAAATCAAGAAAAAAAAACAATCAAAATAAATAAAAATGAAAAAAAAAAGCAAAGTGAAAAAAAAAAAGGGAAAAAAAAATTGAAAACAAAACGCGCTGGGCAGGGGTTCGACCCCTGCCCAGCGCCTCCCCTCCCCCACCCCCATGTCTTTGCCAATAAGCTAGATGCCTTTCTTTGTTTTTTTTTGTGAAAGAATATATACATAGTATGTTTACTGTTCATAACAAAAAAAAAAAACACTATTGAAATCCACAGTGTTTTCACTCACAATGCAAAGTGAATTCCTGATCTCTTTTAGTATATTTTATAATTTCCCCCTCTCTTTTCCTAGGTATGTATGCATGCATATCATGGCCCATTATATTTTTATATATGTTTGTGTAATTCTTAAAATATGGATTCATAACATATTTACATTACAAGCATTGTGTGGTTATCAATTCTGTTTCAGTTGGTGTTTCATTTTTTAAATTAGAATAGAATGTTTTGCTTTCGGTGTTTTGGCACTTCGTTTCGGGGTTATACTATATATATATATATATATAATAATTAAATATATTAATTCAATTTTTTTAGTTCAAATCTAAAAATAAAATTATTTATAACTGTGCAATTTAAACTAAAAAAGACACTAAATTGATTTTTCTGAAGAACATGTATAATATTACGAGAATGTTATTATCAATCTTGCAAGGTCATTATGTGTTTTGATTGTTTTGAAGTTTCAACATAATATATATAGATATGTTGAGATTTCTTGTAAAATTTTATTTCAATCTAACAGTTAGATTAAGAGATATGATTGATATTGTAAAATTATTCATTATTTTTAAAAAATACTATTTGGCTGAAATGAAATGGGCGGAATAAAATTGGAACAATTCAGCCAAAATTTGAGCAGAATTTCTGGAACGGACCAAAATTTTAAACGAGGTAAAAATTATGTTGTTTTATCTTGTTTTTTAAACTGGTATGAAATGTTTTGATTATTTTTGTCAAAACAAAACCACTGGTGTATGCATTGTATTAAGCACGCTGCTAATATTAAAGAATAATTTCACTTGTTCTCTTTTAAATCGTATATTAATGTATTCAAATATATTATTTTGTATATAAATATATTAGTAGTTTATTATTTTATACTAATATTATACTTTAAATAATATATATATATATATATATATAATTATAATAATAATTAAGTATTACACATTTTAGTTTGGGTCCTTTATGTAAAGCATTTTGAAAGGTTTGTTTTATTAATATTCAATAGTAGCTTCTTATGATAACTATTTGAGGATGCTTATATGCTAGTAAAAAGTAAAAAATAAAGCTAAAAAAATATTAAAAAGAATTATAATCCAACAAGGAAAATAAATTATAAATCAATTAAGAAATAAATAAATTTTTGCACAGTAATTTCCATCCTTCATTTGAATGCCTTTTCAATTTAATATCATCATGAAAGTTTATTTCAATATGAAATAAGTCCTTTCTAATTTTTTTTTAATCATAAATTAAGATTGATCTAACAACCAAAACAAAGTTTATACTTGTTTTAGTATGTTGTGCTTTGACTTTTCTTAATTTTCTCAAAACCAAAAAAAATCTTAAGAGTTATGAAAATAATACAATACAACAACAATAATTATGCCAAAAAGAATGAAGAAAGCGCCCCACGCCTCTACTTGAGAAAAACTTGTCCTTAAGTTAACTATTAGAAAGTAAACTCAATTATGCCAAAGAAATAGATACTTTGAATGTAACATTGTCACTAATTTATGAACAAGGTAACCTGCTCTGAAAATCTTAAATTCACTTTTAGAAAAGATAATTCATTTAAAATTTTAGAATTAAAGGTCACAATAAATTAGCAACTTTAGTCATTAAAATTTTAGAATTTTAAGATGACTTTTCCAGACCTAAAAAATCAAGGTCACATGAAACTATCTTTTTATATGACAAGAACTTTAATTGACATATTTAGTCATCATATTGAACTAATATAGGTACATTTGGTTTGGATGACACATCCATACTTAATATCTTCTTTATGTTAACTTCAGGCTCTTGTGCAATTCCAACAACTTGTTATACCTTTTATTTAATTAATTTAATCTTAACATGTTTATTGACTTTATATTGTCATTTGGATTTCATATTAACCTCTTGATTTATGAGGATATTTAGTGACTTCAGGTTGTTCCTCCAAGAATGATAATAATTATGATTTTTCTACTTATTTGGAAATGAAATTTATAACTTTAGAATTGATTCACGATTAAAAACATTAGTCATTTAAGCCAAAACATTAAGTGTGAATGATTCTAGATTAAAACCTTTTTAACCCCTTTTTTTTATCATTAGTTGAAATAATTGGTGTATATTGATCTAATCCATGTAATTTGATATGGTTAGAGATGTGGTTTTAATTGCAATTTTAATTTAATAACATTATGATAACAAGATCTTATAAATACTATTATAAAAAATCAAATCAAATGAATTATTATAAGTGGTTCATCGAGTGTGAAATAATTTGTTTCACTATAAATCCTTAACAACCTTTGATGTTAGCAATATCTTTATAATCAAGAAGGTTTGTCCCTTATCATTATCATATAAATACAAATTATTTTTATGATGATTATCGTTATCATTAGATTCACATAAATCACCTTTGTTATTAGAAGGTTCTAGCTTATATTAATCTTTATCATGTTGATTGATTTCTGTCTATAAAGTTGTGGTGGTATAACTTGTCCAACAAGCTCTATAGCTCTCATCAAATCCATACTCACCAACACCCCACATATAGACATTTTCTTGTATAGGTGGATCTTTAAGAATATCTTTACAGTTAGGCTTACCTAAGGGTAAGTGTTTAGGCATATTCCTCTCATTTCCATAATTTTTATTTGTGTTTACTTATCATAATTGATTTATCTACTTAGTTAAATATTTTATTGAATGCTCTCATCAATCAAATTTCTATGATAGTTTTTTTTGCTCCACCTCTTAAGCCTTCACGGTGCCATAAATGGCCTACACTCGTGCTTTATAAAATGGGTTGCTATCATTTTTATTCATCAAACAGACCAACCTGTTTTGATACTAATTTATGCAACGTATAATATGAATACAAATTAGAGTTTCTTAATCTCTAAAATTCTATTGCCCAAAACTAGAAAGAAAGAAACTAGAATTTTTCAAACCCTAAGGTTACAACTCTTAAGTTTAAAGAATACTTCAAAGAAAACTCTAAAAGGTTTATTTTATTAATATTCATTAACAACTTTTTATTATAGTTTTTAGATAATTCTTATATACTAGTAGAAATTACTAAAGAAAGCTTATAAAGATAATAAAACAGTTCTATCCAAACTAGGAAAATAAAGAAAATTATGTATATTAACTTTGACTTTTTATTTTAAATCCTTACAATCATCATGAAATTCACACCTAATTTGAAATAGGTCATTAAAATATTTTTTTAATACTTTCAGCTTGATTCAACAACCGGATCAAAAGTTATGCTTACTCTAATAGACTATATCTTACACTCCTTAAAATCTAGAAATTCGTAGCAATTAAATAAATAAAAAATAAAAATTATAATTCAAAAAATAATAAATAAAGTTCCTCGTGTCATTTCATCTAAAGCTTGTGTTTTATTTATTCAGAAAACAAGTCTTGTTGACTATATTTCCATAATGTAGTCGAACATGAGAAAGTAATATCAAGTTTCTTTTTTGAGTGACCTAGTCAACAAGCCTACTTTCCATATACATCCAATGTGGCATGGTTTTCCTTGAATTTTATTACACAAATAATATGAAATTCATGTTTTTTCTAAATTAAATTCAAATAACATAGAAGATTAAAATATAATTAAAGAAAACATATAAAATTAGACAATATTAAAAATAAAATAAAAAAGGAACCTAGGTGCCTAGCATGTTAGAAACTTTCTTGTAATTAAAATGAGGATTCAAATAAAATATAAGTGAGGCACCAAACGTGCCTCACTTATTTTTATTTATTTTATTTTTTTAAATAATATTTTGGGTGTCATATATAAAAAATAATGTATACGGAAAGTCTCCTATTTTAGTAAACACAATCAGAAGCACCATATTTGGAAAATAAGATTTAAAACCAATTTATTTTGGGAAAATTTCCATGTATCTACCGACGTGTCGCTTAGTCAATAAAAACTCCGAGATGTCGTTGAAAGCTCCTCTGTAGTGAGCATTGGGCATGCTGCTAATGCTATTTTCTTACAAGTAAACGCTTCAATTAGGCTATACATTGCTTTGGAAAAGCCTAAAATCACAGGAAGAGGGTACAATCAATCACAAGAGTAGGGAGAAAGAAAGGAAAATGGGTTGGATCGGAGACACCTTGGACTCCGTTAAATCGATCCAGATTCGGCAGCTGCTCACCCAGGCCATCAGTTTAGGTCATTTGTTAAAGTTTGAATTAATTTGATGCTTTTTTTTATTATTATTATTGTTCTTTGGGTGGTTGAATTGGTCATGCAATGTTATGTGGTGGGGGAAGCAGCTAGGTAGGCAGTGATGATACTGATAAGGGTTTACTTCAATTGGGAATTGCTGTTTTGCTAAGGTTTAAAAATTGGGGCTTTAACATTATGAAGGACTGGACTTTACTGTGCTTAGTGTAGTCATTGGCTCATACTGCACAGTACAGAGAGCTTTATTTATTTTTTTAATTTTTCTAGAGAGATGAATATTCCATAGAATACAAAGATACAAAATGGCTAGAAAATTTTCTTTTTTGGGCACGACGTTGACTATGATTCTGTGCTACTTGGTTGTTTTCCATTTAATCTTTTATTGAAAACAAACTGTGGAATGATTGCAATCTGTTCATGTAAATGCTTAGCTCTTGCATGCTTCAATGCAATTTCTAGTTACAATTGAGCTTAGTTTCAATCTAGTATAATTCTTTCATTTGAGTTTGGGATGGTTTGCGGCTGCCCCCCCCCCCCAACTTTCATGGAAATCTTTAGATCCTTTCATAAAACGAATAGCATGGCACAAAAACCAGCTTGTAATAATATTCAGGCCCTCTAATATTTGATCTACTATAGTTCCTTAATTACTTCGCTATACAATTCAGTTTAGGACACATTAAGCACCCTGTTATATTGGTGATTCGTTGGCACATGGTTATGTTACGTCACCTTTGCTTTGACATTTTGTATAAGTCACATCAAATTTTCGAGCACATTCAGTTTGCCATTAGAGAAGAAACTGCAGTTCTAGAGAACTCTAACTGTCTGGTTGTATTCTATATGCTAGGATATCTGGTGTTTTGAGACATCTTCTTTTGATTCCAGGAATGATTGTTACGTCTGCGCTGATAATATGGAAGGCATTGATGTGCATCACTGGCAGTGAATCTCCTGTGGTGGTTGTTCTATCTGGAAGTATGGAACCTGGCTTCAAGAGGGTAAGCAGAATTATAAGGGAATGATAGGAATTGTTATTGGTATAAGATGATCCTTAATTAGTCATGTTGTCCCATTTGCACTTGTGATTCATTTTTTAAGTACGTGATAATATATACAAACAGTTACAATAATAAAGGAAGAGAAATGCATTTTTCTGTTATTTTGTCAAGCATAGGGGACATAATCATCTCTTGGTTAAGTTTTCACGTTTATGGAAGCTGAGATTGAGTTCTTCCTCAGGCTTGATGTTTCTTTTCCAAATGACGTTCTCTTGGAGGCTTCAGAAGAAGTAAAGAAGTACCATGTTAATTTCTGTGAACAGTTACCTTATACATGCAGGGGCTTTTATGACAGAATGTTAGCCATCTGCATGCATTCCTCTTGTGTTTTTTACCTTCTCTTTTGAAGTCCTTTGATTCTGAACACCATTTTACAATTTAGGGGTGCAACATCCAACTTGTTATTACCAATGCTTTGTCTTCGTACAATTTGATTTGTATGTCCTTCACTAGAATTACACATTTTTTCATAGGACTTTCATTTTCATTAGAAAAAACAAAGAAATTGATTGGAAATTTATGTTTTTTTAACCATGCACAAACAACTGGGACGTAAAATTTTACTAAGTTCATTATATTGGGCCTCTATGGTTGAATTGCTGGTGACAAAATGTTCCTTGCATCTCATGCTAGTAACCTTGATGATATTTAATTTACTTTTCCTCACACATAGCTAAATAACTATATGCATTATCTGCCCCGTGCGTTGGGTTAAGCTTAAACAGTGGCAGCACAAAACATTTTGTAAATAATTGATTGGATGCACTGGAAGTCTTACGGGATATCATTTGCATGTTATTTATGTATTTAATTGCTCTGATCTTGCCGAATATTTGCTATGGAATTTAACATCAAACTTTAGTTTGCTAGTTGATATAGTAAAATCCATTTTTAGTATTTCAGGAGATTATCATAGAAATGCATTTGTCTAAGTATTTGCAACAGGAAGTTATTCTTAATGCTTTAATGGCTATTTTTTTTAGTTTCGATGATGACAATACAATTTTATCACACTAGAACTCCAATTTTTACTATTCAAACTGATTGACTAATTACAATCTCTTTTTGCAGGGTGACATTTTGTTTTTGCACATGAGTAAAGATCCTATTCGCACAGGAGAAATTGTTGTTTTTAATGTTGATGTAAGTTTCTAATTGCTCTTATATTTTTTGCTTAGTATCCTTGGCTGTATTTCCAGTCTGCTTTTATGTAAATTGATGAGGTTTCCTTCTTTTTTCCATCGCCTACTTTCTTTTCAATGACTTTGAAATGAGGTTTTGGTTCCTGTGACACTATAACTCTATCATAGTATTAGTTGTATGTGTGATAGTAGTGGAAATAGTGGATGATGCATTTGGGTTTTCATTTTACAGAAATGAAGGTCCAAGGTTGCTTGTACTTGACATATACGCTTGCCATCTCAGCATGGATAACAGAGGAACATGCTTGAGGGTCTTAGGGGCCTTCTGTTAGTGAATATTTTGCATGTTTTTATTTATGGCTATTAAGTCTGGTTTGATATAGCCTGACACAATTTTTCTCTTTCCTATTATTTTAACCCCTGTATATAGGTTACTATGTTTCCTTTAGTTTAATATTACTACGACATTAAAACATAATTTACTAATAAATAGAACCTTGCTATATGAAGATGGGAGATTTGGGAAAGAACTGTGATTTGATTGAACAATTGCATAAATCATATTTATAACTGCAGACATGTTTTACCTCTATATTGGATTAGTGGTAACAGAGTTTAATAATTTCTTTTTACCGTAAATCATTTGTTATGTGAAACAAATAAATGGATGGAAATATGTAAATCTTGCAATTAAAAAATGGTTTATGTGTTTCAGCTTGAAGTTTCAGATGATGTGATTATATGGGGTTATATTTCAAATACATGTATACATGTTTGTAATGATCTTGCACTTTAGAATATCATTTGTTCCTTGTGGACATTTTTTGATATTTTATTTTGGTATGCTTGTAATATTTTTTCCTTCAATATCTGCTCATGTTCTGTCATGCTTGTAACCTCATTTCCTACCAATGTGCTAATTCTGAAAATACCTATTCATTGACCAGGGTCGTGAAATTCCAATTGTCCACCGTGTAATTAAGGTAAAGACTTGGCTGACCTTACTACAATCTAGTTTAATGCCATATTGATATTGGAAACTATGTTGGATAAGCTGAGTGCATTCTGTTTGTGGCAACAAAATTGAAGTGATGAAAAATTGGATAGTAGCTGATATGGCCTCCTTATCCTGATCTCAAATCAATATTTTCTTTCATGAAAATATAAGGGGAAACTAAATTTCCATCTTTCTCATTGTTAATTTCGCACATAATGTAGTTAATTATCATCAAACTATTATGTAGTTACATATAACATTTACTTTTTTCACAGGTCCATGAAAGGCAAGATACTGGGGAAGTTGATGTCCTTACAAAAGGTACTAGCTGCTTCTAGATATTAAACTGTTAAAATCAAATGTTCTGTTAAATTCCCTTCTCAATATCCAAATTTTGTATCGTTTCTTAGGCGATTAATTATATAAAAATGTTAATTTTGTTGCTCTATTAAAACTCCTAATTTTCTAAAATGATGTTTTATCAGGAGATAATAATTACGGGGATGACAGGCTTTTGTATGCTCAAGGGCAGCTTTGGCTTCAGCGGCATCACATCATGGGCAGAGCTGTTGGGTACAAATTTTGACCTCAACTTTATCCTTATTCCATGGTTTTTCTTTGTAGTATAGTCAGGCTGTTTTACTACTGGGTTTGTGTCACGGTGTTTGAACTCAATAGTACCAAGAAGATCCTTCATGTTGCTCGCATTCGTTTTTGCAGGTTTTTACCTCATGTTGGTTGGGTAACGATTATCATGACTGAAAAGCCTATTATCAAGGCATGGTTTCTCTGTCAATCATTTTTGTTTTGTTGTGCATTTGACATCACTACAATTATGACCTGGGTTCTTTTCTTGCAGTATATACTTATTGGCGCATTGGGATTGCTTGTTATAACTTCAAAGGACTAATAATGGCTGAAACAAAATTCAAGAGCTGCAATGTAGTAGTTGGTACCCGCTGCCTGGCTTGACCTTGAATGTATCGCTTTGCTATCCATTTTGTAAGGTGGACGGACAAAAGCAATGGTTTTTATTTGATACATTCTAAGATGGATGATTGCGCTCCCGAAGCGCTGTGAACCTTAATTTTTTTTGCTATCTTTGTTGAATTTTGGTTGAAATGTTCCAGGATTCCTGCTTATGACTAAGCCCGGTTGCAAATCATAAAGGCGTTTGGATCTTAGTCGAGAGATGCTGAATGGAAGTCAAATTTGGTTAAATGAGAATTCTTGTGGTTAAAGCTGTTAACACCCTCACAGAACCGAGCTAAAAGGGCAAAACGAACCTGATAAATGAACTAACATGTAACAAACAACCCGACCCGACCGGACCTTCGTTTTTTATTTTCCCATTCTGCTGGGAGCTAAATCACATTTGATTATTACAATTTTTATATTTAGAAAAAAATATTAAATTATATAATTGAGTTTAATTATATTATTTGAAATATATGTGGAAACAAATTGAATTAATAATCTTGATTGTTTTTTTTTTTAATTTCAAAAAATATTCTTACAAAAGATTTATATTTATTTTGCCCTTAATTTTTTATTAAATGTTAATATTTAGAATCAACAAGGAACCTTGAAAGCACAACGCAAGAAGAAAAATAAAACCCATTCATTTGTCTCTAATAGCTAATAATCGATTTTCACTTTGGGGTTCAATCCCATATTTAGATAAATGGTTGCTTGGAAAAGAAGATGGTATCTCATTTGAAGTCTATTTCTTGTAATTTTTAGGGTTACAAGTATTCATGCATATTAGAGTACAAAAGGTAAATAATCCTATTTGATTTGTGAATAAAAAGTAGAAGTACCCATGCCAAATCTTTTCAAACTTGAGTTCATGGCACTTTATATCACCGATCAGAATTATTTATTATATGTTTTTTATGTTGAAATTCATCTGAATATTATGGGTCTTGGAGATACTATTAAAGATGACAATGAAACATCCAGTAAAAACCATGATTTTCTTACTGGAGTTGAAAATTAAGCATCTTACAATAAAAAAATTATTTTTCTTTAGAAAATTTTGAAAAAAAAAGATGACCATCAAAGGACTGTTACTCCTAAAAACTTGTTATGATTGGATACATTTATGATTGCAGAATTTTAAATTGATAAGTGATTATAACTCTTTAATATTTAATATGAGTCCTGAATTGAAAGTATATAGAGATAATATCATCCATGAAGATATGCTATAAAAAATATTTTTTACTTTCCATGCTTTGAATGTGCTCATGCACCAACAATATACAGAGAGAATGAGGTTTTTCAGAAATACTCTGAATTGATTTTATGTTTACTTGTGGATGAATAAAATAATGAACTTTTAATGAAAAAATTGTATCATGATCTAAATCACTGAAATGAATGTAATAGGTATAATGATTATTATGATTGAGGTTGTAATAGAGGTCATGGATATGACCATGGGTGAAGACAAATTATTTTTCGCAACTCTAATGGTCATAATTTTAACAAACCTTCTTAGAAAAATGAGAAACAATAAAAGAGGAAGAATATACATAGCAAATATACCAAGAAGATATAAAGTATTTGTTATAGGTGTGGAGTGAATAGACATTGATAACGTACATGTCGTATAACCAAACATCTTGTTAATTATTTAGCCTGTATTGAAAGAAAAAGAGAAGGGCATGAAAATAAATTATTTTCATCCATATCAAGATAATACTTATATTTATTCTGATTTTTTAGATATGACATAACTTGATGTTGATGATTTCTTTGAGCAAATTCATGAGAAAGTTAATATTTTTTATAATGTTAATAATTAGTTGCTTAAATATAAGAATATTGGAATTTAAATTATATTAATATTTTAGGTGTGTTTCTTTTATACTGTATATTTGCAATATATTTTGGTTTGTTTCTTTCATATTGGTTCATGTGTTATAAATAATTGTGTTATAATAATTACTATTTACAACTTTAATGAACTGTATCCTCTTATGAGCTTATTGCATATTTGGTTTTTTCATGAAGAAAACATGGACTTGTATGTTAGTGGTGAAGATATATGTTTAGAAGATAGTGTAATAACTCACATTATTTTGAGGCATAAACAATATTCTCTAAATATGAGAGTGATGAAATAAATGAATATAACATCAGGTTCAACAAACTTGATTGAAGACTCTGGAAAGGCCAATGTAATGCTTCCTCGAGGAACAAGATTGATAATTGATAATGTTTGGTTGTTTACCAAATCAAGAGAAATTGACTAAGTTTAAAGGATGTATATTATAACGAGTACCATATTGAGACTATCAATAAAAATGCTATATAATACTTTATTTCATATCAAATATCTTTACTATCAAACAAATATTTAAAAAATTACTCATTTTATCTTTAAGTTTGTTCTATACATATATTAGTGCGATTGAAATTAATACAATAACAAACCAAAAGTTCAATAAACCAAATAATTATTTTATTTGGCACAACTGATTAGGTCATCTTGGATCAATAATAATGTGAATACTTATTGAGAATTCTCATGACCATCTATTAAACAACCAAAAGATTCTTTAATTTTAAGAATTCTTATATGTTACTTGTTCTCAAGGCAACTTGGTTATTAGATTACACTAGATAAAGTTGGGATTAAATCCCTAAGATTTCTTAAATGTATTCGAGGTGATATTTGTAGGCTTATTCACCCAACATATGGATCATTAGATAATTTATGGTTTAATATATTTTATAAGATGATTGTACATGTATTTATCAACTTGTACCCTTATTTGCATAAGTATTTCTTCAAATTATTAGATTATGAGCACAATTTCTAAATCATATAATCAATATAATTCATCTCGACAATATTGGTGAATTCACATCCCAATCATTTAATAAGTTTTGCATGTCACTTAATGACAAACATTGAACATCATGTTATCGAATTCATATTTGAAATGGTCTTGTTGAATCATTTATCAAATCCTTTTAGTTTATTTCAAGGTAACTCATATGATAAAACTCTTTGAATCCATTTGAGAAAATGTTGTTTTACATGTAACAACACTTATATGTATTGGGCTCCCTATTATAATTGATTTTTGATCATAAGCCAAACACTTACCATCTAAGGATATTTAATTGTGCAACATATGTTCCAATTTATCAACCACAACATATAAAAATAGTTCCTAAAAGAAAGCTAGGGATACACACACATACACACACATTAGGTTTGAGTTTCTACCAATAATTAAATATCTTGAATCTTAATAAGTGATTTATTTACGACGTGATTTGTCAACTATCATTTTAACAAGACTACATCCCCTATGTTGGGGGGGGGGGGGTAAATAGCTAGATAAATATATTACATGGAATACATTATTATTATTATTATTGAAGTTTGATCCTTGTACAAAAATATCAACAAAAAGTTCAAAATATATTTTGCTTGCAAGTAAATTAGCTACAAGATACATTCAATGACTAAAAAAATAAATTAAATCTCATCTACCATATGTAAATGCTCTAGATTGAAGTCCCAATAGGAAAATTTGGTAAATTATAGCAAATGATTTTTGAGGCATGCTAAAAGCGTAGTAAACTAACTGATTTTGTTGTTGTTGTTATTGTATATGTTAATAATTAAAATATTATTGAAACTCTTTAAGAGATACCAAATACAATAAGTTATTTGAAAAAAGAGTTTTGAGATGAAGGATTTGGGAAAAATAAAATTTTATCTTAGCCTGCAAATCAAGCATTTAGTAAATGGGATTCTCATTCATCATTCAACTTACACAAAAAAAGGTTTCTAAATGATTTTATAAGGATAAAGCACATTCATTGAGTGCCCTAATGATTGTTTGATCACTTAATGTTAAAAATGACCATTTTAAACCTCGAGAGTATAATAAAAAAATATTTTGTCATGAAATATTGCTATATCATGGATCTACAAAGCAAACATTATGTATCACTCCATCTAATCATGTCACCATACTTGCAATCCATGAGTGTGTGTGTGGTTGAGATCAATAACTTAATATATTCGTGGAACATGTGATTTATTCTCCAATAAAGAAACTTCAGCCATATTGTATGAAAATAATATTACATGCATAAAATAAAGGATATGTAAGATTCATTTTCATACATAACCTTGATAAATTTAGTGATATTAATGTTCAATAAATTTGCTCAAAAAATAATTTAGCAGATTTGTTTACCAATTAAAATATTTGAAAGATTACGACACAATCTTAGAATGACAAAACTTGAAGACTTAAGGTGATATATGCATGGGGGGTAAGTTTTTTTTTTTGTTTTTGTTCAATAGGTTTTCTCTCTCTTGGTAAGGTTTTTATTGAGACAATTTCCAATGCCTAAGACTATACAAAAGATATTCAATAAGGGGTGTTATAAAAACCATACATTGTATATGAATGTCTATTTATCTTCTTCAATCTCTATATTTTCATGTTCATTCATCATCTCCGAGCACATTAGAACTCTACACCTTCTTATGATTTTTGGACTTACAAGTATTAATATATATTAGACTACATTATATAAGATTATGAAAAGTACTCTTTTTGTTTATCTAATCTCTGTTGTTATTTTTTTTAATCTTTATTAAGTATAATGCTTGCTTCTAAATATGTATTTTTATAATTGAAATGTTATTTTCATTATTAAATTTTAAAAAATTTATTTGTAATTTAAAAGGTTTCTTATTTGTTTTTTTTATTATGATTTCAATTCCATTTGAAATTCAAATTAGTTCTCTCAAAAATATTTTAAATACAAAAATTGATATATTCCTTGAAATTAAACTTAATTCCAAAAAAATTTGAGCAACCTATTAGATAACTATAGTTTTTTTTTTTTAAAAATAATATTTACTCTAGATTCCTTATTCTAAAAATAATAATGCTAGACAGTAGCATGTAACATCATGACTTGGATCACTAAAATCATGTGTGAATACCTGCTATGTTTTCATTTAAATCAAATATTAGGTTGTGTTATAATTTTTTATTTAATTTTATTTATTTAGAAATATATTAAAATAACATATAATTTTGAATTTTATTTTTAATATTAGAACATTAAAACGAAAAAAAAAATTAATAAAAAAAACTGATTTTATTTTAAAAATAATCATATATTTACCTCTCAGTGTTTATGCAACATTTTCAAATAATATTTTAATGGTTTGAATCACATGAAGAACAACATATTTGATTATAGAGAAAATATATAAAAATAAAAATAATTTTCTTAGTGTGGATTTAGAATTAAATTCAAATTTAAATTTTTAAAAAATAAAAGCAATTATATATATATATATATATATATACTATTTTAAACTACTTTTCACATGTCAAGTCTTCTCCATCCCAGCTCTTGTAGCCGTACCCTTTCAACAATAGTTTATAGGGTTAAATTTGTGACACGAAACCTAAATCCTACCCCCCAAAAAAGAAAATAATAATAATAACATGGCAGCCCACAGTATCTTTCTTTCTGGCTTCACCAGCCTTCCCCAAAAACTAAGAAGTCCCAACTCTAAAACCTAAATCCCATAACAACAAAAGCCCCCTTCCCAACCAAAAGATCCAATCCTCACCCTCTTTCTACTCACATCTGTTTCTATAGCCACTGCTGTCACTCTGTGTCACACTGAACATATATATCCACACACTGCTCCTTTTTGTTTAATTCTTGTTCTTAATTATCTCAAGATTGCTTTTTTTGAGTTTTCATTTTGTTGGGTTTTCTATTTGCCACCTGGGTTTTGAATATTTCTTTAATTCAGTGCCTGGTATCATTGTTTATCGTATGGGTATGCATCCGTTTGATAAAATTCCTCTGCGAGTTTTCGATATGTAACGGGTATGGATTTTTCGTTAAAAATCTTGTCAAGATAATCTGTTGAATGTGGACAGGCTTTTGTGTTTGTTTCATTGAAATCCTCTTTTTTTGGGTTTTGACTTTTCTTTTAAATGGGCTGTGAGGATTTTTTGACGTTATTACATTGAATATGGAACATTGGTATGTTTCAATTTGAGGAAGAAACCAAGACATGCTCTCTCTGCGAATCACTCGCAGACTCTGCAACTTTGCTGCTGCCGTTTCATTAACTCATAATCCTGTAGATGTATCTAATCGCATTCAAAATCAAAACCAGAAACCTTTGGAGGAACCTGCACTTGTTAAGCTTAGAGCTGAGAGAGACCCTGATAAGCTATTTAATCTTTTCAAGGCCAATGCTGAGAATAGGCTTGTTGTGGAGAATCGATTTGCATTTGAAGATACCGTATCTCGCTTAGCTGGTGCTAACAGGTTTGATTACATTGACCATTTACTTGAGCACCAGAAGACTCTTCCACAAGGCAGGCGCGAAGGGTTCATGGTGAGGATTATAATGTTGTATGGAAAGGCTGGAATGATAAATCATGCTATTGATACTTTCTATAATATGCATTTGCACGGCTGTAAAAGAACTGTTAAATCCGTCAATGCTGCACTGAAGGTTTTGTCTGGAACCCGTGATTTAGCAGCAATCGAGGCCTTTGTTAATGAGGCGCCGAAGAAGTTTGATATTGAGCTTGACATATTTTCTGTTAACATCATTGTCAAGGCTTTATGTGAAACGGGAAATTCGGATAAAGCATATTTACTCATGGTGGAGATGGAAAAGTCAGGGGTAAGGCCAGATGTCATCACATACACCACACTTGTGTCAGCATTTTATAAGAACAACAGGGCAGAGATTGGCAATGGATTGTGGAATCTTATGGTGCTTAAGGGATGTTTACCCAATCTTGCAACATTTAATGTTAGAATTCAGTATTTGGTCAACAGAAGACGGGCATGGCATGCAAATGATGTGATGCGTTTGATGCTAAAAATTGGAATTGTGCCTGATGAGGTTACATATAATTTGGTTATAAAAGGCTTTTTCCAGACTGGTAAACTTGAGATGGCCAAAATGGTGTATTTTTCTTTACGTGGCAAGGGGCATAAATTTAATGTTAAAGTTTACCAAACAATGGTTCATTATTTATGCAAGGGTGGGGAGTTTGATCTGGCATATACAATGTGTAGAGATAGCATGAGAAATAACTGGTTTTTGAATTTGAATACCATTCATATGCTGCTTGAAGGGCTGAAGAAGAACGGGCAGCATAACAAGGCTAAGGTGATCGTGACTTTAGCTCAGAGGAGAGTGCCTCCTTTTCCTTCAAGTCATTTGCGTTCCTTGCAAGCTGTATTGTCTAGAAGTTGAATTGAGTTGATGGAAATGCACAGATAACTTGGTTTTGTAACACCCCAGCCTCACAGCAGGGGATATTCATTTAATTTTGTCCAATGATACATCCACAAAACCAAATGGATATCCTCATCCTTAAACATCAAACAAAGGGAACGTTGCTCCCTTTATTCAATTAATTTGTTGTGGCTTCTATTAAGTTCCTGGTGAAATGAAAGTTCTAAACTTCTAACTGGATGATGCCATGAGTCTTGTAAGTTTCCATTCAATATATTCCTTTATCTTTGCCAGTTTCATATACATTACTTTATTTCTAATCTACGAGTGTTGGAGCATGTGAGTTTTGGATGTTAACCTGATGTCCCATGCCATCTTTTATACTTTTTATATGCATCTATCTTCATATGGACGTGGGGTGTTCTTTTTAAATTATCATGCAACCTCCTCATTGTATGTATATGTGTGAACATGTTTTCTGCTCTGACTTTCATGTTAGGCATATTTCATCAGATGTGATGTATAAATTGACTTGATGTTCTTATTTGATTTGATTTGATTTGTCACTTCTAATATGATGCCTTTTATTGAAATTCTTGCAGTTTCAATTGACAAAGAGCTGTTTAGCCAGCCAAAAGAATGTGTTATCTCATTGTTATCTATTGCTTAGATGCCAACATTGGTAAGCATCGATTATTTTGCTCATTATTGTTTGTTGGGATTAGCATATGCATCAAGTTGTTTTGCGGAACTTACCGCTTCATTGTTCTAGATGCCTACTTTTTCTAATTTGAACTTTTGTCTAGCATATCAATGTAAGCTGACATGTGATGATAGCGATGGCTGATGTTTTGATACAATTTTTTTTATGTTCAATGCTATATTGAACTACATGATAAAGGACACCTTTGGGGGCTGTTTTATAGCTGTGGACATTATCATTTTAGGGTTTGAGTTGGTCTTTTGATGGTCATTAGCTATAGGACTGATTGGGCTTGATCGTGTGGATGCTTAGTAATTCCATAGAGATTGTTTGATGGTTGGAATATAGGATTTGATTTGCAGGAAATTGTCGAAGCTATTAGAGTCTTATTAATATGGTTTCTAGGAGTCACGCCTAAGAGAAGAATGAGTCACTATCAATGGCAATGGCAAATTGCTGGAGTTTTTTTCTTTTTCATAATCTGATTTCCTCTTGTATTGAACAATCACCTAACCTTTATATAGAGTTCTTAGGACTTATCTTCCTATATAAGAAAATGCTTATAATCCTATTTGAGAAACCCAATAAAGCTAATTACTCTTTAGGACTAATAAAATTTAATGGAAAAACAACCAAGACTGTAGAATTTACAGAAAATCTTGAAATTTCAGAAATACCTTGTCTATGAAAATCATGTTAGAATACAACAGTTTTGACTCTTGTTTTCTGAATCACCACAACTAATATTTGTTGTGGGTGTTAGTGGTTTCATCTCTTAAAAAATAGTTGTAACATGAAACATCCAAAATTTGCAGTAATACCCCAAAAGTAGCATATTGTAGTTATAAATATGGTTCCTTTTTTTAGGGAGGTAAACTGTTAAAAAGTTATTTTAGTGTATGTTTGGTAATGCAGTTGAAAGTGCCTTTTTATATGATAAAGCACCAAATTAATGCTTTTTAAAATGTTTTTCAATGATATTGATATCCGCATATCAAAACCATTGGGAGCACCTAAAAAGGCATCAATTTGGTGTTTTTCAAACAATAAAACATTTTGAAAATAATTTTAAAAAGCACCTAATACACAATGCTAAACAGTGCCTTAATTTGGTGAACCAGTTTTTCTGATAAAATAAAATTGAAAAGCAGAATTGGTGAACCTGTTGTTCTTTATCGGAAAAATCCGCACACACACACACACTCATAAAAAGAAAAAAAGAAAAAAGAAGGATTATTAGGCATTGATTTCAGAAAGGGCTACTATAGGCCCCGCATGTTGTGGAATAGCAGGAGGGCTCTGCATTGCCCTTAAGCCTAAAATCCCACCTAGTATTTGCCTTGTTAGAAACTCCAATTTGGCACTCATGGAAGGTGACATGCTGATTCTCATGAAATGAATATTCAACTTTACTTCTTTGAGAAGCCGAATTCACATTAGGTAAAAACCAAAACAATATGGTAACCCCTCCTTGTCATCCCTACAGTGCTCCACTACCACCTGTTCCTTTTTTTCTAATCAAGCTGCTGACTTCCCTGAAGTTGCATCAATATAAAGATGAAAAATCTTCATCGTGCAAAGTCATCTGTTGGTGATAATTGTTTTTATAGTTCCTTCTGACGATGACATGAAGTACATCAAGTAATTTACTATTTCTCACCCTTCCTATCTCCTAATCTACATGTTAAATCTCCTTGTAGAGTCGATTGCTGAATCTCTTCTATTAATGTGTATTTAATAATAGATAGGTAGGAACAGAAACTAGACACATTAGGTTTTAACGAAATTTGTTCATGAATGCATCCTGCCATTAGGGGAAGAAAACCAAACCTTTCCGGTTCCTCAAATCCATCCTTTTTCTCTAATTATAGAAATTCTTAAACCTTTTTCGTAATTGCACCTGTGCAGGATAAAAGTTGCAAATCAGAACTGGCACAGCCAGAAAGGGAAGAGAGGAGTGCTGGAGAAAGGATACAGTTGTGGAGCGATGGGGCAACGGCTGCAGGGTGGAATATTTAATGGTGATCTTTGGCAGCAGAGATTGAATCTGAAGTGAAACATTCTTAGTTTATAGCTTTCTAGTAGAAATTTGATGTCTCTCATTTGATCGAGGCGGTCAGTGTTTGACGGATTAACTTCTTATGGCTAGATTGTGGTTGCAAATGTGGATAAAGTGGGATTACTAGCCAGTGTTGTCAAAGGTGAAAGGTGCCAAGCCTAAAATGTATATATATGAATGATATTATATTATAATATATAAATTTAAAATCTATATCTTTTTATTTAAGATTAAATTATTAGAAAATCAAAAATATTATAACACAGCAAGTAATATTTTTAACCTTTAAAACAAAATAAAAAAATTGACCACGTCCTCTGCCTTGCTGGAAAAAACAGCAGCAAAATTTATGTTGACATCTCTATTAATTTATAATTATTAATAAATTGTATGAAGTATTCATAAAAAGATATATATTTTATATATATTCGAATGGTATCTTTAGCTTTTACTAATTTTTTGTTTTAGTATTTAATTTATATTAACAACTCTTTTAATTTATAAATTCATATATTTTATATATTTATTTTATCAAGCGCATAACATCTTTATGATTTTTAATTAAAAACATCATTATAATGTCAATACTTTCTCTAACATTAAATTAATTTAGAACCTACCCGCAACGTAACACATGTTACAGGACTAAGTCATACAAAATAAATTACAAAGAAATTAGAAAAAATCAAATCCTAAAACATGAAATCACGATTTGAAGTCACAAAAGCAGTCAGGCAGAGCAGACCCTCTTCCCATGGCGAAATCCTCTTTGTGAGCCAGCCATAAGGCTTGCTTCAACTCCTTCCCATCCAAGCCCTTAGAAGTGAGCTCTGCATAAGCTCTCCGGCTTAGGAATACGGTATTATGCAACCCCTTATAAGCTCGCATTGCAGCAACCATCTTATCCATGTTACCGAAAAAAGTAGCCACATAAAAATCACTGTTGATTGATACATAATAATCCAATGCAGCTTTTGTGTTTCCATGCATATTTAGGAAATCCTCACCACTGAGAAGTGCAGATTTGGTGACCACATTGGTGTAAATAGATTTTAAACCTTCAATTTCCATCAGGCCATCCCCAGCTGCAAGGTATATATTTGTGTTTGTAGGGATGGAAAGTGCCTGAAAAATGAAGGCTGTCTCGTTAGGTGTTAGGGGACACTTCCCTCGCTTTCTCCAAATGCGAGCCAACTCCCCAGTCCATGGTTTTCTGTCTCCCCTTGCAGCTTCAATGGCATCCTTGGAGGCAGGGGAAAGGCCTTGGTATTCACATTGGCTATATGCTACCATGTCTGGTTCAAATCGAAGATGAAGCGAAAGAAAGGGTTTCGGTATAGCTTCCAGAAGTTTTGCAGCTTTCTGTTCCAGGCTTCTTGTAAGGCGTAATGCACCATAACATGCTTGACAAAGTGCAGCTTTCGCATGCAGAGGATACCTAAACAAAGAAAAAGTGCAAACTTTTACACAACAAACTGCATGCTATTTTACCATTTCTAAACATGAAAACAAAGCCTAAGGTTAATAAAAATATGCATGTAGTCAAACCTACAGGCCTGACAGTCATTGTCATGTAATCACTACACAAAAAAAATAAAAATAAAAGAAATTGAAATGCAATCTGGTACCTGTCCCTTCTTTGACTCATTGCTGGTGTAATTGAAATAAATTGGTATTTCAATAAAGATGGAAGGACACTTTCAATGTAATCAAATTGGCCTTTTCTTTTGCTACAGTCTACACGAAAGGGTTCTTTTAATGCAACCTCAGGTGGCAGTTCTTTAACAACTTTAATGAAGCCATCCATCTGTTGAATGAAGTAATCAACATCAAATACATCTGCAAATCCACTGAAGTACAATTAAAGGGTCAATTACTGATATTGTCCATGAAATGACAGCAATTAAATTCAAACACATAAAGATGCTTTTAGCCTACATTATTTAATATTGGATTATAGTGTATCTCAAACATTTTTCACAATGCTACCAAGAAAAGAAGAGTTTCCAATTCAGTTTATTACATTAGATAAGCTCCTTAAAAGAGTAATAATAATATCCCAAACGAAACACGCTCAACAAAACCTTCATCTTATTTATAGATAAAAGAAGATTTTCCCTAGAAGAGGAAAAACAATTCACTTGTGGGAGGCTGAGTGGCGGGGAGAGTGATTATGAACAGGGCAATAACATTGTATATCTGCTTATTTTGAAAATTAGAAGTGATTATGGAAATGCATACAAAATTTGAAATCGTGAAAATCCCGGACACAACCTACTTGGAGCAATTATAACATCTGGCAAGAAAATAAAATAAATCATCTCATGTTTGATATTGCTTGGATTTCAAGAATTTTCCTTGGTTTATCTAGTTATTCAGAGTGCAAAAATGAAGACCATCTCCATAAGTTGCACATTCAATCTTAATTCTTCTGATTTCATAACCAGTGGTAATTGATAAACATGATCAACAACTACCTTGATTCATTCCAATAAGCAGCTGCTTCAAACTTCGGCATAATCAGAGTTGCATTTAACAAACGGGCAATGCCAATGCCATCACAGAACTGCATATAGATCATAAACAAGAGCATTTATGAACACGGCATACATTAACGAGCATTACCTGAAAATAACAAAACATATTGTTCACTCCACACTCACATCTCGTCTCATCTGATTGAGGCCACCATAGCAATCCACACGGATATATCCATTACTCTCTGCTGGTAGGGCTGCATGATTTCAACAAAAAAACCAAGGCAATTTTCTGCAATGAAAACCAATTAAAATTGATTCAGGAAAAAAAAGAGGCAAGAGAATCCCTATACTTTGACTCAAACTATGTTCCGAGCAGCACGTATGGTGATTAGAAAAAACACCTGAATCCCTCCCGAAATAGCAGATTTATCCCAGATTTCAATACCAAGTAAATAAAGAAAAAACTTGGGCATAAACAGATCTTCTCCAAAACCCAAGCTGTTTATAAACCTTGTGGCAGTAAACATTTTGATTGACAGCACAGTAAGAAAAGAACTTGCTTCCCATAACTCAAACGTATTGCCATTCTAAGTATCCAAATTCTTCTCTTTCCATTTCAAAGCCAGGTCAATGAACTCTATCTCTTATCTGCTTATTTTTTTTAAAAAAAATACTTAAATCTCACTAAACCTATATACAGAGCTTGGATTTATTACCAACATCCTTTAAGTGCGTAATTCAGTAAAAGAGGAAAACAAAAAACCAAAAACAAAAGAGCCCACGCAAAAATCAGATGCATAGAAGAGACATACCGATGCGAGGTCCATGAGTCCACCACTTGCACGGCCTCCACTCCACAAGCCTCTTAACACCCCATATATCCGATTTTCCTCTAAATAAAATATAAGTAATTAAACCCAATTAAAATCATATTACATAAATCGACATCTAGCAGCTTTAGTATGATGTGACTTACGTTTTTTTATTTGAAGGGGTCGATGAAAATGGCGAAGAAGGAGACAGCAAAACGATAGCTAGGAAAAGCGAGAGTGTGAAAATGGCTGTGAACAATGGCTTCACAGAGACTGTAATCATTTGATGATTCAGATAAGAAAACAAAAAAATATTTTTAATGTAAATCCAAATTGAAGAGGTTGCTTGGTTTTGTGTTTTGTTTCACTGAGAGAGAAAATGCTTTGCTAGATTGGATCGAGTCTTCAAGGTGAAGAAAGGAAGGAGAAGGAATTCTCTCATTAATTAAAACCTCTTTTTTAAAATAAAAAAATTTCCATCTTTCTCTATTTTTTGGCACTTCTAATTTACTCTTATTTCCATTTTAGTCACTATAAAAAAGATTGTTACAGTAGTAGACTCGGAGTTTGTTTTATCATTGCAATTTGCCCCCTTCATCTCTTGGATATTGACATGTTTTTGCTATATAGCAGTTGTTTCTTACTTTCGATAGAAAGAAACTTTTAGAGGTCTTTTGATGATTTCATCCTTTATTGTTGGAGTAATGATTCGAATATATATTTTAATCTTAATTTGATTTGTATTGTCAGTAAAAAACTAGATAATAGAGAATATTCTGATATTTAAATTAATAAATATAAAAAATAAAATAAAATAAAAAGTTGTGGTGAATGCTTATTTGAATGTAGTGGCTTAAATTATATGGTCTTACTCTCACTAAATGCTCTAGCTTGTATGTGACATGCACCCTTTAATAGCTAGTTTATGATCTACATTTTTAAAACTATCTTTGCGTGGCCAATAAATGGGATTTATAATTTTGTTGGGTGATTGCGTGTATTTATATAACTATATCTTAGGCTTTCTTCATAAAAAAATTATTAAGAAAGTGGTGTGTTGTATCATGTCATGGTTGTTGTGCATCCACGCTATCATTGAAAATATTGATGATGAGCAATGTTATTATTGGTGAAAAATAGTGTATGTTATGCATATGAAAAATTATATGTGCATAAAAAGTTTTGTGTGGAACTCCCAAGGACTCAATAATTTGTAGAATGTTGTGTTAGGGCAAGATTGGACAAATAGAACAATGTTAATGTCATGTTGAAAATCATAGCTAGTTCAGGGTTTCGATTTTCATAGTGTGGTTAGCCTAAATGATTAAGAACTAGTTTTTTAAGTATTATCAAAACATAAAACAAAAGGCCTATTTGTGATTTTTTATTTGGAAAAACAAAGACCCTGCTATCTGCATATATCAAGTAAAGTGAGATAATTATGGTAATAATGATGATAATGTATGAAAAAAGACGGGGCAGTGGTAATAGAGTAATACAATGATATTGATGAAATGATAAGAATAGTTATAAAACCTTGACTGGCCTAAGAAGTTGACTCAGGATCGATCAACTAAGAATTTAAATCGAATCAAGTTGAAGGGAAATAGGGAAGGAAATTAACTTGATTTAACCTAGTTAAAAACCTAGGTAAACTGACTTGCAACCTGATAAACCCATGTAAAACTCAATAAAAAAACCCTAAATTGAAAGTTTCTTCTCATTATATAGAATAAATGGATTCTAAAAAAAAATCTCACAAAAAACAACAAATGCAACACACATTAGAAAGTAAAAGATCTTTCACCAAATTTGGATTTAGATAATCTCTCAAAGTCATAAAATCATTCTCAAAACTTGTCTTAACTACAACTTTGTTTTTTGTTTTATTTTTTCAAAATCTTCATCATCATGTTCAAAGTTTGAATCATGAAGTTATGTTGAAAACCAACCTTATGTTTGTAACATGGCATGATTAAGAGCTCAGTTTTTTAGAGGAAGGGAAATTAATTATAATATTAATGATAGTTATAATGACAATACAATACTAGTGACAACGAGGTGATGATAATGTAAATAATTAGATGAAATTTTAAATAAATTATAGTTCAGATTATGATTTTGAAATTTAATAAGTTTAAAATTGTTTCTAATAAATAAAGTAAGTTTTAAGATGAAGTGTAAAATTATATTTTAATGAAAAAAATTAGTAAATTTTAAATAATTTATACAAGACCAACTCCATAAATTTGGTTTGATGTATCGACTTCGATTTAGTGGCCGTTGAGTATTGCGTTCCGAACAGAATTTTGAGCAAAAATAGTTTTTACGGCGTTTGGTAATGAGAAAACACAGTTTAAATTGTTATGGGACCCACCAAAAAATCGATCGAAACCACGGTTCAAAAGAAGTAGTATAATAAAGCTTTTCATGCGTTTCAAAGTGTAGCACAGTTTCTGAACCACGAGAACCACAATGACGTGTAATAGCAAGGCAGCTCCCGGAGAATATTAATTGCTGGAACACCACAAGCACACAAAAGGCACACCACCAGTGGTCTCTCTCTCCATAGCGACAACTCTCTCTCTTCTCCATAGTCAGGGCAACTCCTGGAGAGCACCATCATTATCACCGGTAGCTTCTCCTACATACCAGAAGCTCTATCGTGACCTCCAATGATAGCAACAAGTCCCGACATGGAAGCAGCGACAACAAGAACCACCCCGGCCTCTTCTACCCATCGGCATCGTTCGTTGAGCCTCTTGTTACTGTCGGTCAGACGCTACTATTCATGTGAATTAATTCACGTGAACAGTCCGTTGTACTATTCACATTTTAAGAAGACATGAACTGTGCAGCGCACCGTTTCACTCTCTCTATATATATGTTGGACTCGGGCTGGACCTCATCTCACCCCGACCCAAGTCTAGCGGAGTTGGGCCTTTTGGCCCACCTTGGCTAGGCCGACCCATTTAGTTTGGTCAAGCCTAGTCTGATTTAAAAAAAATATAGATAGAGATCAGTCCTGACGAAAGGAAAATGCGTCTGACTTTATTTCACTCCACAACCCTCTTGTTTTTTGATTGATTGTGAATCAAAAACTTGCAACTGAATTTGGCCTTGGAATTATATCTCTACAACTAGATCACAAATATTGTTACTAATGATATTGTTACCAGATGTTGTTCCTCGATCAAATAACAAGGGATCGTAGAGGCATTCACATATCGATTTAGTTCGTGATGAAATAGTAAATAGTTTGATGGGAGAATAAAAATAAATATTTGTTTTTTTTATGAATTATTAATTATATTTTATTGTTATGATTATTAATCTACAAAATTTCAAAAAACAATATGTGTGTGTGTGTGTGTCCTTTAAAGTAATTTCATAAGTTGACAGCAATATGAAAAGAATGATAATCAAACACACGAAATTGTTTTTCATCAACCTCAAATTGAACCACAATTTTAATCAAACACTTTAATTTTATTTATGAACTGCAGCTAAAAATGTTTTTCATAAAACTATATTTTTTTAAACATTAACCACAACAGCAATCGCAATCTAAAACACGCCCTTAAAGTTGTTTCGGAAGAGATAGATCCGCGGTTGGACTTTGAGGGATTAAGGGGGTGTTTGGGAGTGCTTTTCAAAAGCACTTTTGAAAAAAATTGAATTTTTTTTATTTTTATTTTTAAGTTTAAATTAATAAAATTTGGTGTTTTTAGATCATTTTGATGTACTGATGTCAAAATTGATTTTTAAAAAAATAAATAAAAAAACATAATTTTAATGTATTTTTGAATGAAAAGTAATTTAAAAAACAACCGCAATCACACTCCCAAACAGACACTAATTTTGAGCTAGAAAGACCTTTCTGTTTTCATGGATCCTGGAAAGTGAGAGTGTGTGTATAGGAATGATGGGCTTTGATTTGGTGATATGAGCCCGTAGACTCGTGGGCTTAACAGCTATGCTTTTGCCTTCAATTAGATATATAAAGCGAGCAACTCTCTTCTTGAAATTAGCCACTAGCAATGGGCAGAGACCAGCCGTGCTTGCAATTAAGGAAGAATCGGATTGAAAATTTGATTTTTTGAAAGAAAAAAAATTAAATTTAAAATAATATATATTTTTTAATTTTAAAATATATTTTTAATATTAACATAAATGGACTTAAAACAAAAAATTCCACTACGACAAACAAGATGTTAAAATTTAGCCTCTACCTGGTGGAGTGCACTGCTTCGTTATGTTTTCCAAGCTATCATTAGAGCGAGCAAATCCAAGGGCAATTTCAACGAAATTTGCTAAATAGAAAGTAAAAAAATAATATTATTTTGGTTATATGTTTCAAGGAGAGAGTTAAATTAAATGGTAAGCTATTTTTTCAATCCTAAGAATATTATTCCTGCATATATTTCAAGAAAGTTCAAACCAATAAAGTATGTTAAAAAATCAATTAAATACAACTATGAGGGAAAAAATAACATCAAACTCCTAGAAAGAAAAAAAAAACATTCATTTCTTCCTCTCCAATATGAATAAAAAAAATCAAAATAATATTATTTTAATAAATTTTCAAGTATAAAACATTTTAAAAAATAATATTCGTTACACTTTCAAATATTACTAATTACAAACTTTAATTCCTGAAAGCCAAGAAATAGGTGATTGACTGTTTGCTTTTCAAAAATGATTTTCATTCAAAATATATTAATTTTTTTTTTATTTTTAAAAATCATTTAATACTAGCACGTGAAAATGATTTAAAAACACTATTAAATACAGTATATAGAACGATATTGCCACCTGCAATCCAACCAAGTAGAAATGGTCGTGTTGAAAAAAAAGAAGAGGAGAATAGTTTGTGAGGGAAGAAACGTGATAGGTATAGAACTAATTAGGTTTTAATTACTTAGAAATTTATTGCAAACAGCTAGGGGTGCACACCAAAATTGACCTCCAAGTTCTTGACAGGCCTAATAAAACAACTTCCATCGTCAATCCTATGGTGCCAAAGGAGAATATTTTGTTAAAGGAAAGAAACCAATAGGAACATATTAGCCTTCCTCACCAAGGACCAGCCCAGTAAATGCCTCCTCGATATGAAAAAAAAACTAAGTCATAGGGGTGTTTTTCATTGGATTTTAAAGTGTTTTTTTTTTTAAATAAAAATTTTGTATTTTTATTTTTTATTTAAATTAAAAAAATAATATTTTTAAATTATTTTCATATATTAATATCAAGAATAATTTTTTAAAATTAAAATAACATCATTTTAATATATTTATAAACAAAAAATATTTTTAAAAAAAACTTCAATCATTACTGACCGGCACATGATCAGGAAAAAAAAGTGGGGGCAACGGGCCTCTTATCTTGAATTTAACTTGGAGCCTTGGCTTTACTGATGAAAGTCTTGTATATAGACGTGTCACTTGTAATTAATCACATCCAATTAATAATTAAAAAAAAAGAAGATAGATCTATGTTGCTAGAGTCCAAGTTGAGAAAGCCAGTCTCAAGCTCACTCTCCCCGTTCCTCTCTCGTAGCTTGAATAAAAGAGTGCAGGTGGGGTGCATAGTTACGTAAAAGAGTGCAGGTGGTGTGCATTAAACATTAATTTTATCTGTTAGTGCACACCATGCTTTTTTTATCTTGCAAGAATGCGAGTGGTTGTTGACGAGGATGGGCCCTCCATAGGAGGTTCGTGCAAGCAATACAGCTTTCATTTCGTCCCGATCATACGCGGATTCATTTGTCCGCAGCACCCACCCACCCCCCTCCAAAGGCTGCTGCTTTTTTTCTTGTCTCATTTTCTTGGCTATTTTTGAAGACGTGACCTTTCACGTCATATGCAAGCAGATATTATTTAACACCAATAGGAAGACGCGAGCAAGGTACCCTCCCTCCGTCCATGCCTTCATTACAAACCAAATTTCTTCTATCCATCATGGGATTGGGCGGTGTTATTGCCCGTGGCATTTGACAATTCATAATAGCAATGATATTCACAATCATCATCATCAAATGTGATATCTCTACTCAAGTTTATTCTACTTCAAAAAACACAATGACCCAAATCAACAAATCCTAACTAAAAGCAATATATTCTTATATTTACAATCACGAATTATCGTATTTCAAAACACGAAATCAGCTACATGAACAAAAAAATTAGAATAGTACTATAATTCATTACAAAACTAGTTCAAACAAAGACAATATAAATTAACATAATTTGGGGAATTAATCTATCTATGGTCTATATGTGATACCAGCATAATTACAAAAAACTTTTCTATAACTTAATTTGAATTTAATTTTTTCTATCTATACTCTTATAAATTATAATTTACATCTTCAATTAAATAAAAAATGAAAATAAAATACAAAATGAAAAATGAAAATTGTATTCAATATGTAAACTACATGATGAAAAGTGTAATTTATAAAAGTATAGAGAAAAAATGTCATTACAATCAAATGATAAGAGGCTTTTATAATTATCCCCTTAACAAATTTTGGCTCTCCAAAATCTTAGAACATACTTTAATGAGTTTCCCTATCATTATAAAAAATAAAAAAAAATCAATCATAAGTAGAGAAAAATCTAAGTTATAACAAGATGAATGAGGGAATTAAAATTATACACAATTGTTTTTTTCCTAAGATGATCCATAACGGGATTACCTAAGTACTTTTAATAGAGAGTTTTCATCTTTCCCCATAAGATTTTATTCTAAAATCTTTATTAATTATTGTGTTTGCTAATATAGTGTAAAATGTTTTTAAATTTTTTTTTATTGAAAGTGTATGAAAATCATATCTTTTTAGATTTTCAATTTATTTCTCACACAATGTATCAAAACCAAAACAATTACCAAAACAGCATTAATTTAATATTTTTTGAAATAAAAAACACATAAAAAAAACAAGTTATTGTAATAGCAAACTGTCACTACAAGCTTGTATATTTTTTTTATTTTAAAAGTGTTTTTCAAAAAAATTAAGTTGATTTTATTAAAATTAATTAATTTTATATTATTTTAATTGACTGGTTAATATCTAAAATAAATTTTTAAAAATATTATTTTAAGTAAAATAACGACTTCAAAATACAATATGTTTAACTTACTATGCAAATTATGGAAACCATGTATTCATTTGATAAGACAACAGATTTGTCGGAGAAAGATAATGGAGGCAACATCAGGGACAAAAGAAAGAAAAACAAGCAAGTAACCGTAAACATCAAGTATTAGTGTCGAATTAAGAGTGTTTTTTTTTTGTGATTTTATGTTCAAATTATGTGATTGTTAATATGATATTTATTGAAGATTTATATAATTGTTAATTTTAAAAATTGTAATTTAGTTAAAATATGTACAAACTAACCTATACACTCATATTAATAAACAAAAAAAACAAGTACATTCATATTAATAAAAAAATAAAGCAATGCGAGGAAAATGGACTTGGCAAGTTAGAATAAGTTTTTGAATTTATTCCCGGAGATTGAGAGTTACAAGAAGACATGGCAAATGATAGGAGTTGGCTTCGAAACATGAATATATAAAGTTTTTGTCTTTTTTCATGAAGTGGTGGTTTGTCTATCATAAATAGAGAGTGCGTCTGTAATTCTATTATTATCATAACATATTAAACAATTATGCCTTAATTCGAATATGTTATTAACTAATTAATTAATAATAAAAATATGAAAAAAGATAACACTTTGTTAGTTAGTAGTAAAACCCAAAATGGATACCTTTTAAATTATAACGGTAAAAGTAAAATATTTAAAAATTACAAAGGTAAAAATATAATCTACCCTAAAGATTTATTATATATGTTTGTATTAAAGGGGTAATAATGCCATTGACACACATCAATATCAAGCATATTGATAGCGTAGTTGTCAAATGGATACCTTTTAAATTATAACGGTAAAAGTAAAATATTTAAAAATTACAAAGGTAAAAATATAATCTACCCTAAAGATTTATTATATATGTTTGTATTAAAGGGGTAATAATGCCATTGACACACATCAATATCAAGCATATTGATAGCGTAGTTGTCAAATTCAATTTTGATATGTATCAAACAGGTTATTGTCATTATTCTACACATCAAATAGTTTTAAAATTGAACTTGAATTAGTTAAGATTTAAATTTATTGAGTTGTGAATTAATAGATGAATTAAATAATTGTAAAACTGAACTTGATTTAGTTAAGATTTTAATTTATTGTTATGACTTAGAATTGTATGTATGCATGCATGCATGGATGTATAGTTTAACATTAATTTTATTTTAAAAAAGGATAAATTTTTTTTATAAGTACACAACACAGTTCTATTTAAAAATAAATAAATAAGCATGCTAAACTTTCCCCATGCTCCAATATACAACTCATGGGCACCAACTCAAAGCTGAGAAGCTAAGGGCAGGAAGTGAAAAAACAATTTTTATTTTTATTTTTATTCCTTTGAGGTGACGACTTTTTAATCACAATGAAACATAGTACAAACGTAGACATAGTTTGCTTTAAAAAAAAAAACATGGCATTACTAATACGTGTCTCTGAACCCTTCACGAAAGCCAATGCCAGTACTTTCAGGTACCTATATTGATATAATACGGTATAGTTAACTACTTTAGAATTTAGAATTTTAGATACGTGATGTGCGATACATCACTAGTTGAATTAATTTTTTTAGAATAATAATAAACAGATATATTGTTATTATTTTTATATAAAAAAAATTCATTATAAATTTAAAATAGAATACTTATTGAACAACAAATTTTTAAATATTAAGACAATAACATAACAAATAACATACTTTCTATTTAAATATTGAGATAGTAATAAACCGAATTTACTCGAGCCAACTCTAGTTAACTTGCAAAGTGTTAGATAATAATATAAATCATATTCTGATGTCTCACCTAACAGCTTAAGTTTTTAGGTGATATGGTTTATTCACATGATATTAGAGTCTTGTTTTGACCTAGTGATCATTGTTAATCATACATACTGATTTCTATTACCGAAATCAGTCCCTAAACAATAGATCATTTTGTAGAAGATAATGTTGAATCACGAAGATCAAGCACCTGCAGTCATCAAGAGATTGAAGGAGATTAGGATAGCTATAATCAACTGTGATGAAGAGATTGAAGGAGAGATTGAAGGAGATTAGGATAGCTATAATCAACTGATAAGGATTACAATGAATATGTATAAATTAACTAGGACTCTGTTAAGAGTAAAACAAATCAGGACTCCTCTGTATAGTTAGCTATAAATACATTATTCTTGTATCAGTAAACTCACCGTGGAATAGAATCAAGAATTCATTCATCAACTTCCATTGTCTTATATGGTATCAGAGCATTAAAAAGACCAACGTCTCATCATGTCTTCTTCTACAACTCCCACCTCCTCCCCTGTCTGTCCAACAATAATTCCTATCTCTAATATCGTTTCTTTAAAATTAACACCAGACAACTATCCACTGTGGAAAACCCAGTTACTGCACTACTTTCGTGGCCAAGATTTATTTGGCTATCTTGATGGCACTCTCACTTGTCCTCCCAAACTTCTCACCTCTTCCAATTCTGTAACCAATACAGTCATCCAAATTCCAAATCCTGCGCATCATCAATGGCTGCGACAGGACAGCTTAATTCTAAGCACACTAATGTCTTCTATGACAGAGAATGTTTTGGCTCAAATTGTCTCTTATTCAACCTCTCATCAAGTGTGGCAAGCACTAGCAACAAATTTTTCTTCTCAATCTCGAGCTCGCACTATTCAGATTCGCACTCAACTTGCGAATGCCAAGATGGGCAGTCAGTCTGCCAATGACTACTTCTTATTCATCAAGAAATTAGCAGACGAACTTGCCATGGCTGGACAACCCCTTAGATGCGATGACATTATTTCATACATTCTTGCTGGCCTAGGGCATGAATATGACAGCCTTGTCTCCTCCATTTATGCCCGAACTGACTCAGTCACCATTGAGGAGGTATATTCTCTTCTTATTGTTACAGAGGCTCGACTCAATCGTCATCATCTGTCTTCTACCAATCAATATGCAGAGGCTAATATTGCACAACGCCACCAAAGCTATTCCAGCAATAAACCCAGAAGTAATTTTCGAAACAATTTTCGGGGTCGTGGCCAACATCACTCTTCTTCTTATCGTACTGGGAATAACTTTTCTCACAAAAATGACAGCTACAATACATCTTCCATTGTCTGTCAAGTGTGTGGTAAACAGGGCCATTCAGCAAGAAAATGTTATCATCGCTTCGATCTCACATATCAACAGTCAGCTTCTCCTCAACATAAACAGGCCTTTCTTTCCACTCATAGTCGGGATGATGAGTGGCATGCAGACACAGGTGCTACCCATCATATCACTCATGATATGACTCATTTAGACCTCAAGAGTGATGACTACAATGGATCCGATCAGCTGCAAGTGGGTAATGGCCAAGGTTTGCATATCTCTAAAACTGGCACCTCAACCCTTCATACTTTGTCTCACTCGTTTCTATTACATGATATTCTCTTTGTTCCTGAAATTCAGAAAAATCTAATTTCTGTCCAAAAATTCTGCATTGATAATAACGTTTATTTTGAATTTCATGGCTATTTCTTTCTTGTGAAGGATTACTCGGGGATCGTCCTTCATCGCGGCCATGTTCTTAATGGTTTATACCAGTTCACGTCCAAGCATCTTTCTCCTCAAATATTTTCCAGTGTTCGTATTTCGTATGATCAATGGCATCGACGCCTTGGTCATGCTTCCTCTCCTGTCGTCCAAAAAGTCTTGTCCTCTAATAAAATACCAGTTGATAAATTAAACAGGCACTCTATCTGCAATGACTGTCAATTAGCAAAAAGTCATGCCTTGCCATTTCATAATTCCAATTATGTTTCTACTTCTCCGTTGGATTTAATTTTTACCGATGTTTGGGGTCCGGCATCTGTAGCTTCCACTACTGGTGCTCGTTATTATGTCAGCTTTCTTGATAATTACTCTAAATATTTGTGGTTGTTTCCTATCAAATTGAAATCAGATGTTGAGCATATTTTTATGCAATTTCAATGTTATGTTGAAAAACAATTTAACCATAAAATAAAAGCAATTCAATCTGATTGGGGGGGTGAGTATCGCAGACTTCACAAATATTTTCAAACGACTGGCATAGCCCATCGTATAGCATGCCCTCATACTCACCAACAAATTGGTTCTATTGAACGTAGACATCGCCAAATTGTTGAAGTAGGCCTCAGTTTATTGGCTCACTCCCAATTACCTCTTTTGTATTGGGAAGATGCATTTACCACTGCTACTTTCATAATTAATCGCTTACCCACACCAATTCTCAAAAATCGGTCACCATATGAAATTCTACATCACCGGGTACCAGATTTTTCTTTCTTACGTGTTTTCGGGTGTGCTTGCTGGCCAAATCTTAGACCCTATAACAGACATAAATTAGATTTTCGGAGCAAGTCATGTGTTTTCATTGGATATAGTATAAATCATCATGGTTACAAGTGCCTTGATTTATCAACTGGTCGTGTTTATGTGTCTAGACATGTCATTTTTGACGAAAATTTGTTTCCTTACAAGCATCACATGTCTTCTTCACTGTCTTCAAATTCTAATTCCTCCACACATGTCACACTGCCATTTCACTCTCCAGTACCCATTCAAGCCAGTTTTTCGGATATGCATACCTCACCACAACCATTTGCTACTAATGAATCTGTTTCTATAGTCTCTCAATCTACAGGTACTGATGCTGAGATTCATGATAGCAGTGCTGCATCTCCAGCACCTGCAGCTGCTACTGACCTGCAAGTGGCCACTGTTTCGACAGATTCAAATCCTCTTCTCATGCACAATGCAACCAGGACTCATGCTATGGCCACAAGATCACGTAACAACATCTTTAAACCGAAGCACACCTCTGATGACTTCATACGGTATCCTCTACCACAAGCCCTTATTACAACTGTTCAGTCACCTGATTTTGAGCCATCTTGCTATAGTGATGCAGTTAAAATTCCACAGTGGCGTACTGCTATGAATAATGAATTTGATGCACTTCTACGTAATGCCACTTGGTCACTGGTTATTCCACCTCCTACTGCCAACATTGTAGGCTGCCGATGGATCTACAAAATAAAGAAAAAGGCTGATGGTTCTATTGAACGATTCAAGGCAAGACTTGTTGCCAAAGGTTTTCATCAACAAGAGGGTATCGATTTCAACGAAACATTCAGTCCTGTCGTAAAACATGCCACCATTCGCACTATCCTATCCATTGCTGTTTCTTCCAACTGGCACATCAAGCAAATTGATATTCAAAATGCCTTTCTTCATGGAACCTTGGAAGAAGAAGTTTACATGACTCAACCACAGGGTTACGTCCATCCCCAGTATCCTGATCATCTCTGCCGTCTACATAAATCCATTTATGGATTGAAACAAGCACCAAGGGCCTGGTTCTCTCGGCTCACAGACAAATTACGGGACAATGGTTTTATTGCTAGCAAAGCTGACCCTTCATTATTTATTTGTCACAGGGATAATATTCTAGTATTGGTCCTCATTTATGTTGACGATATTATAATCACCAGTGCATATAATTCTGCCATTCATCACATTATTCAGTGCTTACATTCAGACTTTGCTGTCAAGGAGCTTGGTGACCTTAATTACTTCTTGGGAGTGGAAGTATTACGCTCCACAAAAGGCTTATATCTCACACAAAGAAAATATGTGGCTGATCTACTGAGAAGAACACACATGGACGAAGCAAAGCCTTGCAAAAGTCCTATGTCTACAAGCTGTCAACTGTCTGCAACTGATGGAACGACTTTTTCTGATGCTTCCCTTTACAGACAAGTAGTTGGAAGTTTACAGTATTTGGCCTTCACCAGGCCTGATCTCTCCTTCTCCATCCACAAGGTCAGCAAGTTCATGCATAACCCTCTAGAGCCACATTGGCAGGCTGTCAAAAGAATTTTACGTTATCTCAAGCATACCATCTCCACTGGCCTGTTCTTCAGTTCATCATCTTCATCTGCTATCCAAGCTTATTCAGATTCGGATTGGGCAGGGGATAGGGATGATCGACGTTCCGTAGGTGCGTATTGTATTTTCATGGGCAAAAACCTTATCTCATGGCGCTACAAGCAACAAGCTACAGTTGCCCGAAGCAGCACAGAGGCAGAGTACAAATCACTTGCAGACACTGCCTCTGAAATTCAATGGCTACAGTCACTGTTAAAGGAAATTAATTTACAGAGTTCAGCAACACCAGTCCTATGGTGTGATAATATTGGGGCCACATATTTGACAGTCAATCCTATCTTCCATGCTCGGACAAAGCACATTGAAATTGATTTCCATTATGTTCGTGATCAAGTCCAGCAAAAACAACTCACAGTCCAATTTATCTCCTCCAAAGATCAGCTCGCAGACTCACTAACAAAGCCATTATCTCCTCACAAATTCTCAGAATCTTTGGCCAATCTGAATGTCCGATCTCTCCCCTTCAGATTGAGGGGGCGTGTAGAAGATAATGTTGAATCACGAAGATCAAGCACCTGCAGTCATCAAGAGATTGCAGGAGATTAGGATAGCTATAATCAACTGTGATGAAGAGATTGAAGGAGAGATTGAAGGAGATTAGGATAGCTATAATCAACTGATAAGGATTACAATGAATATGTATAAATTAACTAGGACTCTGTTAAGAGTAAAACAAATCAGGACTCCTCTGTATAGTTAGCTATAAATACATTATTCTTGTATCAGTAAACTCACCGTGGAATAGAATCAAGAATTCATTCATCAACTTCCATTGTCTTATACATTTGATCCCACAAACATTTATATTGATGATGAAACTTTCAGATATATAACAATGGAGAATTTAGAACATACCGTTCTCCATTTTGATCTTGAACTGTTGCATAGAATCCTTTGATGATCACTGTGTTGATCTTCTCCTCTAAACCTTCTTCTTTTCGGCAATCCCTTGATGGAGAGGAATTAACTTTTCGGTTTGCTTTTCTATTCTCTTCCAATATTCAGTATTTTGGTTTCGGGTAACCAAATAACCACCACCCTTCTTCCTTTTATACCCACCGAATGGGTGTCAACAATAGGAGGGTTGTGTCTTTTAATTAAATGACATGTGTCTTTTAATTAAATGACATTAAAGACATTACCTTAACTTTATTTTTATACACATACATATATTTAAAACCATCAATATATGTATGTATACAACCTTATGAGAATATATGTTATATTATGGTTAGAGGAGAGGGTCTCAACGTACCCATTCTAATACTCGTTTATTGAGACCGATCCATCACGGTTTCGCTTTAACGTATTAGAATCCGTAGACTTTACAAAGAACTTGAACTTTCATGATCGGACCGTTAATACATCGGCCACTCTACGGGAAATATTCTTACAATCATGAGTTCAAATCTCATCACCCTCATTTTATTTGATAAAAATCGATAGTGTGAACCCGTGTGCAAGTTTCAAGCACAAAAAATTTTCACTTGAGAAGATGTGTTAGACAATAATATAATTTTGGGGTCTCACCTAACAACTTAAATTTTTAGATTAAATATTTTTTTGACATAGTTTATGATCCGAGTCATCATACCGTGATACACCTTTAAAAAATATTACAAATCTCAATTTTCCAATAACTAAATGTTAGAGGATGATATTAAAAACAATAATATTAAAATATTAAAATTCAAACCAGTCAACTAGAATAAACCAAGTTACTCCGCAACATAGATCATGAGAATGAGAAAACCCTATAAAAAATAGTTTAGCAAAGCCAAAACAAACACCAATTATCGACATTCGTTGGACGTGGTGGTAAACCATAACAAGACAATTCAAAGGAGTAATCTTAAGTTCAAGTCCTGTGATTGCTACTATGATGATCATTAAAAATTTATATGATCATTAATTTCAGAACTCGTAAAATTAATCAAGTTACGTGTAAATTATATTGAACACTCGCGTTAATTAAAAAATACTGACACAAAAAAGTGGAAGCAGCTGTTAGAGTTCGTCACACATGCTACCTAAGTACAAAAACCTTTATCCCTCTTGGACGCAAGCTTTTACACCCGCTATCCATTGTCCTTGATTCTTTCCCCGTTTCATTTAAAGAGGTAATTGAATTGCCAAAATTTCGAAGTAACACCCGAAGCTTTAGTTGTTTTAAATCAATGAAATTGATTTTGTGTTTTAGATAACCTTAAAATCGATCGAATGCCTTTTTTCTGTTTGGCACCACGACAATTATTGTGAACCGCAAAAAACAAACCATAAGGTCCAATACAAAATAAAATAAAATAAAAAGAGGATGGTATTGAAAAGGAAAACAATATCAAGCAACTGTAAAAAAAATATAGACTCATTATTGTAATCAATTGTGTTAACGTTTCTTGTGCTACAATAGGAATAGTTATAGTAATTTCACCACCGATTTTGGTTTCTTTTATAGCTGTAATGTAATATCATATTATATGCTACTTTACTACCTCATGCTACACCACGAGTTTGACAAAAAAAACCTATGAATGTTACAAAAATCTAGGTCATAAGGAATTCTTTGGTAATGATATTTACGGGGTGTTTGACAATGCGTTTCAAAAATATTTTTGAAAAAAATTAAAAATATATATTTTTATTTTTTACTTTAGATTAAATTTTTTTGGTGTTTTTAGATCATTTTCATGTGATGATCTCAAAAATAATTTTTAAAAAATTAAAAATATTATTTTGATACATTTCTAAACAAAAAATATTTTCAAAACAACTACAACCACACTTCAAAACAGACACTTAATTAGGCCTAACAAGCCAACCTTAAAACTTGTCAATCCAAATACTTGTCTATTTTGGTTTTCCATTAAATTATATGAGAGTTGCTACGAGATGGTTCAATTGACTTAATAGGTTTAAAGGTAACCTTAGATTACTAATAAAAAGTGGTTTGATTTTAAAAAAAAATCTAGATGATATTTTTTTTACTATTGAAGCGACAACATTAAGGACTGATCAAGGTTTGAAATCTTAATTCACTAAACCTATGACTATTGTCAAGAACGCCACTAGATTTAATAACTTTATTTTATAAGATTATTGCTTACTCAATTATATCATGAACTCTATGTAAACCATGTGTGTAAATACAATGTAGGAAATTAAGGAAATGGTTTAAATAAATGGGACACAAATATATATATATATATATATAATACAAAAAATGTCCTAAAAACTATCATTTGGATAATTAGGGTGACTAATGATGTTAACAAAAATTACTATCATCAACATAGTGCTCCCTGTTAAGGGAAAAGATGAATTTATTAACTATTCCGAGTGTTCAAAATGTTGTCTGTTAAACCAATGTTTTTAACATAAAAAAAATGTTCATGTCAGAATGGACTCTTTCACATTGTTATTAATTCTATACCAACAAGTCAACCTTGAAATCTTATGACGCATCTCCTTGTATGGTTCTAATTTCAATTAAATCATCCGAGTTGTGATATAACCTATTTGACTTGACGAGTCCATAAAAACCCTAGAAGACTAGTAAAAACATGACTTGAGTTTTTTTTTAAATACAATACAATATTTTTCTTAATATTGAGACAATACATTATTTCATCAACTCAGATTTCATGTTTTAACCCATTAAACTCGTGACTTGAGTTATGAAACGCTATTAAGTTTAATAACTTTATTTAAAAAAAAAAACTATTTCTTGCTTATTATATACTGTAACAAAAATAAACGCTCACAAAATCAAGTACCAACCAAATATTAAGGCATTATAGAGAAAAAAAAATCAACAAAAAATGTTTATTGTTTATAGAAATAATGAAGTAGGTGGTCTCACCTCAAATACTTCAGTGTTTGTTATAATACTAGATACAAGCTTACACTACGCTGCGGGTTTGTATTAAGTTTTTCTATAAAATTATGATTAGATGATATAAGCACACTTTAAAGAAGAAGAAAAAACTCTATAACCAAGGTTATAGCAATGACTGATCAAAAAAGGTAGTTTTATTTTAATTATATTAAGAAAACAAACATCGATAATATACAAATAAGAATTATGAAGAAAGATACAATGATAACTCTATAAGAAAAACATTTTTCTAATAGCAAAATAAAATGTTATTTAGTTTTTAGTCAATTAAATATGAAAGGACAAAAATGAACAAAAAAAACCAGCACGGGCAAACATGATCAACATGATAGATATGTAACATGAACAATAAGGGGCAAGCTAGCCTAGGATAACCCATCAAACCTACATCTTAAGTCATGAGATCAGAATAATCTGATATAAAAAAATTAAAAAAAAACACAAAGCTATTTTTTTATAAAAAAAACTAATATCGAAAAGATCCAAAAAAAGATTGTCAACCCTCGTTAACTTTCAAACTTATGACCCAAATCATAACCTAATTAAAAAAAAAATCAAAGAAAACCACAAGCTATTTTTTTATAGAAAAAAAGTCATGTCAAGTAACAAAATAAAAACTATAAGTATAAAAAAGATATCAACCCTTTTGAATTTTTCAAACATGTGACCTAGGTCATTATATTGGAAGCAATATACATTGAAAACCATAAAGCTTAGTCCCCAGCAAATAAAATATTGAAGAATGAAATTGAGAAAAAAATCAATGACACAAAAGGATTAAAAAAAAATATAGCAATTAAAAGAATAAGAAAATTTTAAAATAAAAATTAAATTAGAGGTCAACTATTTTATTTATTAGAGAGTGAAATTAAAAGGTAAATTTCCAACAAAAGAACAAAACAAATTAAAAAAAAAAGACCATAATAGAAAAAAAATGCCATAAATCTAGATTCAAAGAAGAAAATAGAAACGAATAAAACCTTTTTAAAGTGACCATGGAAAAAAGGAACAAATTAAAAAAACAACATATAACAATATGATATTGAATTATGAAATTGAAAATAAATTACATTTTATAAAAGGATTAAGAATTAAAAAACTGAAAAAAGAAGAAGAATGAAGTTGAAATATATACAACAAAACCTATAATTTTGGAGAGAGAAATGCACAATAACAATAAGCGTTCCTATCACCGTTGACACATGCAACTCTAAAAAAGAAAACGACAACACTTTTAATAATATAACATTTTTTAATATAACTAGAAAAGGTAGCAAATAACCTAAATTGTGTGGAGACCTCCCATGTGTTGACATGTACCCTACAAGCTTCAATATCTTTTTTAGTTAAAATAATATTTAATATAAAAAAACAAATTGATCTTCTTGAATATAGTAATGACAAAAAAATTCATAGTGAAAAGATAAAAAAACAATTGAACTCTCAATTTATTTATTTGATATCAAGGATAAGTATATCATTCTACTAAATTAAAAAGAAGAAGATAATGTAAGCTTGAAAGGTAATTAAATTACTTTAATATACTTAAAAACTATAAAAGACAAACATATACCCTAGTCAAATATTTAACAATTAGGGGGTCGTGCGAAACCCCACCTTGGAATTATATAGGAATAGCAAAACAGTTAATACAAGGTGAATTTGCCTTCTCCTTTAGTTTTTTTTTTCTTCTTCTTCTTATATTTTATTCCACCGATAGGTGGAGCTCTTAGCTCATTTTTCTTTGTCAAATCGGTCCTCTTGCCTATGTTCTTCCAAAGTCGTTACAAATTATGCTGGACTTTTTCACTCATTTGTTTTTGGCACATGCATGATGGACTTTTAGGTAACCAAACCTTTAAAGAACCTTGATCTCGATTGTCTCAACCACCTACTACACACACACACACAAAAGCCCGTCATTTGCTTAATCTCTGTCATTTTGTCAAGTGATAGATCTTTTATTATTATTATTATTATTATTAATAATAATATATATATATATATTATTAATAATATATATTTTATTAAAATGGTCTATCCCTCGACAAAATGATAGAGATAAAGCCAATGACGAGCGTGCTACTTGTTTATAGATATATAATGAGTTAATTGAAGGTACACGCTATATTTTTTATCCAGTTAATTCTTTTCTAATATATATATTAAAATAATATTGCTATATTAAAAAGCAAGCGATAATAAAAAAAATTATTGATAAAAAATACTTATCAATATCATTAAAAAATACTATATAAATACTCTTAAAATGTCCCAAGGAATTTTTTTTATAACAAAACAAAACTTGAATTAGAATGAGATAACCTGATAAAGAAAATAAAATTCAAAACATAAAACTCAATTATTCACAAATTAAACATAAAGAGATGAATTGAAAAAAAACCTATATCTTTTTTAAAATAAAGAAACATGAATGTAGTAGTCGGTATGCCAAATCCGCAACCCTACTCGTGAGGGTGGTTAACCATATACAAAAGAAATTAAATAAAACAATGAAAGTTATATCTCAAGCAAATAAAATAATGAAAGGCAAAAGAAAAAAATCAATAAAAAAATTGGAGCAAAAACTCAAGTTAACTCAATTAATTTGTTACCTAAGATATAAGATTAAGATAACCATATAGAAAAAAAAATAACAAAAATCACAAAGATGAATGTCCAATAATATAATATCAAAGCATGAAATTAAGAAAAAGAAACCTTAAGAAAAAACTGAAGTCAAACCAAACTAATTTTCAAAACTCGTGACCTAGTTCACGAGATCAGATCACTTCTTAGAAGACAATCTTGAAAAAATCATGAAGCTAATCAAAATTAATAAACATAACATATAACAATTACAAGTTAAAAGAATGAGGAACAAATTTGGTGTAAAATATAAATAAAATAATGAGAGATAAAATTAAAAAATGATAAATATACAAAAATAACAATCAAAATAATGAGAATAAGACCTGGTATAAATACTAAATTAAGAAAAATAATGAGGGATGAAATTAAAAAAAAATCAAGAAAAAAATAGTTATTAAAAAAATGAGGACCATATAAGAAAATAAAAATAGAGGATGAAATTTTAAAAAATCATTTTAATTTTATAAATTATTCAAATAAAAAATAATTATCAAAAGAACATGGAATAAATCTAATATTAAAACAGATTGAAGAGTTTCTTTGAAAAATTAGAGGGTTTCGTTTGAAAATTGAGAAAGATAATGACAAGAACGGGGGGGGTTGTCTTTTATGCAAAACTATAGGTCTATTTACCACATAATTTGCCCAAGCATACAGAAGACATTAAGGATATTCCAACACCACCACAAAACCCAGTGATTGGAAACCGGACAATGTTGCACTCGTCATCCAAAGCTTAATTGCATAAACCACGTGGTGAAATATGCGTTGTATTTGTCGATCATTTTTTTAATAATATTTATATTTAATAAATTATCAAAACACCCCTTAATCCATGTAATAACAACAAAATAATCATAATGAAAAGACATAATAGATACTTATATTAAATTTAGTATTTTTTGCTTTTAAAAATAATTTATTTAACTGTTTTTAAAAAAGTAAGAGACCAAGAAGCCCTTTAATGAAAGGCCGTTTGCTTTTTGCTTTTTTAATATTAAGGGCCAGTCCAATGGGACTAGCCATCAAAGCAGGCAAAGGCATATTTAAAAAAATTGGCTCTTTTTGTTAAATTTGTCTTTCCAACGGGGAGAGCTAAATGAAAAAGCAAAATGCCTTTTCCTTTTTCAGGAGCCATTCCCACAGATTTCTGCTGCAGAGGCAAAACAAAAAAATCCGACCGTTGTAAAAATAAAAACAGACATCAACACAGCAATACAATGAATTGAACAATTGCAAAAACACATATATTTTACAGTAAACTCAAACAAGAAAAATCACAGAAAATACCACAAATCCAACGAGCAGACTGCATCTTCACTTCGTGTCAAATCTTCTGCCCACTGCATTGTCGGTTTGTTTTCTAAACTTAATATATATTTTTTTGTACAAGATGGTAGGTTTGTTTATCACAACCAAGAACCCATAATAGAAATTTCACAGAAGCTGAATTGCTATTTGAACAAGAACCCATGATATAGAAACTTGAACAAGAAAATCAAAACAAAAGCTTTGATTTCTTCTTCAGCAATTGATGTGTGCCAAAGATTGAAAATGATATCAAGCCCGAGAGGGGGGGGGAGCAGGGAGCAGAGTGAGGGGGGGATGGAGCAGAGAGCAGAGGGAAAGAGGGGAGAGTAGAGTGAGAAGGAGCTGAGGAAGAGGGGGGAAAGAGTAGAGTGAGAGGGGGAGGGACGAAGGCGAGATAGCCATGGGAGAGGGACGATCGCCATGGGAGACTAGAGGAGAGCAGTTGAGAAGAAAGGGTGCGTGCGGCGCCTAAAATAAAAACTGCACAAATATATAGGGTTTCGGCATGTGTGTGTGTGGGGGGGGGGTATATTAATAATATTTAGGGAAAAATGGGTAATTAATAATAATATTTAGTAAAAAAAATATAATATTTTAGATTAATTATGAAATTAATAAATTATGAATTTTTTGATCAATTAGATTAATTACATGTTTTAAATTTATTGTTAGATTTAAAAATTGTGTAAATTTTGTATTTAGAACTGTTGTGGAGGTAATTAATAATAATATTTAAGCAAATAAAAGGAGGTCATTAATAATAATATGTAGTAAAAAAATAATTATGTGAAATTGATAAATTACGAATTTGTGAATCAATTAGCTTAATTACATGTTTTAAATTTACTGTTAGATGTTTAAACTGTGTAAATTTTGTGTTTAGAAATGTTATGCATTTATTCATAAATAGATATTTTTATCAGTTTTATTAATACTGTAATAGAATTTGAGTTAGATAGCATGTCACAAGAGCAATAACACAATGTATTTTTTATGCAGATGGACTCAAATGTGCGAAATTCATTCACTAACTCTCTTACAAGTGAGTCTGAACAGATTGTTTCTCAACAAATTGATCATAATGTTCATATTACTAAAAAATCACAAAGAAGTAAAAACTTCTCACCGAAGAAGACTGCCTACTTGTGTCTGCATGGTTAAATACAAGCAAAGATCCAATTACAGGAGTTGATCAACAAACAAGACAATTTTGGGGTCGAGTACATGCTTACTTTGTTGAGAATGGAGGAAATTTGAATAATCGTTCCCAAATAAGCATCTCAAGTAGATGGCAAGAAATAAATAGAGAAGTTGGCAAATTTGTTGGCTTTGTTACCCAAATTGAAAATCAGTCAACAAAGTGGAACGACAGAAGAATCAAGGGTAATGTTGTTTTTTCTTAACATTTCCATATTAAATTATTTGTTTAATATATTTTTCATATAACATAGTTTTATTTATTCTGCTTGTTTTACCAGATTAATGATGCTCGGCAAATGTATGCTTCAGTCGTTGGCAAACGATTTCAACTAGAACATTGTTGGGTTATCTTAAAAAACGAACCCAAATGGCAATTTGAACGTGCAAGTCTTCATCAGAAGTCAAACAAGAAACAGAAAAATCATGGGAACGCAAGTCCAGCTTCTTCAAATCCATCAACCCTGATTCTGTTAATTTAGGAGAAGACTGTGATACATTTGTTTATCAAGATAGACCAATTGGTCAGAAAGCTGCAAAGGAACGACTTAGACGCAGACAAGGAAAAGAGAAATGTGGGGAGACAAGTGTATCAAATATCTTACATCAATTGAAGGATACCCTTATTGACATTGAGGTGGAAAAAAAACAACAGGAAAATTCTGTTGGAGCAACAAGCTCTATTGATTAAACAAAAGCAAGAGAAACAAGAAATGGAGATTATGAAGATGGATACTTCTACAATGAATCCAATTGCTGCAGCATATTTTGAAGAAAAAATGTTGGAAATTATGGCAAAAAAGAGTACTAATTCTGGTAGTTAATTCCATTGAATTATGTGTAACGGAATTTCTTTTAATTAATTATGTAAGAACTTATTAGTTATTTGTTGATGTGTTAACTTTTATTTGTACTTTTTATAACATTCAAAGACAATAAGTAACATTAATTAACTTAAATTACAACAACAAAAATAATACAATTACGTAAAAAACATACAATAACTTCAAAACATACAATAAGTAGCTTAGATGTAATGATTTTCTACTCATTACCGTATTGTTTCCATAAATGTTCAATCAAATCATCTTGCAATTGGGAGTTCGTAGCTCTATCCCTGATTCGATTATGAGAGTGAAGAAAATGACGTAGTTCCGGTGTTTCATCATGCGACACTGATATAGAAGAGCTAGTTCCACTTTCATGATCAAATCCAACATTCACTGCGCCTTCATCCTCAATAATCATATTATGCATTATTATGCAAGCTTTCATAATATTTGCAAGTGTTTCTTCATCCCAGTATCGCACCGGTCCACGAACTATAGCGAAACGAGACTGTAACACCCCAAATGCCCTCTCCACGTCCTTCCTTGCAGACTCTTGTTTCCTTGTGAAATATTTTCTCTTTTCTCTTAATGGCATTGGGATTGTCTTAACAAAGGTTGACCAATTCGGATAAATCCCATCAGCTAAATAGTATCCCATTGTATATTCATGTCCATTGATTGTGTAATTGACAGGTGGCGCACGACCTTCAGCAAGTGCAGCAAAGATAGATGACCGATCAAGAACATTAATATCATTTAGAGATCCAGGCATTCCAAAAAAGGCATGCCATATCCAAAGATCTTGTGAAGCCACCGCCTCTAGAATTATCGAAGGTTCCCGGTAATGGCCAGTAAACATCCCATGCCACGCAATTGGACAGTTCTCCCATTTCCAATGCATGCAATCAATGCTCCCTAACATCCCTGGAAATCCACGCTGCTCGCCTATTGATAATAGTCGAGTAATATCGGACTCGTTTGGAGCTCTTAGATACCAATCCCCAAACACTTCAACAATTGATTTCACGAAAGCTCTAAGACTTTCTATTGCAGTGCTTTTACCAATCCGAATATATTCATCCGTTAGATCTGCAGGAATACCATATGCAAGTATCCTATGAGCGGCAGTTACCTTTTGAAGACAAGATAAACCAAGAACGCCAACTGCATCTTTCTTTTGTTTGAAAAATGGATTGTGAGCTTCCACTGCATTTGCGATCCGAATAAAAAGACGACGACTCATCCTAAATCTCCTTCGAAACTGACTTTTGTGAATTTAGGATTTTCAGCAAAATAATCATTATACAGCCTTAATGCACCTTCCTTTCTACCACGATTGACGTGTTGTGTCCAGTAACAGATCCACGAGCCCCTGTTCTTCGCCCTTCATTTACGATTCTTCTTCAGCAGCCACTGCAGAAGCAACTTGGCAAACAAACGTGGAAGTGTCATCATCAAAATCAAAAACATCATAAATATCAAAATTATTCATGATGAACTTTAATGAAATGAAATGAAGATTGCACAAGAAGAAAACGATGAAGAAATCTATGATGAAGAAAACTATGATGGAGAAAATGTTAAGGTTTATGTGGATATTTATAGATGAATTTATTGTCCTCAAAAGTTCAAATTTTAAAATTTCAAATGTGTGCGCCATTTTTTTCAAAATTTGAAATCCAAAATATTTAAAATATTGGCGGTAATTGCAATTTTAAAATTTCAAATATTGGCGGTTTTTTTTTTTCAAAATGAAATTTTGGCGGGTTTTTTCAACATTTTAAAATTTTAAATTTCAAATATTCTGGATCTTTTAATTGTAATTTAATTCATTTTTATATTTTTTAATTTTAAAAAAATAAATTTATTGTTGACGGGTTTCTAAAAAACAATTATTTAATTATAGAACTTACTCATATTAATTGTATAATGAATTGTATAATTACACTATATACAAAATAATTGAATTTTATTTAAAATAAGATTAAAAAGATGGCTCTTAAAAATGGCTCTTACCATTGGAGACTACATCAACTCAAGAGCCATTTATACACTATTCAAAGAGTTATTTCTATAATTTGGCTCTTAAAAATGGCTCTTGCCATTGGACTTGCTCTAATGAAGTCTTTTTTTCATGTTATTATTTAAAAAAAAAAATTAGCACCGATAAATTTAATAATGCCAAATGAACCTCATGAAAACACCATTTTTGAGGAGGTAAAAAAATCATTACACTATAAAACACACATAAAAGCAAGTCTTATTACACAGTAAGAAATTGATAACTCTTAGTTATTTTTACAATAATAAAGTAAGATACATTGATATGTTCATTCATCTCGGCCAACAATTGTGTTTTGAAGGTAAATCGAAGACATGACATAACAAAGTAAACTTGATCACTAATAAATACGGAAACCATGCTTAAAATATAGTGTTAACAAAGTCTGTTTAGATTATATTTTTGAAAATATTATAAGAAACTTGCTTGAAGTCTAAAAACGAGTTTTTGTAATAATATTAAAAATAAATAAAAAAGATGTTTGTCAAATTTTCTTAAAATACTTGCTTTCTAATTTAACTTGGTTGATTTTTGATATTATGATTTCAATATTTAAAAATATATATTTAATATGTTGTTGTATCAATATTTTTTTAAAAAATATTATTCAATATACCATTATTTTTAAGTTAATATTTTAAAAAATACATTAATAATATTTGAATATTTTTTATATTAAAGAAAAACTCACAAGACATGTCATTAAGCTAATTACAAACTATAAATAACCTAACAAAATAAATTAATCTCTGAAACCGTTAACAAGCCATTGTTATAGAAACATTTATCAACTATCAAAATCTCCATCAATCAACATAAACCCGTCAATACACCTTATCCACCACCATATAAATCGTAAGTCAATTATATAAATCCTAAAAAATTATTTTAATAAGATTTCAAAAAATAAAAAATTATGCAAGAAAATATCATATCTGAAAAACACACTTTGTGATTTCAGGTAAATGAATAAAACTCTATCCGCCACAGACTTTTACAAGGGATGTAGCTCCCGACTTGAACTCAAGATTTGTTATACATATCGCAAGTCATTGTCATCACGCCATGTTTCTTAAGAACTAATTTTCAAAAAACCTCCATCATTAATTTCTTATTTGAAAAATGGACGCAATCTTTCCAAAAATCACTATCAACATGGCATGAATATCCAAAAGTTACTACTACTTAAATGGAACACCAACTTAATTAAGCCATAAGCATAAATTAATGTATTGCTCTATATGATTTTCTTTCTATTTTCATGTGTTATCTCTTATTCGTAGAATTATTTTAAAAAAACCTTGGACATTTCATCAGAGTTAACACTCTTATTCCTACTATTATTTTTATTTCATTTTAGTCCCAATAATAAAGCATAGTGGTTGGGATGATTTTGATGAGAATAATTAATTTATTACCTTATTGATGATCGGAAAAGATAGATATAAAGCCGAAATGAGCAAAATCAATTGATTTTTTTATTAATGTGGGTGTCCGAGTCAGTTTGTGTTAACATCAATTAATTTCATGGGCTCTAAAGTTAACGATCATATAATCCTCTAGTGGTCATCATATTTATTTGGGTGTCCAAAGCGCACAAGCCTGCCTCTTTATTGTTTTTTCTTATTTATTTTTATGCCCTTTGTGTTTGAAAAATCTTAATTCACTTCAACTTTTAAATCTTTATTAATATTTAGTATCATAATTTAGCACATAAACTGAAATGATTATTTTATTTTTATCTTGCAAGCTTTAATAAAATTAAGTTGTAATAACACATATCAAATTTTATGTAAATAATAATCTTATTGAAAATGATGAGTAAATCATAAGTAATTATTTATCAATATACATCATAAAAAATGTTTACACTAATGAAATATTCAAAATACCGTGAAACTAAATAATTTTCAAATAAAAGTATATACCTCAATAATAGGGATTATATTTTACCGTGAAAAAAACTAAATGATCTGTATAACTCTATATAATATATAAAAAATAATTACTTCATGGTTAAAAGATTTTTTTCTGATATTTATTCAAAGGTTTAACCAGCAAGGGGCAATTTTATTATTTTAATTTTATAATAAAGAATATTTGAAGTTTTAATGTACACTAACTATTTTAGGAGAACTTGTTTTATATATATTTTGTTAGGAAAAAACAATCTAGCGTCCGGGCTTCATCCCTGACGTCTGTGGTTGTACCTTGTTCGTCCATTTTGAAACCTGAAAGAATAGGGAACAAAACTATCTTAAAAAAAGAACAATAAACTTCAAAGGATTATATACAAAATCTATACTATAATATTATTCAAGAGATATGACAATTCAACAATAATTTAAATTTCATGTTATGTACTTTTTAAAAGGCATTAAAATAAAAATCCTTGATGTTTCCATTTGTTTTAAGAAATAAAATCTTATTATATTGTGTCAATTTTAGCATTTCTTCAGTATCAAGATATTTTTTTCATAATTACAAAAACCTATAGAAAGCTAATAAAAAAAACATTATCAAGACGAAATCTAAGTCAGTGTAACATAGAAATATATAATTAAACAAAATGGTGAGAGGAGCAACAAATTCGCTAAAAGCCTAAAAAAGAAAATCATAATACTTTCTCTCTTGTTTTTTTAGTAAAATCAAGAGGCTAATAGGCCTTCTTTGTAAAATATTTTTTATTTATTTTAAAAATGATTAGATAAAATCTATTATTTTTAAAAATAAATAATGTTTTTAAAAGAAATTGTTTTGTCTTTCAATCATAGCAAGATAGCTACATTAGAACATAGACCACTTTATTAAAAATTAAAAACAAAAGAAGCTAAAAAATATAGCAATTTTCTGCTTTCCTCGTTGAAAGATGATAGCTTTGTATTTCCAATAACATAATAAATATTATTTTTTTAAGTCAATATTGAAAGATGATATAAAAAAATATTAAATTATAATCCTAAAAAACCCGAGTGGATCCAAAGTGAGTTGTCAAACCCTCAATTTAACTGATGGGATAAAGATAAATGCATAGAAAATAAATTGAAGAAAGTCATGAAGCTCAATATTAAAAAAAACTCCAACTTGAAGGATAAAATTGAAAAAACAATTAACTTTCAACCAATCTATGTGAAAATATAAACAAAATAAAAATCAATCTAAAAGACTTCCATAAGTAAATTCAATAAAGAAAAACAAATACAAAAAGGATAAATTAGGTCATTTCTGAATTATTAAAAATCTTTTTAGAAAGCAAATAAATAAAAATAACATTGTCTATTCTTCAATTAAATAAGTGTAAAAGGATAAAGCCGAAAAAACATGAGTTTTTTTATGAAAAAATCAAGCAAATATGGTTGAATCTATTAAATATGAATTTATCTCTATAACTTGTTGCTTTTACAATTTTAGACCAGGATCTATTGAGACATCTAATTATCAACTAATTTAATATTGAAGGATAAAATTAAAAAAACAATATCAATTTAAAAAACTTCCCAAACATAAAAAAAACCCATTAAAACAATGATGATAGTTTGTTAGAAAAAATATTTCAAATAAAATAAAATAAAATAAAAAGAATGAGAGCCAAATGTAGAAGATGAGAAAAATAAAAGGAGAAGAAATTAAAAAAAGAATTCTAATTTTATAAACCACCTCGAATAAAATAAATAGTAATAAGAAAGAGAACAAATATAAAGGAATAAAATTGAAGAGTTGATTTGAAAATCTAAAAGTAGAGAGATGGAAGTCAAGGAGGGGAAAAAAGAAAAGAATAAGCCACAACACTAAATTGAAAGGTTATATTTGTTCAATGCAAAATAGCTACCTGGAAAATGCAAAATACTATTTTGGAAAGTTAAATTAATAAAGTAGCTTGTGGAATAGTATAAATATAATTATATATATATATATATATATATATATATATATCAATGGTAAAAACCATTTAGAATAGCTAAATATATTTTAATATATAGCAACCAATAATATAAAACAAATTTTACAGGAACAAATAATATTATAATTTTTTCATTGTTTGTTTTTATATTATTTAAAATACTACTTGACAATATTATATAATTTTTAATAAAAAAAAATTTAAATAAATTTTAAAAAATATATATCTTGTTGAAAAAATCTCATGAATTCTTAAATATAAATAAATTCTCTTAATAAAAAAATAATATTATAGTTTATATAAGATTACATGTAAAATCAATATACTATTTGACAAATCAAATAATGTTTTATATGTAATTGAGTAAAAAATAAAAACTAACCCAATGCTAAATATTCTTTTATAATTTAAAGACTCAATAAATCTATTAAAATAATTTTGTGATGGTTTAGATAATATTTGATATTGTAATAATAATGGTTTTTTAAGAATATTTTTATCTAAATATATATTAAAATAATATTTTACTTATTCATGAAAAACATATTTTTAAAATCATATATGAAATTAATTTTAAAAAATATTATTATTGGCACAAATTATGTACGACACAACATCAGACACGACCTCTAAATTAAACCTCCACACCTTTCTCTGTCTAAGTTTGCTTACCAATTATTTCTTCTAGTCTCAAACAATATTTTATAATTTTTAATTTTTTTTAGCTTTTCTATAAGAACATGTAAAAATAGTATCTCAAAGAACAAAATATCATTTTAGCTATTGATATAAATATTAAATTAGAGAAATAAAAAGTGCATACAATTGCTAAAAATAACTTTGTCTCATCATATAATAGCTTGTGGGTTGGAGATGGTCTTATCATGGATTATGTGTGTCATCTTATTATGGATAAGACACTAAGAGTGTGTTTGGTATTGCGGTTGCTTTTGTGGTTGAGATTTAAAAAAAACAGTTTAATGAAAAACAATTTTAGCTGCGGTTCATAACTAAAATTAAAGTATTTGGTTAAAACTGTGGTTGAGTTTGAGGTTGATGAAAAACAGTTTCGTGTGTTTGGTCACCATGCTTTTCATATTGCTGTCAACTTGTAAAATTACTTTAAAGGGCATAATTTTTTTTTTTGTCAATTATTCAAGATCTCATTTTTTATTTTTTTTATTTTATCATTTATTCTTGATCTGACTTTTTTTTTAATATCAATTAATGAAATACATTTTATTTTTATGTCAAATCCCAATTTTTAATTGATCTGTTAATGGTCAAAATTGAATTTTTCCTTCAAAGCAAAACCATTCACCATATTTTATTTTATTCACTAGCCATGACAAAAACCCTAAACATGTTTTTAAGTTTATAGCTGCCCCCATTCATAATATCTTATATTCATTGGCCATGACAAAAACCCTAAACATGTTTCTAAGTTTATAGCCCCCCACCTACACCAAAGTATTAATTAGCTAAGCAAATGGGGAACATGGACGACCGAGAATCCCCCACCGCAATTGATATCTGGTCCTAGTACAATTCTAATCACACCTTTTTCTTTTTCTTCTTCTTAGAGTAGTAGGTGAAAATATTCTCAGATGAAGAAGCATGTATTTTTGAGTTTCTCAATAAACCAGAGATTTGGGAATATGTATAATTGAGAGGTGATCCAGTTCCCGGTCTCTCAAGGTTTGTGAGTTGTGTGCCCTGGTTCGATACTTTCATGGATTCTCTGTGATCTCTAATTTGTTTTTTGTTTTGTTTTTTTTTTCTTCTGTGAAGGAGATCTGTTGCAAAGATAGCGAGGATGACGAGCAAAGTGAGGGACGAGAGAGTGAAGACGAAATTGAGTAGTGGATCTGTGTAATTTGTAGAGGATGAGAGTGAGGGACGGGAGGCGCAGATGTGAAGAGAAGGGGTGAATAGGATGGTGAGAGTTTAATTTGGAATTAATTTCCAATGATTTTTTTTTCTGTTGGGAATGTTTTCATTTATGGACTAGACACTAAAAAACAACTATTTGTTGTTTATTGTAAAAAAGTGTTTTGATAGTTTTTTCATGTGGACCCATACAATTTTTTTAACTTAACCAAACATCAAAACATCCATTTTTTTGTAAACTCAATTTGCACCACACTACCGATTCAAACACCACCGTAAAAGATGATGTTTGGTCCTTGAATGACCTTGCACTTGGTGTAATGCCAGAGTTGTTTTTATAATAGTTTTTAATATTTATCCAAATGTAATTCTTTTTTTAGTCAATTGGATATTAAAAATAAGAAGATGAAAGATAAAAAAATCTTTTGGAAGTTCGTTTAATAGATTTTATTTTAAAAATAATTAAATTATTTTACCGTGATAAAAAATTGAAAAGATTAAATAGCCCCTAGATATAAATTGATTTTTTTATTATAAAATAACAAAATTATTTTACCGTACTAAAAATAATAATAATATATCTGTATAAATTATAAAATTTGAGAACACCAATTAAAATATATCGTGACAAATAATATTGTCTGTCTAGATGCACAGCAATTTCCCAAAAGATTTATTTATTTTTCAATTTTATTTATTAAAAGTAAAGTTTTTAAATTAACGGACAGTAGTTAAAAGAGTAGTCAAAGCTGAAGATCAGTCCGACATCCCCCCCCGGAATTTTGCGACGCCCGCTCTTGTATATATAGCTGTGTTAATTTATACAAATTCCACGTCACTCAAGATTACTCTCAAATAATTGAAGGGCGTACACAATGCAGCCAAAAAACTCTATTTGTTAAACAAATGATTTTTTTTAAATTATGTTTTTTTTTCATATTTTTTAATGTAAAAAATATATCATTTGAATATATCATTTTTTAAAATATTTTGAAATACATTTTTTTATCACTTTTGTAGGTGTGAGAGTATAATAATGTCTGATTTTCACTAAAATAAATTAAAATAATATTTTTTCAAAATATTTTGACACTAATATACCATAAAAATAAAAAAAATAAAAAATTATTATTATTATTATTATTTTAATTTTAAATAATTTTTATTTGGATGACAACTAAAGACTAAGATAAGAGCATTTCCAAGAGAAGAGCTAAAACAAATGCTAAAAGAAAAAAAGACAAACTCTTATATTGTATTTTTCATTTTCATAGTTCAAAGAAAACAATAATATTGAAGAATTAAAATAGTATTTTTAAGTTAAATAAATATTTTTATATATTGATTAAAAAACAAAAATATATTTTTATATAAAAAAATAATTTTGATTGAAATTGTATTAGTTAATTATTATTAATAAATAGTTGTATTAGATAGTTATTTTTAATAAATAATTTTATTTTATTATATATATTAAAATATAACTAGCTTTTTGGTGGAGATGCTGTGTATGGTACATTCTAAGGTACATGAGCAGCCAATAGAGTAGGTGAGGAGCCTACTCAGCACGAGACTCTGACGTGTCAGAATCATCCAAATTGAACACGTAGTTTTCACCGGCACGTGGCACATGAAGAGATCATCACCGCTGTTGTTCTGTGTATTTTTTTTTCCTCTATAAATTAAACACAAAAATTATGTTCCTCACACAAATCACAATTGAAGTTTGCAGTGACTAACTCAATTAACTTTTTCTATTTGATTCATTGCTTCTTCTTCTTCTTTTTTTCTTTTTTCTGTTCTTGGAGCTGTGCTGTGAATTCTTTTTGACACTGAAGGAGCATGGGAAACCCACTTCATCTCAAGTCGTTGAACCACATCTCACTCTTGTGCAAATCACTTGAGGAATCCATTGATTTCTACGAGGATGTTCTTGGTTTTGTGCCAATAAGGAGGCCAGGATCTTTTAACTTTGACGGGGCATGGTACGTAATTCCTTACACGGCCCTTGCAGCTTTACAAGCCACGACAGGCACTTCAAGGATTTACCACTTTGTTTTTTTGACGCTGATGGTTTTTAAATTTGTTTCTCTGCTCAAATAGGTTGTTTGGTTTTGGAATTGGAATTCATCTATTGCAGTCAGAAAATCCAGAAAAGATGCAGAAGAAAGGTAAAATTAATCCCAAGGACAATCATATCTCTTTCCAGGTAATTAATTAGAATGTCAATCTCATTAAGCTGAACGTTGATCCTTAATTTTACTTTTTTTATTCCGTAAATTGTTTGTTTGTTCCTTTTCTTGTTGCTGTGTAGGACATTCAACCACTGTTTTATTATTTATTTGAAATTATTTTTCTAGATGTTTTGATATGTTTAAGCTAGAAAATAAAAAAAAAAATTATTTTAAATAAAAATCAATTCAAAAAATATATAGTTTTCGCACTTCCAAACAAGCCGGCCTTATTGGTTATGGAGAAGACAATTTTTATAATTTGCTTTCACATGAAAAACATTGCTTTAAACAAAAATCACCTTAAGAATATAATTTTATAATTTTCTTTCACATCAAAACTACTAGAAAAACATGATTTTATATAAAAATCACCTTCAAAGATGAAATTTTGTCTCGTACTTCCAAACAAGGTGTTAGTGGTAGCTAGGAGAAGATAATTTTTATAAGTTGCTTTCACATCAAAAGCATCATAAAAAAAAAAGAGCATCAATCGACCCACTAAAAAACAAAATAAACCACTCGACACAGATAGGTTGGTGGATGTTCAAACATCATATTGTTTGTCCATGATAGCGTGGTTCCTGAAGCGATGACTCCATTTGAGAGGAACGACAGAATTGCGTGTTCTGGCTCATGGAAGCTGGCCGTCGTCTAGGAGTTTTTGTTATGTTGAAAAGTAAAAGTGTCTGGTTGTGTGGTGTACAGTGTGAGAGCATGGCAGCTGTGGAGAAGAAGCTGAAAGACATGGGGATTCAGCACGTGCGAGCTTTAGTAGAGGAAGGTGGGATCCAGGTTGAGCAGCTGTTCTTCCATGACCCTGATGGGTTTATGATTGAGATTTGCGACTGTGATAACCTCCCGGTGATCCCTTTGGCCGGCGAAATCGCACAGTCATGTTCTTACTTGAACCTTGAAAGGATGCAGCAGCAGATGCAGGCAATGGTGCAGCAGGAGAGAGCAATCTAATCGCTGCCTGCATGGTCTCCGATCTCTGTTTCACGCGCTTTTTTGTAACTTATTTTCTGGCTAGTAACTAGTTACTGCACATAAAATAAAATATAAAGCAAATGAGATCCTATGTGGAGATGATCATCTTGTTTCACTCTATTTAAATAAGAAGTTGAACTTTCTTTTATATAACTGTGCTACACAATCTTGTAATATAGTGGGTGTTTGGCTCTGCGGTGTGTCCTGTGAGACTCACTGCAGAGCCAAATGTATATTTACCAAACGAGAAGGTAAAATTATATGGTGGGCCCCACCAATAAATTAAAATTTCAGCCGCAGTTACAAAAGCAACTGAGAGTTGTTTTTGCATTGCGACACCCTCTACCTCTGTTTTTGCATCCTGATTTCACCAAAGAGAGAGAAGCAAGCAAATCCATCATTGATTAACAATAGATTCATGCAACCAATAATCCAAGCTTCCATTTTTCATGTACGAGTAAATCAATAATCTGTCATTACCATGCCTACGATAACCTTGAAGAGAAACAAGGTTTTTGTGTTGAGCCCTTGAGAGAGCTTCCACTTCAGCTTGAAATTCTCGTTCCATCTGGCCACAATCGAAAGCATGAGGCTAGAGATTCGTTGGGATTATTTCACAGACCGAATCACGGAATGAAAATCGTAATGAAAAAAGAGAGAACAAGGCTAGAGATTCAAGGAGTGTGGCACACATGCTTTCGCTTCTCACAGAATTATGTTCATTACATTCAGAGGGAGAAGATAAGGATGGGGTGGAGAAGATAAGGGTTTTTTAACTTTGAGATTGAGGGAACGGACGGGTGGGGTGGGTTTTATTATTAATTATAATAATAATTATTAATAATTAATTACTATAATAATAGTTTGCATAAAAAAATAGAGGTATTAATTTGTAATTAATTTGATTGAATTATTTGTAATGGAATATATTTTAATTAATTATGTTAATTTATTTATTTAATTTGCAAAACGTTATTATTTAATTTATTAGAAGTTGATCACAATGTGATATTATTTTTGTTAAATATGATCGCAATCTTAATTTTATTCCTGAAGATATTTTATCAGATGTTCCTCGATCAAATAGTCAGTAATTGCAGACATGTTTACGTATAGATTTAGTTCGTGATGAAATTGCAAGTAGTTTGATTATTTTAATTATTTTGTTATTATAATTATTAATAAATATACAAAATTATTCCAACAAAATATTTATATATGTGTACATATGTATGTGTGTGAATACATGTGTATTTTTAATTAATTTTACAAGTTGACAACAATATGAAAAACATGGTAACCAAACACATGAAACTGCTTTTCATTAAACTCAACCTCAACCACAATTTTAACCAAACACAAATTCAGTTACGAACCGCAGCTAAAAACGCTTTTCATAAACCTGCTTTTTTTCAACCTCAACCACAACAGCAACAGCTATACCAAACAGTCCCATAGTTGTCGAAGTTATTTTATTTTCAAGTCTTTTTTCTTAAATATATATTTTTAATATTATATTGTTTTTTTTTTTTTGCTATGCTTTGAATTATTTGAATCCATTTGTTTTTTCATATGAGCACAAGCAACTAGCTATTTTGACGTGGATTTTAAATTGAGATGGCTGATTCAGGTTATCAATTCTATTTTTATTGGTGCTATGCTTTTTCAGTTAGTTGGAATAGAATATTTTGGTCTCAGGAACGTTTTGGTGTGTTATTTCGAGGTTATACTATTTATATATATATAATTAAATATATTAATTTATTTTTTTTAGTTTAAATCCAAAAATAAAATTATTTATAATTGTGCAATTTAATCTAAAAAAGACAATAAAATGATTTTTATGAATAAAATTATGAACATGTATAATATTATGAAAATATCATCATCAATCTCGCAAGGTCATTACATTATTTGACTGATCTGAAATTTTAACATAATATATAAATATGTCAAGAGACTCCTCATAAAATTTCATCTCAATCTAATAGTTAGATTAAGAGATATGATTGATATTGAAAAATTATTCATTATTTTAAAAATACTATTTGACCGAAACAGAACGGGCGGAACGAAACCGGAATGTTTTGGTTGGTTGAAAAATCCGGAATGAGATGGAATTTAAACCGAGGTAAAAACAATGTTGTTTTATCTTATTTTTTTAACTGGTACGAAACATTTCGACCGAAATGGAACGAAACTAACCCTGGGTTGAATTACTTCAATTCTTTGGGTAAGTGGACAAAATTTTATTTTTAAAGTGATTTTGATTTACAAATATATTATAATATATATTTTTTATTTTTTAAAAATTATTTTTAACATTTGTACATCAAAATAATTTAAAATATTATTTTTTTTTCATTTAAAACTAAAAAAAAAAATTGAAAAGTATTTTTGTAGTGCTCCCCAACACCACCTTAACGAAAAATCAACAGTTTTTGCTGGATTGGTCATTGATTTCTGTTTTCTCCAAGTCCTCTCAGATAATGCAAAGGGAAGATCGAGTACTAGTCGCCGGGGGCACCACTCCACTTCGTGTCCCAGCAGAGGTTGATCACAACCTTTGTTAATATTGTTTCTGGATTGGGTATATCATTCTGGGCCTGAGCCTACTTAATCTTATTAGTCTAAGCCCATTTAATTGTACGTCCATCTATTTACTCTTACAAGGTAAAAATAAGATTTAATTTGTATAATTTTTTGTTATTTTTGGTGAACTTATCCTAGGATATCAATATTAAAATCTCTTAATCAGATTTCTTGCTTAGATGCAGTTTAAACTTAAACTATATGAGATTTATCCGACATGAAAGGATCAACGTGGTGAGTTCAAAAGAAACCTGAAAGACTAATAAAGATATGGTTTGATTTTTTTTTTTTATAAAAAAAACAAGATGATTTTTTTAAAAAATATTTAGATGATGATATATTTGATCTATTTGGGTTTTATGACTTAATCCACCAAATCAGTAATCCAAGTCATAACCTCCACTGGGTTTAATTACTTTATTTTTCTTAAACTATATTTTGCTTAATTATATGATAATAAAAATAGATGTTTAAAATCAAAATAATATTTATTTTAAAAAATAATAATTTTTAATAACATCATATCAAAACAATCTGAAAATTAATTTGAATAATTTTCTTTAAAAAAAAAATTGTGCCATTTTGAAAACAAATACTGCCTAACAAAAAAAGTATTAAAGTTGCAACTAGTTCTAAGTAAAATTGGTTTTGGAATGAATTGTTTAATATAATTAATTAGTCTATAAACAGAATTGAAAACTTAACCAAATCTCTTTTTTAAAGCAAAATTAGGTTGAAATCTAAATTAGTTAGAAAAAAAAATACATGAGAGGCATGTTTGACCTAACAAAATTAGATTAAGACTATTTTTTTCTTAATTGAGGGATTTTGTTAAATTCCTATTTTACTGAGAGACAAAACTCTACTTTTACCAATAATCAGGAGAGACACTTGCCCCCCTCCCCCCGAGGCGATGGATTCCCAGGTTTAACACTTGAATCAGAAACGTACGGTAGCTGGTCCAAGCATCCAGGTTCCATCAAGGGATTGAATCCAAAGTTCATGGAACCAATAATTATTCGCAGCAACGTTTTAATATGTTTCATTGAACAAATCAATAGCCAAAATTATAAAAAGTGGAGAGAAAAAAGAGGGAAAGAAGCCGATGCTTCAGACACAAGATATTATTATACAAGTTTTAGCACAGAAGAACTTAATAATCATCAATGGAGAAACTTTATTATTCTGATACATGAGATCGTTAAAGAGAGGAAACAGGTTAGAACACATAAAACATACACAGCCATGACATTAACTGAAGAATTAGGTACGATGCAAATCAGAGACCTCTTGCCAGCATCTTCTCATAATTCTCGATGGATTCAAGCCTCTGGATCACAAGTTGTTGCCTGAATTTCTTGATGAATGCCTCAGCGCTTGCATCTATGTCCAGAGATGGTTTTCTCTCTGGTTTGTTAGATGTTGCTTTATTCTCCGCAACATGAGACCTCGCCGCTGCTGCTTTATCATCCTCTTTGCAACTATGAACCTCATTTCTTGCTTCAAAAGTTCTTGAGCTCTGGTGTTGAGGAGGTGTGGATCTGCTGTTCTTCATCATGCTCTCTTCAAAAGTTCTATAGGCATTTCATGGCCATACGGGTTCATCTATATATATACACATGGGGGAAGAAGTCTAGGAAGTGTGCAACTTTTAAATGTGTTTGAGGTCTAGGTTTTGGATGTATATATATATTTTTTTAGCTTTGATTTTTCAAAATAGATCATCTAAATTATTGGAGTGTATATAACAATAAAAAATATATTTATACTATTTAAAATACAATACTAACACTATAGCTTTTCAAAATTTATATTTGGTATGTAAATACCATACCGGGACCCAATCATGAATTATTTGACCTAGCAGAAGGAATGATTGAATCACCCACACGCAAGCATGTGGTAGAAATAGGATTCTCAAAGCAAACGTGCGGCTTAAAACGAGGGCCTGGGTCGAAAGTTGGCACGAGATACGCCTTTGTTGCCGAGACTGACGACTATTGCAACTTTCACTAATACGTGCATGAAAAGATTTATAGAGTTTATGGAGTGGTTTCATATTATAATAAGATTAAATTAGAAAAATATAAAACAAGTATCAAAGCATGGAAAGATTGAAGAACGTTTGATTAGGAGTATGGACGGCATCCATATCCCAACTGTTGCTTGTTAGGTCAATTAACGTTGTGTATATCCAAGCATGGATTGCTATTTTATTTTTTCAATTGAAATTAAATATTTTGGTTGGAAGTATTTTGGTGTGTCATATTAGGGTTATATATTATTAAAAATATCAATTTAATTTCAAATCAATTATAAATATATATTAACTTGAAATCATAAAATTCAAATCTTAAACACAAATAAAAAAGTGAAAGTTGACTTAATATGAGCCGATTGACTATATGTCCAAAGACTACCTGAACAACTAATAAAATATTGTTTGGGTGAAAAGAATAATTCAAGATGATATATTTTTTTTGAAAAAAATATTGAGATGAAAATATATTAAATCGACCCGGTCAACCTAGGTTAAACTTTCAAAAATACGATGGAGGTTATGAGATAACTTGTCACCCATATAGATATGCCTTAAAAAATACAGAAAGATGTCTCTCACAAAAAATAAAATATAGAAAATTATATATAGTTGCGTGTCCATCAATCAGGTTAGGTGATATATTTTTGTTTCTGTATCAAAATAAATTAAGTATTTTCCGCCTTCATTTTCATCTTCATAACGATAAAAATCTTTTTATATCCGATTATATTAGTATAGATAGAGGTTAGAACTATCATCTCAAATAATAGTAATAATCGTACTTGAATAATAAAATAAAGAATCTCCATCATGATTTCATATCTGTTTAAAAATGTAATTAAGATTATTTTTTTAAAAATATATTAAAATTATATTTTTTATTTTTAAAAAATTATTTTTGATATTAATACATAAAAATAATCTAAAAATATCATTTTTTTAATTTAAAATAAAAACTAAAACTAAAAATTTTAAAATTACTTTTGAAATGTAATTGCAAACCTGTGATTCTTATATTAATGGCATTTGATTGCACGCGGCTTAAAAAGAGTATTAGCTTGGAGGCTTTGCCATCAAGAGAGGAGAAGATTCCCAGCTTACTGAAGTCAACCATCATCCACAAAAACATTTAATGATGGGTGTTATAAAGAGGTTTTAATTTTAAAACATTTAATGTTTCTTCAAAGTGGCTCGTCCTTTCCCACACCAACTCGAAATAAAACACTATTAAATGGCCGCCTCTTCCTATTTCTTCGATTCTGGACCCGCACTTTTCCAAGTCAATAAGCTAAATTATCTTACGAAATTAACTAAAAAATAAAATCCATCCCCCTTTTACTATGCATTTTGTTATTGTTCATATATACTCAAATTACTATTTATTGTGACAAAAATTACTATTTTATTCAAGAGCCGAAATTTTTTAACCCTTGGGACCGGGGTAATTCTGAATTTTCTATGGGACATGAATGATATTTTTAGATTTTTTGTACAGTATAACTACTAAAATAGCCCCCCATAAACGACAAAATAAGGCAAACTGGACCGGAGGCAATTTAGCAGTTTTCAGAGGATATAGATGATATTTTCAAATTTATTGCACAGTAAAACGACAAGATTAGTCACTCTAAACGACAAAAACCACGCCGAAAGTTGGGGTAGTGCAGTACTTTTCACCCCCATTTTGTCTGTAAATATCGTTGGCTCTAGGGTTGTATGAGTAATTGACTAATTTTTTTATTTTTTTTGGAATACTGTAGGCGGGTTGTCTGGACGCGCCACTAGTGTTTCGCTCGCACGCGTCTTGAAGGAGGCACGTGCAGTGGCCTCTGTTGGTTAAAATGGGCATTCACCTTGTCATGTGGTTCGCCACCATGTCCTATGACTCCACACGCGGTGCGTGTACTTCAAATGTGACCGTTTAATCGTCAGTGGATGATTTTTCTTCCTTCTTTTTCTCTCTCCTGCTGCCGAAAAATACGGTATAGTCTATCATATTTGTATAAATTTAAATTCAGTCTCTGATCTTTTGATTTCATTTTATTACTATTTTTTCAATGGAAATTTATATAATTCAATTAGAATTAATTATATACGGTAAGTTTCATTTTGGTCCTTCAACTTTTGATTTTTGGTTTGTTGTTATTCCTTTAATAATTTGAGTATGCAAATTTGAATTTGTTCTAATTTTGTCCCCATATTGAAATTGATCATATATGTTACTTTTCATTTCGGTCCTTATTCTTTTAATTTATCCAACAATTGCACTTTATTGATTTTTTAAAATGCCTTTATTGTTTTTTGGTCCCAAAGTTTTGTTTTGTTTCATTTATATCCTTCAATTGGAATTAATTATATATTTTATTTTTCATTTTGGCAATTATTCTCTTTTTTTGTATTCATTCCTTTGGTTTTTTGGTCCTTCTTGGGCAATATTTATTTTTTGTCTATATTTATGCATTTGTGCTTTTCGATTTTTTTTGTCATTTTATTTTTATTAGGAGTTTTATTTTTATTACGTTCCGTTATGAAATGAAATTTTAATTTATGCTGGTTACACTGTATTTTATTTTTAAAATTTCCTTTATTGTTTTTCGGTCCTCATGTTTTGATTTGTTGCAATTTTATCATTTAATTGGAGTTAATTATATATATTGTTTTTCATTTTAGCACTTATTCTTTTATTCTTTTTATTATTTAGTATTGATTCCTTTCTTCTTTTTTTTTTTATCTTTCTTGGACAATGTTTATTTTTTGTCCGTATTCATTCATTTATACTTTTGGTTTTTGCTTTGAATTTTTGTCATTTTATTTTTTATTGGATTTTTATTTTTATTTTGTTCAATTCTGAAATTTGAATTTATGTTGGTGATCATTTTAAAATTAATATTATTCTATTTTTCTTGTTTTTTTGTTTTCTATTATTTTTATCTGATTTTCAAATTATCTGATTTTATTGTTTGCACAATAATAATGATAATTTTAGTGATTGTTTTTTTATTGTTTTTTTGACAAAAGATTTTACTTTTTTTTTAATTCTTCAGGTCAATTTAATTATTTCCACTGTTTGGGTAATAATGTTGATAATAATTTTAATTGTTATAGTAATGAAAATGACAATAATGTGGGGATGAATTTTCAATTTATATTTCTTCTTTTTGGAGATAGAAAATTAATTATTTACTTTTGTTATTGATTAATGCAAGTTCTTTCACAATTTATATTTTGTTTGTTTTTTTTAATTTAAATTGAATTATAAAATAAACTAATCTTAATACAATGTATTAAATAATTCAGATATCCGAATCTTTTTGCTTTTTTTTTTAATGATAATGATAATTTTATACCACTTATTTCATTGAAACCTACTAAACATATAAATTTATATCTATTTAAAATTTATATATTTTATAGAAAACTTGCACTTTCACAAGATTTCTAGATAAATTTATTATTTTGTCCAAATTTATATTATAATATAAAAATCACAAATAATTAATATTTTTTGTGTTGAAAAAAATATGGTTCTGGTCGCGACGAGGTGCGGGTGCCATGGATAATATATATATATATATATATATATATCATCATCATCAGATTTTTTCTAATAATCATTCATATTATCTTTAGGTTGATCAAGTCAAACGAAACACATTGCACTGACCTCTACATTATTGAAGTTTAAACTTGGACTTGACAAAAAGTCACATCAAGAGTTTTTTTAGTCAATTTTATTATTAATTTTTTTTATTAATCAAACAAGTTGTTTTTTGACAGGCCAAGTTTACTAGAATATCATGACAACTCCTACACAATTTAATTTTAAATTTGAGCTATATAAGAAGTTAAGTCATACTTTTTTGCCCTTGTTAATTATCTTTTTTTTTTTTAATTTCATTCGTAGAATGTTTTTACTAGTTGGTCAAACTGCCTTTGGACCGATCATGCTGATTGAGTCATATTAGGTCAACTCCCATACAATTTATTTGTTAACCCTAACTAGGCAAGAAATCAGATTGGTAGAATTCAAGGATGGACTATTAGAGCAAGTTCAACAAAAAATTCAAATAACTTCTTACAACTAGAATATTTCTTGTTATGTTCAATTTTCTTTTTATCCAACCTATAATGTAGCATTAGCTTATAAATTAGCAACAATTAAGCAATACATCAAGAAAGTAGAATATTGCTACCTCATTATTTGACATCTTTAAGAATCCTAAAATAATTATTTCAACTTAAAAATTTAAATAATTAGTTAAAACTTTTCAAATGATTTCATTAGAAAATAAAATACTAAAAAGGCTGAATTATTAACTATGCACACACTCAAATTCACTATGTATTCATATAGTGAAATGAACGTTTATTTCTTCTTAAACAAATCATTTAACTACCTATTAGGGGTAAAACGACTTGTTCATGTGATATATTTCTTATTATCATATTTGATCGGGCATGAATAAGTCTTTTCTCATAAAACACAAAGGGTTTTTCTGTCTTTCACTGCTCTAGTTGTACAATGTAATGACAAAATTGCCCTTAAATGTAAGGTTGTCAATTCTGTTCTAGTTGATGTTCTATGTTTTTATTGGAATGATATATTTTGGTTATTTTTGCATTTTAACACAATAACCTAGGATCGTCTACATTACATTGACTCATATATAGACAAGCACACACACAATATATGGTTCTCAATCCTTGTTTGAAATCATATAACACAAACATTTAAGTAGTCATCGACCTCTGTATAGCAAATGACTAACAAAATAAAAGGTTAACATTCCTTTCTTCATAAAAAAATCCTTATTTGGCATAGCCTCTTTTGAGCATGAAAATATTGCTCTCGAAATCCTATCAAACTGATAGGATAATTTTTTGGCATACAAGTAAATTATAAACACTCATTATTTAGAAAACCAAAATGTTCATACCTCTCTAAGTTCATTATGACTAACTTTGATACGAATTACATGATCACATGGTCATATAACTCTCATGAAAGAAAGATAAATCTTAGAAAGCTCAAGAATCATGCTTGATAGAATTGTGAGATGAGATTGTCTAAATCAAAGTACCAATACTAATAGAATGAATCCTCACCTAATAATTAGAGAATCACGAACAAAAAGCATAAGAAAGAATGTCACAAAGTCAATTATATTTTAATAACTTTGATTGTTCTTTTTCCCAACAAAGAGAAAGGTGTTGTATCATGCAAAATACAAATTTATTCAAAACATCATAGCTTAAAAGCAAAAGCACAAGTACAAAAGCAAAATAAATCAATTTATACTACATAAAAATGTCCTAGATAAGTCTGGAAAAAAAATAACAATAAAAAATATATAAAAGGAAGAAATTCAGGTTCTTGCTAAAGAAATTTTAGAAAATAGTTTGAAATTCATAAAGACAACATAAATTGAAAGTTTAAGAAACAATATGGAGAAGCTTAAAGAATTTGAAAGTCAAATTTGGAAATAAGGCTTAATTAAGAAGCGAGTTAAAATATTAGAGATTTATTTGTGTGATGTGTCAATTTATGGAAAAATTAGGGACTATAGTGTTTTTTTTAATCTTAATATGCAGTTGAAATAAGATATCGATATCTATTCAGTTGAAATAAGTTTTAATTTGAGAAGTATGAATAATTTTGTGTTGTTTGAGACTTTAGAACTTCCTTATTGTCCCCAAGAGGCATGATATAATGATAGAAAACTTGTGATCTGCACAATAAATCTCGAGTTTGAGTCAGGACATGCACTCCTTTTAAGAATTTAGGATAGTTAGAGTTTTACTTACTCAACTAAACTCTCAAAGTGTGTTTTTTAAAGATAGGATTTTCTCATATAAAAAAAAAACATCCCAAGACATAGATAAGAAAAAACAATTTTAAAGATAGTAGATAAAAATTCTCAAAGAAGGAGGTCAAACATTATACTTTGACAATTGTTTAAAACTAAATACACTTTCTCACAAAAAAACAAGAAAAAGTTACCCCGCACACTTTACTTTGTTAACTTGCCTATACACTTATTTACATTAAAAAACAAAAACCATTTGAGGTGGTACTTGGGATGTCATTTTCGTTTCGTTTTGGCTGAAACAGCTGAAATGTTTCATACTAGTTACAAAAACTAGACAAAATAATATCGTTTTTATCTCGGTTGAAATTCTGCCCCGTTCTAGATTTTTCATCCAAATATCAGTCGAAACATTCCGATTTCATACCGCTCATTCCGTTTCGGCCAAATAGTAATTTTTTATAATGAATAATTTTACAATATCAATCATATGTATTAATATGACCGTTAGATTGAGATAAAATTTTACAAGGCATCTCTTGACATATATATATATTATGTTAAAATTTCAAAGTAATCAGAGAATGTAATGATTGCGAGATTGATGATGGTATTCTTGTTAGCATGTTTATAATTTTGTTCAGAAAAATCATTTTATTGTGTCTTTTTTATATTAGATTGCACAATTTTAAATAATTTTATTTTTGGATTTGAACTATTTTTTTATATAATATATTTAATTATATATATACATAAACAGTACAACCCCGAAACATCGTGCTGAAATGCTTTAAGCCTAAAACATTCTGTCCTAAATGAAAAAACGAAGCACCAACCAAAACGGTATTGATAACCTTGGGTGGAACATCTTTAACCTGTTATTATACAAAAGTTAAAAAGACTTTTGTGATGTAAAATGTTGCCTCGTCCCATAGTTTTGATCTCCCTCACCATCTATTTCTCTATCACCACCCACAAAACTTGTTTCAAATAATTTTTTAAATGTTTTTTATTTATAAATATATTAAAATAATATTTTTTTTTAAAATAATTTTTGATATCAATAAATGAAAATAATCTAAAAATATTAAAAATATTTAATTTAAAATAACAAATAAATATTTTCAATATTTCTGAAATGTAATACCAAACAATATATCTTTACCTCAATAATAATAGTGACATCCCCTATAATTTCACCTTTGCTTATACAAATTTTAATTAATACAATGACTTTCTTCTTCTTTTTTTTAAGTTGAAAACAATTCCTTTCTCCTTCAAAAATGAACAAAACTAATTATCACTCTCTTTCTAAGAAATTAGCAAAACCAAGAACCATCCATTTCACTAAAATCTCACCACTAAGATACCCACCATGAAAATTCTTGAACAACCAAAAAAAGTAAAAACAAGTGAGGTAACTATGAATTTTTTATTTTTATTTGTGATAAGATTGTAAATGTGTATAATTGAAGGGTGTGCAAGTGAACTAGTGAAAAAAGATATGTGCCCGTGTTGCATAATTTTTCTAACATATGTTAAGATAAATGGATAAAAAAACTAATTAACTAAATGTTTTAATTTTCTCATGTACAATTTTAAAATGATTTGTTTGCATAATTTAGTATTTTTGAAAACCATATTTAGTATAAAAATTAAACAAAAACCATTTTGCATGTATTAGCTTTGTAAAAATACTTGTGTTTTAGCATTTTTATCGAAACATAACATATTATTGTTGCATATATTTTTAGAATCGATAACAAATTTATCAAACTCATTAAAAGCTTGACCTAAATTAAAACACTCATTGTGCTAACATGCCTAAAATTTTAAAATAACAAAACCATCAATCTTGCCTTTTTAAAATTGAATAATGTTTGTTATTCATGTTTAAGGTGAATGGAATCATAGTGAGCTATCTCCGTGAACATTAAAAAAATATAAAAAATAACATACTTCTTAGTTTTTCAAAAAAGATCATTTTTTTTATCCAAATAAAAATTTCAATTTGTATTCATGACACTAGAGTCGGGAACATCAATTTTGGATTGATATCCTTTAATGCCAAAATTATAAATATCATCTTAGTATTCACTAACACGAGAGTCATAAATATTTATATTTATCATTGTCAGAATTGAGAATACTCTTAATATTCACTAACAATATAGTTAGGAATATGTGCACTAGAATTAGAAATAACTTTTTAGCTTAATATTCATCGATGTCAAAGTTAGGAATATCAAACTCTTTTTTCATGTAATACTTATCAATGCCATAATTGGAAGTGTTTAATTGAAAGTATTTATAGTTGAATATTCACTTATATATTAGAGTCGAGAATGTTATAGGTTGATCATCAATAATATAATACAATATACCCCCTTAACAACTCAGGACAAAACTGTTAATGCCACCTATCTTAGGTATGACATTTAAATAGTGATAATACCGTTTTCTTTTAGTGTAACTAGTCTCTTATAATATAATATATGTTTACCAATTAAGATTGTTACCAAAAAAAAAGTTGTTATGATGTTAGGTCATAACAATCACTTTGTTTGGATGTTAACTTACTCTAAAAAATTATATTTACCTGATTTTATGATTCTGATTTTTCTTTTCTAAATTATAAACAACCAGATAATAAACAACCTATTATATATATATATATATATATATATAATCTCGTATAATATAATATATGTTTACCAATTAAGATTGTTTTTTCAAAAAAAAAAAAGTTGTTATGATGTTAGGTCATAACAATCACTTTGTTTGGATGTTAACTTACTCTAAAAAAAAATATTTACCTGATTTTATGATTCTAATTTTCTTTTCTTTTCTAAATTATAAATAACCAGATAATAAATAATCTAATATATATATATATATATATATATATATATATATTACCATAAGTATAGATAAGATTATGATAATAATAAAATAACTTGAAAACTAATGTGAATTGGTGCATTATTGTAATATCAATTGATAGGAACCATGTGCATAAAAATATTTAGAAACCTATAGTCAAATAAATCTAAATTCAAGATCTTAATTTAGCTTAACATGATGATAACTTTGTACTAATATACCAAGATTATAAGTAATTGAAACCCCGCCTAACATTTATAAAGAGACTTGAATAAGAAGTGTAAATGACACTATAAAACTTGGTTAATTCTTTAAAATTCTCAAAGAAATGACTATATTTTTTACTCATATAGGTGATTTTTCATTAAAAGTATTATGTAATATTCCACTTAGTATACCAAAATATGAAAATCATTAAAATCACTACTTGTCTTTTATCATGTTATAACTAACATTTATTTCATCATAGAAATAAGTAAAAATTAATAATTTTCGAGTGTTATAAAAAATGTTATATGACTTGGCTTTTTATTTGAACCTAGATATGGAGATTTATACTTTACTAGGTATGGTTACCATCATTATATATATATATATATATATATATATATATATAAAGGTATTAAAACTATTGATCGTGATGAATTATACGCAAGCTTTATTGGCAAACCCTTGGTTAAAGAATTTATAATGTTGTCTTTTGACTTTACATAATCAATGAAAATAAATTTATTTTTCAGCAAGTGTTTAATAATGTATATGTTTAAACTTACTATTATACATACTACTCTGTGCCTTTTCCAGTTGCTATCTAATTGTCGTAATAGACAAAAATAATTGATACCAATTTGGGCATGAAATATTCTCTAAGAAATTAAAAAGTCACTCAACTTCTCTCAAACTATATCAAGAGCAGTAAACTTTAATTCCATCATAGATCTTTTTATACATGTTTTGTTTAGAAAGTTTCTATAATACCGTTGCTCCATTGAGAATGAAAAAAGATCTATTTATGAATTTTAAATTCTTAGTGTCAAATATTTAATAACATCATTATACCCTTCAAATTTCATTAGGTAACTAACATAGTGTAAGCTAAAATCCAAGGTTGTATAATTCATTTCCTATATTAGGCTTTTAATTATTAAAGAATATTTTAGTTTGTCTATTCATATGCCTTTTTTGGATGTATAGTCTGATTTCCATTAATGGTTTTTCAATGTTGCTATCATTTTTATAAAAAATTATGAAGAATTTTTTAAATATAGTGAGATTAAGACAATATAAATCTATCAAATATCCTAGAAACTTTTTATTTATAATATGACATTTGTAACACCTGATTTTCTCATGTCAAACTTATTAGTTAATATTTTTAATAGACTTGATCATGTAGCCATTATCACCCAAATTAAATATATCATCTGCATAAAGACATAAAATGACATAACCTTTATATATGTATTTTCATGGGAACATGTTTATCAATTTCATCAATTTTGAACTCATTTACCAATATAACCTTTAAATAGATAGATACAAAAAAAAAAACTCTTAAAAATTTGATCGTGGTTTCACTTTCCCACCATAATATGAAAATTACTCCGGGTTAAATAAAATTTTGAAAAACAACCAAAAGATGAATATAATACAGCAAAAATAACAGCTGTCATGTTGATTTCTTTTTCCTCTCTCCTCTCTCCTATCCTTCTCAGTCTGTATTCTTTTTTTTTTTGGATAACGTGGGAACCACATGACCCGGAAAGCGCACTTTGTGGGCCCAGGGCATATGTAAACCCCCGGCTGTCCCAAGCTCTTACAGATTTGGGATAGGGCGCTAGGAAGGCTCGAACCTTGCTCCGGTGTAGGAGAGCAAGGCCTGTTACCGCCAGGCTGCCCCCTGGGGACCTCAGTCTGTATTCTATAAGCACCACTTTCAAAATTTACAAATCTCAATTTGGGTTCGTATAGGCTAAAACCCTCTTTATTCTCAATCTTGGAAAAAACCTCTAGAATCTTATTTTCATATCAAATTTTCAATTTACTGAACGAAAAAAGAGGACTTTTAAAGACACGAGCTTCATCTGAAAATACTGTCCGTCGCTGTTAGCACTTTTCTTTTGCTTGTCCTTTATGTTCTGCTGTTTCCATTCCAGCAATCTTGCTTTTCTGAGCTTCATCGGGTCTGGGACTAGTTTTCGACTGCAGTCAATGCCCCTTTTCTTAGGAAACCCACGAGAATCATCTCATAAAACCAGTGTTCCTGATTGTCACCACTGCCGGCATGATGATCTCTCTTTCAGGACGTCAGCCCTTAAAGTAATTGGCTCAGTTGAACTAGCATATTGGATGTTTAAAAATAAGTTAACACGAGCTGATTTGCCCGCGTGTTGCGCTGGGCTTTTTTATATGTAGAAAAATAATTGATTTTTAACATGTTTTTTTTTTTTAATTCTTAGAAAATTATTTTTGACATTAGCACATCAAAATCATGTAGAAACATTTTTTTTAATTTAAAATTGGAAAAAATTAAAATTTCTTCAAAAGCGATTTTCAAACGCATTACCAAACACTCATGTCATATCTCACCAGAATCATAGTTCAATCAATTTTTTTAAATAGTAATGAAAAACAAAAATCACATTTCAAATCACTGTTTGAAATTGTCATCTCCTTTGGCTATATACAAAATAATAGTCATGGTGCATGTAAGCTAGTTTGGACATTCTAGTTATAAAAAATATTAATAAGTTGAAAAAAAAAAACAATGTCAAAGGATTATTCGTGACACGTGTAACCTACCCCGGTTCTAAAAAATATATATATGTGAGGAAAAAATTGTGGTGCGTGTAAACTGACCCGGACACCGCGAGTATAAAAAAAAAGCCTGAAAAAAAGAAGAGGAAAAAACATTTTCAAATATTAATAAACAGTGAAAATTGTTAAAAAAATTAAGTTCAGAGATTTATTGTGATGCGCATAAGCTGACCCAGACACCCCAGTTATCGAAGAAATGATTGGAAAAAAAAACATGTGAAACACTTATGAACAATAGAAAACACTGTTCTTTACTCAAAAATCATTTTCGGTGGCAGGGGGACTCGAACTCCAGCAACCTGAGAAAAAATATTAACTTTTATCATCTATAATTAACTAAATAATTTGCGATGCGACGGGGTTTTTTTCTCTATTTAGAAAATTAATTGCTTGTATATGTATTGTATTTTATTATTTCAATATTTAGTTAGTGTAATTATATTTAAGAATACTGATATGAATTTTTGTCCTTAAAAAAATCCAAAGTTATCTTCCCTCTCTCTTAATATATTTTTAGGCGATAATATTCAATAAATATCAGACATATTAGAAATAAAAATATTATAATTTGTTTTTCAAACATAAACTTAATTTTTGTGTGTGTTATAATTATTTATTTGCCGTCTAAAAAGAACAGAGTAATGGAAACGGGAAGTGACTTGTATATTTTTTAATTTGACTTGTAGATAATGCAGGTAAATTTGTCAACATTTTTTTTTGATTTTTTTTTTGCAGTAATATTATATTTAAAATATTAAAAATGAAAACATTGGAAATCCTTGTAAAGAAATAAACTTAAATAAAAGAGTACAAAATTAATTTTTGAAGCCAAATTTTTTTTATATAAGATTTATTAATCATATTATTATATTAAATATATTTAAGAAAACATGATATGAATTTCTGCCCTTCAAAAAATCCTAGGTCATTTTTCTTCTCTGTCAATATATTTTTAGGCGATAATATTCAATAAATATTCAAACATATAATTAGTTTTACATATTTTAATTTGACATAAATATACAAAATATAATTAATTTGACATAATTTCAATAATATATTTAATTTAAAGGATAATCTTAGGCTATTTTGTTCTCTCTCTATATATTCCTAGGTGATGATATTCAATAAATATTAGAACATATAATTGGTTTAACATATTTTAATTTGATATAAATACACAAATATATAATTAAAAAGTCAAAACACTGAAAATTTATTTCAAGAAAGAAACTTAAACAAAAGAGCACAAAAATTACTCTTGAAGCTAATATATTTTTTTATAAGATTTATTTATTATATTATTATATTAAATTTATTTAAGAATACTGATATGAATTTCTGTCATTAAAAAAATCCTAGGTCATTTTTCCTCTCCCTATATATATTTTTAAGCGATAATATTCAATAAATATTTGAACATAATATTAGTTTTACATATTCTAATTTGACATAATTATACAAATATATAATTAATTTGATATACTTGCAATAATATATTTAATTTAAAAAACAGAATTGAAGTAAACCCAAACATTGAAATCAAATAATTCAAAACAAAATCGGAAATTAAAAGAACTGGGACTGAAATTAAACTGAAATTCATAATTAACTTGCATAGAAGGATAGAATTGAAAAAAATCAAACTTTTGGTACCTAAAATATTAAGGATTTATAATAAATTTGCATGGAAGGATGAAATTGAAATCAATCAAAACTTTGATACCAAAAATATTTAGAATTTCATCCCACCCCACAAAATTAAAAGAATGAGGACCGAACTGGATCTTCAAAACGTAATCAATTTCAATTGAATGACGAAATTGAAACAAATCAAAACCCATTTAATAAAAATAAGGGCAAGAAAAACAAATTAAAACAAATTAAAACAATAAAAAATGTTAATAAAAAAGTGAAAATCACTGTTAATTTTGGGGAATAAAAAGTGATGTGCGTAAACCAACACAGACAACCTGGTTATCAAAAAATAAAAATAAAAAAATTGTATAAGTGGAGGAAAAGAAACAATAAAAAATGTTAATAAAAAGTGGACCGAGAAATTAATCATGGTGCGCATAAGCTGTCCCGGACACTACGGTTATAAAAAAATATTTAAAAAGGAAAAAACGTTTAAGAAGAAAAAAAACATTTAAGAAGGTAAAAAAATGTAAAAAAAAAAATATTTTTTTTTTAAAAAAAAATGGTAAAAAAACGTTTTAATTTTTTTTTTTTTTTAAAAAAAATTATCTGAGTCTACATAAACAGTGATCCATGCTACAGTATAACATTGATCTGTTTTAGCTTTATAGATAAGAAAACAAAATGGATTCGGGGATTAATTATAGTGCCCTTAAGCTATTCCGGACACCCCAATAAAAAAAAATATTTGATGGAAAAAAATGAAAAACAAAATCAGTAAAAATATGAAAAAAAAACTATAAAAAAATAAAATCTGAGGATTAATTGTGGTGTGTTTAAATTAACCCAAACACCTCTATTATAAAAAAATAAAATAAAATTATATATAAGTAGGAAAAAAATATAACCAGAAAAAAAAATTTCAACACCTAACAATAATTAGAAAAAAAAGGAGCGAAAAAAAGAAAAAAATATCAAACAGTAATAAAAAGTGAAAATCACTGTTAATTTTGGGGAATAAAAAGTGATGTGCATAAGCCAACACAGACAACCCGGTTATCAAAAAATAAACTAAAAAAAATTATATAAGTGGAGGAAAAGAAACAATAAAAAATGTTAATAAAAAGGTGAAAATCACTGTTAATTTTGGGGAATAAAAAGTGATGTGCGTAAACCAACACAGACAACCTGGTTATCAAAAAATAAAAATAAAAAAATTGTATAAGTGGAGGAAAAGAAACAATAAAAAATGTTAATAAAAAGTGGACCGAGAAATTAATCATGGTGCGCATAAGCTGTCTCGGACACTACGGTTAGAAAAAAATATTTTAAAAGGAAAAAACGTTTAAGAAGAAAAAAACATTTAAGAAGGTAAAAAAACGAAAAAAAAAATAGTTTTTTAAAAAAAAAAAATGGTTATCAAAAAATAAAAATAAAAAAATTGTATAAGTGGAGGAAAAGAAACAATAAAAAATGTTAATAAAAAGTGGACCGAGAAATTAATCATGGTGCGCATAAGCTGTCCCGGAACTACGGTTAGAAAAAAATATTTAAAAATGAAAAAACGTTTAAGAAGAAAAAAACATTTAAGAAGGTAAAAAAACATATAAAAAAAATAGTTTTTAAAAAAAAATGGTAAAAAAACGCTTTAAAAAAAATATATTTTTTTTTAAAAAAAAAAATTTAAAAAAAAGGTAAAAAAACGTTTAAAAAAAATATATAAAAGAAAGCAAAATTAAGAAAGCAAATGAGGTGTGAGTTTCACTGTTTAAATCCACAGTGAAACCACGACCTCATTTAGGAATAAAAAGTGATGTGCGTAAACCAACACAGACAACCTGGTTATCAAAAAATAAAAATAAAAAAATTGTATAAGTGGAGGAAAAGAAACAATAAAAAATGTTAATAAAAAGTGGACCGAGAAATTAATCATGGTGCGCATAAGCTGTCCCGGACACTACGGTTAGAAAAAAATATTTTAAAAGGAAAAAACGTTTAAGAAGAAAAAAACATTTAAGAAGGTAAAAAAACGAAAAAAAAAATAGTTTTTTTTTAAAAAAAATGGTTATCAAAAAATAAAAATAAAAAAATTGTATAAGTGGAGGAAAAGAAACAATAAAAAATGTTAATAAAAAGTGGACCGAGAAATTAATCATGGTGCGCATAAGCTGTCCCGGAACTGCGGTTAGAAAAAAATATTTAAAAAGGAAAAAACGTTTAAGAAGAAAAAAACATTTAAGAAGGTAAAAAAACGTATAAAAAAATAGTTTTTTAAAAAAAATGGTAAAAAAACGTTTTAAAAAAAATATATATTTTTTTTAAAAAAAATAAAAAAACGTTTAAAAAAAAATATAAAAGAAAGCAAAATTAAGAAAGCAAATGAGGTGTGAGTTTCACTGTTTAAATCCACAGTGAAACCACGACCTCATTTAGCTTTTAGTATAATATAATGGTTTTTTAAAATATTTTGTGATTAAAAATATATCAAAATAATATTTTATTTTTAAAAAATAAATTTATTTTTAATATCAACATATTAAAATAATATAAAAACATAAAAAAATTATTTTAAAATAAAAAACATATATAACAATTACCAACCGACAAGCCCAACATATATGGAACCGGCCACACTAGGCCATCCCAGCCCCTATGTTCACAAGGGCCCATATGTTTCTTTCATTCAAAAATTATTAATTTTTGAATGAAAAACATTGAGAAATAAACTTAACATTCCTGTTGAGTTTTAAAACACATGTTATAAATATACATTTAAGATTACAAACCGTTGTTAATTTTCATTTTTTAAACGGAATATATCTTTTAAGACATCAATTCCTTACACTTTGATCCTCAGATTTTTAAATCATTTTCACTTTGCTCCCAAACTCTCTTAGAATTGTAATCTAACCCCTGCATTCAATTTTCTTACATCTTGAATTTATCATTTATCGTTTATCTATATTAGCGGAAGTCCATGCATCTCTTCACATACAACTCCCTAACAAAGCCCAATTAGGCATCGACTGAATGGTAACAGTGGCTAGGAAAAAAAGTTAGGTTCCAAATTTTAAATATCACAATCAAATTATTAAAGATATTTTTGTGAGACGAAGAGTTGTGTTTGAATGTAAAAGAAAAAATTATTAAGTATTTTACATAATAGATATTTTACATTAAAAATAAATAAAAAGGGTAAAATAATTTTATTTTTTTAACAATGAAGTTAATGGCATTTGCTAGGCACAAAGATATATGGCTCACACTCTGTCATGATTTTGTATTATTTTTTCATAAAAATAATATTTAAGTGTCACAAGTGCAAAAAAACTCAACAACTTGAGTTACGTTGCATTTATATGCTTAACATGTTAAAATTATCTTACTCCTAGATAAACTTTTATATGGAGTGATTCTAGGAACAAGAAAATTGGGCTGACCAAAGAGTCAGGTCAATACTGTTTTCACACACACATGTATGTATATATAAATTCATCATATTTTTCTTAATTCTTCTTTTAGGATTTTTTTTATAGGTTGGTTGAGTTATTTTTGGACTTGCCAAGTTAGTAGAGTTATATCAGAACAATTCTCACATAATTTAAATTTAAACTTGGTCTAAATAAGAAGTCAAATTTGGAGGTTTCATGATTATTGTTCTAGACCAAGCTTAATAATAGTAATAATAATAGCAAATAGCTCTCTACAATTTAGATATTTTTATGTTATGTTAAAAGAAAATAATCGTACCTGTAACATAACACAAACTTGTAAACTAGTATAATCTAAATATCCACATGAAATTAAAGCTAACAAATGAAGTAAAAGTTTTATGTTAAAGAGGTTTGTTTTGTTTTTAAATTTCTAGGTTTAGATTTTGAGACTATCATCCAAGAAAATTTATTAAACATCTCTAAATAAACTATACCAATACAGAAAGTGTACTTTTAGAAGGTGTGCTTTTAAGATCGCTGAGAAAGAGAGCTTAGTCTCAAATCACCTTCTTTAATTACAAATGAAAACAATTTTATACATATTCTAACTGAAATTATGCAATATATATATATACTAGCTTAATGCCCGCCAGTTATGCCGGGTTTTTTTTATCTATGTAGAAAATTGATTGTTTTTATATGTATTGTATTTTGCTATTTTAATATTTAATTAGTAAAATTATAATTGATAAAATCTTTATAATCGAAATGTAAAGTGGGTCGTATATTTCTTAATCGTAGATAATGTAGGTATTTTTTTTTTATGAGTTGCATATTTTCCCCAGTAATATTCAATTTGACACATTATAAATAAAAATATTGTAATTTTTTATTCGAGAAAGAAACTTATATTTTTTGCGTGCTATAATTAGTTATGTCAATGTTTAAATTACTAAACTTGCAACAGATAAAAATATGTTAGGAATGAGTTTTTTGCGTGGTATAATTAGTATGCTTGCCCGCGCATGGCGCTAGGGTTTTTTTCATGTAGAAAACTAATTGATTTTTTACATGTTGTAATTAGTTGTTTAAATATTTAATTAGTAACATTAAAATAGATAAAATATGTAACAAATAAATTTTTCCTCAGCCTAAAAGGAATAGTGTCATCGAAATGGGAAGTGGTTCGTATATTTTTTAATTGGAGAGCATGTATATATATGGACAGAAATAAGAATTATGTAAGAAATATAAAAAAACGATTTTTTTTGAAATGGTAATGAACAACGAAAATCACAATTGAAATAATTGTTTATTACTGTTTGAAATTGCAATCTCCTTTAGCTATTTTATGAAATAATAGTAGTAGTTCCCGTAAGCTGACCCGGACACACTGTTTATAAAAGAAAAAATTATAAGTGCGAAAAATACAGAAAAAATCCAAAAAGATGGGTTTGGGGATTATTCACGGCGCGTGTAAGTTGTTCCAGGCATCACAATTATAAAAAAACGTATACGTGGGGAAAAATCAGTGGAAAAAATGTTAAAAAAATGGATTCAGAGATTAGCTGTGGTGCACGTAAGTTGTCACGGAAACTTTGGTTAAAAAACTTTGGTTACATTTTTGTGTTTTTTTGCATTTATTTTATATATATGTGACATGATATTTTTTTAGTTTACAGTGATTTTTATTTTTATTTTATTTTTTAAGATTTATTTTTTATATTATTATATTAAAAGTATTTCAAAACACTTAGATTAAATTAATTTGAGATTTTAAAAAAACTCAGTTCATTTTTTTATATATATTTTCTGGCCTTGATACCTAACAAATATCATAATATAGTCGCGCGTTGCGCTAGGCTTTTTTGATGTAGCAAACTGATTAATTATTTAGCCTGTAAAGAATTATTTAGTTGGTAGATAGCAAATTGTAATCGTTAAATTTTGTTGTATTTTTTTTTCTGTATTGAATTAGTTGGTTGTTGTTATCAGTTTAAGTGCTCGGATAATAATTTAGTTAGCAACTCTCAAAATTATAATCGATAAAATTTATTAAAGATGAGTGAATTGTATTTTATAGCCAATTCATTAATGGGTGAACTTGCGTAGATATTTTATCGATTTATGTAATTTGCATATTGAAAAACTATAATTGATTAATTGGTAGGCGTGTTTTGATTGTTCTGACAGTTATTTAATTGGTGGACGTAAATTTGCAATTAATAAAATGAATAAAATATGAATTATTTTTTTCTTGTATCGAACTTGTTGATGATTGGGTTTATTTTAACAGCAACGAACGATTTAACCAGTTGATAGCAAAATTGTAACCGCTAAAATCTATCAGAGATGGATTATTTGTGGTTGATTGCTATTTTGTGTCGATTTATTTAATTCATAGATTGCAAAACTGCAATTGATTGATTATTTGGTGTGTCTTAATTGTTTTGACAATTATATAATCGGTTGATGGAAAAAATACAATCGATGATATAAATTAGAGATGAATAACTTTATTTTTTGTAGTCAATTGGGCATTCGTTGGCGGTTGGTGTTTCGTAATGGTTGGGCTTATCATTCTCTTTTTTCTTTTTTATTTATTTTTCAAGTCAAATAATTTTTTAAAATCTAATAATATTTATTGTTGTTTTTTCATTCATTTTAATTTTTTTTATAAATATTATTAGGTGTTGAAATTTCTAATTATTGTAGATAAGACATTGAAAATAATGACAATAATTATTCGTAAGTTTTTTTCTTTATAAATATGTTACACCAATTATAGATTTTGCTATTTATTTAATATTAGTGCATTTAAAATAATGATAATAACTATTTGTGATTTTTTCTCTGATAAATATGTTAGACTAATTATATATTTTGCTATTTATTTCATATCAACACCTTAAAATATATATATTCATCACTTTTTGGAATTGCGATCTCCTTTAGGTATTCTAGAAAATAATAATAATCGTCGTGGTGCGCGTAAGCTGACCCGGACACCTCGGTTAAGAAAAAAATGTATAAGTGGCAAAACAAAATAGGAATAAAAAAATCGAAAAAAAGTGGATCCGGAGATTAGTCGTGGTGCACGTAAGTTGGCCTGGACACCTCAGTTATTAAAAAAAAAAAATTCTTGTTTTTTGTAAAAAAAAAAACCAGCTAGTAAAAAAAAATATTTTTTTAACAAAAAAATCCTTTTTTTAAAAAAAATGTTCTTAAAAAAAAAACAGATTTGTAAAAAAAAAAAACAATCAGTTATTAAAAAAAAACCTTTTTTTTTAACAAAAAAACCCCTTTTTTTTAAAAAAAAAGTTCTTAAAAAAAACAGTTATTTAAAAAAAAAACTTTTTTTTAACCAAAAAACCCCTTTTAAAAAAAAATTAGTTATTGAAAAAAAATATTGTTTTTTGTAAAAAAATAAAAACAACAACCCGTTAAAAAAACAAAATCATTTGTTTTTAATAAAAAAACATTTTTTTTTAAAAAAAACAGTTCTTAAAAAAAAATTCAGATTTGTAAAAAGAAAAAACAACAACCAGTTATTAAAAAAAAACAATAATTTTTTTTAAAGATTTTTTTTTAAAAAAACAGTTCTTTAAAAAAAACACATTTAAAAAAAAACAGTTCTAAAAAAAAAAAAACAAACTGGAAATCAGATTGGTGGCCGAGCGGTTCGAACTCGCGCGCGTCTGTGTTGGCAGCGCGCGGCCAACCGCTCGGCTAAAGCTTTTCATTTGTCAATTTCACCATAAAAAATACATAAAGAAGACCTATGTAAAAAAAAAAAAGAAGAGGTGGACGAACTCGCGCGACGCACGGACGAAATAAGTCCAATCCACAGTACAACGCCCGAGCTCTTTTAGATATATACTAATATATATATGGGGTTTGATTTATGTTGATTTTTTCTATTTCTAAAATCAAAATCAAACCTAATATATAATATAATTTTTAAAAAATCTAACTGAAATTATCCAATAAATTAGAAAAGTGGTTCGGTTCAGTTAATTTCAAAGAAGTTTTACTGATTTTTTTGAAGTCATCATTCATTTACTCACCCCACTAAACATTTAACTCATTGCTCGTAAAGAAATAATAATCAGGTGGTATTTATAATAAGATAGCGTCATGAGAGAATTTTTAAATCCCCCGCCTCACCCACCCTAGAAGGGAAAATGAAAAAAAAAGAGGAGGATTCTTATCCAGCCATGTGGTTGCAACGAAACCATCATGGCATCATCATCCGAGCGCATGTGAGTTCTTTGGCACATAAAGACAGGCTTTTATTGTATGATAATTTGTCCAGAGACATTAAATGCAAACTTTCGGAGGCCGGTTTCGAGTAAGTTGGCCAACTCATGATTTGACTCGTTTAACCATGACCCGAGTCTTGGACCCAGGTTAGATATCTTGTAGCCACAGCCTAGCTGACCTAACATTTAGTGCATAGGTGGGGTTTTGGTTCAAATTTCGGTGGATGCTAATTACGTCCGTATCAGAATAAAACTGCAAGGAAATAGGTGTAAAGCACCACCTAAGCCACTCATCACCCCTTAAAGTTGTACGAGTGGAGAAAAGCATTACAAAGAGTTAACAGGGTCCAGCGACCTCTGGTGATCCCGATAAATCTCTTCCAAGAGTGAGCAGAACTGGAAGGTTAGATTCACCTAGATTCTGCGTTTTCTTTGACAATTTGGGAGCGATGGAAGATCCCAAATCCTTAATCCCAGCTAAAATCCTGACTCTTGAGTCATTTACAGCATGCTCAAAATCTAGCTAAAATCCCAGTTCTTTCAGCTAGTTTTGCGATGTATGTTTAGAGTAAGATTCCGGATACAAGGCAACTTGAATAGACATGGAAGAGAAACGAAATCAAATTTAGATTTTGTACACAAAAATAAAATAAAATCCTCAAGTGCTCGAGACCATATACACATAGTCTAAACATATAAAAAGAAAATAGACCGCCACGATAAATTAACACCACAAAAATGCAATCCATAACTTTTTTTTCCTTCTAAGAATTCCTATATCCCACTTTATTGAGATGAGCTGACACTTTTAATAAATCTACAAACCTGTATGAATATGCCCATACTATAAATAACCACACCTCATTTCAACAGGAATATTCCATCGAAATAACGAAAACTATCGGGATGATCTGGCCATAACGGGTTTTTTCCGATGATTCTTTGCTCGTTTTCCGAAAGCACCACAAAACCCACAAGCAGACACCCTCGGAGAGGGAGGCTCTATCGCCGGAGACACCCTGCCGGTGCGGTAGCCACGTTGCCCGCCGTTGGATCGGTTTCTCTCAATGGTGATGATGGGCGTCGTTGATGATCTTGAAGCTGGTCTGACATCGTTCTCTAGCTTGATATCTGTCTTTTGATCATGCTGTGGCTCTTGTTCTTCCTGTTCTTGTTTTTGGTTCAGCTCTCCTGAGATAAGCTTATCATCCCATACAAGCCCTGAGGAACCTTGCCTCCTGAAAGACATAGCAGATCTTTGCAAGCCAGCCATTAATGAATCCTCTCTCTCTCTCTCTCTCTCTCTCTAGACCTTTCTCAATGGGCGCTGCTATAAACGAATGAATCATTCATATACGACTTTTCTCTTCTTTCTATATACTAATATTTATAGAAAGGGACATAAAACAAGAAGATAAACAATGGTCGGGATGGTTCGGTTAAAGAGAGATAGGTCACAAGAAGGCAACTTGGTCATATATAACAAGACTTGTTTAGCCTTGTTCTTTCTGTTGAGATTCATCTCGAAAAAGATTGTATTAATTTTTCTTTTATCATCGTAAAATAACTATTTTGTAAATTTATTCACTTAATTAACTGCCTGGCCTGTGATTTCATTTGCTATTTACTGTGTATTATACGATCAATTAATCAGGTTTAATATAATATGTGGGCCAATAAATACGTGGTTAGTGATTGGTTTCTATGTCTTCACCATTGCTGACCCTTACCTAACTCATCCTCCACGCGAAGCCGCCTTTGTTTTAGCATGCACCATCTAGCTTTGTACTGTTTTTCCATGTAAAATTAAGGGCGTTATATATATATATATATATAAACTGAAGCTAAAACTAAGTAATGGGGGAAAGAAATTGCTGGAACGATTATCCGAGAGCTTGTTTGATCATATGAAGCTCAACAAAGACAGCACAGCGTTTGATTTGTCGATTTTCATAACCAAGAGAAGACTCATATGAATTGAAGGCTTTTTTGGCATCTAGTTCACCTGCAACAAGTTGTTCCTTGTGTCATCCGGTTTCTATTATGATAATTAATTATTATTATTTTTGGATTGGAACAAAGGGTTTCCAACTCAAGATATTTTTTAAAAGAGAAAGGCACTAATAATGTATACGATCAGTATCAGTGTTATTATTATTATTATTATTATTATTTGAATCCATAATAACTTCGTGCTTAATCGATTTCTTTTCCATGAAAAAAATTCGATTCTAGGGCAACTAGCTATACTACACAATATAATTGAATTGAATTTATATAAAAATATGTAAAAGTAAATTTACTTATAATTAAGCAAATAATTTAATTTCAAACAAGATATAAATACATCAACTCTCAAATATATATTATGTGAAGGAAAATTACTTTCCAATTTTTGATGAACAAATTTGAGAAGGAAGGAACGTGATTAATCTCACGAGGATGGAACAACATATGACGCAATCGAATACCCAATAATAAAATGCTGAATCACAGGCAGTATAGTTTTATTAAATAAGCGAAAATGTGACCTCCCACATGTTGTCGTAGTTGGCTGGCACCTTCATCGCTCAGACGACTGATTAATTTAATAAATTAAAATTGACTTTCTTTCCATCAATTAATTAAGCGTGGAAAACACTTTTTTTTTTAAAGAAAAAAAAATCTAATCCACTAAATTTCTCGGTTTTATTAATAAAATATCTTAAATCACATTTGACTGTTCCTTTGATGTTTGTTGTCATCTTTTTGGCTGGCTCAATGGGATTGTAATTAGGTACATTAGGAATTTAAATCTTGCAAAATAACAAAAAAAAAAAACTCAAATAAATCATCGATCAACATTAGGATGAATACTCTATACAGTTAATTGCCAAAAAAATAATGTGTAGGCATTGTCAATGATTGTTACAACATTCAAGAAAACTAAGATTATGCAACGAAATATAATTGTGTTTTCTAAAATGAACCAAGAAACATATCTGTTATAAAATCTCTTTATTTAATTAAGACCTAAGTGTATCTAATTTAGGGTTGTCATTTTAATAATGAAACAATTATACATTAAATCAACCCTGTATAACAAAGTTAATTGCTAATTTCATGATCCAAAACATGTGTTGAAACTGAACTGAAATGACTTGAAGTTTGTAAATTCAAAGTATATTGAACACCGAAGAAGAGTTCACTTCCTTGATCAAAGAGATTAACTGGCTATTAAATAGCCTTACATTTACTGGGAATGAGAAATAACAGCCCACGATATTAACAACCTAGAATCGTGGTAGTAGACTAAGTCAAAAACAAACAAACTTATCCCTCAACTATAGGAGGGTTATTAGCACGTTCTCAGGAACCTTATCAGCTAGAATCTTTGACAACTTCAACATCCACCCTTAAATTGATTATTATGATTCAATTTATTCCAGGCCATTTGCATATGCCCATTAAGTCTTGCATATTTTGAAATGCTTCAAGTTTCAGTGGCTTTGTCATTACGTCTGCAATCTACTCTTGAGTAGAACACTGCAGCAGTTCCACTACTTTATCTTTGACAAGATCTCGAAGAAAATGGAACCTTACATCTATGTGCTTACTACGACCATGCATTACTGGATTCTTTGATAGCCTAATTGTTGAGACATTATCGCAATAAACCACTGTTGGACCAATTTGCTTAGGATGCAAGCAATTTAAGATTCTCCTTAACCACACTACTTGACATGTACTTGGAGCAGCGACAATGAATTTTGCTTCAATAGTGGAAAGAGTGACCACTGGTTGCTTATTTGAGGACTATGATACTGCTCCGGAAGCAATTTAAGATTCTCTTAACCACACTACTTGACATGTACTTGGAACAACGACAATGAATTTTGCTTCAATAGTGGAAAGAGTGACCACTGGTTGCTTCTTTGAGGACTATGATACTGCTCCGGAATTCATCATAAATACATACCTTGACGTACTCTTTCTGTCATCTTGGTCTCTAGCATAGTCACTATCTGTATAACCAATCAGCTCTCCATCTCCTCCCTTCTTATAGAACACTCTGAAATCTATAGTTCCCTTCACGTATCGTAGGATTCTTTTGGCTGCCAGCAGATTAGTCTCAGTAGGATGCTCCATATACCTGCTAATTAGGCTTACAATGTACATAATATCTGGTCATGTGACAGTTAAATACATGAAACTCCCAACTATTTGTTTATAGAGTGTGCTGTCTATTTTTCCATCCCTTTCATCACGAGTGAGCTTGAATCCAGGAACCACAGGGTTATGTACTGAGTTACATTGACCCCATGTGGAATCTGTCTAACACTTCCTGTGCATATTTTCATTGACATATGAAAATACCATTTGATTTATGTATGACTTCAATGCCAAGAAAATATCTCATATTCCCGAGATCAGTCATATCAAATTCTATCATCATGGATCTCTTAAATTTCTTAAACAACACCCCATCATTCCCAGTGAATATGAGATCATTAACATATATGCATACAATCAAAATTTTACCTTCATCAGCTGTTTTGACGAACAATGTGTGCTCGAAAGGACATTTATTGAATCCTTCCATGATAAAATATGCCTCTATTCGACTATACCATGTTCGTGGAGCTTGCTTGAGTCCATATAGTGCCTTCTTAAGGCGATAAACCTTTCCTTTCCTTCCTTTATGTTCATATCCGGGTGGTTGTTCAATGAAAACTTCTTCATTAATCTCTCCATGCAAGAAGGCTGCTTTGACATCGAGTTGATAAATCTTCCAGCTCCTTTGTGCAGCAATAAAAATAATCACTCGAATTGTATCCAATCGAGCTACGAGTGCAAACACTTCAGAAAAATCCACTCCATATTGTTGATAATATCCCTTTGCAACAAGTTGAGCTTTATACTTATCCACCTCCCCATTTTCATTCAATTTTGTCTTGTAGATCCATTTGACTCCAATAATTTCCCCCTGGATGGCAGGTCAACCAATTCCCATGTTTTGTTCTTCTCTGTTTCTTCTATTTCTTTATCCATTGCTTGCTGCCATTTCTCACTCTTCACGACTTCATAGTAGCTTGTTGGATCGCCATTAGTAAACAGAGCTAGATGAGTCTAGTTCATATCTTCTTCATCAGAGATACCAGTATCATAGTCTTTCATCCAAATAGGTGGCCTTCGGTCTCTTCCCTCTAGAGGTGCACTGCTCGTCTGATGACTGCTTTCAGGTGCATTGCTTTCATCTGTAGTAGACTAAGTCAACCTAGAATCATGGTAGTAGACTAAGTCAAAAACAAACAAACTTATCCCTTAACTATAGGAGGGTTATTAGCACGTTCTCAGGAACCTTATCAGCTAGAATCTTTGACAACTTCAACAACATGAATATAATCACAATACATTAATTATATGGCCAACTATTTTTTTTCTTTCTCTATTATCTTCTTTCCTCTCAATATCAAACATTCATTGAACTCTGGTTGGATGAAATCCGAGATTAAATTGAAGATGTCTCAAAGAAACTTGAACTAAATTGAAAGAAAAGAGCTTGGGTGTTGGTTGGATTCAAAATAAAAAAAATCAATTAAAAAGTTATATATTTAGGGATTAAAGTAAACAAAGAAGAAAAGAAAGGCTAGTGTGTGCAAACTGAACGTCAGCTAGTGGAAGCTAAAATCTTGGTTAGGATAATATATGAAGGCTCAAATAACATCCAAAAACAGTTTTTTTTTTGTAATTGAAATCACTTTTACATATAATTTTTTAAAAGTAGCACGTGTTTAAAATAGAAACTTGATGTGACTTTAGCAATCATTTCTCTCTCTTTTCTTTTCTTGTTTTTAGCACATGAAATTTATTTATTTTTTGACTAAAAAGAATTGGATTTTTTGTCCATCTATAATTGTGTCTTTAGTTTTAATTGTTTGAAAACTAAAAAAAAATGAATAATTTTTTCTCAAAATTAAGCATCAATCCAAAGTTTTTTTTTCACAATGAAAAGCTCATACCAAGTTAACTAAATAAAACAAAAATCCCAAATTTCAAGTCAACAAAATATAAAAAGACCTAATTGAAGAAAAAAAACATGACAAAAAATCAAAAAATAACTCAAATGATGAAAAAAAGGGCAAGTAAAAAGTGAGCCCGCAATAAAAAAGAAAGAAAGAAAATCACCTTTGCAAAGTAGATAAAGTGTCTTCTTCTTGACTAAACAGGACCAAATTTTTTGTCAATTTACAATTTTATCCCTTTAATTCTAATCATTTGAAAACTGCAAAAATCCCATCCACAAACTTTGTAGGAGGGTTAGAAGCTACTTGTCAAGCCAGCCAAGGACGACTTTGCTATTCCCGATGATCGAACAATTCTGAGGGATTGAAACTTCGTTACGTGTGATGTTTTCTCAGGTAGTAGAACTGACTAATGTTTGAAAAAGGAGGCAGATATGTCTATCACCACCATCAGAATGTCTTATATTACCAGAATTTCATCATTTCATGAAACTGAAGTTGCATATTTCCCAAGATTGCAAGATCTAAATTCGAGTTTAATAGTGTGCCTAAATAGTTATTTTTGTGCCCTAGTGAACCCTTGAGTTTCATAAACACGTGGTAAAATACATAGTTTGTGTGTAATATGAGGGTTCCAGTACTGCAAGTGGTTGGTTTTCACGTGCAGCCTATCAAATCAGGCACCGAAGGGATTTGTTTCGGGGCAAGGAAGAAGACGAAGACGATTGAAAAATAAAGGATTGCTATAAGTCAAAACATGAAAAATATGATACCTCATGGTCCCATCACTAATTCTAGATATTGATCATCAATATTGGCACGATACTTCAGAGGAAGATGTTTACAGGGCTAGAGATATTTTATAGACCATTATAAATGGTGGCATACCCATTTACAATTTACAGGATGCCATGGTCCGGCTAAGAAATTCAAACTAATAAACAGAATGTCAAAACAAAATCTTGGTAAAAATTATAGAATATTTTTATGCATCATGCTTCTAATTAGATATATAGAACTGGTCTCATAGACATACTACAAAAACCGATTTTGGAACATTATACTAAATTGTAAACTATATTAGGGTTTTAAACAATAAATGCACAATAAAAATCATTATTCCTCTAAACTCGGAATCATTATGAATTGTAATAATAAAATTATTATTTTGCCCCTCCATTTATTGTGTTTTTTAACCTTAGACCTGAGGGTTTTTTTTTTTAGCATTTCTATGCACAGTAAAATACCTCCATTAAAGATAAGATCCAAGAGTTGATTGTAGGGTGGGACGATAATTTACCATTTTTGTCATATTTTATGCCACGATACTATATGCGTGTTGCCAGACACGTCATCCATTTCCGCTCTCTTGCTGATTTTGGATAGCGCGTGCGGTATTTTTCTTATGTGTAAAAATACTCAACTGACATCTATAATGATTCTCCATCATGTTTTCTTCCTCCTAGTGCGGTGTGTGGCATTCCGTGGTGGTCGAAGACGTGACAGTGGTCGGCTGTAATTTCCCTCCTTTCTCTCTCCTACATGCGAAAGAGCACATCAAACCCCGTTGTTTATTGGATGTTCATTGTAGTCCCTGATCATTTGATTGTTTTGTATGGTCCTTATTTCTTTTATAGAAGTTTTTATTTGTTTCAATTATGTCCTTCAATTGAGATTGATTATATATTGTAGTTTCATTTTGATCCATAGTCTTTTAATTTTTGGATTGGTTTTAAATCCTCAGTATTTTTTGTATCAAAATTTTGATTTGTTTCACTTTTATCCTTTAATTCAAATTGATTATATATTTTAATTTCATTTCGATTCTCAAGGTCTTAATTTCTGGTTTTGTTTTAAATCCTTTAATTTTTTCAGTATCAAAGTTTAGATTTGTTTCAGTTTTGTCCTTTAAACAAAATTTATTACAAATATGTTTTTTATTTCAACCCTTATACTTTTAATCTTTTATTTTATTTTAATTAATTTATATATATTTCTGAAATGATTCCTATTTTTGTCCCTGTTTATATGTACATGCTCTTAGGTTTTGTTTTTAATTTTTATTATTTCCTCTGTTATTAAGGTTTTTCTTATTTAATGTTTAAAGGTTTACCCTAGGTCAAATGAAGGAGCTCCGAGAAAATGGTCTTTGTTATAATTGTGATGATAAATGGGGGCCTGGGCATAAGTGCAAGTCAGCGAGACTATTTATTATGGAAGGGGAAGAATTGGAGGGTGAAGAGATAATGAATACAGGGTTGACAGGCAAATCAGAAGATCACCTAAAGGTAGAGCTATTTAAGAAGAGGATTGAACCTGAGATATCAATACATGCCTTATGTGGGTCACCTAACCCGAAAACAATGAGAATTGTGGGGACACATTGGAAGAAGGATAGTGGTCAAACTGATAGATACCGGGAGCACCCATAATTTCATTGATCCGTCGGTCATACAGGGTGCTTGTCTATCTTGTAACAACCGAGAGCGATTGAAGGTTAAGGTAGCAAATGGGCAGACTGTAGAGTACGAGGGAAAAATTCCGGCAGTCCCATTATAGATGCACGATAATGTGTACTCCATTGATTTTTTTGTATTAACATTAGGTGGTTCTGATGCTGTTTGGGGAGTACAATTGTTGCGAGGCTTAGGGCCCATTATGTGGGATTTGTCCCAGTTATGCATGGAGTTCTTCATAAGGGGCACATAATGTAAGTTACAAGGTATGTCCTCAATTGACAATTCTATGATAAATGGAGAAAACTTTGGTAAAGTTTATAGGCAATTTAAAAATAGATTAGTTATTCAGATGATTGATGTTGAAAATCCTGAGTTGTGGTCCATAAAACATCATACAGAACCTTAATTACAGACCTACTACAATAGTATTCTGAAATGTTTGATGAGCCTAAAGAATTACCCCAACCCGAGCCCATGATCACCACATTGTGTTATAATCAGAATCTAAACCAATTTGTGTAGGACCCTATAGGTACCTATATTTCTGGAAAACAGAGATTGAAAAAATAATTAAAAAGATGTTACAGTTGAGAATTGTAAGACCCAATCAGAGTCCCTTTTCATCCCTAATTTTATTAGTGAGGAAGCAAGACAGTAGTTGCAGACTTTATGTGGATCATAGGGCAGTTAACAAGGAGACCATCAAGATTAAATTCCCTATATATATCATGGATGAACTGCTGGATGAATTGCATGGTGTAACAATCTTTAGTAAATTGGACCTAAGGTCAGGTTACCATCAGATTAGGGTTCACCCTGAGGACGTACCCAAAATAGCCTTTCGGACATATGAGGGCCATTATGAATTTCTGGTTATGCTATATGGCCTTACCAATGTCCCAGCTACTTTCCAAAGCCTTATGAATGATATTTTTAAACCATATTTAAGGAAATTTATACTAGTATTTTTGATGATATTCTGGTTTATAGCAGGAATCTGTATGATCATATTCAACACTTAATTATTGTTTTAGGGGTTTTTAGACAGCACTAATTGTTTGCAAAGGAGTCTAAGTATTGTTTTATGTATACAAAGATTGAGTATGTAGGACATTTAATATCCAAGGAGGGAGTAAGGGCAAACCCTAACAAAATAGAAGCCATGCTAGAATGACTGTTACCTACGAGCCTTAAATCCCTCAAATGATTCCTATGATTAACAGGGTATTATAGAAAGTTTATCAAAGGATATGGTTTGATCACAGCCCCCCTCACAGCCTTACTTAAAAAGAATTCATTCATATGGACTGATTCAGCTAGGAAGACCTTTAGAGATCTAAATCATGTTGTAACTAACCCTCTTGTCTTGGTTTTACTTGATTTTTCTATTCCTTTTATTATTTAATGTGATGCTTCTAGTGTTGGTGTGGGGGTCATTTTAATGTAGCAGGGAAGGCCGTTAGCTTATATGAGTCAAGTCATACAAGAGAAGGCTCTATAACTATCCACTTATGAAAAGGAATTAATGACTTTAGTCCTAGTAGTAAAAAAATGGAGACCCTATCTATTAGGTCACCAATTCAAAATACAGACCGATCACCATAAGCTAAAGTATTTACTGGAGCAAAAGGTTGGTATTCCACTCCAATAGAAATGGATCACCAAGCTTTTGGGGTATGAATTCACGGTGGAATACAAGCAATGGAAGGACAACAAGGTGGTGATGCCTTATCTAGAAATATGGAGACACAGAAGAAGTGAGGACTCTTAGAAGCCATCACAATACCAACTAATCTTTGGGTGGAAAACCTCAAGCCTCACTATGTAACAAATTCTAAACCATAACAAATTTTACAGGGTCTATAGCAGGGTGATCAGTCGAATCCACACTATCAAGAGATGAATTGGCTACTATTCTACAAAGGCAGGTTGACTATTCTCAGGGAACTAAGAGAATATATCCTAAAGTTGTGGCATAGTAGCCCACAAGGGGGGCCACACAGGATTCCATAAAACCCTACAAGGAGCTAGGGAAGAGTTTCATTGGACTGGGATGAAGGGAGATATCAAACAATTTATTAGAGAATGTGAGAACTGTCAATGCAACAAGGTTGAGAATATATTCCCATCGAGTTGCTACAACCATTACCTATACCTATGAAGGTCTAGACTGATAAATTCCCTTGACTTTATTGAAGGATTACATAAGTCAGAAGGATACACTATAATTATGGTAGTGGTAGATCGATTGTCTAAATATGGTCATTTTATTCCTATTTCTCATCCATACACAACAGTTAAGATTGCTATGGTTTTTTTAAACAACATTTTCAAACTACACGGGATGCCTACATCCATTATTACAGACAGGGGTCCTACTTTTACAAGCTCATTCTGTAGAGAATTGTTTAAATTACAAGGCACAAAGTTAAAGCTTTCGACTGCCTACCATGCTCAAACGAATAGCCAGACCGAGATTGTAAATAAAATGGTGGAGCAATACTTAAGGTGTTTCTTAGGGGACTGACCCAAGGGGTGGTTTCAACATCTACCACTAGTAGAATGGTGGTACAACACATCAACACATACATCCACTAAGTTAACTCCATTTGAATTAGTCTATGGCTACCCCTCCCCCCCCCAAAAAAAATACAATTCATACCAGACACCACACAGTTACAGGAGGTGAAAAATACCTTGAAAACACGAGATGAAATCCTTAGCATCCTCGAAGCTAACCTGCAACAGGCATAAGACAAAATGAGAAAGTATGCAGATCACAATCATACAAATAGAAATTTTGAGGAAGGGGACTGGGCTTACCTCCATTTGCAGCCCTACAAGCAATAGTCAGTAGCCCTCAGAGGAAGAATATGAAGTTGCCTCCTAGGTCTCATGGACCCTTTCAAGTGTTGAAGAAGATAGGACTGGTAGCTTACCGTTTGGATTTACTTCCTAAGTCAAAGATCCACCCTGTCTTCCACATGTCGTGTCTGAAGGAGAAATTGGGACAACGTCACCAACTGGTGGTGACTCTATCTCCCACTGATAAAGATGGGGTCGTTTGACCAGAACCTGAGGAGATTATAAGGAGGAAGACGATGAAGAAAAAGGGGAAAACAGTGACTGGGGTATTGGTGAAATGGAGAGGGTTGGGAGTGGAGGATGCATCGTGAGTGGCATTTACAGATTTGGCAAAAAAGTTCCCTGACCTTATGGGCAAGGTCATTTAAAGGGGAAGGCAATGTCACGTGCCCACGTGCCAGGTCGTGTCATTCGCAGGGGATGGTCTCACGTGCCCACGTGTCAGGTCTTGTCGACTTGTCATTCGCAGGGGATGGCCTCGTCACGTAGCATGGTCTCGTCTCATCAATTGTCATCCATGTAGTCAAGTCAGCCGTAACCTCAGTCAAGTCAAGAACAACATGGTGCTAGCTGAGCTAGTTTGGTTGGTTTGGTTGGGCCACTGTTTGGTTGTTTAATCTAGTTACCATAACTATGGTCTTTAGCTTTTAGTTAGTCTTTTAGTTATATTTAAATTAATGGCCACGTGTTAGGCCTAGTAATAGATAAAGTTTGATTAGATAAGTTTAGTCAATTAGATAAGGATTAGCTTAGTGGTATTTCATTCAAACTGGAATTGTTGCTTTTAATTAATATTTAAACTATCATTATCAATAAAGGAGATACTGAACAATTTTCCTAAAATTAGTATTGGAGGTCTTGGATTCCTCGAAAATCCATAACTAAATTACATAATTACTCATAGTTGGTGGTGGGAACTTAACAGAATATGGTGATCTAACTAGGACTTATGAATCTTGTTGACATGTTTTTGCTTAATTTGACGCATCAAATTCTTGAGATCATAGACGAATTCTTCTTGTCTTCAAATTTTCTTTAGATCTTTATAAAGATTCCTCGAAGCGTGATCTAATGCAATGACAACTCGTACCATACTTGAGATTATTTCTGTTGCGGAAGAAATAACTTGCTAAGCTTCCATTGGTGCTCGGAAAAAGACACAGCTTGCAGTATTCCCAATATTCTTCCACTGTATAAATATCCTCAGAGGTCTAGTTGTGTTTGGTAGAAAATCCTAATTGATCCAGGAACGTAAGAACCATCTAAAAAGGCAAAGCTAAATAAATGTAATTTTAGCAATTATGTTTACTTTTAACTTTTCAAACGAAACAATTATATCAATAGCAAAAATGACTTTATTTAGTGGACAACTATTCCTACACATTTCTACATAAAAATTAGAAGACATAAAAAGTTGAAAAATACATATATTCATTGAAATTATATTGTTGATATTTGTTAATTAAAACACAAAAATGATGAACAATAGAAGTAGAATTAAAAAATAGAAATGAAGAACATTAGAAGAAGAATTTGCTTCTCTTGAAAACCAAACAAAATAAGAAAAAAAGCCTCAAATACCATCATACAATTGCGTTCCTAGTGTCCATCTTATTTGTTGTATAGAGGAAGAATTGCTTCTTCTCCAATGCATAAGAAAAAACTAAGGAAGGTTGAAGAAGGGTTGGACTGTGTAGATGCTGCCGATGAGGAGGAGTGACTGACAATGCTGGAGGGAAGGCTGCTGGTGCTTGTCAGGAAGTGCGGCTACTGGAGGACAGAAAGCTAGGTGCCACTGCTTTTTGAAGAAAATCGCGGTTGTTAGCTGTCGTGGTGAAAAGAGAGAGATCGTTGGTGCTGAGGTGAAGATGGTGTCGGTGCTGAAGAAGAGGGTGACTGTCATTGGTGGCTTCCCGTGTGTGTCTTTTTTCAGTGTGTTCCTGTATTATTTCATATTTCCTCCCGTTGTCTCCTTCGTTCATCTACGTGTTTGCTATTTTTTGCTCCCCTATGTTTCCTTCGTTTTTTTCTTTTTCCAATTTTCCCAGTCCCTTTGTCTTTGTTGTCTCACCCTATTATAAACTAAATGTGCAGGTTGCAGGGCATAAAAATGATGCCCAGGAGATGGTGTGTTGCAGTGCTTTAAATGGTGGTTATGGCTACCGGCATGGTACAAGCATGGTTGCTGGTAATGCCTTGGCATGCTAGTTTTTAATTAAAAAAATAATTTGAAATAACATTAAAAATACAAAATATAAAATAGACAGTAAAAAAAAGGTTGAAAGAAAAATGAGTTTTTTGAAGAATAATGTTTTTTCTTCAATTTTGGCTACCGATTTCACCCAAAAAAGTTTCGTCTTCACAAATTTTGATCTTCTCAATTTAACCTAAATTAGACTTCTAAACTTAATTTCTCAACAATTAAGCCCTTAATAAAATTTTGACTCATTTAAAGTATAATTAAGTCCTTGCACTTAATTAAATCGTTAAATTAATTCCTAAATATAATTACATTTTAAATTGGTTATCGATTAAATCAAAATAACCCATAAAATATATTTATGTTTTTCGACTTAATTTTTATGTATATTTATCCAATAATAAAAAAATTTATTATTGAATCTGCATTTTCTTTCATTTCTGGGCACAAAAATGATACGATCGGACTCTTGAAAATATCCAAAAATTTTACCTTGATTTTCTACCAAAATCAACTTTTTTATTTTATTTTTGTTATTTTTATTTGATTTAGAATAAATTTGGGGGAATAACCCCGGAATAGATTATAACAGTTAATATAATACATGCAACAAAACTGTGCGAACAATTTCTTACTTCTCCTACGTAGGCTTGTCCATTCTATGACTGGATATGTGGGAGAATCCTTCAAAAAAGAGCGGTCAAGATGATGTAACTTGAAAATGCTGTTACTTATGTAATCAAATATATATAAACGTTTGGTACCTGTACTCTTCATTTCTTCTTTTCGTAATCCCTATCATGTTTTGTTTTTCAATACGGTCCTTTTCCAGTGATTGATTATAACTCTCGATCAGTTAATGTCACACGGAGGTGGTGGCGTGTCAGCCAATGGGCTAAGGTGCTGTTAAGTCAACAGCAGTAAAGAAAGGAAATACCTGTTATCAAAATTTAAAGAGATGCGAAGGATAGATATCCATAGCCATGGAAATGGTTGCTTGACATTTGTGCCAAGGGAATGCTTCTCTCCTGAAACTTGACTATCGAGTGAAAAGGTATCATTTGATTTAGATCCCTCTTTTGGAGAAAAATAAAAAATTGGAATCTTATATTTTCTTTAATTTAATTTAATTTAATGAAGTAAATTATACGTTTTTCAAATTATACGTTTTTCAAATTATACCCAGGTTTATGAGTTATTTTGATTTACCTTCAAATCTTATATATATTTACACCTATCGGATTAGTGGATGGTAAATAAAAAAGAGGTGAAAATACAATGGATTTTGAATAAAATATTCACATAATATCAAAATGGCATGACTTTGATGAAAGGGAATAACAAGCTAGAAATTAACATAATATCTTGCATGGTAAGCAAACGAAGTGTTTTTCTTTTTAAAATAACAAAATATGTAAGAGAAGAGTCTTCAGATTATTTCAAGCTTACATCTTCAGTTGTAAGAAACTAAAATAAAATTTGAATGCAAAAATTAAAAATAGAATAAGCAAAAAGAGCAATTAGAAAGAAAAAATAGAAATAAAAAAAAATTATGGACAAAATTAAAATAAAAAACATTTGAAAAAACAAGGACTAAAATTAAATTAAAAAATAATGAAAATATATATATATATATATATATATATATATATATAAAATCAACAACAATCAGGCTGCTGCAAGATTCACATCGCATCCGCACAATGCCTCATCATCTTTGTTTGAAGAACGCATGAGCAAGATTGGGGTGAATCAGCACACCTTTAACCGGCAAGTTTTGCACTTGTTTGCCTTTTATTGAACAACACCCCTCTACCCAGAACCATTCCCATCGCCTTCTCTCACCGACTTCTCTCCACACCGCCATTCCTGACCCGAGATCTCTATACAAGCATAGAGCCCCATCACCCCTTGCACATTTTGTCGCCGCCCAACTTGCCCTGCCCCCTAAAACTCTCCTTCCCAATTCAGCAGGCATCTTCTCTTTCAAGCACCACACGTGTCTTTCATCCAGCTCCCACACGCAGGCATCGCCGCCACCACTCCTGCCACCGACAAGTGCCAGCCTCCCATCGAGCTGAGCTAATGCGGCGAATTCAAGTTTATCTGCCATGTGCACACTCAATTCTTGCCATTTATTGGACTTAATCTCAAAGCCCATTATGCTATAGGCCCGGGCCGAGGTAATCCAATATAGCACCCCTTTGGAATAGACACTCTCATTAGGGGTCCAGACCGTTAGCCTCACAGCAAATTCCACTGGCATTGGCCCCGCAATCTTCCACGCGTCATCCTCCGAGTCGTACACTTCAATTGTGGGCACATACATGGCAGCTCCGCGTGGAGCTGTGGACATCCCTCCTGCCACGTAGACTCGAAAATGTAAGAATGGACTGTGTTGGGTTGGGCCTAAGATCACAACACCAACAGCTGGATTAGTCCTCGCAATCTTTAGCTTTGGAAGGTACCTAAATTCCTTGGTGAAAGGGTTGCATATGGCTAATTGGAGAGCTGTAGAATCTGCGGGTTTTGAAAGAATTAGGCTCCCTATCGGAGCAACGGGTCGGGTCGGTTCGGGTTGAAACTCGAGAGATAACTCGTGCCACCTGTCGACACTTGGATTGTGAAGATAACAGCATAGCCCACGACTGCGTGTGGGCAGAGCTACAAACCATGCTTGGTGGTGTCGGACCATTGATGCGGCGGTGCTCAAGGGGTATGAAGTGGCGCAGGTGTGCCAATACCGGCATGCTGTCTTGGCACGAGCCAAGGAGTCGGGAGGGAGGAAGGAGAAGATGGTAGCAAGGAGATCAAATGGGAGGTGGTTCCACATTTTTCAAAATGGCTTCTCTCTAAAGTTTGGGCCATGGAAGCGTATATAAAGTACAATTTGAGGTCACAAAGCGAATCAATTATTTAAGATGAAAAAGGGTTGTGTGTGACCCACAATCACGATCTGATCTGGCCTCCATGTGAGTGTTAATTCTTCTTTAACACAAAAGGCCAGAAAGAGCGCTCTCTCTCTCTCTCTATACTTCAAAGATAGATCATGACGACGAGTAATAAGGAAACGGACGAATAAACCTCTGCTATTTTGGATCAGTCATTTTCACTATTCACATCGGTATGCTCAATATTTCATTATGAACAGTTTGCCTACTCGAACAGGTCCCCGGCAGGGCCATCACGAGATGCTTTGACAAGTGAGGATACAGCAGCCAGCTGTCAAGCGAGGATGGTTTTGGTTTTTTAGCTTGTACCTTTATTTTTTTTAATTATTTTGGTTGAGAAGATATTAAATTTATATCTTTTTTATATAATTCTAGTGCTATATTAAAAATTAAATAAATATTATTTTCATATGTTTTTAATTAAAAATAAATATGTTAAAGTTTTTTTCTAGACAAAATGATAGTCATTATATAGTTTTTAAGCTTCTATATCGCTAGAAATATATATATATATATATAGTTTTATTTAATTTTATATTTTTGCACTGATATAAGGTTTCTTTGAGTTAAAAAATTGGGTTATTAAAACTCCAAGAGAGCTTATTAGATGTTTGTATTGGTGAAAATAGGTTTGTAAACATTTTTTGGTTCAAAAAAGCCCACCTTGATTTTGTAGCCATTTCTTCGGTGGTTAAAACTCGGATAAGCAAACAACATGATATCTAATTTATCTTTTTAAGAAAATAAAAAAAGACAAATAATGTGTCATTTTCCATAAAATAAAATAAAACGTAAAGAAGGCCAATCATGCGAGCATTACCTTGCGGACCCACATATGCAAGGTCTTTTTTTTAAATAATTATGTATTAGCATGCAATGGATATTTTTAAATAATTTGCTCATTAATATGAATGAAAAAACAATTATACTTCGATAATTTTATTTATTTCTTTGCAAAAGCCCATTTATATAATTATTAAAATAAATAAAAATAGATTCTTGAAAACAAGTTTTTAAAACCTAGATAAGGTCATGATCTAGGTACGGGTTGGGCGGGATAACCATATTTGATCTAGGCCAATATCATCATTTAAAATTTTTTATATAAAAAATATTAGATTGAAATTGTTTTTTTCTTTTTGAGATTGAGTCATAAGAGCATTTATATAACATCCCTCTTCGCCAAAAAAGAAAACATTAACTACACATTCTCAAAGAAAAGATAAAATATTTTTTCCTCCGTAATCAGATTCCACCAAGATCTTTATCAAAATTTTGATAGAATCTCCTTTGTATTGATAAATCCAAAGTTATCAACATATGATATACTTTCAAGAAAAGTAACTCGTAATTCAACTTCAACCCAAACATCTTGGGTCTACATCTCCATGAACATCATTCTCATCATAACCACAATAAATAAAATAAACAAAATATACATTTAATATCAATTGTTAATTAGCACATTAAATAAGATATCACAAATTCAAGAATTCAAATCCGTACATTCCATTTTTTTAAAGACTAACATTCATTCATGTTAAGTTTATCAACAATTAAATGACACAAAATATTCAAAATGGACTTCCTAAATCTAGATACAAAAACATGCAAACAACAAATTCTACTCCTGTCATGCAGATATTTGACCTGAAAGGAAATGCAAAAAAAATCCATATAAAAATTAAATAATTATAATAGTAAAGTTATTTAATAAACTACACACCATCATTCTTAAACATAACCAAAAGGATAGCTATTTGAGTGGCATATTTAATTTTCTGCCTATAATATTACTTGTATCATCATCGCCCTATGAGCGACATCATCGCAAAATCCCTTTCTCTGGGTTCTAACATAGCTCCTCGTGTGTATGTGGAGGCGAGACAATTCCTTTTTTGGAATCTTAACATACAATAATGTATGATTTACATTGTACTACAATTCTTTATTCATGATTCTAACATACTCTTAATATATGTTAACATATGCATAACTATCCCCGTTCCCGGGATCCTGACACACATTGAATGTATATCAGTCCTTTATGATGATCCGTTTATCCAGAATCCTAACATACACTAATATATGTTAGTTATTTTTTGAGATCCCTTTTATCCATGGTCCTAACATACACTAAATGTATGTCAGTAATTGCTAAATTGGCGATTCTGCTACAACCTGACAGATTTTCATAACAAACTTCCTTGAAACACATACCTTAATCATTTTTACTGAAAAATCATATCTTTCCAAACTTCGAGTAAAAGCGCTAAGTATAATTAACATATCAAAATTATAGAAATTAAATTGGCTGATGTAGGCACGAATCACCTATATATTGTGGATGCTCTAGTCATAGACCTTTATTATTGCCCTCTTGAAAATTACAGGCAATTATCTTGTTGCACCAAACTTGTGGTCCCTCCTGAAAATTACAGGCAATTATCATAAATTATCCTTATTCAAAGATATGATTCATAATAACTACATAAAATAACCACACAAGTCTTTTAATCTGTTATTGATTTCTAATTATTCTATAAAAAAAATTGCATCCTTAATCCTATCGAAACATTATGATAAATGCTCTTTTTCAAACATAGCTTGTTTATTTTTTGTTGACTCATCTAATTTAGTTGCTTTGTGACCCCCTCTTTTTTTTTTTCTTCTTCTTGAATCTACCAGTATAGGTCGCATTTCAACTTCTGCCCAAAGTTTTTACTATAACCGGAGTTATAGAACTCTGTTGTAAATGGGGCTATCTCGTTGGAAAGATAAAAAAAATTATACAATTATCTTGAAGATAAATCTTCATTATCTGGTTATATGGTTCAAGATAAATCTTCATTCATCATATATGAGACTAACAGATATGTTATTATCTGTTAGTCTCATATATGGTTCAAGATAAATCTTCATTCATGAGCAAGTCTCTATGTTAATAGGTTAAGTCATAATAGTTCTAAGGCTCTAAACATTTATTTTCTCTTTTATATCTGAAAATATAATTTACTATGTAATTTTATATCCTTCAATATTAAAATCTACAGGTATATAACCAAACACTCTGAATAACAACTTAATTGTTGTGGGTTTTTTTGGTATTTTGATAAAATGCTAATGGATAGTCATAAATTGTTCACGATATCAATTTTTTTAGTCATGATAAAATCAATTTTTGTTTTTAGAAAATATAAATGAAAAACTTTATTATTTAGCATTATATATGCATAAAACCAAAACATATTTTATGTTTTTGAAATGAGGATTTGTTTTGTATTTTTTAAGATTTTATAGAAAATCAGATGTTTAATAATAGGTTTGTATTAGTAGTCACAACTCAATATTAGATGAAATTATTGGTAAAAAATATTTTTTAATTCTTGAAATTATGATGAGAGAATAAGGTTAAAGGTATTTGTTGTTGTGTGGAGAGGCTGATGTTGTTAGTGCTATGTTGATCTGGAACAAGAGAAGATGAAGTGTTGATGGAGAGCTTATGTTGTTACTTGCTCAAAATGCAAAGAATATTTGTATTACTAGGGACATGAAATAGCATTAAACAATTATGTAAAGTGAGACCATAGTCAACGTTTTCACTAGAAGAATGAAGGTGAAATTGAATAGTGGTGCCAGAATAGCACCTTTTTGTTCTTTCTTCAAAACAATCCCTGTTCTTTTAATTTAGATGAATTCGGTTGATTTGGATTGATTTCTCCTAATTTCCTTTCAATTATATCCCTGATCACGCCAATTTTCACCCTCAACATTTATGCCTTTTGTGAAATGGCCTTTAGTTTTGAATATCTTCAATTTCACCATCAATTTAGCTTCAAACTTTGATTTACTTGCACTTTTATCCCTAATTTCACCTAATTTACTTGTGAAAATTAAATTTGGACGTCTTAAATTACAATCTTTTCAAATAAGCTCAAATCAAGCTTTTAAGTTTAATTGTTTTACCCATTAAATCTTTTATAAAATTTATTTCACTTAATTAATTCTTTTAATTAGACTCAAAGTAATTCTTAAACATAGTTAAACCTTTGATTGACCCAAGGATAAATTAAATTGACCTATTAAAAATATAATAAAATCATTGGAACTATGTTTATGCAAATTCATCCACTAATCATTTAATGTCACTTTGAATTTGTGTTGTCTTTCAATGTTGATTACAATTGGGCTCTCAATTTTGTCGAAAATTCCAACTTGGTTTTTTCCACGTATTTGAAACATTCTCAAACTGTTTTTGCCAAGTTGTTAGTTTTGTTTTTTAAGAGAAAAATATAAATTTCTGAGGGGACCTAAATTTAGGTTATGACAACCATTTTAATCAATCAAATTGTTCAATCTTTTTCAGTGATCTTTTCTTGGTCATAAAATTTATTTTAACTCAACTATTTAGTTACTTTCATACCAATGATGTAGGCACTCAAATAAAAGAAATCAATGTGTCATCATCTTCAAAAAAAGTCATTTTAGCTTAAAGTTTGAACTTTAAATATGTGTGGCTAATGTACTATAAAAGTTATGATTGGAGTATAAGGTGCTTTTGTTGTTTGTTTTGTTATATGCAAAAAGTAAATGTTGCATAAGGGCAACATAGATAAAACTTTTCTCTAATTCTTTTATGATATACCTTAATGCATGGATCTCTAATTCCTTTTAGGGATTAAATGGAATTCTATGAATTTAGCTAGAATGGTTAAACTTTTCTCTTAGTTAGATTAAATAGAGTATGTATTTTTTCATGTTATGTGATCTTAAATATTTTTTTTTTGCTATGGTGTATTTGTGATTAAAGTGTAGCTTTTACAAGATTGAACAACAATGGTGTAAAAAATATGATAATTGTTGATTTTCAAAGTATGTTTTATTAAATTGTTTCTCCAGCTTTTTTTTTTTCCAGGTGATAGGCTTTTCAACTAGCATGAACACATTGCTGATAAATTTCTTTATCATATTTCATTTGGGAAATTACTTCTTTTTTATGGTAAATGATTTTGAACACATTTTCCTTCCATGTGTCTCTAGATATAGGTTGGGATTTACAATTAGCGAGGGCCTCACTAGATATAGGATGGGCTAGCTTAATTGTCCATGCTATGCTACATATTTCTATTCCAATAAATGAATAATTTTTTTTAAGTTTGTATTTAAAAATAAAAATTATTGTATAGGCATAGGCCAATTTATTTAATCTATATAGAAAAGTTGTTTTGACACATGAAGGACAAATTATTTTCATAGGAAATTAGGAAAATATTTTTGACATGAAATGTTTCGGTTTTTTTAGAATTTGTGAAGACATAATTGTGTTTGACAAACATTGCTTTCTATGAATCTTTTCCAAAACTTTCTCCAACTAAAACTTACATCTTTGTTATGTATTTTTTTTTTGTGTCTACACATACATATATATGTAATATTTTTTATTTATCATGATTTTGAATTAAAAACAACTTGTCATGATATGGAAAGCAACTTAAAATAAAGATTAAAAAAAGAAATTATATAATTAATAGGTAAAATGTTGAGGCACGTGCACCCTAATTGTTTTTTAAACTCAAGTGGATGATACATCATTTATCTTATTCATTATAATAATTACAATTTATTTTCGTATAAAAATATTTTTAAAACCTTAATAACCATATTTTTAACCTAAAACACCCTCTAATGAATCTCAAAAACCAAAATGAGACTTGACCTAAACAAATTTAGGGGGCTTGGATCCCATTTTCTTTTTGTAATGATTAAAAGCAACCACTTCATTGTAGTCCCTTCTTCTAAACAAACCAATTGGCTCAAAATTTGATTTTTATAGCCGAAAGGTCACATACCTAAATCCATATGATACGTCTTCCATGTCTTTCTAATGTTTTCTCTCTATCATTTCAACACTTATGTCCCTGTTTTGTACTGTATTTCAAAAATAGTTTTGAAAAAAATAAAAAAATTGCTATTTTAATTTTTTATTTTAAATTAAAAAGTTGTTATTTTAGATCATTTTCATGTGCTGATGTCAAAAATAAATTATTTTTATAAAAAAATATTATTTTAATGTATTTTTAAATAAAAAACATTTTAAAAAACAATGTTAATTACACTTTAAAACAATCACTAAACACAAAAAAAGGGTGACTACTGAAATGCCAAAACTAAAAACAGTAAGGATTAAATGTTCAATTTAATTCTTTCAAGGTTTAAATTGAACATTTATAGAATATATAAACCTTGAAAGAATTACATTGAACATTTATAGAATCTAGTTCTTTTATTTTATTTCACCCGTATTTTTCTGTTAGATAATTGTTTTTTAATATATATAAATGGAAGTTTGTTTTTAAGAAAAAGATAAAATCTTGCTCCACTGTACTCGATTTTTTCGGCTGAAGAACCTCACGTCAGAAAGAAAGAGAGGATTGCATTGCAAGCTTGGAATCGGCGTGAGGAGCAGAAACAGTAACAAAAATAGAAAAATGGAGAAAAAAACAAGTTTTTATGTTTCATTTACATCATTTTCAAACATCGTTTTCTAAGAAACGTGTTGAACAACTGCAAGATCATCGTCTAATTTTCCACCATCGTGGGTCCTTTTTCTTCTCCATCTGATGGTATCATGGCTTCTTCGAATAGATGGGCAAGCATCATCTCGTCTATTGCTTCTTTTCTTCATTTCTTTATCGTAATCTTGCAAGTTCCCCTTTTCAGGTAATCTATCATTATATCACTTTCTTCTCTATTTAATTATTCTTCATTCACTCTCCATCTCAATTCCTCAATCAAGACGTACCCTTTCTCCATCCAGTAGGATCACACCTTTCAAAATTGGAATCCACTTTATCATAATTAACTCCCAAATATCTTCAATAATTCAATGGATTCTCAGTGCAATTCCTTTTCTGTCCCATATATATAAAAGACCTAGGCTATCACTTGTGAGTTTTCTGCAATACTTTTTTTTCTTCTGTGTTAGACGAACAACCACATATATTGTTTCCTAACCGAAAAAACAAGCTCTAGATATTGTTTTTCTGAAGTTTCGTGAATTAGGGTTATGCATACTTCCATGTTCGAGTTGTGTGTTTTAGGCGTATCTCTCGTATTGCTGTCCAAACAATTTCTTTAGCGGACCATGTTGGTGAACCCTTATCCTTAAACAACAATAATAAAAAAAAAAATCTTGATAGTTTGCCTGCTAGCTGTTGATATATTGGTTACTGTGTTTTGTTGTGTGTGTGTGTGTCACTAGTAAAATCAGCATTTAATATATATGGCTGGAAGCTTTACTTAAGACAATTATTGTACTCAGAAATGGATGGACAGGTGAGATCTTTCTTTGAAATCTTACAACTTACAAGTTTTCAGGTGATATTAATTCTATAGTAAAAACAATATAGAGAAAGCTATTTATTTTCATATATTTTCCCTAGTTCTGTTCTTGAAAAATGATCTCTAGCAAACAAATGGAGGCCTAAATTATAATTAATCGATTCCTGTACTGAAGAATTGAAAGAAGTTGTTTGCTTGTCATGGTGCCAATTTCACCCACAAAAGATATCTCTCAAGGAAAAAAACACTTATGTCTTGCAATCTTGTTTTTTGGACAGGGTACCATGTAGGACTGGAACATGTAGCTCACCTATAGAGGTCATGTCCTCCCACTTGATTGCAACTGATCTCTATCCAGCATTTGGGCCCAAGGCTCTCTTGTATCCTGGTGCCATTGCTAAATCTTACATCAAGAACAAAACCTTCCCGAGCTACAGTAAATTGTCAAAGCTGTATAACTTGACCAATCTGAGGAAAACCTCCGCGTCGACTGATCTCCAGCACCTAGAGGTTAGTAACATGCGTTTTGAAATCATGAACTCTCTGCCATAATGTTTTGATTAGATTTCTTTAACCGAAATCATGAGCTTTTGTGTTTCGCTAGATTCTGGCAGGAAGCTACTTAACAGTGGCAGGAGCAGTATTAGGTCTCGTGCGACCCGGTAGAATGAGCCTCTTTGGAACGCTACTCATCTTATGGGGCTCTGTAAGAGAAGTCATCCTGAAAAACTCTGCTGATATGAATTCCGCAAGAAGCATCCAAATCTACACAGTAACAATGCACATTGCTCTTCTCTGTGCTTTCCTGACGATAAGAAAAGATGTTGGAAGGCTAATCCGTTGTTGCAGGACCCGGCGAGGTGCAAAGCCTCCACGGTTTAAAGCAAAAAATATGTGACTTGATATTCATTAAAACTTGCTACTGGATTGGCATTTTTGTCTCTATAGAATCGGGATTATTTGGTAGGAAAGAATAGAAGATGTTGCACTTTGCTTGTGGATTTATCAGAAAACATATACAGGAATATGTTTTGGATCGTCTTGTGGCTTGTAATTGCTTTGTCAGCTCTTCTCAACCTCTGAGATCCATGAAATGACAAGTTTTATTTGTTTCGGTGACTGTCAAACATGAGGGCTTTCGAAGATGAAAATTTAGAAAACTTCCAAAACTCTTGAACGTAAATTTAATTTCCTGTACCAAAAGAGAAGAAGAAGTTCACCCCTCCATTTTTAAAGGGGGGCCTCTTGTAAAGCACCGATTGCAATAGCCATGGGGTCCTTGGAGAAATGCAGCTCTGTTGGTCTGCAAGGAAAGTAGTAGATGCGGACAAATATCTGCTTGTCTCTTCCTAAGGTGTAGCTTTCATCGAGGGGTCCCAAACAGCAATTGCAGGTGTGCACTTGCAATCAATGTGCTATGCAATTGCTTACGAAATAACAATTGATTTTCAGTCACTTCAATTTTTTAAGATCTAAAATTCTAGCATGAGACCTTTGATTTGAAATGGAATTTCAAGAATTGGATTCGAAGATGCTATTCACTTTCTTTCAAATTTCTTACAACCACCTCTAACAAGTATGTGAAAAAGAGATTTAATAACTCAATTGATATAATTAAGAGGATATTTAAGAGATAACTCAAAATGTTTTTCACTTGAAAATGCATCAAAATATTTGTTTATTTTTATTTTTATTTTTAAAATATTTTTAACATCCAAAAGATTTAAAAATACAAAAAAAATAATTTGAAGCAAATAAATAAAAATCTTTCAAAAATATTTTTAAAACACAAAAATAAATAGGCTGATCTATAACTAAATGATTAAAAAATATTATTGTTTTAATAAAAATAATTAACTCCAATTAATAAAATGAATTAGAGATTGTTACAATAACTCAACAACAAAACTTTAATAGTCATTTTCCAAATAAGATTTAAAAATCATGTGAAAAACTATATTTTAAGCATGTGATGTAAGACATTATCAATCAGTAATATGCTTATAGCAAGCAGTCAAAAATATTCAGCATCCTGTGTCAAATGACATCTTCTCTAGTAATCTATCTTTTTAAAACAAAAAACAAAAATACAAATTCCACTTCCAAAATCTTTCAAGGCACATTGTAACTTGATAGTAACCTGTAAATTGTTTGTAAGAAAATGGAAAGTGGAGGGGGAACGAGAGGGAAAGGAAAATGTAAAATCCATGACATTTTCTCTATTTTAAATTCAGATATGGTGTGGATAAGAGAAGGAAGAGGTGATGATTATAAAAATAAACTTAAAACATTATTTATTGTTCATTCATCTAAATTATATATATGGATTCCATCATTTTGTTTAATATGTTTGGATGACACTCGTAGATAAATAATTGATTTCATCGGTCTCATTTCAGTGAACGATTGTCACAAATGAGTCATGCTCTTTGCATATGAAGAAAGTGAAACCCAACTTCTTAAAGTAGTAAGTAAGAGATAAATTGAATAGCAATAGAGTGAATCACATTATGATGTCATGTATATTGTTATTAAAAAAAAATAGAGTTGTTGGTGAGAAATAAACATTATCCTAACCTAATAGTTACTTGGATTTTCAATTATAGATTATTTAATGTAAGAAATTTGTTTTAACATAAACATGCAACATACTAATGTATATAAAATATTCACAATTAAAATAAATTAATTTTATGGGTGAATTATAAACTAATCTCATTGAACCTTTGATTCACATTCACCTAATAGAAATTATTCATCTAATTTGATGTGCTTGGTGAAATGGAAAGTTAATTCAAATGACTTATGCACTTATGTCAATGTGAGTATTATTAGTTAAAAGTGAGTATGTTAGGTTAATGATGTGAAATAAGAGTGTGATAGTTTTTTTTAATAAAATATAAGTGTCATTGGTAAAATCAAATGATATATGTAATGATGTAAATAAAGGTATTGTGTTCTTATAAATAGGTGGTGAAGTTATGAAGAGAAAGTTGTTGTTTTTGGTGTGTGAAGTGAAGAAGAGGAAGGGAAGAGTTCTTGTATTGATTTATGATAGAAAAGAGTTAGTACTGTGGTGTAAGGAATACAAGAGATAGAGTTTTTGTTCTTTGTTATTCTCCCTTTTTGTCTTCGAAGGTGTTTGTCACTACGTTTCAAAAATATTTTTAAAGAAAAAAATTAAAAATTAATTTTTATTTTTTACTTTTAATTAAACTTTTTTGGTGTTTTCAAATTATTTTCATGTGCTGATGTCAAAAATAATTTTAAAAAAAATATAAAAAAACATTTGGATGCATTTCTAAACGAAAAAATATTTTCAAAAACCACCTCAACCACATTTCAAAACAGGAACTTCATACTAAAACTTAAAAGATTTGTAGAAAGATTTGGAGTTCACAATTCTTTGGTTAGTAAATTTCAAATGAGGTCTATCATTTGAAAGTATAAGTGACTGTTTGCAAGAGATTGTTGCATCTAGTGATAGGCATTTAATTTAAGGATAAAAGGTTTAATAATTGACGACAACAATATATATTTGGACATGGTTTTCATCAATTAAGTGTCTTATAAAATTTATATTAGTTTAAATTTAATATCAAGTGATTTTAAATGTAGTAACTTACCTTGTATTGCTAGTATGAATGATATGAAATTTTAAACTAATTTGATTTCATACTTAAATAATTTTCCAACAATCTTAAGCTTAAAATAATACCTTTTTTTTTACTTGGGTATATTAAAATTACACACTAGTACTTTAGTTATTTGTTAGTCAATTTTAAGGCTTTATTTTTATATTATAATCTTTTAGTTTATCTTGTGAAAATAAAAACTTAAATATAAAAAGGATTTTAACATCTTTAAAAACTAAGTTATAATTGAACTTCTATTTAATTTTTAATAATCTTACCTATAATATATTTTTGTTATATATATTTTAATTTGTACCATCTTTGTTTGTTTATAACTTCATAATTTCTTTTCTTTGTCTTAAAGTTACATTTTAACCTCTAAAATTTATTTTTCATGTTACCATAATGGTTTTACGTACGTCATATATTTTCTTGATTTATTTTTTCAATAAGTGAACTATTTACTTGTTTATTATAGTTTATGTTATCTTGTGCTTTTTTTCATAAGATGTTTAAACATTTTATAATGATATGATGCATATTAAAAAGAACTTAAGCTTTTAATATATTGATTTTCTCTTGCATATTTTAAATTAGTTTTATTGATTAAGTCATTTTAATACAAATATCTATTTTATATATTGCAATCTTATTTATACCATTTTATAATGATAGAATCTTATATATGTATATATATATATAATGACTACCAATATATATATTATTTTGATAACTACCAACATTGCTTTAAGAACTAATACTTTTGTTGTGAGGATTCTATCATCATATTTTGTGGTGAATGCTGGAAAACCTGAAAAATTCAAAGAATTGAACTTTAACAAGTGACCACATAAAATATTTTGTTTCTACAACCATATTAAACTTAGGTAAGCTTTTATTTAAAGAAGTTTTAAAGCTATAAAATATGGAATTTGATCCCACTTTTATGGCTATTATGCTTGAAATCATAGTGATTTAATGTGCAAGAATTACATTTGATGGATTGTACAATACACTATATATTCTCTATAGTTCAATCAAGAGTAGAAATGCACTTTGGAAAGCATTGGATAAAAGGTTCAAGGCTAGAGTTTCCATAAAAAAAAAATTGTTGCAAAAAAGATTAATGGAAAATACTATATCAGTAATACGAGAAGGCACTCAGCTAATAGTTGCAAATTTCAAGGTCATCAAAATAAACTAAGAAGATGAATCACTACTGAAGTCAATCTCAACGAGGTTGTTCACCTCATTGATGAAGTTTCATAAATGAATATATTTGTTTTTGAAGTTAACCTTATTAAAAAACCCAAGTAATGGTTGATTAATATTGGTGTAACAATATATGTATACACCAAGAAAATGGTGTTCTTAGTTATAAAGAAGTGGATGGTAAACACTTATGCATGTGGGTTTCATCAACCGCTAAGGTACTCAATGTTAGGGAGGTTATTCTGAAGATGATTTTTCAAAAACTGTTTAACCCTTAATAATGTGTTTTATATGGCTGATATTAGGATGAACTTAATGTTTGAATCTTTATTAAGAAAAAAAATGGTTTTTATTGATTTCTTAGAATGGAAAATTTATACTCTTTAAAAAAATGAAAGGATAATAGGAAAACCAAGGTGTACTAGTTTTGTTAGAGATTCAAAGAGTATAGGACTTGTGGCTAAGAAAGATATTATTATTGTTAACGCACCCTACTTGAGGTAAATTGTATTGCGTAACTTGATGTGTTAAATTTTTTTAGTTATATGATTTATTCAAGCAAATAAATCTAGCTTTTTAAATTTTATTATTAGTTGTGCGTTCAAAATAAGTTTTCAGGAAAAAGATCCATGCAAGGTGAATTTTCTACAATTCTTGTGTTGTGATAAAAAAAAAACTATTCCAAAATTTCAGGGAACTTTATGGTCAATTCTAGATATTTAAAGATCAATCTATGCATAGGTCCAATATCTATATTAGAATTTTTATGATCCATGTAGGGTGAGTTTTCTAAATCTCTCGTGTTATGATAAAAAACAATAAAAAATTAGAGAAAAATTAACTATTTCAGGGAACTTTATGGTCAATTCTAGATATTTAAAGAACAACTATGCATAGGTCCAATATATATATTAGAATTTTTAATATTAATTCTTATGAATTAAAAATATTAATTACTAAAATATTTTCCAAATTATCCTGAATCCAGTAAACAGGTTATTAAATCTCGAGATGCATGCGAATATAATTGTATTAGAACTTTTGTATGGAAATATTAAACGATATGATTTTTTATATATTTCTTGAGATACTTGATCGTATGCAAATAAAAATTTTCTATGGTAATCAAAACCTATAATTTCTTGTTGAAACTTTACTTTCTTTATCAATTTTGTTTTTTATATATTTGAAACAAGAATAAAAAATAAATAAAAGAAAAAAACACATGTATACATTTCTTACTATATTTTACTCACGCATATCACAATTACATGTTTACAAAAAATAAAACCTAAAAATTCAGATTCTAACAATAATACACATGTTAACATTAAAAAATACTAAATGGACCTTACACAAGTATATTCCTTTTAACTCTATATTGATAATTTTAGCTAATAATTTAAATTATATTAAAATATGATAAAGAGAATAGAGCCAACAATATTATAATCAATTAATGATCGAAATAAATAATGAAGATAGATAGTATAAATCAATAAATCAATGACATAAAAAAAAAACTCAAAATCAAAATTTTTAATATTAACAATTACTAAATGATAGTAAGTACACAAGAACCCCGTGATAACTTGATTATTCTCACTATAACAAGTCATAATGAACCTTTTTTAGGTTGCAAGCTAATGAGTTTAAATTAGTAATTAACTAGCATAAATCTAATAATTAAAATAAACTATTAAACATGTTTAATGCGCCCAAAAAAATTTAATTAAAAATAATTTTTTAACATTAAATGAATAGATAAAATATTACAATAAAAACAAAGTATTCATTCTTAATTTTTTTCATGTAGTCTAAATCTCTAATTTTCACAAATTTGTAATAGATTTCACTCATGATTTCAAACATATAATTGTCTCTTGTATGAATAAATTACTGAGTTTATCATATATATTTGAAAATATTGAGATGTCTAGTTTCTCTCCTATCTAAAATCTCAACAAACAAAAAATTGTAACTCCATATGTGTCCAAAACAATACATGAATGTCAAGTTTGACAGATTTTGAAAGATTTATGTAGTAACTTTGACTCTCTGAAATAATATATTTCTAAACTTATTTAATCTAATAATTTAACAAAATATATTTTCATGTATCTAATGTTTCCCTATTAAATTTCAACTAGATCTAAATATAGTTTGAATGATATGTTTAATCTCATAAAATTGTCAACAAATACTATAAGATCAAATTCAAAACTAAATTGGTTGTTCATATCATAAATTTAGTAAACTCGTCAAATTAGACCAATTTTACTGATTTACCAATTTTGCATGAGTCAAGTCTAATTTTATTAGTTTTCGAGTTTAGTCCGATTTGGCACGTAAATACACATTGACTCGTAAAATCATAAAAGTCAACTCTCGATTTTGACAGCCTTTATTGGGGCTATGTCGATCATGGGGAAGGGCCTATGAGAGAAGGCATAGAAGGTCGAGGGGACTAGGTTGATGATTGGTCAACTTTTTTTGGCTTACAACAACCATACTTTGGTAAGATAAAGTTTTAAGGATTAAGGTTTTTTTGTGTTATTTGGGATGTGTGTGAAATAAATTTGGTCCCCCAAAAAAATGTTTCTCAAAATTTCTCCCCCTTAATTTCTATTGTGTGGGTGGCTTTATTTATAAGAAAAAATATTTGTTTTGGTCCCTTGTATTCTTATCACTGTTGGTCCCTTTATCCAAATATTTTTTTTTGTTGCTATTTTTTGTTGTTTTTGAAACAGAGTAACTTTAATGTCAATTCAAAAAAAAAAACATGCTAAACATGCATTTAAAATTTAAAGTCTCTCAAATTGATGTTGAAAATACTAAAAACAACAAATACTTCAAAACCATATATTTGTTTATTTGATGTATTAAAAATGAGTCAAAACTGGGTAACAACAAAACCCATTCATTACAATACTTATGAAGGAAAGACTTGTTAATGCATTGTGTAGCAAGCTTATAAAGATACATTGATTGTCTTCCAAAACTAAACTTCTCAAGCTTTTTTAGTTCTATTGATCTAAAACTTTTTTCGTAGAAATTCCCTTCAACCACAACTATAATCAAACTGACAATTTTCTTTAAATAAAACCTTCATTTTCCCACCTTTTTTATTGTAGTTTTGAACTTCTTGGTGTTACTTGATTTCAAGGTTAACCTAAAATTCCAAATTTTAATGATTCCCTTAGTGTCAAAATCTCATACGATAACTCAATTAACCTAAAATCCTAATTTGATGATTCTTTTAACCATAATTATAATATTTGTAGATAGCTTGGTTAACTTGAGATATCATATGGTGAGCCCTTTAACTAAAGTCAAAATGTGAAAACACTTATCCAAACTAAAATCCTAATATGGAGATTTCCTTTAATCAAAACCAAAAATAGCTAAGTTAACCTAAGATACTTTTCAAATGAGATCCATCTAGTGATTTTCTTTAACCAAAACCAAAATGTGCCTTTGATTGGGTCAACTTGAAATCTCAATATAGATATCCCATTTAACCATGCCCTTGGTTTTTTTTGTTTTTCTTGGTCAACTTTAGATCCCATCTAGCAATCTGTTTAAACAAAACAAAAATGTGCCTACATTTGGGTTAACATGAAATCTCAATGTAGAGATCCTTTTTAACCATAACTTTGGTCTTTTTCTTCATCTTAGTCAACTTGAGATCACATATAGAGATTTTTTTTAACCATTACCAAAATATGTCTTCATTATACCAACCTGAAATCTCAATCTAAAACCCTTTTAAACCACAACTTTAGTCTTTGTCTTTAGTTGGAAAAACCTGAGATCTCATTTGGTGATCCCTTTTAATCATAACTAAAATCATTATTTGCCTCTAGTAGGCTAACCTAAAATCTCAATCTTGAAACCCCTTATAACAACCTCAATCTTTCTCTTCAGTTGAGTTAATCTAAGATCTCATCTCCTTTAACTATAACTTTCACTTGCCTTGGTTGGTTGAACATGAAATCTCAATCTTGAGACCTATTTTAACTATAACGTTTGTTTTTTTTGGTTGGGTTAACCTAAGATTTCATCTCACGATCCTCTTTAATCAAAATCTTCATTAATCTGAGTTGGGTTAACTTGAAATCTCAATCTAGATACCTATTTAACTACAACCTTAGTCTTTGTTTTCGGTTGGGTTAGTCTGATATCCCATTTAATGATCCTCTTTCACCACAACATTTATTTGTCTTGGTAGGTTAACTAGAAATCTCAATCTAGAAACCCTTTCAATAGAGCTTTGTTTTTTGTGTTTAGTTGTGTTAACCTGAGATCCTATTTAGTGATCCCCTTTAACCTGAATCTTTTTTTATTGAATCTAAAACAATTTGACTACAGAACTAAAAATTGAGATTGATGATAGTAGGGTTTCCAAAATTCAAATTCTTGATGGTAGAATTTTTATTTTTCTTCTTGATGACAATTTTTTACTTTTTTTTACATGATTGAAAATTAGGATTCTTGATGGCAAGGTTTTTCCTTTTCTTCTTTCATGATGATAAGGTTTAATAAAGTTCTTTTTAAATTTATATGGTTGTTCATGTTTGTAGGGTTTATATATGTTCGTCATGGTGACTGAATTGGATTGGATTTCCTGATGATATGGTTGGAAACTTGACGTTTCTAATAGCAGGTCCAGCCTGAATTTTATGGTGGGGTTTAAAAACTTGGTACCTCCTGTTCCTAGGGTCATCCTAAAATTTCCTGATTACAAGGTTTTAAAACTTTGGATTTCTTATTATCATATATCAAAGGTTCTTTCTTAGTCAACAAGATTCATCAAAATCTTGTTAGATTTCAATGAGAATCTTCAAAAACATATATACAATGTGCTCATATTATATAATATGTATGCATCCTTACCTGGTTTCGAATATAGATCCTTTTGATTTGAATATTGTTTACATCCCTTTAAGGGTCCATTGCATTACCTCTGACTCTTAAAGTTTTCAAGAATAATCAAGAATTTTGAATGTCATTAATGTCAAGGATTGTGCAAACTCAGTTTATGTTCTCTTTGTTTGAAAATCATTTTTGCTCTATAATTAAATCATAAATTTAAATATCATGTCCATTCAAGTCTAAATATTAAAATGAAATAAAAAGGATGTCAATTTTTTAAAGTGTTTTTGAAAATCAAGCTTCTTGTTCAAAATCCTTATACATAATATTCAATACATGCAATTCATTAAATGTTTTGTATTTTAAAAAATAGAGATTGACCCATTGGAGATTAAAATAGTTTTATAATAGTTCTTTGTGTCAATTAATCTCTAAGTTTAGGTTTATTTTTTATTATACGTGATAACATGGCCTTCTATGATTTCAACAACACGAGGTCGAGTAAAGACTTAAAGTTTAGTTCAAAATTTATCTCATTTTCAGCACTTACTGTTTCAAGATGCATAATGACCAGTCACTTATTTCGTGAAGTTACGACCCTTGTAAAAGAAGTCTACAAGTTTTAAGAGTGTCATTTATAAATTAGAATTGTTTGCTTTATTAAAAAAAAACTTTTAAGAGCATGTAATGAGGCTTTGACTTATTACTATAAAAAGGAAATTCATAGGCTTAAAAAGTGTTTCAGGAGTTTAAAGACTTATGATCACTATTAAATATTCATCAACTCTATTTCTCCTGTTGTTTTATAGAAGAAATGATATAAAATCATGTCATTCATCTTAACCAAATTTTATTATCAATTAATCAATGGTTTAAGAAGCCCTAGAATTGTGTCATTCTATTTATTGTTGATCTTAAACTTAAAGAGAATATTAAAACTCATTGCCTATTATTTATCATTTATGCTCTTTCATCTTTTTATTGTCTTTAACAAAGTATAACACAAGATCTTTATTTGATAGATAACCTATCTTTTATGTCATCATTTGAAGACACAATAAATTTTAATAACATTTTCCTCGACATAAGGTTTTATCACAAATACTAAAAGGCATGTTGTAGTTCAATATTGTTTTTTTTCTTCTTTTTCTAGGCATCGACTCTTAGCATTTATTATGCTTTTCTCAAAAATCTTTGTTGCCTTTCCAGTCTAAGGCTTTTAACTTTTAGCCTTTTCTCAAACCTTGAGCTTTCATTCTTAAAATTCTCTTTATCGATGATTTTAATGTTGTCTTTATTTTTTCAATAAACAATCCCTCATATGCCCTTACAGTGGGGGTGTGATCCATGTCAGAGTTTTTTTAAAGATTTTATCATGCTCAGGATGGGATTAACATGAGATATATATTTCATTGTCACATCAAATAAAATATGCTTCTCTTTCAAGTAAGCCACAAAAATGTGTTATTTACAAATGCTTTTGTGATACGACAAATGAACTTTTCTTGAGGCAACTTCATTTCATATGATATGTTCTATTTTGAAGTCATTGGTTCAAAATTTCAAATAACTCAGTTCTAATGCATTAAAACACACGCGCGCGCACATATATATATATATATATCAGTTAGACGACTAGAACTTGAGCCTTAAGAATCTCGTGATCTTATAAAGTACAGGTCTTGATCTTTCAATCATCAAGTTAAATGCAACAATACTATATCTTGTCTTTAGACTCATGATCTTTTACCGTTGTTTGATAACAAGGTTACACACATAATAAAAATGGTGAAAATTTAGAATAATTCTAGAAAGTTTTTAGTGAATTCTAGATATTTAAATATCAGTATGCGCATAGGTTCAATATTTATATTAAATTTTTTACCATTAACTCATGTACTAAAATTATGAATTTTTGAAATATTGATCAAATTCTCATGGGTTTTGTAAACTAGCTATTAAATTCCAAGATGCATGCAAATATTTTTTTTCTGAATTTCTATAAGGATATTAAATGATATGATTTTTTTGAGATATTTGATTGTATGCAAATAAAACATTTGTGTGCTATTGAAACTTTTTATCTTTTTTTTGTTTTTGTTTTTGTTTTTTATCTACTTGAAACAAGAATAAAAAATAAATATAAAAAATGCAACACACTACTTTTTTTACAATCCTTTCCCCCCCACCCCCCCACTACTGAGCGGGGATAGTGACGACACATGGATCTCACATACCACCACCGGTAGCGATGCATGAATCCACGCGTTTCCACTACTGAAGGAGTGCGAGCTGCTAGATCCGAAGCTGATCGATACATCATGTTTGAAAGAATGGGGAAAAGGATAAGAGCAGGCTGGTGTGTGAGAAGAGGATGTTGCATTGACTGGAGTTGCCGGTTGGAGATCGAGTTTTTGGTCAGGGGTTAGAGCAGTTACGGCGGGGGAAGGGTTGTGAGAAAAGGGAAAAATGGTTACGGGGGAGCTGGGTTAACAGTTGACTGAGGTTTTTATTTCTCTTTTGGCTAACGGGGGGTGTCTGAAATTAATTTTCTTGGCTCATAGAGTAATTTTAATGGTAAAAATTATTTTGGAGAATCAAATTTTTAAAATGATTTTTTGAATAGTGTATATATGGTTTTTTTATTGATGCGTGTTCCAATGGTAAAAATCATTTTGAAGAGCTATTTTTTATATTATTTTAAATATAGTGCAATTATTTTGTATATAATTTAATTATACAATTAATTATATAATTAATAGGAATAAGTTATATAATTAAATAATTATTTTTAAAAAACTCTCCAATAACATAATTATGAATTTTGAATATAATTTTTTACTCTTATTGATGTATTTTTAAATAAAAAAACAAAAATAAATTTTTTTGATATAATTATATTATTTTCTAATATATATATATATGTTGACGTGATTATTTTGCCTTGTCTGCATGAGCTGCTACAAATAACAACTCATGCACATAAAGGTATTTTTGCTTTTGTTTTTGTCACTCCCATTGGACTGTCAAAAATTAAACAAACAAGTTAAACAATTTATTTTTTATTTTCAGTTCTCTAAATGGCACTCCCGTTAGAGTAGCCCTAGTATGTTTCGTCTTAATTCCCCCAATTTTCTCTTGTATCGGTGACCCTATGTACAGGGCAAAATATTTGTCATGGTTTGTTGTTTTCTTCCTTTTCAGTTTTGATCTGTTTGGCCAGATATTTTTTTTATTTTTCTTTTCTTTTTTCAAAACAGTGTAATGTTAATCTAAATTCAAAAAAGAAAAAAAAATTATTTTTAAAACAGTGTAATGTTAATGTGTTAAAAAAATATTTAAAATTTGAATTCTTTTGAAAAACATATTTTTATCGTTTTTTAATTGTTTTTTCTTAAATACTTAAAAAAGAGATCACAAATTGGATAATAAAAATAATTAAGAATAAGAAAAGTAATAATAGTGTCGCTTCTTCTTACCTACTTGACTTGCGGTATAACAAGTTAGGTTAGGTGAATTATAATTCTATACAAAAGTTAATTGACCTTGATTTATTAGCAACTGTGAGTTTTTAGAAAAATCACAAGTGTGAGGTAAAAATTCATAACTATTTATTTCCGTGCATTTAAAAGAATTAGTGAATTTCTAGGTTTAATTCAATTAAATATTGATGATTTAAAATTTATGTAAACTAAAGGTGAAAAAATATATTATATTACTTTTAGAAATGATTGGTGGAGTATAAGAAGTAACATTAATAAACAAAATTGAAAATCAACTTGACGAGAAAATAAAGGTAATAAGAAGTGATAAAGGTCTCCACCTTCTGGTAAGTTCTCTTCTTAAAATAGTATTATCCATCAAACAACAACTGCTTTTTATTCACCTTAATAAAATAACATTGTAGAATGTGATGAATAAATTTTAAGAGAAAGGATAAATGTCATGTTGATAAGTTCAAAAACACCTCGAACTTGTGGAAGAAGTTAATTATATACTTAATAAGTTACCCAAGAAGTTAATCATATGAACTATCAAAAAATTTGAGTAAAAATATGAATGATGTCAAATGTAATTTTGATATTTAAAAAATATGAGTTTTGTTGGTAAATTCAATTTACATATGAAATGATGTAAATGAAGGCTTTTTGTTCCTATAAATATTTGGTCAAAGTTACGGCAACAAGATTGTTGTTTTTGGTATGTGGAGTGAAGAGTGAAGAAGAGGCAAAAAGAGTTATAATAACTTCTTCTTTTTAAAAAGTTAGTACTAAAATATAAGAAATACAAAAGATAAAGATATCGTTTTTTCTATTATTTTATTCTCGTACTAAAATTTATAAGAATTGTTGAAAATCTTTAAGTTAATAGTCCTTTAATCTGTGAAATCTTAAAGAAAACACACTTTTAAAAAATTAGATTGTTGAAATCTTGAGATAATAATTGAAAATTTTGTTTGCATTACATGAAAAATATTTAATTTTAAAGAAAAAGGGTTTAATCTTGAAAACAATAATATATATTTGGCTAAAAGCTTTAATAAGTAAATATCTTATAAAATTTATTTTAGTTTAAATGTCTTATAAAATTTAAATTAGTTTGAATTTCATACCAACTGATTTTAAATATAATAACTTACTTATGCATGATATGAAATTAGTTTTTTTTAAAAAAAAACATAAATGTTATGTAATGTAATTGATACCATGGTTTTTGAGTTAATCTATACAATTGCTTAATCGCTAGGTGGCCAAAAAATCGACAACATTGGAGCAGACAGTTCGACAGTTTAAGCCACTCCTACCTAATCGACGACACCAAGATGAACTGGATTTTCGTTTCACAGCAGATTAAAAGAACGCAAGTTGCGATTTCCAGACAAGGTAAATAACAGAATTTGTGTTTGTAATATTTTCAGTGATTTTCTTGTTTTAACTGACAGTAGTTACAGTAGAGCAAGATATAGTGTGAAATTAGGAGAAAATCTACAGGCCTTGAAGACTTATCTCCACTTGCCAGTTACCTGCCAATGAGTGATGGGTCCATCTTCTTTTTTTCTATTGGTTATTATATTAAAAGGAAAAAATATTGAAAACTTGGAGGTTTAGTGTCTTTACTTGCTCCTGTAAGTCCCACTTGCCTTTTCTTGATTTTGATCTTCATTTTGGGTCCTTTTTGTTAGCCTCAATAACAGTTCTGGTTTTGGGAAGTTGGGTTTTTTTTCTCTTGTCTGAAGAATATGGGTGGGAGTCCATTGATTTGCCTTGCTGAAGGAGGTTGTGTCTTTTGTAGCTACTTTTGATAATCCAATACAGGGTTTGCAGTTTTGGAAGTGGGTTGTTGCTTCTAAGCTCCTAACTTATATTTTTAAATATAAATTTTGGTGGTCCAAAGGCTGAAGTTTTGTAACTTCTGATCATTTGTTTCTTTCGGATGTTGGTTTTCCTTCTGAAGGCCAAAATTTAAGGAAGATTGTATATAGGGAACTTTTTAAGTAGTTATCAAGTGAAGCATAGAAATTTCAATAAAATTCCTTTTATTTTCTGAGTTTTTGTTCATATGTAGAAAAATAGACTTCAGTTTGCAACTCTTCTCCATTGAAGTTAAAATCATTCCATCTTGTTACTTTGATAAACCTGTTTCTGTTTTATGTTGGAGATGTTTGATGGGAGCTTGGCAATGCCTTTCCACACGTTAAACCCATGTCATATATTGGGTCATGTAAATACACCTAGAGCCCTCCACAAGTCAAGGTTGCAACCAGTTCTAGCTATACCCCCATCATCGATTCTCTTGCATACAGATGAGAGTGGTAAATTTCCTGATTCTAAGAAGGGTTCTGGTTTGAGAGGAAGGGATTCTTCTGATTCATTGCTTAGCCATGAAAATACAGTGGGTATAATAGGAGGTATATCAGTGAATTCTGCTTTGAATTTCTTGAAAAAACTAGTCCAGGTGAGTTCAAAAGAAGGAAAAGATTGCTTCCCTTTTGTTCTTTGTTCTGATCCAGTATTGAACAAGGAGCTTTTATCGCATGAGAGAAATTCTTGTCCTTCTCCCAGTAGGCATAATGAAAAATCTCCATCGGATCATTCTGCAATTGCAGAGAATCTGCAGAATAAAAGGGTTTTTCTTGAGAAATCAGGAGTTCAGTGCATAGTAATGCCTTGTCATATTTTGCATTCATGGCATGATGAAGTTTCTAAGGGGTGTTCTGTTCCATTACTTCATATGGGTGAGTGTGTTGCAAGGGAGCTCAAGGAAGCAAAGCTGAAGCCACTTGAAGCTGGTAGTCCTCTGCGGATTGGGTTGTTGGCCTCCAATGCAACTTTGGCTGCAGGGTTCTATCAGGAGAAATTGCAGAGTGAGGTAATTTCATTCCGGGACACCTTTTCTCTTATCTATCAGATTATCCTTACATTACAAATCAAATTAGGTGTGATCTAAATAACAAGTAATTTCAATCCAACGTTCCGAGAAGCAAAGTATATATGTGGTTTTTATTTTTTGATCATGGATGCCTTACAATTCATTAAGTGGGAGTCCTGATCTTCTACCTATTATGACACAATGTGAACGATCCCCATATGTTCCAACCTTTTTAAAATATTAATCATGATGAGCTACTGAGGAAGCATTCATACTATTTACATGCACTCCCATCAACAGAAGTTGTCTGATGCCTGTCTTAAGTGATTTAATATAATTTCACCCAAAGATTGGCTTAATGACCTGAAATTGAGAATTTGTTTTCCCTTCTTCTATGGTTATTCTGTTGTATGTTGATTGAAATCCTTGTTGAGTATTACTGTTTAGTGCTGGATTCATGTTTTCATTTCTTCTTTTTGAATCAATAATGCTTTTAAAATGTTTTTGTTGAGAATAATACAAGTATTGGTTCTCATTTTACTCATTCCATGTAATTACCCCTCAGTGACTTGTGCAGCTGCTCCGGAGGGGCTCATGTTGGGGGTTTAATGTATTCATTTAAAATGAATGGACTAAAATATTGTAGGAATGTCATGATAATTTCCAAATGAAATATGTTACTCTCAATGATTATTTGGTAAGGATGTAGTTCCCATCTTTCTTTTCCTTTATAAATGACTTTCATGCTTTTAACATTTTGAGTATCTCTATCCTGGATGTTTGGTTGGGATGCAAGAGAAGAGGAAAGAAAATTGGTCAAAAATTACTTTTGATATTGGTTTGATTCCCAAATTGTGAAAGCTCTCATCAGCTTTATCAGAAACTTGTGCCAGGGTGTTTGATGCCAGTTTTATTTTGTTTTATTTCTGTTTTATTACCTTTGATTTCTGGGATCACATACATTTCTTCCTTGTCATATTTTGTTGATGAGCCTAACCAAGATACATTATATGCAGTTGTTTTACACATGCACATGCATATATGTGTGCATTTCCAACTTTGTTGAATATGCTTCAGTTGCCAGGATTATAGTGTTTCATGGTTGCCAATTCTGCATTAGTAGATGCTACAAAAACTCTCCCTTTTTATGCCAGGAAACAGATTGATTTTCATTTTTTTCTAATTTATTACCCTAGATAATTAATTAAGCTGCTGCTTTATGTGAATAGTAGGCAGTAAAGGGATGGAATATATTTCTACACGAAACATTGATTTCTGGGTGAAATTCAATTTCTTCAAGTTGAATGCCTTATGTTATTAGTTTTATTACAGTTCCATGACCATGTCCTTCCTACACAGATTAAGTGCATTTCTTACTATATGTTGATCACAAATGCTCCATGAATTACCTCAGTTTCAATTACTTAGGTAATGTTTGAGATTATAGTAGCGATTGTTTTCAAAATGCTTTTTGCTTGGATTAAAATAATATTTTTTTCATTATTTTAAAATCCATTTTTGATTTCAGTATATCAAGACATCCAAAATTATTAAAAAACAAATTAATTTGAAGAAAAAATTCAAAAGCGCTTTTTGAACGTAAAAACAAACACACCTTTAGTTTCATAGAAGTGGATATCTTCACCGTGTTTTCCTTTTCCTGCCCTAAGTGACTTGTGTTAAATCCTGTGTAAGCATCTTAGATTGGTAGATTGCAACAGAATTCTGCTTAGAAGGAATATTCTTTAATCGTTTTCAGTTACTAGATAGACATGCTATCTATTTTATCCATGTCACTGGTTCTATATCATTTTAAGGTAACTTTTTTTTGTGTATGTAGGGATTTGAGGTTGTGCTTCCAGATAAAGCAACCATGGAACACACTATAATTCCTGCAATTGAAGCTTTAGACAGAAACGACATGGAAGGCGCACAGAATTTACTGAGAATTGCACTGCAAGTTCTCCTTGTGAGGGCAGTGAACACTGTCATCCTTGCTTCGGATGAAATGCGTGATGTTTTACCTCAGGATGATCCACTTCTCAAGAAATGTATTGATCCATTGGATGCATTAGCCCGTTCAACAATTAAGTGGGCGCAAGCTGCAGAAAAAGGTATATAAGTAATATCGAGATCAGGGACTACTCTGTTCTTCATGCATCTCCATTGATGCAAAACATAGTCTTTAGGTTAAAATATTTTGGTATATATATATTGTTTCCATTCCTGGGGAATGTATGTGTTGAAAATTGGCCCCACACTGTTTGTTTTTCATATAGTGAAAATTATCGAATAGAACTGTAATGAAATATTTGTCAAAGAAATACCTTCATAGCTCCTGTAGAAAATCAAGAAATAAAATCCTTTAGTGAATGCTTGTTGAAGAAACCAAACAGTGTGAAGTGTAGTAATTATTTGAAAATATTGCTGTGACGTTTTGTCTGCTTTCGTTTCATTTTAATAAACTTCCTTGCCATAGACAGCTTATTTGGCCATTTGCCCATCTGAATTTATATAGAAGCTGTAAATAGTAAAGATCTCAACAAAGGCCCTTGAAGGTGTTCGTGGAAATACACTTCCTTTTAATTAATTATTTATTTTTTACTGTCTTACTATCTACAAGTACAACCTCATAGATGCATGCTCAAATATGGCTTCCCACTAATTAAATCAAGGTTCAAACAATGAAAAAATGTGTGTGTGTGTGTGTATGCATACTAACACAAAAATTAACTATGCCTAAATTAAAATAAGAATGATATTTACTTAAATGCTTTAAAATAATGAATCTTTTATTGTTGTCAATGATGAATCCTTTATCTTAAAGCTTTGTTGCTTCTCGCTTTTGTAACTAAGATGTTTACTGTATGTCTCACAAGATTCCAACACCATCATTTTAGTTTAAATGCATTTCTAATTAAGGTATTTGAAAAGATTATGTAACTTAAATATTATTTCAACAATAAGATAATGGAAGACAAAAAAAAAAGAAAAAAAAAACCACTAAAAATAAGATAAGGAAGAGTGTAAAATCCAACAAATACAAGTTAAAAACTCTTCATTCACCTTCTTTTTTTTTATAGTAAATTTTGGAAGCTAAAATGTTAAAGAATTAACGAGAATCAACTCCTACCATTATTAACCTTTGATTAGCCATCATAAATCAAGTTTTAAATCTAGAAAACCAAGGGTTCTTTAAGTTTAATTTCTTATTCATCTATAATTTGTTTAAATCTTGTTAATTCAAACAATTTCTCAACAAAAAAAATTAGGAGCTTACCTTAAAGCATAACAAAGAGCTAAAGTTAGGTCACCAACAAAGAAATATTATTTATGTCATAGCCATATAGGCATTGGCAATAATTGGTCATTAAATAGTCATTCATCACAACTCAAGGTTACCGGTAAACAAGTTAACCACTTGTAAATTATTTGAATTAATATGTTGGTGTTTAAATGGTCATCTTTGTTAATGCGTTTCAAAAATATTTTTGAATAAAATTAATTTTTATTTTTTACTTTAAATTAAAAAAATTGGTGTTTTTAGATCATTTTCATGTACTGATATCAAAAATAATTTTAAAAAAATAAAAAAGTTATTTTAATGCATTTCTGAACAAAAAAATACTTTTAAAAACAACTTCAATCACACTCTCAAACATGAACTAAATATAGAGAAGAGGTAACAAGTAATGATCAATTTAATATGTAATAATAATATTCAACAAGAATATGGTAAGGAGCTTAAAAAATAAGAGTAATCTCTAGTTTTAGAGAAATTATACTACAATTAATTCATTAGAATGATTAATGAATCATATTTAGTGCTCTCAAATGCAGATATGCAATTAGAAACACACTCAACGACTAAGGGGTATTTGACATTGAGTCTTAAAAATATTTTGAAAAAAAATGATTTTTTTTATTTTTATTCTTTACTTTAAATTAAAAAAAATTGTTGTTTGTAAGTCATTTTTATATACTAATGTCAAAAATAATTTTTAAAAATAAAAAAAAATATGATTTTGATGCATTTTCGAACGAAAAACAATTTTAAAAGCAACAACAATCATACTCCCAAACAGGTAATATGGAAATAAATGTGCTTTATACATTGTCAATGATACTAGCATATGATTGAAAAAGAAATCAACATTCAATTTATATAAGAAGAATTTTCAAATCAACATTTACATTTGTAAGCCATCAAGTTTATGATATTTATGGTAAGCATGACATCATGTTCATACATGAGTTTGTATGATTTTGTAAATGACTTTTGTTTGAATTTATATAAGGTTTGATGCTATTTTGGGTTATGTTAAATTTAGGATATGTTGGGATTTGCTTACTAAAATTTTGAATGAAGAAATAAAGGGTTATTTCTACCCTTAAATTGTTAATGAATATTCCTTTTAGTCAATTAAATGGTTACACGTAGCAATGAATTTATTCCTGTTTAATATATTTATTATTAATAAAGGTTTCTTTATCTTTGATATTCAATTATATTTAATTGATAAATCTAGAGTACAGATAAAATTGGATGAAATAGTAATGTTTTGCATACAAAATTATAAATGTTTCAAAACTATAAGATTCCTAATGCATCAAATTATTTTTCCAAAATATTGCTGGTCATTTTGTTTTAGTATTAAACATTAATTATAGTTGTTGAGACTAATGTATATTATATTTATTTTTTTATGAAAGAAAGGTATTGCTCTTATAAATCGAGGTATGAGGAATACCTGATACAAATATACAATGTTTGTCAAATGATAAGTACATTATTTTTTTGGATTCAAGTAAACCCCACCCCTCGGAAAGCGCATTTTATGGGCTCAGGTGAATGAGTAAAACCTTAGCTGTCTCAGGCTCTTACAAGAGGTGCACGTCTTGACTCGAACTCGAGACCTGTTGTGCAGATCTTCAACTCTTTGTCATCACGGCACGCCCCATGGGGATGATATGTACACTACATTAACCCATAATAGATATCCATACTGTGAGATCACAAATGTCTACAAAAAAACTCACGTGATAGTTGTGTCAATGATCCTTAGACTTGATATCACTAAGTTATTTTATATAATGAATGTTATATTTTGATCTTGAACATACATTGTCTTAATCAAAGGTAATAAATAAACAAATATTGGTTATAACATAAACTATATGAAAGAGTTTAAGTAATCAAGAGATGATTCATCATCCTAGGTGAATTAGAAAAAAAATTGCATTTGTTTTAAAGTTGTATTGATTGTAAAATCATTGACCAAGATGAAATATGTTTTGAAAAGAGTTTCAAAACTTCATTAAAAAAATCAATAGCTATAATGTTGAAAACTAAAATGATCTTTAAATATAAATCAATCATTTTTTATTGATAATAAATTAAATTGTTTAATTTACTTAATCTTATTTATTTAGGATTATGATTTATATTGAGGTCCACTTATTAGAAACCATAATCGATCATATACATAAGAACTATTAGTCAAAAAATAAAATAGGATGATTGATCAAGTGAGACTTGATTGCTAATAAGTTTTAGAAATTAAGGAATAAAATATAATTAATATTGTGATTACAATTATAGACCTAGAAACAATCAAGTAAGGACTTGTTTGAATAAAATTTTAAAATTAGCCTAAAATAAAATATGTGATATTATTTAAAGGGCAAGTGAATATTTTGCTATTTATAGGGGTTTTTAGGTTTCCCTACATGTAATAAGCCATGTCTTTTATTTTTTAGGGTGAGTAAAGTATAATACAAAAACACTTGAAATACAAAAGAAAAGAGTGAACACTTAAAGGTATAACAATCTCTCTCTTTTGAAAGGATTTCTCATTGGTGGTTCATGTGAGTTATTATTAGAGGCCAAATATTTGGATGACTTATAGTTTGCAACAACCTAGTCTTACACCAAATGTCTACTTGAAAAGAACATAGGATCTTCATACAGTCTTTGCATAAATCTTAAATGATTATAGATTTATTTAATATGATCATTGAAACCCCTACTCTTTTTTTTTAAATACCGTTTTTGTTATGTCTGTTTTTTTAAAACCCAACATATATGTTAAGAGTGATAGTCATAAATAGAATGTTTAAGAGCAGTTTGGTGAAGATAAGTTGTAAGAGTATTAAACATAATTAGAAGTTGCTCCTAAAAATGATACTCTCAAGAAAAATCTTAATACAAGCAAATTTGATTTCATCCCTCCTTTTACAAACTTAAACCAAAGACAAAACATTCAAGTTCTTGTGACTAGTAAAAAATCATATTAATAACAAAAGACAAGTGTATGAAGGTTGGATTGTTGGAAACTATTGGGTTGTTAGGTTGCTAGTGCTCAAAATACAAGTTGGTTGGGTCTTGAAATTTAGCACATCAATATCTTAGGTTCATTTATTTATTATATGATGCAAGTTTTAATTCACAAATAAGAATTTATATAATGAACTAAGGTTCAAATTGTATTCGTAATCAAAGTTGATTATCAACAAGTTTTAAAAATCAACCTTGATAACAATTGTTCCATAACAATAGATGAGAATGTTAGCTAAAATCATCCATTACTTTTTGTTTTGATTACTAAAGTTGTTAATGCTGGGTTAATGGTATTCTTAAAATTGTTCAAAGTTATTTCAAGTTAATAGAATGTATGTGTTGATGTATTTTGAAGAGTTTTTCCATGAAATATTGTATATTCTCAAGATGACATCAAATGTAGTTTAAGGTGTTTATTGTAAATCAAGTTTTTTTAGCGATCAATTTAGCTCTCATAGAAAATTTTCCTTCCTTGATTTACCCTTAAAAAGCTTGTGTCCATAACTATTTTGTTTTCAAATCTAATTTAGTTAGAGTCGTCTTATATCTAAAATGACCATCTTAGTGAGCATGTTGTTAATCTTATATCTTTTGGTCTTGGTGAAATTTGTTTTTGGATTTTGTCATTTAAAAAGAAATTTTGCACTTATTTTAAATTTAAAATCCATGTTAAAACAAGTTATGGTGTATAAAAAGTAATTAGTTTCATATTATTAGTGCAAAATTAAAAATATTATAAAAAATAAAAATATTTTGTTTATAAAAATAAAATTCATCTATATAAAAAATATAGATAATAAAAAAAATCACTCCAAAAATTAATTACATTCAAAATAATTTTAAAAACAACTAAATAAGCAAAAAAAACAAATTAGAGAGAAGTGGTATTTATTGAAACATAAATTAAAAAAAATGTAAAAAAAAATGCATGTTTTTTATCAATAAAAAAGAAAGAGGTCATCATTCTTGACCCATTTAAAAGTTAATAGGATGGACGACATGTTGTTCCTTTATTGTTTTCTTACCTACAAATCCAATCTTCAACCTATTTTGACCCAAAATAGCTAGAAAAAACCATAGATATCTTGATAAACCCATTAATAGCTTTTAAAAAAAACAGCACAAAAATCCAAAATCAACCTGGAATCAAAATCTTCCTTAACTTAGATCTATTTTTAAGGCAATTTTAAGATAAAAAAAAAACACCTAAGTGTAAATCTTCTCACCAAATAAAACTATTGACACCAAGATAAACTATTTTCATGAACAAAATTAATGTCAACGATGATACTATCTCTTGGAAATGGTGGGGTCCAAAATGAATATTTTATCTAAACTTTGAAAAACATATTTCTTTGGTGTTTTTCCCTTTAATTCCCTATCATTTAAGCTCACCATCCGCTTGTATCTATAAGGGTGAAAAGAGAGGTTTTGGGATGAAAAATAAATCAATGGATTTCTACAATAAATTGTGAGGGGATCTACCATGATTTTTGTTTCTTAAACTAACCAGCTTCACACTCTTATTTGAAATTAGTGTACTTCTAATATCTGTAGTCTTTTTCAAGAACTAAATGTTGAAGTAGTTTTAAATTTTTTAGCTTGGAAGTCTCGTGTCAGGCAATAACAATACTAAAATAAAAAATGGTTAGATATATTTTTCCCTTGTTTATCTCATCATTTTTGTTTTAGAACTCAAAAAAATAATCCAAACAACCATCCTTACCATTGTAATAGAAATACTTTTTTACTTGTGCAAGAGATTGAAGAGAGGAGACTTCTGATGAATGAAAAACAGGTTATTCTCTATTTTTCTCTACGTGACCCTCTCCTCTCCCTCTCAATAAGTTCTTTTTAACACACCACAATCCAAATCCAGCCAAAGATTTATATTATTTGATATTGTAGTTGAAGTTATTTTTTAAAATATTTTTATTTAGAAATGTATTAAAATAATATTTTTTTTAAAAATAATATTTTTTTAAATAAATTATTTTTTATATCAACGTATTAAAATTTTCTAAAATCATAAAAAATATTCATTTTTTTAAAAAAAACAACCCTCTCAGTTTGAAACCATTTCCCTTAAACCCGTATCAGGCATCTGTTTAGGTCCTATCATTTTGGTCCTTCCCACTAACCGGTTACCAATTTCCTAACAGCCACATTGGCGCCCAGATGCACTCAAATTGAAAAGGAAATAATAACAGGAAAAAGAAGAAAAAAACCAACAGAGCCATCGATTTTCCTTAGGACATCTAATTAAATTCCAACAGTTGGTTCAATTTTATTGCATCAATCCAAAGATTAAGCTAGGAAGTCAATGAAGCAAAAGGAGATTTAGTTGCATCTTCCATGCCAAGACTACAACACCATCTACACCGAGAATGCAACCATTTACATCATCTTCCGGAAATATATACAAAGAATACCAGACATCCAGCAAGGTTTAAAATGACACCAAATCATGAGCTCTCTCATTCTTCTAACACCCCATTTTCGATGTTTGGCATACCAGCTTTTGTTTGTTTCTAGTTGCAACACCCAAATTCATTCCAACAGTAACCAAGGTCTCGAGTGACCTCGCACTATTTGCTAAGAGGTCCTCATCTATTTTAATCATGTCCTGCAAAGCAACCCCAAGATCGGTTATTGATCATGCATTTTGACACAAAATCACCTCTTTTTTTTAACAGTGCATTGTGAAAGCTTGAATGTAAAAAAGCTCAACCTCTGAACACATCAAAATTTTAGGAAATTGCCGATGAATGAAAATATTTAGAGGTTTGAAAATCTTGGTGAAGCAGTTACAGATATGATAGAATAATGGGTTTTGTTTTGGAAGTTACATGAAACTTTTGTAGATACTCGAGAGGGAAAATACAGATGTTTTGATTGAAATAGCCTGAATCTGAAAAGCAGTTCTACACAGTACTAACCTTTTCAAACACGCAAATCACTGTGCTTCCACCAAATGAGAAATACCCTAGCTGTAGATTCAGCGTAATCTATCAATTACAAACTACCCTCTTATATTTAGCGGCAAACAATATGTAAAAACGTAATATTTTAGAGATTGCTCACCTCATCTCCTTTCTTGACATGATCACCAGCCTTCTTCAAGAAGGTGATGCTGCCAACCATAGTTGCTCCTATAGCAACAAATGCCACCTGCAGCCAAAAACATAAAAGAAAACCTCTTAATATTCAATAACTGCTAGCTGAACTAAACAGGCCAGTTAATCCATCCTAGGAATACAAAGACAGCTCTACTCAGTTACTCTTTCATTGCTCTTGAGCAGCTCGGCATAAAGTTATCTCTAATAGAAGTTTAAAATAAGCGGAACAAAAATCATCCTCTACATTGAAAAACACAACCAAGCACATACACAAAGAGAGGGTAAGAACATATTCAATAATCTTCTGGTACATATTATTCCGTCCAAATTCGATCTTGTTTGCAAAATGAATATAGAGAAACATTTCCTGCATATTGCCTATATGTATTTTCTAGCACAAACTAAACAGCAAAAAAATCATTGTTAAAATTTGTAAAGTCTGATGATTGTGATAATTTACCTTTCCAAAATGTGCAGTAGAAATAATAGAAACTTCTCTCTTATTCTCAGTGAAAACATTACAATACTTGCTGTTGACAGCAATAGGATTAACCTGCAAAAAAGAATGAGATAAGGGGGTAATAACATATAAAATAAATGATTACAAATACTAAAAAAAAAGTCCTTTGGTTATATATACATACTGTATATAAACATCCAGGTATTTTTACAAACTTGTCGATGGTTCCAGAAACTGGAGAATGAAAACGATGGTAATCCTGCAGCAATCAAAAAGAAAATAAAGTGAAGAAATCATAAATAAGTTTCGTGATACTAAAAATTTGTCGGAATGAGAGAAGACAGTAAGAAAGAATTGAAGCAGAAGGATCTGTTAGTTTCTTTTAAATTCATGAACAAAACCAAGGTAAGAAATTGGCAACAAAGTTCTCCATTTGCTGGATTATTGATCAGTTAACAAGACCTTTTCTTTTCATAGATGAATTTCCAAATACCTTCTACTGTGTCTTTTGTGCAAGGGTGAGTGGTTGGTTGGTCACAGAAACAGATATATAAACCTGCTATCACGAAGTTGTCACATTTCTCCCCTTATCACCCTTAACATTCAAACTATGAATAAAGAACTGGACTTGAGGTCCCTCCTTAAATTGTCTCTTCTTATTTATTTATTTTTCTTAGCTTCAACAAATGACAATCAATGCCACCTCATCATTGGGACCAGAAAGGCACTTAAATATCTTACTTTTCCAAAACTTACATTGCAAATTACTATAAGGATTTTGTACGAAGTACCTGTGGTGCCAATCGAAATATGACCACGGTACCATCAGCATATGCACTTGAGTATATTTCATTTCCCAAAAGCCCTTGTATAGAAAATTTGCGGCCCTATAAATTACAAAAATTGTACCAGCAATTAAACATGCGAATCCAATAATAACCAATAGTAAATAACAGAAAAATATTTAAATAAAACAATTTACTCATTGTCAAGATGACTAGCTCTCTTCACCAGAAAGAAGTTATCTGTCTACTCATTCATTATTCCATTGGAACACGCTTGCAGACACAAGCATAAGTTGACGATGGAAAAACTAGCATTTAAGAGAAAGAGGTAGAAATACCTTGATCCAAAATCTTAGACTGTCTTCTACAGACTTAAAAGCCATTAAACGGCAATCAGCTGCAGATATGGCAACATCATCGTGTTCCAAAGAAGCAATTGGTCTCGCACCAGGCTTTAATTCTCTTATGAAGAACTCATTGAATGTCTGAAAATGGAAAAAATCCAAACGGTGTGTGATAATAAACAATTAAAAACACAAACTAGTTAAGATTCCTGTCAATATTCAGAAATCTGGTGCCTCAGTTTAATTTTATCACAAAAAATCAATATTTGCTTACCTTAAAATGTTCTAAAGGGTACTTAATTTCAGCCAAATTGATTTGATCCTACAAAACCATAGTTACATTTATCATATACAAGCAGTGTGATAGAATTAGCATGTAAATATCCATATTTTAAGAAAGAGCTGAAAGCCGGTCAAAACCGGTTTTCTTTTTTTATGGTTACAAATGTTGTGGTATGAGTTTTTCTTGATAGGCAAGTTTAGACACAAGAATATGAGGAGGCCAAAACATGGAGAAACAACTTGATGCAAAGGACTTGTAAAATTGAAGGGAATCAAAGCTCATTCATTTTTCAGTTAATGCATTTAATCCATCGATAAGTCAGTCTAATTATGAAGATCATACAACTCCAAATAACATTTTATGATATTTGTTAAAATATAAATCAAACAAAATGAGAGAATGCTGGAAAATTCTGCAGCAGCAGCTGATACTATTATTGTCATGAGTTTTCAACTTCTGTACATGTGGATATACAATTTTATTTATAGAAGTTTTCCCCTAGAGATTTTAACCTATTGGACTTTGGATACCGAGCTAGTATTACATATAGATACGATATAACTTATCATATTGGGCTTCGCTTAATAATCTTTACTATACTTTCACTTCTATTACATTCAAGTCCTAGAAGATTTTATCCACAAACATAGATAAATGCAATAATATCAAGCAAACTAAGCATGTTCCAATCATGGTTTGTATGCCCTAACAGGTAGATAAGAAGGATACACCATCCGAAGATTCATATACCTATGAAATACATTTTGCCTATAACAGCTAGTTTCCGGTGCAATACTGGTGAAAGTGACACGTGCATTTTGCCTATAACATCTAGTTTCTAGTGCACCGGTGAAAGGGACAAACCACTTACATGTGATCATTGGAGGGGGAAGTGGGAGGTTGCTTGCACACGGCTAGTTTTTATTTTGAAATACAGGAGCACATTATTATAGAATACAACAACTCTTTCTCGTATTTACACTTGCTAGTCCCCATTTTAGAAGAAAACTGGCTTCAGATTGCTATCTTAAACTTTGCCAAACCATCAATCTGTATATTTATCATCTGATAGACTTCCAATTCCAGTGTCCAATTAACCTCAAACTTAAAGGTATATTGTTGACGAATCATCATATAGTCAAACATATTATCATCATGCAGAAAAGAAGAGTGTTCTGGCGATCAACGAGTGGTTCTGAAAATTTGATCTCCACACAGAAAGGATATCGGTAGTAATGTTGAAAAATCTATTATGGAGTTAAGCCACTACAGTCTTCTTTGAAGAAGTTTTAGTTACGCAGCTTCCAGCACTACAATCTATTTTGCAGCATTTTCAGTTATGCACCAAATCATTGTTTGAGGCAAATTTTGTTAGAGAATTTCTGTGGTTCTGAAAGTTTTAGTTGATGGCATAGTTTCTGCAACTCTACTTGGTGGTGATCAGATTTTCTCACAACTAAAAATAAATTCTTGCCATTTCTTTATGTACTTTCATTGTTTATGGTGTTTCAATATATCCAAGGTCTGTCTGGGTCTATTAATTATAAAATTGGGTTCTAGTTTTGCGCTTCTTTCATCTTTTACCTCCCAGATATGCTCCCCTAGGGTAAAATCGTACATGTTTGTATCGGTATTTGAGTTTGACAAACTAAAAAGACCAAAAAGTGGTCCTCCTTTCCTAACATCAAACACACATACTTTTCATTTGATAATGAGGCAGCCACTTTGTTCGCTTGGTTTTGGTATTAAAACATGATAATCAAAGAACAAAATGTTCTATAATACCTCAGTCAACAGAGAAAACCAATACAGTGCTTTTTTGAGGTGAGATCTTACAACTTCAATAAAAAAAATTAAAACATCAGGTACAGTTTAAACACAGCAACCAAGGACACATAATCAGCCACAGCTAGATGATCTTCAAACTTGCTTTCAGTCATAGACTTGATAATCATGAGACGAAAATATTTATAGAATTCTTTGTTTGTCAAGCAAGATAATCATACCTTGAAAAATTTAACAAACTTAGGAATGTCTCTAGCAGATTCAATAGTGTTCATTTCCCTTCCCTGCTTCTCAGAGATGCTTTGCAAGATTTCTTTTGCTCCTGCACCCAGGTAAATCAACCAAATAATGCAGGTCTACAGTAATAAAAGCATTGTCTTTCAAATAATAATTCCAATAACTCTTGTAAATTTAAAATGCTTAGAACCATCAGCAATCTTAACCAATTAGAATACTGAGGTGGATGAAGTAGATGAGGGAGATCTGAAGAATGACAAGGAGGATTGGACCAAGACAAATAGTTGGACCTCAGCAGGATGCATTTAGAGGTGATTGCATGGCCTTGAAGATATTTATATACGCTTTCAGAGAATTTTTGTATTAATGTTGTTTCAACAATTACTCAAGAGAGGAGTACTAGTAGAAAATTTCACTTTTCTTGATCACTGAGAACCACGCCATTTTCTGTTGTAAATTCAATAGAAGGGAAAAGGCAAGAGGGTGCATGCCAGTACAGAGAAAGAGTAACCTATTATACACGATTCGATCTCAAGGTACAGTTTTCTGTGACATTTATGCTCACTTCCGAATTTCCACTTTGAAATAAGGTATAAATGCAACTGTACAAAATGATCATAAAATGAAATCATGCGATAATGTGGTAGAGGATTTGCATTCCTTGAACAATAGAGGATTCCTAGGAAGGTATCAATTATTTGCTCATCCCTTCATTGGAAATCCTAATTATTTCAACTAAATCACCATCTTATCCTTTATTATTGTGGTAGGATGAATTCTCATTGATATGTAATCAAGTGTGCTAATAAAAGGGTCTCTAAAAATATCACAAAAAAATTATTTTAAATAAATAAGTTTTTCATGCATCCATTGACAGTATCTAGATCACAGTAAACAACCATTATCACAATATACAATACAAAATTAATAATTCAACACAATAAGATAAATTTCAATCCATTATAAAAAGAAGAGAAAAAAGGGTAAATTGATATAACTAAACACAATAATGCTTGAAATCTGACATTCTTGGCTCGCTTTCCTCTCCATTTCCATGAACTAAACACCACTTTGATTCTAAGATTGAAAAGGAAGGGAAACTACAATAAAAGAAGAAGGAAATGGGCGAAATTTATGTTGGAGCAGGCTTAGGCTGAAGTTTCATAACTAATCACAAACTTCGAGCGTCTTTTGAACACGCCTAGTTTACAGCCCAGCCTAACAGACTCAAAATATGAGGCCAAGGCAAGACAATTAGACAGTTCATCCCATGAACAAATCTATGTCGGGAGAGAGAGAGAGAGAGAGAGAGAGATAAACCATAAAACCAAGTCTATCTCTGGCTGGTAAAATATAAATGAACAAATCTTTATACTAGCTAATTCTTCTCAAATTGTACTTTGTTTTCATTCACACAAATTAAGTCGTACCTTTGTCCATAATGCCCAGTCCTATCCTTGACTGATAAATTGCTCTCATTGATAGAACAATCTTTTTATCAATTAACTCCTCCACTAGCCTCTTTTTCTTCCTATCAAATACCTAAAGCATTAAGCTATTAGTTGAAAGCTTGCATTCATGAGATCTTAGTTCCAGATATAATTCAATGACATTTACAATACTCAAGAGTTGTATGGAAATGAACAAAACAATTTTAATGGGGCATCTTATGCAAAACTGTTCAAGAACTTCAACAAAACATACGCATTTTGATGGATCATGTTATGTATAAATTTCAAGTAGATAGAGAAAAGAAATAGACTTTCTTTAAAAAATAAACCTTCTATCTATCCACCTGCTTAGTATCATTCAACACAAGATTCCATGAAGCTGTTCAGAATGGATTTCCTATAATGCCCTATGGCAAGAATATTTCTCATCTTTGTAACAATTTAATGATGACAAAAATGTGACTTGCAATCTAGAGAATTTGTGTGGACTTAACCACAACAAATAAAAAAAGGAGCAACCTGGGGACATGTTAGTTTCATTAATTTAAGCATTTTGTAATGTGGTAGTTGTTGAAACATAATGTTGGCATCTTGAGGCTGATAACTACTGCCGAAAATAAATTAACTAAAAATGCTGATAGAAACAGGACGTCCACAATGTTAGAGAATAATATAAATCATATTTTAGGGCCTCATCTATCAGCTTAAGCTTTTAGGTGAGATGGTTCCTTAACATGGTATCAAAACCTTGTTGACCCAGCGGTTATGAGTTTGAATCTCACCACCCCCATTCTATTTGATAAAAAAATCAAGCATAAGGTAATGTGGGTCTGTGCAAGTTTCAAGCCTAAAGGGCTTTCACTTGAGGAGTTGTGTTAGAGAATAATATAAATCATATTCTGGGGCCTCACCTATCAGCTTAAGTTTTTAGTTAAGATGATTCCTTAACACACAAAGCACCAAATTCACATCTCTGACATGAACAAAACCCAGATCATAGAAGCTGAAAATTAATATTGACAATTGTTAAAAATGGTCACGAGGAAAGGATACCAGAATATGTGAAGCACTTGAACCAGAGTTTAAACCAACATCATATGATGAAAAATGAGCCCATTCACTCAGTTTAAGCATCCACCTGTCAAAATATAAACGTAAATTGGGCACCTTAACAGTGATTTAAAGCAATATAACCATCAAAATAGGAGAGACCACATAATGAGATAGAATTCATAAAGTTGACACTGCTAAACTTCATACCCATAAGAAGCTTGTTTATCAGTTAGAAATCCACCTGTCATAACTTGATTTCCCGTTCCCTCATCAAAACAAAGACTCAAATGAACCAGGGTATTTAGCTTATCAGAAACTTCAAGAACCTCACCACAAACAGGGCAGCAATTTATAAGAGGCTCTCTGCAATACAGGAAATACATAGAGATCAAGGCATGTACCAGAAAAGTAACTTACATATTACTTGAACAGTCAGGGTCAAGAAACCCGCATGTTTCTAGCATTCCCCTTACATGGTATTGGGAAATAAACATTGGGAATCATGAGAAGAGTTGTGGTCATAGTTGCAAGATATTCACAAGCAAGCTGCAGAATATAAATCCAAACTAACAGGTCCACAGAAGATGGTCCACAAAAGCAGGGGAGGAAAAAAAAACATCTCAACCTAAAGCAAGCTATACAAGAAACATTGTATCTTCGTATAGGTAGCAGATCAATAATATAGGTGGCAGAATATAATAAATACATAATTCAAGCTAACTGCCATTAAATATAGAGGATCATTACTTTTCTTGTTGAATGGCAAGAAGTTCAGCCAATTCATCCATGCTTACAACACCATCACCATTCTTGTCAGCAACTTTAAAAAGCTCCTCTTTCTAGTAAGAAAACATATTCAAAGTTTAGCATACAGTACAGGCACTTGAAGATTAGGATAGCTTTCTGAATCTAAATTCTAAAACCCAATCCCAATAGACACACATAAATGGAATTATAAAATGAATATTGATCAGTTTTAGAATCCCAAACTTCAAATAAAAAGGTCAAAGCGTCATCTTATAATACCCATAGATTTAAAATTTGTGAAATTCTCACTTCAAATCCAAAACAGATCTGCAATCTAACTCATATGTCAAGAATTCAGAATCTAGGAATATGAAATTCATGCAAAGAACTAAAAAAATAACATAACTTCTTATGGTCAAACCTTGTTATCTGCCACTTGATTGCCAAAAGCCTTAATTAAGTCAGAGAACTCAGGGAAAGAAAGCTGCCCATCTTCATTGTAATCCTGTGCACAGCATAAGGTCACAAAAACTCACTACCAATAGTGTTATAAAAGTAAGCAAAAAATCCTATGCACACAGCATAAGGTCACAAAAATTCACTACCAATAGCGTTTTTAAGGTAGGAAAATACTAGTGATTTATTAGCATGGATTATACATGAGACATTGGTATAGACTGATCTTACGAGTGACAAACTTCTGGGACATGAAGTATAATGAATTTGACACGCTAAAATAGCCTTATTCCATACCTAAAGTCTGGTTCCATGAGAAAAACAAGTGCATGTACATCACAAGCCAATTCAAGAAAGCCAAGTGTGTTACATACTCACTAGAAAAAAGCTAACAGGGGCATGGTAATGACCTTGTTGCCTGCCTTTCCTCCCATCCACACTTTTTTTTATGATCTCTTCTATACTAAACGATAATTTTCGACCACTAGAGTGCAGAATTTTTCTCCATTAAGTCTTAACATGAGTTCACAACACATTCTCTTTCCTCAAATATTCTCCTTTCTATCCTTTTTGTAATCTTGCCATCCCATTCCTTCTATTAAATTTTCTGTTTTCCAGCATTCACCCTTCAAAACTCGGTAAACCACCATCTGTCTAATACATTACAAATTGTTAATTTGTCCTGTCAAATCTAGATGTCTTCACCTATGGCAGCAGGGGAAGTAAGGACTAACCATGGGGAGAAACTAATTAACCAGGTGTGACTGGAGACACAAGGTGTGACTGGATTATTATTGAGAACTGTTGTACATAAATTACCTAAATCACTCATCTTGCTGTCGTTTGACACACTTATGATTACAAATTTGGTATTTTTATAGTTTCATTTACCTTAATTAGGATGCGGGGAAGGTTGTGGAAGATAATTATAGATTGAGATAGAGATTATTTATAAACGATAAACTTGATACCAGATCTTTCCACATAATTTTGAGGTAGAGAGGAAGCAATGCACCAAGGAACAATGGTTTTCCAGAGGAAGCTATTTAGAAGATCAAGGTCCCTCTTAAAGAGTCTTTTTTTGTAGGAAAGGCAGCTTGGGTAATAATTCGACTACTAATAACCTACAAAAGAGAAAGATATTGGTATATCAGGTTATCTTTTGGAGTATTAAAGGCAGAGATTCTGGAAAGTAGGTTGTGGTCAATTAATACAGGCCATGTTCGCTCCTGTTTCACAATCTGTGGTGACAGTGAACCAAATGTCAACTGTTTTAATGTTTTTACTAATTAGTAATTATCAGAGGCTGATTTTGATAATAACTGAACTCACAAACCAGAAATAAATCTTTGCGTGATATTTTTCCTCCTTTTAGGGATAGAATAAGATACCACTTTTTTGAAACAAAACAAAAAAATAAAATAAAAGAGAACATGGAGGTTGAGGTGACTAGACTATCTTTCTTCCAATCAGTTGCAAATCTCAAAACAGCCAGCTAGACTTGGCATGCACCAGCACTTTGAAAACTGATTGAATGTCCAACAATATGGAAAGAGAATGAAGGATTATGCAAACATACCACAATTCCTAAGACGCGTCTTGCAAAATTTCTCTCTGTCTCAATAGGGTCCTGTCAATAATTTCAGGCAATGTTATAGATTATCAACCATTCTCAAGTCTTACTACTCAATGGTGGTGTAAATTGCATACTGCGCACCTCAACAGAACACGAGAGAGAAATTCTGCCGACAACTTTACCAGCTGATGCTGGGTCAAAAAGTTCAAATGCGTCAAAGTCAGAATCTGAATCCTGCAATCAAATAGTATTCGTGTCGAGGTAAAAATAACTAATAAAAAAAATGAAGAAGAAGGAAAGAAAGAAAGAAAGAGATTAACATTTGGGAACAGAAACTTATAAGTTAACCTAGATTTGATAAATTGAAACGAGCATCACCAAAAAAGATAAATGAAAGATGTCGACAAGAAAAGAAACCAAAAAGGGGGGAAATTAGGACAGTTTAAGATGCAAAAGACTGTAGAAAATCTATTTTAAAATCATGTAGAATATAGGCAAAATGAGAAACAAAAGACTAACAAACCGTAACATTTTTCCTCCAAATTTCAAAATCATCTAAATATCCTTGAAGATAAATGAATCAGGGTTAGAGATCTTTTTTTTTATAACGCTTGACAGGATAAAAACAGAGATGTTTTTGGCATATATGATAATATGGTTTTAACATATTTGCAGTGAGCAGTCATTCATTGATCAAGTTGTTTACCTGTGCTAGAAACTCAAGTAGATCAATCTCACAATACCCAACAAGTTTGTTCTTCGATACTCTATTGGTCTGGATCATCATATGAGAAATTACTTGACCATCATACTACCATAGCATAACAACTAAAGAAAAAGAAAAGAAACACTTTGAAATAAGAGAACAATCAGAAAAAAGCAACCCACATCATTAAATGATGAGATTCTGACAACATAATTCATAGCTGAAGCCAAGATGTGGCCCCAGACAACCAGATTGCAGTAATACTTGTGTCATATAACGTGTCGTAGGTTGTCACATGTTAAAGGATAATATAAATCATACTGTGGAGCCTCACCTACAATCTTGAGTTTTTAGGAGAGATGGTTCCTTAACTTGGTATCAGAGCCTTGTTAACCCAGCGGTCACGAGTTCGAATCTCACCACCCCCATTCTATTTGATAAAGTGCAAGTTTCAAGCTCAAAGGGCTTTCACTTGAGGGGATGTGTTAGAGAATGATATAAATCAGGAGCCTCACCTACAAGCTTAAGCTTTTAGGTGAGATGGTTCATTAACATGGTATCAGAGCCTTATTGACCCAGCGGTCACGAGTTCGAATCTCACCACCCTCATTCTATTTGATAAAAATCAAGCACAAGGTTATGTGGGCCTGTGCAAGTTTCAAGTCCAAAGGGCTTTCACTTGAGGGGGGGTGTTAGAGGATAATATAAATCATATTGTGGAGCCTCACCTATAAGCTTGAGTTTTTAGGTGAGATGGTTCTTTAACATCCCATACCGAAAGAATAGGAAATGGCCTTTCACAACTTGCTAGTGATTTGTACAGAAATTGAGTCAGGCAAGAGAGTTCATGTATGGGAAAGCATTGTGCCCAGAACTGAACAGGGAAAAACATTAGCAGAGTACATTATACCTCATGGCTGTCCACCAAACCCAATTAACCACCATGTAGGTGAATTTTGCGACTTAAGAGAAATGGTAAAATCACATGGAAAATGACCGGTCCTGGACTTGTTCATTCGGTAATTGGAACACTAAACGAGTGAGAAATAGTTTGCAATGTAGCCAGTTTTCGTAGCCAAGACTTGTGACTTTCAAATAGGTCGGTCCTAAGAAATGAAAAGCCTTTGATCCAAACAAGCAAAAGCATGGTGATTTAAAAATAATGGCAAGCAATAGATGGGTCAAAAGTAAGGTAATTGCTGACCTCAAAAACAGAAATCCTGGCAAGATGAGGCCCATCTTTCTCTAACAGAAGCTTCTTTTCCTGCATGACAAAATATGTAGTCAATATTTATTGCTGATTTCTCAATTGTGTATTTGATCATAGGTAAGAAAAAGGAGGAGGAAGATAATGAGAGTAGGTGACCGAGTTCCAAACAGGTTTATGGGTCCTGCAGCACACAAAAGAAAAACATTAAAAAATTAAAATAACAAACAGCAAGAAAGCAGGAAAGGAAGGAAGGACAAGAGAGATGTTGTTAACTGGTGAGAAATTTGGGTGCGGAAAGTCTGTTCGCCAAGGGAAACACAAGCGAGCCACCTGTCTTTGAATTGCATGTTAGCGCTAATTAGAGTGAGGAGAGCAATTCCAGCAAAATCCTCGGGGGAGACGAGTTTGAGAGCGGAAGTGGAGGAGGAAGAGGAGGAGCTTCCATTTCCTCTAGAAACAGAAAGGCGACGGAATATGCGACGGAGATGAGGATGAGGATGGTGATCCTTGCTGTGGAAGTGAAGTTTCTGTTTCATTCGAGAGAAGCGAGTCGAGCCTCCTTTAGTAGTATCAGTATCAGGCAAATCCTTAGAGCTTCCGTGACCCATTCTTCTTCCTTCCTTTACAGTTTTTCTGGTCTCAGGCTCCGTCCGATCAGTTTCTATCGGTTGTTTAACGTTACGTAACAGATAAATAAATAAATGAGGAAGGAGGGAGGGAGATTGTTTAATAATAGATTCATGTCAGGACAGTTCGGTCTTCGCGGAGAGGGTGGATGGCGCGGACTGGTCCAACCCGCGGTCAAACCACAATATATATATATATATATATAACGGTGTGCTAACTTGAAATTCTACCCCTAACTTTTCAGACTTTACTTTATAAATATATATATATATATAAACACATGATTTATCAAAATGATGGGATAGTCTTAGGATAAATTTATGAAAGCTGGCCTGCATAACCTAAGAAAAAAGAAGTTAATGGGTCATATATCAAAATGTTTTTGACCTCAAAATATATCACATGCTAAAAGCTTTCGAAAGATAAACTATAATGGCATTGGAAGAAGAAAAGGACGAAATGCAACCGGTCATGAGGCCTAGAAATCCAGCTGTTAAAAAGGTTAGCAGCAGGATTGGACAGTCATGGTGTCTTTCGATTCCAACACGCACTAAAACAGCAGCACTCTGTCATTTATCGAGAGGAGGCCTCATATCAAGATCATTCTGCTGTTGCTTCTAGAAGCGTATAGGTTACCATAAGTCTTGCATGCAGTTAACTCACCTGTAACTTTGTAGATGAAAGACTTGTTCGAGCACTTCAGGTTTCCAGAGATGGGGATACAAAAGGAAATATAAATGCTGTGTCGAAGAGATTCCTCGCCAAGTCAAATGTTGATTAGGCATCAGGGTTGCGGGTTCTCTCTTCTACCGAAGAAGATGAAGTCAACTTTTTCTCCTCCTGAACGCTGAGCTCATTCAGTTCCGATGACTTTCTAGCTATTTTCTTTCCCTTCTAGTACTTGGACCAGTAGCTCTTGTTCTGTCGATCTTCACAATCACTCGTCAATTTTCTGATATCAGTCTCCACAATAACTTCAATCCTTGAAACCAGTTGTTTTCAAACCACTACCCCCCCCCCCCCCCCCACCAACTGTTTTATTTTGTCTTTCTTGGCATTGACTCGTGACAACTCGGCGCCGCATGTCATTTCTGAACCCTTGTGATTATTCTAACGAGTATCTCGAATTGTTGAATGTTCTTCTACTTTACAGAGATGTGTTGCTTGCCCAATGGTGCAATGCAGACACTGAAAGATGGTCAGGTCTGCCGAGATTGTAAAATACCAAACACAATCTATTTAGCTCATTTACAGATGGGACTAAAGAGCCATGGGTTTGGTCAAATACCATACCTTAGAAAGCATGGATCTAAATAAATATCATACTCGATATATTTAGCCTTAGCCACAAACCGAGCCCAAGAAACCATAACTCTAGCAAAATATCAGATTCAATATACTTGAGTTTATCTACGAGTTGAATCTAAGAAGCCATGCATCCAGTAAGTTATTAGATTCAATACACTAAAACTCAATCATGAGTTGAGTCTAATATATTGTGGGTATGAAAAGTTGCTAAACTCAATATGCTTGAACCCGGTCATCAGCTGATCCAAAAAAACCATGAAATTGATAAGTTGTAAGTCTCAATATACATGGTTTAGTCGTGAGTTAAATCTAAAAAATTATGGTTCTAACAAGTTGTCAAACCCAATATACTCAAATTCAACTCATGACCAAGTCTACGTCATTCTGAGTCTAGCAAGTTGTTAGGTTTATTTCACTCGATTTTGGCTACATGTTTAACCACTTGGTCTTCGAGACTCATATAGAGTCTTAGTGTGTTATCCCATAACTATTGACATAAATTATTCATATCAAGAACAATCATTTCTCTATATTTATGAATTTGTAAAATGTCTCACAAGAGAGCTATTATTTTTCCATCTTGTTAATGATTTGTAAGAGATATTTATCTCTCAATAATAATGTGTAAAGAATCTTTATCCCTCATTAATGGTATCAAGAGCTAATTACTTTCCAATTCTTTTACTCCCTTGAGACTACTAGGTTCAGAAAATTTAAATACCCCTTGAAACTTCCAAGTGAAGGGTTCACAAGTTTTCATGCTTTAAGAAATTATATATATTAGGGCATTAATCATACAAAAGCAAGAATAAACACTTGTTCTTGGAATTTAAAGCTTTTTTTTGTATTCATTGTCTTTCTCATTTAAAGTTAATGATTTTATTAATGAATGATCTTTAACTTGTTCCTATGGAAATTGTTTTTATAGGTATTAAGATTTCTACCATCAATTTTGTATTTCTTGTGCTAAGGAGAAGGAAACAATTACATGAACATGTTATTGATCAGTATACAGACACTAGATAACTTGTTCCTAGAATAAAAGGTTATGCCGGGTTAAATGCTAATGCTGATTTAGAAACCTGATCATTTACGCGATAACCCAGCCATCGACATAATTTCTTTTCTATGCTGCCAACCTTGTGAGTGTGTACATTAGCTATTTCAATCCACATAATTGTAAACAAAACTGAAGCAGAAACAACCTTGATAATTTCTCCAACCATATATACAAGAGTCTTGACTGGCCTAGTAAGTCAACCCAACAATCTTGCTTATTAAGGTTTTTTTCTTGGCACTAAGTCAACGTTTCTGCAACTCAAACGAAAAGGCACTAGAATATATAATGAATAGTTAAAATGTAATCTCATCAATGGAGTTATGTAAGCAGTTCTATTATATTGGCAAACTAAATGTGATGAAAAGGCAATAGAGAGAGGAAAGAGAGCAGTAGCTTCAGAAGGACAAGATGAATAAGAATCCCAGGAAGATTAGAGTAAAATCATGACAAATAAATGAATAAGATATTTACGAACAGCTCAATTCTCCTTTTCCTGCAGACAGCCAGAGTCCGTAGAAGTCACTAGCCTGAGACCCTTGACAGTCCAAACCTTCAACTTTATATAAGGGCAGCTTTATTTATTAAATTATGCAAAGAAAAATTCATTCTCCTTTTATCGATATAAATACTGTTAAAATGACACAGATAGCATTCAAAATATCATATAGACTCCTCGAACGAGAGATTTATCTGAAACCAAGATGACAGAGGATCACATAGAAATCAATCAAGATCCTTCAGCAACTACAACAGAGAAAACAAGATAGGAAAAGAGAGCTAAACCCAACAGCATATTTTCTTTTATCTATTTAAGACTGTTCGAGTAAAGTTTTCAGTTCTCTACTTTGTTCAGTGAACTATGCAGAAGGTGCATATCTTCTATCCAGTCAGCATATATACCCCTTATTTTCTTGATTGCTTTCCACTTGAACATGCAATGCTTTGCCTGCGCTTCATGCTTGTGATTAGAACCAATGTCATCCTTCCCCATAAGAAGAGATTTCGAAGCTTTAGTTGGCACAATCCCAGATGCCAATGCAATGTTGCCATCAGACTTCTCTAACTCTGTAGAAGAAAATAACAACAAACGTTACTCAACCAAAAATGTTGTCTTTTCCAGGTTACAGGCAAACAGAGGAATACCATAATCAAGGTTTGGCCATTAGTGAACTGGGACCCATCAACCTGAACTAACGGAATTAATTATAATTTAATATCCCTGACAGTTGGTTATAAACGCCTCTGTTGAGATGATAGAATGGTTTGCCACGCTAGGAGCCATTCAGTTTCCTTTGAGCACAGGAAGTCAAGAACACGTTGAAATGTCATTCGTTTGTGTGATAAGCCAATGGCGCATCATCTCAAGTTCTTTGTTTAATTTCTCATTAATATCGTCCTGAGACTAGAAACAGCTCACTTCATGTTGGACAACTCCGATCGAAACCCAGTGCACAGTGAACAGAAAGCTTTATAATACAGCCCAATGGTTCTTTCCAGAAAAATGACATAGTCAATTATAGTCAGCGCCGTGATTTACTCTATCTAATAGTAGGATACATAATACTTAACGTCTTGATTTTAAGAGACTGGGAATAAACAAAAAATATTTAATTCCATTACCATCAATAAGTTACAAAGACTGGCGAAAGAAGAGTCGGAACAAATGCCAACAACACAAAGTTGTTTTATATTTGAATAACCCTTCCTTTTGGTTTTCATCAGGGAATGATCACGAAACAGCCTAGCTTTCCAGCTCTTAGCTATTAAAAGATACCAACATGGGCCTATTAAGATTAAAGTTCAATTAGCAAAGAACAGCAATAGCACATAGATTTAACAATTGTGGCCATGGAACAAATATCTTTTATACTGGCCAATTAAATTATAATAACAACCGTGTAATTCGAAGACCCTAATCCCATTGATAATGCTTAAATGCTAATCAAAATCTGCCATCCACATAATAATACCAAAACACCAGCCACACACACACAAAGAAGCGTACAGCATAAATTATAAAATAGATTAAACCATGTCCATGATTAAACATGCCTAAAATGATAGTTATGGTAAGTGAAGCAAGCTACTAGAATACCTTGTTGTCCATGAGCAAAGTGACACACCTTGCCATATGGGCAGCCTCCAGTCATCTCCCAGTTGTTACAAAGCCTTGTTTTCTTAAACCCTTTTTTGTGAATTCCTGAAGAAGCAGTCCCTGTAGTTCCAATACTTATAGCTGAACTCTCACAGTACTGACTCAAATGTTTCTTAAAATTCTCAGGACCCACATGAAGGAAGCGACACTTATTCCCATAAGTGCATCCGTTGCCAGAGTTGAACATCCTACAGAGATTTTTATCCTCATTGACAAGAACCCTTCTCAATTTAGGCAGGGCCTTTCTCAAATCACAAACAGCATGGGCAAAAAGACATTTGCTTCCATGACTGCAATGCCCCGTTCTGAACTTCATGCACAACTGGGTCTTGAAGCTGCCACCACAAGTCATCATGGCATTGCTTTTTCCCACAAGCATTTTAGAGCTCGGGCCAGCGTTATTTTCACAAACTCTTGGTTTCTTCCTTGATGGATGTCCAGTGTTAGAGACAGTCTCACACCCTTTGCTCTGAGTGGAGCATTGAGAACAAGAATGAACCATTTCGGTACTAAAAGTAAAGTATTTGCAAGCAGGTGCAGAATCACTCATTTCAGGTATCCAAACAAGTTATCTTTCAGTGCTTTTCTTCGAGTTCTTATACAGGAAAAGACTTGCAGCCCAAAATCAAGAAAACTCAGATGGGCTGAATTGAGAAGAAAAGAAAGTGACTCCCAAATACGAAATTTACTTTTTGTATGATTCTACATTCCGGGAGAAGATATTGGATGATCCATTGTTGAATGGAAAACGATTTCAGCTCGAAATTGAAAAACCCTGCTTGTGCTACCTGGGACCAAATATCCCCCAACTTGAGGCTCAAGCTAAGAAGGCCTGTGGCAGAAACACCCATAAGGCCAAAATGCAGTTTTAACTGGTTTTTCCATTTACGAAAATAGCCTCATCAAAACAGTTTTTGACTATAATGTTCTAGTAAGATATTTCATAGATTATTACTAGTTTACAATTTTTATAATGGTTGAAATTGAAGTAATTAATAGAATTTGTTAGTTCAAAAATAAAATATAACATCTATACATGCAAAGTTTAATATAATGAGACAGATCAACACACTATATTATAACAACAACAACATTAAAGTCTTAACATCTAAAATTATCATTACTATTACTGCTAAAACAATAAAAATTATTAAATTATTCCAAGAAAAAAAAACTCAAAAACATTAACAAAAAAAATAAAAAATAAAAAACTAAAATTATTATTATTGCGTTAATAATGAAAAAAATCAAAGACTAAAAAAACCCTAAAAACTATAACAAAAGAGTAAACAAAAAAATAAAATAAATAATAAAACAAAAATAAAAATCATTAGCTGAAAAAAAATCATTTGACTTGAAAAAAAACTAATAAAAAAACTAAAAGAAAGAAGAGAAAAAAAAACAGAAATATTAATTTTCAAATGATCATAAACACAAACTAAAATTTAATAACTAAATTTTTCAAAAACAAAACACCACCTAAATAAATAAGAAAATAATAAATATTAAAAATCAAAGCTAAGAGCACATATATATAAACATGGACAAAAATAGGGACTATATCAGGAATATAAAAAAATAAAGGAATTAAAACAAAAAATTAAAAGTATAAGGGATGAAATGAAAATTAAATATATTATCAATTTCAATCAAAGGAAACAATTGAAAAAATCAAAACTATTGTACCAAAAATATTAAGGGATTTAAAACTAATCCGAAAATTAAAAGAATAAGGATTAAATTGAAACTTAAATATATAATCAATTTCAATCGAACGACACAAATTAAACAAATTAAAGCTTATATAACATAAATCAGGATCATACAAACAAGTAAAAGCTCAGGGACTGAAATGAAAACACCATAAACATAGGGGCCTTCCCTTTAATTTAACATGCAGGAGAGAGAAAATGGTCAAACAAAGTTCAACCAACCATCGTCACGAATCAAACCATCATGTGTCGCGACGCGCCACACCATGAGGAAAAGTACACTACGGCACAGCGGGTCAAACGCCAAACAAATATTTTCCTCCACCGGATGATACCACACGCGCCTCTACGAAACGGGCGTGAGGCCGAATCACACAATATTCAGAGGAAAATAATAGCAGTGGCAGTAAATTATTGTAACACTCCTACAACCAACTCTTCAATTTTATCTTATTGGGGGAGATTAGTATTTAGATATTTTCAAAAAATATAAAATATCTGAAATATTTCGCAAGCAAACCATGGTTTTTGTCTTATTGAAAGATAAAAGAGCTATTTTACTTTGCAATGGAATATGAAATTACTGTGGCACCCCCCCAGTTATTGCTATTTTTTATGTGAGGGATAGAATGGTTATTTTATTGAGCAAAGAAATATAAAAAATCAAAAAATTGGTGACCCGACCGAATTGAAACAAACTGAAAATTGAACCAACTAAGCAATATTATTGTAATTCACAATGAAAACACTCACAAGCTATAGTAACCGACTCTTACCTCTTTTAGTATATATTATAACTAGCTATTTTAGTCATGATTATATTTAACAATCTTATTTTTTTAGTAAAACAAATTAATATACATACTTTTATCAAATGAGATTTTATATACATACTTTCTCATCATATTGAGCAATATTCTTTTTTCTAAACTCATTAAATGCCTTATTAGTTCTTTTGCTCTATTAAAACTCACATTGTTTTAGATAATGTGTTATAGAAGATATGATAATGCTAGATCTTTTTAAGAAACAATGATAGAAAGTCGTAAGCCCAAGAAAACTATGAACCTCGTAATTATTCTTAGGCTTAAGTCAATCTACAACAACTTGGAATTTTTAGGGATTAATAAATATTCCCTCACACCACATTATAAACCCTAAAAAACCACCCAATCACTTGAGAAAGCATATTTTTTATATTAGAATATAAAATTAAAAATGAATTATATGAGTTTCTAGTTATACCTTTTGGTTTTTCCAATACACCAAATATTTTTATGAGGGTAATGATATAAGTGTTTATGCTTTTTATAGGAAACTTCTTGGTGGTGTATTATGATGATATCCTTATTTATAACAAAACCAAAAAATAACATTTATATCACCTTATTCAAGTTTGTACCACCTTATTAAACTATATAATCACACAACAAACAAAAATATTACATATAATATCAATTCAAGCTTGTCAATCAACCAAGTAAATCAATATTCATCACGATTCATATTTAATTTGATTTCATAATAAAAAAAATATTCAAAATAAATAAATATTTACTTGGGGATCAAGATTGACCTTTTGAAGTGACGGGAATCAACTTGAAGCTACTAGAATATGGATTGACAATGATGGTGTGTGGATTGTAGGCATGAACATACAAGGTGCACAGATCATAGGCTTCACTTCTTCTTCCTTCCTACTTAAGTGGTGTAGCCCACTACCACCTGAAATAAGAGATCAAGACTAGGGATTTTTTGTGTTTTCTTGTTTCTTTCTTTTCTTCTCACACCCGATTCGTGAGCTTGATGTTTTTTATTGCTTTTAGATGGTTTATAGGAAATGGTTTAGATGGAGGAGACAAAAGCAGTGATGACTTGATTTGATGTTAGTTGTTGCTGTTGTTGTTGTTATGTCACTAATGGATAGGAAAGAAAAAATGGAAACTAATTAGGTGATTTGTTTTGGAGAAAAGGAAGAACAATAAGGGTTTTTATCATGGTTAATGTCATTAATGGTGGTGTTGGCTATAACAATAAGATTAATTATTGTGTCGTTAATATAATTTTCTATTTTTAAAATGTATAAGTTTCCTCTATTTCCTTTTTTATCATTATTATTTTTACAATATTCTCAATAAACTCAACTAGATATTTTTTTTAAATTAGAATCTTGAATTTTTATAATTGTTTTTATTAGAAGTTTGATTTTCTATTATTAAATCCTATATTTTTTTTTTACCATAATCAAATATTCTTATTAAACTCAATTACCATGTTTTTTTTTCTTTCTTCATGATTATCCCTGAAAGATAATCTCCGTTTATTATTTTTCTAATATTATATTATTTGATTCCATTTAATTTTGGTCTTCCTTTTCTTCCTTGTCTGCCATGATTAGAATCGAGAGGCTTTGTGTGAGAGACACAAAACCGAGAGCCTTTTGTTCCTTGAAATTACAAGCATTGGGGCAAGATCAATGTTGATAAACTTAGGAGGGTCTGAAATAGGAGTTAAAAGAGCAATTTCTAAACTAAAATACATCTTGGATTGCGAGAAAAAACTTGAAAAATTGAGACATGATAAGATGGTGGGATTTCGTGAAGAGATTCAGTTATTTAATTTTGGATATTGACAGCATGTTCGAGGAGGACAAATTGTTCAACTTTCTTCATAGACTTCAACCGTGGGCACAATTGGAGCTGGGGAGGCAAAAAGTTTAAGACTTGTCTTCATCCATCGTTGTTGCTGATGGATTAGCAGACTTAGACATAGAGGCCAACGAATGGACTATTGGAGTGTTTAAGTTTTCATCGAAGCCTGAGGAGAAGGATGAGACAAAAACAAAGAATTAATTTGGTAGGGGAGAATCTAAACATGTTCCTAATGATGGAAGGTCAAATGATAACATTTAGTAAGGGTTCAAAACCAGATTTTCAATGTTTTATCCGCGATGGAAATCACTTTGTGAGAGAATGCCTGGAAAGGGGACACTTAATATTGTTAATGTGGAAGGCGATGTTAAAGGTGTTGTATCATGTGTATGTTTAACGGTTAAGACGAAATTCAATCATGATTGGGCCGACCTTTTCGTAAACTTGGCTGGCTGCTTTGGGTGAGGCAAAATTAAAGGTTCTTTTGTGCCCTTTGACGACGAGATAGATTGGGGTGACAAAAGCAGGACATTTTTGTTGTGCATCTGGGTGAATAAATGGGTTTGGATGAAGGAAAAAAATGCTTTAGGAATTCAATTCATCTTGATGATAAAGATTGCTTGGGGTAACGAATTCGACAACCAAGTTGTGAATGGATTTGATTGAGTAGTCAAACTAGACAAATTTGATTTGATGTGCTGCCATGGTGGGAATACAATACAATTGAGGAGTAAACAATTTGGGTGACAAATTTGATAGCTGAGTCAGTGGGTTCGATTGAGGAGCAAATTTCATCAACGATGATGATTTGATGTGCTATCTTAGAGGAGAGGTAGTACGATTGGCTATTTGTGCATTAAGACGATGGATGATTCATGATGATGGAAGCAAAATAAGATATCTTTGTTGGATTATCAAGTTGTGAGTTTTCGGTAGACAAAACATGTAGCAAAGGTGGGAACAACAAAGCTATTATGTCAACAAAAAATAATGCGATGAAGTGTATGGGTACAACAACATGCACATGGATAGTCAGTTAGGGGAATTTGATGTTGGAATGCCATATGTGTGCATGCTTGGGCAAGATTGAAACTTGCAAAAAACACTTCGACATAAGATTATTTTGATCACAAAAAAAGTTGACTTATTTTGCTTGCATGTTATATATGGATCAATTAAGGAGTTAGGTGGATTTTATAGGGATTCACATGATTCTTCAAAGTGGTTTCATATGGTATTGTCCATAAGAAAAGAGATGGAAGCCTTGAATGCTTAAGAAAGTGCCTGCACATCATGAAAATCTAATGAATGAGGACAAATTATGTGTGGTTTAGGAAAGTTGCATATGAATTCTAGAAGATATAAGAGTTGTGTGACAATAAAGTGTTGCATCTTTGTTTTTTACTAGACGAGATCACGGGACTGGTCTCAATGTTTTGGGTTGGGACTTAAAGAGTGGTTGACTTTGTTGAAAACAAGCAAGACTCGAGAGAAAAAAACTTTAGTCATGACTTGGTTAAAAAACTAGTGGAGGATGGGACTATCAAAGTTTCCAAGCATCGTAGATTCAGTAGACAAAATTCTATTTGAATATGGACAAAACTGAAAGGCTTTGTATGTGGGATAACACTTGAAATTAATTTATCAAATTTTAATCAAATAATCTCAAACACTAACCATCTCTCTTGTTTTAAACAAATTTGTATAATTTGACAAAATTCAATAATTCTAAGAACTTCCACATTTATCAATGCTCACCAAAATTTATCAACTACAATGGATATATATATATATATAAACTAGCCACTGCCCTCGCGCCTCGTCGCTGGCGACATTATATTTTTTTAACGCATATTTTTTTAACACAAAAAATATTAATTGTGTGTTTTTTTGTTATAATATAAATTTAGTCAAAATAATAAATATGTATAACATTACTGTGAAGTGCAAGTTTTCTATAAAATATATGTATTTTAAATTGATATAAATTTATCTGTTTAGTAGATTTTAACGAAATAACCAACATAAAATTATCGTCATCATTAAAAAAGCAAGAAGATTTGGATTATTGAATTCATTGTATTAAGATTAATTCATTTTATAATTCAATTTAAATCATATTTAAAAACAAAATATAAATTGTGAGAAGACCTGCAATCATCAAATAAAAAATAAATAGTTAATTTTCTATTCAGAAAAAGATGAAAACATATATTGAAAATCTATCCCTACGTTATCGTCATTTTCATTATTATAACATTTAAAATTATTATCAACATTACTGCTCAAATAATTAAAATCATTAAATTACCTCAAAAAATAAAAAAATAAACATTTTAACAAAAAAAAACACAATAAAAAATAATCACTAAAATTATCATCATTATTGCGCAAACAATAAAATCATAAAATTATCTAATCTGAAAAAAAAATAAAATAACAAAAAAACACACATAAAAAAAAAAGAACAAAGGGAAAAAAAGAGCAATATTAATTTTAAAATTATCATCAATATAAATTAATATTTCATAATGAACCTGATAAAAATAAAACCCCTACAAAAAAAAATCTAAAAGCATAAATGAATAAATACGGACAGAAAACAAACACTGTTTTTAGATTATTTCATGTGTTAATGTTAAAAATAATTAAAAAAACAATTATCATTTTAATATATTTCTAAAGAAAAAATATTTAAAAAAAAATCAATCACATTTCAAAGAAAAATAAAAAATATTTCATGGAAAAAATGAAAAAAAAACATAATCAGGAAAAAAACAAAAAACATTATAAAACAAATTGAATTCGAGATTAATCATAATGCACTTAAACTAGCTCAGATAACCCAATTATAAAAACAACAAATATATCTATATATAGATATATTTGTTTTTTATATATATATCATGAAAAAAAAATGAAAAACAAAATAGAAAAAAAAGAGCAAGAAACGAAAAAATTAGCTGATAATAGGATTCGAACCGCGCCCTCTTCCGAAGATAGGCATTCTGACGCGCGAATGGACCAGCTCGGCTACCTCCATATTTCGGTTGTAGTTCAAGAAAGTATATATTAATACTTTTTTGTTCTGTGGCAAAATAAAAACATTCAGAAAGTGGGATTCGAACCCACGCCCTCTCTTCTAATGGCGCTCTCCTTGACATCTCGGCTACCTCAACTTATCGCTCATGAATCTCGGAAATATATATTAATAGTAAAGATTACTGTGGATTCACACAGTAAAAATGTGACGCAGTTTATATATATAATTCAAATTTTAATATAAAACAATTACAGAATTCATCAATTGACATATTCTCACAAATTCTCTAAAAAATATAGCCATTTCTAACCAAAGATACATCAATTTGACAAACTTCAATAATTACCCTCAATTCTCCCAAAATTCAACAATCCTCAAAAATCACATCAACCATAATTAATCTCATATATACCTAATCGATCTAAACATAGCAAAATAAATCCTAACCCCAATATTATCACCGAATCACAAAAAATTCTATAAAAATAAGAGTGATAGATAAGAGTATTAATCTAAAATTTTTAAAATGAGGTGATGGAAGTGACGGTGGCAATGGATGGAAGAGAAAGGGGGGGGGGGGGGGGGGGGGGGGGGATGACTAGCATTATATTGGAAGCAGCACAATCAATAAAATTATAAATTTTTTGTTTATTTTCGTGCTAGTTTGCAATATATAACCTCCATGTTTCATCCATGCCAAATTGACAATAGCATTACATTACATGAACATGAAATCACTCCAGTACCTTACAAGATCAAACTCCATGCCTAATACATGATAATCATATACAAAATAACAAATAAAAAAGAGAGGATAAAACTCAATTAAATTTGCTATCCCCTGCCATAAAAATAAAAAAATGGAGTATACAATCAGACTCCTGGATATTCTAAAGCATATACAAGCAGTGGAAAGGGGAAAGCAAATATAAAGAATACTGGTAGTTTACTGTACCTTGTCCAGATAAATGAACCCTACTGCATACTTAAGAATCCCCAGAACAATGCAGTTATAAACCACCAATTTTAGTTGAACTGTTCGTGTGAAATTTGTTCTCTAATCTCATTCATCAACCTGATTTTTTCTGAACGCCAATAGTGAATACAACCTTGGAACAGTGACTTGTCCAAAGTAGGCATAACTTCGAAAATCGGGGAATGTAATCAACTGTTAAGACCTTTCCTGGGTGTCTTTGATGTTCTTCTCCATTATTAATGAATCCATCTCTAGTGTAGTCTGTTGGCCTTCTGTGCTTGCAATGAATGGGTTATGATCAGAATCACTGGCGGATCCACTGCGTTCTTGGCTGCTTGTACTTGCTTGTGGGTTCACTGTACTGTCATGCTCAAGACTTTCTAGTGCTAACTTCCTGAATTTCTTCATGTCCTCCTCATGTTGTCGAGTGCTATAATCTGAGCTAGTAGAACTGTATACTGTGCTAAGACCAGGAATGATCCCCTCATTCAGTTCATCCAGAGGCATATTTCCTTCCAAAGCTCGAACTATCTGATTTACACAAAAAATGCAGATGGGTTACATTCCAGCATAGAGGGTAGTTCTAATAAGTAAGATTCCAAACAATATTAGTTCTGGTGAAAGTCAAACTAACAATATCTCATATATATCAAAATCCCAACCAAAACTGGCAATTTTGAACACCAGATATCATCTAAAAATATTGGTTATGAGTTTTAAAAGCTTATACAAATAATTCAGATCAAAGTTAAGCCTTGTTGGTGACAAGATCAATGAAGAAAAGTTATCAGCTAGTTTATACATCATAGGAAGAAGAGAAGCCATTACACTTTGTATCAACGTGGAATGAATAAAGCAAAGAAACGTATTCAAGAGTAAAAGCAGTATATCTGGCGCTTGAAGAATTACCTGGCTCATTCGCGGTCGAAACCGTGCTAAATGACGTACACAAGCGGCAGCACAACAAATCATTTGGATCATTTCATTAGAATCATAGTCCTGCAGTTTTGGGTCGACAACAGTATCGTTGTTGCTATCTTCCAAAGCTTGTTTGAGCAAAGGCCTTGCCTGGTATTCATGAGAATATGTTATTTTCACAGGGAATTCCAATATTCTACCAAATCATTAATTTTTTGGCTCTGTTCATGACCTCAAGATCCTCATAGCTGAACTTCAGAATGCCAGTAAGGGAAAACATGCAAGCACAAAAGCATACAGTGCCTGAGAAGATATCAACTGCCATTGCAGATAGAATTCAACTCAATCACCAGCAATTGGATACCTCTACCCACTATTGCTAAAAAATAACATGGACTATAACAATCCTTACACCAATCACTACCGTATACATCTGGTAATAAGCATTGGCACAAGTAAAAAACTACAGAACAGCAAAAATTGGCTCAGCTACCAGCAATTTTTAGTTTTTAAGGGGGAAAGGGCGATCTGTCATGGTCTCCCTAACATTGCCAAATTACCAACAGTCTTCTCATTGATTGATTTGATAATTTTGCAGTGTTATATGCTAGTGCTGAGGAACAAATACTTACCCAGTCAACTATACTATCATCAATATAGGATTGAGTTCTATCAATAGGCCGACGACCACTGATCAACTCTAGAAGTACAACACCGAAGGAATAGACATCTGACTTCTCAGTAAGCTTCCCAGAGGAGGCATACTCTGGGGCCATATAACTGCAGTTGGAATAGTGCATTTAGATATTGTTCAAGAAATTATCCCACGTAAGCAAAAAGCAGAGGGAGAGGCATGGTGGAAGAGAATCCCAAACCATCTACTCTCTTTTAGTCTTAATTAATTTCAAAACTCGATTACATTACACAAACTTAATTATGCACAACTGATATCACAAGCTTATCTTACCCAAAAGTTCCCATCACTCGAGTTGAGACGTGAGTCTCTGTATCTAAAGAATATTTGGCAAGTCCAAAATCAGCAACCTGAAATATAAATCCAAGTATACTCGTCATTTTATGTAATTTAACATCAAATGATCAGAATAGAATAAATAAGGTCAACCTATATAGTTTAACATGGCGATATGAAACAATGGCCACATGATTTCACAAACATTATTAAAGCATAAAATTTTAGTATGTCAAGTCAAGGTTCAACCTTGAGACAAATGGAGAGAATAAATTGTTAGTTGGTATGTGATTATTTAAGAACCATAGCTTTGTATTCTAGATTTTTAAGGTGTTTAGGAATTTGTAACTATTTAATACCATAGAAGATTTCAAGTTATATTTAGTATCTAGCAGGTTTTCCTGTGATATAGCATTTTTACTCTTGCTGGGTGTAGATTTTCAATGTTTGATTTCTTCTATTCCTATATGGATTAGTTTCTGTAAATAAGAACCACATCTACATTATGAATATTGATTGATGAAATAACGTGAGATTGGTTTCTATAAATAAGAACCAAATTTGATTTTTTTTCTTTCTTAAATTTTTTTTTTCATGTTTTTGGATTTTTTTGACATACTGATGTAATAAATAATTTTAGAAATTGATAAAAACATTATTTTGGTATATTTTTGAGTGAAAAACACTTTGAAAAACATTTAAGAAACCAATTTTAAACACCCTAATTTTAAACAGTGGTTGTCTTGGGTTCTGTGTTGCTTTCACTCAACAGTTGGTTCCACATAACTACCATAATGACTTCAATTTTCTCTGCTAAAACTCCATTTTAAGGAAATTTGGATGTTCAAAAACTTTGAAAAGAGATGTCCAGATAACCTTTGAAGTCTAGAGTAACACCATACTTTTGTCAATTGTTGGTGTCAGGAAGGGAGGGAGGGAAAGGAGACAGATTACGATTATGTTCATTGAGTTTGAGATTTAATTTAAAAAGTCAATTTGGTGGCCACTAGAAAAACGCCAAGTTCATCAAAAGATGATCAAGAATCATTACAGAAACATTTTAAATGTTACAAACCCACCTTTGCTTCGAAGCTCTGATCAATAAGAATATTGGCAGCCTTGATATCTCGATGTATGATTTTTGGCTGGCCTGAAAATATATTTTGCAACAAAAGGCGATGGGAACTCAGAGACACAATTAAACATGAAAACCAGACAACCTAAATGTAGCAAACATAATATACTCACAGTCTTCATGCAGATATGTCAGTCCTTTCGCTGCGCCAACTGCGATTTTCATTCTTGTTGACCAGCTCATGGTTGGTCTCCCATTTCCTAATACGCAAGATATCTTTGGTTAGACAATGGTGCCCTATCTTACAGCCACACAGACCATAATTTCATATCAATTTGTGGAATACTTGATTCTCAATACGATGCCATGAGTAATGCTAGAGACTCTTAACTTTACTAGATTTAATTTTGTAACCGATGTGTAGGTTTATGACAGGTGCTATATTAATCATTTAATTCAATGATAGTAAGTTTGACATAGATGTGCTAAATACTGCATTACCTGGTTTAGCAAACCATTCTTTATGGTAAGTGGCAATTAATTTGTGAGCAACTGTTTGTAGAATGGTCTGTATCCTTAAATGAGTAATTATACAAAATTTGTACATAAGCACGTGCGATAGTTACTCTTTTTCCTAGACACCAATCATTCATCTATTTTAGGATTTACACTTTACCATTAACCTATCAACACATCAATTTGGACCTTGATTTTTTTTTCCAGGTTTTATATCTCGGGGCTCATAGTAGTAAGGAGTTTTAATCAGAAAGGGACTTACCATGCAAATGAAATTCCAAGGTGTAGTTCGGTACAAACTCGTACACAAGCATTCTTTGGGATCCAGTAATGCAGTATCCAACCAATGAAACAAGATGTCGGTGATGTACACGGCTAATAATCTCAATCTCAGCCTGAAACTCACGCTCTCCCTGTCTGCTCCCAGATTTAAGCTGCTTAATTGCAACCACTGTACCATTTGCAAGGATTCCCTTATGAACATAACCAAAACCACCCTGACCAAGGAGGTTGGCATTGGAGAAATTATCAGTCCCCATGGCTAGTTCTTCATAAGTAAAAGTACTCTGTGAATATCCCAGAGAAATTCCAGGAGTCAGTGATTTAAATTGTATATCAGAGCCCATGCTGCTGCTTGTAGAAGGTTGTTCAGCATAGATACCAAGCATCGGTTGCGGTTTGTCATTCGGAGAAGCTCTTTGGGGAATAGTGGGCTTCGGCCACATCATCATTTTATTGTCCGCAGCAGGAGCCATATTGGGCTGCCAATGCAGTGGCAAGCCATCATCTGGAGGCATTAGAACAGCTTAGAGACATCAAGGAAAGTAATTTGCAAGAGAGCTTGAATAATAAGATGAATAGTAGCTTCAAAATCACAAAGAGCAGATTCTAGATTTACAGAAGAACAAGCATGATGTGTCTATATTTTAAGAGCAAATCCAAAAAAAAACCATAAACGAAATTCTACAGAGCAATCAATTAGAAGGGAACAGCGTATAGGACAAGAAACGAAGCAAATTAAGCATACAAACACAAATGCACATAATTTTATATTCTACGCAATTCAAAGTAAAAAAGAGCAAACCTTTGCTAGCGCCTTGTGAAGGTTGACCAGCGAGCAATAATCTCTGCGCTTCCTTTCTCTTCTTCCTCCGGTACACATAAACAGAAATACCCACGCCTGCCAGCACTCCCAATATTACTCCTACTATCAACGCCGAAAGTACCGGCGTAGACGGGGTTGTCGACCCCGATGATCCTGCTGGATATTCCGGTGGAGGTGGCACTAGAGCACCACTCGAGTTCGTCGGAGGCGGAGGGGTGGAATTATCGGGGACAGAAGAAACTGCTGGAGCTGGAGACGACATCTCTGGTGATGTTTCTGGTGAGTAGTTCTTTGTAGTCAAAGCGAGCGAGCGTGTGTGTTTGTGTGGGGGGGGGGAGCAGCCTAAAATTTTCTTTCCTCGGTGAACATGGGTTGCTGAGCAAGCGAAGAAGAAGACCTCGGGTGGTGGATCCCACTGAATTATAGTTTGGGCTGTGGCAACGGCGTCGTTTTATAGATTTGTTTTTCTTCGCTCGCTAACTACTTGTCTTTGATGCATGTATTTCTTTTGAACTTTTTAGGGCAAATTATTTATTGATTTCAGATACTCTCTTGTAATAACTAATAACTAATGTGTCTTCACATACGTCATGTTAGAATAACATTGCATACGACAAGGGGTCTGGCCCAGTGGTAGTTGGGGGTAATCCTCCTTCAAGGGACAAGCTTTCGAGTCCTAGTGGGAGCTGGAGGGTACCCTCTTCATGCTATCCTGGTTCGATCCCTGCATGGTATGTCTGTCACCCCAGCGGTGCCTTACATGTTCACTGGGTTTGCAGGATGTTCAGTGGGTCCGGGGAATAATTGAGGTGCGCGTAAGCTGGCCCGGACACCCCGGTTATCAAAAAAAATACGTATCGAAGGTTACATATTAAAATATAAATTATTTTGCTTCAAAAGTAGTACCCTTAATTTTCAATAACAATAGTCCAATTTGACGGGGCGGTCTAGTTGATTGATTACTAATATCATTAAGATATTGAACTTTATTAAACACGGCAAGAAAAGTGTTGACATATAGTGTTTGATGTAGGTTTTTTTATATGCATCACTTCATAGGATTTTATAATTTAAGATTGAAGTCTTAAATTAATTTGTCTAAATTCCAGAATTCTAAGTTAATTGTTCTAATTTTGGACTTAATCCTAGTTGGTGTCCTAATGTATCATGTTGGTATTGATCAGGTATTTGAGATGTTACATAATATGATTTATATATTTTATTTTTGAAAATTTTGATTGTATTTACATAAAATAAATTTTTATGCTGATTTAAATTTTTTATCTTTTTTATTATAAATTTGAAACAAAATAAAAATAAATAAAAGAAAAAACAAAACACACATAATTTTTTTATTATTATTACATTCTTACTTACATATCTACAAATTACATATTTACGAATAAAAAAACTAGCAATAGTTTCAAACACTAAAAAGACCCCTAAAACATTCAGGGACAATATTGGAAAGCTAAGAAGTATTGGCGACACATGGGTTTCATGTGTCACTACCATTGACATTAATTAGTGAATGCAAATTAATGGGTAACTTAACAGGTATATCAAAATTCAAGTTTTGAATTTTTATATCACATCAAATGCAACACTCATTTCTCTTGAATCTTTCACATTCTTGCACTCAATGTTATTATTGTCTTTTTCTAACCTTTTATCTTCCTCAACCTAAAGTAACCATAAACCAAGCAAATTAAATAATCTAGATGCATCATCTTGGGAGTATGTCTTTGCTACAGTTTCTAATGATGATATTAATAAGGCTTTTTTAGTATTAAAAATAATAAATCTCTTGGGCCAGATGGCTATTCATCTCTCTTTTTCCAAAAATCATGGGACCTTGATGGAGAGGATTTTTGTGCGGTTGTTTAAGGATTTCTTTGTTTCTAAGAAGCTTTTGAAGAAAATTAATCACTTCACAATAGCCATGATCCTCAAATCTGCTAATGCTTATTCCTCCAATGACTATAGGGAAATGTCTTTGAAACATGGTTTATAAAGGATCTTGGAAATCCTAGCTACAAGATTAGCCCATGCTCTTGAAGACATCATAAGTCCAATGCAAAATGCTTTTTTTGAGTTATAGACGCATATAGCTGACTACATTAATCTAGTTCAAGAACTCCTTTAACATTATGGAAGGAAAGGGGCCTCCCCTAGGTGTCTTATTAAATTAATTTCATAAAAGTTTTTGACTTAGTTTAGTGGTCCTACTACTTGGCTTTCCATATATATTGATTTAACTAATTATGGTGTGTGTTAAAACAACTCGTCCTTAGTGGACATAAATGGGTATCCATATTGCTTTTTTCCTTATAGAAGTGGTGGGTTACTTGCATGGAATACTTCTCTAGAATGCTCAAATTAGCAAATTAGAATCATGTTTCTCATTTTTACCCAAAATATGGTCATCTTAGTATCTCTCATCTTTCCTTTGTTGATGATATAATGTTTATCTCCTCCTGGGATAAAGTCCCGTTCAAATCCTATTTCAGCTGTTGATGATAGTTGGGAAGACTTCTAGTTTAAATATAAATGCAAAGAAATCTTCAATCTTTTTTGGTGGTGTATTGGATAGTTCAAAGCAAACTATTCTTCATGGCACTAGTTTTATAGAAGGAACATTTTCTTTTAATAACTTTGAGTTCTTATTAGTCCTCATAAGCTCTAGTAATTCAATATTCTCTTTTCTTACACAAGCTTGAATCAACATTGTAGAGTTGGATGTGAAAACATCTTTCTTACGCTTGTAGGCTTGGGTTAATAAAGTCAATCCTATATGGTATGGCTCTGTTTTGGTTTAGTATCTTTCCAATACCAAGTACTATCATCAACAAAATTATCTCTACTTATAGGAATTTTCTATAGATAAGAAATACCTTAAAAAAATTCTACTTTGGTGGCTTGAGAAACAATGTGTTTACCAAAACATAAAGGACTAAGATTCTTTGATATAAAGGTTAAGAACAAGAGTTACTTAGCTAAGAAGTTATGAAACATTCATTCAATTGAAATCAGATTCTATCTGAATTCAATGGGTTCACCATTTCTACCTAAGCGAACACTCTATCTAGCATGCTCAAATTCAAAATACCTCTTTGCCGATATGGAAGTCATTTGCCTAAAAAATCATCTCGTTAAAGTTTGGGGGCATTCTAGAGCCATTAACTTGATCACAAATTGGTAGAGTTATGGTGTTTGCTTCTCATTTAATATGTATAACTTTATCAGGATTAAAAACACCATTGTCAACTTGGAAATAGTGGTTTAAGAGAGATGGTTTTTGCCTAGATATAACTTCCTATTATGGTTGACTATGCACGGGAAGCTAAGGATTATAAATAGGCTTCAATTTATTCCAATAGACATTTTCTGAGTGTATTGTTCCAATAGCAATTTAAAGAGACCGACAACCATATATTCTTTGGTTTTACTTAGATGTCTCTCTAGTAGGGCAAAATAACATCTTAGCTTAGAATTACAAGACACATGACAAGTCTGAAAACTGTTGTATGAAGGCTAACCTCTTAGAGAGAAAAAATTGAAGCAGGATAAGAAGAGTCTCTCTACGACTCATAATATACTTAATTTGGAATGAAAGAAAATGATCTTTGATAGTACTTGTAGATTGATTTATGCTATTTTTCATCAATTTTAGATTATATTCTATATGGTCTTGTACTTCCATGAAAAAACAACATTTTAATCAATGTTGGAAGATCATATATGCCTCACAAGGTTCAGTTTGAAGGCTCTAAATTGTGTTCCCTTGAAGGTGGATAGTTCTGGATTGGAAGGTTCCCTAATTTATGATTCTCTTCAAGCACTAGGAGTGCACATCCCAATGCTCACCCTTATTAAGGTTATAATAATAGTACTCTATGATTTTAGTGTTTTGGTTAATTGTTGTAGTGGGTTCTGTACACATAGGGGAGAGAGGTATGAGAATCGACCAAGGAGAGGACATATTCAACACTTAGGGATTGTGAGCATAGAGGGGATTTTGATGATTTGGTGGATGTAGACCAAAATTTGGGTAGTATTAAGTTAAAAATCTCAACCTTTAAGGGAAAACTGATCTGAAAACTTACTTGGATTGAGAGAAAAAGGTGGAGATGATTTTTGACATTTATAGGTACTCTAAAGAAAAGAAGGTTAAGTTAGTTGTAGTGGAGTTTACTGATTATGTCAAGGTTTTGTGGGAGAGATTGGTGATGGAAAAAGAAGGAATAAAGAAAGACTAATTAACACGTGGAAGGAGTTAAAAACAATAATGAAGAAGAGGTATGTTCCTAAACATTATTACAGGGAGTTGTTTAATCATTTATAAATAATTACATAGGGTAATAAAAGTGTGAAGGAGTATCAGAAAAAAATAGAGGTGGCTATGATTAGAGCTAATGTTAAGGAGTATGAGGAAGTTATTGTGTCTGGGTTTCTAAATAGCTTGAATAGAGATATAACTAATATTATGAAGTTGCAATCATATATTGATTTGGAGGAGTTAGTACACTTAACCATTAAGGTTGAAGATAGTTTTAAAATAAGAGTAATACACGATCTGGAGCTCATGCAGGGTCTTCTTTAGGTTAGAGAATGAGTTATAGGAGAGAGGGATAGTACACCAACAAAGCCATTAGTGAATTCCAAAATTGTCAAACCTACCTTCATAAAGAACATATTTCGGCTAATGATCAAAAACTTAAGGGAGAAGTCCAACATAAGCATAATTGTGATATAAAGTGTTCAAGTGTCAAGGATTGGGACATTGTGCATCAAAATATGCAAATCATCGAGTTATGATTCTAATGGATGATGGGGAGATTGTATCCACCAATAAAAACTCTTATTGTAATGGCATGCCACCACTTAAAAAAGCTAGTGATTTAGAGTGTGTTGTTGGTTATAAAGTTTTGGTGATTAGGACGTCGTTTGGTGTTTAGACTAAGAAGGAGGATGTGGAGCAACAAAGGGAGATGTCCAATCAACGATAAAGGTATATAGTATGATCATTGATAGTGTCATATAAATATGGCTTTTCATGATGATAATATGGCTTTTACCAATTGTGTTTTCCTTTTCAACTCTTTGGGAAACTTATTTTAAGCAAATAAAGAGAAAAACCAATAACATCAACCTAAGATTTTGGGACTCAAAGAATAAAGAAAAACTAAACACAACAACGAACACAAGTTATGAATACAAAAATAATAACAAGAACAAAACAGCAAAAAAACTATATGAACATACAAAACAAAGCAAAAACACAAAAAAAAACTGAAAATCTCTATACTAATAAAACTGAAAGTAATAGTAATAATAAAAACATTAAGTAAGTTAATGATATAAGACAATAATTGCAAAAATTAGAATCACATGAACTCTGAAGTGTGTTCAAATAACCTTAAAATCAAATATCAAAACTAAAAAACTCAATAATTAGAAATTTCAATTCGTGGTGTGTTTCCCTTAAGTTGTGATAAAATGTCAACCTTTTGATTTCATCTTTATATATATATATATATATATATATATATATATATATAGTGAAGCTAACACATACATGCATTGAATTTGATAGTAATGAAATTCAAATAACTTTTTTTGTACTATGTTGCTATATTTTTAGATTGAAGAAAGCACTAAAAATAAAGTGAAAACTTAAATAAAAAGAGATATAAGTTGGTTTTAGAGCTTAACTCTAATACAAATTGATGTAAATTTAGAGGATAAAATCCCTTGAACCCATATACAAGAAAGAACAAATCCTAGAGAGCTAAAATTAAACTTAAGGATAAGAAAACTCGATATAATGATTACTTGAACTAAGACATCAAATTTATTGCTATGAAGACCCAACCCAACAATTATAAAGAATCATAAACAGAACGTATAAGTAAAAACACTACAAAAACAATTGATATTTGATAAGTTCAAAATAATTTAATAAAGAGCCAATAGGTATGAGCAACACATACACACAAAATATTATTATGAAATCAAAGTATATAAAAAATCATAAATATAAGAAGAAGAAAAAACCTATTTATATTAGGTAAAAACATCATAAACAAGAATGAAAAAAATAATAAAACAGTATTAATTCAAATAGAAAAAAAATTATATCAACAAGAAAAATAATGAAAATCTCGTATAATATATTCTAGACCTTTTTGCAAGACCTTTTTGAAGTTTAATAAAAATTTAAAACTATATAAAACAAGGCTCTTATTAGCTTTCAGAGAATTTTTAGTGTGATCCAATAGTCATATTAAAAAATCATGTGGTTGTGAGAAGTACATCCCAAAACTAACTTAAGTTTTGTCCAACTCTGATATGGATCACATTAATTAAAGGTTGATCATTCCTTGTTGACATTTGAAAGCTTGACTTGGCTTAAATATTCTGAATAATCTTATTCAATAACTCTTTAAATTTCTTAATTCTTAACCTCATAATTGACCTAATTAACACCTCTAATATAATTTGATGTGGCTAGTCGATTGTCATAAAAAGACTAAATCACTTTCTAATGAAATCAAATTTCTCCATTATCATCACTCAATCAAAACTATCTATCAAGTTTAAGATGACATTATCCAATGATTTTATTGCCACAAAAGGAGATTATTAATTGAGTAAACAACATGAAAAGGCAAACCTTAAAAAAAAATTCCCTTGGGTATGTATGTAATCTATATTAAGTCTTAAAATGATTTTCTACCTCATTTAAGTGTTAAAAATATAACAAACTCTTAATTAAGTATTTTTATATTCATACTCATGTCTAAATTATACGTTTTCTTTTTCTTTTCTTACAAGAAAGATTTTTTTATATATATATAGGAGCTTAAAGGATTGAGATGATGATTTAATACATATGCTTATTTTCTTACCTTTTGTATTCAAATATTTAAGAGAATTTATAAAATTTCATTAAATTCACTATGTCTATAGGAGAGGCATCCTTAGGTTAAATTTAAAAGGAACTTTAGTTTTTGATTAATACACAAGTTTTCTAAATAGCACAAAGAATTGTTTTATAATATATCTAGTATTTTCAATCAATTTATAGTGATTGGATGGAAACCTAATGGAAGAAAATCCAAAGTTAGGAGATTTTTTTTAGGTTTACCTTTTATAGAAAAACGCAACAAAATAAAACAAAAGACCTATTATTTAAGAGAGGAAGTAATTGTTTACAAATAATAGACAATGCTTATGTATGTTTTTTTTTTCAAAATCTATTTCTACTTCTTTCCTTCTCTCTATTTATGGTAAACCATAATTATAAAATTTGGTTTGGCTCGACAAGTTAACCTTAGCAACTTGGGTTCTAGATAGGCAAAACCCGAGTTTGCAATTGACTTGGTCAAATCCAGGTTACTCATCAAGACAACCTAAAACTAGGTTACTTGGCATAACTCAGGTGACACTTGACCCTCTTTTTCTTTACATTTCTTAGCTAACTTAGTGATGCAAACCAAGGAGCTGGACATGTAATCATATATTCGGGAATGAGGCTGAATTTGCACAAGATCCTTTGTCACTTCCAAGTGATCTAATTATAAGACTTAGAGCCAAATATTTCAAGGAAACACTAAATGGGTTAATCCAAGAGATTTGGGCTGATTTTAAAAAGACTAAGATGGGCTCAATAATACAAGGTGTAGTCCACATCATCAAAGCAATTGAAAAGGCTAATAATTATGCAAAAACGATTCCAGCATGGTCTGACCATCAAAGGGCATGAATTTGATGAGTTTGAAGGATATAAAATAGAAGAATGAACTTGGTCTTGAATGGTTATATTGAATACATTAAATTTAGTTATTTAGCTATTTATGGTAGCCTCTAGAAGTTCAGGAGGTCTAAAAACATGGAGACTTGTTTATGTTGATGTTTGAGCTGTTTTAAAGCTTTAATCATGACTTTTTCTATTCTTGAAAAGTTGTTCCAAGTATATAGATGGGTATTTCAAAATGAATAAACAATTTATATTTTCAGAAAATTATCATTATTGTAAGGTCTTGTGTTCCTTTTCGTTCTTAAAAAAACTCCTAAAACTTATCAAGTTAATCTTGTGGCGTTCAAACAATCTAACTTATCACCTTAATTGTTGAGAGATTCTTAGGTTTTCTGGGTGTGACGTTTCAATCCTTCGTAGTCTTATTTTTCATCTTGTTAGGTATTGGGTTAAGAGTCAACCAATTTTGTCTACACGATCTTAGGGTTCTAAACCTAATATTGTTATTGGTTTTCATCACAATTGTTAATAGAGTTCAAATCAATTAGCTAAAATAATATTGACAACTCGGCTAAAATAGCATTGGCAGTAAGCAAAATAAAAATAGACCCTGACTTTAATGACAATACTTGTAAACCTTACCAAAAACAGGCCATTCAATCTCTCAAATCTCTTTCTCTACTTCACTCTATAAATTCCATTTCCTTTACTATCTATCATCGCCTTTTTTTTATCTCCTTTCCTAAACACCCTCCACTCATCGAAGACTTTATCTTTGATTCCAATTTCTCAATTGCCTTTGATTTTTTTTCCTACTAATTTAGTTACAAAACAACTTTGGTGTTTTTTTGTTTTGTTTTTGAGATAGTGAGCGTGAGTGCTGTAGGGTGGATTGGTACATTAAATATTGACATATTTTTAGTTTTAAATATAAAAATAAAAGAATCCCAATTCTCATTTTTCCATTTCCATCTTTCCACAATAATCTCTGTTTGATCATCCCTTTTCTATGATTCCATAATCGATATAAACAAATAGATTTATTTTATGTTTTGCTTTTTATCGGTTTTATTGGGTGAATATACATAAAAGTTAGTCACGTGTTTTCACGTGACGTGAAAAATTAGGGTTTAGCCTTGTTTTCTTTTCTGCTCCTACAGCCGTTCGGTGTATCTATAAATATCCTTACTATCCCCCCCTCTCAAACACAATGGCCTCCGTCGCCCATTCCTCTCTGCTCAAACAGAATCTCTCTTATACTCACGTCATTTAGATTTCTTTCTTTAAATTTTAGTAGGATCTGCGTTTCTCTACTCTTTTACTTTATGTTTTAATTTTTAAACGAAAGCTGTGATGAAATTCTCTGTCCCAGAGGCGGTCTCAGATGAGGTCGTCTTTGACGGTTGACAACCCTCTAAGAAGTTCTGAGCTTACCCTTTTGCGTGTATATGTATGTGTTTTCGGTTTCTTGATGATAGAAAACGAGGTGACGATAGAAGTTCATGTCTGTCAATCCACTGACTAAGTAACTGTGTGATGTTACCGTGAATCCCGACAGGTTCTGATCGCTTTCTATCTTGGATGCTTTGTTTAGTTTTTGTTTTTTTATGTATAGTAGGGTTTCATGTTTTTGGGCGCATGATGAATCTCATGTTTTAATGGGTAATTTGCGTCTGAATTTATGTTGATGCTTTATCACCTTGGAGAACTGATGCCCTTTTCTTAATTTGCTTTTCCTTTTTTTAGTTTCTTAAACATTTGAACGCTACTATTTTCTATTTTTTTATTTTTATAATGTTTTGTTGAGTCATTGTCAGATAATCCGATGTTAATATTTCGTTCAATAGAATTTCTTGGAAAATCGAAGTGAGTTTGTCTGTTAGTGAAATCGGGGCTTTTGTTGCGGGGGCAGATGATGAATCTTGTGTTTTAATGGGTAATTTGCATCTGAACTTTGATGATGTTACTACACCTTGGAGAACTGATGCCCTTCTTTAACACCTTGTTTGTTTAGGTGGATGGTAATTGCTAAGAACTTTGTTCTGTAAGCACATTGGAAGAAAGTACTAAATTGCTTCGATTGTCTTTAGAGTTTCGGTAAGAAAATGAATCATTATGTCAAGCAACACTGATGTCCTTGTGGATAGGTCTCGCATGCTACCAGATCCTTTCATTTTTTCATGAAAAATCATAGATGAAAGAATGATGTTATCTGTTTGATGTTGAGAGTCCAGATAATTGTAATACATTATTTTTAAATTTATTTTTATTTTACGAGTTTAAGAGTTTAAAGGCATTTGGATGTAGGATGTGTTTTTTTTTTAAATACAGCATTGCCTCTCATGATGTTGACGAACCCGGAAACAAATAATATAGAAAGGAATAGGCGGCAAAAGGTTCTTGTAAATATCGAGCACACATCCAAGGAGTACATGGAGATGGAGCCGCAGCACGAAAATGGAAAAAGTGGATTGAAAATTGAGTCTCAGGATACGGAAAACTTTCTGGCTTTTAGATAAACTTTTGCCATCAAGTTTGCTTGTAAGAAGCCTAATGTATTCGTCACTTGTGCTAATGTATTTCGCTCCCTTCTCCTTGGCAAAATCCGGGAAGGTCCTGCTATAAAATTGGTCTATGGAATGCTGCGAATAATCGGATGTACCTGGGCACTGAAAGTGGGCAGAAGCCCTCTTTTTCTGGGTTCACAACAGCTCCGTGGTCTATGCTCATATATTCCCCGTTCATTATCCGCTATAAAGTCACCGGTTAGAAAGCAAAATATAATTTGGCCAAAACACATATATTCTAACTGACCTCAATGATGTCACCAACATCGACTATTAAAGCACCTGGTGTGGGTTTAATTGGCACCCATTTACCATTCTTCTTGATTTGAAATCATCGAATTGGACTTGAGGTCTGATATGCCTGGATGGTGGTACATCCTTCAAGTTCTTGAACGACCCATGCCCTTTCTTCTGTCTATTCCAGGCCCCATTTCTCTATGCAAACAGTACTTCTTTTCAAATAATCATTCTATATAGTCTATATATACACAACGATAATAATTAAATATAACATCTAAAAATCAATTTCTTACTTGGGAATTATGCAAACGGCATGATATGCCCAATCATATTGGCTAAAAGATTTAATTGTCTATGCTCTTGATCAAAACAAACATGAAAGAACAATTCTCTGGTGTTATAAAATGGCATGACATCCAATTATATATGCCATTTTTTATCAGCATATAACACTTGTGACTCCGATTTATGAGACTAAGCATTGTCTATTAATGCTCGAAATAGACAAGAAAATACGGAAAATTCATGCTTAGTGGATGTGGGATGCGTGCGTCCATACAAGGGCGGCAATTTTGTAACCATTCAAAAAGTTGCCCTCATTACCGAGACTGTTCTTCTCACGATCATGACAGAATCTGAGAGGGCATAAAGCTTATAAATACTTTTAATCACCAAGTAAAATAAAGAAGCCAAACAAGTTCAAGCCATTCAAAAGTTTCATGCAAAACGTGGAATCACCCAAAATTTTCTATCAAATCAAAAAACTTGAAACAAACATGTTCATGTACTTCAACGGTTATATAAATGTAAAATGGAGTCATTTTTTTAATTTAAAATGATCTCACCATAATTCAAGTTATATCAAAACATTATTACATAATAAATAACAAAATAGCCCCCACCGATATTATTTGGTGTAATATTTCTCCTTTTAGTTTTGTCATTGCGGTAGGTTTAAACTCTACAATAATGTCTAACGATGCAATCAAGATTATACCAAAATATCAAGAACAAAAATGCTTAAAGATGCATTCAATAGGTTTATTGAGAGTATTTAGGCCAAGGAGATTTTAAAGGAGACTACATATTTAACACTTGATGATTATACCTTATTTAATTTATTCTATACATAAGAGGGGCCTAATCCATCTACTTCATGTAAATAATTTCAGCATTTATATGCTTATTTTTCCTAATATATTGTTTTACTTTAACAATTATAAGTTTTTATTCTGACTGTTAGATGAGACTAGGATTTTAATAAAGAGATCTTGTTTTATATTGGGATCAAATTTCAAAACAACATATGATTTCCTTGGGGACGTGATTGATTTCTTAAACGCATGCCGTTGAATCTGGCTAGAATGTTCGCCATTTAATTAAGCTTGACGTGCTTTCATTTTCTCAGCGCCAAAGCGTGGTTGATTGACTTTTACCTAGATTATTAGGGAGATAATGATTTTTGAAGGTTAAAAGCTGTGCATCACAAAAGAAATTTAACAATCCGACATGCACGAACTGGTGACATAAAATAAAAGATCCAGAAGCTGAACAAAATCACGTCAGTTGTCTTTTCCCTGAACGTTTCATTCAAGTACTTCGTTTTGTAAGAAAAAATGAGTTAACCTGGACATTCAATTAAACAAATTGCAGTGACACAGCCATCCATCCGAGCCTTGCCAAAACCTCGTAATTATTATGTTCTTGTTACATAATTCAAGTGAGCCTTAGCATTTGTTCTTTTAAATGTTGTCTTAGTGATATTCTGCTATCAAAACAAGACAGAAAGGAAGAGAGAAACATGTGAACAAAAAAATAAAAAAATTGCGAAAGCTACTTTTTTCATGTATTAATCGTAGAAATTTTAGATGTCCACAGACCGTGACTCCAAAATTTCTATTGAAGATGTAGAGAACACCTAGTTATTAAAGTTTATATACAATACCAATGAACCATAAAAAAAAATATATATTTTGAAGGTTTAATTCCAAAGGAGAAAGACTCACACTGCTACGTCTGTTAAAACTAAAACTCATAACAGACGACTCCCTATTTTTGCCTTAATCTCCAAAAAATCCAAAAAAAAGCTTGTGTTTCTTGCGTATATTATATAGGCCTATCATTGTTGGTGTCCAAGGAAATGGAAGATATTTCTATCTTCAACTTGTTAGAGTGATCAGCAATTCCCTGCTTGAAAGAGTATGACAACAAAATCAGCATACCCTCAAAGGAAAAACTAAAACCGGCGAGATCATAGTTAAGCCTGTACCAAATTCATATTTTGTGTACAAGGTAGCTAACTTTATTTGAGCCTAGATTGTTGCATTCATCAACTGATCGTTAATATGTATTCATTTAGTCCAATCTAACCTGCAAATGAGTCTAGATTTTTACCTTTTATCTGCCAAAGTTTTAATCCCCACATTAGTCGAGGAAAATCTCAGGATGCACTGCTGCACTATTGACAATGATAGCTTTTTTCAGCTTTCGATGATCCAAGACTTCAACTTCAACTAAGAACATTGAACTGACTGGTCGATGATCTGAGAGCCTTAATTCTGACCGCTTGTAAGAAAGATGTTTTATACCTTTTCCTAACCAAAGTATTCGATCACACCTGCATATGATGCCAAGTACATAATTACGTGACCAGGACCGTTCAAATGTTCGATTCTATGATTTACTTCTATATATAACCATCCAGACTACGAGAACAGGAGCGAACTTTTACCAGAAATCTTGGATTTCTTCCTACCAATCTCTTTTTCCTAACTGTGGGTGGTTATAGAAAAAGGAAAGAAAGAGGCAAACTGTTATTTCCATATAACCTTTACTTACCATGCCGGAGATCTCTTCTTCTCCCCTTCTTTGGGGTTCTCCCCAACATATGCATCAGAGTTTATTTCATATTTGTAAGTTGGCGGAAAGTTTATGGCTCCCTCCTTCCATCCTTCAAATACACGCCCACCGCGGAGTTCTTTGCTTAACTGTCACACATGATGAATCTGTTAGCAACTCCTCCAGAAATCAAGCAATATAGAAGAAAAATGAGAGCATTGTTTGCAGAAAGGGCAAGTCATTACACTACTCACGTATGAGAAAGCTATTATTTCTGAAGGACAAATCAATGTGCGAGGAAGTTATTTCTAACATGTTTGATCACAGCTGGTAAAAATCTATCCAGAAAACTTAACCAACTAAAATACTACACAGGTCTCCTTCAAAGATGAGCCCTTTTCTTGTACTTTTCTTAGAACATTTGTGGTCAAAGATCCAGGAATTCAGGAAGCAATAGTTTCCTCCAATGATTTGGTGATTTTTTCTGCTGTTATAGCAAGGATGAAAACTACATGTTCTGTGTGATCCACGTTATATCTAAATAAGCTGTCCAGGGATCCTAGCTAGTACGACATGCTTATGAGGAGAAAATGTGTCACTTAATAAGGAGGCTGAAGCAATTCAAGACTGTTGTGGAAATTTGATCGTTTATGGGTCTCACCTGATCACTATTGATAAGTTCATCCCATTGCTTCAGAGCAACAAGTTTCCTTACTTCTGTGTCCATCATATTGAGACGATAATTCAAATCGCCAAACCAGAATATTTGACTGTGGGCAGAAGCATCCGATTATAAATTTCAGTGACCAGGTACATCGAATAGATCAATCACAAGAGGAAAAGGAATAGTTAAAGTTACTAAAAACACATCCAGCCATGATCATAATCAAAACATCTTTGGCATCACATCATAAATTTTGGAAAATCCACGCTGAAGCAACTCGTGTGCTTTTTTATTCTGGCAAGTGAGTGTCGTTGAACATCCAAAGGGATTGGAAAAAGAGCAAGTATAGCACGTTGCTTATACCTGTATTAGATGAGAAATGTGCACGAAACAGAATTCTTGTTTAGTTCAGTTATTAATCTCCTAGAACTAGGTTTTCTCAATGACATCGCTCTTAATTTGAAGAGAAAAAAAAAACCATATACAGATTTCCCAGGTTACTCCAACCAATTTATTTTCCTGGACAAATCATGAAAAATATTAGGCAAGTGGATGGACTCAAGACTCAAGTGACCATATTTTAATAAGCTAGGAAAGATATGAATCCTTGAGAAGATAAGACGCCGCCTGCTGTGAATATCCACACACAGCATTCAGAAATGCATTACAGAAATTCATTCATGGGATGAATAAGCAAACAGATGCTCGGTACTGTAGCAATTCAGTATTCTGTGCTGGAGTATCATTTGAAAATACTATATACAAATAAAGTCATGAAACATAGCGTATATGGAAGTTCAATTTCAAAAGGATTCTTACTCATGGGATGGAATTGTCTGTGCTTGATTGTTGTCCAGGATAGATGAGAAACGGGTGCGTCGAATAATTTCATAGACATCAGCATTGCGCCTTTGTTCAGCCCCATCTTTCTGGCCTGAGGCCAGATGAGAACAAACAAAGCAAAGCCTTGACTGGAACAACGACATGCTAACAGAAACAGATCCCTGCATCAGCAGTAGCCTCTAATAAGATCTGGTAAAGCAAAAGGCAAGCATGCTCAACTATGATCAACGCACATGTTATCTTCTCTACGTTCTATGCAATATTCTTTCATATTGAGGTCCATGTGTATATCTACTTAAGTTTCACAAAATTATCTGCACCAAAAAGTCCGAATACTTTATATAAATGCAATTTCTTTGTCAACTATCATGGTGAACAATAAAAATGGAAGAACACGAAGTACCTTGTTTCCCATATAGCCCATAAGACCTACTCCAACAGGAGAGACCTCCAAGTTGTTTATATGCCTCCTCAATCTCTTACGCACCCAAATTGATACATATATTCCCACCATTTGCTTGCTAACAATTCGCACATACTTTGGGCGTGGATCATCATTATCTTTGATGATTTCACTGTAATATTGTCCGCTTGGTTCTTCTAAGAAAGCGTCATCCTCTGCTTCAGATAACCAATCAGAGACCTCGGAGAATGAATCAATAACCTCAGGAACTTCTGGGACTTCAGGAACCTCGTGCCTCTGCACCTGCTTGAACCACATAGAACCTAAATTTCCAGAACTCTGGTGAGATCTTTTCATTCCGCTCCTGTTCAATGCAATATGCTGAGGACTAAATAATGAGGGATTCTCTGTCCAATTGAAACCTATTCTTGCAGAACTGCTAGACACTCTCCGCAGCTTGGAATTGGAAGAGATAACTTGTGGGGTCGAAGCCAATGAATGTTCAGGCCAGTCTAATCTACTGTCACAATCAATGCCATATACTCTCTTCATGTGCAAATTCTTTCCAATACCAATAGCTTTGCCAAATTCAAGGATGTCAGATTCACAACCATCAGCAGCTTCAATATATTCCTCATCCATCATCTCTAATGGAAGAGAATCAACCGCATCGGCAAGTTCATCGGCAACTGAAGAAGTTCTTAATACTGGTGAGGGTGGGGCACTAAAACATTTGTGTTTGCTTTCAGCTTGGTGAGATTTGTTCAGGGTCCTTCTAATGATTGCCTCCCATTTTGGAATTGGTCTACTACTCTCTGCTCCCAGTACATTCCCAGCATTCAAAGGGACCACCTCTTGGAAACTGTTCGAGGAAAACAATAAACACAAAACTAAAATCTGTATTTGTTGTATAATGAATCAAAGCACATAGGCGCATCCAAGAGTTTCGTTCAAGTGATAAAGATGATTTCCAGAATTTATTCATGCAGAATATATTTAATTTTATTAAATAAAAACATTATTTATTTTTAATATTCATTTATATTAAATTTATAAATTTAATGTTTGATAAATCAATATAGAGTTAAGATAAATTCATAAGACAAAAATATTTTACAAAAAAATTATTAAGTTATTATAATAATAAGATTGTTTATAAAATATTCATAATCGATGCTATCTTAATACTAGATATTTATTAGAGCCATGAAAACTAATACATATTATGTTTTTTTATTTATTTATAAGAGAAAACCCTTGTTATCATAAGTCGAGGTATAATCAATACATATAACTAATATATAAGTGACAATAATGTAAGTGATCCTTAGACTTGAGATATAATATAAACTATATAAAATTATTTGAGTGATCAAAAGACGATTCATCACCCTAAGTGAATTAGAGAAAATGTTTTACATGTTTTTAAATAATATTGATTGTTAAATTCTTGCACAAGGTAGAGTGAGATTTAAAAAGAGTTTCCAATCTTATTCAAAAGATCAATGACTATACAGTTGTGAACAAATATGATTTGACATGAAAAACACTTTTTTTTTTTTTGGATGACGAGGGAAACCCCATCCCCGGAAAGTGCACTTTGTGGGCCCAGGTGATGAGTAAACCTCGGCTGTCCCAGGCTCTTACAGGGGATTTGCATCTAAAGAGGAGACTGCGACTCGAACCCCGCACTTGCGCTGGCAAGAGCGGGGTGTTTGCCGCTCGGCTCCCCCCCTGGGGACTGACATGAAAAACACACTTCATGCTAAAATATATAAATCAAAATATTATTGATAAAAAGATAATAATTACTCTAAAAAACTAGTCACTGAAAGGATATGTTAAATCACTTTTGACCTCCCTAATATTTGAGAGATCATGACTTGTTGCTAGACAATACATTTGATCTTCAAATATAACTTAATCAATTATTGAACTGATAACAAATTAAATTGATTTATATATTTAATTTAATTAGTTTTATAATTTATATTTGGATCAACATATTAAAAATTTAATGGGTCACACACATTAAAAACCATTAGTTAAAAATTAAATGAGATAATTAATCAAGTGTGACTTGATTAAAAATAATTTTAGAAATTAAGCACTAGAATGTATTCAACTCATGGACTATAGTTCTAGTTCTAGAATATTCAAATAGGAACTTGATTAATTAAATTTCTAAAATTATCCTTACATAATATATGGATATTATTTAAGAGGCAAATAAATATTTAATATTTATAAGATTTTTAGAGTTCCCTATAAATGTAAAACTAAACCTATTATTTTTAGAAGCATAGAAAAATCATGTAATTTACAAAATTAAGAGTTAGCACTCTAAGCATAATAATCAATTTCTCCTAGATAGGAAATTAAAAGATTTTTCATTAGTGATTTGTGTGGATTACTGTTGGAGACTGGATAATTGAACGACTTGTGGTTTGTAACAGCTAATCTTTAAAAAATTACTCAAAGTTAAAGAAGATCAAATTTTGTAGGTAGTAAATTCTTAAACAACTCTAGATCTGTCTAAAAAGATTCTAGAAACTTTCAAATAATTTTATTTTATTGTTTTCGCTAAGTTTATGGTATTCGAGAACTCAAACCATGAGAATGTTAACAATATATTCCCTTAGGGCAAGTCCAATGGTAAGAGCCATTTTTAAGAGCCAAATCTATAAAATGGCTCTTTGAATAGTGTTTATATGGTTTTTTTATTGATGTGTGCTCCAATGGTAAAAGTCATTTTGGAGAGCCATTCTTTATATTATTTTAAATATGGTGCAATTATTTTGTATGTAGTTTAATTATACAATTAATAAGAGTAGGTTATATAATTAAATAATTGTTTTTAAAAAATAATTCAACAATATAATTATTAATTTTTTTATTTAATTTAAATTAAAAAAATAAATTTAAAATAAAAAACCACGCAACATTTTAAATTTTAAAATATTATAAAAATCCGTAAAAATTTCAATTTTATTATCGTTGAGTGTTAGAAGAACTTTAAAAAACAAACTAAATTAAAATTAATTTTATAATACGATAAAATATATTTAAAGCTAATTAAAAATAATTAAATTTTTTTACAATTAATATAATTAATTTATATAATTAAATAACTGCTTTTAAAAAATCCATATTATAATTATTAATTTTTTAATTATATTTAAATAAAAAAATCAAATTTAAAATAAAAAACCTAACCTAAAGAGTATCCCAACGCCCCACCCCCTGCCTCTCTCTCCCTATCATATGAAATAAAAAACTAATTTATAATTTATGGCTTTTCATCTGGAGGATACTACAAATAGCTCCTGAGACACAGAGCAACCATTTTAGCTCTTAAAACGGTTGCTCTGTTGGAGTAAAAAAAATTGATCAAAGGAACTAAAAAGACTTTTTTTAGCTTTTGCCTCTTCAAATACCTCACCGGTTGGACTTGCTCTTAGCATTGCAATTTGAACCTTTGAAAACTTAAAGTAATGATTATTGGCAGCAATAATCTAACATTTAATGATACATGAGTAAATGTAAGGAAGGAAATAGAATCTTGAGAAAAATGACAGTGGCCATCTAGTATTTGATTGTAAGTCGAGAGATACCAATGCTACATAAAGTTTGAATTGAGTATCCGACTCTTTAAAGTTTGAAGCACAATTCAGCATGACATTCTAGTTTTTGTTAATGACACATTTAATCTTCCAAGATATGCTAGGAATGGATGGTTGCTTTGAGGGGGTTGACATTATGCCCCTATATATATATCCATTTGCTCAACGAGTATATCATATGCTCTAGAAACAAACAAATGACAACAAAAATATTGTTTGGATTGTAAATGATCCATTTAAAACCATAGATTCCTAATCAATTAGTTGAGGGTGCACGCATACTTGGAGGACTGGAACATAATAACATGACAACTTTGATAATTGCATTTCAAATCTAATTCTTTACAAGGTAAATCCTCAGGCATGAAAGATCCCTAAATTTATAGCACTAAATCAAACATATCAGAAAATATACAAGTGATCACATACACAAAAGAGCTAGGTATACTATTCAAAAGATTTTTTTAATGCACAAGTTTATATCAATAGATATAATTTGTTATTTATATATGGGTTTCCTAGCTGGTTTTGTTAGGGTTTAGGTTTATATAAAGAGTAACCTCTTATAAAAATAAATGTTCTATAATAAAATTTTAAAATAGGTTCATCTGTGATCCTTTTTTAGCAAGTTTTTATGTTCTTATGCTTGTTTTCTTTTTTGTGTTGCTTTCATTATTATATATTAATAATAAAGCCCAAAAAGCTCATGTTATTTCTTGTGTACTACTAAATAATCATGGCTAGAAGAGGTTACAAAGCATAATGTGTTGAGGTAAAAGACGATGATGAGGTTAACCTCAAAAGAGAAATATTTAGGAGCTTGTGATAAAATAAAAATTGTAAAATCAAAAAGAAAAGTTAAGGAATAGGTGATAGAAGACATAAAGAGAGATATTGCAAAATTAACCCATCAATTGATGGAGTTAAGAAGTCCAAGAGATCATGAGAAGAGTGATTAATGATCCATAACCAATTTTGAGAATCCATTCAAAGGTATAAGCAGAGGAAACAATTTCTTGATTATGATGCATCCGATGTTGAAACCAAAGTTTATGATGATTTTAGCTTCTTGTGGATTAGAATCAACCACTAAAATCTGACGAGTGTATGAAAATGATGCTAAAGTAGAAAATTTAGATGCATGATTCTAGGTTTATGAAGCACATTTTGAAAGATGTACCTCACGTGTGTCTCGAAGAAATTTAAAAATGATATGGTTAAATTGATGTGAAAAGTTCTCTAGTTGATTTAGAGCTTGAGAAGACTACAGCAAAAGCTTGCGCATATATTCTTGAATGTAACATCAAAATTGAAGGATGAACATGTTGCTAGCAAATATAATGTTGCTAACAAAACACCTCAAGAAGTTCGAGCCTCTGCGTTGCAACCTCGTAAGAGCTTGGGGATGCCAGCGCATCAACCCAAGTTCGAGCCTCTGCGTTGCAACCTCGTAAGAGCCTGGGACAGCCGGGGGTTTTAACCGCTCACCTGGGCCCACAAAGTGCGCTTTCCGGGGGGTGGGGTTTCCCTCGTAAGGAATGATCCAAAAAAAAATAATGTTTCTAATGAAAAAGCTAAGCATGTAAAATGTTTTGAATTTTCTTTATTGAATAGCCCCGAGATCAGGGTAAGAGCAATTTAAACTTGAAAATGAGTTGCTTCCAACCTGAAAAGAATAGTGTAAGAGATTTTTATGTTCTCAAGTATAAATTTTTTTATGATTTTTTCTTTATTATCAGATTGACTTGTAGGTTTAGGTAAGTTTTCAGGTTTATTTTAAAAGTTCTAAGAATAAAATTCCCAATAATAAAACTTTGAATTAAGATTCATGTGCTTGTTTTTTTTACAACTACTGTTGTGATACGCGGCACATATAAATTCTTATAATATGCTCAGTCATCAAAACAAGAAATCAAAGTAACGAATAACTTCTTACCCAATGATGTAAACATCTGCTGGTTCTTCTGTACAAAGCCAACAATAAATATCAAGATCCTCGTCCGGAAGTCTTCCAGCAACATTCCAAGTGCCTATTGTCACCCTGCAAAAACCAGATGTTTAGGCTGTGTTCTTAAGAATCAAAACATTTTAGCCTAATATTCCAAGATCAAGCAGATAAAATCCAAACCTCACATCCTTTGTATTTACGTATTGAACACGCAAAGTTTCAGATTTCCCTCGCCTATGCCTTGACGAATAGCTCTTAGAAGGTTCGTCTGTATAAATTAACAAAACACCTCAAGAACATGAACAAAACACCTCAAGAAGTTTAGATTTTTGTTAGTAAACCTCAAAAGCTTACTCTTGTGGAGCTCAAGTTTCAGAAACAATCTTTAATGAAAAGGGGAATTGGTGACAGGCAAAAGAATTAAGCGATGCATTCAATTGACTCAAAAAACAGGATTGATAGCAAAAGATTATTGCCTGAAATTTGGCTCTGAAACACAGATTGGTTCCCCAGCATCCTATGTGCATGATCCTCATCCACTTTAACTCTGTCATCTTTAACAGAGGAAGCTGTATAAAAATCGATAGAAAATGATCAAGCTCAGAAAATAATTAAGAAAAACGATTCCAAGTAAACATTTAAAATCATACCATCATCTTCACTCTCAGTGTCAGTATATTCATCTTCACTAAAATCATTAACCTTGGGCTTTATGTTCAGCCATTTCTTCATCACATGTGAAGGCCAGAAAGCCTGCAATCAAATGCAGCTCTCCAAAATAAACAACATGCAGGCCATCTAAGGAAAAAGAAAGGAAAAAAAAAAAAACAGATAGAAGAAGAAGAATTACAAGCAGTACCAAGTCAGGGAGCAATTAAGCATACCTCAGCACGCTTTCCTCTCCTGGTCCTCATTCTGAATCAAGAACAAATATTTTCAGTTGAGACTCTGTAAACAATTTATATAGCAGACTTTGAAATCAGAGCAAGCCCTTCAGAAAGGAAGCAAGGCCAAACGCGGGTTTGTCACCATCCTCGGAGATGAGTGTTTAAATAAGAGACTTTAGAGGCCATTACAGAACAACCAGACCTCAGGTTTAGGCTTATTGTTGATAGAGAATAATATAAAATCATATTTTAGATAATATAAAATCATATTTTAGAACCTCACTTAACAGCTTATATTTTTATGTGAGATGATTTCTTAATATGGTATCAGAGCCTTATTGACCCAGCGGTCATGAGTTCGAATTTCACCATTCTTATTCTATTTGATAAAAATCAAGCACAAGTAGCATGGGCATGTGCATGTTTCAAACTCAAAAGATTTTCACTTGAAAAATGTGTTAGAGAACAATATAAATTATATTCTAAAATTTTGTCTAACAATTTATATTTTTAGATGAGATAATTCTTTAAAATTTGTGACACCAAACTCAAAGAAAGATCCATGCTAGGAGCAAATAGAAAGGTCAGAAAAGGTAAGGACATATTTAATAGCCATCCACTACCTCAACTTGTAAAAAGAGAATAATTCAATGGTCCAGCAACACGTCGTAAAATTTCCTGATGCAAAAACATCCCAGCATGATATTTTAAAATTTTCAAAGTGTCTTAAATCAAGTTCTACGAAAATCAAAATGTCCCTTTCTCCTTAAAAACCCTACTCTCTTGAAAATATTCTTAAAACCAATTGATGCTACAGCCAGTCCAATTAGAAACGTACAGGCAAGTAGGCTGAAAACAAATATTACAAGATTATGAATAACAATGTATTGCAAAGATGGGAATAAAAAAAAATAAAGGTGAACCAAATGCAGTAAGCGCTGGCCCACATCAATCTAATATATCCATAAACCAAACATTTTTACAGCTAATTTAATTATACGTAGCAATAATTTTACATTCAGAAGACAAATTAGTCTGATGTAGGCATACCATCGCATCTTAGATTTGGAACCTCCCAGTATGCAAATATTTAAATAACCAAAAAGTTGGATTGACAGTAAAACATAGGGTTTAAATCAACAGATGATCACCGAGTGATTTTATATATATATATATATATATATATAAAAAAAAAACAAGTTACTTTCAAAGGACAACTGTGATTCAGGTAGGATGGTGATATATATATAAAATCAAGTGTTGTGTGTAAGAAAAATGTCCCTTGAACTGATGCAAAATGGACAACAAAAGATGGGGTCAGCGCCCTATATGTATAGGGGAAGCCCTCTCCCATGTTTTTCAACTATTAAATTTAAGTGTCCAACTGCTTTCTGCTATTCCTATTTGTTTCTTTCTCTCTTTATTTTTAAAGCCATGCATTTAATCAGGGAGTCTATCAGAGTTATTGTCGAAGTTGACGAAGACTTTGCATCACTGGCGAGGGAAACTGAGATTTTATATCAAGTCAAAACGTAGCGTTTGATCAAAGTACTAAAAAAACATTAGGAGAACAAATATAGGAAATTGATGATCAAAGTTATCATAACAGCCTTTTTGCTTTTCAAAAACATTTCCTTGTCTGGATTTGCTTAGGTTGAATTCGAAGAAGAATTTGGAGGGTATTATAAATATGAGAAATTCGTAGCTGTTAATTGCATGCTAATGGGATCCATGCTTTTTTCGATCTTGAACTTGGGCACAGCAATAACAGTAGCTGGACAACAATTGATATCCACAAAATGGAATTTGTCGTGACTGCCGTTGATTGGACATTCAGGCAACAAGGCCCGTGCGTTTTTTCCCCACTCTTTTTTCTTTTTAAATTTATCATGATAAAAAAATTAAGATAATACGGTTTAAAAAATATTTAGAAAAAAATACATAATTTGACAATCACATTTGATATCTACATGTCATGAGTTGTGTAGTGTCCAAACAAATTAATAGGTATATTTCACATTCAACATTGAATATCCATCACCCGTCGTAGTTGCCACCATCCAAATTCAACATTTAACATTGAAAAAATCACATAATTTGACAAATCATATGTGATATCTACAATGAATATCCATCACCCGTCTTCACCACCGTCCACATTCAATATTTACATGTATATTTCACATTTAACCTCTATTAATAGCATAGAAGTTTTGATAATTATTGATTTTGATTATTTCAGGGGTTTCAAATTAGGGTTTTGGTGAGTCATATTTCGATAATAATAAAACATTAATTTTGATGTCAGTGAGTTTATCTTGAAAAAATGGTATGCAATGGTGTGATTTTTTTTCTTACTTCCAAGTTGAATGACTGGTATTGACATGTGTTTTTTATCAATAATAATATTTATCAACAAACAGTGTTCTTCATCCTCTTGTACATAGAAAATACGTTACCAGAGAAAAAATAGTTTAAATCATGGTATTTATGTTCGTTTATTATTTTATTTTAAATCCGTTCTAATTCCTAGAATTCTAGCTTTTATTTAACAAAACAATTTCTTTTTATTAGACCTACTATTTGAAGTTCCCCATAACAAAATATCATGAAAATATTCTCATAATAGAAAATATTGGTCTTTAAACAAAGGCCCAGCTAGCAAAGGCTTCACTATAGAAAAATCTTTCATTTTTTAAATCTAATTAAATTAATCATTTAGTAGTAAAAGTTTGGGATTAAAAAATTTATTTTTCCTGTTATCTCATATTCGAATCTTGTGGTTACTTACATAATTGTTAACTTCAAGACATGTGAGATCAGTCGAGGTACATGCAAACTGATCTGGACACCTATATTAATAAAAAAAATCTAATTAAATTTTATGGAGAAAAAAAATGATACATATATGGAATCAATGTGATGGATCAGGAAAAATTCCTGTAGGCCAGCTTCCATTTTTGTGTTCATGACAGCCACACAGAGAGTAGGAAAAAGCCGTCCAGAATCATGAAAGAAGAGAGGACAAGCGTGAGGAATTGAAATAAAGGCAAGCATCTGCTACTGGCATGGCTCAAAAACACAAGACCACCAACACCCCGCAAAGTTATTATCTTGGATATGCATAAACCTTTACAGCACGTACTGCTGGGGCGATTAAATCTTTGCGTGGACTGACTCGTCACTTTGTGTTTGTTTTTTTTCGAATTTTTTTGAGGAACCGCCTCTATGTTGGAGATTCCTAATCTGTGTGTCAAAATCTATAATGTATTTTGACCTGAAAAAATAAATAAACAAATGTATAATAGGGTATAATATATATATATATATATATATAGGGTATAAGATGAATAGTACGAAAGTATTTGACTAATTAATAGAGAATCCATCTACCATAAATGAATTAGAGAAAATATTCTAAATGTTCTCAAATATTATTGGCTTTCAAATCCTTGCACAATGTAGAATAAGATTTGAAAAAAAAAATCTTCTTTAAATAATTTATGGTGTTAAGAACAAACTTAATATAGTAAAGAAGGCACATTTTATGTTATAATGTATAAATCAAATCATTCTTGATGAAAAAACAATAACTACACCAAGAAATTTCTTGCAAAAAGATTAAGTCAAACCACCTAAGATATTTCTAATATTTAGGATCATGATACATTATTAGACGATGCATTTGATCTTTAAATATAAATCAATCAATCATTGAATTGACAATAAATTAAATTATTTAATTTATTTAATCCTAATTTATTTAGGATTGTGATTTATAATTGGACTAATATAATATGAACCCAATGGGTCACACACACAAAGAGTTATTAGTTAGAAATTAAACTAGGATCATTGATCAAGTGTTACATGAAATTATAGATTGTAGTTAATACATGAAATTATAATTCTAGACCTATAAAAAATCAAGTATGAACTTGATTGAATAAATTTATACAACTATCATGAAAAAATATGTGATACTATTCAGAGAGCAAAGTAATATTTTACCATTTATAGGATTATTAAATTTTTTTTATAAATAAAATGTTAATGCATGATATTTTCTAGAGAGAATTTACTGTTCACACGTCATGTATACAAATAAGAAAAATAGATAAGAGAAAGAGCCAACATTGACCAAAAAAAATTATCCTAAAAGGATTTTATGATATTTCTCACTTATAATTTATCTGAATTATTGTTATAGATTAAATATTTAAATGATTTGTGGTTTACAATAACCTAATATTGAAAAAATTGATCAAGCCTAAAAAAATACAATCTCCAGGCAATCTTCATTCAAACCCTAAATGGCCAAACCTAAAAAAATACAATCTTCAGGCAATCTTCATTCGAACCCTAAATAGCCATAGATTGTCTAACATGATTCTTGTGACTCTAAAAGTTTATTTTGGGAAACCTAACAATTCAGTCAAATAAAACAAAATGGTAGTCATATTCTATGATAAAATCCTGATTAAATGATATATGGGTCTGGGCATGAAAATTTGAGTTTAATCAATTGGGCAAACAATCTCTCTATAAGAAAGATCAAGTTCCTTGGATTTGCACAATGAATCGTCCATTAGGCTAATCATATATGGTTTTGCACCTAGAAATCATGATAGGCTTATATTGCATCAAGGCTCCGTTTAACATTGCATTACTACCACACCTTTTAATTTATTATTTATTTTTGTTTTTTTATGGTTTTGATATATTGAATCTAAAAATTAAAAAAAACCCAAAAAAACAACATCTACTCCAATTATGTATAGACAGGAAATATTAAGTTTTGAACTAGCTTAGAACATTTTTGCTTTTGTATTTTATAAATAATTTTGATTTTTTTTAAAAATAAATAATTTTTTTATATTTTTAAATCGTTTTGATATGTTAATATTAAAAATATATTTAAAAAATAATAATATATTTCCAAGTAAAAATTACTTTAAAAAGCAAATAGTACCACCAAACAATAATTTCCAAGATCATTGGATATCAAGTGCATATATCTGGACAATAATTCCCAAAACCGTCTGAATAAAAAAGAGAATATCTTTGAGAGAAACAAAACTGCTTTCATTGTATAACTCCAAATCAAACACGAAAAATTTGTCATTTACGAGCTGTAAACAAAAATGCTACCACTAATTTTAAAAGAAAGGACAGGAGAGAGAAAGTGTCACCGATGATACAATTTTTTGGCATTGAAATACTGTAGTCAAACACACAAGCCTGTAGTAGTGGTCAAAAGCTCAAGGTCTGTAAGGCACAATTAACCCCTAAACAAGTCAACATCAAACTAAAAAAAAAAAAAAAAAACCATATAGTAGATGGCAAGTTGGAACAATTTTGTGATTCACCATTTATATAATTGTTAATATAATTATTATTAAAAATTTATATAATTAAAATTTTAGGATTTATAAAATTAGTTGAATTATACATAAATTAATTCGAATGTCCATATAAATAAATAAAAAATCCTCTAGCCAACTTTACTAACCACCAATGTGGCCATGTCGTTTGCGCAACAAAAACGACAACTGATTGGAATGGCAAAAGATATATGGTAGAAAATGCAGTTTTTTCAACGGTTTCATTTTCTTGACTTTTTATGTCCCTCCCCATGACAATTAACCCTAATCAGACTCGTCTTCTAATTTTGCTCTCGCCAAGGGTCCTTGTTCCTACACATTGCAATATTCTCTCCAACCACCGCTGAAATACAAATATATTCTACAAATGATCCACGTCGAAATCAGACATGGTAATAATCTCTCTCTTCAGTTTTATTTCATTTATTCGAGTTTGGGAGGTTTTCTTGGAAGCCTATGACATGGTAATAATCTCTCTTTTTAGCTCTAAACTTTGCTTCTACAAGATCTCTCCTTCTATTAAAAAGTGAAGTCGCCACCTTACTAGATTCAATGGAAACAGGAACAAAAACAGGAAATTATACTTTGAGAGGGGATCAGGGGTTCTGTTTATTATTCATTTAACCTGTTGCTAATTGAATATAGTTGTCATAAGTTTAACATAATTATACAAGCATTGATAGAGAAGGGTACTTGTGTTGGATCTTAATTTAGTGTTGGGCATATATGAGATGTTTGAGAATTGTCGAATAATATGAAGTCTTAATTAAAAATAATCTGCTAAGTACTTTTAGATAATTAAATTTTTAAGTATATCTAATAGGATGTAAATATTTAATGTGTTGAGACTAAATAGTTATTTCTATTTTAGTGATGAGTTAAAATAAAAATATCAAAGGGTAGATTATTACCTATATATATTGTCATGGTTCTCAAATTACACGTCTCGTTTCATTCTTATTCTGACAATCCATCATCAAAGAAAAAATAAAGTTAAGATATAGAGAATTAAAAGATTCTAAAAAAAAACATGTAAATCTAGAAAGCCACCCGCACGACTCTAGAAAGTAATTTATAAATATGAATTCAGGTGCATTTTTGTTTAATTGTTTATACATTAATGATAATCTAACATGAATAATTTCTATAAGAAATACAGTCCTAACAACTTGAACATAACAAGGAGTTGTAGATGGTGTCATGGCGGTGTGTGACATTACAATCACAAGAGAAACAGGTTGCATTACCGACGCCATCACCAACCCTAAATGTATCCTGTATTAAAACCCGAACGATTTGTCGATCATTTTATAAATTTTGAAGGCAAATCCCAGTATGTCGATCACTTACTTTTTCACGTGTTTGGACCACAAAGACAGGAAGGTGGTGGATGTAGATGTGTCGTCTTTATCAGCGTTTGACATTAATGAATTGAGAAGAAAAACTTAATCATCATGTCAATCAAATTCTTTGGGTCCATATGGGCCATCTCCATGATATAAATTTCGCGTCTGTTCTGCGATGTAAAGAATCCATGTCCGTGTGCAAGTAGGTGATGTTAAAACAATTAAAAAACTTTCTTTCTGCGATGTAAACTCTTTGATTCTGAAATCTTACAATGATGTAGCTTCTGAAATTTCGCTCCCCCCCCCCCCCCCAAAAAAAAAAAAACAAAAAGAAAAGAAAAGAAAAAGAAAAAAGATTGCAGCACATTGGATCAGGCCTTAGTTCCATTTCTAAGGGATATCAAATACAGACCCGCCCTAGGATGTTGGATAAGGCTTTAATTTTGGACCCAAACACTGTCTCGCTGCTGGCTCCAGCCACGCTCAAGGACCCAAACGGATAACTTTATGTTATCAGAATGTTGTCAAACCGATAACTTTTTATTTCATTCGTTGTGTTTAAGAAACGTTTTCTCTTCTCGTTCAAGGACTCAAATGTTAAGAAAATGAAATTTTTGGGTTACAATTAAAATTATAAAAAACTATAGGGCCCATAGAGAGAGAAAAAGGTAGACGGACTAAAATCAAAATAAAGCTAAATCAAAATAATTAAATTTGAAATATCTTTAATTTATAGATGCCGGCACAAATTAATTTATAGTTGTAAGAAAAAATAAAGAAAACAAGATGCTTATTTCTTTTCCTTTTATATTTTTACATTGGATTGATTATAATTAATTTCGCAAGTTTTCAAATGAGAACTCTCAACTCCGTGGGTAATTCTGACGTTTGAGCTGTGAAGAAGACATGAACTTTCTCAATCTGCCACTCCTTCACACTGTAGACAACTCAATCGAGGGAATAGTTTTCGTTTAAGCCTAAAGAAAAACGGGTTAGAATTTAAAAAAAAAGAGGCTATTTTACTATGAAATCTCTTAAAAATAGAAGGAAAAATAAAAAGCTAACTCGATCAAATGATTTTAAATGAAAGTATAGTAATAATTGCTTTTTAAAAAAAATCTAGAAATACACCAAAATTATATTTTTAATATCAAAACACTATAGTTTTATTTTTTTTTAAATAAACATATATAATTTTATTTATTTAAAAAAAAACACAAATTAAATGTTGCAAAGTGTACATCAAATACCTATCTTCTCGTAAAAAAACAAGTCATTCAAGTAAAAAAAAAATTTCAAGACATATATGAGAATCAAAAGATTTATGAAAACAAGTTAAATTTTACTTCCAGTGACTACACGAAGAACATACTGTTCTCTTAACCATGAAGTTAAATTATGATTCCTCAAAATATCACATACCTGGAACAAGATGGAAGGTAAGATCTTACATTAGACATCAGACCAGCAAAGCAAAGTGCTTTTGCTGTGGAGTTGTATGTGAAGTAGATAGAGACTATAATGCAAACACCATTTGTATCTTTCTCTCAAGGGGATTGAATAAACACTATATCTCAGTCCCCAAAAAGCGAGCACTTAATTATTTACAAAAGTTGTATTTACATGAAAAATATTTTCACCCTGATCATCTAGAGATACAAAATCTTTGGCCAAGCAGTAAAGTTTTTCCAACTCACCGATCCATCAAGGAATCGCAGAAGGAGATCTGATGGCTCTGAAACAGAAACGGAATAAGAGAAAGAAATTATCAGTCGGTACTTACTTTAACAAAACAAAATCAATATGGGTTTGGACTTAGTGTGCTAGCTAGCTAACTACCAGAGACATCTTAAGAAATTGATGAGAAAAAGGAATAAATGGTTTTCTCCATCAAGCAATTCACGTCGAACCAACCGCTCTAAATTCAAATTTCTAGGAAGAAGATGGCTGTAATACAATAAAGTTGTGACCGAGGCAGTTGGCTGGGACATTAGTGCACCGATTAGCCTCACTAGTGACCAGAACATCAATGGCTGGAATGCCTGCCAGAAAATATAGGAACAGCATAAGTAAAAAACCCTTGGAGTGGCTTAAGTTTCATGCAATGGTCATATTATGAATTTTATACCCAACTTTTCTTTTCACAAATAGTCAAAAACAATCCGTGCAAGCACAAAAGAGAGAGAAAATACCATAATGATTAGTTAAGAGAGAGGAAATTCGCTTGAACGAAGAGAAATCATGTTAGTGATAGAACTGAAGCTGAATCTCCGAGAAAGAGAGGAAAATCCGTTGGCAGTATGGCAGATTGAAATGTCTCCTTTTCTCAGCTGCTGTTCAGACCTACCCTTCTCTCAAGGCCAAAGGGTCAAAGAAATCACATGCACCAAACTGTGAAACTTAAAGCTGAAAACGAGGAGTGACAGAGGAGCCCAAAGTTATTATTGGGCTTATAGCGAGTTAGATGTTGCTGTACACTGGGCCGATTGAGACACATGCGGCCTATCATCCGATAGATCCCAGTCAAAGCTAATGATATTTTGCAGTATAATTCTTCTTTGGGCTAGAATTGACCACAAGTTTTTGTTATTGAATAATTGAATGTCTTTCTCTACATAATTCCACAGTTTAAATACAAGAATGACTTATAGATTTTTCAAACCACAAAACAGACATGACTCCTTTTCAGAACCTGGAATTCTTTATAAGCACCCAATGAGATCATCTTGACTTATCAATACCTCCCCCATTTAAAGAAACCTTGTCTTTAAGGTTTAAGTGGGTAAATCTCTCTTGCAATTCCTGAGCAATTTCCCAAGTAACATCGTCATTTAGAAGTTGTTTCCATTTGACAAGACAATATAAATTGAAACAATTATTTAAAAAATTCATTATTTTTTTAAAAGGAAAAAAAAGCAAAGAAAGAAAGAGATCAAGCCAGACATTAATTTCAATATAACTTCAAACGATTATTTAAAATAACATATTTAAAAAAATTCATGAATATTTTTTAAAAGGCAAAAAAAAAAGAAATAAAGAAATAAAGAGCGCGTCATGCTAGTGTCCGATCCAATTAGAAAAGGCTTTTGCGCGGGCCTGCAAAGAAAAATCCATATGGAGGGTTATTTTTAAATAAACTCATTTGGAGCGGATGGACTATGTGCCCTCATATTTTATAAAGAAAAAAAATTATATATGACACATTGTCTAATATTCCATAGATTTCGGTGACTTTGGCATGCGAAAAAAAATGAGGTTCATGTTTTCTTCCTAAAAAACTAATTTTGACCCAAACACTTAGAAAAGAGTCTAAAAACCTTGGAAAACCCTAATAAACTAAAATTAATGAATCATTTGGCTTTAATAAACCAAAACAACAACATAATAACCCAAAACAAAACTTTTTACAAGCTTAAATCTAGTTTTCAAGGAAACTTTATGATAAAAAAAAATTGAAGTTGAAATCATCTCACAAAATTGAATATTTTGATAAACTTATTAAGGGATCAAACATGTATGATTTGTAATGTTTAAGGACTAAAGTAATTTTTGTGATGACTTTGAAAGCATCACCCATTTATGATGCTTTTTCACTTTAGTCCTCTATTTTTTAATTTTGTCCTTAATCAATAAATTTGTTTCAATTGTTCTTTAGTTTTGCCAAAAAAAAAATCATATTAAAAAAGTTGAAGGATCAAAATAATAGAAAACAAAAAAACAAAGTTTTTGAATAGTAATCCACCATAAAATTTAAGAAGGTTAACAATGCATGCATGCACAATGTTTATACCATAATTTTAGAGTCTTTATTACTAGATTATTTACCCATGCTACATTGGGAATTAAATTAAGTTTTTTTTTAAAGCTATAAAAGCATTGTTAACATGTTTTCAAGAATGGAAGAAATTTAAACCATGTAAAGATTGATATGGTGAGACTTCATCAACTTGGCAATTCCAAAAGAAAGTTAGACAACTAGAGAAATATTTTAACTAAAATTATTCAAGATTGTCTTTAAATAAAATATTAAGACGAAAACATATAAGATCAACTCTATCCAACTCGGGTTAACATGTAAAATCTATAATTAGGGTTTTGAGACTATCATAATCTCATAAAAAAATAAAAAATAAAACATATTAAAGTTCAATTCACAATCAAACTTATGTTGGATAATGTAAGTGAAAAAAATCTAACCTAACCTGCCAAATTTGGATCATGATATTGAGATTGAGATAACCCAATAGAAAACAAATCAAATAAATTATGAAGATTATTTTCCAATTAATCTAATTATTAAGTTATGAAAAAAAGTCAATTAAAAAAAAGGACAAAAAAAATACTCAGGTTAACCCGATTTTACACACCATGCTCTTAACTCAAGTTATAAAACTATGATAACCTCATAGAAATCAAACTAAAAAAACTATAAAGCTTAATTCTTAATCAAATCAAATGGCGAAGGATGAAATTGAAAAAACATTTAGAAAAAATGGCAAAGAAACCCTAATTCAATTAGTTTAACCCATAAAACTCACAACTTGGGTCATAAGATTGAGATAATCTCATAGAAAATAAACTAAAATAAATTATGCAACTCAATTCATAATAAATCCAATTTTAAATCATTAAAAAAATCAAAACAAAAAAAGCATTATTTTCAAAGAATAGGTGGGGGAGAGTAACAATGATTTCCCCTCCTCAATTAGTTTGCGTTAATAGTTTAAGAGAGTATGCTACACTACAGCTAAAAAAAATCTTTTGAACATAAAATAAATATCTAGTTCACAAGAAAGTATTTGACATTATTATTAAACTTGAGTCAATGAGCAACCATCATACCATCCAACTTAACACATTGTGTAGTTCAAGTTTAAGATTAAATTGTGTAGGAGTTGCCTCAACATGATCCATTCGACGTAGTGAGTCCAAAGACATCATTGATGATTGGTAAAAAAAAAGCTGAGTTTAAAAAAAATCAAAATGACATTTGTTTTTAATGTTGAGATGATGATATTTAGCTCTGCAAAAGGACAATTTGTGTGTTTTAAAAGTGGGCTTCACAACTTAACTCGTCAAATTTGTTACCAAAGTGATAAACTCTATTAGGTTTGATTTTTTTTTAAAAAAAACTATTTTTTACTTAATTATATCATAATAAAAACACAGATTTGTAAAGTAGAACACAAATCAAATGTTGAAATGTTTATTTAAGACTACAATGATCTCATAAAAAACAAACTAAAATAATTTATGTAAATGAATTCAAAATGATGGAAGTTTTTAAGAGTGAAATTAAGGGGGAAAGGGATACAAATGAAAGAAATATAAAAAAAGGTAATGAAAAATGAAAAAAATCACCTCTTTCATGATTCATTTATTGTTTAAATGAATAATGAAGGAGGTTGGAAACCTAGTTTTTTTTTTTAAAGTAGTGAGGTAACTAGCTAGTTGACTCATACTTCATGGTAGGTCGAATAATTTATTTTTTAGAAAAAAGTAGTTATTAGCAACATATTGTTGTAACAATAAAAAAAATTTAGTGCAACTATTTTTTTATCATATGACAAAACCATTGTGGAGGGTAGAAAAAAATTCCAACTAATTTTATAAAGAGATATTATCATGAAGTTTCATGAAAAAAGATTGAATGTATTTAATCAAACAAAAAATATACACAACTAAATATAATTAAAAGAACAATCATGAAGGGTTATGCAAAAAATAGTGTTTGTTAATATAAAAAAGGCTATGATTTCAACATAGATGGGTGATTGTTGATGTTTATAGAGAGAGAGAGAGAGAGATATTAGAACAAGTTTTGATTTGGGTTTAAAAATTATGTTCGGTGAGAAGAGAGATCAATCATGTTAGGTGAGAGAAATCGTGTCTTAAGAAAAGAACTAATATATTATTTATAAATCTTTGTTATATTATATATGAGAAAAAATTGTCTTTTCATTCAAATTTAAAAATTATATTGATCTAAAATGTGAACAATAATTTTCAAAAGAACATCAACAAAGAGAAAAAAAAAACAATAGGAGGGATGAGGTAATTTTCTAAAACAATTATGCTTGGTTTTAGATTAGAATCAACATATTACTTAGAAACCTTTTCATCTTTTCAACCTAGTTTAGAAAATTGAATTCATGAATGATGCAAACCAAGGAGCTGAACATGTTAATCATACACTCGGGAATGAGGCTGAATTTGCATAAGACCCTTGTCACTTTCAAGTGGTCCAATTACAAGACTTACAATCAAACGTTTCAAGGAAGCACTAAATTGGCTAATCCAAGAGATTTGGGTTGATTATAAAAAGACCAAGATGAGCTTAAATAATAATCAAGGCTTAGTCCACATCATTAAAGAAATTGAAGAGGCTAATAATTAGCATGAAAAAACATTACTGGCATGGTCTGACCATCAAATAGCATGAATTTGATGAGTTCCAAGGATATTAAATAGAGAAATAAACTTGGTCTTGAATGGTTATATTAAATACATTGAATTTAGTCATTTAACTATTTATGGTTGCCTCTATAAGTCCAAAAGGCCTAAAAATATGGAGACTTGTTTATGTTGATGTTTGAGTTGTTTTAAAGCTTTAGTTATGACTTTTCCTATTCTTGAAGGGTTGTTCCAAGTATATAAATGAGTATTTCTAATTAAATAAACATATTATGTTTTCAGAAAATTATCATTATTGTACGGTCTTGTGTTCCTCTTTGTTCTTAAAAGAACTCGTTGAACTTATCAAGTTAATCTTGTGACATTTAAACAACTAAACTTATCACCTTGATTGTTGAGAGATTTTTAGGTTTGCTAGGTGTGGCGTTTCAATCCTTCGTAGCCTTGGTTTTCATCTTGTTAGGTGTTAGGTCAAGGCTCAACTAATCTTGTCTACAGGATCTTAGGGTTCTAAATCATTATTGTTATTAGGTTTCATTATAATTGTTGATGGAGTTCATATCAATGAAAAAATTGAAGGATTAACATTTATAATTTTAAATGGAGCTATGATAGGAAATGATCCTCAAACTTATTATCTATTTTAATAAAAATCCATCTTTTTTGAAAAATAAAAGAATTTTTTTTTTATTAAGGCTTATTGTACTGAAGTTATATCTCTATTGCACGTATACATTGCTATTATTATTAGGCTCTATGATAACACTTAAACTAAATTTTGATTATGAATGATTGAGGTGTATTTTATTAAGAAACCGAACACAAAATTAAAAACATAATATATCTAATAAATAAATAAATATGGTATTAACATGAATAAAAAGAAACAATACAAACACGTAGCTATAAGGTGGTCTCTATAAAATTATTCATAGAAAAAGAAACATGCATAGGCTACTCTATTCATAAATTATATGAGATGGGACGGCATGTCCGCTGAGGATGAGGCTCCGGGTGGGACCACAGCTCAAGTCTCCCAAGATGGAATCTGGGTCCCGGACGGAATTAGTTTTTAGATTACACTGTATTTTTTAAATATTTTAAAAAAAATATTTTAATTTTGACTTTAAATTAAAAAAAATAATGTTTTTAAATTATTTTTGGACGTCGTTTTTTTTAAATAAAAAAATATATTATTTTTATATATTTATAAATAAACAATACTTTAAAAAACAATCATAAATACACTTCAATCAATACGAAAATATCCACGCCTGTGATTGATTCCGTAAACACCAATCAGCATTTCTGAATTTGAATGCCTATACGTGGGGCTCACCACCGTTGAGCTCTCACCAAACTCACCTCACACGTGTCAGCCTCTTAGCATATCCCATGATTCCCATCTACGAAATTCAAATTAAAACTACCACGAACACTATTCACATTACAATAATTAGTGGCCCTCCACCATGTGGGACGGTAGGTGATGTTAATTGTTCTGCTTCAAAAACGCTACACATACAAATGGGCAAAACCCGCCATTCTTAAAGCAATTATAATGGAAAAGCTAAAAAAAATTAAAATAAAAAAATAGCTTTTATTTTTTATTTTCATAGCTTAAAATAATATTTATAATTTGAAGAGTTATTCCTACATATTTGATCAAAAGAGCTAAAAATTGTTTAACATATTTCAATGTAAAAAAATAGTTTTGATTGTACTTGTATTAGTTATTTATAATTAATAAATAATTATATTAATATTATATATATTAAAATAGATTTGGTTTGTTTAAATGACTCTTTTCCATTGGAGTGCAAATATAAAAAAAATATTATATTTATACTATTCAATAAACCATATTATTAATTTGACTTCTCTAAATATTTTTTTTCCTTGGAGATGCTCTTAGAACAACGTTAATGGAATAACTAAAAAAAAAAAGATAAAAAGATTTACTTTTTAATTTTTATTCTCATAGTTTTAATATGAGAGTTATATTGAAAAGCTAAAATAATGTTTTTAAAGTGATTTGATCAAAAGAGCCAAAAATTATTTAATATATTTCTATGCAAAAAAATAGTTTTGATTAATATTTAGAGTGTTAAATACATTAAAATAATATATTTTTATTTTAATAAATAATTATATTAATATTATATATGTTAGAATAGAATAGGTTTCTCTAAATGTTTTTCCCATTGGAGTGCAAATTTAAAAAATGCTATATTACACTATTAAAAAGTCATATTATTAATTTAGCTTTTCTAAATAGTTTTTCCCCTTGGAGATGCTCTTATATGTTATATTTGACCTTGCATTTTAAAATTGTTTTTTTTTAAATATTGTTTTTAATTTTTTATTTTAAATTAAAAATATTTTGTGTTTTTAAATTATTTTCACATGCTAATATCAAAAATGATTTTTAAAAAAATTTAAAAATATATTATTTTGATGTATTTCTGAATGAAAATTATTTTCAAAAGCAAATCAATCACTTCCAAACAAACACATAGTTAGTACATGCATTTCAAAAGTGTTTATAGAAATTTTTTTATTTTAGATTATTTTTTTATGTTTTTATACCATTTTGATGTGCTGATATAAAAAATGATTCTTAAAAAATAATAAAAAATATTATTATGATATTTTTCTAAACGAAAGCACTTTGAAAATCAACTTCAACCACACTCTCAAACATGCCATTAATGCCTATTTGATATTGTATTTTAAAAGTATTTTTGACAAAAAAATATAATATTTTTAGTTTGTTTAAATTATTTTGATGAACCAGTGTCAAAAATAATTTTTTAAAATAAAAATATATTATTTTAATGTATTTAACACTTTAAAAAACAATCTCAATTATACTCCCAAACAAACCATTAATTATCGTACATGACTCATGAATTGAATGACATTAATCAACTATGTTATTTTATTTTTTTAAAAAAATATTAAAAATCTATTGATTTAAAAAAAATCATTTTTTGATCGGATCTTAATAATCAAGTTTATCAATTTAGAATGTGTGAAAATATAATAGCGGTTATTTTCAAAATTATTTTTCATTTAAAAACATATTAAAATTATAATTTATTTTTATATAAATGTATCAAAATAATTCAAAAGCACTAAAAAAATAATTTAAAATAAAAAATTAAATTTTAATAAAAATTAAGTCAAACCAAGCACCGTCGAACAAAAATAGAGTCCATAATCCTTAGCAAGCCATGCTTATTAACCATGAGTATGACTAATTTGCTTCATATTTTAAGGGGACAATAACAATATTAATTTGCTTCATATTTTAAGGGGACAATAACAATATTCTTAAATATTGACATGCTAATAAAATACATATAAAGTAGTAAAAATCATTTCAAATGCCCTTTTTTTTAATATATAAATAATCTTTTCTTACTTCTTATATATATATATATTATATTTTATTTACTTCAATTAAAATATGCTTAATGTCCTCTCGAAAAAAAAAGAAGAAGTAAAATGTCTTTGACTTTAATCGTCCATTTATTTAATCTAATATTGATATTCACTTATTATATATTTTTATGTTAATATTTTACTAGCAATAATATAGGGACTATAGTAATAAAAAGTTTGGACTCAATTATTTACCAAAGTGAGGATTTTTTAATGAGGCTTTTTATCAAAATAACAATATCATAATAGCATTAATTTAGTTATTAACATAATGATATATCCAAATTGATTACATTAAATGTCAACATGCAATAAAAGAAGAAGAATAGAGAAAATGGTAATTTAACGAAGCAAAATTAACATGCAAGAGAGGGAAAAAAGACGAGCACATCTCTGATGGTGTGGTGGTCCGGTGACGGTATTGTTAAGCACATCTATGACCTAATTGAAATGTAGCCAACAGATGGAGGGTGTAATTGAATATATTTTTAAATCGTTTGATATATTAATAATAACAAAAATATTAGTTTAATATATTTTTAACTAAGAACTATTTTTAAAAGTAACTATTATTAATTTATTACAGAATGAAATACTAAAAAAACACGCGCTACACGCGGCAGAGACGCTGGTCCCCTTTCTGTCTTCAAAAATTCAAAATCTACTACAGCACAACAGTCCATCATTTTTACTCAACTCTTCTTCTCTGTCTCTTCTCTCTCTCTCTCTCTCCATTTTTAATTGCTTCCGTTTTCTCTCTTCCAATCAAAAGTTTCAACTTTTAACTTGAATTTACACACACACACACAGAGAGCGGGGGAGTGTGTGTGTGATATGAACAACGGAATGGGAAGGCAGAGATCTCATCATCAAAGACAATACTCATCTTCTGATAATAGCAACGGAATGTTTTTGGAAAATGGAAGATGGCTTCAATCTGCTGGTCTTCAGCACCTTCAGAATAACAACTCTTCTTCCTCTTCTATTCCTCCTCTTCAGGTTCATTTTTTTTGGCCCAGATCTTTTAATTTCTTTTCTTTTTATAGTTTTCCCAAGCTCTTCTGGATGCTTGGAGTGTTTTTTTTTTTTGGAAAATGGAGTATAAATCTTGAATATTAGAGTGTTTTGTTAAGTGTTATATGTTTCTCGACTTCACCAAGTCAGAAAACTGGACATTTTTTTTTCTTTTTTGCTTTTGATCGGGAGTTGACTATAATTGGTATGGTGGAATGAAAAATACAGATCTGATACTTTTGTTTTCTTTGGAAAATGCGAGTAAAGCAAAGAAAATGTGGCAGAATAAAAAAAAAGTTGTTTTTGATCTTTTTAGTTTTTTCCTTGTATCTCGAGATTATTTTTTTATTTATTGGATGCTGCTGTATCTCAAGCTGCTGATTGCGATATTTATGGTGGAACTGAATGCAGGACTATAATTTTTATGGTGGTGGTGGTGGAGGAGGAGGAGGAGGAGAGCAGGCCTTACGAATGTATCGCAATGCGCAAAGCAGTTTTAATAGGGGAAATGAATATTATTCAGAGCCAACAACACCTCCAGTTAGTTCAAGGCCATCGAGCCAGAGGAAGAATGGCGAGGACTCTTCAAATGATTTCAGTCCTGGCCTCTTAGATCTGCATTCTTTTGATACCGAGTTGCTTTCCGAGGTGGGTTACTGTCATTTTCCTGTGAATTAGTGGAAATTTGGTTTTGGATAATCTAGTAATTATAAATTAATGTGGCATCCAACAATTGGGTCCATCCATATTCTGATAATTCGAAGTTCTATCTATGCCATATTGTTTGAATGTTTTTTTAGAAATGAAATGCATTTGAGCTTGATTTTGTGCACTGGTATCGAAATCTTCTGCCCTGAGAACCTACGCTCTAGCTCAAATTTATAACTGCTTCTAAAAGATTTTCTGGTTTTTGTGCTTTGTAGCTAATGAAGAACATCTTGTCTTGAACCAAAAAGACATTTGAATCGCAAGCTCTTATGGTTGCTTGCTTTGCTGATATGTCTCATGTCATTAAGAACTTTTTTTTGCGTGTTGGGATATTGAACTTGTTTCTGAATAACATAGAAGAGCTTTAGGTCTTCGAAACTCATTCCATTTATAATCAAACAAATTGCATTGCATGCTTTTCTGTGGTTTTCCGAAAATATAAAATACCATTCTAACTTTCTTTTTAAAATAAAAAAGGTGTCTTATTTATTTGTTGACATGCACACAAGCTTTTGAAAAGAAATGGAAGGTAGGATACATGTCATGCTGTTGCTTCAATAAATAATGATACCATGGTGTCAGCTCTTTAGAAGTTCATCTCATTGTCATAAAGTAGGCATTGCTCCTTAGTGTTGAATATGTGATTTGGGATTTCATATTGCAGTCGAGTGTTATGACTTTGCATCCATATTTATGCCAAGTTTTCTGTATATTGATGATAGTTACAGGCTCCAGGACTCTATGATGGATCTTCTCTGTTTCATCCTGTTCGAGGAAGAAGCTTTGATGACTCTGACCCCTACATTTCAAGCAACAAACAAACTGGCAGAGCTCCTGGCTTGCCTGATAATAACCTCCTGAAAAGCTTTGCAGCAGACAAAGAGAAGACGAGTTCTGTTGCAAAGATCAAAGTTGTGGTACGTTTTTCTTTCCTCTTTCATTTGGTTTACTTCTATTTGTTAACTTCCCTACTTTGTCTTAAATACAATGCTTACCCAGCTTAGTGAACTTTAATTTGCACTGAGTTTCATTGATTAGAGTGACTTCATTTACTAGCAACATTTTAGCACAGCATCCACCTTGCTTGAATGAATGTCTTTAAACATTAATATTGTTATTACAAGTGAATTCTTTTAATGCAGGTGCGCAAGAGACCATTGAATAAAAAGGAACTGGCAAAAAATGAAGAAGATATTATAGACACACATTCCAATTCTCTGACAGTTCATGAGACTAAACTCAAGGTAACTGTTATATCATTTGTTAAAGAAGTCAAATAGAAATAATTAGGCTCAATCACTGGTTGCTGATCAAGGACATCTGTTTGTTGATTAAATCACTGAAGACATTTAGAAGTAGATATTAGATACATAAAACAACATGAAGGGTGGTACAAATGTAATCCTAATGGCCATGCTTCTCCTTATTGATTACTAGACTTTATCTGCAAGAACCTTGATTTGTCCATTTTTATTCAATTTGATCCTTTGCTACTGTTGTTTACTGATTTTTCAATCATTGAGCTTTCTTGAGATTTTTATAGTTTTATCCTTTGATAGGCTACTTCGTAGTAATTGTGGGTATTGATATACTACAGGTTGACTTAACAGAATACGTTGAGAAGCATGAATTTGTGTTTGATGCAGTGCTCAATGAGGAGGTCTCTAATGATGAAGTGAGTATATTTTACTTCATAATGTACTAAGTGTTTCTAGATAATGCTACTGTTTTTATAGCTTATGCAGAATTATCTCCTCTCTTTAGGTTTATCGTGAGACAGTGGAGCCCATAGTTCCCATAATATTTCAACGGGTCAAAGCAACTTGCTTTGCATATGGGCAAACAGGTGATTTGTTGTCTGTGCAATATAAGATAGATGCTTTCTACATGCTTGCTTTTGGAAAATTAATATTTTTTTAACTTAATAATTCTATTGTCTTTCATTCTGAATTTTTTCTGCATTTTTGTAACTTACAGAAGGCATTAGATCACACACATGTGTGCGCGTGCACACACGGGGAGTGTATTCCATAATCATGTGATTTCATGCTGAGAACAAATGTTTTTTGGACCTGTTTTTGAAATGCATAACTTTGATGTATTTTATGCCCTCTTTATCCATCCAGCATCAATAGTCTCTCAATGATTCCAGACTTAATGATTAACCATTTTGATGTTATCATTATGTGTGTTCTTTTGTTGCTTTACACATTTTTCTCTGTAGCTTTCTCACATCAGTGATTCTATTGATATCAAAACTCATGACATTCTGTATTATTTTTAAGCCTTCTAGTTTATGATGTTGTTCACCCCATGTTATGAGAAACCTCAAATGATTTAATAGACTAGATTGTTGCTGTAAAACCAGCTTATTTTATTTTTTGTCCTTCTTTCAGGAAGTGGAAAAACCTATACTATGAAGCCTTTACCCCTCAAAGCATCACGAGATATTTTGAGGTTGATGCATCATACTTACAGGAGCCAAGGGTTTCAGCTATTTGTGAGCTTCTTTGAAATTTATGGTGGAAAACTATTTGATCTCCTGAGTGATCGGAAGTTAGTTGGCCTGGTCCTTCCTTGTCTTTTATGTAGTTATCACTTGGTCTCTGAATTGGCTGAATTTGAGATGTCTCTTCGTGCAGAAAACTCTGTATGAGAGAGGATGGTAAGCAGCAGGTGTGCATTGTGGGTTTGCAAGAGTACAAAGTATCAGATGTGGAGACAATTAAGGACCTCATTGAGAAGGGAAATGCCTCAAGAAGTACTGGCACAACTGGTGCAAATGAAGAATCCTCCCGTTCACATGCCATACTCCAGCTTGCTATCAAGAGATCAGTTGATGGCAATGAATCAAAGCCTCCACGCCTTGTTGGAAAGCTCTCCTTCATAGATCTTGCAGGAAGTGAACGTGGTGCAGATACCACAGATAACGATAAACAAACGAGGTATGTCTACTGCCTTTGTGGTAATTTTTGCCACTATCGGCAACTGCAAATTTAAGGTTTCTATTCCTATTCTGATAGTGAGGGACAAACTCAGTATAATGCAATGGATCTCAGTGTACCTGTCAGAATTAGGATTAGGCATGGGATGTTTTTCCACCTGCAGCTTGGCTATCATCTTAGGGTAGTAGAAATTGATATTTTCACACTACACTGGACTGTCAATGGAAAAAAGAAGGGGGGGTTAGAAATTTCCTGGGAAATAAAATTATTCCAGTGTATATCAATATTGTCACAAGGCGATTCGAAATGTAGATAGTTCATTGTTTTCTATTGTGTTATACTTATTTACTCTGTCCCTTTCATCACTTAATGACTCCTTAGCTAAAAAATGATATCTATGTCATGGTGTTTTCATCTCTAGCATGGAGTTCATGGTTTTCTTAATAGCTGATGAATTTCACTGGCATAAATCAGAAATGGTCTTTCCATGTCTTTTCTTTAATTTGGGTGGTGGGTGGGTGATTTGTTTAATTTGGTTGTTTCATATATACGATGCAGGATGGAGGGTGCAGAAATCAACAAGAGTTTACTTGCATTAAAGGAGTGCATAAGGGCTCTTGACAATGACAAGAGTCATATTCCTTTCAGAGGAAGTAAGTTAACTGAGGTTCTAAGGGATTCTTTTGTTGGCAATTCACGCACTGTTATGATATCATGCATTTCACCTAGCTCAGGATCATGTGAACACACTCTTAACACCTTGAGATACGCTGACAGGTACATGAAAATGATTTCAATTGGTGTTTATGGTATGATTTACTGTCATGATCCTTTTGTACTGAATTTGCTTTGTTTTCTATCTAGAGTGAAGAGCCTTTCAAAAGGGAATACTTCTAAGAAGGATGTTGTATCCTCAACTTTAAACCTAAAGGAATCAACTACTGTGCCCCTGTCCTCAGTTTTACCAGTTGCGTCCATGTTTGAGGACGATGCAAATGATGCATGGGCTGAACAAGACGAGAGAGATGATTTTGATGCATCAGAAGAAGAATTATATGAACAAGAGAAACCAATATGGAAGGAGACTGGGAAGCTAGAGCCATGCAATGTTTATATTTCAGAGGATAAAATACAGAAACCCAATGGTCAGACAAAGTGGAGGGATATGCCAAAAACTAATTTTAAGAACTCGCGTTCAGATGATGACTTGAATGCATTGCTACAGGTGATTTAGAAAAGAATAATTATTAACGAATAAATTCTTTTGATTGTGCTGAAACCTAAATGTGTTAACATTAATTTTCTGATACATGCTCCCAGGAAGAGGAGGATCTCGTAAATGCTCACAGAAAACAAGTGGAAGAGACTATGAACATTGTGAGAGAGGTTTGTGGTTTGGCCAAAGCATTGTTAATTCATTTAATTATTATTATTATTACTGTACTGCTTGCATGCTTTTGTGAGAGCTGAGTGTTATTTCCATATTTGCAGGAGATGAACCTGTTGGTTGAAGCAGATCAACCAGGAAACCAGCTCGACGGTTATGTTACTAGATTGAATGCCTTTCTTTCTCAAAAGGCTGCAGGTATCCTCCAGTTACAGAATCGTCTGGCACACTTCCAGAAGCGTTTGAAGGAGCATAATGTTTTAGTTTCTTCTGGCTACTAGTCTCACATGGAAGTGCATGCAGTTATTACAAAAGAATGCTTCTTTTATCACTGATTGCAAGATTATGCAGCTGTTATTTTTGAAGCATCACTAGAAATTTGGCATCCATGCAGTAGTTCGCTGGATGGGATAGTCGCTGACCATCATGCATGTATGGGGTTTGAGGGGTTGGAGACTGAGATCTAGAAGGATCCCGTGGCTCCTTCACATGATACTTACTACTGGCTTCCGTCTACAATTTTTTGTTCCCATTTTTTTTTATTCAACAAGTGCCATTGGCAACGTGCCCATCTGGCATGCTTTTGTAAAGCTATGCAGCTGTGTAATTTGATTCATTGAGTATATATACTTCCTGCCTGCTCTTTAATGCTGGCAAGCTTGTTTGACGTGGTGGCACTGATGAAAGTGACTGTTATTCCACCTTTTCAATCAAGCCCACTTTCTCGTTGGTCGTCGTCTCCACACGAAATTAGAGGGTGAGCATATTTGAGTTCATACGCAAGAAAGAGTGACTCTCAAGAAGGCTTTATTACAATAAATAAATAAAACATGTATCTTTCAATGCATCAAAGTTATTGCATGAAAAGAACTCAGAAAGAACACCATAAACACAGTTGTATGATTACAATAAATCATAAATTGAAGGTATAAAAAACATACTACAAAAATAGTGTATTTTTGATAAGTTCAATGAAGGGCTATAAGTATAACATACCTGGCTATATATAATAAAAATTCTATAAAATAAATAAAAAATAATCTAGGCTGCAAAAATCACTTGCTAAATAATTCCTTGAGCTACCGTCTGTTTCCAACCCCCACAAATAGAATAAGAAAGATCGACATGATAAATCAAAAAGAAAAATAATGTAATTCTCACATTGTTTCTTATTTTTATCTCAAGACCTCATCTTTGATTCCTATATAATTTTAACTCTATATAAAATAAGATCTCTAGAAGTTTTTGATAAAATTTTAGTTCAATCCAACAGTCAAATTAAAAATTATATTTGTCAGCGTTAAACTATATATTTAGAAAAATTAAGTTAAAAACTCTCTTTAATCTCTTTATCCCTGGTAATCACCAATCAACACCTCAAATAGAATCTCTTGTAATGCTTATAAATTCTCATCATTCCTCGTCTACTTAAAAGGATTTGACCTTGTCACCACTAGAAACACAATATATAGATAGTACATATTTATAAGCATGCAATAAAGAAAAAATAACATTATTTTCCATAGGATTGTTAGTAATGATCATTATTATCAACATATTTTCGTGTATAAAAATCATGATTTTTTGCTTTTCTTTCAACACTTTCATTTCTCTTCTTTTCCTTTTCAATTATCAATAATAACATCCTATTTTCAATTTCAATTGTTCTTCGTAGACTTGCTTAAGTTACAATTGTACAAAAGATGAGTTTTTTATCTTACACAAAAGAATACCTATTTCTAATACATCATGTATTACCTTTCTATCAAACTATTTCATTTGGATATGATTATATAAAATTACTTCTTGCTTTTGCTTGCAACTTAATACAAAATATTATTCATTATTTGCAATGTCCTAATCTTTTATAAAAAGAGAGTAATAACTATAAACTAAAAGAGAAGGGTTTTAACCATACTCTCCATATAAAACCACTAGTTATTTGAATAATGCTTTTTTTTTATTTGATTTTTTTCAACTATAAACTAGGAGAGAAGGGATTTTATTGTACCCCTTCTTACAAAACATTTTTTTTTTGTAATCTCATCTTTTAATATCAATTTTTTTTATTTTAATTGAGTTATCATGGGCTTATGATAAAGATTATAAGTTTGGTGAGTTAATCCGACTGACTTAGTTTTTTTTTTTAATTTCATCTTTAAATATTAGTTAATTGAGAATTATATTTCATGATTTATTTAGTTTACTTTCTATTTTGTTATTTCAGCTTTATGACTCAAGAATAATGTTTATCAGGGGTTAACTGGAGTTGACTCAGGTTATCTTTTATTTTTATTTGTTTGATTTTTTTCAATTTTATCATTCATTACTGGGGTGGTTGGGATTGAGCTTCACGATATATTTTGATTTGCTTTCTATGAGAACATCTTGGTCTCACAATCAACATCACAAATTTTGACATTTTAAAACGAATCATATCATTTTTTTATATTTTTTTCTAAGAAATTATTTCAATGTCATTACCTGATTCGCGGGTCTTTCAGCATTGAGTTTGATTTTTATTGGGCTGTCCCAATCTTATGACTCTAGTCATATGTTTGAGAAGTTAACTCAACTGACTTTTTTTTTTCTTAATTGGCTCCCCCCTCTAATTTTATCATATAATAATGTTTGATTTAAAATTAGACCTCATGATTTATTTTGATTTCCTTTTTATAAGGTTATCCCAAAGTCATGACCCAAGAATAGTGCTTAACAGGTTAATGCATGTTGACTTCACTCATTTCTTTGTGTCATTTTTTAAATTCAAATCTTTACATATTTCATCGTTCAACAATGGCTTTGATTGGGGTAATTGAGAATTGAGTTTCATAATTTGTTTTGAATTGATCTTTTAAGGGTTATCTCACTCTCATGACCAAAATCATGGATTTGAGAGGTTAACTTAGGTTAAATTAGTTTTCTCTCTCTTATGAGTTTGACATATCGAACCAGTCTATTTTTATATATATTTTAATTGATTTATTTAATTTAATTTAATCCTTCAATTTTAGGCTGATTGGGGATTAAAAATTCATAATTTATTATGATTTTGTTTTTATAGAATTATCCCTATCTTATATCCCAGGTCCCAAGCTTGACAAGTTAACTCATGTTACTTTTATCTTAATATTAAAAAATATATCATCGTGAAAATAGTTTTTTTGTGTGAAACTATGTTCTTAGGGGTTGTATGAGTTGCTTTTGGACCTAAACAATCTATTGGGTTTTATCAAGTCAACTTTCACATGATTTAGTTTTTCTTTTTGTTCGATTAAACGCAACAAAAATGTGTGAAAGAATTTTCATTCAAGAAAAATCTGACTTGACTCACAGTAGGTAGCCTTGGATAGAAAACATATAATTGCATATTAAAAATATATAAACAATGTTATATATGCTTGTATGAGATATTTGAAACGATGAATAAGAAATCAATCATTATATCAAAATAAATTAATTGACTAGAGTAAGAAATAATAAATAGAAAAGGAGGTATGTGTGACTTGTCTAGCTCTAGCTTAATATGAAAACAAAGAACTATAAAAGACTTAAACCAAAAAAAAAACCCAAGGAAATGAGATTAAAAAATAAAGACAAACAGTATTGACTAAGTTAACACACAAAATTTACAAATCAGGTAATAAACACATACTAAGTTAAAACAAAGTCTTAATTAAGCCCAAACAAGCCTTGGGCTGTAGCTAACAAACTTAAATGAAGCCCATAAGGTTTATTTATTCTCTTCCATCCAGCCCATTAATCCCATGTTTCCAAGTTGTAGTAGGATTCTTTCGGCTCCTTCGTTGTGCTCACTTCATGGCCCAAATAAAGCCGGGCTGGACCCCTCCTACACGTAGATACTTCAACGGTCCTTGCGATTATGACTTGGGTGAAACGTTGAAAACCACGAACCAAGCCCCTAATCATGTAATGGGTCCTTGCTGGTGTTTTTGGGCCGGTTCGCATCATCCCCTCTCTCCTCGAAAGGATTCGACCTGGAATCAAAATCGTTATGTTGTTTATGGCTCGACAATTAACACGCATCTTCCATGTGCCATCCTTCGTAGGCATGAGTAGCACGCGCGCAGCGCACGGGTTTATACTCTCACGAATATATCCCTTATCTATTAGCTCATAAACTTGCCTTTGAAACCCAGTCGTCTCCTTTGGATTCCTTCTATAGGATGGTCGGTTAAGAATTGACGCTCCACATACAAAATCACTCTGATGCTCAATCCCCCGCAATGGTGGTATTTCGCTTGGAGTATCGTCAGGGATCAAGTCATCAAACTCCCGCAACAAATAAACAGCAACACTAGGCACAATATGATCAAGATTATTAGTATTAAAGTAAGCCTCCTTGTACACAAGTAAAATCATTGGCTTGTTAGTGAAAGATACAGATCTGACCTCACCCTCTCTAGCATAAAAAATAGGCTGTTTCTTTAGTTTTTCCACACAATTCTCATCACTCCTCTTAACTTTCTTCTCTCCTCTTGTCTTCCCTCCACTGTCGGCCAGATTTAGGTCTTTTTGAGCTGTGGTCGAATGGCCTGTTTTTTTTGTGTTTGGATGAGTGTCTGATTGGGTGATAGTGGTTTGGGTTTCGGCCGCATCCGATGGTCTTCTCTCCCCTTGATCCTCACCTTGATTTTCTCTCCCCACCGCCTCATCATACTCACGTTTTGGCTTTATTTGATCACCATGCGCCTGTTTGGGTGTAAGAGGTACACAAGAGTGATGGTTTTACCATCTTTTACAGTGGTATATCGATTTCTAACCCCCATCATGAACTGCCTTCCTCTCATATTGCCATGGTCTCCCCAACAAGATGTGACATGCTTGCATCGGAACAACATCGCACAGAACTTCATCAACATATTTCCCAATCGAAAATGGGACCACAACCTGCTTAGTCACTTTCACTTCACCACCACCATTCAGCCATTGGAATCTATATGGTTTCACATGCTTAGCAGTACTCAATTTCAGTTTACTAACATGGGTTGTACTGCAAATACTAATACAGCTTTCGCTGTCAGTAATTAAGCCACACACCTTACTTTGTACGTAACAACGCGTCCGAAAGATATTCTCTTTTTGTTGATCAGATTCATCTTCCTTGAGCTGAACCTGAAGTGTAGACCTCATAACCAAGGACCCCGCAACCGGTATCCTAAATTGAAAGCCCACAACTTAATCCAAGCAAGCCTTGGATCTTAGCTGAAAACAAAGTCTTAATGAAGCCCAAACAAGTCTTGGGCTGTAGCTAACAAAATTAAATAAAGCCCATAAGGCTTTCCTTTTATAGTCTTCCTTTGGCTCATCTGCTGTCCTCACTTCATGGCCCAAATAAGGTCGTATTGGACCCTTCCTGCACATGGATAAGATGTACTAGGGTCTCCTCTCGACACTCCAATGGCCCTTCCAATTCTGACCTGGTTGAAACCTTCAAAACCAATTGATGCGAACCTCGTGATCACGCAACCCACAACAAAGAATGAGATCTGATCCCGGAAAGCCAAAATAGGTCGGATAAGAGTGTGACACAATGGAAACCTGCCCCAAGGCACCAGCACTATTGGAATGAGTAGAATGACGCCACGAAGCCAGTTAATCTTCGATAAGTCAAATTCAGTTCGTTCAAGAACTGAAGAATGCAAGAATCACTGTCACACATAAACTGAAAAGTTCAGGATTAAGTTTAATCGAATGGCTGCCGAAATTAGGGTTACATGAGTTTAAATAGTTCTTAAAAGCAACCCTGATGGACCCCTTATGTGGACTTAAATGAGGTCCAGTCAAAACTGACCCAAAATCCTAAATTGAAAGCCCATAACTTCGTCCAAGCAAGCCTTGGATACTCGCTGAAAACAAAGTCTTAATTAAGCCCAAACAAGCCTTGGGCTGTAGCTAACAAACTTAAATGAAGCCCATAAGGTTTATTTATTCTCTTCCATCCAGCCCATTAATCCCATGTTTCCAAGTTGTAGTAGGATTCTTTCGGCTCCTTCGTTGTGCTCACTTCATGGCCCAAATAAAGCCGGGCTGGACCCCTCCTACACGTAGATACTTCAACGGTCCTTGCGATTATGACTTGGGTGAAACGTTGAAAACCACGAACCAAGCCCCTAATCATGTAATGGGTCCTTGCTGGTGTTTTTGGGCCGGTTCGCATCATCCCCTCTCTCCTCGAAAGGATTCGACCTGGAATCAAAATCGTTATGTTGTTTATGGCTCGACAATTAACACGCATCTTCCATGTGCCATCCTTCGTAGGCATGAGTAGCACGCGCGCAGCGCACGGGTTTATACTCTCACGAATATATCCCTTATCTATTAGCTCATAAACTTGCCTTTGAAACCCAGTCGTCTCCTTTGGATTCCTTCTATAGGATGGTCGGTTAAGAATTGACGCTCCACATACAAAATCACTCTGATGCTCAATCCCCCGCAATGGTGGTATTTCGCTTGGAGTATCGTCAGGGATCAAGTCATCAAACTCCCGCAACAAATAAACAGCAACACTAGGCACAATATGATCAAGATTATTAGTATTAAAGTAAGCCTCCTTGTACACAAGTAAAATCATTGGCTTGTTAGTGAAAGATACAGATCTGACCTCACCCTCTCTAGCATAAAAAATAGGCTGTTTCTTTAGTTTTTCCACACAATTCTCATCACTCCTCTTAACTTTCTTCTCTCCTCTTGTCTTCCCTCCACTGTCGGCCAGATTTAGGTCTTTTTGAGCTGTGGTCGAATGGCCTGTTTTTTTTGTGTTTGGATGAGTGTCTGATTGGGTGATAGTGGTTTGGGTTTCGGCCGCATCCGATGGTCTTCTCTCCCCTTGATCCTCACCTTGATTTTCTCTCCCCACCGCCTCATCATACTCACGTTTTGGCTTTATTTGATCACCATGCGCCTGTTTGGGTGTAAGAGGTACACAAGAGTGATGGTTTTACCATCTTTTACAGTGGTATATCGATTTCTAACCCCCATCATGAACTGCCTTCCTCTCATATTGCCATGGTCTCCCCAACAAGATGTGACATGCTTGCATCGGAACAACATCGCACAGAACTTCATCAACATATTTCCCAATCGAAAATGGGACCACAACCTGCTTAGTCACTTTCACTTCACCACCACCATTCAGCCATTGGAATCTATATGGTTTCACATGCTTAGCAGTACTCAATTTCAGTTTACTAACATGGGTTGTACTGCAAATACTAATACAGCTTTCGCTGTCAGTAATTAAGCCACACACCTTACTTTGTACGTAACAACGCGTCCGAAAGATATTCTCTTTTTGTTGATCAGATTCATCTTCCTTGAGCTGAACCTGAAGTGTAGACCTCATAACCAAGGACCCCGCAACCGGTATCCTAAATTGAAAGCCCACAACTTAATCCAAGCAAGCCTTGGATCTTAGCTGAAAACAAAGTCTTAATGAAGCCCAAACAAGTCTTGGGCTGTAGCTAACAAAATTAAATAAAGCCCATAAGGCTTTCCTTTTATAGTCTTCCTTTGGCTCATCTGCTGTCCTCACTTCATGGCCCAAATAAGGTCGTATTGGACCCTTCCTGCACATGGATAAGATGTACTAGGGTCTCCTCTCGACACTCCAATGGCCCTTCCAATTCTGACCTGGTTGAAACCTTCAAAACCAATTGATGCGAACCTCGTGATCACGCAACCCACAACAAAGAATGAGATCTGATCCCGGAAAGCCAAAATAGGTCGGATAAGAGTGTGACACAATGGAAACCTGCCCCAAGGCACCAGCACTATTGGAATGAGTAGAATGACGCCACGAAGCCAGTTAATCTTCGATAAGTCAAATTCAGTTCGTTCAAGAACTGAAGAATGCAAGAATCACTGTCACACATAAACTGAAAAGTTCAGGATTAAGTTTAATCGAATGGCTGCCGAAATTAGGGTTACATGAGTTTAAATAGTTCTTAAAAGCAACCCTGATGGACCCCTTATGTGGACTTAAATGAGGTCCAGTCAAAACTGACCCAAAATCCTAAATTGAAAGCCCATAACTTCGTCCAAGCAAGCCTTGGATACTCGCTGAAAACAAAGTCTTAATTAAGCCCAAACAAGCCTTGGGCTGTAGCTAACTAACTTAAATGAAGCCCATAAGGTTTATTTATTCTCTTCCATCCAGCCCATTAATCCCATGTTTCCAAGTTGTAGTAGGATTCTTTCGGCTCCTTCGTTGTGCTCACTTCATGGCCCAAATAAAGCCGGGCTGGACCCCTCCTACACGTAGATACTTCAACGGTCCTTGCGATTATGACTTGGGTGAAACGTTGAAAACCACGAACCAAGCCCCTAATCATGTAATGGGTCCTTGCTGGTGTTTTTGGGCCGGTTCGCATCATCCCCTCTCTCCTCGAAAGGATTCGACCTGGAATCAAAATCGTTATGTTGTTTATGGCTCGACAATTAACACGCATCTTCCATGTGCCATCCTTCGTAGGCATGAGTAGCACGCGCGCAGCGCACGGGTTTATACTCTCACGAATATATCCCTTATCTATTAGCTCATAAACTTGCCTTTGAAACCCAGTCGTCTCCTTTGGATTCCTTCTATAGGATGGTCGGTTAAGAATTGACGCTCCACATACAAAATCACTCTGATGCTCAATCCCCCGCAATGGTGGTATTTCGCTTGGAGTATCGTCAGGGATCAAGTCATCAAACTCCCGCAACAAATAAACAGCAACACTAGGCACAATATGATCAAGATTATTAGTATTAAAGTAAGCCTCCTTGTACACAAGTAAAATCATTGGCTTGTTAGTGAAAGATACAGATCTGACCTCACCCTCTCTAGCATAAAAAATAGGCTGTTTCTTTAGTTTTTCCACACAATTCTCATCACTCCTCTTAACTTTCTTCTCTCCTCTTGTCTTCCCTCCACTGTCGGCCAGATTTAGGTCTTTTTGAGCTGTGGTCGAATGGCCTGTTTTTTTTGTGTTTGGATGAGTGTCTGATTGGGTGATAGTGGTTTGGGTTTCGGCCGCATCCGATGGTCTTCTCTCCCCTTGATCCTCACCTTGATTTTCTCTCCCCACCGCCTCATCATACTCACGTTTTGGCTTTATTTGATCACCATGCGCCTGTTTGGGTGTAAGAGGTACACAAGAGTGATGGTTTTACCATCTTTTACAGTGGTATATCGATTTCTAACCCCCATCATGAACTGCCTTCCTCTCATATTGCCATGGTCTCCCCAACAAGATGTGACATGCTTGCATCGGAACCACATCGCACAGAACTTCATCAACATATTTCCCAATCGAAAATGGGACCACAACCTGCTTAGTCACTTTCACTTCACCACCACCATTCAGCCATTGGAATCTATATGGTTTCACATGCTTAGCAGTACTCAATTTCAGTTTACTAACATGGGTTGTACTGCAAATACTAATACAGCTTTCGCTGTCAGTAATTAAGCCACACACCTTACTTTGTACGTAACAACGCGTCCGAAAGATATTCTCTTTTTGTTGATCAGATTCATCTTCCTTGAGCTGAACCTGAAGTGTAGACCTCATAACCAAGGACCCCGCAACCGGTATCCTAAATTGAAAGCCCACAACTTAATCCAAGCAAGCCTTGGATCTTAGCTGAAAACAAAGTCTTAATGAAGCCCAAACAAGTCTTGGGCTGTAGCTAACAAAATTAAATAAAGCCCATAAGGCTTTCCTTTTATAGTCTTCCTTTGGCTCATCTGCTGTCCTCACTTCATGGCCCAAATAAGGTCGTATTGGACCCTTCCTGCACATGGATAAGATGTACTAGGGTCTCCTCTCGACACTCCAATGGCCCTTCCAATTCTGACCTGGTTGAAACCTTCAAAACCAATTGATGCGAACCTCGTGATCACGCAACCCACAACAAAGAATGAGATCTGATCCCGGAAAGCCAAAATAGGTCGGATAAGAGTGTGACACAATGGAAACCTGCCCCAAGGCACCAGCACTATTGGAATGAGTAGAATGACGCCACGAAGCCAGTTAATCTTCGATAAGTCAAATTCAGTTCGTTCAAGAACTGAAGAATGCAAGAATCACTGTCACACATAAACTGAAAAGTTCAGGATTAAGTTTAATCGAATGGCTGCCGAAATTAGGGTTACATGAGTTTAAATAGTTCTTAAAAGCAACCCTGATGGACCCCTTATGTGGACTTAAATGAGGTCCAGTCAAAACTGACCCAAAATCCTAAATTGAAAGCCCATAACTTCGTCCAAGCAAGCCTTGGATACTCGCTGAAAACAAAGTCTTAATTAAGCCCAAACAAGCCTTGGGCTGTAGCTAACTAACTTAAATGAAGCCCATAAGGTTTATTTATTCTCTTCCATCCAGCCCATTAATCCCATGTTTCCAAGTTGTAGTAGGATTCTTTCGGCTCCTTCGTTGTGCTCACTTCATGGCCCAAATAAAGCCGGGCTGGACCCCTCCTACACGTAGATACTTCAACGGTCCTTGCGATTATGACTTGGGTGAAACGTTGAAAACCACGAACCAAGCCCCTAATCATGTAATGGGTCCTTGCTGGTGTTTTTGGGCCGGTTCGCATCATCCCCTCTCTCCTCGAAAGGATTCGACCTGGAATCAAAATCGTTATGTTGTTTATGGCTCGACAATTAACACGCATCTTCCATGTGCCATCCTTCGTAGGCATGAGTAGCACGCGCGCAGCGCACGGGTTTATACTCTCACGAATATATCCCTTATCTATTAGCTCATAAACTTGCCTTTGAAACCCAGTCGTCTCCTTTGGATTCCTTCTATAGGATGGTCGGTTAAGAATTGACGCTCCACATACAAAATCACTCTGATGCTCAATCCCCCGCAATGGTGGTATTTCGCTTGGAGTATCGTCAGGGATCAAGTCATCAAACTCCTGCAACAAATAAACAGCAACACTAGGCACAATATGATCAAGATTATTAGTATTAAAGTAAGCCTCCTTGTACACAAGTAAAATCATTGGCTTGTTAGTGAAAGATACAGATCTGACCTCACCCTCTCTAGCATAAAAAATAGGCTGTTTCTTTAGTTTTTCCACACAATTCTCATCACTCCTCTTAACTTTCTTCTCTCCTCTTGTCTTCCCTCCACTCTCGGCCAGATTTAGGTCTTTTTGAGCTGTGGTCGAATGGCCTGGTTTTTTTGTGTTTGGATGAGTGTCTGATTGGGTGATAGTGGTTTGGGTTTCGGCCGCATCCGATGGTCTTCTCTCCCCTTGATCCTCACCTTGATTTTCTCTCCCCACCGCCTCATCATACTCACGTTTTGGCTTTATTTGATCACCATGCGCCTGTTTGGGTGTAAGAGGTACACAAGAGTGATGGTTTTACCATCTTTTACAGTGGTATATCGATTTCTAACCCCCATCATGAACTGCCTTCCTCTCATATTGCCATGGTCTCCCCAACAAGATGTGACATGCTTGCATCGGAACCACATCGCACAGAACTTCATCAACATATTTCCCAATCGAAAATGGGACCACAACCTGCTTAGTCACTTTCACTTCACCACCACCATTCAGCCATTGGAATCTATATGGTTTCGCATGCTTAGCAGTACTCAATTTCAGTTTACTAACAAGGGTTGTACTGCAAATACTAATACAGCTTTCGCTGTCAGTAATTAAACCACACACCTTACTTTGTACGTAACAACGCGTCCGAAAGATATTCTCTTTTTGTTGATCAGATTCATCTTCCTTGAGCTGAACCTGAAGTGTAGACCTCATAACCAAGGACCCCGCAACCGGTATCCTAAATTGAAAGCCCACAACTTAATCCAAGCAAGCCTTGGATCTTAGCTGAAAACAAAGTCTTAATGAAGCCCAAACAAGTCTTGGGCTGTAGCTAACAAAATTAAATAAAGCCCATAAGGCTTTCCTTTTATAGTCTTCCTTTGGCTCATCTGCTGTCCTCACTTCATGGCCCAAATAAGGTCGTATTGGACCCTTCCTGCACATGGATAAGATGTACTAGGGTCTCCTCTCGACACTCCAATGGCCCTTCCAATTCTGACCTGGTTGAAACCTTCAAAACCAATTGATGCGAACCTCGTGATCACGCAACCCACAACAAAGAATGAGATCTGATCCCGGAAAGCCAAAATAGGTCGGATAAGAGTGTGACACAATGGAAACCTGCCCCAAGGCACCAGCACTATTGGAATGAGTAGAATGACGCCACGAAGCCAGTTAATCTTCGATAAGTCAAATTCAGTTCGTTCAAGAACTGAAGAATGCAAGAATCACTGTCACACATAAACTGAAAAGTTCAGGATTAAGTTTAATCGAATGGCTGCCGAAATTAGGGTTACATGAGTTTAAATAGTTCTTAAAAGCAACCCTGATGGACCCCTTATGTGGACTTAAATGAGGTCCAGTCAAAACTGACCCAAAATCCTAAATTGAAAGCCCATAACTTCGTCCAAGCAAGCCTTGGATACTCGCTGAAAACAAAGTCTTAATTAAGCCCAAACAAGCCTTGGGCTGTAGCTAACTAACTTAAATGAAGCCCATAAGGTTTATTTATTCTCTTCCATCCAGCCCATTAATCCCATGTTTCCAAGTTGTAGTAGGATTCTTTCGGCTCCTTCGTTGTGCTCACTTCATGGCCCAAATAAAGCCGGGCCGGACCCCTCCTACACGTAGATACTTCAACGGTCCTTGCGATTATGACTTGGGTGAAACGTTGAAAACCACGAACCAAGCCCCTAATCATGTAATGGGTCCTTGCTGGTGTTTTTGGGCCGGTTCGCATCATCCCCTCTCTCCTCGAAAGGATTCGACCTGGAATCAAAATCGTTATGTTGTTTATGGCTCGACAATTAACACGCATCTTCCATGTGCCATCCTTCGTAGGCATGAGTAGCACGCGCGCAGCGCACGGGTTTATACTCTCACGAATATATCCCTTATCTATTAGCTCATAAACTTGCCTTTGAAACCCAGTCGTCTCCTTTGGATTCCTTCTATAGGATGGTCGGTTAAGAATTGACGCTCCACATACAAAATCACTCTGATGCTCAATCCCCCGCAATGGTGGTATTTCGCTTGGAGTATCGTCAGGGATCAAGTCATCAAACTCCCGCAACAAATAAACAGCAACACTAGGCACAATATGATCAAGATTATTAGTATTAAAGTAAGCCTCCTTGTACACAAGTAAAATCATTGGCTTGTTAGTGAAAGATAAAGATCTGACCTCACCCTCTCTAGCATAAAAATTAGGCTGTTTCTTTAGTTTTTCCACACAATTCTCATCACTCCTCTTAACTTTCTTCTCTCCTCTTGTCTTCCCTCCACTCTCGGCCAGATTTAGGTCTTTTTGAGCTGTGGTCGAATGGCTTGGTTTTTTTGTGTTTGGATGAGTGTCTGATTGGGTGATAGTGGTTTGGGTTTCGTCCGCATCCGATGGTCTTCTCTCCCCTTGATCCTCACCTTGATTTTCTCTCCCCGCCGCCTCATCATACTCACGTTTTGGCTTTATTTGATCACCATGCGCCTGTTTGGGTGTAAGCGGTACACAAGAGTGATGGTTTTACCATCTTTTACAGTGGCATATCGATTTCTAACCCCCATCATGAACTGCCTTCCTCTCATATTGCCATGGTCTCCCCAACAAGATGTGACATGCTTGCATCGGAACCACATCGCACAGAACTTCATCAACATATTTCCCAATCGAAAATGGGACCACAACCTGCTTAGTCACTTTCACTTCACCACCACCATTCAGCCACTGGAATCTATATGGTTTCGCATGCTTAACAGTACTCAATTTCAGTTTACTAACAAGGGCTGTACTGCAAATACTAATACAGCTTTCGCTGTCAGTAATTAAACCACACACCTTACTTTGTACGTAACAACGCGTCCGAAAGATATTCTCTTTTTGTTGATCAGATTCATCTTCCTTGAGCTGAACCTGAAGTGTAGACCTCATAACCAAGGACCCCGCAACCGGTATCCTAAATTGAAAGCCCACAACTTAATCCAAGCAAGCCTTGGATCTTAGCTGAAAACAAAGGCTTAATGAAGCCCAAACAAGTCTTGGGCTGTCGCTAACAAAATTAAATAAAGCCCATAAGGCTTTCCTTTTATAGTCTTCCTTTGGCTCATCTGCTGTCCTCACTTCATGGCCCAAATAAGGTTGTATTGGACCCTTCCTGCACATGGATAAGATGTACTAGGGTCTCCTCTCGACACTCCAATGGCCCTTCCAATTCTGACCTGGTTGAAACCTTCAAAACCAATTGATGCGAACCTCGTGATCACGCAACCCGCAACAAAGAATGAGATCTGATCCCGGAAAGCCAAAATAGGTCGGATAAGAGTGTGACACAATGGAAACCTGCCCCAAGGCACCAGCACTATTGGAATGAGTAGAATGACGCCACGAAGCCAGTTAATCTTCGATAAGTCAAATTCAGTTCGTTCAAGAACTGAAGAATGCAAGAATCACTGTCACACATAAACTGAAAAGTTCAGGATTAAGTTTAATCAAATGGCTGCCGAAATTAGGGTTACATGAGTTTAAATAGTTCTTAAAAGCAACCCTGATGCACCCCTTATGTGGACTTAAATGAGGTCCAGTCAAAACTGACCCAAAATCCTAAATTGAAAGCCCATAACTTCGTCCAAGCAAGCCTTGGATCCTCGCTGAAAACAAAGTCTTAATTAAGCCCAAACAAGCCTTGGGCTGTAGCTAACTAACTTAAATGAAGCCCATAAGGTTTATTTATTCTCTTCCATCCAGCCCATTAATCCCATGTTTCCAAGTTGTAGTAGGATTCTTTCGGCTCCTTCGTTGTGCTCACTTCATGGCCCAAATAAAGCCGGGCCGGACCCCCCTACACGTAGATACTTCAACGGTCCTTGCGATTATGACTTGGGTGAAACGTTGAAAACCACGAACCAAGCCCCTAATCATGTAATGGGTCCTTGCTGGTGTTTTTGGGCCGGTTCGCATCATCCCCTCTCTCCTCGAAAGGATTCGACCTGGAATCAAAATCGTTATGTTGTTTATGGCTCGACAATTAACACGCATCTTCCATGTGCCATCCTTCGTAGGCATGAGTAGCACGCGCGCAGCGCACGGGTTTATACTCTCACGAATATATCCCTTATCTATTAGCTCATAAACTTGCCTTTGAAACCCAGTCGTCTCCTTTGGATTCCTTCTATAGGATGGTCGGTTAAGAATTGACGCTCCACATACAAAATCACTCTGATGCTCAATCCCCCGCAATGGTGGTATTTCGCTTGGAGTATCGTCAGGGATCAAGTCATCAAACTCCTGCAACAAATAAACAGCAACACTAGGCACAATATGATCAAGATTATTAGTATTAAAGTAAGCCTCCTTGTACACAAGTAAAATCATTGGCTTGTTAGTGAAAGATACAGATCTGACCTCACCCTCTCTAGCATAAAAATTAGGCTGTTTCTTTAGTTTTTCCACACAATTCTCATCACTCCTCTTAACTTTCTTCTCTCCTCTTGTCTTCCCTCCACTCTCGGCCAGATTTAGGTCTTTTTGAGCTGTGGTCGAATGGCCTGGTTTTTTTGTGTTTGGATGAGTGTCTGATTGGGTGATAGTGGTTTGGGTTTCGGCCGCATCCGATGGTCTTCTCTCCCCTTGATCCTCACCTTGATTTTCTCTCCCCGCCGCCTCATCATACTCACGTTTTGGCTTTATTTGATCACCATGCGCCTGTTTGGGTGTAAGAGGTACACAAGAGTGATGGTTTTACCATCTTTTACAGTGGCATATCGATTTCTAACCCCCATCATGAACTGCCTTCCTCTCGTATTGCCATGGTCTCCCCAACAAGATGTGACATGCTTGCATCGGAACCACATCGCACAGAACTTCATCAACATATTTCCCAATCGAAAATGGGACCACAACCTGCTTAGTCACTTTCACTTCACCACCACCATTCAGCCACTGGAATCTATATGGTTTCGCATGCTTAACAGTACTCAATTTCAGTTTACTAACAAGGGCTGTACTGCAAATACTAATACAGCTTTCGCTGTCAGTAATTAAACCACACACCTTACTTTGTACGTAACAACGCGTCCGAAAGATATTCTCTTTTTGTTGATCAGATTCATCTTCCTTGAGCTGAACCTGAAGTGTAGACCTCATAACCAAGGACCCCGCAACCGGTATCCTAAATTGAAAGCCCACAACTTAATCCAAGCAAGCCTTGGATCTTAGCTGAAAACAAAGGCTTAATGAAGCCCAAACAAGTCTTGGGCTGTCGCTAACAAAATTAAATAAAGCCCATAAGGCTTTCCTTTTATAGTCTTCCTTTGGCTCATCTGCTGTCCTCACTTCATGGCCCAAATAAGGTTGTATTGGACCCTTCCTGCACATGGATAAGATGTACTAGGGTCTCCTCTCGACACTCCAATGGCCCTTCCAATTCTGACCTGGCTGGAACCTTCAAAACCAATTGATGCGAACCTCGTGATCACGCAACCCGCAACAAAGAATGAGATCTGATCCCGGAAAGCCAAAATAGGTCGGATAAGAGTGTGACACAATGGAAACCTGCCCCAAGGCACCAGCACTATTGGAATGAGTAGAATGACGCCACGAAGCCAGTTAATCTTCGATAAGTCAAATTCAGTTCGTTCAAGAACTGAAGAATGCAAGAATCACTGTCACACATAAACTGAAAAGTTCAGGATTAAGTTTAATCAAATGGCTGCCGAAATTAGGGTTACATGAGTTTAAATAGTTCTTAAAAGCAACCCTGATGCACCCCTTATGTGGACTTAAATGAGGTCCAGTCAAAACTGACCCAAAATCCTAAATTGAAAGCCCATAACTTCGTCCAAGCAAGCCTTGGATCCTCGCTGAAAACAAAGTCTTAATTAAGCCCAAACAAGCCTTGGGCTGTAGCTAACTAACTTAAATGAAGCCCATAAGGTTTATTTATTCTCTTCCATCCAGCCCATTAATCCCATGTTTCCAAGTTGTAGTAGGATTCTTTTGGCTCCTTCGTTGTGCTCACTTCATGGCCCAAATAAAGCCGGGCCGGACCCCCCTACACGTAGATACTTCAACGGTCCTTGCGATTATGACTTGGGTGAAACGTTGAAAACCACGAACCAAGCCCCTAATCATGTAATGGGTCCTTGCTGGTGTTTTTGGGCCGGTTCGCATCATCCCCTCTCTCCTCGAAAGGATTCGACCTGGAATCAAAATCGTTATGTTGTTTATGGCTCGACAATTAACACGCATCTTCCATGTGCCATCCTTCGTAGGCATGAGTAGCACGCGCGCAGCGCACGGGTTTATACTCTCACGAATATATCCCTTATCTATTAGCTCATAAACTTGCCTTTGAAACCCAGTCGTCTCCTTTGGATTCCTTCTATAGGATGGTCGGTTAAGAATGGACGCTCCACATACAAAATCACTCTGATGCTCAATCCCCCGCAATGGTGGTATTTCGCTTGGAGTATCGTCAGGGAACAAGTCATCAAACTCCTGCAACAAATAAACAGCAACACTAGGCACAATATGATCAAGATTATTAGTATTAAAGTAAGCCTCCTTGTACACAAGTAAAATCATTGGCTTGTTAGTGAAAGACACAGATCTGACCTCACCCTCTCTAGCATAAAAATTAGGCTGTTTCTTTAGTTTTTCCACACAATTCTCATCACTCCTCTTAACTTTCTTCTCTCCTCTTGTCTTCCCTCCACTCTCGGCCAGATTTAGGTCCTTTTGAGCTGTGGTCGAATGGCCTGGTTTTTTTGTGTTTGGATGAGTGTCTGATTGGGTGATAGTGGTTTGGGTTTCGGCCGCATCCGATGGTCTTCTCTCCCCTTGATCCTCACCTTGATTTTCTCTCCCCGCCGCCTCATCATACTCACGTTTTGGCTTTATTTGATCACCATGCGCCTGTTTGGGTGTAAGAGGTACACAAGAGTGATGGTTTTACCATCTTTTACAGTGGCATATCGATTTCTAACCCCCATCATGAACTGCCTTCCTCTCGTATTGCCATGGTCTCCCCAACAAGATGTGACATGCTTGCATCGGAACCACATCGCACAGAACTTCATCAACATATTTCCCAATCGAAAATGGGACCACAACCTGCTTAGTCACTTTCACTTCACCACCACCATTCAGCCACTGGAATCTATATGGTTTCGCATGCTTAACAGTACTCAATTTCAGTTTACTAACAAGGGCTGTACTGCAAATACTAATACAGCTTTCGCTGTCAGTAATTAAACCACACACCTTACTTTGTACGTAACAACGCGTCCGAAAGATATTCTCTTTTTGTTGATCAGATTCATCTTCCTTGAGCTGAACCTGAAGTGTAGACCTCATAACCAAGGACCCCGCAACCGGTATCCTAAATTGAAAGCCCACAACTTAATCCAAGCAAGCCTTGGATCTTAGCTGAAAACAAAGGCTTAATGAAGCCCAAACAAGTCTTGGGCTGTCGCTAACAAAATTAAATAAAGCCCATAAGGCTTTCCTTTTATAGTCTTCCTTTGGCTCATCTGCTGTCCTCACTTCATGGCCCAAATAAGGTTGTATTGGACCCTTCCTGCACATGGATAAGATGTACTAGGGTCTCCTCTCGACACTCCAATGGCCCTTCCAATTCTGACCTGGCTGGAACCTTCAAAACCAATTGATGCGGAACCTCGTGATCACGCAACCCGCAACAAAGAATGAGATCTGATCCCGGAAAGCCAAAATAGGTCGGATAAGAGTGTGACACAATGGAAACCTGCCCCAAGGCACCAGCACTATTGGAATGAGTAGAATGACGCCACGAAGCCAGTTAATCTTCGATAAGTCAAATTCAGTTCGTTCAAGAACTGAAGAATGCAAGAATCACTGTCACACATAAACTGAAAAGTTCAGGATTAAGTTTAATCAAATGGCTGCCGAAATTAGGGTTACATGAGTTTAAATAGTTCTTAAAAGCAACCCTGATGCACCCCTTATGTGGACTTAAATGAGGTCCAGTCAAAACTGACCCAAAATCCTAAATTGAAAGCCCATAACTTCGTCCAAGCAAGCCTTGGATCCTCGCTGAAAACAAAGTCTTAATTAAGCCCAAACAAGCCTTGGGCTGTAGCTAACTAACTTAAATGAAGCCCATAAGGTTTATTTATTCTCTTCCATCCAGCCCATTAATCCCATGTTTCCAAGTTGTAGTAGGATTCTTTTGGCTCCTTCGTTGTGCTCACTTCATGGCCCAAATAAAGCCGGGCCGGACCCCCCTACACGTAGATACTTCAACGGTCCTTGCGATTATGACTTGGGTGAAACGTTGAAAACCACGAACCAAGCCCCTAATCATGTAATGGGTCCTTGCTGGTGTTTTTGGGCCGGTTCGCATCATCCCCTCTCTCCTCGAAAGGATTCGACCTGGAATCAAAATCGTTATGTTGTTTATGGCTCGACAATTAACACGCATCTTCCATGTGCCATCCTTCGTAGGCATGAGTAGCACGCGCGCAGCGCACGGGTTTATACTCTCACGAATATATCCCTTATCTATTAGCTCATAAACTTGCCTTTGAAACCCAGTCGTCTCCTTTGGATTCCTTCTATAGGATGGTCGGTTAAGAATGGACGCTCCACATACAAAATCACTCTGATGCTCAATCCCCCGCAATGGTGGTATTTCGCTTGGAGTATCGTCAGGGAACAAGTCATCAAACTCCTGCAACAAATAAACAGCAACACTAGGCACAATATGATCAAGATTATTAGTATTAAAGTAAGCCTCCTTGTACACAAGTAAAATCATTGGCTTGTTAGTGAAAGACACAGATCTGACCTCACCCTCTCTAGCATAAAAATTAGGCTGTTTCTTTAGTTTTTCCACACAATTCTCATCACTCCTCTTAACTTTCTTCTCTCCTCTTGTCTTCCCTCCACTCTCGGCCAGATTTAGGTCCTTTTGAGCTGTGGTCGAATGGCCTGGTTTTTTTGTGTTTGGATGAGTGTCTGATTGGGTGATAGTGGTTTGGGTTTCGGCCGCATCCGATGGTCTTCTCTCCCCTTGATCCTCACCTTGATTTTCTCTCCCCGCCGCCTCATCATACTCACGTTTTGGCTTTATTTGATCACCATGCGCCTGTTTGGGTGTAAGAGGTACACAAGAGTGATGGTTTTACCATCTTTTACAGTGGCATATCGATTTCTAACCCCCATCATGAACTGCCTTCCTCTCGTATTGCCATGGTCTCCCCAACAAGATGTGACATGCTTGCATCGGAACCACATCGCACAGAACTTCATCAACATATTTCCCAATCGAAAATGGGACCACAACCTGCTTAGTCACTTTCACTTCACCACCACCATTCAGCCACTGGAATCTATATGGTTTCGCATGCTTAACAGTACTCAATTTCAGTTTACTAACAAGGGCTGTACTGCAAATACTAATACAGCTTTCGCTGTCAGTAATTAAACCACACACCTTACTTTGTACGTAACAACGCGTCCGAAAGATATTCTCTTTTTGTTGATCAGATTCATCTTCCTTGAGCTGAACCTGAAGTGTAGACCTCATAACCAAGGACCCCGCAACCGGTATCCTAAATTGAAAGCCCACAACTTAATCCAAGCAAGCCTTGGATCTTAGCTGAAAACAAAGGCTTAATGAAGCCCAAACAAGTCTTGGGCTGTCGCTAACAAAATTAAATAAAGCCCATAAGGCTTTCCTTTTATAGTCTTCCTTTGGCTCATCTGCTGTCCTCACTTCATGGCCCAAATAAGGTTGTATTGGACCCTTCCTGCACATGGATAAGATGTACTAGGGTCTCCTCTCGACACTCCAATGGCCCTTCCAATTCTGACCTGGCTGGAACCTTCAAAACCAATTGATGCGGACCTCGTGATCACGCAACCCGCAACAAAGAATGAGATCTGATCCCGGAAAGCCAAAATAGGTCGGATAAGAGTGTGACACAATGGAAACCTGCCCCAAGGCACCAGCACTATTGGAATGAGTAGAATGACGCCACGAAGCCAGTTAATCTTCGATAAGTCAAATTCAGTTCGTTCAAGAACTGAAGAATGCAAGAATCACTGTCACACATAAACTGAAAAGTTCAGGATTAAGTTTAATCAAATGGCTGCCGAAATTAGGGTTACATGAGTTTAAATAGTTCTTAAAAGCAACCCTGATGCACCCCTTATGTGGACTTAAATGAGGTCCAGTCAAAACTGACCCAAAATCCTAAATTGAAAGCCCATAACTTCGTCCAAGCAAGCCTTGGATCCTCGCTGAAAACAAAGTCTTAATTAAGCCCAAACAAGCCTTGGGCTGTAGCTAACTAACTTAAATGAAGCCCATAAGGTTTATTTATTCTCTTCCATCCAGCCCATTAATCCCATGTTTCCAAGTTGTAGTAGGATTCTTTTGGCTCCTTCGTTGTGCTCACTTCATGGCCCAAATAAAGCCGGGCCGGACCCCCCTACACGTAGATACTTCAACGGTCCTTGCGATTATGACTTGGGTGAAACGTTGAAAACCACGAACCAAGCCCCTAATCATGTAATGGGTCCTTGCTGGTGTTTTTGGGCCGGTTCGCATCATCCCCTCTCTCCTCGAAAGGATTCGACCTGGAATCAAAATCGTTATGTTGTTTATGGCTCGACAATTAACACGCATCTTCCATGTGCCATCCTTCGTAGGCATGAGTAGCACGCGCGCAGCGCACGGGTTTATACTCTCACGAATATATCCCTTATCTATTAGCTCATAAACTTGCCTTTGAAACCCAGTCGTCTCCTTTGGATTCCTTCTATAGGATGGTCGGTTAAGAATGGACGCTCCACATACAAAATCACTCTGATGCTCAATCCCCCGCAATGGTGGTATTTCGCTTGGAGTATCGTCAGGGAACAAGTCATCAAACTCCTGCAACAAATAAACAGCAACACTAGGCACAATATGATCAAGATTATTAGTATTAAAGTAAGCCTCCTTGTACACAAGTAAAATCATTGGCTTGTTAGTGAAAGACACAGATCTGACCTCACCCTCTCTAGCATAAAAATTAGGCTGTTTCTTTAGTTTTTCCACACAATTCTCATCACTCCTCTTAACTTTCTTCTCTCCTCTTGTCTTCCCTCCACTCTCGGCCAGATTTAGGTCCTTTTGAGCTGTGGTCGAATGGCCTGGTTTTTTTGTGTTTGGATGAGTGTCTGATTGGGTGATAGTGGTTTGGGTTTCGGCCGCATCCGATGGTCTTCTCTCCCCTTGATCCTCACCTTGATTTTCTCTCCCCGCCGCCTCATCATACTCACGTTTTGGCTTTATTTGATCACCATGCGCCTGTTTGGGTGTAAGAGGTACACAAGAGTGATGGTTTTACCATCTTTTACAGTGGCATATCGATTTCTAACCCCCATCATGAACTGCCTTCCTCTCGTATTGCCATGGTCTCCCCAACAAGATGTGACATGCTTGCATCGGAACCACATCGCACAGAACTTCATCAACATATTTCCCAATCGAAAATGGGACCACAACCTGCTTAGTCACTTTCACTTCACCACCACCATTCAGCCACTGGAATCTATATGGTTTCGCATGCTTAACAGTACTCAATTTCAGTTTACTAACAAGGGCTGTACTGCAAATACTAATACAGCTTTCGCTGTCAGTAATTAAACCACACACCTTACTTTGTACGTAACAACGCGTCCGAAAGATATTCTCTTTTTGTTGATCAGATTCATCTTCCTTGAGCTGAACCTGAAGTGTAGACCTCATAACCAAGGACCCCGCAACCGGTATCCTAAATTGAAAGCCCACAACTTAATCCAAGCAAGCCTTGGATCTTAGCTGAAAACAAAGGCTTAATGAAGCCCAAACAAGTCTTGGGCTGTCGCTAACAAAATTAAATAAAGCCCATAAGGCTTTCCTTTTATAGTCTTCCTTTGGCTCATCTGCTGTCCTCACTTCATGGCCCAAATAAGGTTGTATTGGACCCTTCCTGCACATGGATAAGATGTACTAGGGTCTCCTCTCGACACTCCAATGGCCCTTCCAATTCTGACCTGGCTGGAACCTTCAAAACCAATTGATGCGGACCTCGTGATCACGCAACCCGCAACAAAGAATGAGATCTGATCCCGGAAAGCCAAAATAGGTCGGATAAGAGTGTGACACAATGGAAACCTGCCCCAAGGCACCAGCACTATTGGAATGAGTAGAATGACGCCACGAAGCCAGTTAATCTTCGATAAGTCAAATTCAGTTCGTTCAAGAACTGAAGAATGCAAGAATCACTGTCACACATAAACTGAAAAGTTCAGGATTAAGTTTAATCAAATGGCTGCCGAAATTAGGGTTACATGAGTTTAAATAGTTCTTAAAAGCAACCCTGATGCACCCCTTATGTGGACTTAAATGAGGTCCAGTCAAAACTGACCCAAAATCCTAAATTGAAAGCCCATAACTTCGTCCAAGCAAGCCTTGGATCCTCGCTGAAAACAAAGTCTTAATTAAGCCCAAACAAGCCTTGGGCTGTAGCTAACTAACTTAAATGAAGCCCATAAGGTTTATTTATTCTCTTCCATCCAGCCCATTAATCCCATGTTTCCAAGTTGTAGTAGGATTCTTTTGGCTCCTTCGTTGTGCTCACTTCATGGCCCAAATAAAGCCGGGCCGGACCCCCCTACACGTAGATACTTCAACGGTCCTTGCGATTATGACTTGGGTGAAACGTTGAAAACCACGAACCAAGCCCCTAATCATGTAATGGGTCCTTGCTGGTGTTTTTGGGCCGGTTCGCATCATCCCCTCTCTCCTCGAAAGGATTCGACCTGGAATCAAAATCGTTATGTTGTTTATGGCTCGACAATTAACACGCATCTTCCATGTGCCATCCTTCGTAGGCATGAGTAGCACGCGCGCAGCGCACGGGTTTATACTCTCACGAATATATCCCTTATCTATTAGCTCATAAACTTGCCTTTGAAACCCAGTCGTCTCCTTTGGATTCCTTCTATAGGATGGTCGGTTAAGAATGGACGCTCCACATACAAAATCACTCTGATGCTCAATCCCCCGCAATGGTGGTATTTCGCTTGGAGTATCGTCAGGGAACAAGTCATCAAACTCCTGCAACAAATAAACAGCAACACTAGGCACAATATGATCAAGATTATTAGTATTAAAGTAAGCCTCCTTGTACACAAGTAAAATCATTGGCTTGTTAGTGAAAGACACAGATCTGACCTCACCCTCTCTAGCATAAAAATTAGGCTGTTTCTTTAGTTTTTCCACACAATTCTCATCACTCCTCTTAACTTTCTTCTCTCCTCTTGTCTTCCCTCCACTCTCGGCCAGATTTAGGTCCTTTTGAGCTGTGGTCGAATGGCCTGGTTTTTTTGTGTTTGGATGAGTGTCTGATTGGGTGATAGTGGTTTGGGTTTCGGCCGCATCCGATGGTCTTCTCTCCCCTTGATCCTCACCTTGATTTTCTCTCCCCGCCGCCTCATCATACTCACGTTTTGGCTTTATTTGATCACCATGCGCCTGTTTGGGTGTAAGAGGTACACAAGAGTGATGGTTTTACCATCTTTTACAGTGGCATATCGATTTCTAACCCCCATCATGAACTGCCTTCCTCTCGTATTGCCATGGTCTCCCCAACAAGATGTGACATGCTTGCATCGGAACCACATCGCACAGAACTTCATCAACATATTTCCCAATCGAAAATGGGACCACAACCTGCTTAGTCACTTTCACTTCACCACCACCATTCAGCCACTGGAATCTATATGGTTTCGCATGCTTAACAGTACTCAATTTCAGTTTACTAACAAGGGCTGTACTGCAAATACTAATACAGCTTTCGCTGTCAGTAATTAAACCACACACCTTACTTTGTACGTAACAACGCGTCCGAAAGATATTCTCTTTTTGTTGATCAGATTCATCTTCCTTGAGCTGAACCTGAAGTGTAGACCTCATAACCAAGGACCCCGCAACCGGTATCCTAAATTGAAAGCCCGCAACTTAATCCAAGCAAGCCTTGGATCTTAGCTGAAAACAAAGGCTTAATGAAGCCCAAACAAGTCTTGGGCTGTCGCTAACAAAATTAAATAAAGCCCATAAGGCTTTCCTTTTATAGTCTTCCTTTGGCTCATCTGCTGTCCTCACTTCATGGCCCAAATAAGGTTGTATTGGACCCTTCCTGCACATGGATAAGATGTACTAGGGTCTCCTCTCGACACTCCAATGGCCCTTCCAATTCTGACCTGGCTGGAACCTTCAAAACCAATTGATGCGGACCTCGCGATCACGCAACCCGCAACAAAGAATGAGATCTGATCCCGGAAAGCCAAAATAGGTCGGATAAGAGTGTGACACAATGGAAACCTGCCCCAAGGCACCAGCACTATTGGAATGAGTAGAATGACGCCACGAAGCCAGTTAATCTTCGATAAGTCAAATTCAGTTCGTTCAAGAACTGAAGAATGCAAGAATCACTGTCACACATAAACTGAAAAGTTCAGGATTAAGTTTAATCAAATGGCTGCCGAAATTAGGGTTACATGAGTTTAAATAGTTCTTAAAAGCAACCCTGATGCACCCCTTATGTGGACTTAAATGAGGTCCAGTCAAAACTGACCCAAAATCCTAAATTGAAAGCCCATAACTTCGTCCAAGCAAGCCTTGGATCCTCGCTGAAAACAAAGTCTTAATTAAGCCCAAACAAGCCTTGGGCTGTAGCTAACTAACTTAAATGAAGCCCATAAGGTTTATTTATTCTCTTCCATCCAGCCCATTAATCCCATGTTTCCAAGTTGTAGTAGGATTCTTTTGGCTCCTTCGTTGTGCTCACTTCATGGCCCAAATAAAGCCGGGCCGGACCCCCCTACACGTAGATACTTCAACGGTCCTTGCGATTATGACTTGGGTGAAACGTTGAAAACCACGAACCAAGCCCCTAATCATGTAATGGGTCCTTGCTGGTGTTTTTGGGCCGGTTCGCATCATCCCCTCTCTCCTCGAAAGGATTCGACCTGGAATCAAAATCGTTATGTTGTTTATGGCTCGACAATTAACACGCATCTTCCATGTGCCATCCTTCGTAGGCATGAGTAGCACGCGCGCAGCGCACGGGTTTATACTCTCACGAATATATCCCTTATCTATTAGCTCATAAACTTGCCTTTGAAACCCAGTCGTCTCCTTTGGATTCCTTCTATAGGATGGTCGGTTAAGAATGGACGCTCCACATACAAAATCACTCTGATGCTCAATCCCCCGCAATGGTGGTATTTCGCTTGGAGTATCGTCAGGGAACAAGTCATCAAACTCCTGCAACAAATAAACAGCAACACTAGGCACAATATGATCAAGATTATTAGTATTAAAGTAAGCCTCCTTGTACACAAGTAAAATCATTGGCTTGTTAGTGAAAGACACAGATCTGACCTCACCCTCTCTAGCATAAAAATTAGGCTGTTTCTTTAGTTTTTCCACACAATTCTCATCACTCCTCTTAACTTTCTTCTCTCCTCTTGTCTTCCCTCCACTCTCGGCCAGATTTAGGTCCTTTTGAGCTGTGGTCGAATGGCCTGGTTTTTTTGTGTTTGGATGAGTGTCTGATTGGGTGATAGTGGTTTGGGTTTCGGCCGCATCCGATGGTCTTCTCTCCCCTTGATCCTCACCTTGATTTTCTCTCCCCGCCGCCTCATCATACTCACGTTTTGGCTTTATTTGATCACCATGCGCCTGTTTGGGTGTAAGAGGTACACAAGAGTGATGGTTTTACCATCTTTTACAGTGGCATATCGATTTCTAACCCCCATCATGAACTGCCTTCCTCTCGTATTGCCATGGTCTCCCCAACAAGATGTGACATGCTTGCATCGGAACCACATCGCACAGAACTTCATCAACATATTTCCCAATCGAAAATGGGACCACAACCTGCTTAGTCACTTTCACTTCACCACCACCATTCAGCCACTGGAATCTATATGGTTTCGCATGCTTAACAGTACTCAATTTCAGTTTACTAACAAGGGCTGTACTGCAAATACTAATACAGCTTTCGCTGTCAGTAATTAAACCACACACCTTACTTTGTACGTAACAACGCGTCCGAAAGATATTCTCTTTTTGTTGATCAGATTCATCTTCCTTGAGCTGAACCTGAAGTGTAGACCTCATAACCAAGGACCCCGCAACCGGTATCCTAAATTGAAAGCCCGCAACTTAATCCAAGCAAGCCTTGGATCTTAGCTGAAAACAAAGGCTTAATGAAGCCCAAACAAGTCTTGGGCTGTCGCTAACAAAATTAAATAAAGCCCATAAGGCTTTCCTTTTATAGTCTTCCTTTGGCTCATCTGCTGTCCTCACTTCATGGCCCAAATAAGGTTGTATTGGACCCTTCCTGCACATGGATAAGATGTACTAGGGTCTCCTCTCGACACTCCAATGGCCCTTCCAATTCTGACCTGGCTGGAACCTTCAAAACCAATTGATGCGGACCTCGCGATCACGCAACCCGCAACAAAGAATGAGATCTGATCCCGGAAAGCCAAAATAGGTCGGATAAGAGTGTGACACAATGGAAACCTGCCCCAAGGCACCAGCACTATTGGAATGAGTAGAATGACGCCACGAAGCCAGTTAATCTTCGATAAGTCAAATTCAGTTCGTTCAAGAACTGAAGAATGCAAGAATCACTGTCACACATAAACTGAAAAGTTCAGGATTAAGTTTAATCAAATGGCTGCCGAAATTAGGGTTACATGAGTTTAAATAGTTCTTAAAAGCAACCCTGATGCACCCCTTATGTGGACTTAAATGAGGTCCAGTCAAAACTGACCCAAAATCCTAAATTGAAAGCCCATAACTTCGTCCAAGCAAGCCTTGGATCCTCGCTGAAAACAAAGTCTTAATTAAGCCCAAACAAGCCTTGGGCTGTAGCTAACTAACTTAAATGAAGCCCATAAGGTTTATTTATTCTCTTCCATCCAGCCCATTAATCCCATGTTTCCAAGTTGTAGTAGGATTCTTTTGGCTCCTTCGTTGTGCTCACTTCATGGCCCAAATAAAGCCGGGCCGGACCCCCCTACACGTAGATACTTCAACGGTCCTTGCGATTATGACTTGGGTGAAACGTTGAAAACCACGAACCAAGCCCCTAATCATGTAATGGGTCCTTGCTGGTGTTTTTGGGCCGGTTCGCATCATCCCCTCTCTCCTCGAAAGGATTCGACCTGGAATCAAAATCGTTATGTTGTTTATGGCTCGACAATTAACACGCATCTTCCATGTGCCATCCTTCGTAGGCATGAGTAGCACGCGCGCAGCGCACGGGTTTATACTCTCACGAATATATCCCTTATCTATTAGCTCATAAACTTGCCTTTGAAACCCAGTCGTCTCCTTTGGATTCCTTCTATAGGATGGTCGGTTAAGAATGGACGCTCCACATACAAAATCACTCTGATGCTCAATCCCCCGCAATGGTGGTATTTCGCTTGGAGTATCGTCAGGGAACAAGTCATCAAACTCCTGCAACAAATAAACAGCAACACTAGGCACAATATGATCAAGATTATTAGTATTAAAGTAAGCCTCCTTGTACACAAGTAAAATCATTGGCTTGTTAGTGAAAGACACAGATCTGACCTCACCCTCTCTAGCATAAAAATTAGGCTGTTTCTTTAGTTTTTCCACACAATTCTCATCACTCCTCTTAACTTTCTTCTCTCCTCTTGTCTTCCCTCCACTCTCGGCCAGATTTAGGTCCTTTTGAGCTGTGGTCGAATGGCCTGGTTTTTTTGTGTTTGGATGAGTGTCTGATTGGGTGATAGTGGTTTGGGTTTCGGCCGCATCCGATGGTCTTCTCTCCCCTTGATCCTCACCTTGATTTTCTCTCCCCGCCGCCTCATCATACTCACGTTTTGGCTTTATTTGATCACCATGCGCCTGTTTGGGTGTAAGAGGTACACAAGAGTGATGGTTTTACCATCTTTTACAGTGGCATATCGATTTCTAACCCCCATCATGAACTGCCTTCCTCTCGTATTGCCATGGTCTCCCCAACAAGATGTGACATGCTTGCATCGGAACCACATCGCACAGAACTTCATCAACATATTTCCCAATCGAAAATGGGACCACAACCTGCTTAGTCACTTTCACTTCACCACCACCATTCAGCCACTGGAATCTATATGGTTTCGCATGCTTAACAGTACTCAATTTCAGTTTACTAACAAGGGCTGTACTGCAAATACTAATACAGCTTTCGCTGTCAGTAATTAAACCACACACCTTACTTTGTACGTAACAACGCGTCCGAAAGATATTCTCTTTTTGTTGATCAGATTCATCTTCCTTGAGCTGAACCTGAAGTGTAGACCTCATAACCAAGGACCCCGCAACCGGTATCCTAAATTGAAAGCCCGCAACTTAATCCAAGCAAGCCTTGGATCTTAGCTGAAAACAAAGGCTTAATGAAGCCCAAACAAGTCTTGGGCTGTCGCTAACAAAATTAAATAAAGCCCATAAGGCTTTCCTTTTATAGTCTTCCTTTGGCTCATCTGCTGTCCTCACTTCATGGCCCAAATAAGGTTGTATTGGACCCTTCCTGCACATGGATAAGATGTACTAGGGTCTCCTCTCGACACTCCAATGGCCCTTCCAATTCTGACCTGGCTGGAACCTTCAAAACCAATTGATGCGGACCTCGCGATCACGCAACCCGCAACAAAGAATGAGATCTGATCCCGGAAAGCCAAAATAGGTCGGATAAGAGTGTGACACAATGGAAACCTGCCCCAAGGCACCAGCACTATTGGAATGAGTAGAATGACGCCACGAAGCCAGTTAATCTTCGATAAGTCAAATTCAGTTCGTTCAAGAACTGAAGAATGCAAGAATCACTGTCACACATAAACTGAAAAGTTCAGGATTAAGTTTAATCAAATGGCTGCCGAAATTAGGGTTACATGAGTTTAAATAGTTCTTAAAAGCAACCCTGATGCACCCCTTATGTGGACTTAAATGAGGTCCAGTCAAAACTGACCCAAAATCCTAAATTGAAAGCCCATAACTTCGTCCAAGCAAGCCTTGGATCCTCGCTGAAAACAAAGTCTTAATTAAGCCCAAACAAGCCTTGGGCTGTAGCTAACTAACTTAAATGAAGCCCATAAGGTTTATTTATTCTCTTCCATCCAGCCCATTAATCCCATGTTTCCAAGTTGTAGTAGGATTCTTTTGGCTCCTTCGTTGTGCTCACTTCATGGCCCAAATAAAGCCGGGCCGGACCCCCCTACACGTAGATACTTCAACGGTCCTTGCGATTATGACTTGGGTGAAACGTTGAAAACCACGAACCAAGCCCCTAATCATGTAATGGGTCCTTGCTGGTGTTTTTGGGCCGGTTCGCATCATCCCCTCTCTCCTCGAAAGGATTCGACCTGGAATCAAAATCGTTATGTTGTTTATGGCTCGACAATTAACACGCATCTTCCATGTGCCATCCTTCGTAGGCATGAGTAG